>OX465560.1:9724329-12310024 GCA_950022955.1 Xestia ashworthii | reverse complement strand
AATTATTACTATCAAGGCGAAAAGATAAGCAATAGTATAGTTAGTGTTAGTTCTCAATGTTCAGGCAGTTACTGTCACAATTTCCCCAATTTCAACGCTCACTTTTCCTCAAAATCTCCTTACTAAAATACCCATCATAGAACTTATAGATCCTAGTAAATTTTCTAAAACAAATTTCCAGTCCAACAAAATTTCCCCAATTTAAATGCTTATTTTTCCTTTTAATCAAATCGTCTATAAGCTAATGGAAAAACCAATTACTGTACCTTAAATGTATATGGTACAGAGTAATAAATTATAACCTTTACATTGACAATGAATAATAACTGTGAGCCGGTACTTAAATCGGCATTGGTACTTTGAATGTTAAATGATCCGAGTGTCATATTGTAACTGACAATGTATTAGGCAGAACATTAACCTATTCTAAAATTGAAAACTTGACATTCAATGAGGCCTTTATCATCTTCAAAAATTAAAAAGACTTTCATGCCACAAGCCCCATTATATTTTGAGTTTCTATTTTTGGTCTATACTGACCACTTAATCTGTAAAAATGTGACATTGTAGGCAACACACATGAGGATGTATTCTGAAATGTTGTTAAGTCCTAAATAGCAGTCAAATATCACAGCCTTATAGTGAATTCAATCACACCTGTAAGTCTTAAAAGTGGCTCCAACAATTAGGTAAAAGTGATTGATAAAGCTTGTAACTTATGAGTAACGCAAACACAAATTATATGCACATAATTTAAGTATATTAAAATATTTAAGTGCAATACTTATTCTGTTTTAGCCAACAATTAGTTAAATAATTATCAGGTAATTTAATAAATATAAATGAACAGTAATTAATTAATTTGTTCATACCGATAATATAATATTATTTTATAGTGAACAATTGATTAATCCCATGTAATCACAATTCAGTTAGCAAATAGGGATGTCACATTTTAAAAGTCTGTTTTTAGAACTCTGTATTTATTATTACATTTTGAAAGACTATGTTATAAAAATGTCTCTAAACATTAAAAATCAAGGTCTTCTATTAATGTAAACATAACATGCAATCACTATTTATTTAATGTCAACCAAATTGGCATTGCAGTGTTTAAAGCCAAAATAATTCAGTAGCATAGCATTGTGCATTTTTATATTTAAATATTCTTTGAATGGAATTTAAATGTAGAACAGGTGTGGCTGTTTTTTTTTATTTATTTTTGGTTGCAATCTTGCATTTCTCCATGCTCTTCGCATCATCTGCCTAATCTTTACCCAACTATGGTGGAGTTGGCTTCCAGTCTATCTGGATGCAGCTGGATACCAATATTTTACAAGGAGAGCCTGATCCGTAGACCCTTCTATTTGAGGGATAACCTTTTTAGATTGAAAATGGCTTAAAGGCCACCCCACTTCACTCATATTTTTGTCACAATATGAGCTATTTTAAAGTCAACATAACACATCCTACTAGAAGACGAAACATTCTAAAATTCTTGTTATTTTTTTTTTTTTTATTAGAAATATTAGGTATTCTGAATTCTGTGACACTGTCTATTTTATCTGTCTGAGTTTGGCAAAAGACTCACCTAGTTCTTTCGTGAACTGTTCTTGTGCTATCTCGTACTGGCCCTTGCAATGTTTTTTTTCATTTGTGCTTTTAGCTATTCAGCCTTTGCAGTTACATGCTGCCTATGAGTAGGAATTTTCCATTAATTGAACCTGGGCCTGTAATGTCAACGTAATGCATCAATAAAAACATTATCACACAAACATTCTAGATGTTTGTGTATTTAGTATGGATAATATTAAACTTGTGAGCTCATATTATGCAATATTAATGTTTTAACAAAATAAACTATGATAGCACAATAAAAAAAAAAACACTCAAAAACGCGAATCTTCAAAATAGGCCAACAATAAAAAAAAATTGTCTATTGCCATCTCTACATTCCTTTCACAGTTTGAATCTAGAACCTCATGCATGCACAGCAGTTACACTTGGAACAATTAGACCATTGAAGCAAAACTTTTGGGGACAACTGTGTCTGCTTCTGTAAGTCAGTAGACTTTCTCAAGTCTATGTTCACCTATGATTGGTTGTGTCTATCAGAACAGCTATCTTTATATCGTAGCAGTAAGGGCGATTTTCGTAAAGCAAGTATTGCCACTGATGTGTGGTCTATTTGCAATTAAAGTTGAAAAAATGTAGACTTTTGTATTTTTAGGGTTCCGTACCTCAAAAGGTAAAAACGGAACCCTTATAGGATCACTTTGTTGTCCGTCTGTCTGTCTGTCTGTCTGTCTGTCAAGACCTTTTTTCTCAGGAACGCGTGGAGGTATCAAGCTGAAATTCATATCAAATACTCAAGTCTATGGTCTCTTGGAGCTGTGAAAAAATCAAACTTCTAAGTCAACGCGATCAAAAGATACTCCCGTTTATGCCGCAAATTTTCGACACTCGCAAGGGAATCAAAACCTACAGGGTACTTCCCGTGAACTCAGAATCTTGAAATTTGGTACGAAGCAACGTCTTATAACACAGATAAAGGAAAAATTGCGAAAAGCATAAATTTTTAGTTACATCATATAATAAAAATATTTTTAATAATTTTAAACTTATTACCCCTTTACTCATGAACGCGTAGTGGTATTATATTGAAATTCTTAACAAATACTCAAGTCTATAATATCTTTAAGCTGTAACAAAATCAAACTTCTACGTCAACGCAATCAAAAGATACAGCAATTAAAGCCGCATATTTTGAAACTCGCAACTACTCGCAAGGGAATCAAAACCTAAAGGATACTTCCAGACGACCTGGAATCTTGAAATTTGGCATGAAGCAACGTTATAAAGTACACATATAGGAAAAATTCCGAAAATCTTAAATTACCATAACTTTTACTTATATACCTACAGGTTTGTACGGAACCCTCGGTGCGCGAGTCTGACTCGCACTTGGCCGGTTTTTTCATTTAAAAATACAATTTGCGCTACACATAGGTACATTTAAAAACGAATATGTCACTCTCCAATGATACTAATAATTCTGAAACCAACTTTATTGACTCCAACATACTTAAGTAGTTGATTATTTGTGTAAGTGCAAACAACAGCAATTGCATATAGATTTGAATATGAAAATATCAAAGTAGGTATGTATTAGTAGATATAATATAATAATAATAAAGCTCATTTATTCCATACTTTCTTTACAAATGTTTTTACAAATTAATAGTTTAGTTTTAGTATTATTAGTTACATATGGATCCCTTTTGGGTAAAAGCCTCCGCCATCCCGTGCCAGTTTTCCCTGTTTTGGGCCAACTCCATCCAGCTTGGCCCAGCTACTTCAATTATGTCGTCCGCCCATCTCTTGCGTGGTCTGCCCCTGTTCCTCTTGCCTCCCGGTCCAGACCACTTTGTTGACTCCAATGTCCACCTCTGATCTCTACATCTCGAAATATGACCTGCCCATTTCCATTTTAGTCGTAGAGCGTGCAGGAGGACGTCTGTTAGTTTCGTCCTTTTTCTTATCTCTTCGTTTCGGGTTTTCTGTATTTTCCTGAGTTTTAATATGCTCCTTTCCATGGAATGTTGGCATGCTAAGATTTTATTTTTTATTTTATTTGTATATGTCCATGTTTGGCTTCCATATGTCAAACTTGGTAGAATACAGGTGTCCATTATTATTCTTTTGAACTTCATGTGATAGTCCCCTTTTAGGACTTCCTTTTGTAACCAAAATTTCTTCCAAGTGCAGTTGATCCTTCTATCCACCTCACTTTCGTTATTTCTTTTATCAAATGATATTTGTTTTCCAAGGTAGATATATTCCTTTACATAATATTCAATCTGGTTTCCAGACACGTGTAGGTATTTCCTTTTTTGTATGGTTCGTCATGATTTTTGTTTTGCTTGCGTTCATGTGTAACCCCACTTTTTTACTATTTATGTCGAGATTTTGTATCATTTGTTCTAGCTCAGTTGCTGATTCCGCGAAGAGGATGATATCGTCAGCAAATCTGAGGTGGCTTAGATATTGATCTTGCATTTTGAGTCCTTTATTTGTCCAGTTAGTTTCTTGAAATATTCCTTCCAACACAGCTATGAATAGTTTCGGCGACATGGGATCCCCCTGTCTGACTCCCTTTCCTATTACTATCTCTTCTCCTTTAGTTTCTAATCTTACTCTACTTTTGCTTTGTGAGTAGATGTTCTTTATGATGTTTATATATGTTATATTTATTCCGCAATAGGCAAGTGCTTTCCAGATCGAGGCGTGTGTTATACTATCAAATGCCTTTGAGTAGTCAATAAAGGCTAAATAAAGAGGTTGATTATATTCTATATATTTCTCAAGTATTTGGTCTAATGTGTGTATATGATCAGTAGTGGAGAATCCTTGGCGGAAACCGGCTTGTTCTCTTGGTTGGTTATTGTCTATTCTTGATGTTATCCGACTCAGTAATATAGAGGAAAAAAGTTTATAAATGCTCGACAGTAAACTTATTGGTCTGTAGTTTCCGATGTCTACTGGATTACCTTTTTTGTAAAGAAGTATAATGTCAGAGTCACACCATTGCTTAGGAGCTTTTCCTGTTTCGAGTGCCATGTTGAATACTTTTGCTAAGTATGGTATTAGTACTGGGGCTCCTATTTTTATGGCTTCGTTGCTTAAGTTATCTGGCCCAGGACTTTTATCAGGTTTTAACTTTTTTATATGCCTTAATATTTCTTCGTTGTTTATAGGTTCTATTTCTTCTTGCTCATTTTTATCAGAAATTATTAGTTCTTTATCGCAAGTGTCTTCTGGTGGTTTCTTGTATAACTCCTTGTAGAATTCAGTTGCATGTTCTATAATGTCCTTTCTTGTTTTCGTTTCATAGTTTTCTTTTTTAAGTTTCTGAATCCAGGCTTTATGTGTGTTTAGTTCTTTGTTGGCCCGCTTGGAGCTTCTGTAGTAATTTAAGTTTTTCTCTATTATTCTTTGCCTGTGGTTATTGTAATCCTCCTTTATGGCCTTTTTTGTTGTTTTGAAAAGGTTTTTTAGCTCTTGCTTTGTATCTTTACTTTTGTTTAGATATAATATAAAGCACTAATCAAAGAACAAAAAATGTTATCATCATCATTTGCGTAACATTTTCCCAACCATGTTGTGGTCGGCTTCCAGTCTAACCAGATGCAACTAGGTACCAGTATTCTACATGGAGCGACTGCCTATCTCACCTCCACAACCCAGTTAGTACTGGGATATACAATACCCCTTGGTAAGACTGGTTGTCAGACTATCTGGCCACTGAATATCTAAGGACTGTCAAAGATCTGCAATTCTGCATTACAGCCCTGACCAACGGCTTGACTTGCTTTCCTAGGCACGGAGGAAACTCGGTGTGTCAAATGGGTGGTCACTGACAAATGCTTGCACTGACTGGTCGGATCCACTCAAATCTGTGTGGTTCTTTCTTCAAAAGACCACCTCAGACACTAATATCTGCATGATCCTCATGTGAATTGAGCAAAATTATGTCTGGACTTCAAAAGAGACTATGACCTCTGAGTTTGTTTCGGGTGTTTCTTCTCAGACTAGTCAGGACAAAACACCGGCCCCATCTAGTTATGACTTGTAAAAGTGTTTGTGAAAACCTACTTACAAAATAAACATCATTTATTTATCAGCCATCCACCGACCAACCTTGGCAAGCACGGCTTAACCTGAAGATAGACCCGAGTGGCTGTTATTATTTAGCCACAGCTTCACAAAAAACTTATCAAATACCTACTACTCTAAATATTTACTTCAACATAGTGGCATTAAACTATAAATACCTTTACTAACTAATATATCAGCTGTTTTGACTCTCACACATTCATGGCCATCATTATAAAATGTAGCTTAATATTGTGGCAGTTATTGCTAATGGGATAAGCAATTTGTTAAGAAAGTAACTTAAATGAACATATCAAACAGGCTTGAAATACATTTTTATGGTAAAAAGCAGTATTCAAACAGCAGCGATAGGAAAACTGAGTTAAAAGAAGTTGCCTTATTAACCTTTTGACCGCCACAGCATAAACGCACGCGCGTGCCCTCCACGCCAAGCCACAATTTCATCTACTATTTTGTCACATATTTGTGTCGTTTGTCGTACAGGGCACGCGCTTGCTTGTCACGTATATGTGACAATGGCGTCCAAAAGGTTAAGTACATAATTCCTAAGCAAACTTAAAAAAAAATGCATTGTGGTTATGCCACTTATACAAGTAAAAGATAGGAAAATAATGGATGAAAAATCAATTTTATTTGATGAAATAATTTTGTCATTTAATAAATACTTTAGACAACACAATTGTTGAAAACCAATCGATGTTTCCCTCTCTATGAGAACGAGAACACATCTAAGGGTGATTGTGTATTGTATGTGCAACCAATGATTTACAAACAGTTGGATACTACCTACTTTTATATTTAGCAAAACTTATTCCCATTTCTAATTTGGGGCTGGCCCACGCGAAAACAAGACATTTCACTCAGCTATTATCAAATATACAATACGCTATCTGATAGCTTTTAGATCGGTATCAATACAACAACAAAATAAAGTATCCAGTCACTCAACTCACTCAAGGTTTAATCAAAAAAGTATAAAACCAAACTAAGTAGGTTCTAATAACTTTTTGTTACTAAAAATGTTTACTTTTCACCTCGCTGGTCTAGTGGTCGCAAATGCGAATGCTTTTTCTTTATCCTGTGGTTAATGCCTAACCTGGTGTCAGAGTTTTTATGCCGCCCATAAGCCTCTGATTTGACTTTATATTTGACGTCGAGAAATATCTCTCAGGCGTGCTGGTTTCCTCACTATCTTTTCCTTCACCGAAGCCAGGGATTATTATACAGTACGCACATAAATCCGAAAAATCAGAGTCACGCCACCAGTCTACCACTGCTATACGCAAATGCAGAATAAGTTACTAGGCGCCAAGTCCCGAGTTCGCAATTCCAACTGGGTTTCAGAGGTCAGACAGGCAGTCACTCTATATAAAATAGGTACTGGTATACAGCTGCAACTGTATAGAATAAAGTTGACCCTAACATAGCGGAGAAAAGGCTACTAGGCAGATGTGATCAGCTTAAACGCAGAATAACTGCGCGACTCCTGGCCCGCTCACTATTCCATGTTCTAAAACCAAAACTGTCCAAATGTTGATACCTGTATTTCACCTCCCAGTCAATATAAGCATGATGTTAAATCAAAATCAAAGCATTTATTTCAAGTAGGTCAGTCACAAGCGCTTTTGAATTGTCGAAACAAAGATGAAAATTAAATGTAGCTCTGTAAATGTGTCCCAGTCACAAGACATAAAAACTGTGAAAGTACTGTAGTTGCCCATTCCCTAGCGTAGATCTCTATGGAGAAGAACGGACAAGAAACTCCATGGACACTCTTTTAAATCATATTGTTGTTACAAAATCTTATGTTTCCCGAGAATATTATCGGGATTTTCCCTTCCCCTCTACAAAAGAGGTCATTCGACGAAGTCGCGATCGAAGCAGATGCACATGAATAAAGTATCATAAAGCAAATTAATATCATCCTACTTTTATTCTAACTGCTTGTCTGACGCCTTGGGTTCCCAGGACGGGCAAAGTGCAGGCCAGAGTCGAGTTGTCCCGTATTGCATGGGGTTTAAATGTAGTCAGAAATGTACAATTTTCTCTGCCTATTAGGTAACACCGAAACTGTGCAGCCTAATAGATCTTCTTATAGAAAGAAAGAAGGAAAAGCATTTATGTGACTCTCACAAGACAAAAAAATAAAACATATAATAAAAAACATTAAAAAAAAAACGCGACCAATAGGCCGATAGGGTTCTTTCTGTTTCTCTAAGTGAATCCGGCTCCCCACCACGTAATGATGAAAAATCGAGCGAAGACGCGTGTCACAACACCAGCATTTGACAACAAATAAATCAATTTGTTGAAGACTACTTAATTACAAACCAAAGTAATTAACATAGTTACTAAGGAATGTTGTTTACGGCATTATAATTGACAACGAGAAAAGTTATTAAGTATAGTAGAAATTACTGTTTGTTCTAGCAATTTTCATACACGGTCATCAAATCATATTTAAAATCTATATTCTCTCAGGCTCAATCCTGTATGCTATCGAACCAATGGTACATCACCAGGCATAGATCAATATTCTTGAATAATCATCATCTGCCTAGCCTTTTCCCTACTACATTGGGGTCGGCTTCTAGTCTAACCGGATGGAGCTGAATACCAGTATTTTACATGGAGCGACTGCCTATCTGACCAACCAATTATACAATACCTCTTAGTAAGACTGGTTATCAGACTTCCGGGCCATACAAATATTCTTGAATCACTCACAAAATAAAACCCGCTGGGCAAATGGCCTTAAACTCTATCGAAATATGGGTGGATTATACACTTCTGCCCTGGAAAATAGCAAGTTTTCGTATGTTATAAAGTTTTCCTTAATCAAACGTAGGTTTTTAGTACTCAGAACATACCTACTTAGACTTCTTCTGACAAACCAAAAACTTTCAAAGACCATTTCTTCATTTTCTCACCAACAGCCCGGAACTACGACTCCCGCAGCCGGCTCTGAAGTTTGTGCCCAGTTACATTGCCCCCATAATACTTTTGATGCTGGGACTTAAACATTACTGGCTAAATGTGGGTGTACGGTCGAACAAACTAATTGGTTTACAGTTTAACCCACAAATTACATTGTAAAGTGTAAACCAAATAGCTGGTTCGACCGTACTATTCAAACTTCTGCGTAACCCTTCCGTGAAAACAGCCGTGATGTTTTGAATGTATCTACCACCTTTCTGTAGTTTCCAACAACCAAAGTTTAGTAAGAGGCTATTAGGGGATTACCCGAGAAAACAGACATAGTCATACATGATCGTTCATTCGTCCTATTTATCAACGAAGAAAAGAACCGCGTGCCGACTTCTTACTCACTGTGGTTAATACTTAACATTACATCAGACCACTGCTGGTCTAGAATTGGTAACGGCTTCGACCTACGGGGACTGACGTGGGTTCGACCTAGACATTATGTCAATTATTTCATCACCACTGCTCCACAAAGCACGGAAAGCTTTGTGAACAATCTGGCATGTCCAGAATGAAATAATAGAAGACATAATCATCCATCATACCGCACCGGGTTCGCGTGGTATAGTACGGCTTACTCTTTACGAGAGGGATCATAGAGAAAGGCCTATGTTTCAGCAATCAGCATCAGTTCATTAAGCACAAAAGAGAAAATACATAGTATGTGCTTTGTGCCTCACATCTGCGACAAGAACGTCTATTCCAGCATTCGTACCAGACAGGTGATGCTGGAAAGAATATTATGAACAGATTCGGCAAAGATATCGTGCCTGATTCTTCAGAGAGGGAGGCAGAAGTCCTACTTAATTAATAAGAGGTAACTCTATTACCACCAACAAACAGGACACAAATCCTGACTCCGGATATCTAAAAGAATGTTCGCTTTTCCTCTTACCATGAGCCTTGATAACACCGTTCGTTCAGGAGTTATTACGTCAATTTCCCCTTCGAACGTCCATGGTTGTCGTCATTGCCATCCAAAGACGCAAACTGGACGGGTTACTGACCTCACACATCGTTTTTTACCTATCAATGACGCCATTGAACGCATAGTTTCCCTAAATCTGCGTTGATAACCCATTTTGCAAAACTGTATGTTAATTAATTAATAATGCCTTAATTTTTTCCTGTACCATTATTGCTTTTTGCCGTGAGTCATAGAAATTCTAATATGTACCTAATTAGGTACATTGGTAAGTCTTTTTTGTAGCGTACTTTGTGTCCAATTACTAGGCAAAAGCTTTCCTTTTCCAAACCTCTTTATTTTGTGCGAGAGCAGATCGTCTCACCACTTTCTGCTTTCGTCGAGGTTGACCTCGTCGGCGATGTCCTACCTGAGGCGTCCAGTGAAATAGCCCAAAAAAGTACAGCATTTTGTTGGTCTATATATACATACTTCCGGCCCTTCCTGGGCAACATACAGTTTCACTATGATCCATAAAAACCATCGCAAACGTTTCGGCTAAACTTTCACATAGGTTTTGCGTAATAAGGCGCTTAGACGAGCTAAATTAGCAACTCTATTTGTGGTGGTTCAAACTTCGTTTGAAATGCTGTTAGAATAAAGTTCTAATCAGCTTGCACTGTAAAGTGTTTGTTACGTCAGCCACTGCGGGCCAAATAGCGCGAAATGAGTGGTTTCGATCGATTTACAAAAAAACTATTGATTGGATTAAAAAACTAAAACAGTATCATGCTAATATATTGCTTGTAGAATTATTTGCCAAAAAATCAGAATGATCGCATGCATATTAGTATGTTTTTTATTGTTTGAAAGATATTTTTAGACGTAAGTTCGTGATTTCTTTTTATCGAGCCAAATTAATTGTATTAGGTTTTCAAAACAGTATCATGCTAGCTTATATCCTGAAGAATATCATATATTTTTCTGGTCTTGTTTATAGCAGTGAATCATATACTTTTAGTAATTATAAAACTTGCGTTTAGCTCGTGTAGTCGCCATAATCAACATAAATAATCGAAATAATAGACATGGGCCCAACGCGGGTTACTAAGTGTGTTAAACGTACCCGATTTTTCGCTACCTGCAGCCAGTTTGCTTGGACTACATTTTTAAGGGGTCGTATTATGACAAGACCATCTGTTAGTACACCTTTCCATTTGCAGACTTGAGCAATTCTTCTTCTACATGCTTTTGACCTGCACCCGTTCCTCTGCTTTCAACATCCGACACGCTCCACCCACATTATTAAGGGATGACAAAACTGCGTTAAAATTTCAAGATTCTTGCTTCAGAAGTTCAGGTTGTGCGAAAATCTTTCATTAAGACATGTTCTTTCACCTTTGGCCAAAGTAAATACGCAAATTACGCCTCCATGCTTAAGTATTACGTGGGAAGTGGTTTTTGTGCGTAATAATAATTGTACTAATAGCTGGCCGATAGCTTGGCACCCTATCAAGCACCGTTCACTGCAATTTCAACAGTGTTTATTGCCGTGGATTTATGCCAAATGTAGTTGTAACATGTTTCTGTTTCGGTTGGTACGTCTGCTTAACACTTTCGACGATTCATAGAATCATAGGCCATTTGTAGGACGTCGTGAAGAAACCGATATTTCCTAGAAGCAAAAATTCAACATCTACTATGCTCGCGGGGTCTCGTTCGTCGCAGACGTATCAGAAACGTTACTTTAGGCTAATTCTGTTCCTGCCGGGGTTGCGGGACTGTTCGAAAGAGATACCGCGGCCCCGGAACGTAAAGGGCGAGGAAGGAACATGGATGGGTTTTAGTCAGTAAGAGTCTGACACTCCCTCCCGCTCCGCCCAGTGTGGGAGAAGTCATTTGATGATTTCCCATCCTAAAAAAAAAAAAAAAAAGGCTAATTCTGTTTGTGATAAAGGCTAACATGTGTTTACCTTTAGCAAAATATGGCTAGAGGATGTCGTGAAGTGTGCATGTGCCAGTGTAGCGGTCATTAGGCCACTGCTCTAGCTTTTCTTGGATGCGGGAATTATGTGAAAAATCGTATATTGTGACGTAGTTATTCCATTGAAGTGATCGGCAACTGGGCAAAGATGTCAATGCTCAATGCATGTTCTCGTTTTAAGAATAAGTTATCCTCATGAGCCACGAATTTATTCTTCACCATGTGTCTATGACCCTAAGTTGCCGTATTTGTATGGGGAAAATCCTTATGGGTATCTCAAATTGTATGCCATGGAAATCTGGTCCTTACAGACTAAAACAGCAAACCAAACCCATTCATTTTCTTGTGCGCTTGACAGTAAAGAGCAATGCACAAACTGATCTCTCCTACACAATACAATGACGTATGTATAGAAACACAGCCTTATCAGATAAATACATAATACAAGAGGAAATAATAATTCCAAAAATAACACCGGCGTCTCACAAATAGAAATGTGTGATACTGACAATTATGTATTAAATTGATAAGCGGGACAAAATCCTCAATTGATTGTTATCTCGTTACTATAAATACTTTGACATGTTAATATATTTTTGCTATGACAATTCTGCGTATCGTATCAGCGAATTCCGTACTGTTTTTGACATATTGGAGGATGCTGTAGACTTTAAGCCTTCGACGCATTTAATCTTGAAAGACTTCCTGTTTTACGCACTATCGTGCACAGCATCTATCGTGCTCAACATGATTACGCGTCATACAGAGTGTAAACGGACCTTTGGCGAAACCATCAGCCAAGCATTTTGTACATCAAACTGAGTATCTCTACGCAAAAATTATTGCTGGGAAACGATTTTTTATCGGATGAAAAATCACATTCGCTATAGTCATCAATGTAACGCACGCAAAACGTTGTGCATATAGATGCATTGAATAGTATCTGGGTCGTGGAGGTATTAAACGTAAAGCTAAAACATTAAAAGCACATATAAAAGTGTCCGTAACTAGAAGGTTCCCAACTTCCCAAGTATGGTCTAGAACTCTAGAACAAAAACATGATCGCAATGACGGGGAGAACAAGTGCTGTTCGGCTTCGATAAGAGTGCTTTTGCACCCGTTACACAAGTCAGTATTTTCCCACTACACACAAAAAAACAATAAAAAGTAATAAAGAGCTATTTAATTCTATCTATTATTATATTCTAATTCTAATTATTCTATTCTACAGGGCCCTCCCAATTCCCTTTTCACTGCATTTTGCTTAGATATGCCAAGCACCAGTATTTGTCAAAACAGTCCAAGTCTTCCGCCATCTCCATTTTTCCCTGCCTTGATGTTGCTCGCCGTAAGCTGTCTCACTGAAATCACGTTTATAGCTCTGAAGTAATTTCCGAGGACGAAAAGTAATTTTGTAAATCAGATGTTGAATTAGCCTTAACAACTTTGAATTTGCACTGAAACTGAACCCCAGCAGCTTTTGAGATGAAGCTTTATTAAAAGTGGAATACAAACAAACAGTAGTTTTTATTGTGTAAACGTTGTGTGGTTTGTTTGGCGCACAGGGCACGCGCTTGCTTGTCACGTATATGTGACAATGGCGTCCAAAAGGTTAATACCTTCTTCTTTCGATGAAATAACATAGCACTATGACCGTAGTTTTAGACACGTAATAGTACGCCCACATTTCGGCACAAAAACTGACTCCGTGGCTGCTACTGAGATTCTTGATGGAAATACCCATTACTCTGCCCGACCTGGAATTGGAACCCAAGAACTCATGCTCAAATAGTCAGTACCTTCGATTAATTGGTTTATATGCAGAGACAATCTAAATAAAGAAAGATCTTATGCCGCCTACTGAAGCTAATTGAGATTGCTAGAATGTTCTTAAAAACTATAACGAGTGGCATCAATCAATGAGTGAACCAACAAACTGAAAAATTTGTGCTCATGCAAGGTGATGCGATGTGCCTAATCTTGTTGATCTGAGGCATACATTGAATTAGACCTTTGTTATGGACAACATTATGTTACATTGCAAACTCACAATTCACTAAGACTGCAGAACTACCGACAAAAGGTGGCGGAAATCACAAGTATGAGTCAAGTCTGCCGTCCTAGACGTAATCGTTTTTAAATTAATATTGTTTTAATATCACGAAACACACACAACATAAACCAATATTTGGTGTTCCGCTTAAAAATTAGATGAAATCACTACAAGATGAATAGGATGTTACATTTTATCTTGGGCTGTGAGAATTTGTTGCCACTAAATCAAGTATTTTTATTTTCAAACGGGGTCTTAAGAGATCCGTCCAAAGACCTCAGAATTTCTATCAAAATGACAGTAATCTCCAATTTGAAAATCTGATATCAAATCTCATGACATGAGATTTGATAGTTAACATTGTTGAACTATTGAGATCGGTGCTACAAATTAGGGATAACGCATCAAATTCCAAGAGATATGGATAACGCTTAGTAATGGTTTATTCAGGGCGTTAAATGATCC
Organism: Xestia ashworthii; assembly: GCA_950022955.1. NCBI lineage: Eukaryota > Metazoa > Arthropoda > Insecta > Lepidoptera > Noctuidae > Xestia > Xestia ashworthii. Next base: position 12,295,957 of record OX465560.1, on the reverse strand, counting down.
GGCTCGAAGGACCTTAGGTTTAGCAAATAATAATAACATTCTTTATGTTTTCGGACAACAGTAATAAAAAAGAAGAAGTTAAGAAAAAAGAAGAGAGAGAGAGAGAGAGTTAAGAAGAAGTTAGTTTGAAAAACTGTATCTTGTTTTGAGATGTAGTTCGCACTGCTAGAAAACCAATATAGTTCTTCAATCAACCTTCACAATACCATTTCATGATAAGATTCTTCACAAATTAAATTTAACAGCTTCTTAGACATTGATATCTAAACTATGTTGTTTTAAATGCAACGTAAGTAAATATATCTTCAAACCTCCTTCAACCAAAAAAGCGACTGTTAACACATTCCATTGTCAAAGTCATTAACACATAGCTCAGCTTTGCTCGTAATGTGTCACACGAACTTACAGAGAAAGTAACGTTCGCTAGTTTACATGCTTACCTTTCTAACTTACCGATATGTTACGAGCGGCTCCTGTTTTTGACCGCCGAACCTTTCCGAAGGTTACCGAACGCTTCGGAATACTATTCTTTGGAATTTGAATGGGGAATGGTTTTTTGAAGATTTGGGATTGTAAAAAAATAATTGTAAAACGTGTCTAACGTCACATCCGTAGCTTCCTCAATTGACAGCTTTTAGCGACTACCTACTTACCCTTATAATTACAAAATCACTTTCACCATTTTTAAAATCACCATAACTCGCATTCTACATGAAGTACACAAGTACTTAGGGGATTTTCCCCAGTGACATGTTGCCGCACGGGGTATTTTTACTGCACCCCCTCTAAAAATAGAACCGTGTCGGGGTTGGATTGCAACTCGGGGCTAGTTAAAGGCCAATTGCAGGTAGTATTCGTATTGATTTATCTTTGGTACTGTTAAAAACATCACGCTTCACGCTTGTGTTTATGGGAGTAGATACACAGAAGTGTTTATTCCCCTCTCGACAATTTTAAGTTCGTTGTTATACAGAGGGAGACTATTGAAAATCTATGCCATACTAATATTATAAAGCTTTTTCTTTGGTTGAACCCAGGGACAGTACCTCAGGAACTATTGAAATTGGATAGTCCATTTATCGAGGAAGGATATAGGCTATATAACATCACGCTACGACCAATAGGAGCGGAGCATAAATGAAAAATGTTGCAAGTTTTCGTTTGCAGACGAAGTTGCGTGGGTCAACTAATAATAAATAATGTCAAAACTCCCGCTAGGAATTTCATCATTATCATCATTCGCAGCGCGACTTCATCCACTGCTGGGTATAGGCCTCTTGTATAACATATATAAAGGGTATTTATCGCGAATTTACCTTTAAGCTCGACGTTTCGACCGGATTGCACCAGCTGTGGTCGCGGGGAGACACGAAACCACGACTGGTGTTGTCTCTTAATGTGTTCTCTCTTTGCTTGTGCCAAGCTCTACGTCCTTCTGGGAATTTACGTACTCACGGAAAAAACAAATACGCTTTGGTGCTCGGTGATGCAACCCAGGAAGCCGTGATCAGAAGCTTGAGACCAGCGACCTAAGTAGAGACTACTCCTGCCAGCTCCAACTTTGTATGTATCAAACCAGAGATTACGGAACCTCATTTGCCACGATTTTTTTTTAATTTTTACCATTTCACCTCTTGCTTCAACCAAATTCATTCCTTAATCAATGAGGAGTTACATGGAGAAAACCTCTCGTTAGCAGATACCACAGCCTTAAGAATACACTGGGTGCAAGAACTACCTATCAACTGAATTCTTTGAAGGGCATCACCAATGAGGTCAGTGACCGCCAGAGTAGAGTGCGCGCGGACCTTCCCCTTCGTGTTGTCACTGCTGTAAAAACCAAGTCATTCAATTCGAAGAAAGAAATCAGAATTTTCGCCAGCTGCTTTTGCATAGTTTAGGAGGTCCTATGCTTGTTACTATCCAACCTGTTCTTAAACGGTTTAACCTATAATTAATTTGCAACGTTTGTTTAGATCAAATCTTGCAACTGAATTTTAGAAGAGACTTGAATGGCGCCAATCCTTCAAATATTAGTCAAGTTCATCCTCAGTTTAATTCAAACTACTAAGCCTTTTCTAATTTATACCATAGTGCAATAAAACGCCTAGAAGTTGTCCCTTTACTTGATAAATATTCGAAGCATGCTTAGCACTTTCCGCTATCGTACCTATTTCAAGTTGTTGAAACAAACTCATTTGACTAAGTACATTGAAACGCGGCTTCCACTTCGTTATGTTCATTCCGTTCAATAGAGTTTTTTGTATCTCTTTTTCTTTTATTTAATGAAGTAATGGTGTGTCATTATTGGTTAGCCTTGTACAAAGTTTGTTGGGGTAGGTTTCTTGTCAATACAGTTGTGGTGCTGAGTTCGATTTTTATGTGAAGTCTTTCATGGGTTCTTCTTTATTACTTCTTTCTACTATTATAAATGCAAAAGTTTGTGAAGATGGATGTTTGTTGGTTCCTCTTTCACGCAAAAACTCTCTTCATCTTTTGTTCCAGTAGTTTCCAATGTTAATACATATCTAGGTTATAAACTGTATGTCACATTTCGTCCAAATACACACAATTTTTTTTGCGTGAAAGTGCAAAAAACATCCATACATCCATTCTGATAAACTTGCGCATTTATATTTTATAATAGATAGAAGAGGAAAATAAATGAGGATCCAGTTTCGTCTCCCGTTTAATCATCATCATCATAATGCATGTCCGATAATGATTTCTCCAAAGCGGACGGTAGTGAGTCAGACAATCGGATAAATATCTAATCTATACTGATGATTCATATTGATTGACCTGCTGTGATACGCATATTCAATCCAAAATAGTTTTACTGCTACATTTCTTAGAGATTTTATAGAGGAAAACTTATGGGGAGATCACCAGCAAAACTAGTATTCAGGTAATCTACCGGCATTCTAGTTTAATCTTATTAATTTTCCTCTAAACGTCATCATTGTCATGCTTACTTCTCTTGACATCGAATCGATTGGTAGCGCGAGTTGTTGGCAAACGAATTACGAGTTTGTTGGTCCTAACTCGTAGGTTCGAACCCTAGTAGCCACTCTCCGTCATCTTCTCTTGCCCCAACACTGTGGAACTAATGGCGCTAGCATAGCTGGTTCCAAGCTTCGTCATTGGTTGAAAATCAAGGAATGTTATTTCATATTTTAAAATACCTTGACCTCATTGGTCAGATTGAGACCCGCTATGGTGGCGCCATCTACAATTAGCTTTTAACGGTCTTCTCCATTCATGTGGGGTCGGCGCAGCATGTCTTCCACACTTCTCTATTTACTCGTCATCTCATCTGAGGCCCTACTCCATAGACTCCATACATACGGACGGATCTATCCGTCTCTCTCGCGCACGTCTACAGACGAGTGCGTGTGAGAGACGCGGATAGATCCGTCCGTATGGACAAAACGTTAGGGAGTAGGGCCTCAGATACCTCCTTTCTTGCTATATCATGCATCGTTTTTTTGTGTTCCAGCACTATCAGAACTTTTAAAGACTGATTATGCTAAGGTGGTTGAAGGGCTGGTGCCAAGGTTGTGCATCGAATCTTTATGTAGTGTAACCACTCTTACACGGCGTTTCAGAGACTTTAAAAGAGTGGTAGATTAATCATTCTTCTGCCTTGATCCAATTTTTTCTGCTTTTTTATACTTTTCTACATTTCTAGAAATATCAGCTCTCACACAGAGGCCATCCATCGTTTCTTTGATCTTCGCTTATTCTTATAGTCATCCATAGACATTTACGTAACAATACTTTCCTCAAGACAACATCAATCCATTGATCAATCCAATGCAATATCCTTTAAATGACTGTTATCTTCAGTCCTAAATTGCAACGGCTTCCCATAAACACAGCTCAAGCATCCCATGCCATGGAAAGTCACAAATCCCTTTGTAACAAATCTCTGCTGCCATGGGACCTGTTAGCTCTATTAATCCAATCAAGAGGCTTGCCAGCTTACATCGAGGTAATCAGTAGTATTATAGTATTATCCCATTGAATTGAACCGATTAACTAGGAAAAAAAACATTATAATGGGTGCCGTGAGAGGACGTCCAACAATGATATTTATAGATAGGTTAATTTTGCACAGTAATTAATTCATAATAAGACTGTTAGTTGGAATCGTGGCGTTGATAACTTTGATGGCGCTTCAATCTGTTGTGTTGGCGTTTTTTTTTCTGACTTTTGTAATGATTTTATTACTCAGTACCCACGATGCTCGCTGGACAAAAGTAACTGTTGAGTTATAAACTTAGTGAAGTCTTCTTTTTTTGCGTGTTGATCCCAAACAACAATTTATCAATTTGGAACTCAGTAATGAATTGATTGATATAATTATGTTATTATTTACCTAATTATTATTTATATAATTAATTACCTTATTAGCATTGCCACAAGTCCTGTAGATTGAAAATAGCTCTGTATACGGTTTAATCGTGTTTTTTTTTTATTTTATACTAAAAATTCTTGCGTTTGGCTGCAAGTCTGCAACTCCCTGATGTGAAGCGATGGTGCGGTCTAGTTAATAGTTACAATGTAGCTAGGTAATTCTTTAGTGTTTCAACGTAAGAGCTTTTATTTTTCACCATTTTCCGTATTCTTCAACTCTATTTTTCGAATTGTGACGTACAAGTAAAAACTTACGCACGACACTTTACAACGAATGTGTCAATTGACGGCATAAGGAAAATTGGCGAAAAGAATGACGCATTTTGACACTAATTAATATTTCACCTCCCAACAACTGTTTCTGGATGGTTCTGAACTCTAGAGCAATCTTACTTTTCCAAAATCTTTTTGGTTTATCGCGTGGTTAGTGCGCAAAGAGTTTTGCACATGAATCCGATTCGAACTTGAGACCTATGATTTGGCAGTTCGACGCTCACACCACACCTGGGCTATCACTGCAAACCAAACTCTACCATCTTCAATTCCTGATAGCCTAGTACTTTTGTTTTGATTGTTGTTATATCTTGTCATTATTAACTGTACCAAACGTTGATAATGATAAAGTTTAAAGTTCCACACAAAAAGAAACGTGGGACGAGTTGCAGAATAAGAATATTATTTATTTTGATTTTCATCAACTCCTCCGAAATGGGCCGTGGCCATGTGGGACGAGTTGCTGAATTACTCACTCACTCACTTTTCCAAGATTCAATGATGACTTCTATGAATTACTTGGCTACGTTGTTTGTTTGCAAAATAAATGCTGTATTCCTCTTAAATTCCTTTAGAAACTAAGTTTCAGTCTGATTATAGGACCTCTTGTTCTTTATAACACCTATTGTAAGTTTATATAAGAGGCAGACAGACCTCCTCTTTACCCTCGCCTGTTCGCATCAGCGGGGTTGGCTTTCTTAATCCTGCCATTCACTTCGCATCCTCATCCGTAAGGGAAAACTTTAAGCCTAAGCATATCTTTTTTTATGGCAGATGCAACGAAAGTCTGACAACCGGACCTACCAAAGGGGATCGTATTACCCAGTACTAACTGGGTTGTGGAGATCAGATAGGCAGTCGCTCTGTGTAAAATACTGGTATTCAGCTGCATCCGGTTAGACTGGAAGCCGACCACAGTAAAGCTGGCCGAAGGCTAAGCAGAAGATGATTGGCATAAACAGTGACAAAAAAAAAAATGAATGCTTGATGATAATAATTATCGAATTAGTTCTAACAAAAAAAGTGGAGAAATAACTTTAGCTTCAGAAGTCGGTGACCATTGTTTGATTGATTTATTAAGTTTTTTTGTCACCGACTTCTGAAGTTAAAGTTATTTTTCACTTTTTTGAAGTCGGTTCTATTTTTTTGCAAAAAAGTTTTTATTTTTCACTTTTTAGTGGTTCACTTGTGCTTACCCCTTCACAGCGTACCGGTGCGGTGGCGTGATGTTATGTTATGAACTGGTGTAAACAATAGACAGACAATAGATTTCAGCAATCCAAGTCCATTTGCTATCATTTATTGAGGAGTTCCGTTCCATATCTCCGAAGTTCGTGATCAGATCATGACAATATTTCTATGGGACCAACTTGGAAGTATACCCTTTCAAACAAAAAAAGAATTTTTCAAATCGGTTCAGGCGTCTTCGAGTAATCGGTGAACATACATAAAAAAAAAACATACCGTCGAATAGAGAACCTCCTCCTTTTTGAAAGTCGGTTAAAAAACAAATGACGATCAACCTTCGCGTGCTCCAGATTTTATTGACTACCCACGGATGAGTCAGTTATTTGTTAATTTTGTTATGTTGGTTCTTATTACCATTCATTCCTAAAACACACTCTCATATAAAATTGAGTAGGACAGGGAAACCCGGACCTATTGTAAACATACCTACTCTGTATAATATGTTTGTTTTAATTGTGTTATTTGTAATGTGGACGTAACAAATTAATTCGCCCTTAATGATTAGTGATTGTGGCTAAATAATAACCAAAGCCCGGAATAGGTAGATTGATTTTATGTACTTGTAACACGAACAGTCATAGAAATCATAACATGGATAAACCTTTTTCCCGGGATTTCGTTTCAGTAGGTACTTACGGGATTAAATAAAATAAGTAATTTAAAAGTATGGATTCTTAAACCACTACATTTATATAGAAAGCTAATAAAACATTTTAAATTGATTTTTATGAATATAAATACTAACATTATAAAAAGCAAAGGTTTGTACTTTTGTAATGGATAAAGACGAAAACTATTGGACTGATTTTAAAAATTCTTTCACCTTAGTTGGAAAGGTACGTTTTCCCCATGTATTTATTTGCGTGTACCACGGGCAAAGCCGGGCCGCACAGCTGGTTATAAACTGTAATATTTTTTTGTTGTATGTCAGCTATGAGCTGCTTGTTGTTGTGCCTTGAATAAATGTATTTCAAAAGACTATCTATCTCTTCTTTTTTGATACGCACGCGGGCAAAGCCGCGGGCAGCAGCGAGTGCTTAGTGCTTGTCTTCATCGTACATGTTCCTAACAATTTATAAATTCCGGAAAAAAGAAAAAAAAACCGGAATCCCGGAGGCATGTCCATTTAATATAAACATTTTTTTAGGTTATTGACCCCAAATCTATCTACCTATTCCGGGCTTTGATAATAACAGCCGAGGGACGATCTTCGATGGTCCTGGACTCCCGGCTGTCGTTTGTAATCTTTAACAGTCGTTACAGGTAGTCAGTAACACAAAACTCTGACAATCAGACTTACCAAGGGGTACCGTATTACCCACTACTAACTGGGTTGTGGAGGTCAGATAGGCAGTCGCCCCATGTAAAATACTGGTATTCAGCTGAATCCAGTTAGACTGGAAGCCGACCCCAACATAGTTAAGAAAGGACAGAAACAGGCAGATCAGGGTAAATTAGTGGGCTGTGGATTCTCATTGATACAATTTTGTAACAGAACCATTTTCCTTGTTTATTTTTAAAATCTGCGTAACTGTTAAATGAGTCATGTAAGATTTAACGATGCTTTTAATCATGGCAGGCAGAGTGAGATTATGACAGCTAAAAGATGGCAGACTGTCTGTTGACCTCCTTTTGAGAATAAGAGGTACTGTTTTACCCTATTTTTTAGCCTATACTGCCCCACTGCTGGGTAAAGGCCTCCCCCAATTACTTCTTTGAGCTCTTTTCCCGTGCCTCCTCAAACCAGCACTACGGTACATCCAAATCGAATTGGCACTTCTTTTTGGACCTTCCTGGACATATAAAAAAAAAATCACAGTGATCATCAAACTCTATGATTCATTCTCATTTCAAACAGCTATTTGGTAACTTAAATATCTGCTTATCCTGTTTGTAAGCCTTGATTATGTAAGCGAAAGCAAAACTTGTTTAAAAATGTATGGCAAATGTCACTTACGTCATCGCGGGAAACCCCGTAAGATTCTTCATTTTGTTTTTATGTAATGGTTTATTTTTGTGTTTATCTCGCCTGTATTCCGCGAAGGGTCAAATAGAGGTGTACCCACATTTCGCCGGTTATGTTAAAGTCCCATGTAAATATAAATGATAAATTAAATTATATAAAATAAAAAAAAATAAAAAAATTGCCTTTATTTTTCTCTGACCTTCGTACTTGCACAATATTTTTACTAATTTGGTAAAATAAAAATAGGTATATCTATAATTAGGAATTTATCTAAACTTATAAATATTCTTATTCTATTATTACTATCTAAACTTAAATTATACATTTTTCCTTTTAGTTGTTCTTTTTATCACCTGCCAGGTCAGGCCGCCCTGCGACATAGGCCTCCTCAAGTTCCCTCCACATTTGTCGATCTCTTGCTTTACTCCTCCAACCCTTAGGTATACCATCCTCCCATCTTTTTATCTGCCTTCCTCTTTGTCTTTTTCCGTCCCTCGGGTACCATTCTGTAACTTTTTTGGTCCACTTTTCTTTTTGTGTCCTCATCATGTGACCTGTCCATTTCCATTTTAGGGTTCGTATTTTTACTTTAACATCTGCTACTTTTGTGGTTTTGACCTATTGCCATCAACCTGGCACAAATCCAGGCTCTCCGTTGCTGCTACTGAGAAATTCCTGATGGAACAACCCAAAACAATTTGCCCGACCCTTCAATAGGCTAGTTTCCACCATCAATAAATTGCAAATCTATTTAGTCCGTCAGTTAGAGTATTGGAAAATAATGGACACGTATTTTTTGTTTTTGTAAGTTAACGAATATTGACAAAGATAAAACGCATCAAAACTCGGGAGTTCGTGTCGTCAGAACTCACTAAGAATGAGATCAAACAGTGACGTATTGGGAATTTCAAAAGTGTCGTATCTTCGTCAATTTTGGTTTACGTGACAAAAGAAAAAATACGGGTCAAATCTTTTTTGATAATCTAAGTGACGGACTAATTAGATTTTTTCAGTTAACAAGCCTATTGAACCTTTGACCTCTTCCTCGGCAGTTGCGATTCCAAACACTAGATTTGACTAGTTGTAAAGTTGTTTAAGTAAGACTAGGTCGGCTGTCTAAATCATCTGTAAAATATGAATAAAATTCACAGCGATGTAAACAAACTATCAAAGACTTCATTAACAATAAACATAAACTTTCAACTACACAAAAAGCAACAAAAAACTTAAACCACGAACTATTAATAGACAGATCCACAGTTTTTCCATCTGATCGGTTCACTGACTCAGTATTGTACTGTGGAGCAAAAACTTCATGTTTTTTTTAAAGGTACAATCAGTCATTGGACATGCTGTTGATCACTGTAATACCTTCTTGACCCTGTTACTGCTGTACTTAAGACGCCTGCGGAGCATGCGTATTTCATACAAACGTAATACCAAAATAATTTCTAAATTAAACATATTCCTAAGATAGTGTGTATTTATTTCGATTGAATTACAGAATATCTAGGTTCCCAAATATATATTTTGATTGGACACTGATTTTAACAAGAGTTATAAGAAAAATAAGTTTTCTATAGAAATTATAAATTCACCATATCTCGTCTTTGTATCATTGTCCTCTCAAAAAATACATTTGGGAACATAGATATTCTGTAATCCAATCGAAATAAATACACACTACCTTAAGAATATGTTTGATTTTCATATTATTTTGGTATTACGTTTGTATGAAAAACGCATGCTCCGCCGGCCCCTTAAGTAATTTGATTAGGAAATTGATTTCCTTATGCAATCGTTCATCGAGTAGAGGAAAGGACAAGTGGAGCAAGAAGGTCACAGAATGGCACACCAGGAATGACATAAGGAAGAGGAGAAGACCCCGCCAAAGATGGAACGTGGAACGATGATCTGGCCAAATTCTCAGGTGTGGCCTGGAGCCGGTTGCCAAAGACAAGAATGAGTGGAAAAGGTTGGAGCACGCATTTGCCGATTGGCAATCAGCAGAAGACAGCCTAGTTGAACCTAGATTTTATATAACTTAGATATTAAAGCTTATAACGTACTGTTGAATTATGCAGTCGTTAGGAGTAAATGATCCCGTGACGTCTACAGGGGAAATGGAAGAAGAAAACGTGTTGCGCAGACTCCAAATAGAATGGGATAAGGGCAAGAAGATGATGATGCAGTCGTCAGCAGTCTTATCTGTTGTTTGTCGAGGAAGAGTAAATGTTGAAGACTAAAGTTACGAAGGATGTGTGGTGGGATGACGTGCCTAGAACGGGGATGATAATGAAATAATGGTGCCAATCGTAATAGCCGAACAGACCAGTCAGCTTGGTCGGACGTTTGAGTAAAAAGGTCGGACACTCTACATTATTGGTGTTTGTTTTGACGCAGTATAGACCGTATAATAGGTACGATAAAAAATTGTAAAATCAAGCTTTTTTGTGATATTTAACCCTAAATCTTATAAAATAAAATCGAATCACGTACTTCATTATTAATCAGCCAAATAAGTTCATCAGTCGACTCGCCTGCGCTCGGCCACGCAAGGCGCTCGCTCTTTTGCCTTTTGCCTAACAAAAGCCGGACATCGTTTATTTTGACCGGACACGCAATCTAAAACCCTGACTATGTCCAGTTTTATACGGACGCCTTTTTTTTGCCACCGCCATATTTTGGTTTTCCCTTCATTTAGTTTATCATGTTTGTTACAGAGATTTGATCCATAGGATTGCCCCTATCGATTGATATAAAGAAGTACGAAATGTAATGTTTTCTAACTTTAGTCGGTTCGATTCCCGAGTGTGGCAAGCGAATTTTCGAAAATCTCTGAATTATTTCTTTTAAAAAATAAAGAAATGTTTCCTTTGAGTAAAATTGGCTATCTTCAGTATTTAGGCTGAGATTCACAGACCGCACTTTGACTTTACTTTGATGTAAAAGTCTACTTTCACCCAAAAAAATATTTCTAAGTCCTGTCAAGCTCTACTTTACTTTCCAAAAATTGTACTTTGCTTAGTAAAGGCTAAGTAGTCGATAATCATGACTTTGGCCTCAAAGTAAACTTTGCATTACTATGCGTTTAAATAATGTAGCCCTTCATGTCAAACTAGTTTCCTAGAAAATAAACACATTTAAATTTGGTTGGGTTATAATTCGAAAAATCATGTCGAAGTGATTTTTTATTGTTTGCGAACGACGCGACGCAACCACCAACACAATTGTTGGTGGTTGCGTCGCGTCGTTCGTTTTCTTTCAATTTTGCTGTGTCTACTGGTTTCTGATATTTTCAATTTAATTTAAAAGTTGGTAAATTTTACCGACGTTATCCATATCGAGCAGCAGGTCAAAAACTACAAGTTAACTGGTGAGGCAGTATCGGGAGTCCAAAAGTAATCAATCAATCAATAATTTTATTATCAGGCATTTTTAGGCCCATAGATAAAATACACAAAATAACAACATAAAAATATACTAACGCATAAAAAATCTAACTTATAAGCTATGAACTATCATCACACACGAAGTGGCGGCGTCGTGATACGCTGTGCGGTGTCACGTAGCCTGCCGCGAAAACGACGGTAGATTACACCCTTCGGCCAAAAACTTCCTTGAGAAACATGTCGAGATATTGTGTCGGAACTCGCACCACAAACGATTTGAAGTTGGTGTTGTGACGCGGCTCCAACCTCTCGACCCTCAAGTTCCAGCTGGTCTTGACCTTCATGTACTCAACGATCTCCTCAACCTTCGTGGAGTGATGCAGTCGAGACACATACAGCAACGTCGTTGGTGTCGCTGCACGCAGCAGCATATTTGGTCCTGACAGTCCAGTACCGCATTGATTGCGACAAGTAGGCTTCTTCTTCTTCTTCTGAAGTAAGGTGAAGCCGTCCTCATCACACTCCTGCTTTGCTGGACAGCACTGTACCGGATTCCTCGGAAGGGTTTCACAACGACGACGGTTCTGCTTTCCCCCTTTCAGCTGCTTATGTAGCTCCTTCGCCACGAAAGTTGGCACGTCAACGTGTAATGCATAGATAGAATCAAGTTAATAAATAATATAGATGAAAAACATTTTTTACGTACAAGTAGCAAACAGAACGTCAACCACACGTCAACGATGTTTCGTTTCGTTCCACGTACTTAGTACATATTTTTTTTCCAAAAATCTTTACTTTTCATGTAAAATGATAACGTTAATATTATAAATCTAAGTAAGAGCACGATATAAACACTCGTCTTGAATAATATGTTAATAACTATTTTTTTAAGGAAATAAAACTTGATTTAAAAATAAGTTCTCCAAAACATTTGTATGTGAAACGTAACAGCCACACATCTTTCCCTATACTTTACTTTGGAGCCGTACTTTTCTAAGGAAAGTCAAGCAACTGTCTCTGAAATTGAATAAATAGAAAGTATACTTCGGTAATACAAAGCTTACTTTGTGAAGACTCCTTTGCTGTAAAGTAAAGTCAGGACTGTGAATCTGGGCCTTAGAGTACTTCCCTCCAGGTGGCATTACAAAATTCCACCCTTTATAGCCCGGCGAGCGATCACCTCTTTTTAGGGTTCCGTAGCCAAATGGCAAAAAACGGAACCCTTATAGTTTCGCCATGTCTGTCTGTCTGTCTGTCTGTCTGTCTGTCTGTCTGTCCGCGGATAATCTCAGTGACCGTTAGCACCAGAAAGCTGAAATTTGGTACCAATATGTATATCAATCATGCCGACAAAGTGCAAAAATAAAAATTTAAAAAAACATTTTTATTAGGGTACCTCCCCCAGACGTAAAGTGGGGAGCGATTTTTTTTTTAATTTTGACCCTGACGTGTGATATATTGTTGGATAGGTATTTAAAAATGAATAGGGGTTTTCTAAAATCATTTTTTGATAATATTAATATTTTAGGAAATAATCGCTCCGAAAGTCAAAAACAATGTGTCCCCCCCCCCTCTAACTTTTGAACCATAAGTTTAAAAAATATGAAAAAAATCACAGAAGTAGACCTTTATATGAACTTTCTAGGAAAATTATTTTCAACTTGATGAGTTGAATAGTTTTTGAGTTATATAGCACTTTTTCAAAAAAACGCAAATGATAACTTTGTTTTTCATACAAATACTATGAAAAACAAAGTTATTTTTGCTGACGAAAAATGTTGGTATTTTTAATGGTCTGGGAAGCTACGGAACCCTACAGTGAGCGTGGCCCGACACGCTCTTGGCCGGTTTTTATACTTCGGTTCACACCGCGAACTATCTAAAGGGATGGTATTTAAAAGTACTTCAATTTATTTCCATTTCATTTACCTAATTTTGCCTGTGTTCCACCAAATATACTGAATGTGCACCAAAATATGTTAATTAAAATATATCATAACGAGCATCTATTTAACAATGAAACACTGTATATTCTCCTTAAAGCGTAGTCGACGGAGCCCCGCTTCGCGGGGCCCCTATTTCCGAGTGCAGGGTTTAAAGGAACCTAACTAACCTAACGGGGGGGGTGCCCTAAGTCCCGATTATGGGGGTAGAGATACTTGGTGCACGATCAGTATTATTTGGTGCACGATCAGTATTTTTCGGGGAAGAAAATATTTTTGGTGAACACAAAAATATTGTCCTATCTAAAGTGCCGAACCGAAGTCTGAAAAGAGAACCGATGCTTCCCCGGTTCGCTCAGTTACTGTCGGTGTGACCTACGCTTGGTGGATGCTCCACGATTGCCCGCGAGTCTTTTTTTTTTAGTTTTTTTGCAAATTGCAGTTTAGTGTCAGTTTGTATATTGAGTAAATTAATATTTGATGTAACTCGATTGAATGACTATTTCATGAAAAGGTTTTTTAAACGAGTTCCATGAACATGGAGGCTTTGATGATTATAATTCTGTAACTGCATACGTCTTAAAGCCACGAATCATATACAACCTAGCGTTGGCCTGCGAATTGAAAAAAAAAACCGGCCAAGAGCGTGTCGGGCCACGCTCACTGTAGGGTTCCGTAGCTTCCCAGACCATTAAAAATACCAACATTTTTCGTCAGCAAAAATAACTTTGTTTTTCATAGTATTTGTATGAAAAACAAAGTTATCATTTGCGTTTTTTTGAAAATGTGCTATATAACTCAAAAACTATTCAACTCATCAAGTTGAAAATAATTTTCCTAGAAAGTTCATATAAAGGTCTACTTCTGTGATTTTTTTCATATTTTTTAAACTTATGGTTCAAAAGTTAGAGGGGGGGGGGACACATTGTTTTTGACTTTCGGAGCGATTATTTCCTAAAATATTAATATTATCAAAAAATGATTTTAGAAAACCCCTATTCATTTTTAAATACCTATCCAACAATATATCACACGTCAGGGTCAAAATTAAAAAAAAAATCGCTCCCCACTTTACGTCTGGGGGAGGTACCCTAATAAAAATGTTTTTTTAAATTTTTATTTTTGCACTTTGTCGGCATGATTGATATACATATTGGTACCAAATTTCAGCTTTCTGGTGCTAACGGTCACTGAGATTATCCGCGGACAGACAGACAGACAGACATGGCGAAACTATAAGGGTTCCGTTTTTTGCCATTTGGCTACGGAACCCTAAAAACGTAAGAAAATTTGATTTTCGCGGGCTAGCGTGGGTGGAGCTTCCACCTTAAGGTGTGGAACAAGATGACATGATGCCAGAACTCAAGTGGGATAGTGAGTCGGAAGTTCGCGTGATTCATCACTAGAACATCGGAACTTTCCCTCAAAGATGATGATTTAATTATGCAAATGAACTGCTGCATATGAACTATCTCTGGCAGTGAACTTGAGCTTGAGTTGAGCTTTGAGTCTTTTTTTCTTGTTGCGTGATTTCTACATGGGTGTAAAAAACCTCGGCACATTCTCCCCGTCATTGTGATATTTTTTTGTTCTACATCCATACCTGGGAACCTTCTATTACGGAGATATTAGGGGAGTTTTTTTTTAAATACAAGTTTTTAATGTAAGATATTTACTCCACGACCATGAATTCAATCCATCAGCACAATGTTTTAAGTGCGTTGAGGACACAACATGATTTTTCACCCCCAAAAAAAAAGTCGTTTCCCAGCAATAATTTTTGCGGAAACTCACTTAGTTTGATGTACAGAATGCTTGGTTGACGACCTCGTGATGATACTGTTTACCACGCCCTGCATATTTTTTTAATAATGCATGCTCTAGCAAAAGTAGAAATCAAAATATTTAGTAGAATAGACGACCAATACTTATAAGCAGTGGTAAACGTTAAATAGTCAGCAAGATTGATAACAGGACTTCTCAGACTATGGTGCGCCAGACA
The DNA here is from genome assembly GCA_950022955.1 of Xestia ashworthii. Taxonomy (NCBI): domain Eukaryota; kingdom Metazoa; phylum Arthropoda; class Insecta; order Lepidoptera; family Noctuidae; genus Xestia; species Xestia ashworthii. Next base: position 12,280,714 of record OX465560.1, on the reverse strand, counting down.
TACTTACTTATCGCCACTAGTGGAGTCCTTTTTAATGCGCTCTCATTGTTTTAAAGATAATAACTATCAGTAGACGGTAGTAGTTATTTAATGAATGGAGGAAAAGATATGGACAGGTCTCAAAAATGGGGATAAGAATTATAACTAGGATATGAAAGGCACATGGACTAATGGTTCTGGTTCTCTTTATACGCTAAACGACATCATCATCTGCCTAGCCTTGTCCCTACTAAGTTGGCTCCCAGTCTTACCGGATGCAGCTAAATACCAGTATGTTACATGGAGCTACTGCCTATCTGACTTCCACAACCCAGACGTAGCGACGGTCGAAGATCGAAAAATAACAACCGGCAAAGACTTAACGTGCTTTCCAAGGCATGGAGGTAACTCAGTATGTTATGGGTGGTCATCACTCATCCACCACCTTTAGCAACCGGTGCTTAACCCCGAGCGGGGATTTGCCCCCGACTTCAACTTCCACAATCCTTTACCTCCAAAACCATTTATAGAATCTTCCCAAAAACAATATTATTTTAAGCCGTGAACTCAACAAATTACAAAAGTTTGGACTTAACATAACAAATTACTATAACTAGTCAGAGTAACTGATTTAAATTCCTTCTTGCCGGCAACTGACAATGGTTGCTGTGACGAAACGGTTGTCGACTGATATGAGAACAGCATTCCTCATTCGGGAAAGTCGTTTTTAAGTCCGTTTGGGTTTCAAGTTTTTGGGTACTTGGGGATATGTATGTCACCGTAAAATTGTCAAACACGTTAGATTGTAAAATAACTAGAGAACATTTTTCGTGAAATACATGCGATGGTAGTCAACTCACGCGGTGTGGAGGGAAGGAGAGGTCCCCCTGGCCCAATGGTATCACTCTCATGAAAAGATATTGTACCATTCCTGAGAAATACCGATTAATATAACCTAACCTTAAAACACTTTATATTCCCCTAAAACGCGTAGTCGACGGAGCCCCGCTACGCGGGGCCCCTATTTCCGAGTGCAGGGTTTTTAAAGGAACTCAACTAACCTAACGTAGGGGTGCCCCAAGTCCCGATTATGGGGGCAGAGATACTTCCGTATGTTCAGTTGACAATATTTCAAGAGTTTACAACCTCGCTAGAGAGATTACAATCTAAAGTGTTCGACAATTTTATGGTGACATGTATAAATATAAATATCGCTAGACATTACACACAGCACGATCTAGTGGTACAGTAAGCAACGAGGCTTGTGTCATGGGTACCAGACAGTTTATTTACGCCATAAATAGATACCTTTGTTTTTAAATACATACTTATTATTTAATCAACATCCATGACTCGTAAACAAATGTCCATGCTCATCACACAAACATTTGCTCCTACCGGGAGTCGAACCCGGGACCCTAAGGACGTAAGGCAGCTTCACTACCGCTGCCTGCGCCATTCGTGTCCTCATCGTATGGTGTTGACATGAGATGCTGGGAAAAAGAAATAACTGGAATCATACTTATGTATCTAATTAGTTTATAACTCGTAACTAACTTAATGCCCGCGGCTTCACCCGCGTGGAGTTCAATTTGTCCCACGGGCTCATAGCACCAGGGTTAAAAGCAGCCTATGTGTTCATAATGTAAGCTATCTTGATACTAAATTTCATCCAAATCTGTTTAGCCGTTTGAGCGTGAAGAAGTAACAAAATAGGGATATGTATAGCGTTTAGTAAAAGGCGTTGTGGTCTAAAGTATTGCATAGAGGCGGTCATTTTCTGCTTGTCGAGAGCTATAAATTACATCAAAAATAATACAGCAAAATAGACAACAGTTACATGTTCTTTTCAGTTTTAGCCCCGAAATTGGCCCAGAATAAAAGCTTAAAGTTCCTCATAGGGACTAATAAATCGCTATGCAAAGCCCTAGCTCAATATAAAAAGCTTGACTAACTCAAGTACATTCCTATAAATAGCTAATAGGTCCTTGAATTTGACCAGAACACCCAAAAATAGTAGAACGTGCAGTTATTTTTGTACTTGACATTTAAGCGCAGGAACCGGGTGAAACGTTCGTTAATCCTTAACAGAAAAGAAAATATTCTCCGAATATAGTTGCTGGCAGTTAAAATCGCAATTCCGGTCATTGCCCTTTCCCTATTTTCTCTTCGTATGAACGAAAACAAGTGAACCATGTATTGTATCGTTTTTCTTAAGAAAAAATGTTGAAGATCACGATAGACGACGATTTAAGACTTGAACAGGCTTTTTTTAAAATTTCAATGTAATTAACTTTAATAAATTGAGGTGGGTCAATGATCGCCATTGTGATCTTAACTGGTAGCAATCTGAAAATCTAAACTACGCTCAGTAGCTGTCACTCCTTGAACGCTGTTAAAGAATAAAGATATGCTGATCGGGTTTAGTTCCAACTGTGAAATCAGCTCCTAATCGTGTGGATAGCTTTGCAGTAGCGAAGGGTAAATTTTTGTATCTGGTAATCCGGTCGGGTGCATATTTTTAATTATGTTTGAAAAAACCATACATCAAACCATTTGTAGTTTGAGTCATGTTTAGGCAATCACGTCCTAACTGTATTACCTACATTGTTTTACTTTTGGCAATAGTAGACTCCTGGGGGTCTAAAATGGCCGCTTTAGCAGAATCGTAAATGAATCACGTCCTAATTTCTAAAAATTCTTAAAATGGACTTTATGGTAATGGTTACAAAGACCATTTTAAGAATTTAAATTTTTTAACGTGATTCATTTACGATTCTGCTAAAGCGGCCATTTTAGACCCCCAGTACAGTGGTTGTTCTGAAGGGAAGCCGGTTGGTTTCGAGTTGTATGAACCCTTCGCCACTGTAACTTTGCTTGATGTCCGATATAGGATTTTGCTCACATCACATATTCAGTGTAGTTCGTATTCGTCGCTGTAGATCCCGCTACAGTATTGATTTTAAAAGCAGAAAATAATAATAAGGTGTGCGAGTAAATATTAAATGAAAGGATGAATATGGCAACCCTGTTGTTCCCAAGGGTGTCGTTAAAACCGATTGAGAGTTAGCCCAGACGAAACGGTTAATAAGTGAAATGGTGCGAGCGAAAATACAGGAATGTTATGTCAACACTGTTTTGTGAAATCATTTATGATGTATTTGCATGGGGTCGTACGCGATTTAGACCAGACGACCTTCAACCTTAAACTGTCACTTACGGGATATCTCCGCGCGCAAGTGTCCATTCGCGCATGTGTTCTTTCACGCAAAAAATATTGTTATACCTTGTCTTAATAACTATACCAAACGTTGATAAAGTTTAAAGTTCCACACAAAAAGAAACGTGGGTAAAATACTATTTATTTTCATCAACTCGTCCCAAATGGGTCGTGGGCATGTGGGATAGTTGCTGAATTACTCTTCGGAGCAATATCGACAGCTCCAAGACAAAGAAAAATCACAGAAGATATCCTGTGTCAGTTTAGTTTAAATATATATCGTGGAAGCTTATAACAGTATTTGACCTTCACCTCTAATCACTAACACAGAAAAAGTAGGAAACATTTCAACAAAAGCCTAATTAAAAGCGCACTCAACTCAAGGCCGAGAATTGAAATTGTAACAGTGCAATTAGTATTTGAGAAGCTTGTAGCCAGGTTAAGCCAAGCTTGCCTAGGTTTGGCCGTGAATGGGTGACCAGCTTCATAAAGCACGTAAACCCGTTGGTCCCAGCTGTCAGTTTTAGATTTTTGACAGTCGTGACTACTCGGTGACAGGAAGTCAGTGACGCGAAAGTCTGATTCAGTACTAACTGGGTTGTGGAGGTCAGATAGGCAGTCGCTCCATGTAAATACTGGTATTTAACTGCATCCAGATAGACTGGAAGCCGACCACAACATAATTGGGAATAGGTTAAGCAGATGATGACACAAAAAATCAGGTTCAATTTGCTCTATATTTTCTACAATTATAATTGGTTTTTCATTAGTAGGTTTTAGTCATTCGGAATCAACTTAATTTACAGTGAAATAAGGTCAATAACATTAGTTCAGTTGTTATTTATGTAATTTCCAGTTAATCGACAACTGGAAATTACATAAACAACAACAACAAATTATTTATTGGTTTAGTAGTAGGCTAAACATTACTTTTAGTATACTGTGTAGTTTTGTGGTTCATTATGAATTGGCAAGGTAAGAAAAGATGCGAAAATTTATGCTAATTATGTGGTCGATATGTCACGGTCTCAATTCACACATTAATGCGGATATAGTATCTTGCGAATAGTATTTTGTCTTGATTGTACAACCAAAAGGCTCGAATACCCTTTTGTCCGTCATTGTCACATATACGTGACAAGCACGCGTACCCTGTACGTCAAACGACACAAGTATGTGACAAAATGGTACGTGACATTGTGGCTTGACGTGGAGGGCACGCGCGTGCGTTTATGCTCTGGCGGACAAAACGATTAATACTTCTGACCAATCTGACCGGGTTTTTTCCAACTGGAATTTCCCAGTTAGCAATCCGGAGTCCTATGCGCACGGTTAATGACATTAAAGGTTGTAGCCCACATAAACGACTCCGCTCCCACCCAACAAAAAGAATATACTTAATTCAAATATGAGCTTTATGTATTGCGTTTTAGATATACTTTACATTGGCAACATAAATTAGCAGACAGCTCGCTGTCAGTGGGCTTACCGCTGTCAATACCAATGTAAAGTACCTATCCCTACTTATATTATAAATGTGAGTGTAAGTTTGTTTGTTACGCTTTCACACGAAAACTACTGAACGGATTTGGATGAAATTTTGCACACAGATAGTTTATAACCTGGATTAAAATATAGGATACTTTTTATCCCGGTAGTAAGCCCATATTTGAATTATATTCTTTTTGCCGGGTGGGAGTGGAGTCGTGTAACTGGGCTACAACCTGTAGCTGTCGTATAACATGGGACTTAAACATAACTAAAGTTATTAGTGTTATTGGGTTTTCCATCCGGAATTTCTCAGAAGCAACCTCGTAGTCTGGATTTGTGACCGGTTGGTGGCAATAGGCTCGCTTTACACCCTACCCTTCAGAAATTAAGAGTGTGATGTTATGTTACACATACCTAACTGGTGAAATGTAGGTGAACTATAAAGAGTGTAAAACACCTCTTCACGAAGCCGAAACGCACTTGTTCTCCCCATTATTGCGATAATTTTTTTGTTCTACACTATACCTGGGAACCTTCTAGTTCCGTAACTTCTAGTTGTAACTTTGACCCCCCATATCTCCGTGATATGGGGGGTCAAAGTTACAACTTTTTGACGTTTTTTTTTTGTAAGATTTTGACTTTTAACACCTCCACGACTCCTGTACTATTCAATCCATCAATCAGCACAATGTTTTAAGTGCGTTACATTGAGTTCTACCACAAAACATGATTTATAAACTCAAAAAAAAAAGTTATTTCCCAGCAATAATTTTTGCGTAAAGTTACTTAGTTTGATGTACAGAAGGCTTGGTTATGGTGAATGCGTCATGGCGGCCCGCGAAATTCAAATTTTCTTACGTTTTTTGCAATTTCCAGGGCAGTGCTAAGTTGTATGTTGATAAACATATCGGTCGCGACTGTAAGAGGTATTAAGTTACAGAATTATAATCATCAAAATCATCAATACAACCCTCCAAATTCGTAAGAGTCGATGAACGAATTTTTCACGGTCAAAGTCCTTCTTCGACTCTTATGAACTTGGAGGGTTGTATTGATGATTTTGATGACTATAATTCTGTAGCTTAATACGTCTTACAATCGCGACCGATATGTTTTCGCGAGCTACCTTGAAACATCCCCCTTAACGGCTTTGTGACGAGGTGGTTTACACCCTGTATACTAACGTTATGTTTAAATGTGTCCAATCTTTACACCTAAGATAAACCCTGGTTCCAACAAAGAGGACAGTGCTATGTATTTATTTACATCGTCAAAGGTCCTAGACGAAACAAGATTTCACCCGAAGCTACAAATAAACGAAGCAAGTTAAACAAAAGCGTGTAAAGAGTTGCGAAAGACCTCGTTTAAAGGTTTCGCATTGGTCGCGGCGGTAAACTTAAACTTAAAAACTGTTATTTCACAAATAATTCACACTTTTTTATTTCATTATTAATTCATTATTTTCTTCTAAAACCTCCGCCCCTCGTAGTAAGTCCCTCGTTCTCGTTTACTCCGATACAAACAGACAGTGTGAGCGCATTTTGGTGTTGATGTCACTGTAAAATTGTCAAACACGTTATATTACAATATAACGTGTTTCTCTCTAGCGATATTGTAAACTCTCGAAATATTGTCAACTGAACATACGAAAGTATCTCTGCCCCCATAATCGGGACTTGGGGCACCCCCCCGTTAGGTTAGTTAGGTTCCTTTAAACCCTGCACTCGGAAATAGGGGCCCCGCGAAGCGGGGCTCCGTCGACTACGCTTTTTAGGGGAATATAAAGTGTTTTAAGGTTAGATTATAATAATCGGTATTTTTCAGGAATGGTACAATATCTTTTCATGAGAGTTGTACCACTGGGCAAGGGGGACCCCTCCTTCCCTCCACACCGCGTGAGTTGACTACCATCGCATGCATTTCACGAAAAATAATGCGTTTTGTTGTAAGCAGTATGTTCATTTGACAATATTTCGAGATTTTACAATATCGCTAGAGAGATTACAATATAACGTATTTGACAATTTTACGGTGACATTGTCATCCCCATAAGGCGTGATGGATTTTTCTGTAAAATAATGGCGCAATTTTTAAACTTCCTCTAATATACTCAAAGATCTATTGACTTCAAATACCTACTAAATTCCCATGCTGTCAAAACTCCCATCTTTAATTACGACCCAGACCGGAAATTCGTCTGGCTAAAACCTCAAAGATGGCGCAGAGGAATACATGTCAAGGTAAACGTTCATCTCCAAATATCCTTTGTCATGAAACCGTCGTATTATCCTGTCTGTATATAAATAGCTCCCGCCATTGATACGCGTTCAGTGGGCGTTTGTAAACGAATCCATTGTTTATTGTATTATTGAGAGGTGTTGTAATGTTCTTGACCTTCTCTGCCTAGTGATTTTATCTGTGGTTATGTAACAGTAGCGAAGGGTTAATTTTTGTAAGAGGTAAGCCGGAGTATATATGTTATTATCGTATTTATCTATACTTCTGTATAAAACTACCACTTTTCAAAGGAAATCCGGTAAGAATCGGGTTGTATGGAACCTTCGCCACTGTTATGTAAGGTATATGAGGATGGTAGTTTTTGGGTCTTTAATAGGGTGTATGAAAATGCCAGAGCACTCTTTATCGTATCTTTCCCCTAAGACAAGGAAGACCTGTTGGAGCCGATTGTATTATCACCATTCAAATTAGACTAGGAATGTACGGAGTCTAGATTTGCGCCTGGTTGATGGCAATGGGCTCGACCCTTATTATTATTACATGAAACTTAAAACATGTAACTGGCGGAATGCGCATCTGAATAACCCTTAAATCTGATGTAGTTCCCAATTTGAAAAAAAACCGCTCTTCTCCACTTCCTAGTGTTTAGCTGAAGAGAAGAACCGACGGAAGAAACTTACCAGCAGTGTTTTCTTTTACAAATTATACCATAATGTTTATTAGCTTCTGTACCTAGACACTATGGACTACTACTAAACTGTAGAGGAAAGCTAAAGAAACAATAGATGGCTTGTGTGAAGGATGATGTGGCGGCCCTAGGCACGTGCCCAGTTTGCCTTAGGAACCTGATTGTCCGGGGCTGCGGAACTGTTCGAAAGAGATACCGTGGCCCCGGAACGTAAAGGGCGAGGAAGGAACATGGATGGGTTTTGGTCAGTAAATGTCTGACACTCCCTCCCGCTCCGCCCAGAGTGGGAGGAGTCATTTGATGATTTCCCATCCGAAAAAGAAGGGACCTGATGATATGGCTAGAATCCTTTCTAGCCATATCATCAGGTTCAGGTCAGGGTGATTGGTGAGATGACGAGTACTAATGAAGTATAGAAGAAGATGAACAATCCCAAATTATTTGGTGTAAGAGTGAGAGAATAGGCTAGCTTCCACCATCAATAAATTGCAAAACTAATTAGTCCGCGTCCGTCAGTTAGAGTATTGGAAAATAATGGACACGTATTTTTTGTTTTTGTTAATCACTGAGTACTGACAAAGATAAAACGCATCAAAACTCGGGAGTGGGGGCTCGTGACGTCACAACGCACTAAAAACTATAGCACGGCGCGCCGCGGCGTGACGTATTGCGAATTTTAAAAGCGTCGTATCTTCGTCAATTTTGGTTTATGTAACAAAAGAAAAAATACGGGTCAAATATTTTTTTATAATCTAACTGACGGACTAATTAGATTTTTTTAGGACACAAGCCTATTATGATGTCCTGTCAAACATAGCCATATTATCTTCAATGAAGTTCTTGTTTCAACGCAGTGAATAACTTGATGCTTTTCATGTTTTTAACCCCCGACGCAAAAACGACGGTGTGTTATAAGTTTGACGTGTCTGTGTGTGTGCGCGTGTCTATGGCATCGTAGCTCCCGAACAGATGAATCGATTTTGATTTTGTTTTTATTGTTTGAAAGGTGAATTAGTCGGGAGTGTTCTTGGCTATGTTTGATAAAAATCAGTCCAAAATGGCCGCCGCCACAAATTGACGGATTACATATTTATTCAAAAACTCCCTCAATATGTGTATCAAATGAAAGAGCCAACACCAAAATCCGGGAATGCTTTGAAAAAATGACCCTATATGTACGGGGTTTTTAATTTTTTTATTGAAATATAACTTGTTAACTCATTAGTAGACAACAAATCAAGCTGAGCTTTTGCTATAATTAAGTCGCAAATCCAACCCGACAGGAAGGTAATCTAATCTACATTAATTCAATACTCAAATCAAAAGGCTTCAATTTTTTATCACCAGAGGATATCCTTATAAAGCACATAATGGCGTGCCCTACATAAAATTAATCGGGTACACTCACCTTGCATTTGGTTTGCAAATGCTACCAAATTTGAGCCTTGTTGCAATTAGTATGGTGATAGGCAAGATAGGATAGAAAATTCGCATATAGAGGAGGTCATTTACTAATTATTGAACCCTACTAACTTTCCCTAGCCAAAATTTTATAGTTGGCGAGATATATTAATTATTATTTTATTTGCATAAAGGTAAACATATAAACATTGGTGATCAAACCTTGGAACTTCCCTCAAACTAGGTTTACAAATTAAAATAGCAATGACTTTAATAAAAAAGTCCTATCTAAAAAGGCTCAAGTTAAGTTACCAATACCAATAGTCATACCATGTTACCAATAGTTAGCAAATGACTTCCTCTATTTGCGAATTTGCTATGACGAGGACCCATTCACTCTGTTGCACTTTATCTAACATAACATCACGTCTGTAAGCTGCAAAGGGTTTGGTTGATCGAGGTGTACCTAATTTCGTCAGTTATATTTAAGTCCTCTAATAGGGTTCAAGCGTATTGCCATGAACACAAATTCAAACTCCGTGATTGCTACTGAGAAATTCCTGATAGAAAACCCAATAACATTTCGCCCGACCTGGAAATTAAATCCAGGATCTCATGCTTAGCAGTACCGCGAATCTGTGTGTATCAATTTTAGAGTTTGACATTATTAAAGGTTCTTCGTCTTAGCGTCTTGACGCCATCTAAATGTGGAAGGCCTGTCAAAGCTCATTATAGATGGCGTGACCATAGCTTAGTCCCAATTTGGCTAATGAGGTCAAGCTATTTTGGAATAGAAATTATATTAACAGATTTTCAACCAACCTGACCCTTGACCTTTGGAAGAAGCTATGCTAAGCCTCCTTTTTCTTCTGCCACTCTTTTCTGTTCTTTCCGTCCCTTATCTGTCCGTGGCGACCTAGTTAAGGTATTTAGACAGTAGAAAGCAAGACATGTATTCTTCGGGAGTTACTGGGCTTTTTTTTTGGGACAAGCCTGCCACACTATTCCCAAACCACTGTAACTCCTGAAAGCCAGAATCAACAATAAAAAGCGCCGAGATAATGAAGCTCGACGCAGTCACAGAGAACGAATTTAACTATCTTCGATCCCGCAACGAAATTAATCAGAAAAGTATAGCGAAAGAGTAGGAAAAAAATCGTAATTTCCACGTCCCTCCATATCAGCAGGAGACAACGAAACAAGGCTAATAGGCACAAAGGCACGTTTGTAACTAGGATAGACCCCGTTGCCTAGCACCACGGATACATAACTGCGCTGCTTATAATTTCAACACTTTCAACGGTTTACCAAAGACATTTTAAACCGATTCGCAAAATTCATGACAATTCATACCTGATACTAAACCTTTTTGACTCTTGTAACTTAGCCAAGCCCTCCTGCCTTGTTCGTGACCTGCCTTATGATCATTGGAAGACCCCGCGCATATCAAAAACCTTTATCATTCTTCTCCCATATTTTTGAGTAGTCAGAAATATGCTTAAACATACTTGAACAATCTTTAATGATAACGATACTGGAAATATGAAATAACGTAAGGGACATTTTGTCGAAAATGAGTTATATATATCGTTGGTTTCAGAATTTTTTGCTCTATCGACTGGTATATTTAAAATCTCGATATCTTTAAAAAAATGTCCTTTACATCACATATTTTCCGTAGGCCTAGACCATTTTTTTTCTAGAAACTGGCTGTATATGACATTTAAATTATTTTTTTTTATAAAAAATAATGTAAGTCTCTTTCCTCACAGTATTTGGTATTTACATTAAATCAAAATCGAGTACATTTTACAACATGTCACATAAGTTATTCCATAATTTGAGATGTTTTATTATTGTCTTATACATTAGTGTTCCCTGAGAGGGTACAAATACCATGTCCCTTACATTAAATTGTGACTAAACTATCATAATTATATTGACCCTTACGTTAATTTCTCAGCATCGAAAATAAATTGATCTGTCCTTAACATCACACTGGACTGCGTGTTTCCCGTGGGTGTCGTAAGAGGCGACTAAGGGACTAACCAGAGAATGGGCAGCAGCGTTCTCTGTGCTTTTGTAATAACCGTACTGCGATCGCCAACCCGCCTGCCAAGCGTGGCGATTATGGCAAACCCCCCCCAAAAATGAACACCGCATTGAATAAACGGCCCTTAGTGCCCGGCAGCCCGTCTACCCTCGATTACGGCAGCGGTTGAGGTTATGGCGTGGCAAGGGGTGCTAAGAATCCCCGGATGGGATCCGGCTGCCTATACCAACGACTGGACCTGGCAACGTATAACACGCGCACACTCCGGACCGACGAGAAGATAGCGGAACTCGAAGAGGAGTTGAGCAGGCTGCGATGGAGTATTGTGGGATTATCTGAAGTCCGAAGAGAGGGGGAGGACACGATAATCCTAAAATCCGGCAACCTGCTTTATTTCCGAGAGGGTGACCGCCAGTCCCAGGGTGGTGTTGGGTTTATCGTCCACAAGTCCCTCGTGAACAACGTGGTGAAGATCGAGAGTGTGTCGACCAGGGTGGCGTATCTTATACTCAGAATCTCCTCAAGGTATTCGCTGAAGGTCATACAGGTCTACGCCCCGACCTCGGCACACCCCGACGACGAAGTGGAGACCATGTATGAGGATATCTGTAAAGCCATGCATGGTTTCAAAACTCACTTCACCGTTGTCATGGGGGACTTCAACGCAAAACTGGGCAAACGCGACGGGGATGAGCTGCAGGTGGGGCAATTTGGAGTTGGACGTCGGAACCACCGGGGCCACCAACTGGCTAGTTCTATGGAGAAGGAGGCTCTCTATATCATGAACTCCTTCAAAAAGCATGAGCACAGGAAGTGGACCTGGCAGAGCCCAGATGGTGCAACAAAAAACGAGATTGACTTCATCATGTCAACCAGAAGCAAATGTTCAATGATGTCTCTGTGATCAATTCGGTGAAAACCCGGAGCGACCACCGCATGGTAAGAGGCACATTGAACATCAATATCAAGCTAGAAAGGTCTCAACTGATGAAGTCTACGCTCCGTCCGGCACAGATCCAAATCCAAAACCCCGAGAGCTTTCAGCTCGAACTCCAGAATCGTTTCAAGTGCCTAGGCAGCTCAGTGGACGAATACAACGATAGGTTCGTGAAAACTGTCCATACGACCGGGTCTAAGTTCTTCAAGACACGTCGTACAAATCAGAAAAAGAGTTTCTCCGATCAAACTCTCGAACTTATGAAGGAGCGGCGTGAGATCCTGCAGCCTTCAGATGAGGCGTCGAGATACCGGCAGCTCAATAGACGGATCTCTAAATCCTTAAAGAGCGACCTCCGCCGCTTTAATACCGAGCGTATTAAAGACGCGATCGAGCGGAACAAAGGCTCCAAAGTATTTTCAAGAGATCTGGCTATTGGGCAGAGCCAGCTCACGAAACTGAAGACCGACGATGGCAGGATCTCATCCGCCAAACCGGAGCTACTGAGGGAGATCGAGAGCTACTATGGACAGTTGTACACGTCAACTGGCAAACCCATTGTCGACCTAGCGAAGAACCCAAGAGCTAGACTAATCCGACACTATACCGAAGACATCCCGGACGTCAGCCTGTACGAGATTAGGATGGCTCTGAAACAGCTCAAAAACGAAAAGGCACCGGGTGATGATGGAATTACGGCCGAACTCCTGAAGGCGGGTGGAAAACCGGTACTTAAGGCCCTTCAGAAGCTGTTTAATTCCGTCATAAATAGAACTCTGCAAAGAAATGCAAACTGGAAGAAGGACAGTGAAGGGTAAAGGGAAGGGCAAGGGCCTTGCAAAGAATGATCAGTCCGAATTAGAAAGTACCAGAAATCTTTCTGTGCCCAGTAGCAAAGACAGCTTACCATTTCTGTATAAGGAAAGACTGCCAATTTCAGTTCCAAAGTTTAAAGATCTCAAAAAATTATGTGACAATGGTATAATTCCAAATAGGTTTCACAATGAATATTTGAATCTTCCTAATAAGAGTATAATTAAAGATAGGCTCAATGACACCGACGATGATGAGACTGATAAAGATAATGACTAATTTTTTAATTATTTGAAGGCTTTCTATTAAAGAAGAAGTTAAATTGTTTTGTTTTATGTTTAATGATTACTATTTACGAAGACTGATTTGTTGATTTTGTTTATTTTTTAAGTGAATTTTATTTATCTTTTGGACAATGACTCTAATTTTAGTAAGCAAAAATAGCTATTTTTTATTGTGATTTAAAACAGAATTTAATAATGTTATACTTAACATAATTTACGAGAGTACCTAAATTGCGTTTATAAAAGAGGATTAGTGAGCACAAATAAAAGTTTTGATCTATTTTATTCGTTTATTTTTTATCCCATGAGTCAGCAAGTAGTTTTAAACTGTATGGCGTAGGCATAGTAGGTCACGAATGTATAAAATTCTATTTTTTACATTTTTGTTAACAGCATTAACAGTATAGAGCGTACCATTATGAGACCTTTACTTTGAAAAACTCTAAATGTTTATTTCCTAAAGTGTCCCATACATCAATGCCGTTTATTTATATCTAAAATTTTGTAAACGTATATCACTCGTATTCATTATTATTTAACGTAAGGGACATGCTATCTTTGAAACTGTAAGCTTTATTGATTTTTTACTATTTTAGCTTCAAAGAATGAAGAAATCTAAGAAACTTTGTCCTAGACACTTTTTACATAAAACATATAGTTAAAAAAATATTGCCAGTTTTGTAAGAAAAATATCTTATTTTTGCTCTCCTGAAAACCTTAGTTTTGTCCCTTACGTTATTTCATATTTCCAGTATCGATAACTTAATTTATCTTATCGTTCTGTTGCAATACTTCAAGATTCAACAAGCTTTAAGCTTCAAAGCCACCTTCTATTTCAGAACCCGTATCCCTAACTCCACATCAATGACGTAACCTAACAGCACATCCCCAATAAAAAATCCAGTACGACATAACTGCTCCTAATATTAAGAGATCAAATCGGTTACCAAAATCGTTTAGCATAGTCGCACACGCGTCGTCAAAGGCGTTAGGACATAATGAGCTGAATTAGCATATTTACTGCATTATAGTCGCACAATTGGCCGCATGAATGATCCGAACGATGGACATGTAAGGCCGAGGACGATTTTTCCATGGCTGCTTATTGCTAGGCTGCGGCGAATTGTTGTTGGCTTTAAAATAAATGTTTTATAAGCGGAAGTTGTATTTTTATCAGGAACTTTGTGGATAAAAATCATCATAATTTGTTAAACCTCTTCCCAACTATGCGTGGGTTTGCTTTGTGGATTAAGATGTAGGTCTGAGAACATTTAGTACTAATTGTAGCTGTCCAAAACTCCCACATTTTCTTTAGTATGCAAATATCGTTTTCTTTCTCCGTGAAAATTCTGTTTAACCATATTTTAGTTTGCCGGGAAGTTTAAGTTAAAGCAGATCACCCTATCAATTGCACCGCACATGTTATGGATATATGTAGGTCTGAAATCATTTTGTAGTCACTGTGTCTTTCCGAGACTTCCAGATATTCTTCAATGAACTTATTACAATGAAGTTCGCAGGGAAGTTTTAGTCGGACTTGGTCAAAGTTACCGCATTAGTTGCACTACACTTAGATATGAAAATCGCCAGGCACTTCACTAGATACCAGACTTATACATTTTTTTTTTTCGGCAATGAGTAACTACGTGAGGTTTGAAAGATGGAGATCAGTTCCCTTCCTCTTATTCTACCAGACATTGATTAAAAGTCTTTTAACTATGCAGTAACATGCCCGTTAATTCTGGAGATCATTCAGAGGCCTATGTTTTCACACTCAAAAAACTTACCTACGATTTCTGAAAGCCGTTTGAATTTTCTGAAATCTCATCTCATTTGATTGTCTTTCGTTATTTCAGCAGAATTAGTGATCAGGGAATCGATCAGACTTCCAGAAACCAGGGGTAAGAAACATTTGATTTATTTAATTAAAAAACTGCTTAATAACACCACTACCACCATAACTATTGTTGTTGTGTTACGTTTGAAGGAAAGGGAAGGTAATGGTGCTGGTATAGCAACACACTTTTGATAGCATAGTAACAGGGATTCATAGGTGGTGTTAATCGCTTATCATCAGGTGGTCCGTTCGACTTTATCATTTAAAAAAGATGTGTGTTTTCATAATATTGGACAACATAAATGAGGACTATGCAGATTGGTGTCTAAGATCTGTGCGGTTCTTTTGATATAAGAACCACGCAGATTTGAGTGGACTTGTCCAGTCAGTGCAAGCATTTGTCAGTTATCGTGTAGCTCGACTTATAAATTCAAGGAGCTCAACCTATTCGTGTGGTGACGGCCATCAACACCCCTCCAGCATCGAGCAGCTATCTTATACACCTTCTAGTGTATATTGGTTTCTCTTAACCCTTAAAATATTAAACAGGGTAACCCCAATAAGACATAGCCTTAACCGCATACACAAATAGTTTTCCTCTAGCCTTGACACAGCGTTACTAGTTATTTTTAGAATTTAGGCTCAGACTATGAATTTTATTAGGAGTCTGTTCACCAAATTGCGTGGTTTTATTATTGATGGTAACGCGAAGGGAGAATGTAGGTCTCAAGGAAATGCGGGCTTTCTGATTGGTTTAATGTTGTGATGTTTGTTTTGTTTAATTTTTAATGGAATGGTGAAGGTAGAATCTTAACATTGTTTAATAAGATTCTGTTTTTGTTTTGTGGAGTTTTTTGGGTTAACCCTTAAGATTTATTTGACAAACCGACTTCTGCTATCCGATTCAGATGAACGGATCTTACTATGCAAATATTTTTAACCCCGTAAGAACCTAACGTTTTTTTTAACAATAATATTCTAACATCACATTTTAGACCTGTTAATAGGAAAGGCTATGAAGGAGCTCGTGTCGAAATTATAACAGCCGCTCTAGCCGATCTTAAGATAAGGCGCCATTGCCTAGGTTGGTCCGTGGATGCCTGACCACCCATTACACCTCGCACCTCGTAAAGCCGTTGGTCCCGGCTGTCATCTGTAGATCTTTGACAGAAGTTACAGGTTTAGGCAGATACATCTTAGTGTTAAGTAAAACTGTCATAATAGCCGTAATACGAGATGCCACTCTGGCTCATTTTTTTAACCCCCCCACCATAAATACAACAAATGTACTACGTCAACAGAAACTTTGTAAAATATCGACGAACTTGACCTGAACAGTTTAACGTGGCAACCATAAAAATATGTATTTATTTGTAAAAAAAGAAACAACTCATCTACTAGGGAGGGTCGCCCACGCTTCGGTTTACGCTTCGTTCGCGCAACCGAAAACCTTTCAGCCTCGTTTATGTGAGGAGAGTAGCTCGACCGTTCGAGAGACAAGATATGTCTGTGCGAGGCTCAGGCGATTTGACAACTTGAAGCATAATTTTTGTTTGTACGTATGCTGAGTGTTTTCAAGGGTATCTTGGTACCCAGTAACATGGTTGCGGAGGTCAGATAAGCATTCGCTCTATGTAAAATACTAGTATAAAGCTGCAACAAAGTTGGGAATACACTACGCAGATGATGACGAATGCTGTTAATTTTGAAAATTGAGGCAATGTTAGTCGCGACGCAGTAGAAGACTAGATGTTGTAGTAATTGATTACACGAGTTAACTTTTTTATAATGCCAGTGATATGCTGTAGGCTAGTATGATAACGCCTGTAGGTACTTCTTGAAGGGTTAGGCAGAGTGAATTACACCCCATATTCTTCCAGCTACTCCTTGTTGTAAAGAGCGGGCCTACTGACACAATTCTGACTCTGGGCAGCAATTGAGATATTTTTGAACAATACAAATAACAAATCCGGTCGGATCCGGAGTAACTCTCCTCATGTAAGCGAGGCTTTATACCAAAAGAAAACAGCACCACGACCTGTTGAAGGTAGGTAGGAGTTTGTACGACTTCTTCTGGCATTAAAATAACTTACTTACTTCTTTTGTTATTAACTGTTTTGTTATATAAAAACGTGGCAATGAAGAGGGTTAGGTTTGTCACGGGGCCGCCACTGCGCCCTCGTTGATTTTATTTTTAAAGATTTCATTAGAACTTTGTGCGGAGTCCACAATCATTGCAGCTGTCTTGTTTTTGAAAAGGATTTTTTTCATAGCTTACTCGTATTATGGTGGCTATAATATAAATGAGCCTCTAGCGAATGCTACACCCATGATGGTTTCTAGGTTAGGGCACATCACTATAAGTATAGATCTAGTATAATTGTATAACCTACTTACCGTATCAATTATTATAGTATTTTCAGAATTATTATAGTTTTTTAGCCAAAATATGAATTAATTTGAGGATCACAACAAAAATTATAAAAGAATATTAATCTATACTAATATTATAAAGCTGAAGAGTTTGTAAGTCTTTTTGTTTGTTTGGTAGACCGCGCTAATCTCAGGAATTATTGATTAGAGTTGAAAACATATTTTTGTGTTGGAACTTGGATAGTCCATTAATCGAGGAAGGCTACATAACATCACACTACGACCAATACGAGCGGAGCATAAATGAAAAATGTTGAAAATAAAACGAGGATTTTTTTTTGTAAGCTCATGTGACGCAGACGAACTTGCGTGGGTCAGGTTTAATAGCCTCAGCTATTTGAAATTTGACCATTTTCGTGTAGCTGCAACGGTTACGGTAGTCCCCTTACTGCCACCGTATCCACCCTGTATAATGAACAAAAGCCGATTCAAATAGTGAAATTAAATAATAATAATTTTGTTGATGATTGTGTGTGCGTGGTCTTCAGGAAATACTACTGGGAGCTCTTCAATGATGATTTTACTTATTTTTGTTGCTTGATGTGTTTATTAAGATCAGATTTTACAAGAATAGTATTAAAAATGGCGAAGTTTAGTAAATTGGTGGTTTGGCGTGGCGAATATGCGTCTACGCGCGCTCGCAGTCGGCTGGTCAAGTGAAGTGGCGTGATGCGCTGCCGTCGGTCGCTGCGATTGGCTCGCGGGCTCCCTCCCCCCGCGTGGCTGTTGCTCCCCGCGTTCGTCTTAGTGATGGGCCATAGATGCATAGACATAGCCCCGGCCTTGGAAGGACCCGCTTCCAATGAAGTACATGGGTATCACGAAGCAGCTCTGGAACTATCTTCTTCACCGTCGAGGAGTAAAGGGCATAATTTAGTGTAAGCCCTTCTAATTAATCCAGTCGCCGTTGTTATGTCAGCGACTCTGGAAATGCCATCGTTCCCGGTAAAGGTCCTGGTGACTCTGCCGAGGCGCCACTTTAACGGTGGCAAATTGTCCTCTTTTATAAGAACAAGTGTATCTGGTTTGATGTCTTGATCCTTGTTCTTCCATTTGGTTCTCGTTTGAAGCTCCGTGATATATTCTTTCGTCCATCTCTGCCAGAAGTGTTGTCTCAATTGTTCTACTCTTGCATAGCGCGACAACCGTAGTGTTGGAGAAGTCGTGACGTCGTCACAAGCTGCTGCGGTGAGTGGACGGCCGATGAGGAAATGCGCTGGCGTCAGTGGCAGTGCGTCAGTGGGATCAGAGGATAATGGGGATATAGGACGTGAATTCAGAATAGACTCGATTAATGCTAATACTGTACTCAACTCTTCATAGGTTAAATTCGAGTTACCGACCACTCGACGGAGATGGTGTTTGCACGACTTAACCCCTGCCTCCCATAGACCACCGAAGTGAGGAGAATACGGTGGAATGAATGAGAACCTAATGTTTTCGTTAGCTGTGTAATTTATAATTGAATTAATATTATCTTTATTATTTATGAACGAATTAAGTTCCTTTGAAGCTCCGACGAAGTTTTTCCCATTGTCGGAAAAAATCTCCGCTGGTTTACCTCGTCTGGATATAAACCTTTTTAAAGCAAGTATGTAAGCTTCAGTACTGAGACTGGTAACTAATTCCAAATGAATAGCCTTTGTTGAGAAACATATGAACAGACAGATGTAACATTTTTCTAATTTAGCCCCTCTTCCCTTACGACTCAGTATGTTCAGTGGTCCTGCGTAATCTACGCCGCAACGATAGAACGGAAACTCTGATTCCAATCTCTCGACTGGTAAGTTGCCCATTTGAGCTTTTATTGTTTTGCCTTTTACCCGAGTGCATACAACACAAGTACGAGTAGTTTTCTTAGACAAATTCCTACCACCGACTGGCCACCAACTTTCCCGTAAAGTGGACAAAAGTAGTTGAGGCCCAGCGTGCAGTAAACGATGGTGTTCGTATTTAAATAAAAGTATCGTGAAATTATGTTTACTAGACAACACTACCGGGTGTTTTTTATCAAAAGTAAATTCAAGAGAGTTTTTAATCCTACCCCCAACTCGCATAAGTCCATATTCATCTAAAAACAAATTAAGACCAGATAAATTGCGATTGGACTTGATTGGCAACTTATTTTTTAAACAATCGTATTCAACGGGAAAAGATTCCCTCTGTGACAATCGAGACAAAATAACCATCGAGTTATTGAGCTCCTTAACTGTTAAGGCACCGTAGGCCCTGTTTGATTTAAGTTTAATTCGTGTGTTAGAAACAAAACGCAACACATACGCCATTGTGTGTTTCAAACGATTTAAAGAAGAAAATCTATTGAATAGGTTTAGACCTGAACCTACTTGACATTGTATTGCAGCAGTAGTTAATTTAAGTTCCGGTAATTCATCAAAATTTATATTTTGATAGACGGACGCTTGACCTTTTTCCCAACTTGAATTAGGTTCACGTAAACAACTCGGTCCGTGCCACCATAAATCTGAACATTGAAGCGCATCGATGTTGACACCACGCGAGACTAAATCGGCTGGGTTCTGCTTACCCTTTATATGTAACCAAGAACAACCTTCAGTAAGCTCATTGATCTCAACAACCCGATTCTGAACAAACGGCTTTAAAGAGCTCGGTGTTATATTTAACCATCCTAATACTGTCGTTGAGTCAGACCATATATAAACCTTTTTAAAATTAATCTTAATTACTTTAATTATTTTACTAAACAATCTCGCACCTAACAATGCCGCACATAACTCGAGACGCGGTATGCTTACCGGCTTTACTGGAGCTACCTTACCCTTTGCACACAACAAGCGAACTGATATCGCATCGACTAAATTATTATTATCAAACGCGCGGACATAGGCACAGGCGCCGTACGCGCTCTGCGAGGCGTCACAAAAAATATGAAGTTCAACTTGTATATCGTTACAGAAATCACCTAAAACGTGTCGAGGGACCCGTACAGTGTGTAAAGAATTTAATGTTTTCATGAAATGATTCCAGTTCAATTCAATATTTTGTGGAATAGGATCGTCCCATCCAATTTTGCATAACCACAACTTCTGTAAAATAATTTTTGCAATTATAATTGTTGGTGACAAAAGGCCCAGTGGGTCATATATTTGCGAAACAATCGATAAAATGATTCTTTTAGTAACGACCGGAGTATTTCCGTTATCAAGTTTTGTTACGAAATGAAGTTCATCGCTCGCGCAAAACCAACCTAAACCTAATGTTTTGTTATGACAATTCTCTCCTAAAGACATTTCCTTCGATGAATTATTATTATTTATTTTATTCGTATCCGCTTCTTCCGCGTCATAATTATAAACCCATTTATGCAATATAAAACATCCCGAACTTAACACTTTAGAAACACTTTCACAAATCTTAGTTAATATCCTTTTATCATCGTGACCGGTAATAAGATCGTCTACGTAGATGTCTTCTTTTATTACTTGCGAAGCGACCTCATCGTTACAATCTATAGCAAGTTGTCTAATGCATCGCATGCTGAGGTACGGCGCAGACGCGGTTCCGTACGTCACCGTGTTAAGCTGGTACATGTCAAGTGGATCGGAAGGATTTTCCCGCCATAAAATACACTGTAAGTTACGCTGGTCTGGCTGTATAAGTACCTGCCTAAACATTTTCTCGACATCAGCACAAGCTATGTATCTATGTTTGCGAAATCGTAATAAAATTGAGAATATGTCGTTTTGCAAAATAGGACCTGTGAATTGAATATCATTCAAAGATTTACTATTGGTTGTTTTAGCACTTGCGTCAAAAACTACTCTTAGTTTAGTGGTACTACTGTTTTCCCTAAGGACTCCGTGATGCGGTAAAAAATAAGTAGGAAATGAGTATGATGTAATGCGACTCATATGCCCTAAGCTTAAATATTCCTGTAAGAATGCACTGTACAATATTTTGTAATCAGGATTGTGCGCTAGCTTTCGTTCGAGTGATAAGAACCGGCTCTCAGCTAATGAAAACGAATCACCTAACGAATCAGCTGATTCCTTTAACGGTATGCGCACGGAAAACCGACCCTTATCGTCGCGTAATGTAGTACTAGAAAATAAATTTTCGCATGCACGTTCATCCTTAGAGTAATTATTGTCACTAGGAGTGATGACTTCCTCTAACTCCCAAAACTTTTTAAGTTGCACATCAAGTGCTTGTGTTAAATTACAACTAATCTGCTTCATTTGTAAATTATTTGTTTGAATTGGACCTGAGATTATCCACCCAAGTTTTGTATTTTGGAGGCAAGGTCCTGCAGGTAATCTGATTAATCCTTCGTTTAATAATTCCCAAAATACATCTGCACCAATTAGAAGTTGAATTGTGTGAGGCAAATAAAAGTTTGGATCTGCTAATTTAATATGATCAGGAATGTTTAAGTTTATTTTATTTATGTTAAGTGATGGCAGTGGCGCAGTAATATGAGGTAATACTAAACATTTTAAGTTTCTTTTGTAACTGTTATTGTTAGACCTTAATTTAATTTGACATGTTTGCGTGGACTGTGTAACACAGTGTCCTACGCCTGTGACTTGAACAGTGGACTGTAGCATTTTTATATTTAATTGTTTACATAAAGGTTCAGCAATAAAACATTGTTGACTACCACTATCGAGTAATGCTCGAATAGTGTGATATTTATTTTGGCTATCAGCAACCTCCACTAATGCTGTGGACAGCAATACAGGCTGCAATGTTAAAGATAAACAGCTGTTATCTTGCATATTATTGTTTGCTTGAGTAGCTGAATGCAACACCGTGGTTTGTGACTGGCCTGAACCAGACTCATCCTGCGGTTTCACTTGTGATGATTCATGTGTCAGTTTTGTGACACATTGAAGTAAGGAATTATGTTTTAAATTGCATTGTTTGCAGGGTCCGAACCAACAGTTTTCATCAGTATGGCCAACTCGCAAACAATTGCGACAAAGTTTCTTGTCTTCGATAAATTTAGACTTATCATTAATCGACAAAGTTAAAAACTTGTTACATGAATAAAGAGCATGATTACCATCACACAAATTGCAAACTCGCGAACGCTTTGTAGTTCTAGCGGATTTGTTTTTATTAATTTTAGAGTTCTCATTATTAGTTTGCGTAGCAACATAACTATGAGTATTATTATTGACTTGATTCGACTGTGGCTTTTTTGAATTATTGTCACCTACTTTATTGTTACTATTTGAAACTTTGACCATCTCAAGCACATCTGCCCTATTTTTAAGAAATCTCATAAAATCATCTAATTTAATTTTTGGTCGGATCATCATAGAGCTTGCAGAGCAACTTCCTTGTACAGCATTATTTATTAAATTCCCTGCATAATTTTCCCATTCCCTTTCTGTTGTAGCATCTAACTTTGATACTGTAGTAAAAATTACTATGGAATCCCACGACTCAATAGGTTCACCTAACATTTTTAAAGATCTTAAATTCCTCAAAATACTGTCAATTAACTTTCTGAGTTGAGCTGAAGACTCTTTGTTCATTGACTGCATAGCAAATAAAGCTTTCAAGTGATTATTAAGCAGCAATCGGTCGTTATTATAGCGATTTTCAAGTAGATCCCATGCAATAGTATAATTCCCAGCAGAAAATTCCAAAGATTTAATTACTTGTAAGGCATTACCAGTTAGAGCAGAACGCAGGTAGTGAAACTTTTGTATGTCATCAATATCTTTTGAATGATGAATAAGAGACAAGTATGTGTCTTTAAACTCCAACCACTGATCATAAGAGCCGTCAAAGGTTGGCAGCTTAATGGTAGGTAATTTAATAGAGGTTAGAGGTTTAAAAGCCATTTCCTGTGAGGTAGGTATGCTATGATCATTTAAATTAAGCAAACATTTGGCATCAGCTATTAAGGAATAATACTTATTTTCAAACGACTCTCGTTCATCTATTTCGCATGTCTGACTATCTGACCCTAAATCTATTCTGTCTTGAACTTCCGTGAACTCATTTATTAGATTTTCGGCTTTTTGCAAACGAACTTTAGTTTCTGTCATTTGCGCGTTACTTAATAATGAACTTTCTACTAATTGTAACGAAGCAATGAATTTACCAAACAAAGTCAATTTACTTTTAATTATGCCTCGTTTTTTGACTAAATCTCTAACTATCTCTTCTTTCGACGCTTCGGGAGCCATGACAGACAAGGGAAACGGTCACGCAAACACGGTAAACAAACACTTAATATGAACTTTTAAGTACTAGCAATAATCGCAAGGAATGGGGAATAGGTAGGAACTGAGACACTGACTGACCTCTTCGCGCTGATCTTCGTCTTTTTCTTTATGCAGACTTCCGACTCGAATGGACCATTATGTTGATGATTGTGTGTGCGTGGTCTTCAGGAAATACTACTGGGAGCTCTTCAATGATGATTTTACTTATTTTTGTTGCTTGATGTGTTTATTAAGATCAGATTTTACAAGAATAGTATTAAAAATGGCGAAGTTTAGTAAATTGGTGGTTTGGCGTGGCGAATATGCGTCTACGCGCGCTCGCAGTCGGCTGGTCAAGTGAAGTGGCGTGATGCGCTGCCGTCGGTCGCTGCGATTGGCTCGCGGGCTCCCTCCCCCCGCGTGGCTGTTGCTCCCCGCGTTCTTCTTAGTGATGGGCCATAGATGCATAGACAAATTTCAAGCCGCCGAAGATCGCGTATTAAGTATTATGATAGAGTTCGCTTAAAATTTCCTATTGCACTTCAATAGTGAGAAACCTCCATTATTTTCTAGAAACATCACTCATTCCATTTTGCATTCCTTCTAGAACCGTCCGTAGCACTATCCTCCACAATCAAGTGCTCAAACCATTCCAAAATAGGAACACGACTAATATTTTATTCGCTAACGTCGATACGCGGCGAAATTATTTAGTACCTCATTTAGCTTAGCGATACTTTAGGTTCTGCTTATAAATGTAACTGTAAATAGTTGGGTCCTAGAAGCTCCAGGGCTATTGTAACTGGGATTTGATCAGAAGCTGGGTGAAGCTCTAGGGCGATTGTAAATGGGATTTGATCAGTAGCTGGGTTCTAGAATCTCTAGGGCGATTGTAAATGGGATTTGATCAGTAGCTGGGTTCTAGAATCTCTAGGGCGATTGTAAATGGGATTTGATCAGTAGCTGGGTTCTAGAAGCTCTAGGGCGATTGTAAATGGGATTTGATCAGTAGCTGGGTTCTAGAAGCTCTAGGGCGATTGTAAATGGGATTTGATCAGTAGCTGGGTTCTAGAATCTCTAGGGCGATTGTAAATGGGATTTGATCAGTAGCTGGGTTCTAGAAGCTCTAGGGCGATTGTAAATGGGATTTGATCAGTAGCTGGGTTCTAAAAGCTCTAGGGCGATTGTTAATGGGATTTGATCAGTAGCTGGGTTCTAGAAGCTCTAGGGCGATTGTAAATGGGATTTGATCAGTAGCTGGGTTCTAGAAGCTCTAGGGTGATTGTAAATGGGATTTGATCAATAGCTGGGTTCTAAAAGCTCTAGGGCGATTGTAAATGGGATTTGATCAATAGCTGGGTTCTAAAAGCTCTAGGGCGATTGTAATTGGGATTTGATCTTGATCAGTAGCTGGGTTCTAGAAGCTCTAAGGCGATTGTTATTAGGATTTGATCAGTAGCTGGGTTCTAGAAGCTCTAGGGCGATTGTAATTGGATTTGATAAGTAGCTACTCAGGTCATACATGCTATAGTTAAAAGAGGAGCTCATGGCGAAATTATAACACCCGCTCGGGTCAATCTTCAGGTTAAGGTGCACCTGCCTAGGTTGGTCTGCGGATGGGTAAACACCTATTGTATACCGAGTTTCCTACGTGCCTCGGAAAGCCGTTCCGGCTGCCATTTGTAGATCTTTCACAGACGTTAAATAGTCAGTGGCCCTAAAGTTAGACAACCGGTCTTACCAAGGGGTATCGTATTACCTACTGCTAACTGGGTTGTGGAGATCAGATAGGCAGTCGCTCCATATAAAATACTGGCCTGCCATAAGCCCCTGACATGGCTTTACATGCCGTCGAGAAATATCTCAAGCATGCTTTCCTTCACCGACGCAAGTGACTAATATATGAGCCATTCAAAAAGAGACATCAATACTGATAGCTAGGCTGACTACTCAACGTGTGCTGAACTTACTGAATACCCTCATTCTGGCCGGTCCCTTTATTTTGGAATGCATTCAGTCATTGTTACACGGTTTATCCTACTGAAAATGTGCTTGAAAGAGATCTGAGTATAGTGCCAATGTCGATACGTTTCAGCTTCGATGAAATCTAGCCTTTCAATTTGTCGATGTTGATAGTCGATACAGTTTCGGTGGAAGTATTGAAGCTATAATAATGGTAAGAGTTTTGTGAATTAATAATATTGATCACTACATCACTATCACTACATATTATAAAACAAAATCCTCCGCCGCGTCTGTCTGTCTGTTCGCGATAAACTAAAAAACAACTCATAACAAAAATCACGCTTGCTAATCTGTTATCAAACCAAGGAATGTTATATTCTGTTATACCGTTAAGTGTATCTGTGTAGAGACGTCGGCACATGAAGCTACCCGGAACTTTCTTTACCCAATCAACCTTCAACCTTATTTAATAGCGATAAAGTTCAAATCTTTTAAAAAAAATTGACAGATTGTAGTAGCTAAGGCCCCGTTCCGACTATGTCGTGACAACAGATAATCGTGTAGTTTTAAGTGTCGTGGCTTGTGTATTTAAATGGAGGTGTTCACAAGTTCACATATAGGACGACACGATTACTGTCGTCCACGAGTTTTGCCAACTAAAATCCAACAATACATTAATTGTCACGACATAGTTTGAACGGAGCCTTAATGTGCGCCAAGCCTGTACTATGTTAATTTTAAATGGTGGAAGAGCTGAAAATCTCATCGTTTTCGGTATCATGTAATTATCTTCTTGGATATTTTAATCAATGACTCATTTTCGTTGTCTCCAGGTGGGCGGCGTGGTCGGCAATGGGATGCTTCGGCTCGCCGGGCGGCAAGAGCAGCGAAGACGATGCCAAGAAACAGAAACGGCGCAGCGATGCCATCACCAAGCAGCTGCAAAAGGATAAACAGGTGATGATTAGTGCAGTACTTAGTCAACATTACAGCCCGCGTAGCATGACCACTGTAGACACGACAGAGAGTCAAAAAACCTTTTGTTCATCTGTCATTTTGTCGATTCAATGACAGATGAACAAAAGATTTGTCGAGTCTCTCTCGTTTCTCCGGTGATCATGCTAGGCGGGCAGGAAGCTATATCCTGGTTGTATTCTTCCTACCTAATCCCACCATCACCCTTTTACCACCGGACTAGCAAACGTACTGCGGCGTACCATCCACACTTTATAGATATCCCGACGAGTCGTACTAAGCGCTTCTCCTCCACTTTTATTATGCGCATTGCCAAAGTGTGAAATTCTCTCCTACATCTTTGTTCACCCACATTTGACCCACCTGCCTTCAAAGCAAGAGTGAACAGGCATGTTCTGGGCACGCTCGTTCCATCATAGACTTCATCCATCGCTTTCCATCAGCCGTAATGGAGGTCAAGAGCAAGCCCATTTTGTAATAAAACACAGTCGGTCCAGAAATTATGATGAGCGGTTGGTTTTAAGAGCAAGCCAGGCGTTTTAACTTGTGTGAAGGTACCGCCACTGGCAGGCACGTATCCAGGGGGGGGGGGGGGGATAGTTGGGATTTATCTCCCAAATCAAATCTGACTTTATATTAAACGGGATCATAACCACTGCGAAGGTCGTAAATTATAGTATTGTGATTAGAGCGATCTTTAGACAGTTCACATGGTTGTTTTAATGTTTGTCCCCCCTGAACCAAAAGTCTAGATACGTGCTTGGCCACTGGTGATCATATAGCATCTTCATTAACGACGATTTTGTTTGTATAGTGGTCGCAAGTGCAACTGTTGTGCGTGAAATCTTGGGGTTTTTCGTAAGATAATCCTCAGTACTAGCCTAGAGTTTTTTTCTAGTAAAAAAGGCTCAAAAGATCAACTTGTAATTTGTAATGTTAAGTAAGAAAATAACTGTAAAACTGGCAAAATCTGTACTGTCCATTTCTGCCTTCTCGTTTGGGAATAAAAGAGTGATGTTCTACCTCGTGTCATCATCAGAAAATACATTGATTTTAGTAGAGACAGGCTTTCATTTGAGCCTTTAAGTAGAAATACGAGTATCAAGGAACTGCAGTACCTAACTCTTACCTTTCCAATTGAACTGTATTTCTATCTTAAGAAACCGATGAAGACCCCTGGTGTGAAACAGTATAACTTAATAAGCTGTCATGAACTACTACTACTATTAACCTTAATGGGTAATTTACAAAATCTAACATAATATAAGGGGTCCTATAAACATCTTAAAAGACTTAAGCCAACCTCACCTGCCCGTGGAGAACCCTGCTGTCCAACGAGGTTCTGGCACAACATTCACCTACCCGCATTGGACTAGCGTGGTGGACCATAATCCAAATCCCCCTTGAAAACTTTCAGACCATGACACCTTGTAGGCTAGCATAAAACTAAAAACATGCAAGGCAGTCTTTGGTCCTTGGCCTTTGGTCTTTGCAGGGACCGCCGATAGGAGTGAAAACTAAGTAATCTATATCTGCTACGGGTTATGCCGCGTGCACGCCTAGTGGTGCTACGCCGTAGCGGATCGGCTACGAGTGCTGCGAAGCGTGCGGCTACGCCAGTTTTATGATTTTTGTTCACCCAAAAAGTGGTCAACGCGCCTAAAGAAGTTTTCACTTAAAAAAAACCAATCAATAAATTTCTTTATTAATTTTCCAGCTATACCGCGCGACGCACCGGCTACTCCTACTGGGCGCGGGAGAGTCCGGCAAGTCGACTATAGTCAAACAGATGCGCATCCTCCACGTGAACGGCTTCTCCGACAAGGAGCGTCGCGAGAAGATCGAGGACATCAAGAAGAACATACGAGACGCGATACTTGTGAGTGGGACTTAGGGTTCATTTTTGTCTGTACTTTAGAAGCTGATGAACTTGTCCTGGGTATTGAGGCGGTCATCTCTGTTGCGATATTGTAGATGTCTAATAAGCATTTATGACCAACTACTATGATAGGAATTTTTCAGTAACAGCCACAGAGTCTGAGGGCAATACCCTGGTTTCCTATTACAGGGGACTTAAACATACATAAGGGACGAAATGTGGGTATTCTTAATACAATACGATATGTCACCGTAAAATTGTCAAATACGTTATATTACAATATAACGTGTATCTCTCTAGCGATATTGTAAAGTCTCGAATTATTGTCAACTGAACATACGGAAGTATCTCTTGCCCCCATAAACGGGACTTGGGGCACCCCCCCGTTAGGTTAGTTAGGTTCCTTTAAACCCTGCACTCGGAAATAGGGGCCCGGGGCTCCGTCGACTACGCTTTTTAGGGGAATATGAAGTGTTTTAAGGTTAGCTTATAATAATCGATATTTCTCAGGAATGGTACAGTATCTTTTCATGAGAGTGGTACCACTGGGCAAGGAGGACCCCTCCTTCTCTCCACACCGCGTGAGTTGACTACCATCGCATGCATTTCACGAAAAATAATGCGTTTTATTGTAAGCAGTATGCTCATTTGACAATAATTCGAGACTTTACAATATCGCTAGTGATATTACAATATAACGTATTTGACAATTTTACGGTGACAGATACACCTCTTTCTAACCCTAGAAGAATTACAGACGTAATGTAATGTAATGTGTAATGTAATGTAATGTTACTCCACCCGTACCGTTTCAACAAGGAAAGTCGTTGAAGCCATGGGTGGGCATGGTTGTAACCTTTAGTTCGAAGAAATTAAAGAATAAATTAAAACTAAAAATGTATACCCCAAGTCCCAACTGTTCGCCCAAGACAACAATATTATTTACCGATAATATTTCAATAGGAACATCTATGCTATGGCTCGTGGCTAAATAATACCAGCCGCTCGGGTCGATCTTTAGGTTAAATCGTGCTTGCCTAGATTGGTCTGTGGATAGGTGACCACCTTTACATACCGAGTTTCCTCCGTGCCTCGGGAAGCACGTTAAGCAGTTGGTCCCGGCTGTCATTTGTAGGTCTTTGACAGTCGTTACAGGCAGTCAGTGGCCCAAAAAGTCTGACACCAGTCTTATCAAGTGGTATCGTATTACCCAGTACTAACTGGGTTGTGATAGGCAGTCGCTCCATGCAAAATACTGGTATTCAGCTGCATCCGGTTAGACTTTAAGCTGACCTCAACATAGTTGGGAAAAGGCTAGCAAATAGCGCAAATGATGATGATGATTTCAATAGAAACATCTTTTTCAGTTTTGAGAGCTCAAAGTGTCTCGAAAGGGTGTGCATTTGCACCTCTTTTGTCTAAAAATGTATATTTGTTTGACTCATGAAACTATGATACCCACTGGCACTATCGCACTATCCATTTTTTACTATTTAATCAAATCGTTTTTAGCGCAAGATAATTCATCCATGTTAATAATGTTGCTAATATTGTCATTGTGTGGTGTTGCAGACAATCACGGGCGCTATGAGCACCCTGACGCCGCCCATACCGCTTGAAAAGCCTGAGAATAAGGCGCGCGTCGACTATATACAGGTATGACAATTTATAGTAAATAGCTGGTAAACATGTAAAATACTGACTTAAACAATAATTCACACATGACTACTGAGCATGACGTTCGATGCCCCCAGTAGCAGCCACTGAGTCCGGACTTGTGCCCGGTTGATGGCAAAAGGCTCTCCCCCTATACTCTGCGATTTAAACTAGCCACTATTCTCTAAATAACGTTCGATATGTCAAATTCCAGGACGTAGCGTCTCAGCCCGACTTCGACTACCCCATGGAATTCTACGAGCACACAGAAGCGCTCTGGAAGGACCTGGGCGTCCAGCGCACCTACGAGCGCAGCAACGAGTACCAACTCATCGACTGTGCCAAGTAGTACGTATACAATATGATCAGAATGAGACGTCACTATCTATCCTATAGGGGCATTTATCGATGGGTCAAGACAGATGTGCCAGAATCGTCACACAGAGGGTGCCTGAAGAGGGTCTTCGTAACCGAGGCAGGCCCAAGCAACGCTCGCGTGACGATTTGGACTTGTTCCTGATTGGCCAGAAGAGGCAAAACACCGATGGAAAGGAATAGGGAAGGCTTTGCACAGTTGTTGGACGAAATAAACAAATTAAAAAATCTTCGAAAGAAAACTCGTGAGAACTTTCTGAGAAACCAAAACAGAAACCGAGAAATGGTGAATCTCCAGGTTTGAGGCCCTGCCCCCTGTGTAATATATTATAATTTTATTTCCAGTTTCCTGGACCAGGTGCACATAATAAAACAGCCGAACTACACGCCGACGGAGCAGGACATACTGCGCTGCCGAGTCCTCACGTCCGGCATCTTCGAGACGCAGTTCGTCGTCGACAAAGTCAATTTCCAGTGAGTCAAGCACATTATATAATAAAAGGCCTGTTTGCAAGAGCTTAGTGTTTGCAAGTAAAGGATTTAATAACGTTATTTTTCACCCCAAATAAAGTCGTTTCCCAGCAATTTTTGCGTTGAGTTACTTTTAAGTTACTTTGTACAGAATGCTTGATAGACGGCTTCTTAAATAGTCGGTTTACACCCTGTATGTCGGTGGAAATAAAGGAATCTTTATTCTTGTTGTAAATTGACAAAGCTAAGGTGTATTTTCCGTTTCCAGCATGTTCGACGTAGGCGGACAGCGCGACGAGCGACGCAAGTGGATCCAGTGCTTCAACGACGTCACCGCCATCATCTTCGTGACGGCCTGCTCCTCCTACAACATGGTGCTGCGCGAGGATCCCACGCAGAACCGGCTGCGGGAGTCGCTCGACCTCTTCAAGAGCATATGGAACAACAGGTACAACTAAAAAAAAATGCAGACATATTTGGTCCTGGGTTAGTAAAACGACTTAAAAAAACTATGTTATATTGAAAAATTAAAACATACATTAAAAGCCAACATTTATAAATAATATGCTTCTCCTCAACGGCATATACGGCTACAGACCATTTTATGTTTTATCCGGCTGCTACCAAAAATCTTCAGGAGCATACAGATTTCCGTCGGCACGATCTGGCTGAATCTGGCGAGAAAATTGAGTATGTGTGGGTTCCGTCTTGAAGCTTGTCTACATTTACTAGATAAAATTTAGCAATGTATGAAAAAGGGTGCACTGCTACGAGTCTGACCGAAATTCAATCACAAGGACTGTTATTATTACAATTTAGTTAATCGTCTCTTACTAACCCTTGTCCCCCCCCCCCCCCCCCCCCCCCCCCTCCGCAGATGGCTGCGCACGATATCGGTGATCCTGTTCCTGAACAAGCAGGACCTGCTGGCGGAGAAGGTGCTGGCGGGCAAGTCGCGCCTCGAGGAGTACTTCGGGGACTTCGCGCGCTACGCCACGCCGCCCGACGCCGCGCCCGACGCACGAGACCATCCCGACGTGGCACGCGCCAAGTACTTCATACGGGACGAGTTTCTTGTGAGTA
The DNA here is from genome assembly GCA_950022955.1 of Xestia ashworthii. Taxonomy (NCBI): domain Eukaryota; kingdom Metazoa; phylum Arthropoda; class Insecta; order Lepidoptera; family Noctuidae; genus Xestia; species Xestia ashworthii. The sequence goes on along the minus strand of OX465560.1, from coordinate 12,248,736 downwards.
TAGTATATCTACGCCACGCCGCCCGACGCCGCGCCCGACGCACGAGACCATCCCGACGTGGCACGCGCCAAGTACTTCATACGGGACGAGTTTCTTGTGAGTATAGTATATCTACGCCACGCCGCCCGACGCCGCGCCCGACGCACGAGACCATCCCGACGTGGCGCGCGCCAAGTACTTCATACGGGACGAGTTTCTTGTGAGTATAGTATATCTACGCCACGCCGCCCGACGCCGCGCCCGACGCACGAGACCATCCCGACGTGGCGCGCGCCAAGTACTTCATACGGGACGAGTTTCTTGTGAGTATAGTATATCTACGCCACGCCGCCCGACGCCGCGCCCGACGCACGAGACCATCCCGACGTGGCGCGCGCCAAGTACTTCATACGGGACGAGTTTCTTGTGAGTATAGTATATCTACGCCACGCCGCCCGACGCCGCGCCCGACGCACGAGACCATCCCGACGTGGCGCGCGCCAAGTACTTCATACGGGACGAGTTTCTTGTGAGTATAGTATATCTACGCCACGCCGCCCGACGCCGCGCCCGACGCACGAGACCATCCCGACGTGGCGCGTGCCAAGTACTTCATACGGGACGAGTTTCTTGTGAGTATAGTATATCTACGCCACGCCGCCCGACGCCGCGCCCGACGCACGAGACCATCCCGACGTGGCGCGCGCCAAGTACTTCATACGGGACGAGTTTCTTGTGAGTATAGTATATCTACGCCACGCCGCCCGACGCCGCGCCCGACGCACGAGACCATCCCGACGTGGCGCGCGCCAAGTACTTCATACGGGACGAGTTTCTTGTGAGTATAGTATATCTACGCCACGCCGCCCGACGCCGCGCCCGACGCACGAGACCATCCCGACGTGGCGCGCGCCAAGTACTTCATACGGGACGAGTTTCTTGTGAGTATAGTATATCTACGCCACGCCGCCCGACGCCGCGCCCGACGCACGAGACCATCCCGACGTGGCGCGTGCCAAGTACTTCATACGGGACGAGTTTCTTGTGAGTATAGTATATCTACGCCACGCCGCCCGACGCCGCGCCCGACGCACGAGACCATCCCGACGTGGCGCGCGCCAAGTACTTCATACGGGACGAGTTTCTTGTGAGTATAGTATATCTACGCCACGCCGCCCGACGCCGCGCCCGACGCACGAGACCATCCCGACGTGGCGCGCGCCAAGTACTTCATACGGGACGAGTTTCTTGTGAGTATAGTATATCTACGCCACGCCGCCCGACGCCGCGCCCGACGCACGAGACCATCCCGACGTGGCGCGCGCCAAGTACTTCATACGGGACGAGTTTCTTGTGAGTATAGTATATCTACGCCACGCCGCCCGACGCCGCGCCCGACGCACGAGACCATCCCGACGTGGCGCGCGCCAAGTACTTCATACGGGACGAGTTTCTTGTGAGTATAGTATATCTACGCCACGCCGCCCGACGCCGCGCCCGACGCACGAGACCATCCCGACGTGGCGCGCGCCAAGTACTTCATACGGGACGAGTTTCTTGTGAGTATAGTATATCTACGCCACGCCGCCCGACGCCGCGCCCGACGCACGAGACCATCCCGACGTGGCGCGCGCCAAGTACTTCATACGGGACGAGTTTCTTGTGAGTATAGTATATCTACGCCACGCCGCCCGACGCCGCGCCCGACGCACGAGACCATCCCGACGTGGCGCGCGCCAAGTACTTCATACGGGACGAGTTTCTTGTGAGTATAGTATATCTACGCCACGCCGCCCGACGCCGCGCCCGACGCACGAGACCATCCCGACGTGGCGCGTGCCAAGTACTTCATACGGGACGAGTTTCTTGTGAGTATAGTATATCTACGCCACGCCGCCCGACGCCGCGCCCGACGCACGAGACCATCCCGACGTGGCGCGCGCCAAGTACTTCATACGGGACGAGTTTCTTGTGAGTAGTACTTCATAAAACCTTGCGAAGACAAGGTACTTTAGTCCTTGGAGATAAGAAATCCCCGAAACACGCCAAACATAACCCTTTCAGGAATACAAGCGAGTAAAATGAGCCAAGTTGGATGCAGTCAACAAAATACAAAGAAAAAACTTTAATTTATCATAATTTCAAGTGACTAACTACACGCAATTATTAATCCGCGCATAATCAGCTGATCATTCGATCAGTCTTTAGGGTACTGTAATGTTCGTTTTGTTCCGATTGCAAACTGTACCGCACTGTACTGTACTGTCAAAGTAAAGTTAGTAAACTGACGACAAAAACACAACATTCTGTAACCAAAACTAATTCATACTTCCTTTTGTTTCCAGCGCATAAGTACGGCAAGCGGCGACGGCAAGCACTACTGTTACCCGCACTTCACGTGCGCCGTCGACACCGAGAACATCAAGCGCGTGTTCAACGACTGTCGCGACATCATACAACGCATGCACCTCCGGCAGTACGAGCTGCTCTAACCGACGTACAGCGAATAGGTAACGTGTAACTGTACCACATAGTGCGACGTCACATGTTCTACTGCCGCGACATCATACAACGCATGCACCTCCGGCAGTACGAGCTGCTCTAACCGACGTACAGCGAATAGGTAACGTGTAACTGTACCACATAGTGCGACGTCACATGTTCTACTGTCGCGACATCATACAACGCATGCACCTCCGGCAGTACGAGCTGCTCTAACCGACGTACAGCGAATAGGTAACGTGTAACTGTACCACATAGTGCGACGTCACATGTTCTACTGCCGCGACATCATACAACGCATGCACCTCCGGCAGTACGAGCTGCTCTAACCGACGTACAGCGAATAGGTAACGTGTAACTGTACCACATAGTGCGACGACACATGTTCTACTGCCGCGACATCATACAACGCATGCACCTCCGGCAGTACGAGCTGCTCTAACCGACGTACAGCGAATAGGTAACGTGTAACTGTACCACATAGTGCGACGACACATGTTCTACTGCCGCGACATCATACAACGCATGCACCTCCGGCAGTACGAGCTGCTCTAACCGACGTACAGCGAATAGGTAACGTGTAACTGTACCACATAGTGCGACGACACATGTTCTACTGCCGCGACATCATACAACGCATGCACCTCCGGCAGTACGAGCTGCTCTAACCGACGTACAGCGAATAGGTAACGTGTAACTGTACCACATAGTGCGACGACACATGTTCTACTGTCGCGACATCATACAACGCATGCACCTCCGGCAGTACGAGCTGCTCTAACCGACGTACAGCGAATAGGTAACGTGTAACTGTACCACATAGTGCGACGACACATGTTCTACTGCCGCGACATCATACAACGCATGCACCTCCGGCAGTACGAGCTGCTCTAACCGACGTACAGCGAATAGGTAACGTGTAACTGTACCACATAGTGCGACGACACATGTTCTACTGCCGCGACATCATACAACGCATGCACCTCCGGCAGTACGAGCTACTCTAACCGACGTACAGCGAATAGGTAACGTGTAACTGTACCACATAGTGCGACGACACATGTTTTACTGCCGCGACATCATACAACGCATGCACCTCGGGCAGTACGAGCTGCTCTAACCGACGTACAGCGAATAGGTAACGTGTAACTGTACCACATAGTGCGACGTCACATGTTCTACTGCCGCGACATCATACAACGCATGCACCTCCGGCAGTACGAGCTGCTCTAACCGACGTACAGCGAATAGGTAACGTGTAACTGTACCACATAGTGCGACGACACATGTTCTACTGCCGCGACATCATACAACGCATGCACCTCCGGCAGTACGAGCTGCTCTAACCGACGTACAGCGAATAGGTAACGTGTAACTGTACCACATAGTGCGACATCACATGTTCTACTGCCGCGACATCATACAACGCATGCACCTCCGGCAGTACGAGCTGCTCTAACCGACGTACAGCGAATAGGTATTACAGGCTTTTATTGCATGGACATAGAGCTCATTTTAACCAGCACAAAAGGGTCTTCAAGGGATCGGTATGAGAAGGAGGATGTTTTTGACAATGTAATTTTCTTTTTATTCATTTGTTACCATCGAGAGCCCTTCATGGGAAATTGTAGACGAAACGACGATTTTTTAGGATGCATAATATGCCCAAAATGTGGTCAAAATCAAGACCAAAACTAATCAGCAATGTTTCTTTCTCCAGATAAAGTTCGTGCTCGACTCGGTGGGCCCGCAACGCAAATGTCCCGATCAGCAATACATACAACGCGCAGCCGTGAGTCCCCACGTTGTTTACCGCCGTAGCGATAACGCTTCGTGACGATTGTACCGTTATATCGCTGAGAAATGTTGTCGATTTGACGTTGAGTTGATGGATGTAATCGCCATTGTTTTGTGAGGAAGTGAGATGCAATTCTGTTATAGTTAAATATTAAATTAGGTTCTGGTAACAACTTTGAAACGCAAAGTGGTTTTTTTGTAAAAATAACTTGAAATAATTTCGAATTTCAAATGTCTTCGAGGGTTTTAGTAACTTATTTATCGAAATTTAGTCATTTTGCCATAAAAACGGGAGGAAATGTAAGATCACTTTCAGTGGCAATTATATTCTAGACGATTATAAATCGATTGCGAAGCGTCTATCGATATATCGCGGCAAGCGATGCTCCCATGGTGTTTCCGAACGTCAGAGTTCCCAAAAAGCTGGCAACTTTAGTCGATTTTATGTGAGAATTTACTAAATATGTATAGATAAAAAAAACAACGTTATTGTGAATTTCTTCATGAGTTGTGTTGATTTCTGTAGCCTGTAGAATAATGCCATTTGTTTCTTTATGTACTTGTGAGAAGCCATATGCAATGATGTATCTAATTCTATTCTGAAAATCTTTTTCATTGTTACACTATAGTGTAACAGAAAATCACTAAAGTGCTAGAATAAAATGGCATTATTATAAAGTACATAATTTAGTTCATTTTTAGTAAGTTGTCACCTTAGTCGATATAGTGAACGCACATCACTACGTTCCAAATTCGAATACGTAGTGTTGTGACGTTGTCGGGTCTATTGGGTTGTGACGCAATTCGACTAAATTCGACTGCTCGATTAGAAGCGTGGAGTTTTCGAATATTCGCCAGTTATGTTTATATTGAATCGATAACAAAATCGATACGTTTACGTATATTTAATTCAGTTGACACAAAAAATGGTACTTATAAGTTGTTCTTAATTCTTATTATTATATTAATTATTTGCTTCAAGATTCTATTATAAATTGATAGTTGTTGATTTTAAAAACGTTTATTTTTAATTGTAACTTATACATAAAATAAAAAAATCATTGCGATATTCACAGTAAGTGCTGGATTTAGGGCAGAAGGTAGTCGAGAACATTTTATAAAATGTTTTAATCGACTAAAATTGTTTGGGAACGGAGAATCGACTAAATTCTATGAGCGTAATTTGTAACGTTGTGTTGAAATCGCCAAAACAGACAATTTAGTGATGTGAAGGTACTTTGGGTGTATTTGTCGATTTGAAGTTAGTATGACTCTAGATAGCGGACTATTTAGATTTGAAAATGTCATGTGGGGGAGCGAGAAACCCGAGTGGGAGGCGGTGGCGATACGACGACGGTACGACACCTATACGACAAATTTAAAAACAAGAAAAAAGCTGTAGATAACTTTCTGAGAAAAATCGATTAAATATTACGATTAACTAAGACTTTTCCCGAACCGAAAATACCTCAAATCAGATAAAAAAATAGTACAGATACAATTTAAGCTGTTAAATACACCACACAGGTTCCCGTCGTCGTACTTGCCGCTCCGCAGCTGATTCAAACGGTTTTATATTAAGGATCATCGATGTTAGCGCCTCGAGGCTAGTTCAAATAGTATTTCAATTCACTTTCGACTACACCAGCTTTCTAGGTTTTTAAGCTTAATTGGGACAAGGTTTGGACTATGCGTAGCATAATGAACTGTATTGTCGAGTGTTTAAGCTTGTTATTCCGATACGAAAAGATTATAGTGCTATTATTTGTTTTTTTCTTTCGCATTGGAATAATGTGAGCTTCAACGCTTCAGAAAGATTTTTTTCAAAAATAGAACAGTGTGATCGTGATTTTTAAGTGGAATTAAATGGACTAGCCTTAACCAACTTATTTCTGTTGCTTAGAACAATTTGCTTGCACGCACAAGTTTTTTTTACATATTTTTTTATGTGTAGTCCACTTCCTTAACCAAAAATTACCGAGCGCAATCATTTTTATGCTCAAACTAGGCCAAATTTTTATTTAATTTATTTAAAAAATAAACCTGAATAAAAATATTAATTTTGTAGTGAAATTATACAATCAAAGTATAGCCATGTTTTTTCTAGATCAAATTAAAGAGGAATATTTGAAATATCTGTATATTTTTGATTACAGAAGTTTTTAATTTTTTTTTTTCTTTGGAGTAATATTTGTAGGGTGGGCACTGATGTTTTGGTTTCTTTACGAAAGTCACATATACAAACCATAGTATTTTTTTACTAAAAAGTTTTGTGGCATTTCAAACTCTTTTGAGAGATTGAGAACAATAAATTATTTTAAAACAGTAATTATTTACGATGTAAAGTGTTAAAAACCTACTTACTCAATTGTGGAAAAAAAGGAATGTCGTTTTCAAAAAATGTAACAGCGATTTATATAAAAAAATAGCGACAGAATCCAACACATGGGTGCTCTCCTTTATTTAGTTTTTACAAAATAGTTTAATTTTTAATTGTTTATCAAAATGTACGTCTTCCAATATTGTCTATAGGTTTTTAATTTTTATTTCGTTTTTTCTAACGTTCATCGTTCATAGCACAATTTTTGACTAAAATGTAACAATATAAAAGTGCTTTCGTAGATTTTAACTTAGTTTTAAATATTTTTTTGTAATGTTGAGCTTTTAGGAACTTAAGATCCAAAGATCCAGATCGTATTTAATGCGGTTGGCCGAATATCATATAGCAGTATTTGAGTAAAAAAATATTTTCAAAGATTATTACTATTTTTTTTTTCGTTATAAGTTGGACACAATTTTAGCCTTTAAGTACAAAGATTACTAACCTACCCTAACGTTAATTTACTAAATATAATTATTTTATCATTATTATTTATATTTAAAAAAGTTAAAATTGGTTTATGTACTTACTACATTGTGCTATTTTAAGAAAATATTTTTAAAATACAAATTGATCTATTCTATCGTTATGAATCTTAATATATTTTTATTTAGTGAACTTTTTATTTACCGTTTAAGGTATTGGTGGTCAACTGTTGGGCAACGAACGCTATAATGGCTAAAAGTTTGACGGCAACTATCGCTCTGCTATCATTCCACTGAAACATTGTAAAAATCAAGACGACTTTCATAGTAATTGCGATGGACTGTTGCGCCACTGTTGCCCAACTGTTGATTCGTAATTTATTAACTAATTATATCAATGTTTTATTTAAGGTGACTTCTTTTTCAGTCATTGGTTATATTTTAGATAAAATTTTCATGGTTCCAATGAAAAATATCGTAAAATACCTTAAGCGGCAAAATAATAAAAAATGTTAATATATAATTTGTTAGAAAATGGTCCTTAATATAAGAAAGTTAAGCTGGAGTTTGTGTCATGTGCCATAATGTAGTGTTGCCAGCGGAAACACCATATCCTATGTTACCATACTAAAAAAACTGAATAATTCCTTCCTTCGTATCGTATGTAAAGTAACAAAAATTCGCTATTTTTTGCTTTCTAATCGTAACACTATCGTTATTTTTTTTTAAATATAACTATATTGAAATTGTATTTTTCTTTCTTTTTGTGTTATATAAGTTTCACTTTAAATGTAAGTAGAAGAGAATATAATAACGTACATTTAAAATATTAAATGAAAGTATATGTTAATTCATAATGTTGTATGGGGGTTACCACAGGTTTTGACTGCCTGTCAATTATATACGACTTTAATAATGTCGGACGAGCGTGGTTGCATTGGTACTCACAAAAAAACTATAATTTATACTATAATAGGTTAAATAAACGTCCTGGACTTAATATTTTAGGCATTTTTCACAAAATATTAAAATTTCCGGTAACTTAAAAGGGTTTTCCCGCCAATGTCACCCGCGCTCGTACAATCGTGCAATAAGGCGACCTCCGTACCAACAACATCACTATAGAATCATTGTGTAATTAAAAATTAACATGGCATTCTTTATTATATATGTAATTTAAAAAAAAAAGTACTATTTGGTAGCTATTTAAGTAAGTAATAGCGTAACGCAAAATAAAGTGGATGCAAAAGTAACAAAAAGTAACAAAAAAAGGTATAATAATATATTGTAGACTGCTAAAGTTTGGGGTAATTTCTGTCTTGCAGTGCTACATGGAAGTCGGATTGTTCGGACTAGGTCGCGACTTTTATGACTTTACGACCACAACTCATCCATTCTCCATTACTTTTCGATCAAAATTCACCCATCCTCCTTTGACTTTTCGATATAAACTCCCACTATATTTTTTTGTCGAATCACGTTAACAGAAATTTTAGTGACATCAAATTGATATGGTTAAATCAAGATTTCAAATTAATTACAGTTACAGGACATACTTAAAGAACTTGAGGATTAACAAATAATAAATTATTCCGGTAGTACGTGTATATTATATCTTCTATTTTGGAAAATATTCAATGCATTTTAGTATACCCAACTAAAATTCGTCGAATATTTTACAAAATTCTGGATGTCTTTTTGGTATAATCATCAACATTATGATTTGGCAGCATTGTTCCACCCTCTGATGTAGTGTACATGCTTCCTTAGTCTGTGCGAGATCTTAGAATCGTTAGTTCATAACATCACACCTATAATTCCCTATGGTTGAGGCAGAAATACAGGTACACTCAATCATTAATTGACACAAAATTTTGTTATTTTATAAGAAAATTTAAATTATATATTATGCTCTTATAGTAATGTCGTAAAAGCCGTGACTCAGTAAAAGGAACATACTGTCTCTTCATCTAAGTAAGCACCATGTTTAGTTTGAACTGACTTCAAATGTAGGCCGGGAGCTAAGGGAGGGTTTATATAACTAGTTATGTAGGCAACAAAGAAAATTAAACTCTATTTGAATTAGTTAGACATCATTTCAAATTAAATCTGCCTTGGGTTTTGCTCTATAATGTTGAGGTCAGCTTCCAGTATAACCTTAAGCAGCTGAATGGGGGCACTGCCTATCTGACCTCCACAACCCAGTTAGTACTCGGTTAAAACACCAACTACACCACATTAGTAAGACTGGCTGTCAACAGACGATATTTGTTATTGAAAGGGAATAAAAATTATCTAAAAGGATATTTGAATCACAGCATGTGTAAATATTCATGAGACGGGTTAATTGTTAAGTTTAAATTGCTTGTTTTTATATATACATTCAAAAAGGAATATTGATCATATTTTTGTTTCAAAAACTATTTAATTTCTTCATATCTAGTTATATAAACTCTAGCACTCAAAGCAGCGTCTGGCTAAGCTTTGATATAAAAGTACACGACTTAGAGAAAAATCACGATTTCATAGCAAAGCACTTTGAATTCTAAAACAATTTTCATTATTGTTATAGTTGCGCTTCAGTTGTTGACTATAGTTATTTAGTTCACTAATATTAATGCCCGTTTTCTTTAAGACTAGGCGACAACTAAATTAACGCCTAAATGAAAGCATGCTGTTGGAATTTCAACGCAATTGTTTTAGGAATTGGTTTAGGTTGCGCCTACAGTGTTAGTGAAACGGAAAATTTACATATTAATTTATAATAAATGCCACTTTTAAGCTCACAATGTTTTCGGTTGTTTAAACTTCAAAGACTTGAAAATTATACGTAAACAAATTTAGTTCCAATTTTTTATATATTGTATGCAGTACAGACCCTATAGTCGGCTCATCGATGCTAATATTTTCTCACAAATTGTATATATGGCGTTAGCGCATTTTTAGGGGTATTTCGTCCATTTAAATGAGTTTTTGAACTAGGTGTTTTAAAACTAAAGACTAGATGGTAATAGGACAAGTTTGTTTAAATAACTTGAGAATCGTGGTGGAGTATAACATCAGTCTTGCGTACCTCAGGGTACCAGACAGAGAGAATGATCCCCTAACTAATGTCAACGTAATAAAAGTATATAAACATTGTATATTGCTGTCCTTCCCTCGACCCTTTACGATTTAAGAAACGCAATAACATGTGAGTCAAAGTAAAATGTATAAAGGTAGCTTAGAACATAATTTTCTATGTTTTTCAATATTTAGATGAAATACTGCCAGTGTCGTGGTACGTCGGAAGTAGGGCTTCGGTTCTGTATTTTGCTCTCGGGGGCATATTTCATTTCAATATTTTTCATATAATCGTGTTGCGAAAACAGTACGTAGATTTAATACTTTCGTTTCGCGTGCTCGACTTCACTAGTAGATCGTAACGTCCGTTGCCAATAACCAAATAGTATTGAGAAATTCCTCCTTTTTTAATATATCTTCATAGTAGTGATAAGTGAATGTACTTGCGCACAATGTTTGTGACTGTGAGAACGTGACGAGTACGGAACCGTTTTGTTAACACAAAGTGCAGGCGTCGACTGCAAATATTTTTGGTAATGTTATACCTACCTTTACCTTCTCGCATTACTCGCGCTGATGAATGAACGCATTTAAATAGTGCTCATAGTTTTCTTTCCATTGTAGCACAAAAATAAAAAACGTATTTTTCTCTCAATTTTGGGTAGTTAATTTTTTTAATAGATATTTTATAGCATAGCTCAAATTCACACCTTGTTTAGAATCGGTATTTGAGATCAGCACGTTATATTGTGTTCGTTACATACGGACTGCGGATCATGGTGTATTTAATCTTAATACCTACGTTTAATGATATACTGAAAATCTATATTTTTAACAAATTTAATTTAAAAAAATATACCTAATTAATGAAATTCCTAAAGATAAAAAAATGAAATTTTTAATATTTATGTGTATAGTAGTGTACTTGCGAGGTGATTATAAATAACAAACGCTTATAAGTTTTGTCTCCACAGATTCGTGCAAAGAGAATATATATAATTTACTGTCCATGAAATTAATAATTATAACTGATGTGTACAAAAATCAGTATGTTTCAGGCATTTTGAATCCGACTTAATGTATGTAAAAATAAATGTTGTTTTAAAATGGTCGTATTTCATTTGTCACCCAGCATCTTTTACATAACGTTTTAATAAAGTAGATACTTACTAAAATGCACTCAATCGACAATGTGTAAACAGAAACATCACGGAAGTCTTCAGCCATTCTGTACATCAAACTAAGTAATCCTACGCAAAAATGCTATTGATATTGCAGGAAAACGACGTTTTTTTGAGGTGAAAAATCATGTTTTACGGTAATTAACTCAATTTTAGTACCTTACGTAGGTACTCTGAACATTATTCTGATTGATTAGCATAAAGGTCGTGATGATAATTAAAGTAAAATTATCCTTCAAAACTTGTATAAAACAAAAACTTGTGAAAAAGTTGGAATATCTCCGTAACTAGAAGGTTCAACGAACAAAAAACTGATCGAAATGACGGGGAGAACAAGTGCCCTTCGGCTTTGTCAAGGGTCTACTTACTCCCTTTATTTAATTCAATAAGTGACTAAGGTCCATGTTCATCGAAAAGATAAAGGTCTGTAGGCTAATTCACGTAACAAAAGAAGTGCGGTTGCAGTGCAGTTGCAATTAAGTTTCGATCAAAACAACGCTTTTCGTATTCTCTACAGCTGTCAGACACGCTCGCGTCAAGTTCGCGTCACGCGAGCGCAATATCGGTATTCTACTGTTGCGCGTCTTTTGTGCGTGCTTTGGAACGAAACATGATCGGTATTCTGCTATTCATTTGACGTGTCAAAATGACAGATTAGAAGTTTCAATTCGATCAACGTGCAGTTTCGTTTACGCACAACATAAGTTCCTCGTTATTTACTTTTGTTAGCATCAAATTGTATTTTTTGTAAATGTAAGTGTTTAAAATGGTTTGTTGTATGTAGACAAGTTAACTACAAGTCTTTTTCAATGGAATTCTAAATGATTTTTGTACTTTTTTATTGAATAATATGAGTTTCCAACTTGGTTTGAGATTTTTTTTCCTCGCTGCCGAAATTGATGAAGAACGTAGTCAAACAATAAGAAGACAAAGGTTTTCTGTGGATCCATTCCGTATTCAGTCGGGAATTACAGAAAACCTATCGTCTGAGCAAAAACTTGGCTCGGCAATTGATGGCCAAATTATCAACATATATATTCCAAATCCGAAGAAGAGAAGGAAAGATGGTTTGAGTGTACAGGCAAAGATAACTAACACAACTAATCACAAACAAAGCATTTTTTGTGAACTCACTCAGAGAACAATTATTAAATAAATCAACGTCAATGAGGTTGAGAGTGCGGAGCGAACGCGTCAGTGGCGCCTCCCCTAACAGACTGGTCCGCGCGCGCGGCACCGCCAGCAAGCATGTTATTAACTTGCCTAAGTAAATTCTTATTAGAATCTTGCTAGTTTTATGTTAAACTTGTATTAACTTATATTAGAGTCCATTATGACTGAATTATTAACGATTTAAAAGGTAAAACCAAAAGTCAAATTGAAAATGATATTATTACGTAACTTGCAAACATGATTTTTTGTTTGTAAGTATATCTTATGAAAATTAATGTCAAAAGGTTGGTCTTAGCTTAAAACCATTTTCTGTAAAAGAATCATGTAAATCGGTCCAGTAGTTTGAAAGATATATCTAAAAATAGAAACTAAAATTTTCACACTCATATCTAGGGGGTGCCAGGAGGCGTATGCCACCAGCGTGTATGGCAAGGAGCGCCGGTCTACCCAAGTGGGAGATTGTCCCAGGCTGACTGAATCCCAGGTCTCCGAAACAGGTTATATGAGGCAATGACAGACCAATATTCAGCCAAATTTTAGCAAAATATTGGTTAAATAGTGAATCAAAACATAATTGTTTGTTTATAAAGTAAGAAAAAGCACTACAATCTGTACTGGGGTATTATTTTGATATTAAAATAACGACATATTCGTTGAAATGTAATCGATGCTATTCGATTATTTAGTGAGTAATATTTTTTCTCTCATATGGCCACACTATGGGGAAGTTTGACAGCGTTTGACTGTCGTACATTTGACGTGCAGTTCACGCGCAGCTTACGCGCAATTCAAAGATTACAAGAATACCGTTTGTCACTCGAACTTAAACTTAACTGCAGCTGCACTACAACTTCATCGATCTGTCATAAAATTACGTGAATTAGCCTTCTGAATATCTAAAAATAGCTGTCACTGTGACATGTTCCCACACAAAAATGTGTTTTAAACAGCTGTCTTTAGATAATCGACCGTCATCTTTTTGGTAAACATGGAGCTAATTAAAGTAGCAAGTCACAATCAAGCTCATAAACCATGTATATGTCACCGTAAAATTGTCAAACAAGTTATATTACAATATAACGTGTATCTCTCTAGCGATATTGTAAAGTCTCGAATTATTGTCAACTGAACATACGGAAGTATCTCTGCCCCCATAATCGGGACTTGGGGCACCCCCCCGTTAGGTTCCTTTAAACCCTGCACCCGGAAATAGGGGCCCCGCGAAGCGGGGCTCCGTCGACTACGCTTTTTAGGGGAATATAAAGTGTTTTAAGGTTAGGTTATAATAATCGGTATTTCTCAGGAATGGTACAATATCTTTTCATGAGAGTTGTACCACTGGGCAAGGGGGGCTCCTCCTTCCCTCCACACCGCGTGAGTTGACTACCATCGCATGTATTTCACGTAAAATAATGCGTTTTGTTGCAAGCAGTATGTTCATTTGACAATATTTCGAGATTTTACAATATCGCTAGAGATATTACAATATAACGTATTTGACAATTTTACGGTGACATATATATATAAGTAGACAGGGTTGAGCACCTTTTTTTTGTAAGTCAGTTTAAAATACTAACCAACTTATCACGACGACGGTTATAAGTTACAGTTACCGAACGAATGACAAGCCAAATCAAAGGTCCAAGTATTCTTCTTGAGTTAATTTCAAAATAATGTCAAGGGCCTTAATTTTATAGGTGAAGTATAAATTCGAGCGCTCAGAGTGGTTTTGAACTACTCTGAGCGCTCGACTTTGCGTGTGCGTAGTGCGTACGCGTGATGTTGTGTGCCGTGTGCGGCATGTGTTCGACGAAAAAGTAACAGCGTCCTTAACTAAGTACCACGCTAACTGGTAGGTACAACATAAGTAAAAAAAGACAGATATAATCTTCACACAAATAAAACACCAGTTCAATAAAAATCAATTTTATTATTAAAAACCAAAATTCACACTTCCTGTGTATTTTAAAAAAAGAGCACTTCGAAAAGTAAAGAGAATTTTGTCAAATTAAGAGTTCAAACATAGAGAAACAAATTATAAATAAATATTATTTACACAACTATGGCAATACATAAGGTACGAGACATCTTTGGGCTTGCCCCTTAGCAAATAAAATGTCGGAAAAAAATTGTGAGCATAGTGCGAACTTTTTGTTCTGAGACTGAACTAAAGCGCTGTCTGGTGACAAAGATGGGAAACACAACTTAAAAATACAAACGTCTGTAGATGGCGTGTCCAAAGTGAAATCCCATTTTCTTAGGAATTTTGCAAATTACAGGTTGTATGTTGATTAAAATGTGATTCACATCCGTAACGTGTATGCAGTTACAGAATTATAATCTCTAAATTATAATTTGTTTGTTTGGTTGAACGCGCTAATCTCTAGATTACCGGCTCGAAATTCTTTGCGTTGGATAGTAAATTTATCGAGGAAAGCTATAGGCTATATAACATCACGCTATGACCAATAGGAGCGGAGCAGCAATAAGAAATTTTGCAAGCGGGAAAAAAGCTTCCGTTGAGCAGGCGATACGTTGCGATATCAAAACTTCACGCGAACGAAGTCGCGGGCAGAAGCTAGTCATCAATACAACCTTGCTAATTGAATCCTATTGAATGACTATTTCATGAAAATGTCATTCAATAGCATTAAATGAACCGAGAGAGATGATTTTATTGAATATAAAACTATGAACAGCCATTTTTGTCACAGTCTCAAATCATGTTTCAAATCACTGACCTGCAAATTGGATAAAAACCTAAGAAAGTTTGAATTTCACCGGCTACACTGGCGGTTCACCATAACAGATTTTAAATCAACCAATGACGACGTTAAGAACTCTAAGCTAACTCCACCAGTTTCAGTTACCTTGCTCATTGTAGTTTACTTGTTCGAATAGGTTTTCACAGGGACAAAAACTCGCACTTAGCCCACAGAAGAAGCATTAAAACATGTTTATAGTTAAAAAGGGAACTGTGAGAGTACACAATAAGAAGGCTAACATGTTCAGATCATAATATAAATTAATAGAGAGACTAGTTTTCAATGACACGCGAAAGTACAATTTAATATTTAGCTTAGCGCAGTTTTAAGATGAAATACTTTTAATATTACATCGTAGAAGCAGTCAGTCTACCTGACGCTATGCTGCATACTTGTTCGAGAGCCATATTTGGTTCGGTAGGTTACAGGTTGGAATGGGGCATCGACTCTCAAACGGTTACCACTTATTCAGAACATTCTGAACCCCGCCACACAGAATTTTTGAAGTGAAAACTTCTTTACGCGTGTTGAGCACTTTTAGTATGAAAAAAAAATCGCGTGGCCGTCACCTAACGCTTCGTAGCACTCCTAGCCGATCCATACTACTTAGGCGTGCTCGGGGTACAAACCGTAGTAGATATAGATTGCTTAGTTTTCATTTCTGTCAGCAGTCCCCTACATGTTTTTTTATCGATATTTTTATTTCATTCAGCTGTTCCATTCATTTTGACCATATAGGTATTGTACTTTCGTAGGAAACAGCAGTTTTCTTTGAAATTACCAGATATCCAAAAAAATCTATTTGGGCGGGTTCCGTATGAAGTACTGAACACGTAGGAACTTCTTTAGGCGTCGATGTTTTACCCTGAATTTGAAATATGTAAGCCTACCCCAAGAAATTACTTATTCAGTTCACGATCGGAAACTCCGTTTAGCATCTACCATCGATCAATTCAAGGCTTAGCGGCTTTTTCCCAGATTATGCCGCCCTACTGCGCCCAATCATACTCGAGAAAAAGTATGTCGCAACTATTTGTAATGGTCTATTATTTAATTAATTTAAATACATAAAGAAAGGGATCTGCGCCAAGCTTTAAGACAAGTTCGATGACACAATTTCACATAAGAATATCAATTAGAGTATTAAGTCCTACAAATCTGCCCAACCGGGGCGCTAACAATATTATACTAACTTACTTTAAATTAAGCGTACTGACCTGACATTAATATAGTTAAAAAGCTTAAAATACCGTGTTTTTTACAAAACTTTAATGAGGTATGTGTTAGAATATTGAAAATAAGCGTTTATGTTTTGGGTATTCTATGGTCTTAGGCCAAAATCTATAAACCTAAGAGCAGTAGCTCGTAGTACCACAGTGACCGGAATAACGTTGTTGGTGTTATGTAGCATTTATAGATTTCAACCTAAGAGTACAAGAAATATTAACTATTAGTTCTAAAATCATTAATATCAGACTATTTGCAAATTAAATGCAGTGAAAAATCGATGTACATGTTTAAATCAACACTATCCTAGCTTATGAGCTATCAGGACATTAGATATTTTCTTGAATTCGGTAGTTTTCAGCTGGTTATTGTTTAAAGAATACTGATAATATCAGATGTTCCAAAATACTATAAAAAAAATGGCCAGACAAGTAAGAATGAAAAGTCTTACTAAGACGTAACATTCAAAATTACCCATATCAAAAAATAAAATCTTAAAAATATTCGAAAATAAGCTTTCAAAAATAGCCATAATTTTAAACGGAATCAATCAAGAAAAAATCTTCGAAACATGCTTAAAATTATTAAAAACTAGTACTTATCCTATTTTGAGGCAAATTATAATTAAATTAAAATAAGGACTTTAAACACATTGGCACTGTCTTCTAAATAAGATTTAAATGTTCCAATTTAGATAAAACATTTCTAATTTTTTAAGTTATAACGAATTTTTCTGCTGCTCCCAATCAATAAACTGGAAATAACCAAAAGCAAGTAATTCTTCTGGATGGTAAATAAATTATATTGCTATAAAACATTGTACAGACGCTAGAACATCAAACTACCCGAACCTGTAAAAATCAATCAGCCTTGAACCTAATGCTTCACTACATATTATAAAATAAAGTCCTCCGCCGCGTCTGTCTGTTCGCGATAAACTCAAAAACTGCTGCACCGATTTTCATCCTGTTTTCACCAATGGAGAGACTGGTTCTCGAGGAAGGTTTTGGTATATAATTTGTACACGGGGTATACCGCGGGCATCACCTAGTCAGCGATAAAGTTAAATCTATTAAAAAAAATGACCGATTGTAGTAGTTAGAGATGTACTAGCGTCTGTATATATTCAAGACACATTCTAAACAATGTTTAGTATTTTAATAACTGGCCCTTACTCTCAAGGAGCTATAACTAACAATCTAGAATATAAAACAACAATGTTTAAGAATACGAAGTTGAAATAGGTAGGCATCGTTCAACAGTGTAAAATATTTCAGTAAGTCAGTCAAAAGAAAGAATTAGTGCCATAATATTGGAAAGCATGTTCAATTATAAATATCGCTGGGCATTACACACAGCACCATCTAGTGCCACACTAAGCAAGGCTTGTGTCGTGGTCACCAGACAGTTGATATACTACATACTTTTTGTTTGTAAATACATACTTATTATACATATAAACATCCATGACTCGGAAACAAATGTACATACTCATCACAAAAACATTTGCTCCTACCAGGATTCGAACCCAGGACTCAAAGAACGTAAGGCAGCCTCACTACCGCCTGCGCCAGTCGGGTCGTCAGTTATTATTGCTAAGAACATAGCATAGCATATCTTTTTGTTAGTTTACATAGTACCTCTTTAAGTTAAAAATACCGTATACCTAATTGGTCCCCCAAAGTGGCACTTTGAACAATTTTCAATGTCTTTCATCAAGAAAATATTAGTATCAAAAATAGTATTGTATAACAATATTTCAATTAACACATTATTTTTACATTCAATAAGTAAAACTTTTTATCAGAAAACAGCTTTGTATAGCATTAAAACCTTTTCAAAAATATGGAATAGAGTAATATTACTGTATCTAAACAAAACAATCTGTAGACACGAATACATTACAATTATTTTATTGATATTGTCTTCTGTTCGTTACTACTTTGATTTTCATTGTTAAGTCTCAAAAATAACTTTCAGGTTAATAAAAATACAATTTTCACAACTGTCCTACAACCTAGGTAGCATGTATCCAGTGTTTATTGGCAGTAACTATGATAAAATTGATATAAAATTGTCAAAAACGTTAGATTGTAATCTCTATAGCGATATTGTAAAATCTCGAAACATTGTCAACTGAACATACGGAAGTATCTCTGCCCCCATAATCGGGACTTGGGGCACCCCCCCGTTAGGTTAGTTAGGTTCCTTTAAACCATGCACTCGGAAATAGGGGCCCCGCGAAGCGGGGCTCCGTCGACCACGCTTTTTATGGGAATATAAAGTGTTTTAAGGTTAAGTTATATTATTTCTCAGGAATGGTACATTATCTTTTCATGAGAGTGGTACCACTGGGTAAGGGGGACCCCTCCTTCCCTCCACACCGCGCTAGTTGAATACCATCGCATGCATTTCTCGAAAAATAATGCGTTTTATTGTAAGCAGTATGTTCGTTTGACAATATTTAGAGAGTTTACAATAACGCTAGAGAGATTAAAATATAACGTGTTTGAAAATGTTACGGTGACATATATTAAATACTCTCAAATTCGTCTCTAAAGCTGAAATAGAAATAACTAACAGGCTGTCAAACTGTGTTGACAGATGGTTGATTTTGTGCTGTAAGGCCGCGTTCCCACTATGTCGTGACGACAGATAATCGTGTAGTTTGAAGTGCTAAGACGACCCACTGACCGTGTCGTGGCTTGTGTATTTAAATGGAGGGTGTTCATACAGGGTGTAAACCACCTCATCACAAAGCCGTTAACCAAGCATTCTGTACATCAAACTAAGTAACTTTACGCAAAAATTATTGCTGGGAAACAACTTTTTTTTTTGAGGTTATAAGTCATGTTTTGTGGTAGAACTCAATGTAACGCACTTAAAACATTGTGCTGATGGATGGATTGAATAGTACGGGGGTCGTGGAGGTGTTAAAAGTCATAATCTTACAAAAAAAACTTATATTTAAAAAAAAACTTGTCAAAAAGTTGTAACTTTGACCCCCCATATCTCCGTAACGAGAAGGTTCCCAGGTATGGTGTAGAACAAAAAAATGATCTCAATGACGGGGAGAACAAGTGGTTTTCGGATTCGTTAAGAGGTGTTTTACACCCTTTATATAGGACGACGCGATTACTGTCGTCCACGACCTAAATACCAACGATAAATTAATCGCCACGACATAGTGAGAATGCGACGCGGCCTAAGGCTGCCTCTCAAATATTAACCAACAGTTTTGCATAAAATCTAAACCGCGCTCTAATTGTTCTAAACAATTCTATTTGTCAAAATGTCCACAGTTTACTCTTCTTTTTTTCACTTCAATGGACAGGCAGCCTTATTCCTTTCAAAAACTTGGTGACAATTAAAATCACACTAATTAGACATAATTAAAACTAATGTAAGAAGTCACAAATGCACTGCAGTTTCTTTCACACTGAGGTAGGTTACCGTTTTTCGCACTTATATTCCTGAATCGCACCCTTTATGAGTGAAGCTTTGCAGCAAAACGTTTAGTTTTTTTGGCACTATTAAGCTATTTTGGCGTTTTTTCGAAATAAAAGCAAAACATACGCCACGAATTGCCAAATACTAATCCTATGTCATGAGCTTCGATCAACGTCATGAGTCATGAGCGACATTTTTAAAACCATTTCATTTCATATTTACAAGTCGTTGAAACACTAAATTGAACACAGGAAATACCCAATTTTTCGCATTTTCGGGTACTAATCTAGATTAATTGGGCACTTTAGTGTCTTTTCCAGCCCGAAAACATAGAACACAACATTTTTCAATTTTAATTCATATTTCTTGAGTGTTTTCTCAGTCCAAATACACATAAAAGTTGGGTGTCCCACAGTATTTGGTGGCGAAGGCCTTCCCAGCGGCCGTGGGGGCGCTGAAGGCGATGTCGGAGACCCGTAGGGCTTCGCCGTATAGGAAGGAGGCTCTTGCACACGCTAGCAATCGAGCCGCTATGCCGCGTCGACGATGGTTTATGTGTGTCCATATTCGGGATACGCCGCATCTGAAAGAAAGGAGATATTTTTATGAACAAGCCAAGAATTCGTAGACTGCTATTTGAAGATACTAATCAAACATTATATCACACCTATAATGCCCAAAAGGTAAAGCAGAGTTGTACTACTGCGCTCAAAAACGGTTGAACACTTTTTACTTTTATTATGTCCGCAATCGCCGGCTATGTTTTAATAACATGTAAGTTAATGCCTATGGCTATCAACCCAGCACAAAGCCAGAATAAACTGGCTGCTACTGAGGACTTGGCACGAATTGGGACCTTTGAACGAACTCGAGACCTGCTCAATGACCCACAAAGTAGACAGTCAAACCAAGATCAGTGTCTCTTCACGGTACTTGAAGCAACTGCTCTAGCTTCCCAGAGAGTATTTTGTGGTACTCACTTGAC
Source organism: Xestia ashworthii (assembly GCA_950022955.1). Lineage (NCBI taxonomy): Eukaryota > Metazoa > Arthropoda > Insecta > Lepidoptera > Noctuidae > Xestia > Xestia ashworthii. Next base: position 12,227,809 of record OX465560.1, on the reverse strand, counting down.
AGGGTAATCCTCCACACTACAACAGTCAGGGTCTCCGGGGATGAGCTTGTAAGCGCGCACTTTGGGCTCCACGATCAGACAACCCACTATCTGCTTCTTTTCTATGTATAAGTACGCCTGAAACAATAAAAACGATTACTGGATTACTACATGGATTTTTAAACACGATTGAAAAAAAAACCTGTTTGGCTACCTTAATATGTTGGTAAAAGAGTTTTTTGATTGATGCTAGGTGAACATAATACATATTTCTTCTTCTACCTAGCCTTTTCCCAGGGGTCAGCTTCCAGTCTAAATGGATGCAGCTGAATACCAGTATTTTACATGGAGCGACTGCCTATCTTACTTCTACAACCCAGAATTCAAGAGAAATAGCGCAGAACCGTGACCACTGCAAGGATTACAGGGGCGGCTTTTATCCAGCAGTAGGTGCATCGCAGAAACAAAGTGATTTACGATCTTCTAGCATTCAAAATAAAGTGACTTACTGTATAAGCATGTATGAGTTCCTTAGGTAGCTCGTTGCCGTACCCGAGGTGTGGATGCACGACGCGCGACAGCAGTTGTTCCACTTTCTTCCAGCCGGTGTCGCCGCCTCGCACGCGGATACAGCGAGCTACACCGGACCGGTCTACTACGCACTCGTCTTTGAAACCCTAGAACATTATGTATGGAGTTTTTATAGTTTAAAGCCGAGGATACACTAGGGGACAAATGTCGTGCGACACGTGTCGCCAGCGACGTTGGGTTAGGTTAGCACGACGTTGCCGGACTTCGCTCGACATGTCTGGCAACATCGCGCGACACGTGTCGCCAACTACATCGAGTGAAGTAGCGTCTGACGTCGCTACGGACATAAGTCGCGCGATGTCGCCAGATATGTCAGGCGAAGTTTCGCGAAGTCGCACGACTTCGTCTGACGTCGCTGCGGACATAAGTCGCGCGTTGTCGCCATATATTGTCAGGCGAAATCGGCCGCCTTCGCTTGACATGTCGCCGATACATGTCGTGGCACATTTGTCCCTAGTGTATCCTTGGCTTAAAAAGGAAGGTTGTTCACACTGGACATATACAAGTATTTTTATTCCATTTTAATCCTAGGTTTCACTTTTATTGTCAGATTGGAACGGCAGTAATATAGGGTGACTGGTAATTAGTGTACGATACTTAACACGAGATTGTGCTCATATGATAAGAAAAAAAAAATCAGCTGTTCAGTATATTAGGCGAACATAAATGTACTGAACAGCAGATTTTTGTATTTTTTAAACTTTCAGAACACATTATAAAATATATGAGCCGATTTTTGTTTGTTTGGTCCCATAGTAAAAGTTGTTTGTTATCATGAGCACAATCACGTGTTTAAGGTCCATGTTCACCGAGAAGATAACAGTCTGTTTATCGAAAAACAGCTGTCAATGTGACAAGTTCCCATACAAAAATGTGTTTTAAACAGCTGTTTTAGATAATCCGACTGTTATCTTCTCGGTGAACATGGACCTAAGTATCGTACACTAAGGTCCATGTTCACCAAATAGATGACAGTCTAATTATCTAAAACAGCTGTTTAAAACGCATTTTTGTATGGGAACATGTCACAGTGACAGCTGTTTTTAGATAATCAGACGGTTATCTTTTCAGTGAACATGGACCTAATTACCAGTCACCATATATACAGTAAGAAGAAACTATCAGTGGTGAAGGTTCCATGTAACTTGATTCCGAACCAGATTCCCTTTGAACAATGGCAGTTAGTAGTCAGTTGCTATAGACAAAAAATTAATCAACATTAAAGATGTATTCCGGCTTATCGCGCGTGCTATTTCTTTTGATGAAACGATTAAAAGGATGTATATAAAATTGATGTAGTACTTACGTTGAATTTAAGTACATCTGTAGAGTTATGATGTACCAAGTGATCATGCTCGTCTTGTGGATCGCCGATCTGTTTACGAAAACAATCTAGAGTTAAAAAAACATAATAATAATACTTTCGCTTCCTAATCAAAGCGTTTGGTATCGTTCATACATCAATATAAAACCGACTTCTAAAAACACAACAAAGTGAAAAATAACTTTAGCTTCAGAAGTCGGTGACCTTTGTTTGATCGGTTTAGTTTTTTTGCCACCGACTTCTGAAGATAAAGTTATTTTTCACTTTGTTGTGTTTTTAGAAGTCGGTTTTATTTTTTGCAATAAAGTTTTTATTTTTCACTTTTTAGTGTTTCACATGCGCTGACCCCTTTACAGCATACTGGCGTGATGTTATGAACTGGTGTAAACAATATACAGACATGAGATTTCAGTCATTCCAGTCCATTTGCTATTATTTATTGAGGAGTTCCATTACCTATCTCCGAAGTTCTTCATCAAATTGAAAGGGGAACACTCCGAGAAAGTACTATTCCGAAAACTATCCAAATCGCTTCATGTGTGCCTATAAAGTTTAAAGAGTTCTCTCTATTTCTCCAGGATCCCATCATCAGATCCTGAATTGATGATTATGGGACCACCTGTGAAGCATACCCTTTCAAACAAAAAAAAAAATCCAAATCGGTCCAGCCATCTTCGAGTAATCGGGGAACATACATAATAATAATAATAAAAAAATAAAAAAGATTCCGACGAATTGAGAACCTCCTCCTTTTGGAAGTCGGTTAAAAATAGGCATGACGACAGCATCAAAAAAAAAATGCAAATCTATTTAGTCCGGTAGAGTATTGGAAAATAGTGGTGGTAGTATTTTTTGTTTTTGTAAATCGATGAATATTGACAAAGATAAAACGCATCAAAACTCGGGAGTGGGGGCTCGTGACGTATTGAGAATTTTAAACGCGTCGTACGAGTATCTTTGTCAATTTTGGTTTATGTAACAAAATAAAAAATACGGGTCAAATATTTGTTCTAATGACGGACTAATTATAATTTTTTTTTCGTCTACCCTATTGTTTAGAATACCGCAATACACATTGCGGTCCTTGCTAACGCAACCGACGCGGTACCTCTCACTATTACAATCATTATTGTTCCTGCACTTGGTACCAAAAGAAATAAGATTTATAATACATACATTTATTTGTTATTGCGAGATGTTTTTACCTGATAAATAGTCCCGCACTCAGTACACTGCGTGGCTCCAAACTTCTTCTGTCCAGCGTCTATTACGTACTGGTCGTCTCCCGTCTTTATCAACGAGCGCTTGCTACTCTTCTCTGTACCACCTGCAAGCATTAGATAACAACAATGATGGCTGTTATTCCAGAATGGTAGGAACTTAGGCAGAGGTATACACCCACATGCCGCCAGATATGTTTAAGTTCCGTGTATTAGGAGGCAACCCTTTTGCCATCAACGGGGCACAAATCCAGATGGGGCTCCGTCCCATCTCGTAACTTTCTCATTTCGACAACTAAACAAAATAGCATCATAAAAGTCCCATTTCGATTCATTTCGAACTATTTTGATCTTCATACCTTGAATGCCATTTCGTCAACCTTAGAGTACGCGTACATTCAATCCCATTTGATAAACTTCTTTGCCACAGGAGTTCCAGACCGAAAAACCGAAGTAAAATAAGTGTTAGGCTTTGTAAGTTTGGTTGGCAAATCTTGGGCCGTCTTTATTGCCTTGATAGACCATTATTATTATTAATAAATAATAAATATCGCTAAACATTACACACAGCGCCATCTAGTTCCACACTAAGCAACGAGGCTTGTGTCGTGGACACCATATAGTTGATATACTACATACATACTTTTTCTTGTTTGTAAATACATACTTATTATACATATAAACATCCATGACTCGGAAACAAATGTCCATGCTCATCACACAAACATTTGCTCCTACCGGGATTCGAACCCGGGACCCAAAGAACGTAAGGCAGCTTTACTAACGCTGCGCCATTCGGGTCGTCAATGGACCTATGTTAAACAAATGAATAAATGACTTATGACCATTTTTTAAAACACGGTAAATAACACAGGGTCAATAATTATGTGTTATAATAACACATAATTATTAGAAGTATCATCATCATAATTTCAGCCGCAAGACTTCCACCGCTGGACATAGGCTTCTTCAAGTGTCGAAACATTGATCGGTCCCGTGCGACTCGCATCAACGGATTCTCGCAACCTTCACCAGGTCATCGGTTCACCTAGTGGGAGGCTTAAAACTCCAGAACTATAATTGAACAGAATCTTATGATATTTACCTTTGCTGCTCCCAGGCACGATTAATCCAGGGTTAGGTTTGTCGAAGATAGGGAACAGTTTAGATTTCCCACCCTGCGCTGCATCCTCGGATGATTCGCTGGAAACTTCTGAAATTATACAAAACAACATCTTAAGGGGCTACCTCACGCCAACGACCTTGAGCGAGTGGGAGAAGTTTAGCAATAGCGTATACCCGTGCGTGAGAGTGGTCAGCGAAACACTGCCGCCCGTCGCCCCGAGGAGCCCCGCTTCAATGCGCACCAAGATTATTCGAAAAATCAACCCACCTTGATTTATCAAACACAATACGGATAAAAGCCGTATACTAATATAAAGGGCATTAAATTGTCTTTGAGTTGATCTAAGAGCCTTATCACACTAGCGGATTGCCAGCGGATTCAAAGCGGAGCGGTGGCGCAGCGAATTCGCCGCGGAGGCGCAACGGATTCGTCGCGGAGGCGCAGCGAATTCGCCGCGGATACGCAACGGATTCGTCGCGAATAGCAGCGTGGACTCCATTTGTACTGTCTCGTACAAACGCCACTCGCCAGTTTTAAAGTTCAAAGAACATTAATTTTAAGTAAATTTAAGCAAATATTCAAATTGTGCTTATAAATTCAATATCATAGGTAAACATGATTATTTAAAACTAATATTTACTTTTATAAACAAATTTTTCAATTCAAATTTTTCAACATTATAGATATTACGAGCCTTTCTTCAGGTGACACTGATAATCTCATATGTGTGTCTTCGCGTCTTAGGTCAGTTTGTATCAGATACAACAACTCATAAAATGTAGGGCTTGACATTCGTAGGTAGGATCGAAATTGTTGTGGATTATTCTTTATTCGTTCGCGACGAATTCGCTGCGCCACCGCTCCGCTTTGAATCCGCTGGCAATCCGCTAGTGTGATAAGGCCCTAAGTTTCATGCAAATACGCCCGATAGTTTTTGCGTGATGATCGTTTTTTTTGCCGCGTTAGACATTACTTTACAAATTAATTACACTAAGTTATAAAAATATTTCTTCACATTTTCACATATCAAATTATGAAAGAAATGGTCTAGTATAACATATATTTTTTTCAAAGAAATTAGACTAGAAGTTAAGACGTGATGATCAATTTAAAATCACTAAAAGTCATGTGTCTGCGCCTTAAAAGATATGTATTTTATAATGTACTAGCATCCCAGCCAGGCTTCGCGCGGGTGCAACGTTTACATATAAATCTATTGGTGTAAACTTCATTAAGGCGCTACCCCAGGCAAAATTAGCAACTCTATTTGTGGTGATTCAAACTTCGTTTGAAATACTATTAGAATAAAGTTCTAATCAGCTTGCACTACAAAGTGGTTTTTACGTCAGTCACTGCGGGTCGAATAGTGCGAAATTAGTGATTTTTATTCTTTATAAAATCAAATTTCCGTCTTTTGAAAAAAAAAAAACTAGCATTATGTTCATTATTAAATTGTCTATCCATTAGTATAAGAAGCAAATCAAAATAATGTTAACTTTACGAGAAGAAGCATGTTATAAATATTTTTTTCTCATTTTTGTGGTTTCATTGTGAGGGGATTTATTACACATTATGAGACTTAAAATAAAAAATAAAACTACCACTTTGCAGTCTAAGAATATGTAGAAATTTAATGTATTTTTATTACTTGGTATTTCTTTTGGATAAAGAGGAGTTGGCTCCAAAAAACTGCACAAAAAACGGCTTTTGCCTGGGGTAGCGCCTTAACATATGTTGCGTAGTTCAATAGATCTAAGCGTGCAGACAGCTGGAGCGAGTTTGTTTTTTACTATGTAAAGGTGTCTTATTGGTGTAGAAGATTTAAGCCTCATTTACATGATGCCATTTTCTTGAATATACAAGTGAAATCATAGAATGCAATAATTTAAGCGCAAAAATTGACCTTCAAGAATTTTTTTATTTAAGGTTCGCCAACAGTTGTTACAGATGTCATACAGCTAGGAACATACAATTGCAAGCAACTGTTTACACGCGGATACTACTTAAAAACTTTAAAGCAAATCATCATCTGGACATAGGCCTCCCCCAAGTGTCGCCACATTGACCGGTCCCGTGCGATTCGCATCTAACGGATTCCCGCAACTTTCACCAGATCATCTGTCCACCTAGTGGGAGGTATTCCAACGCATCGTCTTCCAGTTCGCGGTCGCCACTCCAGAACTTTTCGGCTCCATCGGCCATCCGTTCTGCGAGCAATGTGCCCTGTCCACTGCCACTTAAGTTTGGCAATTCTTCGAGCTACGTCGGTGACCTTGGTTCTCTTGCGGATGTCTTCATTTCTGATTCGATCACGCAAGGAAACTCCGAGCATAGCCCTCTCCATTGCCCTTTGGGTGACTTTAAGCCTTTTGATAAGGCCCATTGTGAGCGACCACGTTTCTGTCCCGCAAATATCAATCACTCACTGCACTCATATTTGCAAATGAACAGAGAATCCAATTAAATACAAAAATTGCATCAGAAATGATTCTACGTGCTGTTTATTACCACAAACAGTTTTGAATGGATAAATTGCCTAATACAGTAAGAATGTGACATGTTGTTTAGACAATGCCAGTCATTTATTGCTTCAATGTTATAGTATGCAACCGGCGATAAACTTGCATCAAGTGAATGGGCCTTTAGATATATATTTGTTTTATTTAGGTGTTAAACACAGTTAAACTATTTAACATGAAAAACAGACTTAGAGAACATTAATTAAAGTTTAAATAATTTATTCTTAAAAAAGTATCCACCTGTTTTAGACCCAAGAAGATATTTTAGTGAATATAAGTTGTTGCTTCATAGAACTGGGTGAAATATGTTAATGTAATTTAGAAGTCAATTCTCTTTATCCATTTTTCTTCCAATAGTAGCCCACCAGTATCGGGAACAGAGTCCAAGCTACCGGCTGTCAGACACAGACTACACAGAATGGAACCTCCTAACAATACGAGCCGCGTCCATGAGTATCGCTTCCTGAATCAAGCTCTTAATGCAGCTGCCTAACGAAAACCGGCCTTACTACACTGTTTGATGCCGAATGCCTGACCCGATTTCGTATCACCACATTCGGAGCATTTAGCTCGGCGCGGTGTCCGAGTCCCATCGATTTTACTGCATGGCGATCTGTTTTTCCTGTGTGGCTCAAGCCGTTTCCGCGATAGACGAGATTTAATCACAGAGTACGATTCGTCGAGCCTATTAACTTTGTAGTATTATGTTTTTCAAAAATTTTGAGTAAAAGAATAAGTATTATTTCTACAAACAACAATATGATTAGAATCGTGTCAGTGTCTCAAATTAACTCCTACTTTAGAAGATCATTGTCTGCATGTAATATTCCCGACCTTGTACCAAACAAAAACTTGAAACAATGGTACATTAATGTGAATTTTCTCAAAAATACTTCATTTTAATATAATAATATTGTAATTGTGATTCTCGGCTTAATTGGGTCTTGGTTAATTTTGAATGATATTATGCATGAATAATAAGCTGTTTGTTCATTTGGGTTGTCTTAATGATGTTGAATTTAGATGTAGTTCCGGCTGATAAAAACAAAAATATTATCTTCATGTAGGCAAGTTTTAAGCCCTTTCTCACACGTTTCGGTTAAACAAGTCCGCCACACTATTCCCAAACCACTGCAACTCCTGAAAGCCAGAACGAAACACTCCAGAACTTTTCGGCCCCATTAGCCATCCGTTCTGCGAGCAATGTGCCCTGTCCATTGTCACTAAGTTTGGCAATTCTTCGAGCTACGGCGGTAACCTTGGTTCTCCGAGGATAGCCCTCTCCATTGCCCTTTGGGTGACTTTAAGCCCTCTGATAAGGCCCATTGTGCGCGACCATCTTTCGCTTGTTATCACTAGCAACACACACTGGTCACAGATTTTCTTCTTGAGACACTGCGGTAAGTTGGACGAGAAGATACTACGCAACTTCCAACTTCAGCCGAGTCGGATGCGACGATCGACCTCTTCCTCGAAGTTAGACCTACCTAACTGGACCGTTTGTCCCAGGTACACATAATCGTCTAGAACTTCGAGTGTAGAGTCTCCGATCTTGATAGGAGTGGGTGTGACATGGGCATTCAACATGATCTTGGTCTTGTCCATGTTCATTTTAAGACCCACCCTTCTGGAGGCTCTACTGAGGTCATCGAGCGTTGTACTGAGGTCCACCATGGTCTCAGCCATGACCACTGTATCGTCGGAAAACTGAAGGTAAGGGATGCACTCGCCATTGATATTGATGTCTAGCCCTGTCCAGTCCAGAACCTTGAAAACATCCTCTAGTGCAGCGGTGAAAAGTTTCGGAGATCTGACGTCTCACACCTCTGCTTGAACACCTCGTTGTACTGATAGTCGATTTGGCACCGTTGAAGAGACTGCAGTACTAATTAATCATTAGTAGTAATTAATCAGAAAGAATAGCGGAGGAGTAGGAAAAACATCATTTCCACTTTTAGGTTGTTGCATACCTGGTGTTGGAACCTATTGGCCAAAAAAGTTGTGTTGCCTTGTTGATGAAAACTTTGTTTCATTGACTTTTTTGCCACCGACTTCCGGAAGTAAATACGTAAAGTGCACGACGTAAAACCCGACGAACGAAACCGGCATGGGTTTCCTACATTGTAGAGTAATAACAGATATTAATGACTTACCATTAGCTGTTTCAGTAGATGCGAGCACGGCTTTAGCGTTAATGTTGTTAGACTCCGCCATCTTGAGGATCTGCTCGTCTAACATCTTCAACTCGCGCTCGATCTCGTCCAGGTCGGTCAGTTCTTCGTCTTGAGCTGCAAAGTAGTGTGGCTTTTAGAAACAATAATAACTTAAGTTTTAGCAAAATCATTTGAGATGAAGTGCTTCCAACATAAAACTTTTATTTATTTATTTTTAATGGCATCTCGCATATTGACCTACTATGTGACTGTCTTCTGCTTAACCGAAATATCCTGTGGGTACCTTGAGTGACGTAAGTCTTCCAGCCAGGGAAAAATTCCTAGATTTTATAAAACAAACTCCGCCACGTCTGTCTGTCTGTCTGTTCGCGATAAACTCAAAAACTATCGCACTGATTTTCATGCTGTTTTCACCAATGGATAGAGTGGTTCTCGAGGAAGGTTTTAGTATAAAAGTTGTACGCGGGCGTAGCCGCGGGCATCAGCTAGTAACTTATAAACTTATGGCCATTTTCAATAAATTATTGGCAGGTTTAAACGAAACGTCACAGTGACAGTGACAGGTAGGTGATATGAATAGATTTTTTTTTGTCTATCGAAACACCGATAGCTACGGGCGTAGGCATATTAACTAATAGTTATACGTAAGTAAGTTATAGAAAATGACCGTAAGTGAATGGCACCTCCTGTGGAGTAAGCAGAAAAGAGACAGGCTACAGGCTATGAGTGATATCATTATTTAGAGCTGATTTTAATCTACTTGCTCAGCATCGCGGCCTGGCTCAAGCAAGGGTCGGGGGAGCAACACAAAACACCACTCAAAAAAAAAGACGTTATTACGCTAATTTCAAAGGAGCATTATTTGTAACAGGGCGACTAGGTATGACCAGAGCCCCTTCATAAGAAAAAACTGGTTTCTTTTAACTGAATAGAATAATAATGCAACAGCTGCTTATATTACTTGACCCCTAACTAATAATAATGGGCGACTAGGGGTCTGGTGGCCAGGGAATGAACTTAGAAACACACCTGTGAGTTGACATTATTTTTATTTTAGGAGTTAGGGAGTATTAACTAGTTCTTTAAGACGCCTGCGGAGCATGCGTATTTCATACAAACGTAATACCAAAATAATTTGTAAATTAAACATATTCCCAAGGTAGTGTGAATTTATTTCGATTGAATTACAGAATATCTAGGTTCCCAAATACATATTTTGATTGGACACTGATTTTAACAAGAGTTATAAAAATAAGTTTTCTATAGAAATTTTAAATTCCTCATATCTCGTCTTTGTATCATTTTCCTCTCAAAAAATATATTTGGGAACGTCGATATTCTGTAATCCAATCGAAATAAATACACACTCCCTTAAGAATTTGTTTGATTTACAAATAATTTTGGTATTACGTTTGTATGAAACACGCATGCTCCGCCGGCCCCTTAAAGGCCATTTTAAATAACTTACTGTTCGGTTTCGGTAGGTTGCTATCTCTGTCTGTTCGACAGTTTGGCTGTCGCCGGTAAGAAAAAAGACGTTACAGAAAAAAAATCTTTGATTTTTCTATGAATACAGTGACAGTCGGTGATGCGGATAGGATAATTCAAGCTAACTTTTTTTTTACAGAAACACCGATACATTAACTGACAGTTATACGTAAGCAAGTTATAGAAAACAGGCCTTAGTTAGTGGTAAGGGTTGAGTACTTTACGATTATTATTTTTACGATTTTGAGATTGTCGAATGTTAGCACTTTTGTATTAAAGCGATTTATGTTTAATCAATCAATCAATTAATACAGGCGTTAAAGAGGTTGAATAGCTACAAGAAAAAAAAACAATGCGATATGTAAAGAAACGGAAAAATCAGGGAAAATGCAGAATGATGCATTTTTTCTTTGATCTTCCTCCCTATCCATCCATCAAAATTCATATCCCTCACTTTGAAACACATACGACTCTATAACACATACATCTGATCAAAGTAACTAGTAGAAAAAGCTTTACATACCTGGCATAGCATTTTCCTCAACAAGTATATACCCTCCTTCCACAGGGAGGAACTGGCCACTCTTAGGCAATTCACCATGACTCTCCACATGCCCATCAATGTCTGCCATAACAACATCATTCGTTACCGGCGCTGACTGTGATGTGGCTGCCACTTCTCCTGGCACCGTCGTCAAAGTTGATGCTACCGTCTGTGTTACACTTGCCACATTCTCTGGCATCGTCATATCTAACTTCCGGCAACCCAGTTCAACTATAATAGCTTCGGAATCTTGTGGTAGTGTTGCCATGTTTACTGGCACGGCGGTCACGGGCTGGAATATTTGGTTAGTTTCTTCTATAACTGTGCTGTTGAAACATGGTAGTTCTTGCATGGGTTTTGAGATGGATATTTCTGTTTCTGGGATGTCATCCTCATCCCATTGGCTGAGTAATGCTTCTATTGTGATTTTCTCTTTGTCGAATGGGTCAGCTTTGTCTGTGAGCGAAAATATTACATTTATACTAAAGACTTAAGTATTGCTTGCAGCTTCACTCGTGTGAAGGTTGGAGTGTTTTCCACGGGAGCCTACTCATCATCATATTTTGGGGTCGGCTTCCAGTCTAACCGGATGCAACTGAATACTAGTATTTTACATAGACTGACTGCCTATCTAACCTCAGACCTGCACAATCGAGTTAAAACTGGGTAATAGGATACCCCTTGATAAAACTGGTTGTCGACTTTTTGAGCCACAAGGCCACTACCTGTAACAACTGTCATAGATCTACAACTGACAACCGGGACGGGACCAACAGCTTAACGTGCTTTCCGAGGCACGGAGGAAACTTGGTATGTAAGGGTGGTTACCCATCCACAGACGACCTAGGCTTAACCTAAACATCGTCCCGAGCGGCTGTTATTCTTTAGCCACGGAAACATACTACCAGGTTAAAAAGTATTAAGTCCTATGTCCGAAAATCTAAGCGAGGACTAACCATCTTCGCCGCAGATATCGTGCATTCTCTTCAGTCACTCCTATAGTCCAATGGGTCGGGAATAACACACGATCGTAGAGGTCAGGCGCAGGACCAACTACTTTACATGTTTTTTGAGATACGGGGGTATCATATCGCCTACTTCCAATCTGCGGGCTTCTACTCGAATGGCGCAGCGGTAGTGAGGCTGCCTTATGTTCTTAGGGTCCCGGGTTCCCGGAAGGAGCAAATGTTTGTGTGATGAGCATGGACATTTGTTTCAGAGTCATGGATGTTTATATGTATAATAAGTATGTATTTCCAAATAAAACGTATATATGTAGTATATCAACAAAGCCTTGCTAGTGTGGCATGAGATGGCGTTGTGTGTAATAGGGGCGAGCCGGTCAGAAATTCCTAATGGAAAATCCCAATAGCACTTTGCCCGATGCGGGAATCGAACCCAAGGACCTCATGCTCAGCAGTCGCCCTTGCGACCACTAGACCAAAGAGATCTTTTTGACGTGAAATATCTGAAGGTAATCCGATGATTTATTGCAATTTAGCAAACTTTACTTCATTCAAAGGATTAGTTTCATATTTTACAATACGTCAATTACGAACATTTGAAAAATAATGAGAATATCAGATAAAAGAAAAAATATTATTATACTCTAATAAGCACTAATGACCAATCAATCAATCGTAAACAAAAAGTACTTTTAAGACTGCATAATATCTTTAGTTTTTACACGACCATTGCACATTGAAAAATATATAATCTTCCTATTCATTATTTTGCAATGTTAATTTTATATCCGGGTCTTATAGGCAGAGTGGCTTGTATTATATTTTACTGCCTGTTGCCCTCGACTTTGTTCACGTGGAAACTTTGAATGAGAGGAGAGAGCCATGCTATACCAGCCTATAATCTATTTCTGTGAGTTTCAAGGTTGATTGGGAACATTTAGAGATTCGGGTAACCAGATGTGCTAGAGTCGGTAAATTTTTTCCCAGCAATGGGTACAAAAGTGAAGAGGCTATCGCGGATATCATCCAAAAAATATAGTGTCTATAAAATGATTCCTAAGTAAGAGACAGGTAGGAGTGAGGAGTGTAGCATTTTTTCCCAGCAATGGGTACAAAAGTGAAGAGGCTATCGCGGATATCATCCAAAAAATATAGTGTCTATAAAATGATTCCTAAGTAAGAGACAGGTAGGAGTGAGGAGTGTAGCCTTAGGGGCCGGAGGACGCGAGGACTTAGTAAAAAATTGCTAAACAGTGTTATTTTCGCAAATGGTTTTTTTTTCTCGATTCTAATAATTATGATAAGGCTAAAAGTGAATTGGTGTTTTTGTCTCCGACTAACCGTTTGTCGTAAAAACGATGTCGAAGGGTTCCAAAGGTTGGTTAGAACTGTGACACAATACACGCGAGCCGAGCGAACGAAGCAAGTGGTGACGCGGCAGTGGCCGGCGAGCGCTACTACGAAATTGGTCGCGAAATATTTCTAGTCTTATTTTCAGAGTGCCCCTAAGAACGGCCCACTGACCAAAAGATTTGTGGAAACACATACAAAAATACTTCATCTTTAAAATTTTGGTGCTAAATAGCTGAATTCAAATTATGCTGCTGAATATTCAAATAGAATAAAATGGAAAATATGACTGGGCTTATAACAAAATATTATTTTGATACTAGAACCCGCACTCCATACTAGTCACCACTCAAACTTTAAGTAATTATGCATCTGAATAATTAACCAATCTCTAGTAATGACGCTTTAATACTTTGTCAAGGCTAGTTAGTTAAGTTTATATTGACTAACTTATAATGACTTTTTCAATGTAAACAATTAATTAAATACAGAAAAAATTAAACATGTTTACTCATGCTAATTCTGAAACTTTTCAATGACATTCACATACTTGTGCATGACAATGACTTCACGCCGATATATCTGAGGGGGTCGGCAGAGTTTTACTTATATTATAGAATATCCACATTGTCATTTCGATAATACCAATAGCCTAATTTTGTGCTTGTGCACAAATTACTAAGAAATTCCTATTGGAAAAATGCCTAATATTTTGCCTATTATTTCAAGAACATCTCCAAAACATGAGCTAGATTCCTGTACTACTATCTCATCATCTGCCTAGACTTTTCCTAACTTTGCTGAGGTCGGCTTCCAGTCTTTTATTTTGCATGGGACGACTGTTTATCTGACCTCCACAACCCAGTTGGTACTGGGTAAAACGATACACCTTTGTAAGACTTGTTGTTAAGACTTTCAGGCCATTGACTACCTGTAATGACTGTCTAAGATCTACAAATGACAGCAAGGCCGAACGGCTTATCGTGCTATCTGGGGCACGGAGGAAACCCCAGTATGTAATGGATGGTCAGTATGGTCACCCATTCGAATTCCGGAATATCAACTTTTTCGCCAACAAAACCTAATAATGATTAAATCACTTACCATTTCCAAGTTCCTGTGATGAATTCTGACTGAGCATCGACGCGTCAGTCATTGTAACAGCAGACACCGCGGTGCTATTCATTACGGACCCATTCGCCGACGAATTATTGTGCTTCACAGCAATCACAGCCTTATTCTTATGATGTTTAGGCTTCCTAATCCTATGCCTCACTCCCAGGTTGATCTGACCAGGCTTTCGCTTGCGTCTGTGCGAATGGGAATGTCTCATACGTCTGTTAGAGGTTGCAGCTTCAATAGCATGTGAAATTTTAGATGTGACAGTATTATTCAATTCTGGGTTTGATTTACCATAGAAAGACTTCGTAGAAAGAATTTCTTTCAGTCTATCACTGTTGAATAATGATGTGCGAGCTTTGGGAGCATGTTCTAATCTTGGGTACTTTGAATTTGGACCGTGTTCAGTCAAACTGTCGTTCCGAAGTCTCTTGTGACTTTTTTCGCTGTCACAAGCAGACTCAGGGCTCTCGCCTATCTCGATGATAGAACGACGGTTGTGTCCTAACTTAGGGGGCGAAGCACCCGCGTCTATCGTATGAGGAGTCTTAAGCATCTGTGTAGGAGATATAGTACTATTCATATCCATTTTCGTCAAGCAAACTACAGCGTTTTTAATTGGCGAATGGTTTTTCTTCTGTTCAAGTAAAACTCCTTTGAAGCTATGGAATTTTGGAGTCAACTTATGTCTCCTGCTTGATCTTCTTAGAGGTTTCGTTGGGGTATTCTCTTTGGAGTCTGTTCCAGAATCAGTGTCAAAGTTTAGGTCTTTTAGAGAGCTGCTGCAACTCTCTGTGTCTGCGATGAGACTGGCCAGGCTCTTGCGGGCTCGGCTTGAGGTAGATGAAGTTGTATGGACACTTGTACAAGAGTGAGAGGACGATGGTGTCCCAGGGTGGTTGTTTAGGTGAGGGGTAACTGGCGTAGACACAGAACATTTTGTCTCTGGGCAGTATCTCGTCTGATACTTCTTCAATGTAAACGGGGACTTGATGAAGTTCTTCAAATCGTTGCATTCTTTCAGGAGTTTCCTGGTCTGGCTTCTGGTATCGTCTGTGAAATAGATGTTGTTGATTATAGAAGAATAGTATTATTGAAACGGTTAGTATAATTTATATGCTGGAATTACCATACAATGCTTGTTATTTTGCTTTGTGATGTAACATAAAATACAGTGCTAACATAAATATGCTTTTAAATAGTAACTGAGTTAGTAGGAAGTTGTTTTTGTAAAATAAATATTTTACAAAAGGCATGCAGTTGTATTTTTTAATATGCTAGCATTTGACGGCGGCTTCGCTCGCGACGTGTTCTAAAATTATCCCTCAGAGACATACTGCCAGTATCTATCTCGCTATCTGTGAGTATCTTAATTCCTAACCAAGGTTAGCCAGGACCAGTGGCCTAACGTGCTTTCCAAGGCACAGAAGAAACTCGGTATGTAACAAGTGGTCACACTGGTCACCTATCTAAGGGCCAGCCTAGGCTAGGGCGGCTGTTATTATTTAGCCACACTCTCGTCATTTATATTCAAATAAATAAAACTGTTGCCTTTGCATTACTTGCACCCACTAAATTTAATTCTGCTGCGTTAAGCTAATGATGTATCTGAGATGAAAAAACAAGCCTTACAACACAAACATGGTACTTTATTCAGGCTTACTTTTTTTATTTGTTTACAGCGGCAGAATTACTGTCCAATGAACAACAAAAAGAGGTTGTAATTGTGTCATGTTCTAAGATATTAAATTTTAAACAATCAATCAATATGCTGACATGCATTTATTTATTTAGGTTTTTAGAACCATTTAGTCAACATTTAAATTATAGTACGACGATGTTGAATATTTTTCGACAGGTTTAAAATAATTTCCTGCTTTATTTCAATAATAAAACTTTATGATTTATAGCTTGATCTGATAAAGATCTACATTTTGGTTTAAGTCTTAAATTTCCTGATACAACATTTAATATTATAACAGCATAACATTATAATTATGTTTTTTCCAAGGAAGGTTATGCAGAGGGTGTTTTGAGGGACAGTCTTGTGTACTCATAATTTATTGACACTCAAAAAGTGCTGATTTTCAGCCTATTTTGAATAAATAAGTTTCGATTTTGCACATCTATGTACATTTTACAAATAAAATACCATGTTACAGAGGGGCAAGCCTAATGACATCAACTGGGTAAAACTCTGGTCTCTGGGCTACTACTGAGACATTTCTAATAAATAAACTCTGTAACACTTTGCCAGCTATGGATGAGATTTGGAGGGATTTGACAAGATTTGCACCCAGGACCTCATGCTTAGTAGTACTTTTTGAGATTGCATTAATAGGCTTGTGTCCTAAAAAAATCTAATTAGTCCGTCAGTTAGATTATAAAAAAAATTTGGACCCGTATTTTTTCTTTTGTTACATAAACCAAAATTGACGAAGATACGTCGCTTTTAAAATTCGCAATACGTCACGCCGTGCTATAGTTTTTAGTGCGTTGTGACGTCACGAGCGGACTCACGAGTTTTGATGCGTTTTATCTTTGTCAGTACTCAGTGATTTACAAAAACAAAAAATACGTGTCCATTATTTTCCAATACTCTAACTGACGGACTAATTAGTTTTGCAATTTATTGATGGTGGAAACTAGCCTATTGTAACCAATGAGAGAGTTAGCAATTTATTCATGTGTAAATAACTAAAAAAAAAAAAAAAATTGCTGAATGAAGACTTCTATAACCATTTCAATAATGATGCAGTAATCGTTTTAAATAAAAGGTGGTTATTTTAGAGATCAATGTCTGACTGAGCATATCAGGCTGACACTAATAAAAACTAATCATTAAGTAATACTTAGTGCCCAAAATTAGCTCTTGATCTAGTTTTATTTAGAGGGCACATCTGCTGTGATAGCATATCAGCGGTGCTCTGAGATAAGAGGACAGAATTGAGGGAATATATTAGAACTTCAGAAGATTTTGTTTGTTGAAAAATAGGCCCATTTTTCTTTGCTTTTATGAAGTTAAATGTTATTATTTGATACTAGCGGACATCACGCGGTTTCACCCACTTAGTTCTCGTTCCCGTGGGAGTACAGGGATAAAATGTAGCCTGTGTTACTTGCTAATAATGTAGCTATCCATTTGTGAAAAAAAAATTCAAATTGGTCCAGTAGTGTTCAAGTTTACTAGTTACATACAAAAATACAAATCAAAAATGTAATTAAATGTAAACAAATATGTCCTTTACTGTTCCAGTGCTGGGCCTGCCTTGCATGCAGAGGAGGCACAAGCACTAATCATTGTGCTTGCTCAAGATTTTGGGTATTTATTTCAATTGTAGATCTAGGTTCCCTCATGATATTTTCCTTTACTAGTTGTTCTAAAATGCTAATAAATAAATATAGAATGTTGGTCTGAGAGAGTCCTACAATGCTGCTATAGGTACTTAGTTTATCATTCCGCTTGTTTCAGATTTTGTAGGAATTATGAATGTTTCCTTGACAGTATGCTGGGTAGTGAAAGTTTTAGCAGATGTTTGAATGATAAATAAGTTGTTTGTTTATTATTCTATGAGATACTAACTGATTACCTCTCAGTCAGTATACTGTAGTTAAAAATTATGATGCAATAATATGCATGTTTCTTTCAGAGTCAAATAATAAAATTACTTTTTACATGGTATTCTGTCTGTGTATGAATGGTACATGTTGATACCTGCATTTTAAAATGATGTTGTATTAAGAAACCAGTTTAATCATTCAGCAGTACTTACTATATTAAATCAGCCATTTACATGACTAGAAAGGTTTTTAAAGAACTTGCTGCATGCATACAAAACAACAATGACAGGAACAGGTAAAATAACAGCAAGGTTATCTTGAATGTGCTTTTAAGTTAAATTCAAGGCCCTCTGATCTCTCATGCACATTGGAGAGGTGCTGCATGTTGCTACTTGTACTTTCGGCATGAAACTGTTTATGTATGTCGTTGTTTACACACAATATATGGTTTAGAAGCAAGTATTAGAAGGATAAGTAAAAGGACTCACGCCAAAGGTTTCTTTCTGGCGTCTTCGGAACGTTCTGGTCGTTTTCGTCTCCAGAGCTCGAGTCCAGTGTGCTGATGATGCCCAGGTCGCAGTCCTCGCTGTCACTCTCACTATCAACCACCGGCAGCTTCCGATGCGTCGTCAGGGACTCCCGCGATGGCATCTCCTCAAATTGAAATAACCCTTTCTTTCTTTCCGACATCTTTGGCGTATGAGTATGAGGAAGCCGCGAGGAACGTCTAGGAGTCATCGCCGCCATGTCTACGACCGAATTACTGACCTTAATTAACAATAAAACATGAAATCGGACACAGCACTTTCAACGTTTCGATGACCCAGCCTCACTGCTCAATCAAGTTTTTGCCTACTTTGCGACAGTGATACTACATATTGCAATGCAATTTAGGTAAATGAACGTTTCAAAAACAGTTAGGATGGTTTGCAGATCAGAAAACACGTAAATTGTAAGAAAAAACGTGCGTTGAAAAACATTTATTATACGTTAGCAAGCAACCATTGTTGTTTGGCGCGTAAACACCTGTCATGTGGAGGTGTTGCCAGTTTAAAATATTAACCATCATTATTTTTCTTGATATTGTTACCATAAAAGTGGGAATTTCAGTGGATTTTTGAGTTTTTGTAACTACTTTATAATTATTTGTCTTTGTATGTTTAGGCATAGTTCTCGTAAGTTATGTATAAACATAATAGTCTTATACCTACTACCTACCTAACCTACCTTAAATCTTCAGTGCGTAACTATGACGTACCATGTCCATATTTTTTAAATTTTAAATCAAATAACATGTGATTATATTTTTTATCACCCTCAAAATTAAATGGAATATTTTTATGAACTTTAGCATAAGTTAGAAAAATAATACATTTGAGTAAACTACTAGTGGCAACATTCATTTGTAAATTTCGCGCCTTTCCAAAAATTAAATTATTGATCGAAGGTAATGATGAATATTATTTTAAAATTGTAATTGGTCAAGTTCTTTTCTTCATGGTTCCGATTGCTTGCTATAAATTAGTTGGATAAATACAGCGTACTATTGCAGACAGCAGGGCTCACCGGACACGACATTAATACGTACGTCCTATCGTTTGTTTTGTGGAACAGCACCACTTTTGCACTCCAGGGCGAAGTCATCTCTGAATCTGAACAGGGGTTCTTTATGTCAGCCATCATCCATCCAGTCTGGAATGCCAAGACATGGCTTGGCCAGCCATAGTGAGAGATTTAGTGTAAGTCGAAGGAATGACGGAATATTTTAATCTGTAGACCTACTCCCCAGTTTCCCACTATTGATGTATGTATAAGTACCTATTTTGCTAATACGTGATCCATTGCATGGTTAGGTTTCTACCTTTCACTTCTGTGTATCTTAAGTACAACCACCATCTCATGTAAAATAGGGGCGAGCCTATTGCCATCAACTGGGCACAGATCTAGACTACATGACTGC
The DNA here is from genome assembly GCA_950022955.1 of Xestia ashworthii. Taxonomy (NCBI): domain Eukaryota; kingdom Metazoa; phylum Arthropoda; class Insecta; order Lepidoptera; family Noctuidae; genus Xestia; species Xestia ashworthii. The sequence goes on along the minus strand of OX465560.1, from coordinate 12,207,889 downwards.
TACTGAGAAATTCAAAACATTGTGCCCGACCCGGGAATCGAACCCAGTACCTCATGCCCGGCAGTCGCATTTGCGACCACTCGACCAACGACGCAAAATCTGATCCAACTGACATTTTTTTGTTCTTTTAATGTTACTTTTTTTCTTAAAAACCACATAATCGAACTGCTTGTGGCGCCCCTGTAGCATCGATATCTGCTGATGTCTCCGTGTTCTTTTGGTGATTTTCAATAACTTACTGACAGGTATCGGTAGGTTGCTATCTCTGTCTGTTTGACATCTTAGCTTACGGACCTTACAGCTAGAAAAAAAAGTCACAACAAGTTTTTTGATTTTTCCATGAATCAAGTGACAGGTATACGCGGATAGGATACTTCATTCAAGCTAAATTTGTTTATACATAGAAACACCGATAGCTACGTACGTAGGGATATTAACCAACGATTATACGTAAGTAAGTTATAGAAAACGGCCGTTAGTCTTTTGTCTTCCGTGGTAGGGTAGTAGTTGATTGAGGGGACATTGACAGAATTTTACCTCAGAACAATAACTATAGAAGGCGCTTTACGACATTTGATTTTGAAGTGTACGCTGTGCTGTCATAGACAAAAGAGTATTAGAAAGTGATGTGACTATGCATTAAATAAATACCGATATCGACTTCTTAGTTTATGGTATCGCTCCATGGCAATCAAATCTAAATATTATTACGCTAAGGTGAAATAAAGAACACACTGATACACACTGATTATTGTAAGTAATACAACTGCATTTGTTTTTTTTTCTTATGAACTTGAATTAGCTATTTTAATTAGGTAGTAGGAACGAAATCGAACTAATAAGTACTCGTAAAATATTAAAATAATAGATAACTACTAAACTAACGATGTGAGAAATTAATCTTGCATCCAAAAATATTTATTTTGACGTGTCATGCAAAAAATATCCCCTTGAATATTAATTTGGTCTGATCACGATGATAGTCGAAAATATTAAAATTATTAATAACAAAAATATAATTACAGTTACCATAATGTGTGTTATGTGTGTGTATGGTAATGTGTGTTTCCTCCGTGCCTCGGAAGGCTGTCATTTGTAGATTTTTGACAGTCGTTAATAAAGGTAGTCAGTGGGCCAAAAAGTCTGACAACCAGTCTTACCAAGGGTATCGTATTCATCATCATCATTTCAGCCGAAAGACTTCCACTGCTGAACATAGGCCTCCCGGACCAAGTGTCGCCACATTGAACGGTCCCGTGCGACTCGCATCCAACGGATTCCAGCAACCTTCACCAGGTCATCGGTCCACCTAGTGGGAGGTGTTCCAACGCATCGTCTTCCGGTTAGCGGTCGCCACTTCAGAACTTTTCAGCCCTATCGGCCATCCGTTCCGTTCTGCGCACAATGTGCCCTGCCCACTGCCTCTTAAGTTTAGCAATTCTTCGGGCTACCTCGGTGACCTTGGTTCTCTTGCGGATCTTGTCTTCATTTCTGATTCGATCACGCAAGGAAACTCCGAGCATAGCCCTCTCCCTCTCCTCTGCCCTTTGGGTGACTTTAAGCCATTTGATAAGGCCCATTGTGAGCGACCACTTTTCGTTTCGTTTTGGGTATCGTATTACCCAGTACTAGCTGCGTTGTGGAGGTCTGATAGGCAGTCGTTCTATGTAAAATACTGGTATTCAGCTGCATCCGGTTAGACTGGAAGTCGACCCTGAAATAGTTGGGAAAAGGCTAGGCAGGTGAAGATGCATAGGTATCTACTCAGACAGTGCATATTAAGTGCCTAGTATAGGACTTTTTTTCAAGTTGCGTTTAGTGTAAGTTTAGGTAATGGTAAAAATGAGCAGGTGCTCTATGCTTCAATAAAGGCGACATTTTTCATAGCATTAGCATAAAATGACCATAGTTATTTTTATTTATTGTGTAATTTATAATGTCCACTAATGTCGACACTTTGAAAATTCTGAAAAATACTTCCAAAAATACAGTTGCTTGCTTATTTCTTCACTTCATTTTATAATGTTAGGAAATTCTTGAATATTCTCAGGTCTCTAATATGATTGCAAATTAATCCTTATAGGTGCTTTTTTAAAGTGGCCAGTAAATAGCCTACTAGTACTAGCTAAGGACGAACCTAAATATATTTTTCCAAAAAAAAATAACTTTAGCGTCGGCGATCTTTCTAGTTTCCACGCTGTATATTGGCCTTGGGCCACCAAGATATAGACTGTGCCTAGTTTGGAGCCCACGGCTAGCCGTAGCCAGAAGTACCTAGGAACTTACTTCTACTTTTGTATTATTAAACTTTGCACGTTGAATTTAGTTTTTCTACGAAATCTTATGTTTGTATGTTATCTAACTTGTGTGTGTGTGTGCCCCCGACGCAATAACGACGGGGTGTTATATTATAAGTTTGACGTGTCTGTGTGTGTGTGTCTATCAGCATCGTAGCTCCTGAACGGATGAATGGATTTTGATTTTTTGTTTGAAAAGTGAATTATTAGTCGGGAGTGTTCTTATCTATGTTTGATAAAAATCAGTCCAAGGTAGCCACCGCCACAAATTGACGGATTACATATTTATTCAACAACTCTCTCAATATAAGTATCAAATGAAAGGGAATGAGGAATATTATAGATATTATTACTACACACACACGGCATACGGTATTTCGTTACGTGACGATTTCTACTAAATCGCACTACCCGTACCTAAGTCGCGTTAAGAAACTACGTTCCAAAAAAAGAATACCTTGAAATTATGACCCTGTGTGTCGGGGGCGTTTTAAATTTTTGATTGAATGTTACTTGTAATTTAAGTTATTATATGTACGTCGTAGTACGTACTACTGATCTGCATTGCCGTGTTCCGGAAGTCAGCAGTTAGTCAACCGATGACACATGACTCATGGATTTCTACTTACTTATTTAAAAGTCTAATGTTTCAATCATCAGAACTGACCACAGAGTACTTTGAACTGACAATCACGACTGTTAAACGGGAGCAAATGTCACGTAATCATGTACTCCGAAATCATCCCTCATAGTGTTGCTTTGAAGTGCATTTAAAAGTAAAATTATAAAGGGTGTAAAAATACTCCTAACGAAGCCGAGAGGCACTCTCACTCTAGGAGTTTTTTGTTCTAGCCAGACCTTATAAAGATACCACACTTTTTCGCAAGTTTATAATGTTATGACTTTACTACTCAATGCATCTATTAGCACAATGCATTAAATGCATTACATTGAGTTTAAACAGCACAGTAAAATGTAATTTTCACCCCAGAAAAAAAGCTGTTTCCCAGCAACAATTTTTGCACCACCCAGGAAACATATCACCTTAGCGAAACTGACAGTGAAACAAATAATACTGACGATGAAACGTATACGCGAACATAATATTTTTAAATAAGACGTCAAAAGCTATTGAAATCGCCACTACCAGAAAAGAACGTGATTCTCCAATGATAGAAGAGACCAATCAGACGAAGGTCAAAACACCAATGCTCATTCCTATGGATTGTACCCGTCTTTACCACTACTCCTATATTGGCTCTAGGCTGCATAGTCGGCTGATTGTGCCCGACTGGCTGCGATTGGTCGGGCTTCCTTTCTCATCCCAGAGCATGTCTTTCCTTACAAAAACGTGCCCCCTGGTGTATCCGGCTTGTCCGGGTCAGGCTTGCTCCTGGCTGGGTGTGGTGCTCAATCATCATCATCATCATCAGTGTTAGTTTGATGTGCAGAAGGCTTGGTTGACAGTTTCGTCAAGAGTCTGTTTACACCCTGCATGTTTTGATACCTTACACATAACATAACGTCATACGCACACTCGCACAACCTCGCACAGTCCCACACCTATATTTCTAGAAGAGAAAAAGAATGTGAACAATTCAACAGTTGTATGAGGGCGCAACCCGCAACCGGGCATAAATCTAGATTCAAATCTGCTACAGAGAATTTGATGAAAGAACCCCAATAACACTGATATTGGTGTACTTATTGTTTCCTTTATTAATTTACTTATTTTTTAAATATTTCTTAATAAAACTAAATAAAAAAAACATTTGATTGATTGATTTTGAAATTTCTTTATTTTAACATAAACACAACAGATAAATGACATTCAGATCTTATTCTAAAAGCATTATACATTAAGATTGGTGTTTTGTGCAGACTATGGCGCCTATATAAAACATTTACGCATACAAATAAAATGTAATGTTTAAAACTTATTCTTATGAATCAGAGGTATCTTAATACTTACGGCACACGGTAAACAAATGTAGAACTGTACAGCGCGAAGATTAGACACACACGCACTTTATAACACTTAATATACGATATATTTTATAAAAGGTTGTTACACATAACATACATATCACTAGAATTTTACTTTGACAGTATAATATTATGTATTAGAAAACGCAAATGAGTTTCGTGTACCGAGTATGATTCGTTGCAAATCTACCCTACATTCGGGCGAACGTAATAAAAATAGTCCGGTCATCTAGTCGCATCGCCTTTGTTATTCGAATAGCAGTAAGTGATGTGGGAGACGGTACCGATGATATTTGTCGATATATTTTAAGTTAATGGATCGTGTTCGGCCAATAGTGGAAATAAGTGGGTTATTATGTTTAGGATTAGTTACCAAATAAAACTTTTTTGTGAGTTTTGTAACGAATTGCTTTAGTGTTGGGAAATTTAATTGAGTGTTTAATGTTTTAAGATTTGTCCGAAAGGGTGTATTTAATGAGGTTTTTATTGCTTTATTCTGAACTACTTGTAGCTTGGAGTAATTACTTTCACATGTGCTACTCCAGACTGGTGCCGCATACGTAATGCAGGGTCTTACTAGGGATGCGTAGATTTTTAATTTGGTCTTTGAGCTGACTTTAGATCGCCGTTTTAAGATTGGATGAAGGCAGTTAAGAGCTTTTATTCCTTTGACGCGGAAGTACTCGGTATTTTTGGTCCAGTTCATTTTATTATCCAGCATTAGTCCAAGATACTTAGTCGATTCACGCCATGGCAAAGAACAATCATCCACTTTAATGCGTTTTTTAGGGACAGATCGCTTTCGTGTGAATATTATGGCTTCGGTTTTTGTGGAATTTAATTTTAGTTTCCATTGGGAAAAGTATAAAACTAGAAGCTGTAATGATAACTGAAGCCGTTCCACTATTAAATCGGTGTCTTTACTTGAAGTAAAAGATGCTGTGTCATCAGCAAAACACGCAAGATGAGTATGGGGCTGCTTGGGCATGTCGTTTATGAACAATATGAATAAAATGGGCCCAAGCAAGGAGCCCTGAGGCACCCCCGCAGGAATAGATCTTGGATTGGACACACTATCTCCAATATGAACACAGAACGACCTATCAGTCAAATACGCCTGGATGATTTTTATAAGTCCTATCGGTACGTTACATTTATAAAGCTTATGTAAAAGGCCTGCATGCCAGACGGCATCAAAAGCCTTTTCTACGTCTAGCAACATCATACCTGTAGATTCACTCATATTTAAGTGGTGCGTAACATGCTCAGCGACCCTGGCCAGTTGCTGGGCTGTAGAATGAGCTTTTCTGAATCCGAACTGCTCGGGCATTAAAAGGTGGTTTGTAGCGTTTGCTAAGCGCGCAGAGATTACTCCTTCGAGTAGTTTTCCCAAGGACGGTAGGAGACTTATAGGCCGATAACTAGTTGGAGAACTTTCCTCTTTACCAGGTTTCTTAAATGTTATAATTTTGGCTCTTTTCCATGCAGACGGGAAGTAGCCAATTTGTAAGCAACCATTAAATATTTTAGTTATGAATACTATACATTTACGAGATAGATTCTTAAGTAAGCAGTTGTGTATGCCATCGACGCCCGGAGACTTACGACTTTTGAGATTTCTTATTAATTTTGACACTTCTCTAGGACGTACGAGTTTAGGTGGATTATAGTCTTCAGTATTATTAAGATTGTTTATTGATTCTTCGACGGCAGTCTCTGTAAGGTTATCACTAATCCAGTTCTTAGTCAAACTCATGTTCTCGTAAAAAGTTTCAGCTAGCACTTCGCATTGTTCGGCTGAGGACGTAGTTAATTGACCATTTTTACACTTCAACGGTGGAATTACTGCAGGCTTATAAGTCAGAGATTTGACAATCCTCCAGATATCAGTAGATGGGTTGTCAATTTTAGCCAGTTTGTCGTTCCAAATTTTGTCGTTATAGATTTGGATAAGGTTCTTGATTTTAGTGTTAAGGTTGTTTAAATCTTTGTTGATGACGCACTTAATTGCAGGGTTGATTTCTTTTAAAGCCGTCTTCCTAAGCTTGTTTTTAGTAGAAATTAGGACTTTGATACGTCTCGGCAAGCTGTAACGCTTAACGGAGGATGGGCCTGATGGCACGTTTACATCGCGACTCGTTTTAATGGCATTTTGAAGTTGGTCAACTGCAGCATCAATGCTAGTTTTAGCCAATGTTGGAGATGTTGGGCCAAAGACTTGATAATCATGGAGTAACATATGATCAAACAATACCACACCACGAGAGTTGTTTTGATAACAACGCCAATATTCGTGTTTGGCATTAAAGTCACCCATAATTAATACTTTTGGACCTAAATCAAGTAAAATATCCAAATCACCAGGAGCTAACGGAAGGTTTGGTGAATTATATGCGGATATGACAATTATATTATTGCTCTCGGGTGATGTTAAGCGTATCCCTACACATTCAAGATTATATGTAGGAGGAATAAAGATAGATGTATGAGGATTGTCGTTCTTAACTAAAATTGCGACTCCCTGGCCAATACCATTCGGTCTCTTATCGCATCGGTAACAGGTGTATCCAGGCGTATTTAACGTATACTTTTCACCTAATCGTGTTTCACATAGTGAGATAATGTCGACACAATGTTCGCTAGTTAAATCTAAACATTCAGATAATTTGGAACGAATCCCGTCAGCGTTCCAGTATAGAAAACGAAGCTCATTTGCAATATTAAACATATTGACCAAGATGAGTAAGTATGAGAATAACTTTGTCCATCATGTTATTACAGACACTAAATTGGTCTTTTATTGATTTAATAGTTTTAAGGATACCCAGCATTTCTGATGTGGTGTGATCAAGGGGAGCTTCCTGCAAGGGTTGAGCTTTTTGATTTGACTTCTCGGTTGTAGACGTGATTTTGGCCCAGGAGCGACCGTCGACTTTGGAGTAAATTTTGGTTTGACGCTGTTCTTGAGCTGCTTTGATGTTATCTTGACGAGTTTGTAAAAGTTGAAGATAGTTTTGACGCTCTTTACAATGTCTGAAGTTTGCCGGGTGATCTTCGCCACAATTGCAGCATTTAGCAGGCTCCGTGCGATTATTCTTTGGGCATTCGCTAGTAAGATGGGCTTCAGGACACTTGACGCACCGCGGTGTTAAGTTGCAGTTTTTGGAAGAGTGACCAAACGCTTGACATCGATAGCACTGTGTTCCATACAAATTTTTGTTACGAAACTTGACGATGCGAACAGCGCAATTACTTAAATATTTTATAGATTTAAACTTGGAGATGTTGGCACCTGCTTGAAGCTGAACAAGATATGGCGGGCATGATGCATCTCTGCCCTCAGCGACTTTCATTTTGCGAACCTTGGTGTTAGGGAACCCAATAGATGATAGCTCTTCCGATAGGTGTTCTTCAACAAACTCGGGCAGACCAAAAACTACAGCCCTAGGCATTCTTTCGTCTTTCCGAGAGAAAGTGTGATAGGGAATACTTTCTGAGCAGAGACCCTCTTTTAGTGCTTGATGACCTTCTGATGTGTGAGGGTTTATAGAGATTTTATTATTACCCTTGTACTCCAGATGAAACCCTTTGGTATAGCGGGTAATCACCGTCTTTATGTATGCATGAGTCCATTCAGGTTTCAGAGTAATAAAAATGGGTGGTATCTTACCCGATTTTATGGTTTTGGCTGTTGCATTACGGTTGTGCATTTGCAGTGGATTGGTGGATGCTTCATGTTCAGTAGATAGGTTACTGAATCTGTTAGTGGTGTTGACAGGTGCTTCAGGTTGGAGTCTTGTTGGGCGCGCAGGTCGTTTCGGTATATTCCATGCACTGGGATCGCCTTCATCACTTTCAATTGGCCGCTTTGCGGCAAGGGATGGATTTGAAAAACTTCTTGTTATAAATCTGTCCATATTGACATTAGGGCAGTCGATACTTTTTTATCGATAGTGAGTGAAAGAAAGAAAGAAAGAAAGAAAGAAAAGTATTTATTTGACGTCAGTTAATAAAGCACACACACAATAATAAAAAAAGATAAGTACAAAACAATGAGTAGGACATAGTAGAAATGTGCTGTGTGCCTCACGGCTGCGCCAAAAAGGTCCATTTCAGCATTCATGCCAGACAGGTGATGAAGCTGTCTGACGCTGGTCTTCCAATGAACCTTGAGAGGGTGCTCCCATCACTAGTGACAAAAAAGACGAAGTGGAGGGAATAGCTTAGATGACGTGCGACAACAACAAGCGCGCGCGCTGAACTCAAAAAAAACATTTAAAAATATAAAAAACAGTAGCCCGCTAGCGCTGGGAACAGGATCCGAGCTGCCGGTGGTCAGGGCTCTTGAGAGAGGAACCTCCTAACAATACATGCCATGTCAAGAAGCTGCTTTCTGAATCAAGCACTTGATCCAGCTACCAAGCGAGAGCCTCCTAAGATGTCGGTCGAGCCATTGGCCGACACGACTATCGGCACAATGACTGATGTACTCACATCCCACATGTCGACAACCTCGCGAGCCAGATCTAATTATTTCATTTTTTTTATCTTTCTTTTCGTAGTACCTTGGACACGCTTGGACAGATAACTATCAGTCAGCATCATCCATCACTACCCTTTGACTTCCAGCTTTTTCCATCCAGGGCACTATTATTCATTTGTTTTAACAAGCTAGTCCCATGGGGCAAGACGCCGCCATCAAAAGGATTAAAAATAATATTATACATACTTACCGAAAAGTTTGGAGTCAACATAAAACTTTTTGGTTGTCAATCTCACAAACATAAGCCAAAGCGAAATAAAACGCGGGTACTCAGAAATTGAGGATTTTACGATGGCATCTGACATAAACAACTTTCTCTTCCAATTATATACAGTTAACATGTTTACACGGCCATGTTTATTGATTTGTTTGTTGCTTTTCATGTCCAGCCTTCGATTTATTGCAGGTTTCATCAGAAAAGTTTGCTGTTCTGTAACCATTCGAGGTTAATACCTACTCGAAAAAAAAATGACAATGATGCTCAACTGCGCGACTTCTAAAACAATAAGGAGTAACGGGAAGGTGTCAATTCTGACGGTGTTCCACTACTCCTAAGGCCATTTTCAATAACTTACTAGGCGGTTTCGGTAAGGTTGACTTGCTATCTCTTTGGTAGGCTATACCTGTCAGTTTGACATTTTGCTTACTGGACGGTTAGAAACAAAACGTCAAAGAAAAGCATTCTTTGATTTTTGTATGAATCAAGTGATAGGTAGGTGACACGGACAGGATATTCTTTGTATAAAGAAACCGATAGCTACGGAAGAAGGCACATTAACCAACGATTATACATAAGTAAGTTATAGAAAACGGACGTTAGTTGTTCACAAGAGACATGGTCAAGATGGGGCTAAATATAGACCTTTGGGAAACGGCTGCACTACTAGTGATCTAATAAGCAAAAAGAGTGTCTGAGGAAGGCGTTATTTCTTATGTGCTGCTTTCTTCTATGCGCTAGTCCACTAGATTTATTGAATCAGTCCCGATTTTAACGACAAACGCTTGCGTTATAAATATGAACTGCTGATTCATCACTAAATCAATCATTAAACAATAAAGCACCTGCAGTCAGCACTTCCCGTCACAGGACCGTGCATTTGGCGGGAACTGCCTATAATAGCAAAATGGCGGCTAACTACCCAGCAATGTGCTATGGAACGCGACTTCCAATACTGCAATAGTTTATTACAGCAACTGTACCATACAAGGTAGCACGCACAAACATGATCCAACGCAACTCCGTTGTATTTTTCCATTGCAGTTTTTCCATCAATCCTTGGGGAAATTCCTTTCAAAACAACGTAATGGATTTAAAAAAGTAAGGTTCGTTTTTGTGTGGTGGTGTTTCGTGGTAGATTTCCTGAGGCGTATCAAGCTAGGAAGGGCTGCCGACCGGTTAGGTCATGCATCACCGAAATGTATGGTTTTTTTAAATGCAGCGCACGTTCTAATGTGATACGGAAGTAAAGTGCAACAGAGGATGGCGGAAAAAGTTCATCAGGTTAAAGTAATAAAAACTAAAGAGGCTTTCGTTAGACGAATCTAACCTACCTACTAGGTACTTAAGTTTGTCCACGTGGACTACCAATCAGAGTGACCATCACAGAAAACATGGCATAGACCACAATGGAGCATTGGAAGTCGTTGTAAAAATTACGAATCGGTTTGAAAACGGATGTCACTTTTCCAGGCCCTCTGATGAGGCTCTTATTGCAAGGAGTTTCATTCAACTACAGGACTACGGAACAAGGACTGCGAAAAGGATCCAGACCATGGTACAATAATATATGTTTTATTTGACCATGATCCAGACTACATCCTGCATCAAAGCCTGGATCTTTTTTGCAGAATTAACACAACATTTTGCATTACCTACTTTCAGTGTCTTTTTGCAAAAAAACACCATACGTCTTAAAAAATAAATACTTTTAGTGCTACAAAATCTTTCAAACCTTTGCTGGATCATCTTCATACAGATAAAAGACGCCTAACTGCCTCCCCAAACATCAGCACCGCCACACCTACTGGTCCTGCGCTTTTCGCATCCAGCATATTCCCACGGCCTTCACCAGGTCATCGGTCTCTGCTAGATGCTTATTGGGTGTTCCTAGTATTCCTAAGGATCTGCGCAGACGAGGGACTTTTGTTCGCGGATGGAAATTACCGTTTCTGTTCATTGGTTGTTGTGTTGTCTTTTTATCTATTGGTTGACGTCCATTGGTTGTTGCAAATTGTTCACGGACAAATTACCCATCGTCTGCGCAGGCCTTCAATGCTATCGAACCAAGATAACATGACGTGGGGAGCGAATGATACAAGCTATAATTAAGTAGTGGCTCTTAAATGGTAGCTCCTATGACGCAAGTTACGTTAAAAACCAGGTTTAAAATAAACTTACAGTTTACAAATAAGGCCGGTAATTTCCTATTTTTAAATGTGGAATGGAACAACTTTATATTCCATGTTTCCCACTTTGAGTTCCCAATGACGTCAATCGATTAATTGATTATTAATAAGTTCTCCTTTACTTCATACGTGCTTCTTTTTTTTTAACCATAAATATGTTCGGAACTTTCCGCAGATACACATACTCATCATCAGCCTATATAGCTTTTTCACTATGTTGGGATCCGCTTTTGATCTAACTGGACGTAGCTGGATACTAGTATTTTACTGCCTATCCGACCTCTACAACCCAGTTACTGACCCCTTGGTAAGACTAGTGGTCGGCCTTCGATGCTTCTGGCCAGCTGCAACGACTGTCAAAGATCTACAAATGACAGTTGGGACCATAGAGTGGTTTTATTGTCTTTGGTTGGGACCTTCCGAGCCACGGACTACGGAGGGAACTCGGTATGTAATGGATGGCCATTGGTCACCCATCGATGGACCAACTTCGGCAAGCGTTGGTTTACCCCGAAGATTGCCACGTGACACTTTTAAAACCTGCCCCATGAGGCCATGATGTACGCAACCTTTTTGCCTACAAATAAAATGACAGTGCCAAGCTTAGCTAACCAATGTGCATACTACAGCAGGTGGAAACGTTACAAAAAACCTGCCATGTCATTTAATTGCAACACTAATTGCCGTCCTTTTCTTTTGTAATGAACCTACTGACTCTGTCCTTGTCACACAATGATTACAGCGTGTTGAATTGTTTACGTTAGCTGTTAAGTTGTTGTGGTATTTGAATAGGTACCTATTTACTATTTACCAAGTTTGAAGGGGTAAGCAGAGGAGTTCATATTTTGTGAATCTTTTGCCTTTATTTAATCGAACACTCATCAAAATTACAAACTAATAACACAGTCTAAAATCTAGACGATAAATGGCAAGAACAAGTGCTGTCCAGAACGGACAGACTTCGAAATAAGTACAAAGACTTCTGGCAAATTAGCAGAGAGTTTAGCATAGACTGTCGAATGTGGCCGGACATAACTGCTGAGCATCGAAATCTGAGTTTTATTCCCAAATCATGCAAAGAGGCAGTTATTGTTCCAAGAGGATGTCTTAGTAGGTGGTGGAATCTAGACTAGTGCTAGGTTAGTGGCTCGCTCGTAAACATAACTGGCGAAATGCGTGCACCGTTCACATTTGCCTATCTTCTATATATATAAAGGAGAAGTCCACTCACTGACCACTCATCACGAAATCTCGGAAACTACTGGGCCGTAAGGACTCAAATTTGGCACAAGCACTCTCTAGTAGGGGGTGCAGGCGCGTACTAAGAAAGGATTTTTTTAAATTCGCACCCCAAGGGGTTGAAAAGGGGTGTCAAAGTTTGTATGAAAGTCCTATGTTTTTAAAGTTAGAGACATGAATGTGGGCTTGAATGTTCCTTTCGGCTTCTAGGTGCTTATTAAGAAAAGGTTTTACGAAATTCAGCTCTTAAGGGTATAAATAAGGGTGTTTAATGTTTGTATGGAAAAAGTTAATAATCCAAATTGAATCTTACGTCAACGCGTTAGTGCATACTTTACATTGAAATTAGAATTCGGAAACCGATATAGATCCAAATTGCATTTTACGACAACGCGTTAATGCATATTTTACATTGAAATAAGAATTTGGAAGTTCCTTGAGGTTTATCTTCAGTTTTTAAGCGGAATTTCTAGGTGGCCAGTATGTTTCAGTGATATGCAGACGTCTGCTGAAAGGTATTGCAATGAGGTTCTATAACGTTTTAAAGTTTTTATTCCAATTTCTATGTGGCCAGTATTTTTCAGTATGCAGGCGTCTGCGGAAAGGTAAGAAAAAAACGTTTCAAAAAACGAACTCAAGCGATACACGATCAAGCTCATTTCTGCTCTGCGATATTTTGCTGTAGGTACTATCTAATTTGCGTTGAAATATTTGACATCATCGTTGTTTGGTTTGTCTTCGTTTTGGTATGTTTCACTTAGTAATTTTAAATTGGAGGATAATCATTTTACTGTGTTCTTACCTATTTCCTGGTTGGAATTTTGTTATGTCTATTTCTTTGCGAATTACTTATTGTGTATTTCACACTTAGCTTTGGTGTTACTATAATAGGTTTTTTTAGTATTAATCGTTCTTACTAGAAAAGGTGTCCTTGAATACCTATGTTCGTATTTTAATTTTTACTCTATCCTATTTAGTGCATCACTCATGACAGCGGGAGACTTATTGCCATTTGAGTTCCAGGTGTTTCAAACCTTCAAGGGACAAACAGGGAGTAAAAATAATCCGATTCTCAGGAAACTTCAATGAAGGTCATGTTTTAATTCCGTTGGCCAATTTGAATGTGAAAGCGCGTTTTTTGCGTATGGACAAATCCACCACGCGGGCCCAGTGCGGTTTGGCAGATGTCACATGTCTTCGAATTTTTGGTTCTAAGACATGCCTTTCCTTTCCTTTCGTTTCCTCACGATGTTTTCCTTCACCGTTTTGAGAGCAGTGGTGATGAAATAAATTACACAAAGTAATGCGCCTGTCTGGGCCACGTGTTCGAGCCAGCAATGTGCGCCACGTGTCTTACAACTGGGAAAGGTTTCAACCTTTCACCCAGGAGCGGTCAAGAGCTATTTATTGTTCGATGCGTAAATACGTTACTGAAATGTCTTGCTATGGCACCTACGGAACCGCCTGTGAAGTCATGGCAGCGGGAGAACTATTCCCATATTCCCATTTGAGTTTGAGGTGTTTCAGGATGGTATTTTATTGCTGTTTTAAACACCAACGTATGAAACACGCGAGTGAAACCGCGCGGGTACAGCTAGTCCCTTCATATAGGTAGTCTAGTGGTGTGACGGTCGTACCTACTGCTAAGTCAGGTCTCGAATACGAACCCAAGACAGGCTCCTCAGATTCCGAATTCATGTGCGTATTGTATAATTATCACTTGCTTCGGTTAAGGAAAACATCATGCCTGAGCGATGCGATCTCTTGGCGGTGCGATAGCATGTAAAGCCAAATCAGAGGCCCTGGGCGGCATAAAAACTCTGAGACCAGGTTAGGTGCTTTAGCACACGATAAAGAAGAAACCCCTTCATTACATTAAATCTGGGCGTAACTCAGCAGACGATTACATAAGCTTAATAAATAGGTCATTCGTCGGCGGGATTCTGTAAACAAACTTCACATGTGGCTGTAATCTGAGCGGCAGGCGTCCATCTTGTTTTTGTAATGAGCCCGCCAATCGGCCGCGAGGGCGGCGCGAGCGGTGGCGGTGCTTCCGACAGCTAATTTGTGATGATTTATGGTTTCAATCTTAGAATGGAGTTTTGGTGGTGGGTGAATTTATTTTTGAGGGTTCAGTTAAACAATAGGTAATTTCTTATGAAGTTATTTTTTGATAATGTTTATTAGTTTATAGGATCTGCATTTAATGTATCAGCATTCAGCCGAAAATGTCTACTCTGCAGTACAGTTCTTCTTACTGGCGGGATGTAAACTGGACCATAGATACCACAGATAATTATAAGCCATACATAATTATAATCCACTACACAAGGCCCAGTTCGGAGTGTCAGTATCAGTGTAATGTCACTTTTCTTCATCTTTTCTTCATACTTTCGGTCTGACATTCTAGTTTTGCCACGATGGGCTTGTAATCCAGTTCAAATGTAGTCTGCTAAAAATTTATTTGCCTTTTGAAAACACTGTAAATATGTATGTTGTTTAAACGGGTACATTTCATCATCATCATCATTTCAGCCGAAAGACGTCCACTGTTGGACATAGGCCTCCCCCAAGTGTCGCCACATTGACCGGTCCCGTGCGAGTCGCATCCAACGGATTCCCGCAACCTTCACCAGGTCATCGGTCCACCTAGTGGGAGGTCTTCCAACGCATCGTCTTTCGGTTCGCGGTCTCCACCCCAGAACTTTTCGGCCCCATCGGCCATCCGTTCTGCGAGCAATGTGCCCTGCCCACTGCCACTTAAGTTTGGCAGTTTGGCAACGGGTACATTTGCTGTTTTGCAATTTTACATTATCTCCCGCGCTAAAGGTTTTTTTCTACATTGTAAGCAACGACGTGGTCGCATTCGTCCTTCTTTTTGATCGACGAATGAAATATATATGTCACCGTAAAATTGTCAAACACGTTACATTACAATATAACGTGTGTCTCTCTAGCGATATTGTAAACTCTCGAATTATCGTCAACTGAACATACGGAAGTAACTCTGTCCCCATAATCGGGACTTGGGGCACCCCCCCGTTAGGTTAGTTAGGTTCCTTTAAACCCTGCACTCGGAAATAGGGGCCCCGCGAAGCGGGGCTCCGTCGACTACGCTTTTTAGGGGAATATAAAGTATTTTGAGGTTAGGTTATATTAATCGATATTTCTCAGGAATGGTAAATTATCTTTTCAAGAGAGTGGTACCACTGGGCAAGGGGGACCCCTCCTTCCCTCCATACCGCGTAAGTTGACTACCATCGCATGCATATCACGAAAAATAATGCGTTTTATTGTAAGCAGTATGTTCATTTGGCAATAATTCGAGAGTTTACAATATCGCTAGAGAGATTACAATATAACGTGTTTGACAATTTTACGGTGACATATATATATATATATTTATTTATTTAATGAGCTTTACGGCAAGGGCAACGTCTTCCGAAGTTAAGTATGTACCTACTATGAGAAACTCAGGTAACGTAGTGTCATTTATTAGTTTATTGTGATATAATGTATTGTATATCTTAAAACATGTTTCCCAATGTCAGATATTTTTCAGTTTCTTTTCGTATCTCTGAGAGGAATCATCGTTGGGTTGAGTTACTTACATTATTTTATTTTACATAACCTAGAAAAAGGTAAAGGTACTAAGGTAAAAGTGGTGGTAGTAAAGGTATAAAGTCCAGGTTCACCAAAAAGATGACGGTCTGATTATCTAAAAACAGCTGTTTAAAACAAATTTTTGTAGGGGAACATGTCCCTTAAATAGCTGTTTTTAGATAATTAGACCGTTATATCTTTTTGTTGAACATGGACCGAAGTCGTTTTGGTTCAGGCTCAATCAAGGATTTAAAAATAAAGGTTTTTGTGATCCTAACATTCTGTAACGTGAAACTGGGCTTGCTCATCTGAAATGTTTCTAATTTCAAATAATTATAGTTTTGACATTCGACCCATCTCATCTGCTTATAGTCTGAAATACTGATAGCAAGATAAAACTAGAAAAAAAAAATGGCGTTTATCCTCATCCACTCCGCTATCTAGTTTTTGTACTGAATATGATGGCAAATAACATAATAACAGCCGCTCGGGTCGATCTTTAGGTTAAGCCGTTCTTGCCTAGGTTAATCTGTGGATGGGTGATCACCGAGTTTCCTCCGTGCCTCGGAATGAGCTAAACGCGAGTTTTATAATTACTAAAAGTATATGATTCACTGCTATAAACAAGACCAGAAAGTTTTTGACAGTCGTTATAGGTAGTCAGTGGTCTAAAAAGTCTGACAACCAGTCTTACCAAGGAGTATCGCATTAACCAGGACCAACTGGGTTGTGGAGGTCAGATAAACAGTCGCTCCATGTAAAATACTTGTATTCAGCTGCATCCGGTTAGACTGGAAGCTGACCCCAACATAGTTGAGAAATGGCTGACCAGATGATGATGATGATGATGGCAAAAGACATCAAAAATCTCTGGGCTCCACTTCCAAGTCCAATCTTAAATAATTTTCGGTCTTATGAAAATAACATAAGATTATTATATACTTTTTCTAGATAGATTTCTATTCTACATTAGAAATTTTTCATCAGGTTCAGATCAGAACAGATCAGAATGACCGTATAAACGGGTAAGGGACAAACAAGGGTTGGTGTCTTTTCCATCCTGTATGTTTTGAAAAACGAATGTAACGTTACTTGATTTGGTATTATATTCACATAACATTTTTAAAATTCGATTTTTAAAATCGGACAAGCGCACCAGTCGTACCAACTTTACGACAACTAAAAAAAAACTTTTTTATGTTTATTGATCGAACATGGAAGTCCTTGTCCAACCTTCGCTATGATGCCTTTGAGCATGAATATTTAAATCAAATGAAACTAAATTGACGCTTAAGAACAAAAAATGTCGTGACTTTGAACTATGCTCAAACGGGTCGGGACATAAGTATTATGCATGGAAAAATGTTAATTATTGTCCCTTGTGTTAGTGCTAGATAATAATTAATAAGTACCTATTAAATGTTGAAGGAAATCCATCATATTATACGTACTTAGATAAACCGGCACGGTCGGCACAGTGGCCGAGCGATTGGCTGCAACAATGCATTTCACGGGTTCGATACCCGCATGGAACAAATATTTGTATCGGGGAGATCAAAAAAAAAATCTAATTAGTCCGTCAGGTTTTATAGATTATAAAATTCCCAATACGTCACGCCTAGGTATAATTTTTAGCTAGTTCTGACGTCACCAGCCCCCACTTCCGAGTTTTGATGCGTTTCATCTTTGTCAATAGGTATTTATTGATTTACAAAAAACAAAAAACACGTGTCCGTTATTTTTCAATAATCTAACTGACGGACTAAATAGATTTGTATTGTTTTGATACTGTCGTCATGGCTATTGTATGGCCTACAGTTGTTTCGAGTCTGGCTATTTGTGTATGTGAGTTAAAATGTTTGTAAAGGCACTTATGATACAGGAAAAATGCCTAGTGTGGGGCAAAAGTAAATAAAGGAAAACCCTGTGTTTAAGCTTGTCCAATGCATTTTGACTGTCCCAGGATTTCCAGGGCAATAAACAAAATAATAAAAAATACCGCTGGACATTATACACAGCGCCATCTAGTGCCACACTAAGCAACGAGGCTTGTGTCGTGGACACCAGATAGTTGATATACTACATAGATAGTGGATACAAAATTTGCGACCGGTTCATGGCAAGGCTCGTCCCGTATCGTACATTACATGGGAATTAGACGTAAAGTAGGCTAAATCCCTACCTCTCCCTCCTTCCTCCAACAAGACGGATATTGTGGCTGCATTCCGTATTTTAAAATAATCGCTCAAAGCGCTCACATCAATATTTTGCGTTCCAATTTAGATTTCACGATTATGACAGCTAAGAGCTGTCATCAGGTCATTTTTGACAGCCCTCACAGTGATATTTATTTGGGGCATGGTCGGTGTAATCGCAAGATGGCGCATGTCATGACATCATCTATGACGATTCAAGGGACTTCGATATCGCGCTTACGGTAATTCGGAACGGGTTTACGGACGCTCAAATCGATTACTTACAGCATAATTTGGAACGCGGCCTGTGTCTGCGAGGGCTACATCCCTACTTATCTTAGACATAAAAGGTAAGCGTAGTTCGTAAGTGGCGTAATAGATGTCGCTACGGGTTCTCACAACGATGTGATGTGGTGAATGTCCATGGAATTGGTGCATTCTGCTTTGCATCAAATAAGTTCTAGTTTTTTATATGTTGTAGGGGATGAAGTAGTTATATCAAATTCAATTTCTCGTCCTCCAAAACCCTCCGGACCATCGATGACCCACCATCAGATAACGAATTCGACCTACCGCTGAACCGCCCGCGCCGAGCCTGAATACGGACTATAGGTAAGTTTATTTTTGTATGGATACCTACTCCGTACCTGTATTATTTAATTGAAAATACATAATTATGTATTTTTAATAACTACGCGTAACTGGTGCCTTCGTCGGTGTGAAATTATTATAAAATATGACTTCCCAGTTTGAATCGTATTTTGTAACAATCTCAGGGGTTTTTTTTTGCACGGAACACTGATCATTTTTCAAGAATAAAAGTACAGAGCCTAAGTTACAAGTTACAGTACCTAATAGTCAAAACTGGTCCAGCCGTTTTGGAGATTTGCTGGAACAAATACTTAAGTAGACAGTTTTTTTTTTAAATAAAATTATGTTGTAATAATATATACTTAGGCCCGTTTGTGTCCCTGAGTTTCTTTTAACCTTCATTATTATTATTCAGTGCTAAGCATTAATTAATCGAAAGAATAATTACCTAGGTCGGTGCATATAATAATGATAAGTACATTAGTTACTTTGTTTAAAAAACTTTATTTAAGTGGGTACCTACATTTTTCTCTCCAGATTGTGCAATCACAACTTAAAATATACCTAGGTACCTACTGCTACCTAGTAAGTACTTCGAACTAAAGTTATATTGTCAGTATTGTTTGTTTGAAAAACAGCTGTAACCTTGTTTATTATTTATTCAAAGATCAAAGATAATAAACGATTGGCCCAAAATTAAAAAATGCTGGCTAAAATGAGCCTATTAAAATATTTTTTATTAAAAATAAAACGTATCGACACAAATAAAAGAAAAACAAATTCGTTGGTATAAATGTGCTAGCTTATCACAAATGTAAAACATTTTTGGAATACATATAATATTATGTACATAAGTACTTACTATAAAAAAAGTTTTGCATTTTTTTTTCAATGAATGGCATCTCGCAATTCAACCTAGAGAGGCTTTCGTCTGCTTAACCGGACTATCCTGTGGTTGCCTTCAAATGTACAATATTGGAAGGCCTTCGGCCAAGGCTTTTTATGTAAATATACATTCTACAGGTAGATATAATTTTAGGGTTTGCAAGCCGACATTTTTTGACAGGTGGCCGATTGCCTCTCTCTCTCCCTCTCTAACGCGTAGCTGTTGTAATAGCGCTATCTTTTTCTGACCGTCTGTTGTCCCGAATCCCGAATCCTGCACGTCGTCAAATTATCACAACTCGTGATCAGATGAGATTCTGAAATCAGACAAACATATAAATAATCATGTAATCTGCTTTCCTTGGACATTATTATGGTTTTAATTATTTTTATGAAACTTTCATTCGTTTTAAATTATTTAAAAAAAATAAGTAGGTAGGTAAGTACCTATTTCATTTGTTTTGCTACTGCCAATTTTTACATGGCAGGCGAAACGAATAGGGACATCAAAATTAATACGAGGTTTTTTTTTACGGAATGGCATCTAGCAGTTCAACCTAGACAGGTACAGGAGGAATTTTTACAGTCCGGTTAAGCAACCGGACTGTAAAAATTCGAGGTTTGTAAAAGTTCTATTAAGTAGGTACTTAGGTACTTATAAGAAAAACGGAAAAGGTCGGATAGCACCGAACAAAAACAATTAAGCCTACCTATTTAAAACAAAGCTAAACGCATTTTAATGAATCGACTACCTACCGTTTGACCTGCAGTGACTTCCAATCGTTAGGCATATTAAACGTCTGTTTAATTAGCATCGGCCATATTGGATTCCAGAAATAAAAGTAAAAAATAAAATTATACTGCTTCGATTTAGGTACATGCCTGTGATTTCTTGAATATGAAATTATGCATTCAAATTATGAACGCATAGAAGACTTTTAGCCAGGTGTCTTATTTATTGAGGTGATAATTTATTATAATGACCAAAACTACGATTTTAATAACGTGCTAAACTTTTCATCATAAAATCACAAAAGAAAAAAGCAATATGTAACTGCAAAAAAACATTTTATGAATTGCTTAATCCTCGACCTTGCCGCGTACACCGTATTTTTGTTAACTCAAATAACACGATCGCATATCACAGCTTCTATTTACACTTTCTCTAACATTACGTTAACCAAGTCGCCTTGTTGTGCACGCAATGTATCCTGCAACACTCGCACGACAAACTGTCTAGAAAGATTTTCAAAAAAAGAATTATAGTATTCTGTTGTCAGCCAACAGCGACCGCACAATCTCGATACTTGCTACACAACACATTCCATCGACGCGCTAAAATGCAACTTTTCTAAAATGATTCAAGTATAAACAGCATTTTATTACGTTGGCAACGGTGCGTGAATTTCGAAATGACGTGGTAGAAGCAGCAGCTATCTCATCATCATTGATAATGGTCGGTTTGGCAACGTCGCTTTGCTCACCTGGCGCTACCTGCGCAGTGTCAACAGGGGGGCAAGCGACCGAGCGAACGCCAGTCGATCCAACGATCCGACAGACACGCTCGTCCCGAGCTGTCTTTACATTTTTATATCAAAAATATTCCACAAATATCAAAGTTAAAGTTATACAGTGATTCGTTATAAGTACTTTAGTGTTTTAAAAGCGCGCGAAGTGAAAACTTTGAAATTGGGCTCGAACACGGTATTCAAATTAGGAACGTTCAACGCCACCGTTCAAAAGCTTGTCCTTTCTATAGAGTTAGCGACTGGACTCTTTAGATTTGGTGTGGCTATGTGATGTGAGTTAATTCTAGATTTTCACCTACAGCGGAAACAGCTTACGTCGACGGCTAGCGGTAAAACGCCGTCCGCGCCGCACGCTAGTTCTTGTTTCATGTTGAGTAACCGTCAGGTTTCTAAAAAGTGAACGAAGTCGAACATACAGCGTATACGTGAATTTTCGGTGGTTCGCCCACTTGTCCCGTTAGAAAGTGTGTGTGACTTGGACTGTTGTTGATGAGTTATTGGACCTGAGTGTTGTTGGGAGTGTTGTTTGAGGAGGGTGTTGTTGTGAGGTGGTGTGGCAGTGCATGGCGCGATGATCAGCGGGGGCTGGGTGTGCGCACTGCACGTGCGTACTGCGGGCCTCGGCGGCGCGGCGCTGGGCTCTGACGAGGAGGAGATCGTGTATCTCGCCTATGTTGTTATTGATGTACTGACGAATCAGGTAAGCGAAAAAACTTTGACAATAGAAAAAGGTCCTTTAACCTTCAAACATTTTAACAACAAACAGATAGCCTAAAAGATTCATGAGAATACAACAAAAGAAGGTCTGAAAACTTTCAATTTAGACCTTCGTTTGTTGATTACAATCACGGATAGGCCAAACGTCTATAGTAACACGAGAGACGCCAATGAAAGCAAAGTGTTAACAAATACAACTTGATATCAGTATAGGAGCGGCGTAAATTGTATAACAGATTAGGTAAACCTTTTGTTGATACAGATAGTTATCAACAGCAACCAATCCTACAAGGTGTCTATATTCCGAACGATTCAAAGTCTTTTTGATCAAATCCGGAAAGTCATGATCAGTGTTCTACTTTGCGAGTTGTTTCTTGATAACATTCTGTTCATATATCATGCTGTTTTTGCATAAATAATGAGTAAAACTATTCACTTTTAAGTTTACTTTTAATTTCTCCAAAAGTGAAACAAATTATGCCAGTCTTTTGTAATTGTAATGGCATTCAAACACGGAAAGCAAAAACGCAGATTAGCGACGGCGAAAATTCAGTCTCAATGAGATTTCCTAGTATTTTTTTGTTGTTCTTTTTCTCTTTAAGTGTGGCACCTGAGAGTGTAGTACTTGAAATGCTTAACAATGTATTTGAACACGTTTGAACAGAAGAATACCGCAAGGCACTCTATTGGGACCTATTTTTTTTTGCATTTTTTGGCAAACTTACTAAACCATAAACATTAGCAATATTTGGATGATGCCAAGATTACCCAAGCCTAATCGTCCAATCACCTTAAAGTTGCCTATGGGAATCAGAACTTTAAGGTGATTGGTTTCAGCAGTAAATCAATAAATATACTACAAACGCAAACATTTTCTCAAGACAGGACGCCTAGGCCATTAGAAAACTCGTTATTAAACTTAATGGTATAAAAATTTCGCTAAATTGACAGAGAGACAAAAACAAGATACCATCCAGTTTCTGTACGTCTAAGCACAAATCGATAAAAACCAAGGAATTCCCTACAAAAACGCCAAAAACCTGCGTCAAAGGAGAAACGAGTTTATCAGGATTCGTGCTAGGCAAATAAAATGTAAGTTAGACAGATATATATGAGTCTACGAATGGCTATAATTATGCTATCACTATGTAAGGACTTGTCTGTATCAATTTCGGACTTCAGTGACATGATAATTAGCATTTGGTGTCTGAAAGGCTAGACAAAAATGTACATGATCTAGACAAGAAAAAAGGTAACCAATACAAGCCTCCGAATTGATAATCTGACGTCAAACCTAAAATGCAAGTAGGCTGCTCTGTACGTTTGATTAAAATGTAATTAGCTAGTCAAATCTTAATACTTGATAACAGAAATGTAATAAGCCTTTTTTGTCAGAAGGAACTGGGGATCTGTTAAACTCTTCTCTATACGTTTGAGTGGTACTGATTTAAGCAATTGAGCAAATCAATCTTCTATAAATGGCTAAACATGATCACGATTTCACAAATGATTGCACCCATCAGATTTTATTCCTAGCTTTTTGGGTTTGTTATTTTTGTTAACACCTTTAGGTGTATCGGTTATTTTTTCAGATTTTATACTTACCATTACAATTTTGCCCTAGTATGACCTGAAATTTTCATTTTAAATTTATATTTTATGTGGAAACTCTTAAGTTTCGCTGTTATCATTAACCTTTGATGTCTCACAGACGGGCCTACCATTTTGTTCTGTGCCAGTTGCACTGTCGTCCATTGCTTTAAATGTGTAGTTATTTCGCTTGAGTTTTGCATCACCTGTGCTACTGAAGATTTCATAATAACATTACATGTTACTGTAACATTTATTCCAATGTTATACTTAGGCATAAGCAGTACACTTATCACAAACAAAGATAAAATGCAGATAAAACAGTTGTCACC
Organism: Xestia ashworthii; assembly: GCA_950022955.1. Taxonomy (NCBI): domain Eukaryota; kingdom Metazoa; phylum Arthropoda; class Insecta; order Lepidoptera; family Noctuidae; genus Xestia; species Xestia ashworthii. The sequence goes on along the minus strand of OX465560.1, from coordinate 12,183,976 downwards.
ACAATCCTCATTCGTTTGATTAGATTTTTTGTTTTTATCATTGGCGTTGTTGATAATTTCTTGTATTAATAAAATGTTAAGACTATCGGAATTGAGAAGGTCGGTATTAACATTTTTGGCCTTATTATGTTAAATTTAAATATAATAAACACAAAATTTCATGAGATCACCAAAAAATACGATTATTTTATAATTCCTTTACCGAATATAAATGTGAACAGATGGTAATTTAATTAAGTAATTTAATGTGTTCCAAGCGACTGTTTCCGAAAATGTGAAAAAATGTGCCAAATTGTCGACCACCTGTTAAAACAACTGGAAATGCTCAGTACAGCCGATACAGCTTCTATTAAGATTGACAAAACTGGATAAAATAATGATGAATTCTCTCTCTCTGGATAGACAACTGAAGCATTGTAGTGACATACGCTTCCAACAACTTATTTCAATCTTGTTGATTGCACAGTATGACCACTATTAGTGTGCAGTTATAGATGGCGTTGCTTTTCAAGAGGAAAGCATGGATGTGTCAAGTTTGGTACATTTATTTTAGTTCCGTGTTTTACCGCCTGCACAGATAAGTTGGTCGAATTGGAGACATCATTATATGAAACGCTATGAAAACGATTGCCACTTCTCCTTGTCCTTTATTCTACAATTTCTTAATACTGCTTTTGCTTGTATTTGAACTATTTTCTGCATCACTATCATCTTGTTAATTTTACATTTTTACCACTACGAGAGTTTTATAATTGATGAAGCCGCGCGAAGTATAGGGGAGAATGGACGAAAAACAACGTGTTGCGCCGACCTCAAGTACCATGGGATAAATGCAGAAAGATGATGAGCTTCATAAATGTTTGTAATACCAATACGAGAACTGTATTCGTTCATGTCGATTCCAAAAAGAAAGAATCTCAAAGTATCTTTAAAACACACCAACCCGGAAGTGCCGTTCGATTACATTCACTCGAAGGGCCCGCGTCACCCACGTGTTGGGCTTGTGCGCCCACGCAACTTCGAAGACTGGTTTGAAATACAAACAAGGTTTTAAGAGAAACTAAAATAGCATGACCAAGTACCGACCATCTCTATTCTACGAAAAAAAAAAACAATCATTTAATCTCTTCTATGTAGGTATACAAAGTTATTACTATTATGTTGTACTATTTTGTCTATTTTCCGTGTTTGAATTTGTATTGCACAGGCACTACAGAGGAAAATACGTCTCGTGCCGACCGCAAAAAAATCAACCATGCCAGTTTTTTGTCCAGTGTTAGTGAAAACCAATGTCCGTTTTAACTGAGACTTCTCATTTTCTTGTATGACATGCAACACGAATCGGTTTATCTGTTATGTTGTCTTCTGTTTCTATAATATTGCTAACTCATGCTGGATTAACGCCGAAAATTTTCCAATAAAACGCATCATCATCATTATTCGCCTGGCCTAATCCCAATTTATTTAGCGTCGGTGCAGCATGTCTTTTTTTCCATACTTTTCTATTTCTCGTCATCTCAACTTGCCATAACATTTCATTGTACACAGTCCATCCATCGTGTTTAGTCTTCCTTATTTCTCCGCATTATTAATATGAACAAATCGATTACACATGAAATAGTATTTTAGAGAAATAAAACCGTTTCTACCTCAGCACAGAAAACTCACACGGTTACTCAAGAGATACAACCTAACATTCCATCGAGGTTGTGTGAAAGGTGGATCTACCACGAACGCGCGGAGTAAACGCTTCACACACGTAGTATTTTCTTCGTCTTTAGACTATATGATGGACTTTAGGTTCACTACACCGTAGATTAACGGCGTGTGACGGTGTGCCCATTTAAAAATAAGTACACAGTATGGGATGTCATGTCGTACGCATCTTTTCGCTCCGTAAATGTGCTTGTCGTAAAAATTGGAACCAAACTGACATAATTATGACAGTTGTATTTTCGATTCAAAAATCGTTCTAATTTACGTTTCGTTTTTACTCCGCGCGTTTGTGCTAACACCTCTGCAATTTGTAGTTATAGGTGCCCCCTACGTCAAACCGGGACAACCTGTCATGTTACATAGACCAGCCTATCAGAGCTGAATTCTTAGAATTCCTACGTCGTATTACTGATGCTTGATTGACTTCTTACTCCGCAAGATTATCGGAGCCGTTTGTGCGGAAATACTCGTCATCGATGAGGAAAATGATGGGAAATGGCGTTTCCTGTGTGGGTTGCAAAGCCAAATTTGGTAAAGGGAAGGGAAGTTGGACGAATTTCAAAAAAATACAAACAAAGACAAACAAAGATTTGAAATAAAAACTGTAATGTCGTGGTTATTTCTGAAAAAAGTCGATCTAGGTGTTGATGGCTGTAAATTCACGTAATTCACACAAACATAAATAAATACATATAAATGGTAAGTACCTATTTGGAACCAAAGTTCTGAAAAAAAGTCATAAAGTAAGTTTCATAGTCTTTTTGAATAGGTACCTACTAACAGTGAACATATAATCTGATTGCATAATAACATTGAAAATTTTGTAAAATCTGTTTGGCATTACAAAAAAAGAAAAACATGGCCAGTTTGTCAAAATCAAGGACGAAACATTCTTGATACTTTTCATACGACACTTCGGTAAACAATCAGGCAATTAAAAATTATAATTTAAAAATATATAGTTCCTACATTATAAAGGTTAAGAGATTGCTAACTCATTGTCAATGGAGGGTCGGCAGTAAAAATAGTGATACTGATTTATATTCCCATTGTTAACTAAGTTTCTAACTTTATAACCAGGATGTACTTATAGTGTTTTTTTTACTTGAGTTGTTTATTTCTTGTTGTTTAGATACCTATTTAATTTTTCAGTTAATTCATATTGCTTTACATAAATCTTGAGATAGAATGGTGCGCAGGCAGTACAGCAATTCATAAAATTCGGCGACTTTTGGTAAATTTGCAAAAAATTAACAAACAATTTTTTTATCATCATTGCATTCATTTGGAAGGAATAGACCAAGATATTTGCTATTATTTATCTACTATTTAGATTTATACTTATGTGTTATGTTTAATTCAACAGAATTAATAACACATAAGTCCTATATTGTAGTACAAATGGGTCTGGTAGGCATGTCACATTCAAGCGACACTTGCAAATGTTTCTGTTTTAATTTAGATTACTACATTTACATTAATCATCAACCATCTCAGACACTAATCAGCATAGTCCTCATATGAAATGAGCAAGATTGTCTGGATTTCAAAAGAGACTACGACCTCTGAGTTTGTTCCGGCTGTTTCTTCTCAGAGTAGTCAGGTACGAAACACCGGTCCCATCTACTTAGTTTAAAAAAAATACGTGTAAATGTGTTTGTTAAAACCTATATTTGCTAAATAAACATCATTTATCATCAGCCTGTTAATGTCCCCACTGCTGGGATTCAGGCCTGCTCTCAATGAGAGGGAATGGGCTATAATCCACCACGCGGGCCCAGTGCGGATTGGTAAATGTCACATGTCTTCACATTTATCAATTATCACATAGTTAATATCAGATTTCTGGCTTGTTTATAAACGCAATAAAAATTTTCAAGGTATTGACTTCGGAATATTAACTACTGAAAACATATTTTAACAGCAAAAATGTCTACTTACTTATTATTTCAGTAGTAATAAGCAGTTGAAGTATGTGGGGTAAAAAACAACTTACTTTTCATTTTAATTGAGTCTATACTCTAGAAGTCTAGAATAATCTCCTAGAGTAATGCACTTAAAATGCAAAAGTGTTTCAATTTAAATAGTTTCAATGAGGTCATCTGCTTTTCACACCGTCGGGCGACGCGTCTTAATGATGCAATTAATTAAGAAATATTTATTTATCACTTTAATATAATTGTTAACGTAAAAGTTTGGACTGTCTTTAAAATTGTGTAATATAGCTACTACTATTTAGTACACACAGACTGACAAAAATGATAATCATTCGATTACACCACAACTCACAAAGTAAATATTTCGTCAAACCTTAGTTTCTCATCGTTTGTTAATTCTAAACCATCCCAATACCACCTTTGGCCCCTGCTTGCAACACTTTCACATAAGATTAGGTATTATCTTTCACAAACACAAGCCACGTAAAGAAAATTTTAATAAAACTAACATAGAATTAGAAATCGAAGGTTTATTCCTTTACAGAATTACTAATTTCACGTCAAAGACGATTGACGTATTGAATTTGTATTTAATACTAAATATTCCTATTTAACACACGAATTATATGGAATGGTGTATTTTGAGCACGTTTTTCAAACATGAATATTCCCTGATTATTTAAACAACAAGTACAGCGTTGAATATTTAAATACTTTTGTCCTTTTCTAGTATTTTAAATTTTGATGTAGTGCGATAAAGACGGAATATTTAATTTGAATAATTTATGAATTTGTATTTATGAATTTGAAATTTACTTTTGGGCTTACAGTTGAGTTGACAGCTACGATTGATGAGCTAGGTTTTTATTTATCGACTCACATTAAAATAATAGGAAAGTCTTGTATAGAAAATTTATATTTATTGTTTGTACAATTAGAACCACAGTCTAGCTCCTATGTGGATCTAAGTAAGTATAGAAACATAAATTCGACTTTATTATGTTTTTATGACTTGAAAAACATCAAGAATTGTAAGTTAATAATCTATTCGTACTACCATACCTACTTAGAAACCTTCCGAACTAATTAAAAAAACACTTATAATTTATGATAAAAAACACAAAACACATAGAAATCCGTTACTCAGTTAAGGAGATTCAACTTTGAACTAATCTCTAATCTAAATGAATTCTCAGAGACACATAAAATAATATAATTTTTATTCCAGATCAATAAGAATTAATTTAATTATCTTCAAATAGGTTTTCCTTCATCTTGTTTTGACATCAAAACACAAACACTGATTAAAATTCGATGAAACTTAACTATTAGGTATATCAAGGATCATAAGATCCAGTTCGGAAATTGACCTCCGAAGAATACAATTATTAACAAAAGCCATTTGAATGTTTTAATTAAAAAAAACCGATGAATCGAATGAGGCAACACATACGTCAAACTAACCGAACATTCAGAATGTGGTATATTACTAATCAGTAAAAAGAAACCTCATATAATAAGTCGTTATCTACATCCCAAAGGTGTGCTTATAATTTTGAGGAGCTAAATAATAACTGCCTAACAGGTTGGCCTGTGGATGGGTGACCACCCGTTACATCATACCGAGTTTCCTCCGTGCCTCAGTCATTTGTAGGTCTTTGACAGTCGTTACAGGTAGTCAGTGGCACGAAAGTCTGACAATCAGTCTTACCAAAGGGTATTGTTTTACCCAGTAAATAACTGGGTTGTGGAGGTCAGATCGGCAGTGGCTCCATGTAAATACTGGTATTCAGCTGCATCAGGTTAGACTGGAGGCCGACCCCAACATAGTAGATGATGTTTACTCGTACTATCCATAATCTTTACAATAAGTTTACCTAATAAATGGAAGACATTTTGAAGCGATGCTAAAACGTAGCCTAATTCAAACATGGGTTTTGTGGAGCCCAAAGATCATTGGTTTTCCGTAAAAGAAGAGGCCTTTACTCTACGCACAAGCTGTTTTTTATTATTATAATATTCCATTTTAGTTCACTGTTGATTCCAATGATGATGTGTAATAATCTTTAGTAGCTTCTCGACGCCTACAGAAAATGACGTGTCTGCTTGTGTTCTGGGCCACGGCATAAGCTGAAAGGAAAAAAAGAAACAAAAAAAATCTAACCTGTGTTTTTATTTATTCAATATAATGTGTTAATGATGTTATTACGTGTAGTCGGTGCAGTCTACAATTGAAATCGGGGTACCATAACTTTTTTTGGAAATAAAGTACTTAATGTTTGATCAACAATCAAGACTGAGTGGGCGGCACACAATTTTCGAATTTAAAAAACACAACCGTGTTTTATCATAGAAAAAGGTAAAAAATTAGTAAGCATTTATTAGGTAATACTACAAATTCAAACTTTATAATAAACTTTGATATTTGTATGAAACGTGTAGCACGGCAAATTAATGTAACGAAGGAATTTACTTAACAATTAATTTGTTTGATTATACCTACCTTGATTGATTGTATAACACACATAACAACATACATCGGAACTTCAACACTCATTCATAATTTATTATGGCGGGAATAATAGGCCACTAATCACAAGCTTGTACCGCCATTAAACTATGTAATAAATATGTTTACAAGGCTGTCAACCACGTAAGGTTTGAAAGTGATCCACATTACTTACCTGACTTTGGCAACCAAAAGGAGGGTAATGTCTTTTACGCGTATGTATGTCTGGCCCAGAAGTTGTTATAATGACCTAATAGAAATTGTGTTGACACGTAGCTGGCTGAAATAGCTTTTGATAGAAATCTTCTTCAGTCTAGTGTCCAGTTTAAGAAGATTCTACAGTCCTCCATTCTCTGACAGGACTAACCCAAAAGTAAGCTTATGTAAATTGAAATAAAGATCACTGTGATTTTGACAGTGATGGAAAGTCAGCGAAATAATTGGGAAAGAACTGTAGCTGAAAGTCTATTGAGATAGGTAGGTAGGTACTTCCTGAAGTAAATAAAACGAAATACGTCATTTCTATTAGGATACCTATAAATCTACAAGGTTCGTCATATCCACGGCCCAGAGACTACTTATTAGCATAGCGATACTAACCAAAGATAAATAGATACCTATGGTTTTACACGAGTAGGTATTAATTTCCGATTGCCATAGAAGCTTAAATACATGGCACTATAACATAGTAATTTATGTGTTCATGACTATGTCCACGCGCAGATGTATTATGAGATCGTAATTCTCATGAGATTGAAATAACAATAATAAGCCCAAAATTGTTAAGAACCTACTTCGATACTGAAATTGTCTTTTTGTAACCAGAAATGATTAAAAAATAGAGAAATATATCCACATGACTACTTGTCTATGCCCGCAGTTCTTTGAATAAAGAATTTTCCAAAGACTCGACCTCATTTTTGAACATGAGACATTCAAAAAGAGAACTCCGTAAGAAATATTATGCCTCGTTTACAGTTTATTATAACTGTACTGTCGATGTCGTCCCGTTCCCACTTACTTTATCCGGCCTATCTGCACTGGCAATCATGATGCCCGATTGTGGCCGATACCATCGGGTACCGGGAACTCATACTCTCTTATTAAATTGTGATGTTTTTGCAACTTTGTAAGGAAACAGTTTTGAAAATTGTCTGGAATTTTTCAAGAAAACTATGGAATGCACGGATTACGTGAAATATTAATCCTACAAATGGAGTAAATACTGAGATGATAGCAGGTTATAAAAAAATTGAGATATAAGGAAAGAGATGATAATTTAAGATAGATCGACCAAATATAGGTACATTTTTGGTAACGACAGGAGGATGATGATAATATTAAGAAAAAATCTATTTAAAGTACAGTAATAGGAAGATTGTGACTCCATTTATGAATACAAAATCAAAGTCAAGCTAGTCAACTAACATGGCCATAACGATGTTCAAAGATTAAATATTGTACTTAGCCGTTTTCTGTGTAAGAAAACACTGCAAGTAAGTAACCCAGCCGATGCACTGTATGCTTTTCATTACGAGACCTTAGAAACAAAGCCCCGAGGAAGGTGTAATGAGTACAGTTAAACACAACTATGTAGTTAGTAAACACTGCACTCTGGTTATTTACTCGCGCTAGTCACTGGCTAGTGACGAACGCGGCTCGTTTTGTTTTCTATTTTCAAATAACTTACTAAAAATAGAACTCTTTCTTAATCATCATTATTTTAAATGTTGGAAAGTTATTCTCGAAAAGTGTTTAAGAATTTGTCTGTCTACAAACCATGTTCACACAAAATTACCATGTACTTAGAAAAATACAATCGAGAAAAAGAAGAAAACATGAAAAAGTAACGCTGTTATGCTGCATAAAATAAAGAAAAATGGAACAAGAATAAATTCAATACATGGAAAGGATAGATTTACGTTCTCTAAAAAAACTCTTTGCTCTTGAATTTACATCGAAGAAAAACTGACCAAAAAATTACCAAAGACAAACATAGAGTTACTAACAAAACAAAAAAAACTTCGACGCAAAGATATCACTAGGTAATAGAGACAAATGAATTCAACGTCTAATAATTTTAAATCTCGTTTTAGAGCCGGTTAATAAGACTGAGTACAATTTAATGAGATAATTTTAATTGCTGCATAGTCTTTGTGATCATGGAGCGTGACGCTATTAGATTATGAGCAGCTTCAACTCACGGAGCCACTCCTAAAGAATGGAGGTGGATTATAAACCTAAAATATGTGGAAGAATATTGACGTATACGTGAGAGATTTTATTTCGTAAGTTTTGAGGAAAAATTGTGACCAGCGCAAGTAATATAAAGTAATTGGATTGTAGAGGACAGATCAGTTGGTTAAACTAGAAATCGATCCCATAGATGGCATAAAGCTAGGAAGATGATAATAAGTGTAAATAAAATAGTCTGGTCCAATCAAAATTAATAATTATATAAATTAAACAAAGGAAGGCAAAGTTGTTTGAGAGATAAAGGAGTAAATTATAACATGTTTGAGAGAGGAGAATGGAAGAACAAAACGTGTTGCGCCGACCCCAAAGTAACATGGGACAAGGGCGGAAGACGATGAAAGGAAGGTAAAGTTGTGAAGACCCTCAAGTTTGATCAAACAGCGATATTCACATGACGGCTGGATATAAAGCAGATGCATGAAATCAGCCAATGATCGAATTTAGCAGCATGCAATTAAGAAAAGTCCTATAACCAAAAAATTATGTATAAAGATGAAAATTGAATAGATCCAGAAATTTATTTCAAAGAGGAGAGAGAGTTGAATACCTTACTACTTATATATTCGAAAATCAAACGGTAATACTGATAGTCGTCCACACAATTAATGGGCCAATTCCCCTAGCCATTAAGGAATCCGGCCGTGACGATATCCGCAGTTTTATGAACTTTCCATATTCCCTTATTGGCACCCTATTTGCGTAACACATTTGCAGTTGAGTGGCTTTGAGTGTGTTGCTTCCGACACTAAATGCTAATATGACTAGGATCTGAACGAGTTTGCTATAAATATATTATCTTCTTCAAGGTGTAAAGGGGAACTTTACGAAGCATCAAGCATTCTGTGCAATCAAACTAAGTAGGTAAGTCAACGAAAACATATTTCTGGAAAAGGACTGTAGGACTCAATGAAACACACTCAAAACATTGTGCTGATGGATGCATGCATAGTACGGGGGTCGAGGAGGTATTCAAAGTAAATCTATAAGTAAACACTAAAAACTTGTATTTAAGAAAAATGGGAAAAAGTTGACAATTTGACTCAATATCTCCGTAACTAGAAGGATTTCCAGTTATGGTGTAGAATCAAAAATATTGCAATGCCTCTAGGCTTCGTTATACTTTTACATCCATCATTTATCATGAATATAAGATCTACGTAATTCTATGCCAACTTCATGGCCGAAATTGCTGGCGGCATCTAGAATCGCTCATTTTCCATCGGCCGGCGCATCTAGAAAAGCTCATTTTCCTCCGCCTAAAACTATTTGAATGAAGGTGTCAAAGCATAAAAACGTGTTGTAAATAGTAGATAGCGAGTACATGTGTGCACAGATAACATAATCGCACTATCATCTGACCTGAGATAGCGTATCACTGTTTTATTATCTGCTAAATGTGACAGGTTTGTGAAATATTTTTTGTTAATTGCATATTTTTTAGTATGGAGTAGTTGACAGTTATACTAACATTGTATTTTTTTTATCCTTGACACTCTTGTCAACACCAAGCTTTTTTTTTTTTTTTTATGTCAGCCTGATCTGTCCCACTGCTGGGCAAAAGCCTCCCCCATGGCTTTCTAATCCTGTTTGCAATATTCCCTTTCTGACCAATCCGTCAAGAACGAGTCCAGATCGTCACGCCAGCGTTTTTTGGGCCTGCCTCGGTTACGACGGCCGTCTTCAGGTACCCACTGTGTGACTATCTTCGCCCATCTTTCCGGCCCCATCCTAGAGACGTGAAACACCAAGCTATCAGAAAATAAAATAAAACGGGTCTTCAGCCTGGATCTAGCCCAGAATCTTCTTTAACGTGTAGTTACTGCCTGGTGGAAGAGTTTTCATGCCGCCTATAGACCTCTGACATGGCTATGCATGCCCACGAGATATGTATATCTCTCAAGCCTGCGAGTTCGGTTTACTCACGATATTTTCCTTCACTGAAGCAAATTATTAATACAATACGCACGTGATTTCGAAAAGTCAGAAGTGCGTGTCTTTGGTTGAACTCGACACCTTTCTTTTTTTGTTTTTTTTTTTCGGATGGGAAATCATCAAATGACTCCTCCCACACTGGGCGGAGCGGGAGGGAGTGTCATACACCTAGTTAATACCACTAGGCTATCACTGGTTTCTCCTAGAATAGTACTACGGAGTTTTAATAAAATAGTGGCCAGCTAATATTCTGGTTTTGTTACTTTTGACGTGCGACCTTAATTACTTCATCGATAAGTTTCATAGATTATGTTTCTCTAACATTTTAATAAGCTTCAACTATTAGATAACAATGAATTACATAATTATCATGATGATTTTGAGGAATATAGAATGTTCTCAAACTTTAAGTTTCTGCTGCTAGCCTAGTTTCTATTTCTCTTTTCACCACAGCAAAGGGCAAAGTATCAACCCTTGTGGTAGTCCCTGCAATTTCTCTGTACGTTACCATGCATACACCTTAAAAGCAATATAACTAACTGATTTTCTATTCTTTATCAACGTTTTAAAATTCTGTTTTACAAATCCAGCTTCTTAAAAAGCTGAAAACGTAAACGAACCAAGTGTCTTTTTGTATAAATGAGGGTGTCGAAGGCTTTACTTTGATTTAATGAAAGGGAAAAATATTGACGTGACCTTCGCAATTCATTTATATGTGACCCGAGGTACGGAAGCATTACATTGACAAAAAACTATTTATTGCTGTGTAATACATGTCAAGTTTATTTACCAACTTAGTTTTTCTTACTATTTTATTTATATTACATGTTATAAATTATCGTGTTTAAAATCATTTTAAGGCGCCTATACGAGCTAAATTAGCAACTCTATTTGTGGTGGTTCAAACTTCGTTTGAAATGCTGTTAGAATAAAGTTCTAATCAGCTTGCACTACAAAGTGGTTGTTACGTCAGCCACTGCGGGCCAAATAGCGCGAAATGAGTGGTTTCGATCGATTTACAAAAAAACTATTGATTGGATTAAAAAACTAAAACAGTATCATGCTATTATATTGCTTGTAGAATTATTTGCCAAAAAATCAGAATGATCGCATGCATATTAGTATGTTTTCTATTGTTTGAAAGATATTTTTAGAGGTAAGTTCGTGATTTCTTTTTATCGAGCCAAATTAATTGTATTATGTTTTCAAAACAGTATCATGCTAGCATATATCCTGAAGAATATCATATATTTTTCTGGTCTTGTTTATAGCAGTGAATCATATACTTTTAGTAATTATAAAACTCGCGTTTAGCTCGTGTAGTCGCCTTAAAGAAAAAATATATGTATCACTTAGTGAAGATTCCATGGTAATTGATATTACATCTTGCTTTCTAGCTACTGTTCGCTACAGGTAATGACTGAAATCAATAAAATCTCTTGACTATGAACTTAATTAGGTAGGGATGCCCAGTCTAACTAATAGTTGATGTTCGTCGCTACCAATGCTCTTATGTTAAACGAGTCTACTTCTGCACATTCTTCAATAATGTAATATATGAGATGAATAAAACGAACTACGACTAATGCTCGACAAGATTCCTTAAGGGGCCGGCGGAGAATGCGTATTTCATACAAACGTAATACCAAAATTATTTGTAAATCAAACATATTCTTATGGTAGTCTGTATTTATTTCGATTGAATTACAGAATATCTATGTCCCCAAATATGTTTTTTGAGAGAATAGTGATGCAAAGACGAGATATGAGGAATTTAAATTTTCTATAGAAAACTTATTTTTCTTATAACTCTTGTTAAAATCAGTGTCCAATCAAAATATATATTTGGGAACCTAGATATTCTGTAATTCAATCGAAATAAATACACACTACCTTAGGAATATGTTTAATTTACAAATTATTTTGGTATTACGTTTGTATGAAATACGCATGCTCCGCAGGCGTCTTAAAAGGTCATCAGAGATTTACAAGTTGTTAACTTAAAGAATCTATGGCCAAGTGAGACTCATTTGTCTACTTAATAGAGGGAATATACCATGCAACTATAGTATTTTTATAGTTTTTTTACCACAAACCTTTGCATCGCTGTCAAAATCACAGCAATCCATAAGCTCGGGTCAGAGCCCTGTGTTCCAGATATTAAGTTGTATAAGCTACATTTCATTAGGCTGAAAACGGACTCCAGCGTAGTTGGGAACAGCTAAGACAGATGATGAACAATGTTTGTCAATATTTACCTAGGGCTGGCTTTCACCTTGGCCAAAGGCTTAGCGTTGCCATACAGCGTGGTAACGCCGCCGTCAGTCTCCTGGGGACATTACCATTTGACAGCGTTGAGGAGGATTTTTTTGATTCCATTCTTTAAGTTTATTGTTTATGTTAGTTAGTTTAGTTTATTTTAATTTATTATTGTTTTGTTATGTTTTCATTATTATTACTAATAATTATTCTTACAACTAAATAATATCCTATCAGTCCCATATTTGTCTGTACTAATATTTTATATTTCCTTAGTAAAAAATGTAGTATCAAAGTCTGTATATATTTTATTTTTAGCGAAGTTTCGCGGAACTTTATGTAGGTATTTGGTACGATTAGATTAATGTCCATGAACGACTATCCATCCTTATTTAGATTTTGAATCGGCAAAGTCATGATGAATCAGGCTGCAAAGTTCGACTTCTGTATTTACCTATAGTGATTTATTTTGACCGTCGCGTCGTAGGTAATTAAAAAGTAGGTAGGTAGGTAATAGAAAACGTAAGCGAACGTACTTTTGACAAAAAACCCTAAAAACTTTACTAAGTTTGACACTATAAACTGTCAACACTATCTTCGGTGCTGTTATTTTCTAAGTAGATTTTTTTCCGTGACTTTATTAGTTCATTGTCATATTAAAAAGTATCTATGTGAACTATGTGGTGTCCACGACACAAGCCTCGTTGCTTAGTGTGGCACTAGATGCCGCTGTGTGTAATTTCTAGCGATATTTATTTATTTTATTGGATAGGTATGCTAGATTGTCTTTTTTTGGTCGTTTTATGAAGTGCTGGTGACAATTTAATGGGTGCTGAAGTAATCATGAGATCAACTTTTACTGAAGTTTATTTCACTTCTGAAGCAAGACCCATTTGTATGAGAGTTAATTTTGAAATGATTTCAATAATCAAGTGAGTTGCGTCAGATTATGAATAATAAAATTAAATAATTCGTTATCTGTAATTAATCAATCTGGTTTTTAATCTTTAGGTCATATTCTGTGAAGTGTAACAGTTTTTTTTTGGTATCTGAATTAATTTTAGCCTGGTAGGTAGGTAACTAGGTATATAGGATCATTGTTATGTACATAAGAGTATCTACTTACATAGGATAGGCATAATAATAAAATAAAATACCAGCACGCCTGTAAGTCTAGAGTCTAGACTCTAGACGCAATTCCAGTCCCATTTGACAAAGAGCGAACCTGTTGCCATCAATCGGGAACAAATCCAGACTTCGGGATGCTACTGGGAAATTCATAGAGATATTCAATTAGGTACACTTTTCCGGGCCGGGAATCCAGACCTCGTGAAGATCGGTAGCTTTATAGATACAAACATCGCTACCTGTAATAATGTTAAGTATCATATTTTAATACTTAATCTAAAATAATTACGCTCACATGGCCACATTCGTGTTACCTAAAAAATTAAACCTTTTTTTAAAAGGTTGCGAAATTCCCATTGCTGCCAACATCTTGAAACAATGTCTTTTTTCAAAAACATATACAGATAATTAATTATAATAGTTTTGATATAAATTATGGTGCATTTCAATATTTTTTGATAACCTTCATTTCGTTATCAGATAAAATATCTTTTCGCTCCATGATTGCATTCGTCGACCCATGGTAACATTATATGAACTTCAAACCATTCATGTTATTATTTTTTATAATAATTTTAAAGGAAGTCGTGTCAAAAATAATGATGACTAAATTATTTCTACGTTTTTGTGAATTAAAATAATTGCTTTGAGTTTTAGTATCAATTTTGATGGTATTTCCGGTAAGTATTCGTATTATGTTCAAATCGTTTGTTAAACAGGATTAGATGAATTCAATACTTAGGTACTTATATTTGCATATGAATGGAAAAATTCACGGTATGCGGTTTAACACTAGGAAACTGTTGCAAAACGCAATTACAGTTTTTGTTCTTTTTTTATTACTTACTTCATAAAAAAAATGGTAAACAAATAATTTCATTCATTCCAGTCAGATTTACCTAGTTTTTAAATGAGATAAATGGTGACACATATTCAAGAATGTGTCCTATCTTAATCAGTTTAGTTGGCAAACGACATGGCGTCGATTACATACAATTTATCTTTACTACTGAGCAGATAGTATTATATACTGCGATGATAATTATAGTACGGTAACCACTGAGAAGAAACATTCAATTATAGTGTTTTTGAAGTCATACTTAGGTACCTAGGTACAACTCATAGCAGTTGGACTGCTAAAATAAAATCACGCCACGTTTACACCTAGCGATACCATTTCAAAATTTGAGTATTCTAAAAATAATTCCAGACTTTTTACTATTGAATGAGTCGCATTTTGTATAAAAAAAAATCGCTGTAATTCAAAATGTACGGGCGGGCAACAATAAATCAATAGCAAGACTGGATAAATCCGGACGAACTGTAAACCTTATGTAATAATATCAGGTAAGGTTCCTACAAAAGAATATCGAGACGAAACAAAATCATGCAAAGAGTTTCTGAACTACCAGAACATAATTTTATTGTAGGTGCCGCCTAACAATTTTGAAGGGAAAGATTCCATTATTTACAATTTTGTTCCATAACAAAAAAAAAAAACAAAACACGAAAAGATTATCACCAACAAAATACAATATATTAACATGACATAACAACAGTAAGACCGAGAATATATCAAATTACAAAGTCGTGAAGTTACACGTGTTGTCTCGAATACACGTGAATATCGGAATTATTATCTAATATGTAATCTGTGGCAAAAACATTGTGGTCAGGATTCGCGCCAATCGACGGTGCCGCCATATTGGATTTGATTTTGTTGTTTATGCTAATGATTTTAATGAAGGCTCAAGGATCTTTTGGCGGGATACAAAAAATCGTAGCTAACGCCGCCATTTTTATCTTCAATGCATTTAAGTTTTTTTAATTAATTTCACATTTATGCATTTCAGAAATCAATACCCCGCTTGTGTTATTAAATCAAAAGACCCCGTAGCACTGTACTGTATGTGCATCTAGGATACCTGCTTTATAAGGGAAAAACTGCTGACTGTTTTGTTTTCCCATGCAGCTACAATGAATGACATAGGTAGGTAAAAACTTTGATAACAACGTACAAAGAAGACAGTCGGATCGTTATTAGCATGCTGGAAGACGCGGGTGTTGTTGCCTGTTCTAAGTACCTATATTATATTAAAAAATTGATTAAAAGCGGGAAAACTTCGCAGATTTCTAGAAACCACACGCGGTACAAAACAATTCAAGTCACTAAACGTTATAGGGCTAACGTCAAATAATGTATTTTTGAAGATTTTTTTCCGAATTAATTACTCATGTTATAATTAAATCGAATCTTGTATAAAAAACATGGCAAAAGGAAGACATGCCAACAAGATATAACAGCTTTTTGACTGCGAGGTCTTTTGAGACATATGCAAGCGGACGACTAGGTCAAGGTATTGGTTCGATATCGGCGCAGGCGCATTTTAAACTAGGTACACCAAATTAATATTATAAATTAAACTTATAACGGACGTTGCTCATAAATTAATGTGTGTAATACAGTTAATTCAAAGTTATTGGGGTAATTAAGTTATTTGAGAGAAATCTGAGGACTTTTGTTGCACAGTTCAACGTTGTTACAGATAAATGGCTCACGACATCATTCATTCACATTCACCATCATTGTTTTGTTTATTTTTCCTAAAAGCCTTTTGATTGGTTATCATCGTCGATATGAATCCCGCGCATGTTAATTAAGGTATCTGATACGGTATGATTATTATCTTCGCATAACGTGTGTCCTAATTTATGCTCAGTTTTGTGACATTATTGGTGATGGTAACATCACGCTTATAATCCAATAAAACATAATACCACGCTGGTAATCTCCGAAGGTATAGGCTTAGGTGTACTTGTAGATGCTTAGGTACATGTCGCTAAAATATTTATATTGCAAAAAAAAACGTTTGACCATAAAAATCATGGAGTTACTGCTCTGTCAAGAAAGTAACGGGAAAAGATCAATAATACACAAAATGTTTGATAATCATCCAACTTTATTTTATCACCTTCAAAGTATGCTCCTTCAGAAACGATACGCTTACGCCAACGAATAATCCAATCGTCAAAATTTTTAAAACGCTTTCTGGAATTGAGTTCAGTTCTCGCCGCGAATTCTCCTTTATGTCTTCTACCGATTGAAAACGGGTGCCATGAAGTGGTAATTTGTGTTTAGGAAAAAGAAAGAAATCGGCTGGAGCCATATCTGGTGAATGTGGTAGTTGCTCGATGGTACGAGTATTTGTTGAGTGTTTGGTCAAAAATTCGTTCACAATGATGGTTTTGTGCGAAGGCGCATTATCGTGGTGTATAATCCAAGAATTTTCTTTCCACAAATCTGACCTTTTTGGTCGAATTTGCTCTCTTAAATGACGCATAACGCTCAAATAATATTCTTTATTTACCGTTTGACCTTCCGTCAAGATTTCCGAGTGCACAACACCGCGATAGTCAAAGAAAACAGTCAACATGACTTTGACTTTTGATCGACTTTGGCTTGTGGTCGTTTCGGATTCGGTTCAGTTGGAAGGCGCCACTCCGAAGCTTTTTGACTAGTTTGCATGTCAAACTCGTAAATCCACGTCTCGTCACCAGTAACAATGCGTTTCATGAATGTTGGGTCGGAATATTCGGAATTGACTCGTTTTAGCATGTCATCAGCAACTCTCATGCGATTGAGTTTTTGGATGAAATTGAGGTCTTTTGGGACTAGCTGAGCGGTAACATGTTTCATACCCAAATGATTAGTTAAAATGGTACGGATCGATTCGTGAGATACAGAAAGTTCGGCGGCTATCTCTCTCAAAGTTGAATGAGGATTTTCAGTCACTATTTCCTTTACTTTTGCGATATTAACTTCAGTTGTAGACGTTGATGGCCTACCAGAGCGAGGCAAATCTTCCATCACATCTCGACCGCTTTTGAACGCTTTGTACCACTCATAAGCTTGTGTTTTTTGATAAAGTCGAATCACCGTAAGCTTTCTGTAACATTTTCAGTGACTCCGAACACGAAATGTCATTGGCGAGGCAAAATTTAAGACAAACTCTTTGTTCGATGTTTTTGTCCATATTGAAATTCGCTATACACACTAGATATGGCAAAACTAAAAACAGCACTGTATTTAAAATAAATAAAGGATGCAACTCAACCTCCGCGCCAAAATGGAAAACAGTTGTGCCAATCTAACAACAAAAAATTGAACTTGGAACCATAAACAAATCAATATCAAAAACCACAACTACCAACATAAAAAAACATAACTGTCAAATTTTAGCAATATTTCGGCTAGCACTTGCGACTTTGTTATCGACCGATTCGCCTTGATACGACATTTTCTTTTCTTGACATATTTAATAAACCACACTGTCATATCGTGTAGAAGCTTTGGCTTTCTGTAACAGGTAAGGATTAAGTCCCATGTAAGTGCAAGATTCGACCAATCATATTGGTTGAAGTCTACATTGCGTCTCTCGTCTTTCCTGTGAGTCTTCGAATCTTGCCATCTCCTCTCCGCTCCGCTTCTCTCCGCTTTAGTGAAAACCGGGCCTAACATGGGACTTAATCCTTACCTGTTACACTACTGTTACTGGCCTAATACAACTAGACTTTGTTCAACAACTGAGAAATGCCTGATATTGCTTATAGTCTTACTTACAGCGTTAATTAATCTGAAACCTTCTACCTGTTCAAACTCGTGGATAGCCAATAATAAAAAAGAAAATCTATTCCTGGCTTGCCACACGAATGCATCGCCTAAGTTTTTATCAAAGTGTAAAAACACTTAAAACTTTTGTGTTTCGCGCTAAAAGCCCCTAAAGCTCATACCTATGCGGATCTGTTTTTTCTTCAACTTGTTTGTTTATTTATAAGGATGTTTGAGCAAAAAAATTAGTTTCTGTTGTTATTTAAAGCTACGCCGAGTTTCGTATAATTGTATTAACTTTTTTAGCGTTTGGCGCTAGTTAATTTGTGTCAATGAAAAGTTGAGATTCAGTGTTTCCAAAACATTAATAATTAGATAATTATGGATTTTTCGATCCTATGTGTTGACCAGTGCCTAACTGAACTGAACTGTACGAGTGTACCTAAGAAGTTGATCTTAGGTCCATGTTCACCGAGAAGATAACAGCCTGATTATCTAAAAACAGCTGTCACTGTGACGTGTTCCCATACAAAAATGTGTTTTAAACAGCTGTTTAAGATAATCAGATTGTCGTCTTTTTGGTGAACATGGACCTTATTATAGTTAGGAAAGGGAAGGCTAGGCATATTTGATGAGATGGAGACGATGATGATATTTCTTTAAGATAGTGACGAAGTTTAAAAATCGAAAGCCAACACTATAGTTACCAAGACTGCCAAGACATAAAAGGTAGAGTGCAGTAGAGTGAGTGAGATATTGCATGTATATATTTTTTTATTGTTTAAAAAACAAGACATAAATGAAACAAACTGTAAAGTAAAAACTTTTTTTTTTTAAACGAAGGATACGGATCTTCACTACATATTATAAAAAACAAAGTCCTTCGCCGCGTCTGTCTGTCTGTCTATTCGCAATAAACTCAAAAAGTACTGCACTGATTTTCATACTGTTTTCGCCAATGAATAGAGTGGTTCTCGAGGAGGTTTTAGTATGTAATTTGTGGGCGACGCCGCGGGCATCAACTGTTTTCTATTTTGTGCAATCCAATAAAATCACAAGATAAGGTACTTCAATTGCATAAATATTGATAAACCAAAATCATATTCTTATGAATGACTTTTTTTCGCAATGATGTAATTCCTAAGTATTTTTCCTCTAGTACTCTAGATGTGACAACTAAATATTGACAATGAGATCATAAATCGCACTAGAAGTCTACTTGCACGTAACAATTTGTTTGATTATCCTTAAGAAACTCTTTGCTACGAAGATTTATATTTTTGTTTGAAAAAAATACTAACTTTACTCATCATTAGTCTTAAAGTTTGAATTCTAATCATAATATTTTGATTATTGGTAAAGTGTTACTTCTAAAATATAGTATTTGACCTTGTGCAAATAAGGTTGATACTTCTAAAACTTACAACGTTATTTTTTGTTCGTCGGATAGTACTCATGAAAATGATCAACTTTTACTATGAAATCTCGAAAAAAATATCAGCTGCTGCTTACATTTTTTCGAGTTACGCGACCACAAATGTTTGAAGCAGTGATTTTTTTTTAAATTTAAACTTGTTAAAAAGTTGTAACTTTGACCCCCCCTATCTCAGTTACTAGAAGGTTCCGGTATGGTGTATGACAAAAAATGATCGCAATGATGGCGAGAACAAGTGCCTTTCGGCTTCGTGAAGAGGTGTTTTTAGAGGTGTGTTTGGAGGTTAAAGAAAAAAAACATGGTTATTTTGATAATGAAATTCTATAAATTGATGCATTGAGTTGGTTTACTGTTTCTTATTTTTATAGTTCCACTAGCTTAGAAAACTGGTTTATTGGACGATTCAAACGTATTTTACGTCAATCTTAGGAAGTAATGAATTCTAACTAATAAGTAAGAAGGCCTATTACAATAAATAGGCTTGTTAACTGAAAAAATGTAATTAGTCCGTCACTTAGATTATCAAAAAATATTTGACCCGTATTTTTCTTTTGTCACATAAAACAAAATTGACGAAGATACGATGCTTTTAAAATGCCCAATACGTCACTGTTCGGTATGATTCTTAGTGAGAACTGACGTCACGAGCCCCCACTCCCGAATTTTGATGCGTTTTATCTTTGTCAATATTCTTTGATTTACAAAAACAAAAAATACGTGTCCATTATTTTCTAATACTCTAACTGACGGACTAAATAGATTTGCAATTTATTGATGGTGGAAACAAGCCTATTATGCTGGTTGCCATACCTAAACCATAATCACACATCAAAACTGAGAATTCAGATGGGTGATTATGGTTCTAAATTAAAAAAAAATATGCCCGAGAAACTTTAATAATTTATCTATGGAGTGCTCAAAATAAATATCACAATATTTGTTGTATTAGGGTGTTAGACTCTTAAAACACGCAAATACAAGAAAAATTGTGAGGGCCCTCATAAGGGGACTACGGGAGCTAAATTAGCAACTCTATTTGTGGTGGTTCAAACTTCATTTGAACTACTGTTCTGTTGTACTGTTAGAATAAAGTTCTAATCAGCTTGCACGACAAAGTGGTTGTTACTTGTTACGTCAGTCACAGCAGGGGCGAATAGTGCGAAATGAGTGGTTTCGATCGATTTACAAAAAAAACTATTGATTGGACTAAAAAAATAAAACACTATGATGCTAATTAATAAGTTGCTTGTAAAATTATTTGCCAAGAAATGAGAATGATCGCATGTATTATTTTAGTATGGGTTATACCTACTCGTTAAAAGAATTGTTTAAAGCTAAGCTCGCGATTTTCTATCGAGTAAAATTTATTGTATTATCTTTTCAAAACACTGTCGTAGTAGCATATATCCTGAAGAAAATCATATATTTTTCTGGTTTTGTTTATTGCAGTGACAGGCATTATAAAACTCGCGTTTAGCTCCTGTACTCGCCTTAACAACATTACTTGGGTATAAATCAATGAGATACTTCATCATCACCATTAACAGCCTGACTTCACCCACTGCTGGGTATACGCCTCTCTTTGCTTGTATGAAATATTATAATATCTGTGCTTGTAGTAATGTCTAGGCTTCTGTGCCAGCCTCATCAATGTAGTCAGCCCAAGACGAACAAGCGCCTACGGTTTTTTTACCATCTGTGTGTTTAAAGATGAAGAAGTAACACGATTACTATGTAGGATTATAAGTTTTAGTTTGTAACGTAAATATTTACTTACAAAATGCATTCGTACGTGTTAAATAGTAAATAGACTGAACAGTCGCAAAAGTTACATAAGCATCCTGTCGACTAGGTATTTTATTATAGGTACCAGTATTTTTTTCATTCTGATTCTCAAGTCAGCCTGTACTTCTTGGAAAAAGCAATGCGGTAATCTGTGAACCACTTAAACATTTAAAAAAAAATCCGTAAAAAGAAAGTGATACAACGTTAATATAAACGACAGTGTTGCCACTAAAATCACTGTAATTATGGGAAAACACCGTTTTCATGTCTATTGTTTTAGTTATACTAGATTTAAGTAGGAGTAATTTAAGTCTTAGTGATTTCCCTTATTAAAATCAAATAAGAAACCGATTTTTTCATGACGAGTTTAAAAGAACAAGCTGTATTCTGAAATTAATGAAATCGACTGGACGACCTCTTGCTTCCGGCCCTGGTTCAAGCCATGGTCCAGAGCGAGAGGCAATGGGAAGCCGGCACCTCCTTCTGCGAAGCAGTCATGCTAGCGAACGAGGTGGCGGAACGTGAAAGGGAGAGAACCTCACGTCCCAGCCGGGTGTCGGGGGCCACATGGTGGCTCCCGGCCACCGTAGGCGCTGGCCTGTGGGCGGTGAGCAATGGGCTAGCTCTGCGTCCGTTCGTCTTATATTATAACGACAGGCCGTGTCGACCGTCAACACAAACACGAACGGGCCGTCGACAGTCGACGGCGCGTTCGTGTACCACGCGCGCGTCAAAGTTAGCTTATTTCACTATTCCCCCTTAAGAGAATAGAGATGTCAGCAAAAAAGGAAGGGGCCTGCAAGGGCCGATGCCTGCTATCGCTGCGGGTCTCTTCGAAAGAGATACCGCGGCCCTGGAACACTAAGAAGGAACATGGATGGGTTTTAGTCAGTAAAAGTCTGATACTCCCTTCCGCTCCGCCTAGAGCGGGAACATTTCATGATTTCCCATCCGGAAAAAGGGCAACGATTGGACGTAGGATTTTAGTAAGTATGGCTAGAAAGATGGTGACTGCAGAGATGAGGAGTAGAAATGTATGGAAGAAGAAGACATGCTGCGCCGACCTCAAATAAGTTGGAATTAGGGCAAGAGAATGATGATGATGATGAAATACACAACAAATCTATTGATACATCAACGTACCACGCAGGCACGCAATAAAGCTGTACCAACACAAATTGTCACAGAAACATAACAAAATGCTTACGCATCAATTATAATGTTTAATCCAGCACGAAGGTTGAATACAAAGCCTCTATCTAACCTTACGTCATAGAAAAAAAAACACAGTATGGAATGTTTGTAAACAAATGTAGGTAACTTGTTTCAAGTGTTTGATAATGACTACTTACTTGCATTACTAATTTTATAGTCTGTAGGAACCCGCCCTAACATGACACTGCTGGGCTCTACTCTGTGACATGGAGCAGGAAATATTATAAAACCAAATAAGTAATTTCAAAAGAGTAGCCATGGAGTTTCTTGCTTTTCCATAAGCCGTGCGTAAGTGAAATAAAATATTTTGATTTGAAACTTGATCCTAAGACATGCCGGATGAGACTAGGACTTCAGAGAGGTGCGGGAGAAACATTTTTTTGAATTTCCAAAATGTTTGGGAATTACTCAATCCTCATTCTGCTATAAACTTATTGTGGGAAGAATGTATGTCAGTGTTTTGACAGTTGTGCGCAAAATGGCGGAGTTTTCACAGCTGCTTTTTATTAATATTGATATTCAGATGTTTTATAATTGATATAAGCACAATACGGTTGTCTTCTATAGGTTTTTTACTCTTATTCAGGAGGATTTGATAACGTAAAGGCTACCTTACGGTTACGACCAGTCAATTGCATCCATCAACTCGTTAAATGAGAAAATACAATTCATTGACAGCCTGCACAGCTGCGAGAATAAAATGGTAGGACATCCACCATGGAAGGTTTCATCAAAGCTGATCATACTGACTGACTCTTAAGGAGTCGTGAACTTGGGGCGACTGCCAATTGTTTCTCCAAAAATCAATTACTGATTAACACGATACACTTTGGCAACATTGGTTGTCAGATTTTCGTACTTCGGACTAATTACTGACTGTGCACAAAACATCGAAATGCATTAAAGTCACACCTTTTTCTCATGGGGTTGGCAGAAAATAGAGAACGGCATCTGCTACAATCCTTACATGATGCTCAGTCATACACGACGCTACTATGAACCTAGACTTTCTGAAGAACCTCGAAATATTTGACAGCTATTTGCGACAATGCCAGCTTTCAGAACTCATCCTCTTCGTGCTTTACCAAATGCTGCACCCTCCCTGTTCTGACCAACGCGATGATTAGGCAACTACGTAGCGTTAAAACAATTACAATATCTATTACAATTTCAGGAAACATCATACTTTTAAATGAGTGAGCAATTCAAGTTGTTTTCGTAAAGCAGGTTGGTGCTGTATGCGCTTGCTTGTTTATGAATTAAAGTTTTTGTACAATGGAATGGAAGAACAAAAGGTTCAATGGTGAATAGCGTAAACAGTTGTTTCAGGTTGTTCACCGCTAGCATTATCTAGCTGATAACAAACTGAAACAGCTGTTCGCTAACCTGTGGTTGATCATTCATGGCAGACAGTCCAGCCGTTGTTTTTGATCTTGTCCTACATACCAGCCCATCATCATCATCATTTCAGCCGAATGACGTCCACTGCTGGACATAGGCCTATCCCAAGTGTCGCTACATTGACCGGTCCCGTGCGATTTGCATCCAGCAGATTCCCGCAGACCTCACTAGATCATCTGTCCACCTAGTGGGAGGCCTTCCAACATAACGTCTTCCGGGTTGCGGTCGCCACTCCAGAACTTTTCGGCCTTATCGGCCATCCGTTCTGCGAGCAATGTGCCTTTTTTTTTAGGATGGGAAATCATCAAATAACTTCTCCCACTCTGGGCGGAGCGGGAGGTGTCAGACTTTTACTGACTAAGACCCACCCATGTTCCTTCCTCGCCCTTTTTATGTTCCGGGGCCGCTTTATCTCTTTCGAATAGGCCCGCAACCCCGGGAGCAATGTGCCCTGCCCATTGCCACTTAAGTTTGGCAATTCTTCAAGCTACGTCGGTAACCAGCCCTACTTCAACTTATTCTTATTAGTTAGTTGAAGCCGAAAGAACTAAGCAACACTGATACTGCATCCAGGTGGAAGCGCAAGGGTAGCCCGCGCCATTATTTGTCTTTCAAGCAGTGGCGGATTTGCGGTCTCGGCCGCCCTAGGCCCCAAGCCATCAGCCGCCCCTTTCTCAGCATCCACCATTTATAGACTACATAATGAAATTACTTTATTGCCAACTTTTATCTAAATAGATTTAGAAATTAAGGAAAAAAATAGTTTTATTTCGCAAGAATATGGTACATAAGTTGCAACATACAGGTGAAACTATTATAAGTGTGTTAAAAACATAGAAGAGTATTTAAGGATGCGGTATAGATTGCACCATGCAGTGCAGTCCGCCCGCCATACGTTATAATAAGTTTTTTGACACGATTGGGGCCGCCCCTAAATCTGGCCGCCCTAGGCCCGGGCCTACCGAGCCTTAGGGTAAATCCGCCACTGCTTTCAAGGGTGTTCCTAATAAGGATGGCAACTGTAAAACTATAATGGCGCTAGCATATTTGGTTCCAGGCATCGTTATTGGTTGAAAAACTTCATATTTCAAAAGGTAAGGTCCAAGGTTTGACCTCATTGGCCAGATTATTGACCCTACTATGATCACGCCATCTGCAATGATGTTTTAATGGTTTTTCCATTGTTGTAGGAAATGGAACTTCTGCCTATCTTCGATGTTACGGGACTCATAATACCAGTTTTAATAGTTCAAGTATAATGCATAGCTTAGATTCCGCGGCTGGCACGCGATCGTAACACACACGAACACATAATTATGTACTAAGTACTTATGTACGGCCCTATTTACGAGTACTGTGTAAGTATTTAAGTTACAGTATTCATTCTGGTCTTACTTTTTGGCAATGTTTGTCGTGAAAATACGTTTGAATGAAAAGAATTTGATTCTCTGAATGTTATTTAGTGCCTCCCAAGGTTTTGAATAGAAGATTCAGCGCAGCGTGTAAAGAAATGCTGTCCCGATTCAAATGTAGGTATGCGAAGCTGATATTTGTTTTCGTCACTACGCAGGTTGGGCCCATGGAAAGCGTTATCCAGTCAGATGCACCAACCAAACCGTTAAATTAATATGGCCATACACACGTGTCTGAAACATGTTGTGTACGCTCAGCGACAAATCAAGCCATATAAATCAGTGTGCGCTGATCTCTCAATGCAAGGGCAGCTCATACAAAGCGTCAAGTTATGGATATTATGTCTCGATGTGTGGCTGTGTGTTGTACCTACCTACTTATATAATTATTAGCTGTCAGTTACGATGTCTTTATTAGGAATAGGCTTGTTAACTGAAAAAATCTAATTAGTCCGTCACTTAGATTATCAAAAAATATTTGACCCGTATTTTTTCTTTTGTCACATAAAACAAAATTGACGAAGATACGACGCTTTTAAAATTCCCAATACGTCACTGTTCGGTATGATTCTTAGTGAGTACTGACGTCACGAGCCCCCACTCCCGAGTTTTGATGCGTTTTATCTTTGTCAATATTCGTTGATTTACAAAAACAAAAAATACGTGTCCATTATTTTCGATACTCTAACTTGCAATTTATTGATGGTGGAAACAAGCCTTAACCATAATAAAGAAATATAACTATTGATGGACAATTTTGAAAATACTTTATTGGCAGACCAGCTTTATTTGCTATTATAATCATCTTGTTATTTTTAACAAAATCTAAGCTACTCGTATAAATTTTATAGTTATTCGCATTGTCATTAAGTATGCACCACTATCGCATCAACGTCTTCCTTAAGATCTTCGAGTATCCATCACTTGGTTGTCACCCACAAGTGCATGAACGTGAAGGAAATTATAATTAGGGGGACTAGGTTCCTCCCACGGTTTCGCCCGCGTAAATTCACATTTTCTTTATAAATTATTATAGTCTATGTGTCTGTGTGTGTGTATGTGTATGTGTCTATATTGCTGTCTAGTTTTATTGAAATCTGTTGAGTAGTTTTTTTTGTGAATGAGTAAGAAACATTCATCCGATCATCTTCGTATTTTATAACAGTAGTAAGATGTAATGGTCGCTGGTAGACCTGTTGAGAAGCTATAAATAATAATTCAATAAATTCAGTCAAACTCCACCCTTATTCCGTACTTACTAGCTTCTGCCAGCAGCTTCGCCTGCGTAAAGTTTGATAATTGTCCCTTGGGATCTTACTACCGGAATGAAAAGTATCCTATGTTTTAATCTAAGTTGTAAACTATCTGTGTGCAAAATTTCATCCAAACTCGTTCAGTAGTTTTTGTGTGAAAGAGTAATCAAAATCCATACATCCATTCAAACTTTCGCATTATAATAATAATAGCTTCTGCCAGCGGCTTCGCCCGCGTGAAGTTTTTTTGAAAAATTATTTGAAAATACTTGTAAAAAGCTGGAACTTTGACCCCAATATCTCCGTAACTAGAATGTTCCCGTAGATACGGTCTAGAACAAAAAAACTATCGCAATGACGGGTAGAACCAAATACCTGTCAGCTTCGTTAGGAGTATGAAAGTTTATTTCTTGTATGCTTGACCAAAGTTCCATGAAATTAATACTTCTATCTCTTTTAAAGGATAGTCAGCGTTTAGCTTTCCCACAGCTGGGAGCCTGGGACACAAGCCTCCTGCGTAACTTAAACTAAACAAGGACTGTAATTGTCATAACAAAGTGCAAGTTATATACGCTAAGGGCAGTGGGCGGGTCAATGCGCAATAAACAACTTCATCTTAAAGACTAATTGTGACTAGATCTAACAAAGATCTAGTCTTGTCTAGTCTATAAGTCTATGATTAACAAAGACAGGTAGGTCAATAAAAACGAGAAACCTGCTGGAAACACGCAGTTTTGTTTTTACGACATTTTAAATTGTTTTACAATCAAATATTTTTTTTAATTAGCTTCCATGACCATTGTTTCAGTAGTCGGTAGGCAAAAAATGGAATAAAATATGGTTACCGACTTCCGAAAGTAAAGCCTTTTGGAAGTCCAAGTGTTTTTTTCGTGCAAACAACAACATAGTGCTATTTTAAAAAAAAATGAATCAAACTAGTCAATGATTCTCTTAACAACAAAATCACAGTCTTAATCAATGACCGCAGACTGAATTCAAAATGGCGGCCATAGGAAGTGACAGACTAGCAAGATGGATGCCAGAATACGCCCCCTGGTAATAATGCTTACTGTCATGATTTACAACCATGCACTAGGCTCTGATTCACTTTGACACTACACGGATAACATATACGTAATAGGACAATTTATTGCTTCCCATTGTGCATGCCATGTTTTATTTTTAATCTTTCCGTTTTATTCATTGCAATTTGGAGCTGTAATTAAGTAAGTACATCTAAACATTTCTTAAATCCGGTGGGATTTAAGACATTAGGCGCCATGGTATGCTTTTTGGTGAAAAAGCATACCATGGCGCCTAATGTCTTAATCATCCATTGAGCAACCTTCTTAGCTTTTTATTTAAAAGATGGATCCTAAGTTGACTGTTACAAGGATATGTTGGCGTGTGAATGACATTGACAGGACGGCATTGTTGGTAAACATGGCAAGATGGCGACTATTATAATTCCCTATTAACCATGTTCAACTAATATAAGATGCGTTATCTTATAGGAACCAGCAATACCTCAGATTAGCAAATTATCAGCGTGATTCAGACCTAGGATTGTGTCGAACGAACTGTTTTGTATGCAAATTGGCCGGATAGGAGGCGGATTGTCCACGCGATCCAGTGATTAGCTGATTGACTCATAATTTAACCGCGTAGCTGTGCTGGTTAAGAGCTCTTTTACACGATGACGAAGTTTTTATAGGTAATGCGAGGAAGTAGCGTTTCGCACGATATCTGCGGTTGGAATGCGTTTTCCAGTAGCATGCTAGAACCTTCCATAGTAAGATACCTAGATTAGTGTTAAAACTAAGAAAAGGAACGAAGGTTTCCAAATCTCCGAAACAACCGAACCAATTTCAATAAAATGGTGTTTTTTTTTTAAGTTTAGTAGTTTAGTTCATTTGTAGATCTTTGACAGTCGTTACAGGTAGTCCGTGGCCCAAAAAGTCTAACAACCAGTATTTCCAAGGGGTATCATAATTACCCAGTACTAACTGGGTTGTGGAGGTCAGATAGGCAGTCGCTCCATGTAAAATACTGGTATTCAGCTGCATCCGTTTAAACTGGAAACCGACCCCAACATAGTTGGGAAAAGGCTGGGCAGATAATGATGTATTTTAGGATAGTTCAAGCTTAAAAAGAAAAAGAAAGAAAGAAGAAGAAGAAGAAGAGAAGAGGAAGAAGAAGAGAGAGAGAGAGGAAGAGGAGAAGATATAGATAGTTATTTCATTAAATACTAATGTTTTCGGACTAGCATGTTGACCATACCTATAACCTGCTTATAAGTAAACCTTTACAATGGACAAGTGAATGGAATGCAGCTTTCCGTCATTATTAACGTTAGATCAATCCACACACGAAAGTTATCTAATGAAAAAGTAATAAACTAACACAATGCTACTAGCAATTATACCCCAACGTTACGTCAGTTTAAAAGGCACTTCAGCTCGTTTATGACAATGACCGTTGCTCCCGATCTTTGCCCACAATCAACTAATGTCTTTACTATTTAATTATCGACTAGCACTCCTGTAGGTATGAATATAAACTTGAATTAACGTAATGAAGGACTGAGTTTCAATAGCTACAGCACCATGCTTGAAATAGGGCCTTTTGGTCGCGTACAGGACTAATTTATTCTAAATTTATGTCTTATTTTGATTTTTTTAAAGTTACATTATGGCATCTTGTTTTATTGTTTTTTTTTATAAGTATTTTTTTTTGTTCTGTGTAGTTACTAGAAAATAACAGTTATGTAGTAAATGGTTCTTAAAGTTTACTGGCCTATCCGATTCAGAAAAGAAGAATGGCAACGCCTCATACAATCTTTGGAACGCATTTACAGATTGTGTTTCTAAAAATACTTACAAAAGACCACAAGTATTCATATTATTATGTCATGATGATTTGACAAAATATCAAATTCTGAAACTGTAAGTACTGAAACCGTTCCATCCGAAAAAAAGGTAAGTCAGGAAATGGACAGTATTTTATACAATATTAAACATACATAATTGAAAATATTACTTACATTTAAAATTGTCACCATTGAAACACAAACAGTTATGACAAGTTCATCACGCGGAAATGACGGCCACATCGACATATTTCCCACTTTCACGTGATATAATAGGAATATTACGTATCTAATATACCAAGACTAATCTCCCTTTAATCTAGATCGCGGAAAATATAACAATATGGCCGATTGATGACGTCATCACGTCCGTCAAAGGACCATCTGCTTCCTAGCTGTCAACATTCGATATTATGACATTTTACACCATCAAGAAAATCTAGAATGAATTCCACAAAACAATAGTGTAGATAAAGCAATAAATAATAATAACTTACTCTTGCAACACTAACTGCCGATGGTTTATAATGACGTCATTTTTTTACTGGCAATGTATTGTTATCCTGTTGCTAGAGAATTAGTGGA
This sequence comes from Xestia ashworthii, assembly GCA_950022955.1. Taxonomy (NCBI): domain Eukaryota; kingdom Metazoa; phylum Arthropoda; class Insecta; order Lepidoptera; family Noctuidae; genus Xestia; species Xestia ashworthii. The sequence continues at coordinate 12,153,675 of OX465560.1, read as the reverse complement.
GAAAAGTCTAATCAATCGAATAATTATGTTGCCTTGCCTGTCTATTAATATACTAGTTTAATTTTTTTGAGACATCATTGTTGTTCTTGTAATGATTTAACAGCATTAATTAATTTCGAGATTCAATATATTCATAATGTAGTCAACGCGCATGTTGGTTTCGCGCAAATACGATCTTTTGTTGGCTTGTTAGGAGCCCTTGCCTGTAAACTTTTCAGCAGAGTATTAAGGTGAAAGCGTGAGGGTGGCTCGCGAAATTCAAATTTAATTGGGTTTTTTGCAATTTGCGGGCCAGTGCTTGGTTGTATGTTGGTGGAAGTACCGTTCGCGGCTGTGGGGCGTATGTGGTTGCAGAATTGTAGTCATCAGAATCATCGGTTTAGCCCTCCAAGTTCATGAAAGACGAGGAACGAATTTTTAACGGTCAAAGTCGTTCCTCGACTTTTATGAACTTTGAGGGCTGTGTTGATGATTTTGATGATAATAATTCTGTGACTGCATTATGTCTTGTAGCCGCGAACAATGTTTTCATCAGCGTAGGTACAACTTGGTTCTGACCTGCAAATTGCAAAAAACGTTGGAAAATTCGAATTTCGCGGGCCACCCTGGAACATCAGCCTTAAAGATGATTCAACTAAGCTTTTCATAATCCATATTCATTGATCTCTCAGGTTCCTGTTCTTCGCCTCTGACATCCAGTCGCCCTCTAAATGTCGCTGGTCGGGGGCGACTACTACGCTTGTTGTTTCACAGTATATCGCCGATAGACTGTCAGTCTTTTGACAGTCATAGCCCGCGACTGCAGAGGGCCTACTCCCTAACGTTTCGTCCGTATATTCGGATCTATCAGTCTCTCTCACGCACGTCTTCAGATGAGTGCGAGTGAGAGAGGCGGATAGATCCGAATATACGGACGAAACGTTAGGGAGTAGGGCCTCAGGTTCGACTTGTCAACTATGCAAGGTTTAGTGCAGTTTCGTTCTGGTAAAGGACTTGGCCAAAAGTTTATTGACAAAATACCCAGAATCGCCAGTAACGAAATGTATGAAAATGGTTTCACTATAATAAACCCATTACGTTTTCAAAAAATCAGCCTCCGAAACCATGTACTTAGTATTGAAGTTATATTAGGCTGTATGTGAATCAGATTTCATTGATTTTCCTTGACTTTTTGTGTGATAATATATTAAAATGTTGTAAAAAATTACTAATAACTATAATATGTTATTTTTCATGTGTGGTGTTTTATATGGCCAAGTCCTTTGCTTCTGGATCCCAAAAGATATTATCCAATGTTTCGAGTACCTACTAACAACATCTCAAGTTTTGATAAAGTTCAGTAAAAAAGATGATTACGTCCACAATTAAAAAGTAAGACCTACGGTTAAAAAAAAACCGTTCCTTGAAAGAAGTGAGTGCGATAAAAAGGGTTTAATTCTAAGTTTCCTCCACGCTCCATGGACCATGGTTTCACAATTACATAATACAACATGATTATAGTTACAAATGATGTTTAATTACAGACTCAGTACATGCTGTGCTCATAACCTGTGGATTTAATGGGCGCCTTCGAAATATTGCCCTGTTTTACAAGCGGTAATTTTATGTTGGCAACATTGTTGTTATTTGAAAGGTTTGCCAACTTATTGAGTGTTTGAATGATTATTAATACACGCTAATATAGCAAGGTTATCGTTATAGGTTATTCAATTTAAGGCTTTTTATTCCTACATAAATCGAACGTTATTCAGATTGATAAGGAACTGTCTCTAATAATCTGATTCAAAAATTTGGTGGTTTGCGTTTTTGTCTATAGGGTAGGTGATTAAATTCAAATTAAATGTTTACTTTTGGGATGGCCTAGGATTCTAGAGGCTGTCAAACTCAAAAATTTGTCTTCTTTAAATAATTATACTATACTGTCTTTTTAACTCTTATTTACCACAATCACAAGTCGATCCTCATGCTCACCTTTGATTTAAACCCGTCGATAATGGCACGAACACAAAAATTATCAAATCAACGCTTGCTTCTTGCTAAAACCACAGAGAATATAATAAGACAATGACACAAAACTAGCCATTCTAGCGTTCAACAATATTACCGTCAATAAACTATTATTACAACAATGACATGCTGTTAATATTTCCATTATTTTTATGGGGTAATCAACTAAACGTTGATGTTGTAAAACGGCTGCTTAGCAAGATGTTATTAAGTTGCTATTGTTAGGTAACGTTGGCAATACTGTATTAAATGTCATTATGACAGATCTGGGGGAATAAAAGATGGCGGTGCAGATTTGACCAGGAAAAACATGAAGATCATTGCTGAGCACTTGCAAAGAAAAATGCACCCCTTTAATCGGCTTTTTCGGAAGTTCCCAAAATACTTATTAGAAGGAAAGATGCAATGGTTAGATGGGAGATGATAGTTCAGTTAGTTACGCTGCACAGGCATGTTATAGAAATATAAGCAGTGAGAATCTAGAATACGTTCAAAATTAATCGAGAAATGTGAATTTATAACACAAAATTATGTATATTTTAAAAGGATGTAGGTACCTATACTATTTTCAACAAATATCATGGAAGGTCGATTTCGTTTCTTTCTTCTGTACCTACCTATACCGTCTATGCTACCCAGAAATGTTATCTAAGGACGCTATTTCTTCTATGAATTCATTAAACTATTGACAATATACATTGCAATTTTTTTGCAAACACAATATCTGCCATCTACCTACAAAAGACTTTTCTACAAGATTTAAAAAGGATTGCACATTTAAGTAGAAAAATAATTGTATTCATTTATTACCTTTTGAAAGTTACTACATTCAAAATGGCTGACATTTGACACTAAGAAAAAAACTTTGCATTTGCGTTATTGAGTTTCTTGAGCAATATATAATTTTATTCAGGATTAAAGTACGCAAACATTAAAACATTTGAGGTAAAATAGTTAAGTATTTAAGAGGGGAATTACTTTCAGCTTAAGGAAGATCACAACATAATTTGACAGTGTGACTTCCGTATTTTTTTTGCATATAAACGATACTTTTTGGTGATTTTAGAGTTCCGTATAAAATCGTTGGAGTAGCAAAAATCTCACGAACTATTAACAGCCTCAATTTTTTTTGGATCCGACATAAGTACGGAAATGATAACTGCCGTATAATTAGTGTCGACAAAGAAAGATAAAAAGAAGATGATTTAGCAAGAATGGAAATTAACACTGAAATAACAGCTGATAGAGACGAAGAAAGAAAAAGAAAGATATAGTTGTTAGCAGGAGGATGATGCAGACAGAATGAAGGAGCATGCGGTGAATGCGTCTACTACGTAGCTATGAAATAGGTACTCATCAGGCCTGATGTCATTTTACATCGCTGAAACAGAGTAATCCGCCTGATGCATATGTATACCTGCAGAAATCAAACAACAACCGAACCGAATATTTGGTCGGAGGAGCTATCCTTCCAATTGAGAATGAGGACCTCTGAACCTTGTTTCTCATACCTCTATGTGTAAACTGCGAAAAAATCCTTGTTAACGATGGTCTAGCTGAAAGAGTAATTATGGCCGAGGTTCTAAGAAAGGAAAAAAATAAGCTACCTGTTCAATCCGTAACAAACAAAGTAAAGCTGTCATCATCCATCAGCCTAGCGTTTTCAAAGGCTTCCAGTCTAACCGGACTGAATACCAGTATTTTAGATGGAGCGACTGCTTATCTGATCTCCACATCCCAGTTGCTGAGAAACCAACCTATCCACGGAATGGCCTTGGCAAGCAATGGTGTCGATTCTGTTGTGCACAAACTAAACTTAATTTAGACTATTGCTATCTTTTACTAAAAGGCAGGGCGAGAAAAGGACGGCTATAGCTATGCACTAAGTTAGAAATGTCAAACTAGTTTATGCCTTGCGCTTCACCGTGTTATTAGTCGACATGTTTTTACGTGCACCCTTCATTAGTATGGAAATATTAGTTCGAATTAAATTTGACAGCTCTAAATTACGTCCGTCTCTTTCTCGTTTTATTGGTGAGAAAAAGATAATAATAGCCTAAATTAAGTTTAGTTTGTGCACAACAGAATCGGCACCATTGCCAGTCTTTGAAGATCGACTTGTGCAGCTGTTATTATTAGCAACAAGCTATCCTATCTGCTACAAATAAAGCCACATCATTAAGTTTAGCGCCAGTCGCACGCAAGGGATTAAAGATCAGAATCATTATTATTCATTGTTAGTACTTAATAGTGACTGATTGCTTTAACCCTTAGAGTGACGTTGTAATTATTGACAATCTTTAGTCTGTAGGTACACTGGTGAACTGTCGCGTCTATTTTTTAGTTTTTACTTCTTGTCCTGTGTCATTGAGTGGGTCAGTTTTCGTTATGAGAAGAATAAATAAGAATTAAGCAGAGTTTCACGTTTGGTAAAATACTAGTGCTCGGTACTTAACTACGATTGGAAAAAAAAGAGAGAAATCAACTTGTAGCTATAAATTAAGGCGCCGCCGCCGTGCTTATAAATTACATCAGCATCAAGCTCTCATCAGTGAAATGTATTTGACATTGACACTGAAAGCGTTTCGACCGATCAAACAATACGGAACCAGTTAAAAGAATACAAAGCCAGACCATCTTATCGGCGCTAAGAAGGAACATGGATGGGTTTTAGTCAGTAAAAGTCTGATACTCCCTTCCGCTCCGCCCAGAGCGGGAGGAGTCATTTGATAATTTCCCATCCGAAAAAAAGGCCATGTTATACTGCAATGTACGGTCGACCAAGCTATTTGGTTTCCATTTTACAATGTAATTTGCATGAAACCGATTAGCTTGGTCGACCGTACAGCTTGATGAGTTGCTGTGTTACCTACAGTTTTCGGAAGTGCAAGCATGACCACAGATGTGCGTACAATTATGATGAGATGATTTACTAAACGAATGTAAATAACAGATTAAACAAATACTTAAAGACATAAAAAAACAGAAATAATATTTATAATCTAGGTGGAGTGTGTCCATTTAACATGCGACAAGTGACCGTGTATGTCAAACATTATTCTTGAGGAAAATGAGTGTCATAATGACTTGCAGTTAGTAAAATAATAATTATTTCGTAAGCAAGTAGGTACATAACCTCTTTTTATCATAAACAATGAAAGAAAAGTTGGTTTTTAATTTTTGCGAGGTTTGTAGGTTATGTCGGTTTTTTGTGGATACTGTTATTAACCCCGACGCAAAAACGACGGGGTGTTATAAGTTTGACGTATCTGTTTGTGTGTGTGTCTGTCTGTCGCATCGTAGCACTCGAACGGATGTTCAGATTTTGATTTTTTTTTTGTTTGAAAGTAGAATTAGCCGGGAGTGTTCTTAGCTAGGTTTGATAAAAATCAGTCCAAGATGGCCGCCGCCACAAAATGGCGTATTACATAAATTTATTCAAAAACTCTCTCAATATGGGTCAAATGAAAGGGCTTGACTAGTAGAATACTATACGCTATAATAAATTTCAAATCCAAGATAGCCGCCACCACAATATGGTGATTTACATTTTTTTTCACAACTCATTAAGGGTATCAAATGAAATTCGATCAGCTGTTCGGACATACGTATGGAGAGCTGATTTTTTTTTTGTCTATTTACGGAAAAGTCTTAGAACAAATGTTGTTGTTTAGGATGTTAGTAATTAACTCCTGCGAGGTTGTTGTTGTTTTACAAATAACTTTGTATTGTATAGAGGGAGTTGTGAAAAAAAATGTAACTCACCTTTTTATGGTGGCGGCCATCTTGGATTTGAAATTTATAATAGCGTATAGTATTCTACTAGTCAAGCCCTTTCATTTGATACCCGTATTGAGGGAGTTGTTTAATAAATATGTAATCCGCCAATTTGTGGCGGCGGCCACTTGAAGCAATTTTCTTCAAACATAGCTAAGAACACTCCCGACTAATTCACCTTTCAAACCAAAAACCAAAATCTGAATCGGTTTATCCGTTCGGGAGCTGCGATGCCACAGACAGACACACACATTCACACACACACACACACACACAGACACGTCAAACTTATAACACGCCGTCGTTTTTGCGTTGGAAATTAAAAACAAAAATATTGAAAACTAAACTGGATTCGGCGATTTTTATCTGCAAATATTTGCACCTAAGTAAAAATTTTCAAATTTAGTTTACTATTGATACCTACAATAAATATCGTGTTCTGCACAGGATGCATTAAATAGAGACATTTAATCAGGTATGTGAATTGTGTTGCCAATTTAATTATTATTTAATTTATATTTCCTGGCAATATTGACATATTATTACAGCAAACGTTCAAGGTTTAGAATAAGTATGGGTCATGTTAAATTATATCCGGTCGGCTAAAAAATAATAAGAAATAACATTATAAAAAAGCATTTTCAGTAATTGGACCATTATAAAGCTTGTTATCAGTAGGTGACCTCTGTGTCAATTATGATGTAGGTAGGTACCTACCTACTTTGCCTCATGTGATGTGACCCTTTGTAGAACTTTTCGATAACGAATCGAATCAAACGAAAACGTTCATAATTCTAATTTTTGTGTAATCTCTTGTCCATTAAATCTCTAAAAATTAAATATCTGTAATTGACAAATTATTAATACCTACTCGAAAGCTTTAGAAGAAAAAAAATGGAATATAAAAGGCTAATTTTGTTTCACTATATAGTGCAGTTGACATACTTACCGAGATCCGTGTCTATTTTTTTTTTTTTATCGTAAATTTATTTGATTGACGTCACACCTGTGCGTCAAACTTAATGTTTTCCCTCACAATCACTACAATAAAGCAACGACTTTTTCAACCGACCAAAACAACCTGTCTCTTGCGTTAACACACCCATTACGTATTATTATAAGCATCAAGACATTTTACCTTCAATAAACGAACAACGCGAACCCATGTTTTTATCAGAAAACTCGCTTTTAACAGGATTCAATTTATTGACTTTTTCACTCTGCGTTACTGGCCACATGACGTTCGATTTTCAAATGTAACGCGGCCCAATACATGTTGCGCTTGGTGAACTATGGAACTACTGAGTTCAAAAGTACTCAATTTGACAGTTTGTTTGAAAGTTTTCTATGCTACTGCGGCCAGCGAACTTTTATATAGAAGCTAGTCTTTTCAAAGATATTTTATACCTCTGACTCCACTCAAAATGCAACCTTATTTTTACGAAATAAGATTAGAAGTTATGTTGAAATGCTTGTCAGTAGCAGAAACCTTATCAGGGATAAGATGACTGCATGGAACTAATAAATAAGTAGGTACAGAGTAAGACTATGAAAGATTTTTTCGCGTGTGTTTAACTTTGTATTTTACAACTGTCCATTAACCTCATGTACTTAGTGTAATTTCAATTGCAGGCCACCAGGGTAAAGGTGAACTAGGAAATAGAGTAATAATATGAAGGCTTTATTTTATAACCCACCATTATCTGATTATTAAGTTATTCTTTTGTTATTGTAAGTAGACTCTCATTACGGTTCACTGTAACTTGATTTGTTAAGTAATTGGCTGGTTAATTGGAAGTTTCAAGTTACTTCAAGACTCTTCATATTATGAAGTCTTGAAGTAACATTTGATGCGAAACGTACCATGTGGAAATCTCAGGTTGGTGCTCAGATTCCCATTGCTATCCTTTTTTTACGTTACTGACCATACTAATTTTCCAAACAAACAAATTTTCATAGCTTTCCTAAGAATTTTGAAGGAATTCCATATTGTACAAGGCTTTAAAAGGCTTTAAAAGCCTTGTACAATACGGAATTCCTTCAAAATTCTTCGGAAAGCTATGAAAACAGTGTTATTACTTAAAATTTTAAGCATGGCACATAGATCCTGATATAAAATCCTATAAATAACCAAGCACCTGCTAAAAACAGCCTTTGAAAACATTACAAATTGCCAATAAAACACATAATGACGTTTCCACTTAGCGTCACTGTCAATACGGACCTGACATTTCCACTCAGTGACAACCGTCCTGTCAATACGGACCTCCGCGAGTTTGTAACAACACTATCAATTGAACAAATACTTGGATCCCTACGAGCCCAAGTGGTTACAGAGATGATGGAATATCAATAGTTCTAGTGCTTGCTTATGTTAGATTTGTTTTTGTAGCTTTGTTAGGAGTATTTAAATAGAACCTTCAACGTATATCCTTCTGCGCAGATATATATCTACGACAGTTTTGCGTAGTATCTTTACAAAATAATATAAAACAAAGCTAAAGCTTCATAAGGATTTTTCTGGTACGCGGTCATAATCGAACCTTAACGCAGCCATTTTGTTTTTTACAATCCATAGACAATTTGATAATGTAATGTAGCGACAGTGCCTTCCTGAAAATTTGTCAGTTAAACGCCAAAACATCTTTGCAGGATGTAATCTTGTACACTAGTTTTGTTGTAGTCCAGATATTTTTAAATCTTGCCAATAATTACGAAATCAATTAATTAAAACATTTTTCTTTCCACAGGTATGTCCATCGCCACAAGCTGCGTCGCTGTTGAGTTGAGTAAGACACCATACCAAATCATAAATCATGCCTCGTCTCTGTGAGAGAGAGCGGACCCATATTCTATCACTCGGCCTATAGTAAGTAGTACGGTTTGGTGATGTCACTGACATCGAATGACATTTTGACAGAATCATTAGGTATTTTTATTGTATAAATTTTTATTATATAATCATCAAATGACTTCTCCCACTCTGGGCGGAGCGGGAGGGAGTGTCAGACTCTTACTGACTAAAACCCATCCATGTTCCTTCCTCGCCCTTTACTTTCCGGGGCCGCGGTATCTCTTTCGAACAGTCCCGCAACCCCGGCAGGCTTCGGCCCTTGCGGGCCCCTCTCTTATGCTGACATCTCTTTGAGGCGCGCGTGGAACACGAACGCGCCGTCGACACGGCCTGTCGTCGTTAGACGGACGGACGGCTAGCTAGCCCATAGCCAACCGTCCACAGGCCCGCATCTACGGTGGCCGGTAGCCACCACGTGGCCCCCGACGCCCGGTGCGTCTCCCGCGGCGGCCGGGAAGTGAGGATCTCTCCCTCTCTCGTTCCGCCACCTCCTTCGCTAGCATGACTGCTTCGCAGAAGGAGGTGACGGCTTCCCATTCCGTCTCGCTCCGGACCATGGATTGAACCAGGGCCGGACGCGAGAGGTCGCCGCCGCCGATCGCCGCTTCGAGGACACGGCGGTGCTCCGCCCACGCGGGGCAGACCTCCACCGTGTGCTCCACCGTGTCCTCCGGTCGATCCTCGCAGTGAAGACACCCGGGCGTTTCCTCCCGCCCGATTCGGTGCAGGTACCTCCCGAAACATCCGTGTCCGGTGAGGACCTGCGTCAGGCGGAAGGTGAGGACGCCGTGGCGCCTCTCTAGCCACTCCTCAAAGAGGGGACTTACCGCCACTATCGTGGCGTGCCCTGCACGGGGTTGCGACAGTCGCTCTCTCCATGTCGCCATGAGATCGCGCCGGAGGTCAGTCCGCTGAGCGGCAATTTGCCGCGGCAGCGGAGTTTCCTCCCGGCGTAGTACCTCCGCGCGCCATTCGTGTAGGCGCGCGAGGACTATCGCCTCCAGATCCCATGGCGGCAATCCGGCAAGCAGGCCCGCCGCCTCGCGGGAGATCGTGCGGTACCCACGGACCATCCTTACGGCCACCACTTTTTGGGGCGCGTTCAGATAATGAGCGGCACGCCGCTTCAAGGAACGCGCCCACACTGGGGCCCCGTAGAGGGCCATGGACCGCACGACCCCCGCATAGAGCCTGCGGCAGGAGGCGTTTGGCCCCCCAAGGTTGGGCAGGAGCCGCCTGAAGGCAGCCCCGGTCCGTTCCAGCCTGGGGGCCAAACGTCGGAAATGCTCCACGAAGTTCCACCGGCTGTCGAGGACGAGTCCTAGGTACTTCAACGTCGACTCGACGCCGATGGATACCCCTCCTACCGTCAGTGTGGATCCCGACGGTGGCGCGTTCCGAGGCCCATGAAAGCACATGGCCTCGGACTTGTGCAATGCCACCTCGAGACCCAGTTGCCGGATCCTCTCAACGACTATCGCAACCCCGCGTGTCATCACTTCGGCCGCCGCCTCGTGCGACCTCCCCTGTGCCAGCACCAGGGTGTCGTCTGCGTAGCAAACGACGCTGACACCACTAGGGAGGTCGGCGCGCAGCACCCAGTCGTAACCGATGTTCCACAGGGGCGGTCCCAGAACCGATCCCTGTGGGACACCGCACGACATCTCTCGCCGGTTCCAATCTCCGCAGCGACTGGGGTAGATGACGGCCCTGTCCGTCAGGTAGTCCCCGATCACACGACGGAGGTAGGTCGGCACCCGGTGATACCGGAGTGCCTCCCTGATGCAGCTTTAGGGCAGGGAGTTGAAGGCGTTGGCGATGTCGAGAGACACCGCCAAGACAACCCCACCCCGGGATATCGCATCCCCCGTCGTGAGGGCTCTCACGCGCATGATTGCGTCCACGGTAGAGCGCCCCTTGCGGAAACCAAACTGGTTCTCCGCAAGATTCGGCCCCATCCCCTCAAGGTGCTCGGCGAGGCGGTTTGCAATCACTCTCTCAAAGAGCTTGCCCACCTCGTCGAGCAGCACAATGGGCCGAAATGCGGACGGAGAGTCCGCAGGGCGCCCCGGCTTTTGGATGAGGACCAGTTTCCCCGTCTTCCAACGAAGCGGGAACTGGCCTCTCTCCAAGCATGCGCTTAAGAGCCCCTTCAGTCGGGGCCCGAGAGCCTCCGCATCCGAGGCCAGGACCCAGGCTTTGCCAGGCAAGCCATCGGGTCCCGGGGCGGTATTTTTAGCCTTAAGCCTACCTACCGCCACTCTCAGGTCTACCCCAGTCACTTCCGGAGTGTCATCGTCGTCGCTTGGGTCCTCTTCTGGCACCGCAGGTGGCGGAGCCATAGGCGGGGGCGGATGTCCCCCCCGCGAGGGGAACAGAGCGCTCACCACGTCCTCCACGAGCTCTGGCCGGAGACTCTTCGTCAGCGGGGGGGCCCAGGTGCGGAGTTTATTCCGCACCATCTTGTAGGGGCGCCCCCACGGATCTCTGTCGAGAGTGTCCAGCATCTCCAAGCGGGCCAGTTCCCTGGCCCGCAGGATAGCCTCCCGGAGGGCGGTCTTCGCCGCTCTGTATCCCTCGTAAAGCTCCGCCTCAATGGCTGCCGCATCCGGCGGGCGAATGCGGAGCCTGCGATGCCTGGCGTACGGGCGCCGCGCAGCAACACACGCCTCACGAAGAGACGTTATTTCGCGCGACCACCAGTACACCTGGCGTCGGGCGCTTCCTGGCCGGACTCGGGGCATTGCCACGTCACAAATGTCGGACATGGCCTCCCGGAACCACTCTGCCTCACTATTAACGTCGGCAGGCCTGTCCGGTGATGTCACCCAGGCCTGCACGATCGAGGCTTCCAGGAGGAGCTCCCGGTCCAGCTGCTTCAGCGCCCAACGCGGACCACTCGGGGCCTGTTGGACTGGCGCGCTTGAGGACTGGGCGGAGACGACAAACCGGATGACAAACCGGATGTACCGGTGGTAAGTTGGCTAACCTGAGGTTTGAATGATTCCCCTGTAGAACATGTATGGTGTAAACGTTCTCGAAGCCGTCAACCAAACATTATGTACATCAAACTAAGTAACTCTACTTTTTATTGCGGTGAAAAATCACTTTTTATTGTAGACCTTAATGTTATGCACTCAAAACCATAGTGTTGATAGATGCATTGAATAAGTAGTACAGCGGTCGTGGAACACGTGGATGCATTTAAACTTAGAACCTGTTTTGAAAAATTAGAACGTCACGATATCTTCATAACTAGAAGGCCTAGTTACGTTCTAAAATAAAGAATGTTTGCAATGACGGGAAAAAACTGCGTTTCGGCTTCGTTACGGGTATTTTTATGCCCATTTTGTTAGTCAACTGAATAGCTAGAGGTAAAATAATAATTAAAAAAAGGAAAAAAATATGCGAAGCAGTCTTTATGGACTGCCGATAGAATTGAAAACTCGTAGCCGATCCGCTAAGGCGTAGCCGTGCTACGAAGCGTTAGGTGACCGTCACGCGAGTTCCATGATTTTTGTTCACTCAAAAAGTGCTCAACGCGTCTCAAGAAGTTTTCACTTCAAAAAGACTTCACGTAAAATAATGTATTTTGGCTTATGACATCTGTCAAAATAAACCTTATGTTAACATTATGCCATAGACAACTAAACCCATCCTATTCTTAGACCACACATCAGGAAACACGTCATCATTAAGCTTTAGGTTATCAGAAACCTTAATGAAAACGTCCTATCAAATTATTATCACCTTCAATTTACGCCATTAAGTACACTTACTGTTTACTTCTCTATACTTAGTAATGTTTGAGTAAAACATTACGGGTTCTTGACGAATACTATGTTAAGAAATGATGTGATGGGTATGGTCAAGATTTTTGAATTTGGTGTTAGTTCTTCATTTGTGGCATATGTAGGTACTGTAGGTAGTACTTTTCGTACTATGTTTCTGCAGTGTTGTAGGTACTGCCGCTACACAGGCATTATTATGGGCAGAAAATGTAGCAATATTTTGCCAATTTGCAATATTCGAAAAGCCCCAAAATGTGGCCAAAGGAAGCCCCATAATAAATATAACCTGTTACAGAAGGCCAAAGCTTCTACAAGACATGACAGTGTTGTTTTAATTTATGTCAAGAGAAGAAATGTCGTATCAAGGCGAATCGGTCGATGAGAAAGTAAAGTGAAGTGCTGGCCGAAATATTGGCTGGCATCTTTATTTGACAGTTATGTTTTAATGTTGGTAGTTGTGGTTTTGATATTATTGTTCGTTATTTGAATGTTTGATCAGTAAGGAGTGTTGGTCAGTGATGTTGAAATAATATGTTTATTAAATGGTTTATGATCAAACTTTTTTTTCGCAATTTAAAGCTTTTACGACTTGGTCTTACGATGTGTGTTTAAAAGTTTGATCGAATTCACCCTTAGTAAGCAAAACAGAACATTTTTACTGTGATCTTTTAGGTAACATCCTCATTACATTGTTTGCTTTTAATTATTCTCTAGGTCAAACGAGAGGCCGATTTTTTGTGATCAGTTATTTGAGTAGGGACCTAGGTATCTACAATTAGCCTTAATTGCAACTTATAATTCTTCAATAAGATGTCAAATATTAATTTGTTAAATCATGCCGGAAGAGCCCCTTATAGCCGCAAGCTAAAATTATCGACGTTTTTTAAGAAGGATTTAACTAGCAAAAAATATATTATAACACGACGCGTACCTACGCTTAAATTGGTTGTAAGGATTGAAAGAAAAACCACTAATTGAGTATTAAAATGATTAGCTGTCTACCTTCAACAAATACGGTTCCTCTGATAAGCTTTGAGATAATTAATTATAGGAAGGACTTCTTGGAGGAGTAGCAAATACATAAAAAAAATGAAAAAGAAAATGTCTAATGGGTTCCACAGTCTTCACACCAAAGCCGCCATATTAATGAAAACTTACGGTACGGTACGTATCTCTGATGACCGGCGATACACAAGCAGTAGTTTAAAAAAGTAACACATCTCGTACCGTGTCGCCGACATGCCGCACACAAAGTTACACATCCCGTGCCGTGTCGCCGACATGCCGCACACAAAGTTACACATCCCGTGCCGTGTCGCCGACATGCCGCACACAAAGTTACACATCCCGTGCCGTGTCGCCGACATGCCGCTCTCAGTTACACATCTCGAGCCGTGTCGCCGACATGCCGCCCACAAAGTTTTTCAACTCGCCAATGATTTGTTCTGTGTTCAATGATGTGTTCTAGTTCCCTGATTTTGATTCGTGCCCCCAATTTTGAAAGTCGTGACTGCTTCCTCTGTACCTACCTACCTACCTACTAGGTATGGATTGTAGATCTACATTTGCTTTCTCGATTGTTTCTTTGGTTTTGGGATGACGCTACATTATATGCTTTGATCATTATTTTGGGTTACGTGGTCAGCTCTGAAGTCTTGTTTTCTATTTTTAATTAATTTAGGAAATACGTTATTCTTCTTCCTATTAAAAATCTGTAAAGCATTTACTGACTAGTCACAGTAACTGCATCAACAAACTTAAAATTTTAATAGTAAAATCAGAAATCGAAGGTGGAATTGAAATTTATCAGGAACTTCTAGCAAACACGTAGTCTGGGTTTATGCATGGGATGCACCTAACCTAACCCTTTGGGGACTGAGGAGGTTTTTTTGAAAATTTTAAATTGGGGATGTAAGTTCCTCGTTTTGTCTGACTGGCTGGAAATCTGACTGACTGGAAATCTGACACATGCGGCTTGTGCAAAATAAAGAGCACACTCTTTGTAAAGGCAAACACTGCACCGATACTATTTATAAACAAAAAATTAATTTATGCATAGGTCCCATTAGAGTAAGATATTTCGTTTTGACACTTCATTTAAATATGAATTATTACAGCAATTAAGCAGCGTAATATGATGGCAATGAAAATGATTTTGAAATGATTTAGATCTGTTACGTGGTTGTGATTATTACAGTATGTGCACTATCGTTTAGCAATCTTGCAATGTTTATGCAAAGTTATTTTAATTGGCAACACTTTTTTAATGACTAGGCTTGGCCCGCGGAATGGCCCACGTGGTTCTCGTAAATTACCAGGAGAAAAAGTATCCTTTGTCCTAAACCAGCGGGCCTAAAATGGCCGCTTTAGTAGAACAATATGAATTACGTTAAAAATTTTAAATTCTAAAAATGGACTTTATAATCATAAATTAATATGGTCGTGGTCTAGCTCTGTGCCAAATTCTTTCAGCAGTTAGAGCTTTCAAACGTAACATACGGACGGATTAATTTACGTACGTATTTAAAACACTTACTTATCTATGGATTTTCTATTTGATGACGAGTGAGAATATTAGTGGAAATATCAACATCGTTATAATTACAGTTTACAGAGATTTTTGTTTTACTCGGTCAAAAAAAGGCGCAAATAAGAAACATTAGGGTAAGATCTTACAAATCATTAAGTAAGGCAAGGTATAAAAACAACCACTGACAACCAGAAGTGCAAGTAAAGTCACGGACGAAGCTTGTTTATTGTAATAGGTACCGCACTTAGTACTAATGCTGTATAATTAATTATAAGTACCAGGGTGACATGAGTAGAGGACGGGTGCAAGCCTTGACACTCTGTAATGATAGTGTAACGATACAATCTAATCCTAGTGTACTATGCTATCCTGGTACGGTAGACAAATAAACTATGTAAACGCTTCTGTTTTCTATGTAAAAATCTTACCAATACTTACCTACCATAAAACTGTCATCCCTATTAGACTTATCGCTGATTTTTCAAAAAACACTTCTAAGTGCTTAATCGTTTAATATGGCTTTTTTATAACTTACTTACGTATAACCGTCGGTTAATATAACGTCTCGTAGCTGTCGGAGTTTCTATAGACAAAGTTAGCTTGAAATATCCTATCCGCGTCTGCACCTAGTACCTGTCACTTGATTCATAGAAAAATCAAAGAAAGCTTTTCTGTGACGTTTTGTTTCTATCTTATCGTAAGCTAGATGTCAAACTGGCAGATATAGCAACTTACCGATACCTGTTAGTAAGTTATTGAAAATGGCCGATATATGGCTACAATTGACGTACCTGGAATATTCATCTAGCTCAGCCTTTTTTCAGCCATTTTGAAGTCGTCTTTCAGACCAACCTGATACAGCTGAATATTCCACATGGTGCAAATGCCTATCTAACTTCTGCAACTTAATTACTACCGGATAATACGATACCCCTTCTTGGTAAGACTGGCTATTAGACTTTCATTCTACTGACTAAATGGAACGACTGTCACAGATCTACTAACGAAAGCCGGATTCAATGGCTTAACGCGCTTTTCGAGGCACGGAGGAAAATCTGTGTGTAGTAATCGGTTACCCATCCACGGGCCAACCTAGGCCAGAGTGGCTTTACCTGCAAAACGACCCCGAGTAATGATTATTAGTTAGGAGCTTTTCCTACCTAAACTATTATACAAGCTACTTAAGGCGACTACACGAGCTAAACGCGAGTTTTATAATTACTAAAAGTATATGATTCACTGCTATAAACAAGACCAGAAAAATATATGATATTCTTCAGGATATATGCTAGCATGATACTGTTTTGAAAACATAGAACAATTAATTTGGCTCGATAAAAAGAAATCACGAACTTACCTCTAAAAATGTCTTTCAAACAATAGAAAACATACTAATATGAATGCGATCATTCTGATTTTTTGGAAAATAATTCTACAAGCAATATATTAGCATGATACTGTTTTAGTTTTTTAATCCAATCAATAGTTTTTTTGTAAATCGATCGAAACCACTCATTTCGCGCTATTTTGCCCGCAGTGGCTGACAAAACAACCACTTTGTAGTGCAAGCTGATTAGAACTTTATTCTAACAGCATTTCAAACGAAGTTTGAACTACCACAAATAGAGTTGCTAATTTAGCTCGTATAGGCGCCTTAATAGAGTAGTCGACAAAAATAATCGTAACTAGTCCGTTAGGGTACATTAAAAAAAAATATTTGACCCTATTTTTTCTTTTCTTACGTAAAACAAAATTTACGATGATACGACGCTTTTAAAATTACCAATACGTCACGCCTAGGTATAATTTTTAGCTAGTTCTGACGTCACGAGCCACTCCCGAGTTTTGATGCGTTTTATCTTTGTCAATATTCATTGACCTACAAAAACAAAAAATACGTGTCCATTATTTTTCAATAATCTAACTGACGGACTAAATAGATGTGTATTTTTTGATACTGTCGTCATCCCTATTAGGTAGGTACCTACATACATAATAAATAAATTTACCAAGTCGGTTACTAATAGCGAAAAAAAAATTGATTAGCTCAGTTTACAGGCAATTACCAAGTCTACCAACACTCTAACGATTTTAGTATTTATTCGAGAACTCAAGAAACAATGACATCTAGATACTTTTTTGTGCTTGCAACATTTGGGTCATGTGATAATGATTTTCATTATGAATTTATGACTGCATCTATAATAAAATTGACACTCCTACGTTACAATTTCGTTCAGCACTTGCTTGCCAATTTTTGCACGATATATCTATTTTGACATGTTAATTTAGGTATTTATTTAAATATTAATAGGGCTAGTGTTGCGGAAAAGATTATGATTTAATAGAAACCAAAAGTTTCCATTTATTAACTGTTTGTTTGTAAGCATAATTGTTTCTAACTTGATGATAGGGTTGTCTTGTCCCTGTAAAATTAAATAAAACCACCATCGGATGGTTAAAATACATTTTTAACGCCACACGTATGTAAAACTAAACATATCATGCCGTCTCTGTCATCTTTAAACGATGCCCGAATAGGTAAGAACGATGTAATTTTATTTGAGCGCTAAATACGTTATTAATGCTATTTTTGGTGCAACTGTGCAAGTGCTTTTTTAAAATTGGAAAGCTCTTTGTCAATATTGTCATCCACTTTTTTTCAATTCTGGCCTTTTCATGAATCACAGCCTGTCTTTAAAAAAAATACGGTACCTTTAAATACAATTCCGAACTTAATTCCCAGAACGCTGTAATTATTTAAATTACCATTCAAAAACGAACCTGTACGCCGACATCCGTTCATATACTGTTTTATCGACTGGCAACCCCGGTTCCCGCCATTGTGGCTGTGACATTTGACCCACGCATGCGCAATGCGTGTCGCGACCTACGTTTTACATACAATGTAGAAAAAAATTGCTCATAAACAGTCAAGCTAGGATTTTTACACAATGAAATTCAAGAGAATCACAGAGTTGCTTAATTTCTGTGCTAATTAGCGGAGAAGGATGATTAAAGTTAATGAATCAAACATTTTGAAAACAATTTGATTCTGTTACATAAATATATGGTTTTGACAAATATTTATTAATGTCTTTTCAAAAAAAAAGAATTGATGGCGTCGTTTGTGTATAGTTTGTGTTACCTACTTAATAAAAAAAAAAACTAAAACCAAAACCAGAGTCACAAGAGCTTTATCTATAAAGAAATAACTTAAAAATAGATTAATATTATGAATAATATAAACGTATTATTATGATATTAATACTTCTTCATTGCTCTGATTAAAATTGTACATATCCACTCTTTAGCACGTCGTCGTAGAGAATCCAAAACGGCCATATTATCGTTCACATTCACTGCAATCTGATTGGTTAATCGTATGCATACCTAATCGTAACGTGCTCTGATTGGCCAAGCGTCCCGACATAGTTTGAAATTAGAACTGGTGGGCTGGATTGAGCGAAAATTGCGTCATTGGAAGAACAATGAACTAGAAAATGCTGGATATGGCACTTGTATAAATGGTGAACGCGTACTTTTTTCTCTGTTTAGAGGAACTAAACAATACACTCATCTGCAAAGCGTTTTTCCAACTATTTAAAAGTTGACTTCTAGTCTAACCGGATGTAGCTGAATTCCAGTATTTTACATGAAGCGGCTGACTACCTGATCGTTGCTAGATTTTTGGGCTTCTGACTACCTGTAATGACTATTAAAGATCTACAAATGACAGCCGGGACCAAATTCTGAACGTGTTTTTTGGGACACGGAGGGATTTAGTGCGGAATATGTAGATGGACATCCATCCACGACGACGTCGAAAGAGATCGATCTGTATGTATATATATATTATTCAGCCGCGAGCCCTTAGTATAAAATATACCTATTATTTAAATATCATCGGTCCCTTGGCGCCTCATATCATACATAATGTAGACACAATTATGTTGACGACACTAAAGTATACCTACCTGCAATCAAAGTATAATTGTATTTTTAACCTTATAACCTTCTTTGACGGTTATAGGTAGGCACATTAAGTCTATTTTATTCGAGAAATATCTGACGTAGGTTAGGTACCCATATTTCTGAATATATAATTTAAGAGCGCGTATCCCAAAAGTTGGCAACGTCGCAAATAGCTGTCAAATATTTACATGTTTTCATTAATTTGGCAATTTTACTGTATGAAAATAAGAAACATGGCTCTGTAGTGCACTAAAAAATTGAATATGAATTGCAATTAAAACCCTAAATTTAATGTTGTGAACGTTTCAGGTGTAAAAAAGGCATTTGGCAAGTTCCCAAATACTTTTTTTACATCTAAAACTATATTCGGTGTTACGAGATTAATTATTGCATTTGCTTATCAATTTTTTAGTCGACTACAGAGCCATATTTCTTATTTTCATACAGTAAATTTGCCAAATTAATAAAAAGGTAAATATTTGACAGCTATTTGCGACGTTGCCAACTTTTGGGATACGCGCTCTTAAGTACTAACTTTAGATGTCGTCCGCTCCGATAAAATGATCGCATCGGAATAAAAAAGTGACATACTTAATAGGTATGTTCCGCCACCTCCTTCGCAAGCTCATGCTTGCGAAGGAGGTGGCGGAACATATTATGTATTAGACGGAATGGGAAGCCGTCACCTCCTTCTGCGAAACAGTCATCTGCTTCGCAGAAGGAGGTGACGGCTTCCCATTCCGTCTTGGGGTTATGGTCTACTTGTGGGCCGAATTTCATCAAAATCCCCAGTCAAAGTTACTTTCGCAATTTATTGTAATATTTGTGTGAATAAAGACAAAATCACTTCAATTGCCCGTATGGTGAACATAACTAGCTGCAGTTATAAATTATAATCTGCTCAAAACACGATTAAAAATATAATAATTTAAAAAGTTTTTGTATATTTTTTGCGAAACAATAATCTTGGTACAATGCTTGGGAACAGGTTGTCATTTACCAAAAATTGTGCATGTCTGTCATTGCACGTGATTGAAGGCTCTCGTAACTCTCAATGTCTCTGGTCTCACCATTATCTGTATTTTTCTGTGCCCACACTGGCTAATAATGACAAAATATTGTATTTTTAGTTGCTGCGTACAAGATTATCTTATTGTAGAGGATCGTGGGACTCCAGGATTAGGGAATATTAATTAAAACAACGAGCGTGCGTGTGGTGATGACCGAGATACGAGAGTCTATCTTCTTTAATAAAAACCACAGATAATCTTACATATTAAGATTGATGTCACAGATAACATAATCTGTTACATGCCCTTTCTTAAAGATAAAAAGGCAACACTGAACCTGTTAGTTGACATAAATTTGACATCGACTAATTATGACATGACTTGACATTGACGTTAATGACATTTGACATTTCTATTAAAACGTAAATAAACATTAGGACAAATTAAATAACTTAACCTTAAAAATTGAATTAATTGACTCATTAAATTGACATAATAAATATACATTCATTTTTATAAATCTAGTCTTTTTCTTGACTTTAATAATCTCCCTTTGGATGAGTATCTTAACTCCGGTGTATTTGAACTTATACTTATATCTAACATTTCAGGTAAGTCTTGACTACCATACTGTGACTGACTTAACATTTCATTTTCTGACAAATATTCATTATTTTGTACATCATCATTAACTTCTACAAATATAGGAGACTGTATCCTGCTTTTATTCATTACATTTGACTTGACAGACTTATCCAATTGTGTTGGATTTTCATCATTAGATGACTGACTTGACTCGGCAGATGCATAAGAATCATCTAAATTTACAATTTGTTCTTCATTACTTTTTCTTCTACAATAAAGATACTCAGGAATATAATAATGATGTATCTCTGTATCCTCCTTTTCTATTAGACTTGACTTGTATGATTTTTGATACGATTTATTATAAGACTTGGACGACTTGTGACCAGAATGATTAGCATTATCATTGTTATTTTCCAATATATTTTTGGTATTTTCCTTTGACTGTGACGATTTATAACTATTTTGTGACCTTGACTGTGACAGATTTGATTTAAATAGCTTAATATGATGTGAGTTTCTTCTATAGATTGTCCCATTACTATCTTTGACTAAGTATGATCTTGGAAAGTTAGTTTTTGATAAAATAACACCTTTAGACCATGTTGCATCCTTGGGATTTCTCTTGAAAAATATTTTGTCATTTGACTGAAATTGTTGAGGAGATACAGCATTTCTATCATAATATAATTTTCTATTTTCCAATTTTTGTGACTTATTTTTTAAATGACTTGAAAATTGAACTACTTTTGGCTTTAAATTACTTGTTGTAGTAGGCAATTTTGTTCTCAGTTTTCTTGACATAAGTAATTCTGAAGGTGATTTGAGATTACCTCTTGGGGTATTTCTGTATTGTAACAGACCAATATAAAAGTCTGTACCTGACTGTTCACATTTTCTGAGAATATTTTTGACAATTTTTACAGATACTTCCGCAAGACCGTTTGATCGAGGAAAGTGAGGACTTGACATGATATGTTGAATATCCCAGTCTTTTGTGAACTTTTGAAATTCATGAGAGTTGAATGGAGGGCCACCATCACTTACTAATTGCAATGGAATACCGTGTCGTGAAAAAATTGACTTGATTTGATTAATGACTGTATAACTTCTAGAATCTTGATTTAATTGTGCTATTTCGATGTAATTTGAATAATAATCAACAACTATTAAATATTTTTTGCTTTTGTAATCAAATAAATCTGTAGCTACTTTTTGCCATGGCAAAGAAGGTTGTTCATGAGATAATAAAGTTTCCTTTGTTTTATTTGAACTAAATGTCATGCAAGTTTCACATTGTTTTATTTTCATTTCAATGTCATGATAAATATTAGGCCAAAAAACAGTTCCACGGGCATGATTTTTAGTTTTTTCTATGCCCATGTGTCCTTCATGTAAAATTGAGAGAATTTCAGAACGTAGAGATTTAGGTATAATGACAGACTGATTCTTGAAAACTAGATCATTTACAACATGAATCTCATCTCTAATGTTCCAATAGGGTAAAACAATTGAATCACATTTTTGCTTGCAATTAGGCCATCCTGACATAAAGTATTCTTTTAGTTTTTGGAGTGACATATCAGATTTTGTATGAGACATGATTTTTTCTTGTTTTTCTTTAGTAATTGCTAAATTAGAAGTTAGTAAATTTACTTGACAAACTATATTACTATCCAACTCATCAAAATTAAATTTTTCTATATTAGTTTTTGATATGGGTGCACGGGACAAAGTATCAGAGACATACATTTCAGTACCTTTTGTATATGAAACGTTAAGATCATATGACTGTATAGCTATCATCATTCTTTGAAGACGAGGCGGGACATCAGAAAGTGATTTTTTGAACAAAGTTACAAGAGGTTGATGATCAGTTTCAACATAAGTTGTTTTTCCATAAATATATTGATGAAATTTCTTGCAACCAAAAACTATAGCATACAATTCTTTCTCTATTTGGGCATAGTTTTCCTGAGACTTATTTAAAGTTTTAGATGCATATGCAATAGGATTTTGTCCATGAAAAATTACTGCTCCAACTGCATTTTTTGAAGCATCTACTGACAATCGTACAGGTTTGTTTACATCATAATGTACTAGGACAGGTGATTGACAAATAAGAGATTTTAATTTAGTAAATTGTTTTTCGTGATTAGGAGTCCACTGCCACATATTTTGTTTTTTAAGGAGTTCTCTAAGTAAAGTAGTTTCATGAGCTAAGTTAGGTACATATGAACCAAGGTAATTTATCATACCAAGAAATCGTTGAAGATCTTTTATGTTTTCTGGTCTTGGCATTTTCATTATAGCTTCGATTTTTGACGTATCCGGTGAAATACCATTTTTGTTAAAAACATGACCCACATACGAAACTTCAGACTGTCCGAACTGACATTTTGATTTATTAAATTTTAAATTGATTTCTTTAGCTTTTTTTAAAACATTTTCTAATCTTTCATCGTGTTCACTTTGCGTAGAACCATAGACCAATATATCGTCGACAAATATAATAACACCTGGAAGGTCACCAAGTAACTCGGACATTACTCTATGAAAAATTTCACCACTTGAATTTATTCCGTAAGGAAGTCTTAAAAATTTATATCTACCAAACTGTGTGTTGAAAGTGCAAAGATCACTACTCTCTGGATCTAATTTTAGCATCCAGTAACCTGAATTAGCATCTAACTTTGAGAATACTGACGCATTCACTACCCTTGACCGCAAATCATCAAATGTAGGGTATGGAAAATGAGGTCTTTTTATGGCTTTATTTAAGTTCCTAGGATCTAGACAAATACGTAAGTCACCATTGGGTTTTTCTACAGGTACTATGGAATTTACCCAGTCAGTAGGTTTAGTAACTTTTTCTATGACTTGTAGTCGCACCATTCGTTCTAATTCATTTTTGAGTTTTTGTTGTAAAGCATATGGTATTCTCCTAACTGGACAAATCTTTGGTGTGACGGTTGTATCTACTTGTAAATTAACACTACCTGGTAAGCAACCCAATCCTTCAAAAGTATCTGAATATTTGTTAATAAGCATTTGTACTGACTTTTGTTCTTTGTTAGTGGTTATTTTAGAATTGTTTTGGGATAGTTCGAAAATACGTTTTACAATGCCACATTCTTCACATGTCCTCCAACCCAAAATTGTAGAACAGTCACATTTAACAACTATGAAATTGATTGGCTTAAATAGTTTGTGATCAAAAGAACATTCAAGTCTGACAGAACCCAAGTTTTCAATCAATTGACCTGCAAATGAAAATACTCTTTTGTTTGACTTTTCAATGAAAAAATTTTTCTTACACATGTTTTCTAAACTTTTTAAAGTATTTAGTGAAATTACATTTATATCAGCACCTGTGTCAATTTGACATCTTATAATATTGCCATGAACATTCAATTCTAATTTCCAATTTTGTGAATTTGAATTACAATTAATTGAATTAATAATAAAATCATTTTGAGGGTAATCCAGAATTACATTACTATGAATATCATTTTCATGACTATGCAACTTTTGTATACATTCAGAACTACTAATTGTACTTACATTCTTCTTGCTATTTTGATTTTTGTAGAAACAGTAAATGGCGAAATGGTTCATTTTCTTACATATATTGCAGATTTTGCCTTGTGCTGGACACTTGTACCTATGCAGCTGACCACATCTATTACAGTTAGAATTATTTCTAATATTGTTGTTTGACCTGGAATTGGCTGAAAAAGATTGTGCTGGATTGGACTTATATCGATTTTGACTACAACTTCTATTTTCCAACGATTTTCTGTATGGAGTTATTGACCTTTTCTTTGAATTTTCTCTTTTTGATGGCTGGTTCTTGAAATATGTACTTCTGCTTTGACGAATTGATTGCACTTGTGAACTAGAATTATTATTAGCTTCATTTCCATTCTGTAATTTTCTAGATCTTTCTTGAGACAATTCCATATTTTTTGCAAATTGAACAGCTTCGTCAACATTCGTTATGTTTTGATTTTGCAATATTTGTTCCTTTATTTGAGTATTCCTTATTCCTATGATAAACATGTCCTTTACCAATGACTCTTTCAAATTTTCAAACTTGCAGCCTGATGCTAAATTGTTCAAAATTGTTACATATTCGTCCAATGATTCGCTATTTTGGTACTTTGTAAAGAAATTGTATCGCTCCACAGTGACATTCTTGCATGTATTGAATTTTCCATCAAATTTTTCAATAATAGTCGTTATTGTTTCGTCCGTTTCATTTTGAATATTGAAAGAATTGTAAATATCTAGGCCTTCATCACCGATAGAATTTAACAATATGGCAATTTGTTTTGACTTTGAGACCTTCTGTAAATCATTTGCTTCAAAGAAGATTTTGAATTTTTGTTTCCACAGCTTCCATGACTCGGCAGCATTTTTGCCATCTTTGCCGCCATTTACAACTAACGGCTTTAAGTTATTAGCTAGAATGATATTTTGTACCTGTTCCGGCATTTTCTTCGGTTCTTCTGGGTTCCGATTAAACTTCTGACACCATGTAGAGGATCGTGGGACTCCAGGATTAGGGAATATTAATTAAAACAACGAGCGTGCGTGTGGTGATGACCGAGATACGAGAGTCTATCTTCTTTAATAAAAACCGCAGATAATCTTACATATTAAGATTGATGTCACAGATAACATAATCTGTTACACTTATATTATTGTTATCTCAAAATTGTGGTTACTATGAAGGTGTTTTATTTGAGTTTTAGCTTTGAAACGTAACTTGCCAGCCTCTTAAAAAGTGCCTACGTAGCTAAGTGTCTTCTAATCGGCACAACATTCGCATAAAACATGTTGCCTGATGAGAAAGAGATATTCAATTAGAGAAGAGAGAGATATAGAAAGGGAAATATACAACATGTTCTACAAACAACGTTGGAGAACATGTAGTACAACATGTTCTAAGGCAATGTGTCATTCAAGAACACTGAAATATATCATATTCAAAGTTTGTCTGTACTAAAACTGTGTATACTGTTAATCATAAAGTGTAATGTAAATCTTTGGCTAAAACAATTTATTTACCAAACAGTACCTAAAAATACGCTTCTCGATTATCAAAACATTATGGTTGTTCTCACATTTTTTGTATACAAACTGGTTACGAGTACGACGGGCTTTCATAACCAACCACTGAGGCACTGATCATCGCGCAGTAGGTACGTGTAAATTGGACAATTTTATGCCAACGCTACGCAACATTAAAGATGGCCGACAACAGGGTTACCAAACGTCAAAATTCATGACATGTCAATTTATTTAAGGCGCATCTCGTTATCGTGGTACCGGAAGACGCTGTAATAACCAACCAAGAGTATTGAGCTAATTAATTTTTGGGTGATTTATTGCTGTTAATAAATGAAACGGTAGTCACGGAAACCCAATTAATATTTAATAGAATGAATTTAAGGGAAGGGATTTCAAGGTACTTATCTGAGCAAACGAAAAGGTTGATAAAATAGTGCAAAAAATTTTTTTTTTCATAAATAGGGCAAGCCATTTCAAGATCTTTACATCCAATGTACTGCTCATTAAAATTATCAAAGCTAATGATAGGTAAACTTTCGAACAGCACATTTCGAATGCTTTTTTTGTAAATTGTTTGAAAAATACTGGTATTCAGCTGCAGCGGTTAGATTGGAAGTCGACTCCGACTACAAAGTTGGGAGCAAGCTAGACAGATGATGCTAATGAATGAATCTGTAAAATATTTAAAAAAAAATTAAAAAAAAAAATTTAAGTACCTACTTAAGTACGTATTTTTTTTTTTTGTGGCTGCTTGAGTTACACTACGTCTCCAACGTCTTATCTATTTTCAGGAAGCAAGTCTAAGTAATAGTATTAGAACACATTCACAGAATGACAAAATACATATTTTCTTCCACGCAAGACATGGAGTAAATTATAATAATAATTAGATGGAAGACGATAGGTTCCAAGCGTTTCTTGGAGATATTTTAATTACAGTACTTATTTACTTGACTTTACCACATAACACGTGTAACCCATACTAATTGTGGGTCTGTGACATAATCGACGTACCCAGGGCCGGATTTGCAGGTGTGGACGGGCTGGGGCAATCAAAAAGAAGAGGTGGTTTGTTTGGAACAGACGAAAAATTTCTGTATACAGACAGGTGTAACATAGACATATCCATACAACTTTTCGTGTGGTATCTCGGACGGTCGGACCATGAACCTGGCCATGGCCACAAAGTTTTTTTTTTCTCATGTAAGTACTTATTAAAAAAAGGAGAGGAAGGAAGCCTTTGCCTATTAGACCCTAGCGCCTCACACTGAATGATAAAAACGAGACTTTGAGATCAACAATCTGTGTTTATTTTTTTAGTAGCTGACCCACGCAACTTCGTCCGGCGTCACATAGGAGAGAAAAAGCTCACAAAGGAAATAAAATTTCTCCCGTTTTTGCAACATTTTTCATTTATACTCCGCTCTTATTGGCCTAAGCCTGATGATAAAGCCTTCCTCGATAAAATAATGGACTATCCAACATAAAAATATTTTTTCAATTCGAACTAGCGCGTTCAAAAAACAAACTTTTCAGCTTTATTAGTATAGATTTTATATTCAGGGTTTTTGTTTAATTTCCGACTTGTTAACAGCAGTTTTTTTGGCATTTTACATGCTGGTAACCCTTCACAAGCGCGTGTGGCTGAGTCTGACGCTATGACAATTAGAAGATGCCTGTTGGGACACAACAATTTGTGAGGTTCGGTTAACACATCGTAAGTCTTCGGAGAACTCCGGAGAAATTGTGGTCTCTTTTAGCTTCACCGCAAAACGGGCAGATAATGGCCTAGCAATCGACGCACTAGCGAGATTCTTTCGCTGGAATGATGATGTTATTACCTAGGATATGGCAACTATAAAGCTTGCTAGAGATCAATATCGCTACCATTATATTACATTCAGGTTGTGCCAATTTTTGGTAAACCTAAGTAAGTACTTAAAAGTTCTTACTTGCCTGTACCTATAAAATGTTTGTTATCGAGTGGCAGAAAAAGGTAAAACTCACTCTGACGGGCCATCACCTACTTGAATGGTAACGATTGGAAAGAAAATAAGGGTTCAGACAAAAATGCGAAAATAATATTTAATTAACTTCAGCCTGATATGTCAAGATTGTCAGGTGTATCCGGGTACCTAATAATAGTAAACCCACATTTCGCCACTTACGTTGAAGTCTCATGTCCCATGGGGGCTGACCTATTGCCATCAACCGGGCATAAACGGACTCCGTTAATGATTTGCTCCACCAGTGATCTCATACCTGGCAGTCACGATTGCAATCACTAGATCAACGACTCCAACGAGGCAGTCAACAAAATCATGAATGTTAAACATCTCCAAACCCGCACTGGGTGCGGGTGTTCCCCGCAGAGCATTACGGGCATTTACGGGGTTCCCCCACCAGAGAGGAAGTCTGCGTTCTATCAGTTAAACAATGTTGTATGATGCTCGGCAGCCTGTAGCTTTCATCTATTTTCGATTGACCAAGGTCTTCAATAGGTACTCATGATTATACGAATTCTTCTAACAGTTTGTAAGGCCTACTAATAAAATATGGCTAGCAACTTATTTTTTACCAGCTATAGACGTCAGATTGACGTCACATTTCTGAGTGTAACCAATGGTTGAACGAATGATGAGGCGTTTTTATTACTGTTAAATATGAACCAGAACACGTACTTTGTTAAGGCATCAATTATACACAGTGGGAGGGTCACCGACGCACGAACGGTTACCACGAATTCAGTACATCATTCTGAACAGTCCCACACAAACACAAAAAATCTGATGATTCCTACGCAAGACCAATACACGGTCAAAAATGTATGGAACAGCACTAAAAAAACACACAAAGACCTGCTGTTCCATACTGTTGTTCAATATTTTAATTGTGAACATTTACGCAGTCTCCAAGGGTTGGGCACCGTGTACCGATAGTAATAATACACCCAGTTTTCGCCCGTCATGTTCAAGTTTCATGTAAGAGGCAAGTACAAATCTTGATTCCCAGGATGCTAAGAAATAGAGGTGCTCCTCACTAAAAAAATGTGATTCTATTAAGTCCGTCAGTTAGATTATCGAAAAATATTGGATACGTATTTTTTGTTTTATGAAAATTGAATTTAAGATAAAACGCATCAAAGTTCCATGAGTGGGGGGACATGTGACGTCACTTGTGGGTAAAACTAGTACAAAGTGTACCTACATGTGACGTCACACGAGTTTTCAACGCACTGAATCGTCTTATTTTTTTGATTATGAGAAAATACAAAAAATACGTGTCCAATAGTTCATAGAAATCTATCTGTCGGACTCATTCGATTTTTTAGGATTACCCCCTATTGGTGATGGAAAATCACTTTTCCCGACCGGGATATGGAACCCAGCACCTCACGCTCAGGAGACGCGGTTGCGACCACTGGACCAACGAATTAATTGTTTCTTTTGCTTTTGTTCCAGATAATTGGAGAGAGAGAATATGCAGTAAGGCCAACGAGGAGGCCTTCAGAAGAATTACAGACTGGACAACCCCTAGAAGTGATAGTGCAACAGGTAATCTTCTTTTTAGATATTTTGTTTTTGACAGTCGACAGTCGAAAAGCTCGTGGCTAAATAATAACAGCCGTTAGAGTCGATCTTTAGGTAAAGCCGTGCTTGCCTAGGTTGGTCTGTGGATGGGTGACCACCCTTACATACCGAGTTTCGTCCATGCCTCGGAAAGCACGGTAAGCTGTTGGTCCAGGCTGTCATTTGTCCATCTTTGACAGTCGTTACAGGTTGTCAGTGGCCCAAAAAGTCTGGCAACTAGTCTTACCAAGTGGTAACGTATATAAACCCAGTATGATCTGGGGGTCAGATAGGCAGTCGCTCCATGTAAAATACTGGTATTCAGCTACATCCGGTGAGACTGGAAGCCGGCCCCAAGATAGTTGAGAAAAGGCTAGTCATATGATGATGAGGTGGATGTATAACATAGCTACCATAGCCTCATGTTTTTTTTTTTTTAAATTTAAAAGTGGCCATTGTTGTTGTGTTGTTTTCAAATGTGTTTACTGGCTGATGAATGACGCAATATATATATCATAAGTAACCGGTAATTCCCACAGCTTTTGTCCTTCCAAAAGTATTAAAACAAATGACAACACAATTTTACCGCGGAAGTTTACGTTAAATGCACAATTGCAATGACAAGTTACAAAACAAAATATTAAGTATTCAGGAGCTTAATTTTATTTAAGATATTATTTCTAGTGATGCAACGATTATCACTTAGCGATTACGATGGCGATTACGATTATTGGACCTATTAATCGACGATTACGATTTCGATTACGATTATTTGGATTTATAAATAAAAAACGTACTTTCCATGAATCAACATAACATTTATTATCAGAAGAAATAATTTCAATGAGATATCAATAATTAAAATTAAGGTATTTTAAATGGCGGTCGCTCTAGGGTCATTTATGCCGAGCTGAATATGTTTTTCAAAAAGTTCTAACACAGTTGCTTGTTTTTTGGACGGAGGTTCGTTGGATTTGCTGGTACTAGGAATCGGATCAGAATCAGCAGGCTTGTAAATAATTTTATCAGAGTGAATTTTTTTAACATGGTTCCACATATTTGTAGTGTTCTTTCCTATGCAAGAGATTTTGGCGTCACAGTACTTACATTTCGACTTTTGAGTGGATTCTGCTAACTTTTCAAAGTGCTGCCAAATATCACTAGTTTGCTTTCGTTTCGATGACATTTTTGTCGTTTCTTGCAGTACTTAGGTAATTTATTAATGTAAACTACACTTAACTAACTTTGGCAAGAGAAAACCAACGTAAAATAATTTAAATACACCTCAGGAGATACAATTACTCGCCTTGCAATAACTCACTAAACAATGATCGCACACAATGACAAGATCGCGCACCCCTAGTAGCATTTTTTGTTGGCATTTAGTTGGGCCACATACCTCTGGTTAGTTGGCAAATGCATACAATTGGCGGGCAGTTTGCGGGTTGGGCCCAAAACTGTACTCGGGGCTTTGTTTCTAAGGTCTCGTAATGAAAAGCATACAGTGCATCGGCTGGGTTACTTACTTGCAGTGTTTTCTTACACAGAAAACGGCTAAGTACAATATTTAATCTTTGAACATCGTTATGGCCATGTTAGTTGACTAGCTTGACTTTGATTTTGTATTCATAAATGGAGTCACAATCTTCCTATTACTGTACTTTAAATAGATTTTTTCTTAATATTATCATCATCCTCCTGTCCTTACCAAAAATGTACCCATATTTGGTCGATCTATTGTCTTTCCTTATATCTCAATTTATTTATAACCTGCTATAATCTCAGTATTTACTCCATTTGTAGCATAACATAACATTTATTATCAGAAGAAATAATTTCAATGAGATATCAATAATTAAAATTAAGGTATTTTAAATGGCGGTCGCTCTAGGGTCATTTATGCCGAACTGAATATTTTTTTCAAAAAGTTCTAACACAGTTGCTTGTTTTTTGGACGGAGGTTCGTTGGATTTGCTGGTACTAGGAATCGGATCAGAATCAGCAGGCTTGTAAATAATTTTATCAGAGTGAATTTTTTTAACATGGTTCCACATATTTGTAGTGTTCTTTCCTATGCAAGAGATTTTGGCGTCACAGTACTTACATTTCGACTTTTGAGTGGATTCTGCTAACTTTTCAAAGTGCTGCCAAATATCACTAGTTTGCTTTCGTTTCGATGACATTTTTGTCGTTTCTTGCAGTACTTAGGTAATTTATTAATGTAAACTACACTTAACTAACTTTGGCAAGAGAAAACCAACGTAAAATAATTTAAATACACCTCAGGAGATACAATTACCCGCCTTGCAATAACTCACTAAACAATGATCGCACACAATGACAAGATCGCGCACCCCTAGTAGCATTTTTTGTTGGCATTTAGTTGGGCCACATACCTCTGGTTAGTTGGCAAATGCATACAATTGGCGGGCAGTTTGCGGGTTGGGCCCAAAACTGATGGCCTACGTGGATTTGCCTACGAAGGCCCAACTTGCGATGGGGCCAACGTGGATTTGCCTACCACCAACCAACCAACTACTACCAATGTGTACTACCGAGCTAGTAGTGTTGAACTAATAACCTTGTGTGAACACTAATGGGGTTGAAATAAAACCAACTAGCTTTCTGATCTAAGGCGCGGGTCATATACAAGTGGCGTATGGCGCTGGCGCGTGTGCGGGTACGCGGGGGCGAGGTAGTAGCAAGTAGCGGCGCCACTTACTCGGCGCCACCGCCATACGCCGTACGCCACTCGTGTTTGTCCGGCGCCCAAGCTGGTGATATACTTACTAAAATTCACTCGAACCCAACCAAATCGTGGTAACACAACGATAGCGACTTCTAATTGGACTACAACGCCATCTATCGAGGTTGGGGTACAACTTTTGAACCTTTACGATAATTATTATCATTATGGTTTCGGCATGAACATACCGCCCACCAAGGACATTTAGTGACGGAATGTCCTTCTTAAATTATCCTTAATTTTCAATTTTGCACTTTGTTTACAATATAAACCATAAATCTCAAATATAAACAAAAATATAAAAAATATGTTTCGTAAATCTAAGAGTTACTAAGAGTTAAGAGAGTACTAGTAAGCTCATACTGGGTGTACCAGTTTATACGTATCATCCCTAACAGGCCCATTGAAAGGCTTAAGTTGGACCGATGTAAGTTGTTATCATAACTTAAATCCCTACAAAAAACTCCCAACAGTAGGAATAGAAGCTGCAGGTCCATCGTTAGTTGGCCCAATGTTGTTTTAGTAATTTAAATCCCTACAAAAATCTCCCAACAGTAGGAATAGATGCAGCAGGCCCGTCGTTAGTTGGCCCAATGGTGTTATAATAACTGAAATCCCTGCAAAAATCACCCAACAGTAGGAATAGTAACAGAAGGCCCTTTGTTGGCTATTCGTTGGGCAAATAGTGCATGTTTATGACAATGGGCCTATTTTAAGTTTAGGTTGGCGGAACAACTAACCGTCTGCCAATACATTCCCAACTGTTGGCATAAGGAAGCCAACGGCAATTACTACTAGGGACGGCGCGGGAAATCCCCAAAACGAAATGTCAGGCAGGCTAGCCAAATTAGGTAACGTTCGGATACACGCACGTATGAAGAAAAGACGCATTTACGAAGTATGTTACACTAAATATTTTTTAATGAAAGTTAATAATTAAATTTCATAAATAATCGCTAAATAATCGATAGATTGGACGATTACGATTAATCGTGAAATAGCAATAATCGTCGATTACGATTAATCGTAATCGTAATCGTTGCATCACTAATTATTTCATGAATTATTATAATTTGCATAATCGTTAAAAATGCCTTCTGTATACTTACTTATTCCAACGAGCTTCGTTCAGAATTTGTCGTTGGTTAACGGTGTGTGAATTTATTCATATTTTGTATTCAAATGAGTTTCCTTCATTCGTTTTTGGGTTCTCATAAAGGTTCACAATAACCTCTTTGGACACCAATTTGATTTTAATTAGATATGTTTTTCGTATTCTAAATCATAATTTTGATGACAATCTGCTTGAAGCTTGAACTGTCAAAATTAGCTGATTTGATTTGACGGTTTTCGTTTAAATTCTAGTCCATTGCATAAAATGGTTGCCTGAGGGTAGCCCGCCGGGTAATCATATTTTAATCAATACAGGTTCCACACACTTGAAACACAGGTTCAACCTAGTTCGGGCAATAAGCAACAGTGCTCTATTTTACTTGTTTTGATACTTAATTGTAAATGTGCCCCTTTTGACAAATAAACGATTATTATTATAATATACTATCTAGCACTGGCCTGCAAATTGCAAAAAACGTAAGAAAATTTGAATTTCGTGGGTTACCCTGAAGCATTCACCTACTACAATTACTTTAACTCAACATGGTTACTTTAACTTGGTCAATTTTCAGTCTTGCCAAAGCATGATGTGTTTTGCCGTGCCGTATAGGTTTAAGGCGATTACACGAGCTAAACGCAAGTTTTATAATTAATAAAAGTATATGATTCACTGCTATAAACAAGACCAGAAAAATATATGATATTCTTCAGGATATATGCTAGCATGATACTGTTTTGAAAACATAATACAATTAATTTGGCTCGATAAAAAGAAATCACGAACTTACCTCTAAAAATATCTTTCAAACAATAAAAAACATACTAATATGCATGCGATCATTCTGATTTTTTAGCAAATAATTCTACAACCAATATATTAGCATGATACTGTTTTAGTTTTTTAATCCAATCAATAGTTTTTTTGTAAATCGATCGAAACCACTCATTTCGCACTATTTGGCCCGCAGTGGCTGACGTAACAACCACTTTGTAGCACTAGTTTTTTGTTTGTATTTGACCATCTTTTATACCATGTTTTTAAGCAAATAAATATTATTCTATTCTATTCAAGCTGATTAGAACTTTATTCTAACAGCATTTCAAACGAAGTTTGAACCACCACAAATAGAGTTGCTAATTTAGCTCGTCTAAGCGCCTTAAGGAAGGGACACAGGCCAGTGTTTAAATGTTTTATCATCCTTCACACCGTAACATTTAAAAATATCACAGCGCTGATATTCTCATAGGACCCAAAAGTAACAAACTTTAGTAAAGAGCATATCTTTTGATGAACTTACCACAAAAGCAACAAGTCGCAGCCTCGATCCAAAATTGAAAAGTTCTGGGACAGAAAAAGTTGACTACCTTTTTGATGACGAATCTTGGATGTGACCGGTCAAGGCTTAAAGGTTCAGTAAGGCGTATAACTCATTAATTACTTAACTTTTTTTTCCTTAGGTTAACTTTTTAGGGTTCCGTAGCCAAATGGCAAAAAACGGAACCCTTATAGTTTCGCCATGTCTGTCTGTCTGTCTGTCTGTCTGTCTGTCTGTCTGTCCGCGGATAATCTCAGTGACCGTTAGCACCAGAAAGCTGAAATTTGGTACCAATATGTATATCAATCATGCCGACAAAGTGCAAAAATAAAAATTTAAAAAAACATTTTTATTAGGGTACCTCCCCCAGACGTAAAGTGGGGAGCGATTTTTTTTTTAATTTTGACCCTGACGTGTGATATATTGTTGGATAGGTATTTAAAAATGAATAGGGGTTTTCTAAAATCATTTTTTGATAATATTAATATTTTAGGAAATAATCGCTCCGAAAGTCAAAAACAATGTGTCCCCCCCCCTCTAACTTTTGAACCATAAGTTTAAAAAATATGAAAAAAATCACAGAAGTAGACCTTTATATGAACTTTCTAGGAAAATTATTTTCAACTTGATGAGTTGAATAGTTTTTGAGTTATATAGCACTTTTTCAAAAAAACGCAAATGATAACTTTGTTTTTCATACAAATACTATGAAAAACAAAGTTATTTTTGCTGACGAAAAATGTTGGTATTTTTAATGGTCTGGGAAGCTACGGAACCCTACAGTGAGCGTGGCCCGACACGCTCTTGGCCGGTTTTAATCTTACATAAAACTTGATATTTGTCCTTCAACACTGCGTGCTTCTTCGCTTGCGTCATAGGCCTAACCAGGATACAATTTGGGTGTCAAATCAATTATTTTTTGTAAACTTATTATTAATTAACTCAAATCTTGCAATTGCGTTTCAAACCAGTTCCCTCGAACTGATTGAGCTGAAATTTTGCACACGACTTTGGTTCTGGTAACAATACATTTTTATGACAGATATAACTTGATCCTGCAGCCAAAATCGCCTCCTTACGAGAGACCTCATCAACGGTTCGTAGCACGGACACGAAATTTTTATACTTCTTTTCATTTTAATAAAAGTTTGTATAAATAATGTCGGTCGACAGTCTTATGTAATTCTTGAAGTTGAAATTGTTACTGTACTTAGCATGGAGTTGGAGAAACCTATGCCCAGAAGTGAAGCGCTAGATAATGATGATGATTTTATGAAATTAATTACTAAAAACTGACCCTCAACCCACAACTAAAAGCGTCATCATAAGACCTTAGTTTCGCGTGCAACAAAATTTTCCATATTTGAGTTTCTGAAATTGAGACAAGATCTTTAAAGACCATTAGACAAGACAATCTTAGCTTCGCACGCAACGAAATCTTCTGTTCCTAAAGGCTTCACACATAAAAGCTGCCGACCGCGATATTCCGACAAGGTCAAAAACTTTGATGTTGGGAGGCTATTTAGCGGCTTCAAAACATTGCAAGTCGAAAAGCTTTTGTCTGTGGCATGTTGCAATTGCTGAATACTTTTCTGTCACTACAGCCTAGCTTTTGTGGCGCCGGGCAACTGAGCGTGTACGTAGTCGGCTTTAGTCTGTAGAGCCCATAATACCGAGACAGGTAACAAATGGCGGACATTACGCAAGCTGAATGTAATAATACATCATGCTAATGTAAATACGTTTTTACCATGAGCTTAGCGCCGTCGGAGGAGAAAAAAGACTTACGTCAGAAGCTGATTACTTCCATATTGCAGCTTCCCTTGAATTTGAATCAAGTTGTATGATGTGAAGAAACTTGTGTGGTTTTGACAGACGAAGGACGTTACGAATGTTACGATCTTAACATTAGTTTGGGTCATTCGGTAGTATTTCATCATCATTATCTTTCTGTCCTTATTCCAGTTTACTTATTTGGGGTCGGCGCGATACTTATTCTTCTTCCACTCTCGTCTCTCCCCTGTCAGAGGACACGACATCATTTACACCTCCCCTCTAATCAACATTCTTCTTTAGAAAATATGGATCGATTGTGTGAGGAATGATATGAAAGAAAAAGTAGCAAATGATAGTGTGACTGTTTTCTGGGAAGAATGGAAGAAAAAAACCGGCCAAGAGCGTGTCGGGCCACGCTCACTGTAGGGTTCCGTAGCTTCCCAGACCATTAAAAATACCAACATTTTTCGTCAGCAAAAATAACTTTGTTTTTCATAGTATTTGTATGAAAAACAAAGTTATCATTTGCGTTTTTTTGAAAAAGTGCTATATAACTCAAAAACTATTCAACTCATCAAGTTGAAAATAATTTTCCTAGAAAGTTCATATAAAGGTCTACTTCTGTGATTTTTTTCATATTTTTTAAACTTATGGTTCAAAAGTTAGAGGGGGGGGGGGACACATTGTTTTTGACTTTCGGAGCGATTATTTCCTAAAATATTAATATTATCAAAAAATGATTTTAGAAAACCCCTATTCATTTTTAAATACCTATCCAACAATATATCACACGTCAGGGTCAAAATTAAAAAAAAAATCGCTCCCCACTTTACGTCTGGGGGAGGTACCCTAATAAAAATGTTTTTTTAAATTTTTATTTTTGCACTTTGTCGGCATGATTGATATACATATTGGTACCAAATTTCAGCTTTTTGGTGCTAACGGTCACTGAGATTATCCGCGGACAGACAGACAGACAGACAGACAGACAGACAGACAGACATGGCGAAACTATAAGGGTTCCGTTTTTTGCCATTTGGCTACGGAACCCTAAAAACGTTGCGCCGACCCCGAGTAACATGGGAAAAGTGTAGGGAGGTGATGAATTCTTCTCTTTACAAGGTAGATGTAGTAGATGCTTCACAAATATTCGAGAGGACCGTGTTGGGGGGTGATGACTTGACTCTTTTAGACACAAGAAGTGTTCAAAGTGTTGTAACGTAATCCCTTGCCCAGTGAGACAGATTAGCGTCCATAAATCATGGCTTTGAAGACATAAATGACTTTGTTACCAATTATGAATCTTAAGTCGAACATTGTTCGCGGATTACCACGATTAAGAAATCTATGAACAGTGTATTAGCTTTATAAGGAAACTTTTCCGTTTTTGGTTTGAGCAGTATATCTAGTTTTGAAGCGATTAAATAACTATTTTCCGAAATCTGGTTTTCTGTCAATTTAATCTAAGACTAAATTAATCATAATTAAATTACATCTCATAAATTTAAATTAGAAGATTACTTATAGCTTTTGAGCGTGCTAAAGACCGTACCGTCTCCAAACCACGATAGAAATCTTTTGTAACCAAGAATTAAGATCTCTTTTGTGGTTCAGCCATCTGACCCCACATTCACAAAGCTTCGACTCAATTTCGATTCGGGAAGTCGTATGTCTATCTCGCTTGTTTTCGTTATGCCAAAAAAGGATAGAAATACGACTTGTCTAATCGAAATAACATTCCGAGTGCTTGTATAAGGAGGCTGGTCTCCATTTTGTATAAACATGACCGTTAATATTAATCTTTGATCTTCTGACCAGTGAAAGTTAAGACCCGATTAACTAGTTTTTTTTATAAGATGTGCGTTGATGGGCTTATCTTACAGGCTTCTTTATAAAAAGTGGTTCGTGGTTGTTTTAACCATAATCTTTGACACTCAGCGGCTGAAAAAATGAAGACCACAAGATGGTCATTACGAAACTTTTTGTTTTAAGCTTGGAATATTAGCATCAATCAATCTTAGTGCGGGGTTCGCATTACACACCTATTTGTTTCCGTGCCTCGGAAAACACGGGTCTCGGTTGTCATTTGTAGTTGTATTTGACCGTCGTTACAGGTAATCCAGGAGCAGAAAGTCTGACAACCAGTCTTACCGAGGTGTATCGTATTAATCTTACTGGGTTGTTGAGGTCAGATAGGCACTCGCTACATGTAAAATACTAGTAATCAGCTGCATCCGATAAGACTGGAAGTCGACCCCAATAAAATTGGGAAAAGGGCCAAGCAGATCATGACTATACTAAGTATTCAGTATTGCAGATGGTGCTGGTCACCAGAACTGCAACTAGTGCAAAGTCATAAAACAGCAATAGGCATCCTTAAGGCGCTTAGACGAGCTAAATTAGCAATTCTATTTGTGGTGGTTCAAACTTCGTTTGAAATGCTGTTAGAATAAAGTTCTAATCAGCTTGCACTACAAAGTGGTTGTTACGTCAGCCACTGCGGGCCAAATAGCGCGAAATGAGTGGTTTCGATCGATTTACAAAAAAACTATTGATTGGATTAAAAAACTAAAACAGTATCATGCTAATATGTATATTGCTTGTAGAATTATTTGCCAAAAAATCAGAATGATCGCATGCATATTAGTATGTTTTTTATAGTTTGAAAGATATTTTTAGAGGTAAGTTCGTGATTTCTTTTTATCGAGCCAAATTAATTGTATTATGTTTTCAACACAGTATCATGCTAGCATATATCCTGAAGAATATCATGTATTTTTCTGGTCTTGTTTATAGCAGTGAATCATATACTTTTAGTAATTATAAAACTCGCGTTTAGCTCGTGTAATCGCCTTAATGCTGTTTTTTTATTCCTGACTAAAAAAATTATGATTCTGGTTAATTATCATAGAAAATACTTCTTCATAATTCTGGCGTCCTGGTAGTTTGTGAGACTTTACTATCCTTGTTTGCGTTTGTTCCCGTTCAGTTACACCATGTTGTGTTATACTGTATTGGAAGAAAATATTCCGACAAGTAACACTGTAACTCAATACCACATTTTTGTATTTCCTATCGATATATTCGGAAGTCCAGGAAACAATCCCTAATACTATGGAAACACGGGTAATTAAAATTACCCATGGACCCGCTAATGGGTCGATCCACCGGGACCACGGGTAACGACTCTAAAAATTTGGGTTTGTATTTTTTATTTTATCATATAAATAAAAATTGACGAAGATAAAACGCATCAAAGATCATGAGCGGAGGCTTATAACATCACCTGTGGGTGAAAAGTTTATCTACATGTGATATCACACAAGTTTTCGATACACTGTTTTTGTTTTCGTGAAAAAAGAAAAAACATGTGACCAACATTTTTTGGCAATATAACTGACTGGACTGATTAGTTGTTTTTTCATCTACCTTCCCTATTATAAAAACCCACAGCTACATTGGACAAAAATACTCTCAGATCAAAGATCACAGTAATGCATAGGTACAAGCAGTAATGACAGGTTGTCGCTACGACTGTGTCCCTGAAGGTCGGAGAGGTCAGATAAATAGCTATGACGGTGTACAAGATGTTATGATAAAAAGGTGCTGTGTCATGGTTAGAGGAATTGGCGTGATATAGACTTTGGGATGTGACATTAGCAGTTTCTATAAAGGGTGTAAATGATATTATTTTTTGTTCTACATCATACCTGGGGACCTTCTTGTTACGGAGATGTTGGGGGTCAATGTTCCAACATTTACACAAGGTTTTTTTAAATACATGTTTTTAATGTACGAAATTGAACGACTCCCACGCTATTCGAGGTATTCCTCAGTGCGCAATCCATCCACCAGCGCAATGTTTCGAATACGTTACATTGACTTTTACCGTCAAACTAGGGTTAGGTACCTACTTAGGTCCATGATCACCAAAAAGATGACGGTTTGATTATCTAAAAACAGCTGTTTATAACACCTTTTTGTATGGGAACATATTACAGTGACAGTTGTTTTTAGATAATCAGACCGTTATCTTTTCGATGAACATGGACCTAGTTTGATGTACTGAACGCTTGGTTAACGGCTTCGTGAATAGTGTTTACCGCTCGTAGAGAGCATAACATAACATCACAACAGGTAAGGCAGAAGTGCTAGTAGTTCCCGTATAATAGGGCGAGCCAATTGCCATCAAACAGGCACAAATCTGTCAGAAAATGATTGGATAAATGCCGATAAGATTAGATGACGAAAACATCTTGTTGGCAATGTAAGCTCTGTGTAGGTGACTTGACTTATCCAAATATTTCTTTGTATCATGCTTAGGTACTCTTCATCTGGCATGCTTTTTTCTAAATAGTAGCTGAATAGTATTTTATTTGGAGCTATTGCCTATCAACAGGTCAGTTCCCCAGTGAAAAGGTATCTTGGTAAGACTGGTTGTGTGTGTAAAAAAAGGTGTTGCGTCATAGTTAGAGGAATTGTCATACCTAACTGTTGTTGTGGACTTTGGGACGGTGTACAAGTAATATACTATTAACTGCCTGCTTGCTGATCATGAAATAATTGGTCCGACTAATAGTTCGGGCAAAGCGCTATTGAGTTTTTCCATCAAGGACTCTCCAGCCCGGATAGTGATGTTGATAGTAATCTGATGGGGTGTAGTATAGGTACACCTCTACTTAACCTTTACACATAGGTAAGTGGTGTTACCATAAAAACGCAATGAGTGCGCAGAGTTTTTTAATTAAAATTTTACCATAAAGGAGCTCGTGGCAAAAACTAATAGCCGCTCGGGGCCGTGCTGGCCTTGGTTGGTCTGTGGATGGGTGACCACCCAGTTTCCTCCATGCCTCGGAAAGCACGTTAAGCCGTTGGTCCCGGCTGTCATTTGACAGTCTTTACAGATAGTCAGTAGGCCCAGAAAGTTTCAACCAGTATAATCAAGGGGTATCGTATTCCCCAGTAATAACTGGGTTGTGGAGACCAGATAGGTACTTAGAAGCTTAGAGTGGAAGCTGACCTCAACCTAGTTAGGAAAAGGCTAAGCAAATGATGATGACCATAAGAAAACCAAAACTAATCTGATATTTTCTTTTTGAAAGTCTGTTCATAAGTAGTCCCACATGGCTTCACCTTCGACTTTGTTGCCTATAAAATAAACACACCAAATGTATGCACGTTCAAACTGTGATAATAAAAGTACATAATAAGCTTTACAAAGTCTCATATTATAAGCATGCTACATGTTTTAACCCTTGCCTCATGACAGCATGGACTTTGATCTCGGTACACTTAAATAGATTTACTACATAATTACTAGGTAGGTCTCTTAAAACAGTAATTAAGTACCTACTGATGATGTTTCCATTAAGTTTCTGATTCCCCGAATAAGTCGTATTAATAATAATTAATTGTTCACTTAAAAACGTATCTTTAAGATCACTTCTGATTGGTGATCTTACATGTTAAGAGCGGAGAGGTGCTTTACGTTATTATTTTAAACGTTTTGTTTAACTTAATGAGGTACCTACTTTTAGTGTATTTACTTTTTATGTCTTCATCGGTGTCAATTTTAGATTTTTATGGTTTTTGTAAGAATTATTTGCTGTTAACT
This sequence comes from Xestia ashworthii, assembly GCA_950022955.1. NCBI lineage: Eukaryota > Metazoa > Arthropoda > Insecta > Lepidoptera > Noctuidae > Xestia > Xestia ashworthii. Next base: position 12,111,936 of record OX465560.1, on the reverse strand, counting down.
GGCGAAATGTCGGTGTTCAACTACTATAATGGAAACCTCTGCCTTTCCCTACGGGCGTTACTGTCGTGATGTTATGTTATTTACTACTGTTTAAAAAGTCATTCAAAGCTTGTCTATGGTACTCTTGAGGGCCTAGAAGACAAATGACATTTGATGCTGGAAAAGTAAAAAATACAAGCTGTAAAAGAACACTTCGAGAAGCCGTCAAGCAAGCATTTTGTACCTACATAACTAAGCAACTATAAGCTTCACTATAAGTAAAAGTTATTGCTGATAAACTGACTTTGTTTTTAGGATTTAAAATCACGGTTTCGGTTCGGTAGGACTCAATGTAACGAACTTAAACCATGGTGCTGTTGGATACATGGATAGGTAAACAGGTCATGGAGATATTTCAAGTAGTTAAAGTAAACTTTAAAAACTTTAAAGTAAACCTTAAAACTTGTATTTAAAAAAAAACTTCTTAAAAAACTCGGGTACATTGTTCCCCATTATCTTTATAACTTAACGGTTATCTATATCGGGTATGATCCAGAAAAAAAAATGCAATCATTAAGGGGGAGAACAAGTGCCTTTTGGTTTTGGTAAGGGTACTTTAGCACCCTGTACAGGACAGGCACTCCACTCACTCTACTAGACCACATCTATCAGTGGCGAGGGGTTCATACAACTCAACCCCGGCTTCCCTTCGAAACAGCCACTGTAGATACCGGAGTCTACTATTGCTAGAAGTAAAACAATGTAGGTAATTCAGTTAGGATGTGATTGCCCAAACATGACTCAAACTACAAATGGTTCATGTAAAATATGCACTTTTGACAACACTAGTTGACTCACCAGCGCGCCACCGCTCCGGCCGACTGTCTGACAACGACTGACCGCCCTCGTGAGAGTTCGCTGCACCCCCGCAGGGGGGTGCGGCAGGCGGGTTATGGGCATTGCCCTTGGTCCCGCGGGATCGATTGCGCCCGTAAGCATACGGGCGCCGTCCTTGGGTTGGCCGATATAGGCCTCGGCCGGTGGCGAGCGCGCTAGCGCCGCTCGCCTGTGGGTTAGTGTCGCATAGTGTGGGTAGAGGGCGCCACGGTGTTAACCGTATCTTCACGCCGCCTCGGCGGTCTGTCACCGCCAGGTGGAACTCCCGGTGCCCCGGGAGAAGCCTAGCGGGTGATGACCAGCCAGAGGCGGCTGGGGCTGCCCCCTACCAGGAGAGGGGCCCCCGCCCACAGCGTTATCGAAGCTAGCCGATGCGCTCCGGGCTAAGGGGCCATGTATGTATGTGTGGACGGTATTGTGTTATAGTAACACCGTCCATGTTTGCGAGTACATAGCGCGCCCGCGCCGCTATGTGTCGCGTGAGTACAATCGAGTGTGGAGTCGTGCGGGTATGAGGTGGGGGGTGGACGTCGTGCCTATATTAACTTAGAACACGACGTTTCACCAAGTGTGTGTAGTGTGTGTGGAGTCTTTTTGGTGAGTGTGTCGCTTGTAATAAATACATAAATAAAAGCGACACGCTCAGGGGTCAATCCGGTGGGGTGGCGTCCTTCACGTCCGCTACTAAATCCCGCGGTAATCGTCGCGGGGGGCGCCCCGCGTCGGGCGGCCGTGTGTGCCATGCGCTATCTCCTTGATGTGCGGCCAGGCAGAGGCGTCGGCTCGCGTAAACATGTTGGACGCGAGGCGGCCGCAGAAGTCCTCCAGGCTCTCGATGTTGAGGTCCCGCTTGACGACGCTGTTCCTCACGTAGCGTGGAGCTGCCACGATTTTCCTCAGCGTCATGTTTTGTTGTTTTTCTAGGTCCTTCCTGGCTTTCTCGCTCGTGAGGGCGAGCCAGGCTGGGGCGGCGTATGTGAGGAGTGGACGAATGTACGCTTTGTACACGCCCAGCTTGGCACGCAGCGGGAGGCGGGATGAGAGCACTGGGTGCAGCAGGAAGCGGGCGCTCCTGCTCTTCGCGACGAGAGTGCGGACGTGTGGCGCCATGGTGAGCCGACTGTCGATGGTGACTCCTAGGTATTTGGCCTGGTGGAGCCACTTGACGTCGGCGCCTTGCAGTTTCAAGGGTGGTGGCTGTTTGTAGCCGCCCACAGTCAGTGCCTGCGTCTTTCCCACATTCACCGACAACCTCCATTTGGAAAGCCATTCTGGCAGCAGCTCGAGCACGCGCTGCAGCTTGACTGCCGCGTGTTGCATGTTGAGTGAGGTGGCGATGTACGCGGCATCATCGGCGTACAGCGCGAGCGTGGTGTCCGGAGTCGTGGGGATGTCGTCGGTGAAGCAGGAGTAGCACCATGGGGAGACGCAGCTTCCCTGGGGCACTCCAGCCGCGATGGGGCGGGCGCATGATAGCGCTCCGTCAACCACCACCCTGAAAGTCCTGTCCTGTAGGAACGAGGAGACCACTCGTATCAAGCGACGGGGCGCTTCTGTCATAGACAGCTTGTACAGCAGACCGTCATGCCATACTTTGTCGAAGGCTTTCTCCATATCCAAGAATGCTGCAACTGCTCGCTCCTTCTTGTTCACAGCCGACGTGAGCAGGTGCAGCACCTTCGACAGCTGGAGCGTCGTAGAATGCTCGGATCGGAACCCGAACTGTTCCTCGCGCGGCTGCACATATTTCTGAAGGTGTCGCAGCAGGAGTTGCTCAAACACCTTGGAGATGCAGGAGAGGAGTGTGATGGGCCGATAGCTTCCAGGCTTCTGGATGTCCTTGTGTGGCTTCGGTAGTAGAATGACGCGCCCCTCTTTCCACGCAGCCGGGAATACCCCGGTGCGCAGGATCCCTGTGAACAGGCGCGCGAGTGCCGCGACGGTGCGGTACGGCAACTGGCGCAGCGCTGCGTTTGTGATCCCGTCAGCTCCTGGGGCCTTTCTCGGCTTCGTCCGGAGGATGGCGCGTCTCACAGCGCACGGCGAGAAGAAGACTGGATCCTCTTCTGAAGCTATCGGCGAGGCAAAGTACTCCCCAAGGTGCCTCTCGACTGCTGCGACGTGCTCTGTGTTGGTAGTCGGGTTCGGCTGGAACTGACGCTCCAGGTGCTCCGCGAATATTTCGGCTCGGTCTGCTGCAACGTACCTGAGCGTCCCGTCGCTGTGGCGCAATGGGCGCACCGGGGCTGGGGTGTTCGTAAGCGTCCTACACAGCTTGTGGATCGACGGCCAGTCACCCTCGGCCGCGTCGATTCGTTCCTCCCAGCCCGCGGCGTTGAACTCCTGCAGCTTGACCCTGACCTTCTCCGCCAGACGGTTGAGGTCACGTTTTACCGTGGGGCATCCTGTGTCCTGCCACCGCCTGCGTAGGCGCCTTCTTTGGGCGACGAGTTGCTTGATGTGGGCGGGGAGGGGCTTGTAAACAATCCCCCCCGGCGGCGTCGGCACTGTGGTTGTCGCCTCTTCTAAGGCGCGCTGGATGCAGGCGGTGAGCTCCTCCGCTAGTTTCTCAACGTCGGCGGCGGTCTCTACGGGCCAAGTGGGTGTGGTGGTCTCCAGTTTGTCCTTGTATACGTCCCAGTCAGTTATTCGACGTGGCGCGGGAGGCGAAAGTCTCGTCGGCATCTCTGATAGGACGACGAGTACAGGCTGATGATCCGATTGTAACTCGTCGTCGATCACTTGTTGGGTGAGCTGGCAACCGAGGCCCTGGTGGATCACGATGTCCAGCACGTCCGGGGAGTGCGCCTGGTTGTCGGGGTAGTGCGTTGGTGTGTCAGGGCCGGACACCGTGACCGCCCCACCACTCGGACCGGTACTTATAACCGAGCGACGTGCGCGCATGAGGCAACTTGTAGTGTGATATCTACATACACTACATCCCTTCCTTATTTTAGTTTATTTTATTTCTATAAGAATACTACCTGCTTACTACCTATAACGTTGACTATCACGGTTATCACTACTCACTTATATTACACGCAGCAAGGGCTTACGTGTACGTCTACCTCTCGCGGTGTCTCGTAGTCGGAACGACTGAACTGACCGACCCCCTCCACTCGTGTCATGAGACAATGCATTATATCTATTGCATTGACACAACCACTACATATATCCCTTCCTTTTCAACAAATTGTATTCATTGTAAAGTTGTACAAAGACGAATACGGTTAGGATGGGAGCCTTCGGAAAACTTGCAGAATGCATATGTATTCAAGTCTAAAATCCCGCAAACACTGAAAACACTCGTGTACAACCAATGCGTTCTCCCAGTGATGACGTATGCTTGTGAAACGTGGACGCTGACTCTCGGGATACTTCACCGCCTGAAAGTAGCGCAGAGGGCAATGGAACGTGCAATGCTTGGCGTCTCTTTGAGAGACAGAATACGAAATGAGGACATTCGCCAACGCACCCGAACTACCAACATAGGTACCCGGGTTGCTCCACTAAAATGGCAATGGGCCGGACATGTTTCCCACAGAGACGACAACAGATGGTCGTACAGAACCCTTCACTGGAGACCTCGCACAGGAAGCAGAAGTGCCGGCAGACCACCTGCCAGATGGTCGGACGACATCAAAAGACAGCAGGGCCGACCTGGACTAGAATCGCTGCATCAAGAGCATCGTGGAGAGCCATGCAAGAGGCATATGTCCAGCAGTGGACTTTGAGATGCTGAGAAGAAGAAGAAGAGAATCAAAGTTGTTAGATAATCATACTGAATTACTTTTAATATTTTACGTATACAATCAATCTTCCATAAACAAGACAAACCGTTTTTTGTTTGTTTTAATAAGAATGCTTTACTTTCTCAGACTATACAGTTACATTTGAACATCTCCACCGAGTGTAAAGTAGGATTGAAGCTGTTAAACAGTGTTTAACATCTTTTCATATCTTTAAAACTTAATGGTCTACTTTAACCATTGGGTCAGTACGATGATATGACCTCGTCTCCCTATTTCCATATTCTTTTCTTTTTTTTTTTCTTTGACGACCCGAATAGCACAGCGGTAGTGAGGCTACCTTATGTTCTTAGGGTCCAAGGATCGAATCCTGGTAGGAGAAAATGTTTGTGTGATGAGCGCGGACATTTGTTTCAGACTCATTACAAACAAAAAGTATCTGCGTAGTATATCAAATATCTAGTGTCCACGACACAAGCCTCGCTGCCCAGCGCAGCACTAGATGGCGCTGTGTGTTATTTCTAGCGATATTTATTTATTATTATATTTACTTATTATTTTGTTGAATGACTGTAACAAACAAGTAAAATCAGTACACCAATTCGGTTTGATATTACTAATTGACACAAAGTCGATTTTCTTTCTTTAAAGATTTGGATTTATCGATCTTATCCCTAAATCCCGGCAGGCACACTTCTGAGCTTCTGACATTTGATCTGACGTTTACGCCCGTTTAGTTGAGATCAATTCATTATGGTATTTTGTATAACTTGTTTGTATAATCTGTGTATTCTGCAAATATGTCGAGTCATAGGCAAAACCAATGTATCAAATTATTCATTTTCGATTTTATAAAATTACTCCGAATAGTTTACAGAAGAACTTTTTTTTGTAGGTGTTCATTATGATGAGTGTAGACTATTAAAACAAAGTTTGATATTGACGCAGCATGGTACAGGATTCCATTAATCCAGGAGCATTCTCCTACAACGTAACATATACTGAGAGAATTTCTCTTACATCGGTACATACAGTTGTTGTGTTTGTATTTTAAAATTATTACATTTTCCTTCTGTTTTCATTTTTTTTTTTCTAGTATCTTAACTTTTAAACACAGTCCTAGTTATCTAATTTAAGGTTTGCTACACATTTAGTTATCAATGTATGTTGGAATTAGTATCTAATACTTTAATGTTTGCATGCCAATTTTTATGGCGAAATGTGTCATTGTACGAGTATTAAGTACATATTATTTTTACCACCTTTTTTACTTACCATATTTATTGCAAATAAATATTTTTTCTTTGAATTATTTGACTTTGATCATATCTTCAATGTTTTGTGGCTGGTAACCAAATACACACGTTTTGGTACATTGGTTCTACGAGTACAATAATAGATTTTAATTTCCTAATCCAGTTCTCGAAAAATCGAAACCGAAATGGCAGGGTAGAGCTACTTTGCTGCCATCCCAGAACCATTGTCCTCAGTTTGTAAATATACCAAGATCCGTTTGATCCCCGATCTTACTCGTTTCTATCTTAGTCGTTTGATACCCATTTCAGCACACCTAATTACAACACTGTGCCCTTATTATCACCCAATTTTTTCGTAGTTTCCTTTTTACCAATTTATCTTTAAGTATATAAAAACTACAACATTTTTATTTGGCTGTTCCACCTTTTTTTTTTTTTTTTTTTTGCAACCACGTTCGTGTTATTTTTCAGAAACTTAGTTTTCGTTAGTTTCCGTTGATAGTATAATATTACCATACTTACAATACAATAACTTACTTTACAATACTTTACTTTTTTTTTCTTCGGTGCCCAATACGTGCAATTGAATGGACGCCCCTTGCTTCCAATTTAATGGATGCCATTGACCTACCACGCGCAAACAGTGCGTGGCAAGTGTGCTATGTCTTTCGAAGCATCGGTTCCAGGGTACACGCACCAATTTCATGTAGGTTCGTACTACCCAACCCACACACAACCAGTAAACACCAATCAATACTTCGAAAGACATGCCACCACGGTGTTTTCCTTCACCATTTAAAGATCATCCACTGGTGATGAGTGGAATAATAACACAAAATGCTGGCCTGGTTTCGAACCCATGACATATGTCTGGCTAGGCCATCACAGCTCTTAATAAATAAATATCTGCCATTTCTGACCAGTAGGTATATTCTACTGCCATTCCCGTCATTGCATGATGGACATGTCAATTCAATGACCAGTATGTATATTCTACTGCTAATACTGTCAATTTAATGACCTGGGGCCCAAGTCTGCTATTTTTATAAATTCGTCACTCCAACACTATTCCCTATCCATCCCATTGTAATTTTGCTTAAAGTTCGTAATCCACTAAATTTACAATGGTCGATCATTTGTCGGTCAATTATGGTCTCGTAATAAAATTGTGTTTTAATGACATTGTCGAATTGCCATTATTATAAAACCCATACTGCAGATGGTTTTCGAAATTTACTACTAAATGCGAACATTTATTCATGCCATACTTCATTTGTAATACATTTTCACACATTTGTCAATATGTATGAGATTACCATTCTATGACATTTCTTTTAATGGACTGTCGTCATTATATGTAGAAACAGAACTTGACAGAATTTGACAGAATTTGCCAGAACTTGACAGAGCTTGCCAGAACTTGACAGAACCTGACAGAACTTGCCAGAACTTGACTGGACTTGACAGAACTTGACAGAACTTGAGAGAACTTGACATAACTTGACATAACTTGACATAACTTGACATAACTTGACATAACTTGACATAACTTGACATAACTTGACATAACTTGACATAACTTGGCATAACTTGACATAACTTGACATAACTTGACAGTACTTTGACAGAACTTTACAGAACTTGACCATTATGAAATGATCAACTATTCAGACACTATTATAATAGCAGACTTGAGGCCCTGAAGGTATATGCTACTAATATCACCGTCATTCTCTGATGACTTGTCAATTTGACCAGTAGATATATTTTACTGCTGTCACTGTCATTCTCTGATGACTTGTCAATTTGACCAGTAGATACATTCTACTGCTATCACTGTTATTTCACAACTGTCATTTGAATGACCAGTAGGGATGTGCTACTGCTATCACTGTTATTTCACAACTGTCATTTGAATGACCAGTAGGAATGTTCTACTGCTTATTGGTTTATTTAATGTATGTGCTTTTTGTTTTATTATTTAATGTAGCACCAATCAAATAACTAAGCATTAGGTCCCGGGCTCGACTCATAAGTCGGGCAGCGTCACAGCTTCTTAATCAAGAACATCCCAATAGCATGAACGACGCCAGCCAATATAGCAATAATAATGGACACATTATTGATTAGTATGTTTGCCCTCTATTGCCACATCCAGTACAGTCACTCACTTTTTAGTTTGGATCCGTAGTTGCTTGGATGGTGATTAGCTACTAGATAAATTTGTTTTGTTATTATGACCGCTTACCCTCATATTTTATTATTTTTTCTATGAGCATAAATGCGGAATAATTCTGTATGTTCATAAACATGTTATTTATATAGACAAATAGATATATATTGTTTACGATATATTTCCCCTGAATATTGTCAAGTCAAATTACCAGCCTATGCTGCTTCCATATCATTACAGTGATGATATCAATTTAAAAATCTGTATTTTATGTTGTCTCTAGACCCAAACAGTTAATCGTTAGTCCAATATCAATTTAATGATCAGTATAACTGTTTAATAAACTGAATAAACTAAAAATAACTTATGTTATTTCCTTTGTATCAAATAAATGACTAGACACTACGTCGCCTTACTTGCTTCATTATGTTTTGAAATTATCCAAAATAACCACCAATCAAACACTTCTTCCTATCTCTTTGAGAAATAGAAGCATGAAGGTATCACACCAGCTTACCTTACTAGCCTCATTATGTTTTGAATCACGTACACACATCACACATAATATTGTTATCACTGGTGAGTTTTATAAACGTGATTGTGATTATTTGCACCCCACAAAGGAAACCAGTAAACCTCGTTATTAGTCAGTTTAGCAATAGATACATAATACTAATAAAAATCAAATTAATCGTTTCTAAAAACTGTTGGCAATGCATCTGCATTCCGATCTAATGAGTCGTAACACATTCAAGCGTACGACAGCTTTATAAGACTGCCGTCGCCCCGTTACTTATAAAATGTTTTGGTTACCTACTTGAATTATAACATTTGTTGCGTAATTGTAATAACACAATGATTTAAATATGATGATTGAACTTAATAGGTAAGCTGTTTTGGCATAGTTAAGGAACTAAAATGATAGTGTCGCACACTTTAGTATTCCTCCCTTATTTAGGTTATTTTAACACTATTATTACACTTGCATTCCATAGGTTTATCCTCGTCGCCAATGTAAAATATGCACTTTTAACAACACTAGTTGACTCACCAGCGCGCCACCGCTCCGGCCGACTGTCTGACAACGACTGACCGCCCCACCACTCGGACCGGTACTTATAACCGAGCGACGTGCGCGCATGAGGCAACTTGTAGTGTGATATCTACATACACTACAGTTCAACGTATGGTTTTTGCAAACATTATTAAAAAGATGCACCGAACCGCTTTACCCTTCGCTACTCACATGTAAAGTTTTCCATCAGGCGAAGTCTGGCAGAGACATTAAAGCAATGCAATTAAGTATATTAAAACTTATACATGTCTTTAGTATAAGTGAAAACAGGTCTGTACTTACGTTGTCAGTTTTTTAGCCTCACTTCTTCATTCAAATTACTTCAAGGCCACTACAGTTTATGTAAACAATATTTTTTACACCTTACACCATAACCAACTAATCAATAGAGATGATGTCAACGTTACTTAATCACAAAGTGTAAGATCAACAACAGTTTTTTCATTGAAAAGCTAATTTTTAGTGAGTGGTTAGCAAACCAGTACCTTACATTGGTTTCTCATTACACAGCATTAACTCTGCCCGCGGCTTTTGTCGTTATCGTCGGAAATTATCCCACGGGAACATTTATTACAAATGTTATATAGATGTAAAACTTGTTTGTTATTATGTATTTGGTTGTAATCTTCGGAATACTGGACCGATTCCGAACATTGTTTCATTAAGGGAATGCATACATTATTCCTGACTGATATACGCTACATCTAAAATATTCCCCTGAGTACGATCGAACAAGCTATTTGGCTTACACTTTACAATGTAATTTGTGGGTTAAACTGTGGACCAATTAGCTTGTTCGATCGTACATTCTGTATATAACGGGAGCGAAGTCACGAGTTAAAGCTAGTTTTAAATAAAGGGTGTAAATAGACCTTTAAATAAGCCGAAAGGCACTTGTTCTCCCCGTCATTGCGATTTTTTTTTGTTCTGGACATAGGAACTTAGTTACGGAGATATTGGAAGTCAAAGTTATAACTTTCTCACAAGTTTTTTTTTTTCTAAATGTAGTTTTTAAGGTCATTACTTTACTTAAATACCTCCATAACCTCGTTTTCTTTTAAATACACCAAAAAAGTAGTTTCCCAGCAATAACTTTTGTCCAGGGTTACTTAGTTTGATGTACAGAATACTTGGTTAACGGCTTCTGTTAACACCCTGTATGAATGACATTCGGAGATAATGTAGCTTGTAGCTTCTAGGAGGCGCCGACTCCTTCACTCATACTTCTGTCTCTTTCTTAAGTTCGATAGCTCATATACTATCGGCCAAGCACTGTATCTATGAGTACGTATCAAAACGTCACCTGTTCGTTCGTCAAGTTCGTGAAACGTGTTCAGAAACTGGTATTTTCAATAAAGTACACATGATACATTCTCCTTTAATGTTCGTCCAAGGCCCTTGGTGACATAATATATATTTTGTTTGTTTTTTTGTGTTTTAATATTAAGTAATGTACAGGGAAACTGGCTCTACATCATCTGGCGTTATTAGAGAGGTCTTCATTTTCAATATCATGGATAAATAAATTATTATACAGGGTGTAAACCACCTTATCACGAAGCCGTTAACCAAGCGTTCTGTACATCAAACTAAGGTCCATGTTCACCAAAAAGATGACGGTTTGATTATCTAAAACACCTGTTTAAAACACATTTTTGAATGGGAACATGTCAAAGTGACAGCTGTTTTTAGATATCAGACCGTTATCTTTTCGGTGAACATAGACCTAAGTAACTTTACGCAAAAATTATTGCTGGCAAACAACTTCTTTTTTTGAGGTTTATTTATTTATTATATTTGGGAAAACAAACAGTAGTATATTAAGTATAAACAGTGTTGTCTTAAAATTAAACTTACCAAATATACTACCCACAACATTTTCCACAGGTTAATCATGTTTTGTGGTAGAACTCAATGTAACGCACTTAAAACATTGTGCTGATAGATGGATTTAATAGTACGGGGGTCGTGGAGGTGTTAAAAGTCAAAATCTTACGAAAAAAAACTTGTTTTTAAAAAAAAACTTGTCAAAAAGTTGTAACTTTGACCCCCCATATCTCCGTAACTAGAAGGTTCCCATGTATGGTGTAGAACAAAAAAATGATCGCAATGATGGAGAGAACAAGTGCCTTTCGGCTTCGTGAAGAGGTGTTTTACACCCTTTATTTATACCTTGTTGTATGATGTAAGGGAAATTAATTCCCAAAACATATTTTCATGTTTCAAAAATTAAAACTTTATCGTTTCGTCATATCTTTGATCCATTAACATCCAAAATAACGGCTATAACTTTAATTAAAAATAAACATATTCTACGACAAGTTGCCAATTAATATTCTTGATCAGTCTTTTAATATGCAATATAACAGTAATTCTTACTCACATTTCTTTCCAAATAAGACACAAATAAACTGCCAAATTCGATCAATAAACGAGGTTAATTCCCAACCAAACACCGTAATACTTCGACCGAAAAAGGCAATAAATCTTTCAAAAAAGAGGCCATGCACAAGACCTTAATATCTTTGAGAACAAGCGTCAATCATGTCAGAAATGCATTGATTATTCGATCAAAAGTGTTCGTTTCGCCGAAACCAAAGAACTGCGATACGAACACTGAGTAGGTACTTACAGAAGCTCTGCTCAACTCACACGTAGGGATTCTTCACGTACCGGTACAACTAATGTAACTAACGCAACATTGCAATCGGTTGAGATGCCTGGTCCTCCCCAAAGGGCTAGGCGAAGGCTTATTGCCATAAAACCGAGCACAGATCTAGACTTTGAGATGCCACTGAAAATTTTCGATGAAAACCCTAAAAACAATTTTACTGACCCGCGAATTGGACCCAGGATTTTACGCTCAGCAGTAGCATTTGCAATATAGTGGTCGTCTCACCAAACTGCTTGCAGTATGCAGTTTGGATCGTAAGTATCCATTTATGCGTACGCCTGTTTTTGCTAAATTGTGTACGGTTGAGCTTCTTATTACCTCTGTGGTATGAGTCCGTGGCGATCCACATTTTAAAGTATCTCTCCCTTCATTTTGAACAACCTGTTTTGTAACTGTACTAAAAAAGGCAACGCGGAAACTGACCATTTTGAGGTTATTCGCAGCTGGGAATTGTCTTTTTTTGAAGGGTTTTGGTAGGATAAGGACTTTTATTATGTGTTTTGTTCATGGATATATCGCTAATGATCAGTCAATGTCAAGAGGATAAAAGGGTACACGAAAGAGGAGACACTTATAACAAAGAATTTTAATAAGGGATGAGATGGAACTTGTTAATAAAATAAACTGTCCGAATCTTATTTCCGTTAGTTCCCTAATTTTTATTGTGGGCTAGCATAAGTAGCCTATGACATAAATATGGGTAAATGTATATGCAGGGAGAGGAAGAGGAAGACCAAAGAAAAGATAGATGGATTGTGTAAGGAACGATATGAGATAAAAAGGAGTAAAATATAGCGAGGCGGTTGACATGGGTCAATGGAAGAAAAAAACATGTTGCGCCGATCTCGAATAACAAAGGGGAACAGCCAGGAAGATGATAATAAGCAGCGTATCAAGATCCGACTGTTGCTGCTTCTGAATATGGGAATGCGCCGTAGTCCACCACGCAGACCCAGTGCGGTTTATATGGTTTAATAATTTGGTTGATTCTGCTTGATTTGGCTTTTTCGAAGTTTATCTCAACATCGTCGTCATCATCTTGCGCGGCCCTGTTTTATCCGCTGCTGTGTATTAGGTCTTCTCTTGTTTTTTTTTTGTTGTTTCGATTCTTCTATGTTCTGCAGGTCTCGACCAAGTTTTACCAACGATCTTCTGAGTATCATCCTAAATTCTAAAGTTCACCTACCAGCTGCATATTGTTATTGACACTACCAGCAGACTCGTGGTTGATTAAGTAGTTATTGACCTGCATTCATTTACATAGGCACTTTTACTGTGCAAATTATACCACAATAATTGCAAATGCATAATTTTACCAAAACAGTGATGAATATGAAGTCGATTGATGAATTGTAAAGGAAAGGAAGACTAAAATAGATGGATGGATTGTATGATGGATGATATGAAAGATAAGGGAGGGAATGATAAAGTAACGGTGAATGGAAAAGAAACACGAATTGTGCCAACTTTAACATGAGGTGAGACTGGGGGAAGATGACGATGTCTTTTGAAGGACTTTGGAACTCAAGGCCTTTTCTTTCATTAGCTTTATTTACTTGTCACTGGCACGCACGTTCTAAAATGTTCTCAGGACTTTTATAGTACCAAATGTTACTTGGGTAACTACACGTGCAGTCAGGAAATCATTAAGTATGTACGGTCGAACAAGCTATTTGGTTTACAGTTTAACCCACAAATTACATTGTAAAATGTAAACCAATTAGCTTGTTCGACCGTACCTGACTTAAAAAGAAACCGGTAAAAAGCAGTTAAAACCGGTCTTAAGAATCTAGATATGGCAGCTAACTTGATTTATTTACTTAAGGTTTCGACGAGAGGTAAATATTGAGAGTTGAGACGCGGTTGCGGGGTCAGACAGAATTGTTAAGTGTTTACTAAAGTCCATTTTATAAGGCGTGTGTGTCAGAAACATAGATATAATTCCTACCTCAATAAGTAAATATTAGTGTTAGCATTAATATTTTGCTTCCTTTCGAGAAACCACCTCAATTCGTCGTCTACCTTGCGTTTGCTCATCATCGTTATTTTCCTACCCTTGTTCTGTTACTTGGGGTCGGCGCAACACGTTTTTATCTTCCATTCTTCTCTGTCAACCGTCAAGCTATCATATAGTCCTTTTGCTTTTGCTTGGTTGACAACTTCGCGGAGAATTTTTTTCCGAATGGGAAATCATCAAATGAGGGGTCATTTGATGATTTCTCATTCCCCCATTCCCGCTCTTGGCGGAGTTGAGCGTGTCAATCTTTTACTGACTAAAACCCATCCATGTTCCTTCTTAGCCCTTTGTGTTCCAGGGCCGCGGTATCTCTTTCAAATAGTCCCGCAGCCCAAGGGCTTACACTTAGGCTTACACCTTGGATTTTCAACACAAATTTCGTATAGCTGATCAAAAGAGATTCAATATCTCACGTAACTTCCTATTTATTAAATTTTTCCATCATTTCTAGAGATCATTGTATCTTTAACGACATTCAGAATCTTAATCAAGTAAATCTAAATTATTATTTATATCTATTTTATACTTATGAATGACATAACCCGTGCCGTTTTGAATTGCAAATTTTTCTATTAATAACGTGGTCGAGTGTCATTTTTAGATCTAGACAGTGAACTGTAATGATGAAACGTTCCGTTGGTCAGTCATCTGAAGCTTAAGGAATACGTGAAATTCAATTTTCTTACGTTTTTAGGGTTCCGTAGCCAAATGGCAAAAAACGGAACCCTTATAGTTTCGCCATGTCTGTCTGTCTGTCTGTCTGTCTGTCTGTCTGTCTGTCCGCGGATAATCTCAGTGACCGTTAGCACCAGAAAGCTGAAATTTGGTACCAATATGTATATCAATCATGCCGACAAAGTGCAAAAATAAAAATTTAAAAAAACATTTTTATTAGGGTACCTCCCCCAGACGTAAAGTGGGGAGCGATTTTTTTTTTAATTTTGACCCTGACGTGTGATATATTGTTGGATAGGTATTTAAAAATGAATAGGGGTTTTCTAAAATCATTTTTTGATAATATTAATATTTTAGGAAATAATCGCTCCGAAAGTCAAAAACAATGTGTCCCCCCCCCCCTCTAACTTTTGAACCATAAGTTTAAAAAATATGAAAAAAATCACAGAAGTAGACCTTTATATGAACTTTCTAGGAAAATTATTTTCAACTTGATGAGTTGAATAGTTTTTGAGTTATATAGCACTTTTTCAAAAAAACGCAAATGATAACTTTGTTTTTCATACAAATACTATGAAAAACAAAGTTATTTTTGCTGACGAAAAATGTTGGTATTTTTAATGGTCTGAGAAGCTACGGAACCCTACAGTGAGCGTGGCCCGACACGCTCTTGGCCGGTTTTTTTTGCTATTTGCAGGACAGTGTCAGGTTGTATGATGATTAAAATATGTTTCAGTGGCACACATACTATTGTCCTAAATCTCTTTCACACAAAAAGCCGTGCCATTTAGTTGTCTATAGATATAGTTACTTCTCTATTTCTTGGATTATAATCATCATTATTCTCCTGCCCTCTTCAAAATGTATTATGGATCACCGCAGCATGCTTCTTAAAGTCAAATTGTCATTTTCGTAGTCATATCAGCAGTCACCCTCTTTCAAGCCATATCGTCTTTAGTCTTTAGTTCGTCAATATAGTCGCGTAGTGTTTCACACAGTTCATCCATCGTTTTTTTTTTTTTGTCTTCACTTCTTATAGACTTCATACTGTAAACTTCTGTCCTTCCACTTCCTATGTCCGAATCACTTAACCTACCTAAACATATGTTTACCTAGGTGTAACATATATATCTATGACCTAGGTTATACCCAAAGATTTGAGAGTATTAGCTTAAGGCATATCAAGTTTTCTAGTGTGTTCAGAGTGAAAATTTAAGTGAAATGGAGAAATCTGCTCGTCGTACGTGATTTAGGGCGTAGACGCTGTCACTCTTGGCTTGACAGTTCAACTGTCTGGCTTCCGCAATAATTACAAATATAATTAGCAGAAATGTCAGTGCCTGCAATCAATGCACAATGTTAAATGAGACTTATTTTATTTTGAATTTGATTAGTATTCAAGCAATGTTAAATGAGATTGATTTCTGTAAGTTTTGGTTTTAAAAACACCCGTTTCAATATCTATGTTTTAAGATTACAATAAGGTCGTTGTTACTCGTATCTCGAATACCGTGAGAATAATTCTTTTTTCAAGTCCTGACATAGTCCTATTTTTCTGGTTTTGCACCTGATCTACAGAAACTAGCCACCACTCCAGCATACAGATAAACTCTGAAACAACACAAACCGCGTTGTATGGCTTAAATGTCTCTAAAAATATTCATACTTTGGAAAACAATTTGAAAGTCTATCCAAAAATATCGGTCGGTAGCGGTACTGTAATCCTTTATTTCGAAAATACTTTTCACGTTTCCGGTTTCATTGAATATGGTCTTGCTTGATTGAGGTATTTTCCTTTACATTCGAAAGAATTATAGTCCTTTGCTCCAACAACTCAAACTCACATCTCTCCCTCCAAAATCTCAACTCCACCAAACACCAAAAATTAAAAAGACAGAAAAAAAAACAAACCTCGCAGCACGCATACGGAAATGCATCAGTGTTTATTTCTTCGTCTACACGAGTGCGACAGGTACCGAGAACCAGTTCCTAACAGTACCGTCCCGGGTTCGATGCCCGGCCATGCTTGTCACTTTGACTGCACCGCCAAAAACAACTGAGCCAATTACTGGCTGGCTACTGGAGTTTGCTTTTAAAAATGGCCGCTGTATATCATTGTTTGACTATTTCTGTGGGTTTTGTATTGATTTTTAATCTGATTTGGTAGTGATAATACAAATAACTGTTTTTTTTTTAACTTGAGTTTTTTCCTCGCCTTTCTTAATTGAACACGTGCTTATTTTTGCTGCATCGTCGCTGAAGTTTTAATACTACATAAGTCAAAAACACAACTTTACAGGAGTAAGAACAAATTAAAACTGCATAATTATACGATGTAATGTTATTAGGATACAATACCAGTTTATAATTTGTGTTCACATCAAATTAGATAGAGACGTTGCTTGTTTCTGTGATTGTGGAGGTGTTTAAAATAAAGTTCTTACCTAATTAAATACATGTATTTAAAAAAAAAGTGGAAAAGTTGGAACTTTGACCCCCAATATCTCAGTCACTATAAGTTTCCCAGGTATGCTCTAGAACAAAAAATATATTTCTTAAGAGTATTATTACACCTTTTTATATCTATGGGCCAACGTTGCCTGAAAATAAAGGGATATTGTTATTGTTGATAGAACTTCAACGACGCCATCTTTCTTTTAATACAGATAGCCTTACTGAGCTAGGCAACTTTACTAAATTGGCACACGGCACGTGTTCTTAGTTTCAGTTTGTATATTGTATAGGTACATACTCTTATATGCTTGAAGACTAGTGATAGTGGTGTCGATTCTGTTGTGCACAAACTAAGCTTAATTTTGGGCTATTGCCATCTTTTACTAAAAGGCAGTGCGCGAAAAGGACGGCTATAGCTATGAACTAAGTTAGAGATGTCAAACTACATAGTTTATGCCTTGCGCTTCACCGTGTTTTTAGTCGACATGTTTTAACGTGCACCCTTCATTTGTATAGAAATATATAGTTCCAATTAAGTTTTGACAGCTCTAAATTGCGTCCGTATCTTTCTCCTTTTATTAGAGAGAAAAATATAGCAATAGCCTAAATTAAGTTTAGTTTATGCACAACAGAATCGACACCATTGATTGCTTTAAATTTTATTGATAGCTCGTCGCCGATGCTGCGGTGTGCTATAGCTTTCTCACTCTGTGTCTCGCTCTAGCTAATGACGGTTCTGAGCGACAGAAAAGGATAAGAGCACCGAAAATTTTGCTATTCCGTACTGATAGATGTGGCAACCCTATAGTCGATTTTAAAATTACTTTGGGATCCTTTTCAATGCAGGAGAGATGAGCTTCAACTTCAAATGGTCTCATTATGGGATACCTACTTGAAATTTAAAGTACCATAAAAATAGGCCCATCAGTAGACAGTCTTGAGTTTTTTTCCATTATAAAATTAAATATTCTTGCATAGACAAATCAATTAAGTAAAAACAAGGGAATTCCTGCATAGACGGTGTCGGTGATTAACTCATTATGTGTGATTAAACACAAAACCTTTATCCGCGGGAAAAAATATTATAATTGATGAAAATAATAACTTAATAATATAAGCCATGAATACATGAATAGGCTTTAGGCCTTGTTCACAACGAACTTGAAGAGGACTTTGAAGACTCGTGGCTAAGTAATATAATTCGCAGCGATCAATCTTTATGATAAAGCAACGCTTACTGAAGTCGTACCTTGAATCGGTCACCGTCCATCACAAATCGAGAGTCTTTGCCTCAGAAAGCACGTTGAGAGATGGTTTGAATACCTACCCTTTGCTATAAATTTGTGGGTTTTCTGATGACTCCAGATGATGCTGCAGCATCAGTTCAGGTTTAACATGTTATTGTTGAAGTAAGAAACTAAATATTGAGTCAACGTCTGGTTGACTCACATCGGCGGAATAACTCCGCCCGTCATTATTATGGGAGCTACATCTGCTAACAAACTGCTTTACAGTTTGGCACAAGTAACATTTTTTTAAACACTTCGGTTGTCACCACGAATAAACGCTTTTTTCCAAATTAAACTTAAAATACCGCATTTTTTATGCCGGAGGCTAAAAACGTATTGGAAAACGTTATGAAAATAACCATATTATCTTTACTGTCGCTTTTTGTAGTCGAGTAAAAAGTGACCATCACGAGCCTTGTTTCCAAAGGGAAACCAGCAGGAATCGGCTTCTAAGGTCCCTTCGCGCCTGCCATTGTCCATTCTGTAGTCGCCTTAAAAGTTGCACAGCATTGAGGCCGACAACATTTTTAGGAGCAATCTATTCAGATATAATTATGGAATAAACATCAATTCGATCGAAACTGACGAATTACTTATGTTCGTCATTATGTCTAACGAAGGTTATTTGTTATATGAAGCAAAAGATAATTGGTAGGTTATTTTTGGGTTTTAAAATTTAGGATGATATTATTTGTCTGCAATATTTTGTAACTAACCGCTAATAAGCAACAACATGACAATCATCATTTGCCTGCCTAGCCTTTTCCCAACTATGTTGGGGTCGGCTTCCAGTCCATCCGGATGCAGCTGAATACCAGTATTTTACATAGAACGATTGCCTATCTGACCTCCACAACTAGTGACAAGCTGGATTTTTTAAGGATAGAATTTCTTGACTTAGTTAAAAAACTGTACGCACCTATTTAATGCATGAGACCCTTGGTCACTTTCTCATAGTCTGCTAAATGGTATGCATATACAAAAGAAGCTGCAACGTAAATTAAAGTAATAGAAAAGTTTACAAGAAAATATAGAATACTCAAATAATATTTTGCACATCAAATAAAGTCTTCAATAGCATCAAAAATGCAGTCGATGTGTACCTAATCGAATAACCCTATTTTTTTCTACGTTTCAGTTCGATGAGTTCGTGAGATCTCTACAAGTGGACCCTCACTCACCACTCTTCAGGCTTGTTACAGACGGACAACCTCCTTTAAGGTATGTTACTATTCTACTACTACGAGTAATACTAGGTACTACATAACTAACATAACATAAGACGACGACGAAGGTTTTAGACAGAAGGGTACCTACCCATTTAAGGTAAGCGTCCACAATGTCCGCATATCGTACGCATCGGACGCATCGGACGCATCGCTTCAAACGGATCGCAGTATTCTTGAACAGATTGGAGCGATCCGTACGGTGCGGCGTATGATTTTCTATACAAAAAATACTACGGCCCGTTTGATGCGATGCGTCCGATGCGGACATGTGGACGCTTACCTTTATAGTTCACCCACCCACATTTCGCCCGTTATGATTTAGTCCTATGTAATAGAGTGGCGAGCCTATTGCCATCAACCGGGCATTCCAGACTCCGTGGCAACTACTGAAAAATTCCTAATAGAAAAAATCCCAATACCACTTTGCCCAACCCGAAAATAGAACCCAGGATCTCATGAGCAACAGTTGTGTTTGCGACCCCTCGACCAACGAGACAGTCAATAATATTAATGAGGATTAATGTGATAATAGTAAAACTCTTATATCTCAGGAGCTCGTGGCTAAATAATAATAGCCGCTCGGGTCGATCTTTAGGTTAAGCCGTGCTTGCCTAGGTTGGTCTGTGGATCGTTGACCACCCTTACATACCGAGTTTCCTCCGTGCCTCGGAAAGCACGTTAAGCTGTTGGTCCCGGCTGTCATTTGTGCATCTTTGACAGCGGTGGCCCAGTGGTGGCGGCCCCGACTTACGTTCAGTAAGTCGTGGGTTCAAACCAAGGCAGGCGCATTACTTTGTGTAATTTATTACATCACCGCTGCTCTCAAAACGGTGAAGAAAAACATCGTGAGGAAACCGGCATGTCCTAGAACCATAAATTCGAAGACATGTGACATCTACCAATCCGCACTGGGCCCGCGTGGTGGATTATATAGCCCATTCCCTCTCATAGAGAGGAGGCCTGTCCCAGCAGTGGGAACATTAATAGGCCGATGATGATGATGATCAGCATCATGTGCCCACTGCTGGGACACAGGCTTCCTCTCTATGAAAGGGAATGGGCTGCCAATGGCGGGCCCGCAGTGCGGGTTGGCAGATGTCACATGTCTTTTGAATATTTTGGTTCTAGGACATGCCGGTTGCCTCGCGATGTTTTCCGTCACCGTATTGAGAGCAGTGGTGATGAAATAAATTACACAAAGTAATGCGCCTGTCTGGGTTCGTACCCACGACTTACTGTTCGTAAGTCGGGGCCGCCACCACTGGGCCACCGCTGCTCTCTCTTATCAGTCAATACAAATCGGAAACTCACTCAGTTACCATTTCTTTTCATGTAAAAAATTAAAATTCTCTTTCATACATTCATCACTATGAGGCCAGATTACGAGCTACGACAAAAATTGTATGAAAGCGTCCAAACACGATACCAATCTGTCCACATCCGGTAAACATAATAAGATCTATTGTAGGTGCGCCACTGTTTCCGTTATACACTTTCATACATCACGATTCTAGAACGATACGTGAATTTTTCGTTATCTGGATGTCAAAGGTCAAACATACCGTCTCGTTTTTAACCATCTTCATATAAAAGGAGGAATTTACACCATCTTTTTTTATGTAAGTATCTGTTTTCACGGATTTAAACACACTGTCTCGTTTTTAACCAACTTCATAAAAAAGAGGAATTTATATTCCTTTTTATTCCACTACCATATACTTTTTTCATGTATGTACCTATTTTCACGGATTTCAGCGCGCAGCGTGATTACTGGTCCGATTCAAGTAACTCATTTGTAGAAATATAAAAAACAGGAGAAGTGGCAAGGGGGCGTGTCGGTGTCCGCGCGACTGGCACAAGATATACTATTTTGCAATAAATACATTGCTCCTCAACCACTACCTAAGTTTGTCGCTAAGTGACTAGACATGCAATGTAAAAATCACCAAACGATCGTTCATTATGCGAATGCATCGCGTATTGCGGCCGCTGCTTCTTACGACGAGTTAGTGATGTGCTTGTGTGTGTACCGATGCTTTTGTGTGGGTAAGTTGTACGGTGCATGGTAAATACACAATGTGTTTGATGGGATGAGGTTTATAATTGATTGTATACTACGCTCTGTTTTAAGAAATTCGGGTGTGTGCGCGACTGCGTATCCATTGCTTTTACTGAACTGCATGTGTAGTAGTTAATGTGTGGTAGGGGCAAAGTGGAGACACAGGGTTCCGATACATTTTCGTCTAGCGGGCATATCTCCTCCTTTATTATATCAATGGTAATTTGGCAGAGGAAGTTCGCGCGGTAGTCCCATATAAATTAACTTACTTTCGGTACTTTATGAGTTATCGTCTCTAATATGCATTTTTCTTGTCCGTATACGTGGATGATATGCTAATAACTTCTAGTTACAATGTAAAATTGATACTTGACATGCTTTTACAAGGATTTGTTTGAGACACAATTATAAACATAATTATATATTATTTTATGAGAAATTAGACAACATACTCAAAAAGCTTTACTCTGGGACAAATAAGAACATTATTCTCGAAGGTGACTTTAACATTGACGTAATAAAGACAAATAAAATTACACTGGAATTTGAATATTTTCTTTTCAAATCGACACTTTGTAAATCGACAAGACTTAGTAGTAATACCTGCATCTATAATTTTGCACATATTTACCCAAGGGGCTGTAAGGCTGAAATCATAGTAGATCTATGATTTCAGCCTCAGGTCTCTCGGATCATACATCGCAAATACTAAAAGTGCCCATAAACAAAACCTGCAAATTACAATTCTGGAAATGTAAAAAGAATGATTATTCTAAAATAATTTAAGTAAATTTAAAAACCTCATAGGCTCTTTATCTTTCGTAGAAGTTTTTAATGCTGAAGATGCAAATGTGCCGTTTGAAGCCTTCATGAAAGATTTTATATTATTATATAAACTGTGTTTTCCAGAAAAGGTAGTAACTGTCAAATTAAATAGAAAAACTAAGTGGATATCTCGAGGGATAAAGATATGCAGCCAGAAACAAAGACTGTTACTTTGGAAATATCGATTTGACCCTAGCTCAACAAATAAGAATAACCTAAAGAAATACTCGACTCTCTATAAAAAAATTATAAAATTGACTAAGAAAGCCCAAAACAATTATTTCATAAGCTCTTCCCAGAATAAATCTAAAGCCCCTTGGCATGTTATTAATAAATCTAAATCTTACCTACCACAGGAACAAATTATGACTATAAACAGAGACAATTTGACTTTTACACGCCCCATTGACATCGCTAATGAATTTAATAATTACTATATTGACACAATAGAAAATAACATAAATTCTGATAAAACTAATGGTAACACTTTTGGTAATCTTTCGCCACAATCTTTATTTATGTCACCGATTACAAATAATGACATCATCAAAATTATCTCTCAACTCCAAAATACGAATACAGTTGGTTACGATGGCGTCTGTACAAAGGTCCTAAAGTATGTAAAGGAAGATATAGCACAGCCATTAACCCATATTATTAATATATGTATTGCTGATGGCAAATTTCCCAACAGATTAAAAAAAGTAATTGTTAAACCTTTATTTAAGAAAAGCGACAAAACGGATATGAAAAACTACAGACCCATTGCAAAAATTTCCGTTTTTTCTAAAATTTTTGAGAAAATTATATACAACTCCTTATTCACATATTTTAAAAAATTTAACATGTTTTGTAATGAACAGAAAGGTTTCGCAAAAACATAAATATCAACTTGGCATTGTTTGATTTAATGAATAACATTATGACATCAGTTGATAAGAAGAATCCAATTTGTACAATATTTACTGATATGACGAAAGCTTTTGATTATGTGGACCATGAGATATTGCTAAAAAAGTTGTATGGCTACGGTGTTAGGGAAAATATCTTAAAATTGATAGAATCATATTTAACTGATAGAGTTCAATGCACCGAAGTCTCTCGATTATGTGTAAAAACCAAATTAGAAACTGTATATTTCTCAAAACAAAGATACATAAAATATGGCGTGCCTCAAGGTGGCGTGTTGGCGCCACCACTCTTTTTAACCGACTTCCAAAAAGGAGGAGGTTCTCTATTCGACTGTATGTATTTTTTTTTTTTTTTTTTTTTTTTATGTATGTTACCCGATTACTCGAAGACGCCTAAACCGATTTGAAAAATTCTTTTTTTGTTTGAAAGGGTATACTTCCAAGTTGGTCCCATAGTCGCCAAGTCGGGATCTGATGATGGAATCTTGGCGAAATCGAGGGAACTCTTCAAATTTTATAGGATAACGTACAGCAATTTTTATATTTTCTACAACAAGTGAAGCATTTGCGTTTGATAAGAACCATTCTACCATCAGATCTGATGATGAAGCCAAGAGTCACGGAACTCCATAATGAGACAATGTATCCTAGTCGTGTTTGGGCTTGTTGTAATTGTAACGGTATGCACTTTCCATGTGAACCACTAAAAAGTGAAAAATAAAAACTTTTTTGCAAAAAGTAAAACCGACTTCAAAAAGAAAAAGTGAAAAATAACTTTAGCTTCTGAAGTCGGTGACAAAAAAATTAAATCAATCATACAAACGTCACCGACTTCAGAAGCTAAAGTTATTTTTCACTTTTTCTTTTTGAAGTCGGTTTTACTTTTTGATTTACATCAACGACCTGCCAAAAACTATTCAGCATAAGATGGTTCTTTTTGCAGACGACAGCACAGCCATAATAAAATGCAATGACATAAATAATTATGAAAATGAAATTAACGAATCTCTAACTAAAATAATACACTGGCTTAATGAGAATAATTTGAAAATTAATTTAAGTAAAACCAACATTATGCAGTACCATCAACGTCGTGAAAATAATAACATTAATATCATCTATAAAGATTATAAAATACAGGAAGTTGATAATGCTAAGTTTTTAGGAATCACTATTGACAATAAGATGACATGGAACACTCAAACTGACATAATATGTAAACGATAAAGCAAAGCTGCATATGCATTATTCCAACTTTCAAAAAAGGTTAATATTGAGACATTGCTAACAGCATATCACGGACTCGCAGCTTCTGTTTTACGGTACGGTATTATTTTCTGGGGCCAGTCAGCAAATAGGGAGGTTGTATTTAGGATGCAGAAACGCTGTGTGAGGTCTATGTGCGGTTTAAAAACGACCGATAGCTGTATTCCACATTTCAAAAAACTAAAAATATTGACACTGCCAGCAATGTACATAATGGAAACTGCACTATTTGTGAAAAAATACCCGCATTTATTTGTAAGCTTATCTGAAGTCAGAGAAGAAATCCGCTGCGTACTCAATATTTAAATAAACTTTGTAATGTTAAATGTAAAACATCCTTAATGCATAAAAGCTTCTTCGGCAACGCTCCAAAAATTTACAATAAAATACCGAATGTCATTAAAAATATGTCATTGACCAAATTCAAAAAGGCACTTAATAAATTGCTTGTTGACAAATGTTATTACACCTTAGATGAATTCTTGAATGATGGCTCAATATAAACCGAATAAAATTACTTATGATCACCATGTTTATAATTATGTTGAAATAATAATTATGCATGATTCTCAAATATAAATTATAGAAACTTTAAATTGTAATCTTGAGCTAGATGCTCACCATATTTGTAAGCCTGCTACTGGCATAACATAGCGCTCTATTTTATCAATTATAAGATCTGTATTTCTGTACCTGTGTTAACAAATAAAAAGTGATTTGATTTGATTTGTTTTGAGAAACCATAATTAAAAAGGGAAACGTTTTTGCTATAAATAAATTCACATTTCCCGTATCGTCTACAAGAACGTACACACACACACATAAAAAAAACATTCATACATTATTTAGTTTCCCCAAACACAAACGGTTTCCATTCACCGTTCAGAGGTCAGAGCTGATGGCTTTCGCGTTATTATACAAAATAATCTATGATAATAATGATCATAGCCCATAGGTGTATCAGTCACATCAGCATTGAACAAAATTATGGTATTGATGGAAAATGGTAATTTGGAGTGAAACGAATGTCGCTTTGAATTTTTTCTATGGAGTTTTGTTGGCTGATGCTAAGACCAGCACATAATAGTCATGCTGCCCACAACTGTACGAATACTCAGATCTGATATAAGTTGGTCCATGGATGGGTAGAGGGGTCTCGTAAAGTTTTGAATACTTTACAAGACCCCTCTCGCGCCTCAGAAAGCACGTAAAGCCGTTGACCCTGTCTATTATCATTTGTAGATCTTTGACAATCGTTACGGAGGGGTTCAGAAGCCAGAAAGTCGTGCATTTCGGCAGCTAGGCCCCCAGAGGTAGCTGTTCTATTTAAAGTCATCATCATCATCATTTCAGCCGAAAGACGTCCACTGCTGGACATAGGCCTCTCCCAAGTGTCGCCACATTGACCGGTCCCGTGCGACTCGCATCTAGCGGATTCCCGCAACCTTCACCAGGTCATCGGTCCACCTAGTGGGAGTTCATCCAACGTAACGAACTATTTATAGTACTAGCTGGTATTCAGCTGCGTCCAGCTAGACTAGAAGCCGACCCCAACATAATATGGTAAAGACTAGGGTCACTAGGCAGATGATTTAATAATCTTTCTTCTTCGTCCTCAGACAATGCCTGCACCCCGAAGCCTGCAGCAAGGACCTGTCTCTACCGACGTACTACGCGCGCTTCCACGACATTCGCAAGGAGTACGTGCGCGCGTATACGCTGCGCGCGGTCGCAGGCGCACGCACTGTGCCCCCACCGCCGCCGCCGCCAGACCATCCCAGCTCGCTGCTGGATATGCTCAACTGTATCCTTTATCAATAGAACATACACGCGTATAACGATAATCAGCCTGCAATGTTCCCAACACAATGTTGGCATAAAGAGCTTCTCGTTGAAAGGGAGTCGGATCTGTCACCCCGCGTCACTCAGTGCAGGTTGGTGTCACATGTCTTGGAATTTTCGCTTCTTGGTCCTCACGATGTTTTTCCTTCACCGTTTTGAGAGCAGTACTAGCCAATCATTAACGTTGACCACGATTTCACATATTGCTAGATAAGGCATCAACCCGTTGCCAATGTTGTAACTACTTCAACCCAGACAGGAGCATTACTTTGTGTAATTTATTTCATCACCACTGCTCTCAAAAACGTGAAGGAATACATCGTGTGGAAACCGGCATGTTCTAGAACCAAACATTCGAAGACATGTGACATCTATCAACCCGCACTGGGCGTGCGTGGTGGATTATAGCCCATACGCAAAATACGCGCTATGACGTGGAGTTGCGGACACCAGCCCGTTGTACAATACAAATAGTCTTTCACAAGAATTCATCGTTTTATTCGTCTGACCAACCTTATCCTAGTATTTTAAAACAGACTAGCATCTTGTGACTGATCAAGAGTAAAATAATCTAAATATTGTGAAGAGGCGCCTGTAACTTTTCATGTGGCAATACACCTACCAAGCAACTCTTTGATGGTGAAACAGGGCAAAGCTGTAATTAAATTATCTTAGACACCCTGTATTGCGACAGTTTTAAATACTTAGTTAGAAAAAAATACTCAGAAATTGGTTATAATTACAGAGCGTTTACTTCAAAATCATTTATTAACTATCAAGGAAATGAGTTGTTTAAGTTCCACATAACTGATACAATAACTAGCAGTTATTATAAGGCTGACGCAAGTTTGATAGGTCTAAATAGTTATTTATTATCTATGGTGTTATGTCAAATCGCAGTTCCGCATTTGGCCAATAGAGGCGTTCCTCACTCGAAGAGCGGAAACGGGATGTTACAGGACCCAATTACTCCAGAGTAATTGGCTCTGGAGCCAGGCACCGTTTGTCAGTCACAGGACAGTTTTTTTTTAAACCTATTCTGATCTTCTCCCAGTGGCAAAGATTTATAGGTACCCTTGTATAACTTGCTTTTATTTATTAGCTTCACCTTTAGGTAATTTTGTAAAAATTCTTAGATTATTATGTATTTGACCCACTTCTCAGTTTCCAATTAAGCTGAAATTTTTACGCATGTTTAGTTTGGATGACAATGCGTGGTTAGCTACGTGATGTCATTCTAAATTCAATGTAATGTCGGACTAGTTATTTCATACCTATATTCCTACATCATCATCATCATCGGCCTATTAATGTTCCCACTGCTGGGACAGGCCTCCTCTCTATGAGAGGGAATGGGCTATGTAATCCACCACGCGGGCCCAGTGCGGATTGGTAGATGTCACATGTCTTCGAATTTATTGTTCTAGGACATGCCGGTTTCCTCACGATGTTTACCTTCACCGTTTTGAGAGCAGCGGTGATGTAATAAATTACACAAAGTAATGCGCCTGCCTGGGTTCGAACCCACGACTTACTGAACGTAAGTCGGGGCCGCCACCACTGGGCCACCGCTGCTCTCAGCGCAGCTATATTCCTACGATATGGTATAAATGAAAGGTCTGTTGAGAAGAATACGAGAAAGAGTATTTTTTAGTTTTATTTGTCGAAACCTTTTGAAGCGGCCATTACCTAAAAAAATCGTTATCATCCAACAATAAAACCTTAACGCTATTGTATACAGATTTAGGTATAAGTCCGTACAGCGGCGATAACTTCTACGCAGCTGAGGTCAAAGACATGGCCAGCATCATACAGAGGATAATCACTGATGGTAAGACTACCCTTTTATTTTGGTCAGACTTTCTTATACAAACTAAGTACCTAACGTCCTCCCCAAGGCACGGTGATGGCAGGTCGAGTAAATCTGTGACCGAGTGACATCCAAGGAATGAAAAGAGAACTGTTGGTCGTCCGGCGGCGCGGGCGGACGACATTTTTGCCATTGAGGGAATATCCTGAATGAGGTTGGCACAAGAGCGTGGAGCTTGACACAAGCAAAGAAAGGCCTATACCCAGCAGTGGGTGAAGTCGGGATGTTGATGATGATGATGAACTTACTTCTTGATCATTACTCTTCAGCCGAATGGCGTCTTCTGTTCTGGAAGGCCTTCCCGAAGCAGAAGATCTCAACCATGGCGAGGGTCTTGTACTTCACGCATCCAGCAATTTTTCGTTATATTAACTATTTCATATTCAAATCCTGGTTTCCAAATTGATGTTATTGCAATTACTTAACGAAATACATAATTATCAACTTTTGTGCTCGTGTTAAAAGGTTGATTTCAATGTTCTCTGTATGTTTTATGGTTCATATTAAAATGAATACATTTGTTTTATTTTTCAGGTTTCCGGTTAGAGTTACCTGAGACAGTGGACTTAGTTTTAGAGACTGGTATTTGGTAAGTGTTTTAATTATTTCAAATATTCATTTTAAGTATACTTACAACTTATTCATAATCAGATGTTTCATAAGAAATTGTCAAACGAACATGGACAGAATGTATGGAATCCCCAGTGGCGAACAGGGGCCAGCAATACGGCAAGCCCATAAGGCAAGTAGGCTATTCAGAAACCCTGACATAATGCCGAGCTTTTAGGAAAACCTGATTGTTTTTTTTATTTTAATTTGGCGCAAGCGCCTGAATCGTACGCCTTACAAATGTGCGGAGCAATCTCTTGCTCATTTCAGCTCCATAAAGGAGTTTCAGGCGTTAAAAAAGCGTTACTATTTACGTTTTTTTAATTTATGTTACGAACGTATCGCGCGAGCTCCGATGAATCGGTGCCTTATTTAAATTATCGGTGGTTTTAT
Source organism: Xestia ashworthii (assembly GCA_950022955.1). Taxonomy (NCBI): domain Eukaryota; kingdom Metazoa; phylum Arthropoda; class Insecta; order Lepidoptera; family Noctuidae; genus Xestia; species Xestia ashworthii. The sequence goes on along the minus strand of OX465560.1, from coordinate 12,082,694 downwards.
TTCAAGCACATAATCTATACCAATGAGTTTGTTTGCTTATTTGTTGGTTTGGTTGAACGCGCTAATCTCAGGATCTACCGGCTCGAATTGAAAAATTCTTGAAAAATTCTGAAAACGCACATAACTCAGACTAGCTGCTCGTAAAACTTATTAGTTTACACTTTAATTAGATACTTGCATACATAACATTATCCAACTACATATATATTGTTACCTATAAGTATTTACTTAGTTAAGTCAGTAACTATGTTTAATAAACCTTGAAAATGAATTATATGGGGCAGGCACATACACCCTATTTTACGAGTGGATTACCTTTTTTTGATGTTTAATAATATAATGCTGGCAATACACGGTCCAAGCGGCGAAATTCTAATTATCTTACTTTTTTTTTGCAATTTGCCGGTCAGTGTCAGGACTTGGTGTTGAACAAAAATGATTTGCGGCCGTAATACGCATGTTTTTACAGTATTATACTTAGGTCCATGTTCACCGAAAAGATAACAGCCTGATTAGATAAAACAGCTGTTTAAAGCACATTTTTGTATGGTAATATGTCACAGTGACAGCTGTTTTTAGCTAATCAGGCTGTTATCTTTTCGGTGAACATGGACCTTAATCATCAATACAACCGTTTAAGTTCATTTAATCCCATTTAATGACTTTTCATGAAATAGTCATTAAATGGGATTAAATGTGTAGTTATCACAAAGTTAATGCAGGCTTGGGTAAGCATGAAGTTTACTTTGTAAAAACTAACACACCACTACGTAAAGCTATTTTTGGTAAACGAATCACGTGTTCAGTTAAATAAATAAACAATTGACATATACCTAATTCCCTACCAACCGCATTGGGCCCGCGTTGTAGTCAACAGGACACTTTCTCAAGCTGAAGGCAGAAGCACATCAAGCCCAATCTGTAAAATTTTCTTTAATAGATTTTCAAGTTTATCGCTCAAGTATCAGGTTTAATGTTGATTGGGACAGTGTCGTGTAGCTTGATTTGCTAACGTCTGTACAAGCAGTAGGATCATGCAAGCGAACCGTGTATAATCACCTTAACAGTATCACCTAGACGCCACCGATCAACAAGGTTACCAGAGGACGAACGGCCGAGAGATAAGAGATGAACTTTAAGCTATGCTGCGTTATGATAGCATGATTGAGATAGACGGACGATGTAGTATGCGTACTGAAGTCTAGATTTACATTTACTACATTTCGTTTTGAGAACCAAAATTGTCAGAATAAGCAAACTGAAACTGTGCAATGGGCCGGCCATATTACCCGTAAAACCGATGTGAATACCGCGAATCAGCAAGCGTAAAGTAGGACGCCCTCTGGCTAGGTGGAGCGAAGAGCTACCTCATCCAGGACAGAGGTCAGTCAATACGCAATTGATTGAGGAAATAGGAGTAATAGCTTTATATCAGTGCCTCCACGAAACGATAGGACACTTGGCATCGTGTCCTGTCTTTCCTGTTCTTGCACATCACAGGAGCTGATGGAGGCTACTGAAAGACAAACTCATCGCCAAAATTGGGCTTACAATTAGATTGAAATTGACAAGCTAAAAAGCTGAGTTCCTACGCGGATCTAGAATTCTAGACAGCAGTGGTCTAAAGAGAATGAATACATCTAAATAAATTAATAAATCAATCCAGTTATTACTACCTTAATCATAAATAATAACAGATTTAGGTGCTTGTAGGTTATCAATTAAAGATAAAATGGATCAGCTACTGATCATTCCGTTGCAAGTAATAGCAGTATCTCTCCTTGTCATTTCTGTAGCAGTAGAGTGAGACGGCTATAGTCATCAACATACATTTAAGAGCGCGTATCCCGAAAGTTGGCAACGTCGCTTATAGCTGTCAAATATTTACATGTTTTAATTAATTTGGCAATTTTACTGTATGAAAATAAGAAATATGGCTCTTTAGTGCACTAAAAAATTGAATATGAATTGAAGGTGTAAAAAAGGCATTTGGCAAGTTCCCAAATACTTTTTTTACATCTAAAACTATATATTAAACTATAAAATTGATAAGGGAATGCAATAATTAACATCGTAACACCGATGTTACGATATTAATTATTGCATTCCCTTATCAATTTTTAAGTCCACTACAGAGCCATAATAATATTTCTTATTTTCATACAGTAAAATTGCCAAATTAATTAAAACGTGTAAATATTTGACAGCTATTTGCGACGTTGCCAACTTTTCGGATACGCGCTCTTAATTCATGGAACTATTAATATGCATAAAGTTTAATTACCGGGAAAAATCTGGGACCTTTAATTTGACAACCTCGTTGGTCGAAGGTTTGCGGAGTCAGCCGTTTGGTTCCGGCTGTAATTTGTAGATCCTTGACAGTTATTGCAGGTAATCAGTGGCCTGAAAGTTAGACAACCAGTCTTACCGAAAGGTATCCTATTACGCAGTACTAATTTGGTTGTGGAGGTCAGATAGGCAGTCGCTCCATATAAAATACTGGTATTCAGGTGTATCGGGTTAGACTGGAAGCCGACCTCAACATAGGCAAAGGCTAGGCAGATGATAATGTGCACCTCATCGTAGGAAAAGGCCTGAAGATACCATGGCCGTTTCACTAAGTTTATTACTATCATTTTACGATGATGAGCAATAGGTGAATCAAAGTCCAAGTATAAGAGTAGTTAATAGCGTGGCGTGTCATCGTTGCCTGTCACTTTACGTCTAACTAAAGTCCATTCAGTGTTTGCTTTGCGTTTCATGTTTGTTTATAATAAACTGTACCTAGTTCTCTGGTCTAACTCCATGTGGTTCATTTTCAGCTTTTGCAAGCGTGATTCAGTACTACCCAGTAGGATATTGTATTCGGTTAGCAATTACAATCCTATTAATCAAAACACTAATATTTTATAGGCGAAAGTTTGTATGTGTGTTTAGCTTGTTACTCTTTCACGCAAAAACTACGGAACGGATTTGGATGAAATTTAGCTCACAGATAGTTTAACCTGGATTAACACATTGGAACATGACCAGATATCGCACAAGATAGGGGGAGATTTGGAAGGAGAAAGGGGAGGTCTTTGACCAGCAGTGGGACAAATGACAGGCTAAGAAAAAAAAACACATTTGATATTTTTTTTAATCCCGGTAGTAAGATCCCGTGGGACAATTATGGCATTTCATGCGAGCAAAGCAGTGCGAATTCCTGCCGTTTCGGATATTGACCGGGACAAAGAGACAGACAACAAAAAATAAAACCGACTTCAAAAAAAAAACAAAAAGTGAAAAATAACTTTAGCTTCTGAAGTCGGTGACCGATTTGATCGATTTAATTTTTTTGTCACTGACTTCAGAAGCTAAAGTTATTTTTCACTTTTTTGTTTTTTTTTTGAAGTCGGTTTTATTTTTTGTAAAAAAGTTTTTATTTTACACTTTTTAGGTCCATGTTCACCAAAAAGATGACAGTCTGATTAGCTAAAACAGCTGTTTTAAAACGCATTTTTGTATGGGAACATGTCACAGTGACAGCTGTTTTTAGTTAATCAGGCGGTTATCTTTTCGGTGAACATGGACCTTAGTGGTTTACATGTGCTTGGTACACATGGAAAGTGCATACCGTTACAATTACAACAAGCCCAAACACGACTAGGGTACATTGTCTCATTATGGAGTTCCGTGACTCTTAGCTTCATCATCAGATCTGATGGTAGAATGGTTCTTATCAAACGCAAATGCTTCACTTGTTGTAGAAAATACCAAAATCGCAACACGTTTTCATATAAAATTTGAAGAGTTCTCTCGATTTCGCCAAGATTCCATCATCAGATCCCGACTTGGTGGCTATGGGACCATTTGGAAAGAATACCCTTTCCAACAAAAAAAGAATTTTCCAAATCGGTTGGCAAGCGACGGAGTTATGCCCGAACAAACATAAAAAAAAAAAAAAAAAAAAAAAATAGAAACATCCGAATTGAGAACCTCCTCCTTTTTTAGAAGTCGGTTAAAAAAAAAAATAGAAACATCCGAATTGAGAACCTCCTCCTTTTTTAGAAGTCGGTTAAAAATTAAAAATGATGTTTTCTTTTGTTTTATGTAGGTACCGTATATCCTTTCATATGCATTCAGCAAAAAGCTGTTATTTTGAATTACAAACAGACATGTCATTTTTTTATCATTTATATAGAAAATAGCTCACATGACATTATCAAAACATACAAAGATTTAATCGTAAGAAGTTCGAAACAAGATAAAAACTTTTCCCTCCTCGCCTGTTGCTCAACCATTGATTAGGTAGCTAATCACATATCTGTTATCAGCAAGTAATACTACCTGACTAGTAATTACGACATAACGTGTTCTGATTTAATCGTTTTTGTTATTGATAAGAAGATTAGAACTTGTAATAGATTGCCTTGTTAGTTTAGTGATCGAAAACACACACAAGGAAGGTTTTAAATCCCGGGTCGGGAGTTATGGGCTTATTTTGCTATCACTACTGTTCAGTATGAGGACCTAGGTTCGTTTTCTGTGGCCACCAAGTTTTACTCTCATTATCAGCCATGGCGTTTAGATTTGTGTCCGGGTGATGGCAATAGGCTCGTCCTCTGTTACCCCAAAACCTTCATCTGTTAGCGAAGTAGATAGGTATACAATCGAGTCGAGATACACTAAGATGCACTTCTAGGCACACCTTCGGGAATTAGAGACGACCGGTATTATGTTTATGAAAGAAAACAAGTAGGTAAAGAAAGTCAGTAGTAGATTCTTAGGGTCCATTGTGTCAATGAAAGTTCCAGAGCCATGAGGTAATGATGATGTGATCTAGTTACCTTCCTAACGAGGAATACCGTTCTTTTCATCAATAGCTGTTGTTATATTACTCACAGCCAGAATATCTTCTCTTGACTTTTTCGGACGGGAAATAAGGGCCTGAAACTATTATGGATGTAAAAGCTGAAAGTCACTTATTCTCCCCGTCGCGCGTCGCGTCGTCGCTATTTTTTCTTCTGGAGCATACCTGGGAACCTCCTAGTTACGGAGATTTTGGAGGTCAAAGTTCCAACTTTTTCTCAACTTTAATGCCAAAGATATATCGAACATGTCGTTTATTCTTAAATACAGGTAAATAAGCGAATACCTACTTTAACCATGTTTTGAGTTAGTCGAGTAAGTAGTGATTTATTTTATAAATGCCCAATTTTCCTCATTATCATCAGCCCATCCTGTTCCCAACTATTTAATAATAATAATATTAAATAATAAATATCGTTAATATTTGGGGTTGACTCACGAAGTAACACATTTTCTTATCCCTTGGCAGACCCACTAGCTTCTGACTATGCGTGATGAAGTTCAAAGATCTTTATATTATCATACAACAATAACAGCTGAAACTCAATTTAATTTTAAAGCCCATAAAAATATTTGTTATATTGTTATACAGGGTATTGTATTGTACAACGGGTGTCCGCAACTCCACGTCAAAGCGCGTATTTTGCGTATGGGCTATACCTAATCCACCACGCGGGCCCAGTGCGGGTTGCTAGATGTCACATGTCATAAAATACTTATAAATATACAATACCTACAAACAATTGGTTTTCGAAAACAGTAATTTGAGACGAGTCTAGCTGTAAATAAAAGCCTCATTCAAACGAGTTGCATAAAACAGAAACATTTCTTTAAAAACTGACGCAATAGTAATAGCGCATAAAAATCGGCGTATCAACAAAATCAGGCACACGTGCACTGTTGCACTGTACTTGCTACTGGTTACTCGACACTGTCCTGAAAGCGCTGCAAAACTAAACACACCTGTACCAATGAACTGGCGACCCGACCGTTTCGATAGATTGGTTTTCTTTTTATTTGATTTCTTGGTTATACGAAAATTGGTCGTCAGTCATTTATTTCTTTTTTTGAATTATATTTATTCTTTTCGATCTACGTAATTCATTTTTGTTTTAAATAATATTGGTCATTTTACTAATTCTCTAGTTATTGTTATTTTATATCAACTATTCTTTATCTGGCAGGTTTTAACTATTTAAGAGGGCGTATCCCAAAAGTTGGCAACGTCGCAAATAGCTGTCAAATATTTATATGTTTTAATTAATTTGGCAATTTTACTGTGTGAAAATAAGAAATATGGCTCTGTAGTGGACTAAAAAATTGATTAGGAAATGCAATAAAAGTATTTGGGAACTTGCCAAATGCCTTTTTTACACCTGAAACGTTTACAACATCAAATTTAGGGTTTTAATTGCAATTCATATTCAATTTTTTAGTGCACAGAGCCATATTTCTTATTTTCATACAGTAAAATTGCCAAATTAATTAAAACATTTAAATTGTTGACAGCTATTTGCGACGTTGCCAACGTTTGGGATACGCCCTCGCATATTTACTATTCTTGTACATATTACTTTCTATTTCATCACCATTCTCCCTGACCTTATCCCGATTTATTTGGGGTCGGCGCAGCATTTCTGTTTCCATACTTCTCTCGTCTCATCAGACTCCTACATTCTGGCTATGTCACACGCACTCCATCAATCGTTTCTCTGGTCTTCCTCTGCTCGTATAACCATCCATACTCATACTCAACACTATCCTCACAACGTTTTCTTCACACATTACTTTCTAAAGGGTGTAAAACACCTCTTCACGAAGCCGAAAGGCACTTGTTCTCCCCATCATTGCGATCATTTTTTTGTTCTACACCTTATCTGGGAACCTTCTAGTTACTGAGATATGGGGGGTCAAAGTTACAACATTTTGACAAGTTTTTTTTTAAATACAAGTTTTTTTTGTAACATTTTGACTTTTAACACCCGCCACGACCCCGCACTATTCAATCCATCCATCAACACAATGTTTTAAGTGCGTTACATTGAGTTCTACCACAAAACATGATTTATAACCTCAAAAAAAAAGTATTTTCCCAGCAATAATTTTTGCGTAAAGTTACTTAGTTTGATGTGCAGAATGCTTGGTTAACGGCTTTGTGATGAGGTGGTTTACACCCTGTATACCCTTTATAGGTACCTATCATTTAAACTTACTTTTTTATCTATGAATTCTTTACTATATTAACATGATCTACACAAGTATATTCATCAACAGCAGTAGTTAAAGCAATAGATGACACTGATAACACTGTCCTGTCGTTACGTTATGTCAATTTATAAGCGTATTGTTATCAACCGTTTCAACAAAAAGTTATTTACCCTCATCTCTCACCTGTTTTTCCTTACAAGCCATAGAAAAACAACAAAAAAAACTTAAGTAGGTACTTGTTTCTTTATTAAAGGCGTTCATTACTTCTACTATGCAAGTGTCGATGTCAATTTAGTATTTATGGTACACCTGCTGCCCTACACCACTTAGTATCTGTTTTCTGCATTATACTTTGACATTTGCATTGCCTTCTTGATGAATTGGCTTTTAACACCTTGGTATGCTATTAGCGCGAAATTGTTCTTGCTCTTTTAGGTTTATAGTTACACCATTTACTCTTAATAATAGGATGAAATATAGTTCGATGTTTCTTTGTAGGAAAAAGTAAAAATAAATTGATAAAGTTACCACCAAATTAGGCAGATTATTATGGCATTGTTTCTATTTGTTCCTTTATCTTCAAGAGCTATTTTGGATACCAAGACTACAAGTGTTTGTAACGTCCACATCTTACTTAGTTACATTACCCATTTTGATTTTCACAAGCATCATTCTTTTTATCATCCGTCTAAGTATATACCTTTTCTCAGTCTCACATAGTACCCGTCTGGTCATAGCTCGATACTCCCTCTTCAATAGAGTATGGGGCTTGCCCCGTTCCTCAAACCTTCTACCTTAATGCACATGTCCATGACATTTCATGTTTTTCTTTCTCGTGTGATTAGTGTTTAACCTGGTGTCAGAGTTTTTATGCCACCCATGCCTCTGAATTGGCTTTACATGCCATCTAGGAATATCTCTAGGCATACTACTTTTCTCACGATGTTTTCCTGACATTTCACGTGCAACAGAAGATTCTAGCCAAATTGACACGCATTACTGCATAACCGTATCCATCAAACTATTTCCGCGATGAATCTATATTATGTAAAGTCATATTTATAGTCCATGTTAACATGTAAGTGTTAATCATTGAGTGTGTTCACGATTTGTCACTGTGAGTCGTGATTTTGAAGTTCTAAAACAACTTTCAAGAACCTTGGCGAAGTTCTCGTTTGAACGCATTTCTATCAATGCCATTATTGATCCTAATATGATCGATGTATTATTATTCTTTATTGAATTACTATTACCGGTACCTACTGTCGTTTGAAGATCTTTGACAGTCGTGACGTCAGTCAGTGGCCCGAAAGTCTGACAACGTGTCTTATCAAAGGGTATCGTGTTACCCAGTTCTGACTGGGTTGTGAAGGTAGGCAGTCGCTCCATGTAAAATGCTAGTATTCATCAGCATCCGGTTAGACTAGAAGTTGACCCCAACATAAAGCAGTGGGTCATATTTTGCTACCTTTGGCGTTTCTTAAAGTTTATCTATGCTTATCCTCATTAAACCACCTCCGTGTTTTATTGATAAAAGTTAGATCAGAAAAGTCTTTTGGTTTAAAAACAATACGTGTATAATCATTTTCCGTCTTGCCCTGCTGTTTCAGATGCCCAACATTTAATGTCATTATAACTGTTGGAGCATCTCACTTTACCACACTTTTCTGAATTCGTTGGTGTATTTTTGTCATTGGTTGGACCCGAATAATTAACCTTTCCAATAGTAAAGCCACGATTCTACATCTGTGTGAATGATGACTACAATACTGCTAGATGTTCTCTTGTCTGTAAGGCAGATTCCTCTTTCTGATTTCTTCTTTGAATAATGACTTTTTATATCCATCGATATTGTTTCTCCTTCCCTTGTTTGTTCCTTACTTCCTCCAACCCCTTGAAAAAATTAAGTTGTTATTTAACCACTTTTGATCACACGCTAAATACCATTTGCCAAGCTCTACTTCTTCTATTAGATATTTACAAGGCACAAGCCTTGTAAATATCTAATGCACTTCTTATCTATTTGACATTAGAATCCAAGTTTCTCCGTATGATTTGTACAGTTCCCATCATATTATTATTGTCTAGAATTAGTGCTCATTTGTGGTTCTTTTGTTGCTATGCCAAAATATATTTACAGAACCGTTTTGTATCTTTTGGTCGTTAAATCTGCCAAGGCCTGTTCATTTCACTATCTTTAGTTTTATTACGTTTTCTGTTATCAAGCTTGCATCCCTGCCAGGAACAACATAATTCTTGTTAGTTTCATCATCTTTGTCAAATTGCGTTTAGTCTGATGATATTGAAATTATAAAAGCTTCTTTCGATAGTTCTCAAATCGTTACTGAATTCAAGAGTGCATCTTCCCTGAAGACCAAACGTTCTGTGTCTGAAAAGAAGTTTTTAAATCAATCATAAGCAAAATAACTTGGAAGATCAACCCAACCCCAAGTTTCATAGTACAGGCATATCAACTCAGGCGCATGTGAAGTGTCGCCCGGCGCGTCACGTCAACGCATTCCGTCCCCGACCGGCGCGCGGAGCGGACGTCTCGAACTCTCCTCAAACAAACAACACCGTCTTATCTTGAAATTTTATGTTTTGGAACGCGTCGACTCCTTACCCGTGGTAGTGTAATAAAAACTAGCGATAAGCGACAGCACAGGATTGTCAAGTGTTTGTTTTATGATAAAGTGGTACGCTTTCGGGACTCTTTTACGCTTTTATCGGTCTTCGGCAGCAACTTAAGATAACAAGGTGAGCGTTGATAGCTTTACGATAATTAGTTTGCTTTGCAACCCATTCATATTGGTATTTAGTTAAGGTCTAATGTTTGAAGTTTTTGAGCTAGGGCAATTGGATTTGTTAGCAAAGTCTTGACCCAGAGCCGTATCTAGACTTGCTCCTGTTGCATTTATAGCATTTTCTTCTTAATTGTCGATAAATTATTTGTTATTAGATACTTAAACATAATTCACAATCAATAATTCAATCATTGTATTGTAAAGGTTTGTTTAACTCTTTTCATATAAGTTAATATTGTTTACGTCTTCGACAAAACTCATTTCTATCATTGCCATGATGAAAACAATGGCGTTCTTGGAAATAATAGAAACATTAACACCTTTCATGTTACAGTAGCTATTTAAGATCGTGGACATAAACTTTACGGCTATGACCTTTAAGAGGTTAAACAGAATGTAAACACTGACGAAGATGGTTATAGGTTAAAGGTTCCTTGTGGCTCTTGGCATGTCAAGCTGTTGGTCTTGGCTGTCGCCAGTTACGAAGAGGCAGAAGCCAAAAACACTGACAGTTACTGATACTAGGGCTATCAGTAACTGTCAGACTATAAGCAGGGTATAAGAAATGGAGGTACAGTCCCTGATCAAGAAAACAATGTGTATAAAACAAACAGCAATAACTTAGATCGACCATTTATCACAATTAGAAGTAGGTATACATTGTTCCAATTACTTATCTAGTACTGACATAATGTATACATAAAATACAGGTATACAGTCGTCATTCGTCACAGCATTATGTGCTGGAATTATTTGATTGTAAGAACCTACATAACTAACCATAGTTAAAATATAGGTATATGTTGATAAGGTACAGTTGTTCCTTAGTGTACTAAGGCTTAGTACATATAAGTTTAGGAATGTAACCCCGAAGGGTTAGGCAAAAATGCACGAAATAGTAGGTAGGTACCTAGGTACAGCGACACTTCACGAGTTATGTTACAGTGCTATGTAGGGTTGCTATCAACCGTGAACAGATTCAGGCTGCTACAGAATAATGCGTAATGCGGAAATCGGTCGAATGACACTTTCTAACCCAGCCCGGCTAGCATGGGCAGGGGATAAAAATGTTATCCACCGGTTATTTCCACTTTTGTTTGAATTTTGTCCCTTGTCAGTGGAAATAACCGGTGGATAAAATTTTTATCCCCTGCCCATGCTAGCCGGGCAGGACCTCATGGTTAGTATTCGCTCAATACATCAAAAAAACATAAATACACTCCACGGTCGTTATTACTAAGAAGAGAATCCTGTGTATATTAGGCTGATACTACTAATCAAACAAACGTTCTATTTTACACTCTTCAACATGCAAAAAAATAACCTAACACAAACATGCGATAATTTTTTGCACCTCCACACAATTCGTCCCTGCTTTTTTGGTGAAATAAAAACTCATTCGATAAGGTTCGAGTTACAACCTCTACGGAACACATTTGTAAGATTTATAGTGCGCAAGCGTTCCGGTGCTTGTAACGCGAGACGGTCGCTAACAGGACGTATGGTGACGATGTTTGCGGATAATCGCGCTTTGTTATAGGAAGAAATTTTGATTTAAATTGAGAACGTTGAAAGAATTATACAAGTCCGTGATTAGACCTGTCGTAATTTACGGATCGGAATGCTTGACTTCGAAGAAGAAGCACGAAAGAAGATTGTTGTAGTAGAGATGAGGAAGTTTATTATTGAGAGATGGATTAAGTAAGGCACACGTTAGATGCGAGTTGTGGACAGGTCAATGTGGCGACACTTGGGGGTGGCCTATGTCCAGCAGCGGACGTCTTTCAGCTGAAATGATGATGAAGGAATAAGTAAGAAAAGGAAATATTAGAGGAAGATAGAAAGCTGCGCTAGTTAAAGAAAACTTGAATGGAATCGTCTGTCTTTGTAAGGAAATATGATGAGGAGGGATGAAACACATGTGACTAAAAGAGTGATAAAAAAAGAATTGATGTGGAGAGGGTAGGGCTGCAGGTCGCCCTACCTAATATCCGAACAGACCAGCCAGTTTGGCCGGACATGTGAGTAAAAAGGCCGGAGACCCTACATTATTGAAGATTTTGTGTCTCAGTATTAATAGGTACCTAAATATGAAAAATCAAGCTTTTTACATTACCAAATATCTTGCTAAATTCTAATGAAATATAAATAAAATCGAATGCAATCGAATTATTATTAATCAGTCAAATAAAGTCATCATTCAAAATTAAATTCTAGACAAACGTTTAACAACATCGAAAAAAGCCTAACAAAACCCGGACAAACGGACACCGTTTATTTTTCCCGGACACGCAATCAAAAAGCCTAACTGTGGCCGGCTTTATCCGGACGCCTGGCAACGCTAGAAAAGGGGAAGGGAGACCAAAGGAAAAAATGATGGACTGTGTGTGGAAAATGAAAGCAAAAGAAATAAATGATAGCGTGACGGCGGCGTTCAGAGGAGAATGGAAGAAAAAGGTGTGTTGCATTGACGCATGTAACATGGGTTAAGGGATAAGGGCTTGGAGAGACGAAGAATGAGAAATATTGGTCTCTAAAATATGGAGGATAGCACTTGAACAGTTGGAGCTAACCTCATGTTTCGTCTTAATGAAATCATAGATCAACTGATAGTTGTTGAACATACAATTTCTACTTTTAGCCAATATTAGAATTCCAAAGTAACCAAATATCGATTTCTGCAGTTGTTAGTTTTAGAACCGCAATGTTTTTAAAATAGTTAAGTACATAAATAAATAGATATGTATTATTTATGGCATTTTATGAAATACAGTTGTTTATGTTTATAATATTACTAATATATTAAAAAATACACATACATATTTAGAATTAGATTAAATACATACAAAAACTCATTCCCCATGGGGATAGGCAAAACTACAGAACTACCTGCTATCTTAAAGTATGTAAGAATCACTTAGTTGTAAAAGAATTAAATAACGAACAAGGAATTGATATAACAAGTCAACATAGATTCTTTTTGCGATGACAATACAAAACATTGCTGACTCAAAATATCCGTTCTAACAACGATTTTAAAGTCGAAAACGTACGCCGTTCTTTATTAGTCAAGTTTCGCAAGCATCGACAAACAAAACACGATGCGGATTGAAAATTGTCAACAAATGCAATTGTTTAGTCAGCAACAACAGGACTAAATGGCTAAAAAGGCGGTTTTAATTTGCATACCTTACACTTCAATGCCTACAGTACTGGGTTCTGCTGATTTCGATGTAATTGTGGGCTGAAGTACTGTTAACAGGTCGACAGCATTATAAAAATTGTTATTAATAAATACTTTAGTAAAATGCACAACTGAAACGCATATTGTGACAGAAATACGGACTGCCTCGTTGGTCTACTTTAGTGGTCGCAAGCGAAACTGATGAGCAGGAGGTACTGAATTCTATTTCCGGGCCGGGCGAAGTAGTTTCCGTGATATTAGGTTTTTCCAGTCTGAATTTGTGCCCGGTTGATGGCAATTAAATATTAAAAAGAGAAGAAGTTTGTTACTTTGGATGTAGGGGTTAATTCCCGGAAGTACTCCTTCAGTTTCCTGTCCTGTTTTAATTGGCGGTACCATGGGATAAATTCCGACAACATCCGAGCAAGGCAGCGTTAAAAAGCTCTAGTATGACATAATAAGCGATACGTTTAGTGGCAAATGCCGATCCTTTCGGGGAATTCAGTCGTGATTTATGTAAGCAAATGTGCCTTCGTGACAAATCTAGACCGATGTTTGAGTAGATTAAATTAAAAGAGGGCGAAAAATAGTGCCTTGGGGAACTACTACAGATATGTCCACACTAAAAACAAAATGTTATGATTTAAAAGTGATTTTGTTTTAACTTCGGTTAGTTTTTCAATTGACTATTTTACTTCTGATCAAGTTTTCTACTGAAACTTATCATCAGGAGTTTGCAATAAGGTTGACTGTTTCAAAGGCCTTTAGCATTGAGGCTATTAGGACTTTGCGGTCTTAATACTTGAATTCAATTTATCGGTTGTCGTAGCATGAGCTTGTGATGCGGAGGAATGAGGAAAACGTCGTGACGTAATTAGAGCAGAAGACCAAAGAAACCATGGATGGACTGTGTGCAGGATGATAATTATGGTACGAAAGGTGTCTGATGAGATGACGAGTAATAGAGAAGTATAGAAGAAGATATGCTGCGCCGACCCCAATTGAATTGGGATGCAGATGGGGCAAGTGAATGATGATGAATACTTGAATTTAATATCTTTGAAGAATACTACTACTACTCTTCTGAAAATTGCTTCTCCTGTCACATAAACTTAATAATAATAAACCTGGGCTGCTAGTTATTTGTGTTTTTTTTTTGAACGCTTTTGATTTTATGATGGAAGGGATTCATAATTGTTCCAACAATGAGTGACAAAACTGCCGCGTTACGTGTCACTGCGACATCGGCACTAGTCACAAGACGTCTTTAGTGACTAATTAGTCTCTCGTGTGACGTCATCGTCCAAACGCGGCATGTCCTAGAACCAAAAAAATAGAAGACATGTGACATCTACCACTCAGCCCGCGTGGTGGTTTCCAGCCTACGTCGTTTTATAGAGAGGAGACCTTTGACCCAGCAGTGGGAGTAGACTGATTTTCTTTCTATCTTCTTCGAATCGTGGCAATGTGGACAAATATCTTTTAGGACACATATGCAGAACAATTGGTAAATATTTGGGCTTGCGACATTCAGTCGCTTATCAGATAGAAATGATTTTACAACAAGTAAGCATTGTTGGCTCTGTTATTATCTATATGTAGATTAATAATGTTACCGTCTGATAAATCTAAATTAATGTCATTATTTAGATTAAATAAGTGTATCAATGAACATTACTATCGCATAGATTTTTTTACGTTCTGGCTTTCGCCTTCCGTGTTATTTTGAAATTATCTTGATTTAAGACTTAATTTTCGTAAGAAAATTCCAATCTGAGCTAGATTGGAATTTTTAAGACTGAAAATAAACCGTTCCACAACATGCTTTGCATATCTGACTAAACCAAGTTTGAGAAAACAACTGAAAAATCGCAAATTCAAAAGATGTTTGTGAAACAATTTCTGCGAATATGATTTGTAATTCCTGCAATTCTACAATTTCACATCACTTATAGTGGAACCACAGGTGGAACGTAGCCACACATACTTTGCTCGGTGGCAAAAGCATTTCCCACCTAGGTACATTGTTGTCGACTTTCAGTCTTAACGGATGCAGCAACAGTCGTTGGCTCCACCAGTGGGGTCAGCGCGAATACACCTGCCTATCTGACATCGACAACCCAGTTCCTAACAAGATAGATACCCTTAGTAACGCTGGTCGTCGTATTTCTAGACATACTACTTGCTAGAATTTTAACGGCGGATTTGTCGAGTTCAAGACTTCAATTTCCGTTTCCAATACCTGTATGTTCGGCTGAAGCGATGCGTCACCTCGTTCGCAGAAAGATAAGGAGCCAACACACTGCTAGTTTTTATTTCAAATACAAATCGGCGTGGAACGGTTTGCTGTTGTGTTTCTACTTGTAACGCGCTATTTGCAATATTATTGAATCTGAAACGAGCAGGTTTTATACACGCGGAGAGAAATTTTGCTTCTGAATTTGCGTTTCTTACTTTGCTTGATGTAACTAAGTAATGAATTGTGAGTCCTAATTTGCGTTTCCCAAGTTGTGTGTTATGTTTTCGAGACAGTATTGACTAACAGTTAGACTGCCAATTTTCAGAAGTCTTTTTCTGTTTGATGTTTTATAAGCTTATTCTTATTCTAACCAATAGCTATAAACCAATATGCGGAGATATTCTGATAATGTCTGACAAAATGGTTTGAAGAATTGAATGAAGCAACTGTAGCTCTCGTTTAATCTGTCATCCTCATATAGGGTTGCCAGGTCGCCAATCGTAATAGCCGAACAGACCAGTCAGCTTGGCCGGACGTTTGAGTAAAAAGGCCCTACATTATTGGTGTTTTGTCGCAGTATAGGTGTAATAGGTAGGTACGACAAAAAATTGTAAAATCAAGCTTTTTTATGATACGAGTATGTACCCTAAATCTTATGAAATACAAATAAAATCGAATGCCAAATCACGTACTTTATTATTAATCAGCCAAATATTAATCAGTCGACTCGCCTACGCTCGGCGCTAGCTCTTTTGCGAAATGTAAAAAGCCTAACAAAAGCCGGACAAGCCGGACCCCGTATATTTTGGCCGGACACGCAATTTATAAGCCTAACTATGTCCGGCTCTATCCGGACGCCTGGCAACGCTATCCTCACAGGAGATCATTGATGTTTACACTTAACGTAGGTAATATCATCTCATGGGAAGGGAATGTATGTGCAATTCACAAAGGAGCCATAGAGTTATTCATAAATAGTATTCATAATGGAAAATCTTCATAGGTTATCTTCTTAAGATTCCAAAGAAAATTGTTTCTATATCATAATTGCCTTCTGTCAGTTAGGGTATTTTCTATCGTGTTCTTCAATGAAGGAAAATACAATTAATTTTATTTTTCTAATGATTAAACTGTCTTCTACATATTAAGTCCCTTCTACTCGTATTGCCCTTTTAAAGCTGAGGTTTATGTTTACACTAATGTAGACGTTCTGACATCTTGCCATTGGACCCGTGCGTGGATTAGGGTCGGATGGTTGGTGATAATCAATCTACAAAGCTAGCTACAGTCAAATTATACTGTCTCTCCTACAAATAAAGTCCAATAGCTAGTTTGTGCAATGGTACCCCTGTATCTCTTTGTTTGCTCCTTGATACCCAGGTTTAGCCAAGTCTTATTGGGTTTTGTCTTCACTGAATTCTATGTAGTAGCCCAGAGTCTGTATTTGTTCCCTGTTGATGCCAAAAGGCAATAGGCTCCTTTGCAAAATGTGTGTCTTTTCATTATTCTCTGCCTACCTCGTCAAGTAAATCAGGTATTATATTATCTTCAACACCCCTCCACACTGTCATATCAAGTGTCAGGTCAGTGTAGTAACATCATTGTTCAAGATGTTTTGGTTCTGTCCTCCATAATGGACATTGTCTGCTTGGTACCGTCACACGTATTACATGTATTATTATAATCATAATGAAATGACAATAACTTATACGATTGTGTCTTTTCCACTATGGTGAAGACAGGTTCTCACAGGAGTCTTTGAATGTTTCCGTATTGGTATTTTCTGTTGCTTCTCCACGTATCAGCCTATTCCCTACTTGCTTGTTCTTCCGGTGGTAGAAACTGTAGACCGTCCGTCACATGATATGTCATCACTAGCTAAGGAAGGTATCAATTGCATGCACTTCACTTCTATTTCACCATTGCCCCTCCTGCGTGTATAGCAATCTAATCGTGATTGTCACAGCAAAATGTTGGTTGTTGTGTTTTTCTACCTCATTTCATCATTCTACCCTTATCCCAATTTATTTTTGGTCGGTGCAGTATATCTTCTACTTCCAGTTTTCTACTCGTCCTCTCATCAGACCGCTCGTTTCTTGCCACATCATTTTTTTTTTTTTTTTTTCGGATGGGAAATCATCAAATGACTTCTCCCACTCTGGGCGGAGCGGGAGGGAGTGTCAGACTTTTACTGACTAAAACCCATCCATGTTCCTTCCTCGCCCTTTGTGTTCCGGGGCCGCAGTGCCCGCAGCATCTCTTTCGAACAGGCCCGCAACCCCGGCAGGCTTCGGGCCTTGCGGGCTCCTCCCCTTATCTGACATCTCTTTGAGGCGCGCGTGGAACACGAACGCGCCGTCGATACGGCCTGTCGTCGTTAGACGGACGGACGGCTAGCTAGCCCATAGCTAACCGTCCACAGGCCCGCATGTAGGTACGGTGGCCGGTATAGCCACCACGTGGCCCCCGACACCCGGTGCGTCTCCCGCGGCGGCTGGGAAGAGAGGCACACATCATCCTTCAAACAGTCCATCCATAGTTTTTGTTTGTCTTCTTAACAAACCAACCAACATTTAACCAACATTTCGCCAACACCAACCACCAACACCAACATTCATACTTATCCAATATCAACCATAGAATATTTAATGACCCACAAGAAGTGATGTTCTGTGATATGTTTCGCTATCACATTTTGGGTCCAAGGATTTATTAAAATATCGATAGAACAAATGACATAAATAATTATAATTATTATATATTTTATATCAGCACATTGCTTCTGTGCTAGTCTTTAGATATTGTATTATGTACAAGTCACTATGATAAATAATAGAAACATTGTGAAGTTTGTAGTTAGATAAAATTGGACGGTAACATTTGTTATGATAATGGCAGTGGAAGCTAATAGAAGTAAATGGGCCCTTCACAAAGCCGTCAACCAAGCATTCAACATCTTCATCATCTGCTTAACCTTTTCCCAACTATGTTGGGGTCGGCTTCTAGTTTAATCGGATGCAGCTGAATACAAGTATTTTCCTTATAGCGACTGCCTATCTACCCTGCACAACCCAGTTTAGTACTGGGTAATACTGTACCCCTTGGTAAGACTTGGTCAATTACTACATGTAACAAGCATTCAAACTAAAAGTAACACTAGCACGTGCTAGCAAATCGCAAAAATTATTGCTGGGAAACGACTTTATTTTGGGTGGAAAATCTCGTTTTGCTGTGGGACTCAATGTAACGCGCATAACTTTGCTGATAGATGTGTTGAATAATACTGGAGGTATTTAAAGTAAAGTTACTTATTTAAACGTTAAAACCTTTTGAAAAAGTTGGAACTTTGACTTTGACTTCGTAACTACGAAGACAAACTCAAAGCAACTACACTTCTAGAAGCACTAACTTTGCCTTCTCTTAAAGTAGAACCACCACATAATTATAATCTCATTGGACTAGTGGTCGCAAGCGCGCCTGCTGAAGAGGTCCTGGGTTCTATTCCGCGTCGAGCAAAGTTTTAGCTGGTTTTTCATCAGTAGCAGCCACGGAGTCGGGATCAGTGCCCGGTTGATAGAAATAAGCTTATTTTGGGTTAGCCTGTCCCATCGTCTACCTCATCTCTGTCCTTGGACAAAATCGACGTCATAAGTTATCAGTTAAATTAAGAAAAAGCTCTCTCACGAGGAGCTCGTGGCCAAAGAATATCAGCCGCTCGGGTCGATCTTTACGTTAAGCCATGCTTGCCTAGGTTGGTCTGTGGATGGGTGACCACCCTTAGTCCCTTACATCCGAGTTTCCTCCGTGCCTCGGAAAGCACGTTAAGCTGTTGGTCCCGGCTGTCATTTGTCCATCTTTGACAGTCGTTACAGGTAGTGAGTGGCCCAAAAAGTCTGACACCAGTCTTATCAAGTGATATCGTATTTCCCAATATTAACTGGGTTGTGCTACCGGCTTCCCTTCCGAAAAACCACTGTACTGGAGTCTACTATTGCCAAAATTAAAACAATGTAGGTAATTCACTTAGTACATGATTGCCCATAATAGTTATATATATACATTAATTTTAACTTTAATCTTTAAAGTTGTATTACTTTCTTTATCTCTATGTTGTATTCAATTGCATCGTAATGTTAATGTTATGCGGAAGAGCGGAGTCACCTAACACAAGCATCTCCTAGCTTAAAAGGTGGTCTCCAAATCCTGTTTATTTAAGCCTTTTGTGATTAAATTAAACATTTTTATTTTTTTTATTTATGACTAAAACTACAATTTGTTCGATGTATGGTTTTTTCAAACATAGTTAAAAATATGCACCGGACCGGCTTACCTGTTACAAAAATTTACCCTTCGCTACTGATGCTGTATGCTTAACTGTGCTACGTTATAAAACCAGACATAGGTTAGGTGGGCTTCAACAGAACGACAGTTAAACGAAGAGATTATGACAATCTTGAATCCAATCAATGCATTATCAATTCCAATTTCCGCGGTTGATTTTTCTGTGGTTTTTCAAATCAATAGATTCTAGATAAGGGAATAAACTCACGTTGTTTAACTAGCAAACATATGTGTTTGTGATATATAATGGTATATAAGGTTGAGGTCAAGTGCATCGCTAGATAATATCATTCACCTATATCTATGTAGGTACTTACACTTATAATCTATTCATTAAAGCTTTTCCAATCTGTTTGTCAGTGTGACCACGGTATTGTTTAAGGTCTGAATTCCTGTCACGCTGAGGGTCGGTCGCGTACGTCAGCGAGAAAACAAAAACAGTAGCAATAACGTGCCGCGACGTTAGCGTGGCAGTATATGGTGCTATACATATTGACTTCGGAAGATTTCTGTGTATAAATGACTTGCAAAAAAAATGCTTTTTTACAACAAAAAACCACTTCCAAAAAACAAACCGACTTCTAAAATACGTTCAGTTTCAAGTCTTCGTTTATTGTAAGCAATGCCTACACATCAAGATG
The DNA here is from genome assembly GCA_950022955.1 of Xestia ashworthii. NCBI lineage: Eukaryota > Metazoa > Arthropoda > Insecta > Lepidoptera > Noctuidae > Xestia > Xestia ashworthii. The sequence continues at coordinate 12,062,426 of OX465560.1, read as the reverse complement.
TGATTTCTGCCGGGATTCTGCTTAAGTTCCCTGATAGTTTCATATAGCCGTCTGAAAGCCAGAACATGTTTTGACTTGGATATCTCCAAATATACTCCAAACCCAAGTCGGCCGTAGCAAAAACAATTTGTTCTTGGACGGCTCAGATCTCAACTGTGTATGCGGCGTGTCTTCACAGACAATGGTTCACCTTCCATCTTGGCTGCATGCCCTGACACCACTTAACGAACTTATGACTGCATCAGCGAGCGGAGTTCGCTTTGCTGAATTTGGTTGCAAATATTTTTAATGCCATCGACACGAGACTGATAGTAAACTAGACTTTTACCGAACCTCTAAAAAAACAACATAGAACACACAGAGGAAGTCGGGAGCTGAAGCTAGTGGTGCCAAAGGTCTAGATCACCACTATCTTTCATTGATAGTGTAAATATTCCGATTGATAGAAAAGGAAGATTGATATAAATAATAGTAGTATTATATTTAGCTAAGGTTTCAATAGATAAGCTTAGGTATATTCCATTATGATGCGTAGGTCATATGGCAGCTGCTCTGGGCCACTGATAACTTGATTTGTGACTGATATATGTGGATGAACCTCTACTGTTCCGCGAGTGACACTGATGCAGTACGATGGGCATTGGAGACTCCTATCTATCTGCGATTAAATTCAAGAGTTGGAACTGTCACGAAGACGAGCAAGCAGGGAAGCACTTTTTACGTATGATAGCCGCAAAACCATCTACATGTCTTTCTGGCAAACATATTTGACGCGCTACATCGCCACAGTAGTATCCTGAGTGCGTTATTATTTTGATAGACCCGGGAATCGCTGTGTGTACGGAAACTATACCTCGTACACACGCTGCAAGTGTAAAATGCCAAGCAAATCTACTCATAATTCTACACTAATGTCACATTTAGGTCACCCATCAAAATTGTAACAAGAATAAAATCATAAAATAATAATAATGACCTAAGCAGTGAATTTTACGATACATTCTATGCCACGGACGTCATGCGAACTGGCGCAAAATATTAGCTTTTAGAAACCATTGTTTTGATAGAATTTTATTAAAATATTGTTACTACGCACGGATGAGTTGGATTTAGGATAATAGACTTCACTATTGATTATGAACGTTCTGGGGTTCCTAGAATACTATTCGGGCTCGGGCTAAACATTACCTTACCGGCGAACTGAGGTATTGATATAATCATAATAATCAGCCTAAAATGTTTCCACTGCTGGGACACAAGTCACATACCCCCGCCCCCGACCCTTGCTTGAGCCAGCACGCGATGCTGAGTCTGAAGTTCTACGTGCTTGCCTGGTTGCATTTGTGTCAAAATCGAAAATGTTCGGTATCAAAATTTTTGTATTTTTTTTTCCTATGTTAAAAATGTTTTCAAAATAACCTTTACTTTACTTTTTTTTTTCCTATGTTAAAAATGTTTTCAAAATAACCTTTACATATATTTTTTTAAAGCGTAGAAACGCTTTTTATACTACTTGCAGTTATAAATAATGTACCGTTGGAAAATCAACGGGTTAATATTATCAGCGTGTAATTTCGATTGCAAAATGTCATTGTTTGATTATATTTTTTATATTTATTGACCGTTATTTCTACGTTTTGTCCCATTTTAATGAGGCTGATAACGTTCTAGACTATAAGTAATTATAAATAGTAAATACTTTCATGATACGCAAACAATAAGGTATGCACAAAGACATTCAAATATTTGCGAGCGATAGACGGGGCAAGACGAAGAAAATCGTAATTCAATACTTGTTGCAACTGAGTAACAAGTCGATCTGTCTATTATCATATGCTCACCTTGTCAAGTAACATTCGTCAGTCAAAATACCGGTCGGGACCAAAATGTTTGAAATATGAAAATGTTCCTAAAATGTCCACTCTATAAGTCTTCTTTGGGCATCTATCTTTGTCTTTTCTTTGACCTTAGCCAGTACTTTCGCGAACTTTTCAAGGTTTCTAACTGTACTCGGCATTTTCACACGTTCTTGTCCAATTTATTATTCTTGTTCACAAACAGATTCATCTTGGACAGCGTATTTAAACTAACACACTCATATTTGGAAGATTCTCACATAATAATGGTACCTATTTTCACACGGAAATGACTGGGTACCTACGATTCTTTACTACACATTTTTTTCTACACAACTCTATCCCGTAAAATGTCGTGACCATCACCATGTAAACGAGGCCTAAGGGTTAGTAACAAAGAGTGCTAATCTATACATATAATAAAAGAGTAAAAAAGCTGTGTCTGTACATTGAATATATTTAAAAAATAATAATTGAAGGGCGTTTAGAAACATCACAAATAAAACAGGAACGCATTACATAATTTGAGGAAACTAAGAATTGACGGAATATGTGTGTATTTTAAATACACTACTGCCTTACATTTCGCCGGATACAGACAGATGACAAAAATCTTCCCACAAAATCTTTAGACAAGTTGTAAAGAACTGCGTTCATTTTATACACCTAGACAAATAAATAACGTGCTTTTTTGTATTGTTACAGCTCAAAAGACGATGAAATAGACGGCAACTGCATAGTACGCGCGCGAGGTCTGCCGTGGCAGTCGTCAGATCAGGATATCGCCAAATTCTTCCGAGGACTCAATGTTGCCAAGTGAGTATCGAAAACAGTGATAATACGATGACTGAATGTGGTTGATTTACGAATGGGAATTAATTTTACCTAAGGATGAGGGAAGGAACGAGTATATTAGAAGATTAGTTGCGCCAGTGACAAAAAAGTGAAAAGGGAATCGACAGACATGGTACGGACATTTGATGAGGAGGGATGAATCACCTGTGATGACAAGCGATGAATATAAATGTTAACGGATGGAGAGGGAGAAGAAGACCGGAGAAACGATGGATGGAATGTGTGAGGAATAAAAGAATAAGGAGTAAATAATAGCGTGACGGTTGACAGAAGAGAAAAGAAGAAAAAACGTGTTGCGCCGAACCCAAGCAACAAGGGAGAATGCCAGCAAGATGCTGATGAGCAGGTAGAAAGATTCCACTCGACCAATTGCACTCCACTTCTGGACGACGACCTCAGTGCGACAACAGCCAATTCTACGCCTTCTGTATTAAGTCTATCCACCCACACATATCAATTAGCAACTTTTACCATCCGTTTCCTCTCAGACATGTCCCATCCATTTTCTGACTTTATCATACTTTATAGGACAGTATCCAAATGTATTCTTATTTCTTCTTATTATCCATAGGGGTGGCGTAGCCCTGTGCCTGTCGCCACAAGGTAGACGCAACGGCGAGGCGCTGGTGCGGTTCGTGTCCCAGGAGCACAGAGACATGGCGCTCAAACGACATAAGCATCATATTGGATCGCGGTACATTGAGGTAAGCATGAGCCTTTTTGATTATAGAAGCATTTGTAATTATGCAAATAACAATATCAGATGCAACTAACAAATAAACACTTAAAGCTCGGAGCCCATTTGATTTCTTTTAATATGTTCATTGAAGGCCTCTTGCTTCTGACTGAATAAGTCCCTATTTTTACCAAAGCGGAGTCAAGCTGAGTGCAGCGGAGATGTGCAAGATTAGACAGATCGAAGATGAGACAAGTTAAACGATGTGAATTTTAATCAATGTGATCCACGCTTCTCATCTCCGACTTGGCGGACCTTAGAACCACTACAAGCACTTATATCATGACATAAGCAGAGCCTTATTGAGCCCAAGAAGGGTTCTCTTCTTTTCTAACCGTTAGTGTTTCAAAAGATTAATTCCAATTAAGTTTCATCATCAAAGTTGGTGATTCGTGTATTGGTGACAATCTTTTGATCTGAATTTAAAAGAAAGTAAGTAAGCTTTTAAAATCCTTCGAAAGACTTCCTAAATCTCTACTATATCTCTTTTGCCGCCATCCAGGTGTACCGTGCAAGCGGCGAAGACTTCCTGTCCGTAGCAGGGGGCGCCACTTGCGAAGCGGCCGCGTTCCTCTCGCGTGGAGCGCAAGTCATCGTGCGCATGAGAGGACTGCCTTACGATGCGACGCCGCAACAAGTTGTGAGTATAAATTGGTCTTTTTGGATGAAAGGACCAAATTGGACCTTGTGGTGCTGTTCAACAAACGATAGAGCACTTAAGGGGCCGGCGGAGCATGCGTATTTCATACAAACGTAATACCAAAATAATTTGTAAATCAAACATATTTCTTAAAGTATTGTGTATTTATTTCGATTGGGTTACATAATATCTATGTTCCCAAATATAAATTTTGAAAGGAAAATGATATAAAGACGAGATATGAGGAATTTAAAATGTCTATAGAAAATTTGTTTTTCTCATAACTCTTGTTTAAATCAGTGTCTATTCAAAATATGTATTTGGGAACCTAGATATTCTGTAATCCAATCGAAATAAATACACACTGCCTTAAGAATACGTTTGATTTACAAATTATTTTGGTATTACGTTTGTATGAAATACGCATGCTCCGCAGGCCTCTTAACATCGTGTTCGGCGTGTTGTTGTTTGTTCACTACAGGAACTGATGGATACAGAAAGCGCCAAACAAGTAGTTCAGTTCTGGGCAATCTTTAGATTGCCAACGACACACTAAGGAGAAGATTGGACCTTGTATATTTATCCTTAGAAATTAAGTCTCATCATTGAAATGTGTTCACAGATGAGCACGCCTAACTGTAAGCCACTGTGATCGACATTCTTCTTCACTAAAAGAAATACTCAGCTGGAAAAATATATTAGGCCCTCAGTTTAGCAAGGGTTCTTCTTAGGATGCTTAGTTATAGAACTGAAGACGCCCCAGTATTAAAAGAAACACAATTGCTCCATAAGTTTTGACCGTAGGTACCTATAGTATTGAATTCTGACATAAACAGAAAACGGTTTTATTTTTTCAATGAACTATCGAAAACAATCTGGGCTAGAATTTATTCATTTGTGATAAAAGTTTGTATATCGTTATCCGTTACTTACACCATGTAATTATTCAGATTTTGATATAATTATGTTTGATCTTAACTGAAGTACCTACTTAACAAATTAAATGTATTTTCTAAACCACAATCTTCTAACAACATTGCGATCTATCTATCAACGATTCAAGTAACATTATTGCCAGCCAATCAAAAGGCGTCAAATTGATAATATGTTGTCAACTTCACAGATACGCCATAACCTCTGGGTTAGCTTACCTAACTTATCTAACCTTTGCTATTATATCTTATTATTTTAGATAAACTTGAACTAGATGTAATGACATCTGTTTCGGTAATTTCTCTTTACAACTACACGTAGCTCGTAGCTTCACCGGGCGTTGAACACACAAAGATTTATACAGGTCTACATGAGTCTTCTTGAATCCCGTTGATTAATAAGCCAAGCCGAGACCATTTTTCGCCAGTTTTTAGGTCCTGACAGGCGCTTGTTAGAATCTCTCCAGTCTAAACTGTAGTCCACCTTCCTAGAACTCATTTTCCACCAACTCACAGTATTCTAACAGCTTCCTCAATTTCCAGCTGGACTTCTTCTCAACGGGTGACAACCCGGTCCTGGTCCTGGACGGTGCAGAAGGCGTGCTGTTCGTGCGTCGAGCTGATGGCAGGGCCACTGGAGACGCCTTTGTTCTCTTTTCTAAGGAAGACGATGCGCCTAAGGCGTTGTCTCGACACCGCAAGTCTATTGGAGCTAGATATATTGAGCTGTTCCGGTCTACTACCGCTGAAGTGCAACAGGTGAGGATATGGTTTTAGTATAAAATAGTTTAATAATCCAAAGCAACGAAATGAATAGATAATATGGCTAGAAAGGGGGAGAGCATAAGTATGGAAGAATTCATGCTGCGCCGACCCCAAAGAAATTGGTATAAGGTCAGAAGAATAATGAGATTTTAAGTGGTTTGTGTTGTGAAATAAATTAATTGTATTAGGTCAATGAGGCATTTTTGGCGTGGCAGTTCTTGCATAGTTATTTTACAGTTTTTATTGTCTTTACAACAAGGTTGCTGATGAACTAAAGTAACTGGGAAGAACTGGAGGTGTATATTCTCGATGTTATTAGGTAATATTTGTTAAATCTTTGATTAAATCAGTAGTGTAACTGGTAGATAAGTTCTTTACAAAACGGTTTAAACTTGACCACAAACTACTGGTACCCATACTATGAACAAAACGGTTCAAAAAACTTCGGCAAAGGCTTTCAAAAATGAAACAGAAAATTTTGTTCCTTAAGCCTGTTTTCGTCTGTTATGACTATGATCTTGGTCAAACTCATTTGGTAGAATTGCAGAAAATGGAAATCAATAATTCAATACTACTCACAGATTGCGAAATATGTTAAGACAAAAATAACCACATTCATTTCCGACATTAGAAGCATCGTTTGATAATGAGAAAGGACACAAACAAGCTAGGAAGCTCCTTCAAATCATTAGCTATCTATAACACGACAGTGATAACCTTTGACGCACATACATTGAAGCACAAAGACTAAAACATTCAGTAATAGTTAAATACTCGTATGATGCTAAGAGGGAACAAGTTCTGCGATCCTCCATACAAGTATATTTGCCGTTTTTCTGCCTAAATAATGCCAATCATTTTTTTCATAAAATCAAGGTCTGCTGTAGACACGTCCCTGACATTTCAGGTGAAAAAATTCGTCCTAAGGCTTGAATTCCTAAAGAGATGTCAGCACAGTGAAGGGGCAAGGGCCGAAGCCTGCCAGGGCTACGGGACTGTTCGAAAAAGATACCGTGGCCCCGGAACATAAAGGGCGAGGAAGAAACATGGATTTTAGTCAGGATAAGTCTGACACTCCCTCCCGCTCCGTCCGAGTGGGAGCAGTTATTTGATGATTTCCCATCCCAAAAAAAAAAAATCCTCCTGCGCTGACGTCGGTCGCGTGTCTCAGTCGTGCGTACGAGTAGGTATACAACTGTGTTCTATATCGCACCATACTGCGACGTTGTCATCACCGGCGTGTATGTTGCTGTTGTTTTTCTCGCTGACGTACAATCACGTCTAGGGCATCGGAACCGGTTTTTCCCGGTTCCGAAAGAACCGGGAATTCCCGGTTCTGAGGGTCCCTGAAAGAATCGGTTCTGTAAAACGGAGAACCGGTCGTTTCGGTTCTTTCGGTTCTCTCTTAAAATAAATTTAGAAATAATACTATCTCTATAATGCTCTTTATGCTAAATATCAAGTTATTATCCATATTTATTATCCAAACAGAATAAATACTGTTATTTCACTGTTGAATTAATAAATAACGTTATTATTTTAATATTATTGATGAATCTTTAAGAAACTAACGATTTTTTAAAGGGATTCGGCAACATTAAGGTAAATGCTCCAGGATACCCCGCGACGATTCAATAACGAATCGCCACTAGCATCTTTGTCACCACAATCGTTTAGCTATCATCAGCTCATATCTAAAGTACGAAAAGTGGTCAAAATTTTCAAAAAGTCACCGACTAAAAATGATGACGTCCTTCAAAAGCATGTCAATGCTGATTTTGGACAGGAGTATTCTCTACATTTAGATGGAAAGACTCGCTGGAGCAGCATGACGGCTTAACATGGTGGCCACCATGTTAAGCCGTTTTCTAAAATTAAAAACATCTATCACAAAAGCACTAATAGATTTGAACATTGATATTCAGTTTACTGACGACGACTGGAGACACATACACGAGTTGAATAATATATTGGATATAATAAAAACTGTCGTGGAGGCACTTTGTCGCCGTGATGCAACATTGCTTACAGCTGATATTTCTCTCAAATTTGCAATTAAAAAATTGCTTGAAATGAACACTCATCTGAGAAATCAAATGGCGGCTGCATTGCGTAAACAATATGCAAAACGACGACTAGTCCAAGCAGCAATATTGCAATATTTGACCAACCCGGAGAAGTATTTTGATAACATTGAAAATGAAGATAAAACTGTTTTTTTACGGCCTACGAGTGATGAGATGCTGCGGGAAATTGTAAACCTCATTCAACGCACAAAACAACGTGTAGGTACCTCTTGTGTGTACGCCTGATTTCAGGAGACATGATGATTTACAAGTATCTTCTTTAACAAATGAAGAACTTAATAAGGAAATAAGTCAAGCTACTGCTTCTGCTCCTGAATCGACATCAAATGACATCAACACTACTGTAAGGGTAGAAATGGCTCTGTTTGAGAATGGTGGTCAGAGTCAGCGAGGACGATACCTATCGCTGGCTTACCAACATTTACTATCGATTCCACCCACTAGTGTGGAGCCGGAACGTATATTTTCTTCCGTCGGGATAGTCTGCAATAGACTCCGTTCGTCGTTAGGCGACAAAACTTTAGACGCACTTATTTTTTTACGTTCCTTTTATTTAGGAAAGAAGAAACCCAATACGTAATGCTCAATTTAATAATCATTTTTATTGTTTGGTTTTTGTTAAGTCCGTATGGGATATATGTTTTTTTTAATGTTTATCATTTTTATTTGCGACTTTTGTGTGCTTGTTTATTTATTTTGAACGGATTTGTGAAAGTTCCTAATTCTAGCTTGTAATGTAAGATTGTTAATTTTTTAAAGTTTAATTTTTATTATTTCATAGATACTTTTTGATCTTTGTAGTATAGTGAATTATAAACCACTGATTGTCAACTGGTTCTGAAAATACTGAATTTTAAAGAACTGATTGTTGCCAAAAATACTTAAAAACGATGTTGTAATTTGAGTATAATTAAAAAATATATAAATATGCTTGCTTACCAATAAAGTGTGTTTGATTTAGATCCTTTCCCTTTATTCGTTTTGATAATGGGAATTCTATATAAAAGATAGCATACCTTTTCAACTTGAATTTATGAAAAACCCGAAAGAACCGAAAAAACCGGGTACTCGGTTCCGGCTTGAGTTTAGTACCGAAAGAACCGGTTCCTAAAATAGGGGCGGTTCTCGATGCCCTAATCACGTCTAATAATATGTAAAATTGTGTTTCTCCTAATGTACTGATTAAAATTTAATGTTATTACGTACATAGTATTCTGGAACTCATATTTTTATGAAGATGATCCAATCTCCTAGTTACAATCGTTATTTCTCGCGGAAATAGCTATAATATTAAGGAAAGTGTATACCTTAATATTAGACGTGACGGTACGCGGCCGGCGCGTCAGCGTGGCAGGAATTCAAGCCTAAGCTTCAAATTGTGCCGATGTTCAAAAAAGTTGGTGCTTCACACTCAACAATGTGCCAAAGGTCCAGCCAGTGTTTCTCTTTGTTATGTTTGCTGAAGATGACAACCTTTTGAAATACATATTCAATCCCAAATTTGCTTTGTTCACTTGCAGCGAGCGTAAATATAATGTTATCAAGAATTTAGCCGTGTTGCATTTGTTGTAAACTTGTAAACCTTCACTGTGGCTCGGTACGATTGTTAACTCAGTAGCTACAATACAATCTGCGCTATAGCGCACTAGTTGCGTAATATTTCGGCTTGAGCTTTTTGTTTTATGATTCATTTTGTTGTAAGTATGATTTGAGGACACGTAAACACGTTGTGTTCTGGCTCAATCCATGGTAAAAATGATAGGGCTTCCCCCTCCATCCTGCGTGATTCGTCACAGTCCACACTTGGTGTTATAATTCTTTGATCTTTTAGCTATCCAATGGTGCAATTGAATTTAGGATGGAGATGGTAGAATATATGAAGCTGCAACACCAAACTGTATCCCCCGATTTTGTTAACATTCGTTTTTTTTTGACTTGCCTCCGAAGCAATTTTAAAGACGTAGGTATTCACGTCAAAAAGACACGAAAGACGCAAAAGCATCTGCGATCTGATTATGGCTTTTCTGGTCCTTACATACTCGTGCCCACTATGGGTCATTGCAATTGGACACTGGGGCTAATACAAACACCACCACCATTTTTAAAACCCTAATCTTCAAATATAAAACAAAGTTTTTGGCACAATTAAGTTAGGTAGGTGGAAGTCTTTTTCCAGAGGAACATAGACACATTGGGGGGTCAAGGTATTCAATTCTATGCATCAATGAAGGTCGCCACAAGAGTATTCCACATTACGCACCTACCGGTTAGCGTGGTAGTTGGAGAGGGGCATTGACTTGAGCAATTGAAACCGGTACCCAAAGTATCATTTTCTATAAGTAATCCAAGACTTCTTCCGTACCATGATTCAGAACATACAGTTCAAAACAATCTCCTACCTGTCTTTACCTAGAAATTACTCGACCTTCGTGCTCGCTACAAAAATATTATAACTACGTTTGACCGATCTGTTATTTTATCTGCAACGAACATAATAATGTAATCGCTGAGAACAGTCGCAGCCACAAACAATCGTACGTAAATTGTGGTTTTATGTAAACGCGACGATTTCAGACATTACTGATGATGCTGCCAAGGTTTTTTCGCTACTTACCTACTTCCGAAGAAGATCTTGCATTATTTGATGTCCTTAATATCTTGACAAGGTTGTGGTGCTATAGAAATTGGTGTTTTGGCCTAGAAGTGACAATCGTTTACAAGTAATTTCGTACTTCTGCAATGACTTTCAACCCGACTGCCGTGCCGCTTCAACCAACTTATATGTGCAGGCGGGAAAACACAGAACTCAAATAAATGTACCAAGTTTGACATAAATAACTATCGATGGACATTTTCTTGACAAGCAACGCCATCTTGAACTGCATACATAAGGTGGTCATACTGTGTATTGCATTTCATACCAATTCTTTGAATTTGACCATAGACGTTTAAAAAAAGAAAACTAAATCTAGAAAACCGTAGATCTAGAAGATTACGCATTTTTTTTTCTACTATGTTTAAGAGAATCATTCCAAAACCGTCATATTGACTAAGATTTCTGTCTATATAGCCTGCCCTTGAGGTTTCTGGTAAGTACCTAAGTTTAAGTGCCCGCCATTCGTAGATGCACAGTCATGCAACAATTTGATACGCGTATCACAAGGCCTTACCTCCAACCACGTGTATTTTTTTTTTACAATTGTAGCGCTTTTGTTTCTTTCCGTTTGAATTTGGAATCTGAGTGAGATATTATTTTCTATTGATTGCCAGTTACTGATGTAGCTGCCTCGTTGGTCTGGCGGTTGTAAGCGCGACAACTGAGCATAAGATACTGGGTTCGATTCCCAGGTCGGGGAAAATGTTATTGGGTTTTTCCATCTAGTATTTCTCAGTAGCAGTTACGGAGTCTGGATTTGTGCCCAGTTGATGGCGATAGGCTTGATCCATATTTCATGGGATTTATAAACATAACGGGTGAAATGTGGGCGTACTACTAGGTTATTAATATTTATTGCTGTGTAATACTTACTTCGGCCTTCGTCGTTTATATAAACTTGATCTTTTGCTAAATCATCATACATAAGTATTTTTGCAATAGATCATAACACCGATTTGTGATATTATTTTCCTTGTAAATGCTCCATCAGTAGTTTTACTTCTGATTCAGCGAAAAATGTGTATTTTTTTGTGAAACAACGCGTTGCATGCTGTTTTATTTTCATAAGTATAAAATATCGATTACCGTAGACCATAAATAAAACATAGCTGAACACGTTTATAGCATATTGTGTAACGTAACGTATTTTTTTTTGCGAAAAATGTTGAATGACCTCAAGTTTAATATTTAAAAATAGAAATTTGTAGGTACATATAATTCCATGGTATTTCCCGTATTTCCAATGGAAAACTTTGAAAACTCCATGAAAACATAGGTATATCCCTTGAATGGTAACTCGATCCAAAATATTAAAAAATAAGAAAAGAAAAAACGAAAAACACTGTCTTCCTTTTACAAAACCACAAAATTCCTGTACACTTCAACCAACTTATCTGTGCAGGCGGGAAAACACAGAACTAAAATAAATGTACTAAGTGTGACATTTCGATGCAAATTTTCTTGACAAGCAACGCCATCTTGAAATGCACACTTAAAGTGGACATACTATACCTAACCTCTGCTATATGTTAACCATCTTTGTAAAGATCGTCACTCACTACACTAGACGACTAATGGAGGAAACCTTCGTCCAAGATAGACCGCGGCGACCGACGGTGGTGTGACGATCTAATCTAGTTTGTACTTAGGCCTAACACAGCAGTAGGACACTATAACCAGCTACCTTCTTCCCCAGGTCCTGAACCGTTCGCTGGAGACTCGCACGAGCCAGTCCAGCACGCCGTCCACAGCACCAGCTCCCACCGAGGGTCTGCTGCCCGTAGCCCTGGTGCCGCAGCATGTCATTACCTCAGGAACTGCTAAAGACTGCGTCAGGCTTAGAGGATTGCCTTATGAGGCGCAAGTAAGTTAACAAATATTGTTGTGCAAGTCATTTGACTGTGCTCATCATTTATCTAGCTTTTTCCCAACTATATTGCACTGCAGGTGAATACCGGTATTTTACATAGAGCGTCTGCCTATCCGGCATTAGCTGGATCCGGTTAGACTGGAAGCAGACCAAAACATATTTAGAAAAATGCTAGACAGAGGATGACTGGTCAGCAAAACGAACCCTTTTCAGAACATAGGAAACATGACGTGGAAAGACCCTTTGAGAAGTGTGTGTTCTTCAATACTATTTTTATTATCATGTTGTAAATGTGTTCTTTGCAGGTGGAGCACATATTGACATTCTTAGACGAGTTTGCCAAGAACATAGTAGTGCAAGGAGTTCACATGGTTTACAATGCTCAGGTTAGTTCTGCTCCTGATAGTAGTAAGATTTGACTTGCCCCTTGCAACAAGCCACAAAGCTCATGAGTTCTGCTAGGTTATGGAGGACACTGCTAAGAGTCGCGACCCCCGGTTAAGAAACAATTGTCTAACAAAGCTAAGGAGAAGTCTTCTTTTCCAATTATTTTGCAACGGGATCCAAGACTTAAATTTTTCTTTATCGTGTGGTTAGTTCCTGACATGCAGTTTTATGAGCTTCTGACTTGGCTTTACATGCTGTTGAGACATATCTCTCAGCAAGTGATAATTATATACCTATAATACCTCAGATCATAGAAACAAAACTGTTGTTTCTATGAAAGTGCGTGTTTTGGGTTCGAACTCAGATCATAGAATCTATGATCGAAGGGTTCGAACTTGAGACTTTAATTAATTGTTTCTCCAGGACTTTTCTATGAGGTCCGCTGTTGATTCTGGCTTTCAAGAGTTGCAGTGTTTGGGAAAATTAAGGCGGGCTTGTCCCAAAAAAAGGACAAACTAAATACTACTGCTTACTAACTCTCGGGGAACACATCTCTGTGTGTTATTTTACAATTGCATCAAGACCTTATAAAAGTAGATTGTTAAATAGATTCTACAATTATATCCACATCAGGGTCACCCAAGTGGAGAGGCGTTCATCCAGATGGACAGCGAAGCTAGCGCGTTCCTGTGCGCTCAGCAGAAGCACCATCGCTACATGACCTTCGGCAAGAAGCAGCGGTATATTGAGGTAACATATTTTACCTAACTATTTAGACTTATTACTGCTCAAATGACCCAACCCACTGTCAACAGTATGTTAAACTAATCCAAAATTCTAACGAGTGTAAAATTACCCTTAACGAAACCGAATAGCACTTGTTCTCCCGGTCATTGCGTTATTTTTTTGTTCTGGACCATTCCTGGGAACCTATAGCCAATATTATCAATTTATCATCAACTGTTTTTTTAAATATATTTTTCAATACACTTCCTCGAAAACTGGTTCTTTTCGCACTACGATTAGGTTCAAAATGCAGTGTATTTCACACACGTGCGTTTTTCATGTTTTTTTCCACACATGTGCAGAAAGTAAAATTGCCACAGATAACGAAACTGGTCAATGCATAATTAAAAAAAACATTCACACCTGACTATAGAGTCAGAGGTGAATGCTTTTTTTTTTATTTCGGATAAGCGATCTACGTCTTTACTGCGCGCGGCGGCGCGGCGCTGGCGGCGTAATCATTTTTTGGATATTCAAATTGTGTTTATAAATTCAACATCATAGATAAAGATGATTATTTAAAACTAATATTTTCTTTATAAACAAATTAACATTTATTTGTGTTCTAAATTCAAAAATATAAAAAAAAACTATTTTTTATATAAGGCTGCATAATAGCTTCATACCTTTGCTTCTCTATCAACCTGGCGAAAGCAAAGCGCAGAAAAAATAAATAAATCATAGTCTCGTAATAATTAATGATACAAATATTTGAAGTACATTCTTTTATTTTATTTCTTCAAAAGTGTATTGAAAAACGTCGTTTGAGTTTGTTATTGCAGTTCTCGGCTCAACAAAACACCCTCGCCTTACGGCTTTTGTGTTAATACCGCCTTGAACTACACTAACAAACTTTCTTCACTTGTATCAAAATGTACTATTTTAAAGTTATAACTTTAAGTACTAATACTTCCATAAGCCTTTTACTATTGAGTGCATCATCAACATAACGTTTTGGATAGTGAACTCTTTTTGTTGTTAAACAAAAATAAACAACGTCAGCTATCCAAAATCATTTCAATTACTTCGATATATTTTGATTTGGATCTAATGGCCGTTTAGAGTTCACATGAGGTCTCTGCCATTTTAAAACATGTGCCGGTTTCATTTCCGTCAAAAGTGACTTGGCGCCGTTATCGGTTTTCTTCAAATGGTGTTTCAGACAGTTTGTTCATTTAAATTGAACAACCGGTTCTTTCTTTAATCATCCAATTTTTCGCAGTTTCATATCGGCATTTAAAATAATATGCATTTAGCTTCGGGGTTATACATGAGTAGAAGATTCGGCGTGCAATTTTTTTTTTTGACGTTTTTTTTATTGACTTGTAACTCCCGTTGTTCAATCCAGGTGTTCCAGTGCTCAGGCGACGACATGAACCTGGTGCTGACCGGCGGCGTGACGCCGGCCACGTCGCCCAAGGTGCTCTCTCCCGGTACGTGTGCCCCCCCCCCGCCGCCCGCGCCCGCGCCGCGCCTGCTGGCGCACCACATCGCGCACCAGAGCCTGCTGGCGCGCCAGCACGAGAACCTACTCCTCGCCTCCCTGCGCCCCCCCCTCCTGCCCATGGGCGGCATGCTCCCCACCTACGCGACCGTCCGATCCCAGCAGCCGACCGCACAGGCTTACCAACTGCCCCAAATGACGCAAATGTCTCAAATGTCTCAAATGTCACAAATGTCACAAATGTTGCAACAGCAATCAATGTTGCCAACCAAACGGTCTTACGAGCGCGCGTTCCAGCAGACTGACGCCACTCCTGCAAAGAGGGCGTATACTATGCCTCCTCAAATGACACCTGCTTTATCTTTACCTGTGTTTTCTTATGGGGCCTCGGCCCCTATTTTTTCGTACGCGAATACGAGTCCTATGCTGTCTACATATAACACGTTGCCGACTGCGTTGCCGACGGCCTTGCCGGCCGGGTACGGGTCGGCTTTGTCCGCAGCCTTGCCAGGGTCGATGACTTCACCATTCCCTACGCTGTCCATGTTCCCTACCTACCCGTACTATCCAGGCGTTTAAGTTGAAAAGTTAAAACATTCAATGAAGTAGAAAGTCGTGCCTTTAAAATCGTTGAGTCGCTTTGACCGCAGTTTTGCTAAAAAGAAAAGAAAAAATCAATTAGAACTAGAATAAAATTACCTAACGTCATTTTAATATTTTGGAATAAAAGACAACTGCCACAGCACAATTAAACAAATCGTTTTCAAATATAACGGTTAAAAGTACCCGATATACATGTCATTTTTTTATATTTAGGACAAAGTCTTGATACTTACTTCCACAAATTAAAATAAATGAACTGTAATTCAATAAAGTAGATTTAAAGCGGTAAACTAATAATTAACAATCAACTCAATATGTTACTGAGTACAAGAATACTAACTTGCTAAAACAACAGTACCTGAGGGGATATAACGGTTAAACATAATTAAGAAATACTTTTGCAGTTATTTGCAGTTATTAAGAAAGCAGCTAAAATCAGATATCGCTAACGTTATTTTTATTTGCTTGACTGAATGTGTGCGTTATTATGGCAAGACCATGTCACAAATGTCAGGGAAAATGCAGTACCGTATGAAAAGTTAGGTTTCTTGATGCGACGCTAGAGTATAATGTTGACACATCATGTTAATTTATAAAAAAGGAATAGGCAACGGTCTATCTTTTACAAAAAAAAAAAATGTAATCTGGTTGGCCGGCCAACGCTAGAAAACGTCCAATGCTGCATTAAGTACTACAGTTTAGAATTTGTTAGACTTTTTGACCTATGTTTGGACCAGTATTGGCCGAGAGAAAAAGGTCGCGTTACATTTAGCGTTATATCGGCAAGAAACAGGGTAGACAATATGACATTTTGACGTTAAGCTCAAGAGTGTGAAGTGCCTTCGCTATTTTTACGATATTTTAGTTAATAAACATGAATTTACTACAAAAATAAGTGTAAAATCTATAAAGGCAGTTATTTAGCAGCTCGATATTGATAGGTTAAGTACTTACTTAAAATACTTGTTGAATTTATTACTTGACTTTAAATATTGTTAAACTCTCATTTTCATATTTTTAATTATGTGTAAGTGAACCAGAGGTTGTTATTCAATGACAAGTAGTTGTATGATTTATTTTACGTTTAAAGACGGGGGTTGCCATCATTAAAAAAAGTAGGTAGCTAGTTGTTTTATTGTTAAATCAGATAGGTACCTCATAAAGGCAGAATTAGGAGATTTCCTAAACCTACCTTTTCGTAGCATCATAAGAGAAAATCGTGGAAATCTATGAGAAACAGCTTAAAAACTAGTAATAGTTTTGATGATTTATCTTCAGAATTACAAGAGCTTTTTTTGTCTCTATACATAGGCACAAACTCTAAAAAATATTTTCCAAATGGCAGCCCCAACTGTGTGATTAGACGTCGTTGTGATTTTTAAATATTAAACATTCCATTATGAAAAGACAATGTTTTGCCAATTTATTGAAGGCTGATCTTAAGTCTGAGACAGTGTTAGGTACTTATTTGGTCGTATGAAGCTTATGTATTGCAATTATCACGCCAAAACCACTATACGGATTTGAATGAGACATTCCAGTAAAATAGCTTACTTATACAAACATGGTGATTTTACGATGGCGAAGCCAGGAGCGGATCAATATTCAGAAAATACTTTCATAATTAAATTTTAACTGCTATTATCTCGAGGAGAACCAAAATAGTGTTTCTTAGAAAGGCTCTCAAGTACCGACCGCAAAAAAAAATCATGCGGGGCAATTTTTGGAGACTACCGATAGAAGTGAAAACGAAGTAATCTATATCTGCTACGGGTTGTGCCGCGTGCACGCCTAAGTGGTGCGGATCGGCTACGAGTGCTACGCAGCGTTAGGTGACGGTCACGCGAGTTCCATGATTTTAGTTGACTCAAAAGCGCTCAACGCGCCTAAAGAAGTTTTCAAGTTTTCACTTCAATAATATTCATTCTTACGTTCCTTTTTTTTTCCATTCCTTATTTTTTTTAGCCCATGCAATACATCTGCTTCACGATATTTTTCTGTAGGTTCTATGTTAATGTTAAGATACTTAAATATTTGTTTTTTTTTTGTTTGTTTGAGTACAATATGTGTGTGTCGTACACTTGTGCTTAATTATTACTTTTATCGTATAGTGTTTTTTTGCTATCGTAATCAATATGCAAAATGAATTGATTTTTCCACGAGTTTTTTTCGGCTTTATACTTATTTATTTTAACAATCGTTTAATAACGGATCGCGCGCCTTTTTTAAATCTAATTAATCAGATTATAAAAGTATTTTCTAAATATTCGTTTTCGATGTTTTATTTTAGTAACCGGCGATTGAAAAATTTTGACGTCAAATGATTTGAAATAAAAAATCTTTACATAAAACTTCCATTAATAAATACATAACTAATTATAAAAATTAGGCCTATTTTATAGTTATGAAAAATGAATTTTCAGAACATTTTGATTTAAAATTCTAACTTAAATTAGACTACGTTAAAAAAGTACGGGACGGCTGCAAAATTCCATGAAATCCCAATCCTCTTTTGACCAATCCAAAAACCTTTTACAATATGATACTTATCACTTAATAATATGATCCATGGTTATACCACCTAGCTTAACCCCATCGTCTGTACCTCACACCACATAGATTAGTATACATTAAAAATTATAATTGACTGCTATATTTTGGTCTATATTCCCGAATTTTTTATTTAACTTTGGATAACAAAAAACGAAATGTCAAAAACAGTGTGCATTAGTGTGGCACGACCAAGTACTGAATTTGATTCGGGAGTATAAACCAATCGGGTGACTTGTTTAATGGAACAATTTATACTTAAAGTTAACGTCATTTTATATGGTGTCGCCATTTTGTCTGAATAATCACAAATATAGGTATGGGGCTTTAGTCACAAGTACACGGTGTAATGGCTAATCTTTGTTCTGTCATTTCTAAATTTATTTACTTGTAACTTGGGCAATATTGAAAAGTAGACATAATTTTGATGTTAATCTAGTAAAGAGTTTTGTTTTTTTATATTGCTGAAGTTACAATTTAGTCTATTATACAATGCAATACTGTGTTTATTAATGGTTATATAAAAACTGTTGTATTATGGTGTATCCGTCGGGTTGTGTTATGGAAAATGTGCATGAAACCCATCAGAGAAACGGTAAGTGTTGCACACGTATTTTTGTATTAAAAACCAAAATATATATGTCGTTTTTCAAATTAAAATTAAAGGGTGTAGCATGAACCGCTTATTTTTAAGGAAAGGGTTGCATGGCTCGGGTTGACAAAAATAATCCGATATTTGAGCTTCCGTAGTTTTCCAAAGCACATCGCGATCGGATACTAAAGAGTTTCTTTTACGGAACTTTATTTTACTGTTTCATGAAATTATGTACACGGTTGTAACTTTATCTTGGTACTATGGTTCGACATGGGTCACTTGAAATATATTAGCATTAAATGCATTTGTATCAAGTTACTAATACGGCGCTGAGTGACGATACGATATTTTATCTAAAGCTACGTCTTTGCATTGTGCTTCCATAACTTGTAGTGTAACTTGAAATGAGTTCTACATAGTATCATGAGTAAAGGTTCACATATTCAATCTTGGTAAGGGTCCTGTCTCCTCCAGTCATTAACACGCTATTCCTTAATCACAGCTTCTTCTTCTCTTGCTATCTTAAAGATTCTACGCTTTACTTTTATCTTGTTACGAAGTTAAAAATAAATTCGTTGTTTGAACGTATTTTAATGATTTTTAGTGCACTTATTATCCAAGTTGATATGTTTATCAATAAAAATTATTAGCATATTCAACTAGTTCCCTGATGTTCAAGAACTTTTTGGCAGGTTTAATGCCAGAAAATACATTAACATCCGAATATTGAAAATTTTATTCTTATGAATTATCTTGCACTAAATGTTATTAAAATATTCTTTGTGTAGTGACTGGGGGACGTGGTGTGAGGATATCGGATATTTTCTGTTCGTTATAATACTATAGACATACGTCACGGGTCACAACATAGACTGCCAAAGCGTTTCGATTACAGTTGAAATCTGTTTTGCAAAAAAACTTTTTCGATGCGCTTACTCGAACTTTTCACTATGAAGCCGGAAATTCATATCAAAATGTAGTTTTATTGAATAGAGCTAAGTTATTTTTCCGTTTTACAGAGTTTTTTTGTCTCATTTTGTTAGCATCATGATGGTTTTTTTATTATTATTATAGTTGGATAAATATAGTGTACTACGAATAGAAATAAAAGGTTAATTTACATGTTAGATGATAATTGCGAGTTTCTCTGGTTTGTGGTTGTGCTATTGTCTCTTATATGTACTATTTCTAAGGTCGGGTATGTAATGGATCTGATATTTCTATACCTTTGATCAATTTACTTTTATATTACAAGTTTTAATCTGGGTATGAGGTATTAATTCATTAATTTTATTATGTCTTCATTTTAAGCACTGAGTATCCAAAATAAAACTTTCATATAAATAATTATTTTCAAGCTTACGTCTTTGTCAGATAAAATGGAAGATCAGGTTCATAATCCAAGTTTATCTAAGGCTTCGTCGCGTAGAAAGCAAGAGGTACTTGTGAAGGAAGGGTTACACTAACACTCGACCGCTTGATCTGTCTCCGCTACAGTAAAGTATCGTCCTTTTATGTTTTACTAACATACTTTCGGGTGAGTGGGCTAAAGAATTTAGGTGAGTAT
Organism: Xestia ashworthii; assembly: GCA_950022955.1. NCBI lineage: Eukaryota > Metazoa > Arthropoda > Insecta > Lepidoptera > Noctuidae > Xestia > Xestia ashworthii. Next base: position 12,042,097 of record OX465560.1, on the reverse strand, counting down.
TATTTATTTTATACAAAAAAAATGTTACACACATTTTAGTTCCTGAAACTTGTTAAGTGGTCACGCCACATTATCGGACACGCTGTCAAACTTATGACAGTAAAAAAGTAAAAAGAACATGGGTTCGTTTCGAGGTTTAAATGTATATTCAACCATCAAAAACATGAATAGGATGCACAATTTAACTTAAATGTTTTAAAATACACATTATTTTCACGTGCGTCGATACGCACAACATACCTTTTTCCTTTAGTATAACTTTTCCTTCACAGTATAACAGATACATAGCACAATCATACCCCTCCTAATGCTTCTAACGTTCCTTTATGTCTAGAACGATGAATGGACATTGTAAAAAACCCATGGGACACGAAAAAGGTCGATTTTTAACGAACACAGTAAGCACAGGCTTCATGATATTAATTATTGGGGCATAGACGGGTTTAAAAGATATTTATAATACCTATAAACTGAAAATGAATAAAATATTATTTCATTTATAAATACATCGTATACTTACTTATTTATAAATACATCGAATTTTTCAGACAATTTCATTTTCTAACCAAATTTTTTTTATACTATATTACCTTTCGCTTTTGTGGTAATAATGAATAGTATGTAGATATTTTAGAATAGCTTAAAAGCTCTTTTTCTCGTCTATTAGCTTAACTCTACTTCCTTGTAAATTAAATTATACAATTTCAGGCAAATTACCTTTTTTGAAAACCCAACATTTAGCCGCTATGCCCCAAACTATAAACACCATTATTCTAAATCTACATTGTTTCGCTTTAAACATGCATGGACAGGTGATAGAATTAAAATTTAAATGTCCAAGGGACATCAAGCTTAGTGTGTTGTAGAAAAAATGTTTTGTGCTTGACTAGAGGTAGGTCCATGGGTGTATGGTGTACCACTAGAGGTTGGGTCGGAATAGTGGGCACAAAGACTTGGCAGTGTTTTTAACAAGAAGCGCCGTAAGTATCTATCTATCATTTGTTGTGGGATCACATGAAATAAGCTCTATCTTCTCTTGATTTATCGCATTTATGTTGTGACCTCAATTGTGACAACCTTTTATCCGTTATTTGTTTGAACAAAAATGAACATAGGTACTTAAGTAATAAAAGTTTAAGACTTCCCTGAGCACTGAAATTACTTATTTTTCGAAAAACGTATTTTCATGAAGTAATGTCTATACTTACCTACTTAAATATAATAAACATCTAAATATAAATTATCATCCGAGTAGGTGAACTAAAATGTATTTTTAAAATATAAAAAACATGTTTTGTAAAAAGTACAAATTGTATTGTATTGTACAACGGCCTGGTGTCCACAACTCCACGTCAAAGCGCGTATTTTGCGTACGTACGGGATATTTAATCTACCACGCGGGCCCAGCGCAGTTTGGTAGATGTCACATGTCTTCGAATTTTTGGTTCTAGGACATGCCGGTTTCCTCACGATAAAAGCATAAATTATATTCATATAAAAACGTATTTCGGAAATATAAACATTATATTTGTAAATTATAAACCCCCTTTCCAATTGAGGTCGCAAACTAGTGGTGCTAAAAGTACTAGGGTTACTAGGCGTGCATAAGTTTGGTAAAGTCCGCAGACTGGCTTGGTGGTTGGCGGCAAGATCGACGTGTGTAACATTACAGAGTATTGGTGTAAGTGCGCACTGCTTTGGTGAAATGTTAATGCGTTCAGAGACCCGGTGAGTTGTTCATCTTGTTCTTAATAATTACATAAATAAGACTGCTGTGGGTATTCGGCGAAATTTTCGGGTATTCTATTTCGGGTTGTCGAATATTCGGCTTTGGTTAGTCGAATATTCGGCCTTGGTTTGTCGTATATTCGGCGTCTGGTTTGACTACCGCTTGATTGAAAAACTGCCTTAATATTTTTTTTTATAAATTCTTTCTTTTTCTGTTTTTCGCCAAATATTCACAGCAAATCTAACATACATAAACTGTGTACGTCCCACTCCGTATCGTAAGACGTCACAAGGCACAAAATGCTTAGCTTTATCTTTCCGAATTTACTTATAATTCGTTCTATAATCGCTAAGCATTTTAGAATTAACTTAGTATCACAATAATAATATACATGTATGGAACTTTCATATTAGGCATATAAGTGGGTAAAATTTAATGGGATTAATTATAATATTGGTACATATATATTTATGCGACGTGAAGAAATAAATTCATATATGTTTCACTACACATAACATTAATGTTAACTTATAGTTTTATTTACCTACCTACTTTTTGCACGTTGTCAGAACTGCACAAAGAATATAAATACCTAAACCTTGTATACTTCATTCAGGTACGAAGAACCAGGCATATCATTAGTGTGACTAACAATTGCATGATTTATTTATGAACGAGCGACAAAAATATTTTCTAAATTTACTCGACCATCTTGTTCAAAACGAGAATCTTCGCAATTTGTAGACGAATGTGTTTTGATATCATTCACAGATGTTTCTTGGAGTGTCAATTATTACGTCATGTTTATAAGCTTTTGCCTACTGTTCTACTGCGACAACATTGACCTAATTTGGACGTATTATTTTTATAATTCAAAATAGAATGTGTATCCATTGTTATGACTAAGTTGTTGTGTAGATATCAGTGCGCAAACCGCTTTTATAAATGAAAAGTAATTTAAAGGGCTTGTGTGGCTTGAATATTTTTAAAACAATCATAAATGTCTATTAAATATTTTCCAATTAAAAAAAAAACAATATCAAATACACACTAATTTCGAAAAAATATGTTAAGCTACTCATGTCTTAGCAAACGACACTGAATCTTTCATACGTCGCCAACGTGTTCCTAACACCGTCTTGTATGTGTACATGACAGGTCCCCTGACGTACTACTATCCAGCAATGGGCCCGACGCTGCCGCCACCCCCGCTGGTCTACTGGGGCTACCCCACGCCGCCCGTCTCCCCCGCGCATTACTACCACCCCCCGCATCACCCTCAGACTATGGTGAGTTTCAACGTAAACCGTGGTGCGATGCAGAAAATGAGGCTCTCAATGACTGATAGGTACTAGGAAGCATGGTAAATAAAGTAAGCTGTGTTTTCCGCCTCCCCCCCTGCCTCAAATCGATAGAAGAATCTGAGTTAAATCTACTAGCGAAACTATGCAGACGAAATGGTATTTTAGGGTCATTGACCGCATGTAGTCAGTTAGAGATTGAGTTTAGAAAATCACTTTTATTTACGTAGACATACCGATAAGCATCACTTCTCAGTACAATTGGCTTTTGGTACTTATAAGTATTGGCTTTTGGTACTTATAAGTATTGGCTTCAGTACTTATAAGTATTAGCTTCGGTACTTATAAGTATTAGCTTCGGTACTTAGTTATTGTTAAGTTATTGTTGTTAAGGACAGATCTAACGGCTCCCGTAATAATTTCAGATCCCTGAGGTGGTGTCAGTGGGGGGAGGGTCACCGATTCCCATACCACCGCCAGCCGCGTGTCCTGAATGGCCCATATTCATGGTCAACTAACATGCACACACACCCCACACAACGAAGAACGCTGCTGAAACGGCATATATAAATGTTAATATATAAATTGTATATAATATATCCTATATAATATAAGGTAAGAAAAGTTAATCCTACGAAATTAGACAAATGTATTCGGAATGTAATGTCTAATTTTATTACATGAATGAGTTTACGTTTTATCAGCTGGTTAGTTATTCATTTCCGAGCACGTTTGATTTGTTCAAAATTTCAATGAATTTTTGCATATGGTATGATGATAATGATGATGATCAGTGGACAGTGATCACATGATCACTGTCCAGTTTTATATAAAAAAAAACAAAGGACTTAATGAATTAATTTGCAGCAACCAAAAACCTAATTATGGAACGAAACTTTTTCATAGCATATCGTACAAACAAGAATTACGAATACTTAATTAAACATACTTTTCTTAGAATTTCTTCCTCATCACTTGTCAAAAAACGAATGAAATGGCTCAATCTTAGAGTGATATTTCTAGATATAATTTATATAAGTATATTTCGATAAATTTATATAAATATAATTTATATTTACAAACGCACACATAATATAAAAATTGTTGCAAGTAATATGTTAATGATCTACTTTATTTGTTGATCTTTCAGATATTTTAGCGAATCTTAAATAATTTACAAAAAAAAATATTTTTATGTTTTTAGTAGGTACTTATAATTTTATTAGTGAAAGATTTAAGATTAAGTTAGTTATGTTATATTATAGTAAATGAAAAAAAAACAATGCTTTACTTGGTGGCATTCGTAAAAAAAACACTACAAAAAGACCAAAATCACATTAGGAAAGTTCCTCTTCATAGCTACGAGATCTATCTGATATTTATTGCTTATCTCATAAACACGGTAGACAAACACAAGCAGAAACCATTCTCCAATTTAAAAACAACGAGGTATAAGTACCTACCTCCTTAGAAAATGCCTGCTCAGTTGCTTAAACAAAGAAACTTCACTGTCAAATTGACAGTATTTTTTTTTTGTATTGGCGATCCCTGTATTCATTTATTATCTCAAATTACATCTCAGATTTGATAGAATGTTCCCTATGTCATTTTTCTGCTTGTGAATGCTTACTGTGTGGACATCGACAACGAATGCATGTACCACAGTGATATAAAGGTGCTGTTACGTTATGTTTGTAGAAATTAAACCAAATATATGTTATGATTGAGTTTATGTTTACTTAGATTAAGTTGACGCTCAATTAGTAGTAAAAATAGTAGTTATTCGAAACCATAAATATGCCATAATTTTTAAGAATAACCCTATATCCCTATACGCCTTTTGAGCAGCTCTTGTTTTTAATTAAAATAAATATTTAACTAAAGTGCAATTATGTTAAATTAATTATTGTCTCGAAGTTTTAGAATACCTACCTACTTGTTTTCACTAAAACTGTTGCCTAGTAAAAGTGCGCTGCTGAATTAAAAACTCTCGGCACTGAAAGAAGCGTTGAAGATCCAACAATTTAGAAGGCACTTAGATGTCACGTAGGTAGTCTTGGAGAAAATAAGCATACGATCTTTCAAACTGAGCTGCTTAACTGTGCTTACACATTGCTCATTCGCATTGTTATGTGTATACAAACATGAGTCAAGCCAAATTTGACTTAGCATTCAAAAAGCTTTTAGTTTTACACATTATTTAGTAACTAATATATACATAGTATTTCAACGTGTGAATGTCAAAGGCCAGTAGAATTTATTTTAGTATTAAATTTGGCTTGACAGGCTTACTAACTTGTGACAAAGAACTGTCTCGATTTTATTTTGTGCTCAATTTTTATGGCTGCTCAATGTTGCTGAGAAATAGAATTTTTAAGTTCAATCGTCTCTAAGTTCTAGATGTAGCCAATTTAAATAGGTTATTATTTATGTGAAAGTACCTACTATTTCATGGGCAAACAATTTCTCGTCATACATAATTGTCTCATAATGATTTTGAAAAAAAGATAAATCTGCTTTTTAATTGTATAACCTCATGCTGTTTCTATAAGGAACAGTAAAAAAAAATAAACAGCGGATGAAAATGCATACACTTATGAAAAAAAAATGAAAAGAAAATAAAACTTATACTTAAAGTAATTATAAAAATTGTTAGGTATTAAAAAATTCTTAATTGTTTAAAAACATTTAAATATTACATTGTTAGCCCCGGAGCTTCTACAGGAAGTTACTGAAGTTAGAAAAAGAGAAGTATGACCTTTAAGAAATTATATTTCAATTAGATTTCTTAACCAAGTAGGTATACAATACAGTTTATAATTCAGGATGATTTTATATTACAAGAATATAATATTTAGCTTTTGTAAATTAAAAGTAATATAAATTTTTCATACTCTTAAAATACCTATTTAAAAAATAGAACCAGTTATTTAAAAAAATACATATTTAGAAATATGATTTCTTATTGACCATTCATAAAATATAAGTTATTATAGTTTTGTAAAGTTAATATAATTACTATTGGCATAATATATTTTAAATAATAAATTATCGTACCTCTGGTAGTGTACGAAATGAAACAACAAAATCATAAATGTCTTCCAAGCTGTTAAATGTTTATTTAAGTTGGTCACAAAATATTGTGATAAGTAATAGAGAATAATATATTTAGTTTAATATTATGTGTGTTACAAAATATTACGTGTTTAGTTTGTTGATAGATTTAATATAAAAAAATACTATTGTTTTATAAAATACAGGTGTTAAACTTTATAAATTGTTATAAAAAGAAAAATATATATTTACTTAGACAAACGAATGTTTTGATTCAAAATTATATTATTCTAACTTAATTACTTATACAATTTATATTAATAGGTAGGATTGTTTTGAAGGATTGTAAATTTCGTCTAAACACCTGTATTAATAGATATTTTAACACAATCTCCATTAGTCTTAAGTGTTAACAATCATGTCCATGACACACACAATAATTTATAAATATTATATTATTGTTAATAAAATATTTTTAAAGTAAATATAACTCCCTACACCCTACCTTATTTGTATGAAAGTACAAGCGTTATAAGGTGACAAGAATTTGTATTTATTTTGCTACAATATACTTTCAAGATGAAATCAGTCATCTGAAAAGTTTTGCTGGGTATTTTAATTTGGTCTCAGAAGTTGTGACAAACAATACGCGATTCATAAATCAAATTAATCTTTAATAGATACCTACTCCTAGTAGGCGCGTAAGTTGAATTGACCTTAGGAATGCGCAAGCGTGGCACTATGCTTCGGGCGGCGAGATGCGGGGAACGTGTTTACCTCAGACCCCGGTTGCCTTCAACTTCTGCGCCCATTTTTATGCTAAACAACAAAAAGGCAAAATGAAATACATAGACAATTTGACACCTATTTTTTTTCGCATAAATGTTTTTGTAGTATTTAGGTCGAGAATAAACCAGTCCTTAGTACAATATAGTATTCTTGCCGAAAAATATAAATACAGGAGCTGTTTTATTTTATATTTTATCTACATTTAAAAAAATATTGCCTCTACTTAGTTCACTAAAATAACGAATAGGTATTTAAATCTTCATGGTACGAATAGGTATTAATGAAAAATATCAATTGATAAGAGGGTCGATAGATATTTATATTTTCCTTTTCAAAGTATATTATATCGGCAGCTAATTTGACCGTATCAATACGATACTCTTACTTATTAAAAGTTTAAAAAATATTTCTACAAAAAAAAAAACTTATTTATAGTTGTAGGCTTTGATAATAATTGAATTAGATTATAAATCCTTCAAAATAAAACACATTATAATATTATAAGTATATAATAGATATTATTATTTATTTTGTTACTTTTATACCTACTCCACATTTACTTATGTTTTTTATCTCCGGTAACCCAGTGATATTCTTGTTCGAGTGATCTTGATATAAATTGTTACCTTCTACGTTGTTCTCTATAGGTCTGTTATTATAATAATTATTAAATAATAGTAGTAGCATTAAATTTAGTAGTAGTCATTATTAGATGTGCAATTTTAGTAAATAGACATTTTTTCGATATTTAATGCCAAAATAACTGTTTGGTTTCATATCATACAAAGTAGTGAATTGTTCCGATAAATAAATAAATATAGACAAATTATTGTGCTGTTTTCTTTTAATTTTCTTGTACGATACCCCCGAGATGATTGTAGGTCTACAAATTCATGTGTGACCTTAACTGAGACATCCGAGACCTAGGGAAAAATTGTTGAGTTTACTGTCCACAACATGGACACATATTTCTTCTAGATAACTTCTGCCAAGTCATCTAGAAGAAATAAACAAGATCGATCGTGAAAATGCCGAATCCGAGTGCTGACGACATCCATGATGGCGGACAGGACCAAGGCCTACGTATACCTACGCATTTGATACAACTCCCTATGTCATCGGATCCAGCGAATATTGCGGAGGCGTGGAAAAGATGGTGGCAACAACTAAGTACTTAGACCTGGTGGCGTACCATGACGTCTTAAAGCAAGATTGTTTTAATCTTATTCCAGAGTGAGAAAGAGATGGCGCTAGACGTTCTCAATAGCTCCGTCTCTTTCCCACTCTGGAATAAGATTAAAACAATCTTGCTTTAAGACGTCATGGTTACCCCCCTGTATTTGTTAAACCATAGGCCTAGACAATTCAAGCGAGCAGCGGGAATTGCCATTCTAAGCTGCACACGTCATACAGGGTGTAAACCACCTCATCACGAAAGACGTCAACCAAGCATTCTGTACAGTCGCGTACTCGCGTCTAATATTATGTAAACACTTAAGAATTTTTTAAATTGTGTTTCTCTGTACTGATTAAAATTTAATGATAATACGTAGGTACATAGTATTCTGGAACTCATATTTTATGAAAAAGATCCAATCTCCTAGTTACAAACGTTATTTCTCGCGAAAATAGCTGGAAAGTGTAAACATAAAACTTGAGTAACTTTACGCAAAAAATTATTGCTGGGACACCATTTTTATTTTTGGCTGGATATCCACGTTTTGTGGTATTAACTCAATGTAACGCACTGAAAACGTTGTGCTGATGGATGGATTGAATAGTAGGCACGGGCACGTACGGGGTACGTGGGTTTAAAGTAAAAATCTTACAATAAAAACTTGTCAAAAAGTTGTAACTTTGACCCCCAATATCTCCGTAAGTAGAAGGTTCCCAGGTATGGTGTGGAACAAAAAAATTATCGGAATGTCGCTTTTAAAACGAGCCTTACTTATTTATCTATGTGCTAAAATACATACCTACTTTTTGCATTACATAACATAACGCTCGTAATTCGCGACGGGTTAGGCAGCGGTATAAGTAAACCTAAATAGGCTAGTTTCCAACATCAATAAATTTCAAATCTATTTAGTCCGTCAGTTAGAGTATTGGAAAATAAAGGACACGTATTTTTTGTTTTTCTAAATCAACGAATATTGACAAAGATAAAAAGAATCAAAACTTGGGAGTGGGGGCTCGTGACGTCAGAACTCACTAGGAATGATACCAAACAGTGACGTATTGAGAATTTTAAAAGCGTCGTATCTTCGTCAATTTTGGTTTATGTGACAAATGAAAAAATACGGGTCAAATATTTTTTGATAATCTAAGTGGTGACGGACTAATTAGATTTTTTCAGTTAACAAGCCTATTTCGCCAGGTAAAGTTCCATGTATTATGGGAGAAGCCTATTGTCATCAAGTCCAGACTCCGTGGCTACTACTGAAAAATTCCTGACGGAAAAACCCAATAGCACTTTTACCCGACCTGGGCATCAAATCCTGAACGCCTGAACCTCATGCTCCAGTCCCGCTTGCGAACATTTGAACGAGGCAGTGAGGTAGGTTTAACTCTTTGTGAACGTATATCTAGGTACACGAGACACAATGGTTATTTACATAATTGTTTTTATATGAGTGGTTAAACACAGGTTTCTTCGTTTTACTACGAATAAGTGCACATCTAGTGTTACATTTTGATATTATGATATATTACATTTTTTTTATTAAATGTCACAATTAACCGACCACTATTTAGGTCGAGAGTTGGTCACGGCCGTTCGCTTCTTCCGGAGGTTCCACTGGTGGCCTCAACGGCCTTAGTCCACAGCACCTCAATAAAATCCCACCAAAAACATTCTGTAATAAACTAGCCAAGTCTCGATGGAGCTGCTTGTTTATCTCTAAAAAGTACCTAATGAAATCTAGACAAAGTCGTGCCAAGTCATGGTTAAAAAGTTATAAGGGTTTGAACGTGGCCGCGCCATTGAAACGCTCTATCAGGCGCCGAGGAGCTGGAGTTACGGTTCTGCCCCAGTATTCACAAACGCTTCGAATGAATTTCGATTCGGCAAGTCGTATGTCTATCCTTTTTTAACCGACTTCCAAAAGGTTCTCAATTCGTCGGAACCTTTTTTAAATGTAAGTATGTTCCCCGATTACTCGAAGATGGCTGGACAGATTTGGATTTTTTTATTTCGTTTGAAAGGGCTTCACAGGTGGTCCCATAATCGTCAAGTCGGGATCTGGTGATGGGATCCTGGAGAAATTGAGAGAGCTCTTCAAATTTTATAGGCACACATGAAGCGATTTGGGAAGTTTTCGGAAGAGTATAGGTACCTTCTCGGAGTGGTCCCACTTCAATTTGGTGAAGATCTGATGAAGAACTTCGGAGATAGGCAACGGAACTCCTCCTCAATAAATGATAGCAAAAACAAAAGGACTGGGATTGCTGAAATCTCATATTTGTCTATTGTTTACACCAGTTCATGACATAACATCACGCCAGTACGCTGTGAAGGAGTAAGCGCATGTGCATCACTAAAAAGGGGAACTTTTTTGTATTTTTAGAAGTCGTTTTTATTTTTTGCAAAAAAAGTTTATGGTATAACGAAAACGAGCGAGATACACATAGGTACGACTTCCCGAACCGAAATCGAATCGAAGCGTTGTGAATACGGGGTCTGGTCAGGTGTTGTCCCTTAAGTTTCTGTCCACCCACACCCCCATGGGGTAAGGAGAGTGTTTTGTGTGTATGTAATAGAGATTATCATCATCATCTGCGTAGCCTTTTCCCAACATGTTGGGGCCGACTTCCAGTCTACCCTGGTGCAGCTGAATACCAGTATTTTACATAGAACGACTGCCTTCTGACTTCCACAACCCAGTTTATTAACTGGGTTGTGGAAGTCAGAAGGCAGTCGTTCTAGAGTCGGGTCGAGTTATTACCCAGTATTATTATTAGTATTGGTTTTAGTCAGTTAGTCTTCTTGACTTGGTAAGACTGGGTGTCAGACTTTTGGGCCACTGACAACTGTAACTATTGTCAAAGATGTACAAATGACAGCCGAGACCAACAGTTTAACGTGCTTTCCGAGTCACGGAGGAAACTCGGTATGTAAGGGTGGTCACCCATTCACAGACCAACCTAGGCAAGCACGGCTTAACCTAAAGATCGGCCCGAGCGGCTGATATTATTCAGCCAAGAGCTTCTCTCGTGTGTGTAATAGAGAGTATAGACTTATAGAGACGTATGAAAGAATACATACTACAGCTTACAGCTGTAAAATCAAGCGTGTAAAGGGTTGAGGGCGATAAAATAAAACAAATAAAATACATTTCGTTTCAATTTATATCAGTTACGTCACCACAAATAGTATGACACAATATTACAGGATGGACACCTTAATTTAAAATATAATCTAACAAATTCAATATTGTTAATCGGAACGCTATCTCGTATCGAAATTGGATGTAGAAGTCAACGTAATTGTATAGAAAAACAGCTAAAGTAATCGAAAAGGAAAAGCGGTAGGGTAGTCCGTGAATGTCAATTTTTCTTGCATTTTTTTGTAATTTGCATGCCAGTATCAAGTTCATAAGTTGATAATCTTTTGATTTACGACCGTCAGAAATATGTACTCACGAACCATACGTTAAGAATCTAATTGGTTATTTTAGAGATAATAATTCTAAAAATTCATAGTATTTCGACTACGAATCAATCAATCATCAAAAAACAACCTAATGATGAACTGCAAAATACAAAAAAAACTTATATTTGAATTTCTTGGGCTACCTAACTGCCTCCACCTTATAGTACCGTATGTAAAATACTCAGTCACTAGAAATTAAATCAGTTTAACTATTAAAATAAAGATTAAGTATGTAAACAAACATTTCGAGCCTAAAAGGTGAGTCATGATCGCAATTAGTGTCAGTACTTATAAAAAATAACAAAAAAAAAATCGTAGTCAAAATCATAAAAATAATCAATATTCTAATCCAATTTCGACATCCTGATTGCCTTTTACGAGATTTTATACCTATTCAATCGTGTTAGCGTAAACTTTAAATAGCGCTATCTAGTGGCATTAATAGGAAACACAATTCAAATTGGTGTGAGAACGTTAAACGCGGTCGAATAGTCGTTCCACAGGTTATTAAGTTGGCTAACCTGAGAGATGTAAACTACATTTTTTTACAATCAGGTTGGCCAACTTATGTAGGTATTAAAGCTCGCACTAGGCTCACTGGAGCGACCCTACAATGTTACTGGAAAGAACAGGCAATGAGGTATCTGTCTCGATCGAGTTTATCAACCTATCACACAGTATCAATTGACAAAGTGAGTTAATTTTCTTTGACTACCCACATCAAAATGTGCAGTTGGTAAACGTTTACAGTTAGCATCGCCTGGGTTCATAAGCTAGGCAGTTCCTAGCCGATCCCGAACAAAGGCGATGCTGCACGGCTCCATCCAATGCGAAACTGTGAACGCTTAGCATAAGAGAGTGAACATACTTGGCGACGGGGAACGGCTTGCAGCAGCAGAGCTTTATTTTGTTGCATTAAAAGCGAAAAACACGTAATTCGTTCGTTTAGGTTGCGCTGCTTTATCTGTTCCACCCTATTCGCGTCGATTAGTATGGCCATTCCCACAAAGTCGGTGCGAACGATTGCACGATCGATATTTCGTTCAAGCTGGCAGGAATAAAAAAATCTTGTTCGTTACATTAAAGCAAACGTACGGTTCTTGCGCTAAGTTACAACCTTAAAAAATAAAAAGCACATAAAAATCCTTGTAAACCCACACTTACCCCATCACAACCTCCTAATCTGATCACAGCTTTACTTACGACAAGTTTACTTTACACTAACTTTGAATTTTACCAGACATACGCGGTTTTGAGATGAGGGATCATTGGGGGGGGGGGGGGGTATTGATCCAATCTTCCTCATTAAAGTACCTAAGTACAGTAAAAACTTTTCGAAATTACTTTTAGTTATTGGCATTTTTAAGCCATTTTTTTTAGTCTATTGGTATAGACAATAGATTACTTGTACAAACATTTGCAAACCGCTTGCGGACACTGGGCACAAAACCAGCTGAGAAATTTCAGATGGAAAAACCCAAGACATAGGTACTACTTACTGAATAAATTATTTGAAAAAAAAAAAACATAGAATTGTTCTTCAAATAACTTGTGCGACATTTTTTTCATAGAACGCGATTTAAAATCACGTATATCTGGTAAAAATCTTCACACATTTAAACATAAATCCATTAGTTAGTACTTACATAAGGGGACATTCGGGCTGAAATATACAGAGTGAACTTTGTTTTTTTTTTCAAAGTTAGTAAATAATTGTTTCTTACAAAAGTGAAACTTCTTAGTACAGAGTTAATACTCATATTTGTATGAAACCCTTTGATCACGGTGTCTGCTAGGAATGTGCAAGTTAACTTCATACTTATAAGGTTCACTTTCGTTCACCATAGCCTGAGTAAACTCGTTAGTACGCTCTTTAGATTTCAGCTTCAGTTTGCGTGAGACTAAATTGTGAAAAACTTTCAATAACATTTGCCACTTATTTTGCTGAAATTGTTTTCATTGCTCGCGTATTTTGCTGATCTATCTGCGCAGATGCATAGGGGCGGTATCCACGAGCGAGAGAATAGGCTAGCATCAATAAATTGCAAATATATTTAGTCCGTCAGAGTACTGAAAAATAATGGGCACGTATTTTTTGTTTTTGTTAATCAATTAATATTGTCAAAGATAAAACGCATCAAAACTCGGGAGTGGGGGCTCGTGACGTCAGAACGCACTAAAAATTATACCACGGTGTGAAGTATTCAAAATTTTAAAAGCGTCGTATCTTCGTCAATTTTGGTTTACGTAGCAAAAAATAAATACGGGCCAAATATTTTCTAATAACCTAACTGACGGACTAATTATATACGATAATATGGCCGCGATTCTCTCACTCGTACAGACGGCCCCTTACAGGACTTGTCACATTGCAGACTCCACAACTCTACTGTGAATCGACTCTCCAGCATTGAAATTTGAGCTACGAGTATATATCGTGTACATCACGGTAATTTTTTTTACACTTACTTGAAAGACGTCATACACATACGACAGCGACGTTGAAATTTCTACCATGAAAAGAAAGATATACAGCTCACATTTCAGTGCTTTAATGTAGGTCGCATCGGCAATGTGCGAAGAACTTACGTCTTCTCTTCAAAAAGGGTTTGTCAAGTCTATCCACACAAACTGAACGTCCCTAGAACATTATAGATAAATGACAAATGAAGTCCACGACTATCAAAAACTGGAATGCTTGTGGATATCGCCAATTATTTTAAAAGTGTTACGTAAAGTTCGGGATTAGTACAAAAATAAAAGGGTTTCGTTACGATTCGGGATTGAATGATAATGTCATCATAATAACAGAAATATTAGTTTAGTATTTACATTTGTGTTGATTTCTCGGTTTTTGCTATGATATGATACAAAAAAAAATCTGCAGAATAAGGCTAATAATACAGTGGATTAAACATAAGACACACGCAGATGAACTTTAAACCGAGAGAGCCGTTTCTTTCGTCCAATCAGCAACAAGCATTTCTAGACTGACCCCATCAATCTTGGTTAGTGAACAAGAACTAATAGTTCACCGTTCGGGCGAAAGCGGTCATCTTAATTTTAGCATCGATGCCTAACGGCTGAGGAGCACACGTAATGGTGTGCCCTCCACCCCACCTCCATTTCTAAATACTTAGCCCCGTTCAGGCACGTGCTTGCACACACCACGTGCGATTGTAATGTGTGAAATTCTATGGCATAAGTCAGCCGATCTGACCAATTGCTTACAACTCTAGACATTACAACTTACAACCGGAGGACGAACGACACTCATCGTGTGGTAAGGAATCGACGATAGTGCATAAGTCTACTCGAAATGACAATAAATATCGTCGTCAAAACCGTGGAACTTTGCTGAGAAGCACGAGAATGGTAGGGGGCATAACGGATTAACCTTTTAAACGCTAGAGCATAAACGCAAGCGCCATTGTCATGTATATGTGCCAATGGCGTGCAAAAACTTAAAAAGTATATTTTATTCCATACGCGGCTTCAAGAAGGTCCTTTAAACTCAATATTAACCTATCATTATTGACAACATTATCACTCAATTAGCCATCGTAACTAAAAGCAGAAGTTCTAAGGATACGATGCCGGACTATACCTAGACTGTAACATATTTAAGTGTAATTAAGTATTTATTGTTATTGATTAGCAGCGAGTATTAAGAAACACTACTTACTTAACGAGTTATCTCACTGTACTATAACGATGGATTCGTTTTATTTCATCTTGAGATATAAGCTTTTTTCATGGATATAGTACAACCAGATTTAAAATGTTGTCGGTTTAAAAAAAAGATTGCTATTCTGTATAAAACTGCAATGACTAAATTACCAAAATATTTTTAAAAGATTTTTTTCATTAACCGATCAAAAATTTCGTCAATATATTCAGAGTATACTGTAATTTTTCAAAAAGTACTATTTATTCATCTCTCACCTCCACAACCCAGTGGAGGTCAGATAGGCAGTCGCTCCTTGTAAAATACTGAAATTTAGCTACATCCGGTTAGACTGGAAGTCGACACCAACATAGTTTAGCCTTTTCCCAACTATGTTGGTGTCGACTGACGATGCTGATGATTTATTTATTCGTCTCAAAAACCGTGTAACAATAAAACATCGTTACAGCACAGAGGAAACAATGACTTATACGTATAATGAATAGTTAAGTGCAAACAATTGCTGATGCAAAACACGAATATAATATACGATAAAACCGTAATCACGTTTACCTAAATCACCGTGTCCATAGAACTCCGGCCAATCGTTTGTCAAACAATGTCACACATTGAGTTAAACGTACCTTTATCTTAAACATACATGATATACACTAATGTACTTATATTTTAACAGATTTCGTACCTGATACGCTTGGTACCGCGGTAACACTAAATGCAGACAGCGATCAAAGCACAGTGAAACTAGTGTTCAATGAGAGTTGTGAGGAATTTAACAGATTTTTTTAAACTAGTTTTCAGTTGAGTTTTGCTAGCTAATTTACCTTGACCGTAATTATTTTTTACTAGCCAATTCTGCCCAAGATTTTACTTGTTGTGTGTAATTTGGACAATAACGATCAAAATAAATCGTAGTTTTCATAATATTTTACAAGAAAAACCATTGCGGTTTAAATTAATAAAGCATTTTGTAAATTTTTCACAACTCCCGTATTCCTTAGGCCAGCTAGACATCCGGAAGTCCAAGTTCTACGGATCTTAAGATCCGTTCGGGAATTCCGGATATTAAAAGCCGGTAACACGAAAAATCTACTAGAAATGGACACTCTCAAAGGTGAAAATCTATACACGAACAATTATTTAGATTATTACGTATAATGACTGGATTCGCCCGCGATTTTTTACAGTAAACATTTACACACGATTTTAGTCTTTAATCTTATTACAATAAGAACCATAGTAGCTTAGTTATAAGATAATACGAGACTGGAAAGTTTGATCGATTTGAATACGGGCTAGAAAAATGTGGAGGGTTGAAAAATTACGCATTTTTTTACAAAATTATATATTTTTAAATTTCTAATAAAAAAATATTTATAAAAAATCTGGAAGATTAGTTTCGATGTCTCATTTATTTTATTTGTTTGAAGATGACAACTTATTGCTACACAAGAATCTTTTGGCGCGAAAATAAGGTCGCCATCTTGTCCTTTCACTTGTCAACTTCAGAATGTAAAAAAATATTATAAAAATATCAAAAACTGGGAAGGAAGAATGGAAGACGGCTCACAATCCGACTTTCTTTTAATAAAATAGCACAACCTAATCATTTACAGGGTTTCCTACACTAGAAAATAAAATAATATGTACAAATATGCCAATAGACAATCAATATTTAAGTCATAAGGATGCGCCCTTGAATCAGGGTCAAATAAAAAATATCGCAAAACTATCGCTTTTAACCGACTTAAAAAAACTTAGGAGGTTATGGTTATTGGAAGTTATTGTTTATAAAAAACAGCTGTTTTATCTGTCGCTTCTTTACTAAAAGTTGTTCATACTCATAAGTGTTCTTTTATACTCTAAAGCCTCCGTTACTTAAGACCCTTTAATATGAGCAGTTCATATGGAACTGCTCATATTAAAGGGTATGTAGGTAGCAGTAGTTTTTATAGTGTGAAACCTTCTTTAAGCGCGTTAAGCACTTTTTGAGAGAAAAACAAACATGGAGCTCGCGTGACCGTCACGTACGCTTTTCGTAACACTCGTAGCCACGAGTTTTCACTACTATCGGCAGTCCCTAGACTGCCCCGCATATTTTTTAACAGACGACGTACTTCCGATACTCGTCAGGGAGCGTAGTCTCTGCCACAGATAATGTATAATACATTTTCTTAAGAGGCCTGCGGACGTGCGTATTTCATACAAACGTAATACCAAAACAATTTGTAAATCAACACACATATTCTTAAGGTAGTGTGTATTTATTTCGATTAGATTACTGAATATCTAGGTTCCCAAATAAATATTTTGAATGGACACTAATCTAAACAAGAGTTATGAGAAAAATAAGTTTTCTATAGAAATTTTAAATTCTTCATATCTCGTTTTCGTATCATTGTCCTTTCAAAATATATATTTGGGAACATAGATATTCTGTAATCCAATTGAAATAAATACACACCACCTTAAGAATATGTTTGATTTACAAATTATTTTGGTATTACGTTTGTATGAACGACGCATGCTCCGCCGGCCCGCTAAGGTCGAGTTTTGTACGTAATTCATCAACCCTACCTGAGTGTAAGAAGGTATAAACTATAAAAAAATACTAAAGCAAGCACCGGTAAGAGGTAGAAAGAGCGCTAATGCAGTGACTCAATACGATACGATGAAGAATTTTTGCGGGAGACGACGGCGACAAAACGTTACGTTTTGAGTGTAAATAAAAAAATATTTATTCAAAATATAATAATCTCTGAGCAAAAACTATAGGCATGTAAATAAGCAATTTGCGCGATAAGACATTGGGCAATATTTTATAAAAATTGTTCCTGTTTACATAATGTAAAAAATATGAATAAAAAAATCCTAAGTTAGGCCTTTATAAATAAAATAATCTTTACAAAAAAAATACTTCACAAAAAAATAAAAATAAACATTGGTCACACCGCCGCGCGCCGCCTCCCGCGCAGAATCTCACTAAACTATGGCAACACTGTTTACAGTCCGTCTAACTATAGCAACACTATCTGATCACTTGCTTGTACCCTATAACCTGACTGCCGCTATAATTCGTTATCTCGCCTACCTATCTATCTCTCTCACGGCCCCTTCTGTTTTACAATCTGAAAAGAGACAAATAATAGGTTAAACATAAAATCAAGCAATTCTTATATATAGAAACCTTGTACTTGCATTCCATAGTTTAAAGGTTAGCTAGCCGTCCGTCCGTCTAATGACGACAGGCCGTGTCGACGGCGCGTTCGTGTTCCACGCGCGCCGACCAAGAGATGTCAGCATAAAAGCCTGCCGGGGCTGCGGGACTGTTCGAAAGAGATACCGCGGCCCCGGTACATAAAGGGCGAGGAAGGAACATGGATGGTCTTTAGTCAGTAAAAGTCTGACACTCCCTCCCGCTCCGCCCAGAGTGGGAGGGGGTCATTTGATGATTTCCCATCCGAAAAAAAAGGACCTCATGCTTAGGATTACTGTTGAATAAGCAATTCTTATATACCAGTGGCGATATCTGCATAAGCCGAGAAATCTGGCTTGCTCTTGCATACTACTCATAATTTAAAGGTTTCCGACTCCACTCTGGTCTGATCATCAACACCGATCAGCTCTTGTCTCGTCTTAGTTGAGATTATCGCTAAGTTTTAGTCTCCCATCACCTCTATCAAACGCCACGCTATCATTTACTTCTTTCATATCATTTCTCACACATACCTTTAATTTATTTTAACTTAAAAGGCTTGTGCCTGGCCGCAGTGGCCGCAGCCCGGCTCATGATGCAGTCTAGGTGGAGCACGTCAGCCTAGCTAGAACCAAGTCTCTCTAGAACTGTGAAAAGATCTAGACTACAATTCTCGGGCAACAGCGAAGTCGGCAGCGAATTCTTTGGACTTTGTCCACTGTTTTTCGAACTGTACTTGACTGTAGCTCCGCTGTTTTTTTGTTTTGCAATCATTCAAAGTGCCTGTACTGGTCTTATCTAAATAAATGCTTTGAGTTTGAGTTTTTGAGTTCGACAAAAGTGAAGAAGATCCCTTACCTCAGCCCTCTACTTGTGGAACTCTTTGATGCAGAGCGCGCAGGACCAGGAGCCCTCGGGCGGTGTGTTGAGCGGAGGCGCCAGGCAATACATGTGGTAGCCGCGGTCGCAGTCGTCGCAGAACAACAGCTGGTCCTGGGAATGAGACAGATCATATTTAACTACAATATTATTTATTAGAAACTAGGTGACCCGCGCAACTTCGTCTGCGTCACATGCAAAAAAATAATGACAAAATGCAATATTGCTCACCCCCGTAACTTATTAGCGTGATAATATATAGCCTATGTCCTTCTCCAAGTTGAAATATATCTCCATGCCAAATTTCATTACGATCCGATCAGCCGTTTAGTCGTGAAAAGGTAGCAAACACACAAACAGAGTTACTTTCGCATTTATAATATTATTATATAGTATGGATGCGATGATTCAGAAGGTAATCTGAGAATCTTCAACATTTGAAAAATGTCAACTGCCGAAGACAGGCTCTCACACTTGGCGTCGCCACATAAACCAGATCCTCCTTGGACTTTCCGCAGTCAGCGGATTTCTCCGGTCACCAGTCTAGTTTCAAACATCAATAAATTCCAAATCTATCTAGTCCGTCAGTATTGGAAAATAATAGATACGAATTTTTTGGTTTTGGAAATCAATGACAGAGATAAAACGCATCAAAACTCGGGAGTGGGGGCTCGTGACGTCAGAACGCACTTAAAATTATACCACGGCGTGACGTATTGAGAATTTTAAAAGTGTTGTATCTTCGTCAATGTTGGTTTACGTAACAAATGAAAAAATACGGGTCTAATATTTTTTGATAAGCTAACTGACGGACTAATTAGATTTTTTCAGTACACAAGCCTATTTGCTCATTGTTTTCCTTGTTGTTCTTCCCAACAAAAAAAAAGAAGTGGCAAAAGGCGGGCATTTATCAGCCTTTAAATACATAAATATGATTTTGAATCGGTCCACCAAGTGGGAGGCATTCCAAAGCTACGCCTTTTCCTCTTACATGATCTTTTAAAAAAGTTTAGCCTATTAAAAACTTACATCGTTATCACTGGTGCCACACACGGAGCAACACTTGCACTCGATGCACTGCCAGCGGTACTTGCGCACCGATACGATCATGTTCACCGTGAACTGCAGACATGTGGGGTGACCTGCACGTAATGGAACTATTTGAAGACGGCGTCACGTGATAATGTAGCAAAGTATGATGCTCAGGTGATGTAATTCAAAGCTCTTCTCAACAGTAATTAATGAAAGTATAGAAAAATAACTACTTCTTTTAAATTAAAACTTAATATCTTTTGCAAAATTGAATTCTAATATGGTCAACTATGCCGAGTCCGTGTGTTGTGTCTCGGTAGTGGGAACGTTTTAAGAGTTAAGTATGAGTGGTGTTAGACACCTAGTATGCACTATCGCTTGACATAACTATTATACAGGTTGCTATTAATTTGATATTATATTAAAGAAACGAAGAGCTCCAAAAACATCATAAAAATAAATTTAATTTAATTCACATATTGTAAGGCACATATCATTTTCTTACCTTATCTCATCTTCAATCGCCTTCGCAATTTTATATAATCTCTTTATTGCAAATAATTATAGAATAGGGGAAAACATAATGTGCCGAACAATAGTGAAAAATAAAAGTAAATAAACAACAGTTAGAACAATTGATGACTTACAATTTATTTAGAAGAGAAAAAAATAATAAAAAAAATGTCTAAAGGGAAGTGCACATTCACTATTCTTCAGCACAGCTAGACTAAATAAAAATCGACTTAGAATCGAGTTCATACAATTTAATTCTGATAAAATGTTTTACAAAAAAATAAAATAATAAAAAAACATGAAAAATTTTCAATTTTGTTTTTTATAAATTCTCGGACTTACGCTAAAAAAACATAAAATATATGGAACAACAAAACGGAAACATTAGTTTTTTTTTAATCTTTGGGTATCCGCATTTATGCACTTCCCTGCAGGCATTAAAACTTTTCAAAATAAAATATATAAATATTGCCGAGATAGATAGTGAATAATTAACAATTTGGTGCAGTTAATTAACATTTAAATTAGAAACAGTGATAAACTGGGACCTCTTATAACAGTATTACTATAATCTTACTTCAATGTGTGAAAGAGATGGCACTCTACATGACGCGTAAGTCCATCTTTTCGCACACTTTAGTAATAAAGAAGTGGTAGTAGGATCCTGGTACTTTAAAGTACCAAATAACACAACAACTCTTAAAACGGAGATATTTAAGAAAACTCCAGAGGATTCGCATTAAAATCCCACATAACAAAATTGATACTAATAAATAATGATCTTGAAAATGGTTATATTACCATTCAATATTTTAGTAAACGTACTAAACATGTATTTTATCTATAGTGGTTATTTGTTGTTTATGTTAATATTTTATATAAATATCGCCGACATAGTAAGCCACAGCTTTACCATAATACAGGATGGTGATTTGAACTTAAGTGAACTTCAGACTTGTTTTTTCATGATGATGAAATTCTTCGCTAGTTTTTACTGTGCTACTTAATACATACTGTATAACGGTGCATCTTGAAGAGGAGTTTCAGTTCAGATTGGTATAAAAACCTTTTATTCATGGCCAAATTCTTAGACGATTCAATTTAGATTGCCATGAACACGCAAAGTAACCACAGAGCATATTCCCCCACCATTTGACAGCTCACTCAAAAAACCACCCTGTATAAACAATCACAAAACATTTAAAGATACAATATGTAATAAATACGAACTCTATAGAAGGTTACAATTGCACATCCTAAGGCACCTAAGAGACGAGACACAATATTAATATAATATTTTTTTATTTATAAAACGGTAACTTAGACTACTTTCCTACTTCCCGCTTCCCTGTAGGGCTTTAAATGAAGCGGCACCAGGGTTAAGTACATAGGTACCATTTAGGTACAATTCTGAAATCGACCGCAAACCGCAGACCGCGGACCGCACCATTTATACGATCAGGCATAGCGACTGGTCCGCACCAGTCGCTATGCCTGATCGTATAAATGGTGTTCACGTAGCCATCAACCTAGAATTCTGTTCATCAAACTAAGTAACTATATGCAAAAATTATTGGGAAACGACTTTATTTTCGATAAGGGAGACTATGAAAACACAAGGTAAATATTGCGACACTGCCGCCCGTTGCTGCCTGTTGCAGAAACCAGTAGTGTCACTGCAATCTATTATTGCTATTGGGCGACTTTGCCGATGAGGTTTCTGGTTGCGGTCGTCAACAGAATTGTACTTTTATCAAGCCAGTCAATGATCTAGTACAATGACGTATTACTGGCCACGATTTCATATCTTTGCTCCATTCACATTCGCGTATCAAATAAATCGTAAAAAAAACATATCAGGAGGTGAAACAGTTTTCTAGAATCAACAAGATTTCAAAAACAAAAAGAACTCAGGAGCTAAAGGTCGTATATGAATGGTGTTAGTGGAATAAGGAATTAATTTTATTTATTTATTAAGCTTCATGCACAAAATGTAAAAAAAAAACACTGTACAAAGACGGTCTTAATGCCTTGGACAATTTCTACCAGTCTACCTTATAAAGCAGATACAAAACATAATAGGTGCAATTAATGTACCACATGAGCAAATGACACTCAATATTTTTTTCCAAACCCAAGTCACAACGTTTCAAAGAATATTTAAACGTTGGGAACGGTTAGCTAAGAGGATACTTTAGTAGAATGGGACTCACAGACCGAGAAAACATGGCCAAAATACGTCATTGACTACATCCCCTAAGATTTTCCGCTAAAAGATCAATAGTGAACAATGTCAGATTCCATCGCCACAAAAACTAACTAAACTATAAAGTATATATTTAACTTATATAGAAATATACTATCAAGAAAATAAATTGTCAATATATCGTACTATATAATTTTATATAAGTATCTAAAAATTTAAAACCTAATTTCGATTAAAATTTTCTTAATAATAAAACAAAAACATTCTATAAACTATAGGAATGATATTTTATGATCAATGCGTATGATACGTAATGTATCAAAAAATAAATAAAAGCAGAGACACTTTAAAAAAACATATTAAATCTATGGTCATGAGAAAATATAACTGTAACGATTATATTATGGAAGGCCTAATTAAAACTGGCCTTTTTTAATATTTAAAAATATGTACAAACGTTGTAACGGTACAAAAAACGGCGCTTTGAAAGTAACGTAAAGTCTTTACAAAACTTAATTTTCAAAATCTTTGGGTTACTATTCAAAAACAGTGATAAAAAAGGCACGTAAAAGCTCCTATTTATATGAAATGTTATAACATTTTTGTAATAAGCTACTATTATTGACCCGCCTACGCTTATGATATAACATTATTTGTTAACTATATTATATACCCAGACTAAAAAATTCTTGAACACAAGAATTTGTAAAAAGTGTGTACATGACTTTTTATTGCAATTCTCACTCCAATGTTTAAAAAACTAGTGACGATTCAATGTAAAATTTCATTATCTAAGATCCCAAGAAAACTCCTGAAATCTATGTAGGTAATAATTAAGAAATTGTTTATTAATTTCATCCCAAAATTAGAGGAGAAAAATAAATGTTTTCTTTCATTCCTAGCACGGAGATAAAATTAAGTTAGTACCTACCTTCCCAAAAAGTGATAGGAAAGGAAATATTAAAACACTTGTATAAAAAACACAATTATTGCTATCTAAACTCGCGTAGTCGGGTAACTGTATCTCTGTGCCCACTATATCTTGAATATAACAGTATGTACCATATTTCTTTATCACATTTCGCCACTTATGTTAAAGTCACATGTAATAAGGGGCGAACCAATTGCCATCAAACAGGCACAAATCCAAACTCCGTGGCTGCTACTGAACATTTCTGATAGAAAAACCCAATAACTATTTGCCAGTACTGGTTATCGAAACCAGGCCAGAACCATGCTCAGTAGTTGCGCATGCGACCACTCGACCAACGAGGAATATTTCTTGTATAAATTGTAGGTTTACAATAACGTCCTTCCACAGATATAAATAATCGTACCAAATGTCAATTCGATGACATTGCTAACTCAATTTGACGTATGTTTGACAGTTGATTTCGCGGTTATCGTCGCCATCTTGGCTCAAGATATATTGGGCACTGAGCAACGCCTGCAGTGACTTTGTTGCAGCGTGACTAGAAAGCTAGGACATCTGTACGATTTGGCGCCAAAGTAGAACTTTAGTCTAGTGGCGCCGTTATTTGGCATCAAGCGAAGCTATGACTAAATTAAATTGTCTGTAGTGTTGCCAGATCAGAACAGTTAAACTGTATTTTATTAGTTTTGGATCTGAATTACTTGTCAAATGTATAAAATATGTCTTAATTTTGTAAAATGTGCAATATAATAATAAATAAGAAAATAATTTGACAATTATTAGTGCTAATTAAATCGTAAAATAAGCTATACATAATGTAAATTCACTTTTATAACAATAAAATATATTTTCAAGAATTTCAGCTTTGGAAAAGACTACTGGCAACACTAAGATCTAGTGTATTTCACACGAAACCATTAATTTTGATAAGGCACTTGTACTCACTAAAAATAATAAAAACATTTAGATATAAACATTACAACAGACAACAATTCAAAATATCTCATCATTTGGCATCCATCGTCACAAGTGTTGTTTTTCACATGGCAACACCAAGATCACATAGTGCAACACTGACACACAGATAAAAAAAAATCACAATGATATGTGATTAGAAATTATTTTAGGGATATTTTTGATTTTCTATGTTCCGATATGACGTAGTACTTTAGACAAAGATTTTGACATATTTATTGTGATGCCACAATTCTAATAATATGATTACAACATTAAAAACTACTATATATTCATCAAAGGTCTTTTCATTCGAAAATTAGAGTACGAAACCTGGAATGTAACATTTAAAACTAGCCATCAAACATTCTCTTTGGTAGGACGAACAAAAAATCCCGCGAATTTTTTGTGACAGACAACACACGTGTAATACTCGAAAAGAATTTAGATATTATTGGAACGGGTGACGTAGGCATCACAATCGTAAGTAGGACTTTGACGGGAGGGTGGGGAGACGGGGTACTGTCCGTATTCGTCATTAAGTAATTTTGTTTGAGAGGCAAAGTTATCAAAATCATCAGCTGAGTAGGACATAGAGCTGAGAATCTCCATGACACCATTGAGTTTGATGCTGTCTCGGAGATGTCTATGGCGCTCACATACGCGGTTCTCAAGATGGTAGCAGGTTGGTTTAGGGAGGCCGTTGCGTGGAGGTCGGCCCCGCCTCTTACCTGATCTGCCGCAGTCGGAGCAGCTGACTAACTCCTCGGGAGTGCCTGTCTTCTTGTTTTCGCGATCGTCGCCGAGACAAAAGTCGCAATAGGGTGATGGTGACGCCTGGAACAAAATAGTTGAATATGAAAAACTGTTTTAAAGATACCTAGACTCTCACCCTTACTAAATCGTTATTAGAAGCCATTGCTTCCAAATACATTAAACAAAGACGATACAGAGTATAAGACAGTGGATAATGGGAGTATTGACTGCCAAATGATTTTTATTATGCAAGTTTCAGCTGCCAAAGGAATCTATGATGAAAATTTCTAAGTGAGATGTCACTGAATGTTATGGCTTTTCAGTTATCACTGATCGGTCACATCTTCATCATCGATCGGGCGGAAACAGAATTTAGTATAAATATAAACCCTCTCCTCTCATGGTTAAGTTTTTAGGGTGGAACCACATTTATTTAACACATCAAACTTATTCTATCTTTTCAAAGTCAACTTACCCCAACTTTAGGCTTAATGCCATTACCGGGCTCCTTAACCTCAGGAGTGGCGGAAGCCGAGGGTACAGGTGCAGACGGAGTAGCCGCATGGACAGCCGCTGACAGCGGTACATGCGCCGAGTCTGAACTTGAAGTATCAGCTGATGCAGGCCTGGGTGGTGGCGATGCCCGACGGACTGGCGGGGTTGGCAGGCCAGCTAAACGGAGACAGAAGATTAGATCGTTGTGGGAATAGGGGCCGGTGTACAAGCTGAATAAATGTCTTCAAATATCATTCTAATCTTTTCACAAGTATATATGTAAAGTATATAGAGCGTTGGCAAAAAAAGCTTTCAACTAAAGGTAACGCAAAATAAATGAGGGACTATGATTCACTATGACACTTTGAAAGAGTATTTGCGTCAGCTTCTTAAGAAGATTATTTGATGAACAGGACGTAGAATAATCATATACCTTTACAACGCCAAATTACTTGCATTTTTTGTCATAGTGAATAAAAGCCCTGCGCTTTCAAAGAGTACAAATACACGACTAGCTACAACTGCCAATGCTAAAGCCGTAACTGCGAGTTACTTGAGAATAGACTAAAACGAAAATGAAGATGTATTTCTAACCCTCAGGAGGCGGCGTGGCGCGCCGTGCCGGTGTTTCCTGGAGGCCGGCTGCTAAACAGAATCAGGGTTATAGCATGACGGAATTATCTGTAGGCTTGACCTAATAACGATTTATTGTATTAGGGTCATCAACATTACACCCCTGCCTAACCCTGGGGTGAAGCTGTCAACATTAATCATCACCATTCATTTGAAAATGCCTAGTGAAAGGGCTCCACAGATACATACATATCGCCGATGTGAACTGCGTACATATTATAATTACTCGTATAATTCACGACATAAAGACAGCTTGTATTTGTCGCAGTAAGATTATTTTAGCCGTGATAACTATATTTCGGAATATAGTAATATGAAAGAGATTTATAACTATCTATCTTATTAAATAACTAGACTAATGTTGTGAAATAATTATTTAAAAAAAAAAAAACATTTTTATACTGCTAAATGATCACCAAAATTAAAACCCCATATTAATGTGAATTAAAACCAATATTACATTTTGCTATCCTATTCAAGCAAATGAATCCTAAAGAAACTAAGACGTAGTCGGCGTAGCCCCGCTACGCAGGACTCATATTTGTCTGCAGGGTGTAAAGTAACCTGTCAAGAAGGGCATGGCGGGATCTTAGTTTGCTCGCTCTCTCCCCACTATCCCCTGCGAACCTAACCTACCCGAATCGGGTGTCCCCAGTCCCGAGCTCGCTTCGCTCGTTGTTCTGCGGGTTGAGACATTTATACGCATTATATTAGAAGCATCAGGGGTCTAAAATGGCCGCTATAGCAGAACAAAATGGACTTTATTTTTATAACCATAAAGTCCATTTTAAGAATTTTAAACTTTGACCCCCTGATGCTTCTAGTATAATGCTTATAATTAAGTATTAAATTAGTCTAGTAAGGTATACATCGCAAACTTAATACTTTCTTCCGAGATATAGCTTTTATTAGACACAGCTATTACTAGATTCCTGCGACATGCCCATTTGGTTAGACCTGCCGCTTCTCCATTTTGCTCGGCTATTAACAAACGCATCGTATGTTAGATGTTATATAGTCTATAACCATCCTAAATAATTGAGCTATCAAATGGATTTTTTTTTTCAAATTTGTCTGTGAGTTCTAGAGAATAATTATGTTGTTCAAACAAACAAACTCTTTAGCTTTACTATATTAGTATAGATACATAAAACAATATTACGAGACAATATCCAAAAATATTTTCATTTCCTTATCCACAAATATAAAAAATCTGCACTTTTTTAATGTAAAAATTCTGTTTCTATAAAAACCCATCGTTAAACAAAATACAAAAAATAAAGTAGAAATAGTAGTCAAATAATGATGTATGAACACCACTTACGCTGCCCTCAGGACACTTGTGTTGCATGAAATTATAAACATTTGTAAACTCACACGAATACTAGTAATGTGCATGCATCACTCGTTGCTACAAACTGATTTAATTTTTTATTTTAGACTTGATTAGAACTGGATTCCTCGATTTCATTAAATTACAAACGCGTAGAGCAAATGTTAGTGAAGTATTACTACCTACTGTCCGCGCAAAAATGTTTGGCCAGTGCGGAATAGCAAAATGTTGGTTTTACTTTTTCATTGTCATTTGGGCCAACAAAATTTGAAGTATATCGTACCAACGATACGATTTTAGATGTATTAATTGGATAATATTTTTGTGTTCACCAAAAATCTTTTCTTCCCCGAAAAATACTGATCGTGCACCAAATAATACTGATCGTGCACCAAATATTAAAGTATCTCTGCCCCCATAATCGGGACTTCCTTTAAACCCTGCACTCGGAAATAGGGGCCCCGCGAAGCGGGGCTCCGTCGACTACGCTTTAAGGAGAATATACAGTGTTTAATTGTTAAATAGATGCTCGTTATGACATATTTTAATTAACATATTTTGGTGCACATTCAGTATATTTGGTGGAACACAGGCAAAATTAGGTAAATGAAATGGGAATAAATTGAAGTACTTTTAAATACCATCCGTATTAATTTACCGAACTCCACTGTTTACTAGGTGCAAACAATTGGCATAGTTCGATTCCAAAACTATCAGCGGGCCTAAAATGCAGAATGGTCACGAAGTGACAACTCATCATTTCAACTGTGTCTCACGTCAAATCAATCACGTTGTAATTCGTAAAACGGTGGCCGTTTTACGAATTACAACGTGATTCATCGTAAAATGTTATCTTATTATGATTCTGTTAAAGCGGCCATTTTAAGCCCTCTGAACTATGCGGACGATCCCTAAACAAACACATTGAACACTGATGCAAAAACTCACCAGTCCCAACGGCAGGATTATTGAGGAACGTAACGTAACTGTCTTGGTACTCCGTGGCGGGTTGCGCGGGGGGCGGCTGGAGCGCAGGGGGGGTGTGCGCGCCGGGCCTGGAGTCCCGCGAGTCGCCGTCACTCGCGCCCGCGCCGCCGGACCCGCCGGTAGGCTCCTTGTGTGTGTGCGTGAAGTGGTACGTGAGCCCCGGACGTGTCTTGTATTTGGCGCCACAGACTGGGGGAAGGGGGGCAGTTGGATAAGTCAGGGTAATGTGGGAAGGGTGGATTGAGTTTTGTGTATATTTGGTGGTACTTTCTTACAAGATCAAAAGCTTGGCTTGCTCTTCATTATTTAAAGGTTTCTAGACAATCGGCATGACGTATAAGTCTTTTCATAGCTTGCCGTACTGTTCAGTCTCTTCTGGGTGGTAGTAATAGCAAATGCGAGCATCGACTGCACAGATCTCCTTAATAGCTGTGAGGTTCTTTCCTCAAAAGGCCAATCCAGACACTTTTGGTCTAACATGGTCTTCACATGTCTTGACCGGTATTTGGACTTTTAAGAGACTGATCTCTGAGTTGATAACCAATTGACAGAATAAATTCCTTTCAGTTGAAGAGATAATTAACAAACATTGTTTATAGACATTATTTGAGTCTACGGCCAGATCTATAAGTCCCAAGGACAATCATCTGCCTAGCCTTTCTCATTATACGCACCAAATGTACACGTTTTTAATCCACCACCAGAACAGACAAAAAAACATAAAACATCAAATCCAATACTTACCGCCGTGATGCCTCCGTCTGCTTAACACACTATACCGCGATAAAATTAAGGTACCGACAGAACTACAGGTCATAGCGTCATCAGAACAGAGCATAGAGGAGGCAACACGACGGCATCGGCGTTACAGTGTAAAGGAAGCCTTATTTATTTATAGTTATCCGTCATCAATCAATACATAGGTTTAGGCGCAGTATGTATGAGAACATTTTGTTTTCAGTGCAATTTAGTTAGTGGGAAAGTATTTGCAATGGAAGAAAAGGTGGAATTTAGCTTCATAGTTAGTAAAAGAAAGATAATTATTGAGAAAATTATATCTTAAATAATTATGATAATTAAACATGAAAAAACCCAAAAAAAAAATATTATCACTGGACTTTAAAAGGTAAAAATAATGAATCGCCTACTATACTAAATAATATCTAAACAAAGATACTACATTACACTACTGCCCAAAAAAAACGACACACTATTTAACCCCATTAAAAATGTATCCCGACTGAGGCGCGCGAGATTCTTTTTGATCGAATTCAAAAAAAGAAGTTTTTTTTTTTCTAAAATGTTCTCATACATTCTGACGTTTTTGAAAGCCGGCCCGTCGTGATTATCGTTCTATGTTCAGTTCTAGAGGACGCACGCTAAGGGGCTGTTTGATTGATGACTTCAAATCTATGGATCCGCCCAGCGATAGCACTGACTTCTTTACTTTATTACTAGCTCAACCAATTCCAATTCAACAACTGTTTTCTTGGTTGAGCAGTAAGTGATGATGCTGTTGATTCTGCTCTGAAATAAAGGTCTAGTAATAGATAAATATACAGGCTGGTTATTTGGCTAAAGGCATCCGTTAAGGGGGTGATTCTACCCTTCATACTAAAGAACTTTGGCTGTGAAACTCGTATCCGATCCACGGAAAAAAAATCTAATACACTTGACAGATTATTTTGATGCATGTACGGAAAAGATTTTTTTTATCAATCTTATAAAAAGTTCCACACCGAAAGTCGTTTTAATTGACGGGTAGTTTCACCCCCCTGACGGATCCAGGTGACTATATTGCTACCCTGTATTATTTTGTAGTACATTTTTGAAGGATAATATCAGTTGAACGAATTTCTATAAAAAATCTTTATAGGTAAGTAGATAATTATCATTCATTAAACTGACTTATCAGAATCAAAATTATGGTTTGTGATTACTTAGTAATAATTTATCCTGACATGTTTAGAACACGTATCTTCTTGCTGCTTTAAAATGCCGCCGACAAACAAAAACACTGATTCAAAACCGCATAATTGAAATAAAGAGCAAAATAAACAGCACACCGCAAGATCCAAACTTGTAGTCAATCAATTCTAAACATTAACACAAAAATAAAAAGTTATACATTGGATAATTTTATTTGTTATTCAACATAAATATTTCTTGTATAAATTCATAACAATCTTTGGGTGATAATAGAACACTGGCGTGCAGAAAACTGACCTACGTATTCAATTTGCCTAAGTCAGCAACGAAAATGCATGTTATAAAGATTTGGTGCAATTTTTTGCACGGCAGTGTGTTTAGATCTAAGAATAACATCAATCGCTTAATACTTCACTGCTCCATACATACAAGAAATAATAGAAAATATGAACAATATTACCGGCAAAGTATGTAAAATTCTGTACATCAACCGGGCAATACCAACATTTTTTGCAATGAACCAAGTGTAACTTAAAACTTAACCTATAACATTGACATTGCCCGGGTGATGTTTATAATTTTTTTGGAGATTTTCTAGTCCGTAAAAAGATGTCAGAAATCCTGTTATAAAATATCATTTCATTTATTTTCACTGTAAAAATTTGTATAGTAAAAATTCAATAGTAAAACATTTCTGTAAGTAACAACTTTAGTGTTTTTTTTTATCTGCGGATAATTTGTCATATTCCCCTCACATTAAATAATTAAAATGAATAAATGTTAACCAAACGCAATAAGAGATTTACAATGACTAAAATTTTACTATAATACTGAAATTTTGATAAAATTCATGTTAAATAATAAGACAAATATTGCTAATAACCTGTCACCTAGCTAGAATTTTCCGATCTTCGATTTCAAATACCTAAGATTTGTCTCTAAATCAATCTAGCATTTATTTGCATGGCATTAGAGTCTAAAACTTTCACAAATAATGAAAGGCAAGATTATACACTGGCCGAAACTACTGCAAAACTTTAGTCATTGCGGAAGAGAAAACAGACAATTTCCTAAGAACTATTACGAGAGAAAAATTGAAAAAATAAATAAACTATCACAGACACATGAGTCGTACACGCTCAACCAATCAGTGCAAAATTGAAAACATTGTGATTTTATTAAAATTGTGATTGTTTCATAAGATCCGGTTTAGAAAAGACTTATGAAGCTATGACTGATGTGGTAATAGTAGTTTTTAAAACTGTCTGAAGGGGATGACGGGGTCTTAGTTCACTAGCTTGACACTTATCACGGGATGTTTAGCATGTTTATTATTTGTAATGACGCTTGCAACAGTGCCGAAATATCGGGAACTCGAAACTAACAATTAACATAATAAATGATCCCGTTCCAAATGCTAATCTGAAATGCTGGTCAATTTAACGCAACGTCAGTGTAATACGTTGTTAAATCGCGCGGCAGTAAAATTAACAAAAAGCCCCGTTCCCACTATCGTGAGGACAGATAATCGTGTAGTTTAAAGTGTCGTGGTTTGTGTATCTAAATGGAGGTGTTCACATAAAGGACGACGCGATACGTCCACGACTTTTGCCAACTAAAAACCGACGATCGTCACGACATAGTGAGAACGGGGCCTAATGCCGATTTGCACAACTCAGTTATGTCTAACGCTAGATGAATTTAAAACAGCGTTCTATATGATCTGTCAAATATTCGAATGACAGAGACAGAATTAAGTGAGTAAGGTAGAATATTGCTCGCCTTTTGCGTGAAATAACTGGTGACATGGTGAGTGTGTCACTCTGTCTAGTTTTTAATAAAATACAGGCGCTATGTTATGGTGCTTTTAAGTAAATAATTTGAATAGGAACATTCTTATTCGGAGTCTTTTCAAAATGCGAGTATATTGGTTTGGAAAATATTGTGTAGCTTTTCCATAAAGCTCCTTAAATTTACTTGAACACATTTAGTTGTAAGTTAAGGCACAAAAACGCCTTTAAAAAGTTATAAGTTAAACGATACGCACGATCAATCATAGCTCCATACTTAAAGAAAAAACATTCAACATCGATTCTCTTTACAAACCGATTCAAATTGAAGACGTCATTCGATCCTAAACCTTATACATATTACTAAGCATAACACCCAATTTCTGAGAGGCAGTCAAACCTAACAACAGCTAGCTCCGAAAAGGAGAAAAGAGATTTTAAAATCGTATCCCTACCATTATCTTAGGGTAGGTTCCCCACCTAGCGGAAAAATCCTCGCGAAGTTTTTTGATGTTACTGAATAAAGGACTGTAGCAGTGTAGCAGTATTGCCTTTGCCCTCTGCAGAATATGCAGCTCTATCTGTTGGCATCCCCAACATTTTTTATTTTGTATTCTTGCAATACTGCGTGCATTTTGTCAAAAAATTGTCTCGCTCGTCATTTAAAACTCTTGGATAAAATGTAATGTGTGTTCTATTTTATTCGCTTTACTTCTGTCACCAACCCCACAACTGCGTAAAAATCATACATGATCCGGCTCGAAGGACCAGTTCTAGAGAGTAAATCAAAGTATTTAATAACGAGACTGATTTTTGACAACTACCCATCCTGCACAATAACTTGCAAGGCAAACTATGCAGGTGACCGCATACACAAACAAAGATGTTATGGCTTTAACACTTGCGTTCTCAGAAACCGGGAGTGTGTAAAGAGAATCGCACTTTAAACAATTATGATTAAGATAATAATAACTAGTCTATCCTACATTATAAATAACACAACTATGCTACGATTCAATAATAAGAATAATTACGTGGCAGTGTTGAAAACTTTTTAATCAATTCATTGGTGTTTTCACGTTTAAATTTTTTGAACTTTCTGCATGTAATTGACTGTATCTACAGTTTATCCTTCTATCAATTTCCTATTTGGTATACAAACACTACGAAATTCAAAATGTAGTCTAAGTGAACTCTGCGCTGCCACCGACGATCCCGGGAAGGTAGCAAAGTTTACGGTGAACAGAAACATCGTCGTGTCAGCAGCATGAAAAAGAAGAACAAGACTCCGAACACAACGTTTTTAACCCAAGCTAGATACGAACATTGCAGGAAACACGAAGTCATGAATTACATCAAAAACTGCTTCGAATATAACCATTTAAGGTGGAAACTCCAGGGTTTTTTCGGGTTGAATGTTGATTCAAAATCGATTTGCGACCGTAACAAATACTTACAGCTTTACAAAGTTATAATCATTAAAATTATCAATACAACCCTCTAAATTCATTCAATCCCATTGTTTCATGAAATAGTAAATGAACTTACAAGGGTTTGTATTGGTAATTCTAATGATTATTATTAATCTGTATTCAACATGATTGACCAGCCATTTTCAAAAAAACGTAAGAATATTTGAATTTCGCGGGCTACCCTGGCGCTCCCACCTCAAACGCATAACTTATCTCAAAATCTCTAATACGCCATATTTGTTTACCAAATAGGAAAAGTAGAGAAAAATAAACTAAGCTTTTGCGCACACTTTAACAGCAATCGACAAAAAACAAATCTCATTACTTATATCGGTTACATCCAAATGTGCGCACATACAGGGTGTAAACAACCTCATCACGAAGCCGTCAACCAAGCATTCTGTACATCAAACGACTTTTGTTTTGGCTTTAAAACTCAATGTACCGCACTCAAAACATTGTGCTGGTGGATGGATTAAATAGTACGGGGGGGCCTTAAAATCTAACATTAAAAACATGTATTTTAAAATGTTGTGTTACAGTTGGAACTTTGACCCCCAATATCTCAGTAACTAGAAGGTTCTCAGGTATGGTGTATAACAAAAAAAAAGATTGCAATGATGACGGGGAGAACAAGTGCTTTTCGGCTTCGTTAAGAGTTTATTTACATCCTTTATAATAGTAATTCTTCTATGTACGACCTGTGTTCTGCTGTCAACATAATATCAGCGGTGGAAATGCTATACGATTTGCATCGTTCGGCTCAGGGGTGAAAGCTGGAAATTCAACAGCATGCTCAATGTGCTTTAGGACTTTTTTTTTAGAAGATATTAAAACTCTAAGCACTCTGGTACTCTCTGCAGTTTCATTGCAAAACGTATCAACAATTATTATAAAAACTGCATTTCGTCTATATCGATAACCGAAGTCGAGCGCATAAAAACATTATAATAAAATGCCATTACTTGCAATAATTATTACTATCTACTAGCATTCGTGAATAAAATTGTAAGGTCCGAATTACATTACACTCAAAACTCAAACATTACTTAGAACTAGATTCCAGCCATTTTATTGGTTGAAACTATTTAACATCATAATCCACGAAGGGTTAGGCACAGATGTAGCTAATAGTACACCCATATTTCGCCAGTTATGTTAAAGTCCCATCTAATTAGGGGCGAGCCTATTGACATCAACCGGGCGGGAATCGGAATCCAGACTCCGTGGCTGTTACTGAGAAATTCATGATGGAAAAACCAAATAACGATTTGCCCAACCTGGGAAACGAACCCGGGATCATGGAACAACCCAATAACACTAGACCAACGAGGCAGTAATTGAAACTCATCATCATCATTTCAGCCGAAAGACGTCCACTGCTGGACATAGGCCTCCCCAAGTGTCGCCACATTGACCGGTCCCGTGCGACTCGCATCCAACGGATTCCCGCAACCTTCACCAGGTCAATAATTAGGTACCAGGTCATCATCATCATCATGATCATCGGCCTATTAATATTCCCACTGCTGGGGCAGGCCTCCTCTCTATGAGAGAGAATGGGCTATATAATCCACCACGCGGGCCCAGTGCGGATTGGTAGATGTCACATGTCTTCGAATTTATGGTTCTAGGAACCAGGTAATTGAAACTAATTTGAAGTAATGCTTGAGTTTTAAGTGACTATACCCGAATACTGAAACATAACTCAAAATTTAAGGGCTGTTTGAAATTTGAGCAGCTCATCTCATCTGCTTAGCCTTTTCCCAACTAAGTGTCGGCTTCCAGTCTAACCGGATGTAGCTCAATACCACTATTTTACATGGAGCAACTGCTTATCTGACCTCCACAACCCAGTTAGTACTGGGTAATATGATACCACTTGGTAAGACTGGTTGTCAGACTTTTTTAGGCCACTGACTACCTGTAAATCTACAATTGACAGCCTGGACCAACGGCTTTACGTCCTTTCCGAGGCAATTCGGTATGTAAGGGTGGACCCATCCACAGACCAATCTAGGCAAGCACGGATTAACCTAAAGATCCATCCGAGCGATTGTTATTATTATGTCACGAAGTCCTCCTTAACATTTGAGCAGCTCGTAAACCTTCAATTTTGTATGGCCAAACGTCACCTTTGAGTATCTATTAAATATAAGTGCTACTTAAATTTTGAGTGACGTTTCAATATTCGGGGGTATCTCTATCTGATACGGGCCTTAGAGTACACCCCTACTCTCCAAGGAGTTATGTTAGCAGCAAAACACAGTCCGACAACCTAACAAATGAGTAAATAGAGACAACATATGGAAGTATATGGTTACTGCCAACCTAAGGAAGTTAGATAAGGCAAACTTATGCCTAAAAGGGTCTTATAAACCACGCGTAAATTCGCCTGGTATACGCGCGCAGGTTAGTTAACAAATTATACAGTTAATAGTTAAAAGTCAATAGTTCTCGTTCACTCTTTCTTCACTGAAGAACTATGGTTGCAACTGATTACTAATTAAGAGCTAAAAGTAAGATATATTCGAACGAATGATATAGTTCAATACGATTTTAATCAAATAAATGGTCCCAGAAATGATTAGATTCAGTAATCATCTGAGTACTGAATTTCATTACCACTGTCGTAATTCTACCGATATTAGTCGAGAATGCGTTGCTTTTATTGAATTCAACTGTAACTGTGTAAAAAATCTTAGAAGTTAAATTCGACCCACTTCCCGGTTGACTATTGAGATGAACTTTTGCATACATGTTTAGTTTAGATGACAATGCATGGTTAGCAAGTGACGTCATTCTAAATCTAATATGGCGGACTTTATTTTTATGCACTCCCATGATAAGGGTATCTAATGAAAAGGTTTGCTGAGAAAGTCACTCTTAAGCGTATTTTCCATTTATATTATTATTATCAGTAATCCAGAGGCGAAGAAACCGCTTATTATTAATCTGACGCACTTTTTATATTAGAATAATAACCAATGGTCAAACTAGCCTAGTTTTGATGATGATGGTACACGTTGGTATTATTTAGCACCTACCCTAATGCTTTCTGGGACCGTCAAAAGAGACTACGAACTAAAGGGAACCGATTCCGTTATTTCTCGCGATTTTAACCCAGCACATTTTTTATTTATAAGGCCTCTAGCATACCGACGCGTCTCTAATAGAGATAGAGAGAGAAGAATTGGAGTAAATGTTTAAATGCCATTTTAAATTTTAGCGACACCTTGGGCATAGCTAGAATCTGATTTAAAAATATATTTGTTACTACATTGATCTTTATTCAGATCTTTCGATTTAGAAGACAACCGATCAGAAGTAACTGTCGAGATAATACTCATACATGAGGCAGCCTGAAATGGCCAAAGGACATACTTTAGCAATGTTGTCAGTTCTCTTTCTGATAGTAAAAATTTAGAAGAGACAATACTTTGATCCAGTAGTTTGGTTTCTATCAAATACTAATATTCCAGCGGTAGAGGGTACCCCCTTCCAAAGCAAAAAGGTGTCTTCATAAAAAAGCTATCGGTCGATATTTTCTCTCGGTGGAAAATTAAACCCTAGCTACGCCCAAAGAAGCTTGAAATTCAATCAACAGTTGCAACCTTTAAGCTTCTCAGTGAGATCCCCCAAAAATTTAGCCTTAACAATAACTCATCTAAATGCATTATATTTTCGCAATTATGTATATAATATAAATAGTTAAATAAAATGTCCACTAATCACTTTCCAATTCCTAACAGTTTGCAGTGTTTTGTAGAACGATCGATTTACTATAATTTAATTTAAAACTACCAATTATGCTAGTATTGCCAGAAAAAATAAACACCAGAGATTTCTTATAGTAGATTT
This sequence comes from Xestia ashworthii, assembly GCA_950022955.1. Taxonomy (NCBI): domain Eukaryota; kingdom Metazoa; phylum Arthropoda; class Insecta; order Lepidoptera; family Noctuidae; genus Xestia; species Xestia ashworthii. The sequence continues at coordinate 12,003,918 of OX465560.1, read as the reverse complement.
TCATTTTATTCTAAATCGGGCCGCGTTTCAACAGCTGGATAGCATAGTTGGCCCAAGTATCGAAAGAGGCGTTTATCAGAACAAAAATACCTGGATTTTTGACCAACGGACCCAGTACATAACCAGACATTCGAGATTCAAAGAAAATCGTAGCCCATACCATTATAGTGCGACAATTCAAATAGTCAAGTATTCGAGTACCTTCAAAATCAAATCAGATCAATTTTACTACCTACACAATCTACCCGCAAATTCTCAAATGTTACTTAACCCTAAGAAGTTCTTAAGGTTGACCCACATCTTTCAGCACGTTATCGTACTTTACCATGCTCCTAACCTTTTCTCTAGCTCAGAACCGTAATTTGCTTGAGCGAGAAACAGAACATGCTGCCGCGTACGAGTACTCGGTTCTCTTTCTCACTCTAGCAAATGCGATCTGTACCGATAGAAGTCATTTTTTTAAGACTGTCCATACGTAAAGCAAATATCTGCGTAATTAATCACTCGTGCCCTTACTGTACTTAGGCCACTGGTTACTGGTTTTAAAGAGAAAACTCAGCTCACATCCTGCATGGAACGATTTTCAGTGCACAAAACCAAAACATGAACAAATTTTGATGCATCAGTGCGAATCTAACAATTTCATCTTAGATTTCAAGTGATAGAGCCAATATGATCCTCATCTTAAAATTAAGTCGCATTTCCAGATTTTGCCCAACCCAACAAGATCTTTCTACAAAACACTGTACAAACGCATCACCTACTTCAATGTATTATCTAAAATTTAGCAATTTTATTAATTCCGATAGTATTTAGAGATTCTTACGCTACCTAATATTCACATCATACGTACACAACAATGAAAAGGCATTTTTGCGAACCGTTGCAAGGACTTAAGGCTTATTATCGTGTGGCTTTTGGGTTTTAAATGACAGTTTTTATATCCTTGGTAGAAAAAAAATGGGCAGTCTTTGGGGACTGAAAACGAAGTAATCCAAAATAAACTTAAATTAAGACGCGTTATATTGACAAGGATTATTAATGACTATTTCAACTTGGAAGACTGCATTTCATTCTGTAATTGGAAGTCAAAGTGTATTTTTAGGACAATATAAGTATTTTTTTCAACGCATGAAATTAGCTGCCATTATTTTTACCTCAGATTTTCTAACATTTTGGTGAATCACAACTTTTGCAGATTTTTTTCTAATATTTAAGAAATAATGGTCAACATCTATGTCTAGTTTCTATTATTTGTTTCTATATAGAAAAGACATACTATAATAAGCCTTTTATAAGACAGTTGCTTGCTACGAACCCGCCTAGTAACTATATCGCTAGATATTACAGTAGTCATTGGCCCTGCACTATTACAACTATGCAATGCTTACTTCAATGATATCTTGTTTATTTATATATCTATATACGGCTTGGGGTATGTGGTCAATGTAAATGTGAAGTTAAGGAAATTCAATGTTAAGCAAATTGACAAATAACCAGTCACACTTAAATTTATATGACCACTCCTGTATGTTAAATGCTGTATATTTTGACAGCTGTATGATTTTGACACTGACGTAAAGTGACAATTTGTTTAACAGTTAATTTCTTTGACGGTAAAATTGCGAATAAAAATGTATGTGTAAACTATCCAAAAAAGTTGATAATAAACTAGATATATTAATAATTATATTTAAATATAGTTATTTATTTATAATATTTCCAATAATTAATATATGCATGCTATATAATAATTTAAATATTTCGTTTTCAATTTTAACACTATTAGTATCCAACAATTGATGACAGACGGGCTCAGGTACATGATTTCAAAAAGCTATTTGTAATAAATTATTTGTTAATTTTCAAACAAATAATCACAACAGATATAAGAACTTTTGCCAATGGCAGGCCAACAGGCTTGATGTTAAGAGGCCTGCGGAGCAAGCGTAGTTCATACAAACGTAATACCAAAACAATTTGTAAAACAAACATATTCTTAAGGTAGTGTGTATTTATTTCGAATGGATTACGGAATATCTAGGTTCCCAAATATATATTTTGAATGGAAACTGATTTTAACAAGAGATATGAGATAAATAAGTTATCTATTGAAATTTTAAATTCCTCAATATCTCACCTTTATATCATTGTTCTTTCAAAATATTTATTTGGGAACATAGATATTCTATAATACAATCGAAACATATACACACTACCTTAAAAATATGTTTGATTTTCATATTATTTTGGTATTACGTTTGTATGAAATACGCATGCTCCGCCGGCTCCTTAAGTTACTTAGTTACAATTGATGTTAAGTTACTTAGTTACAATCATCTGCAATAACGAAATAATTCAGCCGACACACATCCCACATACTTTAGGAACGACGAATGTATCTTGTCTGACCTATTACTGATCAAAGACTCCATAATAATATGCCTATTAAAAAGCAAGATTCAGTTAAAATGACGTCATACTAGCTTTAAAAAGCCTTGGAATATAAATCTCAAAACTTGTGTTATTCTATAAAAAAACATCTACATTGACCACAGACCACATTTTTTTGTTTTATATTGAATAGTTCTACAAACGCTCAGGTCCTATTTTATACCATAACTGTTGAGCAAAAATTCACTTTGTTTTTTAGTATTTTATGGGTTTTATGGTAAAGTAGACAGATCCAAGCAGTAAATACATTTTTAGTTGATATAGGATTATAGGAATTGACAAGTAGATGTTGAGTTTGATCAGTGTGACCAGTTTTTACACAAATATTTATTCAGCCATCTAATTTGGAGATTGCTAATCTCCTTTAGGAGATATAAGGGTCGTACTAATCGCCACTCCAATGATCCCATTTGATGAACTATCTGCTATTTTGAACTTTAGTTTTAATTTTATATCAAAACTCTATCGAAATAAATTAAATGTTCTTACTTCAATGTTGTGGCATAAAATGTAGATTCCATTCTCAAAAATTGGTGATCAAAATGGAATGCGAGTAAGTTCAATATACTACCACTGAAATGGTAGAAAAAGTTTTTTATAAGTCAGGCAACATTGGTTTTCGCCTGTGTTGCAATAATTTACTGCTTGGATGCCTACCGCGTAGTATTGCACTGGCAGGAATGTCTAGCTGTATTCACTATTGTAGTTTTAGTTGTGTATACAGTCTACGCTAAATGTATATCTAATTGTCTATGTAACTATTTCTTATATTAGTTGGTATTTAAAATCTTGATTGGTGTTGCTGCAAATTATTGAATTTTTATTGGAAATGTTTTCATAGGGAATGGAATGAGTTTGGGGATTTCTATTGCAGTTAGTTTAAAAATTCTTTATATGATGATGTTTTTTCAGTTGAGAAGGTAGTCTATGTGTATTATTAAATTGTATTTCCCAAACATCAAAAAGATACATCGAACATAGTAATTAGACTCAAGTATGTGGTTTGCACTGAAAATAAGACTCAAAAGATGTTTTTTTTACAAAACTTGCATCATCATAAACTGCATATTTTTAAATTAAATAGTAACCATTAAAACACCTTTTACATTAACCATCCATAATCCATTCCCCACATCAACACCCCAACTACAAAATGATATGTCTTCAGAACTGTCAGGAGACTGTGTTGCCAGCATAGAGTAACTGACAGTAGCAGGTTGTATTGCCAGCTTTAAGGACCTGAGTAAAGGCGGGATGACACTAGTGCCTCCTTCGAGAAGACTTACGTTCACAGCCGAAGGGTTTCTCACTGTCGCCGGGGACTTCGTATGGTAGTGTGCCTTGCGCGCGTTTGCCTCGACCTCGCCCCTGAAATGATAGGAATGGGTTGAAAATATTATAATTACATTATGCTTATGTACTAAATATTGGTATTCAATTATTGCATCCAGTCAAACTTTTTTTTTTTTTAGGATGGGAAATCATCAAATGACTTCTCCCACTCTGGGCGGAGCGGGAGGGAGTGTCAGACTTTTACTGGCTAAAACCCATCCATGTTCCTTCCTCGCCCTTTATGTTCCGGGGCCACGGTATCTCTTTCGAACAGGCCCGCAACCCCGGCTGGCTTTGGCCCGCAAGGGCCGAAGCCTGTTCCATAAGTCGAGTTAACCTGGAAGCCAAGTTGGGAACAGTCTAGGCAGGTGACCACTGGACTTGTTTTGCGCCATAAGAGAACGCAGAGGTCGTAGTTACGCCGTATGTCACTAGTATAAGTTTCGTGTGTGATATCTATACCTGTGCACAAAATCCCCTGCTGCTGATATTCACCTTATGATGGTTCATTTTATGAGTCTAGGTCAGTCACACTGCTGGGCGCAGGCCTCTTCAATCGCAAGCCATTCAACTTGTTACTACCAGCCAACCTACGATGATTTTGATCCATCAATCCCGTTCAAGTAACATAATATGCCGATTCAGTCTCCACTTGAGAACACGTCCAACCCAACCGTAATCGGTTCTATGGCTACTATATCCAGCTTATTGACAAATAGTCATAAAAAAACCCCAACAAATTGGCGACTAAGCTAACAACTAGAAGCTACAAAAAACGGCTAAAACGGAAAGACATATTGACCATATAATCCACTTCTATGGTCTACTGACGAGGAGATGACCTCACTGGAGGACACACTCAAACTGCCACATCCTACAACACATCTGCTTATAGCTAATGCTGATCGCAGATTTATAAATGGAAAAAAAAAAAAAACTAATATTGTAGATCCCAGAACAGATATCATACTCACAGCTCTCCCTCTCTTAGCTGGCGTGTCATCAGGCTGCGACTTGCGCGTCCTGCCTCCCCTCGAGCCCGGCCCGGACGGCGTGGAGCCGCCGCGCCGCTTGCGACGGTTCGCGTACGTGTCGTCGAAGTAGTCCTCGTCTGATTCAGGGTCAGGCTCCTCGCCGGTTTCCATCTCTTCCATAGCTAGTTCGTCGTAGAACCATTCCTGTGGAAGCTGATAGAGTTAGTTGTATACATTTTCTGCACTTCATAATCAGCCTACAATGTTCCCACAGCTGAGACACCCGACCTCCTCGCGAGAGAGGGAATGGGTTCTAGGACATGCCGGTATGTTTTCTTTCACTGTTTTGAGAGCAGTGGTGATGAAATAAAGTATACAAAGTAATGTACCTGCCTGGGTTCGAACTTACGACTTATTGTGCATAAGTCGAGGCCGCCACCACTTGGCCACCGCTGCTCTCTTCCTACACGTCATAGCAGACATATTTCCTAAGATACAGGATCTTCCTAGTTTAGGAGTCAGGGCTCAAATTTTGTATTGACTACTGTAATCATCTCTCGCACACTACTTCTGTTTGCCATTTTTCTGTACTTTAGTGACTGTTGTGTACTATGTTATGTGTCAAACTTGTATTTTTCCTAATAAAGTTATTATTATTATTACCTGGTTAATTAGGTCTTACTTGCACTGGAGATTAGGATAATTAAATTTCGGGCGGAGGCGGCGAAGCGGATGTATGAGCAGTAGGCCACGCCTAGCGACAGTGAGCGCAGCTCGTCAGCGCGTTCCGGCGGATTTCATACAAGCAAATGCGACGTGAGATTCACTTCACCGCCTGACCGACTAGCGGTGTTGAGTGATAACCGTTTACCTTAGGATCATCCTTAGCGGCAGTCTGTGACCCATCTCTGCTGTCATCTCCAGCTAATGCGTCGCCTGGTACTCCGGAGCTGTTCTCTCCCTCACCGGTGTTGTCTAAATTGTCTGATGCACCGGCCCAGCCCCACCGTGTTGATGACATTGTTAAGTACTGGCGGCGGGCTTTACGCCATCTGGGTGGAGACAAAATCACTAAACATTAACCTATGTAACATTTTTTTAAACCAAAAACTAAATCATAAAAAAGCTTGCATATTTTTTGGTCTTTTTTTGGCTTACTACTATGTGATCATAGTGTGCACAACTGCACAGAGATTTGTTTTAAAAATGAGCCGATGCAGCTTCAATATACCAGCGCAAGAAAACACAAACAAGTCTTTCATTGAGCTTAGAGACCTCAGTTCCTAGTTTGAGATTACCAAAAATGTTTGGTCCAACTTCTCTTAGAGAAGCTTCCACATCAATTGATATGTAATTTCTTTTAGTATATGAATATTATATTATAAGAATATTATCACTATTTTTAATTATATATATTATAAGAATATTATCACTATTTTTAATCTTCTTAAAAAAGGAGGCTATGTTCCACTGTATATTTTATTAACGTTTGCTTACCTCTGGGCAGGGTATGTGTAAACTTGACCTTCCTTCTGGCCGGGCATGCGTTGTCTCCTTGTCATAAATAAATTGCAGTGGCTCTGAGCGACACCTGTAACAACAAAGTATGGGACTAAAATATCATAAAGTGAGAGATGAATAAGAAAACTCTGACTGAATTCCCTTTTATAGTGATCATCATGACTTAAGAAATAACATGCTATCATAATGCCTACATGTAATCACTGATTTCATGAAAAAAAGTGACAATATTGTAAGCACAACTCATTCAGCCGTGCAAACTTATAAGTTAGCACACCATTTAACATACCATATGAAGCTGCGGTTATTGTTGCATACTACTAATTGTTTGTACAGGCAAATCAAGAATTCAATACATTATGTCAAATTTTACTTCAGTTACAATGGGAGTGCTTATTATGTACTATTACTTGATTAATGTTTGTTTCTGTCCACAATGCACTTAAAAATAGCGTATTACTCAAGATATTAAGTTAACAAAGATTAGCCTATGATTGATTTTCAGAGAGGGATGGTTTTATGTATAGGGTTGCATGTGAAACGAGGAGAGGTAGCTGTTGATATCACCTCAGAACATTGTTGAGCGGTAGAATGGTAAATATTGCGTGACTACTACAAAACAGGCCGGCAATACATTAACAACGATAAAGCCGCTCCTTGTTTACTTATAAAAATACTATTGAATGACAATGGGCGTAGACGCGTCGTCCGAGTGACAAAAAAAATCAATATCTTACCGGTCTGTGTGTCGATGAACGGCATACGCATCCTCCTTTCGGCACATAGTCTTGAATTGAAGGTCGAAGAGTTCTCAATAATCTCTTTGTAACTTGGATCATTGAGAAAACTGAAACATTCAATGCAACAACAAACATGAAAATTGAACACTTGGTTATTACACTAAACACACCAATACACCTATTTTTTATATTACATTGTGCACGTCACCGGAAATAACACACATAGAGCCGAATTTACTCAATTTACCTTTCAATTTTCGTTAAATTAGAAGGGTTCACTATCTGAATCTCCGCCGCCGCCATTTTCTTACCAGACGCTACATCGATGACGTCGCCTGACGTACCTGTTTCCGCCAATGTTACCATTTAATTTTGAGACAATCTACCATCGGTGATATGATTGGAACTTTTTTATTTCTTTCGTGATTATGTTCGCAGTTTGCTTAACATAATCTAGAGTTGTTTTTATAAGTTGGTCTGTATGCATTATGTTTATGTGTTCAAACAATTTTTTATTGTAGTTTTAGAAAAAGGAGTGTGATAGGAGATTCTAAGCCATTGCCAAACTGCCAAAGAATGGTAACACACACGAAACGTCAAGCTTGTGACTGGTCATCGGTGGACGAATCGTGTGTCGGGCGCATTTTCAGTAATTGTTGATTGGAGATCTCCAAATATTACACTGATTATTGGTTACTGTGTTTTTATTAACTTTGGAAGCGGTTACTAATTTTCTAATCGCGATTTTCCAATAATTTATTTCTTTGGAAAAACTTTGTGATTTGTGTAAAAGTCGAGGTCGGCGTGTCGCTGGTTTGTGAGACAAGATGTCCGTGTGTTTCTTTGTGCCTGCGTAAGTTCCTCTTTCGATAGCAAATATTGTTGTGTTTATTATGGTTATTACTAAATCGTCGGTGTTTTTATTCCGAATAATTATTTTTGAGAAAACTTTCAATATTTGATTACAAATGATGTCATTGAATACAAGCTTAGTATATTGATATAACTTTGCTCCCCAGGTTTGCTTGTTATTTTTATTTTTGTTCTTAACAGATTATGTACTTATTAAAAAGAACGCAACTCAAAAAACTAGCTTCTTGCCTTTTCCACTGGTCCCAAGTAAATATTTATTTTAATTCATCAAAAAGTTACAGCAATAGGAAAATGTATTGCGGGTTCTATTGGCATTAGAAAAGACAACTTTGAAAGAAATTGATTACACAGTAGCTTGGAAGTGAACCTAGTAATTTACGGTTAGCATTTTGTAGCCACAAAAGCATAATCGTATTCTGTATGAATTTTAGATAAGCATTAGACTAATTTGCCGTATCTACCTAGTTACCTACCTATTAGTATATCAAACATTCGATACGATTGGGGTCGCGGGTTCAATCCTTGCCCGGAATCCTTCGGTATCGTAATGTGGGACTACAAAAGCAGATTTATTTTAAAATTTTGTTGCAGAGAAAACGTTTTTTTGCTGAATAGGTACAATAGGTAGGTATTTAAAATAGCCCGGGTAGTTTTGATTTGTAGTCGGTTGATGGCAATAAGCCCGCCCCATATCCCCCCTATTAGGTAGGTGCATATTGTGACATAAACATAGGTACATAACTCTGCCTCACTTATAAAGGAAAAAATAAGCGAACACGTCATAATATATCTGAACTGAGTAAAAAGATAAACGAACACATAGGTACCTACCAGTAGCGAAGGGTCAAATTATGTAAGCGGTAAGCCGGAGGACATATCTTTAATGTATTATTTGATTATAATTATAATATTGACGGTGCCATTTTTTAAAGGGAATCCGGTAGGAATCGGGTTGTATGGAACCTTCGCCACTGGTACCTACCTACCTAACGGAAAGATAGGAAACGCAAAAGACAGCTAGGAAATACAAGCGTAGATTTTGTGTGTTGGTAAACTGCGCAAATAAAGTTTTACGTACCTACCTATTTGAATGTCAAGGAAAAATTTGATGATTATAAATGCACTTACGTACCGACGTAAATACCTACAACTTGATAAGCCAATCACCACCCTTGAACGTGATCGTTTACAACCTACCTAAAACATTATAATTTTTAAACTGACATGGTCACTAACACTATCATTTGAAACGCGATATTTGTCATGTTTATTATTTCTTATTTCGATATTTCGAAAATCGGGAACTCATAACAAATAATAAACTTATACAGGGTGTAAAGTAAACAAACTTAAGTATCACGAAACCTTCAACTCAAACTCAAATCATTTATTTCAACTAGACCATTACGGCACTTTTGAATGTCGATAAAACGAAAAATAAAGCGAAGCTACAGTCACAGACACAAGGCATAATAACTTGAGAAAGTACTGTAGTTGCCCATTCCCTAACGTAGATCGCTATGGAGAAGAACGGGCAAGAAACTCCATGGACACTCTTTTCAATCAAAAATGTTGTTACAAAATCTTGGTTACATCTTTCATGTTGAGATTATTATACATATATGTGAGAACGATGTAGAAAGACGTGCACAATAAGAGCGTCCAGAGTAAAAATAAATAAATCAACAATTAAAAATAAAGCACCCAATTCAAATGATCCACGGCAGCTAAGAGATGACCAGTCCCGACTGACAGCGCCCGTTCACGAACATGACGCATGAATCAGCGCCATTCAATTCAACCATATTGAAGGGAACTAAATGACCCGACCCACCCGCCACCATCAGCAAGACATTTAAGCGAGCATGACATTCTCTCAGCCACCAAGGCATATTCAAGTCAATGAAACATAACTAAATGCAAATGGTAGCTTTACGGTACATGGTACTCACACATGTGTTATGCAATTATACAATACTAAGAGATGGAATCTATACAATGCAAGAATATTTTTACAATCTTCTGCCGCTACCACAATAATTGTCCAATAAGTTTGCATCTATGGTTGCGGAGCAGGACCAGCATTTAGCCAAGCATTTTTATCCTCAATGTAATCCCCCAGCTTATAATAAGCTTGCCTACATAGTGTGCGTTTTACACAAGATTTAAATTTCGTCTCATTCAGTTGTAGAATGTGGGGAGGTATTTTATTGTAACATTTTAAACAGTACCCCATGAAAGATGAATCTACTTTAGCAAGCCTGAAACCTGGCTGAACTAGTTGGTCCCTATTTCTAGTATTATAGTGGTGTCTGTCACCTCTTTTACTGAATAAATGCAGATTTTTCCTAACGTACATGATGTTTTCATATATGTATTGACAAGGTACTGTCATGATATTAATTTCCTTAAACAGTTCTCTTAGAGAATCGCGTCTACGTAATTCATATATGGCTCTGATGGCTCTTTTCTGCAGAATAAAAATAGACTCGATGTCTGCAGCACGTCCCCATAGTAAAATACCGTATGACATAATACTATGAAAATAACTAAAATAGACTATCCTCGCCGTATCAACATCAGTAAATTGACGGATTTTTCTAACAGCATACGCTGCTGAGCTCAGCCGGCCTGCAAGAGATGTTAAATTCAACCAACCATTCTAAAACCTACATCAAAGTAGGTACCTACCTAAGTAACTTTACGCAAAAAATTTTGGTGGGAATCGAGTTTTCTTTTGGGGTAAAAATATTTTTATGTGGCAGAACTCAATGTAACGCACTCAAAACATTGTGCTGATGGGTGGGTGGTTTGGATAGTACAGGGGGCCAAAGCGAAGATGAGCGGAGCGGAGAGGAGGCGTGCGGAAATTGACCAATCACATTGGTTTGGTCTACATCGCGTCTCTCGTCTCTCCTGTGACTGGTCGAATCTTGCACATCTCTTCTCCGCTGATCTCTGCTTTGGTGGAAACCGGGCTTTATCAAGGGGTATAGTTTTACCCAGAACTGGGTTGTAGAGTCACTGTAAAATACTGGTATTCAGCTGCATCCAGTAAGACTGGTATCCGACCCCAATACACTTGGGAATAGGCATGGCAGGTGATGAACGAGCTATTACAAACATGCAAATGCTGAATGCAAATGTGGGTATAGTATAGGTACTAATTAACACACCTCTGCCCAATCCTCCGGGGAATATAGTCACGCCTGTCAAGTATTTATCTTTTGTTTAGAATAATCTAGAAGTCCCATATCATAATAATTATCATCATTTCAGCCTAAGCCTAAGTCTAAGTCTGGCAGTAAACACTGGCGGACATAAGGGTCCCAAATACAAATACTATCACCATGACAATATCCAGCCTGAGGTAATGGAGGACCCATCCCAGGTTGAGAATTTGTCTCAGGATAGTTTACTGAACCAACAATCAAATAATTTTACACATGATAGTCTGCCTGAGAGTGGTAATTTTATTTCTCATAATAATCATGATTGTAATCTTTCAGTTATGTTCTCTGACAATATAGGGAAGGGGCTAGGTAAATTAATTAGTAATAACCTGAATTATTGTACTCAAAACAATTGTATGCCAGGGTCTACCTACAAACAGGTTATGGCATCTGCGACAAAAACCGTTTGTGATCCTAGTACCACCATAACTATATGTGTAGGTAATAGTTCTAAGATTAAAAAGGAAGATATCACTGACTATGTATCCGAGTTGTTAAAGTTAAAATGTAGTAAAATCATATTGTGTGCTTTTCCCTATTTTGAAAATTTGAGTAATAGAAAAAACAATTATATACATATGCTGAATAACCATATTCATTTTCTAGTAGGTCACTATAGTGACAGACTTATATATCTGGATATCAACACTATTGTTGGTAATCTTAAGTCGACACGGGGTAAGGTGTATCTACCTATTGGATGTAGACACAAAATAGCTCGGCTATTATCTTATAGTATTCACACAGACATAAATAGTATGTCTAAGTTTAGTTATATTATTAATACATCGACAATTAGTAATTCTACTAATGTTCAGGTGACTGGCACGAATGAATATAGCACTAGTGCTATAAATATTTACACACATTGTACTGGGGAGGATCCATCTGTCACCGTGGAAAATTCTCAATTAGGGTTTATTAGTGATAGGGTCTTGTTGTCAGAGGATAGCACGGGAGTCTCCGGCCTCACTCCATATATTAATTTAAACTAGAAAGTGAGACAACAGAAGGTACCATTAACAATATTATTGTTAATCCTACCAACAACAAGGTATCTTCTTGCACTCAATTAGTCAGTAAAAAAGGGCCTCAGCAGAACACCTTAAAATTATTCCACCAAAATATCCAAGGCATTTCTTCCAAATTATTAGAAATTGAATTGTTTTTAGAAAGTAGTAAGTTTGACATTATTTGTTTTACTGAACATTGGCTAAAGGATTACCAAATGCTTATTAATTATGAGAACTATATGGTGGGTAGCTGCTTTAACCGTAAAACTATGCTTCGTGGAGGTTCCCTAATATTAATAAAAAATAGTTTTAAATATAAGCAACGTAATGACATAGTAGGTCTCTCGGTTGAACATTGCGTCGAACTGTCCTGTGTTGAGCTAGATAAGCATGTAGTTGTGTGTGTGTACAGACCCCCAAACTATCAAAACTTTTCCTTATTCGAATCAATAATGGAAGATGTCCTGGCAAAACTTGCAGCCAGTAATAAGTCTACAATTATTTGTGGTGATTTCAATATCAATATTTTAGAAGAGAATCCAAATAGCAGTCGTTTATTAAATCTTTTTAAGTCATTTGACTTGACCAACACTTTTATAGAACCTACTAGAGTAACTTCATCTTCTGCTACTTGTATAGATAATGTTTTCTGCAATTGTGATTATTTAGATAAAGCCATAGTAAATTGTTTGCCGTCTGACCATAGCGGACAAACTGTAACTTTTAGGTGTAAAACTCCAATACAAAATGTTCAGATTAAATTTAGACCTATAACTTCTTGCAAATTAAATAGGTTTAATATTTCCCTACAGAACAAGTTAAGTGAAATGAGCCAAGAGGATATTAATATAAATCAATTGTATGACCGTTTCTTTTCATTAGTTCACACGGAATTCAACAAAACTTTTGAAAAGAAGACAAAGAGTATTTGCCCTAAATTTATATTTAGTGATTGGGCAACTAGAGGTATCAGAAAAAGCAGGGAAAGACTATTTGAGCTTTACAGCCTTAAGCCTTTTATAAACACAGAAACTTTTAGCAAGTATGTTGCTAAGTATTCAAAGATTTTTAGAAATACTTGCAAGGTTGCTAAAGCCCTGCACATTAGCAACAAGATCAAAACAGCAGAAAATAAGATAAAGACCGTTTGGAAAGTCATAAATAATGAGACTAATAGAAAGAAAATACGTAATAATAGCTTTACATTAGATACAGCATGTGGTCCTAAAAGCTCTAATCAGGAAGTAGCTCAAGAATTTGTAAATTTCTTTACCGATATACCAATAAAAACTACGGAGGCCCTTAATTCCTCACCTGAAACCGCAATTGGCTTATTAAAGGCGAATGTGTCTGGCTGCCTGACTGAATTTAAATTTAAACACATTAACCCTATGACAGTTATTAAAGCTTTCCGGCAAATTAAAATCAAACTGACCGAAGATCTATGGGGAATGTCTATCAAAGTTTGTACATCTATACTTGAGACCATAGCCCCGTACTTAGCTTTAATTTTTAATTCATGTGTAGACCAAGGAGTGTTCCCTGATTTAATGAAATATAGTAAAGTCATACCTCTTTTCAAATCCGGGGACAGTAAAGATGCCAATAATTATAGACCTGTATCCGTGTTACCAGTTTTTAGCAAGGTTTTTGAAAAAGTAATGCTTAATCAAATGCTCTATCATTTTAACACCAACAGAATCTTACATGATCAACAGTATGGTTTCACCAAGGGACGTTGTACAACTGACGCCGGTGTAACCCTATTAAAGCACATATTTGCTGCGTGGGAAGAGTCCCAAGACGCAATAGGAATTTTCTGTGATCTCTCCAAAGCTTTTGATTGCGTAAATCACGACACATTACTTTTGAAACTGGAGCATTACGGACTGGGTAAACTTGCTCTTAGCCTGCTAAAATCTTATTTGAGCGATAGAAAACAACATGTTCAAATAAATGGTGTCAATTCACAGGGTTTGAAAGTAAAAATGGGGGTTCCGCAAGGCTCAATATTGGGTCCTTTCCTTTTTCTAGTCTATATAAATGATCTACCCTATTTATTGAAAAACCAACCACAAAATATGGTGCTATTTGCTGATGACACTTCCCTAATTTTTAAGATAAATAGACGGGCCCAAAATCTAGATGAAGTGAATAATGCCCTACTTCAGGTCCAAAATTGGTTCACAGCAAACAATTTGGTATTGAATGAAAAGAAAACTAAATGCATAAGATTTTCATTACCGAATGTTAAAAGTAGTGATTGTGAGATAATATTGAATAAAGAGAAACTCGAATTCGTAGAGAAAACTGTTTTCCTGGGGCTTACGCTTGATTCAAGGCTACAATGGGGTTCTCATTTAACATCGCTTGCGGGGCGCTTAAGTTCAGCAGCATATGCCGTTAGAAAAATCCGTCAATTCACTGATGTAGATACCGCTAGACTGGTCTATTTTAGTTATTTCCATAGTATAATGTCTTACGGTATTTTGCTATGGGGACGGGCTGCTGATATTGAGTCAATATTTATCCTGCAGAAAAGAGCCATCAGAGCCATATATAATCTTCGTAGGCGCGATTCTCTAAGGGAACTATTTAAGGATATTGGCATCATGACGGTTCATTGCCAATACATCTACGAAAACATAATGTACGTCAGAAAAAATCTGCATCTTTTTGGTAAAAGAGGTGACAGACACAATTACAGTACTAGAAATAGGGACCAACTAGTTCAGCCAGGCTTTAGACTCGCTAAAGTAGACTCATCTTTCATGGGGTACTGTTTGAGATGCTATAATAAAATTCCACAAAGTATTCTTGAACTGAATGAGACGAAATTTAAAACATGCATTAAACGCACACTATGTAAACAAGCATATTACAAGTTGAGCGATTATATCGCTGATAAAAATGCTTGGCTCAATGCTGGTCCTGCTCCACATGGACAGGGGCGCAAAAATTGATAGCATTAAATGGTATTTTTTGGAGCTGCTGAAGATTGTACTTATCTTTGCATTGTATAAATTCCATGTTAGTATTATATAATCGCATAGCCTATATTGTGTGAGTACTATGTACTAATAAGCTATCATTCACTGGAAACCTACGGCAGTTCTTGACTTGAATGTGCCCTGGCGGTTGAGAGTATGTCATGCTCTCTCAAATGTCTCGCTGATGGTGGCGCGTGTGTCGGACCATTTAGTTCCCTTCAAAATGGTTGAGCTGAATGGTGCTGATCCATGCGTCATGTTCGTGAACGGGCGCTGTCAGTTGTGACTGGTCATCTCTTAGTCGCCATGGTTTATTTGAATTAATTATTTTGTTTTTGAGTTGTATTTTATTTTTGTTTTGCTATGGACACTTTTAACGTGCACATCTTGCTACATTGTTCTCACATAATATACCATCTCAACATGAATGATGTAACCAAGATTTTGTAACAATATTTTGATTTAAAAGAGTGTCCATGGAGTTTCTTGCCCGTTCTTCTCCATAGAGATCTACGCTAGGGAATGGGCAACTACAGTACTTTCACAGTTTTTATGTCTTGTGACTGGGACTGTAGCAACTTTAAATGTTCATTTTTGTTTCGACAATTCAAAAGTGCCTGTAAATGGCCTACTTGAAATAAATGCTTTGATTTTGATTTTGATTTTGATTTTGATCACGTTACAATAATAATCCGTGCCCATGTTTATTTTATTATACAGACAAAACAATCATATACGAGTATTGCCTTATCAAATGTGCGAGGGCGACTCAATATTGATCATCGAAGAAGTGGGTCACAATTGCCCACAATTTTTCTAAGAATTCAGGCGTTCCACAGTAACTGAATCAGGCAGTATTCGTTAACTAGTGGAGAAGTCCGGTCAGACCGAACTGTCGGTAGTTCGGAACTACTCGATTAGTGCTTTCTTTTGTTCAGTTAGGAGTTAGGACTATCGACGAAAAAATAGGAAGAAGTTGTATTCGTCACGCGTTTAACTTGTGTTTTTAAAGAAAGGGACTTCAAATAGTTGGCTGTATATTGCGATTGTTGAAGTGTGTATGTAAGCTTATTGCACCATATATAAATACAAAAATTATCGAATAGAAGCCGTCTCAGTCTGTGGCCTGTCAACTTTTGGACCAACCGCGTAAGGTCTTGTGTTCACATTTAAATTCCGTGTAGTCTTATCGTAGCTCGGAATGATGTACTGAACTCGTGGTACCTACCTAACCGTTTGCGCTTCGTTGTCCCTTCCACCATGTATGGCTACCAGTTGTGCAGGATTGGAGTCACATTAGATCCAGGGCACGCCATGCAACGAACACCTTGGTAAGAGATGACACCGAGCGTCTTTTTAAGCGGATGGCAACTAGCTACACTCAAGCGGCGGCTGCAACTTACTAGAGCGAGAAATAGAGCATGCTGCCGATCGCATCTTCGATGCTGCCGCGTGCGAAAGCATTCCTTTTCTATATCTCGTCTTATCAAATTGGACATCGCTTAGAGCAGCCCCTAGATGAATGCTCAAGCGGGACTTTTTTTGCTACAGTGGCTGCGGGAAAAGCAAATAAATAAATTGCTCAGAGGTACTATTATTGATCGAAGGCTCAGAGCATGACGAGACACCGCGATAGAATCAAATGGTACACTCGCGTGTGGAACTTGACGCAAGTTACGTCTAGCATCTCCTGAAACCCTAAACGGGTCTCTTAATTGCAACAGTCACAGTTATTATGACTGTTGCTGGACTGTCGGTAGCTTATTTGTCACTATTCATAAGCGCCTGGCACGGGTCTATTTGAAATAAATGCTCATGAGTTGGAGTCTGGTCATAGAAGATTGAACACGGCCATTTTATAAAAGCAATTGCAAAATCACTTGATGACCCTTGAAACTCCTACATTGTAATAGCCACCTGAAAACGCAATGATACAACAGATTATGCCATTGTTATACAGGGACCAGGCGGGTGCCTCAAATGTCTCTGAGGAAGTCGATGGCGACCTCATAGGAGAAGAGAATGCTCCAGCGGAGTCGCCACATCAGAGTCTACAGCAGTTCTGGTGTAAAGTCACTGATGACATCAAGAAAGTGAATTCGGTAAGTGAATCTTGTGATTTTCTGATCCATAATCGAAACTGGCTAGGACTCGAGCCTTATTTCTTGCAGATGCAGCGGACTTGATCATCCACAACGCGGCCACAGTGAGTGTTAGATGATGTCACATCAATGATGTGTTTCAGTTTTGCGTCATAGTATACACCGTGTTTCCGGACGATACCCATAAACCTCAAAATATAAATCAGCAGTTCCATACATTTTGTCGAGTTAATGCGAACATAATTGTAGGGAACAGCTGGAAATAGTGCAAAAAATATTTCCTGCGTCGATATCTCAGTTTCCGCTTAACTTGGCCGCATTAACTGAATGTGGTCAGGAGGACCATTTTATTCAATACGTTAGGTACAACATTAATTTTCGTTCCCGTTTTCAGGACGACTTCAAATCCCAAGCGCTGCCTCTAGCTAGGATCAAAAAGATAATGAAGCTTGACGAGGAAGTAAAGATGATATCGGCCGAAGCCCCAGTTTTGTTCGCGAAAGCTGCTGAGATCTTCATACACGAGCTTACGCTGAGGGCCTGGGCACATACTGAGGATAACAAGAGGAGGACTTTGCAGGTAAATTTTCCCCTACAGGAACTCGGCTTGCAATATCCTGTAGGTATTTGTCTAATTAGAAATACTCACTTACCTATAGGTATGTTCTTGTTTTCGCCTTTTAAAGGTAAAAAGATACGTACTCGGTAAAAAACAAGGATATGACGTAGCTGGTGACCGGTTTTTAAATCTAAATCGTACCCTAAAATTATCAAGTTTATTTGCGTAACCAGCAAACTTATCCCGCAAAACTCATATTTGTAGTTGAATAATTACTGGGCCTAAAAGTAGCCTACATTCTTTGAACAATTCAGTTTGTCGCCAATCCGATGAATTGTTGGTCCTTGGTCTGAAGCCAAACGGGCAATTTTGTGCTGTGGCTGTGAGTCACTTTTTTGCGTTGCACTGGAATGTGCGTCGTACACGATGTAATAGAAAAACGTATTTCTCGGTGTATTTTCGCCTTTTTTTTTTTTAGAATGGGAAATCATCAAATGACTTCTCCCACTCTGGGCGGAGCGGGAGGGAGTGTCAGACTTTTACTGACTAAAACCCATCCATGTTCCTTCCTCGCCCTTTACGTTCCGGGGCCGCGGTATCTCTTTCGAACAGTCCCGCAACCCCGGCAGGCTTCGGCCCTTGCGGGCCCCTTCTTTATGCTGACATCTCTTTGAGGCGCGCGTGGAACACGAACGCGCTGTCGACACGGCCTGTCGTCACTAGACGGATGAACGGCTAGCTAGCCCATAGCTAACCGTCCACAGGCCCGCATCTACGGTGGCCGCCCGGCCGGTAGCCACCACGTGGCCCCCGACGCCCGGTGCGTCTCCCGCGGCGGCCGGGAAGAGAGGATCTTTCCCTCTCTCGTTCCGCCACCTCCTTCGCTAGCATGACTGCTTCGCAGAAGGAGGTGACGGCTTCCCATTCCGTCTCGCTCCGGACCATGGATTGAACCACACACAGGGCCGGACGCGAGAGGTCGCCGCCGCCGATCGCCGCTACGAGGACACGGCGGTGCTCCGCCCACGCGGGGCAGACTTCCACCGTGTGCTCCACCGTGTCCTCCGGTCGATCCTCGCAGTGGTGTATTTTCGCCTCATTTCGCGATTCCACACCACGTTCCTATTGCTTGGACCTATAGACCTTTCTGACGGTATTATGTCGTTTTATTTTATACAAGTTTCCTCTGTGTCTAAAGCCGTTGCTCCCGGCTATATAAATTGTAGGTCTTTAGACAGTCATTACAGTGACCCAAAGGCCAAAAGTCTGACAACCACTGGGTCGTCGCAGTTAATAAGGCGTTACGCAATTAGCTGCATCCGGTTAGACTGAAAGCTGACCCCCACACAGTTGAGAAAAGTCTAGGCCGCTGATGATGTGTGTTTTCATGTTATTTCAAACGGCAAATATGTCCACATCCTTCAGCTAAACTTGAATTAAATGTATCATTTCAGCGCAACGACATAGCGATGGCGATATCCAAATGCGATCAGTTTGACTTCCTGATCGACATAGTGCCACGGCACGAGGTGAAGACCAACAAGCCGCGGTACGACCACGCGCCAAGAAGTAGCCATGCTGATCAGGTAACATACAATTACAGACAAACCTTTTATACCTTCGTCAGTACGGTGAACAACTTATTTCTACGTGATCGTACTTGTAAAAAAAGAATTAAACCTCGGAGATCGACCTAAGAAGTAGTTCCTCATTACTTGTTACTGTAAAGAAAAAAAGTAAAAACATTTATTAGGCCGCCAGGCTTAGGACAAAACACACAAAAACAAAATGGCGCGCAATTTACCGGGAGTGTATATGTCACCGTAAAATTGTCAAATACGTTATATTGTAATATCTCTAGCGATATTGTAAAGTCTCCAAATATTGTCAAATGAACATACTGCTTACAATAAAACGCATTATTTTTCGTGAAATGCATGCGATGGTAGTCAACTCACGCGGTGTGGAGAGAAGGAGGGGTCCCCCTTGCCCAGTGGTACCACTCTCATGAAAAGATATTGTACCATTCTTGTGTAATATCGATTAATATAACCTAACCTTAAAACACTTCATATTCCCCTAAAAAGCGTAGTCGACTATTTCCGGGTGCAGGGTTTAAAGGAACCTAACTAACCTAACGGGGGGGTGCCCCAAGTCCCGATTATGGGAGCAGAGATACTTCCGTAATGTTCAGTTGACAATAATTCGAGATATTACAATATCGCTAGAGAGGAACACGTTATATTGTAATATAACGTGTTTGACAATTTTACGGTGACATATACACAAAAACAAAATGGCGCGCAATTTACCGGGAGTGTCAGGTTGTATGTTTTATTTTAATCAACATGCAATTTCCAGATCAGTATCAGGCTGTCCTGAATCACGTAAGAAAGTCCAAAAAACGTAAGAAAAAATGATTACCCTGGCGCTTCCACCTTATCGCTTGTCACTTCACACGTCACAAAGACACAAATATTTAAACAGTACCTATATTATTCTCTTTTCAGGTAGCACATCACCACGCCGCGATGCAGAACGCTGCTCAGGCGCAGTCGCAGGCACAACCGCAGATAGTGATACAGCCGTGCGCGAACGTGGTACAGGTTATACATCATTTTGTGTTGTTTATTGTTGCATATGCAACGTCTTACTCGCGAAAAGGTTCCTAAAATTCCTTGCACAGGTAAAGCCTTTTTTGAGTTGATACAATAAAGTTAAATCATCAGCATCATCCAGCCGAAAGACGTCCAATGCTGGACTAAGGCCTCCAAGTGTCGCCAAATTGAGTGGTCCCGTGCGACTCACATCCAGCGGATACCTGCAACCTTCATCAGGTCAACGGTCCACCTAGTGGGAGGTCTTATAGGGGCAGTCTCCACTAGCGGGGAGAATTGCGTCAATATTATGGTCGTGCCATACATTCCTCATAGTTAACTCATATAGAAATAATAATATTTTAACTTGTACATTCCAGCAAGCTTCAGCAGCATCAACATCATCATCGTCCAACAACGTGGTGTCGCAGCAGCCGGTCACGTTGGTGCAGCAAGTGGTCACGCCGTCAGGAGAGCTGCAACAGCTACCGGTCAGATACCTTAACATACAATCCAGTAAAAAGTCAGCATGGCTGAGCATGGCGTAAACCAACATATTATTATCACGAGAATTGATTTATTGATCGTTAACTTGATCAGGCTTTTCTTGCACTAAACATGTTTCAAGTGGCATCTAAAAAATGTTCCACGATTAGCACCTTTGAACTAAGATCCATGTTCACCGAAAAGATAACAGTCTGATTAGCTACAAAAGCTGTCACTGTGACATATTACCATACAAAAATGTGTTTAAAACAGCTGTTTTAGATAATCAGACTGTCATCTCTTTGGTGAACATGGACCTAAATCACATAATTGATGACGACCCGGATGGCGCAACGGTAGTGAGGATGCCTTACGTTCTTAGAGTCCCGGGTTCGAATCCCGGTAGGAACATGTTTATGTGATGAGCATGGACATTTGTTTCCGACTCATGGATGTTTATATGTGTAAGAAGTATGTATTTTACAAACAAAAAGTATCAATGTAGTATATCAACTATCTGGTGTCCACGACACAAGTCACGTTGCTTAGAGTGGCACTAGATGGCGCTGTATGCAATGCCAGGCGATATTTGTTTACTTATTGATTTAATTATGCATCGAACCAAGAACATGTATTTGCGTAAAATGTGGTGCATACAGAAAATGTTTCGCATTATTCCAATAAAACCAGTGCAGGCACATTTCACCATAAAAAAAATAAGAAAAACACTAAATATAAGAAGCCCAATTAAAAACTGAAGCGGCCGTAAAAATGGTCCGTCGAGTTTCAAAAGTACGGCATCGTCTGATACCTGTGCGACAGTCTATTTCTAAAAATCAGTGATGCGATAACTTGTCATACTATTGTAATACATATTTCAGATCCAGCTTACCCAAGCGCAGTTGAACATGATCCGGCTGCAAGTACAGAACAACCCGAACCAGCCGATCATCATTCAGGCGCAGTCTCAACAGTCCCCGCAGATTATACAGGTAACATGACAAGCTCTTTAATTTTTTTGGCACTCATCACGTCGACGTGTCACGTATTTCTCGAAATACGAGTATTTGGTCTAGTTTTCATAAGCGCTACAGCTGTGCATGAAGTTCTGGGTCGATTCCCGAGTCGTGTAAAGTTTTATTGAGTCATCGCCATCAAGAAAATCTCAGTAGCAGCTCGAAGTAAAGGAATAGAGAGGGTACCTACTCATACATACATAACACCCAATAAATACACACACAGCCCAAAACTGTTTTATGTCCGGCAGTTTGCTGAACTGGGCCTATTTGGCGCAGCCGTGAGACACACACAATATTACCTATTCCGTTTTTTTTTTTTAAGTTAAGTTTTTGTTGTGCAGTTTTAAGTTTTTTTTTTTATTTTTTTTATTCCTGTTTTTGTTTGATGTGTGTTTTTGTGGCATGTGCCAAATAAACATGATTCTTTCTTTCTTTACCTGTGTTTGTGCACTACCTATAATGTCTCCCGCGACTATGGCTAGTCGCCATGTTTAGATTATACCCGCGGTTCCTCTCGCGTGGAGTTCGGTAATTGTCCCACGGGATCATACTACTGAGATAAAAAAGTATCCCGTGTTAATCCAGATAATAAACCATATAAGTGCAAAATTATTCTTCCAAATCTGTACAGTATATTTTCTTTTATCGAGTGACAGTCTCAACTATATCTTAATTTCTTTAAAAAAAAACAAACACTTTAGTTACAAAAATTATATTGTGAAAATCATTAACAGAGTGCAACTTAAAAGTGACGCTATTATCCTGCGAATCAGTGCTGTGTGCAATAAATAAAACACAAAAAACTCCATACCATTCTGGTGCTGCTAAACTTCTACCCGATTCATATAAATAATAACAGTCGTTTTGCCCAGTGTCTAAAAATACTTAGTGACATAGTTTCAGTGTTTGCGTATCTTGGCATAGTTGTTGTGTTTCGTCTTGTGGTGTCACAAACAACTTACCATAACACCATACAAATTGCCGTAAACGCGTATATTGAAAACAGCGCCATCTTTCGTTTTCAAGGCCAACTACTTGTAGACCGATCGAACTAAGAAGATCGAGTATTTCACGATGGTCAAGTGCGGAGCCTGCGGTAAATTTCTCGCACCGGCAGAAGCCGCTAAATGCAACAAATGCGTGTTATCGTATCATCGTCAATGCGCTGGACTGAACTTAACAGGTCCCATAGCATCTCCCTGGCACTGCCCGGAGTGTAAGAAAAACATAGTACGGGACAACCGGTCCGAGACACCAGTACGAGGGCAGGCAAAAGAAACACTGGACGAGAGCACGAAAAATACCATGGATACAAATCCAATTAACATCACTGATACGAATGCGACGGCTGAACTCTCCAAAGATTTTACCTCCGAGCTGAGGAAGTTTAAGGAAGAACTGATAAACACAGTTCGGACTGAGTTTCAGTTATTGAGAAATGACTTGGCTGACTTGAGGACTTCTCTAAAGACTACAAATGACCGTGTGAGCAGTTTGGAGGAAAGAGTGGCCATTATGGAGAACCAAAAACAGGTTCACGCCCAGGTATCGCCTGATGTGCATAATTTAATCGCCCAATTGCGGAACGACATAAATGTTCGCGATCAGGAGCTACTAGCCACGGACATACAAATATCGAATTTGCCTGAAACGAATGGTGAAAACCCCATCCATACGGCTATGTTGGTGGCGTCAAAGATGGGCGTAAATGTTGAGACTCGCGACATTGTGAGCGCCGAGCGAGTGGGAGGGAGACGCATCAATGCAACGCAGCCGGCGTCGGTGGAGTCCCGCCCGCGCTTTCTCGTCGTGCGGCTCGCGCGCCGTGATCTACGCAGCGAGTTGTTGGAGGCCGCACGAGTACGTCGTGGCATGACTTCTGCTGATCTCGGTTTGCCCGGTCCGCCAGCGCGATTTTACGTCAACGAGCGTCTAACCAAACAGAACCGGGAGTTATTTCGGAGGGCGCGAGAGGCTGGGGGACGGCTGGGGTGGCATTTTGTGTGGTGTAAACGAGGCCGTATTCTGGCCCGAAATAAACCCGGGGATGCCACTTTCCAAATCAGCTGTGAGGCAGACATACAGCGCGTATTTGAACCAACACCTGTGCTGGTTACCGACGGCCACTTGCTGTCCTAAATTTAACGATTTTTTTGGTAAATGTATTTTTCTAATTATTGTTGTACTCATTAACTTTTTCATTTTACTTTTTTTTTCAATGTATTTTTGCTCCGTGTTTTTAGATTATAAGGTATCCATGGCATCAATACTGTGTGTTGCTAAATTGTCATGGCACAACAATTATTATTATCGATTGTCTTGGTTAATCGTCACAGCTGTCTGTCACACGGCGCCGCCGGCGCAACTCAGTGGGCTCATTAACCGGTTTCAACAAACACGTATTATATTATTTATTATTCACATCAACATACAAACACCACAAGCACAAATTTTAAACATATTTAGAGTCCTTTATATAATTCCACGTATTACTATCTACTATTCGATATCCTATCCAAATATCTATACTATATCATTTCTTTTTACACCGATAATGTTAGTATTTTGTATCATAATTAAATTACATAATAGCCTTTTAGCAAAATATTTCCATGATGCCTAAAAGTGGTAGATATTTTAAAGTTGGCTTCCTCAACGCAGGATCACTGGGAACAGGCCATGACGATTTGATTTGTGCAATGGACAGGCATGGTTTTGATGTTATGGCAATAAACGAGACTTGGCTTCGGTCGGGCGAGGAGGGGCGCGCGCCTGTTGTCCCCGGCTACCGGCTACGTCACACTCCGCGGCCTACAGCTGTTCGGGCGGGGCGTGGTGGGGGTGTTGGTTTTTACCTACGCCGGGGCCTGAGCGCGCGTGTCTGTTCTGGCACGGTTGATCCCAGGTTCGATTCCGTCGAACAGATGTGGTTAACAATCACGCTAAGCGGGAAAAAAATTGCCATCGGCACTGCGTACCGACCACCTTGGTTAGATATTGACCTCTTCTTGGATGCCATCACTAATACTTTTACTACACTGGGAACTTGTGACCATTACGTTTTGCTCGGGGATTTTAATGTAAATATGCTCAACAAAAGCGAGACAAAAACTAAAAAGGTGCAAGAATTTTTAGATTACACGAGTCTCGCTCAGCTGGTCACAATGCCGACTCATTTTACAGATACGAGTGAAACACTGATCGACCTACTTTGCACAGATCTTAAGCCTAGGTATACGACAGTGGAATCCTTTGGTTCGATTACTGGCCACTCCATTTTAGTCAGCGAATTTCATATAAAGCGGGACAAGTTTAAGCCTTATGTAATTAGATTTAGGCCAATTAAAGACATTTGCTTGGATAGTTTCTACATGGATTTGACCCAATCAAACATTGAGCGTGTTTCTGAACAAGCCGATATCAATGATATGGTTGATACTTTTAATCATTGCATAATTTCTTTGTTTGATGTCCACGCACCACTAAAAACTTGCACTATTAAGGAATTATCGTATCCCTGGATTACGGACACTATTAAACTTATGATGCAGTTACGAGACGATGCACTAGGCAAATACAGGTGTACGAAATCGGAAAGTAATAGAAACTACTACAAACAGTTAAAATCTTTAGTTGGAAGTTCCTTGTATCATGAAAAAGTTGCTTATTTTAGGCATAATATAAATAATAAAATTAAAAATCCGAAATTATTATGGAAAAACATTAAATCCACGTTTGCACCCTCTAAGCAAAGATTAGACCTTCCCCCACATTTTAGAAACCCAGACCTTATTAATAGCACTTTCTTGACTGTACCTGGAAATCCAGTAGCTAGCGCTTCACTTATATCATTTTATGAGACCAACAGATATAGTGAAGCTACTTTCACACTTGGTCCGGTAGACCAAAATGATGTCTCCCGCATTCTATCTGACCTAAAGTCTAATGCGGAAGGTTACGATAACATAACCTTGAACATGCTTACCCTGACTATGCCATACACCTTAGCAACAATCACTGACATGATAAATTGCTCCTTATGGACTGCTAGATTTCCCTGGCAATGGAAAATTGCAACTGTTAGACCACTACCCAAGAATTCAAACCCTATAGAGGTTAAGGACTTGCGGCCCGTCAGTGTTCTGCCCTGTCTTTCTAAGGTAATGGAGAGGGTAGTATGCCGTCAATTAACCAAGTTTTTAGAAGAGAACGAGATATTACCCGACCTACAATCCGGATTCAGGAAACAGCGTAGTACTTCTACGGCGTTGCTGGACGTTACCGATAATATTTTGGCCGCCCAAGATAAGGGCATGTGTACACTTATGGTGCTACTGGATTTTTCCCGTGCATTTGATTGCATAAATGTTCCACTGTTTTTAGCAAAGTTAAAATACTACGGTTTTGACAACAATGCAATCCAGTGGTTCCATAGTTACCTCAGTGACAGAAAACAACTCGTGGAATTACGGCTACCGGACGGTACTACCCTCACCTCGGCCCTTGCTTCTATAGGAAGAGGAGTTCCTCAGGGATCTATCTTAGGTCCGATTATTTTTATTTTGTACTGTGCAGACATAATAAAGTGTCTGCAGAAATGCAAATATCATATTTATGCTGACGATGTGCAATTATATTTATCTTTTAAACCCGACGCCATTGACTCAGCTATTAAAGACCTAAATGACGACCTGGAAAGAATCGCCACTTGGTCAGATGAGAACTGTTTAGCTTTAAACCCAACGAAAACCAAGTACATGTTGTTTGGTACGAGGCAGCAGCTAAAGAAGCTACCTGTAAGCCTTAATTTGACTCTAATGGGTGAGCCTATTGACCGAGTTAATGAGGCGCGGAACCTAGGGTTGTGTATGGACAACAGCCTTAGGTTTGAGAAACACGTCGCTAACTCTGTGAGAAACTGTTTTTACCGCCTGAAACTGCTGTATAAAATGAGGCCATACCTGTCTGAAAAGCTTCGCGAACAGCTGGTCGAAACCCTTGTACTATCAAAACTAAACTACGCTGATACGGTTTACGGCCCACGTTTGCTGGCTCGTACGGATAGGCTTATACAAAGAGTTCAAAATGCGTGTGCTCGATTCTGTTACTCGGTTCCCCCTAGAAGTCATGTCACCCCTTATCTGAACAAACACTGTATGCTTAAAATGAAGTCGAGGCGAAAGTTACACCTAGCGTGTCTTCTATTTGGTGTTATTAGGACCACTAAGCCGAAGTATTTGTACGACAAATTGAGTTGGATGGCTAGTAGACGAGAGTGCGCTCCTAGGCTATGTGCGCAGCAATTATCGACACAGTCTCATAGGACAGCAGCCTTTAGAGGTAGTTTCCGATACGCGGCATCTAAAGTGTGGAATAATATTCCCCCACCATTACGGGTACTGGGCACTATACACACATTCCGAACACGATTGCGGCAGTATTTGATAGCAGCACAACAGAAATTGGATATGGTAACAATGAATATTTCAATTATATAGACGCTTAGCAATTTGCAGCGCTTGCGTATGACTGCACCGTGTACCTACGTAGGTACTTACATATGCAAACACGCGAACTGTTGCGACAATGTTCAATTTTACGTTACATTACACTTCTTTCATGTACTGAACCTGACACACCACAGCTGCACTGCTTGTTCCACGACATCTCAATGTCTCGACGTAAGACCACAGCCTTCAGGGGATGCTTCAGAATGCCGCCACTCGCTGTTGGAAGGATCTGCCATTCTTCTATAGGATTCCTAAAAACAAAATTAAATCGTTTAAAATTATTACTATTTTTTATATATATATATATATTTTTTTTGTAACAGTCCTTGTCCAAGAAAAAAGTAAAAACAGCAAATACATTAGGTATAAACAAATACTCACATAAGGTTCATAATCCATCGGCAGGGCATATCTATCCGAGCGACTCGAGACGGTATTTCCAATGCCAATATTAAGTAGTCTTTGGCTATTATGATTCCCAAGAAAACGCGTTAAGTACTGGTTATTAAGCGTCGACCAGATACAAATAGGTAGATGACTAATCACGCGAGATGCGTCACGTGATCACGGGGACTCGTGCGGCGCCGCCTCCGTGCCACCGCTCGCTCTGACTATTTGACTGCGTTGTACCTACGAGCTACGTCAACACGCTAACAGGTGCACGGGAGAAATGTGGTCGCATGATCGGTGGGTGGCGCGCGCGCAGGCGGCGGCGGGCGCGCCGTGGGAGCGAGACGAAAACACGCCATGTCCTATTTTTATTGTTTGTTGTACATATAGGTTTAGCTGGGTTTATTTTGTTTTATTTTTTGTTTAGCCTACACAAACATTGATTTATACTTTCCAACACAATAAAATACGTACTTATTTCTTATTATTTTTTATTTTTTTTTTCTCTATCCGTACTCGTTAATACTCATTCAATTAATTTACTCGTTATCTATTTATTCTTATCAACCATTTGTTTATTTGTTTTTAAATTGTTTGAAACCGTTTATTCTGTAACGTACCCTCTCAAGGTTCATTGGAAGACCAGCGTCAGACAGCTTCATCACCTGTCTGGCATGAATGCTGAAATGGACCTTTTTGGCGCAGCCGTGAGGCACACAGCACATTTCAACTATGTCCTACTCATTGTTTTGCACTTATCTTTTTTTATTATTGTGTGTGTGCTTTATTAACTGACGTCAAATAAATATTTTTCTTTCTTTCTTTCTTTCAGTAGTTTTTAAGTCAAAGTGTAACAAACATCCATCCATCCTACCAAACTTCGTTATTTAATAGTAGTTAGATATAATTGCAAATGTCCATAAGCTCTGAAAACCACATACCATCAACTAGAGTCACTTGCTTGTCATCCAAAAACTAATTTATATAAATCCATTATTCCCCAGGTCCAATCCCAAGCACACAACCAACCCCAGCAGCAGGTGTTCCTGGCCCAAGTAGCGACGTCACAGGAAGACTCTTAGTACCAAGACTGCAACGTGAAGTGCGAAACGCACAACTCCGATGTGAAGTGAAGTGATATACGAATAGTGCGGACGACAAAACAAGTGGTGTACCTACTCGTGAAGGTTGATCAAAGTTCAGGCGTTGAAACGTCAAAAATGTATGTTGAAACAGTCTATAACTTTTCAAATTAACCCTCAAAAATAATGTTCAAAATAAATTAGCTAGTATAACTTCACTGTGATGAGTATCGATGGGTTAAATAAAAAAAATACAGCCAAATTGAAAACATCCTTCTTTTAAGAAGTTGGTTACAAAGAAACTGATATATCAGATCTGTGGATTATGGGCAAGACAATAATAAATTATGATGATTATTATGTCAGTTCTGCAGGTTAAAAGAAACAATAGATGGACTGTGTGATCTAGATGAATTGACAAGAAAAGAAGACTCTGATGAGACCACGAGTAATAGAGAAGAATGGAGGAAGACACCGATCTCAAAATAAATTGGGATACGGGCAGAAGAATGAAGATTATTTCAGTTCTGCGGTCTTGGCTTTGTTTTTGATTTATCATTATTAGATATCGATGCAATCACGTCTGCGGAGTTTCACTAGCTAGTTTAATTTGACCCTGTATGGTGTGATAGTGCAGACTAGATATTCCGCATCACCAGGTTTTTGTTCCACCAGACAATTCCATAGTTACTATTAGTCTGTGTCATCCCACCGCTAGACAAAGATCGCTTCTCATCATTATAAAGTTTTCACCATACAGGGCTAAGGGACCTCGCTCACTATGTGGCCACAATTACAACTTTTAACCGCAGAACCGAGTTTATGTTGTATTGTATAACGGGCTGGTGTCCGCAACTCCACGTCAAGGCGCGTATTTTGCGTACGGAGCCCGAGTTTATGTTGGAACCAGGAAGATAGTTGAAAACAAAACTGGTCTGACAAGTTTTGTCCGAGAAAGCGGCTGGACATACCATAAATATTGGTATGATACTAGCTGATCAAAACCAGCTCGTCAGCATACCAAATCATAATTATTTTGAAAGGATTAAAAACATGGTGGCACTTGGATGTCTAGTTTGTGTTTATAGTGGTACAATGACTTGAATTTTGATCACACACAATTTAATAGTATTAAAATATAAGCAGGTAGGTACCTAGTTTTTAAACTAAATATTATTCTTGTTTAATGGTTTTGCTCCCAAGTTTGATTTGCGACCAAGGCCTAAACAAAGTGACATAGACTTTATCACTGATAGAAATCAGCTATAAAGGTGATGGAAAACCAAAACAGTACATTTTGATACAAGTGGATAAACTTTGGCATTGCAGCCGAGTCGGAATCCACACCTGAACCGCAAGTGAGGGTGTTATGGAGCCGAGAACTGCAGTGACAAAAATGTCCTCGTGTATATACATAATTATCTATTACAATAGCAATAATGTAAATAGTTTTCTATCATAACACTTTTGTACTATTAAATGTCTAATAATCAGCACTATGCACAGCTGATTAAATAAAGATTTGTAATAGTCATGAAATTGAAAGGAAGTCGTCTGGGTTTGTATGGACATGTAATTTGTATGGAGGAATGCAATGTATAATAGTTGTATGAGACTAAAAGAGTGATGAATATGAATTATTTTGATGGATGGAGAAAGTGAGGAAGGGCACAGAAAAAATGGAAGAAAATAGAAGAAAAATGTGACCAGAAAGATGATGTCAGAGAAAGAAAAAAATATTTTTTTTTGCTGTGCAACTCAATGGATAGTATGTAAATCAACGGAGTTGGGTATGTAACAAAGCATTATGAACCTAATCTCTAATGTAAATAGTTTTATTTTCACTGTAGCTTGAATTTTATTTTGCAAAATCATTGTAGTTATTTTATTTGACATGTTCGTAAATGTAACGTGTTTTGTGAGTTGTAATAATCATAATTATTTTTATACAAATATAGAGGGGTGCTAGAAATGTTTGAATCGACCAGGCCGGTCGGTAAAATGTGTATTTTGCCGCCCGGCTATGCTGAACCAAGCTGACCCGAACTTGTTTGTATTACGCCATAAGTTAGCTTTGTATGATTGGGAAGCAGGTATAAAAAACATTGATGACGAATGCCATATAATTCTCATCATCAGAATGTCAATAGGAATGATTCCAGACTACAAAAAATATGGTTCCGTTTAGTCCGTCAGTTAGATTAGCGAAAAATATTGGATACGTGTTTCTTGTTTTATCAAATTCACGTCACTTTCCGGTAGAAAAAGTACTCAAATGTGACGTAACACGAGTTTTCGACCCACTGTATCACGTTTTACGTGAAAAAAGAAAAATTGTGTCCAATAGTTTTTGGAAATCTTGACAGACTAATTAGATTTTTTTTTTGTCCTCTACACTACTTCTTGTATACTTGCTGGTATACAGGGTGCAAAACTTTCAGCGAGGCTGTAAGGGGAGCTACTTCCAAATAGATAAGCGAGGAAAATTATTGTCTTTTTTTAATTTTAAACTGTTTGACCTATTGAATAATGAGTAAATGGACGAATTTCGCAAATTTTTGGATAATTAGAAAGTTGGATTTGAGGCTTTTAGTGGATGGGTGAGTGGCATACCGGTCAGTTTTGTAATGGCAAACTGCAGCCTGGGACGGCATGGCAAGGGATTTAATTATTCGCCAAAGGACATTCAAACGTATTGATATAGAAATACGACCGAGGCGCGTCTTTCAATGCAAATCCCTTTCGATGCCTAGGCATCATTTTAAAGCATAACAATTTATGTCGTATTTCTATATAAATACGTTTGAATGTTCATTGGTAAAAAATTAATTCCCTTGCCATAACGACCCAGTCTGCGCTGCGTAAGGCCTTAATTGTATTGATCAGCCCGGCTAGCATGGGCAGGGGATAAAAATTTTATCCACCGGTTTTTCCACTGACAAGGGACAAAATTCAAACAAAAGTTGAAATAACCGGTGGATAAAATTTTTATCCCCTGCCCATGCTAGCCGGGCAGGTAGTATAGTTAGTTTCCAGCACTACCTGACCTCATCTTTCCCCATTCTTCTTTGTTACAAGGGTCAAGTAATGCCGGATACCGATTACTGCTAAGATAAGAAAAATTAATCGTAAAATGCAAAAAAAAATGTCATCAATGTTTAAAAGTGATACTAAGTTGGTTGTTATTTAGGTTTATATCTACATAAGTTATTAAATAAAACATGTGAAATGAAAATAGATATTTCTTTTTATTATTTACTATAAAAACTTTAACTGAAAACTGCATACCTTATTTGATACGAATAGCTTAAAAATAAATAAATAAGAATTTAACAATCACCGTTATGGCATTCAACTTTATAACATTAACAGAATTAAACATTTGATAAAATTAACGAATTGTACTATAATACTATTTTGACGTAAGGCCTGGACACCACTAAACTGGACACGAGTAGGGCTGTACGCAGACGTGCTAGACGCAACCAATCACAGGACAGAAGAGAAACAATGTCAATTTAAACGAACGTAATTGGTTGATTCCCACACGTCTTCTCTCGCTCGTCTCGGCTTTGGTGGAGTTCGGGCCTAAGAGACAACGATGCGTTTTGACACGGTACGATACTGGAACTGTAACCCCCTTGGTACACAAGGCTACTCAAATCTTCGATACTAATGTTGTATACCACATTAGTATCAAGTCGCGAGAATCGAGTAGCGCACGGTCCGTACAGATTTCAGTACAGATTTGAGTAGCCTTGTGTACGAAGGGGCTTACAGTTCCAGTATCGTACCGTCTCCATTAAAGTTTGTACACGAGTCGCGTCGCCGACATTCGTCCCGCGACTCGCATTTGCATGGCGGCAATCGCTTAAGGACTAAAATCGTTGAGTATCTAAGATTTGAGTAGCCTTGTGTACGAAGGGGCTTACACGGTTCAACCAAAAACAATGTGCTCGTCCACATCAAAATTGATTGAGTCTGATTAATTTTCAATGAGATATTTTTTTTGAATATTTTTTTACGTGACTGATTTTTAAGGAATAGTCATATCCACTAGAATTTTAAATTAGTGTGATGTCAATGCCATCTTGAAGTAAAGCGTACACAAACGTTTTGTAAATTCTGATTACACAATGTGGACGCACCTTAGCATATAAGCAGATTGAAAGAAAGAAAGAAAAAGCATTTATTAAACGCTTTTTCTTCCTGCCTGGACAGCAGTAGGTACAGTCAGCAAAACAGTTAGGTATGCAGGCTAGCAATCTTCTTACGACTAATATAAATGTAAAAGTCTGTAAAGACCGATTTTTGTTACACTTTCACGCAGAAACTACTGAAAGGATTTGGATGAAATTGCATACAGATTGATTATAACCCATTTCCATTCATAATAGTAGTAAGAAGATTGCTAGCCTGCATACCTAACTGTTTTGCTGACTGTACAAACCACACACATCAACCACGTAACGGTAATGATAAAATAAGTATAAAGAACGTTCAATTGATACAACAAAAAAAAATATGGACATTTTTACACTTATTACAGTATCAGTTCCGACATAAAAATAACTTTTTACACTGATACTCTTGGTAACAGGTTAGGCATAGTTTGCGCACGCACCATTTTTACAATACTAATAAACTCCCGCGCATATCGACCTGCAATAGCTCACAGAGTACCCTGCTTCTCCAAATGGTCAAGCACGGTCTGCACATCTTCTTTCAAGATACGCACCATAGCTTTCGTATGCTGGCAGTCTTCTCTGATCAGGTCTACCGAGCGCTTCTTCAGCTCATACATGAAGTCATCATCTAATTCTTGTAATCTGGTGACAAAAATTACTATTTACATTTATGGTAAGACTAGACCATAGATATATTACTGTGGACTAGACTATGGACAATGGGATCAGAATTATCCCACAGCAACTCGCTTATCATTTGCCTGTTCTTTTCGGTCGGATTCCAGTCTAACCGGAAGCAACTGATTACCAATATTTTACATGGAGCGACTGCGTTTCTTGCCTCCTCTTCCTTTCTGCCTTTCTTGATGTTGAGGTTGGCCTCCAGTCTAACCGGATAGACTGGAGGCCGACCTCACATAGGAAAAGGGTAAGCAGATGATGAAAATAATTAGAGACTGGATTATATGCAAATGCGGATTTGCATATGGTGCCATTTCGGGTTTCTGCTTCTTTCTCCCGCGGGAGCAAACTACGGGGAAAAAAGGAATCCCCTGTCTTAAGGGGCCGGCGGAGCGTGCGTCGTTCATACAAACGTAATACCAAAATAATTTGTAAATCAAACATATTCTTAAGGTAGTGTGGCTTTATTTCGATTGGATTACAGAATATCTAGGTTCCCAAATATATATTTTTAATGGATACTGATTTTAACAAGAGTTATGAGAAAAATAATTTTTCTATAGAAATTTTAAATTCCTCATATCTCGTCTTTATATCATTTTCCTTTTAAAATATTTATTTGGGAACATAGATATTCTGTAATCCAATCCAAATAAATAAACACTATCATAAGAATACGTTTGGTTATCAAATTATTTTGGTATTACGTTTGTATGAAAAACGCATGCTCCGCCGGCCCCTTAACTGAAATCATTGTCTACCTTGTACCAGAGATATACCTCATACTTGGTACACCCACATTTCACTATGTTCAAG
This sequence comes from Xestia ashworthii, assembly GCA_950022955.1. Classification (NCBI taxonomy): domain Eukaryota; kingdom Metazoa; phylum Arthropoda; class Insecta; order Lepidoptera; family Noctuidae; genus Xestia; species Xestia ashworthii. The sequence continues at coordinate 11,969,359 of OX465560.1, read as the reverse complement.
ACGTATTTAATGGGGGACGAGGGCGAAGCGACTTTGTTACCATCAACCAGGCCTAAGTTCAGACTCCTACTGAGAAATTGCTGATGGTAAAATCCACAGAAAAAATAAAAAGAGGTTTGGAGGGCCTTGTGGGCGGGGCAGGCGCGCCGCTCATATAAGTGAACGCTCATATGTCAATCGATTGCTCATTGGTCACCGTTACATGTATGTGTGACTGCACGACAAGTAGGTACAATTTTTGCGTAAGTGTGACAATCAATAACAGAGTAGTTTATTTGTGTGCACAATACACGTACGTATGGGTCTCTTGCTTGTAGTGGAGTTAAAGAGTGTGAGACAAGCGGCGACACGCGTTCTAATACAAATCAGGAACTATTTCCTTTCTAACTTCTTTTATCTGTTCTGTGGAAAAGCCCAATAAAACTAGGTACTCGTAATACGCAGCAGTAGGACTTGCGACAACGAGGAAGTCAGTGAACTGTATAATACTGTGATGTTAAACAACGTCAATGCAAATTTTACGTTTGTTGCTGTCTTTCGCGAGTAAAATTTGGTCGTACCCGTAGTTAGGTACCTAAACGGTAAATTAAATGGAGTGGGTGCACAGTGTTTTGAAGATAAATGTTGACGCCAAATCATGTCATTACACAATAATGAAATGGGGTCAGGCAGCCACCACACAACTGGGCATCAAGTAATGCGTTGTTCCTTCAGTTTTTCCAAAATACGTTGAAACAATGGGACACATGATATCGTATTCTGTATGGGTTGATGTCTGTATACTACAGGAATTGATGGACGCTAGTGATAGCGCCAAACATATTATTATAGTTAATCTCCGGACACATTTACGCCACGGCAGCCAATCATAACGGAGATTAGCCAAATACGCAGGAGTCTATATGATAGTGAACAAGTGAGTGCGAGAACACAGTGCACTCTCATAGTCCTCAGAGACGTCAATACGACACTCGCAGAGATCAGGCGCAGAACTACAGCGCGTATGGCCACAGACCGTGATGAACTGCGCAGGTACCCCAAGGTAGCCGAAGGATACCGTCTGGTTTTAGTCAGTACGAGTCTCTCAGGCTCCACCCCTTCGCTTACCCCAGAGCACCAGCTGCTTGCTGCCGGGACCAACAGCTTTACGTGCTTTCCGAGTCACGGAGGAAACTCGGTATGTAAGGGAGATCAACCATGCACAGGCCAACCTAGGCAAGAACGGCCACACGCAAAAAAAGGCGCAGGAGCAACTGGGACACGTGCGCACTGCCAATTAATTTCCGCCAAAGAGAATTACAAAATAATATTTGCTCACCTCTTGTTTAGACCAGCGAACTTACAGTCCATGACCTTGACGACTTCGCTCAGTATATCCGTCGCCACCTCACTGTAAATGCCGCGGCGTTTCTCCTTCAACTCACCCAAATGCTTCTGAGCGTCTACGAATAGGTGTACGAATCTGGAAAATTGAAACGTTATTTATTAAGTCCGTTCACGAAGCCGTAAACCAAGCATTCTGTACATCAAACTATGTATCTCTACTCAAGTGAGAGAGGGAGAGGAAGACCAAAGAATAGGATTAATTGTGTGAAGAATTTATTAAATAAAAAGGGGCAAAGTGCGAGTCGGACTAGCCCATGAAGGGTTCCGTAGCAGATTGAATGAAAGGTAAATTGCTGTTTTCGATTTATGACGTATTAAAAACTACTCACTAGATCTCGTTCAAACCAATTTTCGGTGGGAGTTTACATGGTAATGTACATCATATATTTTTTTAGTTTTATCATTCTCGTATTTTAGAAGTTACAGGGGGGGGGGACATACATTTTAATACTTTGGAAGGGTCTCTCGCTCAAACTATTCAGTTTAGTAAAAAAAATGTTAGAAACCTCAATATCATTTTTGAAGACCTATCCATAGATACCCCACACGTATGGGTTTGATGAAAAATAAAAATGTTGAGTTTCAGTTTTAAGTATGAGGAACCCCCAAAACTTATTGTTCTTTTTTCTATTTTTGTGTGAACATCTTAATGCGGTTCACAGAATACATCTACTGACCAAATTTCAACAGCATAGTTCTTATAGTTTCGGAAAAAAGTGGCTGTGACATACGGACGGACAGACAGACAGACATGACGAATCTATAAGGGTTCCGTTTTTGCCATTTGGCTACGGAACCCTAAAAAGGAGTAACTAAATGATAGCGAGACGGTTGAGAGAGGAGAATGGAAGAAAAAAACTAGCTGCGCCGATCCGAAGTTACATGGGGCAGGGCCTCGATTCTGCTATTACAATAGTGTCAGAGTATTCGATCATTGATTTCATAATGATCAAGTTATGTAAAATTTTGACAAGTTTGTTAATTCTACTATCATAATGGCGCCATTATGACTTCTCAATGAACAACCACTGACACTCCATTGAAAGAAATGTCATAGAATACTTTTAATCTCGTACATGAAATCTGGCATGAATAAATGTTCGCATTTAGTAGTAGATTTCGAAAACCATTTGTACTAAGGGTTTTATAATAATGACAATACGAAAATGCCGAGACCATTGACCGACCATTGTGAATTTAGCCGATTGCGAACTTTAAGGCAAAATGACAGTGGGATGAGAATGGAATCGTGTTGGAGTGACGAATTTATTAAAATAGCAGAATTAGGCCCCAGGAAGACGATTGATTGTATACTTACTTTTTACTAGTATTCCTCTTTATTTCAACTAGCGTGGTATCCAACTTCTCCATTACTTCCTGCATAATGTGTCTGGTCGACGCATTAATTGCTTCAGCTAAAAAAAAAATAAAAAAAATTGAGCTTAGGACGGTGAAGTACGATTTCGCGGGTCAATAAATGGCTGGACAAATTATCTTACTAATGTTACCAGTGCGAAAGTTTGTGACGATGGATGAACGGCTGTCTGTTACACTCTACTGAATCTATTTGGATGAAAGGAGGTGATCTCCTTTCATCCAAATACATTCAGTAGATTGGGTTATTTTCAAAAGTAATAAACGTTGCTCTTCGGTATACTCAAAGGCGGAATTTTTGCAATTAGTTGAGTGACGAGGTCCGAGCACCGTAGGTTAGGACGGACAGGATAAAAACATCGATGAGTTTGAGCATTTACATTTTAGTAATCATTATTATTTATAGGTATGGATCTTAGGTGGCATAATAAAAAATGTTTATATCCTTATGCTTTATTTAATTACTGCGTTTATTTAATTGACCAGAAAAAAAAAATACCCTAATCTGGGTGTGACCTCAGATATTTTGTGGTTGAATACTTTCTCGGTGAATTGACTTACGACTTAAATACCCTAATCTGGGTGTGATCTCAGATATTTTGTGGTGGAATACCTTCTCGGTGAATTGACTTACGACTTAAATACCCTAATCTGGGTGTGATCTCAGATATTTTGTGGTTGAATACCTTCTCGGTGAATTGACGTACGACTTAGGTGTCATAATAAAAAATGTTGATTATGCTCTATCCAAGCAATAAGTTTACTTTTGAAAATAGCCCATAAAATGTATGAAGGCTGGGTCCTTTAGCACACAGATATCATTTTGGACCTGGATTGGCACATAGGATACTTTTCATCTCAGCACGATCCTGTGAGGGCAATTACCCAACTCCACGCAGTGAAGCCCTCAGGCTTCACTCGCGTGGAGTAACGCCTACGCGTTACTCCGTAAACTATAGTGGACAACACCATCATCTCGGATAAAAATAATTGACTGCTGGACAAGGGACATTCCTAAGCCTTATCACGAGCAAAGATGGCGGGACCGGTTTGATGCCTAAATGCAACATTGGATTTGCTCAATATCTCGAGAATCCTGTCTGATTGAAAAGAGTCCTTTGCTCTGCAGTGGGACAATCATCATCTGCCTAGCCTTTTCTCAACTATGTTGGGGTCGGCTTCCAGTTAAACCGAATGCAGCTGAATACCAGTATTTTACACGGAGCAACTGCCTATCTGACCACAACAACTCAATGAAATAAAATAATAAACTCACTTCTGCTACTTCCCGGTTCCATTCTCTTGAACCAGTCATCAACACTGGATACCGTCACTCCACTCGACAACAACTCCTCATTATTATTCACCTCAACTTTTCTCTTTTTACAATCTAACCTTTCTTCTCCCGATCTCCTTTTCAAAGACCTTCCGGAATCTTCTATTCTCGTTGACGTACTGATTTTAGAATGACTTGAAGCTGAACTGATTGCTCTTGTCATTCTTTTGTGCTCAATAACTTTTTGTGGTGTCTTTTCTTGAGTAATTCTGGTTTTCGGAAGATTTTCTGTGTTCTTCTTAGATAGTGTATGTTTTATGTCCCTCATATATTCTTCGTCGTCTGATAGAGAAGTTTCTGACCGTTTGTCTGCGTTAGATATTAGTTCGTCAAACAGTTTTATTGGTGAAATTATGGATTTCCGTTGAGTTACTGCCTTTTGCGTTATCTTTTCTGGCGACTTAACCTTTTTCTTAGTTTCTATAACTTTGTCAGTTGCTTTTAGTTTGTCTTTAATTTCCTTTAAAGATTCATTGTCGCTTTCCGATTCCGAACCTTTTATTGTCTGGCCGCTGTTATTAATTTTAACAGGTTGTGAACGTTGGAAAATCAGTCTCAATGATTTCCGAATTTTATTTTCAATTTCAGAAACCTCTGAGTCAGTTTCATCAGGTTTTGTTCCCGATATTTTAGGACTCTCAACTACTGCAACCACATTTTCTTTGCTGTTCTGTTTTTCCTCAGACTTAGCGCTAACGTAAGATTCTTCTGAATCGGAATTACGTCTTGAAGGTAACCATCTACTTATATCTTCATAAGACAACTTTTTCACCGATACCACAGGAGAATGAGACTTACTACTATTGGGTTTAGGGCTGACTTTACTTGCATTCTCACCACCATTAGAACCACAGGACTCGTGATTATTTGACACATCCATTTCTTTTGTTAGCTTATCGAAATAATCTTTCATAGAATGGCTTAGATCTTCAAACTCTAAGCTCCGCGGTTCCAGTTTTTCATGTATCAACTCCTGACTAGGCGGTGCTTCCTGCATTTCACCGTGACCAGTTATTCCAATCGTTGCTATAGATTTCTCAGATTTGACATCAGTTGTCTCAAGTATGCTTATAACGTCTACGTTTTCTTTAATCGACTTTTTCGGTGGCATTTTTTTCTTAGTATTTTTTAGTATTATGCTATTTGATTTTTTCTTTTTAACACTTTTTTCTTTGAGGTTTGGTTCATCTTTGCTCTGTAAGTCCTCAATTTGTATCAAATCTTCAGTATCTACATTTTGTGGACTGTAATTGTTTATTCTTTCGACATCTGAGAGTAAATTCTGTGTAGTATTAGACTCATTAATATAATTATCAGGGCCTTCTTGATATATTTTTCTGAATTTATCAACCATGGTCGCTGATATATCGTTAATATCATCTTTGATTATCGTAACTGGTTCAACTAACAACCCTGGTAAAGGACTTTCAGTTCTATCTTCATCAAAATTTATCACTTTTTCAACTATAGCCTTGTCAAGTACTCTTTTTGGCCGTTTAGACTCAGATGTTTCTACTTTAATCTTCTTCCCTTTCTTTTTCTGATTAGTTTCTTGTTTATCGTTAGTTTCAATGATTTCCATTTCAGGAGCTGTTACCAGAACTAAATCAGGTTCGGTTACTATGTTCTTAGTGGTTTCAACGACTATAGAAGTATTAAACACATCTTTTGGGTGTCTCATTCGTTCATCAATCAGCTCGTCTTGCTCAACTTTCACTTTCTTCTTAGTTCTAGGTTTTCTATGAACTTTACGTTTGATCGTATTGCTTTCATCTGAAGACTTATTATCGGTGTATTTTATTTTCTTAAGGACTCGTCCGCGCTTGGAAACTGCGGAATCATTACTAGCTAAAGTAGTCGTACTATTTCTTTTGGATAATTCTATCTTTTTAACCTTGAAATCGTCTTCACTGTCACTCGTAAAGTTATAAACGTCAGCTTCAAAGTTATTTTCAGCTATTTTTACTTTTTCGCTGTTTGCTGAATCTTTAACTTTATCGAATATATCGTTTAATTTTTTCGTTCTAGGCGAAGGGGGTTCCGCAACCTTAGATTTCCTTGCACGTGGCATTCGGATCCTTTGTCGATCTTTCTCTATATCTTTGTAGCAAGTGGCTTTGGATTTTGGGGTCTTTTTTATTTGTATTATTTCAGATAGTATGGTATCATGTTCTGGCTGGGGTGATTCGCGATGGGATGCGTCATTGTTTGATGGCCTGGGAGATTCTGCAGCCATTTCTTCGTCCTTTGGTGAATAAAGTTTACGTTTTCGTCGAGTTAGAGGTGTTTTTGAATCTCCCACATCAATGACAGGTGACTCTACTTTAGTATTTTCTAGTTTTTCTTCTGGTACCTTAGTTACTAGTGGGATGTTATCTTCAATGCTCTCAGCAGCGCTCTCTAGGCCCTTATCTTCCATTATAGTTGACATTTTTGACACCGACTCTAGAACAAGTTTGTTCTTCCTTTTAGCTGCACGAGCTTTAGTCTTTTTAGGAGTTTTTATCTTAAATTTCAATTTAATTTTCTTTTTCCCTTTTGACTTCTTTGCACTTTCAGCTTTTTTTGTCTCAATTTCATGAATAGTGTTTATGATATCCTTTAAAGGTATATCGTCTTCGATACTGTCGTTAAGGTTGGCGGTTATTTCATCTTCCTTATTCAAATATTTATCAAGATCATCGCACACTTTATCTACTATGCTATTAAGACATTCCAAAACCTCGACATTGTTGAAATCGTAAGGCACAATATCCTCTTCTAAATCTTCTCCATTCAAATTTAAGTTTTCACCGAAATTATCGCTGGTTTCTGAACTGGTTTCGTTGATTTTCTTAGCTAATGATGGACTTATGACAATTTCTCTTGCTTTGGTTTCAGTGATATGCTGGGAGAAAAATTCTTCAACAACTTGTTCATCAAGAGCATCCTTTGGCGCTGGATCTTTTAGTTCTTTCCTATTCCTCCTTCGGGTACTCACGAAAGATGGTGTTTCATTAACAACCTCTGTATTTGACTCATCATCAGTTGATGAAACTACTTTAGGTTTTTTCGGAACTTTACTCAGTTTAACTTTATCTATTTCCGGTGTATTATCTATTGTCTCACTATTATCTTGATCTTGAGATTTCTTTTCTCCTGTGTTTATTCCGCTATCAGATTTGTACTTATCATCTTTTGCTTGCAGAGCCTCTTTGACTAACAAATCAACTATATTGTCTGAAGTATAATCTTTACTTTTAGACAGCCTTTCCACAGTATCATTTATGACTGAATCATCAGCTGATCCAATCGTAGCAACTAGCAAACAACTAGCTGTATCTTCATTAACGATAGGCGAAAGCCTTCGACCTCTACTAGTCTTTCTAGAAGATTCCGGATCACTTTGAGATTTCCTGCTCTCAAGCTCTAGCTTATTCAGGTTCTTATGGCAAACGCCGTAAGGTTTATATTTAAGTGTGGTGTTGAGGCTTTGCCTGTCCTCTGCCTCACTGAGTTCGGTGACTATGGATAGTTCAGGGAGAGCGCAAACTCCTACAGGCTCTTTATCGTAACGGTATCGAGGTAATGCTGCTAGTTTTTCGTGAAGCTGAAAGGTAATTTATGTCAAGTTATGATTTAGTATTATGCAGTACAAAAGTATAAATCTTAGCTCCAGTGTTCTTCATAACCGCCTTGAAGTATTTTTTTAAAACAAGTTGCTGTATTTTAGTGTTTTTTAAGGTTATTGTAAGCAATAAGTTAATTTTTCGACAGCATACAGCTAAACCAGCTACACTGTATTAAAGATTGCGCCTCAACCTTCCAGATAGGAGCATGGATAATACGATCTTATGTCCATGTTCACCAAAAAGATGATCGTCTGATTATCTAAAAACAGCTGTTTAAAACACATTTTTGTAGGGGTACATGTCACAGTGACAGCTGTTTTTAGATAATCAGACTGTTATCTTTTCGGTGAACATGGACGTCCATAAACGACACCATAGGTATAAGCTGTAATACAGCTTGATTTTGTTTTTACTCTCATGCCCATCATTTTAAAAGATTTTAGCTGTTAATGTGGATTTAAAAATATATCTTATTAGTTACTTCAATACCTTGAAAAGATAAAACTTACCTGTGCCAATGAGCTCGTCGACGCTGTAGACGGAGATATGCACGAGACGGGCTGACGTGGTTTCACCATGTATCCTGCATTCACATAACATAAATTCATTCAAATTCATTCATTTTGTGAACATAGGGTAAAAAATACAGTTTATATAAATAAATGTTGGTTCATACTACGAGTATGTTCGAACCAGCAGTTCCTGAGATAAGCGCGTTCAAACAAACAAACAAACTCTTCAAATTTATAATATAAGTATAGATTTTAGTTTGTTATTAAGATGAATAATAACAGAATAATACACCCTGTCATTCAAAAACTTGAAAAGCCTACGTTTAACGTAGATAACATGGTACATAACATCACGCCTATACTGTAGATAATCCGCTAAAGGGAATAGGTAGAAGTGTACCTAATAGGGTCGAACAAGCTATTTGGTTTACATTTTACAATGTAATTTGTGGGTAAAACTGTAAACCAAATAGCTTGTTCGACCGTACACCATTTCGCCCGTATTAAGCGAGCCTATAGCCATCAAACGGGCACAAATTAAAACTTCGTGGGCGATACTGAGAAATTCCTGATGAATAACACCAATAACACTCTGCCTGACCTGGGAATCGAACCTAGGATATGCTCGGCAGTGGTATGCGACCACTAAACCAAAGAGGCAGTACTTAGCTACTGTCTACTTTATTAATACACTTGAATCAAATAAATCTATTCGAAAAGAAAATAAATACAGTAAAAGTTAATATTAAAGCCGGGTAGTACCTATCTAATTGCTTGTTAGCTGCTAGTTGATACACTCTGCCCATTCTTCGCGGGAATAACAGGCGAGATGTCATTTTTCTATTTATAATATTAATGTTATTACTGATACAGATAATCCAACGGTTGATAACTTCGACTTATTAGTACTTATACTTAAGTTGAGTTAAAAGTAAAGATAGTAAAACACAATCACTCCACAATAATTCACCAAACATTCTAACTTCATCAAATAAAGAATATGAACTAACCTGAATGTTTACGTCGTTTCACTTCAACAGGATGAGAAAACCTCGGATCTTCGTCCTACACAAACATTAAAGTTCATTAAAATATTCGTCTACCCTACACTTGAAAAAAAAAATTGACAGCTTATTATTTGACAGTTGTGACTTGTGCAAAAGTTATCGATATAGTACACCCGGGTCGAAGCCATAATCGAAATAATCCAAATTCTTGGTTTTACTTTACAATATCACAAATCTTTACCAACAGATTCTCGTTGTAAATATCAGTGATAGTTTTTTTAAAGAAATTATAATTTCCGAAACTTACCGAATCTTTATTATGGTTCGAAGTCTCAGTTCTTACAAGCGGTGACTGCTCAAACTCTTTGTCCAAATCCAGTGACAGCTAAAAACAAACATGATCGTATTATTTGCCAAGTTCTTAACTATTTCACGTGTCTTGTGGCAGTTATTGCATTAAAAATAGGGTTGAAATTGCAATAACTACAAACTAATCACTGATCTAGCTTATCGATTGCGAGACCATCAAGTGTCATAGAAACCACAAAAAAATTAAAACATACAAACGCACAATTTTTAGAAGTCGGTTGCTTAATTTTGTGTGAAAAGTTTTTTTTTTCATTGTAGTGTTGAAAAACTACTGTTAGTACCTATTTCTAACAGCTTACGCTTACCTCATACTTGTCTTCAAAGATCTTCCTCAGCGAGTGATCGAGCCGTTTGACGTCACACCGCGTCGAGACGACGGCGCTGACGTCACAGCCGACGTCATCGCCGAGGCTGAGACAGGAGGGCAGCACTTGCGGGGGGGAAACCGTGCGTATTGATAGGAGCAGCTGTAGTGAGTCCCTGGATGTTGCCAGAAGAAAATCGATCAAAGAAAAGAAACAGTAAATAGAATTTCCCGGTCGTGAATATAACACATCGATCGAGTTACTGTGGTTGACAGATTTAGGCATGAAAGAACGAGATGACGTTCTATTAGGTAAGTAGAGCCTGATGGGTCATTTTATTGTCGAGTACCAACTAGTATGATGATGCATAATGAAAAGTTGTTTTTTCCACGAACTGAACATGTGTTTCATTCCAATAATACATTACTAAAGATCGTCTCGATGTCTCATTCAACGCCCGGGCATGTTTGATTTGTAACTTTGTTATGTACATCAGTACCCACCCACGTCAGTGTTGACAGAACCAGCATGAACTAGCCTTTTTTTCGGATAGGAAATCATCAAATGACCTCCCGCTCTGGACGGAGCGGAAGGGAGTGTCAGACTTTTACTGACTAAAACCCATCCATGTTCCTTCATAGATCTTTGTGGCCTGTCGTTATAAGACACGTACGCTCACCGTCCACAGGTCCGCGCCTACGGTCCCGGGGGCCACCACGTGCTACGGACTTCGTTTTCATGAAATAGGTTTGCGTTTCCACCAAGAAGGAGTTTACTCGTCTGATTTCCACCGCAAAATAGAAATGAAACAAGAATGAGCAGACCGAGATCATTTTTACTCTTTTTGCCCGCTGAGTCATTTCCGCTCGAATCTTTGCTGGTAGAAACACATGTAAGCAGTTTTCTCTTGCGAGGTAAAAGAAGTCTCCGGACTTAACAACAGCATAGGTACAATGTTTTCACTGTTGGCGACCTCTCTTTAATCCACCACGAGGGACCAGTTCGGGTTGGTAGATATCACATGGTGAATTTGAGCTGGCCTCCGTAGGGTCGCCAACTGCTCGAGGGTAGCGCAAAATTCAAGGTTAAAGTCATTCCTAGGCCGTTATGAACTTGGAGGGTTGTATTGTTGATTATAATTCTGTAACTACATACTTCTTACAGTCCCGAATCATATTTTAATCAACATACAACCTAGCGCTGGCCTGAAAATAGCAAAAAACTTAATAAAATTTGAATTTCGCAGGCTGTTCTGGAGCATCCCGTATGGAATGCTCTGCCCTGCCGTCCCTGAGGCCCTACTCCCTAACGCTTCGTCCGTATATTCGGGTCTATCCGTCTCTCTCGTGCACGTCTGCAGTTGAGTGCGAGTGAGAGACGCGGATAGATCCGACTATACGGACGAAACGTTAGGGAGTAGGGCCTCTGGTCTGGCCTTAACTATATCGAAACTCCGTACTACGCTATGCCTTCTGCATGCGGACAACTGAACTTAATACAATATTGTTTATCTGATGTTGTTAGGCTGATTAGTTTATCTTTGTGGATTTTTGTTTTATAGGTAAAGTGGTTTATTCATATTTTTCCTCATAAGTAAACAGCGAATCCTACTAATGTAATAAATGTTTGTAAGTATGGATGTATCGATGTTTGATTCTCTTTCACGCAAAAACCACTGAACGGATTAGGATGGAATTTTGCACACAGTTAACCTGGATTAAAACATAGGATACTTTTTATCCCGGTAGTAAGATCCCATGGGACAATTATCCAACTTCACGCGAGCGAAGCCGCTGGCAAAAGCTAGTTTAACATTTAAAACTAGCTGCTTCTACTTCGTCCGCATGAAATTATTAACTTCATACAATTTGAAACGGATTTTGCTACCATGTTTTTGATTTTGTTACCATGATTTTTTTTTGCCCGACATCCTAATGATTTTTATAAAATATAAGTAGCATACGTTACTCCTTATAACATCAGCTATCTGCCAGTAAAATAATCCATTTCTAAAGATCGTCTCGATGTCTCATTCAACGCCCGGGCATGTTTGATTTGTAACTTTGTTACGTACAGCAGTACCCACGTCAGTGTTGACAGAACCAGCATAAACTAGCCTTTTTTTCGGATAGGAAATCATCAAATGACCGCCCGCTCTGGACGGAGCAGAAGGGAGTGTCAGACTTTTACTGACTAAAACCCATCCATGTTCCTTCATAGACCTTTGTGTGCCTGGGCCGCGGTATCTCTTTCGAACAGTCCGCAGCCCCGGCAGGCATGGCGCTTGTGGACCCCTTCGTTTGCTGACATCTCTTTGAGGCGCGTGTGGAATACAAACGCGCCGTGGACACGGCCTGTCGTCATAAGAGAGACGTACGGCGAGCTAGCGCATAGCTTACCATCCACAGGACAGGCACGCGCCTACGGTCCCGGGGGCCACCACGTGCTAAGCGAAGCGGACTTCGTTTTCATGAAATAGGTTTGCGTTTCCACCAAGAAGGAGTTTACTCGTCTGATTTCCACCGCAAAGTAGAAATGAAACAAGATCATTCTCATCATCATGACTCTTTTTGCCCGCTGAGTCATTTCCGCTCGACTCTTTGCTGGTAGAAACACAAATGTAAGCAGTTTTCTCTTGCGAGGTAAATGAAGTCTCCGGGCTTAACAGCAGCATAGGTACAATGTTTTCACTGTTGGCGACCTCTCTTTAATCCACCACGAGGGACAAGTCCGGGTTGGTAGATGTCACATAGTGACTTTGAGCTGGCCTCCTTAAGGTGGGTGCTCGATGGTAGCGCAAAATTCAAGGTTAAAGTCATTCCTAGGCCGTTATGAACTTGGAGGGTTGTATTGTTGATTTTGTTGATTATAATAGGCTAGTTTCCACCATCACTAAATTGCAAAACTAATTAGTCCGTCAGTTAGAGTATTGGAAAATAAAGGACACGTATTTTTTGTTTTTGTAAATCACTGAGTACTGACAAAGATAGAACGCATCAAAACTGGGGAGTGGGGGCTCGTGACGTCACAACGCACTAAAAGCTATAGCACGGCGTGACGTATTGCGAATTTTAAAAGCGTCGTATATTCGTCAATTTTGGTTTATGTAACAAAAGAAAAAATACGGGTCAAATATTTTTTTGTAATCTAACTGACGGACTAATTCGATTTTTTTAGGACACAAGCCTATTCTGTAACTACATACCTACGTCTTACAGTCCCGAATCATATTTTAATCAACATACAACCTAGCGCTGGCCTGAAAATAGCAAAAAACGTAATAAAATTTGAATTTCGCGGGCTGTTCTGGAGCATCCACCGTATGGAATGCTCTGCCCTGCCGTCCCTGAGGCCCTACTCCCTAACGTTTCGTCCGTATATTCGGATCTATCCGTCTCTCTCGCGCACGTCTGCAGATGAGTGCGAGTGAGAGACGCGGATAGATCCGAATATACGGACGAAACGTTAGGGAGTAGGGCCTAGTCTGGTCTGGCCTTAACTATATCGAAACTCCGTACTACGCTATGCCTTCTGCATGCGGACAACTGAACTTAATACAATATTGTTTATCTGATGTTGTTAGGCTGATTAGTTTATCTTTGTGGATTTTTGTTTTATAGGTAAAGTGGTTTATTCATATTTTTCCTCAAAAGTAAACAGCGAATCCTACTAATGTAATAAATGTTTGTAAGTATGGATGTATCGATGTTTGATTCTCTTTCACGCAAAAACCACTGAACGGATTAGGATGGAATTTTGCACACAGTTAACCTGGATTAAAACATAGGATACTTTTTATCCCGGTAGTAAGATCCCATGGGACAATTATCCAACTTCACGCAGGCGAAGCCGCTGGCAAAAGCTAGTTTAACATTTAAAACTAGCTGCTTCTGCTTCGTCCGCATGAAATTATTAACTTCACACAATTTGAAACGGATTTTGTTACCATGTTTTTGATTTTGTTACCATGATTTTTGCCCGACATCCTAACGATTTTTATAAAATATAAGTAGCTTATGTTACTCCTTATAACATCAGCTATCTGCCAGTAACGGGCCAAAATCAGTCCAGCGGTTTCAATGATTAGCCGGAACAAACAGACAGAGAGAACAAAAAGGTTATAGTACCGTATTTAAAAGCTGTTATTTTGAAATTACAAAGAGGCACTTCAATTTTATATATTTGTATAGCTTTATAGTACAGATACAGTAGGTACTGATGGAGGAGTACCTATCAGACGAGAATATTCTAAAAACAAAAACACATGATCCCTTTAAATAACACGATGAATCACTAAAGTACGGAATAGTACTGCGGTAAATTTTTGCACCGACATGCGACTTTTTGAGATTAGAAAAAAAAAACAGATAAAAGAATGATAATTTCGAATAGGAAGGTAGATAATCCGTTATTGGAAAAATGTTTTTACGCGCATAATGAATCATGTTTTATCAGTATTGGGACGGTCTTAAATTAGGAATGCACACGAACTAAAGTCGTACCTACTCAGTAATTTCCGGTGAATCAACAGTCATGTTCCACTTAAGTACTCGCACATACCTTTCTACGTACACTAAAAGTAGGTACGCGACATTTCTCACGGACGCATTTAGGTACGTCAAGTAAAGGAAACAATTCGAAAAACAGGTCTGCAGAACTGCGCAGATTTTACATCGTCATGGGGAACATCCTACCTATCTACACATGTTATCCTGGTTGATGATGATGAAGTTATTCCCCTAGGCCGGGCTAGCTAGCAGGTACCTGCTTCTTATATTTTTTTAATAACAACTGTAGTTTTTTGTTCATTACTTACAGAACCCAGTAAGGGGCCTCGTTAATTGCAACATCTGTGGTGTTTTCGTTCAAAAACGCAGGTTGACCAAAACCAAACCATCTAGCTTCTGTTCTGCGCGTTTCACTAGTAACCCTTGAACTTTGAAGACCAGTCTCACACACTTAGAAATAAAAGAACTATGGAAATCAGCATGGACGTGTATGATTCAATATCTGGCTTAACTAGCCCGTTTCCAACTATGTTGGAATGGGGACGGCTTCCAGTCTAACCAGATTCAGCTGAATACCTACCAATATTTTACATGGCGCGACTGCCTATCTGACCTCTACAACCCTGTTAGTACTGGATTAATATGATACCCCTTGGTAAGAGTGGTTGCCAGACATTCTTGGACGTTTCACAAACATTTTTATTTTATTTTAATAACTTTTTATTTAAATTTGAATAATGGTGTTACTTTTATTTTTATGTAATTCAGTTTTTAAAGTAAGTATACATACTTTAGGTTATTAATTTTAGTGAGTTGTCGCATTAGGGTACACCCTGTAATAAGAGTTGAAGCAGTTTTAAATAAATAAATGAATGACTTACTTGTGCAACTTGGCGCTGTGCGTGTTCTGATGGGTGATGACCAGCGTCTCGAAGGACTTGTGGTTGTTGGAGCCGAAGCTCTCCAGCACGCGCGGGTCTAGCAACACCGACACACAGCCGCTGACCAGGTTTATGTCTAGCCAGGATTCTTGGCGCTCTGTACCCTAAGGATAGGGGACGATGACATGATTTTAAAAGGCTTTAATAACCAGTCTTTAAAGATGTCACATCTGGGAGACAGGACTCTTTATCTGAGAGAGGGAAAGTGACCTAACCAACCACGCTGGCCCTGTGTGTGCTGATTGGGCTTACACTTTTTTGAAGTGAAAACTACTTTAGGCGCGTTCAGCATATTTTGGTTGAACAAAAATTATTGGACACCGCGTGACTGTCACCGAACGCTTCGTAGCACTCGTAGCCGATCCGCTACGGCGTAGCACCACTTAGGCACACGCCATGTGGTTGGTGCACAACCCTTAGCAGTGCTACGACTGGGGCGGGCCCTGTGTGCTTTTTGTTTTCACTTCTTTCGGGCCATCGGCAGTCCCCTAAGTCAAAACTGCTCAGATCTTATTAATTTTTTGTTTCGTCGTGGAAAATCTACATGGATTTTCTCTGCCCTGGGGTGGACGGGGGGGTCTTTCAGACTCTAACGGACTAAAAACCAGCCTGGTGTTCCCTTCCCACAATTGCAGCGGGGATCATGGGAACTAGTGCGCCTTTCACGGGTTTATGTTTACACTGGGCCAGCGCGGTGTATTACGGATTTTGGATGCCACACCTTTTAAGAAAAAAAAAATCAAAATCAAAGCATTTATTTCAAGTATGCCAGTTACAGGCACTTTTAAATTGTCGAAACAAAGATGAAAATTAAACGTAGCTACAGTCCCAGTCAGAAGACATCAAAACTGAAAGTACTATAGTTGCCCATTCCCTAACGTAGATCTCTATGGAGAAGAGCGGGCAAGAAACTTCATGGACACTCTTTTAAATCAAAATGTTACAAAATCTTGGTTACATCATTCAAGTTGAGTTGGTTTTACTTTTGGTTCTAGGACATACTGATTTCCTCACGATGTTTTCCTTCACCATTTTCTAAAATTATGGTGATAATCACCTACAAGTATATGGTAAACGGCAACTTGGCTGTGCCGCCATAGAGTCTAGGTGAGACATAGATTATTGCCCTATGAGTCTCGGAGGCCATCACCCTCTAGGCGTATCAGGTACCAAGTAGGTATAAGATCTCTAGCCTCGACATACAAAATAATAATAGACCTATGGCCGGGCGTTGGGCCAAAAATGTTGCTAACCTCTGAACTTTGACCCTGAATTTTGACACAATTTTCGGATTCAGTAAAATAAATGGTAGGTATGGTAGTCAATTGGCCCTCGCTTGAACGGCAACTTAAGGGGTAAGTATCTATTATTATTTATTAAAGAGGCCAACTTTTATAAGAAGTATATATTATATATTATAATCGAATAAATGAATATGACTTCCTCGTTGGCCAATTGGTCGCAATCGCGACTGCTGAGCATGATGCCTTGGGTTCGATTCCCGAGTAGAGCAAATTGTTAAGGGGCCTTGGCCCCCATGGTTGGGCAGGAGCTGCCTGAAGGCAGCCCCGGTCCGTTCCAGCCTGCGGGCCAAACGTCGGAAATGTTCCACGAAGTTCCATCGGCTGTCGAGTACGAGTCCCAAGTACTTCAACGTCGACTCGACGCCGATGGATACCCCTCCCACTGTCAGTGTGGATCCCGATGGTGGCGCATTCCGAGGCCCATGAAAGCACATGGCCTCGGACTTGTGCAATGCCACCTCGAGACCCAGTTGCCGGATCCTCTCAACGACTATCGCAACCCCGCATACGTCATATATTCCCCTGTGCCAGCACCAGGGTGTCGTCTGCGTAGCAAACGACGCTGACACCAATGGGGAGGTCCGCGCGCAGCACCCAGTTGTAACCGATGTTCCACAGGGGCGGTCCCAGAACCGATCCCTGAGGCACACCGCACGACATCTCTCGCCGGTTCCATTCTCCGCAGCGACTGGGGTAGATGACGGCCCTGTCCGTCAGGTAGTCCCCGACCACACGACGGAGGTGATGCAGCTGCAGGGCAGGGAGTTGAAGGCGTTGGCGATGTCGAGAGACACCGCCAAGACAACCCCGCCCCGGGATATTGCATCCCCCGTCGTGAGGGCTCTCACGCGCATGATGACGTCCACAGTAGAGCGCCCCTTGCGGAAACCAAACTGGTTCTCCGCAAGTTTCGGCCCCATCCCCTCAAGATGCTCGGCGAAGCGGTTTGCAATCACTCTCTCAAAGAGCTTGCCCACCTCGTCGAGCAGCACAATGAGCCAAAATGAGGACAGAGAGTCCGCAGGGCACTCCGGCTTCTGGATGAGGAACAGTTTTCCCGTCTTCCAATTAAGCGGGAACTGGCCTCTCTCCAAGCATGCGCTTAGGAGCCCTCCCAGGCGGGGACCAAGAGCCTCCGCATCTGAGGCCAGGACCCAGGCTTTGCCAGGCAAGCCATCGGGTCCCGGGGCGGTATTTTTGGCCTTAAGCCTACCTACCGCCACTCTCAGGTCTACCCCAGTCACTTCCGGAGTGTCATCGTCGTCGCTTGGGTCCTCTTCGGGCACCGCAGGTGGCGGAACCATAGGTGGGGGCGAATGTTTCCCCCGCGAGGAGCACAGAGCGCTCACCACGTCCTCCACGAGGTCAGGCCGGAGACTCTGCGTCAGCGAGGGGACCATCTTGTAAGAGCGCCCCCACGGATCTCTGTCGAGAGTCTCCAGCATCTCCAAGCGGGCCAGTTCCCTGGCCAGCTGCTTCAGCGCCCAACGCGGACCACTCGGGGCCTGTTGGACTGGCGCGCTTGAGGACTGGGTGGAGACGTCGAACCGGATATACCGGTGGTCGGAATAGGTCTACACCCCCTCCATGACACGCCAGCAAACGACACAAGGCGACAGAGCGGGGCTAGCGAACGAAATGTCAACCACCGACTCGCCCCGCATCCGCACACACGTGGGAAGAGAACCCCGATTAAGGACGACCAGGCCCTTCTCCAGGGCCCAGTCCTCCACCATCCTTCCCGGCACATCTGTGCAACGAGAACCCCAAGCCAAGTTCTTGGCATTGAAGTCCCCGAGGTCAAGCACGGAGAGGGAATGGCTTCCGACGACGACACTCAACTCTGCGAGAGAGTTGTGGAACTCGGCGAGAGTTCGGCTCGGGGAGAAGTATACTCCCACCACGACGATCTCCCCGAACCGTGCTGCTACGCACCCCCGACCCCTCCTGACATTTTCAAGGGTCGGGATACCGGCGGCGGCCGATGACACTATGGTCACTGAGCCGTCAAGGTCCGCCACCCAGTATGCTCCACCGGCCCCTTAAGTATTGAATTTTACCATCAGAAATTTCTCAGTCTAGCAGCCAGCCACGGAAACTAGATTAGTGCCCAGCTGAGGGTAAAAAAACATGCGGAAAGAAAGAAACTGCCGCATACAAGTGAAAACTAAGTTATTTATATTTACTACGGGTTGTGCCCCGCGCATGCCTAGTGGTGCTACGAAGCGTTATGTGACGGTCACGCGAGTTCCATGATTTTGGTTCACCCAAAAAGTGCTAAACACACCTAAAAAGATTTCACTTCAGAATAAAACATTCATAGACGTGTATTAGATAGTATTAATATCACTTACCGAAATAATAACAACTTTGCCGACAGTCAGTTTCCTGCAGACAACTGATGTGACAAAATCATGCCTTTGGTTATGTGCGTTCAAGAAATCTCTTGCATCCTAGAACAAAATGTAGTTTTCAATCATCATAGTCGGAGAGTGATGCAAAATTTATAATATAAATATTTCACACAAAAGTTAAAGTTTAGCATTCTAAGGGACGATTCTTATTCTGGCCAGTGCTACAGGTACTATAAATTCTGCCTACCCCTTCTGATTTACAAGCATTTTACACCAAGTAACCATCAATACTGTAAGTAGGTTGGTACTACCGAGTACCGAGTTCACTGAGGGTCGACCACTTCTCAACTTTATTATTTAGAGCATAAGGGTGAAAAGTGGCAGATCACCAGTGAATTCAGTAATACATAATGTTGTACACAGAAGTTCAAATTTTAAATTTAATGTATTAAATTCAAAATTTAAAAAACCTCCGACTCATCGGGTCTTAATTCATATTAAAGTATATTAGTTAAGTCCACTACTTAAGCCCTTTCATTTGATATCCTTATTAAGGGAGTTGTGAAAACAAGATGTAAGTACTTAAATTCACCATTTTGTGGCGACGGCCATCTTGGACTGATTTTTATCAAACATAGCTAAGAACACTCCCGGCTAATTCACCTTTCAAACAAAGAAATCAAAATCGGTCCATCTCTTCGGGCGCTACGATGCCACAGACAGAGACACACACACACACAGACACGTCAAACTTAAAACACCCTGTCGTTTTAGCGTCGGGGGTTAAAAAACAAAATCCAAATCGTTTCATCCGTTCGGAAGCTACGATGCGACAGACAGACACACACACACACACACACACACATACAGACACGTCAAACTTATAACACCCCGTCGTTTTTAATACGTCGGGGGTTTAAACTAAAAAATAATACATTAAAAGCACAGTCCTCTGACTCTCTGTCTGATTTACCCAAGAAAGCACCATTTTTGCCCCTACCACATAAATTTCTTTTGAAATGCAGATAAAGAAGACGGCCAGATTTTTATAATGTCCCAAAATCATCATCATCATCATTTCAGCCGACAGACGTTCACTGCCGGACATACGCCTCCCCAAAATGTATAGGGCGAATCACGGCAGGTGAAGTCGCCAGCAAAGTGCTAATCACACATAATTTCTTAGTCCACTTATTAAATAATTTTACAAAATCACACAAACCTGAAAGAAATTAACCCAAGACCTCTCTAAGAAGATATCCACATCTTTCTCAACATACATTGAGGTGGGGAACCACTTGGCAGAAGATGTGATCCTGAGGGTCCGGTCCTGACGAGGTAACAGCCAGCGGAGGAGCGTCTCCATGATGCTGTACTGGGTTGGAAGATGACCACAGGAAGCCATGTAGGTGGACAGTTTGATGCTGAGAAAATTATTGTTTTTTTTTTAAATATACACAAAACAAAGTAAAAAAATATGATCATTAAATTGAAAAGTTAAAAAAATGTCTAAGTTTATTTCATTTAAAAATGTGGTCAATTAATCCAAAACAAGAAAAATCCCGATAATAATGAACTTTGAATTTAGATCATTCAGCTATTCAAGATAAACCAGCAGGCCTATTTCACCCGTCTGCAACCATCCTACAGATAAATTTAAAGTAAAATATTTTCTCACTTTACCAAATAATTTAAATAAAAGTTCTGGAAGATGAGAAACATTTTTATTTTATTTTGTGGGCAGCCTATTCTTTCCCACTGCTGGGCAAATGCCTCTCCCATACCTTTACAACTCTCTCGGTATTGTGCTTTCTCTGACCAGTCAAGCATGAGTCCAAATCTTCACGCTAGTGTTTCTTGAGCCCGGATTGGTGACTTTAATTAAATATATGTTTTACTAAACTACTACCACTTACAAATACTGCCCGAACTTGTTCCTCAAAGCAAATCGTATTTCCCGGCTGGACTCGGAGCAGTACATATTAAAACAGTGCAGGATCTCATGCCTCTGGTAGGCATCGGGACGGCTGTTGGTGGCCAGGTCTAGGAGACACTCGGCAGTATGCTCCACGAGGATGTTGGGCAATGAGACATCTTTCTGACGGATCTCCTGTGAAGATTGTTGTAGTTTTAATACCTGGGTAGGTTTATTGTATTATTAATGGAATGAGCAGATGTATAAATGTATACAAATTGAAATGTGTCTGTATGAATTCTCGTTAGTGACGTACTGTAGATGCTGGCTACTCTCATTAGAAACAGGCGTGAGTATATGTATATTATGTGTGTAAAATATTTAAAAATATGTATTGAAATGTTGGAAATTTTTCCATTTTTTTTTTGAATAATCACTTTAATAAATAAGACTAATATCTTTCATCTTTGTGACTAATAATCTAGGATCATCACCTTTACGAATCTGAGCAGCAACTTCAAAAAAGTCCACCATTGCAAGTTGTGCCGAACTAAATGTTTTCTCACAGCATCCAGCCAGTATTGCAGCAGGTTCACTAACTCCTTACTCAACACGCCCCATGTTTTAGCAGGCGGTAAACATAACATGCGCTCGAATATCAGGCAAGCTATTCCATTTTCCTCACATTTGTTGAAATACTGAAATAAAACGAAAAATAGAATTACGGTCTTTATTTAAGATGTATTTAATATGAAACGTATTGGTTTGTTCTAATGTAAATGAACAGACCTCAATTTCCAGGGATCGTATTTTCTTCAGCGCAAGAACAGTCGACATATTCAATTGAACTCTTGAAGTTTTACATTTTTCTGAAGCATCTTGAGTAGTTGATATGTACTCGTTCAAGCTGTGAACGTTTTTCAGTAGTTTTCCGATATCCATGGCGAAGAAATAGCTATTCCATCTCAAACATAAAATAATTATCACAAATTGCCGCGAAACAATTCGAAAAGACGCTATTTTAGTGATTTGACGGCTTTCACGTTTAGGTTGGTCATTTGTTGGTCATCATTTCCTGTTTAGGTATGTTTATTTCAAGTGCCAAATTGTCATTCGTGTCACTTTTTTGGTCCATTGAAAAAATATTTTTGCTTTGTTGATTTTCTTCTTGTAAAATAACCAATTTCATTGTCTGAATACTTTATGGAAAAGAATATTTAAATACATTATTTTATCCCAGTCATGACCTGTAAGACTTCCGTTCGTAAACCGAAAACACCTGGAAAACAAAAGAGATCAATAGTAGATTACGTTTCGTTTCCTACTTTATAAATAAAATCTACCCAACTTCTAAAATTATTTTTAGCGTTTGAGAACATGATAACTTAGCAGTACGATGTTTTGAATCATTACAATAACCATTTTTAAAAAGAAAGGGAAATTAAAATAATTATATTTTAGACTTTTTAGAAACGTGAAATAGCCTAAGGAAAAATTAAACGCTAAGCTAATTTCGCTAGTATGTTGGCAGCAGTGACGCTTGAAGTTTGTCGAGTGTAGGTAGGGTTTTCGATTTGTCTCTGCGGGGTTCAGCCGTTTGATAGAGGAATTGTTGAAATCTGTTCCAAGTTCGAAATGATAAAACCGTAGAGATAACGTGATAATATAAAATGTTGAATCATTTTACGGAGTGTTCATTCTTCACGTTAAGACTTTTTTATCGCACGTTCAGTTCAGTGTTATGATCGCGTCATAGCGCACGTCTCCAACAAGAAACCTGTCGATATTATGCGGCCCGAACGCGACAACTACTTAAGGATACAATTATGATGCCTATGGTGTATACGGTGTATGGTTTTGCCATATTTTTCATTATCGCGTGGGTGTGTCTGTTGATAATTCACATAATGGCTTACTCTTACTCAAAGTGGAAGCTCCATCGGACAGTGGACCGGTCTCCGCCTGAGCAGCCGTATCCCGGTGTGTCGATCATGAAGCCACTCACTGGGGTGGACCCCAACCTGTTCTCCAACCTAGAAACGTTCTTCACACTGGACTATCCTACGTACGAGTTGCTATTTTGTGTGGAGAACGAAAATGATCCTGCAGTGATGTTAGTGAACAGTTTAATCCACAAGCATCCACACATAGATGCTCGTTTGTTTATGGGCGGGCTGCGAGTCGGCGTGAACCCGAAGATCAACAACATGCAGCCGGCGTACTTGGCGGCAAAGTACCCGCTGGTGCTGATCAGCGACGCTGGCATCCGGATGCGCGACGACTCCCTCCTGGACATGGTGCAGCACATGAAGGACGACGTCGCCATTGTGCACCAGATGCCGTTCGTATGCGACGCGGAGGGCTTCGCAGCCGTCTACGAGAAGGTTTTCTTCGGCACGGCACAGTCGCGCATGTACCTGAGCGCCGATTTCATGGGCATCAACTGTCACGTGGGCATGTCCTCGCTGGTGCGCCGCTGTGCGCTGGAGGAGGCGGGTGGGCTGCGCGCCTTCGCCGACTACCTGGCGGAGGACTACTTCATAGCGAAGGACATCACGTCGCGCGGCTGGAAGATGCGCGTGAGCTCACTGCCAGCGCTGCAGAACTCGGGCACGCGCTCGGTGGGCGCCATGCAGGCGCGGCTGCGGCGCTGGGCGCGCCTGCGCATCGCCATGATCCCCACCACGGCCATGCTGGAGCCGCTGAGCGAGTGCATCCCCCTGGGCGCCGGCGCCGCGTGGGCGGCGGGGCAGCTGTTCGGCGCCGAGCCACTACCGTTCTTCCTCGTGCATGTGTTAGTGTGGTTTCTCTCGGACTGGCTGATGCTCCGGTCAGTGCAGAACGGCTCGCCGCCGTTCACCAAAGTGCAGTTCTTACTCGGCTGGGTGTGGAGCGAGTGCTGCGCGCCGTTCGTGCTGGCCGCGGCGCTCCTCAGCCCCGAAATCTCGTGGCGGACTCGCAGTTACCGGCTGGACTGGGGCGGCCGCGCGCACGAACTCAATCCTAAACTAAAGTTCTGAGCCCCATCCCTCCCTCATACTCGAAAGCTTTAATTTGGTGAATATTTACGTTTTACCAGTGTATCATAGTCTGTTTGAAAGCGACTGAATTTCGGATGTGTGTTTATAGTTAATATAGTATTAAGTTTTTATTTTAATTGCTATGATGTTAGTTTTGGAATGAACAGTGGTTAATTGTTGCTTTTGTTTTAGAAAGATTTTGTACATTTGTTAGTTTAAAGTTATGTCACACTTATTTATTTTTGGTAATTTATTTTTACCGCAACAGGTTTGTCATTTCCTACATTGAGTCGTGTCATGACAAGATAGTAGTTGAGTTGCGCGGAGTACAAGTATAGTAAGTGAGTCATTGCTTATCAGAGATGTCTGGCCCTTCTGTTGTGATTCATGATGTTGTCACTGAATCTTGTATGACATATGATTAGATGTTTATTGAAATATTAATAAATCTCAATAAGAAGGTGTTTGTTATTGTAATTATAACAGATTGCCATTCTACGTACCTTTAATGTAAAATATGAAATGTGATAAGGTCTAGTATAGTTACCTAACTAAACCATGATTCTGAAACTCAATACGTACATATTTGTATCATACCTATGTGTAATTCTCCGCAAACAGTTAATGTTGTATTGTAATACCTAATTCTAATTACAAGAAGTACAGGGTTATACTCTAAAGAATACAATGTGATCAACTATAATATGTTTTATTTGAAGTGTACCTGGAATTAGGCGAAGGTTGGTGATAACCGAAGGCGTGGAGAGGCGACATACCTAGCTCTTATCTTTATGGGGTGATTGGCGATATCAGTAAAATACAAATACAAATATTTTTTTAATGTGATAACCTACAACTCATACAAGGAGACTTAAAGTGTAGATATAGCTAAAATAATCAATGCCACAGTTCTTATTGTCTCATGTAATGGGCTCGCACCGCTCTGGGACTAGAACTGCAATAGCTAAACATGGGTGTACCATACTTCTCTGCCTTACCCTATGTAAATACAGGTGTGAAATAGTTATTCCTTCGATAAAACTGCACATAAATGAACCAGTTGGTCGTACAAAAATAAAAACAATAATAATGAGCAAAACAAAACTGCATCCATAATTGGTTTTACAAAACACTTTTACATGTCACTTCATGGATTGGATGCATGGATCTTGTTATGGAAGTAGGTAGGTACCATTGCCTATCCTCAAAGAATCTGTTCATACATTTACTTTTCCACAGTATTATTACATAACGTAAACAATGCTTCAGATTGTTATGTAAAGTACATTTATGATACGAGTACCTATTACATAGAATCGTAAATAGGTACATAAGTAAACAAGTTTTTTTTTAACTGGTCAATGTGACCTTGACCTTATTTCGAAAATATTTTCTTAAAACTGGAATTTAAGTGCAGCAGATACAACACAATATTTATCTTTCATTTTATTATTAAATGTTTTGTATTTTTTAAACATAACACTTCAATTTTATCGTCATTATCTGCAAAACATCCATTTTCATAATTATAATTGATAAAAGTACTGCAAAGAGCCTAGATAGTTCTATTAAAAGTTACCAATACATACATAACAATAAATTTTACCTATTAAAAATTATTTAAAGGGCATTGAACTCATTTCTCCGTATTATTTTGATAGTTTCCTGCTTACTGCGGGCCCTAACCGACATAATATTAGATGATATCATAGATCACATTACTTGAACGTGTTCATACGGAAGAATAATATGAAATTCAAATCATACGATTCGGTAACAGATAACCAACTTGACTCGAGAAATTTTTACTCAACGTTGTAAATCGTGTAGGTAGGTACCTACATACCTATTTCTAGTTGTAAATGGACACATCTTTTGGCGCGACACCCCTATCGCAACTTCACTGCTATTTGGGTTCCATAACCAAAGGGTGCCAATGAGACAGACCGACATGGAGCCCTAGTAATAGAGGACCTTATGGCTAAGGCTAGGTCGACCAATGACCTGGTGTAGGTTGCGGGAATCCGCTGGATAGGTAGGTACCTACGAGTCTCACGGGAGCGTCGAGCGGTCAATGCGGCACTGTGTGGAGTCCTATGTCCTGCAGTGGACGTCTTGCGGCTGTAATGATGATGATGATGATGACTAAGGCTCTTCTGTCTGTCACAGGGTTGTACCTTTTGAACCCGTAATAGTGAACATTTGAAAATTTCTGTATGTATTTAGGTAGGTAGGTAGGTACCTACCTACTATGGCCGCTATTCCAAACACTTATTCCAATAAAGTTAATAAAAACCAAGTCTTCTAAAGGGGTGTAAACAGACTTAATTAAGAGGCCCGCGGAGCATGCATAGTTAGTTCATACAAACGTAGGTAGGTAATACCAAAATATTTTGTAAATCGAAACATATTTAAGTGTGTAGGTATTTATTCCGATTGGATTACAGAATACCTATTAGGTTCGCAAATATAAATCCAATCGAAATATATACCTATACACTTTTGATGATTTTTGTTTATGTTTGACATTTACGCGATTTGTGAACGATTTTATTATTCATGAAAATGCAAATGAAGCTTTTAAATATAATAAATTCAATTTTATTGTTTTCCGTTGGCGCTCCTTACAGCGATTAGCTTACAAGCAAAAACCTCGGCCTTGCCTATAGTTTACGAATTAATCCCAAGTGTTTGGTCATTACGATTTACCGGTAAAATTGAAAGCTAAATATACCTACATAAATTATCCTCCTGCGAATGACAAAATGTTTGGGAGCCCTTTATTTACCACACTCCAGTTGAGTGCGGCGAAGCCCGACAAGAGGAGAAAATATTTAATGTCAAAACAAATAACTTTTGCAAAGAAAATGGCATCCTAACTGATTTCATCATATTTTGAGGTTATGAGAAGATTTTGTGATTTTTTCCGTATCATTGATACGATTGATACAGCGGTAGCTACGCCCCGGCCTAATACATACCTACACGAATTTATTTCACAAAATTTTCACATTTTTTTTTACTATTTTTTTTTCCAATTTAGAACACTGTCTATCTGGCATTTTTTTTTAAATTCAGAACACTATCTATCTGGCATATTCGGCCTTAAAAACTATTTGTTCTGTCCGTGCGGTAGTCGAACTTGCGTACGAAAATGAACCATAACATACATCACGCCTGTAACCCTTCGGGGGTTAGGCAGAGCTGTACCTAATAGTACACCCACATTTCACCAGTTACGTTTAAGTCCATTGTAATAGTGGGCGAGCCTATTGCCATCAACTAGGCGCAAATCCAGACTCCGTGGCTGCTACTGAGAAATCCCTAATGGAAAAACCCAATAACACTTTTGCCCGACCCGGGAATCGAACCCCAAGACCTCATACTCAGCATTCGCGGTTGCGACCACTGGACCATCGAAGCAGTTTTATTTTTTTACTTGTGCAAATCCTCACGTACTAGATCCTCCGTCATGAGGTCCGCGGAGGGGGCTGTCAGAATCCTACTGACTAAAACCTCACGATGGTCCTCCTCGTCACTTCTGGCTGGGGTGGACACGATTGCATTCTCCACAATCACCCCAGAAGGTATCATTATACATTCTGGGGTCCACCGACATAATTAACGGTTGAGTTGGCGTATTGGTTCATTAACCAATACGCCAACTCAACCGTCAATAAATGTCGGTTTAGTGAAAAATCCTAGATTATTTTAAAGTTCCGAATACCTATTCGGAACTTTCTAAGTTTGTAAGAGGAAGTTACTTACTTTCAAGTATTTTACGAACTAAGTCACTTCCACACTTGTATTCTCTTGTATCTTTCTCATAGATCAACATTAGTTTCCTGCCCTTATTCCAAATCTTTACGAAAAAAAAAAAAAAACAAAACCGAAAAAATCTTATCGAATTGAGGACCATAGACACGATAAGAAGAAGAAAATCCCCTTTGTGTTCTCGCAGCATTCCTTTCTGTCCTACTTATCTATTACTTACTTTGTTGTCTCAGCGTCAGCTGTCACATCCTATAACTAGACATTTATTTTCTTTCTCTTAGTCCATCCACCGCTTCTTTGGTCTTCCTCTACTCTTATAGCCATGATCTACATTCATTCCTCACTACGTTAACTCATTCCTCCGCATCACAAGAGTAAGCATAGATGTAGGATGTTGTCTGTTGTCGTTATAGGTATGTATAATAGGCTTGTGTCCTAAAAAAATCTAAGTAGTCCGTCAGTTAGATTATAAAAAAATATTTGACCCGTATTTTTTCTTTTGTTACATAAACCAAAATTGACGAAGATACGACGCTTTTAAAATTCGCAATACGTCACGCCGTGCTATAGTTTTTAGTGCGTTGTGACGTCACGAGCCCCCACTACCGAGTTTTGATGCGTTGTATCTTTGTCAGTACTCAGTGATTTACAAAAACAAAAAATACGTGTCCATTATTTTCCAATACTCTAACTGACGGACTAATTAGTTTTGCAATTTATTGATGGTGGAAACTAGCCTATTCTAATTTAAAAAAAATGTAACCGATTTCCAGACAATTACCTACTGATTAATCTGCGCCTATTTCGACCTTCGCAAACGTTTCTATGAACGGGCGATAACAATTTGATTCGGTTATTTGTTCTTCCGCCGCCGTCTAGCTGGCTGGGGGTACTATAGTCACCAGAATAACGTAACATCGCGCTTCTTTTCCTTTAGGCAAAGATGTACCTTCGTCTTCTGCTTAACCTTTTGACCGCCACAGCATAAACGCACGCGCGTGCCCTCCACGCCAAGCCATAATTTCATCTACTATTTTGTCACACATTTGTGTCGTTTGGCGTACAGGGCACGAGCTTGCTTGTCACGTATATGTGACAATGGCGTCCAAAAGGTTAAATCGTGTGGTCAATTACCCTACCTAGTGTCAGAGTTTTTATGCCGCCCACGGGTCTCTGACTTGGCTTTACATGCCGTCGAAATATCTCTCAGGCATGCTGGTTTCCTCACGATGTTTTCCTTCACCGAAGCAATTGATAATTCCTATACAATCTGCACATGAATCCGAAAAATCAGAGGTGGGTTTTTATGTTCTAACTCGAGACCTATGATTTTGCAGGCCGACGGTCACATCAGTTCACCAGTAGACAGACTATCACTGGTAGGTATATCCTGATATATTTAATTTTATTAAATACAACCCAGTTCATAAGAGTCGATGAAGGACTTTGACCGTGAAAAATTCGTTCATCGACTCTTACGAATTTGGAGGGTTGTATTGATGATTTTGATGATTATACTTCTGTATCTTCATACGTCTTACAGTCGCGACCGATATGTTTATCAACATACAACTTAGCACTGCCCTGCAAATTGCAAAAAACGTAAGAAAATTTGAATTTCGCGGGCTACCGTATCAAGCACCCGAGGCGAGTCTATTTATAAAAAATCAAAGATCAGTCACCCATCGTTTCACTGACCTTACCAACCGCAGCTTAACCTGGCAGATCGCTTGTTACGCGCTGCTGCCTTCCAACAACGTTCGTCAATAATTCTACCGAAATAAAATAAAGTTCTTACAAATGCAAAGCAAATGTTTGCAATCTATTAAAATTGACCCACTTTCGACTTTAGGTAGTCACCTAGGTACCCTAGTTTTTATACCTAAGTAATTTGCTTTAACTTTTACAATAATATGGTCGTTCTTCGAATGAGTTGGTGAACTGCATTCAAAAACACGCGACAGTTATTATGTTACTGTTAGTGGCCTTTTGCCGTCTACACGATGGTTGTTTTGAATGGTCCTTTCTGGCTACCTTGACTTTTTTCTGGCATGAGAAAAAAACTGATTAAAATGACACCTGTCAGGATGTACGGTCGATGGATGGTCGGTTTACAATTTAACCCACAAATTACATTGTAAAATGTAAACCAAATACATAGCTTGTTCGAACGTACATAATGATGAAATCTGCCGCGCTTGCTTTTTTCGGCCTGAGGATAATTGACCAAGACCACCCATTACATACCGAGTTTCCGACGTGCCTTGGAAAGCACGTTTTGCCGTTGGTCCTGGCTGCCATTTGTAGATCTTTGACAGTCGTTACAGGTACCTAGTGGTCTGAAAGTCAGACAAATGGTTTTCCCAAAGTGTACTCAGTACTAACTGGGTTGTGGAGGTCAAATAGGCAGTCGCTCCATGTTAAATACTAGTATTCAGCTGCATCCAATTAGATCGGAAGCATATTAATTTGCCACATTTATCAGTGGGAAGCAACCCTATCGAAAGTAGAGATCCCTGTCATGTTGACAATGATGTAAAACAAGAGGACCAACGGCACAATACGTTCCGAGGCACAGGGGTATCATACTGCAAACTTCCAAACTCCGGGTTACTACTGAAACATTTCTAGTGGAAAAGCCCAATAGTATTTTATGCCCGACCCTGGAACATCTCAGGAATCTGATCTGCAATCGCCTCATCGCTGCGGCCTGATCTCTTTCCGATCGGGATTGCCGTCCCATCGGACTATGAGAGTAAAAGGAACAGAGTGCATGATCTGTTTCCAAACAGACTATTGCTTACGGGAATAGTCTGTCTCGCTTGCACTAGTAGAAAAATAGTCTGGGTAGCCCGCGAAATCCAAATTTTCTTACGTTTTTTTTTGCAATTTGCAAGCCAGTGCATGGGCACAGACTATTTTTCTACTAGTGCGAGCAAGACAGACTATTTATTCCCTTTAGCAATAGTCTGTACAACCGTTTGTATGTTGCTCAATACATTGTTCGCGAAATCGCGACTGTAAGACGTATAATATATGTAGTTACAGAATTATAATCATCTAAATCATCAACACAACCCTCCAAGATCACAAAGGTCGAGGAACGATTTTGACCTTGAAAAAGTAGTTCCTCGACATTAACATACAACCTCCACTGGCCTGCAAACTCCGTAAGATAATTCGGAGCATCAGCCTTAAGACAGCTTGCAGTCTTGTCTCTAGTCTGCGAAAGCCCTAAGGAACAGAGTGCATTGCCCTTTCCCTAATATCTCTTCGTACGAACTAAACCGCACCACTGCTCTCAAAACGGTGAAGGAAAACATAGTGAGGAAACCGGCATGTCCTAGGACCATAACTTCGAAGACATGTGACATCTACCAATCCGCACTGGGCCCGCGTGGTAGATTATATAGCCCATTCCCTCTCATAGAGAGGAGGCCTGTCCCAGCAGTGGGAAAATTAATAGGCCGATGATGATGATGATGATGACGAACTAAAACAAATGAACTATGTAAGTATCGTTTTTCATTAGAAAAAATCAAAAATGATGAAGATCACGTAGATGCCGATTTTAGACTTGAACAGGCTTATTTTCGGATTTCAAAGTTTAGAAGTTTAATAAATGTGACCGATATTGCGATCTTAGTTGGCAGCAACTTTATTATTATTAAAATAAAACAAAAGGAAAAGGACTGTAGGTACAGCCAGTCGCTTTTCTTGCATTTTCCTGTCACACGACTTTTGTAATAAGTACTAAAGAGATCCGTTATTAGTGAAATTTTGTGGTGTTAAATTATTCATATTAGCGACTAATTGATTGCCATATTTATGGACATACCGTTAATTCAACGGTATTTTGGAAACAGTTGACCGCAGTATTATAGATACCCGTAAGTGGTCTCGTATTCAATTAGAACTCCGATCCGAAACTCATATCTGTGTAGGTATAGAAATAAACTAGCTTCTGCCCGCGACTTCGTACGCGGATCCTGTTGCTTATGCCAGCGACAACGGGGTCGTCAAAATCGAAGATCTGAAACATCTGATGTCGAATTCTAAGAGCCCGGGGAAGGGAAAGCGGATCTTTCCCATCTGAGCAACACATACCGTTTGTTTCTTTTTGCCATTTAACAGCTTCACAAAAAGTACAATTCTGAACCATAATATGTGGCGTATTCAATCATAGGAGTATACGTAAATGCACTCCGTTCCTTATCAACCCAAGGACGGTCGCCATGCCCTACGGCTATATCTTGAGACACATCCGATTCTTCAGATGATATCGACATTCTGTTCAGATAATGTCGAATTCGATCAGAATTCAAACGTTCGTTGCGCTCTTCTTCTGTCTCTTCATGCCGTACTCCAGCAATTCTTTCTCTCTCACTTTCTAACTGATTATGAATATTTTGTTGTGTGCGTGTTCGGGGCAATGTATGATAATCTCGAGCAGCAGTAAGTCGCGCATCACGTTCATCACTCGTTTCAAAAGACCTGTTAGATAGATGTGCGAATACAATGAGAACTCAAGCGTGATTCTGTATCGGTAAACGTTTCCGATTCGCGAGACAAAGACATGCATGTCGCTCACGATCAGCAGACAGTCGCGCATCACGTTCCCCACATGTCTCTAGAGATCTACAAGTCGATGCGTAGATACGCTTGGTACTCAAGCGCAATTCTCTATCCGTGAACGTCTCCGACTCGCGAGACAATGCATGACGTTCACGATCAGCCAGTCGTGCATCTATTCTTCACTGGTCTCTAGAGAGCTGGATGTAGATGCGTAAATACGCTAAGAACGCAGGCGTGCTTCGCGATCCGAAGAGGTTTCCACGGAGCAAGTTGCAGCCTGGTGTTCTCGAACAGCATCAAGTCTCTCCTGACGCTCTTCGGTAGATTCTTGGGATCCATAAGATCCCAAGATCCTCAATCTTGTAGCTCCTTTGGAACATTGGGAAAGATTTGACCTCTTTCTAGGCATGGTTATAGTTTTGTTGTGAAGATATCTAATCAATTAAAATCTAATTGACTGCTCCCCTGCGTTACCGGGTAGGCTACCGAGTCACGAAGATAAATGGAAAAGGAAATTCAACACTCAAATAGCATAAACCCGAAGACATATTTATTCGATAAAATAAAATAATAAATGGGAGTTTTGGCCAGTCGAGTCAAATTTTCATTGATATACAATCGTCATCGAAAATCAGTCCTAAAATGTTACCGCCTTCACCGCGTGGAGGTACTCCCAGCTTATGTTATTTTATACAGTGAAATTAGTGATAACTTTGCAATAATTTTCACATCAGATGTTTCTGACCTTCGATTTTTTCTAAGTCAACAGGAAATGCCCATCAGACCGAACAACTTTTGCTAAGACGTCATTCCTTTATGTGTTATGGTGTAGCTGGGCTATTGGAGTTCCACAACAGGTGTCCCAGATCTTCGATTTTTATAAGTCAACAGAGAGTGCTCATCAGATTGAACAACTTTTGCTAAGACGTCATTCCTATATGTGTTATGATGTAGCTGGGCTCTTGGAGTTCCACTTCAGGTGTTCCAGATCTTTAAATTTATTCTCTCAGCAGAAAATGCTCATCATGTGGAACAATTTTTGCTATGGTGTCATATTTGTATCTCTTATAGTTTAGCTGGTCTGTTGCAGTTCTGCATTAGGTGTTCAAGTTTCCAAGATAAATGATAGCCTATAGCTGACCAACGCAACTTCGTCTGCGTCACATAAGACAGAGAAACGAAAGGAAAAAAAAACCCCGTTTTTGCAACATTTTTCATTCCTGCTCCGCTCCTAATTGTCGTAGCGTGATGTTATATAGCCTAAAGCCTTCCTCGATAAATGTACTATCCAACACAATAAGAATTTTTACCAGTAGTTCCTGAGATTAGCGCGTTCAACCAAACAAACAAACAAACAAACCAACAAACAAACTCTTCTGCTTTATAATATTAGTATAGATATAGATTAAATTGAAATGAAGTGTCTGTTTTGTACTTTCAAAATAACAGCTTTTTACTTAATGTAAGTATTGTTTGTACTTTTTTTAATTTTTGTCTGTGTGTTCCGGCTCATCTCCGAAACGGCTCCACCGATTTTGACGGAACTTTTACTGGCCGATAGCGGATGTTATAAGGAGTAACTTAGGCTAGCTTTTATTTTAGAAAAAGAATTAGGGTTCTGGTGCAAAAAATTAAAACCCTTACAATTGTTAACAAAATCCAAGTCGTGGAAGTAATATTTTATAATAATTTCACGCCTAGTTGCGTAACGTGAAGTCGCGGGCTTAGTAACTATACTACTATTTACTTAAAACACAGGTTATCAAAATTATTAAACTATCAAGTCAAAAACATTATAATGGTTTATAATAAAATAAAAACGCCTGTAGAATTTATCTAACAAACAAATAACCTCTACTCTATTGATAATGTTAATGAGTACCAACTTATTTGGCCATGTACTTAATTTAATTTAACTTTATAATTCGTGTGCTGTTGAATAATTTAAATAATTTTCCGATTATTATGGTATGCATGATTTTTTTATTGGTATGGTACGATTTTTTTTTATTATCATCATAAAGGCATCATCCATACTGCCTAATAGGAATGCCTACCTAATTTTTTGATGGATGTGTATCATCAAATGACTCCTTCAGCTCTGAGCGGAGTGCTTGGGCGTGTCAGACTGACTGCAGAAAAGCCTGGAAGACGAAATGCTTCGACGAGTCTACATTTTATTTTCCCTTACATCGTGCCACACACTAGGAATTTCTCCTGTATCATGAGTGCGTTAACAAACATTTAAACTCACATACCTACACAAACAGGCAGACAAAATTTTTTACCATGCGGGGATTGAACCCGCGACACAGCGGCCTACCAGCCATTGCGATGGCAGTAATATTACTGCCTATCTGACCTCCACAACCCAATGATGATGGTCAATAGTTTTGTTAAATCAATCAATCAACTCTGCTCACAGTAGGTACAGTCAGCTTCACGATGTGGGTACCCCCTTGAAAGCACAGGTTCGAACCCTGGGTACTGGGGTACCCATCAATAACATGCAGCCCACCGTACATAGGCCTCCCCCAAGCTGTGCCACAACTCGCTGTCCTCCGCCTACCACATTCAGTCTGTCAAAGCCATCTTTTTAAGACCTTTAAGAGCCTTTCTAAGTCATACTCAACACTCGGCCTTGTTGTAGCCCTAGCACGAGCCTTTTGCCATCCCTTTGCTCCGGGCTTTGTTACTCAGAGAACCCTAAGAAAAAATCTTATAAAACTACCCGACCTTGCAATAGAACCTAGGGCACTACTCTCAACACTCAGGGGCGGATTTGATACGTTGGCTGCCCTAGGCCTGCGAAAGATTGCCGCCCCCTATGTGCTGTCAAGCATGAAAAATTAAGTAAACAATAGAAATTAAATCAAAATGAATGAAAAAAACGATACTCGTAGTCAGTAAATGATTTAATTATCTCAATCAAAATTTCAGATACTGATGCTTACCATTTCTATTTGTGAGTAACAATGAATCGTTATTCACAAATTGTCTTTTTTCTGGCTTTCTAAGCAGCGAATTTGTTTTTCAAGTCATCACAATCTACAGACCGTAAGCTACTGTGATTCGATGCAGAGGATAGCCAGTGTTCCACCTGTCCTCGTTCATTTTCGACCATAAATTATTTTTCACCCGCCGCAAACCCGTGAAGCTGCGTTCACCGGAACAGTTCGTAATCGGGATACAAACACACATGATGCGTAGAGCTATATCAACGTTAGGATAAATGGTATGGAGATCCTTATTTTCATTGTAATAATGTCATCAGCGACATACGCGTGTCGGTTTGGCTTTGGCTCGAAAAGCACTAGCAGCGAAAATGTTGACATTCTTCAGCGACCCCCAAAAAACAACAACCAAATTTTGCCGCCCTATAGGCCCGGGCCTACTCGGTCTATAGGGAAATCCGCCCCTGTCAATACTACAATCAAAACAGCTAAATAAGTATTTTTACAGAATTTGTGCTTACTGCCATATTATACTTGTGCGATCCACTTAACTTTTGACCATGAATCCGACGTGTAATTACCACACAATTGCTTGACCCTCAAAAATAACATCATCATGGTAATTTGGTGATTATTACTGTAATTTTTATTTTAAATCAGTCACCTGTTTACGAATTTCCATAGCTATGAAAAGCAGAATCGACGTTACGGTACCTACCATTGAATGTTTTTGCGAGAAAATCCAATCGCATACAGCTTCAGTGCAGTGTAGACACGCACCTCTGATTTTTCGAATTCATGTGCGTATATTGTATAATTATCACTTGCTTCGGTGAAGGAAAACAACTTGAGGAAACAAGCACCCCTTTTTTTTCGGATGGAAAATCATCAAATGACTCCTCCCGCTCGCTCTGGGTGGAGCAGACTTCTACTGACTAAAACCCATCCATGTTCCTTCCTCGCCTTTTATGTTCCGTATCTCTTTCAAACAGTCCCGCAGCCCCGGCAGGCTTCGGCCCTTTATTGGGCTGACAACTCTTTGAGGCGCGCGTGGAACACGAACGCGCCGTCGACACGGCGGCCTGTCGTCATAAGACGGACGGACGGCGAGCTAGCCCATAACACACCGTCCACAGGCCCGCGCCTACGGTGGCCGGGGGCCACCACGTGGCCACGTGACTCACACTGGTCATAGATATTGAATTTAGAGTAACGTTATCCATGCATTGTCATCAAAATTTCAGCTCTATCGGAAACCGAGACGTGGGTCAAATTACACTTCTCAGAAGCTTACAAACAGTCTACTGCTGGACATAGGTCTCTTTAATTCGATTGTCGGTCTCTCTCATCCAGTTGCTACCAGCCACTCTGCGAAGATCGTCGTTCCACCGAGCCTGAGGGTGTCCCACCTTAAATACGCTTGCCGATTTGTGGCCTCCACTCAAGAACACGTCACGGTAATCCGTTCCACGGCTAATATGACCGGCCCATTCGCACTTCAGCTTACTTATGCTGTGAGCTATGTCGAATCAACATAAACAACACAGAGAGCAGCGGTGGCGGCCCCGACTTACAAACAGTAAGTCGTGGGTTCGAACCCAGGCAGGCGCATTACTTTGAGTAATTTATATCATCACCACTGCTCTCAAAAACGGTGAAGGAAAACATGGTGAGGAAACCGGCATGTCCTAGAACCAAAAATTCGAAGACAAGTGACATCTACCAAACCGCACTGGGCCCACGTGGTGGATTATAGCCCATAGGTACGCAAAATACGCGCTTTGACGTGGACTTGCGGACACCAGCCCGTTGTACAATACAATACAATATGTCGAGTCGACAGTTCTGGTTCTCTGTTGGACCACCTCGTTCCAGATGCGATCCCTCAGAGAGATTCCAAGCATAGCCAGTTCCATAGCTAGCTAAGCGACTTTGAATTTATGGACCACCCGTAACGTGAGTGTCCAGCTGTCCACGTAATCGTTTACGTAATTCTAAAAAAATAAAAGCTACTGTGGCCATGTCATTCAATGTCATTGGTATGCTCATCCCCTGGGAACTATACCGCCCCTGTTTTCTATGAAACCGTAAAGTGCGTTAATAAAAACTGTTGACATAGGTACGAAAAAAGTCTATCGAAGACCCCCGAAGTACTTTCATGACCTAGTAATTCAATTATTTCGTCGTACGCTCGTAAAAACTTAGGTAGCCACTTGATGACTCCCCGATTTTAGTTTCTTCAAGGCTTTCCTATTAGTTATTTACAAGTCAAAGCCCCATTCGTGTACTTACGTGGGTACCTACGTATCTATATACAAAGTAGGAGGAGCATCCGAAGACGCAAAAACGACGTTTTCATTCACCGTTTTGTGAGCAGTGGTGCTGAAAATAAATTACACAAAGTTTTGCACATGCCTAGGTTCGAACCCACGACTTACTGCTGGGCCGCTGCTGTGATAGTTTCTGGAGATTTCCTACAAATCTTACGGTCTAGCTATAGTTGTAAAATGTTTGCGAAAACAATTTCTGTGTTCTTAATTATCTTTTTATTAATTGTCAGACTGGTTGGACAAGTCGGCGACAGTAATGACCAATTGCGTTGATAGCTGATAAATTGACGAGTTTATTATCGCTTTAGATACATTTTATGAAGTAATCAAGTGAATTCTTTTACTTCTTTTGTTTAACACATTTTGTTTATACATTTTTCAAGGGGAATCGTGTTATCTAGCTAATACGAGTAGCTACATAAGAGAGAAAAAGCTCACAAAAGGAAAACATTTTCCCGGTTTTGCAACATTTTTCATTTGATGATATTTAGCCCATAACCTTCCTTGATAAATGGACTATCCAACATAAATAATTTTTCAATTCCAACCAGTAGTTCTATTTTGAGATTAGCGCGTTCAACCAAACAAACAAACAAACTCTTCAGCTTTATTTATTAGTATAGATTAGTATAGAAGTATAGATTGGTCCTGGCTGTGAGAATCCCCAAAAATCAGTCAACCAGTTGTAATGATAATGATAAAACGTTACTGGGATTTGGAGTTTCCATCTATGGCAGTCAGATAGGTTTAAATGTGCCAGCTTTTACACGTTCGATAAGCAGTATTAGACTATGGTTACTGTCTGTCCGTATTAGTCCGGACATGTCCGGCTCTGTGACCCCGTGTCCAAGTCCTGTCTTGCCATTTACCAGATTTTCGGAAACGAGCCGGAAAAAAAAACTAATTGGTTCTAATAACGTAAAAAAAAAACTTTTGTAAAGTCTTTACCGACTGCCATGCCGATAGAAGTGAAAACAAAAAAAGCGGCCAAGTGCGAGTCGGACTCGCCCATGAAGGGTTCCGTAGCAAATTTAATGAAAGGTAAATTGCTGTTTACGATTTATGACGTATTAAAAAAAAAACTACTTACTAGATCTCGTTCAAACTAATTTTTGGTGGAAGTTTACATGGTAAATGTGCATCATATATTTTTTTTTAGTTTTATCATTCTCGTATTTTAGAAGTTACAGGGGGGGCCCACACACATTTTTGCACTTTGGAAGTGTCTCTCGCGTAAACTATTCAGTTTAGAAAAAAAAATGATGTTAGAAATCAATATCATTTTTAAAGACCTATCCATACTTAGATACCCCACACGGTATGGGTTCGACGAAAAAAAAAAATTTCAGTTTCAGTTCTAAGTATGGGGAAAATCTTAATGCGGTTCACAGAATATAAATACTTACCAAGTTTCAACAGCATAGTTCTTATAGTTTCGGAAAAAAGTGGCTGTGACATACGGACGGACAGACAGACAGTCAGACAGACATGACGAATCTATAAGGGTTCCGTTTTTGCCATTTGGCTACGGAACCCTAAAAAGTATACATTCCCCGCCCCAGTTGTAGCACTGCTACGCGTTGTGTAATCTACGTGGTGCTACGCCGTAGCGGATCGGCTACGAGTGCTTCGAAAAGCTTACGTGACGGTCACGCGAGTTTCATGATTATTGTTCACACAAAAAAGCTCAAGAAGTGCCTAATGAAGTTCTCACTTTAAAAAAAATAAGCTTTGCGTTGCAAGGTTTGAAAAGTCAAAATGGTTAGCAACCTTAAATTAGACGTTCTTCAAATCAAAGTCGTATGGGGCACAACTACCCTAGACACACCGTGAAACTTCTATAGGCAATCCAGTATAACACGGTCATCTGTTACGGTTACTTTCACTCCAGTGTAACCTTTGGTTGACCTGAATTGTGGACCTGACTGAGGGTTGATTAAACTATTATGCTAGGCTTCTTTTGTTTTGGGTAAAGTGGGACAAAAAAGGTTATTAGGTTATTAGGGTTTGCGAAAACGAAAACTGCTCTACATGGGGTTTTTCTTAATAAAAAACCTATGATTCTATTTAGTCTGTCAGTTAGGTTTTAAATATTGGAAACGTGTTTTTTATTTTATCATATCAATGAAAATTTACGAAGATAAAACGCATCAAAGATCATGAGTGGGAGGGGCTTGTAACGTCACTTGTGGGTAAAAACTAGTACAACGTGTACCTACATGTGACGTCACACAAGTTCTCGACGCACTGTATCGTCTTAATTTTTGTGTGAGAAAAAAGAAAATATACAGGTGCAATGTGACGGACTTATTAGATTTTTTTTAAATTATCTTAACTATTCTTCTATCGCAATCGGAACCAAACAGAAATTGAAGAAATAAGAGACAGCTTCTCGCAGGGAACCTAGACCTACCTATGAGTTTGTCGTCTACTTAACCGGACTATCATGTGGTGATGCTTTGAGTGTAAGGCCTCCAGCCAGGGGCATAAGATTTATAAACTAAGTGACAATCGCCCTTAGTGCACCTCTTGTGGGGTACGTGCCTCGGCTTAGAGGGTTGCTAGGGAGGGCAGCAAAGGGACAGGCTGGGTCGGAACATTGCGAAATGTGCAGCTATGCTAAACGCACTGCAACTCTTCCACATCTGAAACTAGACTAATAAAGATTGTGCCGGTAAGTACTTAAGTAATTATTTCGTTATAATTCATGGTTGTTAAGAATGATTGCAGTATTTTTTTAGGTAGGGATATCGATGTACCTAGGTACCGGCCGTATTTTCCACTATTAATTATTCAATAAAACCGTACTTCATTTCAATTAATATTAAATACTCCTGGCAATACTGAGGGGTATAATGGTTGCGTAACAACACACTTACACTGGCAAAGCGCCAAAGCCTTTTCAATTCGTCAAAGTTCACTAAGTTAGTATAATAATATGGACGGGCTAGCGGACTAACGGACTACGGTTCCCGCTCCCGTGGGAGTACGGGAATAAAATATAGCCTATGTTACTTGCTGATAATGGAGCTATCCATTGCTGAAAGAATTTTTCAAATCGGCTCAGTAGTTTTTGAGTTTATTCATTACAAACATACACGCACAAAAATAATGTAATTTTAGTGTAGAAGTGTAGATTTTTTTCGCTGTCTTGCAGATGAAGTTTGCAAAAACATAATAGTAGCGTACCGCCCGCAACCTTGTCCGCGCGGATTTCGCAACGGCGGCGGCGGCGGCGTCACCTCTCCTGTCAAAAATGACTCAGCCATACCCTTCACAAAACTTCATTGAAATTGTTTGCTGGTGACGGAGATTAGTGTGACACAGTGGAAGCAATACATTACGTATTTTCTTCAAAATCCTACGGATTGTGACAGAAAAGTGTGTTGTACATGATTCATGATGTGCTGGTGATCACTTCTCATCTTTTCTGAATGAAGCATTTGTCTTACAGTGGAAGTAAGTCATCATCATCATCATCATCATCATCAGCCTATTAATGTTGCCACTGCTGGGACACAGGCCTCCTCTTTAGGGAGGGAATGAGCCAAAACAACCACACGGGCCCAGGGTTGGTAGATAAAATAATAAATAAAATTAATAAATTTTTATTCAGAATCTCAAAAGGTAAAATACAATATGAATCTAAAAACTAACAATGAAGGTACAAAAATGTAAAATGTCTGTACTAGGATAATCCTGTATCACAGGCTGCAGGAGCTCTAACAATCTTCTATATATATAAAATGGTAAACTGACTGACTGACTGACTGACTGACTGACTGACTGACTGGGTGATATATCAACGCAGAGCCCAAACCGCTGGGTCTATAGATTCCAAATTTGGCATGAAGGTTCCTTATGTGGTCTAGGGGTGCACTAAGAAAGGATTTTTCAAAATTCACCCTCTAAGGGGGTGAAACGGGCCCCCAAAGTTTGTATGGGGAAACAAGATTAGTTAGACTATTTTATTCGAAACTTCACAAGAGTACTCCTATTGATAAATGAGAAGAACTGGGTTTCAGTTTTTTTAAAAATTCAACCCCTAAGAGGGGTAAATAGGGTGACAAAGTCTAAAAATCAACGCACAGCCCAAACCGCTGGGTCTATAGATTCTAAATTTGGCAAGTAGGTTCCTTATATAGTCTAGGGGTGCACTAAGAAAGAATTTTTCAAAATTCACCCTCTAAAGGGTTGAAACAGGCCTCCAAAGTTTGTAAGGGGAAACAAGATTGGTTAGACTATTTCATTCGAAACTTCACAAGACTACTGCTATTGATAAATGAGTAGAAACGGGTTTCAGGTTTTTTCAAAATTCAACCCCTAAGAGGGGTAAATGGGGTGACAAAGTCTAAAAATCAACGCACAGCCCAAACCCCTGGGTCTACAGATTCCAAATTTGGCAAGTACGTTCCTTATGTAGTCTAGGGTTGCACTAAGAAATAATTTTTCAAAATTCACCCTCCAAGGGGTGAAACGGGCCTCAAAAGTTTGTAAGGGGAAACAAGATTGGTAAGACTATTTCATTCGAAACCTCACAAGAGTACTCCTATTGATAAATACAAGATAGCGCCGAGGAAAAGTATTTGTTTTTCCAAAACAAAAATGAGATCGAAATGAAAATCGAAATGGCGTTGAAGTAAATTTTTCGTCATGTGTATCGTTTTTATGTTTTTTGGGGTCGCTGATATCGAAAATGAGGTCAAAATGAAAATCCAAGAAGGCACCAAGAATTTTTTTTTCGTTTTTCCTTCATGGGTGTCATTTTCATGGTTTTCACTGAACACAAATCTAATTTTCTTTTTGTTTGTCTTTGTAGCTACGTATCGTTATGTAATTTACCGGCCATAGTAATTCCATCCTAGACAATAATTTAAGATTTTACACAATACTTCTGCAAAGTTCCTCTGTTCTGCTTTGAAACCAACTAATTTATGAACAACCCAGATATGTTTTGATCTTTAAAAGTCTGCTGGATCTTGAATTTTACTTACTCTTTGTTTTGCGCAATGAAATTCTCTCATTTTTTAATTAAAATTACCCCGAATTCAACGTGAGCAAAGCCGCAGACAAAACTATCTAATACATAAAAATACCTCGTGTCACATTGTTTGTTATCGAATTCCTCCGAAACGACTTCATCGTTTTTTTTTTTGTGTATATATGGTAGGTCAGAGAACAAGTCGAAGGCTACTTTTATCTTACCCTATGTGACAACGGTGGTTTACGCGGACGAAGTCGCGGGCAACAGCTAGTATTCTATATTACGTAGGACAGTAGTTTATTGTTTAA
Organism: Xestia ashworthii; assembly: GCA_950022955.1. Lineage (NCBI taxonomy): Eukaryota > Metazoa > Arthropoda > Insecta > Lepidoptera > Noctuidae > Xestia > Xestia ashworthii. Next base: position 11,926,492 of record OX465560.1, on the reverse strand, counting down.
TATTTAAAATTACATAGTGACAAATTACATTCATTAACTTAAACTCTAATAACTTAGAACTAAACACATAATTATTACACGAAAATATTTGCGTCAGCAGAATTTATTATAGTTGCAAAACACATTCGAGGCGTTCTTGTTTATATTTGATAAACAAGAAACAAGCACTTATAGGTATTCGATTTTTTTGGGTCTAGGACATGCATGAACTAAGTATCTTACTGTAATAAGCTGAAACTTTCGCAGTAGCTGCCACGGAGTTTAGATTCCTTCCCGGACCCCGGTTGATGGATATTAGGCTTCATGGGTCTTAAACATAACTGGTGAAATGGCGAAATGGGGTGTACTTGCACTACATTATACACCTCTGTCCATCTTCTGTCTAACACTTCGGGGGAAAACATGCATGTGTTTTAATTATGTTAAGTCTACTTATGTAATAAATAGTGCTCGCAAATGCGTCTTTGTATTGCGAAGGCGTTCGGCGTGACTTTTTCTATTCCGAATGAATGACGCCTCTTTTAAGAACAATGGGAATCTGTTCGATAATGTTTAAGTAGAAGACCAAACAACGTTAATTCTTAGTAGTACTTAGTTTGGGCTGTAATTACCTACCGTAGACTACACAAGGTAAACGTTTGACAAGTAGGTATGTACCTAATAAATAAGTTTTTCAATTTCACAAGACGGAATTGTGGTTTTTAAGCTAGATAAAACAGCCAGAAATACCACTTCATCATCTGCTGCATCATAGCTTTTTCCCAACTATGTTGGTGTCGACTTCCAGTCTAACCGGATGCAGCTGAATATCAGTATTTTACATGGAGCGACTGTCTATCTGACCTCCACAACCCAGTTAGTGCCAAAAAATAATAATAGAACTATGCAAATCGTAAATGAGTGCGCTTTTATCAAGTCCTTGTTGGCCAATCGTGCTGATGACTACCTAGTTAGTTTTTTTTTTAAACTAGCAATTTGAACCTAATAATGACAGACCCGGCAGCGACTGAGTTCAACACATTGTTTTCGGCCAGTAGCGTATTGTACCACTAAAATATTTACCGTTATTGAAGGTCAATGGCTCGCTCGATAAAAAATGACATCATAATCAAATTGATTTTAGAATTGGAATGATAGTTTCAAGTGTTCCTAATTTGATATTCAGTTTTTACCGCGAATTAAAAATAGCAGTCTGTTTTTTTTTTAAGAATTGCCAATTTACCTATGCGGTGAATTTTTATTTGGCCAATAACCTTGTATTAGTATGAGGCTATGATGCATGCAGATAATAAGATATGATTGTGAAATTATGAGACAGCGCATCAGGGCAAACAAAAACATTTGATATCAGAATCAGGCGTAGATGGATTGAGTGAAAGAAAAAGGAAGTAAGTGATAGTCAGTGGCGGACTAACAGGGGGGCGGAAGGGGCGGCCCGCCCCGGGCCTCCGGTCTTTGGGGGCCCCCACATGTCTCTGCGTTCCCCTGATCAAATCCTAAACAAGACTTTAAAAATGTGCTTAGGCCCGGGTTTACCAGTAGCAGACTGCCAGTCACAGTTGCCAACTCCTGCCAGTCACTGGTATCAACCCCGTTTATTATATTTTTATTTTATTTTATACTTTATATTTTAGGTTATGAAAGCTTTATAATCAAAAATGATTCTAGATCACCAAACTAAACGACTTGAATGGGTATTTAGTGACCGAACGAACCACGGATGATTGTAGACAATGCTGTAACTTTTGGAATAATAAAAAATGCAATGACATGGAGCAACGAGGAAGAAGGAAGATAAAAAGAATGATGCCGGGTGAATCAGCTCATGATGCTGGATTATCAATCATTATCAATCTGGTCAATGTATAAATGCATAGACCGATTTATACAGGCTGGAATTTTACAGTGCCACCTGGAGGGAAAGTACTCTAAATATTGGAGATTTTACTCAAAGGAGACTTTCGTTTATTTTTAAAAAGAAACAAGTCTGCATTCGCAGTTTTTCGAAAATTATTTTGCCATACTTGGGCATTGAACCCGGGATGGATCGACTAAAGTTGGACAAAATAACTTTCTGTACCTTTTTGACATCAATCGATAGGGTCAATCAAATGAATAAAATCTTTCTAACAAACATGATAAGTTAAATGAAACGAAAACCATGAATAAAAGTGCTTTATCTTGTTGAATTTATCCCATTGAATTTATAACTGTTTAGTTACTTTAGTTTTCATGTTTTTCCTTTCATTTAATTTATCATTTGTTGGAGAGATTTAATCCATATGATTGGCCCTATTGATTGATGTCAAAAATTACAGGATGCGATCTTTTCGAACTTTAGTCGGTTCGATTCCCGAGTGTGACAAGCGAATTTTCGAAAATCTGTAAATGCAGATTTGTTTCTTTAAAAAAAAATAAAGGAATGTTTCCTTTAAGTAAAATTGCAGTCTATCTCCAGTATTTCGAGTACTTTCCCTTCAGGTGGCATTAAAAAATTCCACCCTGTATAAGAATTGTCGACACGATACGGGCCATGAAAAAAAAACAATAATATTTTCCAAATTATTGAAACAAAGTTTATGCTAGAAGCTTCAGATGACGCTCTGGCGGTAGCAGTTGTCAATCTGATACAAATGTATAGTGAAATTGACAACGAGCAAGTTTCCCAAGAAATAAAAAGGTACCTCAGGCATGTAAAAGCCGATACGAGTATGGACCTTTCTGCCAAATGGAGAGACCAAGAAATCATCCGTCATTTTATAATAAAATGAGACTTCAATGAATCGTTACCCTGTATATCGCCTATACCTACTTCAATACTTCTTGACCATTTGCATCACGGTTGCATCATGAGAGAGGATTTTTTCGAAACTTAAAGCTGAGGGGCCCCATTCAGCTTTGCCGCCCCGGGCCTCTGACGGGCTTAGTCCGCCACTGGTGATAGTGTTCATGACGGCTGACCTGAAATAACATGGGACAAGGGCAAAAAGACAGTAATGAATTGATGAAAGTAAAAAAACTCTTAAGCTGTCATAATTATTAACATCAAGAAGAAAAAACCTTACATTTTTCTTGATTTGTAAAAGTTCGTGAAGGGAATCAAACCGATTTTTTTTCTAATTGCCTTTTGTATTCTATACGCACGAGGACCGATTAAGCTATGCTAAACCAATAATAATAAACGAATGCAAGGTAATGCGTAATGCTATACTGGAATTAATGTATAGCTTGAGAGATACGTCGCAGTGTGGGCCCAAAATTGTTGCTGAAAAAAAATTATAAATAGGTAATATTTAAATTAAGTCTTTTATTAAAATTAAGCTGATAAGCAGCATTTTATTTTTTGAACATCAAAGTTTACAAGAGAGAGTCCCCCACAAACTCCCCAGCAACCAGCAACACACACCAGGGCCTCGATTCTGCTATTATAATAGGTAGTGTCAGAGTATTCGATCATTGATTTCATAATTATCAAGGTCAAATTTTGACAAGTTTGTTAATTCTACTATCATAATGGCGCCATTATGACTTCTCAATGAACAACAACTGACACTCCATTGAAAGAAATGTCATAGAATATTAATCTCGTACATGAAATCTGGCATGAATAAATGTTCGCATTTAGTAGTAGATTTCGAAAACCATTTGTATAATAATGACAATACGAAAATGCCATTAAAACACAATTTTATTACGAAACCATTGACCGACTATTGTGAATTTAGCAGATTACGAACTTTAAGCAAAATGACAATGGGATGAGAATGGAATCGTGTTGGAGTGACGAATTTATTAAAATAGCAGAATTAGGCCCCTGTCTATTAGGTTAGAACCAGGTTCTAAACAATAGAGTGTCATAGGTAATATAGGTATTGATGAAGAATCCATTACGTACTTATCACTCACCAACAATATTATTTCTCAAGCAGGTATAAAAAGCGGGTATTGTAATAGGTACTTTTTGAACGGGCGCTGTCAGTCGGGACTGGTCATCTCTTAGCTGCCACGGTTCATTTAAATTACTTTATTTTGAAATCGTTGATTTTATTTTTTACTCCGGACGCTCTTCGTTCTCACATACCTATATGTATCTCAACATGAATGATGTAACCAAGATTTTGTAACAACATTTTTGATTGAAAAGAGTGTCCATGGAGTTTCTTGACCATTCTTCTCCATAGAGATCTACGTCTTTTTTATACTATATGTCCACGCTTTGCAATGTGCAACTACGGTACCTACTTTCTCAAATTATTATGCCTTGTGTCTGTGACAGTAGCTTCGCTTTTTTTTTGTTGTCTTGACATTCAAAAGTGCTGTAATGGCAACTCACTAGGTCGCAGGGTCAGTCAAGTACCTGCATGAAATTCTTTCACCGGTTATTGTCCCTCTGAAGTGAACCTTATAGCCATGAGCATATAGGTGACTGTACTGCAAAATCCGAGGCAATATAATGCACAAAAGAGGACATTCCCTACTACAACGTTAAATCCTTACTTTTCCTCCTCATCATTCATCATTTCTCCCGATCTTGAGGTTGGGAATTTTATTAGGTAAAAATCTGTCTCTCTCAGGACAAACCCGAATGAGTAGTTAAACATAACATAACATCACGCCTGTTATTTCCAACGGGTTTGGCAGAGGTGCATCTAATAAAAATAAAGGGTGTAAAACACCTCTTAACGAAGCCGAAAGGCACTTGTTCTCCCCGTTATTGCGATCATTTTTTTGTTCTACACCATACCTGGGAACCTTCTAGTTACGGAGATATTGGAGGCCAAAGTTAAAACATTTGACAAATTAAAAAAAAATACAAGTTGTTATTGTGAGATTATTAGTATTTACTTTAGACACCTCTGCGAGCCCCATACTATTCAATCCATCCATCAGCACAATGTTTTAAGTGCGTTATATTAAGTTCTACCACAAAACATGATTTTTAACCCCAAAAAACTTTTTTGCAAAAAGTAAAACCGACTTCAAAAAAAAAAACAAAAAAGTGAAAAATAACTAGCTTCTGAAGTCGGTGACTAAAAAAATTAAATCAATCAAACAAAAGTCACCGACTTCAGAAGCTAAAGTTATTTTTCACTTTTTTGTTTTTTTTTGAAGTCGGTTTTACTTTTTGCAAAAAAGTTTTTATTTTTCACTTTTTAGTGGTTTACATGTGTTTGGTACACATGGAAAGTGCATACCGTTACAATTACAACGAGCCCAAACACGACTAGGATACATTGTCTCATTATTGAGTACCGTGACTCTTGGCTTCATCATCAGATGTGATGGTAGAATGGTTCTTATCAAACGCAAATGCTTCACTTGTTGTAGAAAATACCAAAATCGTTGTACGTTATCCTATAAAATTTGAAGAGTTCCCTCGATTTCGCCAAGATTCCATCATCAAATCCCGATTTGGTTACTATGGGACCATTTGGGAAGGATACTCTTTCCAACAAAAAAATAATTTTTCAAGTCGGTTGGCAAGCGACGGACTTATGCGCGAACAAACATAAAAAAAAAATAGAAACATCCGAATTGAGAACCTACTCCTTTTTTAGAAGTCGGTTAAAAAAAAAGTCGTTTCCCAGCAATAATTTTTACGTAAAGTTACTTAGTTTGATGTACAGAATGCTTGGTTAACGGGTTTGTGATGAGGTGGTTTACACACTGTACAGCAACATTCGCCATCACACACTGCATCTGCCTATGCCTTAGCCCAACTATGTTGGGGTCAGCTTCCAGTCTAACCGGATGCAGCTGAATACCAGTATTTTACATAGAACGATAACGTTATGATCTCCACAACCCAGTTAGTACAGACTTCTGTGAGTATTACGATACCCCTTGGTAGGACTGGATGTCAGATTTTCTGGCCACTACCTGTAACGACTGTCAAAGAACTACAAATGGCAGGTCACGGACGGAGGAAACTCGGTATGTAATGGTTGATAGTCAGCCATCCACGGTCCAACCTAGGATGGCGCAGCTTCACCTGATTATCTTCGTCCATCCTAGCTGCGCCATCCTAGGTTGGTCCGTGGATGGCTGACTATCAACCATTACATACTGAGTTTCCTCCGTCCGTGACCTGCCAATATTGTGTGGGGGCTTTTGACGTCACTTTCCGGTAAAAAATGTGACGTCACACGAGTTTTCGGTGCACGGTATCGTCTTCAATTTTCTTTTTAAGTATGTAAAAAGAAAAAAAAATGTGTACCTACAATATTTTTGGAAATCTATACTGACGGACTAATAAGTGTTTTTTGTCGAACTCCATGCCGTCGAAGCTCACAATTAAAACTTCATTTATAAAAGTCTTAAGCTAACATAATTACTCGTACACCGCACTTGTACCTAATTTTGTTATAATGTAGCCTACCTACGTACTTACCTACATTATGCTAAACAAACTCGCATTTCAATTAAGTAATTAAATATCTAATATTCATTGAAATAATAAACTGTGGGTAGTACCTACGTACTCGTACATAGGCGTGTTGGTATTTTTGCATAGAATAGGTAGTTAGGTAGGTTGGTACAACCTATTTATTATATTATCAATGGTTTTATTAATGCGTCACGCTGCTCGTCACCGATGTTTGAACGCCTTCTTTGTGATGTCATTTGAAGGCCCATCTAGAGAGCGAACATCAGGGTTAAGCAACTGTTGCTAAGGTCGGCTAAGCCTTTGACAGGCGGGACCAACGGCTAAACCTGCTTTCCGAGGCACGGAGGAGACTCGGTTACATGTAATGGATGGGCACCCATCCACTGATATACCTCGGGATGCGCTGCTTAACCTTGGAGATCATTGATCACGAGCTCCTCTAATAGAATTTCTTTTCTTTTTCTTTCCAAAGGTTCGTAAGTAACTGAAAAAAATGAGAAGTCATTTTGGGCAAAGTGATTAATTGTTAAATTGTTATAGAAACTTCAGTGTTTTAATAGGTAGTGCCCGGTCGACGACTGCCCAAGAAGATTTCGAACGCAAAAAAGCCTTGGCCTCGCATTGGGAAAAGGCTAGAATCAAATACCCTATTCATAGTAGATACCTAATTGTGACAATGAATTTCAAGATTCCAAATGTTAATCTTTTTATCAAAATTGGAAATAAACATGTCGATAAAGCAACAATAAAATATATGATGATAGGTACGTCCACGAGCACGCAAGCATGACAATATGACAATTTGATTACGTTTTAATTTCCCACCAAGTGCACTTTATGACTGATGAAAATTATTTTGAAAAACGGTAAGTAGAATAACTATTTAAAAAATACAAGGGTACCCGCCCCGGCTTCGCAATGTATATAAAATCCTTCCTCTTGAACAGGAATTGAAAACGGTTCCAAAATACCGGTATGATACCGGTATCATACAGTATTTATGGGTTCCGGTATCTATACCGGAACAAGAACCAGAACCTAAATTGAAACCTGGTTCTTCCAAAATACCAGTATAATCCTGAAACAGGAACCAGAACCTAAATTGGAACCTTTATTTTACCGGTTCTTAGGCAAAGCATGTTCAAACATGGTTTTCGAGGTGCGGAACGAAGGCGAATTAAAAGAAAAGATATAACCTATGCTAAGCACGTTCCGAACACCATCCCCTCTTCCGTAAGGAACCTTTAAATCGGGTGACCAGGAACCGGAATAATATCATCTGAATTAAAGGTTCTAGGAACCAGTATTTAAAACCGGTACACACACAAACCGGAACCGATACCTATACCGGAACCGGAAAGAGGAACCTATATAAGTGCATTTCACAATACTACGGTTTCACTTCGATAGATTACAATCTACCGAAAAATAATGCGTTATATTGTAAGCAGTATTTCAGTTTACAATACTTCGAGAGTTTACAATCTCGCTAGAGAGATTACAATCTAACGTGTTTGACAATTTTACGGTGACATGACCTAAATGAAGAACCAGAACCGAAATTGGTACCAGTTTTCAATCCCTGCTCTTTAATCGCTCTATCTATTACTGAAATCCGTTGCTTACAGACAGCGGTAGCGACTTTGTTTTAAACCCGTGTAGGTAAGTAAAGATTTATTCAATTTTCGACCTATCTGCGATGACGAATGCGTAATTTGCATGACATAGTAGGTAGTGCATACTTATTTTTAGCAATATCGAGATCATTTGCCTTTTCCAACGTAACCGGATGCAGCTGAGTAAATACAATTATTTTAGATTGAGCGACTTTTTAAAGTAATGGTGTTAAAATCCTCTAAACGAAGTAAGGAGGCACTTGTTCTCCCCGTAGTCATTGCAATCATTTTTTAGCTTCACCATATCTGGGAACTTCTAGTTACGGAGATATTGGGGGTCAAAGTTCCAACGTTTTTGCAAATATTTACTTAAATATAAGTTTTCAATGTATTTGAGAATTGTCAAACTTAAGTGGCAGTGGGCAGGGCACATTGCTCGCAGAACGGATGGCCGATGGGGCCGAAAAGTTCTGGAGTGGCGACCGCGAACCGGAAGACGATGCGTTACCCACATTAATTTGGGGTTGGCACAGCATGACTTCTTCTCCATACTCCTTTATTGCTCGTCATCTCATCAGACACCTGAAGCAATGATTATGTTAGGTTTATAAATAAAACTCACTTTAAAATGATCTCCAATTCTTAAAGACTAACACAACACCGCAATGCGTTGGAAGACCTCCCACTAGGTGGACCGATGACCTGGTGAAGGTTGCGGGAATCCGCTGGATGCGAGTCGCACGGGACCGGTCAATGTGGCGACACTTGGGAGAGGTCTATGTCCAACAGTGGACGTCTTTCGGCTGAAATGATGATGATGATGATGTATTTTTATTTTAAATTCCTCCACGAACCCCGTACTATTCAATTAATCCATCAGCACAATGTTTTGAGTGCGTTACGTTGAGTTCTACCACAAAACATGATTTCTCACCACAAATAAAAAAGGCGTTTCCCAACAATAATTTTTGCGTAAAGTTACTGTAAAGAATGCTTGGTTGACGGCTTCGTGATGAGGTTGTCTACATCCTGTATGGCGAAGATGAATATTATAAAAGGGGAAAAATACCTTTTTTTTTACTTTTATCGTCATTATGATCATGTTTCCATTTGGCACTATAGCTGGGAACCTTCTAGTTGCGGAGATAAAAGTCAAAATTTCTACTACTTCAATTACGCATCCAACATCTATCTATTGAAACTACATTGTTAATTTCAGATTCATAGTAAAATTGCATTTTACCTTTTGGGATTCTGAATAAAGAGTTATTAGTTACCGATTTAATTGCAATACAAACCAAACAAGGAAACCTAGAAACCCGAACTAAATATGGCAGAAGGCATAATTAAAAACACCTAAATAACATTAATTCTAGGTAGGTACCTAATTTTAGGTAAGCTATAAGTAGCCGCAAATACTCATTAATATCAATACCTTATTGTACTGTGGACTATATGACTTAAGGCGATTACACGATAACACGAGCTAAACGCGAGTTTTATAATTACTAAAAGTATATGATTCACTGCTATAAACAAGACCAGAAAAATATATGATATTCTTCAGGATATATGCTAACATGATACTGTTTTGAAAACATAATACAAGTAATTTGGCTCGATAAAAAGAAATCACGAACATACCTCTAAAAATATCTTTCAAACAATAAAAAACATACTAATATGCATGCGATCATTCTGATTTTTAGGTAAATAATTCTACAAGCAATATATTAGCATGATACTGTTTTAGTTTTTTAATCCAATCAATAGTTTTTTTGTAAGTCGATCGAAACCACTCATTTTGCGCTATTTGGCCCGCAGTGGCTGACGTAACAACCACTTTGTAGTGCAAGCTGATTAGAACTTTATTCTAACAGCATTTCAAACGAAGTTTGAACCACCACAAATAGAGTTGCTAATTTAGCTCGTCCAAGCGCCTTAACTGAAAAAATCTAATTAGTCCGTCACTTAGATTATCAAAAAATATTTGACCCGTATTTTTCTTTTGTCACACAAAACAAAATTGACGAAGATACGACGCTTTTAAAATTCCCAATACGTCACTGTTCGGTATGATTCTTAGTGAGTACTGACGTCACGAGCCCCCACTCCCGAGTTTTGATGCGTTTTATCTTTGTCAATATTCGTTGATTTACAAAAACAAAAAATACGTGTCCATTATTTTCCAATACTCTAATTGACGGACTAAATCCCAACTAGCAAAGTAATCCTATAAAGAAAGATTATAAGTCTGTGACTACTAATAACGTTCTTATAGAGACATTGCGGTAGACTATTTAACTTATAATAGCATTTGCCAAGTCTTAAGATATTCAAGTGCATTACTTTTTATATCTCGGTCTTATAGTTCGCTACAAGACTGACCTATAAAACATCTATAGGACACTTTTACTAGTAATAGCATTTCACAAGCGCAGATATTCTCAAGAGCATTTGTTTTTATAACTCAGTCTTATAGTTAGCTACAAGATTTTCTTTTAGGACAATTTTAGGAATAAGTCTCCTATAATTGTTTACAGTAAAACTAAATAATCCAGAATAACATTTTGATCCTATAGTAGCATTTTGTAAGAAAACAAGATATAATAACATACTTAGCTGAGATGACTTTAAGTTTGCGCCGTAATAGTTTTGCTCGAGACTCTTTTAAATCTAATAGTACTTAATAAGAGCGCTATTTGATCAAAAAAGCTTATAAGCTACTAGATCAATAACTTTATTAGTAAACGTCAGCCATTTTATTGACATTCGGTTATTCCCCTTCGTCTTGAGAAAATAAGTTGAACATGAATTTAAGCGACTGGAAACGATTAAAAAGGAGTGGTCGTTACAGGAGAAAAGTGACAAATAGGTATAGAGAATTAATGAAGCCAGATTGTGTATCAGTCCAAGGCCATCTCATATTTGTCAGTAAAATCAGTGAATATTTGGTCAAAAAACAGTCGACATCAAGAAATACAACCATCTTGTTAACTAAATCCTAAAAAAAAGTAAATTTAGCATTAGCAGGCATATTTCAAGGGAACCCTAATTTGTTTTTAAATGGAGGCGAGTTATCTGGACTGAAACTGTTACAAGTATTAATTTACCTACATTGTTTCTATAAAGTACTTAATGAAGAGCAATTTTAAGACATGGCGAATATTCATAAGAATTGATGAAATATTTTATTTACAACAATATACTAATGTCCTATTTTTCGGAGGGGATTGTGAAACTAACTAAATTGCGGTACACATTTACAGTAAAAATGACTTCCCCAAGAGTTCATACACTATATTTACAATATATTATTAGTAATTAATGTTCTACAATTATACAAAATAATAGTAATAGAAACTTACGTTTTTATTAGTATTTACCACAAAACAACCGGAACCACCAGCCGAAGCAACAACAAAGATAACTTCTATTAAAATATACTTATTACTAATAACTAAGTACATTACTAGTGCATTATAAACAAGATTGCTTTAGTAAGATACTTATGTCAGATACTAACAAGAGCGTTTGTGCTTGTAATTGCGTAGTCTCATATCATTATAGAAGCTATTGCGCTTCGTCAAGTATATTATAGGGCTTAGTAACATTTTAAAAGTTGACTATAAGATAGTTATAGAAATAAACGCTCCTATAACTGCGCCCAAATCCAGGCTTGTAGCATGATACAAGTTTCTTATAAGTGACAATAAAAGTAGTCTTGAGATCGTTTTAAGTACTGATTTTGCTAGTTAGGTAGATTTGCAATTTATTGATGGTGGAAACTAGCCTATTACGCATCCAACATCTATCCATTAAAACTACATTGTTAATTTCAGATTCATAGTAAAATTGCATTTTACTTTTTGGGATTCTGAATAAAGAGTTATTAGTTACCGATTTAATTGCAATACAAACCAAACAAGGAAACCTGGAAACCCGCACTAAATATGGCAGAAGGCATAATCTAAAACACCTAAATAACATTAATATCAATACCTAATTGTACTGTGGACTATATGACTAAGGTTTAATTAATCATTAAATATTAATACGGAACCATGAATGTACAAATTGAGTACAAAGTGATAGTTTTGTAATGAATAAAAAATGTGTCAGGTTTCAGACACACGAGCGTTTTTTTACGGTACCTATCATCATCTACCTAGCCTTTTCCCAACAATGTTGGGGTCGGCTTCCAGTCTAACCAGATGCAGCTGCTGAATACCAGTATTTTACATGGAGCGACTGCCTATCTGACCTCCACAACCCAGTTAATACTGGGAAATACGATACCAGACTTTTTTTTTTTACGGTGCCTATAATATATATCACAACAATTTAAAAAGACAACCATCGACAACGTCAAGTATGTTCCGTTCTTTTTGGTAAAGGACCTTTTATATTATTGACGCAGATGAGTCAGATCCAGCCTGTTCCTTCGCACCCTTCTCTTAGCGCGTGGTCGCTTAGTTTATTATAAGTCATTTGCCCCCTTTTTTTTTTTTTTTTTTTTTTTTTCGGATGGGAAATCATCAAATGACTTCTCCCACTCTGGGCGGAGCGGGAGGGAGTGTCAGACTCTTACTGACTAAAACCCATCCATGTTCCTTCCTCGCCCTTTACGTTCCGGGGCCGCGGTATCTCTTTCGAACAGTCCCGCAACCCCGGCACGCTTCGGCCCTTGCGGGCCCCTCTCTTCTGCTGACATCTCTTTAAGGCGCGCGTGGAACACGATCGCGCCGTCGACACGGCCTGTCGTCACTAGACGGACGGACGGCTAGCTAGCCCATAGCTAGCCGTCCACAGGCCCGCATCTACGGTGGCCGGTAGCCACCACGTGGCCCCCGACGCCCGGTGCGTCTCCCGCGGCGGCCGGGAAGAGAGGCTCTCTCCCTCTCTTGTTCCGCCACCTCCTTCGCCAGCAAGACTGCTTCGCAGAAGGAGGTGACGGCTTCCCATTCCGTCTCGCTCCGGACCATGGATTGAACCAGGGCCGGACGCGAGAGGTCGCCGCCGCCGATCGCCGCTACGAGGACACGGCGGTGCTCCGCCCACGCAGGGCAGACTTCCACCGTGTGCTCCACCGTGTCCTCCGGTCGATCCTCACAGTGGAAACACCCGGGCGTTTCCTCCCGCCCGATTCGGTGCAGGTACCTCCCGAAACATCCGTGTCCGGTGAGGACCTGCGTCAGGCGGAAGGTGAGGGCGCCGTGGCGCCTCTCAAGCCACTCCTCAAAGAGAGGACTTACCGCCACTATCGTGGCGTGCCCTGCACGGGGTTGCGACAGTCGCTCTCTCCATGTCGCCATGAGATCGCGCCGGAGGTCTGTCCGCTGAACGGCAATTTGCCGCGGCAGCGGAGTTTCCCCCCGGCGTAGTGCCTCGGCGCGCGAGGACTATCGCCTCCAGATCCCATGGCGGCAATCCGGCAAGCAGGCCCGCCGCCTCGCGGGCGATCGTGCGGTATCCACGGTAAGTCATTTGCCCCTGGCTTGAAGTCTAACACTGAAGGCGCCCCCTATAGTCATGTTAAGCAGAAGCCAGCCTGAAAAAAATCTAAATCAACCACAAAGAAATATCAGAGAAGTAATTAATGTAATTTGCATTACACTTTTCCAAACGTCGTGCGTCAGCGATGTGAGTGGTTGGCCTTATGTATGTATTTACATCGGAACCTGTGTTTACTTTAAGAATTCTACGCTCGTGTACCCACTTCTAAGTACTGGAAGATAGTGAATTAAAATGGGGTGGAACTTTGACTCATCAATTCTTTCCATGGTTAATTTTCCATAATTCCATTACCCGACTGCCCGCAGCAAAGGATGGCTAATACAAAGATGAAGATCATAGATTTGACCTCACCGTAGGTTTGTTTGCTGTACCAGGCGCGAAGGCACCTAAAAGCTGCTTCCCTTCGAGAACAAGGAATGAAGGCAGGCACTATACGTAGTGTCTAGGTTAAGACTTGTCTACTGTGACCAAATACTTTTCACTGTCTCTACGCTTTTTTGATTTAGCCCCTAATGTCGCACTGCTGGGCAAAGACCTCCCTAGCCTTCCACGCTTATCTCCGTGCGGTTTTCTCTGGCCATTTTCTCACAAACGCCTTTTGGTCGACACGCCAGCGTTTTCTAGGCCTCCCTCGGCGATAAAGCCCGTCTTCTGGCATCCACTGCGTCACGACTCTGGCCATGATGCATTCAGCATTCTACAGACATGGGCCTCCAAATCCCACTTCAACCCAATAATCTTGTTGGGCACATTGGCGAAGCAAGTTTTTGAGCATATTGTGGTATTGCAAATTCCGTCGCTTATCTTAATACCCATACACTACGCTTCCATCGCTGTTTGGTAAACCTTGAGATAGGCCTTTTGCGACTCGGTCAGGGAGCAAGTTTGAGCAATGATTGAATGGTCAGTTTTTTTTTTTGGGGTATAAACCTAAACTAACGCGGGGTGCGTTAGTTTGGTTTTATACGCCTTACTGGAGGAGATCTCTGTGGTACGAGCCCCGGGTTAGGGCGTCGCTGGGAAGGACAGCAAAGGGGCAGGCTGGATCTGAGTGATATTATTTAGAGGCTGGTTTAAAACTACTTGCTCAGCAATTCGGGCTGGCTCGAACAAGGGTCGGGGGTAGGATGGCCAGAATACACATGAATGACATGAATGTCGATGGGATTACGCTCAAAGGATAATGCTTGCACTACGAAAATCACCCCCATAAAGCTACGACATAAACGCGGTCTCACTGTCAAATTAGTGCCACTAAGCTTCAACTGCGAACAAAGTGACCAAACATAATTCTCTACGAAAGGGTTGGTCACGGCAACGTCAGATAATTGATTTCCAGTAGTTTTCCGAAGGTTTACCAAACAAGCTGCTAGGTAATGGTTTATTTAAGTAATAATCGTAGGTAGGAACTTTCAATAACAGTCATTTACCGTTTTTCTATAAAGTTCTTTGGTGAGGTTCTTCAGAATCAGAATCAGAATCAGAATTATTTATTTGTCAGAAAAGTCATATGCGTAGTACTCGCAACCGACGTGTAATGCTCTAATTTGAATGGCAAGTAAATTGCTGGGTTGGAGCGGTGCTGGTGCGGTGCTTGTCAAGTGAGCCACGACCTTTAGGCTTGATGTTTGAACGTGAACGAGGCAAAAGGATTAGCAGGCGGGCCCCTTCCTTTATCCTGACATCTCTTTGATTGAGGCGCGCGTGGAACACGAACGCGCCGTCGACACGGCCTATCGTCATAAGACGGACGGACGGCTAGCTAGCCCATAGCTCACCGTCCACAGGCCCGCGTCTACGGTGGCCGGTAGCCACCACGTGGCCCCCGACGCCCGGTGCGTCTCCCGCGGCGGCTGGAGCGAGAGGCTCTCTCCCTCTCGCATTCCGCCACCTCCTTCGCTAGCATGACTGCTTCGTAGAAGGAGGTGACGGCTTCCCATTCCGTCTCGCTTCGGACCATGGATTGAACCAGGGCCGGACGCGAGAGGTCACCGCCGCCGATCGCCGCTACGAGGACACGGCGTTGCTCCGCCCACGCGGGGCAGACCTCCATCGTGTCCTCCGGTCGATCCTCGCAGTGGAGGAAACAACCGGGCGTTTCCTCCCGCCCGATTCTATGCAGGAACCTCCCGAAACATCCGTGTCCGGTGAGGACCTGCGTCAGGCGGAAGCTGAGGACGCCGTGGCACCTCTCAAGCCACTCCTCAAAGAGGGGACTTATCGCCACTGTCGTGGCGTGCCCTGCAATAGACGTTACCCTGAGGCGTAGAGCATCGACGTACCCGGGCTGTTAGTCACCGTAAAGTGATATCGACTCAATGTGATACGTAATACCAATATCATGACATTCTCGGTTGTCGTCAAAGTTCGGTGTACAGTACAACCGAAGAAGCTCGTTATATAGTCACTGGGTATCAGAAAGATACGTAATAGCCCTTCTGGACCGTTTCTCAACTGGACCAATTAGCAACTGGACAGAGCTTCAGTCCATCCAGCTCGTACTAGGGCCTCAGAAACCCTATTTTCAGCAGAAAATGTTCACGTTAAATCACGTGGAAATGGCATGACTATAATTAATATCTAAAGCAGCGCAAAGAGCAAGATTTGTTATTTAAAAAAAAAGTACTTGAACTATGCAGATAACAATAATTATTACTGTGTTAAACTAATACTCGTAACAAGAACCTTTGACCGCAACGCAATTACATAATTTAAATGTGCGAATTTAGATACGGTCTCTCGGTTATCTTTTTTTTTTTCATTATGTGTTAAGTACGTATTAACAAACAAAAAATATGTATGTAGTAGGTATATCAACTGTCTTGTGTCCACGATACAAGCCTCGTTGCTTAGTGTGGCACTAGATGGCGCTGTGTGTAATGTCCAGTGATATTTATTTTTATTTTATGTAAAGTAGGTTCGGTGTTCTTATACATTCGTGCTAATAAAAAGGCACTGCAACACCTAAAAGCCAGCCAGAATCAACAGTGGCGACCACCAGAAAAGCGCCTAGAGAATGAAGCTCGACAAAGTCCCAGAGAAACAATTCAACTGTGTTGGATACAACGAAATTCAACAGAAAAGAATAGCAGAGGACTAGGAAAAACGGTTTGTTCAACAGATTACTAATGAAAATGTTGATACCGGTAAGATCATGACTGGTCAACGTCTTTCGATACCCACTTAGTAATAAAACCCGGAGTTTGTTTACTCACTTCATACCTTGAACCGTGGGATATACAATGAACCCGCGAGTACTACGGCCGGGTAAGTAAATAACCAAGTAAGTAGGTATAAAGAATAATCAAGAAGTACCTAGTTGACGTATAGCCACAGATAGTAGTACTAGCGTAGATAGCTTTGGAAATGATAGCTTTGTAGAAAGAGAGAAATACGCACTCAAGTGCAATGTAAACAACGTGAGAAGGAACGTTGAGTTAGACTGACCCAACATAGTTGGAGAAAAGGCTAGGAGATGATGATAGAGAATAGGCTTGTTAACTGAAAAAATCTAATTAGTCCGTCACTTAGATTACTTATCAAAAACTATTTCACCCGTATTTTTTTTTTTGTCATATAAACCAAAATTGACGAAGATACGACGCTTTTAAAATTCCCAATACGTCACTGTTCGGTATCATTCTTAGTGAAATCTGACGTCACGAGCCCCCACTCCCGAGTTTTGATGCGTTTTATCTTTGTCAATATTCGTTGATTTACAAAAACAGAAAATACGTGTCCATTATTTTCCAATAATCTAACTGACGGACTAAATAGATTTGCTATTTATTGATGGTGGAAACAAGCCTATTGGCAGAAATCAGGAAGTCGTACTGGGCTGACTCGGATGAAGGTTCAGGAAAACGATGATGATGCTTAGGGCTCGGATACATATGTGCCAAAAATCCCAAAATATGTACATATAATGGTACTCCCTTGATTGTCCTAAAATTTTCTGTCCGAAAATCATTATCCATAACACGTTTACTATAAACTTCAGTAACCATAATGTTCAAAACACCGAAATTATGTTTTACATTACTAACTTTACTTCTAATACTATTTTGTCATAATATCGAATACTATAATAATTGAATCTCCTAATTTTACATGACATAAAGTCGTATGTCCTAAGTATTGTATCACATAACGTGTATGATTCCGAATGGTCATTTATTAACCTAACTTTTAGGGATTTTTTAGGGACTAACAGTCGCTAAAAAATCCCTAAAAGTTAGGTTTTAGTGACAGAAACGAATTGCTGTAAATCCGACTCCACGCAGTCTTGTCTGCCCTACCCCAAGAGTGTTATTTAAAATCGCGTAGGCGCGGAGGGGCGAGGCGGGCCGCGAGTTGAGGAGCAGGTGGTTGTAACACTCGCCGCCGCGGCTGAGGCTGGCCGGCGAAGCCGGCCAGCAAGCCGAAGCTGCGGTGGTGAGCGTTGAACCCATCTGCGACGATAAGCTCGCGTGAGGCCGCCGGAGCCCCGCAGCGCCGGAGCCGTGACAGAAACCATGCCTGCTGCATGATGCTTGCTCGTTTGCATGCTACATGCTTGCTTGCATACTGTATGCTTGCTTGCAAGCTGCACGCTTGCATGCATGCTTGCTTGCTGCATGCTTGCTTGTTGCATGCTTACTTGCTGCATGCTTGCTTGCTTGCTGTGTGCTTGCCGCATGCTTGCTGCATGATTGCTGTATGCTTGCTTGCATTACATGCTTGCTACATGCGTGCTGCATGCTTGCTGCATGCTTGCTTGCATTGCATGCTTGCTTGTTACATGCTTGCTTGCTGTATGCTTGCCGCATGCTTGCTACAGGCGTGCCGCATGCTTGCTGCATGCTTGCTTGCATTGCAGGTCAACGCCTACATACGATTAAACATTTACTTAGGACTTATGACTTTTATTGAAAACGATTTTATGTCTTTTGTATATTACTGATTGTAATACTTATGACAAACGGATTTAGAGCTTATTATATTTAGGGATTTCAACTTTATGGCATATGATATTATGTGATTTAAAGTTCGGGTAAATTATCATTCGGACGAATGATGATTATGACAAAAAATATTATGTCATTTTAGATTATGGATTAAGAAGTTACATAATACGATAGAGAACCACATATAATATGTGTCTAAAAAACGGAAATATGGAAAAATATGGACTAAAAAAGACAACTATTACCACTTTATTCACTTTATTGTATTATAATTGTTTGAAAAAATGTATAAAAAACAGCGAAATTAAATTGTTTAAGTAGCTAAAATTTAGTTTGCCTCGTTATTCGAGTTGTTGCAGTATACATTACGTTTCTTCAAGTTTTCAAAATTTAAGCTCCGTCTATTTGATTGGAAAAACGCTTTATATTTACTGAATGACCTCTCTACGTCACAGGAAGTAACTATATAGCGCAATGCCTCCTCTGGATTGCCGTTTGGTGTTTCACTGAGAATATTGTTATTTTTTTGTAGCGTCGTAAATCCTTTATCTTTTTCGAGGACAGACCTTATCTGCATCGATAGAAAAATTGCTCACGAGTCCCGCACGACTCTACCTACATGCGTGTATGCCGCTAAACGACAATTTATTCCCACGGCACGGCGCTATGGAAGCAAAAATTAAGCAGTTTACATATTTATCCGAGCCCTAATGATGATGATGATAATTTAATATTATTAAGTAATGTAATGGTTGCAATCGCAAATGCTGAGTATGAGGTCCCTGATTCAATTCCCGGGTATGGCAAATTATAATTGGGTTATTCCATCAGGAATTTCTCACGCCAAGGAGTCAGGATACTCAGGATTGCTGCCCTGTTGATGGCAACAACGAAAGGAAGTTGTAGGTGTACTAATATGTACACTACTCTACACTTATCACATTTTAACCATAATTTTTTTTTATGTTTTGTCCTGTCGGGCTAATAAATGCTTTTTCATTACTCATACTCGGAAAGTAGGTTTGAAGTTGCCTGAGGAGCGGGCTGAAAGTAATACTTTTCAGCCCTAGGGAGAATCACTTTCAACTGACAGCTGTCACATTATTAAAAAAAATCTAGTTCTACTTTCACATTTCTATTGAACCATGTTCCGACTTCTATACAGCCTGTAAATTACAGCGCGATGTAAAATTGAAATAACATAAAATTCAGTATTAATTAAAGAATATAATTATTTTAAATAACTTAGTTATAATTTAGTTACAAATATTTCTTTAGAATAACAAAAATTTGGGCAAAATATTTACTATTTTTTCAGTGACTATAGTGAAAATAAAGGCTGAATAGCCGGCCACAGAAAAAAAACAAATAGGCGGGAAAGCGGCAATCCGATCTTCAATTTTTTTTCGAGTGGTTTTGTGTTTTTGTTTTTATTTTCCTTGTATTCGTAATGAAAAGCATAGTGTTTACCTCGGGTTAAAGACTTCTTTAGTCCCTCGAGCTATTAGCGCCCGCGCTACGCTTGGGCGCCAAACCCCGTCTCGGGACTAAATAAGTTACTTTCACCCCTTGGATAACAATGTACTATTTCTTTCTATCTTTCTTTTCTTACACCGCTGCCTAACTCTTCGTGGTTTACAGGCGTCATCATCTGTCTAGCCTTTTCCCAACTATGTTGGGGTTGGCTTCCAGTCTTACCGGTCGCAGCTGAATACCAGTATTTTACATAGCGCGACTGCCTATCAGACCTCCACAACCCGGTTAGTACTGAGTAATACAATAACCCTTGGTAAGACTAGTTGACAGACGGGACCAACAGCTTAAGGGGCCGGCGGAGCATGCGTTTTTCATACAAACGTAATACCAAAATAATATGAAAATCAAACATGTTCTTAAGGTAGTGTGTATTTATTTCGATTGGATTACAGAATATCTATGTTCCCAAATGTATTTTTAGAGAGGACAATGATACAAAGACGAGATATGGGGAATTTAAAATTTCTATAGAAAACTTATTTTTCTTATAACTCTTATTCTTATTCTTTATTGCACACAAAAATAACAACAAATATACATATTACTTGCAATAATATAGCTTATGTACAAAGGCGAGCTTAACCCAGAGTTGGGTTTTCTTACAGCAAACCTAATTTTGAAAGCGAGATTTGCAAAAGAGGATATACTTACGTATAACTCTTGTTAAAATCAGTGTCTAATCAAAATATATAATTGGGAACCTAGATATTCTGTAATTCAATCGAAATAAATACACACTACCTTAGGAATATTTTTAATTTACAAATTATTTTGGTATTACGTTTGTATGAAATACGCATGCTCCGCCGGCCGGCCCCTTAACGTGCAAACCAAATCGACCCGAGCGGCTGATATTATTTAGCAACGAGTTATGATATTATCAATTTTAGCAGTAGTGCTGTGGAAAGCAGGTCTCTTAATAAATTGAAACGTCGAAAGAAGCACATGCGTGGCAAATGAAATCATTTAGATATAGATAGGATGTAGTACACTGTATGCGGGAAAGCCCTTAATATATGTAGATTTAGTACATATTTTATTAGTAGATAAAGAATATTGATGATTAGTTCAAATAATGTATTTCCAGGTATTAAATAAATACCTGTGTGTGCTTGTCATACTGAATATTTCTTTTGAAGATGATTCATTTCCCAACATAATTTAATTACTCTGACAGTGTTGAAGATTTGTTTTTTTTCTTCGATATTATGTAACGGGCAGACCGTATCTCAGCACCAAAGACTAACTCTATGCTCAGAACTAACTGGGTTGTGGAGGTCAGATAGGCAGTCGCCCCATGTAAAATATTTGATATTCAGCTGCCTCCGGTTAGACTAGCTGGAATTTTAAGCCGACGGTATCGGTAGCGGTACGGTACATTTCCTCCGTCACTCGGAAAGCACGTGCCGGCTGTCATTTGTAGCTCATTGGCAGTCGTTACAGGTAGTCAGTGGCCCGAAAATCTGACAACCAACCTTACCAAGGGGTACCTTATTACCCAGTACTAACTGAATTCTGGAGGTCAGGCAGTCAGTTCAGCTGCATCTGGTTAGATAAGGCTTTGCCCAATAAAGTTAAGAAAAGGCTTTGCAGATGATGAATTAAAAATAATCCTCTTTACAACTCTAAGATCATCTAAATATCTTCTCTACATCACTTAGTTTTACATAGGTTTCATCAGTTGCAAACACTTATAAAAATAAATCCTCAAACCAGTTCTTCTAATGGCTCTAGTTTTTTTCACATGCTCGTTTGATGATAGTCATTATGTGATGTTGAAAATACTTATAACAATCTAAATCTTGAACAACCCGTTTGGTTTGGTGGAACCTCTTTTGAATATCATTGTTGTCTGTGGACGAACATATTTTTCGCATTTATATGAGTTCTATTCTCGAATTTTAAACATTTGTCAATAGACAAATTATTATTATATGTTAACATCGATCACTAATAAAGAACTTAGTGATCGATGATGTTGACAATAAAACAAGCCGTGTTCGTGAGACCTAAAAAAAAAAAACAAAAGTATTCTGTTACCATTCTTATACATCTGTTTTCTCTTTCCTTCAGAAAGTCTGGATGGGTCCGTGGTTTAGGCCCCCAGTGGTCGAGGCACCTGTGGCCGACGCCCCTAATTAGATTAATTTAAGTAATTTTCTCTTGTTTTTGTGCTTTTTCAGTTAGTACAGCCAATGAATTTGTGCAATAGGCTCGCCCAATTACATTGGTGATGGTACTTAAACATACCTGGATAAAATGTGGTTGCTATGCCTCTGCCTAACCATTTCGAGATACAGCGTGATATTACGTACCGTCCACGGTTTTTTTTGCTCCTCAGAGAAATGTTTATAACGATCAACAGCAATGAGTCTAAGGTCAGCAGGTCATCAACACCGTCAGGTCAACGATTGTATAAATGTACAAAATTGCCGGAATTCGCGTATATTTAGTTTATTAACAGCTGGTCTGATAACGCGGTCAATGAAACGTTTGCACAACATGCTGTTGCTACGTTTTTCCTTGATTTATTTGAAAGTCAATGTTGCCCACAGATTACTTTTTAAATTGTGAACAAGTCACAGCCAGTCATGATTGTCTTGCTCGCGACTACGTCCGCGTATGTGATTAGCTCTGCTAATATGCATGATATAAAACAGGTTGTAAACTACCTCATCACTAAGCTGTCAACCAAGCATTCTGTACATCAAACTAAGTAACTTTACTTAAAAAATATTGCTGGGAGACGACTTTTATTTTGGGGCGAAAATTCATGTTCTGTGATAGAACTCAATGTAACGCACTCAAAACATTGTCCTGATGGTTGGATTGAATAGTACGGGGTCGTGGAGGTGTTAAAAGTAAAAATCTTACATTAAAAACTTGTACTAAAAAAAACTTGTCAAAAAGTTGGAACTTTGACCCCCAACATCTCTGCAACTAGAAGGTTCCCAGGTGTGGTGTAGAACAAAAAGGTGCGAGTCAGACTCGCCCATGAAGGGTTCCGTAGCAGCAAGTAACATAATAAGAACAATTAAGCCCCACAATTAAGTTGTTTGTTTTCTTCATCTACGTTTATTTATTGTTTTTTATCTTTCCTCACTTTTTATAATTTGTTGTATATATGTATTTATTGTTTGGGGCGAAAATTCATGTTCTGTGATAGAACTCAATGTAACGTACTTAAAACATTGTGCTGATACATGGATTCAATAGTACGGGGGTCGTACAGGTGTTTAAAGTAAAAATCTTACAGGAAAAACTGGTATTTAAAAAAATTACTTGTCAAAAAGCTGGAATTTTGACCCCCAATATCTAACTCCATAACTCTATCTCCGTAACTAGAAGGTTCCCAGGTATGGTGACTGTCGAAAAAAAAAAATGATCGCAATGACGAGGAGAACAAGTGGTTTTCGGATTCGTTAAGAGGTGTTTTACACCCTTTATATTTTTTTAAGTCGCAGCGGCGGCGCAGCGGTAGTGAGGCTGCCTTACGTTCTTAGGGTCCCAGGTTCGAATCCCGGTAGGAGCAAATGTTTGTGTGATGAGCATGGACATTTGTTTCCGAGTCATAAATCAGTATGTATTTACAAAAGCTAAGAACACGTGATCTCCAACGTGGTCACGTTGAACAGCGACGTGGATGATTTTGATGTCCTGAAATTCTTTTCCCTTTTCATACTCGTAAGTAAGTACATATTATTTTAATTATGTCTCGATGCAGTTATTTTTACTACTATTGAATTTTACTTACAGGGTGTTAGTGGGTTTTGTTAGATAGTTTGATTATTAGCTAGTTAATCCCTATATATATGTATCGGATTTAGTTAACAATTTTAAGGGTTTTTATTTTTTTGCACGAAACCCTTTTTCTGTTCTTAAATGAAAGCAGCTTAAGTTATTGCAACAGCTATCTGCTAATAAAAGTCCCATTAAACTCGGTACAGTCGTTTCGGAGAAATACATATAGCCGGAACAGACAGACAGACAAAGAAAGTTACTCTAATCAAGAAAGTTTTCCAAGCCAAACTTTATAAAAAGTTAATCAACAACAAACACATCATCAATCTTCAAGGCCTGTTTTTCTTCCGTATTCCCTGACAAACTGGGGCCTAATTCTGCTATTTTATTAAATTCGTCACTCCAACACAATTCCATTATCATCCCATTGTCATTTTGCTTAAAGTTCGTAATCTGCTAAATTCACAATGGTCGGTCAATGGTCTCGTAATAAAATTGTGTTTTAATGGCATTTTCGTATTGTCATTATTATAAAACCCTTAGTACATATGGTTTTCGAAATCTACTACTAAATGCGAACATTTATTCATGCCAGATTTCATGTACGAGATTAATATTCTATGACATTTCTTTCAATGGAGTGTCAGTGGTTGTTCATTGAGAAGTCATAATGGGGCCATTATGATAGTAGAATTAACAAACTTGTCAAAATTTGACAGAACTTGATCATTAAGAAATCAATGATCGAATACTCTGACACTATTGTAATAGCAGAATCGAAGCCCTGGTATTTTGGAAAGTTAAACACTCTTTCTTGGAATTAAATCGCCTTGTTTCCTTGTAGGAAACCCGTTGGTACGGTCTTTACTTTATGAGAGTACGTTTAGTACGAGATGGTACTTATTGATTCAGGGTACAAAGGTATTGAAAAGGCTTGTTTCCACCATCAATAAATTGCAAATCTATTTAGTCCGTCAGTTAGAGTATTAGAAAATAATGGACACGTATTTTTTGTTTTTGTAAATCAACGAATATTGACAAAGATAAAACGCATCAAAACTCGGGCGTGGGGGCTCGTGACGTCAGTAGGTACCTACTCACTATGAATCATACCGAACAGTGACGTATTGGGAAATTTAAAAGCGTCGTATCTTCGTCAAGTTTGTTTTATGTGACAAAAGAAAAAATACGGGTCAAATATTTTTTGATAATCTAAGTGACGGACTAATTAGATTTTTTCAGTTAACAAGCCTATTTTATACAGTGTAATTATTCCATACATTATACAGAATGGCACATAATAAACGTAGAACCTTTTGTATGGTGTCACAGACCATAAAACTGAACATCTTTTGTTTTATGACTTGGAAATTATAATAACAATTTTTTAGTTTTACCGCATACATTTCACAATTTTACGGTTACACTACGATATAATATTATCTACCGGAAAATAATGCGTTAAATTGTAAGCAGTACCTATGTTCGGTTGACAATCCATCGAGAGTTTACAATCTCGCTAGATAGATTCATTCTAACGGGTTTTACAATTTTACGGTAACATATACAATAGAGTACCATTGCGTTCACTGACGGTTGACTGATTTTCACCCTTATGTCCTAAATTATCATCATCATTCCTTTGCCTTTAGGCCAATTCATTTAGGGTAGGCACTAATTAGACACCTCCCTTTTTTTCAAACTTATGTCCTGGGAAAGTGTTACGAGTATAACTGTCTGTGAACACGATATACTGCTCTGACAAGAAAGTAACGGGAAAAGATCAATAATACACAAAATGTTTGTTATTCATCCAAAATTTTTATCACCTTCAAAGTATGCTCCTTCAGAAACGATACACTTACGCCAACGAATAATCCAATCATCAAAACATTTTTTAAACGCTGTTTCCGGAATTGGACTTCAGTTCTCGCCGCGAATTCTTTTTTTTTTTCGGTTTCGGTTTAGTTGGAAGGCGCTACTCCGAAGCTTGCTGACTAGTTTGCATGTCAAACAAATAAACCCATGTCTCATCACACCAGTAACAATGCGTTTCATGAATGTTGGGTCGAAATTAACTCGTTCTAACATGTTTTCAGCGACTCTCATGCGATTGAGTTTTTGGGGAAAATTCAGGTCTTTTGGCACTAGCCGAGCGATTAGCACCCAAATGATTTGCTAAAATGGTACGGATCGACTCGTGAGATACAGAAAGTTCGGCGGCTATCTCTCTCAAAGTTGAATGAGGATTTTACATTGCTTGTCCAGTCTCTTAGCGACAAACTTAGGCAGTGGTTGAGGCCAATGTATTTTTTACAAAATAGTATAGCCATTTGCTTATGACTGGCACAGGAGGCCCGAGGCGTCTTATGCCAGTCGCGCGGACACCGACACGCCCCTTTGCCACTTCTCCTGTTTTTTTTTTATATTTTTATGGTTGTGCCAATCTACCTACCAACAACAAAAAAAAAAGAAAATTTGAATTTGGAACGATAAACAAATCATTCATTCCCGATACTTTTTTGACTGAATGTATATAGTAAGTAGGTACATCCGCCAATTCCTTCTAGGAAAATACAGATGCTATGTTCTGTTATGTTTATCAATATTTATTCATTTATGTACCTATGTGTGGTTGTCTATGGTGCGATCGCGGCGCGAGTCGTGTTCTGTATTTCCGTATCAAAAGCAGTGCAAATTCAGTGTGTTTAAGTGTTTACTTACCACCTTTGTGTTAAATAACATCCGAAAACTCACACAAACTGTTATCTACTTGTAAATACGCTGATTTGTGCTGCAAAATCACATTTTGCAATAGTTTGCAATAGAAAAGTGCCATAATATTCTTATACCCCACATAGGTACTAAAAACTAAGAACTGACAAGTGTGTCAAATTAATTTTCAATAATTTCAATGTTATACCCACCACAATTGCAATATTTAAATATGTCACTTGTAAATGACAATCTGAGTGTTGCCAGATGAGCAAAAAGCCCCCAATACTAGGGAATAATGTCCCAACCACGGGAAACATGTCGAACAAAAATATGGTGCAACAGGTATTTCACCCTGGCCTCTTTGTCAATCAAAAAAAGTCCTCATCAATGGAATAATTAAATTAATAACGCAAAAAACTTCAAAACAAAGCGAATGGCAAAATGTCACCCGTCACAAAAGGAACAACAGCAGTCCCGAAAAGTCTCTGAGAAAACAAGCGAAAACAGACTATTGGCTAGGACCTACAACAGATGGGCCTGTTGCTACTCAAAACAGATTTGAAGGCCTTGAAGATGAAGTGATTATACTTGAAGAAAGTCAATCCAAGCCTACAAAACCGCCCCCTATTTTTGTCTCAGGTGTGGGAAACATCAACCCTCTCACAAAACTTTTAGATGCAGTAGCAAACAATGACTACCATATTAAAGTTACTAATAACGATCAAGTGAAAATACAACCAAACACACCTGAATCTTACAGTAAAACAGTCAAAAATCTGGACGAAAAAAATACTGAATTTCACACCTATAAGCCAAAACAAGACCGGAGTTTCAAGGTTGTCATAAAAAATCTCCATTGGTCAACAGACACAGGTGACATAAAAACGGAATTGCAACTCCTTGGACATGAACCCACCAACATATGGAACATTAAAAGCCAAACGTCCAAAAAACCACTTTCTCTGTTTTTTCGGACAGACAGGATCAAGGTGACTTCCAGTACGGATCTCTCATCTGACCATTCTTCAATACTCATCGAGCTATCGGACATTGCTACTCAAAAGGAGGTAAATTGCACCTTACAAAATCGAAAAACCAACTGGGACTTATACAGACAGGAACTGGAAAATACAAACATCCTGCTTAACTCAGAGGAAGATATAACAGATGCAGTTGAGCTCTTCACTCGTTGCATTCAATCTGCCACTTGGATTGCAACTCCCACGGAACGGTCGCGTCAATGTTGGGCTGTCCCTCAAAAAATTAAAGATCTTATACAACACAAAAGAAATCTTAGAAAGCAGTGGCAGACACACCGATGTCCACAGTCTAAAAAAAAACTAAACATCTTCACCAAACACCTGAAAAGAGTACTACACAAAAACAAAGACGACGAAACTTATAAGTATCTAATCAATCTATCACCGACAACAGCTACTAACTATTCCCTATGGAAATGTACATCCAAATTGAAACAGTCCGTTCGTGCCAATCCGCCAATAAAAAACAACCATGGAGAATGGTCAAGAAGTGACTCGGAGAAGGCAAAAACATTCGCAAAATACCTTCGCAAAGTTTTTACACCTAACAGTCGTGAGGTTGAAAATCAAGAAGAAAAATTCATACATGACTCTTTAAACACAACAAATCAGCTCGATCCAGCTATTAAGCCATTCACTGTTGGTGAAGTAAAGTACATGACATGATTCACAAGAAACTAAACCCAAAAAAGGCACCAGGTTACGATCTCATAACAGGTAAATGCATTAAGGAACTACCGGACAATGCTATATCCTTTTTAACCCAGCTGTAAAATGCTATGCTGAGAAGAAGTTACTTCCCACCACAGTGGAAGGTGGCTTCAATTATAATCATCTCTAAACCTGGGAAACCTCAAGAAGAAGTAACTTGATATAGACCTATAAGTCTCCTACCAATACTTTCAAAACTGTTTGAGAAACCGTTTTTTCAAAGGCTGCTACCCATTCTTGAGGAAAGAAAAATAATACCAGAACATCAATTTGGGTTCCGCGCAAAGCACTCCACAATGGAGCAAGTACAACAGACTGGTTGAAAAAATACACAACACTCTTGAAGCTAAGCAGTACTGCTCAGCTGTATTCCTGGACGTAACTCAGGCATTTGACAGAGTATGGCATGAGGGCGTCCTGTATAAGGTAAAGACTCAATTACCGACCAGTCTGTTATTACACCCTTATAAAATCATACTTGGCAGACAGGCATTTCCTAGTAAAGCAGGGAAGTGAAGTAAGTGACCTGAACCCTATATTGTCAGGGGTACCACAAGGAAGTGTGCTTGGTCCTATCTTGTACCTGTTATTTACGGCAGACCTATCAGTTCGAACAGGACGACCAAAACAATGGCGACCTATGCAGATAACACTGCAATAATGACATGTCACGAGGACCCATCAAAAGCGTCTGAACTCCTACAAGAAGACCTAAGACTTGTTGAACAATGGACAAAATTATAGCGTATTAAAATAAACGAATCAAAATCTGCACACGTAAAATTTACGCTTCGTCGGGGAGTTTGGTCACCTGTAACATTGAATGGCACTCTAATACCACAAACTGATGATACAAAATATCTGGGTATGCATATTGACAAAAGATTGACCTGGATGAAACACATCTTTACCAAAAGAAAACAGCTTGGCCTACTATTAAGACAGCTATATCCACTGCTATGATACAAATCAAAACTAAATCTAGAGAACAAGCTGCTTATCTACAAATGTATACTTCAGCCAGTATGGACCTACGGCATACAACTTTGAAGGACTGCCTCAAAATCAAACTTGGGAATTCTCCAAAGGTTCCAGTCCAAAGTCTTGAGGCTAATTACGAGTACAAAGGCCCCCTGGTACGTTACAAACAATATCCTGCACAGAGATCTCCAAGTCACTACAATCGAAGAAGAGGCGTTTAGGTATACCAAAAGATATCAGTACAGACTAACCAAGCATCCTAACAACCTAGCAAGACTGCTTATGTCCAGGAAACCTCATGTGAGGCGATTGAAGAAAAGGATACCACAGGACACAATAACATCAAGTTAAACCTAAGAGAGGATGCATCACTGGATGCATACCCGGCAAGTCTCACTGCGAGATATCCAAAGTACAGCTGATTGTCCTTAAACTGGGACAGATTGCAGTAGAAAAAGGGTTTTAAATAAAAAAAAAATGTAGGTACCTATGTGAAATCTTTGCAAACCTCTTTGTACCACTGACGCAAGTACTTGGGTACCATGGCTGCCTTGAGCGAAAAATTTAGCTGCACTTCATTGATGCAGGTCGTAACCTGCATCAATGAAGTGCATCCACTTGAAGATACCACTGACTGAGCGCTCCACTTGAAAATAATCTTTCAGTCGGCCCCGGCCTTTTTATTGTGCATTAAAGAATATAAATCAAAAACATAATAAAACACAAATCAGTGCAATCTTAGTCTGAGTAGGAAAAACATAATCTTCCTGACCTCGGAGATCGGAGCCATTGGTGCAGAACATGTTATTAATAGTACAGTTTACAGAGGAGCCCTTGGCCAAATAATAACAGCCGTTCGGGTCGATCTTTAGCCGTGCTTGCGTGCTTGCCTACTCACATACCAAGTTCCCCCCGTGCCTCGGCTGTTGGTCCCGGCTGTCATTTGTAGATCTTTGACAGTCGTTGCAAGTAGTCAATGACCCAAAAAGTCTGACAACCAGTCTTACCAAGGGCAAGGGGTATCGTAACACAAACATTAGTTTACTAACGAAAAACATAAAAACATAAGTTACTAAAACATTAGTTTTTAAGAACATTGTTACTTACAAAATATGGACATAGTCTGAAATAAATGTTTATAATAATAATAATTACCCAGTACTAACTGCATGGGTTGTGGCGGTAAGATAGGCAGTGGCTCCATCTAAAGTACTGGTAATCAGCTGCATCTCGGAAAGAGTACATATTTTTGCTCTTCGATATCTGAGTGCAAAGGCCGTTTTTATCCTCTAGCTAGAAGAATAAAGTAAATTGAATTTAGAATATCATGTGCACTAAGTATGTGAATTCAAAACATCATTAAACCCATTAACTTCTACCTCCATGGTGCCAAATTTATCATTCAACCTTTTTTTAATTTGTTAAAAACTCAGACTCGGAACCTTCTTGGTGTATTTTTTTTTTATTTTGTAGTATAAGCGTAATGATAACATACTGACGCGCGTTACTTTAAATTTTTCTTAATTTGTTATAATTTAAAGATTATTCTGTAATATTTACCTATCATAATGTAGTTAATACCTAAACTGAAATAAAAGTATCTTGTGATTGTAATTGTTTTTTTTTTTGCATTTAACTTAGTACATTTCCTCGCTGAGGTGGGATGAAAAGTTACGTGTTACACTCGAGTGCAAAGATTTTTCACCTCGTGCTCTTTTGATTCCCTCGCTAACGCTCAGGATTCAATTTTTTCAATCCTTCGCTTGCTCGGTCATCAAAATTGAGCACGCGGCTAAAAAGCAACTTTGCACTCCTCTATAACAAATAACTATTAACGGTAGCCGTAGGACTCAATGTAACGCACTTATAGTGCTGATGTTCGGATGCATTTAATAGTAAATGGGTCATGAAGGTATTTAAGGAAAGGTTTTAAACTCAAAACCAGGGATTTAAAAAAAAATCCTGAATCTTGAATGAAATTTCTACCCCCCAATATCTCCGTAACTAGATGTTTCCCAGGTGAGGTCTAGAACAAAAAAAAAATACCGCAATGACGGGCAGAGCAAGAGTCTTCCCTATGTTAAAACTGGATTATAAACAATTTTCCATTTTAGTAATGCCGTCAACTTCAGAATGAAAGTACTTTTCGTAATAAACATAAACCAAAACGGTTTCCTTCAATTTACGGAACAGTAACTTATACCTGATGCCGGATTGCCGGCAATACAACGAAGGTTACACACACATTCTACTGCATTTTAAATTCGCGTCATCATTGACGTCACAAAAATGCCAGTGCTAAATATAGCGTTGTCCGATTTGACAGATGTGTCAATCTTCTCACACGCAAGTACACTTCACCCAACTTATGTATGCAGGCGGGAAAACACAGAACTAACATAAATGTACCAAGTTTGACATAACGATGTAAATTTTCTTGACTATCAACGCTGCCTTGAACTGCACACTTAAATTGGTTGTTCTGTCATGTGGAATAAAAGTGTATTTTCTGAACCAGGTCACATAAATAACAGAAATGATTACACATAAATGCACGCGTTGTTTCCTTGAGGGTAGCCAGAGGCTAGAGTGCGCCACTTGCTATGATCCTAATGATCCTAACGTACTGCTTTCGCCTTGTTTACTTTCACAGACAACACAAAAAATATACAGAGTGGAATTTTTCAATGCCACCTGGAGGGAAAGTACTCTAAATACTGGAGATAGTTTATTTTAAAATAAACATATCAACATTCACAGATTTTTGAAACACTTTCCAGGTGTCATTCAAAAAATCGACCACCCTGTTCATTCCATTCATTATTATGCATGTCTGACCCATACGATATGTGGGTGTACCATACACTTCTGTGTTTTGCCAGTTCCGTTTTTTTTTTTCATTTAATAAGGGATGGTTGATGGCAATAGGCTCGTTATTGCCATCAACCCGGTACAAATGCAGGTCTAGGGCTGGGGGCACTACCTTTTTTTTTTCGGTTGGGAAATCATCCCACACTGGGCGGAGCGGGAGGGAGTGTCAGACTTTTACTGACTAAAAACCATCTATGTTCCTTCCTCGCCCCTTACGTTCCAGGGCCACGGTATAGAACAGTCCCGCAACCCGTACCGCAGGTACTACTGAGAGATCACTGGCGAGTAATGTCAATGACACTACCCGACTTGGGAATTGAACTCATGACCGAACACAATACCTACACAACATAAAATTAATAAATACAAGTATACACAACATAAAATTAATATATATAAGTAATAAAGCCAAGTTAGTTAATGGAAAACACACTTACACAGTAACACACACATTACTCCTGCCCGGCTAGCATGGGCAGGGGATAAAATTTTATCCACCGGTTATTTCCACTGACAAGGGACAAAATACAAACAAAAGTGAAAATAACCGGTGGATAAAATTTTTATCCCCTGCCCATGCTAGCCGGGCTGTAATTAATGGAATGCAATTTTTTTGGGACGTGCCCGCTACTCTATTCCCAAACCACTGTAACTCCTGAAAACCAGAATCAACAGTGGCGACTACCAGAAAAGCGCCGAGACAATGAAGCTCGACGAAGTCCCAGAGAATGGATTAGAATAACTGTCTAGTTAACTGTGTAGTTGTTCTAGTAGGTCACTATAGTGACAGACTTATATATCTGGATATCAACACTATTGTTGGTAAACTAAAGTCGACACGGGGTAAGGTGTATCTACCTATTGTATGTAGACACAAAATAGCTCGGCTATTATCTTATAGTATTCACACAGACATAAATAGTATGTCTAAGTTTAGTTATATTATTAATACATCGACAATTAGTAATTCTACTAATGTTCAGGTGACTGGCATAAATGAATATGGCACTAGTGCTATAAATGTTTACACACATTGTACTGGAGAGGATCCATCTGTCACCGTGGAAAATTCTCAATTAGGGTTTATTAGTGATAGGGTCTTGTTGTCAGAGGATGGCACGGGAGTCTCCGGCCTCACTCCATATATTAATTTAAACTAGAAAGTGAGACAACAGAAGATACCATTAACAATATTATTGTTAATCCTACCAACAACAAGGTATCTTCTTGCACTCAACTAGTTAGTAAAAAAGGGCCTCAGCAGAACACCTTAAAATTATTCCACCAAAATATCCAAGGCATTTCTTCCAAATTATTAGAAATTGAATTGTTTTTAGAAAGTAGTAAGTTTGACATTATTTGTTTTACTGAACATTGGCTAAAGGATTACCAAATGCTTATTAATTATGAGAACTATATGGTGGGTAGCTGCTTTAACCGTAAAACTATGCTTCGTGGAGGTTCCCTAATATTAATAAAAAGTAGTTTTGAATATAAGCAACGTAATGACATAGTAGGTCTCTCGGTTGAACATTGCGTCGAACTGTCCTGTGTTGAGCTAGATAAGCATGTAGTTGTGTGTGTGTACAGACCCCCAAACTATCAAAACTTTTCCTTATTCGAATCAATAATGGAAGATGTCCTGGCAAAACTTGCAGCCAGTAATAAGTCTACAATTATTTGTGGTGATTTCAATATCAATATTTTAGAAGAGAATCCAAATAGCAGTCGGTTATTAAATCTTTTTAAGTCATTTGACTTGACCAACACTTTTATAGAACCTACTAGAGTAACATCATCTTCTGCTACTTGTATAGATAATGTTTTCTGCAATTGTGATTATTTAGATAAAGCCATAGTGAATTGTTTGCCGTCTGACCATAGCGGACAAACTGTAACTTTTAGGTGTAAAACTCCAATACAAAATGTTCAGATTAAATTTAGACCTATAACTTCTTGCAAATTAAATAGGTTTAATATTTCCCTACAGAACAAGTTAAGTGAAATGAGCCAAGAGGATATTAATATAAATCAATTGTATGACCGTTTCTTTTCATTAGTTCACACGGAATTCAACAAAACTTTTGAAAAGAAGACAAAGAGTATTTGCCCTAAATTTATATTTAGTGATTGGGCAACTAGAGGTATCAGAAAAAGTAGGGAAAGGCTATTTGAGCTTTACAGCCTTAAGACTTTTATAAACACAGAAACTTTTAGCAAGTATGTTGCTAAGTATTCAAAGATTTTTAGAAATACTTGCAAGGTTGCTAAAGCCCTGCACATTAGCAACAAGATCAAAACAGCAGAAAATAAAATAAAGACCGTTTGGAAAGTCATAAATAACGAGACTAACAGAAAGAAAATACGTAATAATAGCTATACATTAGATACAGAATGTGGTCCTAAAAGCTCTAATCAGGAAGTAGCTCAAGAATTTGTAAATTTCTTTACCGATATACCAATTAAAACTACGGAGGCCCTTAATTCCTCACCTGAAATCTCAATTGGCTTATTAAAGGCGAATGTATCTGGCTGCCTGGCTGAATTTAAATTTAAACACATTAACCCTATGACAGTTATTAAAGCTTTCCGGCAAATTAAAATCAAACTGACCGAAAATCTATGGGGAATGTCTATCAAAGTTTGTACATCTATACTTGAGACCATAGCCCCGTACTTGGCTTTAATTTTTAATTCATGTGTAGACCAAGGAGTGTTCCCTGATTTAATGAAATACAGTAAAGTCATACCTCTTTTCAAATCCGGGGACAGTAAAGATGCCAATAATTATAGACCTGTATCCGTGTTACCAGTTTTTAGCAAGGTTTTTGAAAAAGTAATGCTTAATCAAATGCTCTATCATTTTAACACCAACAGAATCTTACATGATCAACAGTATGGTTTCACCAAGGGACGTTGTACAACTGACGCCGGTGTAACCTTATTAAAGCACGTTTTTGCTGCGTGGGAAGAGTCCCAAGACGCAATAGGAATTTTCTGTGACCTCTCCAAAGCTTTTGACTGCGTAAATCACGACACATTACTTTTGAAACTGGAGCATTACGGACTAGGTAAACTTGCACTTAGCCTGGTAAAATCTTATTTGAGTGATAGAAAACAACATGTTCAAATAAATGGTGTCAATCCACAGGGTTTGAAAGTAAAAATGGGGGTTCCGCAAGGCTCAATATTGGGTCCTTTCCTTTTTCTAGTCTATATAAATGATCTACCCTATTTATTGAAAAACCAACCACAAAATATGGTGCTATTTGCTGATGACACTTCCCTAATTTTTAAGATAAATAGACGGGTCCAAAATCTAGATGAAGTGAATAATGCCCTACTTCAGGTCCAAAATTGGTTCACAGCAAACAATTTGGTATTGAATGAAAAGAAAACTAAATGCATAAGATTTTCATTAGGTACCGAATGTTAAAAGTAGTGATTGTGAGATAATATTGAATAAAGAGAAACTCGAATTCGTAGATAAAACTGTTTTCCTGGGGCTTACGCTTGATTCAAGGCTACAATGGGGTTCTCATTTAACATCGCTAGCGGGGCGCTTAAGTTCAGCAGCATATGCCATTAGAAAAATCCGTCAATTTACTGATGTAGATACCGCTAGACTGGTCTATTTTAGTTACTTCCATAGTATAATGTCTTACGGTATTTTGCTATGGGGACGGGCTGCTGATGTTGAGTCTATATTTATTCTGCAGAAAAGAGCCATCAGAGCCATATATAATCTTCGTAGGCGCGATTCTCTAAGGGAACTATTTAAGGATATTGGCATCATGACGGTTCATTGCCAATACATCTACGAAAACATAATGTACGTCAGAAAAAATCTGCATCTTTTTGGTAAAAGAGGTGACAGACACAATTACAGTACTAGAAATAGGGACCAACTAGTTCAGCCAGGCTTTAGACTCGCTAAAGTAGACTCATCTTTCATGGGGTACTGTTTGAGATGCTATAATAAAATTCCACAAAGTATTCTTGAACTGAATGAGACGAAATTTAAAACATGCGTTAAACGCACACTATGTAAACAAGCATATTACAAGTTGAGCGATTATATCGCTGATAAAAATGCTTGGCTTAATGCTGGTCCTGCTCCACATGGACAGGGGCGCAAAAATTGATAGCATTAAATGGTATTGTTGGAGCTGCTGAAGATTGTACAAACTTATCTTTGCATTGTATAGATTCAATGTTAGTATTATATAATCGCATAGCCTATATTGTGTGAGTACTATGTACTAGTAAGCTATCATTCACTGGAAACCTACGGCAGTTCTTGACTTGAATGTGCCCTGGCGGTTGAGAGTATGTCATGCTCTCTCAAATGTCTCGCTGATAGTGGCGCGTGTGTCGGACCATTTAGTTCCCTTCAAAATGGTTGAGCTGAATGGTGCTGATCCATGCGTCATGTTCGTGAACGGGCGCTGTCAGTTGTGACTGGTCATCTCTTAGTCGCCATGGTTTATTTGAATTATTTTGTTTTTGAGTTGTATTTTATTTTTGTTTTGCTATGGACACTTTTAACGTGCACATCTTGCTACATTGTTCTCACATAATACACCATCTCAACATGAATGATGTAACCAAGATTTTGTAACAATATTTTGATTTAAAAGAGTGTCCATGGAGTTTCTTGCCCGTTCTTCTCCATAGAGATCTACGCTAGGGAATGGGCAACTACAGTACTTTCACAGTTTTTATGTCTTGTGACTGGGACTGTAGCTACTTTAAATGTTCATTTTTGTTTCGACAATTCAAAAGTGCCTGTAACTGGCCTACTTGAAATAAATGCTTTGATTTTGATTTTGATTTTGTCTTGGATCCGAAATTAATTAGAAAGTATAGCGGAGGAGTAGCAAAAAACCGTAATTTCCACTTCTCTCCATATCAGCAGGAGACAGAACGAAACAAGGCCAATAGACACAAAGGGACGTTTACAACCGGGATAAGCCCAATTGCCTAGCACCACAGATAAATATTAACATTAGTCCTAAATTGTGAGCTGTTATATTTGATTCCAATAATAAGGAATGGTAAGAACGCATGAATGCACGGAAAGTTCTAGTTTCTGCAAGGTCGGTTTCTGTACACTATCCAACATAATATTGCGTTCATTTTGCCAAAGACTGCACTCTCGGAGGGCTAGGCAGAAGATGAAATTGACTGTTCATATTTACGTCCCATATAGGTAACTAGCGGCCCGTGTATTCCCCTAACCCCCTATATTTTCTAGTTATAAATATACGAATAACTAGCTTATGTTACTCAGGGATAACGTAACATTCTAATGGTGAAAGAATTTTTGAAATCGGTCCAGTAGTTTTTGAGTTTACTCGTTACAACCATACGAATAAAGGCGAGCCTTTTCTCAATAACGAATGGAAAAACTCTTGAACAAAAACAGTAATTCATGAAATATGTAGTAACCGTAAGCGACAAGAATATTTACATTGAATCAAGGTAAACACATCTGCATTCTGCAACCCAGGAAAACATTCCAAGGTAACTTAGTTGTTCGGACGAGCGGTCTGCATCGAACGTGGTGAGTAAGGCATTAACTTCTTTTTTTGCTTTAAAATTACTATTGCTTTTATTTTATTTATTTACTGACTGTGCCCCGCGACTTTCGTACGCTAGACATTATCATAAAAATATTACTTCCTTAAATGAATCGGATTTATTTAATAATTTCAGGGTGTTTTGTTTTTTTTTGCACGGTTTCCTATTTTGTAAAATAAAAGTAGTCATAGTTACTCCTTACATCATCAACTATTTGCTAGTAAAATCCCGTCAACATCGGTCTAGCCGTTTCGGAGATTAGTTGGTAAGTAATCTCCGAAACGGCATAAATATAAAGTATAAATAAAATATCACTCCATATAAAATACGAACGGGTGCCGACGGTTGCTGCCGGTTGACTCACATTGCCATGCAGTTATGAAGAAAAAAAAAAAATTTTTAAATAGCTTGGTGTAGATTTTTGTTAATTTTAATTAGTGGTTAAGGAAACATCAACAACTGTAAAGCCTAAAAAAAAATTGGATGGACTCACGTAGATCCTAAGTTACTAATAATAAGCTTAGTTTAATGTAACGTGTCCAATGATGGAGCACGATCGTAGTTTTAATTTTTTTCTTTTAAATCAATCAAACAATTAATAAAATGTAAATAAGAGCGCGGACCCCCACGTCTGCGGTAGAAAACTAATTATATAAAAATACTGGTATTCAGCTGCATCCAGTTGGACTGGAAGCTGACCCCAACATAGTTGGGAAAAGGCTAGGCAGATGATTGTTTGTGTGTTAGCAATCATCAGGCAGACTCATCAGAATGGGTAATAGATAGAGAAGCGTAGAAGACCATTGGTGAAACTAAAGTTCAGCTGTCTTCCTAGCTTGTCGATGAATTAAATTGAGTCAGCTCTAAATTTGGCGACGAGTTTGGCACTTTCAGTAGGTAGCGTCAACCAGCTCCTGTGATGTGCAAGCAACAGGGCAGGCAGGACCCGATATCAAGTGCCCCATCGTTTGTGGAGCAACAACACATTTACACTCCAGGGCAGAGTGATCTAAGAATCTCCACCTGAACAGGCTTTCTTGCTGCAACCTGTATCCGGAGCCTTTTTAAAGACTTCCAGGTCAGCCATGGCAACTCGTGTCCAGTTGGGAGATTTTCAGCAAGTGCCACAAATGTGATGGGTAGGGAAACACCTTCTTGCCACATCTTCAGTCTCTCCTTAGTTCAGCTGTGGACCAGAGGCCCTACTCTCTAACGCTTCGTCCGTATATTCGGATCCATCCGTCTCTCTCACTGGCAATCATCTGCAGACGTGCGCGATAGAGACGGATAGATCCGAATAAAGGGACGAAGCGTTAGGGAGTAGGGCCTCAGAATCTATAGTAACACAGCATCGATCGGCTAGATTATGATGATCGAAAAGAACGAGAGAGAAACGGTGAAATACATAAAAAGAAAAAGGCCAGACGGGCGACAGTGATCGGATGACTACAATATAGATAAAAAGTTTATCGCCAATATCATATCGCGTAACAAAACCATTACCTACTAACTATAATCTCTTTCAATTGCAGGCGATTTAACCAAAAATCGGCGGCCATATCAAAGATAACAAAATACTTGTCTGGAATTCCCCAAAGCAATTGTCCTTAATCTACACAGATACCTACTTAATATCCAACCAAGTATTTATATTGCTGGTGTGTTTTTCGTTTTTGTGCTCACACTATAGTGTTATAAAAAAAACATTAAATTATTATTATAAGTCTACTGGTTCATGCCCGCGGCCTCGCCCGCGTACAAGTTATATACTAAAAACCTTCTTCGAGAATCTATCCATTGGTGAAAACGGCATGAAAATCGGTGCAGAAGTTTTTGAGTTTATCGCGAACAGACCGCAGGTGGCGGAGGACTATGTTTTATAATACGCAATATGTAATACGTGAGGATTCGTAATTGGCTTTCTGCTGACTATGGTTTCCTTTTTTGTTTGATTTTATTAGCTGTCTCTTAAGTCCTACAAGTAGGTACTAAAATAAATGAATCATATGCCTTGCCTTTTTTCCAACTATGTTGGGGTCGGCTTCCAGTTTAACAGTATGCAGCCGTATTTAGCAGTATTTTACATGGAGCGACTGCCAATCTGAGTGACCTCCACAACCCAGTTATTAATTATTGTGTAATACGATAAATAAATAAATATAGTGACTTCTAACAATCTGGTATCGGAATTCCCAAAATACAATTCTCAAGTACCCAACTCCTCAAATCATTGCTAGACGGACAAAAACATAAGGTTTGATAAAAAAAACAATACATTGTTAAGCAGAACTCACCATTGTTTCGTCTCATTCATGAACGTGAACCAAAATCCTTGAACTTTGAACTGACAGTTCAAAATGCTCGTCAGTTTAATGTCAGAGTCGTGAGGTACCAGGATAAAAATCATTGCAGATCTTGGATTGTTCTTAGTGCGGAGGCATTGTGCTCTAGTACTTACCTACATTGCAGTATCTACGGGCGGTTATGACACCTGTGGTAAAGCTGACGAGAACCTCGTGAAAGCTGAGAAAGAGAAACAAATAAAGGATCTCGACTTGGCACACGAGATTGTCGGCATTTGTGGAATGTGAACTTGTTACGGCCTATGGCCTCATGTCCAAGAGTCTGAACGAACATCTGTCGAAGCTCTCACTAGGCAGTTGGTTAATGTCTTGGACCCTGCTCCCGATACAGAGTGCTGAGTGGCGTCCAGGGACGGGGAAAATAAGCGCTGGTGGTCTAGACGAGATAGGCAGACAATATTAAATGCCTACGCAGGTAAAACCATGGATGAGGCTAGCACAGGAACTTGGAGATTGGTTCAAGCAAAGAGAAGTCTATGTCCAGCAGTGGATGACGTCGAGTTGTAAATGATTCTGATAACCTATCGATCCATCCACCTATCGATATATCGATCCATGCATGTCGGAGGAAATTTCTTGTAAGGAGCTGGCCCAACTCTCGGCCTAAAACTCCGAACTACCGTACGGAATTTCCTCCCGCCACACTATTCCCAAACTACTGTAACTCCAGCTGTGTGATTCTGTAAGAGCTCATTCCAAACTTCGAATCTGAATCCGCTGTGAGTTTCTTGATTGGCATTCTAAAAACTCGATTGATAATTCGAATTTACACTAGCGCCACCCATGCGAACGTAACAACGAGTTGAACTAAATTGACAGGGAGATTTTGACAGATTTATGTATGAATGTTTTGAGTTTTATTAGACGCTAGCTTATATTGCTTATAAATAAGTTTAGTTTTAACACTGACATCATTTACCAATATACCTACTTAACAAAATCAGGAAAACTGATTGTTGACAAAAACATACGACTTTCTTCCTCAAATTTTGAACTTTATACCTAATCACATACAAACATGACGCCTGGTTTCTGTTTATCCTGAAGGATAAGGCTGTAGGTATACCCTAACAGCCATTTTCAATACCTACTATTTTCAATAACAATTTTTTTAGCCATTTTCAATAACTGTCTAACAGGTAACAGAATTCGGAAGATTATACCTCTGTCTGTTTGACATAATACGGATGGTTAGAAACAAAACGTCACAGAAAAACTTCCTTTTGACCTTTACCCAGATTTGATCAGTTATGTTTAACCAGGCACAAATCCAGATGGAACTCCAGTGAGTCCAGATTAGCAATGACATGATTGGACTACGAGTCTCAATGTCAAGTCTTATTATGGTAAGTTCAACTCAAATAGCGTTAAACGAATTTAAAACATCGAGTTTTTTCATGCCAGCAGACAGAATGTTGTTTTAGATAAGTGTTTACAGAATTTTCCTTCTAGAAATTCTCATATAGAGTAATAACATTTGTGTATTTATTAAAAATGAATTATATGAAAAAAAAAAAAACACAATTTAAGTAAAGCGCCTGCCTGGGTTCGAACCTACCACTCATTAATCGGGAATTCGGGACCATTCCCACTCGGTGCCAGTAGGGCACCACTATTACTCCACTGATCAATGAATCACCCTGTATAATGCGGAAGTATCTAATTAGACTGGAAGTCACCGAACATAATATTGTGGACGTGCCGTCTGTGAACAGTTCAACTGGAAGCGATGACTCTTTCCTCAATTGTAATGGGCCCATTCGAAACATTGCCCTAAATGGTTACAACCAGATACGATACCTACCTATATCTAGACTAGACTGTACGAAGAGATTTGGGAAAGGGCATTGACCGCTTTTGCGATCTGATCTGGCAGCAACAACTTATTTCGGAGAAAAAAGTCAAGACAAACTGAAGCAAAGACAGCTCTAAAGTAGATAGCTAGTAGATATGTTAGCTAGTTAGAGGTCAGATTTACCTAAACACTAAGAAGAGAATAAAGATGCAATAGTTCACAGTGTAGTGGTTGCAAGCTTGCAAGTACATATCTACCACTACTGAGCTCGATCCTGGGTCCTGGGTTCGATTCCTTGGTCGTGCAAAGCGGCTACGAAGTTTAGATTCGTGCCCGGTTGATGGCAATAGGATGAGTTTAAACATAGCTAGCGAAATGTGGATGTAATTAGGGTACAACTCTGCCTAACTCTTCAGGGATTACTTTCAGCCCGGGTGATGATATGTAATGTAGAGGGAAGCTATCAGAAGATATGACATCGAAAAAATGTGATTGTATGCGGGCCAAAGACAGTACGTCATACCTAGTGTAACTAGGAAAAAATATATAAAAACAGACAGGAAAAATTTTCATTTTTTGGTGCATGTGAACTATTTGTACTAACAGGGAAATAGGAAACAGTATTTGATTTATTTTTATAGTATTTAGTATAATACGAATGATTCAATCGTCACATAATATACTAAGGTCCATGTTCACCGAAAATATAACGGCCTGATTATCTAAAAACAGCTGTTTAAAACACATTTTTCATTTTTGTATGGGAACATGTCAAAGTGACAGCTGTTTTTAGATAATCAGACCGTTATCTTTTCGGTGAACATGGACCTAAGCCGATTAAAAGAGCCGTTCGTATACAGGGTGTAAACAACCTCATCACGAAGCCGTCAACCAAGCATTCTGTACATAAAACTAAGTAAGCTTACGCGAAAATTATTGCTGCGACGAAACGACTTTATTTTTAGGGTGGAAAATCATGTTTTGTGGTACCACGTACAACTCAATGTAACGCACTCAAAACACTGTGCTGGTGGATGGATTGAATAGTACGGGTGTCGTGGAGGTGTTTAAATATACTTTGATAAAATTAAAAAAAAAAACTTGTTAGAAAGTTGGAACTTTGACCCCAATATCTCCATAACTAGAAGGTTCCCAGATATGGTGTAGAACAAATACATGATCGCAATGACGGTAAGAACAAGTGCTTTTCGGCTTCATTAAGAGGTTTGTTTTTTTACGTCCTTTATACTTAGGAAAAGGCTAAGCAGAAGATGATACACAAGCAAGATCCACAACGCCATTATTTTTAAAAGAACGTACCACGAATTTTTCATGATTTTCAATTGCAGTAATTGATAATTGTATTTCAGCGAATTTGAATGAAACGTAAAACGTTTTTTATCAGATAACGCGGTTACTCAAGCGGTTTTCCGAAAGCAAGTGGAGTTATTTCATTGAATAATGCTCAGAAATAGTTGCTGTAGTAGTAAACAGTATGGACGCAGAATGATGACGTATTTAATGGGAATCAGGTGGGTTGTTGCTCCCGGCAATGACAGACGGTCAATGAGATCATGACCAGATTACCCTTCTGCATCTATCTGCAGCTGTTGTATCGGATATCGTCTAGAGAGCATACATTCCTACTAATATAATTGAATGCGAAAAGTTTGTGAGGATGTTAGTTGCTCTTTGACGTAAAAACTACTGAACGGATTTGGATGAAATTTAGCGAACATATAGTTTATAACCTTGATTCACCTTATGATACTTTTTATCCCGGTAGTAAGGTCCCGTGGGACAATTAGACAATTTCAGCATAATCTAGTAAAAGCCAAAGCTATACAGTCCTGTGTAATGCCATTTTCAGACCTTAAAATGAAATTTAGTCATCTTTTATCATCATTTTAAATGAAACGCTAGGACCGTGGGGTCCGAGTGCTCATAGCCTTTTCAAGGACACCACTTTTTTACCAGTTGACAGCGTAGAGGAGATTTTTGACGCCATTTTTCAAGTTTTTAATTAAGTAGTTAGTTTAGTTTATTTTAGTAAATTATTGAATTGGATAGATGAAAATTAACATTTTAAATGTATAATTATTTGAATTAGGAATTTATCGAGTCGATTCGTCAGTTAATCGCGGCGTGCGGACACAGTGTGTGTCACGGGCATCCCGGCATCCCAAGACTTTAATTTTTTAATCTCGGACTACTAATGAATCCTCGCCCGGACACTCCCCGGATCTAAACTAGGACAAATCCGGAGAAACCCGAACGTATGGCAACCCTATGCCTGGATAACATAATGATCCACCCACTATAACTTTAACATCAACGCATCAACTATAGTGTGAGTTATGCGCTTCTGCCATCCCCATCGAGGAGCAATATCACTCCCTATGTTAGGTTAATAAAAGA
This sequence comes from Xestia ashworthii, assembly GCA_950022955.1. Taxonomy (NCBI): domain Eukaryota; kingdom Metazoa; phylum Arthropoda; class Insecta; order Lepidoptera; family Noctuidae; genus Xestia; species Xestia ashworthii. Next base: position 11,882,268 of record OX465560.1, on the reverse strand, counting down.
AATAAATAAATATCGCTGGACATTACACACAGCGCCATCTAGTGCCACATTAAGCAAGGCTTGTGTCGTGGTCACCAGACAGTTGATATACTACATATATACTTTTTGTTTGTAAATACATACTTATTATACATATCCATGACTCGGAAACAAATGTCCATGCTCATCACACAAACATTTGTTCCTACCGGGATTCGAACCCCCGGGACCAGAACGTAAGGCAGCCTCCCTACCGCTGCACCATTCGGGTCGTCAATAATCATAAATTCATAATTCTCTAGCCCTTATCCTAATTCTTTTGTGGTTTTCGCAGTATATCTTCTTCTCCATACTCCTCTATTGCTCGTCATCTGATCAGACACCTCAAGCAATGATTATGTTAGTTTAATAAATAATACTCACTTTAAAATGATCTCCAATTCATAAAGACTAACACAACACCTGGTTTCCAATTGCGCAGGCAACCTTGAGATGATATTCTCTTTTAAGATCAAAAGTCAATAACCTCAACATCGCAATGATTTTAAAATCTACCAGTCAATACCTACTAACTCAGGACTGATATAAATGTATTTTACATCCTGCTTTGGTAATAATACCGGTAATAAACGAGATATTTTCAAACGAGCTTGTTTTTGTCTAGTTAACGAACACTCGAATAGACTTCGTGTGGCGAGATCTGTCGAGGCTGCGAAATACTGCGAATAGGCTTGTGTCCTAAAAAAATCTAATTAGTCCGTCAGTTAGATTATCAAAAAATATTTGACCCGTATTTTTTATTTTGTTACGTAAACCCCAAAATTGACGAAGATACGACGCTTTTAAAATTCGCAATACGTCACGCCGTGCTATAATATTTAGTGCGTTGTGACTCCCGAGTTTTGATACGTTTTATCTTTGTCAGTATTCATTGATTCACAAAAACAAAAAACACGTGTCCATTATTTTCCAATACTCTAACTGACGAACTAATTAGATTTGCAATTTGTTGATAGTGGAAACTAGCCTATTAGATAGGTACCTACTACTGTATATTATTTGCAATCATCGTAGGTCTGCCTATAGACTTTTCCCAAATATGCTTGGGTCGCCGAATACAGCTGAATACCTTTATTTTACATGTAGCATGCCTATTTGACTTTCACAATACAGTTAGTATGAGAATAATTATCACTTGCTTCGGTGAAGGAAACCAGCATGCCTGAGAGATATTTCTCGATGGCATGCATGCGCGCATGTAAAGACAAGTCAGAAGCCCTTGGGCGGCATAAAACTCTGACACCAGGTTAGCCACTAACCACACGATAAAGAAAGATTCCAGTTAGTACTGGGTAATACGATATATCTTGGTCAGACTGGTTGTCAGACTTTTGGGTCACTGACTACGTGTAACGAATATTAAAGATCTACGAATGCAATACCATATGCAATTTGTAAAAATGCGTAACCCTGAAAGTCAATACATATTTATTTTCAAATCTGCTGAGAAAATCCCCTGATGGATTATATTTCTATCCAATTGCTAGATATATATATGTCACCGTAAAATTGTCAAATACGTTAATCAATTTTATTTCAACAAATAAACTATATTTATTTAAGTTAATATGTACAATATTTACGTACTACATCTAAAACTATATATAATCTATATCTATACATATAATAAAAGAGTAAAAAAACTGTGTCTGTACATTGAATATATTAAAAAAAAAAAATTGAGGGGGGTTTAGAAACAGTAATAGAGCCCGAATCCAAAAAAAAAAGTCTGTCTGTTTGTCTGTTTATCTGTTTGTCTGTTTGTTTGTACACGCTAATCTTCGGAACTACTGGACGGATTTGAATGATTATTTTTTTGTTGTATAGATATTAAGTCTGTGCAACATATAGGCTATAATTTATCTTCGAAACTGGAACACCTGATGCAGAACCGCAACAGACCAGCTAAACTATAAGAGATACAAAAATGACACCATAGCAAAAATTGTTCCACGTGATGAGCATTTTCTGCTGAGAGAATAAATTTGAAGATCTGGAACACCTGATGTGGAACTCCAAGAGCCCAGCTACACTGTAACACATATAGGAATGACGTCTTAGCAAAAATAGTTCAATCTGATGAGCACTCTCTGTTGACTTATAAAAATCGAAGATCTGGGACACCTTTTGTGGAACTCCAGTAGCCCAGCTGCACCATAACACATATGGGAATAATGTCTTAGCAGAAGTTGTTCAATTTGATGAGCACTCTCTGCTGACTTATAAAAATCGAAGATTTGGAACACCCGTTGTGGAACTCTAAGAGCCCAGCTACACCATAACACATATAGGAATAACGTCTTAGCAAAAGTTATTCAATCTGATGAGCACTCTCTGTTGACTTATAAAAATCGAAGATCTGGGACACCTGTTGTGGAACTCCAATAGCCCAGCTACACCATAACACATAAGTATAGGAATGACGTCTTAGCAAAAGTTGTTCGGTCTGATGGGCACTTCCTGTTGACTTATAAAAAATCGAAGATCAGAAACATCTGATGTGAAAATTATTGCAAAGCAATCACTAATTTCACTGTAATCTGGGAGTACATCCACGCAGTGAAGGCGGTTACAGCTTAGGAATGATTTTCGATGAAGATGGTATATCATTGAAAATTTGACTCTACTGGCCAAAACTCCCATTTATTATTTTATTTTATCGAATTAATATGTGTTCGGGCTTATGTTATTTCAGTGTTTAATTTCCTTTTCCATGTATCTTCGTGACTCGGGAGCCTACCCGGTAACGCAGGGTAGCAGTCACTTTTTAATTGATCAGGTATCTTCACAACAAAACTATAACCATGTCTAGAAAGAGGTCAAATCTTTCAGATATCATCTGAAGAATTGGATGTGTCTCAAGATATAGCCTTAGGTCATGGCGACCTTCCTTGGATTGATAAGGAACGGAGTGCATTTACGTATACTCCTATGATTGAATACGCCACATATTCCGCCATCGGAGGTATGGTTCAAAATTGTACTTTTTGTGAAGCTGTTAAATGGCAAAAAGAAACAAACGGTATGTGTTGCCCAGGTGGGAAAGATCCGTTATAAGCAACAGGATCCGCGTACGAAGTCGCGGGCAGAAGCTAGTTACAAAAATAAAACTAAACGTAAAACTAGTATCAATATATAAACAACAATGTCAAAAGGACACTTAGGCGTCAAAGTACTCCTCCGCATCGCTGTCATCGGGAAACCAGCCTGCCCAGAAGACTGGCAGCATTGCCACGTTGAATGGCAATGCTAATTCTTTGGCCAAAGAAAGAGCCAGCCCTCTGGTCGCGCGAAGTGTCGATCAGTCGGCGGGAGATTTCCTTAAAAAGGAGACGCGCACTCGGACCCCATGACCCGAGCGTTTCGACCCCAAACGGCTCAAAGCTGTAGTTACCAATAAGGTTACAGTATTTGCGCCGTTTGAGGATCTCAGCAGCTGCAGCAGCAGCACCTGCACAGCCCGCCGTGCTTGCAACGTGGCAAGGAGCTAGGGTGTCGACACAAGTTGCGTCCCACACCAAAGGCCTGCCAACGCTCCAAGGCACCAACGTCATGCCGTCCGGTCTCTTGCCATCGTCACGCACCAAGCCGTTTGGTTCTAAAACCGCAGGTACGCCGGCGCTGGCAAGAGCCCGACGAATAATGTCGTTGATGCTGGCGTGCCGTGCAATGCGACCTGCGCTCCTGTAGCAGGACAGGCCATGGTGTCCGAGGCTGTCGACAGCTACACCGCAGTGACAACGATGCGAAGCAACACAAGGTGCGCCTAAGCGTAGACTCGTAGCGACCCGGAACGATGCGTCATCCATCATAGTGCCAATGGTGAATGACGGAAGTGCCTGAAGCCACAAGCCCGACTCCCATTCCCCCACAGCCAGCAGACGGGCACGCTCCACAGTATTGATTGACGTATGTAAAAGGGTATTCCGTACAATACTGCAGAGGGGCACGTCCCACCGACTCTGGGAGGACAGGTTGTCGGGTAAATCCGTATTGGGACAAGCCATTTTCCAAGCGTTCATCGCATCAGACAGATACGGCACCTGAACATCAACCAGTGAAAAAGATAAAATATCCCTGGTTAATTTCTCGGTACCGTAGACCGAAGAGAGGAAGGCTGGTAAACTTATACTTGAAATTTTGCGGACGCCGAGACCACCCAAGCGAATGGGAAGTGTGGCTTGCTGCCAAGCTCGGTCGTCCAGGGCCACATTTAGTACTGAAGTAAGTGTGTTCCTAATAATTTGGTCGACTTTTTCTAAAAGCTATATTGTAATATCACTAGCGATATTGTAAAGTATCGAATTATTGTCAAATGAACATACTGCTTACAATAAAACGCATTATTTTTCGTGAAATGCATGCGATGGTAGTCAACTCACGCGGTGTGGCGGGAAAGAGGGGTCATCCTTGCCCAGTGGTACCACTCTCATGAAAAGATACTGTACCATTCCTGAGAAATATCGATTAATATAACCTAACCTTAAAACACTTCATATTCCCCTAAAAAGCGTAGTCGAAGTCTATTTCCGAGTGCAGGGTTTAAAGGAACCTAACTAACCTAACGGGGGGGTGCCCCAAGTCCCGTTTATGGGGGCAAGAGATACTTCCGTATGTTCAGTTGACAATAATTCGAGACTTTACAATATCGCTAGAGAGATACACGTTATATTGTAATATAACGTATTTGACAATTTTACGGTGACATATACATATTATATCATCCAGCGAATTCCCACGGCCTTCACAACTAAACACTAGGGTCATCGCCCGTCGGTTGACCTTGTATGGGGAATTCCCCAACGCTGCGATTTCGGGCACGTGCGTGGGCGCTACTCCAGAAGATTTCGGTCATAGTTTGTGTGCCAGTTTTTGCCTTTTTCAGGTACCTTGGTTCTCTTGCGGATATCATACTTTCTGAAGTTTCTGATCCGGCTGTAATGTGCGCTGGGTTTTCTAAACAGAAGGATTAACATAATGGGTGTTAACTTAAAATACCATTAACCAACCGAAAGACACTTGTTTTTACTGTCATTATTATTTATTTTTGTTCTAGACCAAACCTGGGAACGTTACGGAAATATTAAAGATCAAACTTACAACTCTTTCACCAGTTCTTTTCAAATATAAGTTCAATCCTTCCATCAGCACAGTGTTTTGAGTGCGCTACATTGAGCCACACGCCATTTTCACTCAAAAAAGAAATTAAAGGTTTCCCAGCAATAGTTTTTGCGAAGAGTTATTTAGTTTGATGTACAGAATGCTTGGTTGACGGCTTCGTGATGAGGTTGTTTACACCTTGTATGCTCTAATTTGATTGTGGTCACCGATCACATTGGTAGTAGGTTTTAGTTTGACAGTGCTTCCTTGTATTGAGTTGAGTTGTTTGGCTTATAATGGCTTGTTCACAGTAAAAGCCAATAATTTAGCGCTTTTTCATCCAAACAAGGTTAATACTTTAATGATAACAGGATACCATTAAACATTGACTACCTAATGTGAAGCCACATACCCATATCAGCTTTCCCATTAACAGTTATTTACAACGATGCAGCGTGATATTTGCATATTTTCCTTGAAAGGAAATAGATTAAGGTTACCTACTTTGTCAAAGTTACGTTATCAGAGCATACCGTTTTAAGCTCTATTCTGATCAAGCTAACAACTGCAGAAAGAGACTATTTGCCACAGCATTTAACACTAGTTTTTGCTCGCGACTTTGCTCTCGTTTCGAACGGAGATTAACCGCATGGAAACGTTTTAAATGTAGCTTAAGATATCATCAATGTAGCCTATTGGAGTCGGCTTCCAGTCTAACCGGATGACTGAAGGGAGAGAACGATTGCCAAAGATGGACAAATGACAGCCGGGACCAACAGCTAAACATGCTTTCCGAGGCACGGAGGACACTCGTTATGTAAGGGAGTAAGGGTGGTCACCCATCCATACGCCAACCTAGAGATCGGTCCGAGCGACTGTTATTATTGAGCCACGAGCCTATGACACTCGAGGATAAAGTGTCTTCACGTTGGTGAAAGAATTTTCGGAATCGGATCAGCAGTTCCGAAGATTATCTGCTACATACAACAAACTTATGACATTATTAGTATAGACTAGCGGACGTCACGCGGTTTCACCCGCGTAGTACCCGTTCCCGTGGGAGTACGGGGATAAAATGTAGCCTATGTTACTCAGGGTGAATGTAGCTTTCCAATGGTGAAAGATTTTTTGAAATCGGCTCAGTCGTTTTTGAGTTTATTTATAACAAACACTCACACCACACACAAAAATACTTCCTCTTTAAAATACCTGTTATAGTGTGGATAACAAACTGATTGGTGGTTGCTAGCAGAAGGATGGCTTTTAGTACCTACTTATTGTAGTCGTAATAAACTGACACACAGGAAATCATAAAACTGGGTTTCTTTTAATGTTTGTTTCACAATTAGGTGTTGTGTTTTGAAAATAGCATAGCTACCATATCTAGATAATGTTTGCTTGCCAATTTTATGGCGAAATGTTTCATTGCACTACATACCTATTATTATTTTATCATCTTTTGTCCATTCATAATAAGGCTTGTCTACTGAAAAAATCTAGTTATTCCGTCAGTTTGAGTATTGGATTTTTTTTTTTGTTTTTGTACTTAAATCAATGAATAATATCAAAGACAAAACGCACCAAAACCAAGGAGTGGGGGCTCGTTACGTCAGAACCTCAAAAAGCACTAATTATACAACGGCGTGACGTTTTGAGAATTTTAAAAGCGTCGTTTTTTATTAATGGTGGAAACTAGCCTAATAAATAAATAAATTATTTTTACTTTGACTTGACTTTGATGATCCTAAAACTGTATGGTCTGTTATGCCGAAGTCTTGGCTAAAATTGGGTAAAAGGACACTAAGGTCCATGTTCACCGAAAAGATAATGGTCTGATTATCTAAAAACAGCTGTCACTGTGACATCTTCCGAGCTTCCCACACAAAAATGTGTTTTAAACAGCTGTTTTTAGATAATCAGACTGTCATCTTTTTAGTGAACATGGACCTAAAACAACTAAATTATTAAAGACGATCATTAGATCCATATCTTGAAATCAGGGTCCAACCAGAAAAACAATTCTCACTAGATCCATCATGGATCCGGCCAATGGATCTTCTGAGAATGATCCATCCATTATTTTGCTGAACCAACTCTACGTCCTAGAAAATAAAGCTATTGTTATGTGTATTACATAATAAACCGTACGTATACATAAACCAATATCACATGACGGCGTGTAATGACGTCACTTAAATATTACCATACATAATTAACTTAATACTAAGTCAGACCTGTCTGCCGGTAGTCCGTGACCTTCTGCCCACGCGGGATAGTAATACATAACCGGTAAACTATATTTTATACATGTCTGTTTGTTGTGATTTCAAAATACAACAGATTTTTACTGGATGCCTAAGAAAGTATATACGGTACAAACAGTAACAAAAAAAAACTTTCCGAAACGGATGGACTGATTGTGACGGGACTGTTATATACTGACAGAAGCTGAGGTTATACGCGAGTAACTAAGGCTATTTTTATTTTATGGCATAATTAGGGTCAAATCAAATCAAGTCACTTTTTATTTGTTCAGGGTTCCGTGCAAAACAATTAAAATCAATGAAATTGTTAACAAAATCCGACTATAAGTACATAAAATATTGCACGTGTGGAAAGATTAAATTTGGTTTGAGTATGACGCACTTATACAGAATATTTGTATAAGTTTAGAAGTAACCACATGTAAGTATCGATAAGTACTTGAACATCCGGCACATAATAGTCAATCAGCAAAAGCATAACAGGGTGGCCGGGATTGCCATTATCCTATCTGGGTAAATGTCTATGAGGCCCCTCATCACCATCAGTCCCAAAAACTAGGCTAGAGGCTGTAAAAAAAACCTAACTAATCTCAGAGGCGCCTAAAAAAATTGAGCTCGCTTTGTATGCTCATCTACTTATCCATCCAGGTTTGTCTTAATTCTTAAATTATTCTGCACTACCGTACGCCACGTGGTTTCACTCGCAGTCGCGTAGTTCCCATTTGCATTTGCATTTGCCAAATATAGCCTATGTTAATCCCTGATAATGGAGCTATCCATGGCTGAAAGAATTTTTCAAATCGGTCCAGAAGTTTTTAAGTTTATTCATTACATACTTTTGTATATAATGAATAAGCTATACAAATATTTCCTCCGTATAATATTAGTATAGATAAGTCAACAAAAGACCGGTCAATGTGGCGACACTTGGGGGAGGCCTATGTCCAGCAGTGGACATCTTTCGGCTGAAATGATGATGATGATGATGATGTTCGATTTAGGATATTGGGTTTTTACATCATGAATTTCTCAGTACCAGCCACGCAGTCTGGATACTTGTGCCTGGTTATAGCAATTCCGGGATAACAGGCGTAAAATTATGTATCTGCAAAAAAATGTAGTAGATCTTTGAAAGTCGTTACAGATAGTCAGTGACCCGAAAGCCTGACAACCAGTCTTACCATTGTATCGTATTACCTAGTACTAACAGGGCTGTGGAAGTCAGATGGGCATTCGGTCCATGTAAAATACTGGTCATGTCGGGTTAATCTGGGAGCCGACCCCAACATTGTTCGGAGAAGGCTCGGCGGATGATACACTTCTATGTAGAGAGGTTATTGCCTGTATGAGTCATATATTTACTGATACTACATAATATGTCAAGTGTTGCCTCCACGTGTTTATTTATTTTAATGGAGATGGTTTTCTTCGTGCATTAAGTACAACCACATAATTAATTATGCACAGGATGTGCATTGTAGGTACTTACGTGATTACGGTTATACGGCATGATTGCCTTTTTAGACCGATTATCCTGAATGTAACAAATCGACCTTGCCTTACAGAAAGGAACTTCATTCATAAAGGGTGTAAAACACCTCTTCACGAAGCCGAAAGGCACTTATGTTCTCCCCATCATTGCGATTTTTTGTTCTACACCATACCTGGGAACCTCTTAGTTACGGAGATATGGGGGGTCAAAGTTACAACTTTTTGACACCTTTTTTTTAAATACAAGTTTTTTTTGTAAGATTTTGACTTTTAACACCTCCACGACCCCCGTACTATTCAATCCATCCATCGGCACAATGTTCTAAGTGCGTTACATTGAGTTCTACCACAAAACATGACATAAATCATGTTATATATAATTATCATAACCTCAAAAAAAATTAAGAAATAATTTTTGCGTAAAGTTACTTAGTTTGATGTACAGAATGCTTGGTTAACGGCTTTGTGAAGAGGTGGTTTACACCCTGTATTTAAATTCTTTACCTTCAACGGTGTACGTCTTCTATTGACATGGGGTTTTGATTGTCTTTTATTCTGGCCTCCGAGGAAGGTGGCCCGTTTGATGATATGCGTCTGTTTACCCCTAATTGTAAGTAATAGCATATGGTCTCATCATCAGCCTATAATGTTCCCACTGCTGGGACACGGCCTCCTCTCTATGAGAGGGAATGGCGCTTAGACGAGCTAAATTAGCAACTCTATTTGTGGTGGTTCAAACTTCGTTTGAAATGCTGTTAGAATAAAGTTCTAATCAGCTTGCACTAGCGTTCTAATGCCGTGACGTCTGACAGGGGAGAATGAAAGAAGAAAACGTGTTGTAGGTACCGACCCCAGAACAGGACAAGTAAAATGATGAATCACCGCGGTCACCATCAGTCGATCAGTCAACGATGACTCAAGAAATACTTATTTAAATAAGTGGCTTCTCTGTCATATTAACGCGAAAAGCAATTACGATGAGTTTTGGAAATAGATATTGTCCACTAACGACAACGACCATACAGCCTATAGACTCCTAATAACAGGCGACCGATGTCTGTCAACACATTAGGGGTATAAATCTTATAGCCGTCGTCACTCACCGAGTTCGAATTAGTTTCGACCACTCCTGTGAGCCGCAAACACTTCCACATTACTCCTTTAAAAAATCGAGAAAATAGACATAATATGGCCCCGTGTATAATACGTTGGTGTGTTAAAGAAATCCGGACTTCCAGTTTCCTAAAAGACAGTATCACATTTCATCGGTAATTTAAAAGTTTCATAATCTAAATTAGATTAATTTTCTAACAATATTTATCGGAGTTCATCTTAAACTGGGCACTTGATGTCTTTTATATGATTGTGTCCCTTTCTTTTGAAAGTACTTTTTTCGCCATCTCTTTTCCTCGATGTTACGTGAACATAATTAGTGATGTTCCAAAGCGTACGACCACCTCTGTTGTCGATAAAGCAAAACAAAAACCTATAACTATTTATTTATTCAAAAAATATTATATTTTTAATAATTAAAAATTACAACAGCTCACAGATCACGGAGATCGTTCAGATTAGATCTGATGAATTGTGAAACTTTAATTTATTAATTTTAGATAGGTACCCACATGATCCTGATTTAAAAAATAAATGGATAATTGCAACCAAGCGAGAGAACTGGATCCCATCTACTTATAGTGTAATTTATGTTCACGTCATTTTACCGAAAATTGTTTTATCCCTATGAAAAACCGTCGCCGCCTACTAAGTTCATGTAAGTTCAGATATTTTACCTACATGATTCAATCGTAATTAGAATAAAGAAGGTAATTTAATGCAAGTTAAGTATGTAATAACATATTTTATTATACCAACAGTTAAAAATATCGATACTTTCTTGTTTGATTTAAAACTGTCCCATCCCTAGTGAAATGCAATGACCTTGAATTGGCCAATCAGAAAGCAGTACCCCGTCCCCCTCGCGTACCTCGTACCTCAGCGAGTTGACAGAATAGTTTTCTTGCGTTAGATCGTGTATTAGGCGTCTATAGGCTGTATGGTCGTTGACTAACGATTAGGAAATTCCGAAATTAACTTACCTATCTACGGTTATCGAGTATGCACGCACATGATATCGAGTGAATATTGATATGAAGCGATTAATAAGTTAATATCTATGTTTTGTCTATGCGTCATTGCATAATGTCTCGTGTAATGTACTGGGTAAACTTAAATTGAACAATAAACAACAATAACTTAACTGTTACCAGGAGGCCTACCATGATCTAATTAAAAACGATTCAAAAGCAAGACATTTCAGTTTAGGTTCCTAAACTGCATCGCTCAAACTCGTACCATGACGTCCAATACGCTCAGCGGCATTTGGATCGTTAAAAGTGAATGAAAGATCGTAATTTGTGCCTGAACCGCGTTTGAAACGTTTTTGGTGAGAAAGAGACAACGCTATTAGGATCAAATAACTTTGTTTTGCGGACATTTTTTACAGTCAGTCTAATGGACAGACGGACAGATATACGGACAGACATACAGGCAGACATACGGACAGACAGACGGACACGCAGACGGACAGACAGACAGACGGACGGACAGACAGACGGACATAAAGACGGATAGACCGACGAACAGATACACGGACAGACAGACGGACAGACATATGTTCAGACAAACAGATCGACGGACAGACAGATGGGTAGACAGACGGACACACAGACTGACAGACAGATGTACAAACAGACGGACATACAGACAGATGGACAGGCGGGTAAACAGACGGACAGACAGACGGACAGAAAGACGGACAGACAAATGGACAGACAGGCGGACAAACAGACGGATATACAGACAGACAGACAGACGGACATACAGACGGACAGACAGATGGACATACAGACGGACAGACAGACAGATAGATAGACGGATAGACAGACGGACAGACAGATGAACAGACAGACGGACAAACAGACGGATATACAGACAGACAGACAGACGGACATACAGACGGACAGACAGACGGACATACAGACGGACAGACAGACGGATAGATAGACGGACAGACAGACGGACAGACAGACGGACAGACAGATGAACAGACAGACGGACAAACAGACGGATATACAGACAGACAGACAGACGGACATACAGACGGACAGACAGACGGACAGACAGACGGACAGACAGACGGACAGACATACGGATAGATAGACGGACAGACAGACGGACAGACAGACGGACAGACAGATGAACAGACAGACGGATAGATAGACGGACAGACAGACGGACAGACAGATGAACAGACAGACGGATAGATAGACGGACAGACAGACGGACAGACAGACGGACAGATAGACGGACAGACAGACAGACGGACATACAGACGTATAGACAGGCAGATGAACAGACGGACTGACAGACAGAGGTTGGTTTTTGCAAAATTCCACTGAAATACCACTTAAAAACTTTATTTACGTTAATAATTCACCAAACGTTTCAGTTAATGTTAGAGAAATAGTAACTTTTATTGAATCGCTAAAGTTGACCGTTGAGCGTTTCAGTTGAGGTGCTCTAAAGACGTCATGGTACCAAACAAGTACAAATTGAATGAATGAAACCAAAACTTGCGACTCAGTTCGTGGTCAATCGCTGTCAGATGGCATGGCCTAAAATTGAATCGTTAAACTGACGTCATGGTACGAATTAGACGAACAGTTCAGTTTAGGTCCTAAACTGGATCGCGTTAAGAGTTCGTTAGGCCTCCAGGGTGTAAACAACCTCATCACGAAGCCGTCAAACAAGCATTCTGTACATCAAACTAGCAAAAATTATTGACTGAAATGACATTTTTTTGGGATGATAAGTCACATTTTACGGTAAAACTCAATGTAACGCGCTCCAAACATTGTGCTGGTTGAATGGTGTGGGGGTTGTAGAGGTGTATAATAGTATAATTAGTCTGTGTTTTAAAATAAATACACCAAAAAATAATCGCAATGATAGAACAAGTGCCTATCGGCTTCGTTGAGTTTTTTTACTCCCTTTGTTATTATGTTCTTGTTGGAATAAAGGCGTCCTATCTGTGAGAGGTAGGTAGTGGGCCTAGTGGGCCGCCATCGACCACATGAACCCAGTTTATCTTTACGTGTGACTAGGTATGTATAAAATCTTAGATGTTAAATTTTACCCACTTCTTGGTATCTGATTGAGCTGAAATTTTGCATACGTGTTCAGTTTGGATGACAATGCGTGATTAGCTTAGTGACATCATTCTAAATCCATTAAGGCGGACTCCCAAAGATGGCGGACTAAGTACTTGGGTAGTTATGTTTTTACCCAATTTAAAACTGATACAATCAGATGAAAGGGTTTGCAGAGAAGTATACGAGAAATAAAATGACGTCGGCTCTAGCGTGATTTTTAGTTTTATAACTTTAATATTTTTTTGTAAAGGGCGAGGAAGGAACATGGATGGGTTTTAGTCAGTAAAAGTCTGACACTCCGTCCCGCTCCGCCCGATGATTGATGATTTCCCATCCTAAAAAAAAAAAAAAAGGTACACTACTGCCTACCCCTTCGAGGATAAAAGGCGTGGTGTTATATTATTTGTGTGGTTCTAGGACACATTGTCATAATTTTTTCTTTCATTCGTTTGAAACTAGTGGTAAGTAATAAAATACTTACACAAAATAAAGTGAAAACTGTAAAGCCGATTGATAGTTTTAAAACTTGGAATGTACTGGAATATAAGTTCATAATGCTGGGCAAAGGCCACTTGCTTTAAGCCTCCTCTCATGATTTTCCATGAAAAAAAACTCAACTTTTAGTACCTACTTACAGAATTCTAAATATTACTCTGTGCTCTCGAACATTATAAATTATTTAATCGTGATAAACAATGGAACCTAATTATAAACATGACGCGGGTGTTACTAAACAAACTAAAACTCAGCGAATTTTAAGCGAACAACAAAATACTTGAAATACTTCTTGCTGGTATGAGCGTGTGACGTAAATGTAACGCGAATTCCAACAATTTCAACATTGAAAATAGTCGTTTCGCATATAGGTATATTAAGTATTTATTTATTTTTAAGTCATAAGTCATACATAAGTCATTAAATCATTTGTTAACATAGGTACAATAAATACACACATCAAAAGTGTCTAGGGATCAAGCATTTTTAGGGTTCCGTAGCCAAATGGCAAAAAACGGAACCCTTATAGTTTCGCCATGTCTGTCTGTCTGTCTGTCTGTCTGTCTGTCCGCGGATAATCTTAGTGACCGTTAGCACCAGAAAGCTGAAATTTGGTACCAATATGTATATCAATCATGCCGACAAAGTGCAAAAATAAAAATTTAAAAAAACATTTTTATTAGGGTACCTCCCCCAGACGTAAAGTGGGGAGCGATTTTTTTTTTAATTTTGACCCTGACGTGTGATATATTGTTGGATAGGTATTTAAAAATGAATAGGGGTTTTCTAAAATCATTTTTTGATAATATTAATATTTTAGGAAATAATCGCTCCGAAAGTCAAAAACAATGTGTCCCCCCCCCTCTAACTTTTGAACCATAAGTTTAAAAAATATGAAAAAAATCACAGAAGTAGACCTTTATATGAACTTTCTAGGAAAATTATTTTCAACTTGATGAGTTGAATAGTTTTTGAGTTATATAGCACTTTTTCAAAAAAACGCAAATGATAACTTTGTTTTTCATACAAATACTATGAAAAACAAAGTTATTTTTGCTGACGAAAAATGTTGGTATTTTTAATGGTCTGGGAAGCTACGGAACCCTACAGTGAGCGTGGCCCGACACGCTCTTGGCCGGTTTTATGCGGATTTCTTGAGATTGAGATGTGGTTTTGTGTGTTTTCTGATGAGTCTCGATTTTGTATGAGACCGGATACAAGACGTATACGACACTGGAGAACCCCTGGACGCCAACAGCGATTAAAATCCTGCCAGGAAGTCCATCCTTATAGTGGTGGAACCATCATGGTATGGGCGGGTATTTGGATCGGCGGAAGAAATGAGTTGATTTGGATCAGAGGCAACCTCAACGCTCAAATTTATGCTGAGACGATTGTATCAGACGTCATCGTTCCTCTACAAGTGCAAATCGGTCCCTTATTTCAGTTAATGCATGATAATGCACGACCGCACACCGCAAGAGTTGTAAGACAGACTCTCGCCGCAGCTAACATCAATGTCCTGCCCTGGCCTGCTCAGTCGCCAGACTTGAACCCGATTGAGCATGCATGGGATATGCTACAGAGAAGAGCTCTGCCGAATATGGAGGGTATCCAGTCGCAAGAAGACCTTTTTTTGTTGTTGCAACGAACATGGGCGGCCATTCCACAGCGTGATTTGGATGAACTCATTTTGAGTATGCCAAACCGATGTTCTTGTGTTGTTAGTGTTCGCGGTAGAAACACGGATTATTAATTGTTACCCAATAAAATCTTAAAGAAAACTGTTATTTCAGTCTTTTTTTCGAACTTTATTGTTAGTGGTTCAAATGTCAAAAATCCCTTTATTAGGAAAATGACAAATTTCTTTATTAATGCAAAGGTGACTTGGTTTATCGTTACTGTGACAAACGAAAACACTTTATTTGATGAATCCTTAAAGAAAATTTTAATTAATATCAATCAGGAGAAAAGTTATTGCAAAAATATATGTTGATCCCTAGACACTTTTGATGTGTGTAGTTGTGGTGGTTGTGGTGTGTTGTTGTAGTTGTGTTGTTGTTGTTGTTGTTGGCCCCTAGCCGGGACCAACGGCTTCTTTCCGAGGCACAGAGGAAACTCGGTATGTAAGGGTGGTCACCCATCCACAGACCAACCTAGGCAAGCATGGCTTAACCTAAAGATCGACCCGAGCGGCTCAAACATAACTGGCGAAATGTAGGTTTACCATTAGGTACGCCTCAGAGCAGCGGTGGCCCAGTGGTGGCGTCCCCGACTTACGAACAGGAAGTCGTGGGTTCGCACCCAGATGTCACATCTACCGCACTGGGATCGCGTGGTAGATTATAAAGGGTGTAAAACACCTCTTCACGAAGCCGAAAGGTACTTATTCTCCCCATCATTGCGATCATTTTTTTGTTCTACACCATACCTGGGAACCTTCTAGTTACGGAGATATGGGGGTCAAAGTTACAACTTTTTGACATGACAAGTTTTTTTTAAATGCTAGTTTTTTTTGTAAGATTTTAACTTTTAACACCTCCACGACTCCCGTACTGTTCAATCCATCCATCAACACAATGTTTTAAGTGCGTTACATTGAGTTCTACCACAAAACATGATTTATAACCTCAAAAAAAAAAGTTGTTTCCCAGCAATATTTTTTGCGTAAAGTTACTTAGTTTGATGTACAGAATGCTTGGTTAACGGCTTTGCGATGAGGTGGTTTACACCCTGTATAGCCCATACGCAAAATATGCGCTTAGAGGTGGAGTTTTGGACAGGGAATGAAAACGGTAGGTACACCTCTTTGCCTGACCCTTCGGGGGTAATAGGCGTCATGTTATGTTATTGTTATCTAACAGCTGTTGCATGATAAGGCTCTAAGTACAAACACTTGGGCAACAAGTGGCAACTATAGTAGGGCCAATTTAATGGATCACATTTGACATCTGTCAGTTCATGGTAAAGATTACCCTCTTTTGCCGTTATTACAATAAATATGTAATCATAAGGTCACCGAAAAGATAACGGTACCTATTATTATCTAAAAACTTTTTTTGCAAAAAATAAAACCGACTTCAAAAAAAACAAAAAAGTGAAAAATAACTTTAGCTTCTGAAGTCGGTGACCTTTGTTTGATTGATTTAGTTTTTTTGTCACCGACTTCAGAAGCTAAAGTTATTTTTCACTTTTTTTGAAGTCGGTTTTATTTTTTGCAAAAAAAGTTTTTATTTTTCACTTTTTAGTGGTTCACATGTGCTTGATATACATGGAAAGTGCATACCGTTACAATTACAACAAGCCCAAACACGACTAGGGTACATTGTCTCATTATGGAGTTCCGTGACTCTTGGCTTCACCATCAGATCTGATGGTAGAATGGTTCTTATCAAACGCAAATGCTTCACTTGTTGTACAAAATACCAAAATCGCAACCCGTTTTCATATAAAATTTGAAGAGTTCCCTCGATTTCGCCAAGATTCCATCATCAGATCCCGACTTGGTGGCTATGGGACCATTTGGAAAGAATACCCTTTCCAACAAAAAAAGAATTTTCCAATTCGGTTGGCAAGCAACGGAGTTATGCCCGAACAAACATAAAAAAAAAAAATAAAAAAAAAATAGAAACATCCGAATTGAGAACCTCCTCCTTTTTTAGAAGTCGGTTAAAAAACAGCTGTCACTGTGACATGTACCCATACAAAAATGTGTTTTAAACAGCTGTCTTAAGATAATCAGACCGTCATCTTTTTAACCGACTTCCAAAAAGAGGAGGTTATCAATTCGTCTGTATGTTTTTTTTTTTTTTTTTTTTGTGTTTGTTACCTCATAACTTTCGACTGAGTGGACCGATTTTGATGATTCTTTTTTTATTTGAAAGCTGGTGCTTCTCATGTGGTCCCATTTTAATTTGCTGAAGATCTGATGCTGGTCTTCGGAGATATACAATGGAACTCTTCAAAAATGTACGGCAAATCTGCAGTGATTGCTGTTATCGCTTGTAGGTTTATTGTTTATACAACATCATGACGTAATATCACGCCTGTATGCTCTGAGGGGGTACGCAGATGTGTACAGTACCTACACCCAGATTTCGACAGTGTTTGTTACCTCAGTACTTTCGACTGGGTGAACCGAGTTTGATGATTCTTTTTTAATTTGAAAGCTGGTGCTTTCCGGGTTATATTTTAATTTGCTGAAGATCTGATCCGGATCTTCGGAGATATACAATGGAACTCTTCAAAAATACACGGCAAATCTGCAGTAACTGCTGCAATCGCTTGAATGTTTATTGTTTATACAGCATCATGACGTAACATCACGCCTGTATGCTCTGAGGGGGTACGCAGATGTGTACAATATTCCCAGATTTCGACAGTTAGGTGTATTAAGTTCCATTTATTGGGGATAAGCCTATTACCTTGACATGTATTGTTTTTTTTATTTTATTGGCAAGGGTACTTCAAGGGTAGTTTGATGAGAATTTGGTTAGGTTCTGATTATGGGATCCATGACAAAGGAACGGAGCTCTTCAATTCTTAGAAGCAAATTAACGATACTCGGCCAAATCTTTTAAAGGCTATCCGGATATTTGGGTCACGTACCATAACGTCGTTATTAACCGACTTCAAAAAGGAGAAGGTTCTCAATTCAATGTTCCCTGATTACTCGAAGATGACTGGACCGAATTTGTTTTTTAATTGTTTGAAAGGGTATACTTCCCAGAAGGTCCCATAATCATCAAGTCAGGATCCTGATAATGGGATCCTGGAGAAATAGAGAGAACTTTTCAAATTTTATAAGCACACCAGAAGCGATTTGGGTAGTTTTAGAAAGACTACTTTCTCGGAGTGATCCCATATAAATTTGGTAAAGATTAGATGAAAAACTTCGGAGAAAGGCAACGGAACTCCTCATTAAATGTAGCAAATGTGTGTCTCTTACTGGGATTGCTGAAATCTCATGTCTGTCTATTGTTTACACCAGTTCATGACAAAAAATCATGCTGGTACGCTGTGAAAGGGTATGCACATGTGAACCACTAAAAAGTGAAAAATAAAAACTTTTTTGCAAAAAATAAAACCGACTTCACACAAAAAAGTGAAAAATAACTTTAGCTTCAGAAGTCGGTGACAAAAAAACTAAATCAATCAAATAAAGGTCACCGACTTCTGAAGCTAAAGTTATTTTTCACTTTTTTGTGTGAAGTCGGTTTTATTTTTTGCAAAACTGTTTTTATTCGTGAACGAGTACCTAAATTGGCCCTACTTTAGGTATATTTACGTACCTAAGTACAGGGAAGCACTACGTGATATTGGTGCGTTCGCAAGATAATTAGTTATATCAATCGATCGGCATAATTAACTTATCATTTTGATACTAAATCACAAAATCCTTTACGATTATAGGTGCCTATTTATTATCTGACGCATTCAACATTCTTGCAGACAAAGGGCATAGTATAAAAAAAGACAAGTAGGATATCTTCATATAAACGCACCGCGCGCGGCTTGTATGTGTGCGTCATACATCCTGTATATACTACTTCTAAGTCTAATACTTTGCGGACAAGTAAAGGATATCTTTCCTAAATAGAAAAAAAAATCCAAAAAAAAAGAAATTATGTCGCATTGAAGTCTTTTTACAAAAATACACTTTTCATACAAACCGATGCAATGGATGTATTTTGAAAGGAAATTTTCCCAATTGTTTGCTTTATATATTTTTGAAAAATTGGTTTGCTCAACAAAGTTAATAAATAACGCAAAGAATGCAACATAACTATTACGCCTATAATACTCGTATCTACGGGGTAGGCTGAAGTCGCTGTGGTATTTTGCCAGTCATTTTCAAGTCCCACGTGCGAGTCTATGCGCAAAGAATGTTGTTGAAATAACAAAATCAAAGTAACTGGAAATGACATTAGTCAAAATTCTTACAAAAAAGTTTAAGTATTTATTTGTCGTTTTCGTAAAGCTAAACCTAACCAATTAAGAATGTAGTATGTAGTAATAAGATTAGATACATAGTAAGGCAGAGCGAACGTGCCCGATAATCCTATCAGACTGTCACAGAGCATTGTCAAAATGGAGTACTCATCATTTAACACCGATCTAGTTTTCTATAATATGTTGTATTTGTTTGCGGACTTAACAGTAACAAACGCAACCAAGATTTTTCGCATGAAAAAAATGGAAAACTTTTAATAGACTCCGGCCCCAGGTTGGCCGCAGCAAGGAAAACCTGCTCAGGTAGAGATTTTTAAATAAATATCGCTGGACATTACACACAGCGCCATCTAGTGCCACACTAAGCAAGGCTTGTGTCGTGGTCACCAGACAGTTGATATACTACATATATACTTTTTGTTTGTAAATTCATGCTTATTATACATAAAAACATCCATGACTCGGAAACAAATGTCCATGCTCATCACACAAACATTTGCTCCTACCGGGATTCGAACCCGGGACCTTAAGAACGTAAGGCAGCTTCACTACCACTGCACCATTCGGGTCGTCATGAAAGACTGCCCTTTTTTCTGATGGGAAATCATCAAATGACCCCTCCCACTCTGGGCGGAGCGGGAGGGAGTGTCAGACTTTTACTGCCTAAAACCCATCCATGTTCCTTGCTCGCCCATTTTGTTCTGGGGTCACGGTATCTCTTCCGAACAATCCCGCAGCCCCGGCAGGCCAAGGCCCTTGCGCGCCCCTTCCTTTTTGCTGACATCTCTTTGAGGCGCGCGTGGAACACGAACGCGCCGTCGACACGGCCTGTCGTCATAAGTCGGACGGACGGCGAGCTAGCCTATAGCTCTCTTTCCTGTGGACGGTGAGCTATGGGCTAGCTCGCCGTCACCGCCACAGGAAAGACTCTGCCCTGGAGTGTAAATAATTGTGGTGCTGTTCTACAAACTAGTAGCTCACTTCTGGGCCGACACAGTTTGGATTGCCTTAAGAAGAAATCCTCATAATTATGTACCCTCTGCAGAGAATGGTGTACTTACAGAAAACTTCATAGGAAAAAAAATTATACCTAATCCAAAGCTCCATTTGTCCGTTTGAATGGGTAGTACGCGTAAGCTAAAATGAACTAATTTGTCCATTCGGTAAACTGTAGAAGTGTAAAGTATTACAAATAAAATGGGTACAGTGCATTCCAAATTGACATCAGTTTTGATTGGAAGCGGCCGTGTTTCCTGCATTCTCATTAACACGGGAAGGAGGGAAGAGGGTTGTTTCCTCCATTCGTTAGTGACTCCATTGTCAAACACTAATAAAGCAATATTGTCGGCAATTTAAAGTTTATATTACTTTATTAGCCCTGTGAGATCTTCTACCGGATGTCGTATTAGCGGTATCTCACTTGAAACAATTTTAAACTGAGCCATCTTCTTTAGGCTGATATCAGACGCTCCATTCGAACGGCTATTTCACTCGAGTGAATTTTCACTTTAGTTTAATTCCACGTTTCTCTTTAATTTATAAAAATTCTTAATAAAAAAATGATTTGCAGGCGATTGAATGATGCCAAGAGGCCAAGAATCAAAATTTTACATCGTGGGTTCACTCAATAACGTATTTTTTTTGATCTTTTGATTTTGTGTACAAATGACTATGAGTAAAAGATTCTTTAATTTTAAGCTTTTATTCATAACTAGCTTCTGCCCGCGACTTCGTACGCGGATCCTGTTGCTTATGTCAGCGACAACGGGGTCGTCAAAATCGAAGATCTGAAACGTCTGATGTGGAATTCTAAGAGCCCGGGGATGGGAAAATAACGGATCTTTCCCACCTGGGCAACACATACCGTTTGTTTCTTTTTGCCATTTAACAGCTTCACAAAAAGTACAATTTTGAACCATACCTCCGATGGCGGAATATGTGGCGTATTCAATCATAGGAGTATACGTAAATGCACTCCGTTCCTTATCAATCCAAGGAAGGTCGCCATGACCTAAGGCTATGTCTTGAGACACATCCAATTCTTCAGATGATATCTGAAAGATTTGACCTCTTTCTAGACATGGTTATAGTTTTGTTGTGAAGATACCTGATCAATTAAAATCTAAGTGACTGCTACCCTGCGTTACCGGGTAGGCTCCCGAGTCACGAAGATACATGGAAAAGGAAATTAAACACTGAAATAACATAAGCCCGAAGACATATTAATTCGATAAAATAAAATAATAAATGGGAGTTTTGGCCAGTAGAGTCAAATTTTCAATGATATACCATCTTCATCGAAAATCATTCCTAAGCTGTAACCGCCTTCACTGCGTGGATGTACTCCCAGCTTACAGTGAAATTAGTGATTGCTTTGCAATAATTTTCACATCAGATGTTTCTGATCTTCGATTTTTTATAAGTCAACAGGAAGTGCCCATCAGACCGAACAACTTTTGCTAAGACGTCATTCCTATACTTATGTGTTGTGGTGTAGCTGGGCTATTGGAGTTCCACAACAGGTGTCCCAGATCTTCGATTTTTATAAGTCAACAGAGAGTGCTCATCAGATTGAATAACTTTAACTTTTGCTAAGACGTTATTCCTACATGTGTTATGGTGTAGCTGGGCTACTGGAGTTCCACAACAGGTGTCCCAGATCTTCGATTTTTATAAGTCAACAGAGAGTGCTCATCAGATTGAACTATTTTTGCTAAGACGTCATTCCTATATGTGTTACAGTGTAGCTGGGTTCTTGGAGTTCCACGTCAGGTGTTCCAGATCTTCAAATTTATTCTCTCAGGAAAAAATGCTCATCACGTGGAACAATTTTTGCTATAGTGTCATTTTCGTATCTCTTATAGTTTAGCTGGTCTGTTGCGGTTCTGCATCAGGTGTTCCAGTTTCGAAGATAAATTATAGCCTATATGTTGCACAGACTTAATATATATACAACAAAAAAATAATCATTCAAATCCGTCCAGTAGTTCCGAAGATTAGCGTGTACAAACAAACAGACAAACAGACAAACAGACAAACAGACAAACAGACAAACAGACAAACAGACAGACTTTTTTTTTGGATTCGTGCTCTATTACTGTTTCTAAACCCCCCTCAATTATTTTTTTTTTAATATATTCAATGTACAGACACAGTTTTTTTACTCTTTTATTATATGTATATATGTATAATAATAATATATAGATAACGAAACTGCAGAGTAGAAGATGCCAAATAATAAAAAGACAAAATAGAATGAACAAAAAGCGTTGTTATTTACCTATCAACAAATTCTGAAAAACGTGAAAAATTCACACATACGACCATCATAGGACACTCTTTATCAAATACCTATCACGATATTTAGGTAATCACTGTAATTTCATATATCATTGTCACGTTTAAAACAAGTAGTATGCATGTACTCGGCATTATTTCTGATAAGGGAAACTACCTAATCACCCACCTGTTGGTAATTAGCAACTGGATAACTGGACTTTACATTAGAAATCTGATTACCTGATTAGGAACACTAAGTTGAATCTTTGGTACCTAAACCCAATTAATATTAGTTGGTAAGAAAGTAGCCTGACGCTGGCGCAAGCGTTACGATTTGGACTCGTTCTTGATTGATTGGCCAGAGCAAACAAAACATCGAGAGAGTTGGAGGAGATTTTTGTATGACAAGCCCGCCACACTATTCCCAAACCACTGTATCTCCTGAAAGCCAGAATCAACAGTGGCAACCAGGGCCTGATTAACCCGTAGGCTAATTAGGCTGCAGCCTAGGGCGCACGAATCAGGGTGGCGCGCAGAAATCAAGTCTACGCTACCCTCAGGCTCGAGCTGGCCATATGAGCAAATCAAGTCTACGCATGCACTATTAATCTAGCATCATTGCATCTACCCTCAGGCTCGGGCTGGCCATATGAGCAAATCAAGTCTACGCATGCACTATTAATCTAGCATCATTGCATCTACCCTCAGGCTCGGGCTGGCCATATGAGCAAATCAAGTCTACGCATGCACTATTAATCTAGCATCATTGCATCTACCCTCAGGCTCGGGCTGGCCATATGAGCAAATCAAGTCTACGCATGCACTATTAATCTAGCATCATTGCATCTACCCTCAGGCTCGGGCTGGCCATATGAGCAAATCAAGTCTACGCATACACTATTAATCTAGCATCATTGCATCTACCCTCAGGCTCGGGCTGGCCATATGACCAAATCAAGTCTACGCATGCACTATTAATCTAGCATCATTGCATCTACCCTCAGGCTCGGGCTGGCCATATGAGCAAATCAAGTCTACGCATGCACTATTAATCTAGCATCATTGTATCTACCCTCAGGCTCTGGCTGGCCATATGAGCAAATCAAGTCTACGCATGCACTATTAATCTAGCATCATTGCATCTACCCTCAGGCTCGGGCTGGCCATATGAGCAAATCAAGTCTACGCATGCACTATTAATCTAGCACCATTGCATCTACCCTCAGGCCCGGGCTGGCCATATGAGCAAATCGAGCAAATGCCCGATGGGCCGGGTGTGGCCGATTGGCGATCGACTTTCTTTTGCTATTTAAAAAAAAACCTCGCAATACTTACTATGATTAGTATACGATTAAAATAACGTCGTCTACCGTCAAGCCGAGTACCTAATTTAATTTACTTTTGGACTCTATCAGCTGTAGCAATGTCCCCCGGCTCAGAATTTTTAAAAGTTTTTAGTAAGTATGAGTAAGACCTACATAAATTGTAACGTAGTGTAGAATCACTCTCAAACTGATACATTTTAAGGCTTCTTTGTTTCTTTCTCGTGTGGTTAGTGCGTAGGTAACGTGTCAGTTTTTATGCCGCCCATGGGCATTTGACTTGGCTTTAAGGTGAAAGCGTCAGGGTGGCCCGCGAAATTCAATTTTTCTTGGGTTTTTTGCAATTTGCGGGCCAGTGTTGAGTACAGTGTTGAGTGCTCCAGGGTAGCCCGCGAAATTTTTTTGCAGGGCAGTGCCAAGTTGTACACTGCCCTGCAAATTGCAAAAAAAATCGTGGGCTACCCTGGAGCATCAGCCTTAAATGCCGTCGAGAAATATCTCTCAGCCTAAAAATGATCGTACTACCACTAGAAACTTACACATTCTCTTTAAACCAACGGACGCGTTTTGTACTTTAAACACTGCGAACAACTTTTATCACAAAGATTATTTTATTCTGCCTCTGGATTGGCACTCCTATTGGATTTACGATTCGCAACTCGCAACGAAATTAATCAGAAAGCATAGCGGAGGAGTAGGAAAAAAACGTTATTTCCACAATGAAAAAGGAGGAGGAGGAGGAGGAGGTTTAATTTCCATAAAACTTAAAAAAAAATACGTCATTGGCCAATAGGCACAAAGGGACGCTTACAACTGAACTGATTCCAGTTAAGTACCTAGCACCATGGATAAAATAATAATAACATTAAAATGTGTCCTAAGTTGTGAGCTGTTATAGCCAGCAGACACACGGCGACTCTGTTCACTGCGGCGCGGCGTCCGTTTTTGCATCTACAAAATCTCCATCGGCTTCGTCCAATCTAGGTGCGAGTATGTCGGGGTCACCAATTGTGGAAATGTTGTCCACAAGAATCGTGTGTAATAAAGTAAACTACACTTTCATTAGAAATGTATTTAGCAGTTAAGACAAAGACTGAGAACATCGATCTGTCAGTCTGACACCTTGCAGTGGAAAAATAAGGAAGGGCGTAGTATTTAGTGATGTGCCGCCACAATAGGTATGGAAGTGGAGCTTTTTCCTATTCCTCCGCCACACTTTTCTGGTTAAGTAATTTCGTTGCGGGATCTAAGACAGGTAAATTCATTCTCCGAGTTCTTTTTCTGGTGGTAGCCACTGTTGAATCTGCCTTCCAGGAGTTACATTGGTTCGGGAATAGTGTGGCGGGCTTGTAATATGTATGGCAGCTTTTTTTATTAACCGACTTCTAAAAAAGGAGGAGGTTCTCAATTCGGATGTCCCGTCGCTTGCCAACCGATTTGAAAAATTATTTTTTTGTTGGAAAGGGTATACTTTCCAAATGGTCCCATAGCCACCAAGTCGGGATCTGATGAAGGAATCTTGGCGAAATTGAGGGAACTCTTCAAATTTTATAGGATAACGTACAGCGATTTTGTTATTTTCTACAACAAGTGAAGCATTTGCGTTTGATAAGAACTATTCTACCATCAGATCTGATGATGAAGCCAAGAGTCATGGAACTCCACAGTGAGACAATGTATCCTAGTCGTGTTTGGGCTTGTTGAAATTGTAACGGTATGCACTTTCCATGTGTATCAAGCACATGTGAACCACTAAAAAGTGAAAAATAAAAACTTTTTTTGCATAAAATAAAACCGACATCAAAAAAAACAAAAATGTGAAAAATTACTTTAGCTTCTGAAGTCGGTGACAAAAAAATTAAATCAATCAAACAAAGGTCACCAACTTCAGAAGCTAAAGTTATTTTTCACTTTTTTGTTTTTTTTGAAGTCGGTTTTTGTGGAATCTAGGGGACCAGTTGTTGTATTTGGGGTCTGGCTGGGTTCGGGAAGTGATGAGGATGGTTCTTGAAATTACAGACGACTTTTATTTTTATAATTAATTCTTTATGAGGGACCAGCGCCCGACTACAATGAATGACCAAAGACCAAAGACAATCTACTTTCACATCATAGACTTATATACTAAAAAGCATAGACTAATATGCTACACCAGTGAGGAGGCAAGCCAAGCTTGTAGGCTTCTGTAAAAGTACCGTCACCACTAGCTCCACTGCTGCTCTCAAAACGGTGAAGGAAAACATCGTGAAGAAACCGGCATTACCTAGTACCAAAAAATTCGAAGACATGACATTACCAACCCGCACTATGCCCGCGTGGTGGATTATTATAGCCCATTCCGTCTCATAGAGAGGAAGCCTGTCCCAACAGTGGAAACATTAATAGGTTGATGATGATGATGATGAATGGTTAAGTGGACCCACTTGACAGCCTATAAGCAGCATTCAAATCAAGGTAACACTAGAGAACACGCAAAATTATGACATAATAAACATTCGCAGCATGTTTCACTAGTGCATCAAGCATGTTTATTCATTGAATAGGCTTGTTTCCACCATCAATAAATTGCAAATCTATTTAGTCCGTCAATTAGAGTTTTGGAAAATAATGGACACGTATTTTTTGTTTTTGTAAATCAACGAATATTGACAAAGATAAAACGCATCAAAACTCGGAGTGGGGGCTCGTGACGTCACTGTTCGGTATCAACTCACTAAGAATGATACCGAACAGTGACGTATTGGGAATTTTAAAAGCGTCGTATCTTCGTCAATTTTGGTTTATGTGACAAAAGAAAAAATACGGGTCAAATATTTTTTGATAATCTAAGTGACGGACTAATTAGATTTTTTCAGTTAACAAGCCTATTATTGCGATGCGTGTCGACGGCAAGTAACAAATTCGCTTGACACTGGGTCATCAACCTTTTGACAGTTTTTGACGAGTTAATTTCCTATACTTGCCTTCAAGCATAACGTCCAATTAGGCTAGCACTGCAATCAATTTACTTAACGCATCTCCAATCACAATCAGAAAGATTTGAAGGCAATTTTAAATCCTCTAAAATAATTACTTCATTAATTTTACTAATAATAACAGCCGCTTGGGTCGATCTTTAGGTTAAGCCGTGCTTGCCTAGGGTGGTCTGTGGATAGGTGACCCCTGCATACCAAGTTTCCTCCGTGCCTCGGAAAGCACGCTAAGCTGTTGGTCCCGGCTGTCATTTGTAGATCGTAGTCAAAAAGTCTGACAACCAGTCTTACCAAGTGGTATCGTAATACCCAGTATTACCCAGTAAGTACTAACTGGGTTGTGGAGGTCAGATAGGCAGTCGCTTCATGTAAAATACTGGTATTCAGCTGCATCCGGTTATACTTGAAGTCGATCCCAATATAGTTGGGAAAAGGGTAGGTAGCTGATGAGGAGCAAAGTGGGTAACCTAATTTTTGTTTTCCTCTTTTTTTCTCCTAGAAAACTGCGCCGATTCAATTATTTTTGACTTTAAAAAAATAGTAAAACTTTCCGAATGTGTCAGACTACGCGCTGCTGTCCTCTAATCACGGCCTTAAAAACGGGTAATTCTTGACATTTTTGGAGGATTTCCTTGGGCTGAAAAAAAGGAAATTACTGGGACGTGTCTACGAAAAAGGGAATGCATTTGTACTTATATTAAAACGCAGCCTCTTTCTCTCTTTTCGTGTGGGTCCACAAATAGCATTTCTAAAGAATATTTTGGTAGATAAATATTCTTTTGAAATGCTATTTGTAGTTTGTTTGTTGTTGCCAGTACTAGTTGCGTTGGAAGACCTCCCACTAGGTGGACCGACACTTGGGGGAGGCCTAAGTAGGTAGGTATGTCCAGCACTGGACCTCTTTTGGTCAGCCAAAAGAGGTCATCTCAGGATGATTGGATACAAGGTAGATTATGACATAAGTTACCTTTAAAAGTCAATAAAATTATTTAAATCTGTGAATCCGTACCAAAGGTTGTCAACCTAAACCGGAAAATACGTCAGCAAGTATTGTGTGACCAAAATTAACCTCGTCAGACCAACCATAGGATGAATGAGGAAATGTATTCTATTTTGGACAAAGTGCGTGTGTACGCGAAGCAAATTACATACGTACCATAGTAGGTACTACTGAGTTCACATGGTCTACCATTTGTCACCCTTATGCATTAGTGTATAAGGTTGAAAACTGGTCGACCGTACACAAGGTTAGGCAGGTACCTACTTACATCATGATTAAATTATTAACTTTTATCTTGCTGTTATAGATTAGGCAAGTAGTTACTTACCTAAACGTGAAGTTTATTTTTTATCGCTTAGTAGGTAGGTTCATTTTTTTATTCGATTTTTATAAACCTGTCAAACGAAACTTTTCTAGCAGCAATTTTAGGTTCCTCGTATTGACATTAATATATCTTAATTCATACTTACTTAAAACTACCTACCCAACCGATTAAAATAAAATTTGGTTGTTTTGTTGAATCTGTAGGATTGAGCTCAGCTTGCAAGTTGCAAGATGTACCCAACCATACGGATCAATTTATTAAAACATGTCGGGTCCAAAACTATCCCATCTTGCAAGTTGCAAGATACAGACATGTGTGTATGTTGGGGTCAGCTTCCAGTCTAACCGGATGCAACTGGATACCAATATTCTACATGGAGCGACTGCCGTTTTGTAAGGGTGGTCAATTATCCACATACCAACCTAGGCTAGCACAGCTTAACCTAAATCACGGAAAAGATAATAGTACCTACTAGCGCCTAAAGCTAAGCGTCCACATGTCCGCATCGTACGCATCGGACGCATCGCATCAAACGGATCGTAGTATTCTTTGTATGGAATGTCACACAAGTCATCACAAGTGCGTCCACTGATCCGTACCGTACGGATCGCTCGAATCTATTCAATATTACTACGATCCGTTGGATGCGATGCGTCCGATGCGTACGATGCGGACATGTGGACGCTTACCTTAAATGAACCTTAAGATCGACCCGAGCGGCTGTTATTATAATTAGCCACGATATCCTCCCCGGCCGATGGCGCTAGTTACATTACGTACACCTACCTACTTATTATTGTTGTTGTAAGTGGATTAGTGTAGGCAAATCAAATTATCAAAATGGAATAATAGGTAATAATTTCCACAACATGACGAAACACAAAATATGAAATACGATTAAACTTATTAATACTGTTTTACGATTAAATTTTTTGTTTCTGAATATTCTGATCGACTCAATAAGGAAAATATATTGTGTACTATAATGTTGATTTGTATCTTAGGTACGAGTATACCAATAACTTTATCGTGAAATGATAAATTATGTCACTTTGTGATGGGTATCTATCTATCTTACATATTATCAACATTCAACGCTTACTCATACATTGTACGGTAACCAAATCTGTGAAAATGATAACAGGGCCCTTGAAATATAACATTATAAGCCATAGATCTAATAACGATAAAGAAACTTCTTTTTCCTTAAACAAAAAGAACGCTTACGAAGATTCCTGGTGCTGATTTTTATCCGTAAACAAAAAGAACGCTTACGAAGGTTCCTAGTGCTGATTTTTATCCTTAAACAAAAAGAACGCTTACGATGGTTCCTGGTGCTGATTTTTCGTAAACAAAAAGAACGCTTACGAAGGTTCCTGGTGCTGATTTTTATCTTTAAACAAAAAGAACGCTTACGAACGTTCCTGGTGCTGATTTTTATCCTTAAACAAAAATAACGCTTACGAAGGTTCCTGGTGCTGATTTTTATCCTTAAACAAAAAGAACGCTTACGAAGGTTCCTGCCCGGCTAGCATGGGCAGGGGATAAAATTTTATCCACCGGTTATTTCCACTAACAAGGGACAAAATTCATACAAAAGTGGAAATAACCGGTGGATAAAATTTTTATCCCCTGCCCATGCTAGCCGGGCAGGAACCTTCGTAAGCGTTCTTTTTGTTTAAGGATAAAAATCAGCACCAGGAACCTTCCAGTAACATGGAAGGAGGGTTAAGGTAGGAAGATGATGATGTTACATCCAATCAACCAACACTGAGCCAGCCCAGTGGATTATTATGATCAATCTTTCTCACATAAAGGAAACATGTGTCCCTCCAGCAGTGAAAACATGACCATAATCATCATCTGCCTTGCCTTTTGCTAACTATGTTGGGGCTGGTTTCCAGTCTAACCGGATGCAGCTGAATACCATTTTTTACAAGGATCAACTGCCTATCTGACCCCCACAAACCAGTTAGTACTGGACAATACGACACCCCTCGGTAAGACTGGTTGTCAGACTTTTTGGGCCACGATATGTCACAACCGTCAAAGATCTACAAATGACAGCCGGGACCAACTGCTTAACATACTTTCCGAGGCAGGGAGGAAACTTGGCATGTAATGGTTGGTCACCCATCCACAGACCAACCTAGGCAAGCACGGCTTAACCTAAATATCGACCTGAGTGGCTGTTTTATTTAGCTACGCGCATAATAACAAGATTTTTTTGTGGTATACTTACTACAACTAAAGAACCTGACTACAAAAAATCACGCTCTAATTCAAATCGGGGTTTACAAGGTAAAATGGACTCATAAGCACCTATTGTAGAAGTCGGTGAAACGTAGCTTATGTTACCCGGGTAATGGTAAAGAATCGATTGACACCTTATTCATCAAATTCGGATGAATAGTTTAGGCGCTACGAAGGAACATAGGTGTAAATACAAACACATATATACATAGACAGCTAAATTATAACCCTTCCTTTTGGCTTTACCGTAGTCGGCTAAAAAATATAGGCACTTCGAAACATTTCAGTCTCTGAGATGCTTCTGTAATCGCATTTTGAAGACGTCGCATTTTTCTGTGTCTTAGATGCCTCTATAGGTAATCGCATTTTGACGACGAGACCATAGAAGACGATGTTTACTCAACATCAGCTGGGAAACATGCTGAGACGACAGCTTATTTGACATCCAAACACATGATAACATTGTACCAGAGTTCTTTATGGAGTAGCTTTTGAACAGACATACTACCTGTATCATGTTGATTATATTAAAACAACGTAACAATACTTTTGTGTTTATATTTTAACTTTAAAAGATCGACAGATTACAATCGCACGCCATTGCTTGTCGTGACTCACTAGTGTTGTCCCATCATCATTTTCTATTTACTAGTGATGTCAACTTACTAAACATACTACATCTTTCCCTTATAAATTAATAATTAATTTTAACAAACATAATCAGCTAAATGTTTTGGAGGGATTAAATTTCTCTTAGGTCTCAACTGAAAATCTCGCACCTGCTCTTGGGCATCTTCCACTCTAATTACATCCTGATCATTACTATTCCTTCTTTCCATAGATACACTTTGTTCTTCTGATTGTAAATTTTCATTGTTTTCTAAATCTAAATTACAATTTTTTTTTACATTTACATCTTTATTAAATGAAGGTTTTACATGCAATGTATTCCTTCTAATTATTTGCCCATTAACATCTTTTAAAATCAGAGACCTCGGAGATGGGTGAATTTCTACAACATTGGCTGGGACCCAAACATTATCCCTTAAGTAAACTACATTTTGGCCAGAATAAAAAGTGTGTTTGTTACATTTGGCGGTCTTATCATAGTTTCTTTTATTGTACATATTTATTTTGTCTTGAGATTCACTAAAATTTGTTACCAATTTTGGTTTTAAAAGTACATCATGAATAGGTAGTTTGGTTCTTGTCAATCTGCTAAATAGTAATTGTGATGGTGTGTATTGTGAACCTAGTACTGGAGTATTTCGATACTCTAGCAATACTTCTTGAAAGTCAGCACCACTCTCAGTAGATTTATTTAGCATATTTTTAGCTATTCCAACAAATCTTTCAACAAAACCATTGGACCTAGGATATTTTGGGCTTGAAGTAATTAATTTTATATTCCAAAGTGTTGCAAAATTCTGGAATTCAAAAGAGTTGAATGGCATATTATCAGCCCTCAAGATCCTTGGTATACCATGAGTTGAAAAAATATTCTTCAATATATTAATCACAGTAAGTGCAGTTAATGAATTTACATGAATTAAGTCAAACCACTTAGAGTAATAGTCAGCTACAATTAAATAAGTTTTGCTATTCCACTGTAGAAAATCACATGCTATTTTTTGAAATGGTAAAGTAGGTATCTCATCAAGCAACATAGGTTCTTTAGATTTTTTCGCACTATATTTTTCACATGTTTCACATTTTGAAATAATATTGATAAAATCTGTCTCAAGATTTGGCCAAAAAAATAAAGATTTTGCTCTAGCAATTGTCTTATTTATTCCAAAATGACTTGAATGAACTTTTTTAATTACTCTATCTCTTAATACTAATGGCACTATAATCTTATAATCTAAATAAACAATTCCATTCTCATATGTAATGTTATCTTTACTTTTGTAGTAAAATTTCACATTATCACTTACTTTATTTTTGCATTTGGGCCATCCATTTTTATAATATAATTTTAGTTGCTGAAGGACTAAATCATTTTCAGTTTCTAACATAATGAGATTTTGCACTTCTTCACTAACATTGATAGTGTGTACAGTTTTAGTAAGAGAACTATCCAATTCTATATTGTCAGCTTTGCTTGAAGCACGACTTAAGGCATCAGCTACATGCATCTTAGAACCTGGAGTGTACTGAACATCCAAATCATAAATGCTTAGTTTTATTCTTATTTTTCTTAAACGTTGAGAACCAATACAATTAATTTCTTTTTTCATAACTGCCACTAATGGTTGATGATCTGTTTGCATAATTACATGCCTTCCATATACGTAGTAGTGAAACTTTTTACAGGCGAAAAGTATTGCTAAAAATTCTTTGTCAATTTGTCCATACTCAGATTCACAAGCAGATAAACTTTTTGAGGCATATGAAATTGGATGACCATCTTGAATTAGTACACAGCCAATTGCATCTTTAGAACTGTCAGTCTGAATTACAATTTGTTTTTTGGGATCAAAATTTACAAGCACTGGTGGACTTATTAAAAGATTCTTAATATTATTGACACATGTAGTATAACTGCTATTCCATACAAATTCTACATTTTTCTTTAACAGTTGCCTCAGAGGACTTGTTACTTCAGACATATTGGGAATGTATTCCCTAAAATAATTAACAAAACCTAAAAATCTCTGAAGACTTTGCTTATCACTTGGCATGTCATATTCTAAAACAGCCCTAATCTTATCTTTGTCTGGTACTAAATTTCCATCTACAATTTCATGGCCAAAATATTTAACTACATCAGGTAAGTATTGAATTTTCTTTGGGTTAAACTTGATATTTAACTCACGTGCTCTGCTGAGGACTTTTTCGAGTATCTCATCATGTTTTTCTTTGGATTCCGCATGAATTAAGAAATCATCGATGTATGTAAACAAACCTTCAATGTCACTAAAGCAATTTCTACAGTTTTCTTGAAAAACTTCAGCTGAGATTTCAAGTCCAAATGGTAAGACATTAAAACAATAAGATCCATAAATTGTAGAGAATGTACAGTACTTTTTACTGTCATCAGTCAACCGAATCTGCCAGAATGATTCTTTCAGATCTAAAACAGAGAAGAATTTCGAATGACCTATTTGTGACTTTAAATCATTGATGGTTGGAATTTCATAATACTTTTTAAGAATACATTCATTGAGAGCTCTAGGGTCTAAACATAAACGGATAGAACCATCATTTTTTTCCACAATAACAATCCTATTCACCCATTCTGTAGCTTCCTCAACTTTGGATATCACATTTAGTTTACAGAGTCTGTCCAGCTCACATTTTAATTTATCTTTTAATTTTAAAGGAACTCTATGTGGAGGTTTGGACACTGGAACAGAGTTTTCTTTTAATAAAATTCTATATTTTTTAGGAAATTGACCTGTGCCTGAAAAAACATCTTTATACCTATCCATCAGTATCTGTTTATTTGGTTGATTATTTTTGATACTGTTTATAAACTTTCTTTCAATAATGCCTAGTAACAAACATGAATTCTTTCCCAATGTTGGTTGATATCCAGAACTAGTAACAATGAAATCTAATAAATAAACTTTTGATTTTAATTTTGTTTCCATCAAAACAGTACCATAAGTTTTAATTTTTGATCTATTGTATGCCTGTAATGTAACTTTTGTTTTACTAAGTTTGATATTATTAATTTTACTCCTTGAAATTTTATTTTGAATCTCCTTTAACAATGAAATAGGTATTAGGTTAACATCAGAACCAGTATCCAGTTTAAAGGTACAATTTATGACATTTTCAATGATTAGGTTCTGTTCCCAACAATTAGCATTATGTATTTGACCTACCGAATCACAAAAAAGTTCCTCAGTGTCGTTTTGCTCCTCAGATACTACTTGCACTTTCTTGGTGCGACACACTTTTGCAAAGTGGTTATATTTTCCACATTTTGTACATTTTGTTCCTCTTGCAGGGCATTTATTGATGTCCCGCTCATGTTGGCCACCACACCACTTGCACTTTATAGTGGGATTATTCACCTGCACCTTGTGAACATCCCCAATTTGGGTTGAGTCAGAATGAATTTCTTTAATTTGTGATGTTGTCACCTCTGAGAGACGTAGCCTCTTTATTGTCTTATCCAAATCCACATCCCCCATGCTCAATAAATTCTCTTGTTCCGCTTTGTTGGTGGTCCCAAAAATAATTCTATCGCGGATGGCTTCATTTTCGCTTGTGAATTCGCAGTTTTTAGCTAGACTCTTCAAGTCCGTGAGATATGTATCAAATGGCTCACCCTGTCGCTGAGAGCGCTTATAAAATAAAAATCTTGAGAACAGTAAATTCTTCTTTGGTTCACAATACTCATCAAATGACTTCAATACATCATTAAATGTTGGGCCTTTTGTTTCTTTTCCTTTGGCATCAATAGGCTTGTCGAAATCAAAATTATTATAAATTTGAACTCCATCCTCACCAATGACATTTAATAAAATTGCGATCTTTCTCTGGTCCTTTTCATCGTCCAGGCCAGAGGCAATAAGATATATACTAAGCTGTTGCTTAAACCTTTTCCAATGACTTGGTAAATCCCCACCGAGACACAGTTTTTCAGGCAGGTTATAGGACGCTGCGGCCATGTTTGCAGTAGATGAACAGTTACAATTTTACAAACTGAACAGCGAATAACAATTATTGCAACGATGGTACGTAAAAACAGTTACGACTGCGCCATGTATCATGTTGATTATATTAAAACAACGTAACAATACTTTTGTGTTTATATTTTAACTTTAAAAGATCGACAGATTACAATCGCACGCCATTGCTTGTCGTGACTCACTAGTGTTGTCCCATCATCATTTTCTATTTACTAGTGATGTCAACTTACTAAACATACTACACTACCACCGTACTAATTTCCGCCACCAAGCAACATACATAAACCACGATGTTTTCCCATGGGATAGACAGGAACCACATAACGCAACCTGCTCCATCTCGCCATCCTTGGAATAGGAGTACCTACCTATGTAGGGCGCAGGAGACACAGAAAAGACGTAAAACGTAGACGGAGTGCAGACATACTGGATGTAAACCACCTCATCACTAAGCATTCTGTACATCAAACTAAGTAACTTTACGCAAAAATTATTACTGGACCCCCTTTTTTTTTTTAGATGAAAAATCACTCAATCAATGTAACGCACTCCAAACATGGTGCTGATGGATGGATGGAACTAACCTAACGTCGGGGTGCCCGATTATGGGGGCAGAGATTCTAATTCCTCGCCTCATGACCAGATGGTCATACACGCGCGCCACACGCGCGCAACCTTGTAATATTTCGGTTTGATGGGATGGGCATCGAAAAACAAGTCTTTTATCAATAACAGGCGCGTGTGATAGATAATTATTCAGCTTTATCGCAACGCACCCATGATAGTACCTTCTCTAATATCTGTAACATACGGCTTAGTGCGTTTTTTTATTGTTTTACTTATTGTACCTACTTAAACTGAACTAGCTCCATCATCATTCTCTTGCACTTTATTCCAATTTATTTGGCGTAAGCGCAGCATAATATGTCTTTTTTTTCCATACTTCTCTATTTTCAACCGACTTCTAAAAAGAGGAGGTTCTCAATTCGTCTGTATTTTTTTTTTGTGTTTGTTACCTCAGAACTTTCGACTGGGTGAACCGATTTTGATGATTCTTTTTTTATTTGAAAGCTGGTGCTTCCCGTTGGGTCCCATTTTAATTTGTTGAAGATCTGATGCTGATCTTCGGAGATATACAATGGAACTCTTCAAAAATAGACGGTAAATCTGCAGTGATTGCTGCATCCGCTTGTAGGTTCATTGTTTATACAACATCATGACGTAACATCACACCTGTATGCTCGGAGGGAGTACGCAGAAGTATACAATACACCCAGATTTCGACAGTTAGACGTGTAAAGTTCCATTCAATGGGATCCCGGAGAAATATAGGTAGCTCCTTAACTTTATTGGCACACCAGAAGCGGTTTGGGTAGTTTTAGGCAGAGTACTTTCCCGGAGTGATCCCATTTCGATTTGATAAAGATCTGGTGACTTCGGAAGATAGGCAACTGGACTCCTTAATAAATGATAGCAAATGTACTGGGATCGCTGAAGACTCACGTCTGTCTATTGTTTACACCAGTTCATAACAAAAAATCACACCGATACGCTGTGAAAGGGTAAGCACATGTGAACCACTAAAAAGTGAAAAATAAAAACTTTTTCAGAAGTCGGTGACAAAAAAAAACTAAATCAATCAAACAAAGGTCACCGACTTCTGAAGCTAGCTACTTTTTTGTGTGAAGTCGGTTATATTTTTTGCAAAAAAGTTTTTATAGTTTCTTACCATATCATTCTTAACACATCCATCCATCGTTACTTTGGTCTTACTCTACTCAAATACCCATCCACATTCATACTCAAAACTTTTTTCACATTTTCCTCATTCCTCCGCATCACATGCCCATACCACGACAACCGATTACCACACAACTTTTCAGTCACCTTCTTTTTCTTTTCATTCCTTACTTTATCCATTCGCGTAACACCACACATCCCCCTTACCTACCATTCTCATCTCCGCGACATACATGCAGATGCCTTTCATTCATCCCTTTGGTGGCCCAACATTCTGATCCATACAAGACAGCAGGTCTAACCATTGTTTTATAAATCTTAAGTTTAAGGGGAATGCGGGAGTCGCAGATCGTTCCCGTGACCTGTCGCCATTTCATTACACTACGATCTATTTCGCCATCGCTGAACTAGCTCCATCTGTTCACAAAATGAGAAACAGTTATTCTAAACATTTTTACTTCGACGCGATCAAGGGATTGATTTCATTAAACAGCATTATATAGCATAATATTGTTAGTAATACAGGGTGTAAACGAACTCTTCAAGAAGCCGTCACTAAGCATTTTGTACAAAGTTGCTAATTCTACGCAAAAATTACTGCTGGAAAACGATGATACTTACCCGTGGACCCGGTAATGGGTTGACCCACCTAGACCACGGGTAACGATTCACTTTTTGGTGTGAAAATTTCCGTTTTATGGTAGAACATTAAAAACTTTGTGAAAAAGTTGGAACTTTGACTCTCAATATCTCCGTTACTAGAAGGTTCATTGTCTAGAACAAACTTCGATCAATGTACTATTATTGATCGAAGAGAACAAATAAAATTATCGCATTGACTGGGAGAACAAGTGCCGTTTGGCTTCGCTATGGGTATTTTTTTACACCATTATGTAATTTCACCCAAACCATGCGCGACTATAGTAAGTATTCAGAGTATTTATTTAGACGTTCGTGTCAATACATAGTGGTACCTATCTACCTGCATACCTACTAACAGATAACAGTCGCACGTGGACAGTACCACGTGCCAGTATTCATAAATGCAGGTGCTGTAGATTGGACATGCATGTGCCGTAATTTGTTAACACCTGCGTCAGCATTCCGCGATAGATACGTAAACACATTATTTGTGGACTTGTGGTAAAGTTTTTAGCAATCATAGGCATGATGGTATTTAATTTTATCGGCCCACTGCGACCCACCACACGGCTGCCTCTCAAGTTTAAGGGGAAAACATACCGAGTCCGTCATTAGACCTGTCAACCTGATGAATGGATCGGAACGCTGGGCTGTGAAGAAGATGGATGAAAAAGATTGCATGTAGCGGAAATGAGAATGTTGAGATGGATGCGTGGAGTGACAAGAATGGATAGTAAAGAATGAGTGTGTTACCAGCCAAACTAGATTTCAGGTCAAACTAGTTCTGCATAAACCGACTCTTTTATAAACCATTCAGAAGTAGGAGCCTAGCGAGTCGACCGGGACTCCCTTGAGCGAGTGATTCAAATTTCAGTTTAGCCTAGGCGAAACTAGTTTGTCCTGAAATCGGGTTTGTCTACAAGTATACTTTTAGAGATTAGAGGAAGTTTGAAACATTCTCATTTCCGCTACATGCAATCTTTTTCATCCATCTTCTTCACAGTCCAGCATTCCGATCCATTCATCAGGTTGACAGGTCTAATGACGGACTCGGTATGTTTTCTCCTTTAACTTGAGAGGCAGCCGTGTGGGTCGCAGTGGGCCGATAAAATTAAATACCAACATGCGTATGATCGCTAAAAGACGTTTGAGTCTGAGTAAACACATTTTTGAATCGAAAATACAATAATCCTAGATAGGGCAGCATTTTCTTTAAATTGCTTGTAACGAGCACAATCGAATCAGTATCATCAATGATATAAATTAATTCTCAAAATTATGATAATATTATTTACAAAACGAATATTTTTTTTATTTTGAAATCGACGTATTTACATTACGTTCACGCCGCTGCACGCTTGTGTCTTTGCATCTCGTGCAATCAAAGTCATCCATCAGTCATGGCGTCGGCATCGCATGTGACTTTATTCTTCGTATCGATGGGCAGCCGACGCGACGTCTGCGGTCCACCTTTGTTGACACATGCGTCATTCGCGGGTTTTCTTAGTAAACAAAACGAACGTCGTTCAATCATATCGAGGCTGAGAACTAGATAATTTAATACGAGATTTAATAAGATCTTTCAAACTTGGAATGTTACCATATTACGGAACCCAATATAAAACTTCAACAGGTTGTTTAAGAAATCGTTATAGAACTTAAAAAATATTATTTTTGAAGTGAAACTTCTAATGCGACTTCCAACAAGGTTGCGTTAAACGTTTAACGCTACCATGGAGGGGGTATGAAAGCACTGTTGCATTAAACGTTCAACGCTCCTGGGGAGGAACACATTACGAAGTTTCACTTCTTCCGCGCGGAGGGACTCCACGCACTATTTTTTTTTCAGATTTCTGACACAGGTTTTTGAATGCCTCGTTGGTAAAATTATGGCGAGCGTAACTGCAGAGTCGGGTAAAGCGCTGTTACGTTAGGGTTAGATAGATCTAGTATCGATCCAGACTTGTCACAAAGTCACGAAGTCTGGATCTATATTCCTCATTGATGGCAAACTCAAACTCAAAGCATTTGTTTCAAACAGACCCGTGACAGGCACTTTTGTATAGTCAAAAATAAGCTACCAACAGTCCAGCCACAGGCATAATGTGATGTAAATGGACTGTAGTTGCATTCGAAAAGTGTAGATCGTCATGGAGAAGAATGGGCAAGAAACTCCATGAACATTCTTTTCAAACAATAGCTCATCGCTCTCTTTTATATGGGCCTTAATCATAACTGGCGAAATGTCGGTGTACTTTTAAGTACACATCTGTTTAACCTTTCGGGGTTTGCAAGGCGTAATGTTGTTTTATTCAAATATTTAGTAGGTTAACTGTCAATACAAAATTTTAAAAGAGTTGAATTGTTATACATGCTTTATAAAATAAACATGTTGTACTTAAAATACCTTTGCAAACAAGCAAGAGAAAAAACTTTTTTGCAAAAAATAAAACCGACTTCACACAAAAAAGTGAAAAATAACTTTAGCTTCAGAAGTCGGTGACCTTTATTTGATTGATTTAGTTTTTTTGTCACCGACTTCTGAAGCTAAAGTTATTTTTCACTTTTTTGTGTGAAGTCGGTTTTATTTTTTGCAAAAAAGTTTTTATTTTTCACTTTTTAGTGGTTCACATGTGCATACCCTTTCACAGCGTACCAGCGTGATTTTTTGTTATGAACTGGTGTAAACAATAGACAGACATGAGATTTCAGCAATCCCAGTAAGAGACACACATTTGCTACATTTAATGAGGAGTTCCGTTGCCTTTCTCCGAAGTTTTTCATCTAATCTTTACCAAATTTAAATGAGATCACTCCGAGAAAGTAGTCTTTCTAAAACTACCCAAATCGCTTCTGGTGTGCCTATAAAATTTGAAAAGTTCTCTCTATTTCTCCAGGATCCCATTATCAGGATCCTGACTTGATGATTATGGGACCTTCTGGGAAGTATACCCTTTCAAACAATTAAAAAACAAATTCGGTCCAGTCATCTTCGAGTAATCGGGGAACATTGAATTGAGAACCTTCTCCTTTTTGAAGTCGGTTAATAACGACGTTATGGTACGTGACCCAAATATGCGGATAGCCTTTTTAAGATTTGGCCGAGTATCGTTAATTTGCTTCTAAGAATTGAAGAGCTCCGTTCCTTTGTTATGGATCTCATAATCAGAACCTAACCAAATTCTCATCAAACTACCCTTGCCAATAAAAAAAAAAAAAAAACAATACATGTCAAGGTTATCCCCAATAAATGGAACTTAATACACCTAACTGTCAAAATCTGGGAATATTGTACACATCTGCGTACCCCCTCAGAGCATACAGGCGTGATGTTACGTCATGATGTTGTATAAACAATAAACATTCAAGCGATTGCAGCAGTTACTGCAGATTTGCCGTGTATTTTTGAAGAGTTCCCCCAACTAGCAAAGTAATCCTATAAAGAAAGATTATAAGTCTGTGACTACTAATAACGTTCTTATAGAGACATTGCGGTAGACTATTTAACTTATAATAGCATTTGCCAAGTCTTAAGATATTCAAGTGCATTACTTTTTATATCTCGGTCTTATAGTTCGCTACAAGACTGACCTATAAAACATCAATAGGACACTTTTACTAGTAATAGCATTTCACAAGCGCAGATATTCTCAAGAGCATTTGTTTTTATAACTCAGTCTTATAGTTAGCTACAAGAGTTTCTTTTAGGACAATTTTAGGAATAAGTCTCCTATAATTGTTTACAGTAAAACTAAATAATCCAGAATAACATTTTGATCCTATAGTAGCATTTTGTAAGAAAACAAGATATAATAACATACTTAGCTGAGATGCTTTTAAGTTTGCGCCGTAATAGTTTTGCTCGAGACTCTTTTAAATCTAATAGTACTTAATAAGAGCGCTATTTGATCAAAAAAGCTTATAAGCTACTAGATCAATAACTTTATTAGTAAACGTCAGCCATTTTATTGACATTCGGTTATTCCCCTTCGTCTTGAGAAAATAAGTTGAACATGAATTTAAGCGACTGGAAACGATTAAAAAGGAGTGGTGGTTACAGGAGAAAAGTGACAAATAGGTATAGAGAATTAATGAAGCCAGATTCTTCAGGAATAAAATCAACAGCATCGGGAAGTAAATCAAGCGCGTCAAGTGCGAACGTAGGTGAAGTAAATGAGGGTTCTGCGACCAAAAATATTTTTTCACCCC
The DNA here is from genome assembly GCA_950022955.1 of Xestia ashworthii. Lineage (NCBI taxonomy): Eukaryota > Metazoa > Arthropoda > Insecta > Lepidoptera > Noctuidae > Xestia > Xestia ashworthii. The sequence continues at coordinate 11,840,328 of OX465560.1, read as the reverse complement.
TAGTTCACCACTCAGAAAGTGAAGAAGATGAAAATGGGGAAGAATTCGATTTACATATCGAAGAAACCACTGACTATGAAAAAAATCATGAAGTGCTTAAAGATATGCAAAGCTGGGCTATAAAGTTTAATATACCTCACCTAGCCCTGAACGAACTATCTACTATTTTGAACAAGAGATTAAGTAATGTTTTACCTAAAGATGCTCGGACTTTATTACATACCAACAAAGAAACGTTGCATATTACAATCTCGGATCCAGGACAGTATTGGCACAACGGATTGATTAAATGCCTAAAAAATACGCTACAGGGGCTGGATTTAAATAGTTTAACAAATACGATTTCATTAAATATAAACATAGATGGGTTGCCAGTATACAAAAGTTTTCGAAGATTCCTTGTTAATTTGATTGCTTGGACGCATAATGTTTGAAATCTAGCTAACATAAAAATCATCTTTTTTACCGTTGAACATATTAGTATGTCCTTATTGGTCCTTATAATAAGATTATTTATTGGATATAATTATTCAAAAACTAAATAACAAAATTAGTAGCACATTGTGCATTCATCTTCAATGTAATGGTCATATATGCTGTACTGGGAGCAATTCGGGCACCAAAAAAAGATTTGATCCAATAAAACCATTATGTTTTCTTGACTACAAATGAAATGAGTAGGTCTATACATATTGTTTAAATAAACTGGAAATCCACACCCATTGCAGCTATCGGATAACACAAAATGTGTATCAGTCCAAGGCCATCTCATATTTGTCAGTAAAATCAGTGAATATTTGGTCAAAAAACAGTCGACATCAAGAAATACAACCATCTTGTTAACTAAATCCCAAAAAAAAAGTAAATTTAGCATTAGCAGACATATTTCAAGGGAACCCTAATTTGTTTTTAAATGGAGGCGAGTTATCTGGACTGAAACTGTTACAAGTATTAATTTACCTACATTGTTTCTATAAAGTACTTAATGAAGAGCAATTTTAAGACATGGCGAATATTCATAAGAATTGATGAAATATTTTATTTACAACAATATACTAATGTCCTATTTTTCGGAGGGGATTGTGAAACTAACTAAATTGCGGTACACATTTACAGTAAAAATGACTTCCCCAAGAGTTCATACACTATATTTACAATATATTATTAGTAATTAATGTTCTACAATAAAATTATACAAAATAATAGTAATAGAAACTTACGTTTTTATTAGTATTTACCACAAAACAACCGGAACCACTAGCCGAAGCAACAACAAAGATAACTTCTATTAAAATATACTTATTACTAATAACTAAGTACATTACTAGTGCATTATAAACAAGATTGCTTTAGTAAGATACTTATGTCAGATACTAACAAGAGCGTTTGTGCTTGTAATTGCGTAGTCTCATATCATTATAGAAGCTATTGCGCTTCGTCAAGTATATTATAGGGCTTAGTAACATTTTAAAAGTTGACTATAAGATAGTTATAGAAATAAACGCTCCTATAACTGCGCCCAAATCCAGGCTTGTAGCATGATACAAGTTTCTTATAAGTGACAATAAAAGTAGTCTTGAGATCGTTTTAAGTACTGATTTTGCTAGTTGGGCCATTGTATATCTCCGAAGATCCGGATCAGATCTTCAGCAAATTAAAATATAACCACACGGGAAGCACCAGCTTTCAAATTAAAAAAGAATCATCAAACTCGGTTCACCCAGTCGAAAGTACTGAGGTAACAAACACTGTCGAAATCTGGGTGTACTGTACACATCTGCGTACCCCCTCAGAGCATACAGTCGTGATATTACGTCATGATGTTGTATAAACAATAAACCTACAAGCGATAACAGCAATCACTGCAGATTTGCCGTACATTTTTGAGGAGTTCCATTGTATATCTCCGAAGACCAGCATCAGATCTTCAGCAAATTAAAATGGGACCACATGGGAAGCACCAGCTTTCAAATAAAAAAAGAATCATCAAAATCGGTTCACTCGGTCGAAAGTTATGAGGTAACAAACACAAAAAAAAAAAAAAAAAAAAAAAACATACAGACGAATTGATAACCTCCTCTTTTTGGAAGTCGGTTAAAAATGACAGAGTATCAGACACTTCAGACAGTAGGCCATAAATGGTGTGCTGGCCAAATAATCTGATACTCGGGAAATAATAAATTACGTATCACCAGGTATCACGATATTTAATTTGTGGCTCTGTGCTAATATATCCACCGTGAACGATGCGTGTTCGAAAGTAGGTGACCTGTGTAGTGTGTACTTAACTATGGATGTCAAATTATAGTGCCACTTAGGAATTTAGTACTTAATTTGATTATTGTAACTGTAATGGCTGGCTGACGTCTGATTTGGACGTCAAATAAACATTTTTTCTTTCTTTCTTTCTTTCTTTCTATTTTTTTTATTTGGAAAATTTTGACTAACATTCGCGAATGACAAACTGTTCTGCGGGTTCTGCCTCGCAAAGAACAAGGAGACTCTTTCGGAGTTACTGTCAAAACTTAGACCAAAAGAAGAATACACAGATGTGATGCGAACTTGTTCCGCCTCTTCTTCTCAGCTAAACAAGTAGGGTATGGTGGGAGTTTTGTGGACTGTCAGTAATTTTGACATTCAAAAACCGCCGTAATTCACAGCCAGATATGTTTTTTTTTAATTAGAAGGTTAACGAGACAATCAAGGTCACTAACCGTTGGTTACGGTAATACCTACACATAAACATTATGTCATTATGTAAATATCGCTCCTTACCAGACAAACAACGCCCGCGGGAAGCGCTCACCAGCCCACATGGGGATCACACGTCATCAATAATGATGTAGCCGAATGTCAATGATACCAGTTATCGGTGATTAGCATGCACGTCGCGTTTGTTGGGTTGGTGAGCGATGGATGCGATGTTATGGCGATTCTTATGTTGCTGTGACAGGATACTCTACTGTGATTTGTTGTTTGGCTGTTGTCTGATCGCGTTGCTGGTTCAATAAATGAATATTGGGCGTCCAATGACACTAAGCGACACATTGCGACTGGGAATCTTCGCCGGGTTTCCCCGTCGCGTATTCCATAGAGCATAAAAAGACTAAGGTCTTCAACCAGCGCGTCATGCTTGCCCGTTATGACTTCGCGGCCAATATGTGGACACTTACGGTACAGCTGATCCATACATTCTAGTACGCTCAGAGAGCTATCGGGGGGATAACCAGAATTGTCGACATACTAGCTCACAGAATAAGTAAGCTGAAGTGGCAATGGGCCAGCCATATTAGACGTACAAGTGATGACCGTTGGGGAGACGTGTTCTTGGGCAAGATGAGATGAGATCAGGAATCGGCAAGCATAAGGTGGAACGCCCTCAGGTTTGGTGCAGCAACGTTCTTTGCAGGGATGCGTATGTCCAGCGATGGACTGCTGTCGGCTGATGATCAGTGACTGAAGCGATACATAAATGAATCATCATCTGCCTAGCCTTTTCTAAACTATGTTGAGTTCGGCTTCCAGTCTAACCGGATGCAGCTGAATAAAGTGTTTTACATGGAGCGACTGCCTATTTGACCTCCACAACCCAGTTACTACTGGGTAATACGGTACCACTTGGTAAGACTGGTTGCGACATAATATAAATGAATGCTTTATGTTCATTTATATATGATTTTTCAGCCAGCATATAGAGCGACCACAAATAAATTAATAGAGAATTTTTAATTTTAGACATACTGCATCAACGAATACAGTACAAGTCGTGATTTTCTTCTTATCGTGTCTGTGACAATTCAAATTGAATGAGCTCAAAATTTGGCGACGAGTTTAGCACTTTCAGTACTGTCCATCAGCTCCTGTGATGTGCTAGCAACAGGACAGGCAGGACAAGATATCAAGTTTCCGATCGTTTGTAGAACAACACCACATTGACACTCTTGGGCAGAATCACCTATGAATGTCCGCCTGAATCGGTTTTCCTTACTTCGGTCAACCTGCGCCGGTGATGACTCACGCGCACAAATTATAGCCCTACTCAGTTACAGGTGCAGACTAGTCAATTAGCTGCGTAACTGCACGTCGTTTGTCTGTACTTCTGTGGCCACACACCTTTGACATGCGCAATTAAACAATTAGCCTTGTTGTTTAATTAACGATCATAATTATGATACACCTTAATGTTTCTGTTTATTACTCTTGTGGAAGTGGAAAGTGTGGCCGTAGTATGAATCATTTTAACATTGCCTAAGAATTATTTTTCTGAAGCCCTGACTCCCTGAGACAGCTAGACGGCGCAGCGTCGCTGCAGACCGAGGAGAAGATGGCTGCATGGACTGGACGCCTTAGTGGCTTTCTCGTGAATTTGCAAGAAGCGCAGCATCGGGAAAAGCGGAAGAAATGAGGGGAGGCCTTTGCCTAACTGGGACATTTAAGGCTAAAAAGTATTTTTATTTCACATGGCGACATCCAGGTAGGTTCAGGTGGAGATGGTGAGTTAAGCTGAACTCCTTCGATAAAGCTGAAAGCTGGTCCCAAAGAACCCTAGCCGTAAAGTTTGCGACCGTTACCCCAACAAAACGGAACATAACATCACATCATCACGCCAGTAATCCACGAAGGGTTTGGCAGTGATGTGAATCCAAGTACACGCACACTTCACCGATTACGTTTAAGTCTCATGCACGCGAGCCTATTGCCATCAACCGGGCACAGATCCTGACTCCATGGCTGCTATTGAGAAATTCCTGATGGAAAAACCCAATAACACTTTGCGCGACCCGGGAATCGAACCCAGGACCTCACGCTCAGCAGTCGTGCTTGACGACCACTAGACCAACGGAACATAATACCTTGTATTAATGACTAGCTGACCCACGCAACTTCGTCTGCGTCACATAAGAGAGAAAAAGCTCACAAAGGGAATAAAATTTCCCCCGTTTTTGCAACATTTTTCCTTTTGTGCTCCGCTCCTATTGGTCGTAGCGTGATGTTTTATAGCCTGTAACCTTTCTCGATAAATGGACTATCCAACACAAAAAGATTTTTTAAATTCGAACCAGTAGTTCCTGAGATTAGCGCGTTCAACCAAACAAACAAACAAACTCTTCTGCTTTATAATAATAATAGTGTAGTTAAACTAATACGAACATTTGAATTATTAAGTAAATACCTAAACATAGTAGTAGAGCACCTGTGTTTAGAGAACGCAATTACCTACATGCCTATGTACACTATGTAAGTATTAAATCCATGTTATAAACATAATGACGTGTGCTATGACGTATTACGTTTCACGGGAAATACTTCACATTGTAGACTCACCCTACAATAACATGTAGGGTGTCCGGCCTTTTACCCAAATGTCCGGCCAAGCTGGCTGGTCTGCTCCGTCCGGTTATTAGCTTTGGCGACCTGGCAACCCTAATCGCATGTATTTTAGTATGGTTTTTACTAGTTAAAATATTTTTTTAGAGATAAGTAAGTTCGTGATTTTTTTTATTGAGTAAAATAATTGTATTATGTTTTCAAAACACTATCATACTAGCATACATATATCCTGAAGAATATCATACAGGGTGTAAACCACCTCATCACAAAGCCGTTAACCAAGCATTCTGTACATCAAACTAAGTAACTTTATGCAAAAAATATTGCTGGGAAACAACTTTTTTTTTTGAGGTTATAAATCATGTTTTGTGGTAGAACTCAATGTAACGCACTTAAAACATTGTGCTGATGGATGGATTGAATGTTACGGGGGTCGTGGAGGCGTTAAAAGTAAAACTCTTCAAAAAAAACTTGTATTTAAAAATAAACATTTCAAAAAGTTGTGACTTTGACCCCCCATATCTCCATAACTAGAAGGTTCCCAGGTATGGTTGAGAACAAAAAAACCGGCCAAGAGCGTGTCGGGCCACGCTCACTGTAGGGTTCCGTAGCTTCCCAGACCATTAAAAATACCAACATTTTTCGTCAGCAAAAATAACTTTGTTTTTCATAGTATTTGTATGAAAAACAAAGTTATCATTTGCGTTTTTTTGAAAAAGTGCTATATAACTCAAAAACTATTCAACTCATCAAGTTGAAAATAATTTTCCTAGAAAGTTCATATAAAGGTCTACTTCTGTGATTTTTTTCATATTTTTTAAACTTATGGTTCAAAAGTTAGAGGGGGGGGGGACACATTGTTTTTGACTTTCGGAGCGATTATTTCCTAAAATATTAATATTATCAAAAAATGATTTTAGAAAACCCCTATTCATTTTTAAATACCTATCCAACAATATATCACACGTCAGGGTCAAAATTAAAAAAAAAATCGCTCCCCACTTTACGTCTGGGGGAGGTACCCTAATAAAAATGTTTTTTTAAATTTTTATTTTTGCACTTTGTCGGCATGATTGATATACATATTGGTACCAAATTTCAGCTTTCTGGTGCTAACGGTCACTGAGATTATCCGCGGACAGACAGACAGACAGACATGGCGAAACTATAAGGGTTCCGTTTTTTGCCATTTGGCTACGGAACCCTAAAAAAGATCGCAATGATGGGGAGAACAAGTGGCTTTCGGCTTCGTGAAGAGGTGTTTTACACCCTTTATATTTTTCTGGTTTTGTTTATTCCAGTGAATCATATACTTTCAGGCAACTATCAACTTTACGCGGAAAAAAGTTGCTGGCAGAAGAAACTAGCCCAATAAAGGGCGATAAACTCACGATGCGCTACGCTAATGAAAAATTAACGCCCTTATAACCAGCCAGCTACTAGGTATGTAGGTCAAGGGATTGCATAACTCATCAAATGAGGTTGAAAAGTTCCGTAAACAAACGCTGCTGTAACTTTTATGGGAGGCTGAGGGACAGCGTGGCGATAAAAAATAGAACAGTTCATTACAACCCCAAAAGTTAAGTATGCAGGATTTATGAATATGAAATACAAAATAAGGCGAGATGATAATGAGCTATTACTTTTCTACACTAATATTATAAAGAGGAAAACTTTGTTTGTTTGTTTGTTTGGTTGTAATGAATAGGCTTAAAAACTACTGGACCGTTTTTAAAAATTCTTTCACCATTCGAAATCTACATTATCCACGAGTAACATAGGATATATTTTATCCCCGTACTCCCACGGGAACGGGAACTATGCGGGTGAAACCGCGGGACGTCCGCTAGTTTATTATAAAATGGGCTTGCTCTTGACTTCGATGACGTCGGATTGATGAGGTCTAACGGAACGAGCGTGCCCAGAAGATGCGTTCACTCTTGATTTGAAGGCAGGCGGGTTGACTGTGGGTGGGAACACAGATGCAGGCCGCGAATTCCACACTTTAGCATTGTGCATAATAAAAGTGGAGGAGAAGCGCTTAGTACGAGTGGTCGTGATATCAACAGTCCCACTGCTGGGCAAGTCCTTCTCTTTCTCTTTGTTTGCCCCGCAAACAAGATCAGATCATCACAACGACTTCGCCGCGGTCTATCTCGACAGCGGTTTCCTTCATCCGTCAGTGATTTATGATTAGAGATAGGACTAGATAACACCACGCCTGAAATACCCAAAGGGTTAAGCAGGGGTGTACCTACGTCATAGTACTCCCACATTTTGCTAGTTATGTTTAAGTCTCATGTAATGGGGGCGAGCATATGCTATAAACCGACACCATAACAAACAATTAGTGTATCATGAGGAGCAATTTGCTTACTAATAGCAAAATTTGTGTGAAATGTAGTTTTAAAGTTATTTAAGAAAAACACATTTTGCTGGAGTAACGTTTGAAACGTTATCCTGGCAAAATCGATTTTCAAAAATTCGTTTAGCCCGGAACCAAATACATGAATAGATAGCTTTAGTGACGCAGTAAATGTTAGTGAATAGCAAAATTTGTGTGTGATATGGTTCTCGAGTTAGGTATTTAAGATTTGGTTGCGGTATCGTTTTGGGATTTCCCATACTTATCTCAAAAACGGCTCAATGCAGAACATTGAAAAAAATACCAGTAAGAGACCTTGATTTGCTTAAATTTATTTAATCATTAGTTTTTGATTTAGCTGTCGAAAACCAATGGAATTAAATGGTTTCAAAAATCAGATAAAAACGGATTTTCAAAAAACCAAAACACTTTCTGACCAAATAAACAGCTTTAAAAAATACCCATGGTAGACGCTTATAACGTCAGGTATATTAGATTTTGTAACTTTACACGATATGAAGAAAAAAACAAATTTTATTAATTTTAGACTGGTTGTACTTCAGCGATGAAATACGCAGTCCCCGAAACATTGAGATACGTGGCAAACTTTAAGCACATTAAAATGATTCATGAACATTAATTCCTGTTAATTTCAGCTTTCAATTACGGCTGTAACGAAAGTTATATCAAAAACAAGAATATGTCAGCAAATTCTCTAATATTCGATCAATCGTCTCACCTCTCAATTGCACAACATTTTGCCAGGGTAACGCACACATTTTTGCATGATCTCTCTATAAGTTTAAACATCTTATACACAAAGAGCTTTCATAAATATTAATACACCTTCCTTTTTACGCACTTTTTTTAAACTTTTTATATCTAATGGATACCTAGCGATTGTTTTGCTGTAATGTATCATAAGCGGCTTTCAGACTACGCTATAATATAATAGCATATAGTATATAGCTCATAGCACAACAATATCGCTCACCATACATTTGTTATGGACACGTTCACACTGTACTATACTATATATTATTGGCTTGCTATATGCTATAAAATGGTGAGATACGCTGAGTTCATGCTATGCTATACCACGCGCCGCCACCGCCATCTTCCTCCTCACTCACCCCCGGCCGTCCCATAAGCAAATGTTTTCCCCACTCTCTCATTGAAACACAACACTCTCATTGAACTCTTTCTGAGCTTGCTATATAGTATACTATAAATGCTTGCGATAATATCGCGTAATGTAAACGCCATGCTATTTAGTATAGCATTAGGTCCTGCTTTGCTATACTACATAGCAGAATAGTATAGCGTAGTCTGAAACCAGCTTATGAGTTAATCTGTGAATAGCGTTGTGGGCTGCAATATTGTCTATGTATAAGTTTTGTAAATATTTTATACTTCTATGTTTTATATTGCAGTTTTTTGTCGTTCCTTTTGAATAAAATAAAATTAAAATTGTAATACAAGCATAATTTGTTTACCATCTTTCGATGAATGACTGGAATGGCACATCGCGTTGGTCTAAAGTTCCTAAAACTGGTAGAAAAATATCTAAAAATGAAACACAAACTCGGTATGAAATCCTTTATTTAGATTTTTTGGTATTTTTTGAGACACATTCCTCTTTGTACCCATATGACTGGAATATAAAAAACGGGGTCAATTTTGATGACGAGTTACAATTTTTAAGATTTTCTTTTAAATCGCTTACGTTGTCAAACTATAATTATAACAATTTAGCTAAATTAACATAAGCACAGAATGAAACTGCTACAATGCATGGATAACCAGTTTTTTCAAGATTTCATGTAATTTATTTCTATTTTCATCTGGGCATTTATTTACCGGGACGCTAAATACATTTGATGCCTTTTTCAGCGCGACGAGACATTCGAGTTCGCCGAACAAATGAACGCGACGATGGCTTTGGTCAAGACGCCGCCTACAACTTGGAAAATAAATGCCCACATATACAAGGTGGAAGGCACAAACACGCCAAAACGGATACCACATATTCAGTAGGTACATCATGTCATTCTCAACCGCTGTTTCCTTAAAAACTGCATTACCTACAAAGTCAGAATGCATGTTTAGAACAACCGATCAACGACTTTTAAAATTACCGGTGAAAAATTTCTATCTAGGTTTAGAATGATGTAGGTACTGAAAACGTAGTATTAACGGTTTTATTTATTTATTTAATTTTAAGTCGTTCTGGAACCGAAGCCATACTCGATCATCGAACTCAAAACGATTGGGACTATTGTTTAAAAAAAAAAAAAACAAAAAAAAAACATTCATTTTATTTTTTCACGTTTTTTTATACTTACTTAAGTTTTTTTTGTTTTTTAAGAAAAAGAGAAAAATTAAATTTCTAATGTTTTTTTGTTTTAAAAAACTAAAAATCAGTCAATCGTTCCAAATGCGATGATCGAGTTTTATGGTTTTCGTTTCCAGGATGACCTAAAAATAATGGTATAGATTAATACAGTTGCATTATTAGACTCGGTATCATATCAAGCACAAGCAGTTTGTGCGATTTCACAACAATCCTATTTTAATTTCACAGCTTCATATGTGGTAAGTAATGCCCAACTTTTAAACTATGCATTTTTAATGAGAAAGACAATGTTGCTATAGTTGAAAATAGGAGTTAAGTGTTGCAAGGTTGAAATAATGAGTCAACAAGGCGTTTATTGTGAACTAGCGGACGTCCCGCGGTTTCACCCGCATAGTTCCCGTTCCCGTGGGAGTACGGGGATAAAATATATCCTATGTTACTCGTGGATAATGTAGCTTTCGAATGGTGAAAGAATTTTTAAAAACGGTCCAGTAGTTTTTAAGCCTATTCATTACAACCAAACAAACAAACAAACAAAGTTTTCCTCTTTATAATATTAGTGTAGATTAGTGTAGACAAAAAAATTCAAAAGCAGCAAATGGTTCGAATGAATCAATGAACTTAGTAAAACCTGCCTCAACGGATTGTAAAAATAAAATAAAATGTCTTGATATTTCATTTTTATGATGCCTTTAAAATTTAAAAAGTGAAAAAGCCAGTAGATAAGAAACAGTAAGTATTCATAACATTTAATTTGCTCGATCGTGCCAGTCATTGAAATTTGAACCATACGCCAGTGGATATAGGTCCAATGACGCATGTTTTTCATTTGCACGACTATTATGTACGTATGTAATTATTTTCAACCACAGCAACTTGGCATTTTGATTTAATTTGTAGGTAAGTTATCTTAACTGTATAGTATTTCCTTAAATACTTAATTTGACCACAAAACGGATATTATTTATAAGGTAAGTAGGTATCCTCAATTACAGGCAGGAAGGAAAATATTAAAAAAAATACCAGATAATTATTTGTATACTTATCCATGAAATAAATATATGAACTTCTGTACATATCTAACGGGAAAACAACATGATTTCTATATATGGTTCTAAGACGGCACGATTTTGTGTTAGGGGTTTTACACACCTGAGGGGGGCGACACTTTCAATTTGGGAGGCTTTGTTAAACACGAAGCAATTAGGAAAAGATGTTATATAAACGAGCGAATGTAAATACATATGTATACATATACTAATATTATAATGAGGTTAAGTTTGTTTGTAAGTTTGTATGAAAGGGGTAATCTTTGGAATAGTGTAGATGACACATGATCAGTCAATTGACATACTTCTTATGAACTGTCAAAATGCTGTTCTCTCATAGATTTTCTATGGCAATGGCACGTTGTGACGTCACTGTATATTTAACTCAATTACTCAACTATTTAAAGGTTTCAAAGCAACTAAAATTCTAATTTGTCAATTAACTGAAAATAAATCGAGTTTTCAGGTCAGGAATTATTGTTATAAGGTGTCATCTACTTATTCTTATATTCTACCAATTACTAGGGGCCAAAAATGTACCCTTTAGCATAATTATAATAACCATAAGATAATAATATGAATTCCGGTAAAATTCTTAAAATGGTCACAGACGCAGTTAATATTACGAATTGTTACTACGAGTACCTATGTGACTATTTTACAAATAATGACATACCTAATTCATATTATTTATCCTATCCTTATTATGATTCCGCTAAAAAGGTCATTTTAGACCCCTGATTCGATTCCGATACTTAATTAACTGGTTAATTTTCGTGCATAATGGAAGCGAAGCTCCGAGCAAAAGTTGGTTGAAATTATAGATCACAAAAATCGATCCTTAGGCATTGAGCAAAAAGAGTAACGTAGAGTGTTTCGACAATTCAAAAGTGGCTGTACTGGCTTACCTACTTGAAATAAATGTTTTGATTTTGATTGAGTAACAGCGGGGCACAGCTACTATAGTTCTTTTATGTTGCATTGACTAAAAACTATGTTCTCATAGCGATGTGCTATCTAATTGGGAGGGCCCTTGTGTTAATTGCAGTGGCCCTCTTAAACCTTTGACTCTTGGGCGGGAATAATTAGTCATGTTTCCGTGTGAATATTGTCACTAATTAAAGCAGACGGTCTAGTTAGGCACCCTTTATTAGGGTCATCCAAACTGCGTCTGTCCAGAGTGTGTTTTTTGTGTAAAATTTTCATGTACCCAAATGTATGCAAATTCTACGAAAAAAAAAGAGAAAAAGTTTTCTGCAATTTCTGACGACTAAGGTCCATGTTCACCGAGAAGATAACAGTCTGATTATCTAAAACAGCTGTTTAAAACACATTTTTGTATGGGAACATGTCACATTGACAGCTGTTTTTCGATAATCAGGCTGTTATCTTCTCGGTGAACACGGACCTAAGTCTAACGACGCCGACGGTTGGTCCAATAGAAGTTTATTATCAGTATTGAAAACAGGATCGACTGGCATCAATAGAAAAAATGTGTAAAATGGCCATTTTCTTATAAATGTATTTTTTTTAAATCTGTGAATGAGGATCAAAATTTCACAAACTATTATCAATTATCAATCAATCAATCAATTATTTATTTTGTGAAACATAGGTATGGTTACAGATAGTATATCGTCTAAAATATGTGCACTATGTTTTGCCAATATATAGCGTACATGGATAGTGTCCTAAGACATTTTCGTGTAGCTGCAACAGTTAAACCCGTGCCCCTTACTATCCCGCTGAAAGTTTCCACCCTGTATACTTTCATAATGCGTTCAGCAAAAAACCTGTTATTTTGAAATAACAAACAGACACTTCAATTTCATATACAACGTGTAACGTTAAATGAGCAAAACCTCAGACACCCCAAATGATTTTTAATTCAATTGACCTAATTCTGAGAGAGAAAAAAACATTTAACAAAATTAAGGTTTTTGTGTTGTTTTAGTTTTACTGGCAATTAGATTTACTGGCTACTGCTATTATCCCGCGTATGAGAAAATTTATATTGGACGACCACCATTTGTGTTTTTCTTTTCACCTATTTTGGCAGGTTTGCGCACGTGATGGCTTGACCTCTTAATAAATAGACAGGGCAACATTTTGAATGAAGATCTTTTTGAAAAATGTGATTCTGCTCGCGATTCTGATCAAACTATTTTCAGGTTTTGCGCATTTAACATTACATGTTGCATAGATTAGTGAAGTCGCCCTAGGTCATGTCTGTGCTAGGTACTACCTAGTAGTCGTCTTTTATTTCGCTCACTTGAGCCTCGGTTTCCGAAAAATCTATTTTAATCTGTTCCCAAATATGTCACGTTACATGATTGCCTATTTTTATTTCAGCCAATCACCAGTAGCTAGGTTAGTAGACTCAATATCATTTATTGTATCTATCCACTAATTAAGATTTCATAAGTCGATATAACTAATTAAAACCTTATTCAAGCAAATAATAATATGCTAAATCATCTAATTGGCTGAACATATGCTATCATACGTCATGCCATACGCATTCAGATAGTGCTTTGTCTATAATTACGTCATTGATATATTTATATATATATATATAAAACCTGCATGATTCCTATCATATCTAAGTCGCCTGATGTACGGAATATGATTTGTTTTTCGCGAAAAATATGTGGCATTTTAAAGCGTGCTTTCTAATAATTGGCAACATCGCAAGTAGCTGTCAAATTTTTACCTGTTTCGATTCGATGTATTTCGATGTATCGCGTTAAAATAACGATAATGAACGTACAATCACGGCTTCCCCAAAGAAAAAAAATTAGGGGCGAGCCTATTGCCATCAAAAGTGCACGAATACAGACTAAAAGCTATCTAGATAAAAAAAAAACTTTAAAATGCTTTCCTATCTCATGTTATTTTCCAATCGATTAGATAAATACATATATCGGGATATTTTACCATAATATCTATTGCGGTCAAACAAAGTATCAGAAAAAACGTAATTTATTGTGTCTAAAGCGATAACATTTAACAAAACGATTCCACCAACAATTTTACAACACCATGGGAAACAAAACATTGGCTATGAGCCGACAAGTGCTTGCAATTCACATTGGTAAAGCAATACCCAATATTGACGCCAATATTTGGTAAAACAAAAAAAAACTCTAGATTCGATAAAAGTCAGCGCATCAAGTTACCACAAACTGTCGATCCGATTTTTAATTTAACCAATAAAATCTTATGGTTTAAAATCATTTGACAGTTTGTGCTAACTTGCAACTGTACCAGAAATGTGTGCCCATATTTGGGGATGTAGTATAGCATTCAAACAATTAATTTATGAATAAACCATTAATCTTAACAACTTTCTACATGGGAGTTACATCGAAATCGCAACCCAAAAACCAGCTGTTCTATACAAAATTTCAATTCATACTCGAACCAGTATAGGAGGAACTCGTGACTAAATAACAACAGGCGCACGGCGAGTTCTTCAAGAATGGGATGAGTGCCTATCTATTACAAATAGTTAACTCAGTGCCTAGGTAAGCACGTTACGCCGTTGATCCAGGCTGTCATTTGTAGATTTTTGACAGCCGTTACAGGTAGTCAATGACTCGAAAGTCAGACAACCTTTCCAAGAAAGTCCTTTTTTGAGTTTTTTTTTTAACGTGATTTAGGCAGATAGGCACTCGCTTCGTGTAAAATACTATTCAGATAAATCCGGTTTGTCTGGAAACCGAATCCACTTAAGTTGGGAAAAGGCTAGGCAGATTTCTCGACCCAGTATAGGACAGCAGAATTTTTATTAGGTATTGACATTTTGTATGGGACAGCTGTTTCTTTTTTTGCAATTATGATGATGGTCCCATGGAGAAAGTTGTTCAGTTTGATGATCTTTACGGCATCCTTAAATATGCGCCCTTTCTAATACACGCCGTTGACAAACAACGCTAATATTATCAAATCACAAGTAAGATATTTTCTACATAGAAAATAATCGCCATTTTGTTCTTGCACAGACGTTGGCGCCAATATTCAAATTATTTTTTTTCATAAAATGGTTTATTATGCCTCTTTATAATTGTTACTACTTAAATTATTAACACTTAAATTATATAAAGTTTAGTAGACCAAAATACAGCCGTAAACAGATCTGGTAGTACTTTCTTACAAAAAGTCCATACAAATTAATTACTGATTTATTTTTCTTTAACATAATCATAAGTTTTTTTTTCTGCTGAATTTCCGCCTTGATTTTAAACAGCTAAGCTAATAAAATATCGTTAAATATAAGCTAGCAAAAATATTTATTAAAAAGTCCAAATTTTAATGTAACAAAGAGCTTTAAACGGCGGGAAAATCAATAAATAGGATACAATTTTAAAACTTATAATTAAATATAATGTTAATATTTTTTAGTTATGAAGTGACATGAAAATGGCTTACGAGAAAAAGAGTAGACTTCTTTTTAAGGACCAATTTCACCAAAAACCTGCACACGATCAATACATTTGAAATGCGTTCAAGAGAGGTTTCATTATTGCTACGGAATATTAACACTGACAGCTCTTGAACGCCGTTTTAAATGACAAGATCGCGTTCAGTTTAAATCGGGATCTTCAAAATAACTTCTGGTTTAATATAAATAAAAAATTAAGCGATTATGATTATTTTACCGTCGCGTACCAAATGTTTTCGAGGTCTGCATTTTAAAACAAATTAATTGTGAACATTTTAATTTTATTCTGTTAAAAAATAAAATAAAATCCGCACAGTATTTTTATTCGACATTTTTGTTTCGTTAGTCAGTAATTATTCCGCATGCGGTTTTTTCCTTTAAACTAGCCGGCACAAATGACGTTGAATATACTCGTAATAATTAATACACACTGGAAAAAGAGATCGAAATACGAAACGAGATCATTTCTTTAGTTTTTATTATAATTAAAACATGCAAAGTGTGTAAAAATTATGTTTCTTCAACGTATCACATCAAATGGGCGCGTAATTCTGCTCAGGTTTTTTTTCCTTTCAAATGTCAAACCGATACGGAACGATTGCAGACATGACTCCGGACACCTGATTTTGACAATTATTGTTTAGAAAGTATCTGTGAAAGTCCGCTGTTCGCGTCTAGTTCGGTCGGTTTGACAAAACCGTGAGTAATTTTTCCGCATGCGGACGAAAATCTTCGTTAAATAAGTTTTATTTCTGGTCTATGTTCCTTTATATAATCTAAACGCAAGTGGGCCTTGTATCCACTTATCGTAAAGGCTGTTATGTATTCCTAAATGCATAATATAACGCTACTACACGTATAATACACAAGCTAAAGTTATATTATACGAGTTTATTATGTCAGCCTTTTTAGTACCTCTTTTTATAGGTTTTTGATGTTTTTATAAGTTTATTTTAAACCGACTGCAAAAGAAGGTTATGTTTTAACCATCATCAATTAAACAATATTTTTTACAAAATATAATAAACAAACAATGCTTAGCTTTTTTTATTTTTTTAATATGAGGCTTATATGTAATTACGAATCCAATTTACGGAATACATACGTTTATTTCATTAAAATTTTGAAAATAAGCACAACTTTAACAAGAATTCAATTTATTTCATTTTTATTTTAATTATGATGCAATTGTCATTGACTCCCCTTCAAAGATTAAAGTTTAATAAAATCATATAATTGCTGTGTAATAAAATAATGATATCTTAGATAAACTATAATTTCTATAATCGGTCTATATTTATAATTACACCCGAAATTAAATCGCTACCACAAGTTTAAAAAAATGTAGATAAATAATTTCAGATAGCCAGATAAATGAGTCAGCTTTTTATCTTTATTATGTTGATATCTGTCACGTTTTAGATAAAAAAAAACATTGATTATGTCTGGGATTATGTAGAGTGGAAAAAAAATACGCTATCGTAATATCGCAGACAAAACTGATTTCGGAGAACATCAATTGTTTTCCTTATTGTTTTGTAACTAACGTCAGGTAACTCATCTTTTCTTAAGTGGTATTGAGTGATTTTGATAACAAAAGATGCTTTCATCGTTCTAAGAGATAAATTTACAACTTTTTGAGCCATGTCAAGATGGCGATTTAAGTGTCTTTCTCAAGTATTTATTTTTATGTAAGTTTATTTTTTTTGGCGCTTTTTAAGGCTGCACGTTTGCAGTCACACAGGCTGTAAATCCTCATTAAAACTATTGTTAAGTAAGTAGGTAGGTATTCGATAATAACTTTTTTTTTCATATATCATTCGGTCAATGGTTTTAGTGGAGTAAACCGTGATTTTTCCTATATCACGCACTCTGATAGATTTAAATAAATATATTTATTCAAAAACTAAAATAGTAAGTAAAAAAATTTAAAAAGGACATTTATAAATAAATAACTTCTAATAACATCAAAAAACTTTTTCAGAGGTATTTATTGCCAATCAGATAAATCGGAACGTTGTTAAATTAAAAAGCTTTTATGCAAACGTGAATTTTATTTTAATTTCAATTAGCAATTGTTTTCATTAAACATTTTTGGAAGTTTTACTGGCAGTTTTAAAAACCAAAGAAAGAAAAATGTTTCGTAATTTTTTTTTAATCGGATTAACAATATGTTGCATTTTCTATGAGACCTTGGCCATAAATAAGTCCATAACACATGATGAACATCTAGAAGTAACCCCATATATTATTTTAGTATGTTATTTTGCACAAAATTAGATTTAAAAAAATGTCAGAAACAAAAAAATGAATGAATTAAATGAATGTTTTCTATTCGTAATAGTCTTGTAGAAGGATAAAATGTTAAAAAGGAATGTCTTTACGCTACAATAACGTTATTTTGCTAGATAACAAAGAACATTAATAACATAACACGTGTGTTTTATGACAATGTACCTAAGTACGTTTATAATTAAGTACATACTTTGTTTAGTGAATGACGCATCAGTAGCGTCACCTCTTTTGTCTCAAGCAAAGCCTAGATTTGTGATAAGGCATACAGTGATAACTGTTACCTAATCTCCTTGGTACACTTGCACCGTGAATCGGAAGAATAACCCGAACATTTTTTTTTTATTCCAATTTGCAGGTCGGTATCAGGTTGTATGATGACTGAATGATTTGACACATGAATCTGGTCATGGTCTAAAATGACCGCTGTAGCAGAACCATATTAGAAAAGCATCATTTTATGCCCCCGGATATTTTTTATCGAATTAAAATCATTAGAATCATACAACTAAAACTTTCATAATATCATAAAATTGTGTTTGTTATGATACAAATGGGCTATATTTTTGTAGTATTTTTAATTCATTGCAATTAAAATAACTGTCAGTATTACATCCAAAAAGTTTTATTTTGTCGGTTTGTATGCATGTCATGTCTCTGCGACAAACAAATATTTTCTGTTTCAATTAGTTTAAAAAAACACTACAGAAGATCAAATAAGTCACATAATTGTATAAGGATAAGGTCACTAAAACATTTTTTAAGACAAATATTTTGTCTATGTCAAAAAGTCTGACTCGCTGTCTGCAACATCAAAGATGGCGGCGTCAAAAAAAAATTACGCGAATTATGAAATTCGCGTTGTCCCGTGTAACTACCAAGGCTGACATAGTTATATAATCATTAAGTGACGAATGAACGATATACGTCATCGAGTGACGAAATAAGCTAATCGTTATAAAAATAATTGTGTTGACGTTTGTGCGAATTTTTTGACAATTGACTTCCCATCATTTTCGATCACATTTTTATTTTGAACACAGATACTTAATGTTAAAGTTGGCTAAGAAATTACGCGTTCTTTGTATTATGTAGAACACAAGTTTTTTAGTATCTTTTCACAAATTAACTGAAAACTTTGTGATCCTATTGGATGACGGACTCGGCTTATTAAATAGAAAAAGAAGACAATTTCCTACCTACTGACTAAAATTACTTATGGAATAACTGAATAAATTGTCAAAATATTCGCACATACGTAACTAGAATGTAGCATGGAGCTACCTTAAATTTAATACTTTTTTTATTGTATTATGTCAATTTTTTAATTTTTTTTTCTTGTTATATGGCACCACAGCCATTACTCGACAATCACACAAGTGACAAATTGTGCATGAACAAACACACTAATTTTACTTTTGAACCGCTTTTCAGCTGCGTTATTGCTGTAAAAATAACTAAAATAATAATTTATGGTATGTTTTATTGAAAGCAACACAATGTAGTTTTTGTGTAGTCGTAATTTTTTCCCATTACTAGCGCCATCTATTGATGACAGTTGGGAGTAAGGTAACAAAAAATGGCGTTTTTTTTCTTGTTCTCAAAATCGGTTCAAAAGCAAATCTAAGCATTTAAACCTTACCGAAGCTAAAGGTGTTATATTGCCGTAACAGCAGTATAGTATAACATCACAACCGCCTCCCGCCATTTTGTAGCCTACATTAAGCTCATTATTATCGAAATGACAATGAATTTTAAACGAAACGTCATTGGCACTATATTTTGAAAGCATTTTGTCACCAAAGAGGTTAGTTGTCAAAAGTTTTTTTTTTTTCTATAGACTATTGTAGAATAGCGTGCGTCATCCGATAGCCAAGTTTTTATAGTCGATGGCTGTTTGATGTCTACTGCATTATGGCCCACGGAATGGACATACTCCAACGTCCATCAATCCGTACAAATGGTTCAATAAGACTAAAGTCATTGTTGTCATTAGAATTGTCTTATGCAATCTAAATCCTGATTAAATTATTTTATTTATAAAAGGTCTAATTAAAATGTCACATCCAATTTTTTTTGTAATGTGTATCGCTAAGAAATTTTATATCGACCAGGCCTATAAATTTCATGAGCATATGTTTAAATGGATCATAGTACCTTGTAGTATGCCCATCATTTACCATTACGTACGTGAGCCATAATCCTAATTTAAAAAAACCTAACCTTAAAATTACAATTTCAAAAATAAAAATGTTGAATTTAAATTTTCCAAAAAATCAACAATACATTTCCTAAATGTTTTGTCAGTTAAAATGAGACATCATTAACTATTATAAAAAAAAACCGTAACATGTTTTTAAAAATAAAATTTTGTACTTCATAAAATTAGTATTTGAGAGCCGTCAGAAGAAACATGCTAAAGAGACCACCTTAAATTTTAAAAGCAAATTTTAAATTTTATTCTTATCGTAGGCTAAGTTTGTGACTAATATTTTTCAAAAGTGTTTCGTTCTCCCTCCCACATTCGCGCAGCAATCATGACTTATAGAAAATATTTTATTTTTCCCCAAGCATCTCTCAAAAGCCATTATCTCAATACAATTATTTCTAAGAAATCAAGAAAAAGCGCACTCCGTGCGATTTTCTATTCGCAAAATAATAATAATTTATAACAAATATCTGTCAATAATTTTATTTTATAAATATTTTTTATCATTTTTTTTATTAAGTAAATTAAGATATGTAAGAAATAAAATGTCTGATAATAATAAATTAATTATACAGGGTGTTGGACAACACAAGTTATACACACAAACTCAAAATCTGTGGTGCTGACAAATTACTTTTGCACATTTTTTTTTCACACACGCCCTACCTAACGTCTCAATCGAAAAGTCATTTCTTTTTAGAAAAAATACATCAATTTCATATTAATTTTAAATTTTCATCAAATTCTAAAAATATTTACAGCACAGTCTATTTCTAGTTTTTTTCAATGTTTTTTTTTTCTTCTAATTATTAATATAATCCCGAGGTCACGGTGCAAAAACATATTGCCAAAGACAATATATTTTTGTACCGTGAGATTAAAAAGTAATCTTACAAGAACACATTTGACTATTATTTAAGAATCAATGTTCATTTTTGAAATATACCAACTTAATTAAGCTTAAAAATAAAAACATTAACTATATAGTCCGTCTAAAGAATTAAATAAGACTTAACACACCGTCTGAGATCTGTCACTCACTTTTTTCGAGTTTTTTTTTCACAGTTTTTTTTTTATCACATTTTTAAAAATACTGCTTCCTCTTAGGTGCTTCGTGGTAAAGATATGTAGACACTTCGGCTGAAGTAGTTTTTTTTTTTTGTAGAAAGTTGAACATTTTCGAGATTGTGTGGAGAACCACGCGGGTGTAGGTTTTGTGTGGTGACTGACAACCGAAATCGTTCAGGACGTGTACTTATTACCTTTGCTTGGAGATCCCTGCGCGGGAAAAAAAATGTATCAGTATTCTAAACTAAACCTTGTCCTAAAGACGTCTTAAAAAAACACCATAAATAATAATTATTTATTTATTTATTTATTAAAACTTTATGCACAATTAAAACTGTACAAAGGCGGACTTAATGCCTTAGGCATTTTCTACCAGTCTACCTGAAAGAAAAAGCAAATAAATAATCAAAATTGAACCTTATTTTATAGCGACAAAGTTGAACTTTACCCTACAAACTTAAAAAAAGAACAACGTGTATGTCTCAAAAAGAAAGAATAACAAAACTAAAATGAACTCTATTCGAGTACAAATAAAGTAGTTAATTACCTGGCTATGTCACGCGATAGAGTTGACAGCGTAGCGTGGCCGCGTGCCCTCGGGCTGGTACAGTGTGATCGACGCTATGTAGTTGTTGGACATCACCTGCAAGGGTTTCACATAAGAATATAGTCTGTAATGCGAGGCGCATAAGGAACAAAATTGCGCTAGTGTTTGTCGGGGTTGTATCTTTATAACCTGGTATTCATAGCTGCTGTTTCTTCAAGGCTTTAATAATGGATGTAAAAATGCCCTTAACCAAGCCGAAAGGAACTTGATTTCCCTGTCAATGCAACTGAACGTTTTGAAGTGTAATCTTCTTTGGGCGATTGATCTGATCGATGATTTGATCACGGAACTCGCGTGACCGTCACCTAACGCTTCGTAGCACTCGTAGCCGATCCGCTACGGCGTAGCACCACTTAGGCGGATGCGGAGCAGTACCCGTAGCAGATATAGATCACTTAGTTTGCACTTCATAAAGACAGCGATGTTTTTTTTTTTCTTTCCAAAATCAATGAGATAAATAAACAAAGCAAAGACTGCCCGCATGTTTTTTTTTAGTCTGTTCTTTAGTGGTAGCCAGTATAAGGACTCCTAAAAAACTTGATGATATTGTGAGTGTGTTTTGCCGTGACTTTATATCGAATTCCAGTAGTAGACTAAGAAAGGAGGTAGACGGATTTGTCTGCAATTAATAATTGATTTACCATCCACCCGCATTGTCCATTCACCCCGCGATATCGTGAGCATACAATAATTGAAAATCACGGAAGATATCCCGTAAGTGACAGTAGTTTATTGTCGTAACCACCTTGTATGACCATAAGTAAATCCTGCCTCAAATATGATGTCCTGCTATCCATAGCAAAAAGGTATACAGTGTAGCATTATTTTGGCGCTTGTGTGACATTGACACCTGTCAAAATCATCCCTATTTCATTGTCCCTTCAGGCGCTGTGACCATTGGTCTTGTTAGTAAGTCCTACCTCAAATATGATGTCCTGGTATCCATAGCAAAAAGGTATACAGAGCAGCATGGCTATTTTGGCGCTTGCGCGACATTTAAACCTGTCAAAATCATCCCTATCTTTCACCCTTCGGCCGCTGTGACAAACTTGGTCTTGTTATTAAGTTGCGTTAGAAGACCTCCCACTATGTGGACCGATGACTTGGTGATGGTTGCGGGAATCCGCTGAATTCGAGTCGCACGGGACCGATCAATGTGGCGACACTTGGGGGAGGTCTAAGTCCAGCAGTGGACGTCTTTCGGTTGAAATGATGATGATGATTAAGTCGTACCTCAAATATGATGTCCTGGTAGCCGTAGCAGAAGGTGGAGCCGAAGGGGTTGGTAGTGTTGGTGGAGGAGGCGCGGTTGAGTACGACGGGACGCTCGGCCACGCGCAGTGCGCGGGACACTACCTCCCACTTGCTGTACGCTGTGATGCACACGGCGCCGCGACTTTCTACCAGGGAGTTGGCTTCGCACCTGAAGAACGGAGATATTATACAGGAAAAGTTTTTAACCACTGCGTAAATTTTTTTTGGTAGCTCAGTGTTAGTAATAGAACACATTCCCATTTTTAGTTTTAATTTTTTTTTTTCAAATTTTTCCATCTTGTCCCATTTTAAAATAAGCATAACATGGACATAATTTAATTGTAATACTGTGAATGAAAACGCGCTGGCTGCTGACGTACGATGTATCCTAAGCCCATGAAAGTATGAAGGAAAAATTGGAATTACGTTTACAAATAACATATCACAGCCTAAACTTAAAAAAGTAGCGCGAAACGGCGGTCAGTAACCGTCAGCGCGTAGGTAGGTAAGTTTACGTCGGCGCCGTTGCATCGAGCGAGCGCACCTACAAAACTCAGCTGATCTCAGGTTGCCGGTTGGGCGACCGGTCGACGCGTGAGTCGGTCGACCGGGCGCCCGACTGGCAAGCGACCATAAAATAAGTTTATAGGTAAATAAGTCTCGTAAGTGATAACTTTATTTTTTACTACTAACACATATCAAAATAAAAAATACGTGTCTATTAAAATACATTCAAGTTTATCATGTCAAAATTTGCGCACTGGTTAAAAACTTTTCCTGTATATGTCGACGCGTCAAATTAATTTTAGTTTGTAATAACTTACTAGTTAAATAATTCAGGTTAATCAAATCTATTTTAAAATCCTTTAATCGTTTAGTAGCTTTTCTAACCATTATCGTCAATTAATTTGATTTTATCATTTTAATTAGGATTGGTATATTGACCATCTAAAGTCAATAATATACCAAGTTTAAAAACTACTAATTATTAAGATGTGAGTTACATAAAATGATTTATTACCTAAACCATATTGTTAATTCATATTATGATTTGTAAACATTAATCGGTGTGTTTTTATCTAACTTTAGTAACGTTTAAATAAAATAACATTAAAACTAAAATGGCGTCCATATTGCTACCTTTGATAAAAACACATCCGATTTAAAATCAAACGCTAAAATTCATTTTCAGGTTTTAAAATTAGTTATAAATTGAGTTAGTATTTGTCGATTTATAATAGCAATTACATTCATCTTTGTTTGGTTATTGTTTATTTAAAATGTCAAACATTTATGCAAGTTCCGGTGGCGCGATCGGCCATGTTGTTTTCTTTGGTTGAGTTTAGTTGGATCGTCAAAAAGTTTTTGAGAGCCCATTTTGCCGCTGGAAATTGTAGAGAGTAGAAGACTCAGGAGACCGTGTGAGTAAATTGTTTTTATAGTTTTAAATTACTGTGCTTAGTAATATTATTAATTATTCATTTATTAATTTAATTAAGTGCACATGTTAAAGTGTACCAAATTATAAAGTGTTGTTCTATTGTTTGATGTTTTCATTATCCTGCAATGTCTGAGAATAATAACGAGAGTAGTGACGTCAGCAATGCTGACGTCACTCTTTCTAAAAATTTAAATGGGAATACTCCGCCGTTATATATGAATCCGGCAAAAATACTCAAATATGGGCGAAAATGGGTTTAAGAAGTACCGTAACCGAAGTGAGCGAGGACACAACAGAACTGAGGCCCTCTGCAGACGAGTGCGTGTGAGAGACGCGGATAGATACGTCCGTATGGACGAAACGTTAGGGAGTAGGGCCTCTGAAACGGAGTTCAAAACAGCGTTCAAGTAAGT
Source organism: Xestia ashworthii (assembly GCA_950022955.1). Lineage (NCBI taxonomy): Eukaryota > Metazoa > Arthropoda > Insecta > Lepidoptera > Noctuidae > Xestia > Xestia ashworthii. The sequence goes on along the minus strand of OX465560.1, from coordinate 11,815,499 downwards.
GACCACACTTATCGACATGAAGCGGCTTGTGAAGATCATGTATCACCACATTTATCGCGTTTAGTTCACCGCGATGTGACGAGAAATGCGTCGCCCGAATCGTAACGAGACAAATAACGTTTTTGTTAGTAATGTACGGATATACCAGGGGGGGCACACTTAGTACTGTCATCAATTTACATAGACGACAGCGACATCTGGAGGTTGTTGGCATAACCAAACGACAGCCATCTTGACTAGTCTGTCAAACAAAGGTCATAGTCGCCATTGAACTCCGGCTTTCCCGACGTTGATGCGCTTCCCGAGTTTATCTCAGCTAATTCTGTTAAAATTGTTACTTGTTATTGTTACTTGTTTTGTTTTTAGTTCATAATATATATAACTTTGTTTTTCATTGGTCATTTTTATTGTTTTGAACAGTTAAAGTACTGAAATAAGCATGCATACCCATAAAGTTCACACACACTTACGTAAAGTTATGAATACACGCACACACATACCTTAGGTAAGTGTGTGTAAATCAGAACTATAGTTTACCCACCAAACTCAAGGTGGCAGCACATTCCATACATGCAAATTTTACCACAGAGTTGTCACTCTTTCCCTCTATAATAGTTACTTTACTCTTTGGGATATACGAGTACATAGTTCTATAACGGTTTAAACTGATTCCGCATCGATATGAGCGCTGTCGAAACAAGGTCTGTTACTTGTCATAAGTTTCCTGTCTAATGTTTTCCAGATAATTCTAGTCTAAGTCCTGCTACTCACTTGTCAGGCTGCACGGTGAGCTCAAACTCGCAGCGATGGTACATGTTGAAGTTGTAGTGTCCCGGGTAGTTGGTGTGCAGCACGAACTTCTTCACCTGATGCGTGCGCGCGTCGAACAACACGTCCTGGAATGGAATGACCACCGTTTAAATCTCTGAAGGCAGAGGTGTACCTTATTACACCCTTTTATCGCTAGGTATGTCTAAGTACCGTGTTAGTTTGTGCATGTTTGTGTGTTGTAAAAGAATATAGATCTAAACTCCGGTCTGTTCAGTAGCAGACCGGAGTTTAGATCCATATTCTTTTAAACGTTCGAGCCGGATTTTCGTCAAAAACTTGTCAGTACATGTTTCTGGCGAAAAAAATCCGGCTCGAAGGACCATTCAATATAAGGGACAGATTAGTTCCTAATCTATACACTATTACTGTTTGGATGTTAGGTAGCGAGTCTGTCCTACATGTAAAACACACATAGTAAACCAAAAGTTTATTTATTACTTGTGTCGTACACCATAAAGGTTGTTGATTCTTACATGTACAGTTGACTAATCTATTAAGTTTACTTTAAATCAAATAGATTGGTCGACCGTCTGTTTCGCGTGTTGGTAAATTGCACACCGAGTAAGTAGCAATATTTGTTGTGAAACTACTGATACGCCATGTCAGCCAGAAGTAATGTAATGTACATAGATCGTACACATTCAATAGCACTTTATTCAAGCTACGAATTGAATCGGGGCCCTCATTCTCAGCAGAAGTGCTCGCTACCACAAGACTAACGGAGCATTAAAAAAAAATTATGTGTTTGTTTTTAAAACTTGGCGCAAAGGTGGGTGTTGCCAGAGTTGAGTTCAACACAGTGAGGTGTTCAGGTGGCCAAGGGTGGTCACCAGCCCCCGTAGCATAATCGCCGCGGAAACGGCTTTTGTCGACGAAAACTCGACAAAATTACAGATAAATGACAGATGAACAAAAGAAATGTCATTTTGTCGATTCTTTCATCGAAGAAACCCGGCAGGCAGGTCAAGTAAACTCACCAATCCCAAAGTAAAGTAGTTGAAGAAGTAGTCGGAGGCGGGCGGCGGCCTCCTGCGCGCGGTGGGGCGGTGTATGCGCATCTTGTCGTCCGCCTTGTAGTACGTGCGCGCCGGCGCACCCAGTGCCGCGCACACGCGCTGCGCCGAGCTACCGAACCGCACCACGCGGCACACCGACCGACCCGACCCGCCCTCGCTCAGCGACCGGGACGGACCTGAGGGAGTATCGTAGTTTAAACATTGGGGTCATGTCATACTACCGACTATTTTATTGAAGACACTGTCGAATGGTCTAATAATACAGTGTGTGTTCTGGCGCGTTGAGCACTTTTGGGTGAACAAAAATCATGGAACTCGCGTCACCGTCACCTGACGCTTCGTTGCACTCGTAGCCGATACGCTACGGCGTAGCACCACTTAGGCGGATGCAGAGCAGAACCCGTAGCAGATATAGATCACTTAGTTTGCACTTCATAGAGACAGTGATGTTTTTTTTTTTCTTTCCAAACTCAATGGGTTCGTTCCTGGCTACGAATATTGTTATAAAAAACATCCAATGATGCTGTTTTAGTTCTAACCAATATTGGGGTCGAAACTCCTTTGAGTATTTTTCGCTATTTGTTATAATTTCAGATCTGCCCATCCAATATGAAAAATGCACCCTGTATAGTGCTACATAGCTCTCTTGGCTCTTAAATGACATTGCCAGAGAGGCTATTTCTATTGACAAGAGGGGAGTTTTAAAAAAAAATAAGGCCAGCACTAAAAGATCCGTCTAAATCTTTCACAAAAGACGTGCGTAATCTTCGTGGTTTGGAATTAGTAACCTTCAGTGAACATGTGCAGCCGGAGACCCTGCGTGGCGGTGGCAGTGCGCAGTACGTCGCAGCGGCGCAGGTGCAGCTGGTGCCGGTAGCACGACAGCGGCAGCTCCGGCAGCGGCGCCCCGCATACGCTGCCGCTACTTGTACTGCTAGCCTGCAAGTAGTCAATTCACATTTACTACAACCGTAAAAAAAGAGGCCGTTGTATGTGTCGTACAACACACCTACAATTCTAAACGGATATGCAGGACACGTTGAGTGCTTCTCTATTTTGAACCCTCGACGCAAAATCGACGGGGTGTTATAAGTTTGACGTGTCTGGGGCTGTGTGTGTGTGTGTATGTGCGTGTGTGTGTGCGTGCGTGCGTGTGTGTGTGTGTGTGTGTGTGTGTGTGTGTGTCTGTGGCATCGTAGCTCCCAAACTGATGAACCAATTTTGGTTTTGTTTTTTTTGTTTGAAAGGTGAATTAGTCGAAAGTGTCCTTAACTATATTTGATAAAAATCAATTCAAGATGGCCGCCGCCACAAAATGGCGGATTAAAAATTTATTCAACAACTCCCTCAAAGTGGGTATCAAATGAAAGGGCTTGACTAGTAGAATACTATACGCTATTATAAATTTCAAATTCAAGATGGCCGCCACCACAAAATGGTGAATTACATTTTGTTTTTCACAACTCCCTCAATATGGGTATCAAATGAAAGGGCTTGTGAAATTATGACCCTATGTGTGTCGGGGTTTTTTTAAATTTTTAATTTAATGTAACTTGTGTTTGTCAGTTATTTTATTAATCCCATGAGGGCCCTGGGAACTAAAAGCCTTAACCGAAACAATAAGAACAATTGAACTTTTGTTTCACCTCTGGTATAGACTCTATTACAACCAAGTTCAAATAGATTTCCTTAAATTTACATTGAAATCGTGCCTCCATGTTTGCACCGGCTAAAAATACTCATAAAACATGCTGTCTGGTGAATTGGTGATATAAAAACTTGAGAGGTGTCAAGGGACACCCGGATGGAACGAAGTTCTTTCGATTAACTAGTGAAGGAATTGTAATAAAATTTTATTTTTTTTAAGTTATAATAATATTTTTTTTATTATTAACAAATATAATGTTCACTCAACAAAAATAATCGTCGCGACACCACACTGTTCAATGCGAAATAGAAATGAAACAAACGCATTGCAACCTTCATTTATTTTTAAAAAGCAAAAAGTGTCGTGACAACTTTTTCGGAAGAATTATTTCCGTCTAGCCCCCTTTCACAACGCGCGATAAGGAACTTCGTTCCAAAAGATTTGTATCTTTTAAAGTGAATTGGTGATATAAAAGATTTGTTTTCTTCTAAAGTAGAAGAGGGCGAAATGAGTGATTTCAACAAGTACGTGAATTTGTCGCAAGTGTGAACACAGATTTCTAAATCCATAATGTTTCGGTTCTCTGCATAGAACATAGTAGCAAGTAAGAAGAGAGAACTGACCTGATGTTGAGATCCATAGTAGATGGTGGTTCGCGAGACGACAGGCGAGCCACCATTAGGGAACTGAAGAGAGCCCAGCCCGTGAGCGTAGCCAGGCTGGAAACATAGTCAAAACAACATCAATCAAAATGGTGGATTTACTTCGTAACTCGGCCCACCAGTTAGTGCTTCGCTTAGTTAGAAATTTAGCAGTAAACTTCATTCATTGTAATATTTGAAGAGGGTTGGTGTAAGTCGTCTATTTTACGAGTACTTTAATTTAGATTTGGTCTTATATTTGTTTGTCAAGGACTATTGTTGCCCGATTTTGACCAGCAACTTAAGCTTGGAGTTAAAGTACTCCAAATTAGGCTTGGTCCTTCTTGGTCTCCCCACCCACGTACTTTTTCTTCAATGTTTCGATCAGGCCTTGGCACAACATTTTTTTGGACCAGCCTCGGTAGTGCCTTATATCCTCAGGCACATATTGGACACCTGCGGTAGTTATGCATCCGGCGCATGTGCCAAGCCCTATTTCTATGAGCCAGGCAATCTGTTTTACTTACTTATATGTATGTCAAACAATAAATCAAAATCAAGTCATTTATTCAAATAAGACTGATAATCAGTCCTTTTTGAACGTCGAAGTTTACAAGAGACAGTCCCCCTAAAACGCCCACCCTTCGACACTTCTCAGTGTTTAAGCTGGGAAGTAGAACAAACAGATCAGACTTCCCAAATACCATTAACATGCATGTTCTCACCTCAAATTTACTATCAACAGGGAAATAAAAGGAGAGCCCCCTGAAGTTGAGCGCGAACAGATGTCGTTGCGAGTCGTACAGACCGGGGTGCGTCGCACCGAAGCAGTGCTCCACCTGCTCGATAGACGGTGATATTTCCGGCGAGTTGAAACACATGCCACTGAAATGTTATTAATTAAGTATTTTAATACATGTTGTAACATCTAAATGATACACCACTTCTGATCTTGCCCCAATATATGCAGTAAAAGTGTGGTTCCCGCGTTGACGGCGTTGAATGGGTAGCCCCATTCAATGCCTTGGGCCAGCAAAAATTGAAGTTATGTCGTCCCAGCGTGAGCGAACCGAAGAAGAAATAACTTTATTTTAAGTACCTCCACGAGTCGTGACCCTCGTACTACTATTCATTGCATACATCAGCGCAATGTTTTGGGTGCGTTACATTGAGTTCTACAGAGAATCGTGATTTTTCACCCCCAAAAAAAAGTAGTTTCAATCATTTTTGGGTAGAGTTACTTAGTTTGATGTACAGAATACTTAGTCGGCGTCGTGAACGGTTCGTTTATACCTTGTATGTGTTAGTAACTTAGAAGAGTGTGAGATATACAACCAACAACATTCAACCAACATTGTACTGGCGATGGTTGCAGGAAGACTGGACTGCCCCTTCATCCGGCATTGTTCCAGCAGACATGTTGCTGTACCAGTGTCGGAGAGAAGGTATTAGTTATGTATTTATTTTGACGTTTTATTTTGGTTATATTTAATTTGCTTGGTTCTATTTATTAATTTAGTAATTGTTTGACTTAGATTTTTTTTTTTTTTTAATTTGTGTAGTTTTAATTTAATTCTAATTTATTGACTTAGATTATGGATTTTATTTAAATGTTTTTGATTGACTATGTTTTTGATTTAATTTGATTCAAGTTGATTGTTTAGATTTTATTTTATTATTTTATTGTGATGTTAGTTGGCTTTACTTGATGTTATTTTTTATTTTGGCAATGGGTGTTATTTACCTGAAAATAAATGAATTTATTAATTTATTATTATTATTATACATATCTTTTATTTTTTAAATCTTAGCATTATTTTAGTCATTACGTCGAATCGAGTTTTTTTTTAAATGTTAAACCAGTCTTTGGCAGTTTGCTCAATATTGAAATTAAAAAGCAAGAAGGATTTAACAGTAATTGAAGGCCGAAACCATTTAGAAGTCTTAAAATAAAGTGTTCAAGTTTCTGAGAGCAAAGACGACATTAAAAATTCACACGTAACTTTAACGAGCGTGTCATATGTCTGTAAAGTACGTGATCAAAATACAAATTGATTACACAATACACATTTTAGTAGTAAGTCAGCAAACTAAAGTTGATAAGGGTGTAGCCCGCGTCGTTACTCCGAGTGAAATTATTACAAAAATATTACTTCCCTAATTGAGTCGGATTTTGTTAACATTTTCAAGAGTTTTTTTTTTATTACGGAATCGTAAACCTTTTTCTAAACTAATATTATAAAGAGGGAAGCCTTTCCTCTTTGTAACGATTTAACTATAAACTACTCAACCGATTTAAAAATTCTTTCACAATTGGATGTTTTAAATAACTATGTAAGTATAATAAGTATGTATTTACAAACAAAAAAGTATCTATGTAGTATATCAACTATCTGGCGTCCATGACACAAGCCTTGCTTAGTGTGGCACTAGGTGGCGCTGTGTGTTAATTTCCAGCGATATTTGTTTATTTATAATTTGTTTATTAGCCGCTCAACGGCTCAACCATTATTGTGAGTGTAATTGTTTGGTTTCGGAATAAAAGGCTTTATTATTATTACTAGCTGACCCACGCAACTTCGTCTGCGTCACATAGGAGAGAAAAACGAAAGGGAGAAAAAACCCGTTTCTGCAACATTTTTCATTCCTGCTCCGCTCCTAATAATCGTAGCGTGATGTTATATAGCCTAAAGCCTTCCTCGATAAATGAACTATCCAACACAAAAAGAATTTTTCAATTCGAGCCGGAAGTTCCTGATATTAGCACGTTCAACCAAACAAACAAACAAACTCTTCTGCTTTATAATATGAGTATAGATTAATTAGAAAGTCATGTCTTTACTGAGTAAGATAGACTTTAAATTATATTGATATTATGCATATTAGCCGAGCTATCATATTTTCGCGGATGAAGTCGTGGGCGAAGTGCTAGTCTAAAATAAAAGTACTACTCCTAGCTATCTGCCAGTAAAAGTTCCGCCAAAATCGGTCCAGCCGTTTCGGAGATTAGCCAGAACGAATAAACGGACAGGCAGAAAAATAGAAACGCAGACAAATATTAATTTAATGTTTTTTTTTTGTTTTTGTAACACCGTAGTAAAATAATAGTAATAGAAAAATAAAACAGCTGTTTTTTACAAACGTGCAATACCAAGATAGTCAAAATGTACTGATATGGAGCGGCATTTTTTTTTTGTCAGAATGATTTAAGGCGCTTAGACGAGCTAAATTAGCAACTCTATTTGTGGTGGTTCAAACTTCGTTTGAAATTCTGTTAGAATAAAGTTCTAATCAGCTTGCACTACAAAGTGGTTGTTACGTCAGCCACTGCGGGCCAAATAGCGCGAAATGGGTGGTTTCGATCGATTTACAAAAAAACTATTGATTGGATTAAAAAACTAAAACAGTATCATATTGCTTGTAGAATTATTTGCCAAAAAATCAGAATGATCGCATGCATATTAGTATGTTTTTTATTGTTTGAAAGATATTTTTAGAGGTAAGTTCGTGATTTCTTTTTATCGAGCCAAATTAATTGTATTATGTTTTCAAAACAGTATCATGCTAGCATATATCCTGAAGAATATCATATATTTTTCTGGTCTTGTTTATAGCAGTGAATCAAATACTTTTAGTAATTATAAAACTCGCGTTTAGCTCGTGTTATCGCCTTAAGTACTAAACCTAAGAGTTTGCGGTTCCACCCTATATTAAACAGTTAAATAACTCAATCAAGGAAAAAGACATCTAATTATAACCTAATTTATCAAAAATACCAACACAAAAAGCCCTTAAAATCATAACACCAAACAACATTAACATTCAAGACGGACTCAAGGAGCGCAGTCACATTTACCTGACCTTGAGCGCGTACATAGAAACAGTTGGACGCATTATAATGTCATTAGGTCGAATGCGATACAGTCATGAAGATAGTCGTGTTTTATGATGCTATTAACTCTGATTTATTCATATATTAATTAGACCCCTTTCTTTCACAGCACTGCAATGTCAAAACATCGAGATTTCTGTGCTTATGAAAGCCATCATCATCTGCTTAATCTTGTCCCAACAAAGGGTGCAAGTCGAAAGGTGCTTTTTTTCCCCGTCATTGCGATCATTGATTTGTTGAACGGATGCCCGAAGGGGCCGAAAAGTTCTGGAGTGGCGACCGCGAACCGGAAGACGATGCGTTGGAAGACCTCCCACTAGGTGGACCGATGACCTGGTGAAGGTTGCGGGAATCCGGTGGATGCGAGTCACAAGGGACCGGTCAATGTGGCGACACTTGGGGGAGGCCTATGTCCAGCAGTGGACGTCTTTCGGCTGAGATGATGATGATGATTTGTTCTACGCCGTACCTGGGAACCTTCTAGTTTCAGAGATATTGGAGTTCCAACTTTGACCAGTTTTTAATGTAAGGTTTTAGATTTTAGACTTTAAACACCTCCACGACCCTCGTACTATTCAATCCATCCATCAGCACAATGTTTTGAGTGCGTTACATTGAGTTTGGCGTTACCCTTTAAATTACGTGTGTTACGCAATAACTTTTACGTAAAGTTACTAGTTTGCTGTACAGAATGTTTGGTTGAAGTCTTCGTGATGAGGTTGTTTACACCCTGTATAAATTATACCCTTTTCTTTCACAGCACTTCAATGACATAACATCGAGATTTCTAGCTGCTCTTATGAAAACCATCATTTGCATCTGCGCCTTTTCCCAACTATGTTAGGGTCGATTTCCAGTCTTACAGGATGCAGCTGAAAATCAGTATTTTACATGGAGCGACTGCCTATATGACCTCCACAACCCAGTTAGTACTGGGTAATACAATATACCCCTTGGTAAGATTGGTTGTCAGACTCTCGGGCCACCGACTACCTGTAACGACTGTCAGCTGGGACCAAGCTTTTAGCAATTGCTTAAAAAAAATGCCCAGAAATCAACTGCCTGTATTTTTCTGGTTGTATTTTTTAAAGTATAATATTTTTTTTTAATTCACAGTTGAAACAACTATACCAGGCTACGATTACGATTATAAAACTTATGCCCACGGGTATTTTCGCGAACTTTACCTTTCATTTAAGCCTGACGTTTCGACTGGATTGCACCAGCCGTGGTCGCGGGAAGACTGAAGTATTGGAGATACCGCCACAGCAAATCAAAGGCGTTTATTCCCGCGACCACGGCGGTAACGTCGGGCTTAAGGTGAAAGAGTCAGGGCGGCCCGCGAAATTCAAATTTTCTTACGTTTTTTGCAATTTCCAGGGCAGTGGTAAGTTTTATGTTGATAAACATATCGGTCGCGACTGTAAGACGTATTGCGCGAAGAAGGACTTTGACCGTGAAAAATTCGTTCATCGACTCTTATGAACTTGGAGGGTTGTATTGATGATTTTGATGATTATAATTCTGTAACTACATACGTCTTACAGTCGCGACCGATATGTTTATCAACATAAAACTTAGCACTGCCCTGCAAATTGCAAAAAAAGTAAGAAAATTTGAATTTCGCGGACTACCTTGGAGCATCCCCCTTAAATTATTAAAGGTAAAGTTATAAATACCCGTTTGTATATGTTTTATAATGTGTTCTGATCGTGAAAGTTTAAAAAGACAATTACGATTACGATTTCCAAACCAACTTTCAACCCTTAGTTCACCTGTTTAGGGGTTGAACTCTCCTTTCCTAATCTTTCTTAGCGGAAGCCTAGTTCATGAAAGCGATCTGTATGCCATATTAAGCCCGATCCGTTCAGTGGTGTGAGCTGTGCATGGATGATTATCAATCCTGAATCGTTTGTCCCCACTAACTAGTCAGAACCAATGGCGTGCCTAGGGCCCCAAAATACGCCATCCTATAAGGCAAGCTGACTGTCCAGAAACCCTAACGTCGTGAAGAGTAGTAGGTTATAAAGACAAGCCAAGGTTTAAGGCGCTTAGACGAGCTAAATTAGCAACTCTACTTGTGGTGGTTCAAGCTTCGTTTGAAATTCTGTTAGAATAAAGTTCTAATCAGCTTGCACTACAAAGTGGTTGTTACGTCAGCCACTGCGGGCCAAATAGCGCGAAATGAGTGGTTTCGATCGATTTACAAAAAAACTATTGATTGGATTATAAAACTAAAACAGTATCATGCTAATATATTGCTTGTAGAATTATTTGCCAAAAAATAAGAATGATCGCATGCATATTAGTATGTTTTTTATTGTTTGAAAGATATTTTTAGAGGTAAGTTAGTGATTTCTTTTTATCGAGCCAAATTAATTGTATTATGTTTTCAAAACAGTATCATGCTAGCATATATCCTGAAGAATATCATAAATATTTTTCTGGTCTTGTTTATAGCAGTGAATCATATACTTTTAGTAATTATAAAACTCGCGTTTAGCTCGTGTAATCGCCTTAAGAGGCCAGCGGAGCATGCGTTTTTCATACAAACGTAATTCCAAAATAATATGAAAAAACAAACATATTCTTAAGGTGGTGTGTATTTATTTCGATTGGATTACAGAATATATAGGTTCCCAAACACATATTTTGAATGGACACTGGTTTAAACAAGAGTTATGAGAAAAATATTTTTTCTACAGAAATTTTAAATTCCTCATATCTCGCCTTTATATCATTGTCCTTTCAAAATGTCTATTTGGGAACATAGATATTCTGTAATCCAATTGAAATATATACACACTACTTTAAGAATATGTCTGATTTTCATATTATTTTGGTATTACGTTTGTATGAAAGACGCATGCTCCGCCGGCCCCTTAAGGCTTGTATAAAAGTAATGCCACTAGTCAGATCAAACGATTTTATAACCAGTATATGTAGATAGATAATGTTCACAAGACTGGTAGTTCATTCAGCCACAAATTAATTAATATTCCAATCATGTTTGTAGCACAATGAGAGCTTTGACTACAGTACCGGTCTAGACGTTAGGCTAACACATTTTTTTAATGATTCTGTGCCAATATACTTCTAGGAAATTTAAAGCGGGGTAAATTCGCATTAGTGCGAGTTTTGAAGTGACCTTAGTTGCTTGATAATAAAATGATTGATTAATTGAAAACGTAGTACCAGTGAAAACAAAAGCCTTATTAGTTTTGAAGTAGAATTGTGTAATAGAACAGTAGAACAAATGGGATGTTTTGTTCCCACTAGTTCTACGATTTGTATCACCTGGCATCGTAGGACTATTGGGAAATAAATATTCCCATTAGTTCTACCGTAGAACTGTTCAGTAGAACTAGTGGGAATGAACCGTAAAATGGTGAGCCTATTCACATCAACCAACACGAATCCATACTCCGTGACTCTATTATGAGATTCCTGATGGAAAAACCCAATAACACTGCCCGACCTGGGAATTGAACCAGGGTCCTCATGACCAGCAGTCGCACTTGCGATCACTACACCAACGAGCAGTCTTGGGTTTTGAGAAAATAAGCATTCGTTTAGGTGACGCTTGTGAGTTGTGAAAATGGTCATAAAAGTAATAACAACCATGCATCAGACTTACCTATATCTAAGTTTAACTAATTTCATATTGTAGATCTCTATTACTTTAAGTCGTTGCGCTACCGGGTCGAATATTAACCGGATCCCATCTTGAGGCATATTTATTACTAGGTCTACGGATAACGGGTTCTGGAAAAGAAGAAAAAAAATAGCATTAGAACATATTATTGTAACTTATTAAAAATGCCTGAAAGGCCAGGCAGAGCCACCTGTAGTACAACTATAGTAAGTGCCAGTTAAGACGCCTGCAGAGCATGCGTCGTTCATACAAACGTAATACCAAAATAATTTGTAAATAAAACATATTCTTTCTGTTATGAGAAAAACAAATTTTCTTTTAAATTCCTCATATCTCGTCTTTATATCATTTCCCTTTCAAAATATATATTTGGAAACATAGATATTCTGTAATCCAATCGAAATAAATACACACTACGTTAAGAATATGTTTTATTTACAAATTATTTTGGTATTACGTTTGTATGAACTACGCATGCTCCACCGGCTTCTTAAAATCACAATAGCGGTCATTGACCCACCTACATTTATAAAATAAAATAAATAAATAAATATCGCTGGACATTAACACACAGCGCCATCTAGTGCCACACTAAGCAAGGCTTGTGTCGTGGACACCAAATAGTTGATATACTACTTATATACCTTTTACTTTCTTCTTTCTTTTAAGTTCTTAACTTTGAAGTTCAAAAATAGGCCTAGTCAAGTCTTGAATCGTCATCAATCGTGAGCTTCAACATTTTTCTAATGAAAAACTATACATTGTTCATTTGCTTTGGTTCGTACGAAGTTATATTAAGACAATCTACATTCTGCCTAGCCTAGAGCAACGAGGTAGAAATTAAATTATTTTTACTATTCTGAATATGTTTATATTACGGTTACCTACCCTGGTAGGGTAGGCAGGGCAGGTAGAGGGTACAGCTAGTTCTGAATACTTTTAACAACAAAATTGGAGACATTCATTAAACCAGAAATTAAAAATATGCAATAGTGTCAGGTAACATCACCCCATTTTGCAAACATTCCTAGTAACAGCCTATCAATCCATTTATCAAATAGATAACTTTATCAGTATGGAAAGACTTCGTAAGATTAGCTAGCTAGAAAAATATCATACGACTTTCTTTAAAAATTTAAAACTAGCCAGTTAGATTATGAAGGGTCGCTAATGCCAGTGCCTGCCTTGCTTCGAATTCACAACCAGGACTCGACGGCAGGGCCCGCAAGGGCCGAAGCCTGCCGGGGTTGCGGGACTGTTCGAAAGAGATACCGCGGCCCCGGAACGTAAAGGGCGAGGAAGGAACATGGATGGGTTTTAGTCAGTAAGAGTCTGACACTCCCTCCCGCTCCGCCCAGAGTGGGAGAAGTCATTTGATGATTTCCCATCCTAAAATAAAAAAAAAAAGGACTCGACGGCAGAATCCACGACGCCCTCTCGACATCTTCTTAACCAGCCCAGGCCCTTCTTGCTTAGCCTTTCAGCATATTGAAAATTAGGTGTTGCTCGCGACCTATCTGCCAGTAAAACTCGGTCTAGTTGTTTCCGAGATTAGCCGGATCAAACAGACAGGAAATACTATAATAAGTAGGTAATTATAAGTTTTGTATATGTATACTTTCATACACATTCAGTAAAAAGTGGTATTTTGAAATTACAAACACACGCTTGAATTTTATTAAGGCGACTACATGGGCTAAATTAGCAACTCCATTTGTGGTGGTTCAAACTTCGTCTGAAATACTGTTAGAATAAAATTCAAATCAGCTTGCACTACAAAGTGGTTGTTACGTCAGTAACTGCGGGCCGAATAGTGCGAAATGAGTGGTTTCGATCGATTTACAAAAAATCTATGGATTGACGGCTTCGTGATTAGGTGGCACCCTGTATGTTTGCTCCTTAAAAGATTTTTTTTGAGACAAGTTCGTGACTTTTTTTATCGAGGAAAATCAATGGTATTACGTTTTCCAAACACTATCATACTAGCATATATCCTGAAGAATATCATATATTTTTCTGGTTTTGTTTACTGCAGTGAATCATATGCTTTCAGGCATTATAAAACTCGCGTTTAGCTCTTGTAGTCGCCTTAATTTGTATAGATCATAGTATCGTCGTTATCCTGCCCTTTTCCCAATACATACAGGGTGTAAACCCCCTCATCACGAAGCCGTCAAACAAGCATTCTGTACATCAAACTAAGCAACTTAACGCAAAAATCATTCCTGAGAAACAACTTATCTTTTGGGGTTTAAAATCACGTTTTGTGATATAACTCAATCTAACGCACTCAAAACATTGTGCTGATGAATAGATTGAATAGTACGAGGTTCGTGGAGGTATTTGAAGTAATAATCTCGCAATAAAAACTTGTATTTAAATAAAAAAAAAATTGACAAAAAATTGGAACTTTGACCCTCAATATCTCCGTAACTAAAAGGTTCCCAGGTATGTGTGGAACAAAGAAATGATCGCAATGACGGGGAGAATAAGTGCTTTTCGGCTTCGTGAAGAGGTGTTTTATACCCTTTATACAGGGTGCAATTGAAGTCGTGGGCATTATTTCAAACTAAGGCACTACTCATGATACTAATTGCATTAGGCCTAATAATAATCAAATCAAAAATATTATTAATGCAAGTATGGAAAACCCTAAAAATGTAGTAAGTCATATTACATACATAGCAAAAGGCTTATTAATGCAAATAAACACTAAAAGTAATTAAAAAAAATACATCATAAACCCCAATAAGTTTTCAAGTATCAAAATCTCAAGCGCACTACAGCGCGTTACGAAAAGTAAACAAACATCAAATAATACTAACTTGCATTTATAACATTTTGATTTGCGTAACGCAATTAGTATCATGATAGTGTCTTGGTTTAAAATAATGCCCATGAATTCAATTGCACCCTGTATTTGGGGTCGGCGCAGCACGTCTTCGTCTTCCATACTTTCTCATGAGTCACGGTCACTCCTTTTCTAGTAAAGTGTGTATCTTACCTGATCACTATAAAGTACTTGTACTCCTCTTATTGTGCCCACTTGACTCTGAATGATGGCCACTGACTGAGAGAAATGCATCCCTGGAACATAAACATAGAATATTGAGTTTTGTGTTACTTATGAGTACAACATCCGGGATTGCCTAGGTGGGTTTGACGCAGAATATGCACTTCGCAAAATGTGCACATCTCAAAATTGCACTTCTCAAAATCTTCTCAAATTAGTGTGAATTTTATCACAATGGGTCAAATAGTAGGTACAAAATAGTGACAACATTCACACTCATTTTGAATAGGTTGACATTCATAGGTTGGTCTGTGAAGAAGAAGGTAAGAAAAGAATTGCCCAATAACAGGATGTCGGGAGTTGGATCCCAAACGCTCCATAGGTCGCACTGATAATACCCAGGAGTGATATCTGGCTGGAGTAGTGCCCATTTTCACAAACAACGCGAAACTCCTAATGATATTGTACTTTTGTATTTTGATCGACGTTTAAAATGAAACGATCATAAATGCCCCAAAAGTAACCCCTCAAGCGAATTCATGCACATTTCCAATACATGCAGGTATTGTAGAAAGAAAAATATATTTTGTATCAGATCCTTCACTTGGTCTAGCTACTATATGTATATTTCTCAAGAGTTTAATCAAGATCAATAAACGCGACTCAAAAGACATTTTTGGGGTGTGTTTGAGACAGCTCCTTTCTTGCCATTTCATTATTTACGCAGTATATCTGTCACCGTAAAATTGTCAAATACGTTATATTGTAATATCTCTAGCGATATTGTAAAATCTCGAAATATTGTCAAATGAACATACTGAACAAAACGCATTATTTTACGTGAAATGCATGCGATGGTAGTCAACTCACGCGGTGTGGAGGGAAGGAGGAGTCCCCCTTGCCCAGTGGTACAACTCTCATGAAAAGATATTGTACCATTCCTGAGAAATACCGATTATTATAACCTAACCTTAAAACACTTTATATTCCCCTAAAAAGCGTAGTCGACGGAGCCCCGCTTCGCGGGGCCTCTATTTCCGGGTGCAGGGATTAAAGAAACCTAACTAACCTAACGGGGGGGTGCCCCAAGTCCCGATTATGGGGGCAGAGATACGTCCGTATGTTCAGTTGACAATAATTCGAGACTTTACAATATCGCTAGAGAGATACACGTTATTTGTAATATAACGTATTTGAAAATTTTACGGTGACATATCCATCGTTTGGTCCACTCTTGTACCCATCCACATCCATAAGTACTCAAAACTTTTTCCTCGTTCCTCGGCCTCCGCATCACTTATCGCATCCTCATCGCATAGCCTGATATAATACTAGAATTACAAAAAAAAAACAGTACATTTCTATTCCACCTAACTTCTCTAGCGTGACGTCATCTGTTTATGTTATGCAGCAGATAAAAAAAAACACGTGAGCCGCACGTGTATCGATTGCCGTAATAATGATAAGTACCTACTTGGAGACAGTTGCCGTGGAAAGTTCATTGTATTCCTGTATTGATAAACTCACTGAACAAGAAGATAATGTCCATTGAAAAACAATATATAAAATTGTATTCATATTTAACATTACAAGACTCGTGGATAAATTGTCAATCAACCGCACGGGTCGATCTTGTCGGGGTTGGTCGTTTCGTACCGCGACGGCTCCGTGCCGAAAGCCTGCGGTCACGTCTATGCTGAGTATTGCTGAGCTAAGGCCCTTTTGGCATTATTAGTTTTGATTAATTTTAAGGTGTTTGTGTTTTTCTTTCTTTTCTTTCTTACATTTCTTTCTTTCTTTCAAACCGCCTGTCATTTGTAGACTTTTGACTGTGGTTACGGGTAATCAGCTCAGAAGCTCTAAATTTTGGCAACTAGTCTTATCTCGCTCCATGTTATACGGGTATTCAGCTGCATCCGTTTAGACTGAAAGTCGACCCTAACATAGTTGGACAAATGATGATTGCAGCCAACACCTCGAGACAAATCTGCATGTATTTACGGATACAATAATACTTAAACAGTCAAACCTTTCTTATTGGTTATTCTGTTTACTTTCTGATTTTCGACTCACGTTGCCGAACTCTTTGTATTGCGATAAGGAAAAGTTTATTATACAGGCGAAAAAAAATGGGGACGTAACGTAACCATGTTTCTGTTTAAAGTTCACGACAAGCCTTGTTAGTATTGCGGGTTGAAGGACGAAAATATTCTCAAGACAATAGAGAGCATTTGAAAGGATTCTTGGAAAGTTAGCCGTCAGAAGCTAGTCAGAAAACCAATCTACGTAAGGCATATCGTGTTACTTAGAAACAGGATTGTGGTGATCAAATAAGCAGTTGCTCCATGTCAGGGTTGGACTGGCCATATAGTAGAGGTGGCATTTACCAGCCGGGCCCCCCACAGGCCTGATTTGCCGGAAGCCTTACATTATCTATTCGCGGGCCTCGGGCTTGGGGGAGCCACCTGGGCTCTTCCGGCCCAGTCTAACCCTGTCCATGTCAAGTACTGGTATTCAACTGCGTCCGGTTAGACAGGATGCCGATCCGAACATAGACTTGGAGAAAGGCTAACCAGATGATGATTCGAAGGACTACAATATTTTGAAGCCTGAAGTGAATTCTCTTACCCTATCGTCTATCGAACGGTGTGACAAGAATGGATAAAGCAAGGAACGAGTATATTAGAGGAAGTTTGAAAGTTATCGACTATCTTGGTATGAGCATGTGATGAGGAGGGACTTATATCGCGTGGGACTAAAAAAGTGATGAATATAAATGTTGATAAATGGAGGGGGAGAGGAATACCAAGGAAACCATCGATGGATGGTGTGAAGAATGATATGAAAGAAGAATAAGCAAGTGATCTGCGTGACAGTTGAAAGAGGAGAATGGAAGATAAAACGTGTTGCACGCACCCCAAGTAACATAGGACATAGATGATATTGTCTACCGTCTCGAGACGAGATTCAAGATTTGATGTCCTCATAATAATGTTTCTTAGACGATGGTCCTGCGTTCCAAAAAAAAAAATCAATGTAAACAACTTTCGCAATATTCTAGACCTCTGATATTGACAACAGAATATTATTATGTTTACAAACCAAAGATTTGTTATGGGTTTTGATAGAAAAAGGTAGTAGAATTAGCTGTTTATTATTCAGTGTCAGTCACGTCGTAAAACCGTTGACCGAAAAAGATGTTATTATATTGATACGAAGTTGGGTCAATACCCTTTAACTGTAAACTGTATTTAATAAGTGTATAATATTATCAATATGTTCGCGATATATACTAAAATCCGTTTTGGCACGAATGATTGGTTTCTGAAAGCCTAATTATTTTTTATCTGTAACAAAAAAAAATCGTTTTGTAAATGAATTATCGTTTTCATATCTATTATCATAGCACTTATTGATTGGTTATTTATAAAAAAGGCGGCCAAGTGCGAGTCGGACTCGCCCATGAAGGGTTCCGTAACAGCAAGTAACATAGTATAAAAGTTCTTGTAGTACGTTGTAAATGAAAGGTAGGTAAATTGCGGTTTACGATTTATGACGTATTAAAAAAAAACAACTTACTAGATCTCGTTCAAACCAATTTTGGGTGGTAGTTTACATGGTAATGTACATCATATATTTTTTTTAGCTTTATCATTCTCTTATTTTAGAAGTTACAGGGGGGGGGGGCACATTTTACCACTTTGGAAGTGTCTCTCGCGCAAACTATTCAGTTTAGAAAAAAATGATATTAGAAACCTCAATATCATTTTTGAAGACCTATCCATAGACACCCCACACGTATGGATTAAAAAAAAAAATTGAGTTTCAGTTCTATGTATGGGGAACCCCCTAAATTTATTGTTTTTATTTCCATTTTTGCTGTGTGAAAATCTTAATGCGGTTTACAGAATACCCAACTAGCAAAATTTAAACTTACAAGTGTCCTAAGACCAACATTTTTTACTCTTTTAGCATACTTACAAACAACTGTAAGTGTCGATTTAGGCGCACTTTATAAGAGAATTCTCACTTAGAGTCAACTTATAACGCTCTAATTGAAGATTACTTTACCCTTATAATAATCTTGTTACTGCTGTTTTAATACCAAAATAACTTATGATGGTTTTATAATGGCATGGTTTGAGGGAAAATAGGACTTAGAGCGATCTTACGGCTGCTCTTATAAGTGTAATTCCCCTTATATTGCTCTCTGGAAGCTCAATAAAGGAGTTTTATCACAACGGCCGAAAGAGTGCTGCTGGAATAAAAACAAAAACAAGTTTAAGTGTCAATTCATGTCTTTTATTATTTGTATTTTTATTTCCTGTAATCATTTACTTAATTATTTGGTTGATAGTTATGTCTATGAACTTAAAAGAGTTGCGGTGTACATTTCTTCGAATGTTTTGTGAAATAAAGTGAAATATTTTCACAGGCCCACTTCATTATGTATTTAGAACAATAGTAAATTTTTTTTTAATTAATTGTAAAAATAAAAACTGACGCCATTACAGATTGATAGGACCAATTACTCTTCTCTAAGATAAGCTTAATACTAAAATGTCTTATTTTACACTACCTAAGTTAATTTTAAACCTTTTGGTCATAATGAGCACTTACATAAGGTATAACTACTTGCAGCCATTTAATAAATTTAGGGTTCCTTTGAAAATAATATGTAAACACTTTTTAAATTTTTTAAATTGTTTTTCTCCTAATGTACTGATTAAAATTTAATGTTATTACGTACATAGTATTCTGGAACTCATATTTTTATGGAAAAGATCCAATCTCCTAGTTACAATCGTGATTTCTCGCGAAAATTGCTAAAATATTAAGGAAAGTCTGGTATACTATTCTGAACCGCCCACATTTTGATTTCTTCACGAATTTGTATATTTTTTTCGTTATCCGTTGTAACTTTTTCACATTCAACAGTCAGAACCAGAATTAAGACTAGAATCTGCCAGTTCAAAGTGTTCAGAGCTGCTAAATTCTTGGTTTTGTACGAAACCATCGAACGATTTTCTGGCGCCATCTTTTTCTATAGTAGTTCTACTAGTACCAAGTAGCTTTTTTGTGAGATTCTTAATAAAGTGTTCACAAGTCTTTTAAAAGACAAAATATTCTGATAGAGCTCTACAATTATTCGTCTTCTCTTTAATTTGACTCAGAGAAGTCCATTCACACTTACAACGTGTTGGTTTTATAGTAGTTTTATGCAAAAGTTTATTAAGGTCATAAGTGTTATAAAACACTCAATGCAGACTCTACTAAGAAAGAATGTACTTTTAAGATGCTTTTTTAAGTGTAAATAATATTCAAGAGCAATTGCTCTGTAAAAATGCGCTTGTAAGACAACTGTACTGATAGATGTGTTACAACGATTCTTTATATACATCTATAAGAGCACGTACTAAGTGTTAGTACTCTTTATGTACAAAACGTCTTGAATCATGCTTTTATAAGATGTTCTGTCATAGTCAAGACACATGTAAGTCAGTTGTAACACCTTAGTTCTTAAATCAGCACATCTACAAGAGAAAATTGCTAGTTGGGTACATCTACTTACCAAGTTTCAACAGCATAATTCTTATAGTTTCGGAAAAAAGTGGCTGTAACATACGGACGGACGGACAGACAGACAGACAGACATGACGAATCTATACGGGTTCCGTTTTTTGCCATTTGGCAACGGAACCCTAAAAACGGCTATTAGTAAGTCAGTAATCAGGAGATCTACCGTCAGGGAAATTCATTGTTTATCAATTTTCCCATTTATTTAGGGTCAGCGCAGCGCTGCAAGTCTTCTTCCATACTACTCAGCAGTCACCTCCTTTCTGTCCACATTATTCTTGACACAATAAAAACCCCAAAAAAATATAAAGAGAAAAAAAAAAAAACAGTCCATGCATCTTTGTTCGGTCTTTCCCTACTCTGATTCGAATTTACTATTCTGGTTGAAACACATATCAATCTTAATTTTACCCGGCTACGGTAAAGCCAAGAGGAGGGCAATGATGTTCGCAGGGTATCTTCATCGTGGTGAATTTTAGCCCCCTCGTTCCCACAGTTAAGGTCTGTAGGAACGTTACATGTTGATTTTGCTATGCTATACTATTCTACTTCTTCACAGCATGTCGATGACAATTTAAATTGAGTCAGCTGAAAATTTGGTGACGAATTCAGCACTTTCAGTACTGTCCATCAGCTCCTGTGATATGCTAGCAACAGGACAGGCAGGACAAGATATCAAGTGTACCATCGTTTGTGGAGCAACACCACATTTACTCTCCAGGGCAGTCATCAATCCGGGGTTGCGGGACCGTTCGAAAGAGATACCGCGGCCCCGGAACGTAAAGGGCGAGGAAGGAACATGGATGGGTTTTAGTCAGTAAAAGTCTGACACTCCCTCCCGCTCCGCCCAGAGTGGGAGAAGTCATTTGATGATTTCCCATCCTAAAAAAAAAAAAAAAAAAAGGCAGTCATCAATGAATCTCCGACTGAAGAATAACTTTGCATCGACCAACCTGTGTCCGGAGTCTTTTCAAAGACTTCCAGGTCAGCCATGGCAACTCGTGAACCAGTGGCAACCAGTTGATATGCGTAAGTATATTATAACATGTTTATTTAATGTCAACGCACCTTACAAAACATGACGCAACGAAGGATAAAGATAAGATTATTAATTACGTATTAAACTTTATCGAGGAGGCAAAATTTAGGCTGAATTCTGAAAGTCAAAAACATGTTGTTTACTATGATATCGATCAAGGTTACTCTACAATAACAATGATGTTATTTAACATTCTTTGGTGATGGAGTACGCAATTTGTCGCGTGAGGGAAACACGTGTCTTGAAATACGCGATTTTTATTTGTTTTAGTTTGACATGTGTTGGTGATATTTTTTATAGTCCTTGAATATTCTACATCCTCTTTTTGCTTGTGCCAAGCTCCACGTTCTTGTGCCAGCCTCATTCAGGAGCTTCCCGCCGCCGCCGCGCCGTCGCGCGTCGATGTCGTCTGCTCATCTCGATTATGTCGATGTTACTTCCATTTACAGTTTGGGATCAGTAGGTGGCCAGTATGGCCACGCGTTTGGCAGAGTGAGAGGTGTGATTCAGGTCGTGCTGGTAAACGGACACCTGGGACACTCCATCAGGTGGGGCATGATGTGATCCGGAGCGCCGCGTTCACACGCAGTGTTGCGAGGAATTAATATTACGCCATTTTTCCAAATTATGCTTGCAGCGGTCTAATTGGGTACGCAATAGATTCAAAGCTTTCCAAATAGGCCACTGCAGTTCAGCACGGTCTGTTTCTCGTTTGCGTACTCCGTGGACCTTGCTGCCATATGAGGTACAACACCTAAAGCCCGCTCCCTCTAATAGAGTGGAAGTTCCTAACATTGGGAACGTTATAACTTCCTTATCCTCCGAAAAATTTAGCGCCTTAAAAAAACAACATAAAAAGTGCCCACAGCACAAGATATAGACTACAAAATCCTTTGTCTTCACGCTTCTTAGTTTCCAAAGGACGAATAGGACATCAGACAGACAACTACCTAACTCATATCGATTCGGTTGTTCGCAAATGCCACGTGAACTGGTTGGCCGTCTCTTTATCTATAATTATGTGAATACGGGGCCACGATACCAGCCCTGCTGAATAATTAATGCTACAGACGGTGGGGGACAGTTTATAACGGGGGTATTTTTCAAAGTTTAGGTTTGAAACGCGCCGTTTATGAATCACCCTGGTGAAGAAGTTTTTTGGGGTGATTCACAAACCTGTCTTGATGTGGATGGAACAGACATTGCCATAGCGAATCACTAAGTTTTGCTGAGATTGTTTGTCAATAAAAGAAGACAGTAACGGAAATTAGTGGCTGCGCCAAGGTAGCCCGAAGAATTGAACGAATGACTTTTTCATGAAGTAGTCATTAAACGGGATTAAATGAACTTCATTCTTCATTCTTTCTTCATTTCTTCTTTCTTCATTGCTGATTTTAATGATTAAAACTCGGAAAACAATATGTATTAGTTACGGTCGCGAAACATGTTTAATCACAAACAACTTGAGATAAGTACTGACCTGCAAATGGCAAAAAATTTAAGAAAATTATAATTTCGCGGGCTGCCCAGACGCTAAGGATCTTACTGACTGCGGGTACACAAGCCTAACTTTTGAGAGAGGTGGTGGGCCGTCATCTATCAGATCGATTGACTGTGACCAGTCTGTCCCCGTACGGATTGGTGGATGTCAGATGTATTTGATTTATTTGTTTTAGTAGGTATATGCTCTATCCTCGCGAGTCGCGATGTTTTCTATCACCGTTTTGAGAACAGTGGAGATGAGCTAATTTACAAAGTAAGTGAAGTAGCGGTCAGGGTTCGAATCTGCGACCACCTTATCATCATCACCATCATCATTGCATCATCTGCTCATAACCCGCAGCCGTGTCCACTTGGCCCCCGTTGCCCTCAGCCACCAAATCAATCATCATCATCTGCCTAGCCTGTCTCAACTATGTTGGTGTCGACTTCCAGTCTTACCGGATGCAGCTGAATACCAGTATTTGACATGGAGCAACTGCCAACCTGGCCTACACCCTAGTTACAGGTAGATAAGACTAATTACGATTACCCGTAACCACTGCCAAAAGTCTACAAATGACAGGCGGGTCCAACGGTTTAAAACAAAAAGAAATGTTAGGAAGAAAAGAACGAAAAGAAAGAAAGAACGAAAAGAAAGAAAGAAAGAAAAGAAAGAAAAGAAGGAAAAGAAAGAAAAGAAAGATTGTGTATATTTGGCATTATTAAAAATAGAAATACCTTAAAATTAATCCACAACACAGTTAGTACTAAGTAATGTAAGTAATAAGATACCCCTTGGTAAGACTGGTTAAGCCACATGATGAGTATTATTATATTAAAATAATATAATAATCAGATAAACAGGTACCGCAAGTTTAAGCACGTGAGCGACCACGCGATACTATTTAGAACGTGTTAGGTTTTTAATTATTGTTATGTTCGTTTTCTCATACATAACAACAAGTTTCTGTTGCTATTTGAGCGACAGAAAAACAATCAACAGAATCACTTAAAGGAAAAGTGGCTAGAAACAGAAAACGGGTATTTTGGAAAAAAAATAGTGGGCACTCAACTCTACTAATTCTATTCTTGAGGGATATTCCTGAATGGGCTGCGGGACTGTTCGAAAGAGATACCGCGGCCCTGGAACACAAAGGTCTAAGAAGGAACATGGACAGGTTTTAGTCAGAATAAGTCTGACACTCCCTTCCGCTCCGCCCAGAGCGGGAGGAGTCTTTTTATGACTTACCATCCGAAAAAAGGGGTACTTATTCTTGAATTCCTATTATGTTTTATATCCAACCTGCGAAAAAATGAGTGGTTCCTATGACCACTTCGGGTTTGTATTGTCCAATCGTACCTTTAAAATAACAAATAAACTTAAGGGGCCGGCGGAGCATGCGTTTTTCATACAAACGTAATACCAAAATAATATGAAAATCAAACATATTCTTAAGGTAGTGTGTATTTATTTCGATTGGATTACAGAATATCTATGTTCCCAAATGAATTTTTTGAGAGGACAATGATACAAAGACGAGATATGGGGAATTTAAAAATTCTATAGAAAACTTCTTTTTCTTATAACTCTTGTTAAAATCAGTGTCTAATCAAAATATATATTTGGGAACCTAGATATTCTGTAATTCAATCGAAATAAATACACACTACCTTAGGAATATGTTTAATTTACAAATTATTTTGGTATTACGTTTGTATGAAATACGCATGCTCCGCAGGCGTCTTAAACCATTCGACATTATGATATTTCTCTCAATCTGCAAAAACCGCAAAGCTCAAAACAAAAAATAGAAGCACGCATTTTAATTGGTTCAAAATGTCCGCGACCGGAAATTCCATCATGCTTCGCTTTGTCCAGCATATTCGATGGTGGAAATGAGGTATGACACTTGGCACTGTTGCCAAGTGCTACGTGTAATATTAACTAATAACTTCTAATTTCATTACTAAATGAGATAGAAAATCAGGCTTCTTTTTCGTTACCCTCCCTTTGTTTTAGGGCAACCCCCCCCCCCCCTGCAGTCCGATGAATAAAGGAGTTTCTCCGTTCCTTTAAGTTTTCGGGTGCAATTTTTCAAAGATCTGGGATCAATTCTACATATTATACAGCAAAGTCATCCGCTGCGTCTGTCTTTTCGCGATAAACTCAAAAACGACTGCACTGATTTTCATGCTGTTTTTACCAATAGATAAGTGGTTTTCGACGAAGATTTTAGTAATTTGTACGCATCAGCTAGTACAGCAATAAACTAGATTTAGAGGACAAAGAACTAGTGCCCGTTTCACTAAGGCACACTAAGTATACAGTGTACAAATATTAGGCTTAGCGAGGCATCCATTTAGGCGGCGCCTAGTGCTTGTGAAAACGTATTAATATCCGTTTGCAACTTAGGTGAGGCCAATGTCAAACAAAGTTAAGCTTTGATTAATGGACTTGCCAATTGAATAGTAACAAACTATGACTTTCAATGTCGCGTTTTTTACCATATAATGTATCTCATACTACATGATAGCTAGCTGGCACACAATGTATGTCATCAATAAGGCATGTAAGTACTTCTTTTTTCCATGCCTGCATACATTTAATGAAGACAATAGGTTTCCAATTAGAAAAAAAATATTGTCAATGGTTTAATGAGAGCATTGTTTCTTTTTTATTTGCACATGTGTCACCACTGGTTTGCATGTGTTCCACATTTGAAAATCTTATTCTTTTCAGTGTTAACCCTTTTTCTAGAGTTGGTAAAACAAAGCTTCTAGAAAATCGTTTTGCCTCTAAATTTTTATAACAGTGTAGGGGACTAGGGGGCATTGTGAGTGATACAAACTTCCAAGGGTTTAGTTAGTACATGTTCCTAGCTAACCCTGAGAGTTGAATTATTGATGTCCCATGACAACATTACTCCATGCTTAATTGACAAATAAAAATGGTTTTTACTCAAAAAACATAAAATGCTGGTGTTTAACCCAAAAATATCATCTATCTAAAACTTTCGTATTCAATGATAATATTATTAAATTGTCACCCCAAAATTGTAACAACATTAAAAACAATAAAAATAGGTACATAAAAATGATGCAATTACTTGAAATAGTCATCGCCTGATAACGCACTACCGCAAACAAACTTAACTTTGCTGTTCACATATTTTTTATAACAACGCATTTAAATATAAATTGTTATCAGTTTAACTGCAAATGCAAGTTTGTAAACCAGTGCGGGGATAATGACTTTGTTCTTTGTTATTATTTTACTTTAACTGCATAAATTTTAATTAAATTAAATAAAGCTTATGTTTTTATAAGTTTACTTCTTTGTTTCTTCTTTATTAATTCAGATTAAAAGCATTTATTTTTGCGACATGGTTGGCTCTCGGATACAATGAAACCATGGCTGTTTGGAGCATGTAAGTACTTACTATTTTACCAACTACCTACAGAACAGAACTATGATGTACAATATTCTCTACAGATGCAAATATATTCATCATGTTGGGGTCAGCTTTCAGTCTAACCGGACACAGCCGAATACCAGTATTTTACATAGAGCTACTGCCTATATGACCTCCACAACCCAGTTAGTACTGGGTAATACGATACCTCTTGATAAGACATTTTGGGCCACCAACTACAACGACTGTAACGACTGTAAAAGATCTACAATTTACAGCCGGGACCAATGGCTGTAATGCTTTCTGAGGCACGGAGTATACTCGGTATGTCGGTGTTACTCAGCACAGACCAACCTAAGCAAGAGCGGCTTAATCTGAAGATCAACCAGAGCGGCTGTTATTACTAAGACACAAGCTCCTACAATATTAAGAAAATTGTATTCATTACTGTTTTTAATTTATTTTTAGTATATGGATGGAGCACTTTTGATCAATCAGAAAGCCTATGAAGTGGATAATTAGTAAATAATTAATGATGATGATTAAAGTTATTTACTTTAGTAATTATTGATTATATTTATTATAGTTTTTATTTATTAGTGCATGCATTACAGTCCTACAGAAAGGACACCCTTCATATGTGACAACTTTCATACTTAATATCATTAAAAACTAGATAGATTTTGTTTCATGATTTAATATGGTTTCATTTATCAAGATTTACACATCACCAGCTACCTACATTTTGATAATAAAAAAATAATTCAACCTTATTCAAGAAATTTAATGTCACTAACAGGATAGAGAATTTGATGAGGAAAATGTCAAATATTTTTGATCCAACTTTGTTAGCCAAAAACCAGGTTAACTTATCTCAATGTTTGTAACTGTTCTGAGTAATTTAATTAACTGTTTGGCTATTCAAAAGTTTTATTTAAAATATTAAAACGAAAAATGTGGGTAGAACATGCTAGTTAATGATAGAGCTTGGGACAGGCCTTTTATTTTGAATAGGGTAAGTTAATCCATAACGTATAATGTCAAGGATTATTATTATTATTTTTTTATAGGACTAAAACAAGAGCTTCCTAATCTTATTTCTTATGAAAAGAAATTCACAAAAATATGCACTTTGAAAAATTGCATCATTCTTTCTCAATAACAGGTAATGGAAGTGTTTTCTGAGTCAGTCAAATGTAAATAAACAGCTAAATACTCCGGAATCCAAATAAGTGTCATAAGACTACTCGTAGTAAACACGAAAACAACGCAATCTACTAATTTCACGGTCAAGATTAGCAATAAAAAAAATAAACAGCACAGATCAGCGAAACAAAGGCTGTTCGTGACACTTCCACAGAAAAAAAATCAATGCTATACAAAGGTATAACAATCACTATGCCTATCCCACAGTCAATCTAATTCATGATTTATGATAAATATTTGTTAAAAAACACCATTGCGTAAGACACGTCCCGTAGAATTAAAGCGCAAATTCTTGACGTAAGAAATAAACATACGCGGTCCTTACCTAGAACAAATTCCCAGGCATCACAGCCCAGAGAGCGTTCAGGGACGATTTCCAAATCCAACATCGTGCACAAAACACTAAACACAAACTAAACTAACTAACTTTCACTTTAAAAAAACGTTTTTTAACGCTAAAATTCGCTATTACGCTGCCTTTTCTTTGTTTGCCAACTTTAGTTTTCAACCATTTTGTATTTGTCAGAGGAACTGTCATTACAAACAGCTGATTGTATTTTGCCAGGTCCGAACTGGAAGTGTTTGTTTTTTTCTTATACGATTCACATAGGACTTCACATTAAAATATGGTTAATTAAATGGTTTAGGGTTAATTGTTATTGTCAAAAGGAGTAAATATCATTAAACTTAAATAAGGATGTATTTTAATATTTTCACACTTTGTTTAACACTAAGATGGTGTAAAAAGTTCACTTTTTCGTAAAAACATTTAAATAAGTAAGAAAATTAAAAAGATCTTGACTGATCACTTGAGATACACAATGTATCCTCGACCAAAGCCTAGCCAAGTCAAACCAGTTATATAAAATGTACTCTGTGAGTCAAACTCTAGACTAAATACTAAATTAATATTTTAAATTCAGTCCTGGCATAATCGAGTGACGCATGCGTACCAACCATGACAGAAGAAATAATGTTGTAGACTCTGTTTTACGGAGATCTCTTTCTAACACATGTCAATTCAGCATTCCCGTCTCGTTCCTATCAACAGTTTACTTGCTGTCTCTTTTTGCTTCAATGTAGACTGATCGCTCTGTCTCTATCCGTCGGACTTGTTATCGATAATTGGGTAGTTGTTATGACCTTTAAACAACAGTATTTTTTAGTATCCATGTCGGGTCCTCGGTAGTGTAGTTTTTGAACAGAGAAAACTTAGCCAGAGATGTATAATGTAAACCAAAAATCGACATGTTAAAAAGTGCATTATTTATGTCGTAGTACGTGCGTCCCTGAATCACTGTTCCTAGGACGACCTAGACAGCACGTCTAGGTCTAAAATAACATTCTAGAACTAAATTGATGTGTATTTATCGATGATACTGAATACTGATATGTTTTGTAGGGCTGCAGCTTTCGCTCAGTTTCCCGCCATTCTCAAATAACCTTGGAGCGATCTCTGACGCCCACTGGCCTACGTAATGTTACTATTACACAATAACATGTTTATTTACTTCGAAATAGAAATCACGTATTTTTGCATAAACGGGCGTCAGAGGACTTTGAACTAATCAAGAGATTCCCTTCATTTTTTTCGGGTTTGTATTGTTGTGGAACTTAAAGGCAGTGACCTATATTTTGAGGAGTGAGGAAAATATTCTGTCGCTCGCTACGGTAGTAACATCACGCTATGCGGCTCAGGGACAAGGCGATGGCGGAAAACGGGAAAATTACTCTGAACGCACTACGTTTAATGATTGTGTTACCAGACAGTTGTGTGATGAGTGTGTTTGTGATTCTGTTGATTGTGTGATTGTGTTGTCAGTTTACCTGTGTTTAAATTTGCATTTCTATTTATCATACAGCACAAAATGCGACTACCTACCGTCGTCGGTTATAGCGACCAGTCTCTAGGAAGCGTTGGAACACTCGTCGAACGCAAAAACGACTCCAGTTTAGTTGCCGATCAACATTACATTGCCGCATCTCTGATTGCAGTAGTGCAATGACTTGAGCGGCATTATCTGCAATAGTATTCGTCTTCAGGGGTATATTTCTTGCTGTTGCTGTTCACATGTGTTCACTTCAAGATTGGATAGCGAACCCAGGTAGCATTTCGACGTGATTATGACGTCCATCCGCAGTCATTTTCGTCACTTAGACGTCATTTTATGACGTCACACGTCCCTGGAATATGACGTACATATGTCACAGCCTCACGACGTCATTTTATGACGTATAGGCTGGTCACCTCAGGACTAATATATCACGTAACGTAGACGTAGTTTAGACCCTACAATACGTCCTATCAGGACCAATAAAGAACCTACTGTGGACGTCATTAATCACGACATGAAAACGTAAAACCAAAAATCGGTCGGTTCGGACGCAATCGGTTTTTTATCAGACAAGAGGCCGTCAAACTGAGAACAATCTATTTCTATTAATCTTTACACAATTTGTTGCAGAGGTTTATTAGGTGACCTCACCAAGTTTTTTAATGCACCTAAATAATTTTCAAAGGGAAACGCCGAAAACTCATCAAGAGCGCCAAGCACGCGTACATCATCACATATATATGACATAACATATGTACGTTATATACTAGAAACTCGAGTCCATATATTATTTTTGCATTTTTTATGAACATAGTTAACAACTCGTGAGCCAAGTCTACACCCACGTCATTCATAAGAAAATGAACATAGAAACAGCAAAAAGTTTTCATAAAGAGATTTTGGCAAAATATTTTTGCCAAGATACAATAAAATCATTCGATATTCTGTTGCTTTAAAACGAGCTATATCGTTTAAGCTTCGGGGTTTTCTATTAAATTCAATAGGTGTAACTTTTGCACATTGAATCAATCTTTCTGGGCCTCGATTCTGCTATTACAATAGTGTCAGAGTATTCGATCATTGATTTCATAATGATCAAGTTCTGTCAAATGTTGACAAGTTTGTTAATTCTACTATCATAATGGCGCCATTATGACTTCTCAATGAACAACCACTGACACTCCATTGAAAGAAATGTCATAGAATATTAATCTCGTACATGAAATCTGGCATGAATAAATGTTCGCATTTAGTTGTAGATTTCGAAAACCAATTGTACTAACGGTTTTATAATAATGGCAATAAGAAAATGCCATTAAAACACAATTTTATTAAGAGACCATTGACCGACCATTGTGAATTTAGCAGATTACGAACTTTAAGCAAAATGACAATGGGATGATAATGGAATCGTGTTGGAGTGACGAATTTATTAAAATAGCAGAATTAGGCCCCTGATATGACATTTACCAAATGACTAGGTAAGCGTACACTTAAATGTCCACTTTTCCACGTGTTTAAAAGCTTACGCATTACTCCTAAACAAACACTATGCATATATTCAGCGAGAAAACATGATATCAAATCTATAGGAAGTGGCGATTCACCCATATGGTGTTCATCATCATCATCTGATTGCAAACGAAATGATTCGTCAGTTCTCCTGAGTGCAGAGTGCAGACACATTTTCATAAACAACTCGCCCTCGGTATTCGCCAGCTGAATACCTATCCACCATGCTGTTTTGTACACTTAATAAGAGCTCGTGCTGGAGCTATGCACTTTGAGGGTATACCTAATGATTTTTTTAAATGAAACCCATCTTCAAGTAATTGTGCTAATTCTAGCACAAAAAGCTTTAAAAATTGATTTAATGGTGAAGGTAAAATAGCAACCACAAATGGTTTGAAATCATGATGATTTTTTAGCAAGCCTAGTATAGGCCACACTTGAGTATTTGAGCTAAGGGCAATCCATCAATGTTAAAACATATTTTAATTACTTTATTTTCAGCGTAGGGTAAAGTAATACGTTTAATTTGTTTCTGTATTTGAGACAATATTCCCATATACTTATACCATTTCTCCTGTATCTAATGTAGTTACTCCTAAACTCGTTGGAGTTTGCATCAAGGTTCTACTGTCTTTTGGTAAAATAGAAGATAGTGGTATCAAAATTTTGAGGAGACTGTTTATGGCATTATGCGGTATTTTATGCTCAGTAGCCCAATGTTTCAATTGATTTGGCAAGTCATTGTCATTGTTACAATTAATATTAATTTCAGGTAATGTTCTCAACGGAGATGACGAGTCTATATTATTGTTAACTTCAATGTCATCATCATTCTCACTTGAATTATTATCATTCTCCGAGGAAACGGTTGGTATGGTTTGTTGTATGTGGATGTTGCACTCACTCGATGAGGTAGAAGGCAAGTTAATGTGATGTATGTGAAAAGGAAATGCTATTGATTTTTTGTAAATCTGATATAAATTCTGTTTTTGCTATTTTATCTCTTCTTAACAATTGACGCTGGCCAACTACAGCTTTTGTCTTAAATTTTGTTTGAGGTAACATTTATATGATCTGCTTATTTTCGTTCTTGCGGTGTCTTTCAGGTGCGTGTTTGACACACACCACACCACCACACTTTAATGCAATCTTCGATATCTTTTTAGGTAGTTCCTAAAGTAGATTTCTTTACAGCCTCTGTAATCAAACATACAAAACAAACATCACACATATAAAAGTGGTTAGTTTAATAAGCCCACAATAAAATAAGACAGGCCATGTCACGGACTTGACTAGACGGAAAAAAATGAGTTGTTGATTGTTGAATTCCTCAGCGAGGATACCTCTCACCGTTTCGAAGACGTAATTGACAGAATGGCTTTTTCTGTGATCGTTTGCCATAGAAATTGAACTGCTTTGCCAGAGAATCGCACAAAAGCATTTTCAGAATTCGAGAAACTTTGCTGAAGATGTCCCTTCCACCAATAGACTTTAGATATTGAACCTGAAAATAAAAGCATTGTTAGTGCAGTGCAGCAACAGTCAATGAAAGTGTGATGAGGACGGCAGAAGAAGAAGAAGCCTACTTGTCGCAATCAATGCGGTACTGGACTGTCAGGACCAAATATGCTGCTGCGTCCAGCGACACCAACGACGTTGCTTTATGTGTCCCGAGTTCCCGACTGCATCACTCCACGAGGGTTGAGGAGGTCGTAGAGTACATGAAGGTGAAGACCAGCTGGACCTTGAGGGTCGAGAAGTTAGAGCCGCGTCACAACACCAACTTCAAGTCGTTTGTGGTGCGAGTTCCGACACAATATCTCGACAAGTTTTTGAAGGAAGAGTTTTGGCCGAAGTGTGTTGTCTACCGACGTTTTCGCGGCAGGCTACGTGACCTGCGGGGTTACCACAACGTCCAAATGCGATTCAATTTAGGTTTGAGCTGTCATTTTCTGACAGTTTTTCTATGGAACTGACAGCTTGCGACTCAGTTTAGGACCTGAATTGAATCGCATTTAGAGGTTGTGGTAACCCAGCTGACACCACGCAGCGTAACACGACGCCGCCGCGCCGCCACTTCGTGTGTCATAGTCTATCTACACTAATATTATAAAGAGGAAAACTTTGTTTGTTTGTTTGTTTGGTTGTAATGAATAGGCTTAAAAACTACTGGACCGTTTTTAAAAATTCTTTCACCATTCGAAAGCTACATTATCCACGAGTAACATAGGATATATTTTATCCCCGTACTCCCACGGGAACGGAAACTATGCGGGTGAAACCGCGGGACGTCCGCTAGTAGTTTATAAGTTATATTTTGTATGTACTTATTAGTGTATTTCTATGTTGTAGGTACCTAATGAAATTTTGTGTATTTTATCTATGGGCCTTAAGATGTCTGAAAATAAAATGATTGATTGATTGATTAATAAACCCGAAATTAATTTGTGTTTTCGAGCAAACTCTCTGTCTATCTCTCTCTGTGTTTTCTAATAATTTCAAAATAATATAGAAATAAAACCAACCAAGTTTTCAAAGTTTTCTTGATTTTTTAGTAATTCTTCTGTAGTTTCCAAGGCCTCAATAGTGGTTATTGGCAGTTTGAAATCTACTTTTAAAGTTCTTTCAGTAGATTTTAATATGGATTAAATCTGGTCATTTTGACACTTACTTTTGATCGCTTCGTCTCTGATCACTTGTGAAAAGGTCTTGTTCTAAGTCTGCAAATATTCATAATTTTCAGTTAGTCCCTACCCAAATATCTTTAACTATTTATGCTTAATATATGGTTAATCATTATTAGTTAATTACATTCAGGATAACGGGATCTATTAATAAAATTAAAAACCGTACGGATTTTTTTAAGTTTTGAAAAAATCTGCACACAAAAAAATGCAATCGAATATTTATGACCTATAAATTAGGCCCTATCAGTATTTGAAGCTAATTATGAGCACCCTGTATTAACTACTTACTTTGCAGAATACTGGATGACAATGTGTTTGGAAAATCACTGTTGTCATTGTTCGTCCCAGCATCTAAATGTCAGAAATTATAAATGTTATTAAAGAAAATGTGTCTATAAAAATTTATACCTAACGGCGGTCAGTGACTCCAGCGGCTAAAGTACATTAAAAAATAATTAATTGGGCCAATGAATTAATGATTTAACATCCTAATAAATCACTTTTACTTCTTAATGGGAAAGAGTTCAATTATGATTAACTCAATTTTCGGTGTTGATGAGTATGCCTGTCGATAACTTGCTGGTTTTACTGTACAATCAAGTTTTTTTTTTAATATTGGGCAACTACGGACCTCAGATTATTCATCATCAGATGAATGAATGGTGTATGGCTTTACACTTTTGTTTTTCTTGTGCTTCAATTTCCTTTACTAATCCTGAGGACTCTGACTCATACTGTTTATTTCGTAGTACTGTAAATAAAGATAAGAAGGACCATGAAAAAAAAAGACGACCCGAATGGCGCAGCGGTAGTGAGGCTGCCTTACGTTCTTAGGGTCCCGGGTTTGAATCCCGGTAGGAGCAAATGTTTGTGTGATGAGCATGGACATTTGCTTCCGAGTCATGGATCATCGTCATCATCATCATCGGCCTATTAATGTTCCCACTGCTGGGTAGATATGAGCGCCGCGCCGGCGCGCCGCCGCCGCCGACGATCCCCCCGCGCCGCCGCCGCCGTGAAAATGTAACGGCGCGCCGAGCGAAACAAAATCAGTACAAAGGAGCTCTTTAACGTAAAATTTGATTATTTCGGATGCTGACCTTCCGTCACGGCAGAACATTGCTAGAGAAGGGCTTGAAGATGTTTATGAAAGCATGTTCGCTTTCGTAAAAGCCATTATTCAGAAGCAGAGTTCTAGATTTGGAGCTTTAACTGCCGATCTTTGGACGGACCAATACAGACGGCGAAATTATATAACGTGTACATATCATTTTATTAATGAAGAAATGGAACTTAAAAAATTTACTCTGGCTACCAAACAAGTGACTGAAAAACATACAAGTGAAACTATACGAGAAGAAATTCATGAAATTCTACAAGACTTCCAAATTGAGCAATCGAACGTTGTATTAGTGACAGACGCAGGCAGCAACATGAAAAGGGCTGCTAATTTGTTGAATATGGACAATCATCTGTGCCTTGGACATGCACTGCATAACTTGGTAACAGTTGATGGTATTCAAAAAACAGAGGAAACACATAACCTTATCACAAAGTGCAAAAAAATTGTTAAACATTTAAGATACAGAGCACCACAACTTGAAGCTGCTGCTAGTAAAGAGCACCGTGAATTACTGTTGGCAGTGGAGGAAATTGGAGAACAGCTTGAAAGCTCAGACGAAACGATTTCTTCTAATGAATTTGACGACCCTATAGAGCTGCAACATAGTGAGACGATGTCTGCACCGCCAACTATAAAAACAAGCACCGCGACAAGATGGCATAGCATGCTTTCAATGCTATCAAGTTTAATAAAAATCATAGAGCCAATCGTCGGCCTATTAATGATATGCTAAGAGACATAGGACGCCATACTTACCAACCCAAAGACCACGACCACAAGCTTGTTACTGATTTAATAACGTTTTTAGAGAAGATCAAACAAATTGTAGAAATTTTATGTTCAGAAAACGAACCAACCATCAATTTAGCGATGGTTTTCAAATCAGAGCTCAAAAGATTATTGGAAGAATGCAATGATAATGAGCCCGTGGTTTTAACACGACTGAAAAATAATATGCTCGCTAAATTAGAATACCGGTTCCCCTCGAATGACACAGTTGTTACAGCATCGTTGTTAGACTGCCGTTTTCATTTAATAAATGAAATTGACCAATATATGGAAACTCATGAAACTACTAAAGTATCATTCTTGACAAATATGGTACAAAAACATATTCGTGATTCAGACGTAATAACTAAAGAGCAGCCTAATGCAGCGTCAACTTCAACGGTAGAACCAGGTCCGAGCTCTGCAGTTTCTGCTACTTTTTAGCGAATTTGGCAAAAATACATAGTAGCCAACAAGATAAAGAAAGTGTAATTGAAAGCGAGTGTTGGAAATACTTCAGTGTTGCTACTGCTGCAGATTTAGATCTTTATAATGGAAATGTTTTGCGTTATTGGAAGGACAGAAAAACTTCGTTCCCATGCTTATCAGCGCTTGCTCGTACGGTTTTGTTTATCCCAGCAACGAGTACCCCTAGCGAAAGAGTATTCTCTGTAGCTGGGCAAGTAATTACGGCAAAACGGTCAAGATTAAACCCATTAAGAATCAATTGCATAATATTTATACACGACAATCACCAGCACTGCAAAAACAGAGACACTTAAAGTGTATTATTACTTATTTATTTTTTAATTATACTAGAGACAACTTGAATTAATACTTATTGATGTGATGTGATTTTGCATGCAGCAGGGAGCTAAAATAATTTAAAACATATTTTTAAAGACTACTTTTTAATATTCCTATTTTTTATGACTTAAAAGAAACATCTTTGTTTTCTCTTAGATTTATTTTCTTGTTTAATTGTTATTAGAACTTTATGACGACGTTGATTTTTTTCTGCAAATCGAAGTGCCAAAAATATTTTAGCAATTTCTTTTAATTTAAAGTAATTTGTGTTAAATAAATAAATCATAATTTTGATTGTTAAACTACATGTTTTGTTTTATTGTATCCTACCCGTCATTAAAAACGCTCATAAGGTCACGCCGCCGACTACGCCGCCGCCGCCGACCTCAAAAAGTCGGCGCGCCGCCGCCGGTCTTATACCCATCGGCGCTCATATCTACTGCTGGGACAGGCCTCATGGATGTTTATATGTATTATTACAAACACAACACACAATTCAATCACACAAACACAACAACACAACACAACACCAATTAATTTATTTATTTATTAATTCTTTTTTTTTAAATAATTGTGTGTTGTGTAAAATTATTAATTGCGTTGCGTTGCGTAGCGTTGCGTTGTGCATTTATTTTTAATTATTAATTAATTTTATTAATTAATTAATTTATTTATTTACAAACTAAAAGTACTTATCTATGTAGTATATCAACTATCTATCTGGTGTCCACGACACAAGCCTCGTTGCTTAATGTGGCACTAGATGCATAATAATGACGACGATGACGACGACGATGATGATGATGTGTAATTATTCAGGCCAATTGCTGACGCGCGTTTAGCACTAATTTCCACACGCTTAAATAAATCAATAAGAATTTAAAAAAAAAATTACACATTCCACACAACACTATCTAGCCCTAAACTAAGCATATGCATAATAAGTATGTATTTACAAACAAAAAGTATATAATGTAGTATATCAACTGTCTGGTGACCACGACACAAGCCTTGCTTAGTGTGGCACTAGATGGCGCTGTGTGTAATGTCCAGCGATATTTATTTTATTTATTTAAACTAAGCAGAGCTCGAACTAACCGGAAAAGGAACCAGATAATACTTAGAACACCCAGGCACCCAGGCAGAGAACAAAACATCTCTCACTCATCTGTCACTTTTGCAAAAAATGCAAAAAAGAGATAAATAATTATCTAAAAATGATCCTAAAGCACCCCTTTACTTGGTGCGTTAACGTTACTTTTGTAGTACGCATAGTTTCCGTATGAGGGCGTGAGTGCCATTGCCGTTTTGGCGCGAATCACGCGTCGCTTGGAGCAACATCGTTTCATTGGTGAGTAGTGCGCGGTCCCCCCGCCATGCGCCATCGCCAGTGCAAGTGCGTCTTGGAGCTACACTGTCACTAAGGTAATTGTGACATAAGGCGCTTAGACGAGCTAAATTAGCAACTCTATTTGTGGTGGTTCAAACTTCGTTTGAAATGCTTTTAGAATAAAGTTCAAACTAGCTTGCACAACAAAGTGGTTGTTACGTGAGCCACTGCGGGCCAAATAGCGCGAAATGAGTGGTTTCGATCGATTTACAAAAAAACTATTGATTGGATTAAAAAACTAAAACAGTATCATGCTAATATATTGCTTGTAGAATTATTTGCCAAAAAATCAGAATGATCGCATGCATATTAGTATGTTTTCTATTGTTTGAAAGATATTTTTAGAGGTAAGTTCGTGGTTTCTTTTTATCGGGCCAAATTAATTGTATTATGTTTTCAAAACAGTATCATGCTAGCATATATCCTGAAGAATATCATATATTTTTCTGGTCTTGTTTATAGCAGTGAATCATATACTTTTAGTAATTATAAAACTCGCGTTTAGCTCTCATAGTCTTATAGTCGCATATTGTTTTGATTCTGGAGCAATAGTGACATAAATGAGTTTTGACTTATTTATCTTTGTCTAATGTAATTTAATTTTTAATTTAATTAATTTTAGAATTTCAATGTAACAGATTTAATTTTTTGTTTATAAAGTTGTTTTACCATCACTCGATATGGACTAATGTCTGAAAAAAAAGATTATTTTTTTTTTATTTAACATCATTCGATCCGAAAAAGAAAACCATAAATAAAAGTTATAGTTTAAGAATATTAACACTAGCACCATCAGACTCATCTAAATTAAACTGTTCCTACCAAACAGACGCCTTTTGCTCTCGGTATTAGGCAAAGCTCCAAAATTTTATCAACCCGAGATATATTACACTTGAGGCCACGTCACAGTGACGTATACGGTCTTTAAACCTAGGCTAGCAATATCACGAACTGGTCTAATACTTATTAATGTACCTACTAAAAAATCTGGGTATAACAATGAAAGAAAAATTTCGAGAATTTTTCTTTGTCGGTTGGGCGCCATTTCAAACTTTTCTGTTATGGCTGTACAAAAACCCTTGATTTCTGTTATTCATTTTTTGTACTGTTTTTTTTAGTATTGTAGTTCTAGATTGTACTTACATTTGATTTTCTGTGGGATAACTGTACTATACAATTATAATAATATTGACAATGCGCTTGGCCACACCAAACGGTGGTGTGATGTCGAATCTTACAAACGTAAGAAGCAGTATTAGAACACTAACTTCCTGCAAAATCCTTCGTATTTTAATGGAATATTAAAGCAAAATCTTCAATCTTAGATTAGATTTTTAGAGTAGTAAATCATGTTCAAATTAGAAAAAAAAAAT
Source organism: Xestia ashworthii (assembly GCA_950022955.1). Classification (NCBI taxonomy): domain Eukaryota; kingdom Metazoa; phylum Arthropoda; class Insecta; order Lepidoptera; family Noctuidae; genus Xestia; species Xestia ashworthii. The sequence continues at coordinate 11,776,591 of OX465560.1, read as the reverse complement.
ATGTCTGGAAACTTCATTATAAATGTGAGGGTTGGGTCTGAGCAAAAACATAATAGGATAAAATTTTCTCGATAGAAAATCGTCACAAAGTTACCTCTAATTTTCAACATTTTTGGTTTGTATTCTATTTTGGTGCATATTACTGAACCATAAACTACATAAATATTATCACTCATGTACAACCTAGGGCTGACTCTGAGAATTTTTTCAAAATATTTGCTATTTTAAGAGATAATAGACTCGAAAGAATCTGGCGCTTACTACATTTTTAATCCGCGAAATGCGCCGTCTTCCGTCTCGCGGGACGCGAACTTGAGACATCAGTTTGTTTCACCGATCAGTTGCCCTCGCTCTGTTGAGACGGGCAGTCTATGTCACTTTGCTCCGCGCCTAGCCGCCCTTTTTATTATCATAATATTACTAATTTTTTGTTGAGTAACATGGCTAACAAGAAAAATACAATAGCAAAACGGAAGAAGCGAGAAGTAAAGCAGTTGAACACTCAATTTATGGCTGATTGCCGTGGTCGAATGTACTTATGTATTTTTTACGTGCCTAAGCGCATAGTAAACTCAAAATAAACGGATGATTGATTTGATCGTGCATTGTTTTTGTTTGAAATTATTATAATTACATACAACGTTGGATGCGAGTCGCCGTAGACCAGTCAAAGTGGCGACACTTGGGGGAGGCCTATATCCAGCAGTGGACGTCTTTCGGCTGATACAACCCATACGAATTAACTATTATGTTGGTATATTATTATAAATGTAATAAAATTATGGAAGTTACTATTAAAAGGATTTGTTTTATTACTTATACTTTATGTTATTACTTGAAAGTAGTGGGTAGGTAGAAGGTAGTTAGTAGGTAGGTCGGGTCGGCTAGTAAAGATTTAAAATAGACGGGTATCCTAAACTGGCCGCTTCAGCAGAATCATAATATGAATCACGTTAAAATTTAAAATTCTTAAAATGGACTCTATGTTTATGACCGTAAAGTCCATTTTAGCAAATAATGTTTTAATGTGATTCCCAACACTCGCTTGTGTCAGGTATCAGTTCCCAGAAAATGTAAATCGAGTGATCGAGTTTGTTGATGGTTCTGTCGGTACTTCGGTAGTACCATCGAGGTCGAAAATAATTAGAATAATGACCAAAATGTATCACTAGAGAAGTACGTTTATTTTTTGCCTACTACCGAAATCTCACATACCTTATGTATGCACCTAGGTTTTCATAAAGAATTATGAATACCTATTTACAATACTCTTGCTAAGTATTTTTTTACACTTCCAGTATAACGTGGCCTCACCATGTATATATTTTCGGTACAATGAGAGATCTGCATAAACTGGTTTTGTATAGCTTGACCACCTGTCGTGCTTACCAAAGTTCCTTTATTAACCCCCGACGCAAAGACGACGGGGTGCTATAAGTTTGACGTGTCTGTGTGTGTGTGTGTCTGTCTGTGGCATCGTAGCATCCGAACGGATGAAACGATTTTAATTTTGTTTTTTATTAGAAAGGTGAATTAGTCGGCAGTGTTCCTAGCTATGTTTGATGAAAATTAGTCCAAGATGGCCGCCGACACAAAATGGCGGATTACTTACATATTTTTTCACAATTCCCTCGATATGGGTATCAAATGAAAGGGCGTGACTAGTAGAATACTTCCTATGATAAATTTAAAATCCAAGATGGCCGCCACCACAAAATGGAGAATCACCTTTTTTCAATATGGGTATCAAATGAAAGATCTTGACTAGTACAATAATGTATACTATTCAAAGGGATTATGGAATACTAACTAACGAAATGAGACACGGAAAGTGGAGTGATGACTGGTTTCTAGGACTTAACTATAATCAATTGTTTTCTATTTAACTTTTATTACATTATGTGTCGGAGGACTTTTTTAATTTTTAATTTAATTTTCAACCGACTTCCAAAAAGAGGAGGTTATCAATTCGTCTGTGTAACTTTCGACTGAGTGAACCGATTTTGATGATTCTTTTTTTATTTGAAAGCTGGTGCTTCCCATGTGGTCCCATTTTAATTTGCTGAAGATCTGATGCTGGTCTTCGGAGATATACAATGGAACTCTTCAAAAATGTACGGCAAATCTGCAGTGATTGCTGTTATCGCTTGTAGGCTTATTGTTTATACAACTTCATGACGTAATATCACGCCTGTATGCTCTGATGGGGTACGCAGATGGTACAATACACCCAGATTTCGACAGTGTTTGTTACCTCAGTACTTTCGACTGGGTGAACCGATTTTGATGATTCTTTTTTTAATTTGAAAGCTGGTGCTTCCCATGTGGTCCCATTTTAATTTGCTGAAGATCTGATCCGGATCTTCGGAGATATACAATGGAACTCTTCAAATATACACGGCAAATCTGCAGTAACTGCTGCAATCGCTTGAATGTTTATTGTTTATACAACATCATGACGTAACATTACGCCTGTATGCTCTGAGGGGGTACACAGATGTGTACAATATTCCCAGATTTCGACAGTTAGGTGTATTAAGTTCCATTTATTGGGGATAAGCCTATTACCTTGACATGTATTGTTTTTTTTTTTATTTTATTGGCAAGGGTACTTCAAGGGTAGTTTGATGAGAATTTGGTTAGGTTCTGATTATGGGATCCATGACAAAGGAACGGAACTCTTCAATTATTAGAAGCAAATTAACGATACTAGGCCAAATCTTTTAAAGGCTATCCGGATATTTGAGTCACGTCCCATAACGTCGTTATTAACCGACTTCAAAAAGGAGGAGGTTCTCAATTCAATGTTCCTCGATCACTCGAAGATGACTGGACTGAATTTGTTTTTTAATTGTTTGAAAGGGTATACTTCCCAGAAGGTCCCATAATCATCAAGTCAGGATCCTGATAATGGGATCCTGGAGAAATAGAGAGAACTCTTCAAATTTATAGGCACACCAGAAGCGATTTGGGTAGTTTTTGAAAGAGTACTTTCTCGGAGTGATCCCATTTAAATTTGGTAAAGATTAGATGAAGAACTTCGGAGAAAGGCAACGGAACTCCTCATTAATTGTAGCAAAATGTGTCTCTTACTGGGATTGCTGAAATCTCATGTCTGTCTATTGTTTACACCAGTTCATAACAAAAAATCACGCTGGTACGCTGTGAAAGGGTATGCACATATTGTGAACCACTAAAAAGTGAAAAATAAAAACTTTTTTGCAAAAAATAAAACCGACTTCACACAAAAAAGTGAAAAATAACTTTAGCTTCTGAAGTCGGGGACACAAAAATTAAATCAATCAAACAAAGGTCACCGACTTCAGAAGCTAAAGTTATTTTTCACTTTTTTGTGTGAAGTCGGTTATATTTTTTGCAAAAAAGTTTTTATATTTGTTCGTATTAGGTATATTATTTTCAGTAATGATTTCAAAAACCAAATCGGTGGTTCCTTGAGTAGTAACGTTACGAAGCTTGAGTTGCATAACGCCAAGAGTGTTGCACGCAAACAGTACGTATTTTTAGGGTTCCGTAGCCAAATGGCAAAAAACGGAACCTTTAGGGATTTGTTATGTCTGTCTGTCTGTCTGCCCGTCCGTATGTCACAGCCATTTTTTTCCGAAACTATAAGAACTATGCTGTTGAAACTTGGTGAGTAGATGTATTCTGTGAACCGTATTAAGATTTTCACACAAAAATAGAAAAAAATCAATAAACTTTGGGGGTTCCCCCATACTTAGCACTGAAACTCATTTTTTTTTTCCTTCAAACCCAAACTTTCTTTGGATAGGTCTTCAAAAATGATATTGAGGTTTTTAATATTATTTTTTTCTAAGCTGAATAGTTTGCGCGAGAGACACTTCCAAAGTGGTAAAATGTGTGTTCCCCCCCTGTAACTTTTAAAATAAGAGAATGATAAAACTTTAAAAAAAATATGATGTACATTACCATGTAAACTTCCACCGAAAAGTGGTTTGAACGAGATCTAGTATTTTTTTTTTTAATACGTCATAAACCGTATACCGCAATTTACCTTACATTCAATCAATCCATTATATTTGAGTTGCTGCTACGGAACCCTTCATGGGCGAGTTCGACTCGCACTTGGTCGCTTTTTTATTAAATTGTAAATTTATATAATATTTGCTTTCAAGTTTTTGAGTAAACAGTTGCTTGCAATTCTTGAAAGTCAATTATTGCGCTTAAATTATTACATTCAATTATTGCACTTGTATGTCCAAGAAAATGGCCTCATGTAAATGAAGCTTCAGTCATCAGTGTTTTTGAATAAAACTAATAAACAAATATTATTATGATGATTATACATGGATTATACGATATTTCTAACGATCGTTTCTTATTTGTAGAAAAATTAAAAACCAATTTAGAGTTCTGATTATAGATTCGAATGTATGGATACCTGCAACGTTTCTTTTTATTCTGTATTCCGGAATTGATATTTTTTTTAACTTTCTGACTACAGTATCAAATGCTAACTAATGTCGAAAAGTAGATTACCAAAATGGCGTAACAAACGTCAAGATAAGTAATTTAAAAATTGAATTTCATAATTATACATATAATGTCACCGTAAAATTGTCAAACATGTTAAATTGTAGTCTCTCTTGCGAGGTTGTAAACTCTCAAAATATTGTCAACTGAACATACTGCTTACAATATAACGCATTATTTTTCGGTGGATTGTAATCTATCGAAGTGAAACCGTAATAAAGAGAAATGCATAGAGTCTCGGCGTTTACTTCTGGTGGCCATGATGCTGCATGGTTTGTGTAACAATAGATTTGACTGTATTGAAATTACAAATAAGTTACGCTATACGGTACCAAGAAATGTAGTCAGACGGGCGGCCCGCGTGCCCCGGTTGTTCCACGTGGATTCATGCAGGACCAACGCCGGGGCACGAGTGCCTCTTCGTCAACTAGTGGAAACCTATAACACACACTTCATGGACATTGATATATTCTCTCTTTCTAGTAACAAATTTAAAACACTGGCTATAAATATACTTTCACCACAATCTTAATCTAACATTAATTATTTAAATCAACTCTAAAAGCAAAATTTATCTTTCCGTTATTTATTTGTTCATCTATTAATCCGTGGACAATGTTGTGGGTTACATGTTTACCTATTTATTTAAGTACTCATAATTTTAAACCTGAACATGTACTTAACTGTTTTTTGTCCCTAATAAATAAAATAAAATAAAAGTCACTTCCAACCATTGTATCCTATTAATTATGCATTCCCGGAATTTCTGGAATTTATGTTGAAAAAAGCCGCTTCCATAATTACTTGCCCAAAAATTATAGTAAATAAATGCATCCAACTATCCGATGTCTAAAATAAATACCTAATATTAAGAAAACTAAGATGAAATGGAGTACTCAAAACTTTTATTTCACTACATACAAACAACATAGGAATGCATTGAAGGTGATAAAAAATTAACTAAAAAAAAAAAGAAAAGAAAGTGGTTTCATCTATCTATGTTGCATATACTCAGCTCAATGATTTCAAGTACGCGAGTTCGGTCCCGCGCGTCGCGCCGCTGCCGCCCGTGTTTGACAAACGCACTAATGCGGGTGTGGCGAGACGCGCGGGGAAAATCAGAATTTTTCTTGGCGTTAGGCCCGCTCTTAGTTTTATAATTACTAAAAGTAGGTATATGATTCACTGCTATAAACAAGACCAGAAAAATATATGATATTCTTCGGGATATATGCTAGCATGATATTGTTTTGAAAACAATACAATTAATTTAGCTCGATAAAAAGAAATCACGAACTTACCTCTAAAAATATCTTTCAAACAATAAAAAACATACTAATATGCATGCGATCCGCGCCTACGCGGATTTAAATAACACTCTAGGGGTAGGGCAGAAAAGACTACGTGGAGTCGGTTCTGCAGCGATTCATTTCTGTCACAAAATTTGTGCTTATAGAAAACCAAATTCATTTATATTCTTTTTTTTAATGGCACTATCAATATGTGTAATGTCTTTATTTCAAACGTTATTTTATGAGATAAAATGAAAAAATAATGAATTGTTTGTCAAATAATACCTAAGTTATTAGATAAAAGTTTATCGGATAATTATTTTGCGAATTGAATTATTTGTTAAACTTGTTGTTCTATAATGATGAATGACAAATAATGTGTTTGCTAATCGTTGCTTGTCAAGTAAAAGTTTTTGAATTAATGTTTGGTGAACTGACTGGTCACCAAACGTTTCCGATTCGCGAGATAATGCATGTCGCTCACGATCAGCGGTCAGTCCCGCACGTTCCCCACTTATCGATACGATGTGATACGATGAGAACTCAAGCGTAGGTAATTATCTATCCGTGAACATCTCCGACTCGCGAGACAATGCGTGACGTTCCCCACTTGTGTCTAGAGATCTAGAAGTTTAATCGATCTACGCATCGATATCGCATCATAAGATCGGCGCTTGAGTACCAAGCGTATCTACGCTTGGTACTCAAGCGCAATTCTCTATCCGTGAACACAGTCAGGCATCTATTCTTCACTGGTCTCTAGAGACCTGCAGCCTTATTCACAACCATTCGACTCGCTTCCGAACCGAATCGAACGTCTTATCTATGTCGAAAATGTCCTCCAAACGCTATTCACAAATCCGCAACCGAATAATTTTGACAGTTCAATTCGTTATGAAGACTCGAATCTTTCCGACAGCTCTTTGCTATCGGGAGTCATATCGAACAAAATTTAAACGAAGAAATAAACCATATTTCCAGATTATGTCAGTAAAATAAAAATACCAAACTTTTTAAACACAGCCTGAAGTAAGTAATAGTATATTTTATAACGAGGGACTAAACGAAGCCATTATATAGGTACCAGAGGTGGTTTGACTCCCGAGCTTGCGAGGGAGTCATTAAAAAGCGAGGGTATATTATGTTGGCGTTTAGTCTCGAGGTGCAAACTGTACTTTTCACTTCGAGTGCAAGAAAAATAGTCATTTAAAACCGAACAAATTTACACTCGACAAAAATTCTGAACTGAGCGGTCAGTTTTTTCTTCTATCAGGTCAGTCACAGATTAACAATTTAAAACACAACACAAACTCTCGACATTGTCGCAATGAAGATGATCCACACTCCACAGATAATTAGTACCACAGAACATATATGTACCTACATTACTGCAGCGGCTAGCAACAGAGGCATTGCACATACTTTTCTTTATTTTCTTCTTTACTTTTACAACGATGCACACAAACAACAACTCGCGTTGAAGAGTTCATTTGTTTTTTTTCCCCGCTTTCTATCTGCAAGCCTTTTCGAAATTTAAATAAATACCTTTGATCCATTAAAAAAAAAAATTACTGTTTTGTGACCATGTTTCAGAGTAAAAGATCGTTCCATTTTTAAATTACTTTTTACTCCCTAGGGAATAAACGGTCACTTTAATCCCGCTTCGTAGGGCTATAATGGCGTTCTTTTAGAGCATGAGGAGTGAAAATGAAGTTTTATTATTGTCCGGTGTTGTTTGTGTTTTATTAGTTGTTCTATTGACCGTATTTCATTGATGTATCCGCATTTACATAAATTCAATGTGTTTACAAAAATATGTTATTCGTTGTAGATTTTAGTTATCAAGAAAGAATTGTATAACACTGATATCAAATACTTTTTCAGTCATTAAAGAAAAAAGAAAACTTTACTTAAAATAAAAACACCATTTCCGCTTTGCCAGTTTGACAGACGGCTGTTTACAAAGCTGGTTTATTCGAAATAAAGTTTATTTTAAAAGTAATGTTATTTTATTTCAATAAAATAATTTTGTTTCGTTTGCTGTCTATTAAGGTACCTACTAGCTGTATATTTCCTTATGTAATAGAACGAAATATTCAAATAAACCAATTTTATTTACTACTTTTCATTTTCAACCACGATCATCTATTTACTACCATTTTGTAGCGTTCCCCAAAAACACAATCTCAATCGGATAGAAAAAAGCTCATCCGTTCGGCGGGCCTAAAATGGCCGCTTTAGAAGAATCATAATTTGAATCATCTTAAAAAAATTAAATTGGTAAAATGGACCTTATCTCCATAAAGATAAAGTCCATTTTAAGAATTTTAAATTTTAACGTGATTCAAATTATGATTCTGGTAAAGTGGCCTTTTTAGACCCCATCTGTGAATAGGGTTTTGACAGTTCTTCGGTTCGGATGCGCTTATATCTATCCGATTGAGATAGTGTTTATGGGGAACGCTACAAAATGGTAGTAAATAGATAATCGTGATAGAAAACTTAAGATAGTAATTAAAATTGGTTTATTTGAAAATTTCGTTCTGTTTAATTAGGGATTATACAGCTAGTAACTTAATAGACAGCAACGATACAAAATTGTCCGCATGGTGTCGGACGTAAAGAATAGCACCATCCCATATCTTCCCGTGGGTGCCGTAAGAGGCGATTATGGGACTCACCAGAGAATGGGCAGCAGCGTTCTCTGCGCTTTTGTAACAACCGTACTGCGATCGCCAAGCGTGGCGATTATGGCAAAACCCCCCCAAATGGACACCGCAAAAAATAAATGGCCCCTAGTGCCCGGCAGCCCGTCTACCCTCGACTACGGCAGCGGTCGAGGTTATGGCGTAGCAAGGGGTGCGAAGAATCCCCGGATGGGATCCGGCTGCCTATACCAACGACTGGACCTGGCAACCTATAACACGCGCACACTCCGGACCGACGAGAAGATAGCGGAACTCGAGGAGGAGTTGAGCAGGCTGCGATGGAGTATTGTGGGATTATCTGAAGTCCGAAGAGAGGGGGAGGACACGATAATCCTAAAATCCGGCAACCTGCTTTATTTCCGAGAGGGTGACCGCCAGTCCCAGGGTGGTGTTGGGTTTATCGTCCACAAGTCCCTCGTGAACAACATGGTGAAGATCGAGAGTGTGTCGACCAGGGTGGCGTACCTTATACTCAGAATATCCTCAAGATATTCGCTGAAGGTCATACAGGTCTACGCCCCGACCTCGGCACACCCCGACGACGAAGTGGAGACCATGTATGAGGATATCTCTAAAGCCATGCATGGTTTCAAAACTCACTTCACCGTTGTCATGGGGGACTTCAACGCAAAACTGGGCAAACGAGACGGGGATGAGCTGCAGGTGGGGCAGTTTGGAGTTGGACGTCGGAACCACCGGGGCCACCAACTGGCTAGTTTTATGGAGAAAGAGGGCCTCTATATGATGAACTCCTTCTTCAAAAAGCGTGAGCATAGAAAGTGGACCTGGCAGAGCCCAGATGGTGCAACAAAAAACGAGATTGACTTCATCATGTCAACCAAGAAGCAAATGTTCAATGATGTCTCTGTGATCAATTCGGTGAAAACCGGGAGCGATCACCGCATGGTAAGAGGCACATTGAACATCAATATCAAGCTAGAAAGGTCTCGACTGATGAAGTCTACGCTCCGTCCAGCACAGATCCAAATCCAAAACCCCGAAAGCTTTCAGCTCGAACTCCAGAATCGTTTCGAGTGCCTAGGGAGCTCAGTGGACGAATAAAACGATGGGTTCGTGGAAACTGTCCATACGACCGGGTCTAAGTTCTTCAAGACACGTCGTACAGATCAGAAAAAGAGGTTCTCCGATCAAACTCTCAAGCTCATGAAGGAGCGGCGTGAGATGATCCTGCAGTCTTCAGACGAGGCGTTGAAATACCGGCAGCTCAATAGACAGATCTCTAAATCCTTGAAGAGCGACCTCCGCCGCTATAATACCGAGCGCATTAAAGATGCAATCGAACGGAACAAAGGCTCCAAGGTATTTTCAAGAGATCTGGCTATTGGGCAGAGCCAGCTCACGAAACTGAAGACCGACGATGGCAGGATCTTATCCGCCAAACCGGAGCTACTGAGGGAGATCGAGAGCTTCTATGGACAGTTGTACACGTCAACCAGCAAACCCATTGTCGACCTAGCAAACGACCCAAGAGCTAGACTAACCCGACACTATACCGAAGACATCCCGGACGTCAGCCTGTACGAGATTAGGATGGCTCTGAAACAGCTCAAAAACAACAAGGCACCGGGGGATGACGGAATTACGGCCGAACTCCTGAAGGCGGGTGGAAAACCGGTACTTAAGGCCCTTCAGAAGCTGTTTAATTCCGTCATACTCGAGGGGAAAACGCCACAGGCATGGTGCAGGGGTGTGGTGGTGCTCTTCTTCAAGAAGGGTGACAATGCCCGGTTGAAGAATTACAGGCCCATCTCACTTCTAAGCCATGTCTACAAGTTGTTTTCAAGAGTCATCACAAATCGTCTCGCGCGCAGGTTTGACGATTTCCAGCCACCCGAACAAGCCGGTTTCCGAAAAGGCTTTAGCACCGTGGACCACATACATACGCTTCGGCAGGTTATACAGAAGACCGAAGAGTACAACTTGCCTCTCTGTTTAGCGTTTGTGGACTACGAGAAAGCATTTGATTCGATCGAGACCTGGGCTGTACTGCAGTCTCTCCAACGGTGCCAAATTGACTACCGGTACAACGAGGTGTTGAAGTGTTTGTACAAAAACGCCACCATGTCAGTCCGACTTCAGGACCAAGCCTCGGAACCTATCCTTCTGCAGCGAGGTGTAAGACAGGGAGACGTAATATCTCCGAAACTGTTCACCGCTGCACTGGAGGATGTCTTCAAGGTTCTGGACTGGAGAGGGCTAGGCATCAACGTCAATGGCGAGTACATCACTCACCTTCGGTTTGCCGACGATATAGTGGTCATGGCTGAGACCATGGAGGACCTCAGTACAATGCTCGATGACCTCAGTAGAGCTTCCGAAAGAGTGGGTCTAAAAATGAACATGAACAAGACGAAGGTCATGTTGAATGCCCATGTCACACCCATTCCTATCAAGATCGGAGGCTCTACACTCGAAATTGTATACGATTATGTATACCTAGGACAAACGGTCCAGTTAGCTAAGTCTAATTTCGAGAAAGAGGTCAATCGTCGAATCCGACTCGGCTGGGCAGCGTTCGGGAAACTGCGCGGTATCTTCTCGTCCAACTTACCGCAGTGTCTCAAGACGAAAGTCTATGACCAGTGTGTGTTGCCAATGATTACATACGGGACCGAAACGTGGTCGCTCACAATGGGCCTTATCAAAAGGCTTAAAGTCACCCAAAGGGCAATGGAGAGGGCTATGCTCGGAGTTTCCTTTCGTGATCGAATCAGAAATGAAGACATCCGCAAGAGAACCAAAGTCACCGACGTAGCCCGAAGAATTGCTAAACTTAAGTGGCAGTGGGCAGGGCACATTGCTCGCAGAACGGATGGCCGCTGGGGCCGAAAAGTTCTGGAGTGGCGACCGCGTACCGGAAGACGATGCATTGGAAGACCTCCCACTAGGTGGACCGATGACCTGGTGAAGGTTGCGGGAATCCGGTGGATGCGAGTCGCAAGGGACCGGTCAATGTGGCGACACTTGGGGGAGGCCTATGTCCAGCAGTGGACGTCTTTCGGCTGAAATGATGATGAATGATGATACAAAATTATTTTACTAAAATAAACTAACAAAAAAAAAACAATTTTCGAATAAACCTGCTTTGTAAACAGCCGTCTGTGGAACTGGCAAAGCGGAGAAATTGTTTTTTTTTTGTTAACACTATAGTTTTATTTTATCTTAAAAGGAAAAATTACTAAGTACTATTTGATATCAGTGTTATACAATTCTTACTTGTTAACTAAACCCTAGAACGAATATTACATTTCTGTAAACACATAAATTTTATGTAAATACGGATACATCATTAAAATACGGTCAAAACAATAATAAAACTTCATTTACTTCTTTATGCAGTGTTTAAAAAGTTTAGTAATTTCGATTTTACTGAAATATGATGGAAATATGCTTTATTTCTTCCGATTAATTTTGTTTGATATGACTTCCGACAGCAAACAGCTGTCGGAAAGATTCGAGTCTTCCTAACGAATTGAACTGTCAAAATTATTCGGTTTCGGATTTGTGAATAGCGTTTGGAGGACATCGAAGATATCTTTGACGTTCGATTCGGTTCGGAATCGAGTCGAATGGTTGTGAATAAGGGGCCAGGATGTGGATGCGTAAATACGCTGAGAACGCAGGCGTGCTTCGCGATCGGAAGAGGTTTCCACGGAGCAAGTTGCAGCTTGATGTTCTCGAACAGCATCAAGTCTCTCCTGACGCTCTTCGGTAGATTCTTGGGATCTTATGATCCTCAATCTTTTAGCTCCTTTGGAACATTGGGAAAGGTTTGACTTCATTCTAGGGATGGTTATAGTTTAGTTGTGAACATACCTGATTAATTAAAATCTAAGTGCCCTGCGTTACCGGGTAGGCTACCGAGTGACGAAGATAAATGTAAAAAGAAATTAAACACTCAAATAACATGAGCCCGAAGACATATTTATTCGATAAAATGAGTTTTGGTCAGTAGAGTCAAATTTTCAATGATATAGGTACCATCGTCATTGAAAATCAGTCCTAAACAGTTACCGCCTTAACCGCGTGGAGGTAGGTACCGACTCCCAGTTTTTGTTATTTTATAATTACCTATACAGTGAAATTAGTGATAGCTTTGCAATAATTTTCACATCAGATTTTTCAGATCTTCGATTTTTTATAAGTCAACAGGAAATGCCCATCAACCGAACAACTTTTGCTAAGACGTCATTCCTATATGTGTTATGGTGTAGCTATGGGCTCTTGGAGTTCCACAACAGGTGTCCCAGATCTTCGATTTTTATAAATCAACAGAGAGTGCTCATCAAATTGAACAACTTTTGCTAAGACGTCATTCCTATATGTGTTATGGTGTAGCTGGGCTCTTGGAGTTCCACAACAGGTGTCCCAGATCTTCGATTTTTATAAATCAATAGAGATTGCTCATCAGATTGAACAACTTTTGCTAAGACGTCATTCCTATATGTGTTATGGTATAACTGGGCTCCTCTAAGAGCCCAGTTCCGCATCGTGTTCCAGATCTTCATTCTCTCAGCAGAAAATGCTCATCACGTGGAACAGTTTTTGCTATGGTGTCATTTTTGTATCTCTTATAGTTTAGCTGGTCTGTTGCGGTTCTACATCAGGTGTTCAGGTTTCCAAGATAAATTATAGCCTATATGTTGCCCAGACATAATATCTATACAACGAAAAAAAAAACATTCAAATCCGTCCAGTACTTCCGAAGATTAGCGTGTACAAACAAACAGACAACTTTTTTTTTGGATTCGTGCTCTATTACTGTTTCTAAACCCCCTTCAATTATAATTTTTTAAATATATTCAATGTACAGACACAGCTTTTTTACTCTTTTATTATATGTATAGATGGCGGGACATGCTTGAAACTTATTTTCGTTGTGGTGCGATTTTTGTGACGCCTTAGATATTCTTTGTTTTTGCCAACTGCCAACGGCAACGCGCAACGGTAGAATAATTGTTCGTTTTCGCGTGTTTTTTGTTGGCACTGTAGTCGTCATAGTGACGTACCGTATGGCGACGTGTGAAAGCAAACTGTACGGCGATGCATACATATTTAATTCAGACATGACGTGGCTTTATGCTGTTACGCGGAACGTGACTGTATGTCCCTATATAGTTAGGCAGGTACCTACAATGTCGGTCCATACGTGGGTACCGACATTTGCCAGTGTGATTTTCTGAATGTCTGCCGTATGCATTGTCGAGGAATAAAGACTAAACACAGAAATTCCGGCCGAGGGCTACAACTGTAAATTTACATAGATGTACAAACAGAAACTCACGCCTTTTTCCCATGGGGCTAGGCAGAAACCACCTGCTACGATACGATACTTACATACTATAAGCCCCGTCGTACACAAGGCAATAAAAATCTTCGATACTCGACGATTTTAGTCTCCAAGCGACTGCCGCCATACAAATCCATTGGAGTTCGTACACGAGTCGCGTCGCCGACTTTATGAAAAATGTCTAAAATCGTCGAGTATCGAAAAATTTTGTTGCCTTGTGTACGAAGGGGCTAATTGCCTCGTCCACGTTCATAGATCTGACCCCATATTCACAACGCTTCGTTTCGGGAACTCTTATGTCTATTTCGCTCGTTTTCGTTATGCCAAAAAAGAATAGACATACGACTTGTCGAATTGAAATCATTCCGAACGTTTGTGAATACACACGCAGCGCCCGCGCCGCGCCGGTCGCAAGTACTTCGCCTTTCTGAAGAAATCATAGAAATGTTAATACCTACCACCCAAGGATCGAACTCGGATTTTTTTACTAGTTTTATTTATGATTTTGGTTATGGAATCTGTCGTGTGTTAAGAAGTTATAGATCGTCCCACTGCTGGGCACTGGTGTGTGACTGTCAGTACCCAATAGATTTTAGTCTGGAACCAGCCGTTGCGAACATTTTATTCGCTCAAAGGTGCAAAAATACCTCTCTAAATAATTTGGCAACGTATTGTATTGTTCCAATCGTCGGCATTCCTCAATGATTGCGCGGGACGGTAAACAGCTGATTATTTCGTGTTTTTCCTTCTATCGGATTGAAATAAAACAGGTTTAGATGTAAATATAAAAATGTTTTATTCATACTAATGCTTTTTATGGGAATGGAATATGAATATGGGATTTTATTGTAATTTTACGCGCTATATTTTCGAGTAGGAGCTCGTTGCTAGGTGATTACCAGTTGCACGAGTCGTGCGAACGTTATGCTGCGCTTACCGAGCCTGGTCTGTGGATGGGTGACCTTAACATTACATATTGAGACCCCTACTTTCTTCAGCAAGCACATTAAGGTGAATGTGCCTGCGAAATCCAAATTTTCTTACGTTTTTTGCAGTTTGCAGGTCAGTGTCGTGTTGAATGTTGATTAAAATATGATTCGTGACCGCACCAAACATTGCTTTTCAGAATTTATAATCAATAAAATCATTAAGGCGATTAGACGAGCTAAATTAGCAACTCTATTTGTGGTGGTTCAAACTTTGTTTGAAATGCTGTTAGAATAAAGTTCTAATCAGCTTGCACTACAAAGTGGTTGTTACGTCAGTCACTGCGGACCAAATAGCGCGAAATGAGTGGTTTCGATCGATTTACAAAAAAACTATTGATTGGATTAATAAACTAAAACACTATCATGCTAATATATTGCTTGTAGAATTATTTGCCATAAAATCAGAATGATCGCATGCATATTAGTATGTTTTTTTTTTGTTTAAAAGATATTTTTAGAGATACGTGATTTTTTTTTATCGAGTCAAATTAATTGTATTATGTTTTCAAAACACTATCATGCTAGAATATATCCTGAACAATATCATATATTTTTCTGGTCTTGTTTATAGCAGTGAATCATATACTTTTAGTAATTATAAAACTCGCGTTTAGCTCATGTAATCGCCTTAATACAACCCTTTAAGTTCATTTAATCCCATTCAATTACTATTTCATTGGAAAGACATTTACCTAAATTTTATTTCGCGGGCTACCTTGGCCCTTTATTGACAGTTGACACTGTCAACTTGACAGTTGTTACGGGTGAAAGGAGGTGAGAATAATTATTGAGCTGAGATGACGGCAAGGAGGAAGGTACATCGACACACAAACACAGTTTACCACGTGTTCGGTACATCATTCCGAACACAACACACATACACATACATATTTCAAATCAACAGTTTCGTACCATTTGATCGCGTAGGTATTGCACTTTTGTAGGAAAGAGCTGTTTTTTTTTTAAATCACCGTCGAACAAGTGCTTGTAACATTTTTGTATGAAGCCTGGCCGGATTTTTTCCCGCCATTTAGATTTTTTTGCAAAGAAGCGGCCATGCTTTAGACCTATATTAATCGATAGCTGGTATCAATACAAACAAGTTTTGTATGAGGCAATATGTTATAAAGTGTCACGTTTCCGAGATATGAGCTATCAGAGTTAAAATCCATTCACTGATGGAATCTTCAGAACAACTTTGATTTGATCAGACACGCATAAAACGTGTATGAATCGATAGCTGGCATCAATACAAACAAGTTTTGTTCAAAACAAAACGTTTTAAAGTACGTTGTATGGGACAAAATGTTCCAGCGTCATGTTTCCGAAATATATAGCGTTGCTATCGCTACCAGCACAACTTTGATAGCTTAAATCTCGGAAACATGACGATTTAGAAGATTTTGTCTCAGAAAAACTTGTTCGTATTAATGCCAGCTATAGCTATATTTAACTCATATCTCGGAAACGTGACACTTTAGAACATATTGCCTCATACAAAACTTGTTTGAACAAAACTTGTTTGTATTGATGCCAGCTGTCGATTGTTACACGTTTTATGCATGTCTGATGTTGTGCTGAAGATTCCATCAGTGAATGAACTTCAACTTTGATAGCTCATATCTCGGAAACGTAACACTTTAGAACATTTTGTCTCAAGCAAAACTTGTCTGTATTGATACCAGCTAACGATTAATATAGGCCTTATGCGTGGCTGGTACTTTGAAAAAAAAAACAAAATGGCGGAAAAAATCTGGCCAAAAAATTCGAACCCCTTTCGATAGATTCAGAATAATGTTTGGAATATATGGTAAGGGTTTGTGCGCCGGCGTCCTTTCCGCCCTGTAAAGATGTATGGAAGAAGAAAGTTGTGCCCTAACTAGAAAAAGAAACTGAAAAATAGGCCCTGAAATTTCATTTATCTACTTTTATAACTTATCTGTCCTTCTTTTTACTTTTAGACTTCTTCTTATGCTTAGACTTATGTTTCTTGGACTTTTTCTTTTTTTGCTTTTTACTCTTCACTTCATTCACATCGACCCACGAGTCGTCGCTCGACGAAGAGTTAACATCTATAGTTTCTGTTTTAATATTAGTAGCCTCGGTTTGTAACCTTTTTTGTATATTTTCTGGTATTTTCGGCCCATAAATGGCTTCTTCTTCATTTATCTTTTCACTTTCGACGTTTGTGATCGATTCTTCAGAGTTTTTAGCTATTGGTTTTGTAAATTTAATCTTCATGCTAGTGTCTTCAGGTTTTTTTGTTAGTTCTTCTGTTCTTCTCCAGGAGTTGAGTTCGTCAAAGTCTATGTTCGCGAATATACCTCTAGGTGGAGAAGTATTCCTTGCTACATTTTTAGGGGCATCTATAAAGTCTGTTGCTTCTTTATCTTTGTTTGTATCTTTATCTTCTTCTTCTTCACTGTCGCTGAGAAAGATAGATTTGTAGAGGTCCATTTTATCGAATTTATTTATGGTATCCAAAACCTCAGCGCCTTGATTTTTGGTTTTCTCCGATTCTTTTAGGAACAATTCTGCTACTGTCATTCTTTTACTGAACCCTGGGGTTGGAACACTTTCTTTTATTACTTCTTGAGCAGTTTGGCCGACATCATTATCAGCTAGTTTACCCTGATCAGTTTTCTGGGCGATCTGATCGGTTTTAGGTAAGATGCCGGTCGTTAAAGACTTGGAGCCACTGAACTTGCTCTGCTCTTTGGCGAAACTATCTTTATCGTGCACTGAAGACTCCAAGTACGAGAATATTGAGTAGGAGACTTTTGGTCGGTCTTCCTTCTTCTTTTCGATTCTGTGGATAAGTGAGATTGGATGATTTTAGAAAATGCAGTTTTTGAAAAACGTTTATTTCGCAAATACTGTAAAAAAAAATCTTTTCGGAAAAACAAAGATTAGCTTTATTCTAACCATTCATACAGACATTCTTGACAGCTTATACATAAAAGATTGAGAATTTAGGATCAAAAAGCGAGCAAAGTGAACTGGAACAATAATACCTCACCTCGGATATATGTTACTATTTGTATAAAAGATAATATTAAATTTACTTTGTCGCCCTCTACATAAAGTTCCGTTGTAAGAGCAACCGTAGCAAGCTCGAAAATAATAGCAATAAACCTCGGATTTTTTTTTATTTTATTCTGACCATTAATTCAGAAATAAAAGCTTCTGCGTGGCAGTGGCTATCTCATAAATTAATATTGCTTGTATCAATAAAATAAGGCAGGGTGCGTGGGGCGGCTCAAGCCAACTCCCGCACCCTACCACCTCGGACCGTGGTCGTCTTGGCCAGGGTAAATATGTCCCATATGCCCCTATCTCAGGCACGTAACTAATACAACTGAAGTCGTCAATGCCCTCAATAGGGAAGACCGTTAAAAGCTAATTGTAGGTGGCGCCACCATAGCTGGCCAATCTGACCAATGAGGTCAAGGTCTTTTAAAATATGAAATGACATTCCTTGATTTTCAACCAATGACAGTGCTTGGAACCTTCTATGCTAGCGCCTTAGTTCCACAGTGTGCATCCCCATTGAAAATTAAGATTTTTTCTTTAGCAGTCATCCTCAAAATAGTTGCCCGTTAAATTATTTTTGTGTCATCACTTCTACATAGGTACACATCACCTCTGCACTTCAGAGTTTCGCTACCTAATTTACTTTGACCCTACGTATTTGAAATTATCTAACTCCTTAAGCAAGAAGCGAGACTCAAGCATGTCTCCTTGTAGAGGGTCCCTGAAGACTCCACACAGTCACAGCTATGGACAAAAAACCCCACATTTCTGGTCAAAAAGACACTGACCTGTCTCCCCCTATCTCAGGTACATTGAACCTCCTGCACAGCAGAGCGTCAGGACGCCAGTGCGTGTGCTGACGCGTCATGACGCCGTACACTCCGCTCGCGGCAGCTTCCATCTGCGCCGCGCTCGCCAGGCCGTGGTTTGTGGAGCTTCGGGCCACGGCGGTCAGAGGGTTTGTGCCTTCGTCTGGCTCTGAAGCGTGGGTGAATCTGGAATAGTACATTTTGATACAAGTGGAGAAAGTTTGTTATTGTAGTTCAAGGCGGTATTAACACACGAGCCGTAAGGCGAGGGTGTTTTTGAGCCGAGAACTGCAATAACAAATTTCCACGTGTATCAAACGACGTTTTTCAATACACTTTTGAAGAAATAAAATAAAATAATGTACTTAAAATATTTGTGTCATGAATTATTACGAGACTATGATTTAATTTTTTTTTCCGCGCTTTGCTTTCGCCAGGCAAAGGTATTAAGCTATTATACAGCCTATTATGAAAAATAGTTTTTAATATATATTTTTGAATTTAGAACACAAATTAATGTTAATTTGGTCATAAAAGAAAATATTAGTTTTAAAGAATCAAGTTTATCTATGATATTGAATTTATAAACACAATTTGAATACTTATTCAAAAAATGATAACGCCGCCGTAAAGACGTAGATCACTTATCAGAAATTAAAAAAAAAAAACATTTACCTCCGACTCTATAGTCAGATGCATTGACAGATGTTAATTATGCATTGACCAGTTTGGACTAAGTATAAGTATAGTTATCTGTGGCAATTTTGCTTGTTGTGTTTGAAATACACTGTATTTTGAACCTAATCGTAGTGCGAAAAGAACCAGTTTTCGAGGAAGTGTATTGAAAAATGGTTTTTATAATTAAGGCTGAAATCTAAAGATTCAACAACGATAGGCGATAGAATAAAAAACTACTTAGTCCGTCAATACATTTCAAAAAATATTGGACACATATTTACTTTTTTCACGTAAACAAAAATTGAAAACGATACAGTGCGTCGAAAACTCGTGTGACGTCACGTGTGGGTACATTTTTTACCATCCAGTGATAGCCTAGTGGTGGACTGTTATGTCATAAGTCTCGAGTTCGAACCCAAGACACTGACACCACCGACTTTTCGGAATCATGTGAGCTTTGTATTCAGTTGCTTCGGTGAAGGAAAACATCGTGAGGAAACCAAGCTGGTTTCCTTGGTTTCCTGAGAGATATTTCTCGAGAGCATGTAAAGCCAAATCAGAAACCCCTGGGCGGCATTAAAACTCTGACACCACGATAAAGAAAGAAATAAAAGACAAATATGATGATTGATACCATGCATAGCCAGACAGCATTTATGTACTTATACCTGTTTAAATGCGGTAAGTTATAGTCAATGAAGCTAATAGAGTTTTGGTGTATTTGATGTAATTTTGTTCAAACTGGTGATTTCAACAAACAGAAAATAATAAGTACAAAAATCAACTCACCGATCTCCCATAACACCACTCAAAGGCCGGTACAACTTCGAAGCCTGCTCAAACTCCACCATCTCCCTTTCCCTCTCCCACTCCTGCAACTTGTCTATATCGCCGTCTCTCTCCAACACCCCTTTATTTGCCACAAAACGTTCATACCTCTTTTGTTTCTCAGGGTTACCAACAAAAGGTTTGAAGACCCTCGTCAGGTCTTTTCCTGAATCTTTGATAGGGATGTAGTCTAGTTCTGTTTTTTCTGTCAATGTGACGAAATTGACGGTTCTATCGAGGAGTTTGGCTATGGGGTCTTCTGTGGGGGTGTTTGTCTGTGTGGGGGTGGGGGTGGGGGGTAGTTGGGTTGGTAAGGGAGCTTCGCCTAGTAACTCGCCGCGGGCTTTTGCTGATAATTCATGACGGCCTAATCCTGAGAAAGAAACAGTGTAAAAGTTAGATTTTTTGAGGTTTTTATTTTACATAGGGATATTTTGAAACTTTTTTTCGTAGGTGTACTAAGAGATGTTGAAAATAGGCATGACGACACTATCAAGCCGAGAACTGCAATAACAAATGTCCACGTGTATCAAACGACGTTTTTCAATAGGTACACTTTTGAAGAAATAAAATAAAAGAATGTACCTACTTAAAATATTTGTCATGAATTATTACGAGACTATGATTTATTTATTTTTTCCGCGTTGTGCTTTCGCCAGGTTGAAGGAGAAGCTAAGGTATGAAGCTATTATACAGCCTAATATTAAAAATAGTTTTTTTATATGTTTTTGAATTTAGAACACAAATAAATGTTAATTTGTTCGTAAAAGAAAAAAATAGTTTTAAAGAATCATGTTTATCTATGATATTGAATTTATAAACACAAATTGAATATTCAAAAAATGATTACGCCGCCGCCGCCGTAAAGACGTAGATCGCTTATCCGAAATTAAAAAAAAAAAACATTCACCTCTGACTCTATAGTCAGATGTGAATGTTTTTTTTTAATTATGCATTGACCAGTTTGGACTAAGTATCGGCAATTTTGCTGTCTGCACATGTGTGGAAAAAACAGGAAAAACGCACGTGTATGAAATACACTGCATTTTGAACCTCACCGTAGTGCGAAAAGAACCAGTTATCGAGGAAGTGTATTGAAAATCGATTTAGTCTGTCAGTTAAGAGTATTGGAAAATAATAGACACGTATTTTTTGTTTTTGTAAATCAATGAATATTGACAAAGATAAAACGCATCAAAACTCGGGAGTGGGAGCTCATGACGTCAGTACGCTTTTAAAATATACCTAGGCGGAACGTATTGAGAATTTTAAAAGCGTCGTATCTTCGTCAATTTTTATTTACGTAACAAAAGAAAAGATACTACCTATTGCTTCAAAATCATTAGACTTTATTTTCCTTTGGCAATAGGCTTATTAACTGAAAAAATCTAATTAGTCCGTCACTTAGATTATTAAAAACTATTTGACCCGTATTTTTTCTTTTGTCACATAAAACAAAATTGACGAAGATACGACGCTTTTAAAATTCCCAATACGTCACTGTTCGGTACGATTCTTAGTGAGTACTGACGTCACGAGCGCCCACTCCCGAGTTTTGATGCGTTTTATCTTTGTCAATATTCGTTGATTTACAAAAACAAAAAATACGTGTCCATTATTTTCTAATACTCTAACTGACGGACTAAATAGATTTGCAATTTATTGATGGTGGAAACAAGCCTATTGTACCAGTTTGCGCGGAGAGAAAATAAGCTACATAAAAAAAATATATCATGCATTTAATTCTACAGTTCGTTCTTTTTTTTTGCCGGACTACTATTGGGTTTCTGACTACTAA
Organism: Xestia ashworthii; assembly: GCA_950022955.1. NCBI lineage: Eukaryota > Metazoa > Arthropoda > Insecta > Lepidoptera > Noctuidae > Xestia > Xestia ashworthii. The sequence continues at coordinate 11,754,633 of OX465560.1, read as the reverse complement.
GCGATTGTCAAAAAGAGCACGTTAGGAACGATCCTGACGAGACCTGCTACGAAGCAGGAAAGCAGGCGTAGGTCAATGTATGTATGACTAGCTGACCCACACAACTTCGTCTGCGTCACACAAGAGAGAAAACGAAAGGGAAAAAAGTCCCCGTTTCTGCAACATTTTTCATTCCTGCTCCGCTCCTAATAATCGTAGCGTGATGATATATAGCCTAAAGCCTTCCTCGATAAATGGACTATCCAACACAAACATATTTTTTCAATTCGAGCCGGTAGATCCTGAGATTCAACCAAACAAACAAACAAACTCTTCTGCTTTATATTATTAAAATATATAATATAATATTATAATACGAGTATATTATATAGTATAGATGACGTACCTTGGTCCCTAGGTTGTTGTGTGGTAGGCTCGAACCGGGAGCGTCTCGCGCCGGCCACCGCGGCTACATAGTCACGCGGTAACGCCGGGGCGGGGTAGGCAGGGACTGGTGGTAACGGCTTGCTGGCTTTAACGAATCCTTGTATGACCTGAAAAAGCCAAAGATATCTTAAGTAATTAAATCTGTTATTTAATGACAAAAAACGGTTTGTTGTTAAACAAAACTGCAGAATTCGCTGACCTGTTAAGCAGAACAGATGAAAGGTTAGAAAGGAAATATATAGTTCCTGATTTGTATTAGAACGCGTGTCGCCGCTTGTCTCCCACTCTTTAACTCCACTACAAGCAAGAGACCCATACGTACGTGTATTGTGCACACAAATAAACTACTCTGCTACTAACTCTGCTAACACTTACGCAAAAATTGTACCTACTTGATGTGCAGTCACACATACATGTAACGGTGACCAATGAGCAATCGATTGACATATGAGCGTTCACTTATATGAGCAGTGCGTTTGCTCCCCCCACAAGGCCATTCTAACCTCTTTTATTTGTTCGGCGCTTTTGGCTAATTTAAGGTTTCTGATCCATCTGCATGCCTTTTTCTTTTTTTCATCAAATGACTCCTCCCGCTCTGGGCGTAGCGGGAGGAAGTGTCAGACTTTTACTGACTAAAACCCATCCATGTTCGTTCCTCGCCCTTCATGTTCCGGGGCCCTAGCTTCCTGTGTTGTTGACCTCTAGGCAGGCTACTGATAGAAGCATGATATTATTACTTACATGGCCACTCTTCGGAACAATCTTCTTCTTCTCGCTTGTGGGCGCGGGGCCTCCGATAGAGAAGTCGTAGTGGGACATGTCTTCATTCGCGTAGATGTCTTCATCATCTGCTTCGAAGGCGCCCACTCCGAATGCTTGTCCGCGGATTGATACCTGAGAATATAGGTTCAATAGATGTGAACTATGACAGAGAATTGAGGTAAAAAAATTAAGCGTTTCAAAGTCAAAAATACATAAAATGTATGGTGTCGAATAAACTTCTAAAATAAACTAAACACTCGAAAATAAATTCACTTTCGGAAGTCGGTGGCAAAAAAATCAATTACACAAATTAATTCATCGAATTCCAGTGGTGAAGTTATTTTTCACCTTTCAGTATTTTTTTAGAAGTCCAAAAAACTCAATCTTTTTTTTGTGGTATGATATGGTATCTTAACAAACTATTGTCAAGTATTCATTTTCCATTGTTACTAAACAAGTTATTAGCAGATCAACCACACAGTCAGAAGAAAAAATATATGTGTGTGTGTATGTTGTTTCTAACTCAAAAACTACCCAAGCAAAACTAAAGAAACTATCCAAAAAAAATGTATCGTCGAATTGAAAACCTTCTCATTTAAAAGAACAGTTAAAAAACTAGATTTATTAGTAAGATTCATAGTTTTCTTACCCGTTTCCCCTTATCCTTCATAACCAAATGACTTCTCGAAGACCCAGCCTCACTCCCATATTCTCCAGTCAGGTTTCCCAATACAGAATGTCGGCTTAGCCCCGAGTAACCTAGTCCAAAGCGGTCGTTCTTACGGTTTAGGATATACGGCTCATAGTCGTCTGGCGCGAATAGGGTGTCGAAGTCAAATTCGGAGTCTGTGCTGTCTTCAGCTTCGTCTTCGACTTGAGTTTGGTCTTCTTGAGCCTGTAATGGTGTTATTGTGAGGTTATAAAAACAAAAAAAAAACATGCGTTATAATATTTTAGGACTTTACTCCCCAAGGGTGTACGGACCGGGTGTATAAAGGGTGTAAAACACGTCTTCACGAAGCCGAAAGGCACTTATTCTCCTCGTCATTGCGATCACTTTTTTGTTCTACACCATACCTGGGAACCTTCTAGTTACGGAGTTATTGGGGGTCAAAGTTGCAACTTTTTGACAAGTTTTTTTTAGGTACTTACAAGTTTTTACTATTAGAATTTTACTTTAAAAACCTCCACGAACCCCGTACTATTTAATCCATCCATCAGCACAATGTTTTGAGGGCGTTACATTGAGTTATACCACAAAACGTGATTTTTCACCCCAAAAAAAAAGTTGTTTCCCAGCAATATTTTTGCGTAAAGTTACTTAGTTTGATGCACAGAATGCTTGGTTGACGGCTTCGTGATGAGGTGGTTTACACCCTGTAAATTACATCCATATTTTGGCGTATGTGTAACTATACTAAGGGGTGATCTTATTGCTGTTTCTCTGTAAATAAACCTGAATATGCACCTAACATTAGTACCAATTATGAAATCATTTTAAGACGCATTCGTTGCGTAGGAGGGCCTCCCACTAGGTGGACCGATGACCTGGTGACGGTTGCGGGGATCCGCTGAATTCGAGTCGCACGGGACCGGTCAATGTGCCGACACTTGGGGGAGGCTTATGTCCAGCAGTGGACGTCTTTCGGCTGAAATGATGATGACTTTCAGAAAGCAAAGATTGCCGAAGTAAGACGTGGATTGGTAATAATCCATTACATAGCAAACTAGACCTTGTTTTGGGAGACGTTGAACCGTTGATCTCAATGTTTACAGTAAGTTTGACTAATCTGTCCTCTGGATTGGGAAAACGCAGATGATGAAGGTCACAGACTGAGAAGTGATTTTGATACTAGGTCTAGAGCAGTGGTTCCCGACGTTTCTTGGACCAGGGACCACTTTGGTGTCTTTATTGTTACCAGGGGCCATTATGTCTTTGGACACTGACAGGATTATATCTAGAGGGGGAATGCAAACATTGGAAAATGTGATGAGAACCGTTAGGAAGCGTAAGATAAAAGAGAAAGTGCGGAAGTGCGCTCAAAAAATTTAGTAATCATTCATAAAAAATAGGAATAAGTAAGTAGATTTTATGAGATACGAAATGCTTATGAATCTAGCAAGAGCGAACGCAGGAAGCTCAAAAAATTGTCCCCTCGCCTCTGACAGGCTTTTAATAAGGTTGGGTGCATCTTCTGTGCAAGTTAACGTTCGAATAACATTTGAATCTTTCGCGGACCATATTCGAAGCTCTTGCGGACCACCATGGTCCGCGGACCATATATTAGGAACCACTGGTCTAGAAGTCCATGCGGTATTATAAAACCACGTATTCTACTTTAGAAAAACTACCTGTCTTATCTCCGGCGGCATATAACACCCGTACACTTTATGCTGTTCCTTGGCTTTCTTCTTCCCCTTCCCGCTGAGTCGCTCCCCCGTGCCCTGCCCCTCCTTCCAGCCCATAGCGCGGAGCATGCGCACTGCAGCGGTCTCGTGGACCGCGCGGACGAGTTGCTGTAGTACTGGTTCGCCTGTGGAATAGTTCATGATCATAAGCCTAGCCAATTTCCAAATATCTTGGAGTCGGCTTTCATTCTAATCGGATGCAGCTGAATACTACTCGTAGCATTTTATATGAAGAGACTGCCTATCTGACCTCCACAACCCAGTTAGTATTGGGTAATAAGAGACTCCTCGGAAAGACTGATGGGCCTGTAAATGTAGAATAGATCTGACACTTATTTGTTTTTCTTGTGTGATTTGGGCATGCTATAAGAACAGTGGTGAACTGGTGATGACATAAATTACATAAGCAACGCGCCGGATTTTTCATGAGATTTCGGATGGGAAATCATCAAATGACTCCTCCCACTCCCACTCTGGGCGTAGCGGGAGGGAGTGTCAGACTTTTACTAAGTAAAACCCATCCATGTCCCTTCCTCGCCCTTTATGTTCCGGGGCTACGGCATCTCTTTCAAACAGTCCAGCAGCCCCGGCAGGCTTCGGCCCTTCGTTATGCTGACATCTCTTTGAGGCGCGCGTGGAACACAAACGCGGCGTCGACACGGCCTGTCGTCATAAGACGGACGGACGGCTAGCTAGTCCATAGCTCACCGTCCACAAGCTCGCGCCTACAGTGGACACCCGGTGCGTCACCCGCGGCTGCTGGGCGCGTAAGTTCGAAATCTCAAACTGAAAATGTGGAAGACTTACCCGGTATAGGCCCATCGTGGAACTGCGTTCGATGCGCTCTCTTCTGTCCGGAGAATTCGTTTTGCGTTTGTACCTGTCGCGGTGCTATGCCGAACTCGCCGCGATCTTCCTCGTCCATAAAGTCTTCGGGACGTTGGTTCTGTACCAACAGAGTAAATTAGAAACATGACTTATGGGGAATATTTGGATGGAGTGAAATATGGACCTGGGAATTGTGGCCAGTTGTGTGTGAAATGGGAGGCCTATACCCAGCAGTGTGATTTATGGCTGAAATCATGATGGCATTTCATGTTCATCACAGCCTACAACAGCAGTCCACTGTTGGACACACACCGCTCCAATCGCAAACCAATCATCAGGATTGAGATGGTACAAGCCACGGTTTACGGCGTCTCTGGGGGGACAGCAAAATGAGCGGCTGGATCTGAGTCGGATCGTTATTTAAACAAAATACAGTAAAATTCACCGGAAGCTTAGCTTTTTCCGCTCGCGAGCTTTTGAAAGTACTAGGAGTCCATCCTTCTTGAGAGCCAACAGTGTTCCCGAATCCCGCCGAGAAGCCCCCAGTGAAGGCACCATGGAACCGACGCCGGCCATGCTCGTCCACTGCGAACTGGTCTGGAGCCTGTTGGTACTTCCGTTTTGAAGGCACTTCATCTGATGGTAAAGTAAATTCAACATCTTTAATTGGAGAATATGGAACAAATATTTTTTAATATTTCCAAGGGCCATTATCAATCAATTATTTTTTTATAGACTACATACAAAATATTACTTACTAGCCGACCCGACAGACGTTGTCCTGTCACCTATTACCTACTACTACCTAACTACTATACTACCTACCTACCTTCATCATCATCATCATCTCAGCCGAAAGACGTCCACTGCTGGACATAGGCCTCCCCCAAGTGTCACCACATTGACCTACCTACTACTACCTAACTACTATACTACCTACCTACCTACGACTACCTAACTACTATACTACCTACCTACTCTTACAACTACCTAACTACTATACTACCTACCTACTTACGACTACCTACCTACTACTACCTATCTACTACAACATTTTTTTTTTCATAAGAACCTTCTCCTGACAATAACAAACACAACAAAAAAGAGTTAGTAAAATCGGTCCAGCCGTTGTTGAGTTATGCGCTTACCAACACATTTTGCGATTCATTTTTATATTATAGATTAACTTTAATTAATTTACACAATTTTAATATTCAAAAAATGATTACGCCGCCAAGACGTAGATCGCTTATCCGAATTTAAAAAAAACATTCACCTCTGACTCAATAGTCAGATGTGAATGTTTTTTTTAAATTATGCATTGACCAGTTTGGACTAAGTACAGGTATAGTTATTTGTGGCATTTTGCTTTCTGCACATGTGTGGAAAAAACATGAAAAACGCACGTGTGTGAAATACACTGCATTTTGAACCTAATCGTAGTGCGAAAAGAACCAGTTTTCGAGGAAGTGTATTGAAAAAAGTATTAGTGTATTATGTCAACTATCTGGTGTCCACGACACACGCTTCGTTGCTTAATGCTTAGTGTGGTACTGGATGGCGCTGTGTGTAACGTCCAGCGATATTTATGTATGTCTGTTTTTCTCATTTTTGGACACCGCTGGGCAAAGGTCTCAACACGATAGGTGCCTGAGGATGGACAGCGAGCGCCGCCGAGGCCGGCTTAGAAAACGGTGGCGAAATGATTTCGATGATGCTTTTTCGTTCGATGTGGCGCAGAAGAATACCTGAAAGGATATGTGGGACGGCCTTTGAGTGCACTGGGGGCATGCACTAAAATGTGCCTAGTTCATCTAGGCTATGAATGTTGCTACGGGGGCAAAAATACAGTAATTTTTATTGTTTTTAAAAGGTCATACTTACTTTGGTGACGATATTAAGAGGCCTGCGGAGCATTCGTAGTTCATACAAACGCAATACCAAAATAATTTGTAAATCAAACATATTCCTAAGGTATTTATTTCTATTGGATTACAGAATATTTAGGTTCCCAAATATATATTTTGCACTGATTTAAACAAGAGTTTTGAGAAAAATAAGTTTTCTATAGAAATTTTAAATTCCTCATATCTCGTCTTTGTATCATTGTCCTTTCAAAATAACCACACACATTCACACACACACACACACATAGATATTCTGTAATCCAATCGATATAAATTCACAATACTTATAGAATGTTTGATTTATAAATTATTTTGGTATTACGTTTGTATGAAATACGCATGCTCCGCCGGCCCCTTAATATAGTTATTTGTGGTTGTCGTTTAAAATGATACAGGTTATTGGGAAGTGATATAAAAGACAGTTTTAATAAGATTACTTGTCTTTAATAATCAGATCATGCATAAAAAGTAACAACAATAGAGGTAGAACAATCAAATTTCAAATGTAAAAATGAATTACGCATAGACCCGGAATCCACCAGCGCTATCGTCCGGAGCGAAGGGGATGCATGCGGGAATTAACCAATCACATTGAAATCCATATCGGGTATCTTGTCTCTCCTGTGATTGGTTGAATCTTGCACGTCTCCGCACCGCACCTCATCTCCGTTTTGGTGGAGTCCAGGCCTACGCCCATAAAAACTTAAATTCTAACAAAAATATTTGTACGCTCGTTTTCCCTTAGTATTAGGGAAAACGAGCGTACAAATATTTTTGTTTTTGCGACAACTAAATAAATGCCTAAATATCATTGCACTATTAGAATAAATTGTAATTCGCGGCGGTAATTGTTCAAAAGTGTGCTCTAATTTAGGCATTAATTTAGTTGTCGCCAAACTACCTATATGGAAACCTTGCGAGCGTTCTAGTTATTATTAAAATTGTCCGTCGGTATTATAACACGTTTTCTTTTGACCAATACGTAGTAGATGCAGTCGTTACAGCCGTAAATATATAGTCAAAAGAATAATAGACGCAAAAATGAGGTTGACGAAACTACACAGATTAAAACAATCAATTGCTCTTAACCTATTAAATAAAAATAGTCAAAACAAATACAATAGGCATAACGACATTATCAAAAAATTGCAAATCTATTTAGTCCGTCAGTTAGATTATTGGAAAGTAATGGACACGTTTTTTTTTGTTTTTTAAATCAATGAATATAGACAAAGATATAACGCATCAAAACTCGTGACGTCAGAACTAGCTAAAAATTATAACTAGGCGTGACGTATTGAGAATTTTAAAAGCGTCGTATCTTTGTCAATTTTGGTTTACGTAATAAAAGAAAAAATACGGGTCACATATTTTTTTATAATCTAAGTGACGGACTAATTCGTTTTTTTTTTGTCGTCTACATTATTACAATAGTAGGAATGCTCATACGATACATTGAATTTTAGACAGATGCTGTAAGCTTAAATCTATAGGACGAACTCTGGCAGTGGCGATTTATACAAAAATATTTGTATGAGACGTTGGTTCATAGTCTCTTATGATCATTTCTCACACAATCCATCCATCGTTACCTTGATCTTTCTCTCCCTCTCTATCCATCAACATTTATATTCATAACTCTTTTAGTTACATGTGATTTGTCTATCGCCATCACACGTCCATACCAAGACAGTCGATTCCCTTTCAACTTGCCTGTTAGAATCGTGTTTAATTTTGTTCGTGAACTTATAGTTATGGGAATTTAGCTGAGTTTGCAAATCCGGTATTTAGACGGTAGCTGAAGTGACGCTTAACAAAGACAAACTTTTGCTGATGTGTATTCGTTGATCGAACTTAATAAATTCTGTCTCCTTAGAAATTTCTTAAAACTAACTTTAGATGCGGTAATATTAAAATACTTAAGAAAGATTTTCGCCATTTTGACATTAGGTATGCTAGCTATGAGCCTCTAGGCGCGTCCACAACTGACGACTTGTCCAAAGGTGTGCAATGCATGTATCATAATTATGTTCCTAAGATGCACGCGAATCGCTCTGTTCGTGTTCACGACAGGACATTGCACGCAAACTGCTTGCTACCCCGCTCGCGAACATAACCCAAATGTTCAGGAACCACAGTTCGTTAACATTTGGGTGTTCGTGCGCAGGTGAGGACGCGCCTTATAACATTGGCTCTCAAAGGGATAACGAAACTACACTCGAGAGCAATGAATCCGGGTCACTTAAAGAATCCTAAAAATCTCGGAAACTAAAAATGCTAGGTTAATGCAATAAATTGTATTTAATAGACAATGTAATACTCCTTAAATGAAGGTATTAAAACTTCTTAGTTATTGTAAAGTTATATTATAAAAAAATCAAATTTGAAAAAGGGCCACTTTCGAAGATGGAACTACGAAATTACAGCTTTTGGTTTTGCTTTTGTTTGTAATCTGTCATTTATGTGGGTACATAAACCATGTTGATAGTGCTCTATATTCATTATTCAAGCTGAAATTATGTCGCTTACGCCTGAAGAATGCACCAGAATACTTACGAAACCGGCCGGAGTCAGCGCGATACAGCCAGGACTGTCGGTGTGTCGCTGTCAACAGTACAAAGAGTTCTCCGACGTTACGAAGAAACTGGTTCTAACCTACGCAGACCAGGAACGGGCAGATCCAGGTGTACCACAGCACGAGAAGACCGATACTTGGTGAACACCATGCTTCGAAATCGCTTTCTCACAGGAACTGAACTCACAAATCAGTTTCGACGCCTCGGAGGAAGTAACCCAAGTGCATGGACAGTAAGACGTCGGCTTGCTGAATCTAACTTAAAACCCCTTAGACCTGCAAACGGCCCTAAACTGGAGCGTGGGCATCGTATTTCAAGACTAAGATATGCCCAGAGCCACGTAAATTGGAGTATTGAAGATTGGTCAAAAGTTATGTTCTCCGACGAATCAAAATTTATGCTCTACAAGCACGATGGAAGACACAGAGTGTATCGAAGACCAGGGGAAAGATTCAAGCAAGCATGCATCGAAGAAAAAGTAGCCTACGGTGGTGGGTCTGTACTTGTGTGGGCCGGAATTTCTTCTGAAAGTCGCACAGAGCTGGTGATCATAGAAAACGGCTCTTTAACTAGCGTAAGATATGTGGAAGAAATCCTCAATGATCACGTTGGTCCATTTATGGTCAATTTAGGTGAGGATGCTATATTTATGCATGACAATGCCCGACCTCATACAGGTAGGATTGTGAATGACTACCTTCAAGAGATGAACATTACTCGTATGGAGTGGCCAGCGCGCAGCCCGGATATCAACCCGATCGAGCATGCTTGGGACGAGCTAGGCAGATGCGTAAAACAACGAAACCCTCCCCCAATCACGCTTCGTGAGCTCAAAATTGCTCTCACAGAGGAATGGGAGAATATTTCCCAAAATCGTATAAGGAACTTGGTGTACAGCATGCCAAACCGCGTAAACGCAGTAATGGAAGCACGAGGAGGCAATACGAAGTATTAAAATTCAAGAAAATCGTAATAAAGTTCAAAAATTTCATGTTTCCTATTTTTGTTTTAAGGAGAGATCAGCAGTTTTTTTCTTTATGTAATTTTGTGTTACTAAAATGTATGGTGACTCATATTTTTTTTACTTTCATTTAAGGAGTATTACATTGTCTATTAAATACAATTTATTGCATTAACCTATCATTTTTAGTTTCCGAGATTTTTAACATTCTTTAAGTGACCCGGATTCATTGCTCTCGAGTGTATGATAAGTCAAGTTATTAAATTATGTTGTAAAATAAATAAGATGGACGACAAATTAATCGTACGTGAACAGATGACACTGCACTTTGACAAGATTACGTTTTCTCGTCTTCGATAAAACTTTCAGGTGGCGAGTGTCGACTACTGTGCGTCCAGATTAAGTTTTAGTTCACAAAATTATAATTATACGAGTAAATATTGCACGTCTACATTATAACATTGGTAAACTCAATTGTGTTTTATAACACGTTGTTACGTAGTGTGAACTCACTCTTATTGAAAACGAGTATCAATGTCGTAATAAGTTAATAACACAGTGGGATTATGTGGTTATGGCATTATTAAGCCTTGGGCGTGGTTAATGGGTGACTTTTACTCGTAATATGTTACCAATTTACCCAATCCGAGGAAGAATAGCTATCATTAAGCTGTGGACTTTTTTTATCAATGATCAATTTTTTGTCATCCTCTTGATCCAAGTTTGGGTTTGGCTTTTTGTTTTTTACCCGATTTCGGGTAGAACGACGTTTTCCGAGTCGTCGACGAAGTTGTCTTGTAACTGTCAAACCGAGATTTCCACCAGTGCAAGTCTCGGCAGCTATTTTTGCCTCTGTATAAGTAGACGACGATGCTAACGGGACTTCTGCCGGTGGCGTCCCAAAATCTACTGTTTGGCCTAGATTTGGGGATATATCTGGGGTTGGCAAGAGGCCCTTCTTGCCGGGCCAAGACCTAACCCAAAAAGTAATTTTATCCATGCCTAGGTTAGCTTTAAATTCCACAAGTTTAAGCGCCTCAAACGAGGCCTCGTCGATAGATAGAAGCACGATTTGACCACTGTATGTTCTCGTCACTTTAAACACTTTCCAATTATCAGTGTTAAGTCCTGGGTTCTGCACACGGAGTAGTTTTAAAGCTGTTGCTATGGGTACACCTTCTTTGTCCGAAATCAAAATTGATACAGTAATAGGCTTAGGCAATTCTTCTTGTGGCATTATTGAAAGACTCGCTTCAGGCCAAGGTTTAAGTGACGGGACCACCTTCTGAAGCCATTTCCGACTCTCGTGGTTTTCGCAAATCATGCGAATCCAACCAGTTTTGAAAGTACTCCCCAAAAACTTTGGTCCAGCGCCCTGTACTCCGATATGAACTATAGCGTTGTTAATAGACTGATGGACCAACGTCATTTGTTGTTTGGTCATGGGGACAATGTTGGAGATACCAACACTGATCGGTTCAGCATTCTTATTCACATTTGCTTTCATCCCAGAACTTTCTTGAGGCTCTGCAGGGTGGTGCCAATGAGAACGAGACCTAGTTTCTGAGGTAATGCCCCTACGATCAGCTTCACCAAAGTCAAGATATGCGTTACCCTCGCTGACAGGTATGACATCAGGTGGGTGTTCTTCTTCCGAATCATCATCAATACAGATGGTTATCATCGACTGTGTTTCTTTCCGCAGACCATCTCGCGAGGGCCGGTCAGATTCCCTGTCGTCTAGGTTAACACTACTATCCCATGAGATTTTCTGGTAGTTCCTAGGATCTTCTCTGAACTTTTTATCATCAGAATAACTATAAGTATGAGCATGTTCTGGTGGATGGGTCTTGTCACGAAGCCCTAATCGTGACGGTCGATCAAGATCGGGCCAGTAATTAACTGGTGCTACAGCCTCCGCAGTCGTTTTCTTGGTCTTATAAGGCTGGTCGCAAGAGGGTTCGTCATCGTTACTGTCGTTATAGTGACGTTTTACTGCCCTCATTTCATTTGCATAGATGTATTTTGTCTCTGTACGCTCATACGAATGACTCGAGCTGTACTTTATCGGAGTCTCGTCATGTCGAGCCCTTGGCGGTGAACGAGCCCTCAATTGTGAACGAACCCTCAGTGGTGAACGAACCCTCAGTGGTGAACGAACTCTTAGTGGTGAACGAGCCCTCGGTGGTGAACGAGCCCTCAGAGGTGAACGAGCCCTCAGTGGTGAACGAGCTCTCAGTGGTGAACGAGCCCTCAGTGGTGACCGATTTCTCTCCCAGGTGTTTGGAAGTCCACGATCTCTCTGGGAGGATGTGGGGTCCTTGTGAGGTGACACCATCCTCCTGTGACTGTGTGAAAGTTCCAAATGGGATTCTCTTTCACTTGTATGATGTTGTTTCCTTCGATTGGTCTCATGACCTCGTGCTTGCAATGGATCAGTTTCTTCCCTATAGATTTGCTTTGTAGTATGTAAAACCTCCTGGGTATAGGTTAGCGGGGGCCTATAAGGTTGATCCATGAAGGATTCTTGATTAGTCTCAAGCTCATTTGAAGAATGGTATTCTCTTCTTTTGGGTAAATCCCCGTAATTTGAGCTTGGACCTGCATCCTGTGAGTTTGGTTGGTTTTCATAAGGACTATACCAAAACTGTGCTTGATGTGGTTCGCGCTCTCTAGAAAGACGTTCTTTCGGCTGAAATTCATCTCGTACCTTCAACTGAGGCTGTTTCTTCTTGCTTTTGTTAGGAGGGTTTGAAGAAGTTAACGGATTTATTGATTCTAATTCAGGAATCAATTGACAAATCATTGGCCAATGATGGTTAGACAATTCATAAGCTGTTTTTGGGTTGACATTAGCGGCTAAAAGCTTTCTGAATCTCTTTTTTTTGGATCTTGCCCACTGTTTTGTGATTTTCGGCATGGCGCTGGTGTGATCTGGTAAGTAAAAGAAAATCCTAGAATTTATCAAATGTTTTATCCAATTTAAATCAAACTTAGTAGGTTCAGTTAGCCAAAAAATTATGTTCTTAATTAGTTAAGTTCAATGTGGCCAAATCCGTCTGCGGGGCTATTCCGTATACACGCATTTACTACTCATTCCAGAATAGTTAAGCTTTTACTGATTCGGTCGGTTAAACAGGATCACTTTTTAGTTCGAACTATGATTAATAGATGGAGCAAAGTTGTCTACAAGAGTAAAAAAACCACGTTTAAAGTTTAGTCCTGCTCCAAAGTCGATACTCAAGTCTTGAGTGCTGACGTTTCTTATAAGGTAAATATTCAATTTTACAAGTTACGACTTTCTGAGTATGTATATCTTGTAGTTTAATAAGTGTTTTACAGGATTTTTTAATTTGTTTTCAATAAAAACCAGTTGATCCAGAAATAATTGTTTTTAAAAATATGTAACATCTAAATGGTCAAGTGGGAAAATCCGTCTAATATCAAAGGGGCTAAGCCGTCATATACCGGAATTACCCCATTGCAGATATTGTTAACCTTTTTCATCCTACCTACCTATTTTTTTTAGTTTTTGCTAGATCAACCAGTAAGATTTGTATTATACTATTTTTATTTTTCTATAGAATACTAGATTTGGCTTATGGTCAGATATTTTTTTTATTATTAATATTATTTTTTGTTTGTGTTCAGTTTTCTCATGATTACTAAATAACATAGGGTTCCTATAACAAGGACAAGTGGCATGCTGCTGTATTGGCAGTCCGAAATTGTACATTAACTGAATATAAAGGACCGCAACTCTACCAAATTCAGAATAAATTAAAGTTTTAAGTGTGTTACATAGTGCTTAAGGATAAAAATCAAGAACCCTACTACTTTTAGTATGTTTCGTTGAGTATGTTCCATTTTAACACAAATATTGTCATTATGAATAAAATATTTTTTTCTGAAAATGATTTTTAAATGTGTACTTCGATTTTTAATGCAATGTGCGACATGCAGCATTGTTTAAAATTGTAATTCTCTTAAATCTAATGGATTCATTAAAAGTAACCCTGTTTATTTAACCTGAAAAAGTAAACTGATGATTGATGATACTAAGTAAAAATATTTAAATTTAGTGTTGCAATTTTTTGGAAAGGTTTAAAATCCCTGGTCCCAATCCTTGGGGAAAATCCGTCTAACAACCGTTTTGAAAAAACATTTTTAGTTAAATATGGAACGATGTTCTGTTGTTTCGAATGGATGTGTGAAAAAGACAACAAAATTCTCTATCGCTTACAACCATCAAATTTACAATAAGTAGTTAAGTGTACCAGTTATAATCAACTAACTTCAACTTTAAAAAAACTATGATGGATTTGCCCACATTGACCTTATAGGTTTTTCAGATTCAGAATGTTGTAGGTCTGAGTAGTTCACATTGTTTAGCTCTCAAAGCATTTGTTTTGAATCAGCATTTTAATATCAGTTATTGTAGACATTGGAAATCACTTCAGTTAATGTTTTATTCAAAATTCGCTTGAATTGTTTCACCAGATAGTTGATAGACTTATTCAACATAAAATTTTGTTTTAAGAACATCCCGGCTAGCATGGGCAGGGGATAAAAATTTTATCCACCGGTTTTTCCACTGACAAGGGACAAAATTCAAACAAAAGTTGAAATAACCGGTGGATAAAATTTTTATCCCCTGCCCATGCTAGCCGGGCATAAAAACATAACCCTCTCTTTGCTGTCACGCAGTAGAGTACAATAATATTATGGTTAGGATGAGTCAAATAACACTGGCATTATTATTATACTAAAATAATAGATGACAGGTATTGTTTTCAGGTATTTACACCAATCGTAACTTTGAATGAGGATTTTATAACCCCATGGTTTGCGTTGCCAGGCGTCCCGATAAAGCCGGACACAGTTAGGCTTTTTTACTTCATGTCCGGCCAAAATAAACGGTGTCTGGCTTTTGTTAAGCTTTTTTCGCTAACTTTAGGAGAAGAAGTTTTGTTTTGTTTAGATTGTTTTTTTTTATATTTTGTTTTGCTTTGGGAAGTAATAGCAGGTAAAAAAGACTTATTTGTGCAATTGCCTTTCGTTAGAAATGTTGATTAATGTTTATCTAGAATTTAATTTTGAATCGCGACTTTATTTGACTGATTAATAATAATTCGATTGCATTCGATTTTATTTATATTTCATTACAATTTTGCAAGATTTGTGGTAGTAATCAAAAAAGCTTGATTTTACTTAAGTACAATCTTTTTGTTGTACCTATTAATACTGAGACACAAAATACTCAATAATGTAGGGTGTCCGGCCTTTTTACCCACATGTCCGGCCAAACTGGCTGCTCTGTCCGGCTATTAGGTTTGGCGACCTGGCAACCCTACCCATGGTCATGGCCACAGCGTACATTACAATAAGTTTTGATTTTCGTTTGCCCCTTTTGGTATGGTAATTGGTAAGCGTACTTCACAGTCTAAAGCCACGCGAGCGTGGCATGAGCCGGTTGATTGCAAACTTTTCTAAACGAAAAGATTAAAACAATGCCTTAGAATTAAAAACGTTTTTGTAAGTTAAATCCTCCAAATGCTCCATAAGTACTTACCCTACTAATACACAGGCAATGAAAAAGGATTATAGTACTTCAGCTGATAAATTCGTACAATAATGGCAATCTTGCAAAAAATAACAGAAAGGAGGCCAAACTAACCTTCTTCGTATGGTTCTAATTGTGTTCCATAGCGTACTATGTTGTCCTCGTCTGAATCACTCATTCCTACTAGAAAGTAATTATTTTACACTTATTTTGATGGTACTCTGTCTATAAATTAAGATTTTTATAAAAACACCGTGCCGTTGATTTTTATAATCTGACAATTCTGACATCTGTCACGTTTGAAGATTTATTGCCATACTAAGTTCCAAATTTCTACTAAACTGTGTTGCCTGTAGAAAACCTAGAAGTAAAAACTTATTAAAGCCTCTTTGATAATCAGCTACAGCTGAAGAGACATAACTTGTCAATGTTTTCGTTTTTTGGTATGACGTTTGAGTTTTGTCTGTCACTGTTCAACTTGTCTTTTAAATACATTTTCTTCAGATATTATATTTACTTTTATTCCTATTAAAAGCCTCTCATCGTTTCTGCAAACGCTTCACCGCAAAGGTAGTACTCTGCTACAGGTTATGTGCTAGCGGAAAAGTGGAAATGTGCGAAAAAGTGGAAAATTTAAGTACAAAGGTACAAATTGCACCACTTCAAGGCAAGAATAACTGGGATACCTGGAAATATAAAATATCCATCCTGCTTAGGAGCATACCAGATGCATTGGATATAGTAGAAGGAAGATGTACGAGACCCGTGTTGGCAGCAGGTGGAGGAGACGCAGAAGTTACTGCATTTAGAACGAAACTAGCGCGTTTTATACAGGCAGAGAATAATGCTATGATCCTGCTTTCAACAAATTTGAACGAAGATGTCGTTAGAAAGGTAATGTCACTTACATGTCCAAGAGAAGTATGGCTAGAACTACATCGGTTATTTGACGGAGATAATGAGAATCGAGCTTATAATCTCTGCCTAGATTTCTTCGGATTTAAATTAAATACTTCTGATGATATGGCCACACATATTTGCAAATTGAAGACTCTCTGGTGTCAGTTGAATAGAGAGATTGGTAAAGATAATCACAATATGAAACTACCAGAAATATTCCTCATTTGTAAAATTCTGGATACATTAGATCAGAAATACTTCGAATTTAAATCAAGTTGGTTGTTGTTAGCCAAAGAACAGAGGACAGTCGAAGGATTAACAAGTAACCTTTGTGCTCATGAGAAGTCACTTCAAAAGAAAAATGGTGAATCGAGTGAAGAGGTATTAGTGACGAGTACGACAAAGAATAGCACCATTCGTAAAGGAAAGAAGAATAAGGATAAGCATATTAGATGCAATTACTGCCATGAGATGGGACATCGAGTAAGATCCTGCCAGAAGTGGAAGAAAGATGGTTGCCCGCCTAAAGACAGTAATAACAAGCCATCTTCAAGTCAAAATGCGAATATGGCTATTATGAGTGTGGATGTCATGGCATTCGTAGCGCAAGATAAAGAATCATGGTACGTGGACAATGGCGCGACTAGTCACGTGACCAACAGGAGTGACCTGTTCCAAACATTCCAACAGTTTGACGAGATCCAAGGTGTTACTACAGCGAATGGTAACATTGTTCAAGCAAGAGGCAAAGGAACAATATATTTGGAAGCAGATGTCAAAGGGAATATTGCGAACATAGCACTCACGGACGTTTGGTATGTACCAGAGATCCAGCGAAGTCTGTATTCAGTGTTAGCTATGCATGACAAACAGAGGAATAGCAAGTTCGTTTCGACCCCAGAAACTTGTGAAGTAATTTTGAATGGGGAAGTAGCAGTTGTTGGCAAACGTAACCACGGTGGAGGGCTTTTTAAGTTGAAAGTTCGCAACGTCTTGCCACCGGTACCTGTACTTGCTACTACAACAACTGATTTGATGCAGCTCTACCATGAAAGATTAGCGCATCAAAACAAAAGGCACGTTAAGGAAGTCATTCAAAGAGAGTTAGGATTGACACTTCCTATAAACAAAGAATCGTGTGAAGCTTGTATCTACGGAAAGATGCATAGACTGAAATTTGGCATACGAGAAAGATCTACCTACACAGCCAGGAGAAATTATTCATTCAGATGTTTGCGGTCCTTTCCCAATGAGTTTTTCAAAATACCGTTATTATGTACTGTTTAAAGACGATTTTTCAGGATACTGCATGGTTTTTTGCATGAGAAACAAAAACGAAGTCAAAGACAAATTGACCATAATGCTACAAGAAGCGACGGTCACAGGACATGTAATCAAAACACTGCTGAGTGATAACGGAACTGAGTTTGATAACAAGGAAGTCAGAAATATTTTGAACAAAAAAGGAATTAAGCAACGTCTTGTTATGCCGTACACGCCAGAGCAGAATGGCTGTAGCGAGCGCCAAAACAGGACATTAGTAGAAACCGTAAGAACATTGATGAATGCTCAGAGAGAACTGCCAAAAGCATTGTGGGCGGAACTTATTATGACAGCTGCTTATATTTTAAACCGAACAGGTGCTACTAGAGAGAAAGACAAGTCACCTCATGAGTTATGGTTTGGGAAGAAGCCTAATATAAAGCATCTTAGAATCATTGGAAGTACGTGTTATGCCCATGTTCCGAAAAATAAAAGAAAAAAATTGGATAAGAAAGCAACTAAAGGCATCCTCATAGGATACGACAATGATGACGGTTATCGTATCTGGTATGAAACGCAGTATAAAGTTGACAATCTGATCCGATCCAGAGATGTTATCTTCGAAGAGACACCTATTCCAGGGATTGAAGCTAAAGCTTCAGGAACTGTTGCTAAATCTGATCCAAAACCGATTGAGAAAGAGTGGACGGTGTCATACGATACAGTTCCTGAAAATACAATTCAACAGCATTCGCAAATCGACAATCCCTTGAATCAGGAAGCCCAATCTGAACAGAGATCTATTGTATTAGAGGGAGAATTAGAAGAAGATAGACATATAAGGACGCCTATTGAGACATCAATAGAGGCAAATAAAACAGGACATCAAAGACAGTCAGTCCAATTAGAGGGAGAAAGAGAAATAGAGTTTATAGAAGACGAAACTGCATTTTCAGATAGTGAAAATGAAGAACAATTTGAAGATGCCGTTCCTGCCTATGTTGAGATAGAAGAGAATTTAGAGGGAGACGTTTCGCTATCAGACGTTCCAAGATATAATCTCCGGGACAGAAGTAGTCTTCAACATCCACGTAAATTGGATGACTATAGTTTATTCCTAGTCGATACTGAAAAAGAACCTTCGACGTATAAGGAAGCAATATCGAGTGGAACAAGTAGAGATAGATGGTTAGAAGCGTTCATAATTCCATTGCTTTACTAATATTCATTTTACATTCTAGAATGTTTTTGAAGAGAAAAGGATATAGAATATGAGAATATTGTATTGAGTTAAATATTGTTTTGTAATTAAATAATATTCGTCTTATAAGGAGAAAATGACTTGCGACTGTAATTTTAATGATGAACTATGTACGGGTTCACGACAATATTCGAACGGATTCGAATTATTGAGCTTTTACTTAAAACCATATGATTACAACTTTGGTTCCTTTCGAGCTTGTCCGTGTGCCATAAATGTGATGTTTTTTATTTATAAACTTATTAAAATACCACATCAGAAAACATGGGTTTATGAATCAGCACTACTACAACGTCAGAGTCATACTTACTACTTAGTTAATATTTATTAATACTCCTGAGTTTCTGTGATAAAGTTGCTGATTTCCGATAGAGTAATTAAGTTTTGGTAACAAAACCACTACTTACTGGAATCATTGTCCATATTTAAATAATTCTCAATTTGTTCATCTAAGCACACGAAATGTATTTTGTAAAGAACCATTTTCTAAAATTGGGTCAATTTTCTATAATAGGAATCAAATGTAAAAGTTGTAGAAGAGCGATAGAAATGCCTTTACAAAATTGAATTATTATTTAAAAGCCACTAGCTACAAGGCTGTGTTGGTCTAGTGGTCGACTACTGAACATGAAGTTCTATTTTCAATGTCCGAGTCTAGCAAAGTGCTATCGGGTTTTTCAGCAGCAGGAGTCTAGATTTGTGCCCGGTAGATGCCAATAGACTTGTTCCCTAAATGTGAGTTAAACATAACTTAAAAAACGTGGGTAGTACTGCTAGGTACTTACACCTCTGACTAACCCTTCTGGCATTACTAGGCGTGATGTTATATTATTTGTCTACATAACTTGAGTAAGTTATAGGGACATACGTAAATTACTGTAAGAGATTATATAAACTAGCCTACCTTTATACAGTAGTTATGTTTTTTTAACCGACTTCCAAAAGGAGGAGAGGAAGGAAGATTTAAAAGAGAAAGTATCTCCGTTATAGTACTATTGTGTAATAGAAGAACTATTACAGTTAAAATAATATTAATACTGTTCTAAAAGAGTGTCTTTGTGATAAGGTTATCACTACGACTATAACGAGCGTTAAGGTACATGAAGGAACGACGGAAATCTGTGCAAACGTCGTACTAACAATAACTAAAGGAGTTCCATACTCCATTGAAGACTTAAGTGAATGGAAGAGTAAATAACTTCTTGTAGATGATGGATCACTACAAGACCAAGTAGTATCCTGATAGCATCGCTCATGATGACTGAAAGAAAACAACTGTAAGACAATTTATACTTAGTGAAGTCTAAATTCGGTTGGATACTAGGTATCTGGGAAACTAGAAACTAAACCAACAGAGACACTATTGGTACTTACTTACTTTCAAAGCTCAATGGAAACAAAATTAGACCCACCAGACTTACCTATTGACCAGGGTAATATCTCATTTCTGTGGGAACTTGAATCCATCGGAATTAACGACTCTCCGAAAACCAATAGAGAAGAAGAAGTTGTTGATAACTTCAATAGAATGACTGTCGACTAGTATCATCGAAGGTCGATGTACCGTTGCCTGGCCCAGGAACGGAGGTCCTCCAGCTCTACATTCTAATTATGTCCTAGCCTACGGAAGACTGGTGAGCTTGGTAAGGTGCTTAGAAAAGGAAACCCTTAAGACATATCATGAGACACTTCAAGATCAAGTGAAGAACGGAATTATAGAAATAATACAAACACCCACGATTCCTGAAGATCACCCAATACATTACTTACCACACCATTGTGTAGCTCAGAATGGAAAACCCATTAGGATCGTGTACGATGCCTCAGCGAAGAGCGGCTAAGGCAAAAGCCTTAATCAATGCCTGTACTGTGGACTGTTAATGTTGGAAGACTTAACAGGCCTGATTAGATTTCGACATCACAAAATTGTGATATCTGCAGATGTGGAAAAGGCATTCCTTCAGATTGCACTACACAAGGCAGACAGAGATGTGACACGATTTTATGGTTTAAAGATATCACTAAACCAGTCACTAAAATAACTTACTATGCATGAGATTTGCTGAACATCCTTTGTCATAATATCGAGTCCATTCATCTTAAACGCCACTATCAAAATGATCTAAATAGATCCCAACTATAATTAAGTGAAGATAATTATAGCAGATGATATACATGTTGACAACCTCATCACAGAAACCTCCACAATAGAGGAAGCCGTAGAATTGTGTCGAACTACCAAAGAGACCTTTCAACAAATCTCAATGAACATAAGAGATTGGTGTTCCGTGTTCCAATTCAAAAGAATTTATGAAACAGATACCGGATACAAATAAAGTTAGTAGCGCTAAAATCTTAGGACTGAAATGGAATCTAGAACAAGACACACTCGAACTCAAGTTCGACGCCAACACAGAAGCAAGCAATAAACGAGGTGTATTAAAGGTCATTGCATCAATCTACGACATGTGGGGATTTACCACTCCAAACATACTACCAGCAAAGTTATTCCTACAAGATCTATGGAAACAGAAATATAAATGAGATGAGATATTTCCAGAATGATTACATGACACATGGAATGAGATAAGGGAAGAGTTAGCCGAAATACACAATAATTATTCATACCCAGATGTTATGTAACAGATACAGAAAAATACCAGTTACATTGCTTTACTGATGCTTCTTGGAAAGCATACGCAGCAGCAGTATACATAGTGAACGAAGAAAATATACATTTCATCATAGGAAAATCCAGATTAGTACCAATAAAGGATCAAGATAATCTTAAGATACCACGCTTAGAACTACTGGGAGTACTCATAGGAAGTAGACTCATTAAATTTGTGATGAATCAACTCAAGATAAAACTAATTGGTCAGACACTGTGGACAGACAGTAGAATTGTAATAGAATGGCATAAATCAAACATTCTCTTACCTCCGTTTGTATCCAGACGTATCGAAGAAATAAAGAAAAACAAAGAATTAATCGTAAGATATGTTCCATCCGAATTAAACCCGCCGACGTAGCAACCAGACCTTCCACATTGAATAAAGACAGAGAGATATGGCAGAAAGGTACAGATTTCCTACTGAAAGAACCGAAGTGGTGGCCCGCAGACCGCGGTGAAGAGACACGTTCTTTTCCAAACTGTGGGGAGGGTCCGACGAACAGAGAGAGTGCAGAATTCTTCAAGAAGCGTGGAGTGAAATCCATCACTACGCTAAAAGAAATAGACAACAAGGACATACCAAGTGATAGGATCGAACAGATCAAGAGGTTACAAAAAGAACGCTTTCCATTAGAGGTCCAGGAGATAGGATCAGATTTAAGCTGCAATCTAAGACTGTTCAAAGACATCGTTGGGATATTAAGATGCGAAGGGCGCATGAAGAATGCGGACTGGTCATTTGATAAACGATACCCAATACTGATACCTAGAGAAAGCGACTTTACCAACGACATTATAAAGAGAACATACGAAGAGAATTATGTTGGAGCTAACCACACGTTAAGCCTGATAAGAAAAAAAAATTGGATTCCACAAGGAAAAGCACAAGTATTAAAAATCATAAAGAAGTGGCCGAGGTGCGTCAAATACGGTGGACCATTTAAGTTACCACCAACCCCAGCCTTACCAGCAGAGAGAGTAAACTATAGCGCACCCTTCACTTTCATGGTAAGAGATTACATGGGCCCACTCGTAGTGAACGAAAGGGGTCCCAACAAGAGATGGATTTACCTCTTCACATGCTACGCAGTGAGGGCAATTCACTTCGAGGTGGTCAAAGACCTCTCTGCCGAAGAAGGACTATTAGCCTTGCGAAGGTTCATAGCAACAGGAGGGGTACCGACTCTTATTAGCTCCGATAACGCCCTCTACTTTAAACTAATAGCTGAAATATTATCAAAAGAATATTGCGTAAAAGAAAAGATTCGTTGGAAATTTATTCCACTAGCACCTTGCTTCAGAGGTTTCTACGAAAGACTTGTAAGAATAGTCAAGAATTGTATGAAATAATTCTACAGAAACACCTACTAAACGACTCACAGCTAGCAACAGTAATTAAAGAAATAGAAGCAGTAACAAACACACGCGCTCTTGCCAGCGTACA
This sequence comes from Xestia ashworthii, assembly GCA_950022955.1. Classification (NCBI taxonomy): domain Eukaryota; kingdom Metazoa; phylum Arthropoda; class Insecta; order Lepidoptera; family Noctuidae; genus Xestia; species Xestia ashworthii. Next base: position 11,731,659 of record OX465560.1, on the reverse strand, counting down.
TTCAGCATTGGATCAGATCTTAAAAACGGCTGATTTCCTCAACTTGGGAAAATGTATAACGATGGAAACATCCAATGCAAATTAAGAAATAATAAGAACGGTAACTAAAACCACACTACTCGTAGTGAAAGGATGGAGGAAAGCCATAATAATGATAGAGGAATTCAAAGAAATGTTTACAAACCGATACCTACCGAGCCTAACGGAAAGGTATCAACATTCTCATAAAGAACCGAGAAGTACGGTTAAGGTAGAACCTGAAATCGGTCAAGTTGTACAGATTAAAGGTGAAACAAAGAACCGAGAAGGATGGAAAGAAGAGAAGATATCATCCTTACTTAGAGGAGCAAATGGTCTGTGTAGAGTAGCTAAAATCAAAATAGGAGACAAGGATTTACCCGATCCATAGCCCACATTTACCCGCTGGAGATGGATGAGAATGAGATAACTGAATACGAGACTAATAACACATGCGACGATGCAAAGAAAGCCCTAGAAATGATGAAACTGCAATAGAAACCCCAGTTGAAATTATAAGTATTCACATGAGAGAAGAAGGGTCAGAAGATACTCAAATAAACGATAGGTCCGAGAAACAATCCGACAGCAACACTCCGGATGAAATCCCTAACTCGAAAGAGGAAACAAAACCGAGAATAAGCGCGGCCACTAAAGCTTTAGAAAAGATAAAGAGTGGACGCGCAACCTCCTAACAATACACTAGCCAAGCCTTCGGGCCGGGAGTGTCGCGTCGTGACGCGAATGTAAATAATAGAATTGACATGGCAATACCAACTCAATTGACCAACGCATCGTTACTCTGTGATGAAGGCAGAATGTTTATCTATGGTAAGGTCCACAGAGTACATTATAGTAAGATCCCGCCAAAGGGTAAGCGTCATGGCGTGGAGGCGACTATCTTTGGCGGCGTGTTATGCGGTTACAAGTAAAAGTGGAACTAACAAGTCGCTCGTCGACGGAGTGCTGTGTGAAAGCTAAGTAGAAATATCGCTAAGTAGAGCTTAGCTAAGTAGCCTTTGAGTAGTTGCTATTATTAGAGTAATTATGGCATGAGGCTAAAGTTTGTAGCTGGTGGCGGTGCTTGTAGATTATTAGATATGATGTAGAACTAGTAACGCTGTATGATCGAGCCTGTGTTTAGCTGGCCTCGTGGGTAGCACGGGGCAGATAGACAAGGCTGGCTTCTGAAAGCCATCTAGTAAAGAGCCTGTGTTTAGCTGGCTTCGTGGGTGGCACGTGGCAGATAGACAAGGCTGGCTTCTGAAAGCCATCTAGTAAAGAGCCTGTGTTTAGCTGGCTTCGTGGGTGGCACGTGGCAGATAGACAAGGCTGGCTTATGAAAGACTAAAGGCATAGAGTTGGAATGGTCGGCCATGAGGGTCGGATCCTAAGCAACTACCTAGAGCTTGGGCTGGAGAGTTCAATGGTGGGCTAAGACAGAGCCTGAACCTAAGCAACTGCTAGAGTTGGGATTCCCGGGGCAGAATAGTGCAAGGGTTGACTAAGATAGGGTCTGAACTAATGCAACTGCTAGAGCTGGGGATTCCTTGGGCAGGAGATTGCGAGGGTGGCCAAGAGAGGGTCTGAACCTAAGCAACTGCTAGAGTTGGGGATGTATGAACTAATCAACCCCTTATATCCTTAATGGTGCATGAGTGTGGCGCTAACGCTTATTTCTATTTACAGCTTGGAAGAGGTGGCATAATCACGGGCCAGATAGACCGCCCTGACCATGCTTCCTTCTCCCCGCCCGTGGTACAGAAGTAGTTAGTATCAACGGGCATTAACACCTACAGATGGTGAACAGCAGCGGCTAGCAGCTAGCTGAAGGGCGCGGCTAGAGATGGTGAACAAGCGGTTGAAGGAGGTGAAATAGGGACGAGAACAATAAAGCGAGGTACGATACTCAAAGTATTTATTACCATGATGAGATCATTATATGTATTATTCGTGCGCCTGCTTATGTAAGCGAACCTAAGGCACAACTATATTACATACCCCATATGGCTTACATAATAGAGCAGGGGCGTCACGACAGGAACATCCAGAGTATGTTGTCTAAAGAAAAGCCTCTATGGTTTGAAGCAGGCACCACGGTGCTGGAACTACTGTTTTACAGAAATACTCGAATCTTTAGGCTTCAAGACAAGCGACGCTGATCCATGCCTATATACCAAAATCTTAGGAGATAAGAAAATCTTAATAGCACTCTACGTGGACGATGGCTTAGTTGCAGCGAGTGATGAGAACCTTGCAAAGAGTTTCATCAATGACCTAGAAAAGATTTTGACGATTACTAGCAAACCAGTTTCATACTATCTCTACTTGTTCCACTCGATATTGCTTCCTTATACGTCGAAGGTTCTTTTTCAGTATCGACTAGGAATAAACTATAGTCATCCAATTTACGTGGATGTTGAAGACTACTTCTGTCCCGGAGATTATATCTTGGAACGTCTGATAGCGAAACGTCTCCCTCTAAATTCTCTTCTATCTCAACATAGGCAGGAACGGCATCTTCAAAAAGACCTTATTTGCATAAGCTTCTTGCTTAATGAAAATCGAGCCGTCCTTCATTTGTTCTATCTCTAACCCCAGATAGTATGAAACTGGTTTGCTAGTAATCGTCAAAATCTTTTCTAGGTCATTAATGAAACTCTTTGCAAGGTTCTCATCACTCGCTGCAACTAAGCCATCGTCCACGTAGAGTGCTATTAAGATTTTCTTATCTCCTAAGATTTTGGTATATAGGCATGGATCAGCGTCGCTTGTCTTGAAGCCTAAAGATTCGAGTATTTCTGTAAAACAGTAGTTCCAGCACCGTGGTGCCTGCTTCAAACCATAGAGGCTTTTCTTTAGACAACATACTCTGGATGTTCCATCTTCAAAGCCTTCTGGCTGTTTCATATAAATCTCTTCCGTTAAATTTCCATTGAGGAAAGCTGTTGCAACATCGAACTGAATAAGATGAAGTCTCTCTCTTGCTGCAATGCTGAGCAAAGATCTTATAGTTGCTAACCTCGCTACTGGGCTGAACGTTTCGTTATAGTCAAAACCTTTCTTCTGCTTAAACCCTTTTACGACTAGACGGGCTTTATACTTTTCTATTGTGCCGTCAGGGTTGGTTTTTACTCTATAAATCCATTTACATGGCAGGGCTTTTCGATTGCTCGGTAGATTCTGCAAGTCCCAAACTTGTAATCTTTTCAAAGAATCGATTTCACTGCTCATCGCTTCTAACCATCTATCTCTACTTGTTCCACTCGATATTGCTTCCTTATACGTCGAAGGTTCTTTTTCAGTATCGACTAGGAATAAACTATAGTCATCCAATTTACGTGGATGTTGAAGACTACTTCTGTCCCGGAGATTATATCTTGGAACGTCTGATAGCGAAACGTCTCCCTCTAAATTCTCTTCTATCTCAACATAGGCAGGAACGGCATCTTCAAATTGTTCTTCATTTTCACTATCTGAAAATGCGGTTTCGTCTTCTATAAACTCTATTTCTCTTTACGGCTCGATTTTCATTAAGCAAGAAGCTTATGCAAATAAGGTCTTGGAGAGATTCAATATGAAAGACTGTAACCCAGTATCAACTCCTTTACAGAAAGAAGGAACTATTGAAAAAGGGAAAGCTGACAAAGAATCACAATCATTCCCCTATAGAGAAGCAGTAGGCTCGCTCGCTTACTTGATGGTGGGCACTCGCCCTGATCTGGCTTATGCTGTAGGATTGGCTTCGAGGAGCTTAGAAAAGCCAACTTCTAGCGACTGGCGTATGGTTAAGCGCATAATGAGATATTTGAAAGGCACATTATCAAGAGGAATAATGTATGTTCATGATGCAAATTCTCCTAACCAAATAAAAGCCTACAGTGATGCTGATCATGCTGGATGCTTGAAAACAGGTCGCTCTACCACTGGAGTATTGTGTTTATTTTCAAGAGGAGCAATCTCCTGGATGAGCCAACGACAAGCTTCAGTTGCCATTAGCACTACAGAAGCTGAGCTTGTGGCAGCAAGCGAAGCGGCAAGAGAGCTAATTTGGCTAAAGAGACTGTTCAAAGACTTGAATGGCCAACAAGAAATACCAGTTTTGTTCGTGGACAACGAAGCCGCGGTGAAATTGGCACATAATCCAGAATTTCACCGTAGGACCAAACACATTCGTGTGAGGCACTTCTTCGTAAGGGAACTTGTGCTTCAAAACGACATCGTAGTCGAGAGGACGAGCTCTGCTACCCAGCTAGCAGACTTCCTTACTAAGGCCCTACCCAGACCCAGACTAGAGGACCTAGTTCAGAAATTGGGTTTGACGGATAAACCAAATGGTCTACTATCAGCTGAGGGAAAGTATTAAAGCCTCTTTGATAATCAGCTACAGCTGAAGAGACATAACTTGTCAATGTTTTCGTTTTTTGGTATGACGTTTGAGTTTTGTCTGTCACTGTTCAACTTGTCTTTTAAATACATTTTCTTCAGATATTATATTTACTTTTATTCCTATTAAAAGCCTCTCATCGTTTCTGCAAACGCTTCACCGCAAAGGTAGTACTCTGCTACAAAACTATTTTTAGTTTGCCTGAAGCACTGCGCTGCAGCCACCAAACAGTGTAAACGACACGATTTTACATGACAGTAATTTTCTACAGTGCTCAGCCCGAGACCAGTTATTGAGAAGCGGTTTCCTACCAAAATCCATAAGTAGCGAAAACGTGAACATCTATAAGCTAGAAAAATTATGAGGGTTTCGATTTGTTTGAAATGGTCAAAATAAAATGCGATATTACTTTATCGTAAATGTAAATTGTAATATATTTCACAACCAATAAACAACAAAAATGTTTTAAAACAAAAACATCATGGCGGTACTTACATCACAGATTTCAGAACACAATATAGGTACCAATAACAGATTACATCTATACTTTATTATAACAAATGTTGGAATTTATGAATATGTTGACAACATTCTTAGTAATGTATGTTTAGCATTATCTGTGTTCCGTTACCTTCAACTGACAGTGACAGCTATCACTGATTTTACTCTGGTATCGTGCTCATATACTTGTCCTTGCACTTTTGTTCGCATCCATACAATCTTTTTATATCATCATAATCGACTCTGTAAATCCTGCTAGAATATTGTTATCGCTTAATTAAAACCATTGGTGAAAGTATAACAAGTGCATTTCTTTCTTCATCGTCGTGCTATCCAATCCACTGCAGCGGTGTCTGATCCAGCCTCAACAGGTTATGGGCCCAGGAGCCCGCAGTACAGAGATAAAACGTGCTTGAGGAAGAAAAAGCTGCCATTGTGCTTTTTTGGCTGAATGCGACTACAGGTGTGAATTGAAGCGTTTGGTTGATACTGTTGACAGCGTGCTTGCAATGCCTGGTACGTCTGATGCGTGCGACGCCGACATGGAGTCGGGACCGCGTGGTACGAGTCCCGCAAACGTTAATTCATCTGCTGCTGTGACTACAGAGAGTTCACGAGGTTATAATGTTTACATACCTTTCGAAAAGTTAGATGGAGTAAGCAACTTTAACATCTGGAAATTTAATATGAAAATGTGTCTCATCATGGAGGACCTATGGTCATGCATTGAACATGCAGAGCCTGTGAATGCCGGCAAAGACTTGCGTGCACTTGCCCGCATTAGCTTGGCCCTGAAACCAACTTGCATACAATATGTTAGAAATGCAAAAACAGCTAAGCAGGCCTGGGACAACTTGAGTACAGTTTTTGAAGACAAAGGTTTTTGTAGACGTGTCACACTTTTGAGAAAACTACACCGTGCTAATTATGAAGATTTTAATAATATGGACACCTACATTGAACATATCATGACCCTCGTGCAGCAACTATCAGACATAGGTCGCACTATAGAGGATGCTGAAGTTGCAGAGTTGATGTTGAGTGGACTTCCACAGGAATTTGATATAATAGTCTCGAGCCTTGAGGCTGTAGCAGTTACTGGCACTATATCAAGTGAACTAGTCAGGACTAGGCTGCTACAAGAAGAACACCGGAGGAAGCGTACTGATAAACCTGAAGACCTAGCCCTCTTATCTAAGCAACAACATAAGAAGCAAATTATATGTCACTACTGTCATCGTCCAGGGCATATAAAGGCGAAATGTTTCAAACTTAAAAAGGCGAAGAAAACAAGTGAAAATGAAACAGTGTTAGTTGCTGGATGTTTTGGTGTTTTTTACAGCTCAGACTGGATTGTGGATTCTGGGGCGAGTACCCATATGTGTAAGGACCTGAAGTGGTTTAATAAGTTAGAAAAATGTAACAAAAAGGTACAAGTTGCTGATGGTAATTCCCTGTCATGTTTAGGTTATGGTGACGTTTGTATTCCTATGAAAAATAACAAGACACAAATTGTAACAGATGTTTTATATATACCTGACCTCTCAAGTAATTTAATAAGTGTTAGTAAATTGACTGAGAAGGCTTTATCTGTTAGTTTTAATAAAAGTAAATGTTATGTTTTCAAAGGGGAATCTTTAATAGTAACTGCCACCAGTCATAGGGGAATTTATTTATTGGACAATGTGCGTGGTTGTTTTAAGTCTGATTTACAGGTGCAGTCAGATGTAGCTTTGAATGGTGTGGAGAATGTGTCAAAGCCACAAAGTTTGCTAGACACTGAGGTTGCCACAGTTTCAACTGAGTTATGGCACAGGCGACTTGGACATTTAAGTCATCGTGGGGTGAGTATTCTCTGTGACATTGCTATTGGTGTTAATCTTCAGCCATCTCATCATGATGCGGTCACTAACAAGTGTGTGTCATGTGTTGAGGGGAAGCAAGCAGTGCAAAGTTTTCCTAGGGGTAAAGCTAAACGTGCCAAGCAATTATTGGAGCTCATCCATTCGGATGTTTGTGGTCCTATGCCTGTTAACAGTTTAGGTGGTTCGAGATATCTGTTAACTTTTACAGATGATTTCTCTAGAAAAACACACGGCTACTTAATCACGCGTAAGTCAGAGGTTTTGTCCAAGTTTAAGATTTTTAAAGCAACAGTTGAGAAACAAACTGGTTATTCTATTAAAAGTCTGCGTACTGATAGAGGTGGAGAGTATTGCAGTGCTGACTTCTCCAGATATTTACAATCTGAAGGTATTATTCATCAAACTACAGCTCCCTATAGCCCTTCACAAAATGGTGTCTCCGAGAGGCTAAACCGCACACTCCTTGAGAGGACCCGCTGTATGCTTCTTGAAGCAAATCTTCCTAAAGAGTACTGGGGAGAAGCCATTGCTACTGCAATCTATTTAAAGAACAGAAGTCCTACAGCGGCAGTTCCTAATAAAACTCCTGAAGAAGTATGGACAGGTCACAAAGTGAACCTGAGCCATCTGCGTGTGTTTGGTTGCTGTGCTTTGACACTAATTCCTGAGATTAAAAGACATAAACTTGATTCAAAGTCAAAACATTGTATTTTTGTTGGGTATTGCGAGAATACCAAAGGTTATAGGTTAATTTATCCTTCTAAACCAAAGCAGCTTATTGTGTCTAGAAATGTAATATTCTTTGAGAACCAGTTTATAAACCACAGTATTATTAATGAGTCACAAAATGTTTGCAATTCTGATTTTATCTATAATAACATTAACATGCAAAGCAAGTTATGTAACCAGAATAATTGCAATATAGACATGCAAAGCAAGTCTGTGAATATAATAAGTAATGACAATTTAATTGATAATCAAAATAATAATGACATTGATAATAATAATATAAATTGTAATGAGAATTTAATTGAAGACAATTTAGTATCTCCAATATTAAGTGAGCCTTCCTTCCAGAGTGCTGAGGAGACTGCTGAGGGAGATAGTGAGGAACAAGATACCACTGTGATGAACGAAACAGTCGTTCGAGGGGAAGATTTACCCCAACAGGTTTTTGGTGACGTATGCGAGCGACCTGTTCGTTCCACACGTAATAAGAAGCCTATAAGGTATGCTGACTATGATCTGTCTGACTTATCGGATGTATCTTTTTTTGTAAATACTTGCGTTTATGATGTGCCTCAATCCTATGACGAAGCATTGTTAAGCCCTAAGAAAGATCAGTGGCTAGCTGCTATGCAAGAAGAATATAATTCTCTTATGAAAAACAATGTATGGCAAATAGTTGAAAGACCAAGTGATTGTAACGTAGTTGGCTGTAAATGGGTATATAAGATAAAATCTGATGATTCAGGCAACTATACAAAATATAAGGCTCGTCTAGTTGCAAGGGGTTTTAGCCAAAAGCCTAACATTGATTATACAGATACCTTCTCACCAGTTGTAAGACACACTACTTTAAGAATTTTATTTTGCATTGCTAATGAATTAAATATGGACATGGAACACATAGATATAAATACAGCATTTTTACATAGTAACCTTGATGAAAATATTTATATGGAACAACCAGTAGGATTTTCATGTGAAAAGACAAAAGTCTGTCTATTAAATAAAAGTTTGTACGGCCTTAAACAGGCAAGTAGATTGTGGAATAACTGTGTTTACACTTTACTGACTAATAACGGTTATATACAAAGCAAATGTGAACCATGTGTCTATATCAAGAAAGATTTTAAACATTTAACTTTGATAGCTCTTTATGTTGACGATTAGTTTTCACCAATAGTACTAAGGAAAAGGAAATATTATTTAAGCTGTTAAAAACTGAATTTAGTTGTAAAAGTCTAGGTACTCTAAAGAATTGTTTGGGTATTAAAGTTCATAGAGATAGAAATAATGGCATTTTAATGTTTGATCAATCTGAATATATTAGAAAGATATTAGATCGTTTTGGAATGGCTAATTGTAAAAGTGTATCAACGCCTATGACTGTAGAAAAACTTCAGAAATCTGAAAATTGTGACATTCTGACAGATAGTACCTATCCTTATAGAGAGCTGATTGGATGCTTGATGTATTTGTCTGTATGTTCAAGACCAGACATCACATATGCTTTAAATAGTCTGAGTCAATTTAATACAGCCTTCACCGGACGTCATTGGTTGGCTGCAAAAAGAATTTTGAGATATTTGAGTGGTACAATAAATCGAAAACTGGTATTTGTTAAGTCTGGTAGCTTCAATGTATCAGTGTTTGCAGATGCAGATTGGGCCAATGATGTTGTGGACAGGCGGTCTTATAGTGGCTTTGTTGTTAAGATTGGTGCCTCAACCATATGTTGGGAGTCACGTAAGCAACGATGTGTTGCACTTTCGACTACTGAAGCTGAATATTTGGCCTTAAGTGATTCATGCAAGGAAGTATGCTTTGTTAGAAATTTATTAAATGAAATTTTTGATAAACACTATAATTGTAGAATCTTTAGTGACAATCAAAGTGCACTTACATTGCTTGAAACAAAAGAATATTGCCACAGGAAGACCAAACATATTGATTTGCGCTACCACTATGTAAGGGACATGGTAAAGGAGAAGAATATTGTCATAAGCTATTTACCTACTGATAAAATGGTGGCTGACCTATTTACAAAACCTTTATCAGGTTCTAAACACTTAGGTTTTGTTAATGACTTAGGTTTAAGAGATGTATCGTAGGTCTGTAAGTTAGTTTATGAGGCAGGTGTAAGCATTCCGTTGTGTGTACCTAGTTATGTTGTCATGCTAGACATAAAGTCTAAAATAAGTAGAGTGGAATTAACTTGAAGTGTTAATTTATTGTATTGTCTACATTATAATTTATGTTACGCATGAGGGGAAGTGTTGGAATTTATGAATATGTTGACAACATTCTTAGTAATGTATGTTTAGCATTATCTGTGTTCCGTTACCTTCAACTGACAGTGACAGCTATCACTGATTTTACTCTGGTATCGTGCTCATATACTTGTCCTTGCACTTTTGTTCGCATCCATACAATCTTTTTATATCATCATAATCGACTCTGTAAATCCTGCTAGAATATTGTTATCGCTTAATTAAAACCATTGGTGAAAGTATAACAAGTGCATTTCTTTCTTCATCGTCGTGCTATCCAATCCACTGCAGCGGTGTCTGATCCAGCCTCAACAACAAATACATATCAATCAGCAGGCATTTAAAAACATTTTTTCCCTCTTTGCTGCAGATAATGCAAAACATACTGAGTACTTATCATGAAAAAAAAAGAAGTACTTATCTTAATTCATTACAAAAAAAAATTTTTTTTTGCTTGTATGACACATGATTTTAAACCAAGCTTTTTCGTTTACAAAAATTCCACACAACATAAATTATGTAACAGCCCCACGATCCGCTACGGTGGTAGTAAATAGAATCAGCTTGAGTTGGTTTGAAAGAGACTCAATGAACGCGACACTGAAGTCATTCGCTTCGAATATGACGGTGATGAAGGTGATGTAGGTCAGTTGACGGCAAAGCAACTTTGCCGCCACCGCACCGCATCGTGTGGCCCCCATCTTACAAAACAATCACAAGACACTAGCGCCACTCCACAAAAGTTTTCATCATCTAACAACCTCACTGTACCCCAAAATATTTTTGTCCATCAACAAGTCGTCAAAAACATGCTGCAATTTATTTATAGTTTTAAATCTATCTTCACCGTTCACACATTCACTTAGTAACTTGTATAAATGAGGTTTAGATGAGTTAACCTCTTTTGGTATAGGGTATAAGTATGGATCTTCTTCGCCTGCTAAAATGTAGCAGGCAGCCCAAATGTTATGGTCACTGAGGTGATGTTTGCACATCCTGTCTATGGAGAATGAGAAACCAGTGCCCATGGCTTCTCTACCGTAGCGTTTATACCAGTCAGGTAGGTCTGCCTTGGGCGATATGTGCTTGTCTAAGATGATTATGTCTTCAAGATCCACAAAGGTGATGTCATCTTTTTCGTTGGCCACTATGTTGTCCAGTGACCAGTCCATGAGGTAGAAACGGTATCTGAAATGGATGTAAGCTTAAGTTAAATTTGGTTAAATCTTATCCAGAAGCATAGAATCACATCGGGAATGGAATGGTACCGATAAATGCATGGAAAAGATTGATTTTGTGCTGCTAGATGAGGTAAAATAATAAAATAAATATCGCTGGACATTACACACAGCGCCGTCTAGTGCCACACTAAGCAAGGCTTGTGTCGTGGTCACCAGACAGTTGATATACTATTATACTTCATATTATATACTTTTTGTTTGTAAATACATACTTATTATACATATAAACTGTCGTCGTACGAACTTGTTCAAGTCGGTCGTGTTGCTAAACGTTCCACAAGGAAAAATTGTAAAAGTGAACAAAAAGTGCATAATACAACTAGAAACTTATACAGTGACATACAGTGGTTCGCGCCCAATCGATCAATACCAATATTAACTGTGTAACGTGAAAATAAGTGCAAAAAAACATACAAAAACTTCATTACGAATCTGTTAAAATTCAAACTTTTTATGTGCAGTGCCCACGGCAAACAAAAGACTGGACTTTGAACCCATTAGCGCTTCTACTCGTAAACAATTTAACTGGAATAATCCTCACCATACAACTACGTTTTTAAGTACGTTGCGTATTAGCGCTTGTAGCTCCTACAAAAACAGTGAGACTGTCGTGGTGATAGTCTCGAGTTCAAACCCAAGTGACGAGACTTTACTTTTTGTATTTTATTTTCTTTTCTCTGTTGCTGTTTACATTACCATCGGAAATCAATGTCTCAAAACAGTGTTTCCTCTCCAGAAACAAGCACCAGTATTAATTTTAGCCATGCTCAGTCCGAGCCTGACATGCAGAAGGCACTGTCTGACTCGCCCGGCATCGCCTCAAGTCGTCCGAAACGTCCACGCATAGACACCTCCCCCGACATGGAACACGTGACTAAGCCATTGGCTGAGGAATTTCTGCAGACCATTCGCCGAGAAATAAGAGATGTTATGTCAACTGAGATTTCAAAATCCATAAAATCTTCTATTGCGGAGGAACTTGGGAATTTAAAGGAGGCTATGTCGCTCATCCGCAAACTCGAAGACTCAGTTCAATTTATGAGTGACGAGTTCGATCATGTAAAAAACGAACTTCAAGACTATAAGGAGGCCAACCAACGCGTTCTAAAAGAAAATGAGCTTCTTAAGCATACTGTGTCAGACTTGTCCATTAGAGTAAACCTTCTGGAACAAAACACTCGTCAACAGAATGTTGAAATCAACGGCGTGCCTGAAAACAAATCTGAGAATTTGATTAGTACTGTTGTGCAGCTGGGAAAGGCCGTTTCAAGCACACTAAAAGAAAACTGCATTATATCCGCCGTTCGTGTCCGGAAACTAGACCCGCAAAGCACTTCTCCGCGGGCAATCATTGTAAAGATGAATAGTACATCAACTCGTGATGAAATCTTAGCGTCCGTTATGAACTATAATAAAATACACCCAGACAACAAGCTGAACTCCCATCTCATAGGATATGGTGGCGCGAAAAAACCTATATTTGTGTCCGAACACCTCTCGCCACTCAATAAACAGATTCACGCAGCTACTAGGAAAGCTGCTCGTGCCAAAGAATACAAGTATGTATGGGTCCGTGACGGGCGAATCCTTGTTAGAAAAGCCGATGGCATACAAGCCAAACAAGTGCGGAGCCTCGAAGCTGTCGAATTGCTTTAACAAACACATAGCCTAAATAAGAAACAAATGGTACATTGCCTTTGATTTTAAAACTCCCATTCAGGATCTACTACCAAAACTTTAGAGGAATAAGAACCAAACTGAGAAACATTATGCTTGCAGTACAAAACCATGAATATGACGTTATTATTGCAACAGAAACTTGGCTCGATGATGCAATAAATGACGGCGAGATATTGGACTCTAGATATAAAATATATCGTAGAGATAGATCATCAACTCTTCTGGGACATAAAAAGGGTGGAGGCGTGCTTATCGCTGTATTGAAGTCGATCGGTAGTATCCGCATGGCAAAATGGGAAACTGACTCTGAAAATTTGTGGCTGAGACTCATGACTACAGTAGGAAAAAGGACGCAATACTTGAACATCTGTGCAGTGTACTTGCCTCCACCCGCACAAGTACAAACACTGGACACGTTCTTGGATAAGGTTACCTCTGTGATTGATTCAACGGGCAGTCATACACTCATAGCTGGAGACTTTAACCTGGGATTCATCAAGTGGGAGCTGGATAACACTAACCCCCAGTCTGCAAGTATGTCCGCAAGTAATTATAATAACTCGTTAGGCTACTCTTTTGTTGACTGTTTATCTCTTAATAGCTTACAACAGCTGAATCATGTAAAAAATCATCAATGTAAATCTCTAGACCTAATATTATCTAACTTTCACGGTGTACTTGTCGATGAATGTACTGAACCATTGTCAACAATTGACCCTTACCATCCCCCCCTATGTATTGAGATTACTGGTGCTTCGCCATCATTTCTAAAGTGTAAGCTCTCTGCAAAGTTTAACTTCCGCAAAGCAAACTATCAAATAATTAACGAGAGATTAAATCAAGTCAATTGGATTAAAAACTTTGCCCAATGTCAGGATGCCAACGCTATGGTAGAAGAGCTCTATAAGATATTGGACGACATCATAAGTTCACTTGTGCCAAAATCCAAAATAAAATGCAATAAATACCCCATATGGTTCCCTAAAAGTCTTATACGCATTTTGAACGAAAAGGAAAAACTCAGAAAACGATACAAAAAGTATAAAAACCCCCGTGACGAGTATGAATATAAATTATTGAGCCAGAGAGCCAATCAACTTATCAAAAGTAGTTATGATAATTTCTCTAAAAAGATGGAGGAGGGCATAACCCATAATCCCAAACTCTTCTGGTCCTTCGTCAAAGCAAAAAAATCATGCTCAAGTGAAATGCCGTCGGAACTGAAGTTGGACACTGAGGTGGCGACTTCAGGCGACGACGTCTGCGATCTTTTTGCGCGTCACTTTTCGTCGACATTTACTCAATCGGGCGACTTACATTCTGAACATCATTCCGATGACGCGCAGATCTACTCTTGCAACACGTTAGGCAGCGTTACTTTCTCGGAAAAAGACGTAATCAGAGCACTGAGAAAGCTTAATGTATGTAAAGGTGCAGGCCCAGATGGTCTACCACCTATATTTGTCAAAAGATGTGCAGTCAGTCTGTCTCTTCCACTCAAATTAATATTCAACCACTCTATTAAAAGTTCTCAATTTCCTGATAAGTGGAAGCTAGCAAATGTAGTGCCCATTTTTAAGAAGGGGGAGGCTGACGACGTGAAGAATTACCGACCTATCTCTATTTTGTCTATATTTTCTAAAGTTTTCGAATCTCTCGTGTGCCCTATTTTAACTGCTCATTCCAAAATAGAGATGGCTCCACAACAACATGGTTTTTGCGCTCAGAAATCCACAACGACCAACTTAGTTCTCTATGTTAATGACCTTTGCAAATTAGTGGACTCACGCAAGCAAGTCGACTCTATTTACACCGACTTTAGCAGTGCGTTCGACAAAGTAGACCACAAAATATTGCTGCAAAAGCTGTCAAACCTCGGCATATTTGGTCAACTTTGGCTGTGGTTTAAATCTTATCTGACCGACAGAACACAAAGAGTTGTAGTGAAGGGTCATCAGTCTCTACCTTACGCTTCAACATCCGGAGTCCCCCAAGGTTCCCATTTGGGCCCAATACTGTTTATTATATTTGTCAACGATATAGTAAACAGTATCAAACACAGTACCTGTTCCATCTTCGCAGATGACTTGAAATTATATCGGGTCATTGACTCAAGTACGGACATTGCACTACTCCAGGAAGATCTCAACTCTGTAAGTAGTTGGTTTACTAAAAATCACATGTTTCTTAATGCTGATAAGTGTAACCATATAACATTTACAAAAAAACACTCCACGCTTTCTTCTTCATACTCGCTCAATGGAAGAGTACTTCAAAAAGTCGTCAAAATCAGAGACTTGGGTGTTCTCCTTGACAGTAAGCTTACCTTCATACCTCATATTGACTCTATTGTATATTGTATATTGTTTCTAGGGCTACTAAAACACTGGGATTCATAAAAAGGACCTGTTACGATTTTAAAACAGTCCAAACCTTAACAGTACTCTATAATTCCCTTGTACGGACTGTTTTGGAATACGCATCACCTGTTTGGAATCCAACTTATGGTTCACACGTAAATCGTATAGAACGGGTTCAAAAAAGCTTTACTCGCTATTTGCGGTACAAATCTAAGAGCAGGGGGTCTAAAAAGGCCACTTTATCAGAATCATAATTTGAATCACGTTAAAATTTAAAATTCTTAAAATGTACTTTATGGTTATGATAATAAGGTCCATTTTACCAATTTAATTTTTTTAAGATGATTCAAATTGTGATTCTTCTAAAGCGGCCATTTTAGGCCCGCTGTCCTCTGGACGCTGATTACTTTCAAAGACTAAGTCATTTCAAAATGATAACTTTAAAACAGCGAAGGCATATTAACGACATGATCTTGCTTCACAAAATTATTAATGGATCCATTCAAGTTCCGAAGCTTCTCGTCGAAATAAATGTATCTGTCCCTCGCCATAGTACACCCAGATCTGAACGCATCCTGGATGTGTTCACTCCGTGCCCAACAAGAACTAACCTCGGACATTCGGCACCAATGAACAGGTTGATGAGAACGTACAATGAGCTCCATACACGTTCCAATAGCATTGACATCTTCGCCAACAAACTATTGCAATTTCGAAAACAATTGTTTTTGACTCACAGTGGCCATGGTTAATATTTGTATTAGTTTATTTTATTTTATTTTATTACTTAAACACTAATTACTTAGTTACGCATGTTACATAGTTTGTTTGTGTATGTTAAATAGTTTATAATTTCCAAGTTAATATTATTACTTACATATTAGTTATAGTCATTGATTGTGTTATTCCTTAGAGCAACAAATTAGATTTAGCTGTTTCTTCTCTTTTCTTAATTTTTAGTTTTCGTGTACCTAGTTTTTTTTGTATTTGTGCTTAAAGTACTTTTAAGTAATATTTTAAAACTTGAAATCCATATGTGAGTGCTGTGCACACCTGTAAGTGACAAATTCACTCTAGATTTTAAGTTAAAATTGTTAAATTACCACAAAGAATGTATTAGTGGATAAGTCGTTGGAGTGCCATAATTAAATAAATAAATAAATAAATATAAACATCCATGACTCTGAAACAAATGTCCATGCTCATCACACAAACATTTGCTCCTACCGGGATTCGAACCCGGGACCCTAAGAACGTAAGGCAGCCACACTACCGCTGCGCCATTCGGGTCGGTAAACCCATCGGGGCTCGGGCGACGATGACGTTCATCACCGCGCCTCTAAGTTGTGTATCGACAGGCGGCGTTGCCAGCCCGCCGGCACGCCGCCGCCGCCACTGCCACCATCTGAACTTTTTTCATTGTTTTGAACTGTAATCCTTTCTGGCAGAGATACTGAAGCTGCGTGGCAACACTGGCAACGTCGCAGCGGTGTGGTGAAAATGTTACTGGACCATATCAAGTATCATTTTAAAAGAATTTTAGATTGACAGTGTTTTGAACTTTATGGTCTACTCATCATGTGCCTTGCCTTTTCCCAACTATGTTGTGGTCGGCTTCCGGTCTAACCGGCTGCAGCTGAATACCAGTATTTTACATGGAGTGACTGCCTATCTGACCTCCACAACCCAGACTTTTGGGGCCACTGACTACCTGTAACGACTGTCAAAGATGGACAAATGACAGCCGGGACCAATGGCTAAATGTGCTTTCCGAGGCACGGAGGAAACTCGGTATGTAAGGGTGGTCACCCATCCACAGACCAACCTAGGCAGGCATGGCTTAACCTAAAGATCAACCAGAGCGGCTGATATTATTTAACCAGAAGCTCCTCCTTTATGGTCTACTAATAAAGATAAAAATAAAGTGGTCCCAAACAAAGGGTTGGGTTAGGTCCTACTGCTATAAACTAAGCTTTAATAAAAATTGAGCACTACTGTGTTCATTTCTTTTTGCAGGCCTGCTGGTAGATGTCTATTTTATATTAGCTATGCTTATTTTGTGTTACTCTAAGTTCTCTTGTGTACATTTTTTATTTTTTATTTAGCCTGTACTGTCTCACTGCTGGGCAAAGGCCTCCCCCAATTCCTTCCATGTGCTCTTTTCCTGTGCCGCCTCGTACCAACCCTCGTGATGCGCGTCCAAATCGTCTCGCCACCTTTTTCTGGGTCGGCCTCGGCGGCGCTGTCCGTCTTCCGGCAACCATCGTGTGGAGACCTTTGCCCAGCGGACATCGTGCATGCGACTGACGTGACCCGCCCAATCCCATTTTAGCCTAGCAGCCTTCATGCCAACGTCCACTATGCCCGTTTTGGAACGCAGCGTGGTGTTTCGAACCCTATCTTGTCTTTTGACTTTGTGTACATTAATGATAAAATAAATTAAGATATTTACCTGTCATGTTTAAAAGTGAAGTCCATAGCAGCATCAAGAATTTTCTTAGCCAACTTAAGTTTCCGATGCCAAGAGATCTGTGTCAGAGTTGATAGGGGTTCACCTTCATGGGCGACCACCTCTAGTCGGCCACAAACACCTCCATATGCAGGTACGGGCCAGCCACCAAGTTTTGATATTACCTGAAGAGGTCAAGACATGATAAATATTCAGCAATGCCTGTTTGATTCTTTACATCAATACTAATATCATAAATGCAAAAGTAACTCTGTTTGTTTGTATGTTAGCTCTTATGACGTAATGGCTCAGCATATTTTGATAAAATTAGACATTTAGCTGAACCATGACTGTCATTAGGACCTGTAGTATGTTCCTGAGATAAACAAATTAAAGAACATCCATTCATCCACACAAACTTCAACATTTATAATAGTAAGAAAATGTCTAGCTGATATATTCATAGGTGGGAGTTGTGCACTGTCCCATGAAAATTATTTAACAATTCCTAAATTGAAATTGATGATTTGAAGTAGTTGTTACAAAATGTATTGACTGGCATTGTATGTATACTACATATTTTTACTTTTTTTGCTTAGCAAATCAATGACAAGTTCGAGCTTCTGCATGCAGTTTGGTCCATACCTTCCCATCCATTTCTCCTTGTTTCTGGTCTATAAACTAGTCTAACAATAGTTGAATCAGTAACTTACCTGTAGTACAATTGGTTCGGGGTTGAGACTCAACATTGTGAAAATGTTTACCATATCAACTTGGTCCCTTCTACTATTTAACATGGGCAAGATGAAGTCAAACAAACTGTATGCATACGGACACATAACCAGACCTTTCCGAGGACTCAGATCTGGCGTCGTCAAATTATACTCCACAAGTTTAATTAATTTGTCATCAATACTAGAAATATTGAGCAAATCCATTGGCCTACAATTCCATTTCAGATTAAATATCGCACACAGATTGTCATCAAAAGATTTTAGCTCTGAATTATGAGCTAATTTCTTCAAAACAACTCTTCGATTCGACTTTGTGTAACCGTAGTAAACGTTTTTAGCGTTGAAGAAACTAGACAAAGTGGTTGATGATTCTAAAGTTATTTGGTCGGAATACAGCTCTGGACATAAAGAGAGTCCGTAACAAGCCGGACAACGGTTCCAGTTAGATAACAACATCACTCTAGAAGACTTCCAGTCACCAAATACAAAGAGAGAGACATAGAAAGAAACGAAAAAGATGGTCAATAACACAATGGCTCTCTTAAAAAATCCGCGTCGCAGCATCATGTTTTCGTAAATTTTGTCGTACATGACACATGTGACCAAATTAAAATAGTACAAAGAAAATTACCTAACAAAACATGAATATTATAAAATGTGAAATGTGTTTTTGCGGAAAATATTTCAAAAATATAATTTTCCTGTCAATCGCTGACAAACATTTTGTTTTTTTGTTAGTTTTGATTTGACGATGACGTTGACGTTTACACTTTTACAGATGAAATAATGGGTGCATTCCGAGATACGATATAATCACTAACAGCGTTCACAGCAATATTTTGCGTTCCGTTTTTGTGTTCACGATTATGACAGCTAAGATCTGTCATTAGGTCATTTGACACCGCTCACGGTGATATTTCTTTGGGGCATGGTCGGTGTAATCGCAAGATGGCGCGTGTCATGACGTCATCCAACGACCATACAGCCTCTAGACTCCTAATAACAGGCGACCGATGTCTGTCAACACATAAGGGGTATAAATCTTATAGCCGTCGTCACTCACCGAGTTCGAATTAGTTTCGACCACTCCTGTGAGCCGCAAACACTTCCGCATTACTCCTTTAAAAAATCGAGAAAATAGACATAATATGGCCCCGTGTATAATACGTTGGTGTGATAAAGAAAGCCGGACTTCAAGTTTCCTGAAAGACCGTATCACATTTCATCGGTAATTTAAAAGTTCCATAATCTAAATTAGATTAAATTTCTGACAATATTTATCGGAGTTCATCTTATACTGGACATACTTGATGTCTTTTATGATTGCGTCCCTTTCTTTTGAAAGTAATTTTTTCTCTATCTCTTTTCCTCGATGTTACGTTAGCATAATTAGTGATGTTCCAAATCGTACGACCACCTCTGTTGTCGATAAAGCAAAAAATAAAACCTATAACTATTTATTTATGCAAAAATTATATTTTTAATAATTAAAAATTGCAACATTTATTTATTTATTAATATGTTCACGTCATTTTACCGAAGATTGTTTTATCCCTATGAAAAACCGTCGCCGCCTACTAAGTTCATATAAGTTCAGATATTTTACCTACATGATTCAATCGTAATTAGAATAAAGAAGGTAATTTAATGCAAGTAAAGTATGTAAAACATATTTTATTATGCCCACAGTTAAAAAATATCGATACTTTCTTGTTTGATTTAAAACTGTCCCATCCCTAGTGAAATGCAATGACCTTGAATTGGCCAATCAAAAAGCAGTACCCCATCCCCCTCGCGTACCTCGTACCTCAGCGAGTTGACAGAATAGTTTTCGTGCGTTAGATCGTGTATTAGGCGTCTATAGGCTGTATGGTCGTTGACGTCATCTATGACGACTCAAGGAACATCGATATCGCGCTTGTGATCGCGCTCAATGTAACTCGGAACGGGTTTATGGACGCTCATAGCGTTTACACCCTATCTCGGAACGCACTGTAGATGTTACAAAATGTTACGACTTTTATTTTTTTCGTTTAGTTAAAAATCTTTTAAAAATCGAAGAAATTTTACATTTAAAATAAAGTGATGTAAACCATTTAAAACAGTTTTTTAAATTTTGATTTGATTTTACTATTACTAGTAGTAAGTTTTGGAACGCGACCGAAGGTGTCAACGACTCAACGCTAGCTGACACCTTTGGTCGCGCTGCTAGCTGTCATATCAAACTGTCAAATTGTTAAGCAATTTTGCGAATCGCTGACGATTCAATGAAAAAATAAAGCAAAACAAAGCGTAATTCGATAATTGATGGCGCGGAAAGTATTTCGTAACTGAACCAGTATTATTTTCATGTCAAGTTTAACTTTAGTGAACGTGATAGTATTGTGTTTACATAGACTGTGATCAGCTGTTTTTAAAAATGGGTTTTATTTCATATTTTATGGATAATTATACGGCCAGTATTTACGATATATTCGGTGAGTGGTGTTTTTATATTGACCTTGTACTTTATCGATTATAATAAGTACCTATAGTTTTAATACCATCCTGTTTCTGGGTGCATCTTCCTCATAGTTCAAGTTTACTCAAAGGTCTTCTTGTTCTATGTTCTGAGTATTATTTTTAAAGCATATACTGCATTTTATATACATGACTCTTGCACTTTATTAACTATGCATAACTTATGATGATATAGTCTAACATTTTTACAAATAATTGCATCATACCTATTTTATTCATAATGGTTCTCCTCTCATTGAGAGGAGGCCTGTGTCCCAGCAGTGGGGACATTAATAGGCTGATGATGATGATGATGATGGTTCTCATGCAGTTGGTTTCAATGGAGGTTTTTTAAATCATATTCATTATTATCTCTCTCTTTTTTTTAATTTAGATACATAACTTTAAAAAGAGAACATTAATGCTATGTTCAGGTTGGTGTGGTATGGTAGGTATGTTGTGTGGCTTCTTTACATCAGTATATTATAGGTAATAAAATGGGACAGTAGGTCATGTATCCAAACACCTTTAATTTTGACTCAGGTATATACATAAAGAACAAAGCTAACATTATACTTAATCCATGTAACAAATAATTAACAAAATACTTGCTTTGGTGAAGTAATACAATGTGAGGGAACCAGCATGCCAGAGAGATATTTCTTGTGGGCTTGTTAAGCCAAGTCAAAAAAAAAACAAAATACACACATTTTATCCAAAACGTAACTTATCAGTTTGTATATATCTCCCAGCCAGTTTTACAATGAATATGCAAAATTGATATTGAATTTTGTAATCACGGCGGAAACTCGGTATCATCTACTGGATGGTCACCGACCCACAGGCTAACCTTGGCAAGCATGGCTTAACATTGAAGATCAACCTGTCTGTTATTATTTAGCCTCAAGTTCCCAACCAAACACTACGAGTATAATATTAATCCTGTAACAAATAAATAAACAACAGAATACAATTTCTAAATCTTTTAACTAAAGTTATCAATCTTATCAGTTTGCAAATGCTTATTAGCCTTATTAGGCTAGATTGTAATATAAATAAAAAAACGTTAAAAAAAAAAAGTTTGCATATCAAACATATATCCTACCTATATCAGTTATTGTTACATGTAATGTGTCAAATTGATAAAGGATGTTGTAAGCCTTCGATGCATTGTGTATGAAATAAAGAGCTCAATAAGCTGATGAACCAAGCTTCTATACTACATAGTACAAGAGTTGCTTCTCATGTCTATCTTTTTGTCCATTTGGATTTTCAAAACTAGCTTCATTTTATTCCATTTTCACCATAATTAAGAATTTATTGCATTAAACACATAGTCCTTTCGGAACCATTAAGAGGCCTGCGAAGCATGCGAGTTTCATACAAACGTAATACCAAAATAATTTGTAAATCAAACATATTCTCAAGGTAGTGTGTATTTATTTTGATTGGATTACATAATATCTAGGTTCCCAAATAAATATTTTGAATGGAAATTGATTTAAACAAGAGTTATGAGAAAAATAAGTTTTCTATAGAAATTTTAAATTCCTCATATCTCGTCTAAATAGCATTGTTCTTTCAAAATATTTATTTGGGAACCTAGATATTATGTAATCCAATCGAAATAAATACACACTTCCTTAAGAAAATGTTTGGTTTACGAATAATTTTGGTATTACGTTTGTATGAACGACGCACGCTCCGCCGGCACCTTAAAGTCTTTCTTCTTATCAATACAATCTAAATTGTGTCAGCCCGGAGCTGAACCATGAGTTTGACACCCTAAGTAGCGTCCATCAGTTCCTTTAAGGAACAACAGGACATGCAGGACACAAGATTAAGTGCCCCATTGTTTGCTGAACAGCTGCGGCTTGAAGGGCCATTTTATGTAAGGTCTTTTAGTAGGCACCTTAAACTTGCAAAATTAGTTGTAAGTGGCAGTTAATTGCACCACATTTACATTTATAGTACACAGAGTCATTAATGAATCTCCTGCAGCCAACCTGGAGTCAATTTAAAGACTTCCAGGTCAGCCATGTCAATCTATAATTTGTTATATATTCACTGTAGGCCATAGACTAGTTCTCACAGAAACAGTGATCATGGTGTGACTACAGAAAAAAATCCTAAAATGAAAATTAATTCTGAAGTGGAAACCACATCAAAATCTCTAGACATAAAGCGGCTGATACTTACTGGGATTATTTATTTGTAAGTATTCCAAGTTTAAATATATGTATAAATCAAAAAAGACAATCCAACTGACATCCAATTTGAACTAAAGAAAACAACAAAGGCCAGGATTAACATATTAAAACGCCTCAGTATTGTTTTCTTCATTGCCAGTAGTGAATGTTACAGTTAACTGACTTTACAAATTATTCCATTTATTTATAAACAGTATGTTTACCGTTATCAAGGAGCTCGTGGCTAAATACTAACAGCAACTCGGGTCAATCTTTAGGTTAAGCCGTGCTTGCCTAGGTTGGTCTGTGGATGGGGGACCACCCTTACATACCGGGTTTCCTCCGTGCCTCGGAAAGCACGTTAAGCTGCTGGTCCCGGCTGTCATTTGTCCATCTTTGACAGTTGTTACATGCAGTCAGTGGCCCAAAAAGTCTAACAACCAGTCTTACCTAGTGGTATCATATTACTCAGTATTAACTGGGTTGTGGAGGTCAGATAGGCAGTCGCTCCATGTAAAATACGAGTATTCAGCTGCATCAGGTTAGACTGGAAGCTGACCCCAACATAGTTGAGAAAAGGCTAGGCAGCGGAGCGAGACGGAATGGGAAGCCGTCACCTCCTTCTGCGAAGCAGTCATGCTAGCGAAGGAGGTGGCGGAACGAGAGAGGGAGAGAGCCTCTCTTCCCAGCCGCCGCGGGAGACGCACCGGGCGTCGGGGGCCACGTGGTGGCTACCGGCCACCGTAGATGCGGGCCTGTGGACGGTTAGCTATGGGCTAGCTAGCCGTCCGTCCGTCTAATGACGACAGGCCGTGTCGACGGCGCGTTCGTGTTCCACGCGCGCCTCTAAGAGATGTCAGCATAAGGGGAGGGGCCCGCAAAGGCCGAAGCCTGCCGGGGTTGCGGGACTGTGCGAAAGAGATACCGCGGCCCCGGAACGTAAAGGGCGAGGAAGGAACATGGATGTTCACAGTCTGACACTCCCTCCCACTCCGCCCAGATTAGGAGAAGTCATTTGATGATTTCCCGTCCGAAAAAAAAAACAACAAAAATATAAAGGGGCCCTAAAATCCATATTATTCTGCTGAAGCGGCCATATTAGTTCCCCAGTTTGTTTTCGTATAATTTCATTACGGACGTATCCCTCGAAGTAACTCCGAAGATAACCCGCTCCATAGCGCGCTGAACGACCTTGAAGTTGTACACCAACTCGACTATTGGTTTACAGCCAGTAGCAAACCCTGGTAGGCACGTACAATATTCTAATAATCACTCGGGCTTCATCTCCTTGATGGTCTTTAAGTTCTTTTTAATGATTTAATTATAATGCGTAAAATTATTGGATCTACCGCTCCAAAAATAACTCGAACTAGGTACCCGTTTTACCGCCCAAAAACAGTGGAAAAATGTATTTATTCAACCACCTTGACCTACGTTATGTCAAGGATACTCAGTGCACTGTTACTCAGAATATTGGATACGGCTCGTCCGACGTTCTTATTGATTGCACTCTTGACCCGCGCCGCCGACAGCACCTACGTCGTTTTTGCTGGCGCATAGTTACAACCATGTTGAGGTAATATCCGTTATGTAACAGTCATTAATTTCATCGCTTACCATATTTATACTCATTACTTATTAATAATATTATTCACTTTAAACAAATCTACTAAATAGTTAATCCTTTAAAACCCAATACTCATAATCATATACTTTTAAATCGACTCATGAATCGATTCATTTTTTTAAGGTCGCAACACTGTTTTGGTCCGCCATTCGAAATACAGAGATCGGTTGTGGTACCTTTTCGTGTAGTGCAAGAGAAATAAAATACTTTATGAAGAAGTTTGTGTTTATATGAAGAACCCCATCCTTCTGAGCGTTTTTCAGCTCAGAAGTGGGATTACAGTAAAAATATATTGTTTTTGCTACGCCCACAAACCAACATTAAGATAATGGAACGAGATACCCCTACTGAGAAACGTTGTCGAAGTCGTAGGCTTCTAACACCTGTACCACCTGGGAGCCCCATACTAGCAACGATGGAAGTCGAACGTGATGCAGGGAACCGCGGTGGTATGCGACGAAGCCGGAGCCCCGTGAGGCACGAATGTCGAAGTCAGGATCGAAGCCGAAGCCGTCACCGCATCCGGAGTATCCAACGTAGCCACCACAGGAACCGTGAGTTATTACATCAGGATTTGAATACGAACCGTAACTCAGTCGAGAATAGACCCAGTCGTAGACGGGAAATTGGTGGATATCGGCAACGCAGTCGCAGTCGCAGTAGACCTAAGAGCAGCCGTCATAGCCGTAGTCATTCTCGTAGAGAAACCAATCGACGAAGTCGCAGTGGTACTCGTAAACGGAACGATGACAATGATGAGTTGCGTGAGAGGCTATGTCTGTTAGAGCAAGAGTTGATAAGACAACGTAGTCGCAACATGATATCACACGTCGCTGATAGCCATCGACAGCATGTTTCCCCGTCTAGAATGATTCACAGCCCCCTCGGAAGTGACACTAGGAACCCAGCCTCCCAACGACCAACGGTTGTGGAACCCGCTAAGTTCTTTGAAGAATTTGTTAATATTTTTAAGGGCAGGGATCGTGAATCGTTTCCTGTACTAAATAATGTCCTTTCTGAATTTGATCCGCTTTCTCGAGAACAGACCATCGAGATGTGGATAAGTAAAGTGGACGAATGTGCGGAAATCTATAATTGGAATGACCGGCAAACGATTCACTATGCCCTGCCCAAACTAGTAGGACATGCTAAGACCTGGTACCAGGGCTTGCCGTCTATTAAGCATTCTTGGGAAGAGTGGAAGACTTTATTGAGAGAATCTTTTCCGTCTACTGAGAACTATGCTGAACTTCTGACCGAAATGCTTAATAGAAGGGCGCGCCCCGGTGACTCCTTGGAATTATACTATTTTTCTAAGATTAACTTGTTAAATAGGTGTAAAATATTTGGTAAGCAGGCCGTAGATTGCTTAATATTCGGAATTGAAGACAAAGGCATTCGGTTAAGCGCTCAAGCAGGGAAATTTAACAAACCCGAGGAAACTTTAGAGTTTTTTAAGACAGCTAAGTCTCGCAATAGGGAGTACAATGAGGATACTAGGAGAGAGGGGACCAGCAAAGATAGGCGTTTTCAAAGTTCTACTTCAACCTTGGCCAGCTCTGTACAATCTAAAACCTTTGATAAATCTTTTAGAAATCGACCAAAAGGGAATGCAGTTTGCTTCAATTGTAAGGAAACTGGCCATATGAGCTACCAGTGTCGAAAACCAATAACCAAATGCTCTGAATGTAATTTTTTAGGGCACGACTCAAATGCTTGCCCAAAGAAAAACTCCAATAACTCTTATAACGGTAACGTCTCTAGTAAAAATGTTAACAATACTAAACCGAAAAGTGTCCTAGAAGTATCTATAAATGATGATAGCAATGACAAGTATAGAGTAGGCATGAAAATAAACGGCGTAGTTATTGCTTGTCAAGTTGATCTAGGTAGCCAAGCTACTCTTGTCCGTAAGACCGATGCTCATAAAATTGGTCTTCAGTGGAATACGGTACAGGGCCCATTGTTGAAAGGATTAGGCAGTATTCCTTATGTACCCATAGGTAAAGCTTTTGTTACAATCGAAATCCAGGATGTAAGAGAAGAACAGGTAGAGGTCTTGATAGTAGATGATTCGCTTATAAATGTTCCAGTGCTCCTTGGGCACAGTTTTACAGAACGACCTAATTTAAGAATAATAAAGACTGCTACTGATTTACGAATTGAAAAGGTTGACGTAAGTGGTGAAGCTAGACTTCTGCTTGTTACAATTGATGATTTTGAATTAGGAATAGGAGGACTTGTAGCAGTTACAGTCGGAGCCAAAACAAATTATAGTGGTAGCATTTATGTTGGAGGCTCGATAAGGGGTAAACCGGATAGCGAATACTATTTATTGCCTGGTGAATATCAGATGACCAATGGAGTGTGCCGCGTTCTAATACAAAGCTTAAGTTCTCAAGAAATTCATTTTAACAAGGATACATTGATTTCTCGAGCTAGTACAACCTTGTCTCAGAATCGAGTTTTGGAGGTGCTACAGATGAATACAGATATGGTTAATGAAACTCATGGTAACCCCATCAAAATGGGAGAGGGACTTACTCTTAGTGAAAAGGATAAATGTCGGGCTTTATTATCAAAGTACAAAGGTTGCTTTTCGACTGGGTTACATGATTTAGGATATACATCTGTGGCTGAAATGGAAATTCATTTAACTGACTCAACACCAGTAGTATACAGGCCTTACCGACTTTCGCATTCGGAACGTACTTATGTCCAAGGTTTGGTGGAGGAAATGGTAGAACATGGTATAGTACGTGAATCTAGCTCGCCTTATGCGAGCCCGATTGTCCTCGTTCAAAAGAAATCGGGTGAGAAGCGTTTGTGTGTGGATTACCGCGCCCTTAATCGTCGCACAAAAAGAGACCATTACCCGCTTCCGCGGATAGAGGATTTACTTGACCAGCTTTCAGGGCAGTCACTTTTCACAACGCTTGACCTCGCGTCTGGTTATCATCAGATCGCCATTGCTGAAGCGTCCAAGGAGAAGACGGCATTTGTCACGCCCGAGGGGCAATACGAATACAATCGTATGCCTTTTGGGCTGGCAAATGCACCTGCCGTTTTTCAACGGGTTATTCATAAAATCCTCAATAAAACGAAAGTACCATTCGTGATCATATACATGGATGACATTTTAATTCCATCTAGAACTTTCAATGAGGGCTTACAACGCCTCGAACAAGTCCTTGGGTTATTGCTGGATGCTGGGCTGACACTGAAAATGGAGAAATGCAACTTCTTCCAGGAGAAAATAGTCTTCTTAGGTTTTGAGATCGATAAACTTGGCATCAGACCTGGAGAACAAAAGACCCAAGCTGTGTCTAAATTCCCTGTGCCACACAACCAAAGTGACGTTAGGAGATTTCTTGGCCTCGCTGGATTTTTCCGCAGGTTTGTCAAGGACTTTGCTTTATTGGCGAGGCCTTTGACAAACCTGCTAAGGAAGGATACCGCTTGGCATTGGGTGGAGTCACAGCAAAACGCATTTGATACCTTGAAGAGGCTGCTAGTAGAGAGACCAATCTTAGCACTATATGACTATAGGGCTGAAACCCAGTTACACACAGATGCGAGCAAGTTCGGCTTGGGAGGCATTCTGATGCAAAAGACCGGAAATAGTCCATGGCAACCCGTCTCTTATTATAGCCGTCAAACTAGCCCTGACGAACAAAAACTCCACTCGTTCGAATTAGAGACGCTCGCAGTCATTACCGCGTTAAATAAATTCCGCACTTACTTATTGGGTATAAAATTTACCATCGTGTCTGACTGCAATGCATTGCGGTCGACATTTACCAAACGAGACCTGATCCCCCGAATATCGCGGTGGTGGATCCAATTTCTCGAATACGACTGCAGCATTGAATATCGTCCAGGTGAGAAAATGGCTCATGTTGACGCGTTAAGCAGAGGCGCAATCGTGGACCAACAAGAACCAATACACGTGCTCGATATTTTAAACGTCAGTGTCGATGATTGGATTTCAACCGTTCAATCCGCCGATGAAGAAGTTAGGCGTATCAAAGAAATCGTACAGGATCCTAAAACCGCCAAAATTGCCACTATTCATAAAGAGTATCAGGTTAAAAATGGTCGCGTTTATAGGGTAATCGAAGATGGAGCATTAAGGTGGCTTGTCCCGAGGGGTGTGCGCTGGCAGGTCCTTAAAACCAACCATGATGACGTAGGCCATTTTGGTTTTGAGAAGACCTTGCAAAGGGTCAAGTCCACGTTCTGGTTCCCAAAGATGCGGAAATTTATTCAAAAGTATGTGTCGTCGTGCTTGGAGTGCGCGCACCACAAGGTTCCATCTGGCGCTAAAGAGGGTATGTTACATCCAATCCCAAAAGTGGATGTCCCCCTACATACCGTACACGCTGATCATCTCGGACCATTTCCACGCAGCAAGCGCGGTAACATGTACATTTTAGTCATTGTGGATTCTTTCACAAAATATGTCTATTTATCTGCAGTCCGTAGTACAAAATCAAAGGCAAGCATTAAAGTTTTTAAAATGTATTTTTGTTTATTTGGGTCTCCATCGCGGCTGATTACCGATAGGGGTACCAGTTTTACCAGCAAAAGGTTTAAAACGTTTGTTCACTCCGTTGGGGTGAAACATATACTCAACTCAGTCGCGACTCCACGTGCAAACGGACAGGTCGAACGATATAACCGCACAATTTTGGCCTCTTTGGGAAGTATGACTCATGGTAAAAACAGTGACATTTGGGACACCTTCCTCCCCGATGTTCAATTAGGCATAAATACCTCGATGCATGACGTCACAAAAAGATCACCAGCTGAATTACTGTTTGGGCGAAAATTAGGCAACCCATCGCAAGGTATTTTGAATAATGTCTCTGAAGATATCTTAAATAGTGAGACTAACGAACCCATAGAGCGAATTAGGTCAGACGCTAGTGATCGCATTAAAGTAAACCAAAACAAAAATAAGGACCGATTTGACAAGCATCGAAGATCACCAAACAAATATAAAGAGGGAGACCTAGTCAGGGTGGTAAGAGCTATCGTTTCGGGTTCAGGAAAGTCGAAGAAGCTAGAATCCAAATGCCAGGGGCCGTATCGAATCAAAAAGATTTTACCTAATGATAGGTTTCTTATAGTAGACACACCGCTTACACGAAAGGGAAAAGCATATGAGAATGTGGTAGCAATTGATAAAATTTATCCCTGGACGAGCTTTGATGCACCGACATATTCCTCTAGTGACGAAAGTAGCTAGCTATAATAGACGATTACTTTAAGATTTATTGATTTGTGAATGAATAATACAGATAACTTAATTATACAGACTTTGCCATATTAAACCCAACAATACTTAGCTAAATAATTATACTCGACAATGTTTACTTATACACGTATAGTTTTAAATGAATGATATCTAATTATAAAGATTGTGTTTTTTTTTAAAGCGTAAAAGTACAATTAATGCCCTTGTCTTTATGTTATACCTCACAAATATGTAACTTTAGTACCAGTAATCTACTTACATGACATTATTCTATAGGTAATTTTAAATAGGTATTTTAATCAAATCGATTATCTCATAAGAGAATTTAATTAAGTGGAGTGAACCATTTGGTACCGACTTTGAATTACAATAATAATGATACTTATCGACATGATATACTAGCTATATAAAAACGTGAGCGTTTCACATCCTGCACAGAGCCGGTTGGTATAAACCGAGCATGATTTCATTTTGAAAAGGATAACTGCTTACCTTAATTGAGAGCTTTGGCAGATTCGAGCCTAGCATGAGAATGATTATGTGATCAGTGAGGGTGTTTCATAGCACAGAGCTTGGTTAGATGCGAGCTGGACATGAGTGACATGGCCTTGAGAGCCATAGCACAGAGTTCAAGCAGAATCAAACCAGGCATGAGTGATATGATATAACACGCAGCCAAGGCAAATTGATGGTGAAAGACGTGAAGTAACCTCCTTTTGTTTTGCTATATCTAAGTAAAACAGTAGAATTAAGTAGACTATTATTTTTCTTAGTATAACATTAAGTTTGAAATCAGATTAAAATTAATGTTTGTTATAAAAATAATGATTATGACCTTAAACGAAGGGACCCGTTTATGTTACGGATGGCCGACTGTAACAGTCATTAATTTCATCGCTTACCATATTTATACTCATTACTTATTAATAATATTATTCACTTTAAACAAATCTACTAAATAGTTAATCCTTTAAAACCCAATACTCATAATCATATACTTTTAAATCGACTCATGAATCGATTCATTTTTTTAAGGTCGCAACACTGTTTTGGTCCGCCATTCGAAATACAGAGATCGGTTGTGGTACCTTTTCGTGTAGTGCAAGAGAAATAAAATACTTTATGAAGAAGTTTGTGTTTATATGAAGAACCCCATCCTTCTGAGCGTTTTTCAGTTAGAAGTGGCTTAAAAGTCTGGCTTTAAAATGAAATAGCCCCACGTAGTTCACAACCCTTGCAAAGAGTTTTCGTGTAACCTAGAAACTGGTATGTGAAGGTCAGCCGTCAGCTATGCAGAGAGGCAGTCGCTCCATGTAAAATAGATGCTGGTTTTCAGCTGCTTAGATTAGCAACCGACTCCAAAATAGTTGGGATAAGGCTAGACAGATGATAATTTACTAAGACTGATTTGAATTAATAATGATGAAAATTTTAGGTGACAGCCTGCACGACCTACTCTGAACCAAAAACTAATAAACCTGGCTTTCTGAAGCCTTGCTAAAGCTAATTCGATCCGCAACGATTAGGCCCTTCGGCTAATAAGGACTGAAAGGCTCAAAGGGATTGCCGCCGACGCATTTGGCGTAGAATGGTTTTGGTAGATAAAAGTGTGTTATGTGGTGGATTGACGAAATCCCTCTACTCTAGCGAGATTGGTCCACCTCTATCGTGGTGTCAAAGATCACCTTTTCCCAAGTTTGTTCGGGTCGATTTTTAGCCAAATTAGCTGCAGCTGAATACCACTATTTTAAGTAGGCCGCTGTAAACACAATTTGGCAAATGGGGAATTAAAGATCCTTCCGACACACAATGTGAATGCTGCCAACATCTGCACTCTAGAGGACATAAAGACACCACAGGTACCTACTACGATTAACGTGGCCATATACTGGGCCCAAGTTTAAACAACTACCATCGACACGAAATAAGAAGACAGAGCGGCAGCCTGTCTGACCTTCACAACCCAGCTACTGAATAACCCGATACCCCTCCCGAGTGCAGTTATTAGTAAGCCACGATTTCTTGAGCCGTAGTAGGGTAAACATACCGGTTTACCGGCCACTACCCCTTTTCGGCCACTTCGCACTTTATTTTGCATAATAGACAGTTTAATAGACTTCGTAATTTGATCCTGACGAACTTCATGGTTCATAATTCAACGGCATGTCCTCTTAATTTGCGAACTGAGTCCTCATTCAAGATAAGATAAGATAAGATTTATTTGCTCAAACATATGTACACATACAATAACATATAATAAGTGTATGCAGGATAACATAAAGAAAATTGGTTCAGACTTGTTTGCCATATACTATGGCGTGCAAATGTTTAGAATTACAATTTATTGTGATTTTAATATATCCTTCAATCCAAGAAAACAATTTCAAGATTTCAAAATTTAGTGTGTGTGAGCTGGTCAAATTTAGGGAAAAAAAATAGCATGTGTATTGATTTTCAAAGGTGTTTTTAAATGTTACTGTTGGTTTATTGGTGATTGATTTGGTTTATGTGTATTTAGCGTGTTTAATTTCAATATTCAAGTGCCCAAACTCATCAAACTTTTCATAATTTGTAATATTTTTGATGGTCGGATAATACGTCAACGATTAATTTCAAAAACTACTTTCCGACCGGGTGGTCGCAAAACCGGTTTATTCACGTCATTTCTCTTTGCCTTTATTGCAGAAACCTTATATTCACCAACATAGATTCCATAATATTTGTGAACAACTAGAATTTTGGGAATTTAGAACTAGATTCCGGCCACCAGTATACCTCATAATTTCAAAGATATGGCCTTCAAAAATATCAAACTTTTAGGGGCCGATAACTAGTAATAACAAAACCTGTTTCCGAACCTTACGTTTAGCGGCCGATAACCAGTAAAAATAAACCCTATCTCCGGCCGTTAAGGCGCTTAGACAAGCTAAATTAGCAACTCTATTTGTGGTGGTTCAAATTTCGTTTGAAATGCTGTTAGAATAAAGTTCTAATCAGCTTGCACTACAAAGTGGTTGTTCCGTCAGCCACTGCGGGCCAAATAGCACAAAATGAGTGGTTTCGATGGATTTACAAAAAAACTATTGATTGGATTAAAAAACTAAAACAGTATCATGCTAATAAATTGCTTGCAGAATTATTTGCCAAAAAATCAGAATGATCGCATGCATATTAGTATGTTTTTTATTGTTTGAAAGATATTTTTAGAGGTTAGTTCGTGATTTCTTTCTATCGAGCCAAATTAATTGTATTATGTTTTCAAAACAGTATCATGCTAGCATATATCCTGAAGAATATCATATATTTTTCTGGTTTTGTTTATAGCAGTGAATCATATACTTTTAGTAATTATAAAACTCGCGTTTAGCTCGTGTAATCGCCTTAAATTTATTGATGCTCAAGCCAAAAGTTGCTATTTGTTTGAGTCGAGATTTTAATGTGTTACTTAATAAATTGTATTCGTAAGTCGTAAAAGAGAGTAAAAAAATGTCGCTTTTGTGAAATTATTTTGTTTTACTGTCACACTATTTTAAACCCTATGAGCTATGAGAATATGAGTCGTTTTTCTACCGTGAATTAGGTGGCCGATAACCAGTACGCCGGTGGACGATAGCCGGTATATTTGCTAATTTTGCGAATCAGTTTTTTTTTTTAAATTATGCATCACTGATACGTCTGTAACCGTTAGGTTTTATGAAACTAGACTATTGTAGGATGAAATGAAAAAAAAACTGAATAGTCTTGGAGCGCAGCATAATAATAGAAATCGCCTCTGAAGTCGACAAGCCGCTTAAACGGCCGATAACCGGTATGTTTACCCTATCGAAGATCAAAACTCAATCCAATAAACCTTACAAAAAACTTCGGGACTAAAATCTGAGAATAATATCCCCATAAACACCACGTAGTTTGTGAACTTTGTACTGGGACTCGCCATGATCTTTGCCATTGACAACACGCAACACTATTTGCATCAGATTACGAGAATTATCTACAAAAAATCTTGGCAACGAACGGTCCAAAGTCTGTTTATTACATGCCAGCGCTTCTATCCTCCAGTTGCACAAAAAACATGTACAATCATATTTCTTCATCTCGAGTAAATACAAGATAGATTTATCGAGTTGTTTGTAGAAGTCTTTCAGGAAGTTTTAGAGTATAGACGAAATCCGACTTTTGGGACCTTGAAATTTTCGGAGAGAGTAGATGCAAAAAGAAAACACCTGGATCAGATTCATCTTTGATCTTTTGACATTTCTCGACGGCACCCCTTGCAAAGTTTTCCACAAAATGCCCTACCTATCTAAGCAAAATTCCGTATATTTATAAGTTTAGATCTTCAGTTCACCGACTTCCGTGATATATCTTCCGGCAACTTAGGTCTACAGGTTTGTGACGCACTGTTGTGACTAAGACACCAAAACATCCAACATTTTAGCTGTCGCAATATAAAATTAAAAAAATCGATATCTTGGATTTCAAAACCAAGTTTGCTATTGAAAGCTGTTTTAAGAAATTACATTCAAGATTCTACCGATTAGAATCATCTCAATATAGTTGTGCAAGGATATTTTGGCGCCAAAATTGCAACTAACGACGCCATATTGTTTTTTTTTTAATGTCAACGTCATGCAAGCGCTAAAAGATTCGTAACAAAATTATTTTATTTTGTTTACCGCAAAAAGCAGAGAATGTTCTAAATTCCTAACACACAATAATTTTAACCTGTCACCGGCCACCGCGTATAGTTCGGACTTTGGACCAGTAACTTGTCCGAGTTGTAGGTGACCGCGAAAGGACCTGGACTTCGGACCTGCCAAGTTGACCGTCATGTCGACCGACACGTAGGTTAGGTACCTACGTTGTATTGATCCTCTCGCTTGACATACTGAACTGAGTAACTGACCATGTATGAGTCATGACACTCATGACGCACACAACTACTTAGTTAAAATATCATGTGATAGTGGACTCGCACCCCGATTATGAAGAATTTCTAGAAAGCAGTGATTTCTATAGTGATACTCTAGTGGTCTAACCGTCGTACTGCTAAGTCAAAGGTCTCGAGTTCGAACCCAAGGCATGCACCTCTGATTTTTCGGATACATGTGCGTATTGTATAATTATCACTTGCTTCGGTGAAGGAAAACATCGTGAGGAAAACCAGCATGCCTAAGAGATATTTCTCGACGGCATGTCGGCGGTACAACCTCTGGCACCAGGTTAGGCAACTAGCCACACTGTAAAGACGAAGCTCAGAGTGTTTTAAGTGCTATAATATACAATACTTAAAATAGTACAATCATCATCTGCCTAGCCTTTTCCCAACTATTTTTTGGTCAGCTTCCAGTCTAACCGTATGCAGCTAAATACCAGTATTTTACTTGAAGCTACTGCCTATCTGACCTCCACAACCTAGTTAGTACTGCGAAACACCTTGGTCAGATTGCTCCCCAGCGACCCCAGCATTAAATTCATTTGAGATCACCACAGGATAGTCCGGTTGAGCAGTATTGTAACCTTATCGAGTTGAACTGCGAGTGGCCATATAAAAAAAAAAAACTAACTGTTGAAATTTTGACAGAAGAGATTGATTTGGTGATTCAACGAAGAAAAGTGCATTCAATTCCTGTCTAGTTTGAATTCAATTCGAAGTCGCGGCTGTCTGGTACCACACTGACTCACTTTTGCTTGATTTAAAAAAAAAAAGCAGAAAAATCTTGCAGTTGCGCTTGCGACTATTAAACCAACGAGGAAGTCATATCAGCTGCGAATAATTGCAATTTGCGACAGTTATTTTTATCGTTCATTTATTGGATTGCAATAGGCAGATTTTTTTATTACTAAATCAATGCGATCACATGTGTCGGATACCGAAGCTTCTCAATGCTTAGTGCATTGAACATGTAGCGGCGCGGTACAACAAGTACTACAGCAATATAGTACAACATAGTACTATAGCGCCGTCTGAGACATATGAAGAACTAACATCAATATTCTGAATCGCACTACTAAAGTTAGCCGCGACTTAAAACCATAGAAAAACCCATAAACAACTGTCGCATGTCGGGCAGTAGCTGACCACCCATCTATGGGAGGACCCTCCCTTTCCTATGGGGAATGAAGAACTTTACGCCCTGTTCTTCATCCATCCAAACTATCCAAACTAGTCCAAACTTCCAAACTAATATTATAAATGCGAAAGTAACTCTGTCTGTCTTTCTGTCTGTCTGTCTGTCTGTCTGTCTTTGCTTCACGCCTAAACTACTGAACCGATTTGTGTGAAATTTGGTACAGACATAGTTTGGAACTTGAGAAAGGACATAGGATAATTTTTATTACAAAAAATAAAATAAAAAATAAAATTTATTCCGGACATACAGCGCCATCTATTGGTCAAGAGTCGGCATCAATTCAGTACTGAAAATTCATCGGAAAGGGTAAAACCAAAAATCTGCCGGAAGTCACTATTCCACGCGAACGAAGTCGCGGGCAAAAGCTAGTATCCCTATAAACACAACAAAACCCTGTCGAATAAAGACAGTACAGTCGAGCGCACGTCTGCTAACAAAATGAGCATAAGCTGGCTTCGCTCTTATTCTTTTGAAACTCCATACTACGCTAATCCTTACAAGGGCTAAGTGTTAACAAAGACGAAGGTTGACTGTACCTGATTCATAAATAAGTACGTTATTGAGACTTTATACATAATATTCAGTCTGATTTGCCATTCCTTTAAGTAGGTATTTGTGTTAATTCTGAGAGTAATTTATAAGCGAGTGCAAATTTATTTTAATTGATGCACTGTAAGTTGTAAGTACCTACAGAATTATTTTTTAGAAGTGTTTCGCTTTGTAAATAAAAACAAAGTTGGAAATGAATACATACGTAAGTTCGACGGCGCGTTCGTGTCCCACGCGCGCTGCCGATGCCTGCTGGGGCTGCGGGACTAATCAAAAGATGTGACTCAGGCTGGCTGGACACATCTTTAAAATAGCTCGCATTTAACTAGGTCAACAGGGCACTTTATGTGACGGCTAAACACCCTTATTTCAGAATTTGTGACGCTACAGAATCTTAGATAATCGATCGAAAACGTGTCCAGCCAGCTTGAAAAAACACTTTTCGCTGGTATCTCAATCTTGGTAACGGAAGTGATTTTGACGACTTTTTGCATATCAACGGGCGTCACATAAATTTGTGACTCCTTAACTAACATTTAGTGACGCAATGTGTGACAGTAATAACGTTTGATTTATGGCGCCACATGTAAGGTTTACGAGAAATCAATAAAAACTTAATGTCCAGCCAACCTAAGTTCAAGCTGGCTGGACACGTGTATCTCCGCTGCCTGATGATCTACGACCTTCAAAATGTATTCAAAATTTTGTGACGGGGACGATAATGATAACCTGAATTTGTGACGGAGAAACTTTGCGTAGTTTCAAAGATATTGATCATTTAAATTTTCCCATACAAACATCCATTAATATTGTGAGGTGATCATATTTTTAATGAGAATCTATTTAGAAATAAGACTTTCTTTATATAAATCACCTAGCTAACTAGGTAGTACGTACTAAAACCAAATGTGATTGTATCTTGTCACACATGAATCATTAAAGAATACTTTACCAAAATATACTTTAATCAAAAAATAAAAACTGATGCTGTGATTGATTTGGTGTAATAATTGTCTTTTATAATTTATGTCTCTTGGACGTCTACCAGTTAAACTTTACACATTTCTGTTGATTGTTATTATCGTTATCTTGTTTAATGTACCTAGCTAAAACTGTACACTGATACGGATGCACAATATTTATCTCGCATTTAGACGCAGTGACCGCTTTGAGCCATGAAGGTCGCCGGTTCAATTCCCGCGTCGGAGTAAAAATCTTCACACCAAGTCTGCGTGATTTTTGAGACAAAGACTTACATCCTTTTCTTTTAGAAATTGAACTTTTATGTGAAGATTTTATTGTGGACTTTGGACGTGAATTTTATTCTACTAAAAATGCATTAAATTCGAAAGTAACTCAGTCTGTGAGTCTGTGACCATGACCTGCGTTAGGATTTGATATGACAGCACCGTTGGCGCAGTGGTTGAGCGATTGACTGCTGCGTTCCGTGTCGCGGCTTCTATTCCCGCCCTAATTAAATATTTATATGGCTTACAGGTGTCAGGTAGTTGGTCCGGATCTGGCTGTTTGTGTATATAAGTTCGCGAATCTATGAACAAAAGCTACTTTTCCTGTAGATGCTAGGCAATCCCAGTCTCCAATTTTATAGTTTACGGCTACATCACATTCTTCATAGTCAGTTAAATTTACTTAATGCAATTTCCACTGTCTTCTCATTAACGTCATCAAGCAAATGACAGCCACGTCAGAAGTGGTCGTTATGCCGAAAAGATGGTTCTTGCATTTAATCTCGATCATTGTATGCCTTAAATAGGAGCATTATTGGCTATTGTTCATAAAATTATGGTTATCAACGACATTGGTACTGTCTTTGACTGTCCTTTGCAATTTCTGGCGTCAATGTTTATTTAGCTGTTAACTTTTTTTATCTCTCTTTTCTTGGTGCTTGCCTATAAAAAACTTTTTTGCAAAAAATAAAACCGACTTCAAAAAAAAAAAAACATAAAATTAAATCAATAAAACAAAGGTGTGACCTTTGTTTTATTGATTTAATTTTTTTCACTGACTTCAGAAGCTAAGTAGTTATTTTTCAATTTTATGTTTTTTTTTTTGAAGTCGGTTTTATCGTTTGCAAAAAAGTTTTTATTTTTCACTTTTTAGTGGTTCACATGTGCTTGGTACACATGGAAAGTGCAAACCGTTACAATTACAACAAGCCCAAACACGACTAGGATGCATTGTGTCATTATAGAGTTCCGTGACTCTTGGCTTCATCATCAGATCTGATAGTAGAATGGTTCTTATCAATCGCAAAATTAAATGCTTCACTTGTTGTAGAAAACAATAAACATCCAAGCGATT
Source organism: Xestia ashworthii (assembly GCA_950022955.1). Taxonomy (NCBI): domain Eukaryota; kingdom Metazoa; phylum Arthropoda; class Insecta; order Lepidoptera; family Noctuidae; genus Xestia; species Xestia ashworthii. Next base: position 11,692,848 of record OX465560.1, on the reverse strand, counting down.
GCAGCAATCACGACAGATTTGCTGTCTATTATTGAAGAGTTCCGTTCCATATCATTTGGAGTCAGCGCAGCCGGTCTTCTTCTTCCGTACTTCTCTTATACCTCATCTAAGTAGTCATCTCCTTTCTAGCCATGTCTACACACAGTTCATCCATCGTTTCTTTGGTTTTCCTCTACTCTTATACCTATCCACATTCGTACTCAAAAGTTTCCTCATAACATTGCCCTCCGCATCACATGCCTTGTGGTACCAAGTCCAAGTATCTAGTATAAAGCAAATATTCCTGTTACTAATCTAGTATATTCTTTAGTTTTTCCGATCCAAAGGTCACTTTCATATCATCCGTACCAGAAACATTAATGAATCATGGTTAATTACCATGAACAGTAAACAATATTCTTGAAATTGGTTAAATATATCCTGCAATGATTGATATATTATTATGAATAGAGAGGACTTTGGCCAGCAGTGGACTGCAATAGACTGAGTTCATTTATTATAGGGGCGCATTTACGGTCAAAAACCAATTTACCGCTACGACTAGAAATACGCTGTTATTATCACAACGTAGGACCTCGATTCTAGGACCCATTAAATGCAATTTTTGCTCTTAAGTATGTCCAATAATAGCTACAGTAGTTTGTCAATGAAAGTAATCAATAAACCATCAATGGACTTCGTAGTGTGTTCAATACCGGCCCTTGCGCACGGGGAATAAAAAAGTTGTCATTTACAGCCAGTCTGCTTGGGAACGAGCGCGGGAGCAACGGGTTTTAACGACAAATAAAAAAAATTAAAACATATAAATCAAAGGACGCTCTAATAAATAAATTAAAAATATAAACATATATCCGCTTATCTATCTTGACTTATTAGATAGATAATAAAATTGTGCTAGGGTCAGCACCGCGTATGCTTTCATTCCAAAATCATTCTGAGTCGAGACATCGCGTCAATCATACGCGTCATTATTTTTTTTAAACATGCGACCTCTGTATGCAAATTAAGTGTCGATCGGTCGGCGGGTTATCGGGTGCATTCGGTTTATTTTATTATAAAAAAAAAGATAAGGGCTTCGGAAAGATGGTGAAGAGTCAGTGTGATGCGCGGCCAGTGAGAGCTTACATCATGAGTAATTTGCTGAAGAAGTTCGATCATGACACGAGGAACGATGTCGTCCAAATTGCGGTAGCCATCGCTGGATTCTATTTAGGGGTGTTTTGCTGTATGTATTTTTTTCTTTTTTTTTGGTTTTGTTTTTTTAAATTTTGGTAGACGGTTTTTAGCGTCCGATTTTTTTATTTTAGAAAAAATTGGTAAAATCCTTTCGTAGTTAATTTAAAATGGGCCACTGTTTTGCGTAAAAATGAATTGGTTTTTATCATGTTACAGTATTGTTTGTGAAAAAAAACGTAAGTAAATCTTTTCTTAAGGGCGTGCTGAAATATTTTTTTATTCCTAAAATAATAAATGTACCGGTATCACAACGAAACTTATTGAAGATATTTCATACCTTAGCTTAGAAAAAGGTAAACCTATATTGTTACTTGAGAAAACCACAAACTAGTACAGTTCATTTCCTTATACTCGTGCTTATTGTGAAATTAGCAAAGACCGCAATACCTATATTATTTCACTCTGAAGTAACAAACTATTTTTATAAATATTAATATAATTATGCTGAAATGATTAAGTTGTATGTAGGTATTTACTGGAGAAAATTACATTTCGCTTGGATTCATTGATTGTTTATTACGAATTATTACGTAATATTAGAAATAAATTGATGAATTTCTTCAATAGCATGCACAAAAAAAAATATTAACATACCTTTGCTTTTCATGCTCCTTGAAAAATAAACGCGAACGAAATTGACCACTTTTTCTTCCAACTTTAAAATTGAACCAAGGCAAAAACTGGTCGGTCTATGCTATTTACAGTTCACATAGATTAATGTGAACTCCTACGAAGCTAACGTTAGCTTTAATATTAGGGTCTACCTACAAGGATGTAGCCGGCAGGTGTACCTAGGCCGGTTGTAATGACAGCACGGCGGTCGTCCGCTATTTTTTTTTCACGGTGCATCGCGAGCACGAACGGGTTAAGGCGATTACACGAGCTAAACGCGAGTTTTATAATTACTAAAAGTATATGATTCACTGCTATAAACAAGACCAGAAAAATATATGATATTCTTCAGGATATATGCTAGCATGATACTGTTTTGAAAACATAATACAATTAATTTGGCTCGATAAAAAGAAATCACGAACTTACCTCTAAAAATATCTTTCAAACAATAGAAAACATACTAATATGCATGCGATCATTCTGATTTTTTGGCAAAAAATTCTACAAGCAATATATTAGCATGATACTGTTTTAGTTTTTTAATCCAATCAATAGTTTTTTGTAAATCGATCAAAACTACTCATTTCGCGCTATTTGGCCCCCAGTGGCTGACGTAACAACCACTTTGTAGTGCAAGCTGATTAGAACTTTATTCTAACAGCATTTCAAACGAAGTTTGAACCACCACAAATAGAGTTGCTAATTTAGCTCGTCTAAGCGCCTTAAGTGATACGGAGTCTTGCGCGCCTTTTTTTGTCTATGACATTTAAGATAACGGACTTCAGAATATGTGGTGATTAGGGTAATCTATTGTAACAACGGGTTTATTAAGTTCATTTATACTTACTTTTTATTTCGATTAAATGTCATAGTTCAATGCATTTTCGCGCCATATTAGATTTTCCATAGAGTTTTGCAAACAGATTTTAACTTTAGAAGTATAGACAACATTTTTTCCTCACAATCTATATATATAAAATAGTAAACTGACTGACTGACTGACTGACTGACTGGGTGATATATCAACGCAGAGCCCAAACCGCTGGGTTTACAGATTTCAAATTCGGCAAGTAGGTTCCTTATGTGGTCTAGGGGTGCAGTAAGAAAGGATTTTTCAAAATTCACCCTCTAAGGGGGTGAAACGGGCCTCCAAAGTTAGTATGGGGAAACAAGATTAGTTAGACTATTTCATTCGAAACTTCACAAGAGTACTCTTATTGATATTTTTCAAAATTCAACCCCTAAGAGTGGTAAATAGGGTGACAAAGTCTAAAAATCAACGCACAGCCCAAACCGTCGGGTCTACAGATTCCAAATTTGGCAAGTACGTTCCTTATGTAGTCTAGGGTTGCACTAAGAAAGAATGTTTCAAAATTCACCCTCCAAGGGGTGAAACGGGCCTCAAAAGTTTGTAAGGGGAAACAAGATTGGTAAGACTATTTCATTCGAAACCTCACAAGAGTACTCCTATTGATAAATACAAGATAGCGCCGAGGAAAAGTATTTGTTTTTCCATCTCGGGTGTCGTTTACATGGTTTTCGAGGTCGCTGATTACAAAAATGAGATTGAAATGAAAATCGAAATGGCGTTGAAGTAAATTTTTCGTCATGTGTGTCGTTTTCATGTTTTTTGTGGTCGCCGATATCGAAAATGAGGTCAAAATGAAAATCCAAGATGCCGTCTAGGGTTTTTTTTAATATTTCCGTCATGGGTGTCGTTTGCGTGGTTTTCGGAGTCGTTGATAACAAAAATGAGGTCAAAATGAAAATCCAAGAAGGCACCAAGAATTTTTTTTTCTTTTTTCCTTCATGGGTGTCGTTTTCATGGTTTTCACTGAACACAAATCTAATTTTTTTTTGTTTGTCTTTGTAGCTACGTATCGTTATGTAATTTACCGGCCATTACTATGGCCGGTAAATTCATCCTAGACAATAATTTAAGATTTTACACAATACTTCTGCAAAGTTCCTCTGTTCTGCTTTGAAACCAACTAATTTATGAACAACCCAGATATGTATATCTTTAAAAGTCTACTGGATCTTGAATTTTACTTACTCTTTGTTTTGCGCAATGAAATTCTCTCATTTTTTAATTAAAATTACCCCGAATTCAACGCGAGCAAAGCCGCAGACAAAACTATCTAATACATTAAAATACCTCGTGTCACATTGTTTGCTATCGAAGTCCTCCGAAACAACTTCATCGTTTTTTTTTTGTATATATGGTAGGTCAGAGAACAAGTCGAAGGCTACTTTTATTAACCCTATGTGACAAGGGTGGTTTACGCGGACGAAGTCGCGGGCAACAGCTAGTATGGGATAGAAACAAGAAAAAATGAATCGTTTTATATGCCGTTACATCATAGGTACATTATTTTAATGAAAATTATCTTATGCCTAAGATCATATGTCATTGTAATACTCTATCTAAACGAATGAAAAGAAATATAAAAATAATCTCTATGAAAATATGTTTTGTCTGGCTATCCGTTTATACATTTTTTAATGTGAAAGATATAATCTGATTCAGAGTTTTATCAGCTTGTATTAATCGCTTTTAAACGTTGCAATAAATATCTTACAAATGCTTTCGTGCCTTCCGAGGCACGAAGGATCCTCTATATGTGATGGCCTGATGGGTCGTCGCCCATCCACGGACCAACCTAGGCAAGCACGGCTTAACCTGAAATATAACTGCGCGAATCACGAGAAATCGCTTAGTATTACTATGGTATTACTGACAAATCGGGCTGCATAAGGTTCTAAGACAAGGTGTTATAGCAAACACACGTGCTTAAACTACCTAAACGTTATTTGTATATTAAAATGTTACATATAAATGTATAAATTAAAGAATCTGTGTCAATAGTTTACATCGTCAGCGATAAATTTTAGCATACTCCAAGGTTTACAATGCGCACTTAATGACATAAACAATATGATTGTTTTGAAAAATGCATTCGGATGTACGGAATGGAAAATTGTGAAAATACTTCTTTTTATGCTACTGCGTGACGAGTGTGACCACTATACGAGTGAAGTCTGACGGAGTGGTCATTAAGGGAACTACAGGAGCTAAATTATTAGAAACTACAAGTATTTGTGGTGGTTCAAAATTCGTTTGAAAAACTGTTAGAATAAAGTTCTAATCAGCTTGCACTACAAAGTGGTTACGTCCGTCACTGCGGGCCGAATAGTGCGAAATGAGTGGTTTCGATCGATTTACAAAAAAATCTCTTGATTGGACCAAAAAATATATAACACTATGATGCTAATATGTTGCTTGTAGAATTATTTGCCAGAAATCAGAATTATCGCATGCATATTAGTATGTTTTTATTGTTTGAAAGATATTTTTATCATGCAGCATGATACTGTTTTAGTTTTTTAATCCAATCAATAGTTTTTTGTAAATCAATCGAAACCACTCATTTCGCGCTATTTGGCCCGCAGTGGCTGACGTGACAACCACTTTGTAGTGCAAGCTGATTAGAACTTTATTCTAACAGCCTTTCAAACGAAGTTTGAACCACCACAAATAGAGTTCCTAATTTAGCTCGTCTAAGCGCCTTAAGCTCCTGTAGTTTTGAAGGTTGCGGGATGGTTTTGGTCAATAAACTCCTCAACATTTTTTTACCTGTTGCTCGCGTACTGTGTCAAACAAAAGTAGTCTTGTTACTTCTTATAACATCAGTTATCTGCCAGTAAAAGTCCCGTTAAAATCAATCCAACCATTTTGGAGTTCTGACGGAACAACCAAACAGACAGACAGACAAATTATCAAAATTGTTTTTTTTTTGTTTGTTATAAGTTCCGTACATTCAGTAAAACGCTGTTATTTCAAAATAACAAACGTACACTTTAATTTTATTTATTTGTATAAATTTGTATCATGCTTATCTTTTGAAATACTCGAAAATACAGTTGTAGTTAACTTATAATCATCTAATAGACTTACAATACAACCGTATTCTTAATCAAAGACCGCGAATAATTACTCATAATGAGAACCCTGTTTTAAAGTAGATGTCTTCTTCAGTGGGACCGCGTGAGCTAAATCACCTGACATGATCAATTGCGCACTGTGAGAAGCAACTCACTTTTAATTTTGTTAATTAAATCCTGAACATAACCTACACCTGCAGTATTACTCGGTAATGTTGTAAGATTATCTCGATGTATAAAACAGCTTAATTCATTAAATGCTTCAGGCAAACTATCTTAATCTAAGTTTGGCGTGACGTCTTTGTCATTTTCCTTTGACTAAATACTTCTGAAGAACTAACTCTTCTTCTTCTACTTGTGGGTGTAACTGTACTGTGTCCGACTCTGCCGTACCCATCGAGGATTATTGGTGTGATGTTATGTTTAACTCTGCTTCTGTAAGCTGATACCAGTTCTTCGAAGTTCTTCACCAAAAGTCTTATTTCACCAACTACATCTTTTATGCTACGGCCAGACTTGCAGGCGAAGATTCGTGTTCGCGTTGTCGCGATAAAGTTCGTGTTCGCTCTATGACGAAGTGCTTGGCCACACTTGAAAAAAACCTTGCTACTGTCGCGATAATCTAGAACGTCGCGATAATTCATTTGTGGGAAAAAATGGAAGAGGCGGTTGCACTCGGGTAAAAATTATTTACTGCATCTTTCCTTATCCTCTCATTATCCCAATCCGTGATTAACAAGTTCAATCAAACACGTTTAAACCTCTCGGACTATCGCAGTCAACTAGAGCGCGCGAAGTGTAGCCAAACGCACGAACTTTGTCGCGACAAAACCCTTTGATGTGCGGCAATTTACCGACAGCGGCGGCGCGAAGGGCTTTCGTATTCGCGAAGTTTATCGCGATAGGACGAATTCTTTGGCCAGACGTGTCGCGACAACGCAAATCTTCGCGTTATCGCGATAGTGTAGCCCCAGCATTATTGCTAGGATTCTTTAGTATGCCATTAGATTCGATCCGGGTGTTTTTGTTATCAAATAACTCAAAATTGCATAGTCCCTCAAAACGGCCGTCATTTGCCACTACCTAGTGTTTAAGGGCTACCGCACACTACAGACAAGACAGACTTTTGCATTACAAAATATATGAAGATGCGCACACTTGAGACAAAACGTCTCGTAGACAAAATTGTCTCATACCTACAAGAACTACACCGCGACAAGTCTGACTACCGATTGTCGGCTTCCCTTTTGTATGTATGCGGGCGCGCACATCTACGACAAAACAGTCTAGCGATAGGGCATCGAAAAATGGGTAATCGGTTACGGGTTTTTTTTTGTCCAAAACCGGGTTTTCGGGTTTTTTTTCATTAAATGATAAATTATGTTTATTTTGCAAATAGGTTTTACAGAGACTTTTACACGTTTTTTTTTTAAACTAGATTTGGCTGGTGTTTCGTACCTGACTATACTCTAAGGAGAAACAGTCGAAACAAACTCAGAGGTCATAGTCTCTTTTAAAGTCCTGACATTGATCAATGCACATGAGGACTATGCAGATTAGTATCTGAGATGGTCTTTTCAAATACAATATTAATACTAAATGCTCTTGCTTCATTTATTAATGAACTAATACAGAGGTTATAATATTGACCAGGCGCTCGACCAAATGGTGGAAATCTTTAGGGAGGAAATGCTGGATGGCCCAGTAGATTCTTCAATACGCATTGGTCTCAGGGTGAACTTAGACAAAACCCAGGTTCCACGAACACGTCACCCCAGGACCTATTGTTGTCAATGGTGGTCCTCTCGAGGTTGCTCAAGAATATAATTTACCTCGAGCAAACTGTACAGTGTGCTAAGAACAACATTGAGAAGACTCAAGCTGGGCTGGGCAGCATTCTTCGTTGGATCTTGTCGTTGCGTATTCTACAGAGCCGAAAGACTAAGGTTTTCAATAAGTTCATCCTGGCTATTATGACTTACGGGGCCGAAACGTGGACACTCACGGTACGGCTAGTCCATAAATTCAAAGTCGCTTAGAAGCAATGGAGCGGGCAATGCTTGAAGTCTCCCTGAGGGATCGCATCGGGAACGAGGTGATCAAATACTTTTGTTTTAAAAACAATAAATATAATATTTTGTAATAAAAATTATATCTCAAAAGAATAAATTCACAATAAATTGAAGATAGAAAAATATTCAAATGAATATTTGGGTACTTTCGAATGAGAATTTTACCAATTCCACAACCCAAAAAACCCTGTAACGTATTTTCTAGAATAAATTATAAATAAGATTATTAAACTCGGGAGTTAGACAGTTTTTAATTACTCATATTTTATTACATTTTAAACAACCTACGACATGTTGTTGCGTGTTTGATCTGTAAAATTCACAGATCAATAATGATCGATTTAGAAGAGACCCAAAGACCCGGGTTTTCATACGGCAGAACCGGTTTATTATACAAAGGAAAACCCGGAAATTCCCGGGTCTTTGAGAACCGGGAAAAACCGGTTCGTATGTGACGGTGACGTACCTCCTCTCTAGTAGTCTCGTCCGAGCCAAAGAGGTTATATGGAATAGACAGCCCTCTCTTGAGAATTTTGAACACCTTTGCTGGACTGTGTCGCCCTCTGGTACTATATCCCCTGAACTAATCCCTAAAGCTTTAGGTGCGTACATAGGTACCTATACATCCATACCTTATTATTGAATAGGTATTGCTATGGGTAGGCGGGTAATTTGAAATGTAGACCATATAAAATTTAGTTTTATAAACATTTTGTATTTGTTCGACAGCATTTCGTGCTAAGTTCCTGATGAACGTATAATAAGAATTCACAAAAAAAAAGCAAATACAGCTAATGTTACAGAACGTCACAGAATAAAAACTATGATTGTGTTAATATTTAAGTCATTTATTGGTCTGGAGACGTTTATTATAATAATCTTGAGCATACATTTTTGTTTCATCCTCACCATCGAATGTAAGCTTTCCTGCTAAAATTCGATTTGTTGACTTGCATCAACCATAAATCAAGATATTTATTGTTATATCTGTAAAGTATTCTTAAATCTTTTCTTTTTGTGTTTCACATTTGAATGGATACTGCACAATAATTGTTTTTGTTACTGCTTTTATTTATTTTTTATTTCAGCTTTCAGCACATCAGTTTTCTATTATGAAACACATATGTCACCGTAAAATTGTCAAACATTGTTCCGTTGCATGTATTTCACAATATTACAGTTTCACTTCGATAGATTACAATCTACCGAAAAATAATGCATTGTATTGTAAGCAGAATGCTCAGTTGACAATATTTCGAGGTTTTAGGTTTTTACAATGCTACGCTGACACATATACTTTGTATACTAAGAAAACATTCATCCAATTCTTCAGAGGGACAACGTAACAACATTTTGTCAGGATTTTTTTTCTTTAAAGGAATTATTATCATTTTTACTGCGTATTACAGTTTTTCTGCATGCTTTGCAGTTTTTTATTATATTATTGAGAAATTTTCCCATACCATACACATCATTTCTGATAACGTTTTCTCAATGTGTTTGTTTTGCTTTCAATGGGTTACTAATAATTTAGGTAATACTGAATTGTCTTACTATTCCTATTCATTCATAAAACTTTGAATCTTTGACAGCTTAACATTGGGTAAATGAGGGAATAAACAGTTCTATGAGGATAAGGGTAAATTCTTTGAAAATATTTACAAAAATTATTATTAATTATTATTCTTGGCTCAATTTTAATTAAAATCAACAAGGCGTTTTAAGCAAACTGGTGATGATTGGCGTAAGCACCATCTATGCCATTATTATGTACTAAATCTCAAGTTTACGCGGATATCATACAAGATGGTGGTGACTTCTTGTCAATAATTGGACGCCTACGTCAAGTAGTGCAGTGCCCCCCCCCTTGCTTCATCGTGGTTAGGGCATGCTATCCGGACATTAATTGCATTACTATTCGGATAGTACGAATTAAACGGATATTTTTTGGTTTATTATTTTTTCGAATTTAACGTGTTCATAAAGGTCGATTGAATGACTTTTTCATGAAATAGTCATTCAATCGACCTTCATGAACTTGGAGGGTTGTATTTGAGTGTGATCACGCAACTTCTCAGCTGCTTGAAAGGAATGAGTACAATGGGTTGGGGTCCAAAGGCGTTTGCGCTGGATCCCCTTCTGGCGTGCTCAGCAGCCTGCTGCATCGTTTTACTGTGACCTTTGATCCATTGTAGTGTCACCGTGTTGCGGTTTAGAACCGTAACTCGTTCTAGGGCATTATGGTAGTCTAGTTTTAGTCTCGAGTAGATCTGATTTCTTTTTAAGGATTGAAAATCTGAGACACTGTCGACGAGTATACGAATATGGGTATCCGTAACTTCCCTGTCCTCTATGACAAGTGTCGCTTGGATAATACCTACGCACTTAGCTTGGTAGACAGAGTTGAGCAATATAAGGGGTCGTTGCAGAAGACTTTGACATCTGTGCCGTCGTGGGTTCTTGATCTATCAGTTCAGATCCTTAGCTATTTTGGACCTGAGTAGTCACACGTCTCCGCTTTGAGTTCTATGTTGTAGTGTTTTTGAAAGCAGTGGGTTCGGTCGCTGGGTGATGCCAACATGGGCTGTTGTTTCACAGCATCCCCTTTTATGCGTGTATGTTTGATTTTGTATTTTGGGTGCCAGATACTTCGAGCCTAATAGTCGTCAGGGCCACCTCCTCTCTTATGGGGTGAAGAGGTGCTAATCCCAGCATCACGTGAAGTGCGGGAATGGGTGATGTTCTCATGCTACTGGCGATTGTCACGCAGGCAAATGTTTGTAGCTTCTTGAGGTCCTTTTTGGCCGTGCTCAGGTTGGTTCTGGGGCCACCAAACTAAAGAGCCGTATGTGATGATTGGTCGGATGAATGTAGTGTATGGCCAGTAGGTGATTTTGGAGCTTATGCCCAAATTCCTTCCGAGCAGTCTTTTGCATTACCATAGTGCTATGCTGGCTTTTGTAGTGATGTAATCGGTGTGTTTTTCCCACGTCAGCTGTTTATCCGAACAGATGCCCACTTGCCCAGGTATTTGGTTTCAATCGATCGGCTCAGGGTGGTCCCAAAGAAACTTGGTGATTGTAGAGTTGCCAACTTTCTTTTATTTGTGAAAACCATGATTTCGGTTTTGGGGAAGGTTTACTGTCAGTTTATATTCCTTGCATCAGTCCTCTACAATATTTAGGGCTTTACGCATTTTATATGTTTATAATTATGTATTTATTTATTTAAACTTCATGTACAAGAGTGGTACATAGGCGGACTTCATGCCACAAGGCATTCTCTACCAGTCAACCTTTGGGTCAAATAAGACAGTATTGTGTGTGATAGAGTACAATAAAATTAAAAATACAATTAATTATGTTACAAGATGTCACTCATGTTTGCTATTTTATGACTTATTTCGTTGCCTACATAGCTATGATTATTTTATTTTTGCCATGGTTCGTTATACTGATTACTGAATATCAATGATTGACAAAATTGTGGTTAAATTTTATTTTTATCTATCCTATACAATCCGCTTTATCAGTATTATCCGGATTTATCCGGATAACGTTATCCAAGTATCTGGATACTAAAATGAGCGGATAATTGCATGCCCTGGTCGTAGTAGACCAAACAGTTTCGTCCTAGGTGTGCGATGTGTCGTAGACAAGACTGTCTTGAGACAGACTTGTCTATGTGAAGCAAGTCTGTCTCAAGACAGTCTTGTCTGTAGTGTGCGGTAGCCCTAAGCTGGCCAGCAACACATCTTACACATCTGTATACAGGGTGTAAACTACCTGATCACGAAGCCGTCAACCAAGTATTCTGTACATCAAACTAAATAACTTATGCATCAATTATTGCTGGGCAACAACTTTTTTTTTTGGGGCGAAAAATCACGTTTTGTGGTATAACTCAATGTAACGCACTCAAAACATTGTGCTGATGGATGGATTGAATAGTATGGGGTTCGTGGAGGTTTTTAAAGTAAAAATCTTAGAATAAAAACTTGTATCTAAAAAAAAACTTGTCAAAAAGTTTCAACTTTAGGTATGGTGTAGAACAAAAAAGTGATCGCAATAATGGGGAGAACAACTGCCTTTCGGCTTCGTGAAAAGGTGTTATACACCCTTTATGTAGTACTTATATTGAATCAACTATCTGGTTCCCACGACACAAGCCTTGCTTAGTGTGGCACTAGATGGCGCTGTGTGTTTATGTCCAGCGATATTATTATTATTATTTTGGGAGAGGAATACCAAGGAAAATATGGACGAATTGTGTGAGGATTAGGAATAATATGAAATGAAAAAATTAGACACAAGGAAGACAACATAAGGCCTGAATTCTTGTCGCGCTGATGGTCGGTCGCGTACCAGTATACATAGTATTCTAAATAGCACCATACTGCGGCGCTGCCGTCAGCAGCGACCGACAGCCGTAATTTGTTGTCGCAGACGTCACAACCGACCGTCAGCGTGACAAGAATTCAGGCCTAACATGGGAAGGAGATGAAGATTCACTATTTGTCTTTTCATTAACCCTTGCTGCAGGAAGTGTGGAAGTGTGTCCCACATTTCTGTTACCGTTTCTCGGTCATACATACTGTGAAAATGTTTCATTATATGCGTAAAATGTGTTTCATTTACCTCTTGTTTATTTTGAAAACAAAGAGAATCACCGTTATAGGTCGTTTCGCACGGTTTTGAGTCATTCGCGTGAATATAATTTAATTATGAGTTTATTTTTAGATTTTTCGCGTGTTTTCTTACGACAGTAGGTAAAACAACCTACTTAAATCGACTTCGAGTTTTTGAGGTTAATTATTTTTACTATTGTTTATTAGCTTTATGAAAGGGTGAAAACACAAAAAAATAAACTGCCCAAATCTTTTTAACGTGTTGACTTAGGAGGACCTTGATTTTTACACACCTAACATGGACTATATTTAGACCACAGCATCTGGTCTAAATTTCAACTTGCTAGGTCCACCCGTTCCTGAGAAAATCGGTGGTGACAGACGAACAAGAAAGTGATCTTTTATGGGTTCTTTTTTTTACCCTTTGAGGTACACAACCTTAAAAACACTTAAACTTTCATTTTTGGTGAAAAATACGTCGTCAATAGTTTTGCTAGAAAATAATATTCTTGCTTCAAAACACTAGTGTGACCAACTGCCCACATGTTTTCAGATTTACCCCGCAATAATCCAAAATCTTGAAAAAAAGTCGCACAATCTCAAAGAGGCTGAATGGCCGATAAACAGTAGGTAAAAAGATAAAAGTAAATGAAAACTTTATGATATCGTTTAAAAAGAGTTTATCTTTCGCATATGTAACTCTCTGTGATCTTGAACTTGGTCGTATAAACAATGTGGACACTTTCAATGACACGAGATACAAATCTGTCTATTAATAATCACGCGCTACTTCTAGGTGCTTCAGTTGTGACTGGTCATATCTTAGTTGCCATGGCTTATTTGAATGAATTATTTTGTTTTTACTATGGACACTTTTAACGTGCACATCTTGCTACATTGTTCTCACATAATTTACCATCTCAACATAAATGATGTTACCAAGATTTTGTAACAATGATTTGATTTAAAAGAGTGTCCATGGAGTTTCTTGTCCGTTCTTCTCCATAGAGATCTACGTTAGGGAATGGGCAACTACAGTACTTTCACAGTTTTTATGTCTTGTGACTGGGACTGTAGCTACATTTAATTTTCATCTTTGTTTCGACAATTCAAAAGTGCCTGTTATTGGCCTACTTGAAATAAATGCTTTGATTTTTATTGATGATTTTTTGATATATCTCAGCGTCATGCTAATTTTCCTGCCCAACCCTACTTTTGGTGTAGGTATCGCTCGGTCCCCGCACTTTTGACAATTCCATAAAATAAACGAATTCGGTCTAAGAAAAGACAGACTGGTCCACTCGTTTAGCTCAAGATGACAACGTAAATATTATGATTATGACTAACAAAGGTCTTGTTAAATATCGACTGAACTGCACTTATAAGATTCAATGAATCCTGTTATCTGTACAAACAAATATCCTGCCTTATTATTACATTCAGCTTGTTGCCATTGCGGCTCTTTAATTCGATCACTACTAAACAAAAGTTCCACTGTATGTAGCTGTAGGTCAGTACCATATTGGGCTTCTGTTGTTTGTCTCAATCATGGAGAATGGAGAATGCATGATAAAAAAAGGTCAATCAGAATAAGACTGGTCAGTCGTCAGTCATTTAGGCCCGATTTACATTGTTCAAGTGTTTAGCGAAGTGCAGGATAAGTACAGTAGGTAGGGACAAACCCACCACCTCCCATGGCCCCGCCGACAATGTCAATGTCAATGTCATATGGGCCGAATCATCAAGGAGACGACTGCAGACATAGCCTGATTAGATGAAAGTGTTATCACCGCAGCCGCTTTTTGATTCCCTGACACAAATTCCCGGCCCATTTTGCCTAGACTGGGTAAGGACAGTGGGTGATGTAAAGCGATCGGACAGCAGTGAGTCAATAGTCACTGTCAACCTATTCTCGCCTATGTCGTTGTGGTCGCTATACTCGTCTCTTGACCAATGTAAATCGGGCCTTAGTTATCTCCGTTCTCTGCCAAGGTCCTCGTATTCGAGGTCCAAGGATGATTAATACATGATTTAAGGTCTTATAAGCAGCATATTTCGAATCAACCTTGTGCCATGCGGTCCTAAATCACCGAAAAAGTTCCGTCAAGTAGCCAAACTGGGTACTGATGACAGGACAATAACAGCCCTTGATCATTATCGGCGTTGCACATAGAGTTGATTTTATAGTTATTGTGTTCCTGTGGTCTGACTGTTTGGCCGACTGCTATGGTCTTTGGCGTTGTACTACTCAATATGACTGTGTTTGGACAAGCCATTTAGCAGAACTTCTTTTTCCGTCCTTTTTTAGTTAATCTTCACTTTTCTGATCTGTGGAGTTTTGGTTTTTGCCTATTGAATCATCATGTTGTCATCAACATTCTTCTACCCTTATCCTGAATTTGTTTGGGGTCCACGCAGCATGGCTTCTTCTTCTATACTTCTCTTTTGACTTTTTGCCTTATTTTCTGTAATTAGTCCACTCGCGGTCACCTGTGTATCTGCTTCTTCATTTATATGCAGGTCACCATCTAAATACAGTGTTTATATTTGAGTTATCACTTTTATAGTCTTCAAGATTTCATATCGCTGTTTACAAGCCTCCGAGCCGCTGATGTGTTTGCGTTTCTTTATAAACTCGCTCAGTGAGTCAATATTGTGATTGCATAGAGATCAGGGGGGAAACTTTATCTTTACGACTTACTTTAATGTTACTGATCTTACTCTCTAAATAATTGATTGCAGTGCAGCATGGTTGTTTAGGCGGTTGAATGACATTGACAAGATGGCGCTATTGTTAAAAAAAATCGAAACGTTGAAAAAAGAACGGAAAATAACTTTACTTTCGGGAGTCGGTGACTTGTTTGTTTCATTTGACTTTTTTGCCACTGACTTCCGTTATCATAGTTTTTCCAACGGAATGTAAGCGTGTGTAGCGTGGATAGTATTATCACTGATCATCATGTATAGTTAAATATAAAACTAAATAAATTATGAAATCATGGATAGTTTTTCTGTAAAATAACACCACCTGAAAACACGTGCGTTAGATCTTAACATTGGGGTTAAAAAAACATAAACGGTTTGGAATTTTAGCTTGCTGGGGTTTTTTTCTCGGTACTAACGCACCGTTACGTTAATAGGGAAAGATTTGTTGCAAAATATTGCCGGATGAGTAAAATAAAAATCGTAAACAGTCATCATTCATCATCATCATCGTTTCAGCCGAAAGACGTCCACTGTTGGACATAGGCCTCCCCCAAGTGTCGCCACATTGACCGGTCCCTTGCGACTCGCATCCAACGGATTCCCGCAACCTTCACCAGGTCATCGGTCCACCTAGTGGGAGGTCTTCCAACGCATCGTCTTCCAGTTCGCGGTCGCCACTCCAGAACTTTTCGGCTCTATTTATGTGCCCTGCCCACTGCCACTTAAGTTTGGCAATTCTTCGGGCTACGTTAGTGACCTTGGTTCTCTTGCGGATGTCTTCATTTCTGATTCAATCACGCAAAGAAACTCCGAGCATAGCCCTCTCCATTGCCCTTTGGGTGACTTAAAGCCTTTTGATAAGGCCCATTGTGATCGACCACGTTTGGGTGTCCCGTATGTAATCACTGGCTACCCACACTGGTCATAGACTTTCGTCTTGAGACACTGCGGACGAGAAGATACCGTGCAGCTTCCCGAACGCTGCCCAGCCGAGTCGGATTTGACGATTGACCTCTTTCTCGAAGTTAGACTTACCTAACTGGACCGTTTGTCCTAAGTACACATAATCGTCTACAATTTCGAGTGAAGAGCCTCTGATCTTGATAGGAATGGGTGACATGGGTATTCAACATGACCTTCGTCTTGTCCATGTTAATTTTTAGACCCACTGTTTCGAATGCTCTACCGAGGTCATCGAGCATTGAACTGAGGTCCTCCATGGTCTCAGCCATGACCACTATGTCTTCGGCAAACCGAAGGTGAGTGATGTACTCGCCAATGATTTTGATGCCTAGCCCTCTCCAGTCCAGAACCTTGGGGACATCCTCCAGTGCAGCGGTGAACAGTTTCGGAGATATGACGTTTCCCTATCTTACACCCCGCTGCAGAAGGATAGGTTCCGAGGTTTGGTCCTAAAGTCGGACTGACATGGTGGCGTTTTTGTACAAACACTTCAACACGTCGATGTGCCGGTAGTCAATTTGGCACCGTTGGAGAGAGTGCAGTACAGCCCAGGTCTCTATCGAATCAAAGGCTTTCTCGCAGTCCACAAACGCTAAAAATAGAGAGGCAAGTTGTAATCTTCGGTCTTCTGTATAACCTGCCGAAGCGTATACAGGGTGTAAGGGTAAACACCGTTGTCACTCAAACCACGGGTAGTTGACATAAATAAAAAAATATAGGACAGAGTTAAAAAACTGGATAAGGGATTTTCTTAAAAAAAAAATTAAATTAAATTATCCGACGATGTCCCCGAAATCATGGCTAGCCCGACTACACGAGTGACGTAATCGCTGCCCGCCCGTCGAGGCATCTATCTACTTACAGAATTCTCGTAACATTACCTGATAAATTCAACTTTTCCTGGCAAAATACCTACCTTACGTGTTGCGTGATGAGTCTAAATGTAACTTTGATGTGACAACAAAGAAAATGAAAAGTAATCCAAACTACTGAGTAGGTATTTTGGCGTATTTAAAAAGTTCATCACAATTTTATGTACGTACAGTTAAAAATCACCGATTAAATTTACGCAGAGGTGAGTGGGTCGTCATAAACAGATTGAATATCTACTAACTTACCTACTGTTCAAAATTCACACATTGTTGTTGAGCACTCGAGAATCTGATGTCTGCATACATCCTACGAGCCTCGTACAGGTTATTTATCACCCGCGATGGCGTAAAGCCGTACCATTTCGGTCCACTGTTCACTTGTGTAAGACATAGCACTAAATTTACGCGCGAGAAACTTAGGACTCGCCACGCGGCGCGCGCTCCGACGAGCGACGTGAATCCGCTTTGGCGACAGCTGGCTGACTGAGGTACTCGTGACGACTGTTCACTCGATCGCTGCGCGGGCGCGCGGGCTGGGGCACGGTCGTTGACCCGGTCGGCGGTCAGCTGTTTCCGAGTGCATTAGGGTGAAATGATCTTGAAGAAAATAGTGGATTTTCTTCAAAAAAAAAAGGTTGCTTTTTTTCATTGGTTTTAGGTTCTACTAATGAAACCAAACCCCTGGTTTCAAGGATAACGGTGTCCACACTAACACCCTGTATGTATGTGGTCCTTGGTGGTGATTTTATCTTACCATTGTCTGTTTTATTCCCCCCCCCCCTGTAACTTCTAAAATAAGATAATGATAAAACTATTGGTTTGACCAAGATCTAGTAAGTAGATATTTTAATACGTCATAAATCGTAAACCGCGATTTACCTTTCATTCAATCAACTCAAAAATAAAATAACTTTTGTATTATGTTACTTGCTGCTACAGAACCCTTCGTGGGCGAGTCCGACTCGCACTTGGCCGCTTTTTTTATACAGGTTGGATAATCATTTTCAGAGGAACAATCCTAGAAGTTATTAATTTATACAGAGAGTAAAAATGTTAATTTTTTTCATTACGAATCTTTCTATTAATTTGCACAGGCTGTAGAAATCATGAAAATCAAGTAATTATTCCGTAAAAATGTTTAAATAAGATCAAAATAATATCACAGACTCGCAGTCCTCAAAATGTCTCCTCATTTTATTGAACCATAAACAAACAATCTTAACCGTTATTATAAAGTACGTGCGTGTCATTATCTGTTAATTTTATATAAACATTTAGAATGAAGGTCGAACTCTTATTTTTAGGGGGTAAAATATAGACTACTTACAAGAGGCTGAATCATTTATCGCTTTGGCCTTGTAATGTCAATAGCACTTCACCTTTGTTCTGACTTTTGGACAATTGATTTTTTGAGGACTAAAAGACGTCTAGAAAGTAAAACAAATATTTTAAAAAGTAAGGTTGCAAAATCAAAATCAAAATCAAAGCATTTATTTCAAGTAGGCCAGTTACAGGCACTTTTGAATTGTCGAAACAAAAATGAACATTTAATGTAGCTACAGTCCCAGTCACAAGACATAAAAACTGTGAAAGTACTGTAGTTGCCCATTCCCTAGCGTAGATCTCTATGGAGAAGAACGGGCAAGCAACTCCATGGACACTCTTTTAAATCAAAATATATTGTTACAAAATCTTGGTTACATCATTCATGTTGAGATGGTATATGTTGCTTGGTAAATGTTCGCCAACTAAAACCTAATGATCTGAATTCGTTTCTTTCGCGTGTAGCTAGATTTTTAGAAAGACTGCCCAGAGATCTCATCATCCATAGTGCCTAAATTTACCCACTGCTGGGTATAGGCCTCTCTTTTCTCGTGCCAATCGTCCACGTCTTTTTTATTGTTTTAATGAAGCGATAAAAAATTCCTTTGCATTCCGCAACGTCACCCACTAAAAAACACCGCTGTGTGTCTTCACCTTGGCGGGTGGGCCGTAAGAACTACTACGCATGACGTTCGCGACCCATTCAACGTGGCCCGCCTCTGGTTGCCAAACTCCTTTGGCGATGTCCGGGCTTATTTGAGACATCGCAGCCTCTCATGAGAGCCGTGCATGCGATGACGCGACGGTAGACTCCCCAATCTATAATCGCCTGCTGGCACCTCCTAGGGCGGCATCAGGTCGCAATGGCGCGTCATCCGCCGCCCTGTCCTCCTGCGACGAATGGTGTCAGCAAGGGAGTCCCCGAACCGCTCCGCCGCCGCCTCCTCGTCCTTGCAGACGGATGCTATTGCCTCCCGTGTCCCCTTGCTGTCGACCATGCCCTCGGCTACGGCTGGCAAGGCGAGGTTTGCCCCGATTGCTGCTTTGAGAGCACGGCGTTGCACTACCCAAACATATTGATGTTGAGGTTTATCGGTTAGACCGACATTAATTAATTCCTGAAATATTTAGGTAGATACTAAAAAATCAAAAATCAAAATCATTTATTTGCGTAAATAAGGTACAGGAGGGTCTTACAGATAAAAGTATTCTCTTATTCTGCCATTAATAACGACTGATAGTATTGTTAGTTATAAATATATTAAACGCTATGGTGTGGTAATTTGTGAAACAGTTTCGTCAAATTCTGTGTGTTCTTGGAACACCTGCTTGCTAGATATCGACCTAGAATTTTGCCATACCAGTTCAAAGTTAGAAAAGTGTATGGCCTTCCGTTGACGCTTGTTTTGGAAAAAAATATTTAGATTCATTTACTTTGTCTTTGTGCTTATTAACCTAAACTACATGATACCTTATTACCAGTTATTACAAAACCATAGCTGATTGTAATGCACGTGATTCGAAGATGATCTGTGACTGCCTCCGAGTTGCTCAAGACAGAACGTGTAAAGATAACAGAAACAATCGGAACGAAGTTGAAAAGTTAATAACTAGTTGTTCATCAGTTTGTATGAGCTTAAAAAACGTGTTTTGTTGACCCCAAGTAACATGGGATAAGGGCAGGCAGATGGTGAGTTTGTATGAGGATAATATGAAGTCTACGCAAGCATGATGATGCTTAAATAGGCTTGTGTCCTAAAAAAATCTAATCTAGTCCGTCAGTTAGATTATAAAAAAATATTTGACCCGTATTTTTTCTTTTGTAACATAAACCAAAATTGACGAAGATACGACGCTTTTAAAATTCGCAATACGTCACGCCCGTGCTATAATTTTTAGTGCGTTGTGACGTCACGAGCCCCCACTCCCGAGTTTTGATGCGTTTTATCTTTGTCAGTACTCAGTGATTTACAAAAACAAAAAATACGTGTCCATTATTTTCCAATACTCTAACTGACGGACTAATTAGTTTTGCAATTTATTGATGGTGGAAACTAGCCTATTGCAACTTATCGTAAACCGAAATAGGAAAACATGGTCAGAAAATTTGTTGTTGCGGCTTCCAAAGTTCCAACTAACAAGCCTAAAAGCAAGCTACTGCCTACATGAAAATTGTGGGCGGATGAGACGAAATCTCCGCTAACGATTCCACAGCCAAAGTTAGACTACTGTGTTGTGGACACACTCCAATGCAGCTCAAAATGTAGTCCTTATGGCATCCACTTACAGCACACAATATGATTGCAGGATCTCTTCGCCCAGACGGTCTCGAGACGATCATTTTAGGTTATTGGTATCATAACAATAATCTAATACGGCCGGTGATTCGGCTCTTTAGTAATTTCATCCCACACAGGTGGATCCCGCGGGATGAATCGACCTATTGAATTTTTGAATTGGTCAACTGATCCCGCTGACCAATTTTATACTTTGTATAGTCAAGAAGAAAAGTTTCTTGATATTAATTTATATGGTGATTCCCGTTGGCCTCATCGCCCGTGTCCACACTGGTGGGACGGGGGTGGGTTAATATTTATATTACCTAGTTTAACTACTCAAAAATATTGTATAGGATCTAGTACTTAGTACAGCCGTTGTGCTAGTTACGGGCAGTAATCTTACGAACAGTACCAGGCTGGCATGAATCCAAGAAGGTATTTATTACTGGAAGACCGTACCTATCCAGAATAATAATTATTGAAATGCATACCACCTTGAGCTCATGCCAGCCTAGTACTTGTTGGGGAACGTAAGTGTATTTACGGGGTGGAATGATTCATTGCCACCTGCAGTGAAAGTAATTAAGTACCTACTCTAAATACTGGAGATAGCAAACTTTACTTAAAGGAAACATTCCTTTGTTTTTTAAAGAAGAAAATCTACATTCACAGATTTTAGTTCTGAATTCTGCCCAACTTCCATAGGCATTACGTTCATACCATGGTGTCTGAGGCAGTCAAATGCTTTATCACATTGGCAGCAATATAGAACCCCACAAGGAGCGCTCAAACGCAAACATGGCGTGAGCCGGAAGGTTGTGTCACCTAGCGTAGTGCCAATATTAGGTGACGGTAGTGTCTGAAGCCAGAGGCCCGACTCCTACTCACCCACAGCCAGCAGGCGGGCACGCTCAGTGCCCGGTGCGTGACATATTAATAAGTTTATTCCGTGATTTAAATTTGTTTGTTTCGTCTTTCTCATGCTTTCTTCATTTCAATACTTTAAACGTACTGTCTTATATGCT
The DNA here is from genome assembly GCA_950022955.1 of Xestia ashworthii. Classification (NCBI taxonomy): domain Eukaryota; kingdom Metazoa; phylum Arthropoda; class Insecta; order Lepidoptera; family Noctuidae; genus Xestia; species Xestia ashworthii. Next base: position 11,671,185 of record OX465560.1, on the reverse strand, counting down.
TACTTAAAGTATCGAAAGTATGGGAGTCCCGGTGGCCCAGTGGTGGCGGCCCCGACTTACGAACAGGTTCGAACCCAGACAGGCACATTACTTTGTGTAATTTATTTCATCACCACTGCTCTCAAAACGGTGAAGGAAAACATCGTGAGGAAACCGGCATATCCTAGAACCAAAAAATCGCAACATGTGACGTCTCCCAACCCGCACTGGCCCCGCGTGGATGGGTTATGCCCATACGCAAAATACGCGCTTTGACGTGGAGTTGCGGACACCAGCCCGTTATACAATACAAGGGAGTCTCAGTTCTTTATCGGAACCGGCTTTGCATTCCCTAAATATGACACATAATTATGTTCCTCAAAAAGTACCAGGCTTGCATAAGCTCAAGGTAGTTGAATAATTCTGGATTTTGATAATTCTGGCTGTACGGTGTTCTTTTGATAAAAACCTTCTTGGAATCATGCCACCCTAGTACCTACTGTTCGTAAGGTAACTAGCACAATTGTACTAACTCTACTCGATCCCATACAATGTTAAAAATACGGTGGGGCACACGGGATTCTATTTTGATTTATTTTTATTCCGCCTAACGTTTTTCTACACGCTGTTACTCAAATTTGAAATTCGAAGGCATTTTCTTTTTAATTTTAATAGCGGGACCAATCTACCAAAGAAAATGACATAAAAACAATAATTTGGTAAACTCATCCCGCGGGACCCAAATGACCGGGACCAATTTACTAAAGAGCCGGTGATTCCACCGTAACTCCGGACCTGCCGATATGTGTGCTACTAATATAGAACACATCTCGATATTATCAGGCTGCCATTTGTATTTTATTGATTGATAGCGACACCTGTCTGGTTGCTACGTGTATACAGGGTGTAAAAAGACCTTAACGAAGCCAAAAGGCACTTGTTCTCCTCGTCATTGCGATCAGTTTTTTGTTCTACACCATACCTGGGAACCTGCTAGTTACGGAGATATTGGGGGTCAAAGTTCCAACTTTTTCACAATTTTTTTTAAAATAAATGTTTTAATGTAAAATTTGTATTTCAAACAACTTCACGACCCTCGTACTATTTATTAAATCCATCCATCAGCATCCATCGTGTATTGAGTGCGTTCCATTGAGTTCTACAGTAAAATTTTCACCCCAGAAAAAAAAGTCGTTTCGTTTTTTGAATTATTGCTCTCTGAGGGCCAATCATAATTATTTATAATATAAAAATAAATCAATCAATAATACATAATCGTGGACATAAATAAGCATTGTAAGTAAATATTTTTCCTTACATGCATTACGAAATAATATGAACGATACATTTAGCGCGTTTATAAAAAACCGGCCAAGTGCGAGTCGGACTCGCTTAAAAGGGCTCCGTACCATCGTAATAGGTTAAATAAATTAAAAATTAAAGGAAGCTTCCTTCCCCTTTCATTTTAATTTATTTTTATTATTCGTTGATATAACGGCAACAGAAATGCACATTTCGTGAAAATTTCAATTTTCAACTGTCTACGCGGGTCATGAGATACAGCCTGCTGACAGACGGACGGATGGACGGAGAGCGGAGGCTTGATAATGGGGTCCCGCTGGTTACCCTTTGGTTGGGTACGGAACCCTTAAAACCGTTCTGTTGGATTTTTGACTCTTAGCCCTAAGCCGAACGTTGATAATCCCGTGCGTGCAAGTATGGGTTTAGTTGACATCGTTATCTCTTATTTTGCTTAGTTATGTATTGGTTTATCTATGTAATATATAAGTGCATATTATGCAATACCCAATGCATCTATGTATGAACTTGTTTGCTCCGAACTTGTGACCTAGATTAGAGGCCAAGGTTTTCATCGATTCCCGATACATCGAAATCAATACTCAGGCCCCGGAAAAGTCTAAAGTTATAGAGAAAAGTAAAGAGCTCAGAGTGCCTAGGTCATCCTATTTCGCACTAGAGCTATAATGACTTTTCCACCATAACGAGTGTATTGCCCGCGACTTAGTTCGCGTGGAAATTTCGGTGTTTGTGAGAAAAAAAAGATAGCCTTTAATGTCCTTCCCCAGGATTCAATCTATCTCCTTGCCAAATTTGATTACAAGACGAACAGCCGTTTAGTTGGACAACAGAGTTACTTTCGCATTTCGCATATGAATGGATGAAAAATATAGGTACCAATTTTGTCTAATAGCTGCGGAGTTTTCTAGAAGATTGTCACTAGTCACTCGCCGTAGTGCATTAAGGTATGATGCAACAAGAAATTGCATCTTGTTTGTTTCATTCCAGACTAAACAAGAATGTTTGTTAGCTACTAACTTTTGTGCGTCAGAGTCTAGACCATTTGAGACACCATTAGTTACCTAATTTGTATGATTCATACAAATTATAAGGAAAAAATAACAAGTCGTTGAAAAAATAACAAGTCGTTATGTAACGCGTGTTTTGTTAACATGCATTACATGCATTTTCATTTATTGACAGTCAAACTTTTTTAAATTTAAATTTAAACAGGGTTATTGGTTGTCAGCAATTCGTTTAGTTTAGAAGATGGTAAACATTTACAAGTAATTTGACATTTTGTAAGCACACGATATTGGTTTCTTAAAAAAACGTAGGTAGTTTGTCAAATTACTCGGAAATTCTTGACATTTGCTGACTGCCTCGTTGGTCTAGAGTAGTGGTCGCAATCGTAACTGTTGAGCATGAGGTCCTGACTTCGATGCCCGGGTCGGGCCAATTCTTATCTTTCATTCATTAGGAATTGCTCAGTAGCAGTAACAGAATCTTTATTTGTGCCCGGTTGGTCGCAATAGGGTCCCCCCCATGACATGGGACTTATACACATACAAGCACATTTAACCGTCTACCTTGTATTTTTTTTAAATGAACGGTTTTCATTTTGAGTATTAAAAAAAAACATAGTTTCCATGAACTCTGTAGATGGCGTTGAACTGACTACGTTACTAGGTACCTAAGCCAACACGCTTGAAAAAAAAAACATTGCGTCACGTGACATGCGCTCGTTGACTGACACTTTCGTTTGCTCAAGCTTCCGAATATAACCTTATCAATCCAAGTGAAATGATGTGACGTTCCATTCCTTGCAGTAACTTAACAAGTTCAACGCCATCTATAAGAGTTTAAAAAGAAAATCCCTAATTTGCAGAAATTTTGACCACATGTTATGAGAGGTACATTGAAAACTAAGCATTCACGTGATGGACCCGCTGCGTGCACACATTTCACGCATGAGGCGCCAAAATAACACTCTCCCAAAAATAATAAATTATTCTTGACATGTCGTCAGAATTTTTGGCAACAGAAAAATGCAATAAATTCTTTTTGAAGCTTACGCGGTTCTTGAACCCAAAAAATAATCGAGGAATGCCGCACCAAAATTAGTTAAAACCAAAATAAGTTTATTCGCAAACGAATGTAAACAAATTGTAACATCTTTTTATGCGCAGTGTGCTAAAAATTTAATGTTAGTACCTAATTTAAGTTATTTTCAGAAGAAACACAAGTTTAATAACATAACACCTAATTAAAACAAAATCATCATCGATCAAAATCATCAACATTAACAAGTAACTCACTATACTTTATAACTTACGTCGAAATACGCGGTAAATGCAGGGTCCATGTTTGAAAAAACTTGATTTTGGTTCCCAACTTGAAGTCCGAAATAAGTTACCTACACGATCAACTTAATTTTTGCAATAACCTGTATAACTTGTTTCCCTACAGAATTTCAAGGTTACATGGTTTAATCTTCATTGAAAGTGTTATCCGATGTCTTCAATTATTTTTACTGGCGCAAAATTACGTGTGGTCAGTAATGGACATCTCTTGTATGTATGCATGGTGATCGAGATTCGAGACACGCAAAAAGTAAATTATAATTTAATTAAGCGCCGCCTTGAAACCTAAAGTTTACGTCGTTGATTTCAGATTTGGTTATAAACTACTGAAAAAGTAAAAAATATGCAATGACTTTTGTTTGCTTGTTTTATGACTTTTGTTGTATGCCAATGCATGCAACAACCAACCCAAGCCTTTCGAAACGAAGCACTTATCAACCAAAAAGAAAAAAAAAACGTCAAAATGTAGCGTATAGTACCTCTGGTCAACCAAACCCTTCGGGAATGTTCTTATGTTGAATTACCACATACGCGACTTCGACCGCAAAAAAATGTGATTAATTTGCATGATATCAATATAATTTATAGCCTATGTTACTTGTAGTCCGGGAGGTACCGTTGCAAATAAGAAAGTCATAGTAAGCCGACTGATATGGTAAATAACAATATGTAACAATACAATAAGTTAACGAACCGTCAGCTGCTCAAGTAGCGGTGGGTGTAGGATTGGGATGTTACGGAAGTTGTAAACTGTATGTGTCACTGTATTGTGAATATATACATGTGTTAGCTAAAATTTTCACGCGCCTGCTGTTTATGCAGTTTATTGGATAAAAAGTACATTTTGATTAGCGGGTTTGAATTTTGAATTTAGTTTATTTAAGACAGTTTAGTTTTCTAGGTAGTTTCTTTAGAATCCTGGGTGAGAAAGAGTGGCGTGAATTCGGTTTTATACAGATTTATTATATAAATAAATTATAAAAAAATATGAGAATTGTTTTTATTAAAAACTATAATGGCGTCTCGGTTACAACAGCCTTCAGAGTTTACTAGAACCATTCTGTCGATTGAAGTCGCTAGTATCGACCATCGTAGACCTTTCTGTTCTATGATGGTGGTATTGACGCTCTACTGTACAGTACCTACTCTTCTGGGTGTATATCGGTAATAAATATATATTTTTAAGAGTATAGTGAGGGGGGGGTGTAGGGTGAGTAGTGTGTGTTTCTCTGCTGTAGATATAGAGTTACAAATCCTAAAGCGCTTTAAAGGAAGCTTGTAACTCCATTTAAACACTTTTAACTATTAAAGCCCTCTACAAGACCTAGCGGTGTTTTAAAAGGTATTTATAACTCCGCTTTATATTAAATGCGCGTACAATTACTCTATAACACGCCTTTGTATCCCATTGGGATTATATTTACTGTTGTACATAATTGTACCACAAGCCTGTTAAAGAACGATTAAATACACTACTGTACCACTTAAGTATTATAGTAAACCCCTTGAACAGCTATTGTAGAACATTCAGGTTGTAAAGAAGTCATTGAAGCAGCTTGTGTGCTAGTTGGGACTAAACCAGACCAAAGACCACATTTCTGTAAAGAAAGGATTAGAAGTTGAATGACTTTTTTATCTATCAAAAAGATGAAGAGTAGGAGTCTCATCATCATTATAACTACCCTGTATAATTGTGCAAATGCAGTTCAATAAATCCCTTATCGTCGCAACGCTAAGTTCGACGCCCTTGAAATAAGTCATTACTAATCATTTACATAAACAACTTGAATAATCATTTATTAGGAAATCAGTCTAATTGCTTACAGCAACAGATAACAAGTAAACATAGCATTAAGGCGCTACCCCAGGCAAAATTAGCAACAGTATTTGTGGTGATTCAAACTTCGTTTGAAATACTATTAGAATAAAGTTCTAATCAGCTTGCACTACAAAGTGGTTTTTACGTCAGTCACTGCGGGTCGAATAGTGCGAAATTAGTGATTTTTATTCTTTATAAAATCAAATTTCCGTCTTTTGAAAAAAAAAAAACTAGCATTATGTTCATTATTAAATTGTCTATCCATTAGTATAAGAAGCAAATCAAAATAATGTTAACTTTACGAGAAGAAGCATGTTATAAATATTTTTTTCTCATTTTTGTGGTTTCATTGTGAGGGGATTTATTACACACTAGCTTCTGCCCGCGACTTCGTACGCGGATCCTGTTGCTTATGCCAGCGACAACGGGGTCGTCAAAAGCGAAGATCTGAAACGTCTGATGTCGAATTCTAAGAGCCCGGGGAAGGGAAAAGCGGATCTTTCCCATCTGAGCAACACATACCGTTTGTTTCTTTTCGCCATTTAACAGCTTCACAAAAAGTACAATTTTGAACCATAATATGTGGCGTATTCAATCATAGGAGTATATATGTAAATGCACTCCGTTCTTTATCAACCCAAGGAAGGTCGCCATGCCCTACGGCTATATCTTGAGACACATCCGATTCTTCAGATGATATCGACATTCTGTTCAGACAATGTCGAATTCGATCAGAATTCAAACGTTCGTTGCGCTCTTCTTCTGTCTCTTCATGCCGTACTCCAGCAATTCTTTCTCTCTCACTTTCTAACTGATTACGAATATTTTGTTGTGTGCGTGTTCGGGGCAATGTATGATAATCTCGAGCAGCAGTTAGTCGCGCATCACGTTCATCACTCGTTTCAAAAGACCTGTTAGTAGATGTGCGAATACACTGAGAACTCAAGCGTGATTCTGTATCGGTAAACGTTTCCGACTCGCGAGACAATGCATGACGTTCACGATCAGCCAGTCGCGCATCTATTCTGGTCTCTAGAGATCTGGATGTAGATGCGTAAATACGCTAAGAACGCAGGCGTGCTTCGCGATCCGAAGAGGTTTCCAAGGAGCAAGTTGCAGCCTGGTGTTCTCGAACAGCATCAAGTCTCTCCTGACGCTCTTCGGTAGATTATTGGGATCTTATGATCCTCAATCTTGTAGCTCCTTTGGAACATTTAGAAAAGATTTGACCTCTTTCTAGGCATGATTATAGTTTTGTTGTGAAGATATCTAATCAATTAAAATCTAATTGACTGCTCCCCTGCGTTACCGGGTAGGCTACCGAGTCACGAAGATAAATGGAAAAGGAAATTCAACACTCAAATAACATAAGCCCGAAGACATATTAATTCGATAAAATAAAATAATAAATGGGAGTTTTGGCCAGTAGAGTCAAATTTTCAATGATATACCATCGTCATCGAAAATCATTCCTAAGCTGTAACCGCCTTCACTGCGTGGATGTACTCCCAGCTTACAGTGAAATTAGTGATTGCTTTGCAATAATTTTCACATCAGATGTTTCTGACCTTCGATTTTTTCTAATTCAACAGGAAATGCCCATCAGACCGAACAACTTTTGCTAAGACGTCATTCCTATATGTGTTATGGTGTAGCTGGGCTATTGGAGTTCCACAACAGGTGTCCCAGATCTTTGATTTTTATAAGTCAACAGAGAGTGCTCATCAGATTGAACAACTTTTGCTAAGACGTCATTCCTATATGTGTTATGGTGTAGCTGGGCTATTGGGGTTCCACAACAGGTGTCCCAGATCTTCGATTTTTATAAGTCAACAGAGAGTGCTCATCAGATTGAACAACTTTTGCTAAGACGTCATTGCTATATGTGTTATGGTGTAGCTGGGCTCTTGGAGTTCCACATCAGGTGTTCCAGATCTTTAAATTTATTCTCTCAGCAGAAAATGCTCATCACGTGGAACAATTTTTGCTATGGTGTCATATTTGTATCTCTTATAGTTTAGCTGGTCTGTTGCGGTTCTGCATCAGATGTTCAAGTTTCCAAGATAAATTATAGCTTATATATTATAGCTATATCTTCGTCTGCGTCACATAAATAAGAGAGAGAAACGAAAGGAAAAAAAAACCCCGTTTTTGCAACATTTTTCATTCCTGCTCCGCTCCTTATAGTCGTAGCGTGATGTTATATAGCCTAAAGCCTTCCTCGATAAATGTGCTATCCAACACAAAAAGAATTTTTCAATTTGAACCAGTAGTTCCTGAGATTAGCGCGTTCAACCAAACAAACAAACAAACAAACAAACAAACTCTTCTGCTTTATAATATTAGTATAGATTATGATACTTAAAATAAAAAATAAAACTACCACTTTGCAGTCTAAGAATATGTAGAAATTTAATGTATTTATTATTACTTGGTATTTCTTTTGGATAAAGAGGAGTTGGCTCCAAAAAACTGCACAAAAAACGGCTTTTGCTTGGGGTAGCGCCTTAAGGCGGGAAACGGTGCGCGCAGCGCGACGCATGCGCGTTGCGTGAACATAGGTCACAGTGCCAATAGTGCAACGAGACAACCGCCACATGTAAACTCAACTCCACCCTCTATAAAATAGAGTACGTTTTGAAATAACTAACACAGATCACTAGAAGATGGTCCAAAGACATCCGCCACATGTAATTTCAACTCTATTGGCTTCAAAATAGAGTATGTTTTAGAATAACGGACAGCTCATCAGCAGACGGGCCACAGACACTGATAAAACACCCGGATGTCCCGCCATGATTGTTTTAAAAAATATATCAAATTGTCGTTTATTTTGTGTTGCTGTACAATATCGGTGTATCCTGTTGATATTGATGCCATCGATTCTATTCGTGTATATTGAGTTCATTGTCGCTGATAAATGAATGGGACTTTATTTGGACTTTACACTCTGGATTTTTTTATCTGTGGTCTCTGAAGTTCTTTCTAAATTCTTAGTGTACACGTGCCAAGTACCACGGTGAGATCGAGCAGAAAGTGGACTTGACCGAACACTGAAAAAAGTTTTGAGTAACAGATAACAAACAATTGAGTAACCTACTTATTACATAAAAATTGTGACTACATACTCGTAACTATAGTTCCTAGTAGACAAATTCAGTTTTGTTATTATTAGTTATGTTAGTACGAGTATTAGTGGCTCGACAAAAATGATTATTTCCTAACAAATTTATAATTCACGTTATACCAAAGTGTTATGTAAAAATAGCCACATTTTATTGTTAGCGCGTACAAAACCGTTTGGTTAAAACTTGGTCATGGGTTTGGTATTGTTCAGTTATTAGTAACATCACTTTATTATTACTGTAACCAAACTATTTTGTTATCTGTAACTGAACTTTCCGGTTAAGGGGCTACCTCACGCCAACGACCTTGAGCGAGTGGGATCAGTTAGTTATAAAAATATTTCTTCACATTTTCACATATCAAATTATGAAAGAAATGGTCTAGTATAACATATATTTTTTTCAAATAAATTAGACTAGAAGTTAAGACGTGATGATCAATTTAAAATCACTAAAAGTCATGTATCTGCGCCTTAAAAGTACCTAACATAACTTTTTAGTTACTAGTGTTTTTTTTTATAGGTTATAATAGGTTTTTAGCTTATAGCCGAAACGAATTTACGTAAGTACCTACCTAAGTATAAGAAGTTTCAGCAAGATATATGCATTACCTATATCCTTCCTCAAATCTTACCAAAACTCCTCATACTTATACTTAGGTAAGTAGGTACCTACTAATTTTGGCTACAAACTTGAGATATCTACATAGAATAAGAAAAATAACTTTTCAACACACTTGCTCTTACAGTGGCTCTAATTTTACCGCAATTAGGCACATAATGACACCTGTAATCAAACTGTGACTTTTTCATTGCTCAAGTGAGTTATAGGGTTTTTTTTATTTTATTGGTTGAATTTCTTTGTTCTTAAAAAAGTTTCGATACAAAAAAGATCGTGTTCAATAGTACAAATAAATTAATGTACCTATTACTTGCTCATTTCATGCAACTTCGTATGTACATAGATAATTAAAAATAATAGATAATTTCAACTTATAAGTTTTTAATAAATAAAACTTTCACTCAAATGTACTTAACTTTTGTTTTCTCTGTATTAAATAAAACTTTGAATTCCCCATTTCGTACGTGGGTAAAACGCTATCCGCGAAAAGCCAAAAAAAAGAATCCTCATTCTTTTAGTCTATGGCCGATCGCCATTGTTAGTTTATGCGCGCGCATAGGAAAACTGATTAATTATTCCCGCAATTTCGAAAAAAAATTCACAACTCGCTTTCACTGTTGAAATTATAGTTATTTTAAGTATTATTATAATCTCAAGTGTGTTGAAAAACGTCGTATGATGCACGTGTGTGTTGATGATTACCGTCCTCGGCTCTCTTAATGGCGCCTCAGCGGTAATCACCAACATTACACACTTGTACCATAATGTACTATTATTTGTTACAATTATAATGTAAATTTATGTATCAAATCAATTAATTTTAGTGTGAACTTATATTTACCTACACTACACTTGTCAAACCTAGCTAGACACACTGGAATAATAATATATTTAAAAATATAAGTAGGCTTCCGCAGATAGTCTGAGATTCGTTCAGGGTCATAGAGTCCAATTCCCAAAATGTCCAACTTCCAAAATGTTCAATCTTTGACAATGTGGTAGAGTTTCATGGGCGTTTCCTCTACCGCGCCGCCGCGTCGCGCGCCGGGGCAGGCAGACTGTTTTCTCCGCCGCGTCGGACTGCCAAGTCATAGGTCTCGAGTCCGATCCCAAGACACGAACCCTTCTTTATTATATCTATGCACGAACCTCAGATTTTTCGGATTCATGTGCGTATAGTATTGTATAATAATCACTTGCTTCGGTGAAGGACAACATCGTGAGGAAAACAAAACAGCATGCTCAAGAGATTATTTCTCGATGGCATGCATGTAAAGCAAAGTCAGATGTCTATGGGCGGCACTCTGACACCAGGCAGGCTAGGCAGTAGGCACTAACCACCACGATAAAGAAAGACGATCATCATCTGCAATACAGCTCCAGATTAGTGTTATCAACAGCTCACTGATTACCTGCGGTTGGTAACATGTACCGCAGTATTACCTCAGATTCGTCTTTAAAATAAACATTAATTACATCATTAAAGTTATCGCAAGGCAGAGACCTCCAGGCAATAACGGATAAGTGCATTGAAACAAAATAACAAATACTACTGATCATAACATTACCGCGTGTACAATAATTAAACTCTGATAAATACCTATCTACCTTCTTCAAGTAATAAGGTAGTATGTCACCGTAAAATTATCAAACACGTTATATTGAAATCTCTCTAGCGAGATTGTAAACTCTCGAAATATTGTCAACTGAACATACGGAAGTATCTCTGCCCCCATAATCGGGACTTGGGGCACCCCCACGTTAGGTTAGTTAGGTTCCTTTAAACCCTGCACTCGGAAATACTCCCCGTAGAAAAAAAATACCCCGCGTAGCGGGGCTCCGTCGACTACGCTTTTTAGGGGAAAATAAAGTGTTTTAAGGATAGGTTATATTAATCGGTAGTTCTCAGGAATGGTACATTATCTTTTCATGAGAATGGTACCATTGGGCAAGGGGGACCCCTCCTTCCCTCCACACCGCGTGAGTTGACTACCATCGCATGCACTTCAAAAATTATGCGATTTATTGTAAGCAGTATGTTTGCTTGACATTATTTCGAGAGTTTACAATCTCTCTAGTTATTTTACAATCTAACGTGTTTGACAATTTTACGGTTAGATGTCGATAAAGGTCGCTATATTGTAGTGGCCCACAAACAACTACAACTACAACTGACAACCAGTCTTGCCAAGGGGTATCGTATTATCCAGTAGTGGAGGTCTGATAGACTGTCGCTCCACGTAAAATAATGGTATTCAGCTGCATCTGGTAAGACTGAAAACTGACCCCAACATAGAATAAAAAGACATCCGCCACATGTAATTTCAACTCTATTGCCTTCAAAATAGAGTATGTTTTAGCATAACGGACAGCTCATCAGCAGACGGGCCACAGGCACTGATAAAACACCATGTCCCGCCATGATTGTTTTAAAAAAAATAACATATTGTCGTTTATTTTGTGTTGCTGTACAATATCGGTGTATCCTGTTGATATTGATGCCATCGATTCTATTCGTGTATATTGAGTTCATTGTCACTCACCTTCCGCCTGACGCAGGTCCTCACCGGACACGGATGTTTCGGGAGGTACCTGCACCGAATCGGGCGGGAGGAAACGCCCGGGTGTCTCCACTGCGAAGATCGACCGGAGGACACGGTGGAGCACACGGTGGAAGTCTGCCCTGCGTGGGCGGAGCACCGCCGTGTCCTCGTAGCGGCGATCGGCGGCGGCGACCTCTCGCGTCCGGCCCTGGTTCAATCCATGGTCCGGAGCGAGACGGAATGGGAAGCCGTCACCTCCTTCTGCGAAGCAGTCATGCTAGCGAAGGAGGTGGCGGAACGAGAGAGGGAGAGATCCTCTCTTCCCGGCCGCCGCGGGAGACGCACCGGGCGTCGGGGGCCACGTGGTGGCTACCGGCCACCGTAGACGCGGGCCTGTGGACGGTTGGCTATGGGCTAGGTAGCCGTCCGTCCGTCTAACGACGACAGGCCGAGTCGACGGCGCGTTCGTGTTCCACGCGCGCCTCAAAGAGATGTCAGCATAAGAGAGGGGCCCGCAAGGGCCGAAGCCTGCCGGGGTTGCGGGACTGTTCGAAAGAGATACCGCGGCCCCGGCCCCTCCCGCTCCGCCCAGAGTGGGAGAAGTCATTTGATGATTTCCCATCCAAAAAAAAAAAAAAAAAAAAAAAAAAAAGGGGATTTATTACACATTATGATACTTAAAATAAAAAATAAAACTACCACTTTGCAGTCTAAGAATATGTAGAAATTTAATGTATTTATTATTACTTGGTATTTCTTTTGGATAAAGAGGAGTTGGCTCCAAAAAACTGCACAAAAAACGGCTTTTGCTTGGGGTAGCGCCTTAAGGCGGGAAACGGTGCGCGCAGCGCGACGCATGCGCGTTGCGTGAACATAGGTCACAGTGCCAATAGTCCAACGAGACAACCGCCACATGTAAACTCAACTCCACCCTCTATAAAATAGAGTACGTTTTGAAATAACTAACACAGATCACTAGAAGATGGTCCAAAGACATCCGCCACATGTAATTTCAACTCTATTGGCTTCAAAATAGAGTATGTTTTAGAATAACGGACAGCTCATCAGCAGACGGGCCACAGACACTGATAAAACACCCGGATGTCCCGCCATGATTGTTTTAAAAAATATAACAATTGTCGTTTATTTTGTGTTGCTGTACAATATCGGTGTATCCTGTTGATATTGATGCCATCGATTCTATTCGTGTATATTGAGTTCATTGTCGCTGATAAATGAATGGGACTTTATTTGGACTTTACACTCTGGATTTTTTTATCTGTGGTCTCTGAAGTTCTTTCTAAATTCTTAGTGTACACGTGCCAAGTACCACGGTGAGATCGAGCAGAAAGTGGACTTGACCGAACACTGAAAAAAGTTTTGAGTAACAGATAACAAACAATTGAGTAACCTACTTATTACATAAAAATTGTGACTACATACTCGTAACTATAGTTCCTAGTAGACAAATTCAGTTTTGTTATTATTAGTTATGTTAGTACGAGTATTAGTGGCTCGACAAAAATGATTATTTCCTAACAAATTTATAATTCACGTTATACCAAAGTGTTATGTAAAAATAGCCACATTTTATTGTTAGCGCGTACAAAACCGTTTGGTTAAAACTTGGTCATGGGTTTGGTATTGTTCAGTTATTAGTAACATCACTTTATTATTACTGTAACCAAACTATTTTGTTATCTGTAACTGAACTTTCCGGTTAAGGGGCTACCTCACGCCAACGACCTTGAGCGAGTGGGATCAGTTAGTTATAAAAATATTTCTTCACATTTTCACATATCAAATTATGAAAGAAATGGTCTAGTATAACATATATTTTTTTCAAATAAATTAGACTAGAAGTTAAGACGTGATGATCAATTTAAAATCACTAAAAGTCATGTATCTGCGCCTTAAAAGTACCTAACATAACTTTTTAGTTACTAGTGTTTTTTTTTATAGGTTATAATAGGTTTTTAGCTTATAGCCGAAACTAATTTACGTAAGTACCTACCTAAGTATAAGAAGTTTCAGCAAGATATATGCATTATATCCTTCCTCAAATCTTACCAAAACTCCTCATACTTATACTTAGGTAAGTAGGTACCTACTAATTTTGGCTACAAACTTGAGATATCTACATAGAATAAGAAAAATAACTTTTCAACACACTTGCTCTTACAGTGGCTCTAATTTTACCGCAATTAGGCACATAATGACACCTGTAATCAAACTGTGACTTTTTCATTGCTCAAGTGAGTTATAGGGTTTTTTTTATTTTATTGGTTGAATTTCTTTGTTCTTAAAAAAGTTTCGATACAAAAAAGATCGTGTTCAATAGTACAAATAAATTAATGTACCTATTACTTGCTCATTTCATGCAACTTCGTATGTACATAGATAATTAAAAATAATAGATAATTTCAACTTATAAGTTTTTAATAAATAAAACTTTCACTCAAATGTACTTAACTTTTGTTTTCTCTGTATTAAATAAAACTTTGAATTCCCCATTTCGTACGTGGGTAAAACGCTATCCGCGAAAAGCCAAAAAAAAGAATCCTCATTCTTTTAGTCTATGGCCGATCGCCATTGTTAGTTTATGCGCGCGCATAGGAAAACTGATTAATTATTCCCGCAATTTCGAAAAAAAATTCACAACTCGCTTTCACTGTTGAAATTATAGTTATTTTAAGTATTATTATAATCTCAAGTGTGTTGAAAAACGTCGTATGATGCACGTGTGTGTTGATGATTACCGTCCTCGGCTCTCTTAATGGCGCCTCAGCGGTAATCACCAACATTACACACTTGTACCATAATGTACTATTATTTGTTACAATTATAATGTAAATTTATGTATCAAATCAATTAATTTTAGTGTGAACTTATATTTACCTACACTACACTTGTCAAACCTAGCTAGACACACTGGAATAATAATATATTTAAAAATATAAGTAGGCTTCCGCAGATAGTCTGAGATTCGTTCAGGGTCATAGAGTCCAATTCCCAAAATGTCCAACTTCCAAAATGTTCAATCTTTGACAATGTGGTAGAGTTTCATGGGCGTTTCCTCTACCGCGCCGCCGCGTCGCGCGCCGGGGCAGGCAGACTGTTTTCTCCGCCGCGTCGGACTGCCAAGTCATAGGTCTCGAGTCCGATCCCAAGACACGAACCCTTCTTTATTATATCTATGCACGAACCTCAGATTTTTCGGATTCATGTGCGTATAGTATTGTATAATAATCACTTGCTTCGGTGAAGGACAACATCGTGAGGAAAACAAAACAGCATGCTCAAGAGATTATTTCTCGATGGCATGCATGTAAAGCAAAGTCAGATGTCTATGGGCGGCACTCTGACACCAGGCAGGCTAGGCAGTAGGCACTAACCACCACGATAAAGAAAGACGATCATCATCTGCAATACAGCTCCAGATTAGTGTTATCAACAGCTCACTGATTACCTGCGGTTGGTAACATGTACCGCAGTATTACCTCAGATTCGTCTTTAAAATAAACATTAATTACATCATTAAAGTTATCGCAAGGCAGAGACCTCCAGGCAATAACGGATAAGTGCATTGAAACAAAATAACAAATACTACTGATCATAACATTACCGCGTGTACAATAATTAAACTCTGATAAATACCTATCTACCTTCTTCAAGTAATAAGGTAGTATGTCACCGTAAAATTATCAAACACGTTATATTGAAATCTCTCTAGCGAGATTGTAAACTCTCGAAATATTGTCAACTGAACATACGGAAGTATCTCTGCCCCCATAATCGGGACTTGGGGCACCCCCACGTTAGGTTAGTTAGGTTCCTTTAAACCCTGCACTCGGAAATACTCCCCGTAGAAAAAAAATACCCCGCGTAGCGGGGCTCCGTCGACTACGCTTTTTAGGGGAAAATAAAGTGTTTTAAGGATAGGTTATATTAATCGGTAGTTCTCAGGAATGGTACATTATCTTTTCATGAGAATGGTACCATTGGGCAAGGGGGACCCCTCCTTCCCTCCACACCGCGTGAGTTGACTACCATCGCATGCACTTCAAAAATTATGCGATTTATTGTAAGCAGTATGTTTGCTTGACATTATTTCGAGAGTTTACAATCTCTCTAGTTATTTTACAATCTAACGTGTTTGACAATTTTACGGTTAGATGTCGATAAAGGTCGCTATATTGTAGTGGCCCACAAACAACTACAACTACAACTGACAACCAGTCTTGCCAAGGGGTATCGTATTATCCAGTAGTGGAGGTCTGATAGACTGTCGCTCCACGTAAAATAATGGTATTCAGCTGCATCTGGTAAGACTGAAAACTGACCCCAACATAGAATAAAAAGACATCCGCCACATGTAATTTCAACTCTATTGCCTTCAAAATAGAGTATGTTTTAGCATAACGGACAGCTCATCAGCAGACGGGCCACAGGCACTGATAAAACACCATGTCCCGCCATGATTGTTTTAAAAAAAATAACATATTGTCGTTTATTTTGTGTTGCTGTACAATATCGGTGTATCCTGTTGATATTGATGCCATCGATTCTATTCGTGTATATTGAGTTCATTGTCACTCACCTTCCGCCTGACGCAGGTCCTCACCGGACACGGATGTTTCGGGAGGTACCTGCACCGAATCGGGCGGGAGGAAACGCCCGGGTGTCTCCACTGCGAAGATCGACCGGAGGACACGGTGGAGCACACGGTGGAAGTCTGCCCTGCGTGGGCGGAGCACCGCCGTGTCCTCGTAGCGGCGATCGGCGGCGGCGACCTCTCGCGTCCGGCCCTGGTTCAATCCATGGTCCGGAGCGAGACGGAATGGGAAGCCGTCACCTCCTTCTGCGAAGCAGTCATGCTAGCGAAGGAGGTGGCGGAACGAGAGAGGGAGAGATCCTCTCTTCCCGGCCGCCGCGGGAGACGCACCGGGCGTCGGGGGCCACGTGGTGGCTACCGGCCACCGTAGACGCGGGCCTGTGGACGGTTGGCTATGGGCTAGGTAGCCGTCCGTCCGTCTAACGACGACAGGCCGAGTCGACGGCGCGTTCGTGTTCCACGCGCGCCTCAAAGAGATGTCAGCATAAGAGAGGGGCCCGCAAGGGCCGAAGCCTGCCGGGGTTGCGGGACTGTTCGAAAGAGATACCGCGGCCCCGGCCCCTCCCGCTCCGCCCAGAGTGGGAGAAGTCATTTGATGATTTCCCATCCAAAAAAAAAAAAAAAAAAAAAAAAAAAAGGGGATTTATTACACATTATGATACTTAAAATAAAAAATAAAACTACCACTTTGCAGTCTAAGAATATGTAGAAATTTAATGTATTTATTATTACTTGGTATTTCTTTTGGATAAAGAGGAGTTGGCTCCAAAAAACTGCACAAAAAACGGCTTTTGCTTGGGGTAGCGCCTTAAGGCGGGAAACGGTGCGCGCAGCGCGACGCATGCGCGTTGCGTGAACATAGGTCACAGTGCCAATAGTCCAACGAGACAACCGCCACATGTAAACTCAACTCCACCCTCTATAAAATAGAGTACGTTTTGAAATAACTAACACAGATCACTAGAAGATGGTCCAAAGACATCCGCCACATGTAATTTCAACTCTATTGGCTTCAAAATAGAGTATGTTTTAGAATAACGGACAGCTCATCAGCAGACGGGCCACAGACACTGATAAAACACCCGGATGTCCCGCCATGATTGTTTTAAAAAATATAACAATTGTCGTTTATTTTGTGTTGCTGTACAATATCGGTGTATCCTGTTGATATTGATGCCATCGATTCTATTCGTGTATATTGAGTTCATTGTCGCTGATAAATGAATGGGACTTTATTTGGACTTTACACTCTGGATTTTTTTATCTGTGGTCTCTGAAGTTCTTTCTAAATTCTTAGTGTACACGTGCCAAGTACCACGGTGAGATCGAGCAGAAAGTGGACTTGACCGAACACTGAAAAAAGTTTTGAGTAACAGATAACAAACAATTGAGTAACCTACTTATTACATAAAAATTGTGACTACATACTCGTAACTATAGTTCCTAGTAGACAAATTCAGTTTTGTTATTATTAGTTATGTTAGTACGAGTATTAGTGGCTCGACAAAAATGATTATTTCCTAACAAATTTATAATTCACGTTATACCAAAGTGTTATGTAAAAATAGCCACATTTTATTGTTAGCGCGTACAAAACCGTTTGGTTAAAACTTGGTCATGGGTTTGGTATTGTTCAGTTATTAGTAACATCACTTTATTATTACTGTAACCAAACTATTTTGTTATCTGTAACTGAACTTTCCGGTTAAGGGGCTACCTCACGCCAACGACCTTGAGCGAGTGGGATCAGTTAGTTATAAAAATATTTCTTCACATTTTCACATATCAAATTATGAAAGAAATGGTCTAGTATAACATATATTTTTTTCAAATAAATTAGACTAGAAGTTAAGACGTGATGATCAATTTAAAATCACTAAAAGTCATGTATCTGCGCCTTAAAAGTACCTAACATAACTTTTTAGTTACTAGTGTTTTTTTTTATAGGTTATAATAGGTTTTTAGCTTATAGCCGAAACTAATTTACGTAAGTACCTACCTAAGTATAAGAAGTTTCAGCAAGATATATGCATTATATCCTTCCTCAAATCTTACCAAAACTCCTCATACTTATACTTAGGTAAGTAGGTACCTACTAATTTTGGCTACAAACTTGAGATATCTACATAGAATAAGAAAAATAACTTTTCAACACACTTGCTCTTACAGTGGCTCTAATTTTACCGCAATTAGGCACATAATGACACCTGTAATCAAACTGTGACTTTTTCATTGCTCAAGTGAGTTATAGGGTTTTTTTTTATTTTATTGGTTGAATTTCTTTGTTCTTAAAAAAGTTTCGATACAAAAAAGATCGTGTTCAATAGTACAAATAAATTAATGTACCTATTACTTGCTCATTTCATGCAACTTCGTATGTACATAGATAATTAAAAATAATAGATAATTTCAACTTATAAGTTTTTAATAAATAAAACTTTCACTCAAATGTACTTAACTTTTGTTTTCTCTGTATTAAATAAAACTTTGAATTCCCCATTTCGTACGTGGGTAAAACGCTATCCGCGAAAAGCCAAAAAAAAGAATCCTCATTCTTTTAGTCTATGGCCGATCGCCATTGTTAGTTTATGCGCGCGCATAGGAAAACTGATTAATTATTCCCGCAATTTCGAAAAAAAATTCACAACTCGCTTTCACTGTTGAAATTATAGTTATTTTAAGTATTATTATAATCTCAAGTGTGTTGAAAAACGTCGTATGATGCACGTGTGTGTTGATGATTACCGTCCTCGGCTCTCTTAATGGCGCCTCAGCGGTAATCACCAACATTACACACTTGTACCATAATGTACTATTATTTGTTACAATTATAATGTAAATTTATGTATCAAATCAATTAATTTTAGTGTGAACTTATATTTACCTACACTACACTTGTCAAACCTAGCTAGACACACTGGAATAATAATATATTTAAAAATATAAGTAGGCTTCCGCAGATAGTCTGAGATTCGTTCAGGGTCATAGAGTCCAATTCCCAAAATGTCCAACTTCCAAAATGTTCAATCTTTGACAATGTGGTAGAGTTTCATGGGCGTTTCCTCTACCGCGCCGCCGCGTCGCGCGCCGGGGCAGGCAGACTGTTTTCTCCGCCGCGTCGGACTGCCAAGTCATAGGTCTCGAGTCCGATCCCAAGACACGAACCCTTCTTTATTATATCTATGCACGAACCTCAGATTTTTCGGATTCATGTGCGTATAGTATTGTATAATAATCACTTGCTTCGGTGAAGGACAACATCGTGAGGAAAACAAAACAGCATGCTCAAGAGATTATTTCTCGATGGCATGCATGTAAAGCAAAGTCAGATGTCTATGGGCGGCACTCTGACACCAGGCAGGCTAGGCAGTAGGCACTAACCACCACGATAAAAAAAGACGATCATCATCTGCAATACAGCTCCAGATTAGTGTTATCAACAGCTCACTGATTACCTGCGGTTGGTAACATGTACCGCAGTATTACCTCAGATTCGTCTTTAAAATAAACATTAATTACATCATTAAAGTTATCGCAAGGCAGAGACCTCCAGGCAATAACGGATAAGTGCATTGAAACAAAATAACAAATACTACTGATCATAACATTACCGCGTGTACAATAATTAAACTCTGATAAATACCTATCTACCTTCTTCAAGTAATAAGGTAGTATGTCACCGTAAAATTATCAAACACGTTATATTGAAATCTCTCTAGCGAGATTGTAAACTCTCGAAATATTGTCAACTGAACATACGGAAGTATCTCTGCCCCCATAATCGGGACTTGGGGCACCCCCACGTTAGGTTAGTTAGGTTCCTTTAAACCCTGCACTCGGAAATACTCCCCGTAGAAAAAAAATACCCCGCGTAGCGGGGCTCCGTCGACTACGCTTTTTAGGGGAAAATAAAGTGTTTTAAGGATAGGTTATATTAATCGGTAGTTCTCAGGAATGGTACATTATCTTTTCATGAGAATGGTACCATTGGGCAAGGGGGACCCCTCCTTCCCTCCACACCGCGTGAGTTGACTACCATCGCATGCACTTCAAAAATTATGCGATTTATTGTAAGCAGTATGTTTGCTTGACATTATTTCGAGAGTTTACAATCTCTCTAGTTATTTTACAATCTAACGTGTTTGACAATTTTACGGTTAGATGTCGATAAAGGTCGCTATATTGTAGTGGCCCACAAACAACTACAACTACAACTGACAACCAGTCTTGCCAAGGGGTATCGTATTATCCAGTAGTGGAGGTCTGATAGACTGTCGCTCCACGTAAAATAATGGTATTCAGCTGCATCTGGTAAGACTGAAAACTGACCCCAACATAGAATAAAAAGACATCCGCCACATGTAATTTCAACTCTATTGCCTTCAAAATAGAGTATGTTTTAGCATAACGGACAGCTCATCAGCAGACGGGCCACAGGCACTGATAAAACACCATGTCCCGCCATGATTGTTTTAAAAAAAATAACATATTGTCGTTTATTTTGTGTTGCTGTACAATATCGGTGTATCCTGTTGATATTGATGCCATCGATTCTATTCGTGTATATTGAGTTCATTGTCGCTGATAAATGAAAGGGACTTTATTTGGACTTTACACTCTGGATTTTTTTATCTGTGGTCTCTGAAACTCTTTCTTAATTCTTAGTGTACACGTGCCAAGTACCACGGTGAGATCGAGCAGAAAGTGGACTTGCCCGAAAGGTCGTCTTCAGCACTAGGTATTCGTGTTTTCTGTCTTTTCAATGTCTGAAACTACTCGATGGACAAACAAGGCATATTCGTGATTTCTTTCGCGTGTCGTCGCTAACATTGTATTGAGGCCCAATTAAAATACATCTCACTAAAGAGTCTTTCTGGTACAGTTTACTGGAGCCTGGAAATGAGACCGGTTGATGACAATAGGCTCGCGCTCACCCCTTGTTACTAGATTTTTAAACATGACTAGCAAAATGTGGGTGTATATGTGGTATTCTGCCCAAGGGCATAGCGAGGTACGGGCAGAGGGGCAGCTAAAAGATGCAGAAATGCCACAAACCGTAAATCTGTCCCATCGCTCATGCAGAATTTACCTTAGAATATTCTTGGTTTGTCTTCGCCTACCCTCCCCTTAACAAAATCCTGGCCACGCCCTTGTCTACCATTATATGTATAGTCGAATTAGTACATGATTAGGACGTAGTTATTGCAAAAATAGCATAATTATTTGCTATTTCTGGCGAAAATATGCCATGTTATAATAGGCCCATTGTAAAAAATACAATAGGTAAAGATTTTACCTAACAAATTGCTTGAGAACTTATATTTTGTAAAATTACGACCATTATCGAATTAGGTAGGGTCAGTCTCAATCTCTAGGTATCCTTGAAATAAAATAATAACCTAGGATTTTATACAATATTAGTACGAGTAGTTTAATGACCAGGGGCCTACAATGGCCACTTTAGCAGAATCATAATGGGATAATACTCGTAGTTATGCCATTACAGATCGTGGAATGGTCACAAAGAGACTATTTATTATTAACTGAATCTGACAAACTGTGGGCCAATAGTAGGAAACTGGTCAGGGCTGACACAGCGAGGAGGGGTCTCGGCAGACCACGAAGGAGATGGCGGGAAGAACTGGATAGGTTTCGTCAGAACTGGAAGCAGGATGCGCTTTTTCGCGAGAAATGGAGAGAGTGGTTGGAGGCCTTTGCGAGGCTTGCGACAGAGCAGGCTAGGAAAACCAACGGCTAGGAAAAAAAAGGTGCTTCATAATGTTATCCTATTATGATTCTGCTAAAGCGGCCATTTTAGACCCCCAAATGAATTAATATGGTCGAAGCAAAGCATGTAAGAATCATAGCACAAAAAAAACTGTTAGTACCTTGACCTACCAACTTAACGTATTTTCTCTTTGTTTCCAGTGGAATACGTGGACACAGAATACAGTCTGTGGCTGACATGGTTCCTGATGCCGGTCATCGTGACCTTCCTGCTGCCGGCTGTCATCATCGTCCTTATATACATCAGTGCCATCATCTTCCATCTATACAGGCTTTACAGGTATGTAAAGAAACTTTGTATTTTGCGTAGACGCGGCGTAGTTGAGTTTTAGTTAAACAGTAGCTGACGCCGGCGGCTTCGCTCGCGTACGAATTATATACTAAAACCTTCCTCGAGATCCACTCTATCCATTGGTGAAAACAGCATAAAAATCGGTGCAGTAGTTTTTGAGTTTATCGCGAACAGACAGACAGACGCGGCTGAGGACTTTGTTTTATAATATGAAATGATTAATCAGTGATAGCCTAGTGGTGTGACCGTCGGAAAGCCAAGTCAAAGGCCTCGAGTTCGAACCCATGACATGCACCTCTGATCTTACCACACGATAAAGAAAGTTGATCATCATCTGCAATATTCAGCATACCAGCGCTGTGACTTTTTTTAATGTTACAGCACCATGCTGAGATAGCGGCCTTTTGGCCTCGTTTAGGACCTTTCGTTTCTTTTTATTTTTAATTTTTTATCTATGTTTAGTTTTCATTAGTTGTAAATAATGTTAATTTTTATGTGTTTTGTCCTGTACGGGCTAATAAATGTTTTTCTCTCTCTTTCAATACAGCTCCTGATTAGTGTTATCAACAGCTCACTGATCAACTGCGGTTGGCAACATGTGCCAATATATTACCTCAGATCAGTGTTAAATAAAAAAATATTAAATCATTAAAGTTATCGCAGAGCAGAGACCTCCAAGCAATAACGGATAGTTACATTGTAGTTGCATTGGAACAAAATAACAAATTCTACTGATATACAATAAAATAATACAGCGTGTACACCTATTAACTCTGATAAACTTATCTTTATTCAAGCAATAAAGTAGATAGAGGTCGCTACATTGTAGAGCTTTGACAGTCGTTACAGGTAGTCAGTGGCCCAAAGTCTGACAGCCAGTCTTGCCAAGGGGTATCGTATTATCCAGTACTAACTGGGTTGTGGAGGTCTGATAGACTGTCGCTCCACGTAAAATACTGGTATTCAGCTGCATCTGGTTAGACTGAAAACTGACCCCTACATAGAATAAGTGGCACCTCGTGGGTAAATTTCACTCACCGTAATTTTCTTCTTAGCATGTCGATGTCACATTAGGTACACACACTATGCACGATAAGATTTTGACACATGACTAGGGCTCGGATAAATATGTGCCAAAAATCCCAAAATTTATGTACTTAAGTACCTACATATAATATGGGTCTAAAAAACGGAAATACGAAAACACTTTATTGTATCATAATTGGTTGAAACAATATATAAAAAATCAACAAAATAAAATTGTTTAGCTTAAATTTAGTCTGCCTCGTTATTAGAGTTGTTGCATTATACAACGATATGTTTCATCAAATTTTCAAAATTGAAGCTCGTTCTGTTTGATCGGAAAAACGCTAGGTAATTGACTGTATGACCTCTAAAATTGCACAACTCTGTAGGCGAATATGCCTAACCTCTGGATTGCCGGTTGGTGTTCCACTGAGAATATTGTTATTTTTTTGTAGCGTCGTTAGTCCTTTATTTTTTTCGAGGACAGACCATAATATTTGCATTGGTAGAAAAATAGCGCACGAGTCCCGCACGTTTAGGTACCTACCTATACCTACATCCGTGTATGCCGCGCAACGACAATTTATTCCCGCGGCACGGCGCTCGCTCTATGGAAGCAAAAATTACGCAGTTTTTGCTAGTTTAATTATTAAAGATAGGAAATATGGACCAATGGAATTAAATTCTAAAAATATGGTCATAACCTTGAAATATGGAAAAATATGGATTCTAAAACCCTAACATCACAATTACTACAAGCTTAGATCATCATTCTGCCTCGCCGCGTATGTAGTTAAACTGTAACGTGGTGCAGCTCATAACCCGGGAGTGCTGCGGCACCTGAAACTGTGCGTGCCGGATACGTGTGGAGGCGGCGGCGCCCACCACTGCTAGCTGTGCCGGTAGCCAGAACCAGTCTCCTGGCTAAGACCCCTCTCACCCAGACGATCCGCGTAGTAAACGAGGTTCACGAGCGAATCGATATTTTTTCGTGCACTTTGAGTGAATTCGCAAAAGTGTTGTTAAAACTTAGTTTCTTATGTAAATACTTATACTACTTATATATAATTTAAATTTCTTATTTCTAGTTGATAAGTTATTCTTATTTTAGGATATAGCCACACTGTCGAATTAGGTTTAAGATTACCTGTAATGATAGTTGTAAGTGGAATAAAAATAAATAAATAAATAATTTTATTTATTTATGAATCGGCGGGGTGATGCGAATTTGTCAAGAATTTTCGTGAACTTTCAGCATTCGATTTTTTAATGAAAAATATGTCAAGGAAGCTGTTTCATACGATACGTTTGTGGTTAATAATATCTCCAGTAACGTGTTTTGGTCGGTAAACCGGCGTCAGTTTATTGCCAAATAGGTATGTATATGTCACCGTAAAATTGTCAAACACGTTAAATTACAATATAACGTGTTACTCTCTAGCGATATTGTAAACTCTCGAAATATTGTCAACTGAACATACGGAAGTATCTAGTCTGCCCCCATAATCGGGACTTGGGGCACCCCTCCGTTAGGTTAGTTAGGTTCCCTCTCGGAAATAGTATCCGTCGACTACGCTTTTTAGAGGAATATAAAGTGTTTTAAGGGGCCGGCGGAGCATGCATATTTCATACAAACGTAATACCAAAATAATTTGTAAATTAAACATATTCTTAAGCTAGCGTGTATTTGTTTCGATTGTATTACAGAATATCTATGTTCCCAAATATATTTTTTGAGAGGACAATGATACAAAGACGAGATATGAGGAATTTAAAATTTCCATAGAAAACTTATTTTTCTTATAACTCTTGTTAAAATTAGTGTCCAATCAAATATATATTTGGGAACCTAGATATTCTGTAATTCAATCGAAATAAATACAAACTACCTTAGGAATATGTTTAATTTACAAATTATTTTGGTATTACGTTTGTATGAAATACGCATGCTCCGCAGGCGTCTTAAGGTTAGGTTATATTAATCGGTAAGTATTTCTCAGGAATGGTACATTATCTTTTCATGAGAGTGGTAGGTACCATTGGGCAAGGGGGACCCCTCCTTCCCTCCACACCGCGTGAGTTGACTACCATCGCATGCATTTCGCGAATAATAATGCGTTTTTAACCGACTTCCAAAAAGGAGGAGGTTCTCTATTCGACTGTATGCATTTTTTTTTTTTATGTATGTTCACCGATTACTCGAAGACGCCTGAACCGATTTGAAAAATTCTTTTTTTGTTTGAAAGGGTATACTTCCAAGTTGGTCCCATAGCCAACAAGTCGGGATCTGATGATGGAATCTTGGCGAAATCGAGGGAACTCTTAAAATTTTGTAGGATAACGTACAGCGATTTTGGTATTTTCTGCAACAAATGAAGCACTTGCGTTTGATGAGAACCATTCTACCATCAGATCGGATGATGAAGCCAAGAGTCACGGAACTCCATAATGAGACAATGTATCCTAGTCGTGTTTGGGCTTGTTGTAATTGTAACGAATGCACTTTCCATGTGTACCAAGCACATGTGAACCACTAAAAATTGAAAAATAAAAAACTTTTTTTGCAAAAAATAAAACCGACTTCAAAAAAAAACAAAAAGTTAAAAATAACTTTAGCTTCTGAAGTCGGTGACAAAAAAATTAAATCAATCAAACAAACGTCACCGACTTCAGAAGCTAAAGTTATTTTTAACTTTTTGTTTTTTTTTGAAGTCGGTTTTATTTTTTGCAAAAAAAGTTTTTTATTGTAAGCAGTGTGTTCATTTGACAATATTTCGAGAGTTTACAATATCGCTAGAGATATTACAATATTACGTGTTTGACAATTTTACGGTGACAGATACATTAAAATAAGAGGTCAAATAGAAGATTTTGTAGTTGAACGGGTACAAACAAAATATGGTACAATTTCTGAAGAAAAGAAAGCTAATGTTAAAGAACACATAAAATTTGTGAAACCGGAATATCGTTACTATTATGAAAATATTGTAGGTCTAGATTAACTCGACAAAACTGTCATTTTTCTTTGTTTTTAACCGACTTCCAAAAAGAGGAGGTTATCAATTCGTCTGTATGTTTTTTTTTTTTTTTTTTTTTTTTTTTTTTTTTTTGTGTTTGTTACCTCATAACTTTCGACTGAGTGAACCGATTTTGATGATTCTTTTTTTATTTGAAAGCTGGTGCTTCCCATGTGGTCCCATTTTAATTTGCTGAAGATCTGATGCTGGTCTTCGGAGATATACAATGGAACTCCTCAAAAATGTACGGCAAATCTGCAGTGATTGCTGTTATCGCTTGTAGGTTTATTGTTTAAACAACATCATGACGTAATATCACGCCTGTATGCTCTGAGGGGGTACGCAGATGTGTACAGTACACCCAGATTTCGACAGTGTTTGTTACCTCAGTACTTTCGACTGGGTGAACCGAGTTTGATGATTCTTTTTTAATTTGAAAGCTGGTGCTTCCCGTGTGGTTATATTTTAATTTGCTGAAGATCTGATCCGGATCTTCGGAGATATACAATGGAACTCTTCAAAAATACACGGCAAATCTGCAGTAACTGCTGCAATCGCTTGAATGTTTATTGTTTATACAGCATCATGACGTAACATTACGCCTGTATGCTGAGGGGGTACGCAGATGTGTACAATATTCCCAGATTTCGACAGTTAGGTGTATTAAGTTCCATTTATTGGGGATAAGCCATTACCTTGACATGTATTGTTTTTTTTATTTTATTGGCAAGGGTACTTCAAGGGTAGTTTGATGAGAATTTGGTTAGGTTCTGATTATGGGATCCATGACAAAGGAACGTAGCTCTTCAATTCTTAGGAGCAAATTAACGATACTCGGCCAAATCTTTTAAAGGCTATCCGGATATTTGGGTCACGTACCATGACGTCGTTATTAACCGACTTCAAAAAGGAGAAGGTTCTCAATTCAATGTTCCCCGATTACTCGAAGATGACTGGACCGAATTTGTTTTTTAATTGTTTGAAAGGGTATACTTCCCAGAAGGTCCCATAATCATCAAGTCAGGATCCTGATAATGGGATCCTGGAGAAATAGAGAGAACTTTTCAAATTTTATAGGCACACCAGAAGCGATTTGGGTAGTTTTAGAAAGACTACTTTCTCGGAGTGATCCCATTTAAATTTGGTAAAGATTAGATGAAAAACTTCGGAGAAAGGCAACGGAACTCCTCATTGAATGTAGCAAATGTGTGTCTCTTACTGGGATTGCTGAAATCTCATATCTGTCTATTGTTTACACCAGTTCATAACAAAAAATCACGCTGGTACGCTGTGAAAGGGTATGCACATGTGAACCACTAAAAAGTGAAAAATAAAAACTTTTTTGAAAAAAATAAAACCGACTTCACACAAAAAAGTAAAAAATAACTTTAGCTTCAGAAGTCGGTGACAAAAAAACTAAATCAATCAAATAAAGGTCACCGACTTCTGAAGCTAAAGTTATTTTTTACTTTTTTGTGTGAAGTCGGTTTTATTTTTTTCAAAAAAGTTTTTATATTACATTAGTTAGGTAGTTGACTCATTTATCTTTCATTTATGTATGCAACTTTTAAAGAATGAAGCGCTGCATGGAAGGAGTTATGTTCATTTTTTAAATAAATTCTTATTCTTAAACTTTTATCTTATTTTTTCACTCCATATTAGTAGATTTCTATAATTACTGTAATTTGGTATCAATAGTTAGTAAATAAACAAAAAGAAAAACGATTTATCTCAATAACAAGCAACAAAACTTAGATGCCTGTTTTCTCAACATTTACAAATTGTATCATATCCCCTTCATCCACTCATGTCTTCGTTTATTGTAAATAAACCAGTTTTCGAATTTCAAATTCAGGCCTCAGAAAAAGTTAACGACGAACCCGCCAGTGTTACATTAAATTCAAGGGTAAACTCATTATAGAGGGCGCTTTTGGTTTATGTAGGTCATTACCCCCGATTTTGATGAGGTGCAAATTGCTGGTTGCAAGAAGTTAGGCCCGTGAATGATTTGCAACAAGATTGATCAATCGAAATAAAAAATGTTTTGTTTAACGAGTTGCGAATATAAGCTTTTTAGGAGATCCACAACTCCACATAAAAATTGGGCGCGATGTTTGTAATTTTGCTCCATTAATTTATTCCGAAAATGAAGGGGCGAGACAAAGACAAAGTAGAGATCTACGCTATGGAATGGGCAACTGATGATGAGTACTTATGATGCCTAGTAGGCATGTGAATTTTTAAATGTGCCTATCCCCAGAGATGCACAGATCTACGTACTTCTAGTGCCCCCAAGCGGGCCTAGCGTAGAACGGAGTATCAAAAGAAATAGAAGTTTCCTTATACCGATTTCGTTAAGTACCACTTTCGTGGCCAAGTAATGCGGCTCACATTTCGCCAATTACTTTCAAGTCCAATGAAAGCCGAAAGTCTGACTGATAGTCAGGCGCTTGCATCAAGAACCCATACTAAGCAGTCGTGCTTAAGACCACAAGATTAATAAATTAAAAACCTAGTTTGCTAAAAAAATAATAAAATAACCGATCAAAAGTCTCTAAAAAGTAGTACACACACAATCACCAGCCGAACACGTAAACATCATGCATTTCCTCAAACAACAAACATTTTATAAAATCCGTCACCTTCTTCATTAAAAAAAATATATGTCACCGTAAAATTGTCAAACACGTTATATTGTAATCTCTCTAGCGATATTGTAAACTCTCGAAATATGGTCAAACGAACATACTGCTTACAATAAAACGCATTATTTTTCGTGGAATGCATGCGATGGTAGTCAACTCACGCGGTGTGGAGGGAAGGAGATCCCCCTTGCCCAGTGGTACCAGGTACCACTCTCATGAAAAGATAATGTACCATTCCTGAGAAATACCGATTAATATAACCTAACCTTAAAACACTTTATATTCCCCTAAAAAGCGTAGTCGACGGAGCCCCGCTTCGCGGGGTTTCCGAGTGCAGGGTTTAAAGGAACCTAACTAACCGAACGGTGCCGCAAGTCCCGATTATGGGGGCAGAGATACTTCCGTATGTTCAGTTGACAATATTTCTAGAGTTTACATTATCGCTAGAGAGAAACACGTTATATTGTAATATAACGTGTTTGACAATTTTACGGTGACATATATAGGTATCTCGATAACTTCAACACCTCGAAGGCTAAAATAACCGATCAAAAGTCCCTAAAAAGTAGTTCACACACAATCACCAGCCGAACACGTAAACATCATGCATTTTCTCAAACAACAAAATTTTAATTAGGTTCGTCACCTTCTTCATTAAAAAAATACATGTCTCGATAACTTCAACACCTCGAAGACCTCCTGACTTGTCCAGATAAAAGTGAAATATCGTAGACAATGGCCAGACGGCTTAATTAGACGGTAATAATTGTGTCCAATTATTTTTTTTATGTATTTAGTTATCTAGTGAAAGACTTATGAGTAGACTTTGGCCCGACGCCGTCTGGTCGATGTGTCGTCTGGCATGCGGTGTGCTTGTGGTTGGAAGATTTGATTTTAATTAAAGCTTTGGACTCATTTGTGTATCAGTTACCCAAGTAGCACAAACTAGTTGCTTAAGAGCTTTGGAGCTAATCCGATTATTCCCAAAGGCGCCAAGCTCAAGCGCCAGAGCGTGCACTGCAGACCTTATGTAGCCGCTTTGCAGCCAAAGGGGCACAACTTTTTGCAACCTACGGTTCCGTTAGAACTTCATAATAGTGGCATACAAGCGCTACAGCAGCTGCAACTAATAATTAACACCACACTAAAGCTCTTGTGGCGCTTATTGAATGAATGACAGGTTTAACTGAAGGAATAAAGGATCACTGATCATTCACCTGTCTCTCATTTATTAAAATACATCTGTTGTTCCTGACTCAGACATTACTGAATGCAAAAATAAATAATAAGTGAAGGTATAGTATTTTTGAGCTATATTTTGTATTATATGCAAGTGGCTGAAAACGCAGATCAGTTCATCGTGCATTTAGTTGATATTATTGGAGTATTTTTAACGCGCCTCAATAATTACCTCAGAATATCGTAAAATATGTAAAAACATATTATATAAATAATTTTATATCACAAACCTACTCGATATTGAAATCACATAATTGACTACATTTGTATTTAGTAAGTTGCTGGTTCTATATTTAGTTATATTTTACTACAAATTGTGGTAAAAACCTATAAATACGATGATCGATGATAATCGTTTGTAGCTGCTTCTATATTTTTCGCTCTTTCAATTGTTTAACACTTACCATGTCTTACCATGTTTTCAGAATGCCTTTCACAATCATTCAAACTTATAATGAACAACAAAATCAACAAGAACTTTGCATCTGCCCATCTACGTGGGAAAAACATGGAGTGTTACACTGGCCGGACAAAAAAACTAAAAAATAATTTTACTCAATTTTTGTAACATACTAAAACTTACTTTTCCTCTGTAACTGGTCCATTATCACTAATTGGAAAAAAAGAAATCTACGGGACCCTCGCTTGTGTTTGTCGACTTTTCCAATAAAAATAGCAAAATGTATTCAAATAAGGAGGCAATGTCCATTACGCACCTGCTTCTATTGTGAAGCCTTAATGCCACTATTAGTAAAACAGTCGATCAAATTGCTACTTAAGTTTGCGCAAAAGTACAAATAATTTCTGCAATGCAACTTTCAGTGGCAGAGCAGTGATAAATAATTTTTTTATACAGTTCCGTTAAAAAGTCTGCAATTATAGTCTTTGTGCAGTTCTGAAGCGTACAGCAGCGGCAATAGAGGCTTTTTAGCAGCTTTAATCTATAACATACATGTTTTAATTCTCTTTTAAATCTATAGACGGCAAATAGGTTGTAACATGAACTCTTATAAAGCCTAGAGTGACATTTGATTCACTCTCTGCTACCCCTAGTGATATTTACAGCTATGAGCAGTTACGGAAGCAATAGTAGAACTTAAAACCACTTTCTGAACCCCTAAAGCGCGACTGTACAGCTAACAGTTGCAAAATAGGCTGCTATTTCCACTAGTGTGCTAGTTGGGTAGCCAGTTACTGGTTTAAGGAAGTCAGATAAGTAAACAGCCCATGTAAAATTCTGGTATTCAGCTGCATCCGGTCAGACTGAAAGCCACCCCTACCTAGCATACCTACTTGAGATCAGTTTTTGTGCATTGCATGATGCATTCATCCTATCCAGTTCCTGGTTTGACAGAAAATAGTTTTAGTTAAGGGTAGTCTCGCTCTCAATAAATTAGCTTCCCATCGAACCATTCTTGGGGAACGTCTCCCCAAGAATGGGTCGATTTATGTCTGGATAAAACTGGGTCTTGGACCAACCCGAGGGGCCAACCCATCACCAATAGGTATTTTCCAGATGATATGATGCATCTATATGTGCTGAAATACAAGTGCACCCTATAGGTAAGAACTGTATAGAACAAATAGTAGTTTTTCTTCTGCCTTACAGGTAAACAATTGTGCGAACAAAGCAATGCACATGCGATCTTATGCGACAATCTGAATTACCGGCACGCGATGTAGTGTAGGTACCTATTTACGTTACGTACTATGACTTGAGCAAAAACAGTAATAAAATTACTCCTGGGTAGGATCGCTACGTAAGCAGCTCTTAATAGGTTATTATAAATGCGACATTAAGTTGGTTGTTACCTTTTACGCCTAAACCACTGAACCGATCCTCCTGACATTTTGTGTATACCTAAGTTTTCACGTAGACAGAAACGGACATACCACCTTTAATTCCGGAAAAAGTACTGTTCCTGAGGCAAACAACAATATCGTTCTTATGATTATAGATGACGCCACGTGTCTTTCGAATAAAGATCGAATGGGGAAGACCGTTAAAAGCTAATTGTAGATGGCGCCACCATAGCTGGTCTCAATCTGACCAATGAGGACAAGGCATTTTAAAATATGAAATCACATTCCTTGGTTTTCAACCAATGACGATGCTTGAAATCAGCTATGCTAGCGCCATTAGTTCCACAGTGTGCTTGCCCATTATATTGTTACAACTTTACAATCAAAGTACAACCCGAATTGATTGTCAATACTAAATTAACGCGAACGAAGTCGCGGGCTAAAGCTAATATGCGATAGGTAGGATTTATAACAAAAAATATGGTGTTTAATTTTTCCCTGCCTGTTTCTTCAATGGTGAAAGCGTCAGGGTGGCCCGCGAAATTCAAATTTTCTTACGTTTTTTGCAATTTGCAGGGCAGTGTGCATACAACTTAGCACTGCAAATTGCAAAAAACGTAAGAAAATTTAAATTTCGCGGGCTACCTTGAAGCATCACCCTTAAATCTCCAAAACGACTGTCGTTACTTACTGTCATGCTCTATGTTTTGCAGGATGAAGGTAGTAGACGGCGTGCAGCCTGATTGGAAGCACGCGGCACGACTCGCAGTCTGCGCGCTATGGGACGCGCACGGGTGGCTATGGCATGGTAAGCGTATTTTTCGCGGTATATCGAACCGAAAAGCACCTTTATAGCTACTGACTATGTTACTCAAGCAAGAGTTATACTTTAAGCTTAAAACGGCTGCCTACTGAAACATAAAAGTTTCTTTAAAAAAAATACACCAGATTCTTTTTTGAACTGTATTAGTGTATTTAAAAAAAAATTGTGTTGCTTTAACCTCTAACAAGTCCCACTGGGTTGTGGAGGTCTGATAGGCAGTAGCTCCATGTAAAATACTGGTATTTTTTTTTTTTTTTTTTGTTTGGGCAGGAGTGGGAAATCCCCGCGGACACCTCGACTATCCCACAGGAATTTTTCGTGAGACAGTCGAGGTAGTGCCGGACTCGAACCGGCTAAAAACCACGCCTGCCTAGCCAGTGTCCCTCTGACATTATCAGAGCCCTTTTCCGCAAATTTTCTTTCTTGTACGGCGACTTTGAGACCACACTCTTTTGTCTGGTGATACTTAAAATTTTTACGTCTATTTTATTACCCTAAACCTCTATTTTATACGGTTTTTAATATTTTCCTAAATGTTTTGTTTTCAACTACAGCAACGCCTAATTTTCTCTATAATGTATATTATTTTGTAATTTTATTATTTCTAAATTTTGACTTTAATTTTAAACATATTTATTCGTCACTTACCCTTATATTTTAGATTTTGTATGTTATGATATTTGCGCAATATACTCAATATAAATACTGGTATTTTTTTTTTTTTTTTTTTTTTTCCTGTCCGGGCGCAAGGCCCGGCCCGCGAGCTAACCTCTTACATAATAAGAGTCCTTATTAAACTATTGGGGGGAATGGGTTGACAACGGGATTTCTTTATTCGGGAAGACTATCTTATTTTTATTTGTAAACTTCCTTGTATATATACATTGGTTACAGTTAACAATTATTTTCTTATATTAGACATACACATTCTTATATTTATTTGCTCTATTAGTTTACATTTTGATCTTACCTTAGTTTTATACATATCTTTATATTTATTTACTCTACTTGGGTTACACAG
Source organism: Xestia ashworthii (assembly GCA_950022955.1). NCBI lineage: Eukaryota > Metazoa > Arthropoda > Insecta > Lepidoptera > Noctuidae > Xestia > Xestia ashworthii. The sequence continues at coordinate 11,637,168 of OX465560.1, read as the reverse complement.
CTAGTTATTCTTATTCTAACAAAACTTATTACTATTTTTCTTTTAATATCTATACTTATTTCTATTGCCTTATTTTATAACATCTTTTTGTTTATTTTATACATTTGTTTCTTATACACTATTTTATATATTCTAGATTAATATATATTTAGCGTAAATTTATTATCTATTTATTTCTATTAATAACAGGTTTAGCAATATTTATACAGTACTCAATAAACTTTTCCATTGTTCTTTTATTAGAAATGAGTTTGTGGAAGTTTTTGGCTACCATTTTACACCCGAGCTCGTTCTCTATTTCAAGTCTTTTAAGGGCGTGAACGGGACATTCTGTTAATATATGCTCTACTGTTTCGAGTGTCCCAGGCTCGCAGATGCACGATGGAGTCTCCTTACATTTGAATCGGTTCAAATATTCGGAGAATCCACCGTGCCCCGTCAGCACCTGGGTGATAATATTTGTGGGGGAAATTCGTCTTACCACTCTATAGGAGTTTGTTATGTCTGGGAAGAAAAGTTTTGTTACGCTAGCCGTGGAACCTTCCCTGTACCTGCGATCCCACTCATCTATCGACCTTATTCGGATCCGTCGTTTTATGAATGAGATCGGGGCCGAGTCGTAGTCGGGTCTTTTCTTGGATTTTAAGGCTGCGTCCTTCGCCAGTTGATCCGCCCTTTCATTGCCCGCAAGTCCCGCATGTGCCTTGATCCAGAACAAATACACAGCTTTGTTCTGGTTCATAATGGCGCCCAGGTTCTTGCGGGTTTTAACCGCCAGGGGATGCGTTGTGCATGGGTTGATGACAGTTTCCAGTGCCGATCTGGAGTCGCTGTATATTCCATAGCGCTCCTCGCTTCTCCGCCGGATCTCCTCCGTGGCTCTGCATATCGCAAGGAGTTCCGCTTGGTAGACCGTGCAGTATGGAGCCAGACTGAGTTTAGCACTACCTGTTTCTGCATTGCTATACTGGTATTAGTAAATACTGGTATTTAGCTGCATCCGGTTAGACTGGAAGCGGACCCTGACAACATAGTTGGGAAAAGGCTAGGCAAATGATGATGTTCGCCTGGGTCACTGTATATAGACTGCCAACTACACCCTACCTAGCTGTAGATGAACTTTGTAGTGTGTCAAAATTAGGACCAAGGCCGCCATTTTGTTTTCTTTAGGAATTTTACTAATGTTTGCGAATAACGGCCCTTCAATGCCATTTACATTGACATAATGAGTATAGCTATTATTTTACACCTTTCGTTTCCCAGGCTACGACATCCAAGGTCTGGAGAACATTCCAGACGGTCCGTTCCTTGTGATCTACTACCACGGCGCCCTGCCCATAGACATGTACTACTTCACCGCCCGCATGCTGCTGTTCAAGCGGCGCCACATACACACCGTCGCCGACCGGTTCATGTTCAAGATTCCTGGTAAGAGTTTGTTTATGCTTTTCAGCTCTTCTGAACACTTTCTTCTGTTTCCGCAAAATCAACTCTGTTCATTGCCGGATATATGCCTCTACAAAGCTGCCAGAACATTCTGTCCGCACACAACTTTTTTCCACTTGAGCTAGAGCTTAGCCAACATAGTGAAAAAAACCCACTTATACGAATCATAAAGATGGGTAGGTGGCATAGGTACAGTCGTAGTCTTTTCCGCCTGATCAGTTAATTTTTTTTTCGTTTAAATCATGCGGAGGCCGGAGCCACGTCCCCTTAAAGTTTAGGCCTATTAGGAAAGCATCAATATTTGGCTCGCAAAATAACAATAACTCTCGTTTGGCGTGCGTCGTCAATGCGCACGGTCGATCGGTACTGTCATTCATTCATTATTTCTATACAAAGTCAACGGGGCGGGGTTAGAGAGCGTTTCTATGTACGAGTGCAAGCAAAACTTAGCTTAGTGGTGATCAGGCGGGAGTGTCCACGATAGTATCAAGTAGCAGTTCCAACAAGTATGCAGTTGATCTGTTTCTTTCGCAGTCTATTACTGCCCTAGTGTTGTGCAAAGGCGTCTCTACATTCTTTCCATCGGTGCCGATTCCGTTTCATTTCTTGCCTTTGTATATTCTAAGGTCCTCCTAAGATTCTATTTCATTTTCCAGGTTGGGCAACCCTCCTAGAAGGTCTATGCGTGATCCCGGGCACGGTCCAGACGTGTGCGTCGGTGCTGCGCGGCGGGAACTCGCTGGCGATATCACCGGGCGGCGTCTACGAGGCGCAGTTTGGGGACCACTACTACAGGCTCAACTGGAGGAACAGGATCGGGTTCGCGAAGGTGGCCCAAGAGGCTAAAGTGGTAAGAGGATCAGCTTGTATTATTTGCCAGTAAATGAATACCTGCCTGTCAGTGCCGCCAGTCTGTGGAGTTCACTGACGGCTTCTCTGTTCCCTGGTCATTGTAATCTGGATCTATTCTTTGAGTGAATCGGTTTCGTCTAGGCATTCAACTGTCTTGGATCCCGCAACGAAATTAATCAGAAAGTATAGCGGAGGAGTAGGGAATAAACCGTAATTTCCACTTCCCTCCATATCAGCAGGAGACAGGACGAAACAAGGCCAATCGGCACAAAGGGACATTTACAACTGGGAATCTGGGATAGGCCCAGTTGCCTAGCACCACGGATAAATATTTTAACATTAATAAATAAATAAATAAAGGGGTCCTAAGTTGTGACCCATTCATGTTAAAAACTCCGTATGTAATGTGTTGTCACCCATCCACAGACCAACTCAGGCAAGGGTGACTTAACGAGCCAACCCTAGCAGCTGTTAATATTTAGGCGAATAAAGACTACTTACTAATTACCTATAAGATTCAATTAAAATACATAGACAAACTTTTAGGAATAAGTCAGGCCACCGAAATAAAGACATTGGTAAAAAACTTCGATAAATAATAGTTCTAGATTAAGGATCAGGAACAAAAATACGTCGCTCAAGTGGCCACGTTTGCACACACGCAAACATCTACATTTCATAGCAAAATGTTTAATAATACTAACAACCTACAGTTTAATATAAACCTTATCCTTAAACGTTAAAGTTTAATTACCATTGCAAAATATATTGATTTAAGTCCTTTCATCGAAGAAAGGATTAAAAGAACAAATTTAAAATGTTGCTTGAAAATAAAAAGTCATCAGTTCAAAAATATTTATTCTAAAATGAATCTTAAGTCTGAGAACTTAGGTTAAAAACATTTTGTTTACAATTTCGTGTTTATTCTATTGTGGAACTAAACGTAATTTTTGGTATGACATTTCAATATTTAGAACACAGTAAGTATTGAAAGACGTAGAGTTGCCGAATATATTTTTTTAGTTTCGTATGTATGGTAGCAAATATTTTTGATCGATTCAAAAAGGTTAAAAATACTGTTTTACATTGCCGCTATTATAACGAATAGGTAATAACAAAACTTAATAAAGTTAAAAAAATAAAGGGAATCAAGAAACGTGTTTTCGGCGTATTCTTTATAGAAAAGTATCTGAAATAGTAATCTAGATACGTTCATTATTAACATTGTAAGGGTTGCATTTTTTTTCCCTCTTTCTTTCGAGACAATAGATATCCATTCTGCACAGCGAAATGGGTCACTAGAAAAACGATAAACAAAAATAACAACACTACTCCATGCGTTCCCTGTTCAAGAACTGTCGATGTTTGACACAATAGTTGGTGCGTTGTAGCAAACATTGGCCAAACAATAATAATATTAGCTGTTTGAATTTATTAACTATTTAATTGTTTTTATTTTATGAAAAACACTTAATGATATAAACTTGCCAAAAAAAAAATATTTCTTCCACAACCTAGGTGTTAAAGTGGTATTTTTACACAGTTTTTGAACTCGCACTGCGGCATTTTGACGTCATAATGTTGGCTATGCTTGGACCATACTAATTTGAAATAAGACCACAAAAGTATTTGTGGTCTTATTTTTCGGGCCGTTTTTGAAGCGCTGATCGGGAATCTAGTACTATTATTGATCGAAGGTAAAAAAAGTGTTTGTGCCGCGCCTTAGATACTTACAAGAAAAATAAATCAGCTGACGAAAATACACTAAAATGTTGGTTACCCAATGCATAAATACATCATGTCTTTGTTATCTCAGTGTTTTTTTTGCTTAGATCTTTGGTTAGACGTACCAAAATAAACTTATTATTCGGATAGAGCATAACATAATAAACATTTTTGATTAAGGGGCCTGCGGAGGATGCGTATTTCATACAAACGTAATACCAAAATTATTTGTAAATCAAACATATTCTTAAGGTAGTCTGTATTTATTTCGATTGAATTACAGAATATCTATGTTCCCAAATATGTTTTTTGAGGGAATAGTGATGCAAAGACGAGATATGAGGAATTTAAATTTTCTATAGAAAACTTATTTTTCTTATAACTCTTGTTAAAATCAGTGTCCAATCAAAATATATATTTGGGAACCTAGATATTCTGTAATTCAATCGAAATAAATACACACCACCTTAGGAATATGTTTAATTTACAAATTATTTTGGTATTACGTTTGTATGAAATACGCATGCTCCGCAGGCGTCTTAATACACCAAAGTTGTAAGTCAATTTACTGACAAGTTATTCAACCACAAAATATCTGAGATCACCCTGATTGGGTTTTTTTTTTGACGGCCGACTGACTTTTGAAAATAGCCCAAAAATGTATGGAGGCTGGGTGATCTCCTTTGTCCATCTATTTTAATGGGACTTTATATATTCTGTTTCTCCCCAGCCAATAGTCCCGATGTTCACCCAGAACGTCCGCGAAGCATTCCGCACAGTGGGCTGGCTGCGCGGAGTGTGGCTCAAGATCTACGCAACGTTCCGCATGCCGCTAGCGCCCGTGTACGGCGGCTTTCCCGTCAAGCTGATCACCCACCTCGGCAAACCCATCCCGTTCGACCCCGAGTTAACGCCCGAGCAGTTGCAGCAGAAGGTGAGATATTATTGGGTATCTTACTCTATAGGGAAAAAAAACTAAAAATATATTTTTTAGAAACTTAGGCAACAAGCAGTCGGAAAATGTTAGTTTCATGCCCGTTTTCACCGACATCCCCTATACTACCACCTACGTACGGGACCCTTAGCTTAAAAGCTCCCCTAAATTAGCCCCTAAATAAATTTTTGTTTCACCACCATTTCCATCACTTAGCTAGGGGACTCATAACTAAGTGACGTTTTGTTCTCGATAGTGGTGACTGATTCGTTTTTGAATTTATCGATACTCTGAAACATGAGTTTTTTTTATTAAAATCTCTTAAATAAACACCTAAATGGATACAGTTATTAATTAATCATGGTCTATTAACAATATCATTATGATTTCATTAAAATTTTCATAAATTTTAAATTTTCTTGAACAATTACTACTCTGTGCGTACATTACGATACCTTGCGTATTATCTGTGGTCAGTACTGATTTTGTTTTTGACACGTCTGGTCTTATGTTATTCATAGTCGTGAGATATGAAAATGTTTGTTGTGCGTTCAGCGTCGCGTATCGTTAATTCGAGATTTTCGTTCCTTTATGGACATACCCCTTCCTATTTCTAAAGAGCTCTGCATCATCTTCACCTTACAAAATATGATAAATTTAAATTTATGTCACGTTTTATTTTGTAATAATCGTAATAATGTTTAAACAGATTAATTTCATAATTTTAACTAGTTTAAGGTGTTGTGCTTTCACCTGGTTATTGTATTTTCATATTTTGTACAATCAATGCATCCAATTACATGGGGAACCTTGCAATATTATAAAACCCCATCTTCACTTAACTTATTCCTCACTGGTTTCAATAAACTTGATATACTCCGGACGTAGAGTCACTACATTTGCTGCAAACACTCTTTTTATTATTCGACTTCAAGTAGCCACACTGATGCCACCCATGTCTGCCACGGCCAACAAATGGTTACCCCGTAGCATAAAAACTAAATGCTATCAATAACTGATTTGATAGAGATATATAATTATTTCTGAAAAAATAAAAGGTTTTCATCGTAGGAACCAAACAGACAACATTAATTAATAGTAGGTTTTAAGGTACCTACCTGCTTAACAAGTGAATGGTAGGTAGGTAAATTGATAAAGTATTGTCAACAAAAAACCATGTTACCACGAAAAAGTACCACGAGGTGTAATTTATTTTAAGAGCAAGGGATATGTAAAAACTTACGTGTGTTATGTACTCACCTATTATCAGGAAATTCTAAGTCGAGTATAATCATTTCCAAAAAATATAACACTGAAGTTTTACTTAACCTATAGGTTTCTCCTTAAAAAGTCAGTTTCATCATAATTGGGTCGTTTCCAATATATTTTTGGTCTGCGGCTGTTTTTACGTTTATAGCATTGAATATTGTAGAAACAGTTTCTAAATTTACAAAAAGTTCGTTGAGACCAGAATCCATCTTCGTGTTTTGGGAGATCACTTACTTAGGTGCCGGTTTATGGGCTGTAATTTCGACCTCCTAAATTTAGGGGACCTTTTAGCGTTTAAGTGACACCTAAATGTCGGTGAAACAGAAACCATCCCCTATCCGTCCCCTATCTATGTTCAGGGGATCCCATAAACTTAGGGGATGTCGGTGAAAACGGGCATTAGTTCATAAAAGAGCAACCTAAATTTAAAATTCAACTCAAAGGTTGCAGCTTTTTTAATCTGTTTCATAACACCATTAATAGTCGCCATGTTATTACGTCATACGGCTATGGAAACTTAGAAGTGCAACTGTCAACTATAATGATGCTCTATGATGAGTGCATTTGTTTACTGACGTCATGACCACAGAGCAATATGGCGTCCACTGCGTCCAGCGTTTTCGTCAAATTATGCGCAAAATTTGAAGGACACTTAACGATTGAATAAAAAAATTGTGAAGTTTTAGTGGTTCATTAGTACTATAGAATCTAATTGACGCACTTTTCAAAAATGGGTGTAAAAGCCTATGACTAAAACTGATTTAATTCAGTCCGGGCTGAGTTTTACCACAATACAAAATTTTGTTTGTTATTTTCTCCTATGTGTAAATGGGGTGGAAGGGACATCAAAACTGTCATTTTTCTATTTGAATTTGATTTTGTAAACAATTTTAAGGGTTTTCATTTTTCAAATCTAAATTCTAAAAAAATATTCGTAACAAACAAACACATTAAAATAAATGTTGTTCTTGTAGTGTATTGTTTTTTTTTTTAAGTGAAAACTTCTTTAGCCGCGTTGAGCACTTTTTGGGTGAACAAAATCATGGAACTCGCGTGACTGTCACCTAACGCTTCGTAGCACTCGTAGCCGATCCGCTACGGCGTAGCACCACTAAGGCGTGTGCGGGGCACAACCCGTAGCAGATATAGATTACCTACTTCGTTTTCACTTCTATATGCAGTCCCAAACGTAACAGATAATACTTTCATATGCATTCAGTAAAAAGCTGTATTGAAATTACAAACAAACGCTTCAATTTTATTTATTTGTATAGATGACTTTTTACTAGACTTGAAGGTCGCTCACAATGGGCCTTATCAAAAGGCTTAAAGTCACCCAAAGAGCAATGGAGAGGGCTATGCTCGGAGTTTCCTTGCGTGATCGAATCAGTAATGAAGACATCCGCAAGAGGACCAAGGTCACCGACGTAGCCCGAAGAATTGCTAAACTTAAGTGGCAGTGGGCAGGGCACATTGCTCGCAGAACGGATGGCCGATGGGGTCGAAAAGTTCTGGAGTGGCGACCGCGAACCGGAAGACGATGCGTTGGAAGACCTCCCACTAGGTGGACCGATGACCTGGTGAAGGTTGCGGGAATCCGTTGGATGCGAGTCGCAAGGGACCGGTCAATGTGGCGACACTTGGGGGAGGCCTGTGTCCAGCAGTGGACGTATTTCGACTGAAATGATGATAGATGACTTTATTCATATGGACACTTGTGGGCGATCAAATTGATCATTTTCTGTTATGAAAACCCAAATAATAAAATTATTTCCTATTTTCAGGTCGCAATAGCAATAGAAGAATTAGTAGAAGAACATCAAAGGATTCCCGGCAGCATCCTCCAAGCGTTACTGGAGAGGGTCAAATATATTCCCAAGAACAGTAAAAAAGTACCATCAGTCGAAAGTTCCAACGGAAAGTGCCAAAACGGTACCCTGGCTAGTGACAAAAGAGCAAGTGACAAATCTAAAGTTTCGTAAACACTTTTAAGTGACATAGTGACTGGTTTTGTAATATTAATAATTATTATTATTAAGTCGTGAACGGGAGGTGTTCATAGAGAGATTTGGCTGTTAGAATTTTCTAATTATGGTAATAATATACTTTTTTTTTTGTCTGTCGGCCATTTTAGTTTAGGTCCAATGATGATATGATTAATCCAGAATTCTAGATGTACAAATTTTTTTTTTGGGATTGAACTCATTTGTAAAGCCATGCTTAATAGAGTTAAATTACCTACAAAAGAGTTAAAAGTAAAAATAAGGCAAATCTTGTGGAGATTTTATAGCACTTGGATGACAATTTAAATTAAAGTAAGTATTCTAAATACTAGGTGAAAAGTCCATTGTGTGTCCATGTTTCTTTTTGTCACTAAGTTAGTTACTTCAACAACTAAGCTAAGCGTTTTAACTATTATTTGGCTATATCAAATTTTATGCAAATGAGTTCAACACCTCATATTTGCATTTAAAAGTACCCCTTCTTCACAGTTGAGTAAAAAACAAACTTCGATCGCTCCAATAAATTTAGTTTTAGCTAAGCCGCCATTTTTAAATGTTTAGTGTTCGTTAATAACAAAATCTTTTTAAAGCGTATTCTTCTTAATTTGGTTAGTGAATATGGTACAAGAATCATGAGTTTTCGAATCTCTTAAAGAATATTGACGCGCAAACTGTGAACATAAATTCAGTACACGATTCGTGCATTAAAGGCGGCCATTTTGTTTTTGTAACATAAAATGGCGGAAGTAAGACCAAGCTTGACAGAAAAGTATCCTAAACACTCTTTCGTCGGTTAATTGTTAAAAGGCAGTTGGCTAAAATGGCACACTACCGCTCACACATACATACGTGGCCCCTTAGCGCATCAGCTATCTTCGATAACGTTGTGGGCGGGGGCCCCTCTCCTGGTAGGGGGCAGCCCTAGCCGCCTCTGGCTGGTCATCATCCGCTAGGCTTCACCCGGGGCACCGGGAGTTCCACCTGGCGGTGACAGACCGTCGAGGCGGCGTGAAGATACGGTTAACACCGTGGCGCCCTATACCGACACAAACTCACAGACGAGCGGCGAATGCGCGCTCGCCACTGGCCGAGGCTTATACGTCCGCCCCATCGACGGCGCTCGTATGTCTACGGGCGCAATTGACCCCGCGGTACCAAGGGCGATGCCCAAAACCCGCCTGCCGTATCCTTCTGTGGGGGTGCAGCGAGTTCTCACACGGGCCATTTTAGTAGAATCCTAAGTCTTTAATTTTCTCAAAACTTGATTTCCTTGTGCCATATTTATTTACAAAAAAAGACAGTAAAGTAAAATGAACTTTATTTTATGAGTAGCAGGGTGCTAATACTCAATATTATGTTAGTACTTGTCTATACTCTGTGGCTTAGGATGGTCAGAAGTTCTGACATAATACGTTTGCATGTCATGCGGATGGCAGAGCTGTATAGTATGCATAACTCAAAGATTTAAATGTTTAGATGACTCCTAAGGTCGCGCGAAAACGTCATTTAAGTGGCAATGAGTGAGCTGGAAGATCTCACATGGAACGATTATAATGTACGTTTTACAGTATGATCATTTAAGGATCAAACGTACATAATTGTGTGAGTTGCGTAAATTCGATTTCATAAACTTTTATGCACATTTTACGTCCAAACCAGACTTTCGTATGAAAATGTGACATAAATCACGCGACTCATAACTCATAATTACGTTCGTTTGGCCTTACCCTAACTGATATAAATAGTGTTTGATCTATCCTGCGAAACGGTTCAAATGTAACATAAATACGTTAAATTTAAAGTGTTAAAAATTCTCGTTTGACATATAATGCTATTATAATTTTAAGAATGTATTCATATCTTTGGATGTTATTGAATGTGTTTGTTGCAAATTTAACTATAATGATACAGTATAATTGTATTTTCGATTAAAAAATCGACGTATTTATATTACGTTCATACCGCGCGCTCGTGGCCTATGGATCATCGTTTGACGCGGAATCTACATATTTAAATATTTGGGTTTGTCTATTCTAAGCCACTTTTTACAGGCACTTAGGTTTAGACAATAGTTTCGTTTTATGTGACTGTCTCCGAAAAGGAGGTTATGATAAATCTATATTTTCTCGATACTTCTTTATTTAGAATAAAAAAAATATTTTCTATGAAAAAAATATTTGATTAGGTATGTTTTATTTTGTGTCCAATCAGAAAGAAATTATGTATGCATTCCTTTTACGTAGCTTTTATAAACTTTTTAGCATTTTATCGAATTTAAAATTTAGCGATTTTTTTTTTATGCTTTTAACATATCATACAATATGTTACATGAAGTTACTTGATTGTGATAAATAAGAAATTGGGTTCCCAAATTCTTTGATAGCTTAAAAATTGTCTAACAGTTTGTTGCACTGTCTCTTTCTGCCACTATACTGATAGAAAGAGAGATAAATATTAATCGAAGAAACAATGTATTTTTAGTAGAAATGAGATAAACTAAATTGTGTTACTCGAACATGTGGTAACTGAGATACAAAATAAGCATTTTTAGCGTACAGTAACAAAGTATATGTTTAGTGGAATGATGTATTTAATAGTTTATAGTCACAAATATGTCGGAAGAAACGAGATGGTGGGTTAGACAATCAGACTTACAGACCAATTGACGAAATTCCTGTATTCGGTTACAAATCAGAAAAACATCATCTAGCCTAGCCTTTTCCCAACTATGTTGGAGTCGGCTTCCAGCCTAACCGTATTCAGCTGAATACCAGTATTTTACATGGAGCGACTGCCTATCTGACCTCCACAACTCAGTTAGTACTGGGTAATACGAAACCCCTTGGTAAGACTGGATGTCAGAGTTTCAGGCCACTGATTGCACTGTACCGGCCGCCAAAGATCTACAAATCACAGCCGGGACCAACAGCTTAACGTGCTTTCCGAGGGACGGAGGAAACTCGGTATGTAATTGGTGGACACCCATCCATGGACTAACCTAGGCAAGCGCGGTTTAACCTGAAGATTGCGTCGAGCGGTTGTTGTTATGTAGCCACAAGGGCGGTAATAAAGTATTTTTTTTTTTCTATTTTAACTGAGAAAACCATTCTGAGGTATCTAATTGTCTAGTCCACCAGCCTGTAATTTAGTGAGATTTTCGAATGAATGAATTAATGATAAATTCAATGTTATTCTTTTAAGTCTGAAAAAAGTGTCATCGATTACTTTTGGCTAAGAATGGACAGTGCCCTACCATATACAGGGTGGAATTTTCGTGTGGCTAGTGAATTTTCAAAAAATCTGTGAATGCAGATTTGTTTCTTTAAAAAATAAAGGAATGTTTCCTTTGAGTTAAATTTGCTATCTCCAGTATTTAGAGTACTTTGCCACCAGGTGGCATTGGAAAATTTCACCCTGTGTGAGGCACTTCGTCTTTTAGAAAAGGTTCGGATTTGTAGAGCGTTGTCCTTGTCACTCATGCTTTAGTGACTTTCTCTTTCTTACGTTCCATGTGTCATACTTAAGCATAGCGAACTCAGACGCTCTTCATCTGAAATTGAATCTTATTTGCATACTGTTAATATTCTTATTCGCATGATACGCTTGATGACAGTCGCTTGTGGGAATTTGCACGTTAACTTTATACAAATAAGGTTTGTTTTGGGATGAACCGCGACTGGGCTAAGCTTGAGTTAACCTCAGGCACATGTCCCACCGTAGACTAGGAAGCGATTTAATATAGATTATTCTCTCGCTCAAGAAATACAAGGTGTAAACGACCTCATCACGAAGCCGTCAACCAAGCATTATGTACATCAAACTAAGAAACTAAACGTAAAAATTATTGCTGAGGTGAAAAATCACGTTATACGGTAGGACTCACTGTAACGCACACAAAGCATTGTGCTGATGGATGCATTAAATAATACGGGGGTCGTAGAGATGTTTTACGTAAAGTTATAACATTGAAAACTTGTGTTAAAAAAAAATACTTTTGAAAAGTTGGAACTTTAATCTCCAATATCTCCGTAACTAGAAGGTTCCCAGGTATGGTGTAGAACAAAACAATGATCGCAATGACGGGGAGAACAAGTGCCTTTCGGCTTAGTTAAGGTTACTTTTACACCTGTTATATAGAAGATAAGGTTCCGTATCAGTAAAAGTACATAATATTAATAGTTGATCGCTATTCACACGACGGCAAGAACTCTGTCAAACATAAAACCGCTTGCATTTACTGGCTCGACTCGCTTCTCGCTAATCGCGTACGGTGGGACAAGCGCCTTACGCCCTAGTACTGTAATATGTATGTTTCTCGTATATTTATTCATATAAATGTGCAGTAGCTATATTATTGATACTCGAATAAGATTCAACTTTTCATGTATAGACATACACAGCAAATAGTTGATATTTTGTATTTTAACTTTCAACGTTATTTCTTCCATACTCACGGTATGTATGGAGTGATAAAAGCTAATGCCGTCTAAAAAGTATTGCTATCTTTGTCTAACATACACAGTTAGAAAGAGAAGTAAGCTGTCAAATTAATAACTCATACGCAACCTGTTCTATGGTATCGTATTTTGATAAATCTTCCATCTCTTTCTATTCGGATACAAAAGAAGGAGATAGCAATATATTTGTCCACACTAGTTTTGACGGATCCTTTAAAAGTTTCTAATTCAAGTTTGGTGTTGTACTGTATACTTGGCTTCTTAAGTTTTAATAGAATAATTCATTCTGGGCATTTAAACAATATTCAATATATTTTATACACTGTATTTTTATACTTAGTCGTTTTAAAACGGCAGCCCACTTTATGTATCCAATGAGTACTAAACATTGATAAAAGAATATATTTTTGTCGTTTAAAATTTCAAAAAAGATTTTTTTTTTCATTATTATGACGTATGACGTAGTTGAAACACCAACACAACCTGTTGCGAGCGGGGGCGTAGCTACCGCCGTATCAATTATGCGGAGCTCCCGGGCCACGGGGGCCCCCGAAGTGCGTACCTAAGTAAAAATTAATAAAAAACTTCCCAAAGTTTTTATTTCAGAAACTACAAAATTCAAAAAAGCAATTTCTTTTTTTCTCGCGTAAAGCGTGCGTTCAAAAGTTGGCAACACCCTACGTCGTTTATCGCGGGCTGCGGGATTTCCCCGTTTAAGTCATTTACAAAATCTGAATTTAAAAAAAAAACATTCCATTCAGTTTTCCGGAGGTACGAGTAATAACAGCATGATTTTTATTCTTGACCCTTCCAGTTACAACCGCAACTGCTGAGTTTTTCAAAACTAAAACTGATAAAAAAATACCTAAGAACTTCGATGGGACATGAACGCCTGTCAGACCTGTCACTATTGTCCATATAGGCAGAAACTTTAGAAAAACTAAAGTCTTCATCAGCTATAAATGATTTAATAACTCAGTTTGCCGAAAAAAAGGCAAGGAGAGTGTTTATTTAATTTGAATTGTTTGTAAACATTTTGGAAAAAGTGACATAGATAATTATGATGAATTTTTCTTTTAATTTTATGCAAACATTCTTTTTTCTTTTGTGAGAAATCTTTACCCCTCACAAGGCCCCCAAACAAATTTTTATATGGGCCCCGCCAAGACACGCTACGCCACTGGATGATCTACTCGACTCGTGCGCTGGGTAGGTGTGTATGGGCACTCTGGGCACTTGCCCAGGGCCCCACGATCCAAGGGGCCCAAGTTCCTGCAACTGTCAAAGCTAGAGGCTGTCAAAAAAAACCCAACTTATCCCAGGAATCCGTTATTTTTGTCATGAAAACCTAACCTACCCGAGGCGGGATTAAAAAATTTTTTTTTTTCTTAGAACCATGTCTAAATTAATGGTATAATAGAAATAATCGCGACTAGACGTATTTTATGTCGGATACATTGAGTGGACCACCTTTGTAAGACGACTAAAAAGTCACTCCACATAAGTACACAAATATATTATACGCGTTAATATACAAAAATCGCGTTACGAATTTAATTTACGAGTTGAAATTCGTAACGCGCTTTTTGTATATTAACGCGTCTATATTTGTGTAGTAATAGTACCCTAGGTAGGGTGAAAGTAACTTATTTAGTCCCAAGCGTAACGATATTATGGGCTTTTTTGGCTTAAAATAAAAAATGTATTAAGAGTATAAATCCATTATCAGGTATCCATGTAATTTTTCCTACTAGTGTACATTCCAAAATGTTTTCTAAAAAAATAAATGGGCTGGGCCACTTTTGCTGTAATCTTCAATAATATTATTCCTGAATTATAATGTTATAAATTCGTCGCTTCGAACAAATTTTGACCTCGTAAAATACAATGTAACTTAGACATGTTTAATGGTACAAATATCTTTTAGTGCCAGATTTTTATACCAAAACTTAACCCTTACTAGACTTCTAGTGTGTTTGTATTCTTGTATACTTAATTCGAAAACAAATACTTAATATATAAGAAGATATTTTACAAGAAATGGCTTTTATTTACCCAGCAAAATCAGCCTATTATTTTCCTCTCTATGGTGTTTAGTATAGTGTGGGCCATACTCCACCACGCGGGCCCAGTGCAGGTGGGTAGATGTCACATGCCACAGATTACTACATGCCTTCGAATTTTTTGTTCAAAGATTTGTGATGTGAAAATAAGAGGGCCCTATACGTTTTGCATATTAGCTTCATCTTTTTTGACATTTCGTTATTACGGTACTGACATAATGTGAGAAAATTATAGGAAAAAGAAACTGAAATTAAAACCTTTTTGTTAAAAACATCATTTATTACTTATTCATACGAGTCAACCACAACAAAGTTGGGGAAAAGGCTTGGCTTATGTTGTTATCAAACCAAACCCCACGTTTTATGAAAGCCTATCCATTGTACAAGAGGTATAGTTCTGTTCAAACTTTATGGCGGCTCGGAAGTTAGCTGCGAGTGACGATCTGCGCAGAACACAATTTTAGATATCATCGTGAATTCGTGACTGCGGGGCGCAGAAGACGCAACTTCTTGACAGTATAATGCGCAGACGGTCACTCGCAGCTAACTTCCGAGCCGCCATAAAGTTTGAATAGATTATAGTGAGCCGTTATCCACCACGCGGGACCAGTGCGGGTTGGTAGACGCCACATGTCTTTGATTTTTTTTTGTTCTAGGTCATGCCCGGCTTTCTCACAACGTTTTCCTCCATTGTTTTGAGAACAGCGGTCAGGATTAAGCTTTCAGAAAACGAAGGATCAATTACTATACTACAATATCTTACAAAATTTGTCTAATCGCACGCCAACAATATTTTTCTAAAACGAATTATGATATCAGTCAATAATCTAGGTTTTATATGGAAGGCTGGGTATGAAAAAAATATGATCATTTAGAGTAGGGATAACAATTGAACGTATGGTGTGTTTTTCTTTACTAATTACGGTAAACAGTCAGTAATACCAAGGCGTTCGGCATTTCGGTACGTCATAATTACAGTTTACAAAATAAGATAAGTAAAGAAAATTACACTTTACTACAATAAAATAAGATTACATTGGCCCTACGGTAAAGTGAAGAAGTTACAAATATTATAGAAGATCTATTCCATCTCATAAATATTTCATGAAAACGTTCCTGAATACATGTGTGGGTGCCATCGTAACCTTTATTTGGCGCATTTGTGCAAATATTCGCGTTGTCTCGCTAAAAACAAACTCTACGGACATAGACACAGGGTTTGTTTTGTGTTGCCCAAAGTAGCAAGTGGGCAAACTTATTGGTGCATGCAGTGAGACAAAGATATTTATCTCTCGCATCACTCTGAACAATCTATCATATTTTTGATCACTGTATATCGCAAATTTATGGACAAATACGCCAAAATACCATCATTCTTTCAATGAATATCATCATCGTCATCCCACTGCGCCCACACATGCGGTGGTAAGGCCTAGATGAAGTCCGAGTAGTTGTTGACGTCGTCAAACTGTTGGGGCTGCGACGCCGGCCGGGGAGCTCCGCCCCCGGGCCTGTACTGCGGCTGCTAGGGACAGAAATCGATTTTAATATGGAGATATGTGTCGGTATGAGTATAATGTATAAAGTAGATAAGCATACAGGCAATTCATCATTATGACTTTTTCAATATCTTTATTTATTAGGTCAGGCCATGGCTGGAGCCCTGACACAGCGAGACGGAGTTGCGGTAGACCGAGAAGATGGCGGGACGCCTTGAATGGCTTTTTCGTTGGGTAATGGGCAAGAGGAGATACAACATCGAGAAAAATCGAAACGGGGGGGGGGGGGGGGGGGCTTGGCCAACAATGGGCTAGATCAGGCTAAAAAAACATGGCTGTTGTGTAAAAGTCTACAACTTGATGATTTTTCTTTTTTTTTTAATCCGATGAACATCATTTATTACTGGTCTGGGCTGGGAATCAGCAGGATGTCCCTCCATCTTGTATGATTAAACTGGGAACCGATGTTTGATGACTTTGATGGGACTTAGTTCCAAGCCAATCGCGACTGATACTTGTTTTGCCGGAATACTTATCTATTTTAAAGCATTCATTAAAATCAACGACCTAAAATTATGACGTACACAATAATTACTGTCAAATTTTCTTCCGCAAATGTAGTACTTATCCTTTTATTTCCTACAATGTTAGTGAAACCCTTAAAATTACATGAAAAATTATTTACAATAAAATGAGAATTAATGATGATGCTAACTTTAAAGCGGGTTTTAATCATATTAAATGAAAATGTTAGATCTATGGAAGAATTAATTATTTTAGAACTGAAGGAAAGGAACCTAAGAAAAGCATGCAACATAAAAAGTGATCTAATGACATGTCTGTAGTCGAAACTGCAACAAACCAGTTTGATCCCTAAAACCCATCCATGTTCCTTCCTGGCTCTTTATGTTCCGGGGGCCACGGTATCTCTTTCGAACAGTCCCGCAGCCATTAATTACCCCCTACATACAAACTTTCAAACATATTTTACCTCTTTACAATATTATCAAGTAAAAAATATTTTCAAGTAGACTACTTACCTATTTGTTTTTTTTTACAAAATCTGCAGTCTTTAGTTCAACATAAATATGTACTCATCTGATTTATTTATTCATACATGTCTGTGATCTCAAGCAATATTGAAATTAGCATCAAATCTTTTCCTTTGTTAAGATTGCATTTGAAATTGCCTTCTAATGTATTATCTGACACAGATACAAATAAAAGTTATGACTTTGATACTTAAAATTTACCTACTACCTGCCCAAACATAATATCACCGTCAGTACATGTCATAGCTCACACAAATCAGTAGTAGAAGGTGTGAAGCATTACTTGTGCGTGCGTTAAGTGCGTGCGGGGAGGTGGGGCGGGGGGCGGGCGGCTCACATATGCGGCCGAGCGCCGCGTGGCTGCTGCTGTTGCTAAAACATTCGGAGCAGCGAGTTGGAGTCGAGATCAGCGTCACGTGACGGTTGAGCGTGACGTTGTCGTTGAGCATAACATGTAAATATGTGTAACAGTGTACAGTGTAATGTGTAACAGTGTACAGTGTAATGTGTAACAGTGTACCGTGTATTGTGTAACAGTGTAATGTGTAACAGTGTACAGTGTATTGTGTAACAGTGTACAGTGTATTGTGTAACAGTGTATTGTGTAACAATGTACAGTGTATTGTGTAACAGTGTACAGTGTAACAGTGTAATGTGTAACAGTGTAATGTGTAACAGTGTATTGTGTATTGTGTAACAGTGTAATGTGTAACAGTGTACAGTGTATTCTGTAACAGTGTACAGCGTAATGTGTAACAGTGTACAGTGTAATGTGTAACAGTGTACAGTGTAATGTGTAACAGTGTACAGTGTAATGTGTAACAGTGTACAGTGTAATGTGTAACAGTGTACAGTGTAATGTGTAACCAACGACCATACAGCCTCTAGACTCCTAATAACAGGCGACCGATGTCTGTCAACACATAAGGGGTATAAATCTTATAGCCGTCGTCACTCACCGAGTTCGGATTAGTTTCGACCACTCCTGTGAGCCGCAAACACTTCCGCATTACTCCTTTAAAAAATCGAGAAAATAGACATAATATGGCCCCGTGTATAATACGTTGGTGTGATAAAGAAAGCCGGACTTCAAGTTTCCTGAAAGACGGTATCACATTTCATCGGTAATTTAAAAGTTCCATAATCTAAATTAGATTAAATTTCTGACAATATTTATCGGAGTTCATCTTATACTGGTCATACTGGATGTCTTTTATGATTGCGTCCCTTTCTTTTGAAAGTACTTTTTTCTCTATCTCTTTTCCTCGATGTTACGTTAACATAATTAGTGATGTTCTAAATTGTACGACCACCTCTGTTGTCGATAAAGCAAAAAATAAAACCTATAACTATTTTTTTATGCAAAAAACATATTTTTAATAATTAAAAATTACAACATTTATTTATTTATTAATATGTTCACGGTATTTTACAGAAGATTGTTTTATCCCTATGAAAAACCGTCACCGCCTACTAAGTTCATATAAGTTCAGATATTTTACCTACATGATTCAACCGTAATTAGAATAAAGAAGGTAATTTAATGCAAGTAAAGTATATATAACATATTTTATTATGCTTACAGTTAAAAAATATCGATACTTTCTTGTTTGATTTAAAACTGTCCCATCCCTAGTGAAATGCAATGACCTTGAATTGGCCAATCAGAAAGCAGTACCCCGTCCCCCTCGCGTACCTCGTACCTCAGCGAGTTGACAGAATAGTTTTCGTGCGTTAGATCGTGTATTAGGCGTCTATAGGCTGTATGGTCGTTGTGTGTAACAGTGTATTGTGTAACAGTGTTCAGTGTATTGTATAACAGTGTAATGTGTAGATTTGTATGATTTGTCCCGCGTCTTAGCAAAGGGGTATCGTATTACCCAGTACTAACTGGGTTGTGGAGGGACTTTTTGGACCAAGTGATAATCTGTAACAACTGTCAAAGTTCTACAAATGACTGCCGGGACCAACAGCTTAACATAGGAATTCACTCCATGTAAAATGCTGGTATTCAGCTGCATCCGGTTAAACTGGAAGCCGACTCCAACATAGTTGGGAAAAGGCTAGGCAGATGATGATTGTGTGTGTATAGCTAGAAAGGAGGTGAGTGATGATATAAAGAGTATTACAGAAGTAAAGAAGAAGCATCATCACAATCAAGAACGATAGCTGGAAGGTCAGCAAGTGTAAGTTGCAGTCTTAACTACGAAAGCTGCACTTATCTTTACTGCTGCCTGGTGCTTACGTCTATTGTGAACCTCAGCTTAACGAAATACTTAAGACCCTCAAAGCGGACTCCTTAGGGTAGCAGAAAGCCATCAAATCCATTTCGGATGTTGCGTATGCTATTTAATGGTCGATGCTTAGGGTCCTAAGTAAATGAAAGGAATGAGAATTATGATGATTGTTAGCGGCGTTTTTTTTTGTTATATTTACGCGACTCGTATTGAGAAAAAATGTTCTTATGTGCGGTGATGTGTCATGTTGGTATACACCGTATTTTTACATGCCTACATTTTTTCGAGATTTCATTGTCAGTGCCATGGTAAAAGTTGTTCATTTTCATGAGTACTATCTGCCTGAGTACTATCTCCCTCTCATAGAGAGGAGGCCTGTCCCAGCAGTGGGAAGATTAAAGGCTGACGATCATGATGATCTGCCCTCCAAGTAATTAAAACGAATAAAAATAACGTTGTATATGTAGATGGAAAAAAAGACGTAGAACGTCGAAAAATTGTGTTTGTTATTTGTAGCGGCATAGTCTTTCCAAAGCTTTGTTAATATAATGTTACCAGTGTAACAACCGTATCTATAAACAAAAGTGATTACTTGAGTAAAAGTCATTACTTAAGATACGATTTTTATTCTATAGTTTAGTAAGTAATTAGTTGAAATCAGGACTGTCCAAATTCTTAGCTATGCTTTCTCTGACGGTTCTTAGTTCGTTTAATTCTTGTGATGATGAATTCAATCATGATGATGCATAAAAATGTTAGAATAAGTAATTACTTCAACTCAAGTCGTTACTTCAACTCCAGTCACTACTTCAACTCAAGTGATTACTTCAACTCATGTCTATACCTACTTTAATTTGACTATAGATAAGGGTGTTAAACTTAACCATGAAATCCTCATGTTTTGCTCAACAATATTGCATGTATGATTACCAAAATCAGAATGACAAGCAACGTCACGCTCAACGGTCGCTCAACTGCCTAAGGAGTTGAGCACGACATGTTAAACAAGCTGAAATGATGAGAAAGCGTTAGTTACTGATGCTCGTTGTACCTGAAAGAGCGCTATGAATGATTATAACTATAGTCCCCGCCACGAGATGCTATCAATTTTGTAAGCACACATTCGGGTTCGCATCCTTTGGATCAAATTAAAAAATGACAGCGTCAGCGTGATCTTACTTCAAAATGGCGGCCTAAATGTTTACGTTCCATGATGTCAGATGCGTTCCAGTACCACAAAACATTAAACGACAGCGCTTTATATCGCCAAAATATAACCCGACCAAGTGAAATTGCTGAAATTGCTTGCTAGTTTCGTATTACACGTATGATAATTTGAGTTGATTGAATTTGGGTGTATTTCTTATGATTGAATTGTCGCTACGTATCTTGGTACAAATTCTTTGTTTACAAAAATTAAAAGCTTCTCGTGGCGCAGACTAATTACACAGTGTGAGGGACATCGATCGATGAAAATAATCAGCTATTCTCTACTTGATAAAAATGTTAAAGTTTTTTTTGTTATAAAAAGTATCTATGTAGTATATCAACTATCTGGTGTCCACGACACAAGCCTTGCTTAGTGTGGCACTAGATGGCGCTGTGTGTAATGTCCAGCGATATTATTATTATAGTTAAATATTTTTACTATTTTTTACTAGTTACTATACAAGATGTAAAGTGACCTTTCACGAAGCTAAGCATTCTGTACATCAAACTAAAGTAACTAAGCAAAATTGCTTGCTGGGAAACGACTTTTTCAATACACTTTCTCGAAAACTGGTTCTTTTCGCACTACGATCAGGTCCAACATGCAATGTATTTCACACACGTGCGTTTTTTGACAGTTTTCCAACACGTGTGCGGGAATGAAAATTGCCACAGATGGTTGCCCATGAATGGTTCAATGCCTATAGTCAGAGGTGATTTTTTTTTTAATTTCGGCAAAGCATTATGTATGCGTCATTATGGCGTTTTCATTTTATGAATTATCAAATTGTGTTTATAAATAGAATACCATAGATAAACATGATTCTTTACAACTAATATTTACTTTTCAGACAAAGTAACATTATTTTATTTGTGTTCTAGATTCAAAAATATAAATAAAAACTATTTTTTTATATTAGGCTGTATATCTGCTTCTCCTTGAACCTGCCGATAGCAAAGCGCGGAAAAAAAGAAAATTAAAATCATTGTTTCGTAATAATTCATGACAAAAATATTTTTCATTCTTTTATTTAGTTCTTCAAAAGTGTATTGAAAAACGTCGTTTGCGCCGAGAACTGCAATAACAAATGTCCGTGTATACGTGGACATTTGTTATTGCAGTTCTCGGCTCAAAAACTCCCCTACGGCTCTTGTGTTAATACCGCCTCGAGCGCAATAACAAACTTTCTCTACTTGCATCAAAATGTACTATTTTTTTGGGGTAAAAATCACGTTTAACGGGAAAACTCAATATCATCTCACTCAAAACATTGTGCTGATGGACGCATTGAATAGCGCAGGGGCCATGGAGATATCTTCAAGTGAAGTTATACCATTAGAAACTTGAATTTTGTTTGTAAACTTGTCATAAAGCTGGAACTTTGGCCCCCAATATATCTGTAACCTTCAAGGTTCCAGAACAAAAAAATGGTCACAATGACGGGAAGAATATGTGCCTTTCGAATTCGTTAAAGGTCTTTGTACAACTATTATTTAAAGTTTAAAACATTCCCAAGTAAGTAAAATCTTCGTTATTTCTTATTGAGAAATAATATTCTTTAACCATAATTTTACTACAGCAATTTGTTTCAATATCTAACAATTTCTACGTTCGACGGTTTACAATATGTGCTGAATTAGTGGCAACATTTTATACGTCTATGTCCCTCACACATAATGCATTAAAAGACAGAGAGATGGGTCATGTAGGTCTGCCAATTTCAATAAAAATTCAAATAAAAATAAATAGCATGAACCTCTTGCTGCAAAAGTCATCTTCAATTGTTTTTTATGTCATTTTGACAGGTCGTCTATCTTGTCTATGGTATTAAAAAAAACAATAATTGATTATGCCTTAAAAGCCGAGGTCATGAAGTTAGTTTGCAAATTATTTACACCACTGGTTTGATTCCAGTTTCTCTAAAACTATAATTAATTTCTATAATAAATAATAAGTATGAATTCATGGGTGATGGTGAAATCGTGCTTATTTCTATTCACATAACTACTGCTGTCGTATGCCAGGCGCATCTAAGGAATGGGAATATGCAGAAATGAGCCTTACTACTAGCGCCTTTAAGACTTATTTTTCTTTACATTTTTGCCAGACGGGCCTCTTATTAGGAGGTCGTAGTACATATCGATCGTATCTATGGCTACGTACAAATTAACATGTTGCTATAAACTAAAAAAATCCAAGGTACTATCGAATTCACTGACGGTCTTCCACTTTTCACACTTATGCCCTAAGTTATAAGGTTGAAAATTGAGCAACCCTCTGTAAACTCAGTAGTACAGTGCTACATGTCTAACTATAATGATTTGTTTCTGACAAAGAGCAATGCAAAGCTCAACAAATATCAACCTAGCACATCTTAAAATAAAATCGAAAATAAATTACTGCATATCTGAACATCAAGGCGAACGAAGATATCTTCGTTCGCTTTGATGTTCTCTCAGATTGAAGAAAGTTCATTTATGTTAAACTTTATTTGACCTCAACCAAAGTTGATATTTGTTTGCCAGACCTGCTCAATAAAGTATGATAAATACCTCGTTTGTTAAGCCTTGTCAAAAATAGAACTTTCACTTGAAATATTTATTGATCGGTTTTTGGTTCGCGCGAATGTTCAGCTCTGTCTTTGAGAATTACGATTTTCTGTAGTGATGCAAAAATTATAATTTAGAAAAATGACGAGCTTTAAGTTTATTCCTCTTGTTACTTAATTTTATGTTTGATTTGATGCTTGTTAGGGCCACTTTCCGTAATACCTCTATAAACAGGTATTCAATGAAAACTATCTGCATCGGGAAACATCTTCATACGAACGGTTCGGGAAAAATCTTAATACAGAGCTATTACTTACAATCATGAAAATCCTAACCTATGTTGAGTTACCATCAATTCAAAATTGTATTAGTAACTCTATGCAATTCCCAATACGTTTTTCAGAGACAAATGATCACTTAACAGACAGAAAATTTCGAGCACGAAATGACATTGCACTAAACACGAACGGGACGGCGCACAGTGGGCTGAAACGGACCGGTAGAAGACTTAGCGTTTAAAAAAAAAAAGTTTATTTTTCTGAAACTTTAAATAGTGCGTTGGATTTATGTATTGATTATAAGTAATTATTTATATGAGGGCGTTTAGATAACTTGAGTATTTTCGGAGTTAGTAATAACCAAAGTTATTTTTGTATGAAGCAAAACAAAAAAACTTGAAAATCTAGAAATTCTCAAATTTTCTCAAAGAATTGACTTTACGTATGTATAGTACGTATTTTTGTCCTATTTTAGCACCTATTCTCGGGTTGCGATTTTCTGCGATTTGGTCACAATTTCAAATTTCGTTCTCTATTCCACACCAGCATAGAGGTTAAGAACCAGGCGCGTTTTTTTTTATGTAGTGGTCTCCCCGTTAGGCCTAATCCACTAAGGACTAATAAAAAAATATATATATCACAATCAGGTACTGGTCACTGCACTTTTTTAATTTAATCACTATCAAGAGTATCCGTATTAACAAATGCAAAATTTTCGGATTCGTCATCATCAAATGTTTCCGTTTGTTCAATTATTAATAAACCTTGTGCCTCTTCTGACAAAGTTTTATGTTTTCTGCGAAGTTTGTGGCGTTTCGCTGAGATGAGTGGATCAGAGCTGGTCAACAAATTATTTAAAATGTCTTCATTTGTAGTTTTTCTACTGCATTTCCTGGAATGGTGTTGGCGGTACCTACGAAAGTCTTTATTTCTAGCATCAGCAGCTTCTTCAGATAGCTGCCCAATTGGTATTAGACCAAAACTTTTAATAATAGCTGCACCATGCATAAGAACTTTATGAACACTTGAAGGCATATAATACCAGCCATATAATTCCAAATACAGTCGCATGGTCAGTTGAGCAAATTCGTGAAATTTCACTGTGTCAATGTGGTAACCTGATGAAATTGCCTCTAAAATGGTTGCAAACCGCCTAATTAAGTCTTCACTAACACCAGTTATCTCAGCAGTCACGTTTGGGTTTGCAAAAAATCTTCTAGCAGTATTTCCGTCATTCGTGGAGCCGTGCCCTTGTTTGACAACATCTATCAGAAGTCCCAATCTATTTTTAAAAGCATCTTGTATATTTTTCTTCCTACTTTCCATAATGCACTTGTTGTCTCCCTTTACTGTCCATGTCTTTATCGTTAATCTGTAAACTATATGCAGAATGCATTCCATCATTCGTATCCAGATATGCAATGATGACAATCCGTATTTACAGAGATCTGGATCAGTCGATTTTGATGCAATTAAGGGCAAATTATTCATCTCAGTTGGAGTGGCTTTACAAATGTCGCATCTCTGAGATGAAGTATCACATAAAATTGATGTTGCTTTTCCGTCTATCATTGTCATTAATAAAGAGTGTGAAATCTTTACTTCTCCAACTTCTGTTTTCACTAAATTAACAATCTCTTCCTCAATAGCACTTTTTTCACGCAAAATTGTTATTTTATTTTCTTTCACAAATTCGAAAAAGATTGGACGACACCAGTATGATGAATTTGGTGAATCGTTTTTCCAGATAACTTGTTCGCCGCACATTAATTTTATTGGCACTAAACTTCCCATAAATATGCTAGAATCGTCCAGTTCAATTTCTTGTTCATCGTTTGTTTGCACTTTTTGTTTGTAATTGGCTTGATTTGAAGCACCGTCAAATCCCCACTTACTGATTAGTGTAAATTCTTTACAAACACTATCTATGACGAGTGACGTCATTATTCTTCTTGTCGTTATATCCAATAGAGCTTGTAACTTTATTTTGGCTGAGGTGTCCGTCACTGTAATAGCATCTTTTGGTGGATAGCATTCCTGTTTCGCATGTTGCACTTGATAATAAGATGGAAATATATTACCGTCATTCTCGTTAACACTTTTTCTTAAAGTATTGTATTGCCACTTGGTCAGCTTAAGTGATAAAAATAATCCTAAAGCCTCATCCGGAGAAAATACAGATTTTGTTTCTTTAACAGATATGCACTTCTTAACTTTTTTTACATCTTTGGGATTCTTAAGTAAATGTTCTAGGATTTTAGCAATCTCATCATTCCCATCCGCTTTCAACTGCTCAAAATATGCATATTTTATTTCGTCCGAAGATAAATGAAAGTTTTCTGCTCGTCTTTTTTTCTGTTTAGGTGCTAATTCACAAAACGGTTTTCTAGGGCTTTTCTCGGTGGAGACACCGACAGAAACTTTTGATGGTGATACATACTGAGTTGATGTACTCGGTGCTGGTTGATCTTCATTACTGGTTATTAAACACTTAATAAAGTCTGGCCACATTATGGTTTCTTGTAACCATTCGCTATTTTTAGTTCTGAATATAGTTTCTTTACGATGAGCGTTTTCCCACCTTCTATTTAAATTATAACAAAATTTTGCACAAAATAACTTTAAGGTCTTTTCATGTTGATCACTTAATTCGACTAAAAATTTAGACCTTATCTCACTACACAAACTGTCATTATTTTTAATACTGCCACTGTTTTTTAAAATAATAAAAAGGTCAAGGTTGGTCACTAAATCTTCAAACATTTTCACAAACACAAAATAACTCATACTCACTTCACTTATTCGTTTATGTAATAAAAATGTGAGGGTAGTGCGTCTATTATGGTGAGTAATAGAACACTGAAGTACGTTTGAATGCAACAGTAAATTTTGTGCCCTATTATCGTTGCACCAATCAGGTAACGACACGTGTCATTACTTGAAGTTGCGGTCGCGCATTCCTATCTCTTGATTCCCGGAAATAAGTGTCAAAACAAATTACGTCATAGCTACCTGTATTACCTATGCTGGTGGAAAATGTCGAACAATTTTTTTTTATTTAAATTACTAAGTAAGTATTGAAGTACTTCAGGCCGTTTAGTGTACATTATTTTCAATTTCAAATTAATTGGAATAAATTGCTAAACTAAAATTTCATGACTCTTCATACAAATTTGATATGGCTATATCTCCGAAAGTACGAGTCCAATTAAAAAAAGTTAAAGAGTAAAAACTTTTTAAATTTATGTCTAGATACTAAAAAAATACATTTTAGTTCTTAAGACCCAACTTTTTAATCCCAGCCCACTGTGCGGCGGGGTCTTTACGTTGGGGTCGCAACGTTCGTATTTTCTCGGAACCCGAGCATTACCGAAGCCACACTACTACTCCCTAACGCTTCGTCCGTATATTCGGGTCTATCCGTCTCTCTCGCGCACGTCTGCAGATGAGTGCGAGTGAGAGAGAAGGATAGATCCGAATACAGGGTGTAAACAACCTCATCACAAAGCCGTCAACCAAGCATTCTGTACATAAAACTAAGTAACTTTACGCAAAAATTATTGCTGGGAAATAACTTTCTTTTTTCATATTTTGTCAGTCAAAGTAACCACTCAAAACATTGTGCTGGTGGATGGATTGAATAGTACGGGTGTCGTGGAGGTGTTTAAAAATATTACAATAAAAACTTGTATTTAAAAAAAAAATCTTGTCAAAAAATTGTTACTTTGAACCCCAATATCTTCGTAACTAGAAGGTTCCCAGAGCCGGCAGTCTCGACAGAGGTAACGACAAAGTCGCTAACTTTCAATCGCTGATTACTAACGAATACATTCGGTTGCAATAATTATGCTCACTAGAAACGCGTCTAGGATGTAGGGACTTTCATTATTTGCAAGCATCATTATTGCAACCGAATTTATTCGTTAGTAATTAGCAACCAAAAGTTAACGATTTTGTCGTTATCTCTGTCGAGACTGCCGGGCCAGGTGTGGAGTAGAACAAAAAAATGATCGTAGTGACGGAGAGAACAAGTGCCTTTGGGCTTTGTTAAGAGGTATTTTTACACCCTTTATACGGACGAAGCGTAAAAGTAGGGCCTCTGTTCTGGTTGATGTGTACTCTTCACATAGTGCCACCTACCTGCTGCAACAGATGTCGAAGCCCAGGGTTGGAAGGTAGGAGCGGGCGCATGACACGCGGCGGGTGCGCAACGCCGCCCGCGCCGCGCAACTGTTGCTGTAACTGTTGCTGCAACTGATGCTTGCGTTGTTGCTCCTGAAAATAGAAATTTACATGTTGTACCTTACATTTGTCTCAAGAAATGATGAACCAGCGCTGTGAGCCATTTGCCATGTAAGGTCACATTGTGGATAAATAAAAAAAGAGGAAAAAGGAAACTAATTTTTCTCGCGACTCTAGCCTGGTGCGGGCATCGGAAATAATATTCAGTCTACCCTGGAGATCGATTCTTAAAATTGGAAAGTAATTTCGGAGCTTAGCATAGCATAATCAGCCTATAATGTTCCCACAGCTGGGACAGGCCTCTCCTCCATGAAAGGGAATGGGCTAAATACACTACGCGGGCCCAGTACGGTTTGTAGATGCACACATTATCACATTATCTTAAAATATTACCGTATAATTGAGTGGGTCTATCCTGACATTTCGTTTTACAATTTTTTTCTCAGGGGTATGTGACTAGGATATAGTTTACGTCATCTAACATAACTTTTTTTAATATTTTGCACTTTCATCTTCTTTTTTTCTTTATAGTGCGGTTAGTGCATAACCTGGTGGCAGCGTTTTTATGCCGTCCATAGGACTTTGCTTTACATGCCGTCGAGAAATATCTCTCAGGCATGCTGGTTTCTGCACGATGACGCACTAAAAAGATTCCGATACACGAAGTAATTTTTATTTTATTTCAGTTGGCAATGGCACGCTTAAGACACTCTGGACCTACCTCTAGCTGCTTATAATGCTGCTCCTGTTGCTGAGCTGCATGAAGATGAGACATGATATCCATCTGCGACTTGAACTGGGCCTCCTGCTGATGGGCAGCTTCCAGGGTCTGTTGCAGGTGCTGGATCTTCTCCAGGTTATGTTGGCGAGCTGCCTCCAGTCCGTCCAGCTGTGTGGCCGGGCGGGGACCCTTGCCACCAACTTGTTGTTGCACTTGCTGACCGATTGAGCCACCTATCATCATACCCTGGGGATTTGGAAATGAGGTTTTGTAATTAGAAGTACGGCAGAAGAAGTTATGCTGTGCTGAGCCCAAATTAATTGGGATAAAGCTATGAAGGATGTAAATAGACTTTTAACTAAGCCAAAAGGCACTTGTTCTCTCCATCATTGCAATATTTTTTTCTTTCTGAACCATACGTGGGAATCTTATAGTTACGGAGATATTAGAGGTCAAAGCTCCAACATTTTCCCAAACTCTTTTTTAATACCAGCTTTTGAGGTCAAAACTTTACTTTAAAAAGATCCATAACCCATTTACTGCTATTAAATGTGTCCATCAGCACAATGTTTTGAGGGTGTTACATTGAGTTTTATCGTAAAACGTAAGTTTCCACCCCAAAAAAAAATAATTTCCCAGAAATATTTTTTGTGTAGGCTTACTTAGTTTGATGTACAGAATGGTTGGTTGACGGCTTCGTGATGAGTCTGTTTACCCCCTGTATATAATTTCGTCTGACCTGTGGATGCTGCTGCATCTGTGACGGCACCATCCCCTGCGTGCCGGGCAGCCCCGGCATGGCCCCGGCCGGGCCCGCGCCCCCCGCCTGCATGCCCCCCGCCTGCATGCCGCCCATGCCGCCACCTGACATACCTGCGCTGCCCGCCATGGCTCCAGTACCTAATACAAAGGGAAACTGCCTTCTCAAAGATAGTGATCATATCACTAAATAAATATGTGTTTAGATTTCTTTTTATTTTGTTTGATTTTCACTAACAGCCGTTTTCAATAACTTACTGTTAGGTTGCGTCATCTTAGGTCCATGTTCACCAAAAAGATGACGGTCTGATTATCTAAAAACAGCTGCTTAAAACACATTTTTGTAGGGGTACATGTCACAGTGACAGCTGTTTTTAGATAATCAGACTGTTATCTTTTCGGTGAACATGGACCTTAGTACTGGGCAAAGACCTCTTCCCATGACTTCTAGTTGTTTTGATCCAAGGCTATGTGGAACACTGGTCATCATAGTTTGGTCCAGCTCGTCCTGCCATTTTCTACGAGTTCTGCCGCGACGCCTTCTGGCTGTGTCGGGGCTCCAGAAAGTGGTTGCGTGGTCACGCAGACGTGGCCAGTCCAGTCCCACTTCAGCTTAACGGCTTTTTGAGCAACGTGAGTAATTTGTGTTTTGGAGCTCAGTGTGGTGTTACGTATATGGTCAGTTAGTTTGACGCCTAGAATCATCATCATCATCATCGGCCTATTAATGTTCCCACTGCTGGGACAGGCCTCCTCTCTATGAGAGGGAATGGGCTATATAATCCACCACGCGGGCCCAGTGCGGATTGGTAGATGTCACATGTCTTCGAATTTATGGTTCTAGGACATGTCGGTTTCCCCACGCCTAGAATGCTGCGCTCCATTGCACGCAGACAGACCTTGAGTTTGGACTTTTATATAACTTACTAACGTATAACTGTTAGTTAATATGCCTACATTTCGTAGCTATCGGTGTTACTATAAACAAAGTTAGCTTGTAATATCCTATCACTTGATTCTTAGAAAATCAAAGAAAACTTTTCTATGACGTTTTGTTTTTAATGGTCAGACATAGAGAAATAGACCGCTACCTGTCGGTCAGTATTAGTTTAGAATTTATGATATTAATTTATATTTATCTAAGTACCATGTTTATGAGAGCCCAAGACAGATATCTTAAAAGGATAATGTCAGTCAGTCGGGACTGGTCATCTCTTAGCTGCCAAGGATCATTTGAATTGCTTTATTTTTAATTGTTGATTTATTTTTTTTACTCTGGACGCTCTTATTGTGCACATCTTTCTACATCGTTCTCACATATATGTATAATCTCAACATGAAAGATGTAATCAAGATTTTGTAACAACATTTTTGATTTAAAAGAGTGTCCATGGAGTTTCTTGCCCGTTCTTCTCCATAGAGATCTACGCTAGGGAATGGGCAACTATAGTACTTTCTCAAGTTATTATGCCTTGTGTCTGTGACTGTAGCTTCGCTTTGTTTTCGTTTTATCGACATTCAAAAGTGCCGTAATGGTCTAGTTGAAATAAATGATTAGAGTTTGAGTTTGAATGTCTTACCCTTTTCTTATTTTGTTTTTTTTTTCGGATGGGAAATCATCAAATGACCGCCCTCCCACTCTGGGCGGAGCGGGAGGGAGTGTCAGACTTTTACTGACTAAAAACCCATCCATGTTCCTTCCTCGCCCTTTACGTTCACAATGTCTTACCTGCCATGGTAGCGTTGGGCATATTCTGTTGCATTCCGCCCGCGTTGCTGACGGCCGCCGGCAACTGTTGCTTGCTGATGATCTGACTTATCTTCTGTTGTTGGATAACCTGCATTCCACGAGGAATAACTTAGTATCAGGAATGTGAGGTGATAATTAACGTGTGATACAGGGTATCCTAAACAACTCTCTACCTTAAAAGCTAACAAAAAATAATAAATGCCAAGCTTAGCGTTCTTAAAGACGAGCGGCACATTGCCAACGGTAGATGAACTGCAGCCTTCGCCACCTGCCGTCGACGCGAGTGGCGACGGGTGGCAACGCTTACAGTTGTGGCATGCCACGTAAATGTGTGTCGACGACTGCCGTCGACGTGTCGGCGGCTGCCGCCGTCACTACAACTGCAAGCGTCGACGCGCCGACTGCAGTTTATCTGCCGTTGGCAACATGCCGCTCATCTATAAGAACCCTTGTACTGTTACTTACAGTTACAGCACAGTCGTCCCGTGATCATGGCGCTTGCAACAGCGTTGAAATATCGGAAGCTCAAAATAATGAATAATCAGAAGTGACAATATAAGTTTAGTTTTAAACCGCGAAAGCTTTTATCAGTGTTTGAAATGCTTTGAGGTTCTGCACTTACCTTCCTGAGTCGGTCGACGAAGGTAGCCTGGTTGTTGGGTATGAACCCAAGGTACGCCTTCTTGTCCGGTGTGTACAGGAGTATGAGCACTTTGATGTCGCACTGCGGCGGGGTCGGCATCGGGGAGAAGTGGACACAGCCCGCCTTGGAAAACACAATGGTCTATTGGTCAGCTACTGGAGGCGCTCGTGGCTAAATCTTTAGGTTAAGCCGTGGTTGCCTAGGTTGGTCTGTGGATGGGTGACCACCCTTACATACCGAGTTCGAGTCGAACCTCGGAAAGCATATTAAGGTGAAAACGTCAGGGTAGCCTGCGAAATTCGAGTCGTGAACGTTGGAAAGAATTGAGGGGGTCTATGCCCAGCAGTAGGATAAAGGCTAGAAATAATAATAATGTACTCACAAATCCATTAACCATAACCTTGGTTAAGGCATCCAGCGCTTCACTGGGCTGCAGATGGAACAGCACTGACTTGCTATCCTTGAGGTACTGTCCGCCGATGTTGGAGATCAGCTGTTTGGGCATCAGCTGCATTAAGAGCTTATTCGGCCATGTGTCTACCTTCAGCTCAGGCTCGATGTCTTTTGTGCTGGCTGACACCTGGAGGTAAAAGAAAAGATTCTGATCTTACTTCTTACTTTTTAACCCCCGACGCAAATGTCGCACATCATTGAACGTGCTAATCTCAGGAACTACTGGTTCGAATTGAAAAAATATTTGTGTTGGATAGACTATTTCAGACTGGTAAAACTGTGGTGTTTTACCAGTCTGAAATTAATTGACACGAAAGATCAATTAGATTCACAATAACCTGGCAAGGTAGATGCTTGGTAGTTTTCTGCTGGTCCCCGGGTGCTTTGCCTTTCTCCATCCACTCGATGACGCCGCTCCAGATGTAGGAGCGCTGGAGCTGCGCCCCCGATGGGCCAGGTGTCACCATTGTGGGCATGCGTGGGTGGCCAGCCTGTGAACACAAAAGGGTTTTTTTTGTAACTATGTATAGTACCCCTACCTACTCGTAAAGTGTGTTCGTAGGTAAGTTCGTACTTTTGAATGATTACTATGTGACCTTGGAATTGCAGAAAAGCATCTGTTTCCTACATTCTAACGTGTTATGAGAACTTTAATCTCTCGTTGTTACGATTTAAGTAACTGGATCCTTAGTTACGACGACAGTTTCAAAAACTTGCAAATCTATTTAGTCCGTCAGTTAGGGTATTGGAAAATAATGACCCGTATTTTTTGTTTTTGTAAATTAATGAATATTGACTAAAACTCGGGGGCGGGGGGCACGTGACTTCGGAACTAGCTAAAAATTATACCATGGTGTGACGTATTGAGAATTAAAAAACCGTCGTATCTTCGTCAATTTTGATTTAAGTAACAAAAGAAAAAATACGGGTCAAATATTTTTTGATAATCTAACTGACGGACAAATTTTTTTTTGTCACCCTATTGGAGGCACAAAACTTATTTTTGTGTGTTTTATTTATATTTGTCTAGTCTGTTCTCACCTGTGCGGCATGTGCGGGCGGGGGCGGCGGGGGCGGGTAGGAGGGCTGCGCGAGCTGAGTCAGCAGAGCCGAGTTGTTCGCGTACAGCGGCGCGCGCGGAGGTGCCAGCCAGTTGCCCGCGCCGCGACCACATGACGCGTTACCTGGTACAACGTTACAGATCATATGTGAAAAGGATTATGTTATGGTAACACTACCTCTTCGCCCGTTGCCTCACTTGCGAGTGAACGTGTGTTCGGTTTGCGCATAAATTCGTAAAAATTGCATACGCGACACTAGCCCGTAGCAAAGTAGTGAAAGTGACCAGTTCTGCTTAAACGCAACTAAAAATATTAATTAGTGTTTGACCGGTCGCCGCGGTGCTTATGCACCGAAGCTCAACTCGCCGATTTAGCTCCGCCCAGGAGCAGGAAAGAAGTTCATAATAATTGCTCTCCCGCTCACGCGCGCGCATGCGTAGTGTACGGAGCGCAGGTACAACTGTGTATTTACTACGCGTACGCACGAAATATCCCCGAGCCCATCGACGTGTGTGTGATTGACATTGGACTGCGTACAATGCTGCGCGTTCAACGCTCGCCTACGGCTTCGCCATCTGTGAAATCCAGTGTACTGCAAGCAAAGTCAGACTCGGATATTCCCGCAGCGGTAATGAGCAGCCCAGTCGGTAATGTTAACACCGCGTCACGGATCAAACGCCCTTGCCCAGATTTCTCGCCTGGTAATGAACTTCAAGACGTAAAACGCGAAATCCTGCACATGCTGTCGACCTGGAAAAAAGAACAAGAGGAACGTCTTACAAAACTCTCTGACGATCAAAATACTTGCCTTTCTAAGCTGGTCTCCGAAATAGCTGAACTAAAACTACAGAATCTTGCGATACAAAAATCAAACGGCGAGATAGAGAAATCTATTACATTTATCACTGAGCAGTACGATGATATGATTAAAAAAATTGATGCTCTGCAAAAAGAAAATCAAATACACAAAGACAACATAACAAACTTGGAAATAAAGATTCAGGACATCCAACAGTTTTCCCGCTCATCGTGCGTCGAGATCCGCAATGTGCCTGCTGTGGAGAATGAGTCAGCGTCAGATTTATCGAGTATTATCAGCAAAGTGGGAGCAGCAGTTGATGTGACTCTCAAAGGCACCGAACTACGCGACGCATACCGTCTACCCGGAAAACCAGGCACCGTCAGACCTATCATTGCGGAGTTCATAAATGTTCAGATTAAAAACAAAATCATCACGAGTGTGCGTAACTTCAATAAAATCCACCCCAACGAGGGTCGACTGAATACTCAATGTATTGGGTTACCTGGCGCTCGACGTCCGGTATTTGTTGCAGAATATCTCCCCGCTAGCTCCAGGAAACTGTTTTATGCTGCTAGGGAATTCGCGAAACAAAAAGAATACAAATTCTGCTGGACGGCAAATGGCAACATTTTTTTGAGGAAAACTGAAGGAGCGAAACAAGTTCTCGTCAAATCAGAGCAAACTCTGAGCAATCTACAATTGGATATAAACCAATGACTGTATACTAGACATATAAACTTATCTGCTAAATACCTAAACTATTTTTTAAATGAATTTATAACTCATACAACAAAACGTAAGTGCTTAAAATTCTTTATAAACTGTATAAATAGTTATCTTTTTCATTACACACAAACATTATCACACAAAGCACACAATCTTTGCATATGTGTTATACCAATACTCCTAACAAACTTGCCCCATAACTTAAACTCTCATTTACTTGCGCTTAACAAACCTCAGGGCCTTATACATTTACACACTTACTATTCTACTTATCTACACACATATTATTCAATTTTTTTACACACTCAATTCGCAACTTATACTTTAATTATACCCCCATATCAGTGCCGAATACACCGAGTTTTTAATAAATTCCTCCTGAACAACTCATTGCGTCATATACCGACATATCAAGCTATATTTTCTAATGGCTAATGTTGCGCAAGTTCTTGATGACATCGACCACACGGCCTTTACAACAAGCATGAAACTTCTTTGTATAGATGACTGTAGGATGCACTTGGGCGACATGGGAGGTCAGTACTCGGTTGTGATCCAAAATATACGGAGCATTAAAAAGAATTTTGATAATTTCCTTGTTCTCTTAAGCCGGCTAAATTTTTCGCCAGATATAATTATCCTAACAGAATGTTGGCTTGACGACACGTATACCTGTACCGGAATTGATAACTACAATCATCATTGTTCTAAAAACTTCCTTAACCAAAACGATGGTATTGTCGTATATACTAATTCATCCCTTCAGGTCTCCGTCGTGGAACCATCAAGCAAAGATTCCAACTGCTTGATTGTCAATGTCGGGAACGATCTGTCTCTGATTGCCATATATCGTTCTCCATCAGTTTATAACATTAGTAACTTTTGTGAATCCTTAACGAAACTGATGGAGTCGTGCAAGGCAGCCACGTGTGCTATTGTTGGAGATATAAACATTGACATCAAATCAAATTCCACTGATGGGCGCGCCGCTGAGTACCTCGATTTAACTGGCCACTATGGTTTTTACCCAGGCCACTCTTTGCCTACGCGAGGCGAAAACTGTTTAGATCACGCTATGCTAAAAACTCAGAAGCCGGCAACTGTTATTGTGTGTGATACTGGTATAACAGATCATGAGACAGTTATCTTAAGCATTCATAAAAAACTAGCTAGGGCCAAAGCTAAGAAACGACACGCACGAATTGACTACAGAAAATTAAAAGAGGATGTGGAAAGTGAGTCTTGGGATTGGCTTCTTAAAGAGTCCAATGTTACGATTGCATTTCAAAAATTTGTCGAAACACTCTCCACTAAAATTAAAGAACACACCACTAACCGTGCTTGCAGAAGTTCAGAGGACATTATCAAGCCATGGATAACTAAAAACCTCTTAAAATGCATAAGACGACGTGACCTGATGCACACTAACGCAAAGAAAAAAGATAATCGCGATAACCTTGTCATCCAACAAGAATATAGGAAGTATCGAAACTACTGTAACAATATATTAACCAATCTAAAACTTGACCATGAACGTAAACTTCTTATGGAAACAAAGGGCGACTGTAAAAAGCTATGGCATGAAATAAAGAAAATATGCAATATTAAAAACAAAAAAACCGGAAAGACTGAGCTTTTGACAGACAGCGAAAATCCTGTGTCCACACTAAATAATGTGAACGACTATTTCTCAACTGTTGGCCACAACCTTGCAGCAAAAACTCTTAGTCAACTGGGCCTAACTGAAACCGAATTGGCACGTAACAATGAGCAATACAGTACAGTCAACCCCGGTGCATTCTCATTCTTCCTAGCTCCGACCGATGAAGAAGAAATATTTTCAATTATTTCCCATCTTAAAGCGACGTCTGCAACAGGTTACGATGGCATTAATAACAAATTTTTAAAACAGTGTTCACTTGCTCTGGTCGGCCCAATTGCCTTCCTGTGCAACTTAAGCCTAACAACAGGCAAAGTACCGGATTGCGCAAAAATTGCAAATATATGTCCGATATTTAAAAGCGGAGATCCCAAAGTCCCTTCAAATTATCGTCCGATTTCTTTGCTGACAGCTCTCTCAAAAATTCTCGAGAAAGTTGTGAACAAGCGGCTACTCGCATACCTTGAAAGAAACAACTTACTGTCCGACAATCAATACGGTTTCAGGGTTGGCAGGTCTACGGAGGATGCAGTAACCAACTTAGCCGATTTCATATCCGTCAACCTTGGTCAAGGACAGGCATGTACTGGAATCTTTCTGGACCTCGCCAAAGCATTTGACACGATTTCTAGGAAACTCCTAATAAAAAAAATGTCACTGCTAGGAGTTCGTGGCGTTGCTTTGGACTGGTTTACCTCATACCTCAACGACAGAACCCAAAAAGTCATCTTAGGGGAACATTTTAGTGACTCAACAATAACCCGTTTTGGTGTGCCGCAGGGAAGTGTCCTGGGACCTACCTTATTTATTATATATATAAACGGACTCTGCGCCATGGAAATCCCTCAAGCCAAAATTTTTACTTACGCTGACGACACCGCAATCGTATTTTATGGGAAAACTCGGGATGACGTTCAGGTTGCAGTTGAAACCGGGATTAAAGCTGTTGCAAACTGGCTGCAACATAATCTCCTGACGCTTAATGTGGATAAAACGAAGGCAATACATTTTGCCATCTCGAAACGCACGTCCCCTAGCAGTGTTGCTTGTCCACAGCTACACTCCTGTTCTAGCCCAGAAAATTGTACTTGCCCACGTATCGAACAAACAGACACGATTAAATATCTTGGAGTCTTCGTAGATAACCGATTGTCATGGCCCCCACATCTGAGTGCTTTGAGGGGTAGGGTGCGAAAGATGCTCCGTATCTTTAAGCAACTGGGTAAGATTGCCGACGACTCAGTACTAAAGATGATTTACTACTCTCTGTGTCAATCAGTCCTTAACTACTGTATAATAGCATGGGGTGCGGCTGGCAAAACGTCATTAATAAAGGTAGAAAGGGCTCAGCGAGCTCTGCTTAAAGTTGCCTACAGACGACCGTTCCGGTACCCCACTAACACATTATACTCCGAAGTGGGAGTTCTTAGAGTCAGACAACTTTACATCCTGTCTGTCACTCTAAGATTTCACAAAACCTCCCTGAGCACTTGCAAACGGTCCAGTCGAAGGGTACACTGGGAAAGGGTGCGATGCCGTAAAACTATCGGTAGAAAGTCTTACGGTTTTATGGGACCGCACATTTATACGAAACTGAATGACCGACACAAAATTCTGCAACTAACACATAACAAATGCAAAAGTACAGTGACAAAATGGCTTCTTAACCTGGACTATGATATGACCGAAAACATTTTATCCTAAGAAACACACTGGGCTCACCTTGATAAGCACATATGTATTTAGAATTATATATTCACAACTATATATCACAAACTTCCATAAACAACAGGTATAAGACATTCATTCAAACTCAGGCTCGCAACACCACCACAACTTCTAAATTCACCCCCCTACACACACACACGCACACACACACACACACACACACACACACACACACACACACATACGCACACACAACATTCACACAAATATACATAATATCTTAGGTAACATATAACTGTTTTCTTCATGTATTCCTTTATTTTTTATTTACATTACAAGTAGATTAGATTAGATTTAGAATTTATTGTAGCGGATGCATTTATGTAACAATAAAATGTAAACGGAACGAAGGAGCCTGGAACTCACGACACAGGGAATCCTAGTGTGAGTTTCAGGAATCAATGCAATGAATGTACTTTTCTGAACAATAAATTATTCTTATTCTTATTCTTATTCTTACTATATGTGGGTAATACTTTTGTGTTTTTATGGTCCGACCGTTGCGCCAGTCGAATAAACGAGCTTGTATGTACCGGTTGTGTCATTCGGCTACCTACCTCCCCCCTCGCAAATATAAAAGATTACGTCATAAGGTGAAAGCATCAGGGTAGCCGCGAAATAAACATTTTCTTAGGTATTTTTGCAGGCTTGGTAGGTTGTATGTTGATTCAAATATTGTTCGCGACTGAGGGACGTATGTAGTTCCAGAATTAAAATCATCAATACAACCCTCCAAGTTCATAAAAGTGAACGATTTTGACCTTGAAAGAGTCATTCAAATCAAATTGCAAAAAAACGAAAGAAAATTTAAATTTCGCGGACTACCCTGGAGCTCGGTTATCCACATTAGCCCTGGATGGAAATAACTGGAAGTCGTAGCCTTGTCACTATAGTGGAGTAATGAAAATAAAGAAAGAAAGAAAAAGCATTCGTAAAACAGCCGACAGTAAGTTACTAGGTACGAATTTCCCAGAAAAGTATGTGCTTTGGCAATCATCGTGTACATTCGGTAATCGGAACGTCCAATGATGAGTCTAATATAGGCTTAAACCATTGAAGTACTTAAAAAATAATGAACTAACAAAAAAAAAACTGTGCAATCAAATTTTGTTTTTGTTTTTACTCGAAGCAAAAGGCTCCAGCGTCGTGAGTTCATAGAAGTAGTAGGGGAACAGTGGTGTTTTAGTCGAAAACACAAAAAGCCAGACGCCAGACAGAAGGTATCCAAGACGATTTTTTGACCAGCTTGGAACTCAAAATCTACAATTTAAGCATAAAACTAATGTGATCGCACTTACCAACACCAGCTACTCCGGGCACACCAGGCACGGTGCCCACGGGCCCCACGCCTGCAGCAGCCGCGACGCCCGGACGAGGGAAATTCTGGGCCCCCGGCCGCGCGGGGCCCGTAGTGCCTCGGCCTTGACTGTAGGAGAAGAACATATTTTTATTTTTATGAGGTGTCAATCGATAGTATGGCCTGGCTGACATTTTATGCGTACAAAATTAATATTGAATATTATTTAATACAAACTTTTGCCCGCGGCTTCGCTAGCGCTAATTTAGAATTTGACTATCAATACGGGCTGCACTCTGCTTGAATTCAGTCATTGGGTGCATTCCGAGACACGAAATAATCACTCACAGCGCTCACATCAATATTTTGCGTTCCGATTTAGTTTTCACGATTATGACAGCTAAGATCTGTCATTAGGTCATTTGACAGCGCTCACGGTGATATTTATTTGGGGCATGGTCGGTGTAATCGCAAGATGGCACGTCATCTATGACGATTCAAGGGACATCGATATCGCGCTCGGTAATTCGGAACGGGTTTATGGACGCTCAAATCGTTTACAGCCAATCTCGGAACGCGGCCATTATTGGAAAGACGCGTGGCGTCATCTATTATTATCATAAGAACGTTACTGTTGTTTCTCTCGAGTACAGTACTTTTTTTCGGGATGAAGGTACCCTATTTCCGTTTATAACTAACCTAACAACGTATAATATGCGGTTCAGTAGTTTAGGCGTGAAAACGTAACAATAGTAGATTATACAACAAGTGAAAAATGAGAATTTAATTCGAGGGACTAAGTTGGATCCCGAGAGCACCGAAGGATTCTTAGTGTAGCAAGGGATTCTATAGTAGAATCCTGAGCGGAGCGAGGGATACAAGAACCGAGATGTTTTTATTCCACGAGTTGTGTACTCTACTTTTTACCATTGACTGCGAGAAAATAAATAAAGAATAGTATTTATATTTCTTGAGGGTTAGGCCACGCTTACCAAGGTCGGTCTGTGGATGGGTGACTACTAATTCATTATATACATAAAAATAAGTAAATAAACTTACTTTAGCAGTGACAATATTAGTTAGGATGATCATGGAACATACCCATAGACGTCGGCCTGAATGTCGGGGACGGGCGGCGGCGCGGGGCTCGGGGGTCGCTCCTTGAGGCTGTACCCGCGGAGCAGTACTAGGTGACGAGGGTCCTGGAATCACCACGCATCGTCATCATCTGTCTATACTTGCTGCCAGTGAATATGACAATATCGGTCATTGCCCTGATGTGTATACGCCTTGTATAACATATATTCCAAATAAAATGCTTGAACAATGAAAATAGGTTTTAATTATAATTTTAGATATACAGTGAAGCGGACGGAAATATAGAGTGTGTGGTTGCTAGCCCTACATTTTAAATTACCCTATTAAAATTGGTGTTACCAGTAATTTTAACATTTTCTTAGATCACAATATACTACAGCCCTTTCCATATCTCTTCGTACGAACCAAAACAAATGACCCATGTATCGCTTTTCATTACAAAAAATGTTGAAGATCACGATAGATGAGGATTCAAGACTTGAACAGGCTAATTTTAATGTTCAAAGTTAAGCACTTTAATAAATGCCACTGACCCACCTGGGTCTATGAACGATATTGTCATCTTTACTGGCAGCACCTATAGACTTAACTATAACACCTATAGGGACCGTTTTCCAGTGAAAGTAGATGCTGGTGTAGCGGCATTACTAAAATTACTACAGCAACATAGTACTAAAAGTACTACAGTAGTACTTGCAGCTTGCTATATCTACATCTACCTAGCCTTTTCCCAACTATGTTGGGGTCGGCTACCAGTCCAACCGGATGCAGCTGAATACCAGTATCATACATGGAGCGACTGCCTATCTGACCTCCTAAACCCAGTTACTTCTGGGTAATACGATACCCCTTGGTAAGACTGGTTGTCAGACTTTTTGAGCGACTGACTATCTGTAACGACTGTCAAAGATCTACAAATGACAGCCACGTCTAACGGTTTCACGTGCGTTCTAACTGTACTTACTATCATATGAAGAACTACCGACAAAATTCTAAATCCGCGATTTAAGACCATATAGGAAAACCTGACAACAACCGTCGGGCAGTACCCCACCAGACACACTACCCGTCTGATCGGAGGATCCTTCCTTTTCTATGGGGTATGTATAGTTTTACACCCTGTTCTTCTTACTCTTAAACTGCTGAATACGTACTCGTATCATATGGATCAATTAATTTTTAATAAATGCAATGGTAATTAAAAATTACGAACTAGAAAGGTTCTGTTTGAACTGGGTGAAGGACGCGCGGGTTCGCGAGAAGTGGAAGGAGTGGAGAGAGCCTTTGCCCAGGAGTGGGGCAGAGCAGGCTAGGGAAACAAAACAAAACAATTAGAGACAAGAAAGATCCAAGGATTTCGGTACTTTCATTCGCCTATCAGATAGTCAAAAATGAAATGGAATGCGCGTACGCACATTTTTATGTTATTTATGACAGTGAAAGAGAAAAGTAACTCGAGTAAGCCATTTACTTCAGTGAAACGTCTATTATGCGCGTACAACGCGTGCAAGGCGGGCACTTGGCGTGCTGGCACTTGCACGCCGCGGTCAGCGTGCAGCGTGCAGATGGGCTGTGCTACACAAATGTGTTACCTTGGCAAAGTTCCTCTGCTGCGCCTGGTGGAGCTCCCCGCCCGCGTGCTCGTACAGCGCGTGCAAGGCGGGCACGCGGCGTGCTGGCACTTGCACGCCGCGGTCAGCGTGCAGCGTGCAGGTGGGCTGTGCTACACAAATGTGTTACCTTGGCAAAGTTCCTCTGCTGCGCCTGGTGGAGCTCCCCGCCCGCGTGCTCGTACAGCGCGTGCAAAGCGGGCACGCGGCGTGCTGACGCGACTGACACTTGCACGCCGCGTTCCGCTAGCATGCGAGCTGCTTGTTCTACGGTTGCTGGGGCACCTAGAGGTCAAGGTCAGAATTAAATTATTTTATTTAATAATAATAATATCGCTGGACATTAACACACAATGCCATCTAGTGCCACACTAAGCAA
This sequence comes from Xestia ashworthii, assembly GCA_950022955.1. NCBI lineage: Eukaryota > Metazoa > Arthropoda > Insecta > Lepidoptera > Noctuidae > Xestia > Xestia ashworthii. The sequence goes on along the minus strand of OX465560.1, from coordinate 11,594,665 downwards.
GGCTTGTGTCGTGGACACCGGATAGTTGATATACTTCATAATTATATTACTATTTTGTTTGTAAATACATACTTAATATACATATAAACATCCATGACTCGGAAACCAATGTCCATGCTCATCACACAAACATTTGCTCCTACCGGGATTCGAACCCAGGACCCTAACAACGCAAGGCAGTCTCACTACCACTACGCCATTCGGGTCGTCACCAGAACCAAAAGTGTGTGCAAAATTTCAGCTCAATCGGTTGGGGAGAACTGGTTTGAAATTCAGTTGCAAGATTTGACCAATACACGAAAATAACAAGCCAACTAACAAGGTAAGTTAAAACAAATAAAATTAAATTGAAAATTCTAAAAACCCGTCACAAAAATTCGTTAGGTCCTAGCTACCAGTCAAGGCAATTCCTCATTTCTTTTCAATATACTTTATTGTACTTTAGTGATTATGGATCACTAATATACGGAATCGATGCTTAAGTTGTAGTAAATAAGAAGACGAATAACGATCTGTAGATTTAATTCTAAGGCACGGCTTATACAGGAAAAGTTTTTAACCAGTGCGCAAATTTTGACATGATCAACTTGAATATATTTTAATAGACACGTATTTTTTATTTTGATATGTGTTAATAGTAAAAAATAAAGTTATCGCTTACGAGACTTATTTACTTAGAAACTTATTTTATGGTCGCTTGCCAGTCGGGCGCCCGGTCGACCAACTCACGCGTCGACCGGTCGCCCGACCGCCCGGCAAGCTGAGATCAGCTGAGTTTTGTAGGTCCTGTGCGCTCGCTCAATGCATAGTATAAATAGGAGCAGTAGTGCAACTAAAGCTCAATCCGCGTTATAATTACCTACCGTACTTGCCTGTCTCAGGGTTGTCACTTTTAGCTAAATTTAAATTCAGTGCCTAGAAATGTGTTGTCTGGTTTTCATTGAGATCTACAGCATATTTTTTTTTACTCTCTTATTTTAAAATTTAGAGGGGTGGGGATGGGTCTATCTTTCAAACGATTGTAACGCAATGTAACGCATTCAAAACATTGTTCTGATGAATGGATTGAATAGTACGGGTCATGAAGGTGTATAAAGTTAAAATCTTACAATAAAAACTTGTTGGTCAATTAAGCGCAGCCACTGAAGGCGTCTGGAATGGAAAGCACATTTAATATACCTACATTAGGTATCTATCATAAAAAGTGGAGTAAAGTGACTAAAATATTATATTAAAAAAACATCGTAAAACCACCAAAAAACTATGTGACCTAAATGACTATGTGACTATATGACCAAAAAACTATTATCAAAAAAAATATTCTACAACAAAGAGTGTGAAATTTACGATGAACACAATGTTTACTATTTGTTTTACCTTATATTTCCTAAACTACTGAACCGATTTACATGATTTTTGCATGGATATCGGTTTTAAGCCAAGTCCAACGTTTTTACACTAATTTCAACGTCATATCTTAATTAACAAAAAATCACCTTTTCAAGTTACGTAAATATGTGACACAAAACTTTCAATTAAGTACATTTTTCTTGGTCTTATTGGACTTTAAAATTGTAATGATGCTAATTCATCATAATACTATGAAGATTCCATTAAGATACCATCAAAAAATACTTATTTACGACATAAAGTTATTAGGTAGGTACCTATCACAAGTTTTCAAAACACAAAATTTTGATGGATAATTATTAATAATGGACACGTACTTTTTTGGTTTTGTAAATCAATGGTCAATTAACTAAGATAAAACGCAGCAAAACTCATTCAAAATTATACTAAGGCGTCACGTTCGTAAAGTTTGGTTTGTCTAACTGACGCACTACCTAATTAGATTTCTTTTGTCGTCTACCCTATTCGTCAATCATTTTAAATTACGTATTTTATAACTTTAAATATGGACTTGGTTACTATACCTGCCTAAAATACTGAGAAATCGGCATAACTCAACGTAAACAAAGTCAAAGAATCTATTGTCAGATCAAGTACCTATCTAAGTATCTACCTAACATTTTAGTGGGAAAGTAGACCTGCCTACATAGAAGACTGCCTAATAGAAGACTAATACAACAAACAAATACTTAACTAGGTATCTCATCATCAATAATAAATTATACCTATGCTAGAATAAGCGACTTGCTTACCTTTCCTGTTCAGTAGGTAATCTGAACAGAGACAACTCTGGAATAGTTGAATTATTTAGACACCCATACACACAGCAATAGGTTCTCCTGCGATAATCACCCATTTTTTATTTATTTACGTATGCCTTTATGCCGTGACGCGCGAACTTTGTGCGGTGTGCAAGCCTCGACTGGCGGCAGTAAGACACGGGTCGAGATTTTGTTAGAGTGTGCGTGCGGCGACGTAAAGATAGAATGACGCACACATACAAGCCGCGCGCGGTGCGTTTCTATGAAGATACCCTACTTGTCTTTTTTTATACTTTGCTCAATGCGACGGCGCCGACGTAAGTACCTACGTGGTGCGGTTACTGACCGCAGTTTCGCGCTACTTTTTTAACTTTAGGCTGTTGTGACATAAAGTTATTTGTAAACGTAATTCCAATTCTTCCTTCATAATTTCATGGGCTTAGGACCATCAAAGTGCATGGCTCGGGGTTTTGAACTGGCCGTGATCAAGCAGCCTTTGATTTGCTGCAAGAATTGTCCTTTCATTAGAGACCGTGGGATTACGGATCCCCTGGGCTCGCATACGAGGTACGCTCTCCCTCGCATACATTCTACGTGCTGCTCGTAGATTTTCCTGGCTATGTAAATACACTCGCACCATTTCGTAATATTCACGGTTAGTGAAGTTTGACATCGTGAATACGCGAGTACGCGCCAAACACGCGCGCAGGGGTGAATTCGAGCGGACGTCCGAACCCCGCTTCCGCAAGTGACGTACTGTGGGCCCGAACGGCCCGCACATGGAACGCCGCCGCCGGCGCTGCATACCCCGCACCCTTCCCTCGCGGGGGTGCGTCTCGAACGTCAGCAGCCAGCGCGTTTTCATTCACAGTTTACAATTAAATTAGGTATGTCCATGATGTGCTTATTTCAAAATGGGACAAGATGGAAAAATTAGAAAAAAAAAGTTATAAACTAAAAATGGAAATGTGTTCTATTACTAACACTGAGCCACCAAAAAAAATTTACGCAGTGGTTAAAAACTTTTCCTGTATACAATTTCGAAATCCAAAAATAATAAAAATCAGGGTACATACACAAACTTAATAACTAACACAAATTGTAAATGGCGGTACTATGTGCCGCGCTCTCTTCGAGGTGCTAGCGCAATGATACAGCGGCCGTGCGATCCAAATTCCTTTCTCTTGTGCCGGGCCAGCTTAGTACGCGCGGGCGCACGGTGGCAGACGGCCGTGCGCGCTCCTCTAATACGTATGCCTTGGTACGTAAGTATGAGCTGCTACATCATTCCCCCGCTAGTGAAACGCACGCAGGGCTTCGATGTCCTTCCAGATCTTGTGACATACGCGTACGTATCTGTGACAGGTGCTTCTGACTCGGTGTTCAACTGGAAAGCTGGTTTTAATCTGTCAACAGTTATGTTTGCGCGTCTATTGCGTAACTGGACAGTGAAGTACTTGTCGTTACGACTGATCACTTCGTACGGGCCATCGTAAGTCGGCGTCAGGGGCTTGCGTGATGCGTCATTGCGTAGGTATACATGCGAACATTTAGGTAGGTCGTCGTGGATAAATGTCGCTCGGGATTGGTTTGATTTCCGTTGCGCCTGGGCCTTTTTTAACGCTCCATTTAACTTATTCATTAAGTTGGAAATCGTGTCACGATGTTTTGTTGATTCTTCATAGAATTCTCCGGGTAATCGCAGCGTTTGGCCATATAGCAATTCAGCTGTACTCGCACCAACGTCTTCTTTTACCGAAGCGCGCAGTCCCAGTAGCACTGTGGGTAGCTCACGTGACCATGTTGCAGATTTTAGTCTTGCGGTGAGTGACGTCTTGAGTGTGCGGTGCCATCGTTCTATCACGCCGTTACACTGCGGGTGGTAGGCAGTGGTGCGGGTGCGGTGAATTCCCATGCGTTGCATCAATTTATTAAAGAGGTCTGACTCAAATTGCCTCCCTTGGTCGGTGGTTATGGTTACTGGGCAACCGAATCTCACGATCCAACCTTCATAGAATGCATTAGCAACCTTTTCTGCGGTTATGTCTTCCAATGGGCAGGCTTCTGGCCATTTGGTAGCCCTATCTATCATGGTCAATAGATATTGATAGCCGTCAGAAATAGGTAACGGGCCAACGATATCCATGTGTACATGCTCCAACTTGTTTGCTTGTTGGAAACTTGCAATGGGTGTCTTCGTGTGTTGTTGCACCTTCGCACGCTGGCACGCGTCGCATGTTCTAGTCCACTCATTTACGTCACTATTCATGGAGGGCCAAAAGTAGCGAGCAGTGACTAGCTTCCTTGTCGCCCTTATGCCTGGGTGACTAAGGTCGTGAATCGCTTGGTATGCATCTTTTCGAAAATCTGGTGGCAGATATGGACGGGCAGTGCTTGATGACATCTCACAGGTAACTTGGGCAGTTGAGTTAGGAATGGCGATCTTCTTGAATGTATGTTTACCTTTGTTTGCTAGCATTTTCAATTCTTCGTCTTGGTCTTGTTTTCTTGCTAACTCGGTGTAATCCAGTGGTGTCGGGCATGTTATTGTTTCGACTCGCGATAGTGCATCTGCGACTTGGTTGTCCTGGCCGGTTACGTGTTGAATATTGGACGTGAACTGTCCGATATATTCAAGGTATCTTGTTCGGCGGGGTGTCTCAGACTTGCTGTTAGAAGTTAATGCGTTACACAGCGGTTTGTGGTCCGTGTAAACAATTAACTCTCGTCCTTCAAACACTCGGCGGAAATGTCGTATTGCCATGTAGATTGCTAGCAATTCACGGTCGTACGTGCTGTATTTTTGTTGTGCGTCACTGAACTTTTTGGAGAAAAATCCAAGTGGTCGCCATTTGCCGTTGATCTTTTGTTGTATAACAGCACCAGCACATGTGTTTGATGCGTCTGTCATCACTGCGAAAGGTTCGCTCAGTGATGGATAGGACAATAATGCGCAGTTCTTGATGTCTTGTTTACATTGGCTGAATGCTTGTTTTGCCTCTTCGGTCCACTGTATTTTTGTTTTATCGTTTTTCTTGGCGTTGTGACAGTATTTGCTCAATTCTTTTTGATGTTCAGCCGCATGGGGTATACTCGAACGATAAAAGTTCAGCATTCCGACGAAACGACGTAGTTCTTGGATCGTATTTGGCAATGGATACGACTGGATTGCCTGAACCTTTTCTTCCGTCGGTGTAATGCCTTCAGGGCTTATTGTGTATCCCAGGAAATCAAGTTTTGACTGGCCGAAGATACACTTAGCGACGTTTATTTTTAAACCACTGTCGCTGAGTCGCTTAAACACTTCTTGAAGCTCTCTTCTGTGTACTTCTTGATTCTCAGAAGCTACAAGAATGTCATCGACGAATGGAAAAACAGGTAGGCCGCGAAGCACGTTGTCCATGTGTCGTTGGAATGTCTGGCCTGCATTCTTCAAACCAAAACACATCCTAGTGAACTCGTACAAGCCAAAAGGAGTAATCACGGCTGTCTTCTTCACGTCTTCTTCTCTATTTTTGATCTGGTAGTAGGCCTTCTGCAGATCAATTTTTGTAAAAATCTTCTTGCCTTTGAGGTTATGTGTGAAGTCGTGAAGTCGTGGTATCGGGTATCGATCGGGTGTGGTTACGGCATTGAGTCTGCGATAATCACCACAGGATCTATAGGTACCATCCTTTTTCATTACCATGTGTAATGGACTGGCCCATGGGCTACTAGACGGTCGACAAATTCCCTCGCTCATCATGAGTTGGAATTCTTGTTTTGCAGCGTTGTACTTATGCGGCGGTAGCGGTCTTGCTTTAGTAAATATCGGCGGGCCGGTAGTTTCAAGATAGTGTTCGACTTCACTATTTCCCAGTTTCTTTAGGTTTGGTCTCGTGATGTCTGGGTACTCGGCTAAAAGGTCGTGGTAGGGAAGCTTGTCGTCGATGGTACGGATGCTTCCTTCTGCAGCTGGTGACAGGAAACCTCGTGCCGATAAATTGGTTTTTTTATCCACCAATCGTCGTCCATGGAGATCTACCATAAGTGTGTGGTGGTGCAAGAAATCAGCGCCTAATATCGGCCTACTGACTGTTGCAACCATAAATCGCCAACTGTAGGCACGCCGCATTCCGATGTTGAGTTCAATGGTTCGCTCGCCGTATGTGGGTATTTTTGAACCATTTGCTGCGTACAAGTAGTTGGTGGGTGTTCGCTGTTTATCGCGTGCTGTGGCGGGTAAAACAGAAACATTTGCACCCGTGTCGACAAGGAACTTTTTTCCGGATGATTTGTCGTGAATAAATAGGCGGTATGAGGATAAATCGTCGACTTCGGCCACCGCCACGGCTTGGGTCTTCTTTAGTTTTCCGGCTTTTCGCTTGTGATTCCTTTAAAACTGCATGGACTTCTGCATCGGTATGCTGCCTTGCCGAATTTCTGGTGAAAATAGCACACGGCATTTCTTCTGTCCCGAGATTTCGAGCGGGAACGGCTTCTGGAATTATTGAATCGGCGTTGTTTGCGAGGTCGATTCGTTTTCAGCGCTGCAACTTCCTTGGTTAGGGCTTCTATCATGCTGCAGAGTTTGTCAGTTGTCGCCGCTGGGATCTTGTCTTCTTTCGCAGTCATTTTGAACGCGGGGTCACCACTTTAGTGATTATGGATCACTAATATACGGAATCGATGCTTAAGTTGTAGTAAATAAGAAGACGAATAACGATCTGTAGATTTAATTCTAAGGCACGGCTTATATACAATTTCGAAATCCAAAAATAATAAAAATCAGGGTACATACACAAACTTAATAACTAACACAAATTGTAAATGGCGGTACTATGTGCCGCGCTCTCTTCGAGGTGCTAGCGCAATGATACAGCGGCCGTGCGATCCAAATTCCTTTCTCTTGTGCCGGGCCAGCTTAGTACGCGCGGGCGCACGGTGGCAGACGGCCGTGCGCGCTCCTCTAATACGTATGCCTTGGTACGTAAGTATGAGCTGCTACAGTACATTGTTTTACTAGTCAAGCTGTTTGCCAATGCAAGTCAATATGTGTTAAGGTTTCTCTTTTTTTACATTTTATTTTTATTTAATAATTATTTTACTTTACTTTTAATAAGCTTAAATTGAAAGTACTTATAAATACGCATTATAAAATAATGTAAAATTATATTTGCATGCCCTAAAAAGGCAAAATATGGTTTGTGCCTAAACCACCGACTTGTAACAACTGGTAACACCTGTATTTTAAGCAAATAAATTATTCTTATTCTTATTCTTTCATTTGATACCCATATTGAAGGAGTTACGAAAAAAAATGTAATTCGGCATGTTATGGTGGCGACCATCTTGGATTTTAAATTTATCATAGTGTAGGTATAGTATTCTACTAGTCAAGCCCTTTCATTTGATACCCATATTGAGAAAATTGTGAAAAATATGTAATCTGCTATTTTGTGGCGGCGGCCATCTTGAACCGATTTTCATCAAACATAGCTAAGAACACTCCCGACTAATTCACCTTTCAAAACAAAAACAAAATCAAAATCTGTTCCACCGTTCGGCAGCTATGATGCCCCAGACACACACGTCAAACTTATAACACCCCGTCGTTTTTGCGTCGGGGGTTAAAAATCGCATACCTGCCGGCACCAATCCTCCAGCATACGCAGAGTAAGGGGGGGAACAGCACAGTAGTAGCACATGTATCGGTATGTCCGTCCGACCGAGCTCGTCGAAGCACGCGAGCGCCGCTGTCAGGGCTTCTACGACGCATGCCCGGCTTTCTGCGTGGCCGCCTATGTATCTGGAATTTAAGAGAATGGCCTTAAGGCTGATGCACCAAAGAAGCCCGCAAAATTCAAATTTTCTTAGTCATCAATACAACCCAAGTTCAGAACTACTTTTTCAAGGTCAAAATCGTTCCTCGACCTTTGTGAACTTGGAGGGTTGCATTGATTATTATAATTCTGTAACAACGTACGTCTTACAGACGCGAACAATATTTTAATAAACATGCAATCTAGCACTGGCCTGAAAATTTGTAAAAAAATCGTTAGAAAATTTGAATTTCGCGAGCTACCCTGGAGCGGAGCATCAGCCTTGCCCTTAAAGTTAATAATAACTCCGGTCCTCATTATAAGCAGGACTTTGGGATACGGCGCGCATAATTAGGAGGTTCCTCTCAAAAGAGCCCTGAATAGCGAAGCTCGGTTCCTGCGCTGGTGGGCTACTATTTTTTAAAATGTCTTCAAAGTTTAAAAAAAAAAACCATATATATATGTCACCGTAAAATTGTCAAATACGTTATATTGTAATATCACTAGCGATATTGTAAAGTCTCGAATTATTGTCAAATAATACTGCTTACAATAAAACGCATTATTTTTCGTGAAATGCATGCGATGGTAGTCAACTCACGCGGTGTGGAGAGAAGGAGGGGTCCTCCTTGCCCAGTGGTACCACTCTCATGAAAAGATACTGTACCATTCCTGAGAAATATCGATTATTATAAGCTAACTTTAATAAGCTAACCTTAAAACACTTCATATTCCCCTAAAAAGCGTAGTCGACGGAGCCCCGCTTCGCGGGGCCCCTATTTCCGAGTGCAGGGTTTAAAGGAACCTAACTAACCTGACGGGGGGGTGCCCCAAGTCCCGTTTATGGGGGCAAGAGATACTTCCGTATGTTCAGTTGACAATAATTCGAGACTTTACAATATCGCTAGAGAGATACACGTTATATTGTAATATAACGTATTTGACAATTTTACGGTGACATATTATATATTGTTACATCGGACCTACTAGAACATTCGAGAATGCACGTGATTACAGTATGTGTACGTTGGAATTTCGAGAGTTTTCTATTATTATTACTTTCAAAGTTGGGTAGGTACCTACAAACTCGCGACCTCTTTATAAAAAGACATTAGAATTTCAACCGTACGCCTAGGGCATACGGTTCATATTTGTTTGTGTTGTACAAGTAGCTAGTAATAATAATTACCTACCTACCTACCTACCTACTCTTTTGTTAGTGTTTTCTATGACCCTCTAGAATATTCGAGGTTATTCTGGTGTGTCTGTGGGCGAGTATAAATATACCGCTCAGGGCCGCGACAGTCAGTCTTGTTTTGGCTACCAACGAAGAGAATCGAAGTGAACTTGAAGTGCGATATCTAAGCGAATAGTGATCAGTAGTGTATTGTAGTGTACTTGTGATTAAGTTTAAAGTGTTTTGTGATTAATAAAGTTATTGTGTTGTTTAATCGGTAGTAATTAATTTATCTCATACCCAGCTCGTAACAAATTGGTGTCAGAAGTGAGAGATAAATTATGCCAATTCTACCAAAGGACGACACGGAGGGTATCCGTACCAGGAGTCAGCGACAGCAGGACATGGACCAAAGGCGGTTTGGGCATTCTCCGACACAGACACCAGGTGGTGTCCAGCCTACGTCACAGCCAGTCGCTGGCCCATCCGGAGTTTCTCCAGCATCAGTGACGCCAGACTTTTCAGCTTTAATGGCGCTGCTGCAGGATCAAGCTCGCCGCCAAGAGGAGCAGGCTCGCCGATTGGAAGAGCAGTTACAGCGAGATAAGGAGGAGCAAGCTCGCCGTCAAGAGGAACAGGCTCGCCGATTGGAAGAGCAGTTACAGCGAGATAGAGAGGAGCAAGCTCGCTGTCAACAGGAGCAGGCTCGCCGTCAAGAGGAGCAGGCTCACCGTCAAGAGGAGCAGGCTCGCCGGTTGGAAGAGCAGTTGCAGCGAGACAAAGAGGAGCAGGTCCGCCGCCAAGACGAGCAGATACTCCTCATAAAGGAGCTTCATGCAACTTTCGGCAAGGACCTCAAGTTGATGAAAGATCAGGTCCACCAGCACGAGAATCGCATATCGGAGACCGAAGTTAAGATTGCTGGGGTGCAGAAGGCTTTGGGCGAACTGAAGACTGAAGGTGGAACTGTAGCTTCAGTGGTTGCTGCACCTTCTTCGCGTGGTTTTAAAGTGCCTCCATTCGACGGAACATCGTCATGGTCGGCCTATAGAATCCAGTTTGAGGCCGTCATGAAGGCGAATGGATGGACCAAACCACAAGCCATGACCGCGCTCACCTTGGGCCTCCGAGACCAGGCCCTTACTATTCTCGAGGCACTCGGCAAGGATGTAACCTACGAGCAGCTGCTGGAGGCGCTGGAGTCCAGATACGGTGACGCGCACCTGGAGCACGTATTCCGTGCCAAGTTGAAGGACCGTGTTCAACGTAGTGCCGAGAACCTACAGCAGTGGGCTCTGGAAGTTGAGAAGCTCGTTCGGAAAGCCTACCAGTCTGCCCCTGCACTGATTGATGGAAATCTGGTACAGGCGTTCGTTGATGGAATACGTGACTTAGAAGTTAGAGCTGCCGTGAGACTTGGGCATCACGAGACATTGAAGGACGCCTTAGCCCATGCCTTGGAAGTAGAGGCAGTGAGGCAAGACCACCGAACACACTACGTCAGGGAGGTTGTGGCATCACCTGTACACGACCGTGCGCAAGATTACAGACCTAGCTGCTACACAGCTAGAGAAAGGGATCATCTTCGGCCAAGTTGTCCAAAGCAAGTTGTGGCATCACCTGAACGCCAGCGTCCGCGACGATACAGCCCTAGGTGTTACACTTGTGGAGAAAGGGGTCACCTTCGGTCGAACTGTAAAAAGCGAAGCGCACCTAGAGAAGATCAATCTCAGCAAGGAAAAGCGGCTAAGAAGACTGGTCAGCAACAGTGGAGAAACCACAACAACACAGACGAACTGTCAAGAAGACCATTGCCTGAAGATTGTAAGCGTAGTTCCAGACAGGAGTCTAAGGAAGTGGTGCCTGTGAGGATGCTAAGAACGGATCTTAGCGATGAATGGAAGGTAACTATACAGGAGGCTCAGCACAATGACTCGGACATCAAATCGATCTTCGAGTGGATCAAAGCTGGTGTTCCTAAACCCAAGTGGAGTGATGTGGCTGCGATGAGTTCCATCACGAAGAGTTATTGGGCGCAATGGAACAGCTTGGTAATCCAGGATGGAGTCTTGTGCCGTAAATGGGAAAGCGCTAGAGGGGACAGCTGCCATCTACAAATGGTTGTCCCTAAAGCTAAGGTACCGGATGTTCTACGGCTCTACCATGATGGATGTTCAGGAGGACATATGGGGGTAAAAAGGACTTTACTAAAAATTCGAGAACGCTTTTACTGGATCCACTGTCGAGATGATGTGGAGGACTGGTGTCGCAAATGTACCAGTTGTGCGGCCGTGAAAGGACCCCAGACACGCAGCAGAGGTGCATTAAAAGTGTACAACGTTGGAGCCCCTTGGGAACGGATAGCACTTGACGTTGCAGGACCATTTCCAGTAAGTGAGAGCGGAAACAGGTACTTCCTGGTGGTCATGGATTACTTCACAAAGTGGCCAGAAGTCTTCGCCATTCCTAATCAAGAAGCTACAACTGTCGCAGATAAATTTGTTCAGGAAGTCTTCTGTCGTTTTGGGGTACCCTTAGAAATACACAGCGATCAAGGAAGGAATTTTGAATCGCAAGTATTTCAAGAAACTTGTCGATTGATGGGAACCCACAAAACCAGAACCACCTCTTACAACCCACAATCTGACGGAATGGTGGAACGATTTAACCAAACGTTGGAGAGGTATCTGGCGAAGGTCGTGGAAAGCCGGCAAAGGGATTGGGACAAGCACATACAGCCGTTTCTTTTGTCTTATCGAAGTGCAGTCCACGAAAGTACGACTGTGACACCAGCCTTCGCGAACTTTGGAAGGGAATTACGGTTACCTGCTGATTTAATCACTGGAACTCCCCCTGATGCTCCATGTAGTGTAACAGATTACGCGAATGAATTGCGTAATAAGTTGAACGATGTTTATGAGCATATCCGACAATCCGGCCAACAGATTTCTGAGAAGATGAAGACCCGTTATGATCGGAAGGCAAACGGTAGGGGTTTCGACGAGGGTTCACTGGTGTGGTTGCATAACCCAGGGCGGAGCAAGGGAAAGTCTCCGAAGTTACAAGCAAAATGGGATGGACCATACCGAGTCGTGACTAGGATCAACGATGTCACCTACCGAATACAGAAGGGTCCACGAGGTGCGCCTAAGATTGTGCATGTAGATCGGTTGGCGCGATACTACGGAACTAATGATGCTCGGGACGAGCATGTCTAAGGAGGGGGCAGTGTTACATCGGACCTACTAGAACATTCGAGAATGCACGTGATTACAGTATGTGTACGTTGGAATTTCGAGAGTTTTCTATTATTATTACTTTCAAAGTTGGGTAGGTACCTACAAACTCGCGACCTCTTTATAAAAAGACATTAGAATTTCAACCGTACGCCTAGGGCATACGGTTCATATTTGTTTGTGTTGTACAAGTAGCTAGTAATAATAATTACCTACCTACTTACCTACCTACTCTTTTGTTAGTGTTTTCTATGACCCTCTAGAATATTCGAGGTTATTCTGGTGTGTCTGTGGGCGAGTATAAATATACCGCTCAGGGCCGCGACAGTCAGTCTTGTTTTGGCTACCAACGAAGAGAATCGAAGTGAACTTGAAGTGCGATATCTAAGCGAATAGTGATCAGTAGTGTATTGTAGTGTACTTGTGATTAAGTTTAAAGTGTTTTGTGATTAATAAAGTTATTGTGTTGTTTAATCGGTAGTAATTAATTTATCTCATACCCAGCTCGTAACAATATGTAAAAAGATAAAAGATATTGTGTAAAGCTGAATAAAGGGAGTAATAGTCTTCCTGACTGTTTCCGGTTACGACCACCAATACAAGCGAAGATTAGCTATCGACATGGAAGTTATTATGTGCACAGGTGCATTCTCTGTTACTTCAGTCTCACAGTCCAATGGGAATGATGAGACGGCAATTCAATACGATCGGAGATAAATTTTTCACTGGTAATTAAAAAAAAGCTATTTTCTACAAATGTGCAATACCGAGCTACACAGTCAAAATATTTGAAACAGCTGATTTTTTTGTACAGTCGCCCGTACGTCAATTTACCACAAATTGACAAAATTCTACAAATGATTTTAAACCATAAAATTAGTTAGTCCTCAAGTTCAAAATCGAATGCGAAAGTAGCTGGATGTGTTGCGACTGTACAACTTTCCTTTCAACCTGTGTGTTCGAAAATATTTGATGATAGCGTAAATAATACTTGAAAGTGTTATTATGCAATTAGACTACAAGTTTTATTATCTCTTTAATTTTGAGATGAAACTTTTCGATAATTAAAATCACACTGACAAAATTTTACGACATTAAAGCAAGTTTATTTGTTTGACTTTTATTTACTTACATACTTATTTGTTAAATCATGTCCTTATCTGAGACTTGTGAGCAATCCTTGGTCAAACAAGTAGGCAACTGAACTAAGAACTTACTGTATTTTATCAACAGTTTCCACAACAGTCTGTGGACATGTGTAAGGGCCGAAGGTAGCAACAGGCAGCCCCGGGTGGCAGTCCGCTGCTTTATAGGTTACTACGCTGTACACCGACCCACTGCCACCTCCTTCCTCTAACGGACCTCCATGGAAGTATCTAGAAAAAGAAAAACATTTTTGAAGGGTTCGTTGCAGGCAGGCCACATTTCATCAGTTTTATGTTTAAGTCCCATAGGGGAAGAGCCTATTGCCATCAACCGGACACAAATCCAGACTCTGTGGCTGCTAATGAAAATTTGGTGGCAGCTATTTTGAAAAATCGTGACAGAAAACCCAATAACTTTTTGCCCAACCCCGGAATCGATGCCATGACCTCATGATCAGTCCCCATGCTTGCAACAAATCAACCAATGCTGTCTAATACATTTTTAATGTTAAAAGTAATTTAGATTTTTTTTTCTTTGCCTAGAGTTCTTCTTAAATGTGTCAATCTAAATGGGGGAAAATATAATGACCATCAAAAATAACTTTGTGACCACTAACATCTAAAATAATATCACCTAAAATATCAATTGATCACCAAATTTAGTAATTTGAGCACCAAAGGGCTATGATCACAAATGTATGGACTCTGGTCCTGGACCCAATAGATGTAAATAGTATATCGTTAGAAGGTATATTCTGATAGAGCATGAATAGGTATGGCGCTTGACCTGATATATTGTCCAATCGGAGTACCTTGAATATTGAATCATTTTTTAATTAAATCTCTTGTATTTTTGATACATTTTTCAAACTGCTGAACCGATTTTAATGATTTAGATCTTAAATGAAAAATATGGTCAGTTTTTTTTCGGGTGTGAAATCAAATGGGGGTCATTTGATGATTTCACACCCGAAAAAAAATACTATTCACACTTTTACTGACTATAACCCATCCCATGTTTTTTCGTAGCTGTAGGTATGTGTTCCTGGGCCACGGTATCTCTTTCGAACAGTCCCGCAGCCCCGGCAGGCATCGGCCCCATGTTTCGGGAGGTTCCTGCATCGAATCGGGCGGGAGGAAACGCCCAGGTGTTTCCACTGCGAGGATCGACCGGAGAACACGGTGGAGCACACGGTGGAGGTCTGCCCCGCGTGGGCGGAGCATCGCCGTGTCCCCGTAGCGGCGATCGGCAGCGGCGACCTCTCGCGTCCGGCCCTGATTCAATCCATGGTCCGAAGCGAGACGGAATAGGAAGCCGTCAGCTCCTTCTGCGAAGCAGTCATGCTAGCGAAGGAGGCGGCGAAACGCGAGAGGGAGAGAGCCTCTCGCCCCAGCCGCCGCGGGAGACGCACCGGGCGTCGAGGGCCACGTGGTGGCTACCGGCCACCGTAGACGCGGCCCGACGAATAAATAGGGATAAATTTTGGTGATCATTTACTAATGTTGCCAATCAAAAGTGATTTTATTGCCATTACATTTTGCTAAATCTGGTGGTTTGTTAATTGTATACCAATCTAAATTAACTAGAGGATGAATTAGGAGACAAGTGCATTGAATAAAAAGGGGAAGTAGGGGATCTTCATGCAAACGCACTGCGCGTGGCTTGTATGTGTGCGCCATTCTATCTTTACGTCGCCGCACGCACACTCAAACAAAATCTCGACTCGTTTCTTACTGCCGCCAGTCGAGGCTAACACAAGGTTCGCGCGTCACGGCTTTTCGGCACCGCTAAATAAATGAAAAATGTGTGATAATCGCAAGAGAACTTATTGCTGTGTGTTTGGGTGTCCAAACAGTTCATTGATTCCAGAGTTGTCTCTGTTCAGATTACCTACTGAACAGGATAAGTAAGCAAGTCGCTTATTCTAGCATATAATTTATTAAATACTTGATGATGAGAATACCTACTTATTTTTTTTGTTGTATTACTTTATCAGACAGACGAAGTAGACAGGCCTACTTTCTCACTAGAATGTAAAGTACTTCTGATCTGTCAATTGATACGCTGCTATTGATTTGTTTACGATTAGTCATGCCGATTTCTCAGTATTGTAGGTAGGTATAGTAAATAAGTACCTACTTACAGTTATAACATCGTAATTTAAATTAATTGACGAATTTATTGTGAATCAGATATAAATAGACCAAAGTTCGAATCGTAACCATTCTTAACAACAGACAAAAATTGATAGCTAAAAGTGACAACCCTCAGACAGGCAAGTACGGTAGGTAATTAAAACGCGGATTGTGCCGGAGATAGCCTACTGCCCCTTTTTATTCTATGACGAGTGCCTACAGATTACTATTGTTGAATACTATAATACTATTTGAATATTAATTTTTGATAGTGGTTTCTTTGCATCCACACACACAAACATCTTGTTTGACAGAGATGATGATTTCAACCAAGAGAGAGAGAAGTAGAGATTTCAATGTGTTCTAAGTCAATGTTTTTCTAATGCCAGCATGACTTTCAAGCGAGATCCAGTGATGGAAACAGATCAGTGATCGCAGTGGCTGCCAGTTATTGACTTATTGTTATAAATTTCAGGACATAAGTGAGTACATGCAGAGTTTTAAAACTATATTGCTTGCCCTCAAAATGTCTAGTAATTTCGGTACGCCTCGAACTAGTTTATGGATAGATCCATCCATAATCATCTTGGGCAGCTCAACTAGTTGTCATTTATGCGGTCAGGGACGAAGAAATGAGGTAAACAAACGCTTAAACTTACTCTAAAGTTGGGACTATGTAATTTGATTTCAATTCTCCTATATACGCGCCGTTAGCAGCTGTTGCTTCCACTACAAATATAACTTCAGCCTGTACAGGCGAGTCGGGAGCATTTACAACCATATTTTTTTACTTCAAACACTATTTTTTGTTTAAAAATACAACACAACATAGAAGCCAATGATTGTGACGTTTAGCTATCAGTCAGCTCAAGTCAGCTGTCAATTTAGAGTTTGACGTTTCAACACGGTGCATTCCGTTTTATAAAATAATCACTCACAGCGCTCACATCTATATTTTGCGTTCCGATTTAGAAATTATGATTTTGACAGCTAAAAGCTGTCATCAGGTCATTTGACAGCTCTCACGATGACGATGATATTTATTTTGGGCATGGTCGGTGTAATCGCAAGACGTCATCTATGACGATTCAAGGGACATCGATTTCGCGCTCACGGTAATTCGGAACGGTGTTTATGGACGCTCGAATTGTTTATAACGTATCTCGGAACGCGGCCTAGATATTAGTAGCTAGCCGTTTCATGATCGGATCGAGCTACGTTCCATTTTTACTTTTAAAAAAAATCTTTTAAAGTATTCGTTTGTAAAACTCACAGAACATAAAAAACAGTAGAAATCGCATGGCGCTTTATTAGTATCGGAACCAGCGCGTCACAGATTACTATATTAGCTCTTGGGTACGGAACCCTAAAAACTAATCTGTCAACTGACATTTGGATATTCTTAATGTCATGTCATGTGATTGTCATTGTCAGCTGTTTGTCATTACAAAAATAACCTTATCTTCGTCTCTACATCTTATCTTTTCGAAACGAAAATATCTTATAATTTAGCGCATAGCCTACTAGTAATATATCTATGGTGGGCACGTAAAACACCACTTAAAATTTTCAAATAGAGTAATCCCTAGTATTATTACCATGGAATTAGGCTTTCGCACCGTAAGAATTCTTAACCGGCTTTTGAGAAAACCTTTTGGTATCACGTCTTATAGAAATGTTACCGGCTGTGCAGTTAAGGAAGAAGTTAATACTGAGTTGCTGAGCTCATTTAACCAAGATATACGGAATGGTAAGTCATTTTGACTTATTCTAGCCGAGATACATCAGCCCTTGTAAAGGCTGACAAAATGTTTATGTGAGGTTTTTTTCGTGGAAAAAAAAGCTACTTTATCAATCCTTTTTTTGAGAACCGGTTTGCCAAAGACTTGGTTTACTTATCTACATTCCTAGTAGTTTTTTGAGGATATTATTGGCAGTAGAAAGTAGTAGAGTATTTTTTTATCTGCCAGACATATCTCAATAGCTTGATGCTGCACTGACTGCAATGTAAAGCTTAGGACTGATAGTTTAGATGATTTTTTTCTTGAACTTCATGTTGCACAAGGCATTCTCTACCAGTCAGAACTACCAGTGAGATGTTATGTTAGAATATATGAAAGGATATACAGGGTGGATATGTGGGATAGTAAGGGGAACTAACTTAACCGTTACAGCTATATGAAAATGGTCTAAGGAGACTAGTTTCATTTTTTTGAGAAATTTTGATCATACATAGATTTTCAAAAAACAAAAAAAAAAATATAATAATAATAAATAAATGATACAAATCCTTACACACAAATATTTAATATCTAGCAAAGTTTACAATAGTTATGGTGTACAAAAATGAAACCCTGACTCTTAAACTAGGAAAACCTGTGACTTAGGAGTCAGTGTTCTACTGCCCCTTGGACACTATGTACCTTATGGAAATTGAGAGCTGGTAAGGTGATATCATTTTAAAGAGTACATTATTATGTAGTGTTTTAGAGAGAAAAGAAAAATATAGGTACACTTAGCAAGAAATTGGCCATTTTACACAAAAACATTTTTTTGATGCCAATCAATCATGTTTCTAATACTGATCAAAAACTTCTATGCAACCCTGGTTGGAGTACTAAAAATCTCTGAAATTGTAAAAAACTTTTCCTATTCATTTGAAAGTGAGCCCACCGTCGCCTTTATGGATGGGCCGCGAGAACTAAACCCATCCAGCGCTGCCCGTTTCCGGGCACCGAACCCCTATGGCGATGTCCTTGCAATGCGACGTCGATAGACTCTCTGATCTATCGCTTGCTGGCATCTCCTAGGGCGGCAACAGGCAGATTTGGCGCCTCCTCCGCCGCCTTGTCCTCCTGCGACTAATCGCGTCAGCGAGGAGGTAGGAGGACTCCACACCTCCCTGATGCAGTCTGCTGCCTCAATCCTCACGTTCCTGTGCCAGCCTCATCTATATTTTTCTCCCGATGACAATAATGTCTTCTGTTTAACCGAGCTGTCTCTCCAGATCAGCATGATTTCATCTTGATTGCTATCCTTGTATCTTGACATATAGGATGGTTTTATCGCCATTCGTCATTTTGTCGTCATGGTGGTGTAAATGATACGAGTAGGTAGTACTTATATCATTTTGATAATAATGCAGTAATTTTATCTGATGGTCATTTGTTTACCTTTTCTCAAGTAGACGTTAGGTTTTACTCTATTTTCCAGGCCTAGCCTTTTCCTATGTTGGGTTTCAGTCTAACCATGATAGAATGCAGCTTAATACCCATATTTTACATGGAGTAACTACCTATCTGACCTCCACAACCCAGTTCATGTTCAGATAGGTATTTGCTCCATGTAAAATACTGGTATTCAGCTGCATCCGGTTAGACTGGAAGCCGACCCCAACATAGTTGGGAAAAGGCTAGGCAGATGATGATGACGGTCCTATCGCATTGTGATCATGTGATCATTTGAATTGCTTTATTTTTAATTGTTGATTTTTTTATTTTACTCTGGACGCTCTTATTGTGCACGTCTTTCTACATCGTTCTCACATATATGTATAATCTCAACATGAAATATGTAACCAAGATTTTGTAACAACATTTTTGATTGAAAAGAGTGCCCATGGAGTTTCTTGCCCGTTCTTCTCCATAGAGATCTACGCTAGGGAATGGGCAACTACAGTACTTTCTCAAGTTATTTATGCCTTGTGTCTGTGACTGTAGCTTCGCTTTATTTTTCGTTTTATCGACATTCAAAAGTGCCGTAATGGTCTAGTTGAAATAAATGATTTGATTTGAGTTAGTACTGGGTAATACAATACCGCTTGGTAAGACTGGTTGCCAGACTTTTTGGCCACTGACTACCTGTATCCAAGACTGTCCACGATCTACAAATGGTAGCCGTGACCAACGGCTTAACGTGATTTCCAAGGCATGGAGGAAACTCGTTTTGTAATGGGTGGTCACCCATCCACAGACCAACCTAGGCAAAACAAGAACGGCTTAACCTAAATATCGACCAAGACCGCCATTATTATTTTAGCGACGAGCTCCTTTTCCACAAGTCATATTATGTACTCTTTTTAGTAAAATAGATGTCCCTTGTTTTACCCCTTGTATAAAGCATTTGCCTACCCACTCTATGTATGTATAACAGCCAAATTTTGTTACGTAAATTCATTGTTATCTAAAAACTGGCTATCGCTGCTTCAAAATAAATGTTTTGTAACAATATCTATTATCTAATACATACCACTTCAGATATAAGCATTGACGCAAAATATGATTACCTACTTTACTACTGAAGTAATCATATTTTGCGTCAATGTTTAGCTCACTAGACTAGTATCTACGCACTACTGAGTTCTCTGACGATCTAACCAGTTTTCAACTTTATTACTTAAGTCATAAGATTGGAAGTTGCTCGTTGCTAAATAATAACAGGCGCACGAGTCGATCGTAAGAAAAAAAAATACCTTGAAATTATCGCACTATGTCGGGGGTTTTTTAAATTTTGAATTTAATGTAACCTTAGTCCGGTCAAATTAGACTAAAAAATAGGGGTGTAGTTACATAAATTCCGACTAGGCTGTAAATTGGTAGGATTGTTCAATACAATATTATAAAGGAAATTTGAAAAGTCCTCATCGATTCAAAAAATTTTACACTGGGTCAAAGGTCACAAACACGGGTTTTTCGCGATTTTCAGCAAAACGGTAAGTTTTATCATAAAATAAGCTCAGACAAAAATGGTAGATCCGATAATTGTCTATAAAAATGTTTAAATACTTTTTTCCTAAGAGCCACCGTTTTTGAGATATAACGATTCAAAAAGTAGAAAAAGTTGTAATCAAAGTTTTCCTTGAAATGTTACACCTTTACACCATAAAGTGCCGATTGTGAGAAATCTACGCCATTCAGGATATTAAACTGATGCTTTTCTGATAGCTCATGAACAAATGTATCCTCCGAAAACCAATTTATCAAAACAGTACAGTCACGTCTAATAATATGTATACACTTTCCTTAATATTATAGCTATTTTCGCGAGAAATAACGATTGTAACTTGTAGATTTTTCATAAAAATATGAGTTCAGAATACTATGTACGTAATAACATTAAATTTTAATCAGTACATTAGGAGAATCACAATTTAAAAAATTCTTAAGTGTTTACATATTATTAGACGTGACTGTACATCTGCCTTTGGAAAATAGGCGCCCTACAAGTCATCTTCTGAAAATTTCTTGAAAGTTTTCTTGTTTTTCGAGGCCGGATTCTTAAAATATATGTATGACACTAGACGTGCAAATTATAGAACCAACATTGCTGTCTCATTAGCTTTCTCAAATGATACCACAACAATCTCTTTTAGTAACTGAATGACCTAAAAATAATGATTGTTCATGAGAAGGTAATATTTTAATAAAACTGTGTAGTACAGGTTTTCCGATGTACGTCTTCCTTATTGCAGATTTTCTTGTTACCGCTATGTGATGTTAGCTGTTTGACGTAATGCGCCGGATCCTGGTCGATCAGATCATCTAAGATCTGTCTCTATTATCGGAAAACCTGTACTACCCAGTTTTATTAAAATACTACCTCCAGAACTTTTCGGCCCCATCGGCCATCCGTTCTGCGAGCAATGTGGCTTCCCAATAGGTAGACAGGTGACCTGGTGAAGGCTGCGGGAATCCGCTGGATGCGATGAAAATCGCACGGGACCGGTCAATGTGGCGACATTTGGGGGAGGCCTATGTCCAGCAGTGGACGTCTTTCGGCTGAAATCATGATGATGATGAATATGTTGTTGTCAGGTGGCGCAGTCCCGGTGTTCCGGCGAGCCCTGCTGTTCCCGACGCGGGTGGCGCTGCAGGATGAGTTCGGTATCTACACGTACGCGGGACTGTACCAGGCCGCCTCCGTGCTCTCGCAGGAGATCTCCGCACAGTTGGGTATGAGAACTAACGATCTCTTAGGTCCATGTTTACCAAAAAGACCACGTTCTGATTATCTAAAAACAGGTATTTAAAACAAATTTTTGTATGGGAACATGGCACAGTGACAGCTGTTTTTAGATAATCACACCGTTATCTTTTCGGTGAACATAGACCTTAAACTGTTAACATCAAATATTACACTTGTAATACCCGAAGGATTAGCCAGAGGTCGAAATATTTGACGGCGCTATTTTGCAGTATTTGGCGGTATTTTGAATGGCGCAGCGGTTCGAATCCCGGTAGGAGCAAATGTTTGTGTGATGAGAATGGCATTTGTTTCCGCGTCATGGACGTTTACATCTATACATTCAGTCAAAAAGTATCGGGAATGGATGATTTGTTTATGGTTCCAAATTCAAATATTTTTTTTGGCGCAAATGTTTTCCATTTTATCGCGGAGTTTGAGTTCCATCTGTTATTGCTGTTTTTAGTTATAACATATTATTATCTAGTGTGTATTTCATTATGGACAAAAACATCGAACAAAGAGTTTGTCTTAAATTTTGCATCGCCAATGGAATTTCGTGTTCGGAGTCACTGAAAATGTTACAGAAGGCTTACGGTGAATCGACTTTATCAAAAACACGTGCTTATGAGTGGTACAAAGCGTTCAAAAGCGGTCGAGATATGATAGAAGATTTGCCTCGCTCTGGTAGGCCATCAACGTCTGCAACTGAAGTTAACATCGCAAAAGTGAAGGAAATAGTGACTGAAAATCCTCATTCAACTTTGAGAGAGATAGCCGCCGAACTTTCTGTATCCCACGAGTCGATCCGTACCATTTTAACTAATCATTTGGGTATGAAACATGCTTTGAAACATGTTACCGCTTGACTAGTCCCAAAAGACCTGAATTTTCTCCAAAAACTCAATCGCATGAGAGTCGCTGAGGACATGCTAGAACGAGTCCTTTTCAACACCAATCAACACCAGCGAAGCCCTAAGTCGAGGCTGGTACCCCTCAGGGGCTACCCTTAGCGTGTATTGTAGTTTGTGAAGTTTTTCCCCTGGCTGGAGGCCTTCCACTCTCCAAAGCACCCATAAGATACTCCGGTTAAGCAAACGACAACCATCTAGGTTGACCTGCGAGATGCCATTCACAAAATAAAAAAGGCCATGTCTAGTCAAGATCAGATTCTGCTCTTTACTTTCTAATAGTTATTTTATGTACATTTCAGTTGGCGAATCAGAGAGGACGATAGCCTACATGTGCAACAATGACGCGTCTCATGTGATAGTGCAGTGGGCGATATGGATGTCAGGCAATATCGGTAAGTCAACTCAACGCGTAATGGTGTGGTATGAGAAGATTGAGTACCAGAACACTTAGGTGCAATTGTATACAGGGTGTAAACAACCTCATCACGAAGCCGTCAACCAAGTATTCTGCACATCAAACTAACTTTACGCAGAAAAACTTGCTGGGAAACGGCTTTCTTTTGTTGGGGTGAAAAATCATGCTTTTTGGTAGAACTCGATGTAACGCACCTAAAAATTGTGCTAATGGATGGTTTGAATAGTGCGGGGGTCGTAGAGATAATTAAAGTAAAAATCGACTATTAAAAACTTGTATTTAAAAAAAAACTTGTCAAAAAGTTGGAACTTTGACCCCCATATCTCCGTAACTAGAAGTTTCCCAGGTATGGTGTAGAACAAAAAAAAATCAAAACCTATTATTTTCTTTAAAAATCCTTCAAATCGTCTTAGAAAAATGAGATGTATTTGGAATGCAAATCTAATACTCGTATTCACTAACGCCAGTAGCCACACTGGTCCCGCGTGGTGGATTATTGCCCATGCCCTTTCATAGACAGAACGCCTGTGTACCAACAGTGGGAACATTACAGGCCCTGTTCCTACTATGTCGTGACGATTAATTTATCGTTGGTTTATAGTTGGGTAAAGTCATAGACACCAGTCTCTTATCGTGTCGTCCTATATGTGAACACCTCCATTTAAATACACAAGCCATGACACAAAACTACACGATTATCTGTCGTCACGACATAGTGGGAACATGGCCATAAACTGATGATGCTATGCTAATGTCAGAATTTGAAACTCATCGTAGCCAACAATAAATCTCCAATTCTGTCCTACAGCCGTCCCCCTAACCCCGCTACATCCACCAGACATGCTGACATACTTCCTCACAGACAGTACAGCGAGTCTTGTAGTATGCACCCAAGAGTACGAAAAGATTCTTCGACCAATCACGTTAGATGTGAAGACTCCCCTCCTTGTGACGGGCAGAGATAATGTGCTGACTGCACAGTTGTACCAACCGAACACATCGTTCTTGGCCCCGAAGCCTGAAGATAGTTTGCCTGATGTTGGCAGGACCAACTCTTGGTATGGACATAATGAGGCGCTTATTATTTATACTAGTGGTAAGTGTGAATTTTAACTTAATTTTGTAGCCTGTTTTCTCAAAGATCTTATCTTAGAACTTCTCTGGAACCAAATTTCTTTATGTTGATTTATTTCTGATTAGATATTGCACAATAGAAACGTATACAGCTTTTAATCGACTGCAAAAGTGTTGAAAAAGTAAAGGATTTCCAAAAGTCATAGAGCAAAAGTTGTTCTGTATCCAAGAATCTCCAAACTTGACAGCCATTACACAAAACCGCAAAAATTGGAGAAAATGGCAGAGAACTACACTTAGCATTGGGTGACCAAAAGTTGAAGAAGATACTACTCCAGAATTCTGTTCAAGACATTTTGCAATATCTGTAACTAAAAAAAAATCTGCATCAAAGAGATCTTTCGCTCTAACCGGCCACGAAGACTGGCCGTGGTCGAAGCCAAAATCTGGGCTGTCAATTAAGAAAAAGGTTAGCCCGCAACTGGTCGGACTGCCAAACTAAAATCCAAACCGCATTTTACGGCCGGTCCTCAAGGTTGATGCTCCAGGGTAGCCCTCCAAGTTCACAAAGGTGGAGGAACAACTCCGACCTTGAAAAATTCGTTCCTCGACCTTTGTGAACTTGGAGGGTACTATAGATGGTTTTGATGATCATAATTCTGTAACTACATATGTCTTATAGTCGGGAACGATATTTTCATCAACATACTGGGATGATGGGATGGATGGGACTGGCATGCAAATTGCAAAAACATTTGAATTTCGCGGGCTACCCTGACGCTTTCACCTTAAACCAAACCGTGTATTCTGGGTAGTCCGGAACGACTAACTGTGTATTACTTTTAATTTGTATAAAACTAAAAAAGAAACTATTTCTGCCATCATCAGGTACAACAGGCAAACCTAAAGGAGTAATATGGACACACAGCATGCTCCAGACGCAGATATCGTCGTTACACTCGGCGTGGCAATACTCCGCGAGCGACGTAGTCCTGCATACGCTGCCTCTACATCATATACACGGGCAGCTCAACTCTATGCTAGCCTCGCTCGCTGCGGGGGCAAGGTATGACGTCTGCAATTCATTTTTTTTTAGCTTTAGTACCAACGCCTGTCGAAGGAAATCGCCGTCGACGCACAAACGCTCGGAATGAATTTCGATTCGACAAGTCGTATGTCTATCCTTTTTTGGCATAACGAAAACGAGCGAGATAGACATACGAGTTCCTGAATCGAAGCGTTGTGAATTGTTGGGGTCTGATCTTCTAATCTCGTTTGCGGGGCGAACACGGCCAGATATCACACAGGACAAAGAGGTTTGGAAGGAAAAAAGGAAGGCCTTTGCCCAGTAGTAGGACAAACAATCAGGCTTACAAAAACAAACAATAAATACCAACGTTAGACAGTTTCGTCAGATCAGTCAGATTTTTAAAATGGCTGAATAGGGAGAGATTGAGATGGTGATAGTATTTAGCGGTATAGTCATTACAAGCGTGATGTTATGTTATGTCATGAAATTGACGCTGCTCATTAAATGATGATTAAATTGTGACGCTACTCATTAAATGATCATTTAATTGTGACGCTGCCCATTAAATGATTATTAAATTATGACGCTGCTCATTAAATGATGATTAGAGATGATTGACGACCCGAATGGCGTAGTGGTAGTGAGGCTGCTTTACGTTCTTAGGGTCCTGGGTTCGAATCCCAGTAGGAGCAAATGTTTGTGTGATGAGCATGGACATTTGTTTCCGAGTCATGGATGTTTATATGTATAATAAGTATGTATTTACAAACAAAAAAGGAATATATGTAGTATATCAACTATCTGGTGTCCCCGACACAAGTCTTGCTTAGTGTGGCACTAGATGGCGCTGTGTGTTAATGTCCAGCGATATTTATTTATTTATTATTAAATTATGACTCTGCTCATTAAATGATGATTAAATTATGACTCTGCTCATTAAATGATGATTAAATTATGACGCTGCTCATTCGGTAAAACTAATTAGTATGCCTTGCAATAATAATGATAGCAGTGTTTGTGTTTGTGATAGATAAATAAGCAGACAAAAGAGCCTTTTAAATGGCAAACGTATTTTGAACTAAACTGTACAATTTATTTCTTTGTTTATTTAAACTTCATGTACAAGAGTGGTACCTAAGCGGACTTAATGCCACAAGGCATGCATTCTCTACCAGTCAACCAAAATCAAAATCAAAATCAAAGCATTTATTTCAAGTAGGCCAGTTACAGGCACTTTTGAATTGTCGAAACCAAAATGAACATTTAATGTAGCTACAGTCCCAGTCACAAGACATAAAAACTGTGAAAGTACTGTAGTTGCCCATTCCCTAACCTTTGGGTCTAATCAATCAATCAATCATTTTATACGACAGCATTGACAATAATGACAATGGACCACGAAACTATGACAATGAGTGAAAAAGTCATCTCAAACAAGCGTCCAAGTCTTTGAAGCCATCTCTACTGGCCTTTTGCACAATTTACTTACTGCTTCACTGCTGATATGGTTTTCGTATATGTGCATGTTGTGGTCGTGTTTATTGGTGCCAAATTCTTCTCCAGGTCAGACAAATTCATAATAGATTATTTGTCCGAATATTTTCAGCATATCAGCCAATTTCGCCTGGTCAATGGCATTTTGATGCTGAGTGCGTTTTTGCACGACTTTCTACTCCCTCCATTTTATTGGTACCTTTAAAACAATCTACTACTTCACCGTTCCAACAGACTCCGAATGCTGCCATCCTTCGCGTCCCACACCGTCTGGTCGCGGCTTCTAGGCATGGGCGAGCGAGACGAGACCAAAGTGACCGTGTTCCACGGTGTCCCCGCGATGTATGCGCGCCTGGTAGCCGACCACGAGCGCATGTTCTCTGACGCGAAGACTGCGGAGTACGTGCGGACTACCTTGGGCAGCAGGATGAGGCTCATGGTGGCCGGGTCCGCGCCGCTGCCTGCTCAGCTGTTCTTGAAGTGGGAGGAGGTGAGTTTCCACATATATGTCGTCCAGATTTCGACAGGAATCGTGCATTTTTATAAGAATGTAAAATAATTATGCTGCATGAATAGTGATAACCCATACTTTTACAAACCTTTCGAGGAATGAGGCATGTCGACTCATGGAATCTAACTGGATCCAGCTGTATACCAGTAGTTTACATGAAACGACTGTCAATCTGACCTACACAACATGGTTTCATCGGGGCCGCTTTTGAATATTGAATATATTGCAGCAGAAACAGCCCAATCAAAAACCTTTCTTCGGCAACATTGTTCCGCGTTCTTTCCTAAATTCTCCATTCTTCCCCAGATATCCGGCATGCGGCTTCTAGAACGTTTCGGCATGTCAGAAGTAGGGATGGCGTTGAGCAACCCCTACAGACCTGCCGAGGCTAGGACAGTGGG
Organism: Xestia ashworthii; assembly: GCA_950022955.1. Classification (NCBI taxonomy): domain Eukaryota; kingdom Metazoa; phylum Arthropoda; class Insecta; order Lepidoptera; family Noctuidae; genus Xestia; species Xestia ashworthii. The sequence continues at coordinate 11,567,199 of OX465560.1, read as the reverse complement.
GTGCGTGGGACTACCCCTGCCGGGGGTGGAAGCCAGGATCGTCTCCACGAGGGAGGACACCGGGGAGTTAGAGCCTTTGGTCACTGTGGAGACGCAGGTGCCAGAGACACAGGTATGGAATCTACGGGGTGTAAACAACCTCATCACGAAGTCGTCAACCAAGCATTCTGTACATCAAACTAAGTAACTTTACGCTATTTTATTGCTGGGAAACGACTTTTTTTCAACTAACTTCCAAAAAGAGGAGGTTCTCAATTCGTCTGTATTTTTTTTGTGTTTGTTACCTCAGAATTTTCGAGTGGGTGAACCGATTTTGATGGTTCTTATTTCTTTTTTTAATTGAAAGCTGGTGCTTCCCGTGTCGTCCCATTTTAATTTGCTGAAGATCTGATGCTGGTCTTCGGAGATATACAATGGAACTCTTCAAAAATAGACAGCAAATCTGCAGTGATTGTTGCAATCGCTTGTAGGTTCATTTATTTACTGCCCCCTTAAGCATTGTGCCCATTCCCTTGAAGCAGCTAAGAAACTGATTGAGTGAAGTTTGATCTGCTTCTGGAGAGAGGTGGGCTGGTTGGAGTAACTGGCCACAATGGCTCACGCGCAATGGTCCACCTCAAGGACTAAGTGCGGAAACCTAAACCCCATGATAGTAGGATAATAAGTGTGGCACTAGTTGACGCTGTGTGTAACGTCCAGCGATATTTATTTTGTTATATAACCCTACAGCGGGACTAAAGTGACCACTTAACTCCCTAGGGAGTAAAAGTAGTTCGTTTTTTAATTTCCTTCATGTGACATAGAGAAACTCAAACAGCCAGTAAATACCTATATAATCTGTGAAGTGTGGACCATACGTCTTCATTGCGAAAATGTTGGGAGTTTCAGTTCCATGGTTTTTCCGCAAAGAAGGTGGCGCCATGTGTTTTAAATTGTTAATCTGTGACTGTCTTTTTGTCTGTGAATTAAAGGTATATTCGCGATAAATACCCGTTTTTATATGTTTTATAATCTGTGACTGGTTTAGAAGAAAAAACTGACCACGAAATTTCAGAATTAGTGTCGAGTGTATTTGTTTGGTTTTTAATTAAAAAGGTTTTTTCACCGACTGTGAAGAGTTTGACGTCGCGTAAAGAGCAAAAGACATATAGACAATCTTTTGCCGCCAAAATCACAAAAGATTTACCTAAAAACTTGAAAGTTTTATGCACTGGAGGAATAACAAACAAACATGTTTGTACTAAATTGACTATTTTTCTCGCAGTTAAATTGAAAAGTATAGTTTGCACCTCGAGAATAAACGTCAACTTAATATACCCTCGGTTTCATTGACTCCCTCGCACGCTCGGGAGTCAAACCATCTCTGGTATATTAAGTTTGGTTTAGTCCTTCCAAAAAGCGTATCGTCAAACAAAACGTAACACACAAATATTTATATTTCTTTTTGCATCTTCGCCTCGTCGATAGCGCCACGTGGGATAGCATTCCCACTCTGTTCCCGCTCTAGCAAATGACGGTTCAGAGCGACAGAAAAGGATAAGGAGCATGCAGTTCTCCATGTACCTTATGCGAACACTAATTATAGGCGTAAGACATACTTTCCGAGAGCCAGTCGCAGTTTTAATGAAGTTTCCTGTAAAACCGGGATTGACCTATTCTGCACAAATGCAAGCACAGTAAGGAGACTCTTAGCGAAACCATTTTTTGTACAGGAGGCACCGGCTTAAATTAATAACAATAGTATAAAATAAACCAACCTATTTGTTATTTGTAAATATAAATTTAACAGTACTAGATTTTTGTATGAAAATTTTGTAATATTTATTTTGGGAAGTAACTTTTGCTATTAATTTTTTTATTTATCTGTGGAGGCTTATCATTAGCAATTTAAGTGTATATTTTTTTGTTATAATTTCATTAGTCTGTAAGCTTCCATAAAATGTAAAAAAAATGAAAACAAAATCCGATTTCGTAGTGCTTGATGAGGTTAAACCCTATGTGCTAATTGCGTTCAGTATCATTACAAAAATCCGCCCTTACACAAATTATAAAACCTTCACCGTGAATTTCAGCCGTAAATCGTTACACAAGAGTTTAAAACAGTTTAGTTTGTACTACACATCAGAAAGCTTAAAATACTACTACTACTACGTTTAGCCTGTGTCATGCTACTGCTGAGCAAACCTCTCCCCATGACTTCCAAATTCTTCGATAAAGGGCCAATGTGGACCACTGGTCGTTGGTTTTGTCCAGCTTATCCCGCCATCTCCTGCGAGGTCTACCGCGTCGCCTTCTGGCTGTGTTAGGGCTCCACATTGTGGTTAAGTATTTTGGCTACAGCATTCAAGTTTAAAATAATCTAGTAATTTTATCTACAGATATGCCTGGACCGTCTTGGTTTGTCGACTAAGGACTACTTTGTGGAGTCCGAGGGCTACGACTGGCAGCCCTCCGAAGAGACCAGGCACAAGGATGTGGGCGACAACGGGTTCACAGGAGAGCTGCTTATCAGGGGACCCGCTGTGTTCTCTAGGTAACATGTGTTTTTGTTTTTATGCTCGTTTTTAATTATAATAGTACATTTTGATACAAGTGGAGAAAGTTTGTTACTGTAGTACATGGCGGTATTAACACACGAACCGTAAGGCGAGGGTGTTTTTGAGCCGAGAACTGCAATAACAAATGTCCACGTGTATCATACGACGTTTTTCAATACACTTTTGAAGAAAAAAAATAAAAGAATGTATTTGAAATGTTTTTCATGTTTATTACGAGACTATGATTTAATTTTTTTTTCCGCGCTTTGCTTTCGCCAGGTTGAAGGATAAACAAAGGTATGAAGCTATTGTACAGCCTCATATAAAAAATAGTTTTTTTTTTTATATATTTTTTAATTTAGAACACAAATAAATGTTAATTTGTTTATAAAAGAAAATATTAGTTTTAAAGAATCATGTTTATCTATGATATTGAATTTATAAACACAATTTGAATATTCAAAAAATGATTACGCCGCCGTAAAGACGTAGATAGGTTATCCGAAATTAAAAAAAAAAAACATTCACCTCTGACTCTATAGTCAGATGTGAATGTTTTTTTTTTAATTATGCATTGACCAGTTTGGACTAAGTACAGGTATAGTTATCTGTGGCAATTTTGCTTTCTGCACATGTGTGGAAAAAACATGAAAAACGCACGTGTGTGAAATACACTGCATTTTGAATCTAGTCGTAGTGCGAAAAGAACCAATTTTCGAGGAAATGTATTGAAAAAAAAAGTTTTTTTAGTGAAACATATTACCGATTGTGTGTGTGTGTGTGTGTGTGTCTGTCTGTCTGTCTGTGGCATCGTAGCTCCCAAACGGATGAACCGATTTTAATTTGTGAATTAATGTGGAGTATTCTTTCTATGTTTGATTAAAATCAGTTCAAGATTGCTGCCGCCACAAAATGGCGGATTACATATTTATCCAATAACTCCCTCAATTTGGGTATCAAATGAAAGGGCTTGACTAGTAGACGCTACAATAAATTTCAAATCCAAGATGGCCGCCACCATAAAATGCTGAATTATATTTTTTTCAATGCAATTTCTCGGAAACTGGTCCTTCAACCAGGAAAAAAAATCATAGTCTCGTAATAATTTATGACACAAATATTTTAAGTACATTCTTTTATTTTATTTCTTCAAAAGTGTATTGAAAAACGTCGTTTGATACACGTGGACATTTGTTATTGCAGTTCTCGGCACCCTCGCCTTACGGCTCGTGTGTTAATACCGCCTTAAACTACAATAACAAACTTTCTCCACTTGTATCAAAATGTACTATTTTCACAACTCCCTCAATATGGGTATCAAATGAAGGGGAATGAGGAATATTAAATTATTATACTACACACACAGCATACGTTATTTCGTTACGTGACGATTTCTACTAAATCGCACTAACCCGTATTATGACAATGTGTCGGGGGTTTTTTAATTTTTAATTTAATGTAAGTTTTTAGTCTTGGATACTGCAACTAACGGCACACAAATTCTTGTCATTTAATTTTAATTTAATTTATTCATTTAATAACAACTGTTTTAAAACCAATTACAGTAACTAAAACTAGAACTAAAAAAGTTAAAACATAAAATTAAATTATACAAAAATAAATTAAAGGTTCACACTTTCATAAATTCCTCCCACAGTACGTCTGACATGCCAATAAAATAAATCATAAATTATGTTTTACATTTTAACTAAAAGGTATTAGAATAGAATAGATTTCATACTCTTTATTATGTACACCATAAAAAGTATAAATACATTTTTTTTTAACATTTTACAAGGGGTGACACCACGGGCGGTCTTATCGCTAAAAGCGATCTTTTTATTGTATTAAGAGGTCATCGTGTCATCAACGTAGGCCAAGAAGAAATAATACGTGTTAAAGGGAGCTAACTCATAAACTACCCAAGTAAAGTCAATAAAAATTAATGACCACCGCGTCTGCTTCCTCTACCATAATTTTGAAAAAAAAAAGCACGAAATTTCATTGAAGTGTTGTTATAGAGATATTTTACAACCAGAATTAATAATTTGCAAGTCAATGTTTGTAGTTTTTTATTTATTCAGTTATTTTTCATAATTGAATGAATGCATTTGAAATTATGCACATTATTTATGTTAATTTGGAAGTCGATAGTCGCGCCGACGGGCTGTGTGTTATTACTATTTGAGTGTGATTAGCTTCTTATCTTACCAGGTCAACCTTGGATCTGTTTTTCAAGGTTCCGTACTCAAAGGGTAAAAACGGGACCGGGCGACGGGTGGAGTCTTAAAAGGCCTGCGGAGCATGCGAATTTCATACAAACGTAATACCAAAATAATTTGTAAATCAAACATATTCTTAAGGCGATTACACGAGCTAAACGCGAGTTTTATAATTAATAAATAAAAGTATATGATTCACTGCTATAAACAAGATCAGAAAAATATATGATATTCTTCAGGATATATGCTAGCATGATACTGTTTTGACTAACTTACCTCTAAAAATATCTTTCAAACAATAAAAAACATACTAATATGCATGCGATCATTCTGTTTTTTTGGCAAATAATTCTACAAGCAATATATTAGCATGATACTGTTTTAGTTTTTTAATCCAATCAATAGTTTTTTTGTAAATCGATCGAAACCACTCATTTCGCGCTATTTGGCCCGCAGTGGCTGACGTTACAACCACTTTGTAGTGCAAGCTGATTAGAACTTTATTCCAACAGCATTTCAAACGAAGTTTGAACCACCACAAATAGAGTTGCTAATTTAACTCGTCTAAGCGCCTTAAGGTACTGATTAAAGAATATATAGGTTCCCAAACAGGTGTTTGGAATGTACACTGATTTAAACAATAGTTATGAGAAAAATAAATTTTCTATAGAAATTTTAAATTACTCATATCTCGTCTTTATATCATTGTCCTTTCAAAATATTTAAAAAAATTCACAGATGATGTATTTCTGTTGCAGCTATGTAACAACGAATACTAAGTACAGAATAAAATAAAATATTTAAGTATTACTAATATTTTTAATACAACAAACGTGATATTTTGCCATATTTTCACACACAGACTTCATAATCAGCAGTAAGAAAGAAGCAGGCCCTACGCTCCTACCCTTTATACCAAAACATCACGCCAGTAATCCCTGAAGAGAATAGGCAAAGGTGTACCTTATAGTCTACACGTAGTACAGTAGTCGGGATTTATCTCCCCCGAAATCTGACTTAAAATAAACGGGATCATAACCACTGCGAAGTACGTAAGTAACGTAATTATTACTATACGTACGTAAAAATGATAAGAGCGATTTTTACACAGTTCACATGGATGTTTAGTGATTCAACACAATTTTTTTATACCATGTACCATATTACCTATGTTTGACAAATATTATATTAATTACTTTGACTTCCCCCCCCCACCCCCCCCCCCCCCCGAACCAAAAGTCTGGATACGTGCTTGCTTATAGTAGACCCGCATTTCGCTAGTTACGCTTGAGTCACGTCACCCTTGTAATAAATAAGTGGCGTGCGTTATTAAGGGCGACCCTTTTAATTAATTTATAATCAACTCAATTCTACATTTTATTCAAAACTTATGCGAATCTATTTTTAGTCAGCGCATAAATTAATTTTTACACACGTAATACACAACGTACATAATATAAACGCATATATTTCCGATATGTATATGTCACCGTAAAATTGTCAAATACGTTATATTGTAATATCTCTAGCGATATTGTAAAGTCTCGAATTATTGTCAAATGAACATACTGCTTACAATAAAACGCATTATTTTTCGTGAAATGCATGCGATGGTAGTCAACTCACGCGGTGTGGAGAGAAGGAGGGGTCTCCCTTGCCGAGTGGTACCACTCTCATGAAAAGACAGACATACCATTCCTGAGAAATATCGTTTAATATAACCTAACCTTAAAACACTTCATATTCCCATAAAAAGCGTAGTCGACTATTTCCGGGTGCAGGGTTTAAAGGAACCTAACTAACCTAACGGGGGGGTGCCCCAAGTCCCGATTATGGGGGCAGAGATACTTCCGTATGTTCAGTTGACAATAATTCGAGATATTACAATATAGCTAGAGAGAAACACGTTATATTGTAATATAACGTTTTTGACAATTTTACGGTGACATATGCATTAGTTAAAAAGGTATTCTTAGTTACTAGTAATGACGCAAATTGAAGAAAAAACTACCGAATTTATTTCAATAAAACTGCTAAATAAGGTCATTCTGAGGCCTTACCTTGGTTTGTAATACTTTAAAAGAAAGATTGACGCTGACACACGTCATAGATTTGAGGTTGAATTAATTATGCGCGATTTACAATTTCCTATTGTCAATATGAGTAGATATATTTAGTTTCCTTCTTATATGCTGCGTGGCCCAAAATGAGATAAAAAAAAGGCCCATTTTTCTAAGTAAGACCACAATTAATTCGGTATCTCTGAAAGTAAGAATGCCAGCTTGATCAAATGTAAAGTATTTTACAGATAAAACTGCTACGGGCAAAATGTGGGTATAATGTTAGGTACACCTTTGCCTAGCCCTTAAGGGATCGCAGGCGTGATGTTTACGTTTATTCATTAAAACCCAGGTTTCCCCACGATGTTTTTTTTCAACGATGCCTCCAGTATACATATTTATTTCGATGCTACATAATGTTGGGGTTCCAAACAACCAGTTCAACAATACATTATTTTAGCTATGGTACTTTCTATACTGCCCACCATACACTAAAGTGCAGTAACAGCAAAATCACGATTTCGAGTAAAACGCATTTAAAGTTAAGAATTGATTTTAAAAAATCAACAGAATGATAAGCAAAAAAATTTGAATGCAGAAAGGTTGTAAAGGCATAGGTTCACACGTTAAAGCAATAAAAAAAAATATATCTTAATAACTGAATTTATTATGGCCATTTATTCTTTTTGGTGCCTATTACTGCATAGCCTTTTTTGTAAAAAATACCATTTTAAACTTAGTAAAATGCAGCAAAAAGCCCTATTACTGCGTTTGGATCAGTTATTTTGTCAAGAAACCCAACTAACATGCAGTAAGGTCAAAAAAATACTGCATTTTAGTTAGTTTTTTAAGAAAAAAGTGTTCAATTTACTAGTGCAGTAAGAAAAATAGCTAGTTCACATTTTAAAGACCGTTTATTTCTTATTATTTAATCACAATAATTCAACTCACTTATGTAAAATTTACATATCAAAAATAAAAAAAAACATCTAATTAATAAAGGACCCTGCGCAGAATGCACAACCTCCTTTGACAGTTTTCTCTTAATATTAACATATATAACATAATGTATCTTTATGTTTAACAATAAAATATAGATAGTAAATGTAGGTGAGTATTATAAAGGTGGACATAAACTTGAGATCAACATTACAGTAAAACAATCATCACACACAAAGCATTACAAGCCTTTGGTAAGTCTTAGGTAGGTACATAATTAGTTTCTAAAAGTAATTTTTAACAGTATAACGCGCTTTAAAATAACATTGGTTTAGTTTAGCTTTTGAAGCCTCTTATTATTCTTACTACTAGACATAATCTTGAGATCAACATTAAAGTAAAACAATCATCACACACAAAGCATTACAAGCCTTGGTTATTAGGTAGGTACATAATTAGTTTCTAAAAGTAATTTTTAACAGTATATTAACGCGCTTTAAAAATAACATTGGTTTAGTTTAGCTTTTGAAGCCTCTTATTATTCTTACTACTAGATTTAAAATAATAAAAATGTATGTATCATACAATTATCAAAACAGATCAGAAAAATATTTACTTAGTTCTTTTGTTGTACTTATTAATAATCAGTCTTAAGTTAACTTTAAGGCACATTGTTTCTTAGAATTTGAAGATAAAAAATACAGACTATTAAAAATAAATTCAAAACACATTAACAGTTTAAGATTATTCATCAATATCAAAATTAAATTCTTCTGGTTCTTGTGACGTAGAACCAACAGAAAGATTTTTCCAGAAGATTAATCTATTTGGTGGAATAAGCGGCCCTAATACGTTTAAGATGTTTCGCTTCCTTTCCCTATCAATGCCTTTAGGAACAGTTTTTACAGTAAAATTAGGCAAGTTCTTTGATTTGAGACAATATAGTTCTTTGAATTCTATATCATCAAAGTTCTTTTTGTAAAAGAAACTATGACTTCCCCTTTTTACCATAAGATGTACAATATCTTTGATGTATACCCGGTTTCCATCTATATCTTTGTTTTTTTTATGTGAAATATGAGATTTAAAATTAACAAAATCTATTATTTCCATACTTTTGACTTCTACCTTCCCCGATTTCAATGATGTTTGGCACTGGCACGGTTCACTGGAGCGACTGATTAATTAAGTCAAATCGCATGCAATCTAGCAGTAAATCCTTTGCACACTCTGTCTCACAAATAAAGTTTTATCTATTCAAACCGACTAAAATGCAGTATCAGCTTGATACTGCGTTTAAATTAGTTTAATTTACTATAATTTGTTAAACTTGATCCCAATTAAAATGCAGTATTTAAAACATTAACTGCACTTTAGCTAGGAATAATCATATCTGTGTCATTATGCTATCCAAACTAATCTGCAGTAATGCTGTATTTTACTGCGTGTTAGTCAGTTTATAATGATAAAAGAATGTTAAGTATTCACAACTAAAATGCGACAAGCTTTGATTTTACTGCATTTTAGTTGGGAGTTCGTGACAATAAATTGTATTTTCTTAATTTGCAGTAAAAATAGCTTGTATGGCGGTAAATTTTACTGCGTATTAATTTTTTTTTTAATTTTTTTCCAGAAATATAAAACTATCTAAAGAACTGTAAAATTATATTGCTTACTGCATTTTAGTTATGAAACCTTAAAATTTAATCTGCAGTATAATTTATACTGTATTTTAGTTGGGAAATCACGCCAAATTGTTAATTTTTTTCGTTTGCAGTAAGTGAAAACTGTTAAATAAAAACCATTCTAATAGTCTTAGAAATAAGTAAGTTAATTCAATAGAAAGCTTAAGAAACCCGCTTTCAGAATCACTAATAAAACGAAAAATCACAAAAGGGCTGTTACTGCTCTTTAGTCTCTGGTGGGCAGTATAGATATTGCTATCCAATGTAAAAACATTGTGCATCCGACCTCAACGCGCGCCTAAACGAGATCGACAGCACGTTTTTTTTAAACCTGCCAAAACGGGACACATTGCCAGCAGCTTTACCACAGATAATCAAACAAAGTCCACCGCCAGTGTTGCGAGCACATTTAGTCAATGGGGTTGTTTCCCGGAAATTATGCCGCAAGGTGGCGCTGATAGTTTGTTACCTGTCAAAAGTTTTTGACATAAACCTGTGCATTGTTTGGACGATTTTTTTAGTATTTTGCGTGTTTTTTAAATTCAATTTGTGGTGCTGGACAAAGTATGCTACCTGACGTATCACCCAGTCGAAGGGGGAATTTAAAAAACAAAAAGCAACGCAACAAGGAAAGAAAGCGGTGCTTGTCGAAAGATACATTAAATTTAACATTTTATCGACTTTAAGCTGTTTACTGGGCAATATTATGGTTCTATAAGTTATAAAATAAACTTCAGTCACTTACTTTTTGCTTTTAATGATCTAATCATAAACGAACTAAGGTGATCATTGGTTACATGTTACATAATGTAAGTTTTTTGAAAAGAACCCATTTGATTGTTTCTTCAGAAGTTGAAAGCTTAGGTACGAAAGAAATTACAACTTCGACAGTGTGTGTAACAGTCTTGAATCCCAGATAAAATTGCCAGAAGAAGTGTTGTTTCGTGGTGCTATTAGCTCCACATCATTTTTTAGTTTCAGTGCTTTTTCCCACTTTTATTCATGCGACATTTCTTGGAAATGTGACAACGCCTATTTTTTTGCATCCAAAGGATACAAAATGCCCCATAATGTTGAAAAAAATCACAAAACAATAAGATATTCTGTAATTTCTATGGACTTTGACAGTTTGTTTGTAACAAACAGTCAGCGCCCTCTACGTGGAACTATTTGACAGTTTTCTTCCGCATTGCAGCAAAATCTAATTCGCAATAAATCGTATCAAATAATTATTATTCACATGGAAACCTAACACTTGTATATGAGAGGCCATCACATCTTGACACACACTTTGTGTTATTTAACTCACCAGGGCATGACATAGAATCAAAAATTCGAAGACATGTGAAATACACTACGGCAAGCCATCATCATCATCATCAGCCTTGTTCTTACTGCTGGAACACAGGCCTCCTCTCTGTGAGAGGGAATGTGCTATAATCCACTACGCGGACCCAGTGCGGATTGGTAGATGTCACATGTCTTCGAAATTTTTGGTTCTACGACATGTTGGTTTCCTCACGATGTTTTCTTTTAAGAGCAATAGTGATGAAATAAATTACACAAAGTAAAGCGGCTGTCTGGGTTCGAACTCACGACTTTCGGTTCATAAGTCGCGGCCGCCACCACTGGGCCACCGCTGCTCTCCGCTGCGGCATGCCATAGAATAAAATTTTGAAGACATGTGCCATACACCACTCCACGCCGAGCTCGCCCGGCGTGGTGGACTAGACCTCACGTCTTCTCCCAAAAATGAGGTTTAGTCTCAGCAGTGGGAACTCCATAGTCTGATCATGTTAATACTACAACAATCATACATGTTTCAGGTACTGGAACAGATCTCCAAAACTTGATAGCTCAGACTCAATCGACGGTTGGTTCCGTACGGGCGACACGGCCACCTACGAGAACGGTAAGTTCAGAATCCTGGGACGAACCTCCGTGGACATCATCAAGACTGGCGGTTACAAAGTAAGCGCGTTGCAAGTCGAATCCGCCATCTTGGATCACCCGAGTATAGCCGACGCCGCCATTTTGGGAATAGAAGATGACAGTTACGGAGAAATTATTGGAGCAGTTGTTGTTCTAAAGGAACATGCTAAATTAACACTTAAAGAGTTAAAAGAATCAGCTGGGAAGAAATTAGCGCCGTACCAGCTTCCTAAAACTATGTTAGTTATTGATCAAATGCCTAGGAATGCGATGGGGAAGTTAGATAAGAAATTAATTCGTAAGTTGTTCGGGAAACAGCTTGAGATGCCTAAACAGAACGCTTAAGATTTGTTTTGGTGTTTTAAGTGTAGTGTCATATGTCTTTTATTGAACTTGGGAACAGAAAATGTTTATACTGATCGCCTTAAGCAATATTCTCAAACATTAAAATAAAACGATTTCGAGATTTGAGTTAGTTCCGAATTAAAGATGAGACTGCAATTGGAAATTGCTCATTTCTCGGTTCCAGATAATGCAATGCCCAAATTCTTCGTACCAAAGTAAAAACTTACCTACTGATATTTTTTGTTCAATTTATAAGATTAAGTAGGTACCTATTTAATCTGCGTAGATTATTAAATATAACTTTATGATTATGTCTTTTGACAACTGAAGATAACTTATGTAGGTAGGTACGTCTTTCAAAAATACTTTTTAGAACTTTTAAATTTAATCATGTGCTATAATATTTTCTTCTGTTCTGTAGCAATCAAATTGTTGAGACGAGAATGGAATTTAAAGGCTGATATTATTTGATGGTGTCTGCATTAGTACCCAAACTTGTCGATGTGGAATCGGCTCGGGCAGATCAGAAACAACTCTATACAGGATGTCAAAGTAGTCGCTTGTATCTTAGGGGTAGATTCAGTATCGATAAACGAAACCAGGAAAAAAAAAAAGAAATTAAACATAAAAAACTATTGCAAGATCAACCTAATTTAGTATATCTACCAACTTAAATTATAATAGAAATCGTTTAGAATTAAAATTACTTTATTTGTTTTAATGCTTTAACACATTATAAGTTAGTAAGGTACATTATACATTTGGTTGAAGTTGCAATTATTTTTTTTAACTATTCTTTTTTTCTGGGTTCCTTTATCGATACTGAACCAACCCCTAAGCTGTGACACGCGACTTCTTTAACACCCTGTATACTGCATAGTAAAAACGAAAAGGTCGTCATTTGCCTCGTTTCTGTTCGGAATACTTCGAAAGACGCGACTTGACACCGCGCCGAACGAAATGCGACGATAAAATTATGGCGGTAAGACAGGATCGGCTCAATTCGATAACGTGTCGATAAGTGGGGAGTTGATTGAAGTCTTCCTGTTATCCGCTATAAACATACCATAAAGCATCATGTAAAAGCGATTGGGCCACCCGATAGGGGTCCCATTACTATGCAACATTATTTTTATTATAATGTATAGAACATTTATATTCTTCACAATGTTTTTTTGTTTTTTCGTTATTACTACTTAATAGTTTTATAATCATAGGATGTTTCGTTAAAATTTAATCTTATTTTGGCAAATTTTCAAATCACTAAAAATGTTTTTAGCATTTTCTCAAAAGATTCAAGAATATCCATAATTTATTTGTACAATCAAAAAACCAATTGTTAATATTATATTGACACATTACGTCAAATGTCGTGCCAACTGTCACAATGACAGTTGTAATAAGTTTGCAGACAATTGGGTACCGGTAATCAATTTTATTTTTCCTGACTTGTCAAACTTGGCACTTTTTTATACTCATTAATTATGTTGTATTAATTTTAAATTGTTGCATTTATTCGAGTTTATAATGTTTTAGTTTCTGTCTTTTATTTAGTACTTAAATGCTTTAAATGAACTACTAACGTACCTATATTTGTTTAGTAAATAATGCCATAATATTGTTGAATGTAAATGTTTTTGTGCGTATTTCGTAGATGTGAAGTAATAAAAAAAACACATAATATTCACTAAATACTAACAAATAATATTAATAAAATAAATAAATAAATATCGCTGGACATTACACTTATATCCAGCGATATTTATTTATTTATAGGCTAAACGACGTTTAAGATACGAGTACCTATGTTTAAGATTCGATTGAAGAAAAGGTTATTTTTGTACTAGGCTGGGCTGAGTAATATTATAATAATGTAAAAAAAAATAACGCCTCCCTCTCCCCCCACCTACTCTCTTTACTGGTAAAGTTTACCAGAGAATGGAAATTCATGTTTTCTTAATGTGTATAATTCTAAAAAATGCTGGCAGATTTGTTCTTTTTTTACGATTGAAAGGCAGGTAATTTCATACACATATCGCTTCATTTTTTTGTGTTTTGACTTTGGGTTTCTTTGCGGCAATCGACCACTCTTCTGAGGCCCTTCGGGTTTTGCCTCTTGTTGTTACCCCTGATGTTTCCCCTCGGGATCCTGTTATACCCTGATGTATGATATCAATACGGTTTTTTCCTACTCCTTCGCTATTCTTTCTGATTAATTTCGTTGCGGTATCCATGACAGTTACATTCATTCTCTGGAACTTCGTCTAGCTTCATTGTCTCGGCGTTGATCCTGGCTTTCAGGAGTCACAGGTTTAAGAATAAAGTGGCGGGCTTGATGTATAATGTCTCCTTTGAGTTTGCAGGTTAATTTTGCAGCATCCAACTGATCTTCCTCATCTATCACCAAGTACCCTACCATCTTAAGATATCTATGCTGGTCATTATTTTTCTTCTTTTTAAAAGAAAGGTATACGCTTGGACTTGCATCTAATGGGCTTTATTGCCTCCTGTGCTTCCTCCTTCGTGGCACATCATTGAGTCTGTATTCTCACGAGGACGCCTTCTGTTTAGGGGGTATCCTAGCTGGGAGAGCTTTGCTTTGGTGTCTTCAGAGAGGTCTTACAGCTCTGCGGTTGCCATCTTCTTTATGTACTTGTCAATTAGAACTGTGAGATGATAGGTGTGACAAGGATATCTGGAAATTCTCAAAGGCAATGGCAGCATAGTAAAGGTCGGGAAAGTGGGCGTGATGGAGTTCTTGATGCGCGTTTACATCTCGCACCCTGCTATAAGCTAACTTGGCATCGTTGGCAAGAGCACTCCACTTAGACTTCAGATCAATGGAAAATGTTAGGTTCGAAGGGGATGGTGGTGTCTAGAGAGCGAGCGATATGTATGTAGCCTGTTTGTGTATCGTTAAAATATAACAAATCTGTAATCATTTCAAAAGGGGAAGTATGACCTTTTTAAACAATTTGTTGTTCCTATACCTAAAATGTATCGGGCTTGTTTGTAATGTAATGACTGATGTAACGTTGATGTAATGTTAATGTAAATTATTAATTGTAACGTTGAATAAAAGGCAATTCAAATGATTTCTATAAGTTTTATTTCATAGTTGTTTATGTTCTGTCTCCATGGTTTGTCATTTACATCATTTAAAATTACATTTTTTTACTAGGCTCAAATAAAATTACCTAGCTATACCTACTCCACGGATGTAACACAAAATTATAGGAAATATGTGATGATCTAAGGTCATCGACAGCTCCTTCAGAACTTTATAAGGACTTTCTAGGAAAATTATTTTGAACTTGGATGGAAACAAGTTTTTGTACAAAAAAGACAAAAAGTTGTACAAAATAATCTCTGGACTAAGTTTGAAGTATAATCGTATATGCAAGCATTTTTTTTTTAACTTCGTTTACATATTTTATTATCCTGAACGTATCTTTTTTCAAACAAAAAAAAATAATTATTAAAATCAGATTGGATTGAACACTTTTGTGACGGACGGGAAACTACGGAACCCTACACTGAGCGTGGCCCGACACGCTCTTGGCCGGTTTTTTTTTCTACACCATACCTGGGAACCTAATAGTTACGGAGATATTGGAGGTTAAAGTTAAAAGTTTTTTTTTTTAAATACAAAAATAAATAAATTTTGTTGGCAGATGTTTACTTTAGAAAGACGCCTCCACGACCCCCGTACTATTCAATCAATTCATCAGCACAATGTTTTGAGTGCGTTACACTGAGTTCTACCACAAAACATGATTTTTCACCCCAAAAAAAAAGTCGTATCCCAGCCATATTTTTTGCGTAAAGTTACTTAGTTTGATGTACAGAATGCTTGGTCAACGGCTTCGTTATGTGTTTACAGCCTGTATACAGGGTGAAATTGAATAGATGCGACAAATTTAAATATACAATAATACGTGTTGTCTATACATATAATAAAATCGTTGAGACCAAAAAATCTGTACATTGAAGATTAAAAAAAAAAAATCGCCCAGGGTGACTTAAAATAAGTAACTGAACATATTAAAACCATTTTTTTAATTTTTGTTTGTTTGTTTGTTTGTTTGTTTGTTTGTTTGTTTGAACGCGCATCACGTAAAAACTGCTGGACGGATTTTGATGAAAACTTCACTAATCTATTTAAATAAACTCAGAATAACATTTAGGCTATAGAAATTATGGAAAGTTTTGGAAAAAGGGGGTGAAAAGGGGGGGTAACGTTTGTATGAAAATTTTTTTTTAGATTGTTCTAGAATCATGAAACTCAGAGCAAATACTTATTATTAAAAATAAAGAAATACCTGTTTCAGCATTTTTACAAAATTTCATCCAGAGACGTAAAAAAGAGGGTTTTGTGTTTAAAAATAATAAACTTCATACACCTATAGAACAAAATCCAATGAAGTATAAACCTTTCAAAGTTGCTGTAAATACTTCAATTCTAATACAGGTAAATATAATTTCTCAATTTTCTTGAAATTTGATTTTTGAAGTGAATACGCCCAAAATAGCGGAACTCAAGAAAATCGGCTTTCCTCGGTATAAGTAGTTGGTAATACAGGGTGGAAACGGTAAACGGGGCAGTAAGGGGAACTGCAGCTACACGAAAAAGGTCTTAAAAACAATCCATAATTTTTTCGCTAAATGTTGATCCCCATTCACAGATTTAATTAAAAAATAAAGTGCATTAAGCAAGAAAATTGCCATTTTACATAAAACAATTTTTTTGATGCCAATAATGATAAACCTTAACCGTTGCAGCTACATGAAAATGGTCTTCGTCATCCGTAATTTTTCGTGAAATTTTGATCCCCATTCACAGATTAAAAAAAGTACAGTTAGCAAGAAAATTGCTATTTTACACAAAACATTTTTTGATGCCAATCGATCCTGTTTCTAATACTCAATGGTTAAGGAAGCTCCCCTTTCTGCCCGGTTAATTGTTTCCACCCTGTATTTACAAATGAAATAATACTACGAAGAAAATGTAGACTATACGAATGTACATCAGACATAAAACCCGAAAAGTTACAAATACAAACGAGTTCAAATCCTACTATCTACAAATAATAAAAATGCTTTGTCCTGAAGGACTGTGATGGATCAACACACAGCCTTTACCGCAGATTGTAGAAACCTGAAGTTTGGAGGGTGTATTTTTTGTATAATAATTTCAGAAAATCATTTCTTATCGTATTCCTATGATACGATAAAAAAGGATTTTCTGAAATTATACCCCTAAGGGGGTGAAAAGGTGAGGGGCAAAGTTTGTATGGGAAGATGTGATTCCTTGGTACAATCTACTTCAAATTTTGCTATCAACAATATTAACAGAATTGATGGACGCGTTTCGTATTGCACGTAAATTGATTTCAATGCATATCTTAGGAGATACACCGTTTTAAATAACTCCGCAGCAAAATAATGATCATGTACCGGGCGCGCATTTTCATTATGCGGAAGGATGTGTATGATGTGCTCTTTGAAAATTGTATTATAGGTGCTTACGACCCAATCTCTGTAACCCTCTCTTTCTCTTATGTGACGCAGACGAAGTTGCGCGGGTCAGCTAGTCAAGAAAATAAATGTATAAAATATCAAATGTAAAATTGTAATGAACGAAGTAAGGGTAGTGGGCGGCGCGCGGTCGCCGGGAAGGGATGTCAGCGCTGGCGCACATGCGAGGTTTGACAACGTCGCGCGATACTTACATTAGAAACTAGGCTAAATTAGGTAATAGACCGCTATGCACGGGAATACCGATAATTCGTACTTAAATAAAGATAATAACATCAATGGACCTTTTGAAAACGATAATCGCGTAATATTTTTTAACGATTTAGATAGTAGAAAAAACAGTTTATAATTACTATGTTACTGTAACTGAAGCTCCCATTTCATTTTGTCGCATTTATTCAAATTCACCCTGTATGTATAATAATTTGAAATTAATGTGGAACTGTTTTTGCATCGGTGGGATTCCAACTTAGTAAAAAAAATTGAGACATTAGTTTAAATACTTAGTTCTTTTCTTAATTATACTTCACAACTACCACAAAAAGAAAACATCAAATCATTGTTTTCCGTTTTAAAATTTTCTTCAATCACATTTATGTACTTAGTTTCGTTTACTAATTTAATTTGAAGTAAAATGGCAATTTCGCTATATTGTTTTCGTTATTTGCCTCTTGCTCACACACAGGCTGTGCAAGTGAGAGGCAAACAAGACGCTCCATCGCTTTTCTTGATTATTAAGTAAATTTAATAGCAATTAAAAATAACCTGTACAAGTATCTTACTTTACGACATATAAGTAATCACTTTTAGTAATAAAATAATAACAAAAATAATGTCATTTTGCAAATTCGTAATCTGTTAAATTCATAATGGTCTATCATTGATCGGTCAATGGTCTCATAATAGAATTGTGTTATAATGACATTGTCGTCTTGCCATTATGATTAAACCCGCCAGATTTCATCTACAAGCATATACGAGTATTATTTATGTTTATTTTTTATTATTTATGTACATATTATTTATTAGTGTTTTATGCAATCTGAATAGCAAGAAGTTCGTAAACAGCACCAGTCATTCATTTGTCATTAAGGTCGAGATTACCATTCTATGCCATTTCTTTCAATGGAGTTTCAGTGATTGACTATTGAAAAGTCATAATGACGCCACTATATTAGTAGATTACCAAACTTGTCAAAATCAATAATAATGAAATCAATGATAGACCATTCTGACACTTTTAATAGCAGACTTGAGGCACTGAACACTTAAGTGGTCATAGGTACTTATGGTGTTAATTTGCTTAGCAAAAAAAAATACCAGACGATCATTGTACGAGAAAACGAAAACACATTCCCTAGCTAAAACTAAGCGTCTGAGTCTTCTGTATTTAAATTAGACATCTATCTTAATTTCTAAATAGCCATAGGTATTTGTAGGAAACTCCTAGCCGCCTCAGTAGCGTTCATCAAACATGGCGGACTAAAAGTCGCATAAACTATAGAATTCGACCAACTCGAGTAAGTCGCAACAATAGTTGCTACAATACCTATGGTCATTACAATTAAAGCTAAAACAACATCGTACCACTTAATATCATATTCGTCTTCTTCTATTATTTCTATTGCATATTCAGTAAACGTTTTATACTTAGTATGTAAAGCGTCGGTTATTATTAGCGGGCTTTTTGTCAGGTCACCATTTTGCGCCCCGCCATTTTCAGCCGCGCCATTTTGATCCGCGCCATTTTGATCCGCGCCATTTTGAGCCGCGCCATTTTGCGCCCCACCATTTTGAGCTCCACCATTCTGAGTTCCATTTTGCGTTCCGTTTAGTTTCTCAGTGAGTTTAAACATGGATTGTTTAGAACGTATCTTGGATTTCATATAGCATAGTTTTAGAAAGAATACCGGCGGACAAATAAACATTAAAGGCCCTGTTAAAGTGGACCCTACCAGACCCATGACTAAGTCGAATCTAGGGACGGATTCAGCTAGGATTACGGCTACAGCTACTACGCTTGATCTTATAAGACAGCGTTGGAAGCAGAAATCTGGAACAAAAATAAAATATTATTGATTAGCTGACCCACGCAACTTCGGTGGCGTCACTTAAGAAAGAAAAACTCTAAAGGAACAAGTTTTCTCCTTTTTTGCAAAAAATTTCATTTATGTTCCGCTCCTATTGGCCGTAGTGTGATTTTATATAGCCTTCCTCAATAAATTAACCAGTAGTTCCTGAGATTACCACGTTAAACCTAACAAACAAACAACCTCTTCGGCTTTATATTATATAGCATAGGTAGATAATTTAATATTAAAAGTATAGTTGTGCATGGATCTTTTGGACGTTTACTGTCCTTTCAGTTTCTTTGCTGCTAGCCATTAATTCAGGGGAATAATTCAACCTAAGTAAGGCCAACATAATAGCAACCAACCAGGTAGCATCTTCATGTCAATGTCATTCATACGCCTAAAGATCCACGCAACACTATACAAAAAAATGTAAAAACCAAGAAGCCGAGAGTGCTGCCGACCGCATCGTCGGTGCTGCCACGTGCGGTAGCATTCCCGCTATGTTTGATGTGATAGCAAATGACAGTTCTGAGCGACAAAAAGGAATAGGAGCATGAAAAATTTCGATTCCTAGGTGCTAGATGAGGTTAAACCCTAATTCAGTCTCACTGTTCAAACCTGCTTGCTCGCAGCTCGCAGCTCGTTAAATACAATACGTAATTAAAAACCCAGACTTAAGGCATTTAGGTATTCATTGAACATACATACATATTAATAAGTACATATTTAGGTATTCATTGAACAACACACCATCAAAAGAATGGTGATTGCAAATGTGTTGCACATTTGCAATCACCATTCTTTTACGACTGACATGTTCATCTGACCATGAGAGTGAAGCCTCATTTACACGATGCCACCATTTTTCTTAAACATACAAGTGCAATAATTGAATGCAATATTTTAAGCGCATTAGTTTGACCTTCGAGAATTGCAAGCAACTGTTTACACGCGGATGACGCGGATACTAGTTTTATATATTAGCAACAATCAATACACCCTCACTCACTGCACTCATGATTTTGATGATTATAATTCTGGAACTACATACGTTTTACAGTGGCGAACAATATTTTTCAACACACTTGCTCATAAAGTGGCTCTAATTTCACCGCAATTAGGCACATAATGACACCTGTAATCAAACTGTGACTTTTTCATTGCTATTATTCACAAGTGAGTTATAGGGTTTTTTTTTTTATTTTATTGGTTGAATTGCTTTGTTCTTAAAAAAGTTTCGATACAAAAAAGATCGTGTTCAATAATACAAATAAATTAATGTACCTATTGCTTGCTCATTTCATACAACTTCGTATCTACATAGATAATTTCAACTTATAAGTTTTTAATAAATAAAACTTTCACTCAAATGCAACTTTTGTTTTCTTTTTTTTTTTTACTTTTTTTTTAATAATAAAACTTCGAATTCCCCATTTCGTACGTGGCTAAAACGCTATCCGCTAAAAGCCAAAAAAAAAAAAGGAACCTCATTCTTTTAGTCTATGGGCGATCGCCATTGTTAGATGCGCGCGCATAGGAAAACTGATGAATTATTCCCGCCATTGCGAAAAAAAATTCACAACTCGTTTTCACTGTTGAAATTATAGTTATTTTTAGTATTATTTTATTCTCAAGTGTGTTGAAAAACGTCGTATGATACACGTGTGTGTTGATGATTACCGTCTCGGCTCTCTTAAGAACCTCGCCTAACGGCTCGGTTCTCAATGGCGCCTCGGCGGTAATCACCAACATTACACACTTGTACCATAATGTACTATTAATCAACATACAACTTAGCATTGGCGTTACTTGCAAAAATTCGCCCGGGCTACTCACCCACAAACTATAAGGATCTCAAGTCATCAAATAAAAAATATTTTTTTCTAAAACAACGTACCTCTAGGAATCTTGAGTATATCTTCAATGTGTTGGAACAGCGCCGAATGGCTGACGGCACTGGAGAGGCACAACTGAAGAGTCACCAGCAACGACATAAAGTACAGCGGTATCGATGACGGTATACCTGAACAGAAAATAAATAATCAGCCTACGTTCCAAAGAATATACAGCCAAGCCGAAGTGCGAGTGGGCTGGCCACGTAGCACTTAATGCGCCCGGAGAGATGGGCAACGATCGTCATTCACTGGATTCCTATCGGAGGAAATCGCCGTCGAGGTAGACCGCGGCGAAGGTGGTGTGACGATCTGATCTCGTTTGCGGGGCGAACATGGCCAGATATTGCACTGGAGAGAGAGGTTTGTTAGGAAAAAAAGAATCATCAAAATCGGTTCACTCAGTCGAAAGTTATGAGGTAACAAACAAAAAAAAAAAAAAAAAACAATACCAGACGAATTGATAACCTCCTCTTTTTGGAAGTCGGTTGAAAAGGGGAGGTATCGCGCTATCATGTTACCCAATGCAAAGCAGTCGCTCATGTAAAATAACTTCTGGTTTTTAAATGCATCTATTATTTTAGACTGGACCCTGGACGACCCCCAAATACTATGAAAAAGGCTAGGTAGATGATGGTGTCTCCTGACTCCTCGTAAGATAATTTCTATACATTATTGTTGAGTGGAGCAGCCTCCGACCAACCTCTTCTATTTTCCTCAACATACTGGCAAATAGTCTTCGACTAAAGTGGCTGTCTGCAAAATTAATAATAGGGTTCGGTTTTGCCGTTTGGCTGCGGATTCCTAAAAAGTGTAAAACAATACAAGAAAAGAAGTAAGGACTCACTCTGCAGTATATTATTATCGAGATCAGTCCCGTATCTGATGGCAGCCAGCACCGTGGTGACAGCGAACATGAAGCTGGTGATCCCAAACCCACCGAGAACGGCCGCGTTGATCTTCTTACTGTCCTTCATGTCAACTTGCAGGGTCAGCAGCATTGGGTGGATGTCAAACTGGAAGGAAAAGTAAGTGTTAGGTTTTTTTTCGTGTGTCTAGTGGTAGTGCCTAAACCGGTGTCTGAGTTTTCGTAACACCCATGAGCTTCTGACTCGGCTTACATCCCGGCGAGAAATATTTCTTAGGCTGATTTGGTTTCCTCACTATATTTTAATTCCCCGAAGCAAACGAATCTCCATAAAAATCGGCAATACTTCAACAAGCAATTAGAACACTGCAGAATGCAGAATTATGGCCGATAGTACTCTGTCGTTTAAGTTTGGCAATACTTCGAACGGAGAGAATGGAAACGGACCATGAACGCGTTATAAATACAAGCACTTACCTGAAAAGCCAGTATCCCATAAGCAATAAGGAAGTCCTGCAGCTGTGGCTGTATTTTCGCCACGTTGCCGACAGGTATCGGCGATGTGTCGTCGCGCAAGATGCACGTCCACGTGGTGATGGCCACCGTGGTGACTATTATCACTGACGCTATCGCTAAGGGTCTGGAAAAAAGTAGTTTTTGTTATCAACAGGAATATAAAGGGTGTAAACAGAACCTTCACGAAGCCGAGAGGCACTTGTACTCCCCGTCATTGCTAACATTTTTTTGTTCTAAACCATACCTGGGAACCTTTTAGTTACGGAGATATTGGAGGTCAAAGTTCCAACTTTTACACAAGTTTTTTAAAATACCTACTCTTTTATGGCTACCTATAACTTTACCTAAAACCTTACCTTCATAACCATTTACTATTTAATCCATCCAAAGGAACTGAGTATGATGTCAGAATGCTTTATTGACGGCTTCGTGATGAGTCTGTTCACACCTTGTACATTTCTATACCAAAGCACGTGCTAAGTAACGATCTAGGCCTAAACACTGAGCCCTTTTTTGTCCCTGTGGTTCCATCACAAAAGTTAAGGGTGCTATTTATGGTCTACTGGAATTCAAAATGGAATGTTGATGGACATAATAATGAGTCAAGTTTTTTCAGCTGAAGTACAAAGTTTTACACTTTTAACTTTGTGTAAATTACTCCATCTCTACCACTCTCAAAACTTTAACGGAAAACATCTTAGGGGTCCAGATATCCTAATACCTGAACCGAAGACTATCGGTATCGACCGACCGTTACCGAGCCTTCTGGGTCTCTATCTGAGTAGGGAGCAACATTGGCTGATTATGCTTTTAAGGTTGTAGCAAAACTTATTTCTTCACCATTTTTTGCCGTGGTACTACCTCATGTAGGTACTGCATGTGGTAGACTGTAATAATTAGACATTTGCAGTGCCTTAATGTCTTAGCAGAAAGAGCGATTTGCATAATGCAAGTGTTATCACAGATGAGCCATGGTTGATGTCAGTTTAGCTCCTAGTCCGGTCCTCCCGGTTCGCACTTACTTCATTTCCTTAGGCGATCCGAGCCACATGACAGGACACAACAGCAGTCCAAGGATGACCATCCACACACAGTACGTGATGCCGATCTCCCCGCCCGATATCTTCCACCAGAATATCTGGAGAGTTTGCGAGGCTGCACATGGAAAAGAAATTTGAATAGGTCAGGGACGGTAATCTCATTTCGGTGGAGGAAGATTTGGAGCAAGAGCTGGCCATTAGAGGTACTGGTAGTGGTTACTTCGGTCTTCTGGTCAAGACGTAGCAAGCGACTGCTGCTGATGACAGTAAGGTCCGGTCCTGGGTGGTAAGCTCCTCGGCTACACAGTGTCAGCTCAGGCAGTTTCATATTAAATCTGGATTGACTGTATCCAATCCATCATGTTGATATTCATAAAACAGTATACGCGACCGACATCAGGGCATCAGGAATTCAGGCTTATTTGTTAAAAGTTCAGCTCTGGGTTCTGTACCTTGTTATTTCTGGAGGTGAATTCCTTTCCCTATTTCTATTTGCAAATACTTTGGTGATTCGAGGGCTAACAACCATTTTTTATACAGATTGCCGGTGGGGCTGATCACCGATTTTGTTGTAGGTACACCATGTTTAGGGTTTTTTTACAAACGGTAAAAAAAAACTTACCAATGATAAAGTTGGGTACTCCTGACCCGAAGACCGCTGCATCTATGAGGAAGGTCACCAGCCTCTTTGCTGGTGCACCAAACGCTAGTTCAGCTACTGCCGCGTAGGGAAACCTGGGGTAACAAAAACAGTTTTAAAACTAATGTGCCTCACACCAAACACACGGGTATATAGTTACATTTCTACTCATGATTGTCGTTGAACACGGCACAGATTTGACTTCAAACTACCGTGCATCTCATCTCATTTCAGGAGACGTATGGCCTTAAAGTGTTTAGATCTCAATCTTTCTTTTTGTTTAAGGACTTTTACAATCGCAATGCGAATGACAGGATCCCATGATCCTATCCTGCTCTAAATACATTATATCTGACTATGAACCTGTACAGTGTCATTGGAGCAGCATTTCAAGACCCTAAATATGTAGATCATTTCTCTGAGAGTCATATCGAACACAGTTCAACAACTCGACAATCCTTAATTTTCTTTCGCATCTGAGCCATATCTATAGCATAAATAGCTCAGACCGAAAAATATGACCCAGACAACAACTGAACAAACCACCAATGCCAATTGTGCGTCGGTGTTAGAAGTAATGCCCTCTTTTGTGATCCTGCAGGTGATCAAACTCACCGATTCTTCTCTTTGATGTCAGGAGTGATCTTCTGCGCTAACAGCCAGCTTCTTCCAAGTAATACTGCCGTGTACAGCTGCAGGCCGAATACTCCCAGGACTAGTGGTAGCCCGTATACACCTGGATGTAAAACATTATGTGTTTTCATTTAGACATATCTACGGTAATACAAAACACAAGCATCCATTGCTTGTGTTTTGTATTACCGACGGGTGTAAGTTAGCAAAAAAGTTAATACTCACCACAAGAAATAACACTCTTAGGCAGCGTTATAACCGGGAAGACTCCAAAAAGGTCGACAATGCACAGTGTAGTGAACAGGACAGACAGACCGCCGGTCGTCTGACCGACCGTGTAGTCTTCGTGTCGAGAGACCACCGTCGTTGGCTTGCTGTAGCCGATCCAAGCCACCTGTCCCAAGAATCGTGGCAGCTTCATGATGGAGCAGACCTTGGAAACAGAATGATAAGCTTAAATTTGGTACAGATATTTGAAATAGTTTAAGGTGGAAGCTTCAGTATAAACCGCGAAGTACTTACAATTTTTCTTACGTTTTTTGCAATTTGCAAGTCAGTGGTAGGTTGCATGTTGATGAAAGTCATTCAATCGAGTTACATTATAAACTTGGAGGGTTGTTTTGATGACTACAATTCTGTAACTACGTTCTGTACTACGTCTTACAGTCGCGAATCATATTTTCATCAACATACAACCTAGCACACTGGGCTGCTAAAACGTAGGAAAATTTCAGCCCCGGTTCTAAGGGGGGCAAACCGGGGCACATGCCCCGGGCGGCAGTTTCATGGGGGCGCCAAATCCTTCAGACAAGAATTCGAAATATCGAACAAATGAATTAAAATACTACCTTCTCATGAACAATCGGTGTTTTCTGGTCATTCACATACTAAAAGAGGGTATTATGGTACCATTTGGGAAAGCTAATGAGACACCAAAGTCAGTTCTGCAATTTGCACAAGACAGTGTCAATTTTTTTTTTGAGAAACCGGCCTCGAAAAACAAGAAACTTTCAAGAAATTTTCAAAAGATGACCTTTTGGCGCCTATTTTCCAAAGGCTGTTTTGATAAATTGGTTTTCGGAGGATACACTCGATTGTTCATGAGCTACCAGAAAAGTATCTTTTTAATATCCTGAATGGCGTAGATTTCTCACAATCGGCACTTTATGGTGTAAAGGTGAAACATTTTAAGGAAAACTTTAAAAAGATCGATTTCTCAAAAACCACCCAGTTTGGACCCCACTGCGAGGACCGACCGGAGGACACGGTGGAGGTCTGCCCCACGTGGGCCGAGCAACGCCGTGTCCTCGTAGCGGTGATCGGCGGCGGCGACCTCTCGCGTCAATCCATGGTCCGGAGTAAGACGGAATGGGAAGCCGACACCTCCTTCTGCGAAGCAGTCATGCTAGCGAAGGAGTTGGCGGAACGCGAGAGGGAGAGAGCCTCTCGCCCCAGGCGCCGCGGGAGACGCACCGGACGTCGGGGACAACGTGGTGGCTACCGGCCACCGTAGACCGCGGGCCAGTGGACGGTGAGCTATGGGCTAGCCAGCCATCGGTCCGTCTTATGACGACAGGCCGTGTCGACGGTGCGTTTGTGTTGTGAAGGGCCGAAGCCTGCCGGGGCTGCGGGACTGTTCGAAAGAGATACCGCGGCCCCGGAACGTAAAGGGCGAGGAAGGAACATGGATAGTTTTTAGTCAGTAAAAGTCTGACACTCACTCCCCCTCCGCCATAAGTGGGAGGAGTCATTTGATGATTTCCCATGCGAAAAAAAAAATATCAGTGTCAAAATTGTTGCAAATAAGGTCTAGTGTCCCCAATTTCAAGGCCTACACTCAATCACCCGGTATATTTTTCTGTATTTCTGTTTTATGTCACAAATGAAAGTTATTAAATAATAAAAGTTTAAATGTATTAAAGGATCACTAATAAGCACTGAAGGGAGGGGGCGCCATTATCAAGGTTTTGCCCCGGTTCGAAAAAATCGTAGATCCGGGGCTGGAAAATTTGTATTTCGCGGGCTACCGTGGAGCATCCACCTTAAGTATAGAGGCAAACATAAACATCGTGAGGACACCATCATATCTTAGAAACAAAGATCGTAGACATGTGAAATCTACTATTCTACCAACGCAAACGGGCAAACGAGGTGAATTATAGCCTATTCTCTACCATAGACAGGAGGCAGTGTCCCAGTAAGGGGAACATTAAGGCGGATTATGTTTAAAAAAGACTCTTAACGAAACCGAAGACACTTATTCTGCATGTGAATTGCTGCCGTTTTTTAGCGGCATGCGAACAAAAACGACATCTCCTCATCACCATGGAAGATGGTAAGGCCTTTAGTGTAGGACGCAACGTGTGTCGATACTCAATCGCCACCATAACTTCCTAGTTCATCGTATTCATTCATTACATGCACTGATAGCCTAGTTATGTTACCGTCTGACTGCCAAATTATAGGTCTCGAGTTCGAACCCAAGGCACACACCTCTGATTTTACGGATTCATGTGCAGCGTATTGTAACTATCACTTGCTTTAGTGAAGGAAAACATCGTGAGAAACCAGCATGCCTGAGAGATATTTCTTGACAGCATGTAAAGCGAAGTCAGAGGCCTATGGGCGATATAAAAGCCACCAGGTTATGCACTTACCACTCAATATAGAAGAAGAGTTAATCGTGCTCTGATGGTACTGCTGCGTCTGCGATATGTAGTACCCTTGTATTGTATTGTATTGTTTAACGGGCTGAAGTCCGCAACTCCACGTCAAAGCGCGTATTTTGCGTATGTGGTATATTCCACTACGCGAGCCCAGTGCAGGTTGGATGCATCCAACCTGCACTGGGCTGATGATGTCACATGTCTTCGAATTTTTGGTTCTAGGACATGTGACATCTACCGGTGAAGGAAAACATCGTGAGGAAACCCTCACGATGTTTTCCTTCACCGTTTTTGAGAGCAGTGGTGATGAATAAATTACACAAAGTGCGCCTGTCTGGGTTCGAACCCACGACTTATACTGTTCGCAAATCAGGGCCGCCACCACTGGGCCACCGCTGCTGTCTTATACAGTTACCCTTATTGGTAACTGTATTTTCGAGCCGTTTATTTTATAGATGAAACTTTAGGACCGCGTGGGGTCCGATTGCCCACATTCTCACGGCCTTTTCAAGAAAAAAAAAACGCTTTCTTGACACTTCCGTTGATAATATTGTTCATTATTTAATTACGATACTGAAGCGTTTTACTCTTGTTTTACTACGTGCTATAATTATTACTTTTTTCGTTAACGGTTAGTCAAGTTTTTTGACAATTAAATTCAAATTATCATTCATACTTTTTTCTGAATAGTAATGAAGTACCTTCCTACTTATATAGATAATACTATTTTTAAGTCATTATCCAGTGCCAATGCTTTTTCATTAGAAATGACGGCACAATCTCCACAAGAAACGTAAAAAGAAAACAACCGCATTGCTTTAGGTGTTGCCTAGTGTTTGCGAAAACGGACATTAAAAAGGGTGTAAAAAAACCTGAAAGGTACTTGTTCTCTCCCGTCTTTGCGATCATTTCTTTAGTTCTACACCATACCAGGGCCTCAATTCTGCTATTACAATAGTGTCAGAATAGTCTATCATTGATTTCATAATGGTCAAGTTCTGTCAAGTTTTGACAAATTTGTTAATCTACTAATAAAATGCCGCCATTATGACTTCTCAATGAACAACCACTGACACTCCATTGAAAGAAATGTCACAGAATAGTAAACACAATTTTATTACGAGACCTTCGACCGACTAATGATCGACCATTGTGAATTTAGCAGATTACGAACTTTAAGCAAAATGACAATGGGATGGAGTGACGAATTTATAAAAATAGAAGACTTGGGCCCCTGGGGCCTAATTCTGCTATTTGTATAAATTCGTCACTCCAACACGATTCCATTCCCATCCCATTGTCATAGCTGCTAAATTCACAATAGTGGATCATTGGTCGGTCAATGGTCTCGTAATAAAATTGTGTTTTAATGACATTTTCGAATTGCCATTATTATAAAACCTTTAGCCCAAATGGTTTTCGAAATCTACTATTAAAAGCGAACATTTATTCATGCCAGATTTCATTTATAATATATTTTTACACATTTATTACGAGATTACCATTCTATGAAATTTCTTTCAATATAGTGTCAGTGGTTGACCATTGGAAATTCGTAGATTACCAAACTTATCAAAACTTGACAGAACTTGACCATTATGAAATGAATGACTATTCTGGCCCTATTGTAATAACAGATTTGGGGCCTTCTAGTTACGGAGATATTGGGGGCAAAGTCTTTTTTTAATATAAGGTTTTATTTTATAATTTTTTTCCCCATACTATTCAATCCATCCATCACATTTTTTTGAGTGCGTTACATTGAATTCTACGACAAAACATGATTTTTCACCCCAAAAATCGTATCCCAGAAATATTTTTTGCGTAATGTTACTTATTTTGATGTACAGAATGCTTGGTTGACAGCTTCGTGATGAAGTCGTTTACACCCTGTATTAAGTACGCAATAAGCATTGCCTAAAAAAAAGTTTTCTAAAAGTGACGGCAAAAATTTTATCTCTGATCAATGACCCATCATCCGTAAGTCCGTCTGCCTAAAGCAATGATCTTGAAACCCCTTGTATAATATTATGTTCTGAAGTGATTTGGTTTGCTTAATAGGTTGACTGGTAAATAATGCCTAGAGTAGGTACATGAATTTTATGTAAATAAATAGGCCCCTAACACCATAAATAGCGCAGGCCATTCAATTCCTTTTTTAAAATTCGTCAGTAACACCACCTGTACGTAGTTATAATAAACAGCAAAACTTACTTTTAATAAAATTTAACAGCGTGCTTGAGCACAGCAGCAAACACGTTCAGCCTTTAATTATTTCCATTATTATGTACTTAGAAGACAAACTCACTAAAATCTACATTATTATACAAAACACCACCACTAGGTACACTTTTAGGGATTCTTTCCACACAGCCAACTAAACTGATTATCGTAATATCACTTACAAAAAGTACGATTTTATCACGTCACCTATTTATATTAATTAAAAAAAATATCCATCACAGTCTAACAAATTTAATATTGTTTTCAAAATTCATAAATCGAACACTGAATGGACAGTGTCTCGCTCTGCGGAAAGCCAATAAGACTGTCCGGTTCAATTGGGCAAGTACAGGCTTGGACAGTCGGGCACAAAACACTTAGCCCTTTTTAGAAAAAGTTTTTTTTGGTACTCTTTTGTTTTTATTGTTGTTTTTGGTGGTGTAATGTCATAGAGCGGTTAAAATACGACTGACTTAGGTCCATGTTCACCAAAAAGATGACAGTCTGATTATCTAAAACAGCTGTTTAAAACACATTTTTGTATGGTAATATGTCACAGTGACAGCTGTTTTTAGCTAATCAGGCTGTTATATTTTCGGTGAACATGGACCTTAGGTCCATGTTCCCCAAAAAGACGACAGTCTGATTATCTAAAACAATTGTTTAAAACACATTTTTGTATGGTAATATGTCACAGTGACAGCTGATTTTAGATAATCAGACTGTTATTATTTCGGTGAACATGGACCTTAGTATAAAAAAGTGCTAGTTACATTTGTTTTAGTTTAAGTTTATTCTAAGCTTATTCTTATTCTTTATTGCACACAAAAATAACAACAAATATACATATTACTTGCAATAATATAGCTTATGTACACACAGTTTAAGTTTATTCTAAGCTTATGTTATTTTATTGTTTTTATTTTGGATGTAAATGGTGGCCCACAATAACATAACCTAACATCACGCCTGTAATCCTCGAAGGGATAGTCAGAGGTGTCCCATTACTGGCGAAATAATTATGGGTGCACTATAGGTACGCCACAAGTCCCATGTTCCCCTAGTTCCAATAGTCAACCTAATTGGGGGCGAGATTGCCATCAACGGGGACAAATCCAGACCGTGGCTGCTATTGTGAAATTTCTGATGGTAACACCCAATAACACTTTGCCTGACCTGGGAATCGAACCGAGGGCCTCATACTTCACAGTTGCACTTGCGACCATTACACTAACGAAGTAGAATGATTTAAATAAACTTGTTTAGTTAGGTAAGTAATTACTTATTATAACTAAGTAATAATACTCACTCACCACAAAAATGAAGTTTAACTTTATCCACGACCAACGAAACAATCCAAAGTACACTTTATTTGCAAGACTAAAGAATGCACTTTATTTAACTTGTCTATTGTAATAGTCCGCACTCATTTTTGTTCAATTGACAAGCATATTTTTGGATCTTAATCGTTTTTTTATGGCACAAGCACTCGGTTTGATGCGTTTCTGACAAATGAAGCATATAATTTCAAATTTTAATCACTTTGTGCAAAAGTCCGGGTGACCTCCGAAAAGTCGCTGCGCTGGCTATTTTAATGTATTATACTTAGTTATTTGTTTTTTTAATTTCTGCTGGAGTTAAATATAACTTGTTTTTAATCTTGTTTTCCAATAGGCCGCATGACCATTCGTTTTTCAGATGGAAAAGATGCAAGTAGGTAGACACTAAATTACCTACTCTAGAAATAAACCCGTCATTTTTGCCTGATGACAACCTGAACACACATGGGATTATTTCCAGGGGGTGCATTTTCCGGGGCTGCAGGACTGTTTGAAAGAGATACCGTGGCCCCGGAACAGAAAGGGCGAGGAAGGAAGATGGATGGGCTTTAGTCAGTAAAAGTCTGACACTATACCTCCCACTCCGCTCCGCCCTGAGCGGGAGGAGTCATTTGATGATTTCCCATCCGAAAAAAAGGGGGTGCATCTTCAGTTCCATGAAAACAGCTTAAATATATTTTGCACACCACCAAAGACTAATTTTGTCGGTATATATTATATATGTGTACACATACCGAAAAAAAAATGTATTCAAGAGCGAGCGTGGTGAGCTTGAAAAATTTAGGCACACATCTGGAATGTGGCAGGTTTTCTTTTGTCCTTTATTGTAGAAATAGCGTTTATTCTGCCTAAGCCTGTGTAGAAAGAAAACCTCATGCACTCAAAGGACAAAAAATGTCTGAACGAGCGAAGCGAACTTGAAAATAAATTTGTTTTGTTTTACTCGTAAAAACAGAAACGAGAAAAGAATCCATCCAACCAAACATGTTACCATTTTCTTGTAAATAGCGAGAGAAGTGAGCTCGAAAATGTTTGCTTTCCGCCTCGGATGGATTTTTCTGAATCTTAATCTTTTCTATGTATTTTCTTTTCGGACAGGAGAGTGTAAGTGCACCCCCTTGCACCCTGCTACCGGCGCTCATGTGAACACAGTGCCAGTTTAGAGACCCCATTACCCTTATACCAGTCTATCATGCAAAACCATTTGCACAATATATACGGGGCAAATGGCAGAGTTGTCCAGTAACTTTGGTCGGACATAGTTAATTGACACGAAAAGAAATTACTAGAATGAATCCTTCTAGTGAACCAGTTTGGTTACGTTAATCATTAGTGATGAAAAAATGCATTTCTAACATGTTGTTAGGTCAAGAGAATGAGGAAACTGACGACATTGCAATGCAGCATTAAAATTATGCAATAAAGTAAAAACCACAGCTGATTTAGGTAACATTTAAAATCAAACGAGCTGGTTTTGGCATGAATTTAAGGCGATTACACGAGCTAAACGCGAGTTTTATAATTACTAAAAGTATATGATTCACTGCTGTAGACAAGACCAGAAAAATATATGATATTCTTCAGGATATATGCTAGCATGATACTGTTTTGAAAACATAATACAATTAATTTGGCTCGATAAAAAGAAATCACGAACTTACCTCTAAAAATATCTTTCAAACAATAAAAAACATACTAATAGGCATGCGATCTTTCTGATTTTTTGGCACATAATTCTACAAGCAATATATTAGCATGATACTGTTTTAGTTTTTTAATCCAATCAACAGTTTTTTTGTAAATCGATCGAAACCACTCATTTCGCGCTATTTGGCCCGCAGTGGCTGACGTAACAACCACTTTGTAGTGCAAGCTGATTAGAACTTTATTCTAACAGCATTTCAAACGAAGTTTGAACCACCACAAATAGAGTTGCTAATTTAGCTCGTCTAAGCGCCTTAAACTGAATTTAGGTAGTATGTCTGGCATGTCTGTTGATCAAGCAGGCCATAGTATAGTATAGTCATGCAAGAAGCGGCGCGCAGTGGTTCCTGGATGCATGGAAAACGAGCGGTCGCTGGATAAGCTGGACTTGGTGATGGGGACCGCCGGCGCCGGTCCCGACTGGTACCATATCCCGCTGTGGATGATACCAATCGGGGGCGCGGGTGAATGTACTTACATCTCCCGGACCCCCGATACGATCATGATAGTAGTAGGAACAGTGGGCTTAGAGCCCAACATAACCCTCTGTCCACAGACGGATGGTATCCATGAGGATTTAAGAGCTTAGCCCACATAAACGACTCCGCTCCAACCCGGCAGCAAAAAGAATTAAATTAAAAAATGGGCTTTATGTATTGCTCTTTAGATATACTTAACATTGGCAACCGAGCAGTCTGACGGTTTTAATTTGCGCTGACTGCGATCTATCTGCTAAATTATGTTGCCAGTGTAAAGTATACCTAAGGAAAAATTTATAAAGCCTTGTTTGAATTATATTCTTTTTACCGGGTGTGACCGGAGTCGTTTATGTGGGCTAAGACCTTTACACACACACGTTACATAATAACCCCATAGTCCAACATAAATCAGGAGTACACAAATATTTGTGTACTCCTGATTTATGTTGGATGCTTAATGCATAGCACAGATAATTAAATGTAAGTATGTATATCAGGCCTCTCCAAGTTGACTTCAGTCCCTGGTACGCCTTTCCTGGACATGGACTCCATGATCTCGCTTGAGAAATGTACAAATAATACATTTAAATATAATAATACTAGTTTATGTCCGCTGCTTCGGTCGCATGGAGTTCAATAATAGTCCCACGGGATCATACTACCGGAATAAAAGTATCCTATGTGTTATTCCAGGTTATAAGCTATCTGCATGCTAAATTTCATCCAAATCCTTTCAGTAGCTTTTACGTGAAACAGTAACAAACATCTATTTAACATAAAAAAACTAAACTTTTGCATTTCAGATATTAGTAGGAAGTAGGACGAAAGACAGTCACAGCATTAATCACTGGCGCCTAATTTATTCATTTTGTATTCGATTTCTGATCGATATAAAATTCGCAGAATCCAAATCTAAATAATAATATGAGCATATTTTACATTTCTGTAAGGTACCTTTATTATTATCTATTATACATAAGCCATTTATAAAGTGCAACGCTGGATCGTCACCGTTACTTAAATATTAATGAAATCCTTATATTATATGTTGAATGAAGAACTCTGATAGATCAAGGTGAAGGAATTCAAGTCCAAAAGAGGTTTTAATATCGCAGCTAAAACCTGCAATTTCTATGAGTGCACAAATCCGCTGACAGTCCACGACGATATGCGGACAAGATATTCCATTACTTTTGAGTGATCCTGTTATTCAGTTCGATGGTTTGTACGAGTAACTCTGTACCACATCCTTGAATATGACCACATCGTTATGGTATGGTACACGCCATAAACGAGAGGAGGCCTTCACTCACACAGTCAGTACTGTGTGGAAAAAACTTAAAATAATGATGAGTAAAATGTTCCTATGGGGCATAAACGAGTATGTACTATGATTAAACCAAAGATATAAATACAAAAAATAGTTTTTTTGTAGGGACCAAATCGTCGTTAAAAAATAAGGAATTGTTTTAAATGAACAGAAAATAATACCTAAACATAAAATATTTTTTTTGCTATAATGGTTCTGTACTCGCCGGTACCGCCTGTATACGGGTACTGCCGTAATTCAATACGCGTAGCTAACGCGGTCTTGCGAACGTTGACATGCCAGCGGCACTAGTTACACATACTAGCTCTAGTTCGTTTATTTTACTTTACTTTCTATCTGTTGTCAATAAAAAAAACTTACAGAACCCCTACCTATTTTTGAATGTTAATTAATTTTAAACACAAAACCCTCGTTTTTACGTCTCTGAGTGACATTTTTAAAAAATGCTAAAACAGGTATTTCTTCATTTTTAATGTATTTACTCTGAGTTTCATGATTCTAGCTAGAACAATCTAAATTTTTTTTTTCATACAAACTTTACCCTCCCTTTTCACCCCCTTTTCCAAAATTTTCCATAATTGAAGGGTACAGGGGGCAAAACAAGAAATGTCACAAAAACAGAAAGTTGTTTATTTAAGCATTTTTATTTTTCAAAGTTAATAATTTTCAGGTATAACTTAAACTTGTAAACTGCTACTAAGAACTTAAGTATCTATTAAAGTCTTAATTTTAGAAACAATAAATACTTTTATGAAAATAAAAAGTTTGAAAATAATAAAAAATTAATGTAGGTAGTTCACTTTTAGAACATACAAAAACTGGAAATGTCCAGTATGTCCCATACAAAAATTGATAAACCTTATACCAAGTAGTTCTTGTTCTGTCCACCTGCTAAATCACAAAATATTTACGACTATTCAGGTGGTTTGTTAAATATATTGAAACAGAAACAAACATAAAAAAAAGTTGACTGCTAAATTTTTTGAATGTAAGATGGGACATTCCTTCTTACGTTCCGTTACACTATGGACCTTCCCTGTTTTGTTTAATGTTGATCGCATTGCTTGGATTGGCGTTGATCGCATTGCGTGTAATGATTATACAGAGCGTATACTGTATAAGGTCTTGATCTGACGACTGTAACGAGGCCTTAGTCGCTTGTAAGCGCTCTAGAATTTCATTCCACGCTATAATCATTATTCCTGTTTCTAACTTATTCATTTTCGAAACTAGTCCATAAGCTTGATTACGACACTCTACCTTTTGATCCTTGTTATTGGATATATCATCCAAAATTTGACTGATAGTGGTGAAGCCACTTAGAAGTGCTATCGTCGCATCAGCTCGTGCAGACCACCTAGTGTCCGATAATCGTTTTATAATTGGAATATTGGAACCAGCATTTTGTAGTGCTTTTGTAAGAAGACTCCATCGATAGGTTGAAGCGGAAAAAATGAATGTAGACTTTCAACGAAATCGAAAAAAAAAATGATGCTTCTGTACAACATTCTGCAGCGCATTTTGCAACCAAATTTAATGAATGAGCAAAACAGGGAATATATTCCGCGTACTTATTTACATTTCTAATTCGTGCTTGTAAGCCGTTGTATATCCCGCTCATGTTGCTGGCATTGTCATATCTATGACCTCGACAATCTTTGATGTTGATACCTTTCTCACTTAACAAATCTAGTAAACTTCGAGCAAGCTGTTCTGCAGTATGGCCTTCCATATCCAAGAAATGGCCATCCATCCATCCCGTATACTTGATGCCAACTTGATGCAATTAAATGGATAAATTCTTCGCATGTGGTTTCTGACAAGTATGACGTATGTCCTTTCCCTTTATTTGCATGAAGGTGTATGTGTTCAGCTAAAAAAAAAACTAAAGTGTCTAGCTATCAATTCCAATAAGCCTAAATAATTTCTATTCTAAGGTGAACCAATAATTTCATCACTACCCCTGAATGCCAGACCTCGCTCTGCCAAAAAAATTATAACTGCAGTAATTCGTTCTAAAAGTGTTCTCCAATATCTCTGTTTGGTCTTTATACTAATTACAGGGTGGCCAACGCTGACTTCAAGAATAGCTAAGGTGATGATTATACAGAGCGTATACCTACTGTATATGGTCTTGATCTGACGTACATATTTTACATATTTTACATTATTGTGATTTTTTTTTTAGCACAGGCGCGGGGCCCCCCATGGCGTGGGGCCCGTAGCATTTGCTGCCTCCTGCTACATGGCTAATCCGGCACTGTCGGTAGGGTAAGCCGAGATTATCTGATCCATGCTATGCTCTTGTTCTGAGTTTTTGACCCCTGTTTTAAGAGGCGATTGACCAGACATATTTAAGCATCACATTCAAATGAGGTATTTAGGTACTTACCTAAATACCTCATTTGAATGTGATGGAAATGCTAATGGGAAATCCAAGGAAATAATTTATTACTCTACCCCCTGAATGGCAACGCCATCTAGTTAAAAGTCTTGTAATTGAATCGAAAGGAATTAATGCTGACTTACTTCCTACTTAGTTTCGTTAATCAACATAGATGTCGCTCTAATTCACTTTTCGTTAACGTTCCAGAACAGAAAATATGTCGTCTTACGTTTAATCACTTCAGACACGTTTCCTATGTTTTTGTTTTATGTCACGATTATCAGCACTCGTAACAACGTTGATTTAAAACTATGGACATAAAAAAATTAGTAAACACGAGGTAGTGCATCTTTGAGATCATGCACTTTTTTTTTACTTCAGCGCGCATGCTCCGTTCTACGTATCAATCAATACGAATGCAATATGACAGCAGAAGTAGATGGCGTAGCTGCTCGTAGCACGTTTCCTCTACTTTCTCGCTCCTTCCGTGACATTTTTGCGAAACGTCGATCGCGTTTCCTATGAAAAATTCATCAAAAAATCACATTAGGGCATGCTCGGTAAAGTTTTTCACACGAAATACCGTGATATAAAATCTATAACCGTGGTTAAGTTTTTTTGTGCCAAGTGCAATTAAACAATCAAGATTCCGCCGATAATTCAAAGCCTACCCAGTGGGTGGCTTATTTTGGTGAGTTAACTGCTTATTTCATCATATTTTTTAGCATTATTGATTTGTCTTTATGTTTATTTATGATACTATTGCGTGGCATAACCATATGTTTGGTAAAATCGTTGTTACGTGTTCGACAATTGAAGAGTTCATAGTTCTCGTAATGCCCGTATTTGGTGTCTGAAAAAGCGTGTCGCGTCGTTTTGCCTTGAAATCTCGGTCAGGCAGGTGCTGGTATTGGGTAGTAGTGTTTAGGAATATAAAATGTGTGATTCACCTCGGTATACCGTGACGAAATTTACGTCACACCGTATTGTTCTAGTATGAACTTGATAACGTAGGTATTGGACAATTTTCAATTGCTGTATAATTTACATATCCACACAAATCATTTGCACAATATTGTACAAACAGCTGCTGATAAAATACAGAATTACCTACATGGGAAAGAACTATGCTTCATCTAAAATTCCTATTTAGATTTATCAATTTGACCCCATTATTCAATAAAAATAAAGCTTAGTTAGTCCATAAAACATGTAAAATTTACTGTAAGTACCCCATTTACACAGATATTATAATACTTCGTCCATTTATAACAACATGTACTGTAGGTACCCCATTTATAACAACATCAGACATTGCCAATTATCAGCCTAATTTAATATACAATGAAAATATCACTCTACTTTGTTATAGGGCACAGACAGCAAACCTATAATTAAACCCAAAAGATCTTTAAAAAAAGCTTATCAAACAAGGTTTTAGTAAGACCTAAATTGTTAGAAACATAATAAAAATTGAAGTAAACAGATTACGCTCAACATAACAACACATGTCTAGACATTATAATACCTTGCTGCTACATCACAAGGCAGGCACTGTCAATGTCATATTGTTGCTTAAGATGTGTGTTACCAGTATTCTATTATTTTTCTTATTGGCAATTTGTGAAGGTAGATGTTTTCAATTCCGCCAAAATCACGTGTGCTATGGAGACTCCACAAAACAATGTTGATGAACATTATCAGATAAAGCTTATTATTAGTTTACATACGCAATAAAAATAACTGTTAACAGTTTAGCGGCATTATCTATGAACATTTTTGCATGTATACACAAACGCTACAATAAACTCAAATAAATATGATGAAAACAGTAATCCCAAAAGGGTAGGCCGATGTGTGCCTCTAAGTATCACTTCCACATTTTGCCAGTGTTTGGCCATGTCTTTAGCTTCGTTGCTGTCATTTGCTCTCAAAACGATGAAGGAAACCATCGTAAGGAAATTGGCATGACTTACAGTGCGTTCCGAGATAGGCTGTGAACGCTATGAGCGTCCATAAACCCGTTCCGAGTTACCGTGAGCGCGATCACAAGCGCGATATCGATGTTCCTTGAGTCGTCATAAATGACGTCTTGACACGCGCCATCTTGCGATTACACTGACCATGCCCCAAAGAAATATCACCGTGGACGCTGTCAAATAACCTAATGACAGATCTTAGCTGTCATAATCATGAAAACTAAAACGGAACGCAAAATAATGCTGTGAGTGATTATATCCTATCTCGGAATGCACCCCTAGAACCAAAAAAGGCCTGTGTCCTGTCTTTAGGAGTGAAATGGTTGCAATTTAAATAACACATAAAATATTCCACATTATATTTTATTACCACAATTTAACATAATCTTAACAAACCAACTAACTCTGTTGCAATGAGATTGTTAACTGATACTAAAGTATTTATCATGTAGTTAACTAGATAATGTTTAGAGCTATTTAATGACACCTTTATTTTTATTAAACAGCACACTAATCAAGTCTCACAGAAATAAAGGTAGTATTTGCCTATTGAGACTTGCGATATTTAGCCCATAGAAATGTATTCCCCTCTTTTCTCCCCCAAGAATAAATATTGGAGCAAATATTTGTTTACCAAAAACTATCTTCATCACTAGCATGCCTCTATGTTTCAATGTTTGCCATATATTGTACAAGGTGCTGGTGTCCGCAACTATGGCATATATTTATTCTTTACCATTTAAATCACTGGATAAGAAAGGACAACACAATCAAGAAACATAGATAACATTACTTGTAACTTGCATAAACAAGTTGTTGAAACAAGTGTAATGCCTGAAACTTGGTAATTGTTCTAATTTTGCTTTTTTTTGTCTCAAAACTTAATATAGCAGTTTATTTATGATATTTCTTCTGATAGCTCTAACACCCGCTCTGGTCGACCTTTAGTTTAAGCCGTGCTTGCCTATGTTGGGTCTGTGGATTGGAGTTCACCCTTACCTTACATACGAGTTTCCTGCGTGTCCTCAAGCTGTTGGTCCTGGCTGTCATTTGTAGATATTTTGACAATCGTTACAGGTAGTCAGAGGCCCAGATATTCTGTCTGCCAGTCTTACCATGGGTATTGTATTACCCAGTAGTAACTGGGTTGTGGACGTCAGATAGGCAGTTGTTCCCTGTAAAATACTGGTATTCAGCTGCATCCAGTTAAGTCTGCTTCCAGTTCGGCTATGTTGTTCCCAATATATTCGGGAAAATGGTAGGCAGATGATGACACAGAACAAAAATAAATTATAGGTCCTGTGCGAGGCTCTATCTCAGTATGGTGCTATGACATTTAAAAAAATAGATGTTGCCGTGCAGGTATTCTGATGGGGCTCCTATGCTATGCCTTCTTTTGTGCTATTAATACAAATAAACAGAAAAGCTTGTACTGAAAAATAAATAATCGTCCTTATTACTGTCTGTCTAGCTAGGGTGTGCCGGACATACTAAATTATTATACTCGTAGAGGCCATTATATTACATGCAATACTAATTTGTACTTAAATGTCGAAAGTTCATATTTAACAAACATGCTATTTGTTCAGTATGTCATCATTCACATATTAGAACAAGCCTATTCCAATTGAGATCAATTTAAATTCCTCATATCAATCAAGATATAGACCACTAGCTTCTATCTGTGGCTTTGGTTCTATGGAAGTCGGAAATTATAACCCTGGATGTGTTAATTGTAGCAAGAGGAAGCCAGAAAGTAGTGCCGGTGGATGAAAAGGTGTGTGGTAATTGGTTATCGTGCTGTGGACATAATATGATGTGGAGGAATAAGAAAAATGTTGAGTATGAATGACCAAAAAATTACAAAGGACTGTGTGTCTGAATGAAATTGTAGTACTAGATACCCTAGTATGTTCAACGTTCTTTGGTTGTTGTGCGAGGCTTTCAATGAATACTTAATTAAAACGCAAGCTAATAGATTGACTGATTAAAAAGATAATGGAATAGGCAGCTAGATTAGGCCAGAAAAACTAGTGATTTAGTTTCCAATGATACTGATGTATTTTCTTTTGAGAAGCTTGTAGCTAAATATACTACTCAAATCAACCTTTAGGTTAAGCCGTGCTTACTTAGGTCTGTGAATGGGTGGGTGACCCTTACAGATCAAGTTCCCTCCGTGCCTTGGAAAGCATGTTAAAGTGTTAGTCCTGGCTGTCATTTGCAGATAGTTGATAATCGTTTTAACAAAAGTTGTAGACAATTTAATCCTCTACAATACTTTTAAAAATACCAATGTCTTAAAACCCATAGGAAACGAGATATTTGCAATAAATGTGTAAAAAGTAGAGTTTTGACCTTTGACCTATAGTCGCGTATATATATCTATAGTCGCGGACACCCTACGATAAGTAGGTTTTAGGGTGTCCAAATAAAGATTTATACAAGTTTGTAGCTATCTCTCATTCCGAGATGTAATCACTTTAAAAGTAATTGTTGACAAACTGAGTGTTCAAAACTAGGTTTCATCATAACATTATTATTTTTATTCCATAATTATACACTTAAACTTATTGAAATATTATATTTCTATTATTCTTTTCACATGGCTGTAAAAAACTCAATTGACTGTTTAATTAGTATACTACTTCTAATAAAAATATAAAATCATTATTAACTTAATACATTTTATTCAGCTAGCAGAAATGAAAAGGCGTGTTTTTATATTTTATTTTATTGCATGATATTATTTTCTGATGACTGCCTTATTTATCTGTACTGCAATGTAATTATCCTTATTTTATTTATTTAAAATAAATTTTATTTATGTAGCTTTTTGCATATTGGTAGTGGGAAACTGGGTTTATATTATGTAATTTTAGATATCTCCTTAGGCTATTTGAAAGGTGATCATATATTATTATGTATTTAAAATATATTCTTCTCCATAAATAAAATAGTGCTTGGTACTTCCAAATGCGTATTAACATGTTAGTCGATTTCCGCTAACATTTAAAAAGTACCAAATGATAACTCATTGATTTCATATTTGAAATCAGTTTTTGTTTCCCTTTATTTAAAGGCAGTCAGTATGGCAGTCTATTTTCTTTTACTTTCCTTTGTCAAACACGCTTTTTCATTTCTTTATAGGTCTGAATAAGCATGGAAAAGAAACGAGACTCTTTTTTCATGAAAATGAAAAGGGATAATGGCAAACCGTTCAAAAAGAATCATGAAGAAGTGGGAGAACCCAAGAATAAAAGGCAGGAGGAGTTCAATAAGAACCGCGAAGGTTTGGACTTGAACAAGCAAAGCAAGGAGAAAAAACCGTTTGACAAGAAAGCATATCGATTAAAGAAATACAGTAAAAAATACAAGTTAGAGCAGTGGGAGGAACAACGTAAGAAGAGGTTGCTACGTGAATACCAAAAAGACATAAAAAATGATCCTTCTATGGGCACTTATAAAGCTAAGACTTTCGACGAAGACAACACAGACGGGACTCAAGAAGCCGGGAAATACGTGCGACATCCCGATTTGCTAGAAAAAGAAAACCTTTTTGAGAAAGATGACTCTATTTCTTCTAATCTTACAAAGACCAAGAAAGACCCGTATCACAAAGCAAAGGAACACTTTAACAAAGTGAAACAAGAGAAGTTAGAGAAACAGCAGGAAAAACAAAGAGTTAAAGAGCAGAAACAACAAAAACTGGACGAATACAAGAAGAAGAAGAATGAACGATTCAAGAAGTTGAGTAAGAAGACTAAGAAGGGACAGCCAATGATGACTGGAAGATTGGAACTCCTTTTAGAAAAAATCCAGAGCAATAAATAGTTTATTTTTCTTGAAGACTGTCTATTACCGTATTTTACAGCCAGTAGATGTTAGCACTACATATATTTCTAGTAGAGTTTAATTATTTTAGAATCGATTCTTTAACTTGTAAATCAATTTGAAAATCAAAATGAATTCATACAAAGCTACTTAACGCTTATTTAAAAAAAAACAGCTTATTTTTTGTGATGCCTCAAAAATTACAAACAAAAGGAGTTCTTAATTAAAATATTTTTTTTTTCCAATTGTCTCCGCCTTTTGAATAGTTATTTTAATACGGCTATTCTCCTTGCAAATATAGGTATATGTCACAGTATGTCACAGTAAAAATGTCAAACACGTTAGATTGTAATCTCTAGCGAGATTGTAAACTCTCGAGAGGTTGTCAAACGAACATACTGCTTACAATATAACGCATTATTTTTCGGTAGATTGTAATCTATAGAAGTGAAACCGTAATATTGTCAAATGCATGCGACGGAGGTATCTCTGCCCCCATAATCGGGACTTGGGGCGGCCACGTTAGGTTAGTTTTTTTTATTTTTTTTTATTAGCCTATATTGTCCCACTGCTGGGCAAAGGCCTCCCCCATAGTCTTCCACTCCTCTCTACGTGCGGCTCTCTCAGGCCAATCTAACGCAAACGCTTCTAAGTCGTCACGCCAGCGTTTTCTAGGCCTCCCTCGGCGTTAGGTTAGTTAGGTTCCTTTAAACCCTGCAGGCAGAAACTGGGGCCCCGCGTAGCGGGGCTCCGTCGACTAAGTTTTTGAGGGGAATATAAAGTGTTTTGAGGTTAGGGTATATTAATCGGTATTTCTCAGGAATGGTAAATTATTTTTCATGACAGTGGTACCATGGGGCAAGGGGGACCCGTCCTTCCCTGCCCCTCCTCCACACCGCGCGAGTTGACTTCCATCGCATACATTTCACAATATTACGGTTTCACTTCGATAGGTCGTAATCTACCGAAAAATAATGCGTTATATTGTAAGCAGTATGTTCGTTTGACAATCTCTCGAGAGTTTACAATCTCGCTAGATAGATTATAACGGGTTTTACATTTTTACGGTGACATATACACGTGAATGTAACCGATTTACGATGTGTGTGCTTTTATGATCACAATGGTAATTTACTCTGGTAATATTATGTCCTTTTGTTCTTTTCTGATTAGCCCATCGGAAATGAGTGATGTGTTTCGACGTCTTTCCGAAGCCGTGAACTCCTTAGTTTACACCGTGCGTTTTGATGTGTCTCTTGTTTGTTGTGTCTGTCAGGCCTGTGTTACAATTTGGAAGTGCTGTTTTTGGCGTATGTACCTACTGTTTGAGCATAATAAAATTGTGATTTCTGTGAGTAATACTAGATTTATTTATTTTGGAATTATTGCTGTTTTTTTTCTTTTTAACCTCCGAGGGTGTTATAAAATCGTGTATCTGTAACGTGTGTCTGTCTGTGTCGTAGCTCCCAAACGGCTGAAAGGTCCTAGATGAGTGAAACGACGTACAGATATTTGGTTTAACATGATCATGACACAGTAGGCCTCTTTAGTAGCACGATAATCTGGCTGCTCATCCAATAGCTGCCATTCTTCCACGATCGTCAATACATCTAGCCAGCGGACGTCCTTCGATTGCTGCTTAACCGTCTTCACAGAGAAACACGTTGTTTACATTTCTTGGTTACAAAGGCCGCAGCGTAAACTGTTTTCACAACAACTTCTAAAATCTTTCTAGCGGCGGATTCGGGGTCATTTGGGCTGTCTCGGCTTACGTCCGTTAGCTCATTTCTGTTCTAGGAGCTAGGAGGAAACCGGAGCAGTCAGCCTTGACCTATCCCTGGGCTGAAGGCTAGATCCGCCACACTATCCTTCATCCAACACTAACATTTCAGAGAACTTGGAAGGGCTAGGTCAGGTTTAAAGCGCGTTTGCTATCACTTTGTACGGGACATAAAGCTGTTCTGAACTGTTCGGAGTTTTCATTTTTTCCTGGTTGATGCCTCTTCGCCTCTTATTAGAATGTACTTTAAAAAACTG
This sequence comes from Xestia ashworthii, assembly GCA_950022955.1. Lineage (NCBI taxonomy): Eukaryota > Metazoa > Arthropoda > Insecta > Lepidoptera > Noctuidae > Xestia > Xestia ashworthii. The sequence goes on along the minus strand of OX465560.1, from coordinate 11,522,302 downwards.
ATGAGTAGAGGATGAGAATCGTCCGAATATCATAGGATCCCACAAACTTGCCAAGTTTTAAACAGAATAGTATTTATTATTCTTAGGAGTAGGTACTCAGTTTTATACACACTTCATTTTTTTATGAAATTCAGCGTAATCGGCGCGTTGCCGCTTCCACACTTTTGAACCCTTTCCATCCAAATATCCGATCCCTGCTTATGAGACTATACGTTTCTGCCTGGTTAGTATTCTAGATACTCTTTATTACAAACCACCCATGCAATTAAGTCCGGTAAGGGAGCGATTTCAAATTAATACCACAACAATAAGCTAATAACTGGGTTGTGGAGGTCAGATAGGCAGTCGGTCCCTGTAAAAAGTGGTATTCAGCTGCATCCGGTTAGACTGGGAGCCGACCCCAACGTAGTTAAGAAAAGGCTAGGCAGATGATGATGACCACAACAATAAGCGAATATAGGCCTCAATTTTTGTAGAGCAGAGAGCCAGCCAGGCGCTGTGGAGGCCTAGCTTTGGCTATGTCAGTCCTGCGCAGTGGATGCACAGTTTGAAGCCAGGTTAGGTTGGCACGTTGCAGCTGTGTCGAGCGAAATGAAACGAACACCATCACATAGTACAATAGGTACTTATTATTGTCCAGCGAAGAATATTACCTACAGTTACACAATATGATTCCCAATTAAGGGATACAGAAAAACAGCTAAGCACAATTCGGTATGTAAAGTATTTTTCAGGTATTTTTTTACATTTTTATTTCGTAAAACATTTAATTTTAAACAACTAATTTTAAGCTTTTTTTTCCAAGTAACAGTTTCTTTTTTATTATTTTTTAAAGTATTATTCGTGATGACGTCATTTCATAGCCTGAATAGCTTTAAGTCTTTGCCACGTTTTCAGTACATACAAAAAACACTAATAGATAACTTCATAGTTGACATTGATGACAGTTGACGCTTGACAGATACGTGTTTTTATTTTGTTGTGAAATGTGAATGCTGTGATCGTGACTTTGATGTGAACTTTTAGCTTGAGTTTCTTTTCCTACGATTTTTAGCAAATTTTAATTTCTATCCATTATCCGTGCTGCGTATCCGTGCAATGAATCTGTCATCGACAACTAGTGCTAAATGCTTCGTACCGTCATGTAAAAACACTACAACAAATAGCCGACACAAATTGTTTGTAAATGTGAAAGAAACGCTAAAAAAGAAGTGGTGCAAGGAAGTAAATATGGAATACAAGCCTGGGCGTCGTCTTTTTTGTTGCGAAGATCATTTGAACGCGAAATTATCAGCGCGCGATGCATTCAAATAAATAACACAGTAACTAGCATTGACAGTTTTGATTTGACACTGACGGTATGACAAACAAGTATTTTTTTTTAATTTATCTTGAAAAGCACGAAGGAAGTAGTCTATTCAGGCTACGTTATGACGTCATTTAGAGGTCAAATGAAAGTCAAATGATTACAAGTATTATTGTGAAAATAAACACAATCTTTTGATATAGAAAGCTAAAAATAGAAAAATAAGGCATAATACCCTAAAATCTCCAAATGGTTTTGGAATCAGCGTAGGTTAATTTTTACTTTACATATCGAATTATGCAGACATGATGCGTGGGCTATTCAGAACAGAGAGAATTCAAATATATACGTTGCAATAGACATAGAACTGTTTTTGAGAGTCTAGTACTGTCAGTGTCATCGAGACAACATTGACAGATATAAGGCATGGATTTAATCATAAACCCTGACCATAATCTCAGTCTCTTAGACAAGTTGAATGGTGTACCGATACATAGCTGGGTTCAATATTCCAACAATTTTAGCGTCGCTTGAATCCCCAGATTCGCGGGAAACATTTTATACGTCTTTCTTCACAATCAAGTTCACTTATCTGAAAACATTTGTCTATTTGATTAGGTACTCGTTGCTGTGGAAAATAAAATAAAAGACTAGTTTAGAAGACTGATACGGTAGTTAGGTGTTTGTGGCCTAGTCTTTTGTATTGTAACCCACTAACATCATCCATCTCCGCTACATAAGGGCAAATTAAAATGTTTAAAAGAGACAATTTTTTTGGGCCCACCTGGTCGTTGCATTTATTATTCATATTACACCAAAAAAAGTAACCATTTTACTATTTTATTTAACGAAATATATAGAAATATTTTTTTTTTTTTAATGAAATCTCACTTAAAAGTAAAGAACTGCTACAGAAACGTAAGGAACTATTACGAGAAAAGAAAACTAAAGACAACCGCCAAAAAATAACTGAGGTAAGCAAAATGATTAGCGAACAACTACGGAGAGAAAGAAGAACGAAGCGATTCAATACGACAAAGGATTTAATAGAAAAAACGGGAGGAATAAAAAAGGCAACGAAAGAACTAAATAACAAAAGGAATTGGATACCAAGTATGAAAAAGAAAGATGGTAAAAGTACAGGGAAAAGAGAAGAGATACTGAAAGGCAATGCTCATGAAGTATGAGAATAAAACCCAGGCCCGGCGCAAAAGAAATGTAACTCAAAATATAGGTAAAAATAAGTAATTAAATGTTACATAGGGGGCATCATCGAAATCAGTGGTTATATGTGTGAAATTGCTATTCGAATTTTAACATCTGCGCCACATTGCTACTCGAGATTTTAGAGGTAACATAATGTATTAGTAAAAGGAACAGATACAGTTGTGGTTTAAGAGTGTATATAATGACATGTTTATGGGAACTTCTCTACTATTCTACCTACTTTTACAAGATAATAGGATGATAGAACTAAAAACACGATATGAATGTACTTTTCATTTTAATAATTACGCTTAAAAGTCATCGATTCTCTATGTCTAACACGACATGATCCAAAAATGATGCGGGATGCGCGAACTGTTCCTCATGTCTAGCCCACCCTAAGTAATATAAAACGCTCATGACGTGGGCGCAACAGCCCAATGTTCTCCTCCCATGAATACAGGAGCAGTAATATCCTGATATGCCATTCCTGCCATTTTCCCTTTTATAAAGAATGTAGGTGTAATGGATCTAGCTTCTTACGTGCCTCGATTGTATGCGACATCTTATTAAGACACAGTTTTCATCATTAATGTGTATTAACTCGGGATGACGAAAAACTTCAAGTTCATAAACACCTGTTTGCTTGATATGCTCACTGCAATAAGAGCGGGCGATTTTCAAGTGATACGTGCCCACAGCAATCAAAATCAATTCTTCATGTGTTAGTCTTGGGAAGTCTGCCAATTCAGGAAGATCGGCTTGCATTCGTATAAACGCCACCCTTTGTCGATTTAAGTTGTGTTCAAGCACATAATCACATAAATGATTGTGATTATTTACATTATTTATTATATCAATGAATTGGTTTGTGTGCCTACTGTCCTCGTAGGGCTCTTAAAAACAGTTGATGATGGCTGCGGCTATCTTAAAATCCTTCATGGTGTTTGTTAAAGTGCGATTAAACACTGTGTCTAAATATTTTAAAGTCGCGCTTGAATCGACCGTTAATGTCTCTACGACCCACCTGCATAATGTGACTCTTCGTGATTTATTTGCCAGATCAGTTGTCAGCTGACTTTCACCGCGTATTACAGACAGGGGTACATGTGCAACATAGCCATATGTCTCTAGAAGAGGAATACTATCACGAAATCCGCTGTCCAATATGAAGACGTCACCTTCTTCCAAAAAATAATTAATCGGGGCCTCTTCCATAGGACCGTCGTGGTTTTGTAAAATCTGCTACATTATTGATGCATCAGAGGTTGTTGCATCGTATGGTCCTGTAACGTCTATAATGTATCCGTCCCCACATACTATCATAAACGGTTTTATCAAGTTTTGATATTTATGCAAGCTGTAACTGTTTCTTTGAAAGAGGAAGTTCGAGCTCTTTTGGATAAAAACATATGAACCATCACATGATATTAAAATAGCTTTAGGTTGGGACAAGGCTTGCGTCGCATCCCAAAGTCCCGAGCTGTACTTCGGTATTGATTTATCTTTTTGGAGAAGCTTATTACTTGCCATATTACTTGTTTGTTGTTTCAGATAGCACTTTAATTAAACCATAAGTCCCAGCTGCTCATGTTACCCCTGTAAAAAATACAAATGGCAATTTCACACATACAGCCATTGATTTCGATGATGCCTCCTATGCAGTATTTCATTACTTATTATTACTTACCTATAATTTGAGTTACTTTTCTTTTGCGCCGGGCCTGGGTTTTTTTTGAGCATTGTCCTGTGCTACAGAATTTTACAGAAATCTATACCAAAGCCAAAAGGTGGGAGAAACTGTAAAAGAGTATGATACATTAGGCAATGAAGAGGAAATACCTGAAATATTGAAAGAGGAAACTATAAAAGCTATAAGAACACAAAAGAATGACAAAGCTCCCGGATCAGATCTCGTTACAAACGAATTACTGAAAACAACAATACCAGTGAGCGATCACTGGTGGATATTCAATGAAATTATTAAAACGGAAAAGATACCAGAAGATTGGAATAAATCGACCATCATACTATTGCACAAAAAAGGTGACAAAGGAGATATAGCGAACTACAGACCCATTAGTTTAATTTCCAATGTTTATAAAGTATTTTCAAAAATTATACTGACAAGAATTTCCAACACCCTTGAAGAAAATCAGCCCAAAGAAGAAGCTGGATTTCGTTCGAATTTTTCAACCATAGATCATAATATACACGCCCTTAGACAGATATTACAAAAGTATAAAGAATATAACAGGACTTACTATCTAGGGTTTGTTGACTTTAACAAAGCATTCGACACACTAGAACACAGATTTGCCTGGGATGCACTAAAAACACAGGCTGTACAAACAAAATACATACGAATACTACAAAATGTATACACCAAGAGTACAGCGCAAGTTAAATTAGAAAATATAGGCGAAGAATTTCCTATCAAGAGAGGCGTACGCCAAGGAGACCCTATCTCGCCTAAATTATTCTCAGCCGTCTTAGAAATGGTATTTAGGAACCTAGATTGGATGAATGAAGGACTAAATATAAACGGCGAAAACCTGAGTCACTTACGTTTTGCAGACGATATAATCGTATTCTCAGAGAACCCAAAAATACTAGAAACAATGCTACAACAGCTAGCCGATGAAAGTAACAAGGCAGGGCTAACAATGAATCTATCTAAAACAAAAATTATGTCAAATTCCTCGCAAACCGATGTCATAAAAGTAAATGGTGAGCAAATAGAATATGTACATGAATACATTTACTTGGGACAGTTAATATCTACCGAAGACTGCATGAAAAAGGAAATAGAAAGAAGAATAATAACACATGGCAACGGTATTGGTCACTTAGTGAAATAATGAAGAACGAAGAAATGCCAATGAAAGAAAAAAGGAAAGTTTATAATATGTGTATTCTACCATGCTTACTATACGGGTGTCAAACGTGGGCATTGACAGAACAACTAGCAAACAAAATAAATGTGTGTCAAAATGGAATAGAAAGAAGTGTGATGGGAGTTAAAAGAAAAGACCGAGAAAGATTAAAAGACATAAAAAGTAAAACGAGATTTAAAAATGCATACTTAATATACAAACAACTAAAGTGGAGGTGGACAGGGCTCCGATTCTCTTATTGCAATAGTGACACGATAGTGTTTCATTGGTCTCATAATTGTTCATTTTGACAAGTTTAGTGATCTACTAACATCATGGCGTCATTATGACTATCCAATGAACAATCACGGACATTGCATTGAAAGAAATAGCTTATAATAGTAGTCTCGTACATAATGACAAATGAATGACTGACTTACGCGGTAATCTGCCAACATTTTGAAAGTTCCTTTGAGAATTAGAGCGGAAATTGCTCAATTAGCACTATTTTATATTGCAATCTATATAGGCTTCTATAATAAAGATAATTTAAAACACTTGTAACAAAATAAATCTAAACACCGGCCACTAGAAATAAAAACAAATAAACATAAAGTAGAAATGTCAAATTTGACTTTGACAACTAAACAGATACAATGAGTTGGATAGTTGCACATTTATCCACGTTCCACGTTATTTTTTAAGTTTTTTGCTATTTACGAACTTCTTACTACTTCAGATTGTTTTTATCACAAATAAATAATATGAAAAAATAAATATAAATTAAATCTGGCCTGAATAACAGTTTAAATTTAATAGTATATTTTCGAAAATCATTTCTATTAACAGGTTTTTTAATAATGGCAATACAACAATGTCATTCAAACACAATTACGAGACCATTGATCGAACCACTATGATGAATTTAGCAGAATATGAACTTTAAGCAAAATGGCAATAGCGATCCCATTGTCATTCATCAACAATTATGAGATCAATGAAAGACTATCCTGACACTATTGCAATAGCAGAATCGGGGCCCAGGCCATATGTCAAGAGAGAAAAAAGTAAAATGGACAAGACTAATAACAGAATGGTACCCACGAGACAGCAAAAGAAGCAGAGGTAGGTATACTAAGAGATGGGAAGATGATCTCAAGAAAATAGCGGGTCCAACGTGGAGTCGAACAGCAAGGAATAGGACAGTATGCTTAGTGCGAGTTTCATACTAAAATTCGAGTAACGTCGTGTATCGCGTAGATCGAGTTGACGTCGTCGATAGTGACAATCCAGTGCCTCTAAGAAAGAAGAAAGTAAAGACCGTTTCGAGCACATTGCTTACATTTGCATGTATAACGCGAGTGCAAGTTACAATTTCGACAGTTTTGACAGCTTGAATACGAAACACAGTCACTTGCTAGCGTGAAAGTTGTCACTTGAGATTTTGTGGTGAGAGCATCGTTAGAGTGGTCATAGAACAAAGTAATTTTGATTTAATTTTATATTGTGAATAAAACTTACAATGGAATCTCGTATTAATTCGTTTGGAGAATGTTTGAGACCGCAAAAGCACAAGATAAGCGTAATGTGACGCCGTCACGTAAACAATGATAGAGTGCTCCACTACAAGCCACTCGGGCATTATTAGATCATTTGCTTATATCTCCATCCTAAAAAGTAACAAACTTAGTTTTACGAACTTCACAGATGGATCAAGGTCACTCACTACACGCCAAAAGATATAAATTACACTAACTGCTCTGTATAAGTTACCAACATTTCAAATTAGGACGTCTAGTCTTTATTTTTAAAAGTAATATTCAAAACTGTATGCAAATCACAACACAAACTTTCGTAAACACAAACAAAACTAATGACCATTGACCACAGATAAATAATGTCGTCTAACTTGTATAACCACAACTATTTGAATCGGCAGTCACTTCTGTTATGAACACAAAATACGACTGTCAGTTTATTTTGGCCGGTAACTAATGTACGCGCCACTTCTTGTAGGGAATGAACGCGAAACGAATGAACGTATTCTAGAATCTCACACTCGCAAGTTAACAATTGTCGATGCGCTTAGAAATATCACGCATAATATGGAGTTCACACGTATTACGCTAGGTGGCGCTTACTCAGCGCCATACAAATTTGCGTTAAACGATGACACGGTCGATACGTACATTACGTACAAAAAACTCGCACTAAGCATACAGAATGGAAATCATTAGAGGAGGCCTTTGTCGGAAGACAAGTTGAAGAATAGTTACCGTTCGCCGATTTAAAATGTTATAGAAATAAGTTCAACAATAAAGGCTTTTTATTTTTTTTACATAGAAATGAAACCGGAATCTTAAAATCATGATAATTAAGCTGTGTTATGATATATTTTTTGCGAGTCAAATCATTCCTGTTGTGGTCAATTTGGCAGAAAATAATTACGTGAATAGGGGGTTTTTTCCGTTTACTAAAAAAAGTACGGTACCTACCCATTAGTAATCATATATCTGCCATAAAAATAGAATCAGAATAGAATATAAAAATAAATAGGTATTAATAAACTGTGAGCATTTTATTGCTATTTGTAAATGTTGATACTAAAATCGCATAGATGGTTTATTGTATTGTATTGTACAACAGGCTGGTGTCCGCAACTCCACGTCAAAGCGCGTATTTTGCGTATGGTTTGTATTTGCAAAGATGGTTTAACAATCAACGTGGCATGGAACGTTATAAATCCACTTTTTTTGTGGTTGACAGACAACTTCATTATTTTGACATTTACTTTTTCTGTTTATTTTGGTTTTCGTAAGTGTTTTTGCAGATGTCTCGCATTTATTCCGGTTAGACACGGTTTAGCTAATTTAACCACTGTAATCTAGAGGTTATAAGGAAGAAATCAATGTAAGTTTCATTATTAAATGCTACAATTTATGTGGGTGGCCTAATCTCCGAACAAAAAAAAATATTCTCTTTGTAGTATTGGCGCCCAACAGTTACCAACATCTTTTTCCTGTAAGATTTTTGTCAGTGAGAATCATGCAACTTCGCGATTCAGGGCTCGTGGCAGTTGCACTCTGTCATTTAGATGTCTCTAATTGCCTCCCTAACAAAAAATCATACAAAACAATACTTCCACACTTGCAAGTGACTAGGGTCAATTCACATCGAGACGCGCGACGCGCCACTGCGCGCACATTTTAATAGAGCGACTCAAATTATAACTTTACCTATTCACTGCACGAAAAGACACATTTCATTGCGATGCGTCTCGCGGCCCGCGCAGCGCAGCGCGAAATCACTTCCAGTACCTTCGCGCCGCGTCGCGTTGCGTCTCGGTGTGTATTGACGCTAACGAAAGAAAACTGCGACCTGCAAAGCACAAGGTTGAGAATCACTGGTCTAGACATTGCGTCGTTAATAAACAATAGACCTTCAAATGAGATAAACAAAGAATCGTCTAAATTGTAGGGATTGGTCGTTTCCTACTGATAGTAGGAATTGCTCGGATCAACACTGTGATGGCCTTGTTTTGACTACAGATAAGTAGGCGATTCGGTAAAATGCCAGTTTGCATCACCGTTAGGACTATTGTGAATTGTGATCGACCAATCTTTCGTCAATAATATAATTTAGCTCGTGTCTTGACTCTTGACCAACCAAGGGATCAAATTTATCTATAAAAATATTACTTACTTCTGCCATTCAATTGACGCACGTACAAATTAAACACCTATTTGATAACAGGCCAAACACCTGACTCTAAAGACGACCCTATAATCCTAAAAGATAAGTTCAGGAGAAAAAAAAAATGGCGCCGACAACAGATAATAATTAATAATGGCGCCAATTAGCAATTTGACAGTTGACATTTAGGCCACAGATAACAAAGATAATTTTTATACCGGACAAACATTGACCTTTTGATAAAATTTGGGATAAAAATGTTCACTACTGTCTCTCGTGATTTGAGTATTTAAAGATACATACAAAGTGACCATTTTGTCCACTTTTTAGGGTTCCGTAGCTAAATGGCAAATAACGGTACCCTTATGGATTCGTCATGTCTGTCCGTCTGTTTGTCTGTCTATCTGTCTGTCCGTCCGTATGTCACAGCCACTTTTTTCCGAAACTATAAAAACTATGATGTTGAAACTTGGTAAGTAGATGTATTCTGTGATCCGCATTAAGATTTTCACACATGAATAGAAAAACACAATAATTTTTTGGGGCTCCCATACTTAGAACTGAAACTAGATTTTTTTTTTCATCAAACCCGTACGTGTGTATCTATGGGTAGGTCTTCAAAAATGATACTGAGGTTTCTAATATTTTTTTTTCTAAACGGAATAGTTTGCGCGAGAAACACTTACAAAGTGGTAGTAAAATGTTTCCCCCCCTGTAACTTCTAAAATAAGAGAATGATAAATCTATAAAAAATATATGATGTACATTATTCATGTAAACTTCCACCGAAAATTGGTTTCAACGAGATCTAGTAGGTAAGTATTTTTTTTTAATACGTCATAAATCGTAAACCGCAATTTATCTTTCATTCAATCAACTCATATATAAAAATAAACAACGAACTACAAGAACTTTTTTATATTATGTTACTTGCTGCTACGGAACCCTTCATGGGCGAGTCCGACTCGCACATGGCTGCTTTTTCATCAGGTTAAGGTCAGGTGGTTGCTCTGGATTGGAAATAATAATATGCAACCATATAATGATAACCAGGCGGATACTGAAATACCTAAATACTCTAGAAAAAGGGTGGGTCAGACGTGATAAAAGAAGCATCAAGCGACTAGGTACATGTTGCACTAGTTTATTGTCTTTCATTTAAATGAAAGATACAAAAAATAAAATGGAAATATTCCATCACTCCCGTGTTCAACAAAGGGGAGAAGAGATACGGATTATGAACTGGAGTATTTCTGCTGAACTCACCACTTTGTCCCACTGGTGGGGTCAACGAGAAAAATAAAACCGTCGTTTCGCTGGCCCCACTACCCACCCTGCCACACTATCTTGAGATGAAGATTCTTGAGAAAATGAAGGAATAAAATCAACCCTAATGACGTCAGTAGGATTTAAAAAAAGATATTCCTATTCATGCAGTACGACAGCTCTGATCACGGTCTTGTATATTGTCCCTGGCTATAAACGGGAAAAAGTTCCCGGTTGTTGCCAGTGAAGCATACAATATGACCCATGTTCCCCAAAAAGTACCAGGCTGGCATGAGCTCAATGTGGTGTGCATTTTAAAATTCTGGGTACGGTCTTCTAGTACTTAATAAAAAATATTGATGTGGAGTAGCGGACACCAGCCCGTTGTACAATACAATACTCCTTGGATTTATACCTACCTGCCTAGTACTTTTTGTGAGGTTATTGCCCTTACCTAGCATAACTGTACTAACACAACTCGACCTATGCAATGTTCTGGAGTACTTATGTTTTGTTACTCAATAATACGGAAACAAGTTTTGATTATTTTAATTCATTCCCGCTGACCCCACCATGGGGTCACGGGTGGTGGGGTCAACGGGACTCGCAATTCACCAGTTACGAGTATGTTCAAGTTAAGTCCCATGTAAAAGAGAACGAATTAGACCTAATAGATCTAGGTACCTAATCCTATGTAGGTAATTAGGTATAACATGTAAAGTTGTAAACTTAACGCTTAGAAAATGGTCTGCAGGTGAGTTTGCAATTCAATTTGCTGATTCATGTATCTATTCGAGGAAAACAATACGTCTCACTTATCAGAATTGTTTTATCGCTGATATCACTGAACATCCTGAAAGAACGTCCTATTAAATTATTTAATTCTTAGAAAGCCGATGATGAAAGTAAGTAATGTATTTTGTAAAAGGAAGTCTTCATTGAAAGTCCTGACTGAAAGTTCTTTGGGCCTCACATTTTCACCTATTTGCCATCAATACGCTACGAAGTATTTGGTTTTGAGAAGAATTTGAATTTGGAATTTGAATTTGATTTTAGTTTCTTTAGAATTTCCCGAAGCGGACTAATCGGTTACTAAAATAACATTCCTCAAACAATAAATAAATGTATAATTATTGATTGCTTACCAGTTAGGTAGGTAGATAGGTATACCTCGTGGCAATAATTCTACATAATTATAAAACAAAGTCCTCCGCCGCGCCTGTCTGTCTGTCTGTTCGCGATAAACTTAAAAACTTACACTGATTTTCATGCTGTTTTCACCAATGAATAGAGTGGTTCTCGTGGAAGGTTTTAGTAAATAAAGTAAGATCCCATGTGACAATTATCGAGCTTCACGCGGGCGAAGCCGCGGGCAGAAGCTAGTCAGAAATAAAGTTTGTGTATGAATGGTAGAAACTACAATACGCCACCGGCTAATGCCACAATCCTTACATTCTGCTTCCGCTTCGTCCTCGTTCAAATACAGTTGGCCATACACTCACACCCGCTTGCTATGCACCTAATCTTCCCGACTCATAAACAGGAAAAATAAATGATAAAAGATTACAATCCCTCAAATTCACCGCAGAGTTTCTTGAACAAAAATTTCCCTGCATTGAGTAAACTGGGATTCACTTCATAGACAACCCATGCGTTTTATAAATAACCCTGGCATGTAATGCTGGTCGCCCGAAGGTCACGCTCCACGCGTGTCGAACTGCGACATACGATATTTTTGATGGCGATGATACTCAAATGTAGACCTCACATTAAACTTCTTCGAAGAGCCATATCTTGGGGTCCGTAGACCTTGTTACTAGCCTATCGTCTCAAGTTATCTGCCATTATAATGAAGCAGCCATTTTTGCAGGTTATCGTCTTCACGTTCACACACAGTTATTTTATCTGTCAAAATCGCAGTGATTCGTACACTTCAACCAACTTATCTGTTCAGGCGGAAATTCTCAGAACTAAAATAAACGTACCAAGTTTTACATATTGAAGTATATTTGATTGAAAACGCCACCTTGAACTGCACACTAAAAGTAGTCATACTATACTGTCGTTACTTCAGGACTTTCAAAGGCCATTTACGGGTATGTGGTTGTGATGTTGGCTAACCTAAGGTTTCATTGATTGGCATGTAGAACATTTTTTTACACAAACCTCGGCTTAGCTAATTGAATAGGGGTTGGGTTGCTTCCACTGACAAGTATGTCAAGATCAATCAACAAACATTTATTTCTTAAACATAAGTCTTTTACAACAAAAATAGTGATTGGAGCCTCCCTTTAAGCAAGAAATGCCTGTATTGAGAGACTAAGATGATAGTGATCTTTATTTATTTTGCAATAAGGTTACTGTTATATTGCAGCTGTCATAGGCAAAATAACTTTGAAATGACTAGACAGTATTATTTTTTCAAAACTACCCTCGCAATGTTCAAATCTGAAGAATATTATATAATGCTTTTTAGAGGTCTCATGCCTGAGTTATGGCATGGCTATTGGCTAATAATTACTGAATTATGCATTCAAAAAATACTTGGTTTACACAGGTTGGCTTGCAGCCAATAAAAATCCAAGTACTATAACATTTATACGACATAATGAGCAGGTATAACAACTTTATGAAACTGCACTGCAGATGCCACAAAGTCTGAGAAATGAGATAAAGAGGCTTACATGAAACAAGGTATATCAAGGTTTTCATTTCTGTATTTACTTAAGAAATCATTACATTATGTCATTGCTCAGAAACGGCGTTATCAAACTGGGATAGTGTTTGGTATATATATGATAATTATACAATGATACTTGTACATACTCGTACATGAGTTTGGCACGTGTTTCCGTAGAATCAACATTGGTTTTAGATACAGACCTGGAAAACATGATTTTCTAATGAGTTTACAATTTACATGGAATTGTATGTATATGAGTAAACAACTAGTCCGTTTATTTATCTAACTGTATGTGACCCTGGTTGTTTTCGCAGGGTAATTGTGGCTGTGGTGGTGAAAAGGGGCCTGTTTCCCTATCTTTATTGCCTTGGACTCGTTATTCAGGCTGGTCGGCCAGGTCCGTTTGTTATCAACTCAAAAAGTCGCACAAAAACCACAAAAAGTGGTACCTTGGGTTCTTCGCAAGCCCCTATTTAACCAATGAAATGTCAACAGAATAAAAAAAAAGAATCTCAAATAGATCACTCTCAACTTTAATCAAATAATCACACTAATATTAAAGATGCGAAAGATTGTGAGGACGGATAAATGTTCCTTACTCTTTCACATAAAAACTACTGAACGGATTTAGATTAAATTTTGCACACAGAGAGTTAATAACCGGTATTAACACATATGATACTTTTTATCCCGGTAATATGATCCCGTGGGACCATTATGGAGGTTCACGCGGGCCAAGCCGCGGGCATAAGCTAGTCTGTCTACTATCTGTAAACTATCGAATGATGTGGTCCCCTCTGCTTACACTCGGTTTCCGTACATAGCCGGGTGTTGACGTTGACGTAAACACGCACTCCACTGCTTCCGCACAAACGGACGGTCCAGTTTCCGTTCCGTTGAAAACCAGCTTGTACTAAGATATCAACAGTAAGCAATTAGTAGCAGAAGAAATAAGCTTCATTTCTGAAAGTAGACTCGTAAGTATATGTCACTACAGCCATTGTCTTTTGGCTTGAAACCATGGCTAACTAACGGCGTGCGGCATATTTACAACTTCATCATCATCATCATTTTTCTGCCCTTGTGCCAATTTATTTGAGGTCCTTACTTCCCCCCCCCCCCCCTCCTTTCTAGCCATTTCATCTTTCTCATTTTTTTGAGCCAGCTCCGAAGGTGTGCCTTCTGTTGCCATCTGGCATGCTACCTGAGGCCGTTTTAGCATTAATAGCTTAGTCAATTATCATTCATTTTGTTTAAGTTTTAGGTGTTTCTCTTGTAATGCCAATAAACACAATTTTCTTTCTTTCAAAGTCCATCTTTTAAAATTAAAGTTTTTTTTTTTACTTTTGTCCAAATTGTTTCTTCCATCTTACGTGGCATGTCTTGTTTGAATTGAATAAGTTACTGACTTTATCAGTGACCGGATTTTTCGCTTCAGAAGTTTTGGTCTCATACAGTAGGGTCTTGTTTTCAACCGACTTCCAAAAAGAGGAGGTTATCAATTCGGCTGTTTTTTATTTTTTTATTTATACCAGCTGTTGATTATACAAGATGGCGCGGCTGCTATATTGGAAACAAAATATTGGAAGCTAAGCAGGCCAGGCATATTTAAATCGTTTTCTGATAAAATACAACATTATGTAATACCTACATGGATGACAATACGAGTATCTGGTCAAACTACGGTAGATAACCAACACACTTTTGTATATAAAGATAAGAATTATAATCTTTATTACTGAGCAGTCAACACAATTTAATTATCATCCGCGCCTATCGCTTTAAGAACGTGATTTTATATCTACTGAGATGATTCAGTACAATCTGAGACAAAAGGATTAGTTATACTATATGGCTGTAAAATATTTAGATTACTATTTGCTCACAGAATACCGTCTTGTCTTTCAACGTGACTTTTACAATTTTCTGGAATATTTTGCATGTTTCAAAGAAATCTCAAGACGCCAACTTGTCTAAAAAACGATCGAGCAAATTTAAAAGTACAATATTTAAAAAAAACAATAATAATGCACATATATTTATTTTGACCACGACTATAGGACATACTGCGACAATTGATTCACAACAAAATCGTTAAATTGCATGCAGGGGGGTGAAACTTCCATACATTGGCTTCAAACAAAATTTCCATAGATAGTGCTGCCATCTGTGTGTGGGTGTCCTCAAGACACCAACTTTTCAACTGTTTGACAGCTTACAACTGTCATAACGAGAACAGCTATTTTGGACAACTTGTCAGTGAAGTAGATAGCCTAGCAACAAGTTCGAATCCTCAGTCAGGAATTACTTTTTGTATTTATTTTGCTAAACAAAAACTAACAGCACCATCTAACTGCTTGGGTAGGTACACAGTTTAAAAACGCAAACCACAGTTGCGCATCTATCTTGTATTATATAGTGTATTATCTATGATTGCATGTTTTCTATCAATTGCCAAAGTAATATGGGACTTTTTACAAAATGTGGGTAGTTTGTCTTTCTCCGGGTTCGAGGGTCGAATTCTGCTGTAATTCCAAAAACTTTTTCATGAGGAATTAGCTATTTAGATGTGGCTCTCCAAACTGGTAGTTTGCTGCCGAAGATTCCGTAATCACATTTTCTGCCCGCGTTTTTTACGAATTTATACTACACAAAATTTAAATGTTTACACAATAATAATGCCACTCTTCTTCTTTTATTATCATGAGCGTGATATATCATAATAGCAACAATAAACTGAATACGATAGTCTGGTTCCAATCACGTGTAGAAATGGATAAAATATTTTTCGTCAGACCTCCGACCTCCGTGTTGGATAAAATAATACACATTAAATTATTACTATCTTGCTTTTGTCCGCAGATTCGCTTAGACAGACAAATAAATGTATCATAAAATATCACCACGACTATAATCCCCGGAGGGTATGTTTAAGTCCCACCTAGTAAGGGGCAAGCCTATCCCATCAATCAGCCAAGATAATCAAATTATCGATTTATGCACCTACTTCGATCAAGAACTCTCTTTTAACTGAATTAGTCAAACTTCCTGGAAATCTTTGCAACATTTCTCCAGAAATCTGGCACTTTCATACCAGAGTTGGCATCATTAGACTAACTGCCTACCTAATATCTGGCAATCTGACAAGTGACAACTAATATCATCGGCTTCTGAATCATTCGGAAGTTAATAAGATGTGTGTGAGTGCACTGTTTAACAATAACCGTGGCAGATGTGTAATGATTAGGGTCCATTAAAATAGCCTCACCAGACTTTCTTGAAAGTCGTGCTCGTGACTCACTCGCTGACTGACTCTTCATTGCCCTGCCAAAACCCTTGTATCTAACCTACATAAGACCTTCACTGATACACAGAGGTCCCCTTTACGATGAGGACAAGTAGGTAAAATGCTGGACATTCCCACAGGATAGGGCGCAAGAAATTGCCCTTCCAGTGTTAGTATTCTTATGCTAGTTGTTTGTGTAAATCCAGGTCCCAGCCCCACGACCAGTTTGCTTGGTCTAAATAACCACATAATGGCCACATAGAACTTTGCTACAAGTTAGGCGCTATCATGTGCATAACGGGCTGGTGTCCGTAACTCCACGTCCAAGCGCGTATTTTGCGTACGGGTGGGAAATTAATTCGATCCACCCCAACTCCCTGAGAAAGGCCAACAGCGCCCTGATGTTGCTGACAATCTCGCGGAGAGTACATGGGTTACCGAAGTTCTTAACCCTGTATGGTGCAACCACTGGGCAGTGCAGAAGGCCGTGGTCTGCTGTCTCGTCTTCCTCCATGCTGGCTTGGCACAGGGGTCTGTGACTTCTATGACAAAGAGGTGTTTTATTAATGCGTTGTCTCTGGTGTTGATCAATTCCAGTGGCATGAACGCTAGCAGCAATGAGCAACAATCGAGGAGTTCGTGCGGATAGAAAATGTGATGCCGTTGACTAAAGTCTTAACTATACGGAATAAATGTTAAAGAATAAATTACGAAAGCAATAAAAATACGGTTGATTTTGTGTATAAGCGAATTTAATACTATGCTCTTTAATGGTAAATAGACCGCGAGAAAATCAAATTGTCGGTACGAAATATCGTCTGAAGTTTGTAAATGTTCGCTCCGAACTCCTGAAATTCGTTTAACCTAGATTGGGGGTGCGAGACGCTCTACGAATGAGTCGGTCAAGGTCGGGAAGGTAAGCCCTGGTTACTTAGTTTTAATTCTAGGGGTTAACCGCGAATTCTTTTAGTATTGTGACCCTGAACTGTTCGGAGGGAGTTCAAATTTAGCGCTTGAATGAAGTTGCGACGTTTTTATAATTTAAATCTTCCAAAATGGGGTGTTTTTGAAAAAGTCTCATTAGATTTTTCATAGAAAGTATTTTTTCGGTACTTATGTAATATCTAAGGTCTCGATTTTACGAATACATACTTGCACAAAATCGTGGAGCTTTGTGAGTTTGTACAAGCAAAGAGATACAGGCCGACTTCACCCAGCAGTGAGTGAAGTCGGCCTGTGGATCATGATGATAATTGATGATGGCACAGGCAATTTTCTTGAAGATGTGTCTACCTGAAAATAACTAAGGGCCCTTTTGTAATTTACACTCTTGACCTGTACCTATCTCGGCGATGACTAGCCATAATTATAATGCGCAAACACAGATGGCTCTCTCTTGTGTATCCTAACGGCCTAACCAATCCATGAAAAAGAAACCAGGGGTCCAAGGTGAACAGTAGTATCGGCGGCGGCGTTAGGTTGTCGTACTGACAAACATGATCGCTACTAATTTGAACATTTTTCAATCTTTCATAACCTTGAAGTCAAAGTATTTTATAGTTTGGCGCCGAACACAAGAAAAAAGACACGACGCAACAACCTAAGTAGAAAAGTACTTAGATTAGGTATATTTAATGTTTTGTTGTTTTTTACAACATGGTAAACAAGTGCGTGTTTATTGAAAATCTTATCAAAACGAGAAACAAAACAAAAAGTCAAGGAAAATCGCTGATATACATACATCCGTAATAATAGTCATGTACCACATGTGGTTGTCGTAAAATGGAGTTCTAAGAAACTGCGTATTTACTTAAATCGTAATGTAATAAAAATATAATCTAGTTTACTTAAAATATAATACAGTTACTTCCATGACTTCACATGAGTCATGAATTCATGTTTTTTTATGTTGAAGTCATTATAAAGAATGTTAATATGTAACTCAAATGGCAAAGATGAAC
Organism: Xestia ashworthii; assembly: GCA_950022955.1. Classification (NCBI taxonomy): domain Eukaryota; kingdom Metazoa; phylum Arthropoda; class Insecta; order Lepidoptera; family Noctuidae; genus Xestia; species Xestia ashworthii. The sequence continues at coordinate 11,504,025 of OX465560.1, read as the reverse complement.
ACAAAAAGACTATGACTTGGTTGCCAGAGATCTTGAAACAATGAACATCTAAAAAAGATTCAGAAATGATGATGAATCTAGACACCTAAAAGTTTTCAGCGGTTAATTTGTCAAAAAAGGCTTTCAGGAAGGCTTGTGGACTTATAAATCTAAATACACAAATAAAAATATATAAATCTAAATACACAACAAATCAGCAAAATTTTTCCCCAATGCCTCTAGAAAACGGAAAACTGTAAACGAAGTCTCATCCAAAATCTGTACCAGTAAAGTAACTTCAAACATTACAAGTACAGCTAGATGTCCTAAAGTAAACAGACGGAATAGCTGAGCTGTATCATTTTCTATTGGTTACCCCCGACCGCTCCCCCGTCACATAATCACAGATATAAGGCCGAAGGCTATCGAGCCAGGAATTGCAATTGCCGATATTTAGACTTCGTTTGCGTGAATTTCCAGATGGACTGATAATGAGGGCCTATATACCTATATAGGCCCTCATTATCAGTCCATCTGGAAAATAATGCACCTGCATTAGGCTGCGATTCCACCAGAGATGAGCGAAGATACGTAGGGAGAGATGTGTGTGAAACTAATGGTGGCCATACACCATCCTTCCTATCCTCGAATCAGCATGACGCTACCGATTGGATCAGTCAGAACTGACCGTGTCTGGGAGTAGATTAGCATGACAGTTATACTTGACGGCACAATCGAATTTCGATTCTTTTGGCTTGTTCATGGCGATTGGATCATGCCGATTGGACCGTGTATGGCGGTCGGCGATCGTCAGTTCAGTATGGTCAAGATTTTTCAGTGTCTTGCTTCTCAATTAGAGGAATAACTAACGTTAGAAGTTTCATATAAGTTTCTTTATTCATTTGTAAATAATTACTTACAATAATCTTTTGGCGTATTCCTCAATTCTCCGAAACTTGTGTAAGTAAAATGTTTTCTTTCATTAACTACTTATTGCACCACTCTGCTCGTTCTTTTCCCGAGTAAAATGCCCAAAACGGCTAAAACATCGTCGTCTTTCACCGGTGACGCCATGGCTTCAACTGAACGTCGCTGCTCGCTTGCCATTGGACAATTTAAACTGATCGTGTGTGGTGTGTATATAGACGAACTGCAGATTGGATCAAGCTTGCAGCGTCATGTCGCTTTGATGATAGGAAGGATGGTCTGGCCACCATAACCAATCAAATAGCTAGAATAGCTGAAGCTGTGAAAAAGAAGTGGTATTATTGGTTAGTTTCACACACGTCCCTCGCTCGCTACGCATTCTCGCTCATCTCTCTCTGGTGTAAACGCAGTCCTACTTGGAGAAACTTAAAATTCGAATGTTATAGTATTAGATTGATTTCTGACCATAGAAGACTATTTCCAAGTGCATCGTGTTACCCTGTAAACGTCTGTTCAGGCATGAGTGTAATGTAAAAAACGAATGCAATATGGAACTCCGCCCCTAAGGCGACCTTCTGACCGTACTGGCAAGTAATCTCAAAATTATACTGCAAAATTGAGTACAAATGAAGACCATGTTAACGTGGTGTACGAGGGTTATGGAGATCATCTAATTATCAGTCGCTACAAGTAAAATTGGTATTCGACTGCATCTACTTAGACTGGAAGCCGACCCCGAGTCCCGACACAGTCGGGAAAAGGCTCGCGGCAGATGATGATGATGATTAATCTAAGTTAACTTCTATAGGCGCTGTAGTCTATGGCGCAACACACATTAACAATAGATTTTATAAAATAACAGTATTTCTACTGGGTCCTGGGACGACTTGAAGATTTTTAAATAGGACGCAATGAACACCAGTCCTGTCAAAATGTGAGTTCTTGTGGTTGTGACTTTCAGTGCACAAGACTTGCTAAGCAACAGGCGTCCCACAAAATGATAGAACGTACTACTCGTAACTCGGATGTTTACAAATCCCTCCGTAGTCCGTATTGAAGGACATCTAGCTAGCGGGACCGCGCAGATCGATCGGAGAGGTTAAGGTCATATCAACGTTGCATTGGTGCCGCCCGCTCTATACCTACATCTAGGATATCTCTGCGATGTTATTGAGCTACAAGAATATTTTGGCGTTCGTATTTTGAATGAAGTGCAGAAAAATGGCGTTGTTAGTTCCGATTTTCGACTCTCGCGATAATAGATCTTTGTACACTTGTGCTATCATCTGTCATGTAGGTCCGAAAAACTGATGGAAATTGTAGAGAGCAAAAATTAAACAATAACGATTCGTTTTTACGCCCACAATGTTTTGTAATTACATTAATGAAATGTATTTTAAGTATGCCAAAAACCGATCATTGATGAAACGTTGACAACAATCTTAATTGACTGTCAAATGACGCCATAAATCCAGAGTTAACGCCCTAATGAGGCCTCTTAAAACAATATAGTGGACATATTCAAGTATGTACTTAACTGAAGATTAGCTAATGATTATTGTACTGAATCACATTTTGTTTATTTACTAGTAGCTTGAGAGCACGACTGACCCCGCCCGCGCGCCCTCTATCTGCTAGGCCACAGAATCTGGCTGGGCTGGAACAGACTGGAAGCGAAGGACCAGGTGTTGTGGCGCAGCTTTGGCCTTTTTCCAGCAATGGACTGCAATAGACTGAATGATGGATTGAAGTTCCGAGATGTCATGATAAGGCAAAAGAGCGGTCGGAAACAAATTGTGTGTAGGTTAGGTTAAGTTCAAGGGCAATCGGAAACACTCAGCCAATATAGGTACTCGTTTAATCAAACAAATTGATGTATTGCTCAGATTTCTTTAGTCTCAATAGTTCTTTTGAAGAGTCCTTCAGAGTCTAAAGGGCGGGCAAATAAATAAGATATTTGGAGGCCACGTCTTACGGCGTAATACATTTGTGATAAAAAGCGTTGAACTCGTTTTATAACACTTTTTACAATTATCACGACATTAACATGTTTTCCTTAACGTCTAATCAAATTAATGCGTCGTGATTAGCCCAAAATAAACAGTTGGAAGATGTACCGGTAGGAAGAGCGCACGGCACAACTTGCGCTCGTGTAATCCACGTCACCAAAGCGGTTTATAGCAGTGTAGACACGGTTTTACAATTACATCAGGCTATAGTACAATCACTCGTGATAACTGGGCCATCCCACGAATCCTGATAACGCACTGCATAAATACGGGAGCGGCGGCCATTTTTTATCAGTTTGCCGCCATCGCGCGTCTGTGACAGTTCGAATTTTCGTTCGGAAATCAAAGTTTTTGCCGACGGTTGCTCTTGCAACGTGTTCGCTCTTTGAGTTTTGTTGTTTCGTTGTTTTAGCAACAACCCTGAGGTTGTTGCTTTAAAGTGGAAAGAAAGCTTTGAGAATTACGCTATTAAAGGTAAGTTTTGCGTTATTTTGGTATCATTATTTAAAACTATTTTAATTTAAGTACCAATTACCTAGAAATATAATTTTTCCTAATTTATATTAAACGCTCAATGAAATAATGTTTTTTGAAATCTTTTAGGTTCTTCATTTATTGAATTTCATTCTTGTACTTACGTTAATCGACCAGTATTAATTTTAAATACAATATTAATAAATATTGCAGAATTGAATGGGCTGTTGCTAACTGGATAAACGATTCCGGCGGCTAGCTCCTAATTAAATTTTATCAGCATGTAGATTTAACAATATTTTGTATTTGCGTATTGTATTTTGCGTTGTTTCATGAATTCATAAAAGCTAATTTGTCAATTCAACTAATTTAGCTAATTTGTAATTTCAACTTAACACGAAACTTTAGCTAATCTAGTTGATTTAAATCCGGTTGCTAGAAAAATATTCCGACATTTATTTTAGGACAAGAATTAGTCAGATTTGAGTTGAGCATGCAAGCTTTGGTTAGTTTCTTCACTTTTCCTTAGTCTGCCATGTGTTCCATTGCTGTGCAAAGGCCTCCCCTTTCTCCGTCAGCAGGGGCGGATTACCCTATAGGCCGAGTAGGCCCGGGCTTAGGGCGGCAAATTTTGTTCGTCTTTTTTTGTTTTTTTAGCAGGCGCCCACGCGCCTACGTGTAAAAACTAAAAAAAATGTCGCAAAAAATTATTACTAATTAAATAATTTAACGCGATTATTAGAAGAGTTGCTCATCCAACTGAATCTTTTCTTAGAAGGTTAATTTAATTTCTATAGTTTATTTAATTTTTCATGCTTTACAGCACGTAGGGGGCGGCAATCTTTCGCAGGCCTAGGGCAACCAAAGTATCAAATCCGCCCCTGTCTGTCAGTATAATAGTCAAAATAATTTTCAAGTAAAAACAAACCTAATAAATCATAACCGTCAAACATTCCAAAACCGAAATTGTCACAGCATCAGGTCATGTCGGGGAAAATTTATTCAGCACACGAACATACAACGCGTGTAATGGAATTATCTTTTTCCACATAACATTGACCTTGCGCACGCGCTGATTCAACATGGCGCCGCGTGACGTCACGAAGCGACTGATGTGCCTGTCACGGAGCGACTCCTAGGAAAACTGTTCCATGACTATATTTTAGTTACTAATTTATTAACTTTTTGATGATTGGTTTGAACTTCCCTGGAACATACAACATAAAATATAGTAAGTTCGAGTCTCATTCCGTACGATACGAAGCGTATGTTTTTTTTTTTGCGATAAATGAGGCCCAGTGAGCCCAATAGAGTTTAAAAAAATAGGTTTTTGTTAAAATTGACCATTTTCTAGTCTCTTAATAATGTCTAGTTACACTGTAAAATTCATTCATGGGTTTAATATACTACCTACATCTAAAAGGGTAAAAAAAAACTATTTAGCAAAAAAAAAAAACACTGAAATAGTTAAATAACGTAACTTTCGGAAGTTGGTGGCAAAAAAGTCGATGAAACAAAGTTATTTTAGGCTTTTTTAGTATTTATTTGGAAGTCGGTTTTCTTTTCTTATTCGGCCATCTCTCTTATCATGCTCGTGTCAGCCAATTGTAAAAGAAACAGATTCAATTGGTACCACTTATTATTGTTACCATGTATGATTTCGGATGTAAATTCAATTTGAACACGAGTTTACGAGTAATTGTCGTTAGCACCAGTGCAAAACAATCAAAAGTAATGTTAGCATAAAAGTGTTAACTGTAGCTGTCATAAAACTGTATTTTTACTAACCATTTTTCTGTAAATTATGATAAGAGCAATCGAGATATCATCTGCCTGGCTTTTTCACAACTATGTTGGAGTTGGCTTCCAATCTAACCGGATGCAGCTGAATACCAGTATTTTACATGGAACGACTGTCCGACTAAAAAGAAAGAATGAAAACAGAAAACGGGATATCATAATTTTCCTACCCTTGTCCCATGTCAGAAGTCACGACATCATTTACTCTTTCATAATTATTATTCTTCAAACAATCCATCTAAACGGGATAGTAGAGTAGATGTTAAATGTTTTAATGGTTAATTTTACGGACGTCACGCGGTTTCACCCGCGGTTTATTTCTCGTTCCCGTGGAAGTATGGGAATAAAATATAAGCCTATAATAGCCTATGTTACTCGCTGATAATGTACCTAGCTATCCATTGCTGAAAGATTTTTTCAAATCGGTCCAGATTTTTTTTAAGTTTATTCGTTACATACAAAATACAAATCTTACCTCTTTATAATATTACAATAGATAACGAAATCTCAGCGCCGGCTAAAGCTAGACGACCAACACTCTCTTTTCATTACTTGTTGGACGTAATGCCATTACCGCGCCTTGCTAGGTGTCCCCTGCTCAACTCCATCTGTAAAATCATTGTAATTTTTCAATATTTTACTGGTTTGCCTGACTATACAGAATGGGCACGCGACAAGCACATGCGTACTGAACCCAGTAAATATGTACTTAATTTATCAACGGACTTTGATGTTGAATCAATTTATTTAATTTATGAACGGAAACATTAACGTGAAGAAGAATTTGGGAAGCAAATACTTGAATTGTTACTGCTTGTCATTTGTTTCGCGAATCGACGTAGAGGGAATGATTCCTTTTATAGTCTGCCTCATTGGTCCATACCATACATCCAGCGGTAGCGAAAACCTCTGCTAAACATGAGGTTTCTATTCGATTCCCGGTTTGGGTTGAAGTGTTCGGTTTTTCTACCAGGAATTTCCCAATATCAGCCCTTTCTTTTTTTTCGGATGCGAAATCATCAAATGACTTCTCCCACTCTGAGCGGAGCGGGAGGGAGTGTCAGACTTTTACCACATTTACTGACTAAAACCCATCCATGTTCCTTCCTCGCCCTTTACGTTCCGGAGCCACGGTATCTCTTTCGAACAGTCCCGCAGCCCAATACCAGCCCTGGGTCTGTTTTTTTTGCCTGATTTTCTTCTATTCATCTATTATATCTATATACAGATCTATTACTTCTTATTGGTTTTCTTTCTTTCTTAACCTTTTATCACCAGAGGTTAACGCACGCGCGTGCCTTTCACGCCAAACTACAATTTCTATTTTTGACACATATTTGTGTCGTTTGACGTAAAGGGGACGCGCTTGCTTGTCACGTATATGTGACTATGGCGGTCAAAAGGTTTATCGTGTGATTAGTGCATATTGTGGTGTCAGAGTCTACCCCGCCCATGGGCCCCTGACTTGGTTGGTTTCCTCACGGTACTTACCTTCACCGAAGCAAGTGATACTTATACAATACGGTTTGGGTTCGAATCGATTTATTGCATTAATTGTCAACCATTACATGGGAATAAAAAACCCACTAGCGAAATGTGGGTGACCTACCTATACCTAATAATGTGTAGTAGATACCACTCGTTATAAAGAGAAGATGCCATATTTAACTGCCCACCCCTTTGTGGAGAGCAGGTGTGATGTTATAATGTTTAAATAAAATAAAAAAAAAATGTGCCAATAAATGCTTTTTCTTTCTTTCTTTCTTTTATTTCATCTATAGAAGTTGTTTCATGTTTGCTAAAGTTTCATGAACTAAATTCGGCTTCGGCGCGCACTAAGTATAGCATTTCCGGTATAGCTGTGATACGTACCTAATAATTACGCAATATTTATGTATTATTGGGTAATAACTTATCAATAAAATTATTAATATTTTATTGATTAGTAGTAAGTATTATTATCTATCATTGATATCTTTAAAAGATTGAAATATTTTATTTCATCACGCCGCCCGCCGCCATCGCATCGTCTGGGTTTTTATCAATCTTAAAGATAAATTGTAATAATAATCTAAAAAAAAAAAACTAAATTGTGACGAAAATAGAATTTGAAGATTATGTGTTCGTTTTCGCAAACATTATGCGACACCTAAACGAATGCCTAAATGAAGACTATTGTTTTTTAACGTCGAGAGTTGAAAGTCCCAACAGTGCAAAATATTAACACATGAAGGTGAAAGCGTCAGCAGGATAGCCCGCGAAATTCAAATTTTCTTACGTTTTTTTGCATATTTCGTGCCAGTGCTAGGTTGTATGTTGATTAAAATATTGTTCGCGACTGTAAGACGTATTTAGTTACAGAATTATAATCATCAAAATCATCAATACAACCCTCCAAGTCCATAAAGGTCTATAAACGATTTTGACCTTGAAAAACAGTTCCTAGACCTTTTCGATCTTGGAGGGTTGTATACCCATGAGCATCAGCCTTAATGAAAAATATTGATTCCCTCGTTGGTCTAGTAATCGCCAGCGCGGCTGTTGAGTTTGAGGTCCTGTGTTTGATTCCCAGGTCAGGCAGTGTTATTGGGTTTACCATGAGGAATTTCTCAGTAGCAGCCACGGAGTTTAGATTTGTGCCCCGTTGATGTCAATAGGCTCGCCCCTAATGACATGGACCTTAAACATAACTGGCGAAATGTGGGTGTACTATTAGGAGGTTTCGAGTTGTATGAACCCCTCGCCACTGGTATCAGTCAGGGTTCATACAACTCGATACCTACCGGCTTCCCTTCGGAACAACTACTGTACTGGAGTCTACTATTACCAAAAGTAAAACAATGTAGGTAATTCAGTTAGGATGTGATTGCCCAAACATGACTAAAACTACAAATGTTTCGATGTTTTGTTTTTTTTTTTCTCGGATGGGAAATCATCAAATGACTTCTCCCACTCTGGGCGGAGCGGGAGAGAGTGTCAGACTTTTACTGACTAAAACTCATCCATGTTCCTTCCTCGCCCTTTACGTTCCGGGGCCGCGGTATCTCTTTCGAACAGTCACAAAAATTTACCCTTCGCTACAGTTAGGTACGCCTCTGTTTAACGCCTCAGAGATTACACGCGTAATGCTAATGTAATTTAGGTGCCACTATGGGAAAACGGGTAGTACCTTATCGTTTTGTAAGCCTGTTAGTAAGTCGACGATTAGATTGATAAATCGATTGATAATTTTACGATAATTCTACTACTAACATTATCACGTTTAACACTTTTTTGATCATGACTTTGATTGTCTGGAGGAGTGCCCTAATTATTATATAAGTCGATATCAATTAACATCACATACTTAGTCATTATCATTCGTCTAAAGTCCTTAAATCAGTTAAAATGTTGATTAGTTCTGACTTAAGGTGGAAACTGCGGTAGCTCGAGAAACTCAAAATTTTCTTTCCTTTTTTTTTTCAATGTGTCAGGTGTCTATTTATGTAGAACATGATTCGTCATCGTAGCAATGAATTTACAGAGGGATAATCATTAAAATTATCAATACAACCCTCTAAATTCATAATGACTTTTTCATGAAATAGTCATTCACTTAACTCAACTTATCATGAACTAGCTGATGCCCCCGGCTTCATCTGCGAACAAATTTTTGGAAACAGCATGAAAATCGGTGCAGTTGTTTTTGAGTTTATTGCGAACAGACAGAAAGACGCGGCGGAGGACTTTGTTTTACAATATGTAAGGAAATATCAAACTACAATAGGTAAAGAGCTTGTAAGTTTGGATGTAGTAACTAATCACCGAAACTACTCAACCGATTTCCACAATTATTTCAATAAGGGAAAACTAGGGAATTACCCCACAAGATATGTTACTTTGACGCGAATGAAGTTGCGTGCAGAAGCTAGCAAACCCAATCAAATATACATTCAAATGTTCCGTTCAACCTAGGTATTATTGCACATTAATGTGTCACACAACTATCGTCATGAAATTACATGTTTCCTATACCGTTTACTATGCATTAAAGATGGTCAGTGAGGATAGGGTTGTCTACTGTTTCGATTTAGAAACTTTTCTTCTGTGATCTGACCCTATATTCACAAAGCTTCGATTCGGAAACTTGTATGTCTATCTCGCTCGTTTTCGTTATACCAAAAAAAGGATAGACATACGACTTGTCGATTCGAAATTCATTCCGAGCGTTTGTGAAAACGGGGTCTGATTTTTTTGAATAATATGTCGTCAATATTCTTGTCTAGATTTGGAAAAAAGATATTTTAAAAATAGAGGATATAATTTTTTTGTTGCTGTAGGTGGTTATTAAACTTCTGAACGCCATTGTCACATATACGCGACAAGCAAGCGCGTACCCTGTACGCCAAACGTCACAAATGTGACAAAATGGTAGGAGAAATTGTGGCTTGACGTAGAGGGCACGCGCGTGCGTTTACGGCTCTGGCATTCAAAAGGTTAAATAAAATTATCAATAAATAAAAAAAAAAAATTAAGTAAGTACGTGTAGCCTTCTGAATCATCCACTCGGCAAGAGATCCAAGCGCAGATCTAGCTTTGTGGACACGATGGGCTTGCCCACAATCCTAATTGAGGTCGGTAGTCTGATGTTCTACCTACACAAGGCCATCATAAAATGAAAAAAAGTACTTCTTGTAAAATTCATCATTACACTATTACCACTCAACGAAGATTTTTCTCGTTTTTTTTTATTCGACGTCATACCTGCAGATGTCAAATACTCCAGTTTCAGCATAGACTATGATTCAGTTCAGTGCGTTTTTAAACAAATAATAAAATAAAAACTGTTAGTTGACAACCCTACCCTTGCCTACTGGGGTAGCCGTTGTCGCTTTTCCATAATTACATGGTACTACCGATTCGGTCCTCCAATTTTCAACCTTATAACTCAGGACTTGCGGTTGAAAAATGACCGTCAGTGAACTCTCTAGTCCATTATTACAGCCGTCATTATTTATAATACAAAGTCTGAAAACTTTTACCGTTTACAAAGGAAGCCTATGAAACGATTCAAGTTTAAAAATACAACACGTTTTTCCAAAAAGAGTTAAAAAAAAATTAAACTCTGCCCTTTGTTACATGACTATACTGACTCATTTTGGATTTGGCTTCCCGAATTAAGCTATACTATTTTTAAACAAGGTACCTAAGTTTAACCTAAGTTTTTTAAAAAAGGCTTCTATTTGTGGGCAGTCGTGTAAAAATAAATTGGGACCGGTCGAATTGATCGCTATAAAACAAATAAAGTACTCGTATGATATAATCGACGATTTCTCAGAGATGGGATGAGTTATTAATAACCGGTGAAAATTTTCTGTGTGGTTCAGAATAATCTACACTAATATTATAAGAGGAAAACTTTGTTTGTTTGGTTGTAATAAATGGGCTTAAAAACTACTGGACCGTTTTTAAAAATTCTATCGTTCTAAAAATCTATTGCGTAGTTTAAAAGATAAAGTGCAAACAGCGGGAGCGTCTGTGTTTTAAATACTATGTAAAGATTTACGATGTACTTCCATTTCGTTTATGTCATCACGCATAATTTTAACTCTATCGATAACTGTCGTCAGCCAACTTATCTTTTCATCATATCAGTATTCGAAAATTCGTACCAAGTGACTTAGTTCAAGGATCATCTTCGATACAAGAGTGTGTGATATAAAAAAAGTGTTTCTTTTATAAAAAAGGTGTTGATTTTAATATTAAGCGCTGATAAGAAAATAATAATGTTCACATTTCCATATAGCGCTGATTGTAAATGTTTTATCGACTAGTTTACGTAATCGGTCAGCGGGTCGCTTTGTGAGGTAGTAAAATAGTTTTTTTTATGTCTTTATCTTTATATTATTGTTAGGATTATAGATTTTGTTTGTGGAATAACTATAAGCTGCCTATGATTATACCTGCTTATCAAATTTATTGCGCCGTCTATGAGTTAAGTCTCCGTATCAGAATTTTCTTGTACGCGTTTTCATGCAATTGTGGTTTGGTTCATCGATAGTAATAGCTCATTGGGCAAACATAGTTTTGTCCTACATATACTTACTATCAATCTTCGCCATTAAGCTGGATATCCGGCTACTGCCATGAAAGTCAGATTTAAATCTGCTGTCAAAAATCATGATAACATTTAAAAAAGTAGAAGCACGAATTCTGAGTACTTCTGAGTCTTGTGCCTGCAGATTTATTCGAATACCATTCTAGAATTTGGCATAGCATGAAGATGCGCGGAAGTCTGAAAACTTATAGTCTGCTTTGACGCAGAATGTGCACTTCGCAAAATGTGCACTTGACGTGACGCAGAATGTACACTTCGTAAAATGTGCACTTGACGCAAAATATGCACTCCGCAATTTGTGCACTACTCAAAATGAGTGTGAATTTTATAAACCGTTTGCTTACTATGCATATATTTTTGCACGAACAAAGGAAAACAAAGCGCAAATTCTGCGTCAAACCCAACCAGCCTTGCCAAAGAGTGTTGGTTTTCCTTGTAAAACTTTTAACACAGGGTGAAAAATTGGGTCTTCTGGCTATCTATGATAGAAGATCTTGTTTTTTACTCCTAAAACGTTCATTCATTTTCTAACGATTCTCTTTTCATTTGTTGCAGGGAGCACCGGGCGAGTCCGGCGCGTCTACAAGTGCCGGGCGTGTGCGGCTAAGCAGGCCGCAGCAGGCCGCGCGCCCGCGCCCCGCGCCGCTCTGTTGGCGCCGCGCCCTCAACGTAGACCCGCCCTGGCTGCGAGCCCGGGCCCGCTGACGCCAGCGAGACATTACGTGAGTCTCTTTAAGCTTATGAGCGCCTGGTATCCTGGTACTCAGATATCCATGCAGTTAATTGATAAATGATTGAAAATATGGGCTAAATTCTGGAATTGTGTAGCCAGAGAGATGTTACGTTAGTCTCTTCAAGCTTATGAGTGCGGCACTGATAAGCTTAAAGAGACTGACGTACGTTTGCCTAGTACGCTAGTACTTAGATACCCGTGCAGTTAATTGATGTGGGACGTGCAAAATTCTACGACTCTTCAAGACAATACATTCGAGTTTCTTCATTTATGAGCGCCTGGTAACACCGTTACAATTCTTGCCGACTCGTTTAAATCGTGAACCCTCCTTTTAGGGCCTCCTGTGCCATATTCGGTCAGGTACCATAGTTACACAGTGAAGACAGGGGTCAGTCGAAACTAAAATCAGACTAGGTTTTCCTGTTTATTAAAATCTGCATCATAAACTCCGAAGCAAATCCTTGAGCAGACTTCGACAAAGCCTAAATAAAGGAGGTTATGATTAAAAGATTGTACGTAAGTTTTTAATAATAAAATAAATAATATGTCCAATTATTCCAGCTGACACTTGTGGACTAGCGCAAGTGGGCCACCACAACCCGGCTCGAACACCTGACACCGACCCTCCCGGCCCGGACAGGCAAGCGCAGCATAGCCGACCCCACGCTCCGGCACTGCCGGGGCTAAGTCGGCTCCAAAGTCAATCTTAAAGTATCCGCACAAGGCTCAAAATCCCAGCCGCAATGAAGGTCGTAGAAGAAGAACAGCTTATCACTGTGATGGACGGGCCGTGGTCGCCCACGGCGCTGATCCGCGAGATCGTGGAGTCGGGCACGCAGGAGGACCCGTTCTACGTGATGGATCTCGGGGAGGTGGTCGCTCGGTACCATCGCTGGAAGGAGCTCATGCCGCGCGTCGAGCCCTTTTATGGTAAGTCTATTAAAATCTTTGATCCTGATTATACAAGGAAGCGAGTCTACCAGCCACAACACTCCCAAAGAAACTAATAACCGATTCGAAAAACAGTTATCATATTTTTTTTGCGCACTTCAAATATAGGGAAATTGCTACCACACACAACTAGTACAATTTTATCCTTATCAGCAATAATTAATTGGGTCAAAAATATAAAATTTCGATAACAGAATAGTGGTTTCCCTCTACATTAAAAAATATTAAGGAAAATTTAAAAAGCATTGCATCGCTGGTGAAAACTGAATCTAAATTAAGTAATTTAGAAGAACTAAAGAACATACACTGACACTAAAAGTGACTGGCTTATACTCGTCAACATTCCCTTATTCTAATTCATTTGGGGTCGGCAGCATGTCCTTCCAACTTTTCTCAATTACTCGTCATCTTAGCAGATACCTGCTTTCTTGCCATATCTGCCTTCACACCGTCCATCCGTCGTTTCTGAGGTCTTCCTCTACTTTTATACCGATCCACATCCATAGGTACTCAAAACTTTCTTCTGGCTTCATTCCTCCGCATCACATGCCCCATACCATGACAAGCAACTACTACACAACTTTTCAGTCAACGGCGTCGTTTTCAGACGTGTTTAATACTGTTTTTTGATATAAAGCTAACATGTTATGTTTTGTGTTTAGCGGTGAAGTGCAACGACGACAAGCTCTTGGTGAGCACGCTGGCGGCGCTGGGCACCGGCTTCGACTGTGCTTCCAAAGTCGAGATCGAGCTCGTCAAATCCATCGGAGTCGCGCCCGAGTGAGTATTCCACTATGTTCTATCATATAAAACAGAAAATTAAAGTTAAAAGTTATACCTGAACTAGAAAGATGACATTGTGTGCCTCACGCCAAATATGCCTAAATTTATAATGATGAGTACAAAAACTCTATAAGAGGTTTTCAGTTAGTAAAAACATGGTGATAAAACCTAGTGCTGATGTCCTATACCTAACCTAGCCAAAAAATCGAAGACATAGACATCTACCAACCTCCACTAGGCGTCTACGCCTGCGTTGTGGGTCTACTCACTCCATATCACAGAAAGCAATCTGATCATCTTATTAAAATGTCGAAAGTAACATTGAACATCCTATTCAATTATCAACTTTCGCCACTAGAGCGAACGTTGCTAATCCCGTGACAATACAAACTGTTGTTGATTAAAGATATTTGCTACAGGCGTATTATTTTCGCGAACCCAGCCAAGATGGCGTCGCATATCCGCTACGCGTCGGCCGTCGGTGTCGACGTCATGACGTTCGACTCTGAGACCGAACTCATGAAGATCAAACAATACATGCCGCACGCACAGTGAGTACTATCCCTTAATAACGCTAGCTCTCATGTCTTTCAAGGCTAAGCGGCGCTTGCCAAGATTTCCTTCGTGCCTGGGAAAGCACGGAGCAGATCCGCAAATGACAGTCGTTACAGGTTGTCAGTGGCCCTGGATTATCTGACAACCAGTCTAACCAAGGGGTATCGTATTGCCGGCAGTAACTGGATTAAACTTAACAGTAGCGAAGGGTAAGTTTTTGTAACAGGTAAGCCGGTCCGGTGCATATTTTTAATAATGTTTGATCGAACCATTTGTAGTTTTAGTCATGTTTGGGCAATCACGTCCTAACTGAATTACCTACATTGTTTTACTTTTGGTAATAGTAGACTCCAGTACAGTGGTTGTTCCGAAGGGAAGCCGGTAGGTTTCGAGTTGTATGAACCCCTCGCCACTGAAACTTAATCTGTCACTTACAGGATATCTTCCGTGATTATCATTAATTTTGAGCTCTCGATCTTTTTTTCCATGGCGCTTGCAACAGCGTCGAAATATTGGGAGCTCTAAATTAATGATAATCACGGTGTAATAAACCGTGAAAGCTTATAACAGTGTCAGTAACTGAGTTGTGGTCAAAAAGGGAGTCGCTCCGTGTAAAATACTGGTATTCAGCTGCATCCTTAGACTGGAAGCCGACCCCAACATAGTTGGGAAAAGGATGGCCAGATGATGATGAGTTGTTTGGTCGTACCTTCATTGATCCACCCGCCTGAATCATCTTCGTACCCAAGTGTGTAATTTTTTACTCAAAAAGTGCTGAATATCAGCCTAGTTTGTTTTAATGTGTTTAGGTTTTGATTATGCTGTTTGCATTACCAGGCTGGTGATCCGTATCCGTTGCGACGCTGCGTCGGCGCAGTGTCCGCTGGGTATCAAGTTCGGTTGCGACCCCGTCACCGAGGCGCCGCGCCTACTCAAGCTGGCTGCCGTGGTCGGACTTGACGTAAGTAAAACTTACAACGGACTTCATTCTACAATTTTGTTTCGAAGAGTGACGCAGAATGTGCACTTCGCAAAATGTGCACTTGACGCATAATGTGCACTTCGCAAAATGTACACTTGACGCAAAATGTGCACTTGACCTATAATGTGCACTTCGCAAAATGAGCAATACTCAAAATGAGCATTTCTCAAAATAAGCAATACTTCTAAATGAGTGTGTTTTAACGGAGAAACTACTGTTCTCGTGCTAAAAATCGTGCAAAATGTAAAAAAAATATAGTAAGCCGTTTTAAGTTATTTTGACCGATTGTGATAAAATTCACACTCATTTTGATAAGTGTACAGCTTGCGAAGTGCACATTTTGGGTCAAGTGCACATTATGCCTGAAGTCGGTAACTTATTTTTTTCTCATAGAGATGAAAGAGGAACAAACATTCATTTATATCCGCACAAACTTGCGCATTTAGTAAGATGATTTAAGATATATTTAAAGTCTTTTAGATTTATGTATGCCCATCTGGCCAAGACCCTTTGCACCGTTTTCATGTTAATATATGGTTCCTGTTCTTCTCTAGGTGATCGGCGTCTCATTCCACGTGGGCAGCGGCGCTATGGAGACGGAAGTGTACGCGCGCGCCATCGCGCTGTCCCGTGCGCTGTTCCACGTGGCGCACAACGTGGGACACAAGCGCATGCGTCTGCTGGACGTAGGGGGAGGCTTCCCGGGGGGCTCGCACTCCTCCATCTGCGAGGTACCACTTCACTAGCGTACAACTACAAATAAAACATTACGGAAAATAAACATTCCACCCATGGGCGAAGGTGAAGCAACCTCGCCCCTTATTTTATTATAAACTAGCTGTACCCCCGGCATGCGTTGTAATGCATTTTTGTCTACCTGCATATCTACTACCTACTTACCTACTATTACCTACTACTACCCCTACTGCTACCCACCTACTACTACCTATCTACTACTACTACCTACCTACTATTACCTACCTACTTCTACCTACCCAGTGTTACTCACCTACTACTACCTACCTACTGTCCACCTACCTACCTACCTACCTACCTACCTACCTACTTCTCACCGTTTAAACCTTCCCTGGACTTTCACAAATAACTCAAAACCAAAATGAGCCAAATCGGTCCAGCCGATCTTGAGTTTTAGCGAGACTAACGAACAGCAATTGATTTTTTAAAAATTATATAGATAAATAATTTAGTTGTTGTGGACAGGTGGCCGAGGTGATCAACTCGTCCCTGGAGGAGCACTTCCCGGAGCGGTCGGTGCGCGTCATAGCGGAGCCCGGCCGGTACTTCGCCGCCGCCGCCTACACCCTCGCCGCCATGGTGCACGCCAAGCGAGAGGTACTGTCTATCTGTTCCTCGACCAAGCAAAAAAAGAGAATAAAAAGCAAAAAACTACCGTTGTTGTAGAAAATGTGAATGAGTATAAGAAAACGGTTTCTTTGGGAAAGTTGTGTGTTATTATGAGTACGATCACGTGTTTAAGTATCGGTCACCCTTTAAAGTCGGTATAGTTATTCTCTAAATGCTAATCCCCATCTCGTCTGCTAGGTGGCGTCTAAGGAGTTCGATGAGAACGCGGAGACGCACACGATGTACTTCATCAACGATGGCGTTTACGGCTCCTTCAACTGCGTACTGTACGACCATCAGCAAGTCGTCGCCGAGCCGCTCAACGTAAGTATTTACCTCTCTTATGTGAGAACGGATCCTTCAACCGTCAACCAAGCATTCTGTATATCAAACTAAGTAACTACGCAAAAAACAATTGCCGGGAACCTATATTTTTTTTTGGGTTGGAAAATCATTATATCTGGTAGAACTCAGTGTAACGCACTCAAAATATTGTGCTGATGGATGGATTGAATAGCTTCGTCCCAATATCTTCGTAACTAGGTTTCCAGGTATGGTGTAGAGCAAAAAAGTGATCGCAATGACGGGGAGAATAAGTGCCTTTCGGCTTTGTAAAGATGTGTTTTACACCCTTTATAAATATCCATGCTCATCACTCACACAATCATTTGCTCCTACCGGGATTCGATTCCGGGATCCTAAGAACGTAAGCCAGCCTCACTACCACAGCGCCATTCGAGTCGTCGATTACAGACCTGCAGTGCAAGTACGTAGGATTCGATCGGACTCGATTATACAAATTTGACAGTTATAACTACATAGTGTAAAACAAAGTCCCCCGCCGCGTCTGTCGACTACGCATCGGATTTTGATGCGGGTTTTTTTGATAGATAGAGTGATTCAAGAGGAAGGTTTTAGTATATAATATAATTTTTACGCGGATGAAGCCGCGGGCATTAGCTAGTTCTTGATAAAATGAGTTTTTGTCAAATACTCATTTTATCGAGAATAACTGTCAAATTTATCTAATCGAGTCCTATCGAATCCTACGTACTTGCACTGCTGATGTGCCAATGAAACCTCGTATAGTAATGTAGGTTGTTCCCTTCCCCAGGACAACGGGTCTTGTTCGTCGGAGTGCTCGGTGTGGGGCCCGACGTGCGACGGACTGGACTGTGTACTACCTCGCACTCGCCTGCCCGCGCTGGGTGTGGGCGACTGGCTCGTGTTCCGCGACATGGGCGCCTACACTCTGCCCGTAGCCTCGCCCTTCAACGGCTTCCCCGTGCCCACTGTTCGCCCTGTGGTGGATGCCAGACTGGCGTGAGTATTCCGTTATTATTATTGCCTTTATTCATTTTTTTTAACACATCCTTTACATTTTTAAATTTTTTTTTTTTTTAAATAAGTATATCAAAATATTAAAAAAAAATATATCTATGCCTTCTAATTCCCAAAAAAATACATTTCAAAATTCATTACATAATTTAAAATCCTTTTATAATTTTCTTTTGATTCTTAAAACTAATAAATTAATTCATAATAATTGAGCATGAATTTTAACAATAATTAAATTAATTAAAAAAAAATATGACATTAAAATAAAAATGAAAAATTTCTACATAATCATTTGTTCAATTACTATAATCACGCCAGACTGGCGTAATAAATAAACCTTTCATCTTTTGATAAAAGTTTTCTTATACAAAAAATATTGGTACAACAATGAAAATATTTTCTTTCTAATATTATCTTTGTGCTCTTCTATCGTTAATGTAATGTCCTATTAAGTATTTTGTGTGGACATTTAATGCACTCAAAGCCAAAACAGCTCAAGTATAACGACCCTAAAAAAAATATTCCCTCTATTACAGTTGCATACTCAAGGAGCTTCGTCCGCTGAGCGCGTCGCAGTTCTCAGCGGGCCGCACGGGGGCCCCGGGCCCCTCGCTGGGCCCCGCGCCGGGCCCCGAGCCGACCCCGCCCGCCCCCCCCACCTCGCACGCCGTGTTCGTGGAGTGCGCACTCAAGTGACGCGAGGACTCGCGAGACAAGCTTCACACACACCTGCAGACTGTAAACTCGCACACGTACACCCTCACTCTTGTCAGGTAGCAGATAATGTACAGGACAAGGATCTTTTGGCGCACTAAGGCCGCCATCTTCTTTTGATAGAGCGGTTTCAGACTAACGTATTTTGTAGCGCGTATAAGCTCGTACCGACTTACGCGCGTACACGCGCTTATGCACTTGATTAATATGACGGCTGTCAACAAAAGTGACGGCGTATCTGGCGAATCGCGCTTGTACGATCTTATACGCGCGTCAACGCTCATGCGAATTTCACGCGGTAAAAGACGTGCGTATACCGTTTACACACGACTTATATGCGAATCTGGAACAGCCCATAATACGCTCTGTCATCCAAGCGCCAATAGATCCTTGCAGCACTGTAATATTAGGAAACAGTGACACATCTACCGAATGTAATGGCGTAAAGCCGAATTCATGTTGTTTTCCGATTTAACTCAGTGTTATCCAATAAAAAGTTGTTATTGACCGAAAAATACATGTTTAGGTTCTTTTGATTGGCCAATCCAGTATGACGTCACGATAATAATGTCAGCATATCATGAATCTGGCTAAATCATAGTGATCTTTATCGACGTTAATATAAGGTCGCTATTAGTTTCTTTCACCTCGTAATTCCGTAGATGTGTCGCTACAATCAAAAGCATATTTTTGCTGACATAAATGACATTGTTGTAAAGTCGGTCTCACACTTACCCAATCATTTGTCAGATAGCAAATAATGTTAGGAAATTATAGTTTTTTTTTATTGATTTGTCAAGCAGTATTTGTGTTTAAATTGCTTGTTTTGTTAATGCTGTCATGAAATTGATTTTTAAGCAAATTGAGACATTATTTAATTTGCCGATTACGTACTATTAAATTGGTGATCAACTTGCTTAGCGATTAATTCCTCAGACTGTACATAGCTCAATATTCACGGCCTCATTACGATATTACAGTACAAATCGAATCGGAGGTTCTACCGAAAAAGTTATACCGGAAAGCGAATGTACTTACTGGTAGTAATAAAATATCAATTCTATGTCTCTTTGATATGGTTTATAATTCTTTAACTAAAATCGGTATAGTATATATTTTGGCACCGATAGGACCTTTTTTTCATTGTTGTACTGTACTTAAAATTAAAAAAAAAACCACTTGAATTGAACTTAAATTTCTTGATGTGTGTGATAGCATTTTGTCTCTAAAATGAGAATAGTAAACGTAGAAAAACTTTGCATTTCAGTAAATATTATATTTATAATCTCCCAAAAAAATAAAAAAAATTGAGTTCATTTTTTTTTGTGAAAAAAAAAATTGTATAAATTGTTGCTGTATTTAGACGTTTCGTGTAGCAACGTGATCGTTATAAAATATTTATATTATTTTAAATTTAATGTGGTATCGCTTTTAATGCGAAATTGTTACGTCTTTTATTATTGTTTTTTGCTTACTAACATTGAATTAATTTGCGCAAAACTGCCCTAAGGCACCGTCCCTCCGTCTGCTATCAGAGGTACACTTCAAGCAATCCGAAACTGTCAATTTTTCCCAATCAACTTTTTGAACCTAATGTCTTAGCGTTAAAGTTGAAAATCAATTAAAGGATTTTGGCAGGTGTAGTAGTTTGATGTGCTGCCGTTGTTACCTTTACTGACGCCACCTTCTATCTCTTGTACGTTTTTAAGAAAATAATACTGGGTTAACCAAATAGTGACGTCCTAAAAATACTAAGTATATTTAAGTTACGTTACGTTACGTAAATAAAATACGTAACGTAACGTAAATTAAATATAGTTTTTTTACGTTCTTAGGGTCCTGACTTCGAATCCCGGTATTATTATTTTACACGGTTTTTTTTTCAAATTTTTAAGTTTTATTAGAGGCATTTTATAATCTCATTAGCATTAAAGTAACAAAAAACTGCGTATGTGTAAATATATATTTTGTTCTCTTTCCTTCTGTGGTTCCCATACTATTATAACTCGAAAACAATCAAGAATCGTGCAAGATACATGATATTTTCGGATACCCCTGGGCATGAAAATGAATTTTTATGACGTCACTACTTAGACCTGTATAGTCGACGTCATTATTTATACCATCCTGTATAAATACACGACGTCACTTTTTGGACCATTCTGTATAGTCCATTGCTATAATAGGCTCTTCCTTGTCGGCCATGGGATGGGTCCTAAATGTATATAAAATTCACGGTGTTTTCTTTTGCATATTTTATTAAACGTAAAGTATTCACTATAAATGTATTTCGATGTGTCGGTTACCCGCATGTATAATGTGATTTATGAATTTTTCAAAGTTAAATGTTTCATCTCATAGGATGGTTTCGCAAAAACATTTGTGGCAATCTTGCTTTTTAAATAAACATTTGTGGAATGTGAGCTGTTGTTTCTTTTTTTCTTTTGTTCAGAATGGATCGTCACTACATACTATAAAACAAAGTCCTCCGCCGCGTTTGATTATCCGTTTGCGATAAATTCAAAAACTGCTGAACGGATTTTGATGCGGTTTTCACCAATTAGATAGAGTGATTCATAAGGAAGGGAGGTATACAGGGTGTAAACAACCTCATCACGAAGCCGTCAAACAAGCGTTGTGTAGATCAAACTAAGTAACTTTACGTAAAATTGCTGGGAAACAACTTGGGGTAAAAAATCACGATTTGTGGTATAACTCGATGTAACGCACTCAAAACATTGTGCTGATGGATGGATTGAATAGTACGGGGTTCGTGGAGGTTGTTGTAAGTTTTTTACTTTATAGAAAGTAAAAAACTTACAACAAAAACTTGTAAAAAAAAAAAAAACTTGTCAAAAAGTTGCAACTTTGACCCCCAACAATATCTCCGTAACTAGAAGGTTCCCAGGTATAGTGTAGAACAAAAAAATGATCGCAATGACGGGGAGAACAAGTGCCTTTCGACTTCGTGAAGAGGTGTTTTACACCCTATATATTTTATGTCACCGTAAAATTGTCAAACACGTTATATTACAATATAACGTGTTTCTCTCCAGCGATATTGTAAACTCGAAATATTGTCAACTGAACATACGGAAGTATCTCTGCCCCCATAATCGGGACTTGGGGCACCCCCCCGTTAGGTTAGTTTAGTTTAGTTTATTTATTAATAATTATCAGGAATTACAGGTCAGTTTTATAAAAAGTAAAAAACACAAATCATAATCACAATCCGACACATAAGTAGACTGATTAAAAAATAGATAGATAGTTATGTTCCTTTAATATAGCACTGTCTTATAACCTGTTTTATATTTTCATAAAGTTATTGTGTTGTTTAATCGGTAGTAATTAATTTATCTCATACCCAGCTCGTAACAGTATTTTATGAAGGACGTTGAACCAGAAGATGATTACCTATTTAACTAGATAATAACAAAAACATTTATTCACCAAAAAGTAATAATTGTGAAATTTTAGGTTAGACACAAACTAAGCGTCGTGAGTCGCTTGTCGGTATCTGTGAAGTGCGAATTTAACAAGGTTGAAATGGTTACTGAGGTATTTAGTTAAAAAAAAACACGGGAGTAGACAAAAGCTCGAAGAAAGACCATGGGCCACATCCCTAACCAGAGCACCAAGGACTTGAAATGATGTCAAAGAATGACCACCTCCTGAAACAAATACAGATGTAGGCTCATTGACTAAAGCTCTTAATGAGTTATATATTTGTTTCTTTGAAACTTATAATTTGTGCTGTTTTTTCTTACTAGGGATACCGTGAAGTAAAATAAATATGGAAAATTTTAATCAGTTTTTATTTATATCCGTAAAATTATAATTAAAACTTAACCTATCGCGTACAATCATCGATATGACAATACCCTCATCACTACTGTGAATAATCAGGTTAAAAATTTAAAATTCTTAAAATAGACTTTATGATTATGACTGTAAAGTCCATTTTAAAAATTAAAAAAATCTTAACATGGTTTATAGGCCCGCTGTTTGCTATAGGTATCTCATATAGAGGTATCGCGTTCTATGTACGATGGCGGTGAAAAGGATGAAAACAACGTTTAGGTATTTGTGCTTGTTACAAAGTTGATACTCATAATGAGAATTACTTCAAGTAGAAACAAGGCATTGTTACTTCTATAGCTTGTGTGAAAGTGATGCTTAACAATTCGTTACGTATTCCTCCAAGAATGTTAGCCTATCATTTTGTTCTTGAGTTCGGTTCTCATTTTCCAGAAGTTTGTCTATTTCGTCCTTATAGTATTTGCATATCAATCCTGAAGGTGGAGTATAGTAGGTTATGCCAGCACCTGAAATGCATAAATCGCAACATATTATAAAACTAAATCCTCCGCCGCGTCTGTCTGTTCGCGATAAACTCAAGAACTGCACCGAATTTCGTGCTGTTTTCACCAATGGATAGAGTGGTTATTGAGGAAGGTTTTAGTATAGGTATAATTTGAACGCGGGCGATCCACGGGCATCAGCTATAATAAGATTGCCGAAGATCTTTAAAATATGACAGTCGGGGCCGACCCGCCGCCCGCCGCGCCGTCTCGAACCAACGAACGGAATTTTGAGTAGGTACACCACATTTTCATACGAAAGTCTGGTTTGTGTCAGGCAACGACTTAAAACGAGCCCATACTATGTATGAAACCGAATTACGGGCCGTTTGGCCTCACCCAGTCACCCTTTATGGTTTGAGGCAAAGTTGCGCCACCTCTTTCTGGGCCGGCCTCGACGGCGCCTGCCGTTTTCAGCACCCATTGCGTGGAGACTTGCCCAACGGTACCACTGCGCACGCGGCTAACGTGAGCAGCCCAATCCTACTTAAGCCTCCTACCAGTTTATATTACCTATTCACTAGCTGACCCACGTAACGTACTTCGTCTGCGTCACATAAAAGAGAAAAAGCCCACAAAAGGAATAAATATTCGCCGTTTTTGCAACAATTTTCATTTATATTTATTAAACGTTTACTTCAGACTTAAAAATTGTTCATAGCATAAAATATACAAAGTAAAATTAAAATAAATGTAAAAATCACAATACAATAACATTGAAATCATAACATTTAAATCAATTATTTATGCTCCGCTCCTTTTGGTTGTAGCGTGATGTTATATATAGCCTATGACCTTCCTCAATAAATGGATTATCCAACACAAAAACCTTTTTTCAATTTCAATCAGTAGTTCCTGAGATTAGCGCGTTCAAACCGCGCGCGTTCGTACCTTCCTCTTGAATCACCCTATCTATTAAATAAACCCGCATCAAAATCCGTTGCGTAGTTTTAAAGATCTAAGCATACATAGGGACAGACAGACGCGGCGGGAGACTTTGTTTTATATTAAGTAGTGATAGTGATAGTTTAGAAAACTTACTTACCTGTATAACCGAAAAAACAGATTACTAATAGTGCTACTAACGTAACGTTTAGCAACTTCATCTTGAAAATAACACGTTTTACAGCAGCTGGTGTCGTGTTCCACCACCCACAATGAACAAGCTAAAGTCAAATCGTTAAGACGTGATAACACAGTCGATTCACCCCTGACCCTCCCTCCTACCAACTTACTCGCATTAGCAGAAATTATACATACATTCCGCATATCTTACGAATTTACTGTTGCTTGCTTATTGTGGTGGACGCCATCATAATCATATACTTAAATCATTTATTTGCTTAGGTTTTGGTACATTTTGGTTCCTTAATTAGGTTCAAGGTCCTAGAAGTGCTGCTAAAAGTAAAAAGTTTTTATTTAATGATGAACTTGAATTTTTAAAGATAAGACATTTTTACAAGTTTGTAAACAGCTTAAGAGCTTTTTAGGGTTAGCGAAATAGCAAAAAACGGAACCCTTATGGATTCTAATGTCTGTCTGTCAGTCTGTCGGCGGTCTGTCTGTCTGTCCGTCCGTATGTCACAGCTACTTTTTTCCGAAACTATAAGAACTATGCTGTTGAAACTTGGTGTATTCTGTGAACCGCATTATGATTTTCACACAAAAGTGAAAAATAATAATAAACTTTGGGGGTTCCCCATACTTAGAACTGAAATCATTTTTTTTTTCAGCAAACCCTGTGTGGGGTATCTATGGATGGGTCTTCAAAAATGAAATTGAGGTTTCTAATATCATTTTTTTGGAAACTGAATAGCATTAACCGCGCCTTTTCTCAATCATGATTCAGTTAGTGCGGTCTACAGATCATGGACTGGTACCCACATAGTGAAGGAATGTATATTTTTTTAAGTGAATACTTCTTTAGGCGCGTTTTATTTTGACAGTCACTTCCAACCTTTTTCCTTATCCAGTACAACGGCTCTTCACCATCAGCATGTTCAGTGTGGGGTCCGACATGTGATGAATAGACTGCGTGCTACCGAAGGCACGCCTACCTGCATTAGCCGTGGGAGACTGGCTCGTGTTCCACGACATGGGCGCCTATGCCGCTACGAATCGGCCTGCGGTTGATGCGAAACTTGCGTGCGTATAACTTTAATGCCCCATTATTAGGTACTAGCTTCTGCCGGCGACTTCGTACGCGGATCCTGTTGCTTTTGCCAGCGACACCGGGTTGGTCAAAATCGAAGATCTGAAACGTCGAATTCTAAGAGCCTGGAGACGGGAAAATAACGGATCTTTCCCACCTGAGCAACACATACCGTTTGGTTCTTTTTGCCATTTAACAGCTTCACAAAAAGTATGATCTTGAACCATACCTCCGGAATATGTGGAGTATTCAATCATAGGAGTATACGTAAATGAACTCCGTTTCTTATCAACGCAAGGAAGGTCGTCATGCCCTGAGAGACACCCGATTCTTCAGATGTTATCGACATTCTGTTCAGAGAATGTTCTTTCTCTCTCACATTCTAACTGATTATGAATATTTTGTTGTGTGCGTGTTTGGGGCAATGTATGATAATCTCGAGCAGCAGTTAGTCGCGCATCACGTTCATCGCTCGTTTCAAAAGACCTGTTAGTAGATGTGCGAATACGCTGAGAACTCAAGCGCAATTCTCCATCCGTGAACGCAGTCAGGCATCTATTCTTCACTGGTCTCTAGAGACCTGGATGTAGATGCGTAAATTCGCTGAGAACGCAGGCGTGCTTCGCGATCGGAAGAGGTTTCCACGGAGCAAGTTGCAGCCTGATGTTCTCGAACAGCATCAAGTCTCTCCTGACGCTCTTCGGTAGATTCTTGGAATCTTATGATCCTTAACCTTTTAGCTCCTTTGGAACATTGGGAAAGGTTTGACCTCTTTCTAGGCATGGTTATAGTTTTGTTGTGAAGATACCTGATCAATTAAAATCTAAGTGCCCTGCGTTACCGGGTAGGCTACCGAGTCACGAAGATAAATGGAAAAGGAAATTAAACACTCAAATAACATAAGCCCGAAGACATATTTATTCGATAAAATGAGTTTTGGTCAGAGAGTCAAAAAGTCCTAAACTGTTACCGCGTTAACCGCGTGGAGGTACTCCCAGTTTTTGTTATTTTATAATTTTATTATACAGTGAAATTAGTGATAGCTTTGCAATAATTTTCACATCAGATGTTTCTGATCTTCGATTTATTATAAGTCAACAGGAAATGCCCATGAGACCGAACAACTTTTGCTAAGACGTCATTCCTATATGTGTTATGGTGTAGCTGGGCTCTTGGAGTTCCACAACAGGTGTCCCAGATCTTCGATTTTTATAAATGAACAGAGAGTGTTTATCAAATTGAACAACTTTTGCTAAGACGTCATTCCTATATGTGGTATGGTGTAGCTGGGCTATTGGAGTTCCACGACAGGTGTCCCAGATCTTCGATTTTTATAAGTCAACAGAGAGTGCTCATCAGATTGAACAACTTTTGCTAAGACGTCATTCCTATATGTGTAATGGTGTAGCTGGGCTATTGGAGTTCCACGACAGGTGTCCCAGATCTTCGATTTTTATAAGTCAACAGAGAGTGCTCATCAGATTGAACAACTTTTGCTAAGACGTCATTCCTATATGTGTTATGGTATAACTGGGCTCTTGGAGTTCCACATCAGGTGTTCCAGATCTTCAAATTTATTCTCTCAGCAGAAAATGCTCATCACGTGAAACAATTTTTGCTATGGTGTCATATTTGTATCTCTTATAGTTTAGCTGGTCTATTGCGGTTCTACATCAGGTGTTCAGGTTTCCAAGATAAATTATAGCCTATATGTTGCCTAGACATAATACCTATACAACAAAAAAAGATTAATTCAAATCCGTCCAGTACTTCCGAAGATTAGCGTGTACAAACAAACAGACAAACAGACAAACAGACAGACTTTTTTTTTTGGATTCGTGCTCTATTACTGTTTCTAAACCCGCTTCAATTATTATTATTATTTAAATATATTCAACGTACAGACACAGCTTTTTTACTCTTTTATTATATGTATAGATTTCTAAAATCAATTACACAATAAATGTGCGCCGATTGTCGTGTTAATTGATTTTAAATATTATTGCAATGAGGACAATGTCGATAATAGTTTGACAGTGAAAAATGCTCCGCTCAATGTGCGCCGGCCCTTAGAATATCATCCAACTATAATGAATACTATTATAATAAAGATTATTTTTCATTACAGTTCTATATTAAAGGAGCTGCACCCTCTGAGGGCATCTCAGTTCGCAGCGAGTCGGAAGGTGTCCTCAAGCCTTAAGGACCCCCCCCCCCCCCATTTCGACACTTATCCCCCTCTCATGCTGTGTTGATGCATTCATGATGAGAAGAAATTTTCGATAACGTACTCGTTCATAAATTGTTTTGACATAAAATTAAAAAGTGTGTTTTTGTTGTAAGTGCCGAATACATGCAACGTGTGACGTTAAATGCGCAAAACCTGAAAATAGTTTGATCAGAATCACGAGCAGAATCAATTGAACCACTTTTTTAATATAGGTCACACTTTTCAAAAAATCTTCATTAAAAATGTTGCCCTGTCTATTTATAAGCCATCACGTGCGCAAACCCGCCATAATAGGTACACAAACATTCACAAATGGTTGTCGTCCAATTTAAATTTTCTCATACGAATAGTTCTTGCCAGTAAAACTAAAACTGCACAAAGCCTTAAAACATTTTAAAATGTTTTTTTCTCTCTCAGAAATAGGTCAATTTTAATAATCATTTGGGGTGTCGGACGTTTCGCGCATTGAACGTTACACGTTGAATATTTTCATAATATGCATTCAGTTAAAATTGTTATTTAAATATTACAACAGACACTTCAATTTTATTTATCTACTAGCTGTACCCGCGCGGTTCACTCGCGCTCAAACTCAAATGGGAATAGTTCTCCCGCTGCCATGACTTCACAGGCGGTTCCGTAGGTGCCATGGCAAGACATTTCAGTAACGTATTTACGCATCGAATTATAGACAGCTCTTGACCGCTCCTGGGTGAAAGCTTGAAACCTTTCCCAGTTGTAAGACACGTGGCGCACATTGCTGGCTCGAACACGTGGCCCAGACAGGTGCATTACTTTGTGTAATTTATTTCATCACCACTGCTCTCAAAACGGTGAAGGAAAACATCGTGAGGAAACGAAAGGAAAGGAAAGGCATGTCTTAGAACCAAAAATTCGAAGACATGTGACATCTGCCAAACCACACTGGGCCCGCGTGGTGGATTTGCCCATACGCAAAATATGCGCTTTGAAATTTAAATTGGCCAACGGAATCAAACATCAAAATGACCTTCACTGAAGTTTCATGAGAATCGGATTATTTTATTTTTACTCCCTGTTCGTCCCTTGAAACACCTGGAACTCAAATGGCAATAATTCTCCCGCTGCCATGAGTGATGCACCAAATATGATAGAGATGAAAATAAGCATGCGCCATCGCCAGGATTATTTACTATTTGGCTAAGAATTTGCACTTAGAAGTGATAACCAATATTTTGATTATCCATTTAATTAAACAATGCTTACGACCAGTAAGTACCGTAAAAAACATTATTTGGAACGTAATTTTCTTTATAGCTATTCTTTTGCAACACCAGCCTAAACCAAAGATACAACTTTAAAATTAAAATACGATCGTAGGTATTCAAGGACACCTTTTCTAGTAAGAACGACTAATACTAAAAGACCTACTATTATAGTACTTAATACCAAAGTGTGAAATACACAATATGTAATTCGCGAAGCAATAGACATAACAAAATTCCAACCAGGCGATAGGTAAGAACACAATAAAATGATTATCCTCCAATTTAAAATTACTAATGCTACGGCCAGACTTGTAGGCGAAGATTCGAACGCACGCACGAACTTTGTCGCGACAAAAGCCTTTGATGTGCGGCAATTTACCGACAGCGGCGGGAAGGGCGTTCGTATTCGCGAAGATGATTCGCGATAGGACGAATTCTTTGGCCAGACGTGTCGCGACAACGCAAATCTTCGCGTTATCGCGATAGTGTAGCCCCAGCATAAGTGAAACATACCGAAACGAAGACAACCCAAACAACGATGATGTCAAATATTTCAAATCAAATTAGTAGTAACAGCAAAATATCGCAGAACAGAAATGAGCTTGAGCTTGAGCGTGTTTCGCTTAAGTTCGTTTTTTGAAACGTTTTTTTTTTACCCTTCAACAGACGCCTGCGTACTGAAAAATACTGGCCACCTAGAAATTGGCATAAAACTTTAAAACGTTATAGAAACTCATTTCAATACCTTTCAGCACACGCCTGCATATCACTGAAACATACTGGCCACCTAGAAATTACGCCCTCAATGAACTTCCAAATTCTTATTTCAAAATATGCATTAACGCGAAGTCGTAAAATTCAATTTGGATCCATATCGGTTTCCGAATTCTCATTTCAATGTAAAGTATGCAATAACGCGTTGACGTAAGATTCAATTTGGATGTTTAACTTTTTTCATACAAACATTAAAAACCCTTTTTTGTACCCTTATGGGCCGAATTTTGTAATACCTTTTCTTAGTGAGCACCTAGAAGCCAAAAGGAACATTCAGGCTTTACATTCATATCTCTAACTTTAAAAACATAGGACTTTCATACAAACTTTGACACCCCTTTTCAACCTCTTGGGGTGCGAATTTTAAAAAATCCTTTCTTAGTACGCGCCTGCACCCCCTAGAGAGTGCTTGTGCCAAATTTGAGTCCTTACGGAACAGTAGTTTCCGAGATTTCGTGATGAGTGGATTAACTTTTTCCATACAAACATTAAAAACCCTTTTTTGTACCCTTAAGGGCCGAATTTCGTAAAACCTTTTCTTAGTGAGCACCTAGAAGCCAAAAGGAACATTCAGGCTTTACATTCATATCTCTAACTTTAAAAACATAGGACTTTCATACAAACTTTGACACCCCTTTTCAACCCCTTGGGGTGCGAATTTAAAAAAATCCTTTCTTAGTACGCGCCTGCACCCCCTAGAGAGTGCTTGTGCCAAATTTGAGTTCTTACGGCCCAGTAGTTTCCGAGATTTCGTGATGAGTGGTCAGTGAGTGGACTTCTCCTTTATATATATATATTTATCTATATATACACACTCACTGACCACTCATCACGAAATCTCGGAAACTACTGGGCCGTAAGAACTCAAAGGAGATGGCCAATTTACTTAGGGCACTCTGCCTAGCATCTTAATACTCATGTACATTATCGATTATTGCTTTATTTTGAATTTAGTATGCTCTAAAAATTAACTGTAAAAGTTACATAATCCAGTAACTTCAGATTTCTTAGAAATTAACAAAAACATGTCTTGGTTCTGAACCTACTCGGCTCTTAACTAAGTAGTAGCCAGATTATTCTGCGTGGGTAAGTTGTCATGATCAATGGATGGGTGACCATTTTCCTACATTTCAATACCCTTCCGTGCCTCGGAGTGCATGTATAGCCGTCGGCCCTGTATGTAAAAGCTCTCAGGTCGTGTCATATTGCCGTCCCATCTGACTATCACAGTGAGGAATAGTAAAAAAAGTAAAATCTCAAGTCCAAAACGTAAGCACAATCAAGTCCGTATTACTAAGCACTAGATAATCGTTGGGCAATGGAATTAGTCCGTGTAGAATAGCAATGGTCGATATGGAGAAAAGATAATCGCACAGTTTACAAACAAAGAACAAACGCAGATCGCAGACGCACGCGCAAGTTGAGAGACGTCAAACGAAAACGAAACGGCGGGAGGGCGGATGTCTAGCGATTGTCAAACCTGTCATGTCGTTTCGTTTCATTGTTTTAAGAAGAAAAAAAGTTATTAAAATAAATATTTCATAGCATTCGAGTTATTTAAAAATTATGGTTTTATTATGATTACAATAGTCAATAATCATTTAGCAGCCAGAATAATTTTTAGTATCACTCTGATGGAAGTTTAATATTTCAGCTCTCAAGGGAATGGAACGTTTATTCAACATGGTGCGATATCTCGATATGCCGGAAACGCAAAACAACTATTAATGTTTAAACGTTTTTTAGGAAGTAGTACGAAAGTGTTAATAGTTTTGTAATTTTCATTTCTATTTTTATATATTTATAATTAGGCGTCTATGAATGTACATGGCACTTAGTAACTAGGCTGAAACTGGCCATCTCCTTTGGCACAAGCACTCTCTAGGGGGTGCAGGCGCGTACTAAGAAAGGATTTTTTTAAATTCGCACCCCAAGGGGTTGAAAAGGGGTGTCAAAGTTTGTATGAAAGTCCTATGTTTTTAAAGTTAGAGATATGAATGTAAAGCCTGAATGTTCCTTTTGGCTTCTAGGTGCTCACTAAGAAAAGGTTTTACGAAATTCGGCCCTTAAGGGTACAAAAAAAGGGTTTTTAATGTTTGTATGGAAAAAGTTAATCTATATATATAAAGGAGAAGTCCACTCACTGACCACTCATCACGAAATCTCGGAAACTACTGTTCCGTAAGGACTCAAATTTGGCACAAGCACTCTCTAGGGGGTGCAGGCGCGTACTAAGAAAGGATTTTTTAAAATTCGCACCCCAAGGGGTTGAAAAGGGGTGTCAAAGTTTGTATGAAAGTCCTATGTTTTTAAAGTTAGAGATATGAATGTAAAGCCTGAATGTTCCTTTTGGCTTCTAGGTGCTCACTAAGAAAAGGTATTACAAAATTCGGCCCATAAGGGTACAAAAAAGGGTTTTTAATGTTTGTATGAAAAAAGTTAAACATCCAAATTGAATCTTAACGTCAACGCGTTATTGCATACTTTACAATGAAATGAGAATTCGGAAACCGATATGGATCCAAATTGAATTTTACGACAACGCGTTAATGCATATTTTGAAATAAGAATTTGGAAGTTCATTGAGGGCGTAATTTCTAGGTGGCCAGTATGTTTCAGTGATATGCAGGCGTGTGCTGAAAGGTATTGAAATGAGTTTCTATAACGTTTTAAAGTTTTATGCCAATTTCTAGGTGGCCAGTATTTTTCAGTACGCAGGCGTCTGTTGAAGGGTAAAAAAAAAACGTTTCAAAAAACGAACTTAAGCGAAACACGCTCAAGCTCAAGCTCATTTCTGTTCTGCGATATTTTGCTGTTACTACTAATTTGATTTGAAATATTTGACATCATCGTTGTTTGGGTTGTCTTCGTTTCGGTATGTTTCACTTATGCTGGGGCTACACTATCGCGATAACGCGAAGATTTGCGTTGTCGCGACACGTCTGGCCAAAGAATTCGTCCTATCGCGAATCATCTTCGCGAATACGAACGCCCTTCCCGCCGCTGTCGGTAAATTGCCGCACATCAAAGGCTTTTGTCGCGACAAAGTTCGTGCGTGCGTTCGAATCTTCGCCTACAAGTCTGGCCGTAGCATTAGTAATTTTAAATTGGAGGATAATCATTTTATTGTGTTCTTACCTATTGCCTGGTTGGAATTTTGTTATGTCTATTGCTTCGCGAATTACATATTGTGTATTTCACACTTTGGTATTAAGTACTATAATAGTAGGTCTTTTAGTATTAGTCGTTCTTACTAGAAAAGGTGTCCTTGAATACCTACGATCGTATTTTAATTTTAAAGTTATATCTTTGGTTTAGGCTGGTGTTGCAAAAGAATAGCTATAAAGAAAAATACGTTCCAAATAATGTTTTTTACGGTACTTACTGGTCGTAAGCATTGTTTAATTAAATGGATAATCAAAATATTGGTTATCACTTCTAAGTGCAAATTCTTAGCCAAATAGTAAATAATCCTGGCGATGGCGCATGCTTATTTTCATCTCTATCATATTTGGTGCATCACTCATGGCAGCGGGAGAATTATTGCCATTTGAGTTCCAGGTGTTTCAAGGGACGAACAGGGAGTAAAAATAAAATAATCCGATTCTCATGAAACTTCAGTGAAGGTCATTTTGATGTTTGATTCCGTTGGCCAATTTAAATTTCAAAGCGCATATTTTGCGTATGGGCAAATCCACCACGCGGGCCCAGTGTGGTTTGGCAGATGTCACATGTCTTCGAATTTTTGGTTCTAAGACATGCCTTTCCTTTCCTTTCGTTTCCTCACGATGTTTTCCTTCACCGTTTTGAGAGCAGTGGTGATGAAATAAATTACACAAAGTAATGCGCCTGTCTGGGCCACGTGTTCGAGCCAGCAATGTGCGCCACGTGTCTTACAACTGGGAAAGGTTTCAACCTTTCACCCAGGAGCGGTCAAGAGCTGTTTATAATTCGATGCGTAAATACGTTACTGAAATGTCTTGCCATGGCACCTACGGAACCGCCTGTGAAGTCATGGCAGCGGGAGAACTATTCCCATTTGAGTTTGAGGTGTTTCAGGATGGTATTTTATTGCTGTTTTAAACACCAACGTATGAAACACGCGAGTGAAACCGCGCGGGTACAGCTAGTTTGTTACATAAATGATGTAAGTTTAAAGCGTTAGGGTAGCCCGCGAAATTCATATTTTCTTACGTTTTTTGCGACTTTTTCAAGGTCATTCCTTTATGAACTTGGAGGGTTGTATTGATGATTTTGATGACTATAATTATGTAACTACATACGTCTTACAGTCGCGAACAATATTTTATTCAATAAGAAAACTAGCACTGGCCTCCGAATTGCAAAAAACGCAAGAAAATTTGTATTTCGCGGGCTACCCCGAAGCATCCACCTTAACTTTAAATAAATAAATAATACAATTAAACGCCGGTGAATTCAAAATGGCTGCGGCGTGGTCATTGGCTCAAATTTAAGAAGTACAGTGACGTGTGAGTCACTATGTACTTTCTTGAGCCACTGGTTCACTGGTTCTTGGTTGCTTTATTATTATTTCTATTGGATAATGTTATTTTGATTTGAAAGACTGTTAAATGCCGACCAATTACTTAATAAAAAAAAACATAAAAAACAAAACTGTATTTTTTTGCATATTATTATGCTAGAAACAAAATTTGCACTCGAGTGTATCAACTTATCCGAGTGTAGATACCTACCTACTTTTTTGTAATTTTTCTGGATTTGTTTTCCTTTTAATTTATCTTGATAACTGTTATGTTATTTACTTGAATAAAAATGAACCTTTTCGTAACTGTGTTCATTATGATTGAAGTGGATTCAGAAATCAAACACTTGTGTAACTTGATGTTGTATATTCACGGTAAATAGGAGTAAAGGTTACACTAAAACTATTCTAAAGGTATTGTCACGGGAACTGATATGAAAACAAACCGATAAAAGAAAACACGCGTGCCGGTTAGAGCTTAGAGCGCGGGCGCGTCTCGGCGCGCGGCGGTTCGTCAAGTTCCGTGTGCGCCTTCGGGCGTGGCTATGCGTCGACTGACTCCCGCGTCGGAGGCGCGTAAACGGCGGGACTGCGTTATTGCTATCCCTCTCCTATCCATCTAGTGCATAGTCGTTAAAGCGAGAGGGAAGACAAGCGCGGCGGCGGCGTCCGGAACTACGGGGAATTGAATTGGTTGCGACAGACTCCCCCTCTAGTCTAGGAGAACGCCCTCGTTCCTGGACTTGCTCTTTGCCCCTGTGCTTCGGGCGTCCGCGACGTCGCTTGGGAATGACAGGATTAGGTGGTACATCACTTCCAGTACCACTGTCTACAAAAGCGTTAAATCTTGTGCATGGTATTTTCCCAAGGATTCCTCAGGATTCCCTATTGGAGAGATAAGGTAGGTTGTAGGGCTAACTTTTATGTCTAGTACCGCTTGAACCTTTTCAGGGTCGGGTGAGACGCCCTGCTGGGTAATTACGTGCCCCAGATACTTGACACTTTCCCTCGCAAAAACGCACTTCTCCCGGTTGACTCGCAACTTGAATTCGCGAAGCCGACTGAACACCGACTGGAGATCCTGAAGATGCTGCTGGAACCCTTCAGATATGATCAGCAGGTCATCTAAATACGCAAGGATCGTCACATTGGCCAGGGATGAACAGGAGCGCAGACGGTCGATCAGCCGTTGAAAGGTCGCCGGAGCGTTTTTGAGACCAAAGGGCATGCGTTTAAAGCGAAAGGTTCCCAATGGACTAATGAATGCGGTCTTATCTCTATCCTGCTCATTAACTCTAACCTGCCAGTAGCCGGATCTCAGGTCCAGAGTACTCATAAAACAATCCCTCTTTGTTGACTGTAACAATTCATCAATCAAAGGCATCGGGTAATGGTCCGTTTTGGTCACGGCGTTTAGGCGTCTGTAATCTACGCAGAAGCGTGTGCTGCCATTCGCCTTAGGAACCAGGAGAGCTGGTGAACACCATGCAGACTCACACTCTTCGATGACGTTGTCCTTCAGCATCTTTTCAATCTCCTGACGCATTAGCTCCTTTTTGGCAGGGGTCAATCGGTACGGAGGTACATAGATAGGAGGGTGCTCACCTGTGTCGATACGGTGCTCAGCAAACGGGGTAGGCTCTCCCCCTAGCTGGAAAATGTCCGTATTGGCAACCAAGGTCTGCGCTAGCAGGTTCCGGTCAGGTGGATTCAGCAATGTACCTTCGTCATCCCTGAGTACGTCAGCAGAAGAACACGATAGCTCTGGTGATAAGGCAGGTTCAAAACGCATCATGTACTGAACGCGGCTGTTATTTGAAAAATACCAGCGTTCCCGAGAAAAATCCATGACTACCTCGGCTGCAAACAAGAAATCCATGCCAAGCAACGTTTCATTGTTACGCGCCTCAGGGAGGATAAGAAAAGGAGTCCTAATGACCTTCTCCTCTAAGTGCACGTCAAGAGTAGTCATGAGCACGTCTACGTCGCGAACGTGTCCATCGGCAAGCTTGATACGTCTTCGCGCCGGTTCAAGTGGGTGTCCCTTTCGACAGAGGAGGGTGTGCAGTGTATGGCCCGCAATACAATGTTTGGCACCGGTGTCAACTAACGCGGTCCCCGACGCGCCTAAAATTTTAATATCAAAAATCGGCCGCAAAACTTTTCTGTCGGAGCTCCTACCGGCGCGCGCGTTCTCTACACATGTGTCACTACACACCATATTAATATTTAACACATTCTTAGACACATCATTACAAGAAAAAACATTTTGCGAAAAATTACAAAAATTGCAGTTACACCCTTTTACATTGGGGAAATTATTATTCAAAACGTTATCATCTTTCGAATAATTACAAAAACGGTTCGTAACCTCTAACGCATTACGGTCGTCATTACAATTAATGTTACGATTTTCCGCAAAAGTACGAAAATCGTCCTTACGCCCCTTTACATTAAGGGCGTCATCATGACAAAAGTAATCATTATCTAAAAAATTACAAAGACGGTCGTTATTATTTTCGACCTCACAGCTGGTATTGTGATCGTTCGACAAGTCGTTCGAAATTTTACTCTCTGCCGAATAACAATTATTATTAGAAATAGCTTGACTGGACGCAGGCTCACTCGAACTATCACAAGACCAGTTTTTATTTTCTTGAACGACATAACAATTTTTAAAACTAGAAGTAGGCAAAGTAATAGAGCTGTTCAAATCCTCACAATACTGTTTATCAGAACACTTCTCTACGCGATTATACAAATCGGAACACACAATATTTTTACGATTTGACTTTTGCCATTGAGTGTACTTTGAACCCGAAGTTTGCAGAGAACTATCAAAACTACAAAAACTTGATTCGTTGTTACACTTTTTGCAAGTTTCACGAGTAACATTTTTAGATCCGCACTTGTAACACGAAACCGAATTATTAGAATCAACCGCTGACTCACCCTTGTCCGCCAACTTACGGCACTGGTCGCGCTGGTGTCCGTAACGTTTACAATACGCACAAAACGGTCGTTGCTGTTTCGATGATGCTGGTGCGCGTTCATCGCGCGGTGTTGCAGCGGAGGCACGCGCGTGTGATGCGCGCTGTGCGTGCGGCTCGTCCGGAACTTGCGCGTGCGAGGAATGCGGGCGCGCGGCGGGGGGCGGAGCGCCGCCGCCGCGTGGCGTGATAACTGCCCCGTGCGCCGGTCTCTCGCTTGCAGCGGTGTTTGATGTTCGCGCGTTGTTCATTGCGGGCTGAGTAGGCGTTTCGGTTGCGCTACGTTTCGAACTCGAAGCAATGGATGCGGCGTTTTGCGATTCTCGCTTTGTCGATTCGTTTAGGGAATCTTCGATAGTTCTAGATTTCGATAGCAACTCGGAAAAATTACTGACTTCTTCGCGTCGTAATCTTTTACGGATTTTCCGGTGTAAAAGGCCGTAAATCATATCAAGTTGTACCTTGGTAGACAGGTCGTTTGATGGTAGGCGTGTTAGGAGGGCTCGACTCTTCGCTACGAAGATATCTGTTCGTTCGTCTTCACCCTGCTCGTCGCTGAATAACTCCCGGTATATTTTATATTCAGGACGGCGGTCGCCGTACGCGTTTCGAAGGTATTTTATGGCATCTTCCCAGGATGTGACCTCCGCGCGGATACTCTGCCACCAGGTTGCTGCGTCGCTTGTAAGTAGCATGGACATGCCTCGAATAGCGACATCATCAATGATGTTCGTGCATTCTTTAAAAGCTTCAATGGCATCGATGAAAGTTTCGACGTTTTCCTTCGCCGCTCCGGAGAATCTGGACGAGCATCGTGAGAAATTGCCTGTCTTCTCTGCCGCACTCGGCGCTGGCGCCGGTGACTGAGCGGTCAGAGGGGACGTGAATGTCGACAGGCGCTCTAACATACGCTCACAGATGTCTGCATTCGATTGTTGAATCGTTGATAACAGAGCGGTAAAGTTATCGCGAGACAGCGTGACGCTGTCGTTGAGTTCATCGTCATGCGAACCATTGAGGGATTTCCTACCCCGTGTCTTCGGCATTGTTACACGATCACTATTTATGTTCACAGTTTTACACACACTAAGTACCTACTTTCACTACACAGTTTTCACAGGAACTGTGGCATTCGGCCTACAGTTGGGACGCCATCTTTCGTAACTGTGTTCATTATGATTGAAGTGGATTCAGAAATCAAACACTTGTGTAACTTGATGTTGTATATTCACGGTAAATAGGAGTAAAGGTTACACTAAAACTATTCTAAAGGTATTGTCACGGGAACTGATATGAAAACAAACCGATAAAAGAAAACACGCGTGCCGGGTAGAGCTTAGAGCGCGGGCGCGTCTCGGCGCGCGGCGGTTCGTCAAGTTCCGTGTGCGCCTTCGGGCGTGGCTATGCGTCGACTGACTCCCGCGTCGGAGGCGCGTAAACGGCGGGACTGCGTTATTGCTATCCCTCTCCTATCCATCTAGTGCATAGTCGTTAAAGCGAGAGGGAAGACAAGCGCGGCGGCGGCGTCCGGAACTACGGGGAATTGAATTGGTTGCGACAACCTCTTTTTTTAATTTTTAGATCTCAAACGACAAAGAATAAAATAGGTTGATCTCAAATATCCTAAATAAATTACTTATAATAATAAATCATTTATTTCGAGCAACAAGACTCATAGTGTGAGTAACAATACACTTACAAACTATGTTAGTAATACACTCACAAACAAACAAAACAGAAAAACAGATTGTGACATCACTGAAGCAAGGCGACAGGCGCAGCTGAAACCTTGCAGCAGTGGTTCACAAACGCACAAACCATGATATAATTTTATAACTTTTATGTTTCATCGGATACATATAAGTTGAAGCATAATGGTTTGAAGTATATTTCTACTCAAACAAATAAATGAAACTGAATGTAAATTTTAGTTTTAGTTGAATATTATATACTTTAGCAGTGGCTCAATTATAGGAAAAAGTTTAATAACCAAAGCACGTTGAGTGTGAATTTCAGCGCGCTACCTCGAATTTTTCATCACAAGTTAACCGTCGGAAAAAATCCGAGCCACTGTTGCCAACCCGACTCTACTTTCTTTCAACACTCCATACTGCCCCGTAGTTATATATATGTATGTATAAACGCTAACGCTCTTAGATCGAGTGCGTAACACTGAAATCCGAGGTCGGACGAAAGTCTACGACGTTGGGGACCGGGCGGTGCGGGTCAAGTGGACCTGGGCAGGACAGCTGGCTAGACGCGGAGATAGCCGATGGAGCAAGGTTATGTCCGAGTGGTGACCAAAAAAAGAAAGGCCGTCCTAGAGCTCGTTGGGTCGATGATATCGTTAAAGTCGCGGAAAACACCTGGTTAAGTGACGCAGAGAACCGGGACATGTGACAGAAAAAAGAGGAGGCCTATACCCAGTAGTGGGTGCTTCCGGACTGATATGAATGATAATGATTATCATTATTTTTACATAATTATTATAACAACAAAATCCGCCGCCGCGTCTGTCTGTCTTTTCGCGATAAACTCAAAAACTACTGCAACAGTTTTCATGCTGTTTTCACCAATGGAGTGGTGCTCGAGTTAGGTTATAGTACTCATTCACGTTGACTCGCGGGCGCGGTCACGAAATATCAAACATATGGCGTAATATCCAAGTGTTCACGTACACAACGCACGTGCGGTCTAAGTAGCGGGCAAGCTAGCGACTGGCGCGCGCGGCGGGCTCGCGGCATTATCAAACGCGTGAGATGTTTGTGTGTGTTCACGTCGAACTAGCGGCGGAGCGCGCGATTTACTCGCGACGTCAGGTAAGTTCAACCAGTATGAACTTGTCGCTAGAAACGGAGTCGCGCAAACGCCTGGCGGCCAATGTGAACACGAACTCGACAGGTCTCCGCGCCCGCGTGTTCCTACGTGAACAAGTACTTAGTATACAGTATGTTAGTTTAAACGAGGGACTTATTCAAACCCGCAATAGTCCATGCTTACATGATACTAATAAACATATGAACAAAAAGAAAACACTAATACATAACAGATAGATCCATACCAAAAACTTCGCCTAAGTTTCGCAACGTGTGCGCCATGCGCATATCGCAGAACATGTGTGCGGGTCAATGATCTTTCTAGGTATAATCCATTTTCCCTTCATTCTTTAAATCTGGCTTTAGACAGGCAAATATCTAGGTAACTAGGTACTGACCGAATGTTCGCAGTCGTTGATTGACACCTTGCATAATAATTAACGGTTCCTCGCA
Organism: Xestia ashworthii; assembly: GCA_950022955.1. Lineage (NCBI taxonomy): Eukaryota > Metazoa > Arthropoda > Insecta > Lepidoptera > Noctuidae > Xestia > Xestia ashworthii. Next base: position 11,463,788 of record OX465560.1, on the reverse strand, counting down.
CAATATCACTAGATAACACTTTAACACGAACCATAATCGCAATATTCTTCAGTGGAATAATGATATGACGTAATTTTTGGTTATTAAAGAACACGTTTACAGGACACTCTTAATATCGCGAAGTAAGCGGGGTTGTTTGTTAAATGCGATACGCGGTAATGTATTATTAGACATGCGGAAGTAACGGCGCTCGCGCATACACTGAGGTGAGCGCGGGGTGGCGCGGGGGTGTGCCCTGTCGGTGCATCGGGGACACAAAGCAAAGGGGCGGAATTTGCGCACGGAGCTCAGGACCGGCACGTGTTTTGCCGCGTGACACCTACTTGCGCGCTCGGTGTCCATGAGTAATGTATTTAATTAGACAATTATGTCAAAAATTAAGGTTATAGGTTTTTTACATATTTGGATTGAGAATCGAATACTGAATACCTTCCCTCAATATGTCCCTCGTTTAACCTAACACGCTGTATAATTTGTACGCGGGCGTCAGCGAGTGATGTTTATATGGGTTTATGTTGACGTGCAATAAAATTCATGTTTTGACAAGAAGCGTTTATTATACAAAAATTACAGAGATTACTTACACAGTACAGAATAAACATTAAGATATCACTGCATTTGGAAACAATCAAAATGGCGACGCTTAGCGGCGCCCGCTAATAACAACATTAAGTTATACCTAACAATCATACATCTATCTACACATTCAGACTTATGGTTGCGCCTCATCTATTAGCATGGAATCGAACTCCCTCGATCATGGTATTGCTAATAGGTATAGGGACATGGAAAATGCGATTCCGTGCTGGTAGATGGGCCTCAACCCTTACATCAAACAAGGACATACTACAGTTTACAATAACATTTTGAGACCTCCGTACACGTTAGTTAACATGATCGGCGCAAGCTTGAATCTGCCATAATGTTTTCGTTTGACGATTACAGTGATTAAACATTAATTTTGTATATTAGTATACAAGTCTAAAAATGCATTTAATTAATATTGTGGAATAATGTTAATGTAATTATAGGAAACCAGCTCAATTACATTAATTTCATCATTCATTCTTCGTCATTATTACAGTCATGCGGTGATTCGTTCACCGATATTAATATCACTGTTACACTAAAGCTAGTATTCTTATTCAATATGAATACAGCTCATAACACTAATTTAGCCAGCCAAGGTAATCAGACAACAGGGGTTTTAAATGGTCGCTTTAGGAGAATCATAATCTATACTAATATTATAATACAGGGTACATAACAGACTCATCACAAAGCCATCAAACACGCATTCTATACATCATCCTAAGTAACTTTACACTAAAATTATTGCTGGGGAAAGACTTTTTGTTGACACTCAAAACATTGTGCTGATGGATGGTTTGACTAGTATGGGGGTCGTGGTGTTTACAGTAAAAATCTTACATTAAAAACTTATGTCTAAAAACTGGAGAAAGGTGGAACATAGAACCCCAATTATCTTTGTAACTAGAAGGTTCCCAGATATGGTGTAAAACAAAAAAACGATCGCAATGATGGGTAGAACAAGTGCCTTTCGGCCTCAGTAAGAGGTTCATTACACACCCTTCATTCAGGTACAATTTCATCAGGTAAGTTTGTATTACACGGTTATAACTTGATCAAATTCAAAAATTCTTTCACTGACAGGACACTACGTTATTCATGGGTGCTAAAAATTATATTAAATTATATTTATATATCATGCATATTAGCAGAGCTATCACAATTTAACCGGACGAACACGCGGGTGAACTGCTAATAGGATTATAATATGAATCATGTTAAAATTCCTAAAATGGTCACAGACAAAGTTAGTATTATCAATACAAACTTTGTGACCGTTTTACGAATTGCAACGTAATTTATACTAGGTGTAGTTTTGAATTCTAGTCAAAATTCAGCAGCGTGTCACAAAAAAACATAAACAATCAATTTAAATTACGATAGCCGGTGAAATAATTAGTAAAGCTGCTATTTTAAATTGTTTAAGTTTGACAGTATTTCAGAATAACACGAAAGTAATAGAAGAATCCCCCATCGCGCGACATGTCTTCGTTTGCGTTTATTTGTGTGTGTGAAGACGTAGGGCTAGTTACAGACAAGCTGCGTTTTAATACGCGTGGTTTACATTTACTGATTTCAGCAAAAAAAAAAACAAAAAAAACTACTCATTGAATTATCGATTCGTCGAGATCGGTCGGGTCGAGATTCATTAGCATAGATACCTCCTTGAATTTGACCAGTATGCAAAGAGACACCTTGTATTATTTTCTTACTATGATTCTACTACAGCAGCCTTTTAGGCCTGCGGAGTTGCATAGCTTGGAGACATGTCACATGTGTTCGCGACCCTCAGCATTATGGGGACAGCGAAAAATATTTGAAACGACTGATAAAATTTGTCTTATTACCTTGGTCGGCTAGTTACTATCAATCATTTTTTAAGGGCTTATTACACTTCACGATTTATCGGGCCCTGCCCGCAGGGAAAGTGAAGTGTAATAAGAAATCGGGTGGTCGAGGGGTCCCGACCGCGCTGCCGATCGTGCCCTGCAAATTGGGCCCGACAAATCGTGTAATATAATAAGCCCTTTACTTACATCCTCTTTCATAAGCAGTCTTTTAGTTAACACAAATGTTCATTTTCTTCCTTGATTCACTTTCAAATTTTGAAAATTCAAAGTTCACTCTTTACCTATTCCACGACGGAATTATAATCACTTCACTGTTTGACGGAGTAACGTAAAATCACGCGTGATTCCGCAACCGTTTGAGCCTTCTCACACTAGCGAGCTGCGAGCGATGAAGCTCGCAGCTCGCGCGGCGGCTTCAGCGCGCACATGTTGCGAACTCGCGACGAGCTCGCTGCGCACTCGCTCACAACTCGCTACTGTGATAAGGCCCTTAAGGCAGATGTGTAGTTCACGCACACTTCATCAGCTATTAACATCAGTCCTATGTAATTGGGTGCGAGCCTATTACCAATTAGGGGACGTCCATTAATTACGTGAAACAATTTTGACGATTTTTCGACCCACCCTCTTCTCCCCTTGGAGAGATATCGTGAGTGATTTGACGTGGTCCCCTCACCCCCCCCCCCCTAAATCTCACGTGAGATATATCGAAATGCGTAGTTTAGTGTAAATACGATACGAATCTGTTTTCTTTGAATATTTATGATTTAATATTGTTGTGTAGGATTTAGATATATATTTTAGTGGAGAAACAAAACATATTTACTTAATTAATTACCTAGTTTCCACGCAAATTTTGCGGTAAAAAATACGGGAACGTGACATTTGGTTCGACCCCTCCCCCCTAATTGCCTCACGTAATTAATGGATGCCCCCTTATGGGTTTGGGGATAGCTCAATACATTTCTTTAACGGCTGAGACTAAGGTTTGCTTTGAATATCCCGTCTTGACTCACAGGATTACTTTTACTCTCATCTTCCATCCATCACTAGTGTCTCAGAATTGTCGTCCACTTTTATTCCTTCCTTGAAATTTCACTCCTCAAAGTTCAGTGTTTTATAGATGGCGGTAGAGATGGGTTTTTTTTCCTTAGATCCCTACGCCTGGTGGCGCTGGATCAGCAGATTTGTACGCTGTACATGTTGAGGTAGTTCTGTAGCGCCTGGCGGTGCGGCGCGTCCAGAGCGGCCAGGCGGCCGGGCAGAGTGCCGGGCGAGCGCGCAGACAGCGAGCCTAGCGACACGGCTAGGAGGTTCACTGGTGACTCAATACCTGTCAAAATAAACGGCGAGTGTTTTAAAAACGTCATGTCATCATCTGCTTAGCCTTTTCCCAACTACGTTGGGGTCTGCTTCCAGTCTAACCAGATGCAGCTGAATACCTATATTTTACATAGAGCGACTGCCTATCTGACCTCCACAACCCAGTTTGTATTGGGTTGTTACTATTCCCCTTGGTAAGACTTCAGTTGTTGTTTTCAGACTTTTTGGGTCACTACCTGTAACGACTGCAGAAGATGGACAAATGACAGCCGGGACCAACAGCTTAACGTGCTTTCCGAGGCACGGAGGAAACTCGGTATGTAAGGGTGGTCACCCATCCACAGGCCTACCTGGGTAACAAATCAATCTGGTGTCCTCGACCACTGATCCTGAAGTTCTACCTTTACGTTCCGGGGCCGCGGTATCTCTTTCGCACAGTCCCGCAACCCCGGCAAGCTTCGGCCCTTGCGGGCCCCTCCCCTTATGCTGACATCTCTTTGAGGCGCGCGTGGAACACGAACGCGCCTTCGACACGACCTGTCGTCATTAGTTGGACGTACGGCTAGCTAGCCCATAGCTCACCGTCCACAGGCCCGCGAAGTTCTACATACCTGCAAGTGGGTCCCCGGCAGCTCCCTTGGCGCAGGTGAGTTGTGCGTACTGCGCCTGGTAGCCCGGCGTATCGTCCACCTCTATGAAGTGGTCGTCGGGCAGCGCTGACTCGTCTGTAGGGAGCTCGAACAGAGAGATGAGGGCCTGTGGAGCAGAACATATTATGTGAGCAACACATTATAATATAAGGTGTTAAAAAATTAACTACAAGAATTTCGTGTACGTACTCGGTATCAAAAAACAAATATATTCCAAAAAAAAAATTTTTTCAAGCATTTTTAGTTTTCACATTAAAAAAAATTGCCAGTCCAGTCTGCAAAATGTGAGGGAAAAGTTAGAATCAGCTGTCTACGTCTGCGCTGTCGCAGGGGTGAACGACCACGCGCGCGGCGCCTGCACGGTGCAGTCACAGTACAGTCAAGTGCGCATATTCAATAATTTTGTGGGCAGTGAAAATATTGCATATCTTTGAAACGGATCGTTACTTATACAAATTTTTTTCGTGATTAGTTTTTATTTGTGATTCCAAAAAACTCCTCAAGTTTCTTGCAGTTAATTTTTTTATAAATAGGGTGACTGGCAATTTGATTTTTTTTTGTCGCGATTTCAGGTTTGGTCCCATACTTAATAGTTATTTGTTATACAAGAGTGCACAGTTTATTTTTAACCGCGTGCTCAATTTTGATGACCGAGCAAGCGAAAGATTCTAAAATTGAGTCATGAGCGCAGCGAGTGATTCAAAACTTAGAATCTTGAGCATTAGCGAGGGAATCAAAAGAGCACGAGGTGTTTTTCACCTTTGCACTCGAGTGCAACACGTAACTTTTCATCCCACCTCAGCGAGGAAATTACTAAACGCAAACAAAAAAAAATGACGCATTATTAACAAATTCAGTTAATTTTGTTGGCGTCAAATAAACTTCCTCGTCGCTAGATAATAAATGGTAATTATAAGTTTTTCACTTGTTTTCAAGTTCCTTGTTTTTAACTTAAGGTTTTAACAACATGACGTGAAAATGAAATGGCGCGCGAAAAGCAAATTAAAAAAAAGTACACCAAGAAGGTTCTGAGTCTGAGTTCTTAACAAATTAAAAAAAGTTGTATGATAAATTGGGCACCATGGAGGTAGACGTAAATAGCTTTAATGATATTTTGAATTCACAAACTTAGTGCACGTGTTCTAAATTCAAATTTACTTTATCCTCTAGACGATAAAAACGGCTTTTGCACTCAGATATCGAAGAGCAAAAATACTCTTTCCGAGATGAAACAATTATTTGTTATCATGAGCACAATTACGTGCTTAAGTATCGTACACTTAGGTCCACGTTCACCAAAAAGATGACGGTCTGATTATCTAAAAACAGCTGTTTACAACACATATTTTTATCACCTTGACCTAATTACCAGTCACCCTATACGGGGTGTAAACAGACCCTTCACGAAACCGTCAACTTAAAATAGGGCCAATTTAGGTCCATGTTCACCGAAAAGATAACGGTCCGACGATCCAAAAACAGCTGTTTAAGGGACGTGTTCCCCTACAAAACTGTGTTTTAAACAGCTGTTTTTAGACAATCAGACCGTCATCCTTTTGGTGAACATGGACCTTAATAGATCACATGGCATCTGTAGTTTTAGGTTTATAGTGAGGTGAACTGCTTAAAAACTTCGACTAAAATGAATGAATCTATACGAACTTCAAGCATTATGTGATATGTTTCTCGTTCAAAATCGTATTAAAATTATTTCCTTTGTTTTTTCCACGACCTTTTTCTAGTCTTCATAGTGACTTTTTTTTTTCTACCGCAGACTTGGTCTTCCCCGCTCTTATTTACATTTATTAATTGTTTGCTTGATTTTTTCTCTGAAGTGACTTCTACACCCGTAGTTTGTAGCAGAGTAAGAGAGTAGTAATTGAATAAAGTTACGCAATTGTGCAGTAATAACAATGAAAAAAAAAAAATGCCCGCCGTTACAAGGTTAAGTTGTTGAATTTTAATGAAGTTGTCAAATGTGATCTATTATCATGGCCCTACAGTAGCATTCTGTGCATCACACTGAGTAACTCTGCGCAATTTATTTGTTGCTGGAAAACTACTTTCTTTTTTTGGGAGTGAAAATCGCATTTTACGGTAAAACTCACTGTAACGCATTCAACACATTATGCTGATAGATGTATTGAGTAGTTAAGGTTCTGTTTACATTCTTTAACTAGCTTATGTCCGCGGCTCCACCTGCTTAGAATTCGATTTATTGTCCCACGAGATTATACTACCGGGATAAAAAGTATCCTATGTTAAAATCCAGTTAATAAATAATATGTAAGCTAAATTTCATCCGGATCCGTCCAGTAGTTTTTGCGTGTAAAAGTAACAAACATCCAACCAAATTAGTAAGATTATTTTTTTAACTGGCGAAATGTTGGATAACTGGGACGTTAAGAGAGCTGCTAATTCGTTTCACTGAGGTATTCCACTTACCCAGTGTCTCAGATATTAAGGCTAAAATGTTGGGACTTCAGCATGAGTTCCAGCTATGGAGGTTTTTCACATAATTCATTAACTGTTAGCGAAGTAGACACAATAGTTAACCATTTTGACCGCCACTGCAAAACGCTCGCGCGTGCCCTCCACGCCAAGCCACAATTTCATCTACTATTTTGTCACATATTTGTGTCGTTTGGCGTACAGGGCACGCGCTTGCTTGTCACGTATATATGACAATGGCGTCCAAAAGGTTAAACAATCGTGTCAGATCGATTCGGTCGGGGTCCACAAATGAAGGGCCAGGTCCCACTTAACCAAGTTTCACTGTATTAGGATCTCTGCCTAACACTGCGGGGATTGCAAGCTACGTGTGTATGTCAGCATCACGATGAGGTACCCCCTTGAAAGCACCTACATTCGAACCAGAGGTACTGGGGTACCCATTACGGGATAATCCTAAAAAATTCTAATTAGTCTGTCAGAAGATTTCCAAAAAATATTGGATACGTATTTTTTTCTTTTTTCTCGTTAACAAAAAATACGAGGATACAGTGCGTCAAACACTCCTGTTACGTCACGTGTAGGTGCACTTTGTAATGATTTTTACCCACAAGTGCCGTCACAAGCCGACTCATGATCTTTGATGCGTTTTATCTTCGTAAATTTTTATTGATATGATAAAACAGAAAATACGGAAGTATTTAATCATCATCATCACAACTCACCTCAACTCAAAGCATTTATTTCAATTGGACTACGGCACTTTTGAATGTCAAAAATACAAATAAAATCAAAGCTACAGTCACAGACACAAGGCATAATAACTTGAAAAAGTACTGTAGTTGCCCATTCCTTAGCGTAGATCTCTATCACAGATTACCAGATACTACACTCCATGTACTTACACGCGCTAATCACCTACCGAGCGCCGGGTAACCGGTAACCCATAGCGCAGTGGGTCAACAGCCGCGCGGCGCGTACGTATCTACGCATATTCCCCAAAGATAACTTATTAAAACTATTTGACCGATTTCGAATATTCTCTACGTCAACAATCGGGAATTTAAAGGGAAAAAAATATTAATCATTACATCAAAATAAAAAATCTCTACGCAATTTTTTTTTAACAATTCCTTTTTAGATATTTCGTTATTATACTTATTTTTAAAACAATTATAAATTCTGATACATTATAAAACATGTTTTATTTTATAACGTACTATACTTAAAATCCCTACTAACATCTTCGTCGACAGAGGCAGCCCTAGCAATCCGCAATATCCACGCGGCTGCGCGATCTACAAAGCAATACCCACTTTACGTTTGTAAGGTTATGTACATTTTCGTTCGCAGCGCCTATTGACTTGAAAGTGTAGGCTATTATAGCGGTAGGTATTGAACATTTTGTATGGAGTGAGTTATCTGGTAATCTGTGTCTCTATGGAGAACAACGGGCAAGAAAATCCACGGGCACCCTTTTAAATCAAAATATTGCTACAAAATCTTGGTAACATCATTCATGTTCTGGTTTTACATTATATGTGAGAACGATGTAGAAAGACGTGCACATTGAGAGCGTTCAGAGAAAAGATTAAGTCAACAATTTATAAATAAAGTTAATAATATCTATACATATAATAAAAGAGTAAAAAAGCTGTGTCTGTACATTGAATATATTTAAAAAATAATAATTGAAGCGGGTTTAGAAACAGTAATAGAGCACGAATCCAAAAAAAAAAGTCTGTCTGTTTGTCTGTTTGTTTGTACACGCTAATCTTCGGAAGTACTGGACGGATTTGAATGATTTTTTTTGTTGTATAGATATTATGTCTGGGCAACATATAGGCTATAATTTATATTGGAAACCTGAACACTTGATGTAGAACCGCAACAGACCAGCTAAACTATAAGAGATACAAAAATGACACCATAGCAAAAAATTTTCTACGTGATGAGCATTTTCTGCTCAGAGAATAAATTTGAAGATCTGGAACACCTGATGTGGAACTCCAAGAGCCCAGCTACACCATAACACATTTAGGAATGACGTCTTAGCAAAAGTTGTTCAATCTGATGAGCACTCTCTGTTGACTTATAAAAATCGAAGATCTGGAACACCTGTTGTGGAACTCCAATAGCCCAGCTACACCATAACACATATAGGAATGACGTCTTAGCAAAAGTTGTTCGGTCTGATGGGCATTTCCTGTTGATTTATAAAAAATGGAAGATCAGAAACATCTGATCTGAAATTATTGCAAAGCTATCACTAATTTCACTGTATAAAATAACATAAGCTGGGAGTACCTCCACGTGGTGAAGGCGATAACAGTTTAGGACTGATTTTCGATGAAGATGGTATATCATTGAAAATTTGACTCTACTGGCCAAAACTGCCATTTATTATTTTATTGTATCAAATAAATATGTCTTCGGGCTTATGTTATTTGAGTGTTTAATGTCCTTTTCCATTTATCTTCGTGACTCGGTAGCCTACCCGGTAACGCAGGGGAGCAGTCACTAAGATTTTAATTGATCAAGTACCTTCACAACAAAACTATAACCATGCCTAGAAAGAGGTCAAATCTTTCCCAATGTTCCAAAGGAGCTAAATATTGAGAATCATAAGATCCCAAGAATCTACCGAAGAGCGTCAGGAGAGACTTGATGCTGTTCGAGAACATCAGGCTGCAACTTGCTCCGTGGAAACCTCTTCCGATCGCGAAGCACGCCTGCGTTCTCAGCGTATTTACGCATCTACATCCAGGTCTCTAGATACCAGTGAAGAATAGATACGCGACTGACCGCTGATCGTGAACGTCCTGCATTGTCTCGCGAGTCGGAGACGTTAACAGATAGAGAATTGCGCTTGAGTACCAAGCGTATCTAGGCATCGACTTCTAGATCTCTAGAGACAAGTGGGGAACGTGATGCGCGACTGACCGCTGATCGTGAACGTCACGCATTGTCTCGCGAGTCGGAGACGTTCACGGACAGAGAATTGCGCTTGAGTTCTCAGCGTATCTACACATCTGCTTCTAGGTCTCTAGAGACAAGTGGGGAACGTGATGCGCGACTGACCGCTGATCGTGAGTGACATGCATTATCTCGCGAATCGGAAACGTTTACCGATACAGAATCACGCTTGAGTTCTCAGCGTATTCGCACAGACTAACAGGTCTTTTGAAACGAGTGATGAACGTGATGCGCGACTAACTGCTGCTCGAGATTATTATACATTGCCCCAAACACGCACACAACAAAATATTCATATTCAGTTAGAAAGTGAGAGAGAAAGAATTGCTGGAGTACGGCATGAAGAGACAGAAGAATAGCGCGAAGACTTCGACATTCGTAGGGCATGGCGTCCTTCCTTGGGTTGATAAGGAACGGAGTGCATTTACGTATACTCCTATGATTGAATACGCCACATATTCCGCCATCGGAGGTATGGTTCAAAATTGTACTTTTAGTGAAGCTGTTAAATGGCAAAAAGAAACAAACGGTATGTGTTGCTCAGATGGGAAAGATCCGTTATTTTCCCTTCCCCGGGCTCTTAGAATTCGACATTCCGACGTTTCAGATCTTCGATTTTGACGACCCCGTTGTCGCTGGCATAAACAACAGGATCCGCGTACGAAGTCGCGGGCAGAAGCTAGTAATAAATAAATTAATCATCATCATCATTTCAGCCAGAAGACGTCCACTGCTGGATACAGGTCTCCCCCAAGTGTCGCCACATTGACCAGTCCCGTGCGACTCGCATCCAACGGAGTGTCCAATATTTTTCGATAATCTTACTGACGGAATAAATAGAATCATAGTTTTTTTAGTCAGGAGCATCCCCTATTGATGCAGCCCACCGTACCTGCAGAAGTTTGGGCCACAGCGGCGCGAGGGAGCCGTGCAGGAAGTGCTGACTATCCGTCAGCAGCTTGACGCAGCCGACAGCCGCCGCCTTGCGCTCCAACGCGCCCGATACCCGCTGCAGATCCGCTATCAGGACGCGTTCCACGTACATGCCGAACATTCTGAGGATAAACGGTTACATTTGTTATGGTAAATAATGCGTATTTAAGTAAAATATATGCTGTTTCAAAAGTAGATAGATTCTATGAATAACCGGATGGGATCTGCCTGCTCTGTCAAACTCAAAGGTCAAAATATCTTTTCGAGTTCAGACAATCTTGGTGAAACATTAAGAGCATTGTTATATAATTATGCATTGTTGTAATACTATAATATGATGTTTTGTTTTTGTTTAAGTAATTTTAATTCTTTTTAAACCATGTAATTTCAAATACAATTTATTGTTTATGAATAAATGACTAATGACTAATGACTTGAAAAACATGCAGAACTGAGATGGTCTTCTGCAGAAAGAACCACATAGGTTCGAGTGAGGCTGCCCAGTGAGTGCTCAGTAGTTACGTAGCGTACTTACTTAGTAAATTAGGGAACGGCTAATTATTAGGAATTTATTGTAACATACTCGTAAATAATACAGAGTTCAGATAGGCAGTCGCTCCATGTAAAATACTGGTATTCAGCTGCATCCGGTTAGACTGGAAGCCGACCCCAACATAGTTGAGAAAAGGCTAGGCAGGCAGACTCGTAAATAATACACAGCCTATTACTGTCCCACGGCTGGGCAAAAGCCTTTTATAATAAAAAGAAGGCGTGACCATTGATCACTATGTTTGTTCGAGACAGGTTGACGTTTTTAGGTGTAATGGACGACGAGCCCTTCATAAATATGTAATTTTAGTATAAGTAGTTTTTATGTAAATAATGGGGACCTATATGTCTGTCTACCCCCAAACTATTATATACTAAAAGCCTTAAGCATTGCACCATGGCTCGAAATGTTGCATCAGCCATTTGTGGGAGGGATACGGTCAGGTTCGAACCTGTCCGACCTGGAATATTACGCAATAAAGAATATTATTGCATCAGCAATTGGGAAAGTCCATTTTTACGGACTGTAGTTGGTTAAAGTTCCCTGAAGGACGCTCAGGTGCTCCCACAACTTGCAATGACGTAGTTATTTATGTAAGGGGGACCGATTAAATTGACGAGAATCGAGTCAAATAGTAGTAAATAGAAACATGTAACCAAGTCATTCTACCAGTTAATCAAGGAGAAGTCTTCAAGAAGTTAAGGAAGAGCTCCATATCAGACAGATTGTCATGAGAAGTTAAAGTAGAATCACAGTTTCAATGAGTTACCAAGTATCGTAACAAGTTTAGCAAGTAAATGAGTCCCACGCGCCCCAAGTGTTAAATTCCTTATATACAATCTTATATAACGAGTAACGAGAGACAGTTAATAATGTAAAGTCTTGTGCCCCGCTATGTAAACCTATAATTATAAAATATAAAGTGTTAAAAGTAATCGCGTTTAATTTACTAAACACATAGAAGAACCACCCCAACAGTTGGAGCCATATGAGCCGGGTAAGCAGCCGAGCCCCAGCAACTGGTCCACACGAACCGGGGTGAGAAAACAATAAAATCGTTATGAGTCTAGGGGGTCTTAAATGGTCACTTTAGCAAAACATAATATGAATCACTTTAAAATTCTTAAAATGGACATAATGGTTATGACCATAAAGTTCATTTCAAGAATTTAAATTCTTTAATTTAACATTTTAGGCCCGCAGGTTTTTCCATGATCCGGGGCTGCGGGACTGATCGAAAGAGATACCGTGGCCCCGGAACATAAAAGGCCAGGAAGGAACATGGATGGGTTTTAGTCAGTAAAAGTCTGACACTCCCTCCCGCTCCGCCTAGAGTGGGAGAAGTTATTTGATGATTTTCCATAAAAAAAAGGATTCCCCAAGTTGTCCTTCCAAAATTTCAGTGACAAGATTAACAAGCGTACAAGATAAATATTTTAGGCAATCAAAGCTTCTCATTAGCAGTATATTACATATGATAACATTTTTCCTTACCCAGCCTGTACGGAATCGACGAGGTCGATCAGTGGGTCGGCGCCGAAGTGCGCGGCGTAGAACCCGAGGAAGGCGATCAGACCGCGCACGTACTTCGTGGTCTTCGACGAGGAGAGCCGTTGGAACAGCAGGGTCATTATCTGCTTCGTGTATTGGGACATCACCTCACTGAGAAAATAACATGTGCTAGTCCGTCAGTTGGATTAACAAAAAATATTTGACTCATTTTTTTTCTATTGTTACCTACACCAAAATTGGAGAAGATACGACGCACATACGGGTATTTGACCGATCTACGCGGCCAAAATTATTTTATGGTCGACATTGGTTCTAAACGATATTAGTAAATAAAACAAAGGTTTCTATATTAAATCAAGGCATATTTATTCAAAATAAAAAAAAAAATAAACAAAAAAATAAAAATTTTCAGAAACATGTTCATCTTCGCTTTCTGAAGAATGACCAGGATCATTCGCCTTTTGGTTCTTTCACTGGACTCTCCAAATAACTTACGTGGGCGGCCTGGCCGATTTTGTGCAACAACAACGGGAATCTCAAAAGTTCCTTCAAGCCATGAATCATTGTATTTGCGAAATACGTCTTCCTTCCTTTGAGCCTTTGACCACCTTTGTCTTAATTGACTTTTAAAGTGAGATAAGTTGCATTTCAAGGTCTTAATTTGGTCTTCTGAGTAGTCTTCGCTTGACAGAAGTTCCTCAGTCAAGAAAGTCAGTTTTTCTTCCAAATTAGGCAAATTAAAGTTCTGCATGCGGTCGAACAAGTATTGACGGGTCACAATTCTTACTCCCGAGGTACTTGGTGAACCTAAAACAATAAGACTTTCTTTAAAAAACCACTTATTATAAATAAGACTTTTTCATATTTTCGTCAAAAGAAAAAAAAAAGCGTCAATTAGGTACTTATCCGCGACTTTCTGCGGCAAATTTTTGGATTAGTTACTACTCAAAGCTTTAAACTTTCGCCTATATAAAGAATAATGACAGGATCTAACTTGGAAGTATAACGAATTCATGATTAAACACAAAACATAGCTTAAAAAATCTCTATAATACGCGTGTCTTTCAGTACACTAAAACTTATCGTTCCAATTATAAAAACTATCGAAATTCTAGTTTAAATAAGAGATAATTACCTGCTGTATCAGGATCCATAACTTTTTTCTTCCAAAATAATCGTGAAATAATAAATAATCACAGTTAAAGTCTTTGTTTGCACACGAACGCCGAGAACAGACACATACACCATGCGGGACGATCAAATTCCGACTGCACGGGAAGCGCGGCACGCTCGCGTGGGAAGGTGGGAGTGGTTGGGTATTGTTCTCAAGCCTGTTCCGCATCCCAGGTAGTCGTTTTTTTTGTGCTGGTTTACATTTTATAAATTTGACTTTTGGCCGCGTAGATCGGTCAAATACCCGTATGTGCGACGCTTTTAAAATTCTTAGTACGTCACGCCTTGGTATAATTTCTAGTGCGTTATGTCGTCATGAACCCCCACTCCCGAGTTTTGATGAGATTCATCTTTATCAATATTCATTGATTTACAAAAACAAAAAATACGTGTCTCTTATTTTAACTGACGGACCAAATAGGTTTGCATTTTTTTGGGGTGAAAAGTCATGTTTTGTGGTAGAACTCAAAGTAACGCACTCAAAACATTGTGCTGATGGATTGATTGAATAGTAAGGGGGTCGTGGAGGTATTTAAAGTAAAAATCTTACAATAAAAACTTGAATTAAAAAAAAAAAAAAAATGTTGGAACTTTGACCTCCAATATCTCCGTAACTCCCAGACATAGTGTAGAACAAAAAATAATCGCAATGACAGGGAGAACAAGTGCCTATTGGCTTCGCTATGAGGTTTTTTACACCCTTTATGAAACTGGTGATATTTTTTGTTTAATATATCTAGTACGAATGCATATGTGTTAAGGGGCCGGCGGAGCATGCGCTTTTCATACAAACGTAATACCAAAATAAAATGAAAATCAAACATATTCTTAAGGTAGTGTGTATACATTTCGATTGGATTACAGAATATCTATGTTCCCAAATCAGTATTTTGATAGGACAATAATATAAAGGCGAGATATGAGGAATTTAAAATTTCTATACAAAATTTATTTTTCTCATAACTCTTGTTTAAATCAGTGTCCATTCTAAATATGTGTTTGGAAACCTATATATTCTGTAATCTAATCGAAATAAATACACACTACCTTAAGAATATGTTTGATTAACAAATTATTTTGGTATTACGTTTGTATGAAAAACACATGCTCCGCAGGCCTCTTAATGTCCAGCGATATTTATTATTTATTTATATTATGACTTACTTTCCGAACTTGAATAGCATTGTCTGAATGAGGTAAAATCCTTCGTGATCGTTTGTTTTCGACGCAATCAATTTCTGGAATACTCCCAACATTGCGTTCTAAAACAAAAGAAAGAATATAAGAACCGTGAGCCAGTTGCCATCAGTCGGGCACAAATCTTGAATACAACTGCTACTGCTAAGAAATTCCGGATAAAAAAAAACCAACAACAATTTAGCTATGGAAATCGGCCATAGTGTAGAATTCGATCAGTAAAAAAATTTGTGAAATCGGTTGAGTAGTTTCAGATATTGGATGGGTGGGGTTAAGCAGCTCATAGTAAGGTTAGGATTTGGATTGACAAGGTTAATCTGTTGGCTTGTTGTTGTTAGGAATAATGTTGGATGTGATCGGGATTTGTGAAATGGATGGGTGGGGTTAAGCAACTCTTAGTAAGGTTAGGATTTGGATGGATAAGGTCAAACAGTTGGCTTGTTGTTAGAAATGATGTTGGGTGAGATCGGGATTTGTGAAATGCATGGGTGGGGTTATGCAGCTCATAGTAAGATTAGGATTGATACGGTCAAGCTGTTGGCTTGTTGTTGTTAGAAATTATGTTGTGTGAGATCGAGATTTGTCAAATGGGTGGGTGGGGTTAAGCAGCTCATAGTAAGGTTAGGATTTGGATGGATAAGGTCAAGCTGTTGGCTTCTTGTTGTTAGAAATTATGTTGTGTGAGATCGTGATTTGTGAAATGGATGGGTGGGGTTAAGCAGCTCATAGTAAGGTTAGGATTTGGATGGATAAGGTCAAGCTGTTGGCTTGTTGTTGTTAGAAATTATGTTGTGTGAGATCGAGATTTGTGAAATGGATGGGTGGGGTTAAGCAGCTCATTGTAAGGTTAGGATTTGGATGGATAAGGTCAAGCTGTTGGCAGTGAGGTTCGGAAGTGCACGGGCGGGACGATTTTAACCGGTTTGTACTATGTATGACGAATATGGGGACAACATCATAAATTGTGCCGATATTTTTTTTATTTATTTAGATCCTAAAGAAGGAATAAAACAAAAGAAAAGTGACTTGGGTGTACATATCTGGCGCTTTCATTGTCAATACAAAAAAATAATGGTACTACCATGTACAAGGCTAGTTACGAGTAACTGGTCAAAACATGTGTATATTTGCAGTGTGTAACTCTGTAGATAGGTGTCGGAAAACTTAAATACAAATTTGTTTAATGAGACGACCAGTTCTGGATAGAAAATATGGAAGGACATTTAGTAAAATTCTAAAATAACTGCTTACTTCCAGAACTAGTTGACCCTCGATACCCGAGGTCTAAAGGCCTAAGGGACTATGGCTCGCACACACGCAAAAGCGCATTGGGTGTAAAAAATAATGCATAAAAGCTCAAGTTGTACCTACTCGTAGCAAAAATAAATGTATGTGGTGTTGTAAATAGCATTACTATTGGTGTACTTTTCTAACCCTCGACGCAAAAACGACGGGGTATTATAAGTTTGACATGTCTGTGTGTGTGTGTGTCTGTCTGTGGCATCGTAGCTCCCGAACGGATGAACCAATTTAGATTTTGTGTTTTTTGTTTGAAAGGTGAATTAGTCGGGAGTGTTCAGAGCAATGTTTGATAATAATCTGTCCAAGTACGCCGCACACACAAAATGAGTACACTTTAATGAAAGGGAACGAGGAATATTATCTTATTATACTACACACGCACGTGACATAACAACTGGACTGCAGCACCTGCTGCTCCCGGTGCGCCACGAAGGCGCACAGCAGACGCACGAGCGGGCGCACGTTGGCGCCGCGCTCCCACAGCGCCGGCGCCACGACGCACGTGACATAACAACAGTAGGTGGTGACTCACCAGACGTCCGGACTGCAGCACCTGCTGCTCCCGGTGCGCCACGAAGGCGCACAGCAGACGCACGAGCGGGCGCACGTTGGCGCCGCGCTCCCACAGCGCCGGCGCCACGACGCACGTGACATAACAACAGTAGGTGGTGACTCACCAGACGTCCGGACTGCAGCACCTGCTGCTCCCGGTGCGCCACGAAGGCGCACAGCAGACGCACGAGCGGGCGCACGTTGGCGCCGCGCTCCCACAGCGCCGGCGCCACGACGCACGTGACATAACAACAGTAGGTGATGACTCACCAGACGTCCGGACTGCAGCACCTGCTGCTCCCGGTGCGCCACGAAGGCGCACAGCAGACGCACGAGCGGGCGCACGTTGGCGCCGCGCTCCCACAGCGCCGGCGCCACGACGCACGTGACATAACAACAGTAGGTGGTGACTCACCAGACGTCCGGACTGCAGCACCTGCTGCTCCCGGTGCGCCACGAAGGCGCACAGCAGACGCACGAGCGGGCGCACGTTGGCGCCGCGCTCCCACAGCGCCGGCGCCACGACGCACGTGACATAACAACAGTAGGTGGTGACTCACCAGACGTCCGGACTGCAGCACCTGCTGCTCCCGGTGCGCCACGAAGGCGCACAGCAGACGCACGAGCGGGCGCACGTTGGCGCCGCGCTCCCACAGCGCCGGCGCCACGACGCACGTGACATAACAACAGTAGGTGGTGACTCACCAGACGTCCGGACTGCAGCACCTGCTGCTCCCGGTGCGCCACGAAGGCGCACAGCAGACGCACGAGCGGGCGCACGTTGGCGCCGCGCTCCCACAGCGCCGGCGCCACGACGCACGTGACATAACAACAGTAGGTGGTGACTCACCAGACGTCCGGACTGCAGCACCTGCTGCTCCCGGTGCGCCACGAAGGCGCACAGCAGACGCACGAGCGGGCGCACGTTGGCGCCGCGCTCCCACAGCGCCGGCGCCACGACGCACGTGACATAACAACAGTAGGTGGTGACTCACCAGACGTCCGGACTGCAGCACCTGCTGCTCCCGGTGCGCCACGAAGGCGCACAGCAGACGCACGAGCGGGCGCACGTTGGCGCCGCGCTCCCACAGCGCCGGCGCCACGACGCACGTGACATAACAACAGTAGGTGGTGACTCACCAGACGTCCGGACTGCAGCACCTGCTGCTCCCGGTGCGCCACGAAGGCGCACAGCAGACGCACGAGCGGGCGCACGTTGGCGCCGCGCTCCCACAGCGCCGGCGCCACGACGCACGTGACATAACAACAGTAGGTGGTGACTCACCAGACGTCCGGACTGCAGCACCTGCTGCTCCCGGTGCGCCACGAAGGCGCACAGCAGACGCACGAGCGGGCGCACGTTGGCGCCGCGCTCCCACAGCGCCGGCGCCACGACGCACGTGACATAACAACAGTAGGTGGTGACTCACCAGACGTCCGGACTGCAGCACCTGCTGCTCCCGGTGCGCCACGAAGGCGCACAGCAGACGCACGAGCGGGCGCACGTTGGCGCCGCGCTCCCACAGCGCCGGCGCCACGACGCACGTGACATAACAACAGTAGGTGGTGACTCACCAGACGTCCGGACTGCAGCACCTGCTGCTCCCGGTGCGCCACGAAGGCGCACAGCAGACGCACGAGCGGGCGCACGTTGGCGCCGCGCTCCCACAGCGCCGGCGCCACGACGCACGTGACATAACAACAGTAGGTGGTGACTCACCAGACGTCCGGACTGCAGCACCTGCTGCTCCCGGTGCGCCACGAAGGCGCACAGCAGACGCACGAGCGGGCGCACGTTGGCGCCGCGCTCCCACAGCGCCGGCGCCACGACGCACGGCAGCAGCGCG
This sequence comes from Xestia ashworthii, assembly GCA_950022955.1. Taxonomy (NCBI): domain Eukaryota; kingdom Metazoa; phylum Arthropoda; class Insecta; order Lepidoptera; family Noctuidae; genus Xestia; species Xestia ashworthii. The sequence continues at coordinate 11,444,881 of OX465560.1, read as the reverse complement.
CCGTACGCGTCACCTCCCGGGACGCTGGACGAGCCGCGCAGCTCCAGCAGGAGGGACAGCATTTGAAATACGTACGGCATGAATTCTAAGACAAAACAAAAAAAATACTGTAGTCTCAACCTTAGCGTGTTGATGACAATCTAAATGATTTTGTCGATGAGTCTGTTTAGAGGTCTTTTTCGTTATTCTCGAGGGCGTCCAAAATGAAAAAGATGTAAAATAGGGGATGTACTTTTGTTGAAAGATCACAGTTCTACCGATGAGCAATCCCATCGGCCGGTACACGGTTATATTGAATTAAAATCGAATTCTTACCTTGCACATCATTCTGTAATATTTCTTGGAAGATCGGGAACAAGGCATCTTCGAACGCTGATATGGCATTGGGATTGGATTTCGTCACCAACCTGCGAACATCCGTTGTATCAGTTCAGGATTCTTTTCATGAATCACTGCAATGAAAACTTACAGCATGTTTCACAAAAAATTTAGTTGTATATAGGGTGTAAGGGACAGCCCTTCACAGACTGACAGGGTGGGTCGATTTAGCTACTCATTTTTATATTTTCTCAGGTAAATTTGAGTTTTAAACGTTTCTTCAGTTACTATTCCTTTATTTCAATGTATATTCACTTTCTGACTAGCTACAGAATTCATCGACTCGTCGTCGCGCTTGCCGTTAGCTACGTTTGCTTGAAACGATAACGATACTTTGCTTATGAGGAAATAAAACAAATCAAATCTATTGCATTCCTATAATGTTCCCGAAATAATTTCTTGTACCGGTCATCGTATAAATACAGGGTGAGTCACGGTGTAAGGGACAGCCCTCCGCAAACTGACAGTGTGCATTCAGCTCTTTGTTTTGAATTGTATTCCACCGGATTTTTCCTCCCGAAATTTTTAATTTTATTATTTGTTCAGTTACTATTCTATTATTTCAATGTTAAATTACATACTCTGTACGCACCACTCCATTTATGTAAATATTACAGCTAGAATCAAAAACACTAGCAATGTGTTCGGTACATATATATAATTGTCTGTCTTGCTCATTAAAGTAGTGCAGAATAAATCATCGTGAAGTAAAGACGTGTCTGTCATTTTTACAAAGTCCTACATTCAATATTGAACCTTAATTACTCCAACATATGGTCCAAACGAGCCGGATATTAGAAAAATAGATAAGAACGACCCGGCGATCGGAGAACAAAAGGCCGCATTCCTGAGCCGTTTTTTGTGCACCTTTTTATGCAAGACATCTGTGCTACGCGTAATAACTAATAAACAAGTTAAACGATTGACTATAAGACTTTAAAAAGGTGAATTGTGAGTGCGTTTAAACTATCATAACAAGAAGAACATCTTAATAACTAGACAGAACAATGAGTGTTACGTTAACTAGTGAACAGCAACAGTTGGTTAACTCGTTAGAAGATCTTTATTTACTGTTACAAAAGACACAAAGTAATTTGAAGAAGTGTTCGAAGCAAAGATTAACAAAAGGTTATATTGAAACTAAGTTACAAACCATCGAAGGATATTGGCAAACGTTTAATACGACACATCAAAACTTAGTAAAATGTACACCTAAGACTAAACGAAATGATCTTACATATTTCGCTAACGAAGATTACTTTGTGGTAGAAGATTTGTACTCATGTTTAGTAGGCGATTTGAAGGATACGTTGTCGATGCTTTCGAAATCTACAGAGAATCAGATACAAGCTTGTGACGCCTCGTCGCCACCACGGGTTAACTTACCACGCATCGAGTTACCTTCTTTCAACGGCAGCTATGATGACTGGCCTATGTTTCGAGATATGTTTACGTCGCTGGTACACAACAACACGTCTTTATGTAACGTCGAAAGGTTACATTACTTGAAGTTAAGCTTGGTTGGTGAACCTAAAGAATTGTTGAAGCATGTTAATGTCACTGATATTAATTATGAACAGGCGTGGAATACACTTGCACAACGGTATGGAAACAAACGTTTAATAGTTCATTCTCTACTCCAGAAGTTATTTACTCAAAAGAAAATTACCACTCCATCGGCTGTCCAAATAAAGAATTTATTAGATACAACCTCTCAGTGCTTAAATAACTTGAAGAATCAAGAAATACCTATCGAGGGTTGGGATCAGATGATTATATACACAGTTGTACAAAGGTTAGATGTCGATACACACACAGCCTGGGAAGAAGATTCTTACAAGGAAGAGACTGACAACCTACCATCTTGGAAAGAATTAAAGACTTTCCTGGAAACAAAATATCGGACACTCGAGATGGTTAACCCTACAACTAAAAGGGAGCAGACGAATGTTAAGGCGAAGTCATTCCATGCCACATCACCGGAAGAGAAGTCAGATACATCACCGACCAAGTCATGCAGTATGTGTAAAGCTGAGCACTCCTTGTGTCACTGCAAAGAATTTTGTAAATTACAACCGAATGAACGCAACGAATATGTTAAGAATAACAATTTATGCTTCAATTGTCTGACATCAGGACAGTCTGCCAGGAGATGCCGCAATCGAATGTCCTGCCGAAGATGCAACCGCCGCCATCATACATTGTTACATCAACCCAGCAGCGGTCAGTCAGACAATGCGAGTCAGTCAACAAATCATAGTCAAATAGAGGAAGAACAAAAGAAAGCGGAACACAGTGACAATCCTGAGTTGGCATTATCTACACACTTTGTCTCGGAGAAGTCAACAGCGTTGCTTGCAACAGCATTGGTGCAAGTCAGAGATGAAGATGGACATAGTACAATATTACGAGCGCTGGTTGACCAGGGCTCACAAGCAAACTTTATTAGTGAGCGAGCAGCGCAACTGTTAAAGGTCAAGAGATCACCAATAAAGGGAACAATTACTGGTGTTGGAGCAACACAGACAACAGTTAATCACGTGATCCAAGTCCAGCTTCATTCGCGATATGACAATGACGTCAAGATTACTATCAATGCCTATGTAATGCCAACGCGATTAACCTCACACTTGCCATCTGAAACAATTACTGGTACCATGCACACCTGGCCGCACTTAAAAGGACTCACCCTGGCAGATCCAAGCTTCCATTCACCAGGGCGAGTAGACATGCTGTTGGGCGTAGAAGTTTGTGCTCAAATTTTGAAGGCTGAAATAATCAAAGGTCCACCTGGCTCTCCATGTGCCCAAAATACAAGCTTGGGTTGGATCTTATTTGGAAAGATACAAGCACAAACTTCAGAAGAACGAATACTAGTAATGCATCATAAGCTTGATCTAGATGAAATGTTGAAATCTATGTGGGAGGTTGAAACAGATACACAAGGAAAACTTACCAAAGAAGAAGAAGACTGCGAGAGAATATACAAAGAGACACACATGCGAAATAGCGAAGGGCGCTACATAGTCAAGCTGCCATTTAAAACAGAAAACCCACAATCACCACATGGTAATACAAAAGAAGGAGCAATCAATAGATTATTTCATTTGGAAAGACGTTTTATGAAGAATGATGATCTGAGAAAGGAGTACACTAAGGCCATTAATGAATACAACTATATGAAACACATGGAGGAAGTACCAAGTGGTGAAAGTAATAAGCCAGCTGTCTATTTACCCCACCATGCGGTGGTAAAAGAAGAAAGTGAGACTACAAAGGTCAGGCCAGTGTTTGACGCCTCTCATAGGGGCTCAAATAATGTAGCACTCAACGACGAGTTACTGGTTGGACCGCAACTTCAGGAAGATATGAGATCACTCGTCATGAGATGGCGCCTGAAAAAGATAGCATTTGTAGCCGATATTCAGAAGATGTATCGACAAATACTCGTTTCGAATGAGGACGCAGATTACCAAAGAATTGTCTGGCGTGACAGCCCAAATGAACCGGTGAAAGAATACCGGCTTCTGCGAGTCACCTTTGGCACGGCATGTGCACCATACCTTGCCGTCAGGACTCTGCACCAGGTGGCGAACGATGAAGGCGAGAACCATCCTGTAGCAGCAGATACTATTAGAAAAGACTTTTACATGGACGATCTGATGTCCGGTCAAGATACGGTACCCGAGGCTGTTGGTGTAGCGATGGACGTGAAGGCAATTCTTGAGAGAGGCGGTTTCACCCTACAAAAATGGGCGTCGAACAGTTCAGATTTCCTCAGAGAATTTCATCCAGATGAGCTCAGCTCTCATGTTAACATTGATATCAAGTTAGACGGCTTGATAAAAACACTGGGCTTATCCTGGAATATGGGAGAAGATGTTATTAAATACAACCTAAAGCTACCACCCTTATCAGAAACCGTCACCAAGAGGAAAATATTAGCCGAGGTTCAACGACTTTTTGATCCTCTGGGATGGTTAGCTCCGGCACTGGTCCCTGCAAAGATAATGATTCAGAAATTATGGCTTCAACGGGTCCATTGGGATGAAGAACTCTCATCTGAAACAAAAAATGAATGGTTAAATATTAGACACAGTTTTGAAGATATTAAATCCATGAAATTAAAGAGATGGCTGTTTACGACACAAGAAACGTTGAAAGATGTTACTATTCACGGTTATTGTGACGCTTCAACTAAGGCATACGGAGCTGTTGCTTACTTGAGGGTTCGAGGAGTAAACGGAGGCTATCAGACAGGAATTATCGCTGCCAAGACAAAGGTAGCCCCTATCAAGGCGTGCGCCCTATTCCACGACTTGAGTTGTGCGGTGCAGTGCTCCTGTCAAAGTTACTAAAGCATATAAGTGAAGCGACGCGCATCCCAACGAGTCAGATATTTTGTTGGACTGATTCCACGATAGTGTTGTCATGGCTGCAAGGAGATCCCAACAGATGGCACACTTTCGTAAGAAATAGAGTAATAACCATACTTGACAATGTTGGAAACAAATGGTACCACATACAGTCACAACAAAATCCAGCTGATGTCGCCTCGAGAGGAATGTTGGCTCCTGAATTGAGAACATACTCACTCTGGTGGCACGGACCGGAACACCTGAAACAAGAAAAAATACACATGGAAACATTAATGAATGAAGAAACTGACTTAGAAAGAAGGAAAACCATTAATACTTACCTCACAAGAGAAAACGAAGAAATTTCCTTGTACAGAAAAATTGAGTTATTCAAAGACTTACCAGAATTACTGAAGACTATTACGTATGTTAAAAGATTTCTAAGGTTAAGACAAAATCAACCTGTACATTTGTCGATCACTACTGAAGAACTCGAAGACTCGCTGCAGACCTGCATAAAAACCATACAAGATGTTATATTTCAGGAAGATATTAGAGACCTATTAGAAAGGAAACAAGTAAGAAATACAAGCCGTTTGAAGACCCTTAACCCGTATCTGGATGATAAAATGATACTCAGGGTGGGCGGAAGACTACAAAACGCTAATTATTTAGAACACGACCGTCTGCATCCTATAGTCTTAGATCACAAGAATCCACTCACCTCCTTACTGGTTGCGGATGCTCACAAAAAGACGCTGCACGGAGGAGTACAACTGATGATAAATTACCTGAGGTCAAGATACTGGATTCTGAAAGTAAAGGGTTTAGTAAAGACATACCTTCACAAATGTTTTGTTTGTGCAAAGTTGAATGCCCGATCTCGGACGCAGCTAATGGGCGAGTTACCGAAGGTGCGAGTAACCCCTGCACGGCCATTCCTCCATAGTGGTGTTGATTTTGCTGGCCCTTATGATGTCCTTATGTCCAAAGGCAGAGGTGCAAAAACCAACAAATCCTACATCGCCATATTCATATGCATGTCGACAAAAGCGATTCACTTGGAGCTGGTGGGAGATTTGACGTCGGAAGCCTTTATCGCTGCTTTTCGGCGCTTTGTATCACGTCGTGGACGATGTAGTGATTTGTGGAGTGACCAGGGACGAAATTTCGTCGGAGCAAACAAGTCACTTGCAGAGGCATTCAAGGAAGCAAATGTTGAATTTGGGGATCACGTGTCCAATCTACTCGCAGCGGACGGCACTCAGTGGCACTTCATACCTGCATATAGCCCAAATTTTGGAGGCCTCTGGGAAGCCGGAGTAAAATCCATGAAGTTCCACCTCAAACGCATCATGAATACGAATTTGACATACGAGGAGATGACCACCGTATTATGTCAAGTTGAAGCATGTCTTAATTCTCGTCCTATTTGCCCACTTATTGAAACAGATTTAAACAACTTGGATGTACTAACGCCTGGCCATTTCCTCATTGGAGAGTCTCCAATTACTATACCCTCACCGAGCTTGAAGGATATTTCCCAATCAAGCTTATCACGGTGGCAACACTGTCAACGGGTACTGTCGAATTTTTGGCATCGCTGGCAGTGCGAGTATCTCTCCAGACTTCAACAAAGACCAAAATGGCAAAAAATACAAGAAGAATTTGACATAGGCCAGATTGTTCTTATCAAAACTGAAGGATTGCCACCTGGCAAGTGGCCTTTAGGACGGATTGTGGACAAACATCCAGGATCTGACGGAATAGCTAGGGTTTATAGCGTAAAGATTGGTACGAATACTGTAAGAAGATCTATCTCCAAACTCTGTTTTCTACCAATCGACAATCGTTAAAATTATAATCTTAATGTAATAATTATGTTAATTTTTTCGCTAAAATTTTGTTATTTTTATGTTCTATTATGTGTCACAAATGTTGTTTTGAAAGACTCCCATTTTGTTTTGCAATATAAAACTTATGTTGTAGTCTATCTGGAGCATCATTTATTGTTTATCTGATAATTATATAAATTAATTTATATTTGATGAACATAATGTCTACATGATTTATTTGTTAATTGATTAATAATTATTGCCTATTCGTTCAAAATGTAATTGTAAAAGGATTTAAAAATCCCTTTTGGTGGGCGGTATGTTCGGTACATATATATAATTGTCTGTCTTGCTCATTAAAGTAGTGCAGAATAAATCATCGTGAAGTAAAGACGTGTCTGTCATTTTTACAAAGTCCTACATTCAATATTGAACCTTAATTACTCCAACACAATGCATGTTGCAAAAGTCTAACGTACGACGCGTGAAATCAGCTGTTCACTTCCTGCCTAGCTAAAGAGTTTATTGAATTCGTCGTCGCGCTTGCCGATCGCTACGTGCGTCAAATTTATTGGATTCCCTTAAGTTTCCTGAAACAATTTCTTGCTCTGGTCATCTTAGTATGATATACTGAATTCATCATACCTGTTTGTGAAGGGCTGTCCTTATATCGGTTGGCGGTTGCAAAAAGAAGAATTACTCACGACACAGCCAGCGACAGCGTTTCGAACAGGTAGTGGTTGAAGTGTGGCTTGCAGGGGTTTTTCGCCACAACGGACAGCATGTGCGCTAGCTTGGGCAGCGCGTCGCCCAGGTACGCCAGCGAGCCTTCCTGCAGGCACGACAGTGTGCGCAGAACCGCTGACAACGAAAAACAAAAATAACTGTCAAGTGTCAAATGTTATGTGGTTTTTGTCTAGGCTAGCTTGAGGCAATGAGCACTAGCTCCATACAGCAAGACCTTTTTTTATACTTTGTGTTTTTAATCACCGAAGCCTCGATTTTCCGTGATTTCATGATGCCCCTAATAAATTTCGATGGGGAGCCCAGAGGGTTCTTCTGCACGGATGTTCAGCACGAAAATTGATATCGGAGCTGACAGGGAACGTCAAATGTTTGGAAAGTGCGGTTTGGTTGGGTTCTTAGCAAGCACAGATAGCATGTGAGGTATGTGTTAGTGTGACACGTACCCTTCATGACGTACTCGTTGTGGTCGAGCGGCGAGTTCTGCTCGCCGAGCGCGGCGAAGAGCGCGGCGAGCAGTGCGGGGGCGTGTGGCTGCAGCGCGGCGCGCGACACCATGCCGCCCGCGATCAGCTTCTCTATGCCGCACGCGCCGTACGTGCACACCACACCGCGCCCGCAGATGTGGCCGATCTACGAGTGGACACAAGCGTTTGTTTAGACGGGTCCGTTGCACGCTCCACCGGGGATCTTAGTTCCCACCGAATGATTTTTCAAGTGAATTTATCTAAATCTTTTTAGTGACGGTGAAGAGACATGGGAGTTATGTCATAACGATCCGTTATAATACAGCTTTACGTTAGATATTTCGAGCCACCATACAGTTTGTACTGTTATACCTGCACAGACCGTCACTCGCAGCTAAATTCCGACACGGCATAAAGTTTGAACAGAACTATACCACATACTTCAAAGAAAATGCTAGCAATTACATGGTAGAAGATAAATGTGAAAGAAGTGCTTACCAGTAGAGGCACAGCGGCAGTGATCAGATCTTTAGGCAGCAGGGACCGGAATGTCATGACGTACTTGATGGCATCTGCCTTCAACACGGGTAGCTCGGTCACTGCAACAATACATGCAAGTAATAACTGATTATGTTAAATCTTAAATAACCCCGGAAGGGTTAGGGTAAGGCAAGGAGCGGCGAGGCGCGCGTGACGTCACAGTACATACAGTATGACATGCTCACCGTCTGGTCTCTGCAGCTCGGGCAGTACATGCGCGAGCGCGAACTGCGCCAGGTCGACGAGCGGCGAGGCGCGCGTGACGTCACAGTACATACAGTATGACATGCTCACCGTCTGGTCTCTGCAGCTCGGGCAGTACATGCGCGAGCGCGAACTGCGCCAGGTCGACGAGCGGCGAGGCGCGCGTGACGTCACAGTACATACAGTATGACATGCTCACCGCCTGGTCTCTGCAGCTCTGGCAGCACATGCGCGAGCGCGAACTGCGCCAGGTCGACGAGCGGCGAGGCGCGCGTGACGTCACAGTACATACAGTATGACATGCTCACCGTCTGGTTTCTGCAGCTCTGGCAGCACATGCGCGAGCGCGAACTGCGCCAGGTCGACGAGCGGCGAGGCGCGCGTGACGTCACAGTACATACAGTATGACATGCTCACCGTCTGGTCTCTGCAGCTCTGGCAGTACATGCGCGAGCGCGAACTGCGCCAGGTCGACGAGCGGCGAGGCGCGCGTGACGTCACAGTACATACAGTATGACATGCTCACCGTCTGGTCTCTGCAGCTCTGGCAGTACATGCGCGAGCGCGAACTGCGCCAGGTCGACGAGCGGCGAGGCGCGCGTGACGTCACAGTACATACAGTATGACATGCTCACCGTCTGGTCTCTGCAGCTCTGGCAGTACATGCGCGAGCGCGAACTGCGCCAGGTCGACGAGCGGCGAGGCGCGCGTGACGTCACAGTACATACAGTATGACATGCTCACCGTCTGGTCTCTGCAGCTCTGGCAGTACATGCGCGAGCGCGAACTGCGCCAGGTCGACGAGCGGCGAGGCGCGCGTGACGTCACAGTACATACAGTATGACATGCTCACCGTCTGGTCTCTGCAGCTCTGGCAGTACATGCGCGAGCGCGAACTGCGCCAGGTCGACGAGCGGCGAGGCGCGCGTGACGTCACAGTACATACAGTATGACATGCTCACCGTCTGGTCTCTGCAGCTCTGGCAGTACATGCGCGAGCGCGAACTGCGCCAGGTCGACGAGCGGCGAGGCGCGCGTGACGTCACAGTACATACAGTATGACATGCTCACCGTCTGGTCTCTGCAGCTCTGGCAGTACATGCGCGAGCGCGAACTGCGCCAGGTCGACGAGCGGCGAGGCGCGCGTGACGTCACAGAACATACAGTATGACATGCTCACCGTCTGGTCTCTGCAGCTCTGGCAGTACATGCGCGAGCGCGAACTGCGCCAGGTCGACGAGCGGCGAGGCGCGCGTGACGTCACAGTACATACAGTATGACATGCTCACCGTCTGGTCTCTGCAGCTCTGGCAGTACATGCGCGAGCGCGAACTGCGCCAGGTCGACGAGCGGCGAGGCGCGCGTGACGTCACAGTACATACAGTATGACATGCTCACCGTCTGGTCTCTGCAGCTCTGGCAGTACATGCGCGAGCGCGAACTGCGCCAGGTCGACGAGCGGCGAGGCGCGCGTGACGTCACAGTACATACAGTATGACATGCTCACCGTCTGGTCTCTGCAGCTCTGGCAGTACATGCGCGAGCGCGAACTGCGCCAGGTCGACGAGCGGCGAGGCGCGCGTGACGTCACAGTACATACAGTATGACATGCTCACCGTCTGGTCTCTGCAGTTCTGGCAGTACATGCGCGAGCGCGAACTGCGCCAGGTCGACGAGCGGCGAGGCGCGCGTGACGTCACAGTACATACAGTATGACATGCTCACCGTCTGGTCTCTGCAGCTCTGGCAGTACATGCGCGAGCGCGAACTGCGCCAGGTCGACGAGCGGCGAGGCGCGCGTGACGTCACAGTACATACAGTATGACATGCTCACCGTCTGGTCTCTGCAGCTCTGGCAGTACATGCGCGAGCGCGAACTGCGCCAGGTCGACGAGCGGCGAGGCGCGCGTGACGTCACAGTACATACAGTATGACATGCTCACCGTCTGGTCTCTGCAGCTCTGGCAGTACATGCGCGAGCGCGAACTGCGCCAGGTCGACGAGCGGCGAGGCGCGCGTGACGTCACAGAACATACAGTATGACATGCTCACCGTCTGGTCTCTGCAGCTCTGGCAGTACATGCGCGAGCGCGAACTGCGCCAGGTCGACGAGCGGCGAGGCGCGCGTGACGTCACAGTACATACAGTATGACATGCTCACCGTCTGGTCTCTGCAGCTCTGGCAGTACATGCGCGAGCGCGAACTGCGCCAGGTCGACGAGCGGCGAGGCGCGCGTGACGTCACAGTACATACAGTATGACATGCTCACCGTCTGGTCTCTGCAGCTCGGGCAGTACATGCGCGAGCGCGAACTGCGCCAGGTCGACGAGCGGCGAGGCGCGCGTGACGTCACAGTACATACAGTATGACATGCTCACCGTCTGGTCTCTGCAGCTCTGGCAGTACATGCGCGAGCGCGAACTGCGCCAGGTCGACGAGCGGCGAGGCGCGCGTGACGTCACAGTACATACAGTATGACATGCTCACCGTCTGGTCTCTGCAGCTCTGGCAGTACATGCGCGAGCGCGAACTGCGCCAGGTCGACGAGCGGCGAGGCGCGCGTGACGTCACAGTACATACAGTATGACATGCTCACCGTCTGGTCTCTGCAGCTCTGGCAGTACATGCGCGAGCGCGAACTGCGCCAGGTCGACGAGCGGCGAGGCGCGCGTGACGTCACAGTACATACAGTATGACATGCTCACCGTCTGGTCTCTGCAGCTCTGGCAGTACATGCGCGAGCGCGAACTGCGCCAGGTCGACGAGCGGCGAGGCGCGCGTGACGTCACAGTACATACAGTATGACATGCTCACCGTCTGGTCTCTGCAGCTCTGGCAGTACATGCGCGAGCGCGAACTGCGCCAGGTCGACGAGCGGCGAGGCGCGCGTGACGTCACAGTACATACAGTATGACATGCTCACCGTCTGGTCTCTGCAGCTCTGGCAGTACATGCGCGAGCGCGAACTGCGCCAGGTCGACGAGCGGCGAGGCGCGCGTGACGTCACAGTACATACAGTATGACATGCTCACCGTCTGGTCTCTGCAGCTCTGGCAGTACATGCGCGAGCGCGAACTGCGCCAGGTCGACGAGCGGCGAGGCGCGCGTGACGTCACAGTACATACAGTATGACATGCTCACCGTCTGGTCTCTGCAGCTCTGGCAGTACATGCGCGAGCGCGAACTGCGCCAGGTCGACGAGCGGCGAGGCGCGCGTGACGTCACAGTACATACAGTATGACATGCTCACCGTCTGGTCTCTGCAGCTCGGGCAGTACATGCGCGAGCGCGAACTGCGCCAGGTCGACGAGCGGCGAGGCGCGCGTGACGCCGGCCGCCTGCGTGCTGGCGCGCGACGCCAGTGACGTCACGAGGTACATGGCCGCGTCCTTGCCGCGCCACGCCGACGGGCCCAGCTCCGCGTACTTCGCTAGCATCAGCTGCCAAACAACATTTCAGTAGGTAACATTATTACTAAATAAATATGAAAAGTGCATTAGGGTTGGCAATGAACGGAATTTTCACGAAGTCAACCAAGCATTTTGTAAATAAAACTAAGTTACTCTTCGCGAAAATTGAAGGGTGTAAAACAGCTCTTTACGAAGCCAAAAGGCACTAGTTCTCCCCGTCATTGCGATCATTTTTTTGTTCTACACCATACCTGGGAATCTTCTGGTTACGGAGATAAGGGGGGTCAAAGTTCTAACTTTTTGACAAGTTTTTTTTTATTTACAAGTTTTTACTGTAAGATTTTGACTTTTAACACCTTCTCGACCCCTGTACTATCGTTTTTTTACCTATTAAATCCATCCATCAGCACAATGGTTTAAGTGCGTAACATTGTGTACGGTTTACGTACATTCCGTCATGCTGCAAACGCAGCAACCTACTTTTCTCTTTGGTATTTAAAACAATGTTTAATATGATTTTAAGTTAGTTGACAAATTACATACTTACGCGAACACCGCGGATTAGCATCCAACCCACTTTTACTTTGTTGTGATCGGTACTCTAATAAACCTTTAGAGTTACCAAATCTGTGTGTGTTTACCTCAACTCGCCTAACTCCGAGTACTGACTTACCACTTCTTACTTAAAACTACAAGTGTAAGGTACCAACTACTGCGGGACCTTACATTTAATGGTCCTTCGAGTATTTCACAGTTTGGGGTAATTGTATCTCTTGGAACGACAGCGAATCGGCTTGGCTGGCCTTCCACAAGCGGATCTCACCAGTCAAGTTGAGAAAGCGCGCATATTCGTAAAAAGAGTACAAGAGCTCTGAGCAATCAACGAAGAGGGGATACTTTGGAACTTCTTCGTGAATCAAGCGGAAAACAAGACTCAACTGCGGCAACAAGCCAACTACTACTACGACTACTGCTACTACAGCTTCCGGACTACAACGTGAACTGCGGGTAATCCGAGGTCTACAACCTAGAAGACACCGAACTACGTGGTCTTCGATACCATTACTCTACTACTGCAGCTTCCGGACTACGACGTGAACTGCGGGTAATCCGAGGCCTACAAACTAGAAGACACCGAACTACGTGTTCTTCAATACCTACTTTACTACTACTACTACTTTCGATTACCGAAACGACTACATCAAGATGAGCGAAATCACTGCACAAAACGAAGTCTTCGAGTCAATCAAACGTCTCTGTACTAACTACCAAAAGGACAGCGCGTCTCGGAAAGGAAAGGAGTACCTGACTCAAAGGTTAGTGTCATTGGAAAGCCTCTGGCAAGACTTTGGCAATAGACACAATGTATTACTGGAACGAGAAGACAAAGAAAACCAATATTTTACTGGGAACATTTATGAAAAGACGAAACATATGTATGAATCCACCAGGGTTGATATACTGCAGCGGTTGTTGGTCTGGGAAGGAAAGCAGGCTGAAGTTGTCATTCCTCATCCTACGGGAGTAGATACCAAGACCAAGGAACTGCTTGACCGACAAGAATGTCACATTAAAGCACTAGAACGGGCGATGTCCAAAATAGAAATTGACTCCATAACTGAAAAATGGGAGTTAGAGGATCACCTGAGCGTCCTGAAAACCAAGTGGGACACTGTAGAGAAATGTCACTGGGAGCTAGAAGCTATTTTGAAAGGGTCAAACGAAATATACAACGACTTGTTCGCCAACAAAGAACGTCAGTACGATGTCATGAAAAGATCTCTCAACTCGAAACTATGGACAAGAGTAAACAACCAAAACTATGCACCGAGGATTCAACTACCAGAATTCACTGGAAACTACAGTCAGTGGATTACGTTCAAGGATATGTTTCTGGAGACAATCCACAACAATGCAAATTCTTCGAAAGCGCAGAAAATGCAACACTTAAAATCTAAGCTTAAAGGAGAGCCGGAACGATTAGTTCAACATTTGGTCGGCGCTGAAAACTATGAAACTTGTTGGGATATTCTTATTCAGCGATACGACAACAAGAGACTCCAATTTACGAACTTGATGAATACTTTGATGGAGTTACCATCCATCCAGCAGGTCAATGCTGCTGTCTTGAAGAGAATGCATGACGTAATCAACGAATGCATGAATGGCCTACATAACATCGGTCTAAATACATCAAGCTGGGATCCAATAATCGTGTACTTGATGGCACAGAAGTTGGACTCAACATCATATACTGAATACACTAGAGAATTAGAGCATCCAAAGCAAGTCCCGGAGCTGAGTGAATTTTTGGGGTTCTTGGAGACCAAATTCATGGCGTTGGAAGCAGCAAAGGGTTACCAAAAAGATGCATCTAACCAACATAAACAAATATTCAGCAACAAAACGAAATTTAACTCCAATAAACCATCCTATGAACCACATAGAAAAGAAGCATCAAGAATATACCATGCGTCATACGGAAAATGCCTTCTGTGCAGCGGTTTTCACGTGATCATGCAGTGTCCAAAGTTCATTGAAATGGACACACGGCAACGGAATGACACAGTAAGGAAATTACAAATATGCAAAAACTGTTTGTATAAGCATGGAGACACAGAATGCACGTCGAACAAAACTTGCAAAGAGTGCAATAAACCACATCATACGATGTTACACTATTCAGCGCAAAAACTGTCGCCAAGTTCCAATATGAACAATATGGGTCAACGTTCTCAACAACGGGAACATCAACCTTCAACATCAACAAACCAACACAGTTCGAACCATTTATCGAACAACTACATTATGGAAATATTACTTACTACAGTAGAACTTCAAGTGAAGACATCAACAGGAGACTTTATAACGTTACGAGCTTTACTGGACCAAGGATCTCAAGTAAACCTCATCACGGAGAACGCGGCTCAACGACTGAAACTACCTAGAAAAAGGATGAACGCTACAATTTCCGGCGTGGGTACGATTTCGGGAGATTGTAAAGGACGACTAGAATTAGAGTGTAAATCAAGATGCACTGACTTTGCATTTTCAGTCAGCACTCTAATAATGAAAAGGATCACGAACAACTTACCTAACAAAACATTTAAAAAAGAAAACTGGCCTCAGCTACAAGGTCTGAAACTAGCGGATCCTGACTTCAACTTATCAAGGAGCGTGGATTTGCTGCTGGGAGCGGATATCTATTCGCAAGTTATATTAGAGGGGGTCCTAAAGGGAGATGCCCAAACACCGACAGCTCAGCAAACCCGTTTAGGATGGATCTTATGCGGCAAGCTAGAAACTTTTAACTGCCATGTCGCTCTTGTCGACCTGAACGACTTAAAGAGATTCTGGGAGACAGAAGACATCATTCAAAATACTGAGGACACATCTAAAGACGACTGGTGCGAAAACTACTACAAAATGACTACTGAAAGAGATCGCGACGGAAAATACATTGTAAAGATGCCACTGATTCCTCGTTATGAAGAAAAATTGGGAAACTCGAAGTCGATCGCAATCACTCAATTCATACAACTGGAAAGAAAATTCGACAGAAACCCTAAACTTGCATCAATGTACAAAGATTTCATCCGCGAGTACATTGATTTAGGTCACATGAAGCTTTCAAACACGACACCCGCCAAAGATGCAATCTTCTTACCGCATCATGGAGTACTGAGAGAACAATCAACAACAACAAAACTACGAGCTGTTTTTAATGCTTCCCAGAAGACCATGGGTGGATGTAGCCTAAATGACGTAATGGAAAAAGGTCCTAATCTGCAAAAGGACATCCAAGCATTGATATTACAATGGCGTGGCTATAAATACGTCTACACAGCGGACATTGAAAAAATGTACCGTTCCATATGGTGTCATCCGGATCAACAACATCTACAGAAGATCATATGGAGAAAGCAACCAAAAGACAATCTACAAGAATATCAACTGCAAACATTAACATATGGGACAAAAAGTGCTCCATGGCTAGCAATGCGAACACTCAAACAGCTTGCTATCGATGACGGCCACAAATACCCAAAGGCCGCTGAAATACTGCTAAATCAGTTCTACGTCGATGACCTAATCAGCGGCCACAACTCTACAAAACAAGCAAAGGAAATTCAAACATCGATCATAAAACTACTGAAGGGAGGCGGAATGAATCTGCGAAAATGGTCAAGCAACGATCCTGAGCTTCTACGACACTTAGACGAAGATCAAATATCGAAAAGTACATTTGATTTTAGAGGCGACGAATCAATGAAAACGTTGGGGTTGAGTTGGAATCCAAAAGATGACGTTTTCATATTCAACTGGTCCATAGACGACTACAACAACGAACCACTAACTAAAAGACACCTGCTATCACAAATATCCAAACTATACGACCCCTTGGGTTGGCTGGCGCCTATAACTGTGTCAGCTAAACTACTATTCCAAAGGGTGTGGCTAACTAAAATAAACTGGGATGCTGAACTACCTACTGAGTTACAAGACGAATGGCGGCATCTAAACAAAGAACTACATCTAATTAAAAACATTAAAATAAACAGATGGATTGGCAGTACGCAGAAAAATATCCAACTACATGGATTTTGTGACGCAAGCGAAAAGGCATACGCTTGCGTCATATACAGCCGAGTAATCAACGAAAAGGGCGACCCAAGGATCACATTACTAGTATCAAAAACTAGGGTAGTGCCGATTACTCAAAAAACTTCATTGCCCAGACTTGAGCTATGCGGAGCACTACTACTCTCCCAACTCATGGAAAAAGTGAAGAAATCACTAACGGAGCATGAGATATCAGCTTATGGTTGGTGTGACTCCAAGGTGGTCCTAGCTTGGATTCAGGGAGACCTCTCAAGATGGGAAAGATACGTAGCTAACAGAGTGGGGAAAATAAAAGACGTAATTCCACCTCAACAATGGTGTTATGTACGATCGGAACTTAATCCAGCTGACTGCGCTTCGAGAGGCTTGCTACCGAGCAAAGTAGTCCAGTTCAACTTATGGTGGAACGGACCTATGTTTCTGAAAAACTTTGCAGAAACAGAAACACCTCATAATGTGAATTGCCACTTTACTACAAGCGAAGCAAACCGGGTCGAACCCAATGACGTCAGTTCGAAAAACTACAACACTGAAAATATTGTTTACAAGTTGTTGAAGAACCACAGTTCGCTGACTTCAGTAATAAGAATTACTGCTCGAATTGTGCGATATATTGCATCACTAAAGCAAAAATTACGACCAAGCGCTACTTACCTAACAACAACTGACCTACAACACGCAGCAGAATATATAATAAAATATGTTCAACAAAGCGAGTTTGCGCAAGAACACAAACAGTTGAAACAAAATAAAACTGTGTCACCAAAAAGCAACATTTACAAACTCAAACCTTATCTGGATAGCAAGGGAATCATTCGCGTAGGCGGAAGACTACAGCACTCTGATCTTCCTGCAAATATGAAGAATCCCGCAGTGGTACCCTACTCCAGCCGCTTCACTGAACTACTGATCGACCAAGCACATTCGATGACGCTTCATGGAGGAGCCCGTCTGACCCTTACTTACATACGGCAACGATACTGGATAGACTCTGGAAATCGGGCGGTAAAGGGAAGAATACGACGCTGTGTGAAATGTCATCGTTACAATTCTACGGACAATGCTCAACTAATGGCCGATCTGCCAAAACAAAGAGTAACACCAAGCCGTCCATTCACTCACACTGGTGTTGACTTTACTGGTCACGTAGACGTGAAACTTAACAAAGGAAGAGGAGTGAAGACCTCAAAAGCATACATCGCGGTCTTCGTCTGTATGGCTACGAAAGCTGTACATATCGAATTAGTCTCAGAACTAAGCACGGAAGCGTTTATTGCGGCCCTTCAGAGAATGTGCGCGAGGCGCGGAACGCCTGCTCACATGTACTCAGACAACGGCACGAACTTCGTTGGAGCATCCAAAGTACTGAGAAAGGATTTCAGTAACTTCAAGAAGCTACTCTCTCCTGAGTTCTTTGACGAGATTGGGAAACTAGAAATTCATTGGCACTTCAACGCCCCTGCTTGGCCTAGTGCGGGGGGGATATTCGAAGCAGCCGTCAAATCATTAAAACACCACTTGAAGCGGGTACTTGGGGATCAAAAACTAACCTGGGAAGAATTCACTACGTTACTAGCGAAAATAGAAGCCTGCCTAAACTCGAGGCCTCTATGTCAGCTAACAGAAGATCCGGAGGAATTTTACAGCACTCTCACTCCTGGCCACTTTCTAACTGGCAGTGCTACGTTGTCTCTACCTCAACCGGAGCCTGACAACAGAAAGATGGATCTGAGAAAACGTTGGCAACTAACGGAGCACATGCTGGATCAATTCTGGAAAGCTTGGTCCAATGACTACCTGAACACCTTACAGTCTAGAAGCAAGTGGAACAGAACTGTACAAAACCTCAAACTAAACGACGTGGTCCTAATCAAGGAAACAAACTTACCTCCTGGCAAATGGGCCATGGGACGAGTGATGGAAACTCATCCCGGTAAGGATGGTCTAGTACGAGTGGCCACCCTTAAAACAAAAACTGGAGTGATAAAACGACCCACTGTTAAACTAACTCCATTACCACAGCAAGAAACACTGCTACCTACCGAAGAAACAACAAATAACAAAAGAGAAGAAGATACAATAACTGAAAACCAAAGAAGAAAAAGGAGCACGCGAACCAACAAGTACAGTTTCCTGACTTTCGCTCTTATAACTTTAATAGGAATGTTAGGAACTGCACAATCGTCACCAGTAACAAACAACTATAAGGTGACCTTTATAACCAACAATCAACCTATTTATTTCGATGAAGCCGGAAAACTGCAACTTATACATGATGAATGGACTCTACTGATCTATTACAACCTAACGTCCTACTGGCAAGCTGCGAATAACATGAACGACTACATAAACCAAATTGATAAACTCTGTCAAAGAATCGCGCACGAGTTCACACCATGCGAAGCAGTTGTCAGACACCTACGTCATGAAATGCATCACCTTGAGAATTATAACACTATGTTACTTTCTCAGCATTCGCGACAAAAACGAGGCTACTTTGATGGAATCGGAAAATTAGCCAGAACACTTTTCGGGGTTTTGGATGAAGACTTTGCGCAAAGGTACGAGAAGGACATCCAAAACTTGCAAATCAACGATAATTACTTGTTACAGTTGATGAAGAATCAAACTTTGATCATAGAGGCGGAAAACAATGTAATTAAAAACAATACGGAATTTATGGACAAACAATTTCACGCAATACAAACCTACATAAATCAGACTTGCAACATAATCACAAAAATTGAGAACAGAGCACAAATTTTATACACAGTAAATGACGTGAATTCTGCCGCTTTATCATCAACTTTAATTTTGAGCGACTTGCATAGAATTCAAGAAATGCTAATGAACGCTCTCGCCAACATTTATCGAGGTCATTTGGATACACACTTGTTTCCTGCATCTCAAATAATAGAACAGCTGAACATCATCTCTGGAAAACTTCCACAGGGACTAGCCTTACCGATAAAGGACATACAAAAAGATTTCCGTGACATCTACGAACTAATCCATGTCAAGGCTCGGATTACAAACAACTTTCTACTTTTCGAATTGCATATTCCACTTTTGAGCGATGAGGACTACAAAATATACCGGGTAATACCTATACCATTCCAGAAACAAGGACAATTGAGAATCGTGCAGCCTTTCTCCAATTATATCGCCATAAAGTTCGTGAAAAATTCGTACATCACTATGGAAGAGCAAGACATGCGCCAATGCACGCCATACGGAGAAGACGAGTACACATGCATTTCACGTCAGCCGGTATTTAGCTTACAAGACAAGGACGCACCTTGCGAGGCCAAGGTATTCAGTCAACAAACTTCATTATCCTGTGTCATCAATGACGTAACTTGCAAAGAAACTTGGATCCAATTACATAAACCTAACTGGTGGTTGTTTACATTATGCGACAGACAGCTGATGCGCGTCATATGTAGCGATCAAGTTACGCCAGCAGTCATCAACGGTACTGGGGTGATTGCCTTGAAACCAAAATGCATACTACAAAAGAAAGATGCGACAATATTCACCTATAACCACTTAGGAAGCAAATTTCACATGGAGGCGGATATTGAAGTACCTACACTTAACACGACTATCAACAATTTATTTGATCTAAGTTGGAAAAACGCACAGCTGAATATGACAGAACTGGATACATCTGCAATAAATATCAGAAACATAGATAAGCAAATAATTCAGCAGAAAGAGCAGGAAAGACTACCACAAGGGATAGATATATCGAGTCACGACATATATCTCTACTCTGTGACTTCTCTGCTGTTGGGAGGAGCTGCTTCGTTTGCTGTCTACATTTGGATCAGGAGACTATGGCATAAGAAAACTAAAAGGCCACCTACAAGACAACCTACAGGAATCGACAACAAAGTCGAAATCGAGATGCAAGAAATACGCCATTCGACACCGCCGGAGCCACTATACAGCGACGCGAGGCCGAAACAACTGTTTCACTTTGAGGAGCAGTAAAGCTTATTGTTTTTATGTGTACATGTTTAATTTTACTTACTTACTAATGTTTACTTTACTGTCTTTAGTTTTTATTGTGACGTTCTGGGATGTCTTACTTTTATATTTTTACTTACTTAACCTACTTTTATACGGTCTATACTTTCTATTATTGCGTTTTGGAATTTTTACTTTAAAACGTTTTATGTACTGGATGCTCATCCCGCCTTTTCCCTCGGGAGCATGTACGGTTTACGTACATTCCGTCATGCTGCAAACGCAGCAACCTACTTTTCTCTTTGGTATTTAAAACAATGTTTAATATGATTTTAAGTTAGTTGACAAATTACATACTTACGCGAACACCGCGGATTAGCATCCAACCCACTTTTACTTTGTTGTGATCGGTACTCTAATAAACCTTTAGAGTTACCAAATCTGTGTGTGTTTACCTCAACTCGCCTAACTCCGAGTACTGACTTACCACTTCTTACTTAAAACTACAAGTGTAAGGTACCAACTACTGCGGGACCTTACACATTGAGTTCTACAACAAAACACGATTTCTTACCCCAAAAAAAAAATTGTTTCCCAGCAATAAATTTTGCGTAAAGATACTTAGGTCCATGTTCACCGAAAAGATAACAGTCTGATTAGCTAAAAACAGCTGTCACTGTGACATATTACCATACAAAAAAAACCGGCCAAGAGCGTGTCGGGCCACGCTCACTGTAGGGTTCCGTAGCTTCCCAGACCATTAAAAATACCAACATTTTTCGTCAGCAAAAATAACTTTGTTTTTCATAGTATTTGTATGAAAAACAAAGTTATCATTTGCGTTTTTTTGAAAAAGTGCTATATAACTCAAAAACTATTCAACTCATCAAGTTGAAAATAATTTTCCTAGAAAGTTCATATAAAGGTCTACTTCTGTGATTTTTTTCATATTTTTTAAACTTATGGTTCAAAAGTTAGAGGGGGGGGGACACATTGTTTTTGACTTTCGGAGCGATTATTTCCTAAAATATTAATATTATCAAAAAATGATTTTAGAAAACCCCTATTCATTTTTAAATACCTATCCAACAGTATATCACACGTCAGGGTCAAAATTAAAAAAAAAATCGCTCCCCACTTTACGTCTGGGGGAGGTACCCTAATAAAAATGTTTTTTTAAATTTTTATTTTTGCACTTTGTCGGCATGATTGATATACATATTGGTACCAAATTTCAGCTTTCTGGTGCTAACGGTCACTGAGATTATCCGCGGACAGACAGACAGACAGACAGACATGGCGAAACTATAAGGGTTCCGTTTTTTGCCATTTGGCTACGGAACCCTAAAAATGTGTTTTAAACAGCTGTTTTAGATAATCAGACTGTCATCTTTTCGGTGAACATGGACCTTAGTTTGATGTACAGATAGTGGTTAACGGCTTCGTGATGAGGTGGTTTACACCCTGTATTGCTGGGTTACGTAAAATTTGTTATATTAACGATAAATTAAGTGTACTTGTTCTATGTATTATGGTAGAATTAAAGGCTTTTTTATTATTGCAGGGTAACGACATGACTATGGCTTCGTAATCTGTCTGTTTACATCATACAATAATTTCTTGGTCGTACCTGCACGTATTGCCCGAAGATGTTCATCATCTTGTCCTCGTAGTGCACGGCGAGGGTCCGCACCAGGTCGCAGGCGGCGCGCCGACGAGTGTCCACGTCCGAGCCCTCGATGTCACGACGCACGTACTCCTCCGGGTTGTCTTCAAACAACTCCATGTCCGATTCTAATCAAATAAAAAACCCATTATTATACACATTGTAAATGTGGTAGACAACAAAATAAAAATCTAATAAGTTAGTTAAATTATCAAAAAATATTTGACCCGTCGTTTTTCTTTTGTTACGTAAACCAAAATTGACGAAGATACGGCGCTTTTAAAATTCTCAATACGTCACGCCTTGGTACAATTTTAGTGCGTTTTGACGTCATGAGCCCCCACTCCCGTTTTGATGCGTTTCATCTTTGTCAATATTCACTGATTTACAAAAACAAAAAATACGTGTCCATTATACTCAGTGACGGACTAAATAGATTTGCAATTTTTTGATACGGTCGTCACGCCTATTAGTCTTAATATTATAAAGAGGAAAGATTTTTATTTTCGTATGTATTGAATAAACTTAAGAACTACTGGACCGATAAGAAAAAAAACTTTCAGCAATGGATAGCTACATTATCAGCGAATAACATCTATACTAATATTATAAAGCTGAAGAGTTTGTTTGCTTGTTTGAACGCGCTAATCTCAGGAACTACGGGTTCGAATTGAAAAATTACTACTTTCTGATTGGAATCGAAAAAACCTATTTGTGTTGGATAGTCAAATTATCGAGGAAGGCTTTAGGCTATATAACATCACGCTACGACGATTAGGAGCGGAGCATGAATGAACAATGTTGCAAAAACGGAATTTTTTTATCCTTTAGTTTTTCTCCCTTATGTGACGCAAACGAAGTTGCGTGGGTCAGCTAGTAAGCTATATTTTTAATTTTTTAGGCGATATTTTATGGTGAAACCGCGTGACGTCCGCTAGTATTTTATAAGGGGAGTAAATAGATCTGAAACGACGCTGAAAGGCACTTGTTCTCCCCGTCATTGCGATTCTTTTTTGTTCTGGACCATACCTGGGAATCTACTAGTTACGGAGATATTGGATGTCAAAGTTCCGACTTTTTCACAAGTTTTTTCAAATACTGGTTTTTGAGGTCATAACTATAATTTAAATCCATAACCCGTTTACTATTAAATGCGTCCATCAGTACAATGATTTAAGTGCGATTATATTGAGTTTTACCGTTGTACCGTAAGTAAGTTGTACCGTTTTTGCGCAGAGTTAAGGTTGTAGCCCACATAAACGACTCCGCTCCCACCCAACAAAAAGAATATAATTCAAATATGAGCTTTATGTATTGCTATTTAGATATACTTTACATTGGCAACATAAATTAGCAGACAGCTCGCTGTCAGCGGGCTTACCGCTGTCAATACCAATGTAAATTATATCTAAAGAGAAATACTTAAAGCCCATATTTTAATTATATTCTTTTTGTTGGGTGGGAGCGGAGTCGTTTATGTGGGCTCCAATCTTTACTTGTACAGAATGTTTGGTTGACGGCTTCGTGTACATCCTGTATACACTGCGTTCCATAACTCAAATAGCAGATGTCGGAGAAAAATAGGAAGCTAAAGACGGAGTGGGCTGGCCACGTAGCGCGTATGCACCCGGACAGTTTGGCAAATATCGTCACTTACTGGAGGAAATCGCCGTCGAGGAAGACCGCGGCGAAGGTGGTGTGACGATCTCATCTTATTAGCGGGGCGAACATGGCTAGATATCGCATCGAGGTTTGAAGGAGAAAAGGAAGCCACACAAGACAGGATAAGAAAAAGAGACCGCGTAGGTATTGCAGTTAATATAAATTACTATCATTTATTACCATTTAAGATGGCTAACGTTTACTTAGAAACTTATTAGGTTGTTAGGTATTTTTTGTGACCCTTTGAAAAACATAATTACATCTGAGGCGTTCTAGAACAACATATTTTTGATGTTGAAAACTTATCCAGTCAAAAGTGGTTTTGATCGATTAACGATTTCCGTTTTGTGAGTTTTTTTGAGGACTTGCAATATTATCACACTTGTCGAATACAATACATGCTTTTTTTTTTTTTTTCAGCAGGTAGGTTTTCTCAAACACTTTTACACGTCATTTTTTAAAACTAGATGGGCCGGTGTTTCGTACCTGACTACTCTGAGAAGAAACAGCCGAAACAAACTCAGAGGTCATAGTCTCTTTTGAAGTCCAGACAATCTTGCTCATTTCATATGAGGACTATGCAGATTAGTGTCTGAGATGGTCTTTTGAAGAACCACACAGATTTGAGTGGACCTGTCCAGTCAGTGCAAAAATTAATAGACATGTTACATTAACTTAAAAAATTAAAAACCACCGACTCAAATGGTCACAATTTCAAGATATTCCTGGTGTTTGGTGTTGGTCCTTTCATTTGATATCCATACTGAGGGAGTAGTGAAAAAAAAATAACCATTTTGTGTTGGCGACCATCTATGATTATAATTTTTTTATGGCCTACAGTATTTTACTAGTCAAGCCCTGTTATTTGATATCCATATTGAGAGAGTTGTTGAATAAATATGTAATCCGCCAATTTGCGGCGGCGGTCACACACACACACACACACACACAAATACGTCAAACTTGTAACACCCCGTCGTTTTGGCGTCGGGGGTTAAAGGTGGACGCACACTTATCCGCGCCGAAGGAATCGACCGCGCTGAACGCGCCGAATTTTAGAATGACTTGTATGAAATCCTATGAAACCTCGCACACCTATCCGCGCCGAATCGTCCGAATCGAGCAGAACCCCAAATCACAGATTACTATCCAAATCCTAGAAAAATTCGGATGACGTCATCAGATTCGATCACAGAGTATATAATCACTACGTTAAGATTCGACCGAACGCGCGATGCGATCGCATTCTATCTATTAGAGTTTGGTCAACGAAAGCTGTCCACGAATTGTTTTCAGAAGTTTCAATATGTCATATGGCAATAATTTAAGACTGCCAAAATTGACACGTTTTGTGGTAGAGTCATCTTGATCTTGTGTTTACGTGTATCACATTTACATTGGTTTTGTTTAAGCAGTGTCCCGCCTTTTTTCTTGGACAGCTTTCGTTGGCCAAACTCTACTTCTTCAAAAATGAGTGATTCCAATCTTTCGGCGGGTTCGGCGCGATCGGCTCGGATAGGTGTGCGAGGCCTCCTTGACTTCGATTCGTTCGGCGCGTTCGGCGCGGATAGGTGTGCGTCCTCCTTAAAAATTAATTACCTCTAAATTCCATGTTGGGTATGACAACTTTCTCACAAATACTGCTCAGTGTGGCGGGGTCTTCGAACAAGCTCTTGTAATTATTCTTCTCCGCTATCTTCGCGAGGAAAGTCAGTGCGTTGGATACTAACTGAAAAATATAGAGAACATTCTAATTGTAACGTACAGGCGGCAGGCAGAGGCTAGGGAGCTTGTTCCGCCACTTCTTATTTCCAGCTGCAACACTAGGTATTTGCGAAGGGCGAGCATTTCGTTCGGGGGACTGTCATTTCTAATGGGGTGGACGACAAAACAATTAGTCCACCAAATAGTTTTCCATTTTTTCGCGTAAACAATAATTTAAGACGATACAGTGCGTCACTCGTGTGACGTCACATTTCGGTACAATTTTTTAACGGAAACTGACGTCACAAGCACCTCATGATCTTTAATGCGTTTTATCGTCGTAATTTTAATAATGTTTTTTTTTTCAGTCGTCATCTCTATTGGCGTTCAAAAAGTGCTGATTATATGGCCTAATTTGAATTGTTGACAAAGAAATGCCTTATACTAACCGCATCGTATTTGGGCTGTGGGCCGGTGGCAAGGAGTACGGTCCACACGCACGTGACAAAGGCCGGCGCGTGCGGCCCGAACTCTTCCTCGTACTTTAGTGCGTACAGCGCCGCACACTCACACACTTCCGTACGGAGTTGCTCCAACACGCCTGGTTTTTCGTCGTCATCCTGCAAAGACATGATTACGTTAGATAAAGTCTAAAGGAGTAAGGGAGACAAAGATCAGCGCGTTCGTGTTCCACGAGCGTCTCAAAGAGATGTCAGCAGAAAGGAAGGGGTCCGCAATGGCCAATGCCTGCCGACTGCGGGACTGTTCGATACCGTGGCCCAAGAACATAAAGGGCGAGGAAGGAACATGGATGGGTTTTAGTCAGTAAAAGTCTGACACTCCCTACCGCTCCGCTCAGAGCGCGAGGAGTTATTTAATGATTTACCATCAGAAAAAATAAGGATTCACTTCATAACTCTGTATAAAGGGAGTAAAAGGGCTCTTCATGTAGCCGTTAACCAAGCATTCTGTACATCAAGCTAAGTAACTTTACAACTGGTCTGACAACCAGTCTTACCAAGTGGTATCGTATTACCCAGTATTAACTGGGTTGTGGAGTTCAGATAGGCATTCGCTCCATGTAAAATACTGGTATTCAGCTGCATCCGGTTAGACTGGAAGCCGACCCCAACATAGTTGGGAAAGGCTAGGGAGATGATATTATATACTCACGTCAGTCTCCAAGCAAGGTACTTTGACTTGCAATAGATTCAGTAGGTTCGGCATCCAGATAGGCATGTTATCTTCAAAGAATTCAGGCAAGTCTTGATAGTTCAAAGAGTAGAACACTTTGCATATAAGTACTAGGGACCCGTAGATGACACGGAGTGCTTGTGGGTTATCGGCGTGTTTTGACGTCAAGTCTATGGTAGCCTGCAATATAAAAGTAATAAAAAAGTCGGTGACCCAAAAAGTCTGACAACCAGTCTTACCTAGTGGTATTGTATTGTATAACGGGCTGGTGTCCGCAACTCAACGTCAAAGCGCATATTTTGCGTATGGGCTATAATCCACCACGCGGGCCCAGTGCGGATTGGTAGATGTCACATGTCTTCGAATTTTTGGTTCTTAGACATGCCGGTTTCCTCACGATGTTTTCCTTCACCGTTTTTGAGAGCAGAGGTGATGAAATAAATTACACAAAGTAATGCGCCTGTCTGGGTTTGAACCCACGATTTACTGTTCGTAAGTCGGAGCCGCCAATACTGGGCCACCGCTGCTCTCTTGTTGTTAGGTTTTTCCATGAGGAATCAGCCACGAAGCCGACATTTGTGGCGTTTAGATGGCAATAGACTGGCCCACCATTACTTACATGGGGCTTGATATGTTTGTTATTATTACCCACACCCGAGACTATATCGAAACATTTGTTGATTACGGGCGTGATAAATACACTAGCTATTGCCCGCGACTTCGTTCGCGTGCAAATTTTGACTTGTATGTATGAGACAAAAAAAAATTGCCTACGAATTCTCAGACCTACCAAATACACACAAAAAAAAAGCGGTTACGCCGTTTCGGAGGAGTTCTATTACAAATACAGTGACACCAGATTTTTAAATATTACGATATATTTCGAACTTACACTTCTGTTCCTCTATTCTTTTTTTGTATTTAGTGCGTATATGTCACCGTAAAATTGCCAAGCACGTTAGATTGTAATATAACTAGAGAGATTGTAAACTCTCGAAAGATTGTCAAACGAACATACTGCTTGCAATAAAACGCATTATTTTTCGGTAGATTGTAATCTATCGAAGTGAAATTGTAATATTGTGAAATGCATGCGACGGAAGTATCTCTGCCGCCATAATCGGGACTTGTTAGGTTGGTTAGGTACCTTTAAACCATGCAGACAGAAATAGGGTCCGTCCACTATTCTTTTTAGGGGAATATAAAGTGTTTTGAGGTTATATAAATCGGTATTTTTCAGGAATGGTACATTATCTTTTCATGAGAGTGGTACCATGGCAGCAGGGGGACCCCTCCTTCTCTTGCACACCGCGCGAGTTTACGTCCATCGCATACATTTAGTAAGCAGTATGTTCGTTTGACAATATTTCGAAAGTTTACAATCTCTCTAGTTCTATTACAATCTAACGTGTTTGACAATTTTACGGTGACATGTACATAAACTGTCAAATAAACAAATAAAGTATACTTACAACAAACAAATCAGTGAGTGGTTTAGCGAAGTTTTCAAGGACATGCTTAATCTCTTCCCAAAGCTTTTGTGATTTAAACTCGTACCGGTAACGTTTGAAAAGAGAATGGGCTGTTCTTAGCACTCCATTGATCACATGGAAATCACCTGCAACAATCACATTTAAGAAACATGAGCTATTGTATTGTACAACGGGCTGGTGTCCGCAACTCCACGTCAAAGCGCGTATTTTGCGTATGGGCTATAATCTACCACGCGGGCCCTGTGCGGATTGGTAGATGTCACATGTCTTCGAATTTTTGGTTCTAGGACATGCCGGTTTCCTCACGATGTTTTCATTCACCGTTTTTGAGAGCAGTGGTGATGAAATAAATTACACAAAGTAATGCGCCTGCCTGGGTTCGAACCCACGACTTACTGTTCGTAAGTAGGGGCCGCCACCACTGGGCCACCGCTGCTCTATATCATGAGCATAGGTCGGAGTAGGTAGTTTGATTTTTGGAACTTGTATTATAAATGCACACAGAAAGATTAACATGGACTTGTCCATTTTCTCGGAAAGTAATTCCGGTATTTCCGGATTCAATTAAATATTGTTGATGTTGGTAGTGATATTATTACTACTCAATTCAAAATTTAAAGGAAAGTATATGGAAAACGGCCGGTAAGAACAGGATGACGAGTTAAGGTATCCAGTGACATTCACAGAGGTTTTAACTTTTGTCTATGGCAGCAGACATAAAAAAATGTGGAACTACTCTAAAACTAGTAACACTCTTGTCATGTCTTGTAGTATGGTGCCTCAAAGTGCACACTGTTTCGCGAGAAACACAGAAAATCATGAAAAGCTGGAGATAAAGCTTTAAAAAAAGTAAGAATTTCAAAGAAAGACTAAATAAATACACAAATAAATTGGCTATTCTATTAAAACCTTCCTCGAGAACCACTCTATCCATTGGTAAAAAGGACTTTGTTTTATAATATGTAGTGATAGTGGTACTCACCAGTACCGAACTTCTCAACCATCTCTGGTATAAGGCTTGGCCACTTCTCAGGGAAGTCGCACTTCCCGATGATGGAGACGGCATCACTGAACTGCCTCTGGATGGCTTCAGGAGACTTCAGCATCAACGACACTATCAAGGTCTTGATGGTGGCTCTGTCTGAAGCATGGATGCGGTCCACTCCATCATCTTCCTATTAAATAAACAATTTTTTTTTTTTAATTCCTAATCTTAAGGCGACTACATGAGCTAAAGCTAAAGTATATGATTCACTGCTATAAACAAAACCAGAAAAATATATGATATTCTTCAGGCTATATGCTAGCATGATAGTGTTTTGAAAACATAATACAATTAATGTGACTCGTTAAAAAAAAATCACGAACTTGTCTTTAAAAATATCTTTCAAACAAAAAAAAACATACTAATATACATGCGATCATTCTGATTTTTTGGCAAATAATTCTACAAACAATATATTAGCATGATAGTGTTTTAGTTTTTTAATCCAATCATGGTTTTTTTGTAAATCGATCGAAACCACTCATTTCGCGCTATTTGGCCCGCAGTGACTGACGTAACAACCGCTTTGTAGTGCAAGCTGATTAAAACTTTATTCTAACAGCATTTCAAACGAAGTTTGAACCACCACAAATAGAGTTGCAAATTTAGCTCATCTAGTCGCCTTAAGTATTTTACAAACTTTTTATTATTACTTATTGATAATCAAGAGTGCTAGTAGTGTTAATATTTAACTTATCTCACTCTATTATTATTATTTACTAGCTAGCGGACGTCACGCGGTTGCACCCGCGTAGTTCCAGTTCCCGTGGGAGTACGGGGATAAAATGTAGCCTATGTTACTCAGGGTGAATGTAGCTTTCCAATGGTGAAAGAATTTATGAAATCGGCACAGTAGTTTTTTGAGTTTATTCATTACAAACATACACACAAAAATACAATTTTTTCATCTTTATAATATTAGTGTAGATTTAAATTAGTTAGTGGTCTTCTTTTTAAATCAGGGTTGGAGATGTAGTCTCATTACGAGTTAAGGCCTCCTCCATCTTTTTTTAATGACATAATCCTTGGCAAGATTTAGGCAGTTGGAGCTAGTAGTCTACACTTTATCTTCAGCCCATCTTAAAGTGTTGGGCAGGTCTTGTCTCACTCTTTTGTGTTGGCCGATGGATTATCGAACCGCAAGATGGACCAGACCACTGGGCAAAATAAAGGTTGGAAGACTGTTTAAAAGATGGGCTGATGACAGACACACACACACACAGACCGACACAGACTACACACAGACACAGACTTAGACTTCCAGTTACTACCACATATTTATCAATTCCTCATCTTTACATTTGGGGTAACCAATTCTGTTAAAAGGAACATGTTGCAATGTGAATGTTTCTCCGGTAGACATGGGTCGGATTAGGTAAAAACGATACCTAATCCACCTAATCCTAGTATTTAAAAATACCTAATCCATTTACCTAATCCGAATATTTATTCAGTAAAGCCACTGGCCTGTTACGATGTTAGGTATCGTATGTGGATTTGGTAAGAAATATTCGGCATGGAGTATGGACGTTCCGTTTCTGATGTAGTGTGGAATATTTTCTGATATTTCTGATCGTTTTCTATGGGAAACGGTACTTTAAACTAAAAGTCAACGTAAAACTTTTGTTTTTGTTTTTAACGTAATATAGTTAGGTTAGGTTAGGTTAAAGTTCACTTTTATAAAACAACTCAAAAAACATATTTTTTATCATTTTTACCGAAAAATAGCTTAAAATTAAAACTGGTGTACCTACTTTGTATAGAAACTACAGCATTAAATGCATATTCAAATGCATTTCAACCTAATATCACATGAGTTTCTGATTTTTACACATTTATTTTCACTAAAAGACGTGAAAGTTTTGTTATTTTCTTTGAGAGTATCATTCCTTAAGACTTAAATCGCTAGAGCAATATCTAGTCCAGTGGTATTCTACGTAGATGGCGCTGGCGGCAGTGCTAATTAAACTTGAACCTTAAACTCCACATTTTAAGGTACGGAATATCTTCTATGTAGACTGTGTACGAATATTTCGTGCCATACCTAATCCTCGACGCTTTGGATTAGGTACGGACTCGCATCGAAAAATACCTAATCCACATACCTGTTCCAATATTTATGCCTCACGTCTATTCTCCGGTACAACCACTTTGTATGATCGAGTAAGAGTATACGCTGATGGATTACTGCCTGTAACAGGACGATATCAATTGTTGTTGTACAATATTGGTAAGCACCATCATCATCATATCAGCTCGGATTCACCCACTGCCTAGTATAGGCTTCCCCTTTTTTCTGCCACTCTTCCCAGTTCTGGGCGTCGCTTATCCAGGTGTTTTAGACACTGATGATAATTTAACCTTTAACAATGGACGTGCGGTGGAGGTTATGTCGCCGGGTGAAAGCAGCGTGAGTAATTTCGCTTTATATTTTGAGTGCGGTCTGTGAGACCGTTTGTATTATAAATTGAAGGTGACGGTGATTTTGTTTGTTTTAGATTTTGTAAACTAAAATGTCAAAAAACTATCAACCAACGACTGTAGGCAAACGAACATCGAGTTCAAGATAAAACGAAAGACGACCCACACTTGTGTAGGCTGTAAACAGCCAATATGCCTACAATGACTGTAAGTATGACCAAGTTGGGCCCTTGTCGAAATTTTTATGTTTAGTTTTGAGAAGATTATGTTAAGATTTTTATGCTCTTTATATTTTACTGTAAAAGAAGTTAAACAAACTAAAACTCATTTTCCTGTGGTAATATTCGTATAAAGTGATCTAAAGCTAAAAATTCTGAAAAGTGCCTTTGATTGTTATATTGTTAATAATAATAATAATAAAGCTCATTTATTCCATACTTTCTTTACAAATGTTTTTACAAATTAATAGTTTAGTTTTAGTATTATTAGTTACATATGGATCCCTTTTGGGTAATATTGTTAGATTTAGTTAAAAAAAAACCATTTTTCATGAAAATTACATCTTGTATTTACATTTAGTAACTTTTCAGAGGGCTAAAAATAAAAAATGATACAATACCTACTCATCAAAATAGAAACCAGCCCCTAATGATCACGGTGTGTGAGGCCGCACATCGATAGTAGTATAACAAAAACGGAATGTCCATAGTTAAAGATTAAGTTATTTCCCTATCAAGTAAAGAATCTAGGCATGTTATCTCTCCACTACCCTCGGTTGTATGGTGACACAGAGTGAGAGAGAAAGATAATATGAATTTTGTGGGTTGCTATACAGAAGATAATCTACGCCCCTATTTGAAAAATTCCTTACATTATGTTTTTTCTCGTACATTATTCCTGATGGACATAGGATACTTTTTATGTGGATACAACGCTGGCAAAACTGTGAGTCGGAAGCTAGTCAACAATAAATATCACAGTCTTTTATACTTACAACAGGCCAGTTTCTTTTGATGAGATTTTTGAATGCAATTGCAGCCGCAACCCTGATGGTGAGGTCCACTGTCTCTTTGTCAATGAGGTGCAGCAACAAGATGGCATAATTCTGATTAACTTCAACGCTTTCCAAAAACTTTTCAGCTGCAAAGGAGGTTAGCATTATTCAACAAATTTATCAGATAATAATTATACGAAACAATATTTTTTTATGAATCAATTATACAGGTATAAGTATTTAGACTGCGCCCAGTCTAAATATTTATACCTGTATTCACATTACCGAAATGGGTCAGAAATGTGACCCGTCACTAATGGGAGCCTGAAGAGGGTCGTCTTCACCAAGGCAGGCTCAAGATGCTAGCGTGATGATTTGGACTTGTTCCTGCCTGATTGGCCAGAGTAGGCAAATCACCAGGAGAGATGGAAAGAAATGGGGAGGCCTTTGCCCAGCAGTGGGACAGAATAAGAAAAGTAAATGATAGAATAAAATTTAACCTGAGTAAATCTATAATAATAAGGGAGGGGGGATTATTTCCGGAACAAATTATCCGATTCTAAAAAATCTTTCACTGGCAAAAAGCTACACTATTTGTGGGTGCACTATGCTAAAAATTATATTTATAACAAGCGTAATAACTGAGCTATAATAACTTTTGCAGACTAAGTTGTTAAGTGTTAGCGATAACAACACACAGCACAACTTCAAGAAACATGGTGATGATGAATTTAATTGATAAGCAAATTAAACTGACAACCTTTGTAAATTGAAAGTTGAATTTCTTCAAATACTAAGAACTACTGTATCTTAAAGTTCAAAAGCAAATTCAACAAAACAAGTTGTCAAATTCTGTTTTGGTGAATGGCAGTTTAAGTGGATTGGACCCAGAACATTGTAAGATTTGTAAAAAGGAAGTAAGCTATGTAGCAACTTGGACTGACTCTATACAAAATAAAAATATTCAAAAAAGAAACATTTCACTTCAGGGTATTTGCCATAACTAACTATTAACTGTAGTTCCTAGGATTATTATAATCACTATTTTAAAGAGAATCATAGAAATAATGAGTAATGCTCTGAGCTTTGCTTTGAGGTTAACTTAAAATGATCTAAATAGTTAGTAACAAATTATTGAGAACATGGGTTCCCACTATTACTGACCAGTACATGTTACTAGATTAAAATCACTACAAAATTACAGACATTTAACGGATTTAAAAAACAAATAAATTTTACATACCCGGTCGTCTGATGTTGGTGTCCGGGTTTAGCGTCTGTTGAAGGTAATTCGCTAGGGTAGCTAAGTTTTCATCAGTAACCTCCATATTTGCAATTCACTTGTTGAAAGTGTTATCAAGCAGATATGATTTTTACGAAAATGTGCCAGAAATTTAGGACAACAAAATTTTCAACAGCCAGCAAATCGACAGCAGTATGATTGAGAATGAAAATAATTTTTAAATGACAATGACAGCCAGGCCAGCAAACGTTATGTCAACGAGATGAGTGGCCGCGTTCCGTTTTACTTTTAGGATCGATTTGAGCATCCATAAACCCGTTCCGAATTACTGTGAGGGCGATCACAAGCGCGATATCGATGTCCCTTGAATCGTCATAGAAGACGTCATGACATGCGCCGTCTTGCGTATCTTACTTTACACCGACTATGCCCCAAATAAATATCACAGTGAGCGCTGTCTAAAATGACCTGATGACCTGATCGTGAATTCTAAATCGGACCGCAAAATGTTGAAGTGAGCGATGTGAGTGATTATTTACTAATACGGAATGCAGCCAATGATGGAGGAACGGTAACTGATCACTAGTGCTAACTACTCACCTACTAATATAGTAATCTGTGCTACTCACTCTACGAAGACCATAGAGTATATATGTCACCGTAAAATTGTCAAACACGTTATATTACAATATAACGTGTTTCTCTCTAGCGATATTGTAAAGTCTCGAATTATTGTCAATTGAACATACGGAAGTATCTCTGCCCCCATAATCAGGATTTGGGGCACCCCCCCGTTAGGTTAGATAATTATGTTCCTAAACCCTGCACTCGGAAATAGGGGCCCCGCGAAGCGGGGCTCCGTCGACTACGCTTTTTAGGGGAATCTATAGTGTTTTAAGGTTAGGTTATATAAAAATGTTATGGAGCGGTGGACTGTAATGATATTTTAATGACTGAGGCACGTATGAGTTTAGTTTATTTAATTATAATAATATTTTTACAGCTCGAACTGACAAACACAACCGACAGGTGACGTGGTTGCAAAACAATCGCACCGTAATTAAAATATATAAAAATCATAAAAAAGGTCCGAACCTAGCCAGTCGCCAACATACCGATATTAATCGAAATTTCTCAGGAATGGTAGGTACAGTATCTTTTCATGAGAATGGTAGGTACCACTGGGCAAGGCGGACCCCTCCTTCCCTCCACACCACGTGAGTTGATTACCATCGCATGCATTTCACGAAAAATAATGCGTTTTATTGTAAGGAGTATGTTCATTTGACAATAACTCGAGAGTTTACAATTTCGCTAGAGAGATTACAATATAACGTGTTTGACAATTTTACGGTGACATTTATAAGTTCTTTGGATTTTACTCTTTGGTCAAGGGTGAAGGCGTAGACAGAGTAATAATAGTAGTAGTAGAATACTCTGTCTACGGGTGAAGGGATAAAAAAAAAATTTACTCTGTGGACTCAATGATGCTGCTATGCTCTATGCAGTGATGCCAGCACTACTGATTTGGCAGTAGATCTACCTAATGAAAAAAATCAACTGATCTACTGCCTTGATTGATATTATTAAAGAAATCTACCTGCTTTTTTCCAAATTAGATCGGATCATGTAGTTATTGTCGGCGTATCGTGTCATCAGGCATAAAGGCATAAATAACATGATATTTATTCAACAAGTTTTGTGAATTCGCGATTTTTTTTATCCGTAGTGTGTGCAGTGTCGACCAATCACCGACAGTCCCAGTCACTAGGCATTCAAACTGTGAAAGTATTGTAGTAGCCCATTCCTTATCTTAGATTTATATGGAGAAGAACGAGTAAAAAACTCCATGGACACAGTTTATAAATTAAAATAATTTTACAAAACCATAGTAACATAATTTTTATGTTTTGGTGGTACCTACATTATGTGAGATTGATTTGTAAAAATGTCCATAGAAAAAGTAATTATTCCAAAATAAAGTAAAATAAGCCATGGCAAATAAGAGAGAAGCATTGACTCAGATTAAGTTAGGTAAGTACAGTAGGTATGTATGTATATGTTCTAACGTATTATATCACACTTTAAGGTGGACGCACACCTATCCGCGCCGAAGGAATCGACCGCGCCGAAAGAATCGAATTTTAGAATTACTTGTATGAAATCCTACTAAACCTCGCATACTTATCCGCGTCGAATCGGACGAATAGATGACGTCATACGTATGAGAAAAAATTCTTTCGGCGCGGTCGATTCCTTCGGCGAGGATAAGTGTGTGTCCACCTTTATAATTCAAGCTCAAGTCCATTTTATGTTGGTGCCAGTTAAGATGGAAATAGAGGTCATTCTCACCTACCTACCAAGGTTTTCGTCATTAAACGATAATGACACTTACTATTTACCAAAGTCGACCAATAAGCGATACTTGCTAATATCGCTAGAGTATCGTAGTACCAGTCGGCTAGACATACAGGGGTTGAGAATCTTGTGTTGTTCCAAATCGAAATTATTAAACTATGACAATTAGTTTCTTAGCAAAAAAATAAATAATGTCGAATTTATAAATTTACGTGTGACGTAAAAAAATGCTTCAATGTGAAGGATTTCATCAACATGAATGGATGTAGACTTAGCGTCAGTTCACACCGAGACGCGACAGTACTGGAAGAGGCCAGTGCTTTCGCGCTGCGCCGCGCAAGACGCATCGCAACATCGCTAGGCGCATCATTAAAAGCAAAGAAATAATAGCACTCCGAAACACGACCGAACGCAAGCGAACTATGACACGTAATGTTCAATCAAAATGGCGGCCCACGCGGCGTGACCATAATGTGCTGCACACCTGACGCGTTGACCGCTTCAAAGTGAAAACGGCATAAGATCAGAATTATCATTTTTTGTGATGAGATAGTTATTTCATAAGAATATTTAGATACTTACTGACTTTATATTTTATTCAGTATTTTATTAAAGAATAATGCATAATTTTAAGGTATCAGTACATTTTCACGAATGGACACTTGTGCGACTGGATTTTAGCGCGACTTGATGGGCACTTAAGTTTACTCTGTGGAGTAAACATAATATCACGCCTGTTATTACTTGAAGGTGGATTTTCTTTGGGTTTTTCCGACGCGGGTGTCTTTTTTATGGTTTACGGGGACGTTGATCACGAAAATGAGTTCAAAATAAAATCCAAGATGGAATCCAGGTTTTTTTTCGTTTTTACGTCATGGGTGTCGTTTTCATAGTTTTCAGGGTCGCTGATAACGAAAATGAGGTCAAAATGAAAATCCAAGATGGCGCCGTGGAAAATTTTCGATTTTTCCGCCATTTCATGGTTTTCGGGGTCGCTGAACACGAAAATGAGGTTGATTATGTTAAAGTATATCAGATTTAACCAAAGGCAAGGTAAATCATTGAATCTATTTTCATATTCGTCATGCAAAATTGGCTTTGAATGACCTAATTGAAATAAATAATTATTGAAACCATAAAAAAGGCACCCGTGTCGGAAAAACCCAAAGAAAATCTACCTTCAAGTAATAACAGGCGTGATGTTGTGTTTACTCCACAGAGTAAACTTAAGTGGCCATTAAGGTGCGCAAAAGTGCAGTCACGCAAGTGTCCATTCGCGTAAGGTCCTTTTCGCGCAAAAGTCCATGCGCGCATAATAATATGTCTTTTCGCGTAAGTGGGTGCGCGTAAGAAGTGTCCTTCGCGCAAATGTCTGTCGCGCGATAGTCCCAGATCCTAATTTTAAGATAATTTATTTACTTTTTTAAATGGAAGTAACTCACTAACTCACTAAGTTACAATAGTGTCAAAAAGGAAAATACAATATTTAAAACAATTAATTTCGTAGGGTACGTTTGCTCGATTTCTTATTTTTTTGGGTTGTGCACTTTGTTGTGTATGTTCATCACCATGTGTCATTTTGGATGTATTATGAGACTCAAGCGATATCAGATTTGCGACAGGTTTGTACGGGTGGAGGGACAGTATCGCTAATATTTCGACATCGGGATGAAAGTCAGAGCAATGACCTCTATTTCCATCTTAACTGGCACCAACATACCTCATGCGGGTATAACTTTTTTAATCTACCGATTTTATCTCGGATCTACTGCTAAAACTCGATTTCTTCAAATTTTATCTGGCAACACTGGCTCTATGCCACAGAGTATCACTATCACTGTAGTCTGTAAGCTATGGATTGTACTTTTATTTAGATGAGTTGTAATAATATTTTGATTTTCATTATTTGATTTTCATTCGTAAATCGTACTCTACAAACAAAGCGTCTATGTGTTCGTATAAATATACTCGTATTTTGTTGGTTATGGGCGGCAGTGGAAATAAAAGTGCGTGTGAATGTGGGGGTTTATTGCCTAATAAAGAATATTAAAATACATAAGAAAAATAAGATATATTTTTCATAACAGAACAAGACAGAAGTTTACATGTAAGTGACAGCTAGGCCATATAAAAAACTAAACTATAAGTGGCCAGTACCTACAGTACATTGTGTGATTACCTCTTTATCTACTAAGAAGGTTTTACAACATATTTTATTTTCATTCATTCTTCCTTTTGTCTTATTACTGTCCAGTCCAGCTAACTGCTAAACGTAGTGATTAGCTAGGCTAGGAAGTTTATTATTATATATTTATGCTGTGTCTTGTCCTCTTCATAATCTGTGGTCCTCTACTAATATAGTAATCTGTGCGTAGTGATTATATACTCTGTGATCTGTGCTCTTGTCTCTGCGTTGTGAACTTGTGATTGTGCTTGTGTTGTGCACTTTTATTTACGATACTACTAAAGTAATCTGTGTTTACGATTGAAAGAGTTGTGATATTCTTGATTCAAGTTGATTCTTCCCTTCGGCATACATTATTCTCGCAGTTCGATGGTCATAACTGTCTCCACTAATCTAGTCTTGTAGAGAAGACTCTAAAACTGTCTAATAAAAAGCAAAGGGAGTTTAAATAGTGCTTCATCGTCTTTATCAGTGGGCTTTCTTTCGTTCGACGTTGGTTATTTGATCCGTTGTAAAATGTTTTGGCTTAGAAAGTTTCTTTTCGTTGATGTCTACCGAATTTAATTTACGTCTTGTGGTTTATGTTGGCTTTGGTGTCGTAATTAGCAAAATTCAATGGCAATGCCTTGGTTTTGTCAGAAATTCGTTAAAAAACGTTTACACAAATGAAATTGAAATTTAATGTTTAGAAATGATACATTATAATTATGTCATATCAGTACTTAACCCTTAATTCGACAGATTTTTTTTTGTATTAAAGTTGTAAAATCGTTACAAATTTTGTTACTTAGCTTGTAGGGGACTGTAGAAAAAATACCTGAAAAAATCTACTGGCTTCAGTTTCCTGAAAAATCTACGTCCACTATAATGGACATCATCAAGTTCATATGAAACAGATACGCTTCAACTATGTGCAGTATATTTCACATTATCAAAGAGAAAGAATAATAAAACTAGTGATTCCGTAGGAAAATACTCATTATATTTTAGAAAATTAGTCTTTTTGTTACATTGACTTGCGCTTAAAACACTAATAGGAACTCTGAAACCTTAAAAATACGAAAAAATCACATATGTTTTGAACATAATAACAAAATATCTATAAAATTCTTCATAAAATAATCAACATTTATCTTTTTCAAAAATAATCAGTCTTCTAGTTCTGAAAAGTAACAAAAATATCAATCTAGATTAATCTTTAATCACCTGTCTACCTTACTTATTGTGGAAATTATAAAAAACAATTTCTTTTGGTTACTAAGCACAACCTCTGCTTGCATTTAGAACAATGCATATTCGTTTTGTTGTTCTTGCAAAACTTGCAACGTCCATACGTCGTATATTCAGGCCAGTGGCTGAAACCATCATAACGCACAGAAACTGGAGGCCTCGGTGCACTTGGGTTTTTGATTAGTGCTTTTTTCGGTACAGGGCTTGGTGGGTCCGTCTCAATTGATTTTCCCATTTGCCTCAATTCGACTGCCAACCTCTGTCTAAACTTTTTTAGGCTTATGTTTTTCAGGCTCCTTATAGCACAATTTCTCCTGTAAAGTAGCCAAGCATTGTTAACCGCTATATCGAGGGTTTACTGCAAAAACCGAATAAATGCTACAAACTTAGTTTTGAAATATAGAGTCTTAAAAGTTTGCGTGTATTAAATCTCCATAATTTCAGTAAGTTAAATATGTTTTACTAGTCTATTAGTTGGAACACATCTCTAAGTACATATTTGAGTCAATTGGTATCAAAATTAGTCAAATCCATTTATGATAACTTAGCAGTATGATGAAAGTTTTAGTTTCACTATATGCCAGCACCTGAGAATGTTGAGAATATGGCGGTATATTAAATTAAGTTTTGTGAAGATAATAACACAATAACAATTTTAAGTCTCATACAATAAAACTCCAGAATTTAGCTTTTAAATTTGGATTTGACTTAGTTTGATAGTGAAATGTGGATTTGACTTAGTTTGATTGTGATATTTGTGGATTTGACCACATTTGAAAGTTAGTTGTGTGGATTTGGCATTTTTTAAAAATAACGTAAGTTAAGGTCAGGGGTTGTCAATCTTCAATAATTAATTCAAAGATTAAATAAAAAACATTATTTAAGTTAAATCGAAAGAAATGTATTTATTTTGGAAAATTATACAATCAAATTCAGTCATTCTTATTTTATCTCACATCTTTTGAAAATTGAAAGAAAAATATTGATTTTGGTAAATTAAACAAACAAATTCGGCAATTCTATCTCCATCTCACATCTTTCATTTGAATAAAAATTAACGTCACTAATTGGTCTTTCAAAAACATTTTTATAGTACTGTAGATCCGGTAAAAGTTCCCATTGCTCTCCGTAGTGAGCTGCTAGCAACTTTTTAACATCTATATTTTTTTCTTTTTTTATTGGCACATTTATAAGTATGCTGTTTGGATTTATTAGACTGACAGTCTTGTTCTTTTTGCAAATATTTTTGTATAAACCCAAGGCATTATTATAGGAGTCTTCTGCCCGAACTATTACATTGCTCTTCTGTTTGTTTCGTTTTATAAAAAATCTTTTACTTTGCTTTATGGAAAAATGCATCGCATTTGTAGATTTTAGTACTTCAGTACTAGCCTCTTTCCAGTTATAAACGCCCACTTCTTCTCCTAATTTTAAAACAGTTCCATGTTCTTTGAAAAAATCATAATAACCTTGCGGATTTGGTATAACTTCTGTCTTTTTAATTTTCTTCTCAATTTGGGCAAATACGCGATCTGGCGGCAAGAACGAGTGACCCACTACTGGAAAAAGTAATTCCAGAGTCTTTATTCTTTCTGGTGCATAATCCTTGAGATATTTGCAAAGCATTCCCAAAACTGATGAATTTTTGTTTTGGCCACTGCATCCATCGGCCACCAGTCTTATGGTCGTTACCTTCTCGTATTTTTCAATGTTAGAGCAAAGGCAATGAAATACAGCACTGGCGATCTCATTTGACGCTTTTGGTAAAATATCTTCGGTCCACGTGTAAAT
Source organism: Xestia ashworthii (assembly GCA_950022955.1). Taxonomy (NCBI): domain Eukaryota; kingdom Metazoa; phylum Arthropoda; class Insecta; order Lepidoptera; family Noctuidae; genus Xestia; species Xestia ashworthii. The sequence continues at coordinate 11,403,363 of OX465560.1, read as the reverse complement.
AAAAACATTGTCAGTGCCTAATTTTCTTTTAGAACTGCCTATTACAATCGTGAAATTGTAGGTGTACAATTTTCGTGAATAATAAGCACTTTGGTCTGGTACTTTGGGCATTGGCTGGTTTTTTTGGCAATCGAAACTTAAAGTTAATAAATCATCTTTTTCTTCTTTCAACAGATTCTAAAAAGCCTTGGCTCTTAAATTATGCACTCTTTTCGAAATCATAAGATCTTTTTTCTTATTTGTGTCCTTTTCATGTTTAATTTGCTCTTGTAATGTTAAGCATGTTGAGCATACGTCTGTGGCCGGAGTGCCAAAACCAATATTAAATGACGTATTAAAAATTCGTCGGAAGTAAGACGCCTTAACATTTTTAAACTGTTCTTCAGCTTGTGCGATATACATTTTATAAAGTTTATTTATATTTAAATTTGACGCAAGATACTGTCTGCTTTTTATTTTACTGCGACAGTAGTGAATTTCAATTGGCACTAATTTTTTTATGAAGTCTTTTATTGATTTCCTTTTACTGGCATACTTCTTTTCCTTACGGTTTCCTCCTCTATTTTCGAATGCAGATGCACCATCGCTCTTGAAATTGCGAATAATTACACCATTTACTCTTCCTCTTTTCAGTCCTAAAATTGATAGAAATGTCTTTCTGCAGATGGGTACCAAGCTATTTCTTCGTCGTCCGTAGTAAATGATGTTGACGTTTTTCTTATTACCAGTTCCTGTTTTAGGACGTCGGCGACGTACAGGAGAAATTTTTGTGTATTGAAGAATAAAATTGTCTTGATCAATTTTGTTTGTTGATTTATAAAAAGCATTGTTAAATTTTATTATGTCATTTTTTGCCAATGAAGTGCATCTATAAGCTTTTGAAAAATGTTGACACGGAATTCTGACATCTGGTGGTGCTTTAGGAGAATATCTGTAAAGAACACATAAACCCATATATATACATGCACACACACAAGACACATATACATGCACAATAATAAAATTCATTGCATATAAAAACATATTTTTAAATTATTAAAATTCATAGCGTGGTTAAAAACGTTACATTCAATAAAAAGGTTGCGAATCACTGTTATACGAAAACATTGTTTGGTAGTCTGAATTTTTACTTACCTAGAAACCTTATCTCTATTGCATTTCCATGCGGATTTTTGCTGCAAAGGCTTCCTTGACAAATTAGGAGGTGTTTCAACAATTTGGATTAAGTTTTCATCCATTTTTTACATCAAATTTTAATTAAAATCACACAGCACGCACGTTATCGTAACACGAACAGATTGACACTAAAAAAATGGCTGACCCGCCAAAGAGAATCCTCGACGCTGATTGGTCAACTTGGATTTGACTAAATTCGATTGTTAATAGTGCTGGATTTGACCAATTATGATACCAATGCCGTTTTTTAAATAATTTTTTCTTAACAATATCGTGGATTTGGCTGTTTTTGAAAAGTATTCATTTAATATTTACATGCTGACGAATATTTCGTTATACGTAGTTTGAAAATGATTTGTTTTGGATTTGACTAGTTTTGATACCAATCAACTCATTTTTGTTTAGTATTATTGAATATGAGTGACAGAAATCTTGAAATAAGGAAATTCATGAACAGGGTCGTGCGGTTAGCTGGTTTTTCCTGTAAATTGTTAAAATGCTGTAGTGCCGAGATTATTAATGTTTAAGGTGATATTAATTATTCTAATTTACTTAGTTGTTTGTAAATTACTAAGTTTTATGTAAAAATATAGCAATAAAAGTTTAAATTGAAGTTGTAGTCAACAAAATAAAATAGGTTAGTTGGTTTTGCCTGAATTTCTTTAATAAGTAGCTTGTGTTAAGACAACAAAAAAAAAACACTTTTTAATAACTAAACTTATGGATAATCATCTTTCATTTGAAATAATTAAAATAAATTTTCTTCTCCACTTCGGTTTTAATTAAGCAAAATGCCTGCAATTTTTTCAAAAAAACTTTCAAAAATCTTCTTTATTTTCTGATTCTCTAATAGCCGGCTCGGGTAGTCTATCATACCGCTTCTCAGTTTTTAAATTTTCAAACCAGCCGTGTAGCTCTTCAGGTATTATGCCTTTCTTACACAAATTAATGAGATCTCTTTTTTTGGCTTCGGATATTTGAAGTGGTTCTTGATACAGACGATTTAACTGGTCCGGAAGTTGATGATCAGCAGGTGAGTTATTTTCAGCATGTTTGTCGCATTTTCTTTCGCGTTGAATATTCGTGTTGGATTTTGGAAGTGGATGATATTCCATTAACAAAAACGTATTATTCCAAAAACATCAGTACATTTAAATTGACACTTGCCGCAATCAATATCTTTAGGCACTTTGGCAGGTCTCACTTTCGATTTAGTTCTATAAGACAAACCATCTGCTCGCCTCTTTATTGCTACATTACGAGCCCAAGAACTGGGATTTGATTTGCGCCACCGTTTTATTGGTTTTATGAGTAGTCAAGTCTTTTTAAGAAGATCGGTTAACAAATCTTCAACTATGGCAGTAGCTTCGCTATGTTGGACAGCTTCAATATTGTTTTGCACTTCTTCGACTTCAAACTGTTCGATTCTTTCGTTTTCTTTATTACCTAGTAAGTCTTCTAATGTTATCAATTCATCAGAGTCTACGCGTTCCATCTGTGGCGAGTAGTTTGGCGGGTGGTAAGTTGGGTCATCAGTATCAGAAATGTCACCAAAAAAGCTCTCCCATTCCTTTTCAATTTCACTATCTGATTGTTCCCCTATATTGCCCTATAATATAAAGCAAAACTGAGTATAGTTTTTAAATAATAGTAGCAATAATTAATAAGTTATTTGTGGTAGGTATGCCAAAAGATATTAATTTAAAAGTTAAAATATAAAAGTTAGTTTTTTAATTTATCTTCTTGGTTGTACTTGGAACAGCTTGGGAACACTTCAAGGATAGGTGACATTTTAGTACTTGGACCATCTGAAAATATACTAACTGGTTTCAACATGTTTCGCAATCAAAATTAATGAACAAAACTAAAAGTACTAAATTGGCTGTTTTCATTCAGCCCGGTTGCTGAATAAAAACAGCCAATTTCGTACATGAACTATCTAGAATACAGGTTCATAATTTAGTCGAATCAGCTCAGTAGTTTGGGTGTGATTCCCATAGCAAACTAAGTGACAATACAAATTATTTGTTTTTAATTAAACATCTATAACATACTGACTACACATAAATCTGCTACAGGTTTGTAAATGACGTAAATGTCATAAGAATTAGTCTTAATTAATTAAACATAGCTTACATACCATCAGTAAAAGTTGGACGTCACTCGATACCATCCATCATAATATTCTCATCGTTATTGAATATTGTCTGAGTTTCTTGAATATCTACATCGCTGGCGTTGATATCAGATGCTATTTTTTCTAAAAATAACAACCGAAATAGTTAGGAAAAAGGATTTTTTGCATTTTGAATTATTGTTTAATATATTACCTCAAAATGAAACTTACCGGTAACAAAATCATTATTACTGACCACTAATGACACTATTTTTTTTCCTCTTAACAACATTATCACTTATACAAGGCACAATCCATACAAATGTTCGAAACAATTGAATTATGGCGAATACACGTTACAATATATATATATATATACACGATACAATAATTACTAAAAGTATATGATTCACTGCTATAAACAAGACCAGAAAAATAGATGATATTCTTCAGGATGTATGCTAGCATGATACTGTTTTGAAAACATAATACAATTAATTTTGCTCGATAAAAAGAAATCACGAACTTACCTCTAAAAATATCTTTCAAACAATAAAAAACATACTAATATGCATGCGATCATTCTGATTTTTTGGCAAATAATTCTACAAGCAATATATTAGCATGATACTGTTTTAGTTTTTTAATCCAATCAATAGTTTTTTTGTAAATCGATCGAAACCACTCATTTCACGCTATTTTGCCCGCAGTGGCTGACGTAACAACCACTTTGTAGTGCAAGCTGATTAGAACTTTATTCTAACAGCATTTCAAACGAAGTTTGAACCACCACAAATAGAGTTGCTAATTTAACTCGTCTAAGCGCCTTAATAATGAAAAAGTAACATGCTCGATACTTTTCCTCTCGCTGTGAACACTTGAAGCGAACTGACTGAACTGAGACGACCTGTCAAAACACACGATGGCGGCGCTTGTTATTTTTTACAACGGTCACGTGATCGTCAATTCGATCAAAGTATTGTGCATAAACCAGCTAGAGTTAGTTAGTCGGTTTTGCCTGTTGAAGATTTTTAAAGAGTATAAGATTGTAGTACAAGCAATCGATATTAAAAGCATTTAAAAGATTTTCGCAGTAAGATTTTACAGGCAACGTCAGCTAAAGTCTTCTGGAAAATACGATTAAGCGACTTTGTTTTTTATTTACAGAATGTTTTGAGTACACTTTGTTATGTTAGTTATTGAGAAAAAGAAGTCAAGTATGCTTAATTTTTTTTTTCAGTAAAGATTTATAATCATTCATGAGTAAAAGTATTTAAGTTGTTTTAGCATTAAAGTATACGTAGATTTGGTGTATTTAATCGTTTTTGATACTAAGTAACTTCTAACGGTTTATCGTAGCGCTTAACCCATTTTGCCAGTAGAAAGAGCATTAAAAAATAAGTATCGTGGTGCTCTTAACTAATTTCTGGAAAAAATGTCGGTTAGCCGGTTTTTGCAGTAAACCCTCGATATCTAACATTTGGCCCAAGATGTTCATGTACCAACGGCGGCTTTTAAAAGATGTTCTGTACAGAGCTATCAACATATCGCATAGGTCAACGCCTCCCATATGTTGATTGTAGTGTCGTACTAACTGTGGACATGTGACACCAATTTTCTATTTCTGTTCTTTGCTCCATCTCATGATTTCTTGAACTGGGTAAGCATCTGCATAACAACAGGCCAAAGTCACAACTTTTTTGTCATACCATTTAACAATGGTGATCTTTTTGTCGTTGTCTACGACTTGGCTAAATGAACCTCTGCCTCTTTTTTTCAGTTCTTTGTCACTTAACAGACCCTTGCATCCTTTCACTCTATTTTGCCGTATAGTTCCGAGACTGAAAATCCCCCAGTGTTCACGTAGATACCAGATCAAGTCGAGCGTTGTGAAATAATTATCGAAATAAACAGCACATCCTGGAGTTTGAATTGTCTTACAAAGGGCTAATACCATTTTAGCACCCAATGTCATTTGCTCTTCCTCTTCGGTAAAATCAATATAGCGGAAAGTATCATCGCCACTGTACAATAAAAAATCATAGACGATTCCAGACGCACCAGCGCGTACTACGTTCTTGAAACCCCATTTATCAGGTTTCATAGGGTTATATTGTCTCCGATTTCCTGCTTTAGTACCCTTATAGGGTATAGTCATCTCGTCTATGCTGTACTTTGTTTCTTCTTCCGTTGCAAGGCAGTTTCTTCTTATTTTTTCAATGAAGGGTCGTATCTTGTAATATCTGTCCTCATCTGAATTGACGTTGTCCACGAAGTGCAAGTTGCGGCGAATCTGCTCGAATCGTTTCAATGGCATAACGTTAGCCACTATGGCATATCTAAATTCTGTAGACCAATAATCTAGGTAGGAAGGCATTTTTACTATACCCATAATTAGAAGAATCATGAGAAAGTCTTTTAACTCCTCGATCGTTAATTGTATGCATTTACCTGTTCTTTGGGTTGAGTATAAGTTCGTGTTGTCAACGATATCAATGAGTATATCTGGTGAGAAAAAACGATAAAAAAAGTCCAACGGAGAGTCAGTAGTCGGTAAATCAAACACGAAGTCGTTTGATGGAATGTCAGCCTTGTGTCTGAATTGCCCTTTCTTCCATTTGTAGCTCACAATTAGTGTTTTTTTGGTATTTTTTGCTCGGACATTTGGCACAGCTTGTACTGGTAGTTTCCTCTTACGTCTGGTTATTCTTGTTGTTGATGGACTGGCAATAGACGAAGCATTTGACGATGGAACTGACAGTAATGAGGCCAAACTTGGTAAAGCATTAAAATTTACTTCACCAGTCGGTGCTAGCACGTTGTTTATAATGGGAGTCAACGGAGGTTGCGCTTGGTTCAGGATGTCTTCAACTTCTAACACAGGATTGTTGTCACTGCCACTGTCGCTAACATGGTCCTCTGATGCATAATTTTCGGAGCTGTCTAAGATATGCATGCGCTCTATGTCTGAATCGATGGAAGGGCAGGGTGAGGAGGACAACTTTTCAGTTCTATAAATAGCGATTTCCTCTTCGTTCTCAGGTTCAGAACCGCTGTCTATATCTGATGGTGCATTTTCAGGCGGGACCAATCCTACTATGCGATGTCCTCTAGACTTAAAGCTCTGAAAAATGAAAAGTAATAAGGTGTAAGACTTTTTATCTACTGACCCCTAATAATACAGGGTGAATTTGAATAAATGCGACAAAATGAAATGGGAGCTTCAGTTACAGTAACATAGTAATTATAAACTGTTTTTTCTACTATCTAAATCGTTAAAAAAAATTACGCGATTATCGTTTTCAAAAGGTCCATTGATGTTATTATCTTTATTTAAGTACGAATTATCGGTATTCCCGTTCATAGCGGTCATTTACCTAATTCAGCCTAGTTTCTAATGTAAGTATCGCGCGACGTTGCCAAACCTCGCATGTGCGCCAGCGCTGACATCCCTTCCCGGCGACCGCGCGCCGCCCTCTACCCTTCCTTCGTTCATTACAATTTTACATTTGATATTTTATAAATTTTCTTGACAACACGTATTATTGTATATTTAAATTTGTCGCATCTATTCAATTTCACCCTGTATATTCACAGATATACAACAGTACTTAAGATTCTAATAATACGGCAACGGGAAGTATACTAGACATACGATTTTGTATTTCGTTTTCTACTAATTTGACGAGGGGAAGAATACTGGACATAAGATTTAGAAGTTACTTTACTAGTAATTCGATGACGGGAAGTATACTGGACATACAAATTGTTGACGTCGTAAAAACTAAATAAAACTAAATAAGATAATCAAAACATTATGAGTAGCTTTCGAGGTATGTTATCTTTAGTTTTCAATGATATAACAAAAAAATAAACTGTAAAACAACGAATACAATGCAACTTACCGAAAGCCCGCGCAGCGAGTCCTTCCTCCCCGCCATCTCGCCGGCTACTGCTCGCGTCCCGTCGATGTGCGCGCGTTGTGGATTTTGGACAACGTAGGTATAGTTCAGGATGCAATTATAGTATCTCGGCCTTAGACATATGGTCTAATTTTTCAAGTATTTTTTTTTATTTAACGTGAAGTATACTGCACAGCGTCGAATTAAGGGTTAAATGGTTTATAACGTTGTTCAAAAATGATAATTATTAAGGTTTGGAACCCCCTTGTACCTTGGAAAACATTTTGTTGGTGTGGGTCGTCATATGAAAGTTTATTCAATTCTTATGGTTTGACTTCGATTGCCTTGTTGTTGAAGTTTGCATCGAACAGCTAGCCTTAGCAATCTTATCATTAAAAATGTCGAGTGGATTGATGAGAAAAATGTGGTTGTGAAGAATAGAGTCAGAACATCATTATCATCATCTTTGAAGTAATCAGATGCTCGCTCGTAAAGCTTTATCTCAATTTTCAAAATTCATATTAGGTGATCCTTGTGCGGCCTCCACAGCTACAGAATAATGCTGCTAAATGTTCAAAAAGTTCAAAAGTCTACCAAGATCAGTAGGCTAACTAATGGGTCAGTCTGCGGTGAAGAGTGTGTCATTTCAACTTTTGTTTTGAGAATAGTTATTTGTTATGGGCATTTTCACTTTCAAGTGTAGGGGAAACTGAGGACACTTGATCATCATTTTGGTTTCTTGCTTATATTTTTTTCTAATTTAGTTCTATAAAAATAATACATAAGGTCAACCGGGGCTAATGCGTCACAATACTTTGAACGGCATATTCATATGATTATAACAAACATAATTGTGTATTATTTTAAGCTATAAGTTATGGTAGAAGTTACAAATTTTATCTTATTTCATATTTTAATACCATATAATTACATTTTGAATAACTTCTACGTGAAAATGACGTTTCTATGAAAGCTGGGATTTTTAGACGCAATAGCCCTAGATGGGGCGAAAGCGTCTTTCACTAGTATTATGTAATTGGAAGAGCTAATAACAATTACAATCACGAAAATTTATAAAAATATTAGTTTTATAGTACATTATTATCTTGTACTCCAAATTCTGACCTTAGTTTAGGGAAAGTAGGCGAACAAAAATATTTGGGGCTATGGCGTCTAATTGTCGTCATTTCTCGTAGACGCATTCGCCCCATCCTAGATTCCAGGGGTGTCAAACTTTTTTTTTTAGAGTGGAATCAAACTACAATTTCGAAATTACGTATCATTTATTAGAACAACGGAGTATGACGGCATTTTGCCCGTCTTACAATCATTACAAAAATAAATAGTTAAAAAAAACGCGTGAGATCTTTTAGTTTTATATCTTTGCAACATATTATTATTTGACCAACATTAATAATCCTGTAATAATCAATAAATCACAGTCTTTTTTTACAATATTAATCAAGTCTTATATTATTAGGAACTTTACCATGGAACGCTTTGGTGTCAAATTGTACTTAACAAAATACTATCAATACTTAAAAATAGTTAATCAGGGGCGCTATTATGTAAGGTTACGGCTCGATTGTATTCGTATTGGAATGTCAAATTTGACATTTAGTCAATAGATTAAATGTAAAATTTGACATTTCAATACGTTTACGATCGAGCCGTAACCTTACATAATAGCCGCACAGTACTATTTTCTTATTAAGAATAACTAATAATACTTAAGTAATTAAATTTCGTATAAACCTATCTATTTATACCTGTACCTACCTACGTAACAAATTTAACTTTCAAACATCACTGAATGTTGTATATTTTAAAATTTTCTTTAAACGTAACATGGCCTCTGCGGGATATATCAGGTTTCTTAAGGAACATTACAATATCATCATCGTAATGTTTTACTTCCGACAGTGTTGGGCAAAATTTAATTGCAAGGTACAATTAAAAATAACAATTGATTAATTGTTAATTGTTAAATATCAATTAACAATTGATTAATTGTTAACTGTGACGTTTCAATTAACAATTGATTAATTGTTAACTGTTAGTTTTTCAATTAACAATTAACCAATCGTTAATTGTTAATCGTTCCTGTAATTAACTTTAATCAAATTTAAATGATGTAAATAGAAATACTATAAGATGGAGGGGTGACCGTGGCTCTGGTTGACTGATGATCTCGCAAAGTCAGCAGGAAGCCGTTGGTTCCAGGCCGCGCTAAATCGTTCTTTGTGGGAGTTAATAGGAGAGGATTATATACAGCAGTAGACGTCATTCGGCTGACATGATGATGTTTATGTTTCTCGTAAATAGAAAAAAAAAGGCCAGTTTGTCATCAGATAATATTTTTTATTTCAATTTAGTCAGTCAAACTATACATAATATAGGTAGACAACAAAATACACACATTTTAATTACATTATATTAAATCACAAGTATTATTTCTTATAATAATTTAAATTGCATTTTAAAACAACTCTTTTTTCAAACATACTATCTGACAATTTGTGACTTTTCGGCAAATTAGTCATTGTTGCGAAAGAAAAAAGACGCTCTACTGATGCTGATGAAGGCAATGGTGTATTAAATCTAATAAAAACAGCTTTTATCTCTGGATATCGATTTAGGAGCTTGAAGATCTTGACTTTCTTCGGCAAAAAAATGCAACATTAAGAGTTCGGCTTTAGTCAAAGGCGCAGCAGAAGAGTTAGTTTCCGTCATAGATGTATCGGAGTCGGAGTCGGAGTCAGGATCAAAATTGAAAAATATGTTTTCTTGGTTGGGCTTTCTTGTACCAACTGTTGCGGTTTCGTTTTCGTTTATTTGTTTAGAAATACAAGTCTTAAAAATTTTGAGAATCTTCGTTCGGTCTGAGGGCTCCAAGCAAGTCAGCCATTTGTTTTTGAACCGAGGATATGATAGAGACGCTATAGCAGCATTTTCTGCTTCAGGTGTGGTAACATCAAAAAAAATTTTAAATCTGTTTTCAACGCCTTGTCTGTATGCCTCGATCAGAGGCTTGCAATAATCAAAGTTATTCTTTCTTTCAATTTTCTGCAGTTTTTTGCGTAAGGCCAGAAGACAAGGCATCACTATACCATAATATGTGTTTGTCTCGCTCTGCATTATGTCGAGGGCTTCTGCCACAGGTGCAGCGCAGATAAGGTATTCTTTTATGTATTCAAATTCATTTTCTTTGATTACGTTTTTAATGTTCAAAGATCTATGAAGAAGTAAGCTTTTTTCTTTAATGCTCTGTATTTGCTTCAGAGAGTCAAATAAGCTGTTCCATCTAGTTTCGCCAGGCCGGCTTAGTGTGTGTTGCAATACATCTTGAATGATCTCCGCACTCTTTGGACGTGCTGCAGCCTTCCATAGAACATTGCATTTCTTCATGACTGTAGCATGCATATCCGACAATGTAGTATTTTGCGCGCTTAAAACTTTATTCGCGTCTGTTGTTGCACAAAGGCTCAATGTGTGTGCACAGCATCTCAAATGCACAGGAAGCAAATGCAAACCTTCGGGATTCATTGGCTCATACTCTTCATCATCTGACTCGGAGCTATCTTCAGGAGACTGAGAACCTTGAAATTGTTTATCTGTATCTAGTTCTACAAGGTCAATGTTGGATAATTTTACACCAAATATTTGAAATCTATATATATAAAATGGTAAACTGACTGACTGACTGACTGACTGACTGGGTGATATATCAACGCACTGCCCAAACCGCTGGGTCTACAGATTCCAAATTTGGCAAAAAGGTTCCTTATGTGGTCTAGGGGTGCACTAAGAAAGGATTTTTCAAAATTCACCCTCTAAGGGGGTGAAACGGGACCCCAAAGTTTGTATGGGAAAACAAAATTAGTTAGACTATTTCATTCAAAACTTCTCAAGAGTACTCCTATTGATAAATGAGAAGAAACGGGTTTCAGTTTTTTACAAAATTCAACCCTTAAGAGGGGTAAATGGGGTGACAAAGTCTGAAAATCAACGCACAGCCCAAACCATTGGGTCCACAGATTCGAAATTTGGCAAGTAGGTTCCTTATGTGGTCTAGGGGTGCACTAAGAAAGGATTTTTCAAAAATCACCCTCTAAGGGGGTGATTCGGGCCCCCAAAGTTTGTATGGGGAAACAAGATTAGTTAGACTATTTCATAAGAAACTTCACAAGATTACTCCTATTGATAAATCAGTAGAAATGGGTTTCAGGTTTTTTCAAAATTCAACCCCTAAGGGGGGTTAATGGGGTGACAAAGTCTAAAAATCAACGCACAGCCCAAACCGCTGGGTCTACAGATTCCAAATTTGGCACGAAGGTTTCTTATGTGATCTAAGGGTGCACTAAGAAAGGATTTTTCAAAATTCACCCTCTAAGGGGGTGAAACGGGCCCCCAAAGTTTGTATGGAGAAACAAGATTAGTTAGACTATTTCATTCGAACTTCACAAGAGTACTCTTATTGATAAATGAGAAGAAACGGGTTTCAGTTTTTTTCAAAATTCAACCCCTAAGAGGGGTAAATGGGGTGACAAAGTGTAAAAATCAACGCACAGCACAAACTGCTGGATCTACAGATTTCAAATTCAGCAAGTAGGTTCCTTATGTGGTCTAAGAGTGCACTAAGAAAACATTTTTCAAAACTCACCCTCTAAGGGGGTGAAACGGGCCTCCAAAGTTTGTATGGGGAAACAAGATTAGTTAGACTATTTCATTCGAAACTTCACAAGAGTACTCCTATTGATAAATGAGTAGAAACGGGTTTCAGGTTTTTTCAAAATTCAACCCCTAAGAGGGGTGAAACGGGCCTCCAAAGTTTGTATGGGGAAACAAGATAAGTTAGACTATTTCATTCGAAACTTCACTAGAGTACTCCTTTAAGTTCCGTAGCAGTTTATCCCAACGATAAGCTGAAGTCGAGTGACGAGACAAAAAACCTCGTGCAAAAAATCATACGACCTGATGAAATGAAGCTACATGTACGTGGTGTGCGGAAAACCAAGAATGGAGGTGTCATTATCAGCACCGAGACCAAACAGGATGCGGATAAACTCAAACACGCAGTCCAGACGTCTACATTAGGACTCACCGCCGACGAGCCCATCAAGCGCAAACCAAGGATCACGGTTGTGGGAGTGCCGACTTCTTTAGCTGACGCTGATGTCTTCAGGTACATGTACGAACAGAACATCGCCGACAAGTTTACAGCGATGTCACTGGAGACCTTTTTGGCCGACGTTAAACTTAGCCACAAATCTGGGAAGAAAGATGCATCGACCTGTAATTATGTTATCGAAGTTCCAGCCAAGATACGTAGAGCTTTAATATCTCAGGCAAGAATTTTTATAAATTGGACCTCCTGCCCTGTTAGAGACTTCACCTTGGTTACCAGATGCTACAAATGCCAACAATTTGGTCATGCAGCAAAATCATGCAGAGAGGTAAACTCCATGTGTGGTCACTGCGGAGAAGCAGGACACTCGATGTCAGAGTGCATGAAGAAAGCCGACAGCCCTAAATGTGCGACGTGCTCGCGTTTTAAAAAGCCTAACAACCACAAAACGGGAGATGTTGAGTGCCCAGCTAAGAAATTAGCCGAATATAGGTACATCAACTCCATCGACTACGAGGGCGCGTAGAGCGTCATACTCTAGGTCAGACTTCCGCGTTTGATGCAATACTGCTGAAACAACATGACAATAACAGACCATTACGCTGACATACTTAACATCGATTTAATTTTTTGTTAGCACATTAGTTGCTAAGTGCAATTATAAAATATAAACAAGAACGCCTCGAATGTGTTTCGCAACCTATAATAAATTCTGCTGACGCAAATATTTTCGAGTAACAATTATGTGTTTAGTTCTAAGTTATTAGAGTTTAAGTTTATGAAAATAATTTTGTCACTATGTAATTTTAAATATTAAACAATAAACTACTGTCCTACATATAGCATATTGTTAGAGCTCCTGCAGCCTGTGATACAGGATTATCCTAGTACAGGCATCTTACATTTTTGTACCTTCATTGTTAGTTTTTAGATTCATATTGTATTTTACCTTTTGAGATTCTGAATAAAGATTTATTATTATTATTATTTATTATTATTATTGATAAATACAAGATAGCGCCGAGGAAAAGTATTTTTGGTTTTCCATCTCGGGTGTCGTTTACATGGTTTTCGAGGTCGCTGATTACAAAAATGAGATCGAAATGAAAATCGAAATGGCGTTGATGTAAATTTTTCGTCATGTGTGTCGTTTTCATGTTTTTTGGGGTCGCTGATATCGAAAATGAAGTCAAAATGAAAATCCAAGATGCAGTCTAGGGTTTTTTTTTAATATTTCCGTCATGGGTGTCGTTTGCGTGGTTTTCGGAGTCGTTGATAACAAAAATGAGGTCAAAATGAAAATCCAAGAAGGCACCAAGGATTTTTATTCGTTTTTCCTTCATGGGTGTCGTTTTCATGGTTTTCACTGAACACAAATCTAATTTTTTTTTTGTTTGTCTTCGTAGCTACGTATCGTTATGTAATTTACCGGCCATAGTAATTCCATCCTAGACAATAATTTAAGATTTTACGCAATACTTCTGCAAAGTTCCTCTGTTCTGCTTTGAAACCAACTAATTTATGAGCAACCCAGATATGTATATCTTTAAAAGTCTGCTGGATCTTGAATTTTACTTACTCTTTGTTTTGCGCAATGAAATTCTTTCATTTTTTTAATTAAAATTACTTACCCCGAAATCAACGCGAGCAAAGCCGCAGACAAAGCTATCTAATACATTAAAATCTCATGTCACATTGTTTGTTATCGAAGTCCTCCGAAACGACTTCACCGATTTAATATTTTTTTTTGTGTATACCTACTTGAGTACTTGCTATGTCAGAGAACAAGTCGAAGGCTTCTTTTATACCCCTATGTGACAAGGGTGGTTTACGCGAACGAAGTCGCGGGCAACAGCTAGTGCTTTTACAAAATTGCTGCCGTTGTCGGTCACCGATGCAACAATTTTGTTTGAATTTAGATTGTAGTCTGCATTTATTTCTTGTATGATTTCCGTTAAACGATCGTAACTGTGGATGCCTTTGAATCTCTGACAGGCTAACGCCACTGAAGCTCTGCGCAAGTCATTTTTGATCCAGTGCACTGTGACGCCAATGAAGCTTCTTTTCTTACTAGACTGACAGTAAGTAAAAACATAACACAAGATTTTGGCACCACCTCACACTAGTCCTCCTTTCAACATGTCTCGCTGACAACTAAGTGAAGTTAGCACCGTTGCTAATATTTAATGTTGCCAGAAAAATGTTTAAATTTACCCTAAAAATTAGATAATTTTGTCAGCTAAATACAATTATTTACAAATCATTATTTTAGTTATTTTTCGTGTTCGGGCAAACATATCCGCTAAGGGCAATGATGGCCGGTTTTACGGTAAGCAATTTCGTTTTGTTCGCATATGAATTGAGTCATATAGATGCAAAGTTAAGCTTTAGTTTCCTAGGATAGCGGTGCCGTCATATAGCGGCCGTAATATTACGGACGCAAAAAGACGACCGTCTTTACGGTGACGACATGTGTGTTTTAGCCTATGTCGTTACGTGAAATAGTTTTTAATAGTAGCTCTTCGAATGAAACTCGTTCTTCTTCTTTGCTTTTATTTATTGTTGAGCTGGCTGCTACATTATCCAATATTTTTACTTTACAAGAATAACTGTTGGCATTGGTATTGGCATTATTAGGACGTGAAAGTATGAAAGTTTTAGGGTCCCTACATGCAAAGTTAGCAACATCCAGTTTTACCAAAATGGCAGTGACCCATTCCATGCCACCTTTTTTTTAAATTGTTGACCAGGTGCCACCACTTTTTATTATGCATTATGGTTGGAAAAAGATTACTCATGGTGTAATTAATAAAAATATTAATAAACCAGCGGCTTCGCCCGCGTGAAGTTTGATTATTGTCCCATGGAATCTTACTGCCGGGATAAAAAGTATCCTATGTTTTAATCCAGGTTATAAACTATCTGTGTGCAAAATTTCATCCAAATCCGTTCAGTAGTTGTCGCGTGAAAGCGCAACAAACAAACTTACATTCACATTTATTCTCCGAACTGCTAAGCTATCGGGAGTTACACGTGTTATTGTGAGTCAACTATAAAAGATAGACATATGCTGTCTTGGGATATTTTTTATATAATTTTATGTGGAATATTTCCGTTATACATGATTTCTATGTAGCTTTAACCATTAAGGCTGCACACGCGACGGAAGCTAAAAAAACCAAGTAACTTCTCCCGTTTTCCCAACATTTCCTTTCACTGCTCTGCTCCTATTAATGGTAGCGTGATGAAAAGTATACTATTACCTGCTCAGGAGTATGTAGAATAATTGTACCAAGTTTAGTTAAAATCCGTAGAGTAGTTTTTTTTTCTATAAATAACATACAGACAGACAGACAGACAGAAAGACAGACAGACAGACAAAAATTTTACTGATTGCATTTTTGGCATCAGTATCGATCACTAATCACCCCCCGATAGTTATTTTGTAAATATATTTCATGTACAGAATTGACCTCTCTACAGATTTATTATAAGTATAGATAGATAGAAGATATTGTTGATAAATACGAAAAAAAACACAAAACGCATATGGTGGCACAAGGTGAAAAAAGATTTTCGAGAGATCCGAGAACGCACTTTTGAGAGTATATAGTGGATGGCTTTATGCACGATTCGAAACATGAACAACGAATTAAATTGTTAGGGTGTAGGTACAAAAATAAAAATACTTCTATTTATTCAAATCAGTCTTTTAATTCTCTTTTTTTTTCATAATTATAATATAAGTAGGTTTTTTTTGTAATTATAATAGAAGTAGGTATTTTCATAATTATAGTTAGGTGTGGAATTATTAAAAAAAATAAACTAAAATAATAAGTAATGTATTTTGTTAGAATGTGTGTGTGCGTGTTTATGTGTGCGTGAGCTCATGTACTATATTTGTGGTAAAACCTGAAGCAATCAACAATACAAAACCCGGGTTGCTGAGGGCAGTTTGGACAGAAGAATGGTGTGTCTTTACGTATTTTATTGACTTCCCAGCAGTATTTGCATCTTCTGCGCATTGATTTTCCCTTTCGTGGGCAAGGTTGAATTACATGAACTGTGTTAACCCTAGAAAGATAATCATATAAAAACTAGCGTAAAAGATAATCATACGTCTCTCAGACGTACCTTAGTTAATTAAGATTGTTTAGTAAACCTACGGAAGTATTATCATGCCTTATAGATTGAAATAATTGTTTGTATTCTATTTAACACGTTGAACGCCATGGGGGTCACCGGTGACCTCACCCTTCCTCTATCATAGCGCCATGGGGGTCACCGGTGACCTCAACGTATAGTCATATTCAAACTACTTTCTCTCGCCGCCGGCCATACTGACTGTTACTTTATTCGTACTCCGTGACCGGCACGCGCACAGTGGGCCCATATTGAAAATTAGTGGACATAGGCAACAAAGTTCCAATATCGATGCGATTTTTTTTTGTATGACGTGTTATGATATTCCTGACAACTTTTACTCTTATGAAATTTCTTCTAAAGTTGATAGTTTGTCTAAAAAAAAAATAATTAGATTTTTTTGTATGGAGCGAATCAAGTTTAATTTTTTTTCTTCAATTGTACGAATATGTTGGGTGTGTGGCGTGAGTACATGATAGCTAGGGTCATTCTCTATCCACAAAAAAATAAATCAGCGCCGGCCATCCGCGGCCGCGCCAGTAATCATTCGGTAAAAAAAAAAAAATTTGTATGAAGTTTTTTGCTATTTAAAATAAATTCAAAGAATACTTTTTATCTCATTTGGCTGTTTTGACCTTCTTTTTAGTTAAATATATAGTTTTAATAGCACATAGGTACTTACAACTAGTAATTCTCTTAGAGATTTGGTTATTATTGCATGTTATCGGTAGCACCAGCATTGTGATTGATGACTCATTTGTTTGTGCGCTCTGCTAAGCGCATAACAAACGAGTCACCGAAAAATGCTTGTCTCTGATTGGCTGTTATTTTTTTAACTACATTTAGATATTTTTTGTATGAAGCGAATCACGTTTATTTTTTTTTTTCTTCAATTGTTTTAATATGTTGGAGGGTGTGTCTCGTGAGTATGATAGCTAGGGTCATTCTGTATCCACAAAAAAAAAAACAGCGCCGGCCATCCGCGGTAGCGCGAGTAATCATTCGGTAAAAGAATATAATTTGTTTGAAATTTTTTGCCATTTAAAATAAATTCAAAGTATATTTTTTGTCACATTTGGCTATTTTGACAGTCTTTTTAGTATAGTTTACTTTTTAGTATACTTTTTAGTACATTAATATATAGTTTTAATAGCGCATAAGTACTTATAACTAGTAATTATGGTAGTGATTTAGTTATTATTGCATGTTATCGGTAGCAACTACATTGTGATTGATGACTCATTTGTTTGTGCGCTCGGCTAAGTGCATAACTAATGAGTCATCGATAAATACTCGTTTCTGATTTGCTGAATAATTTTCAGTCACTGTTATGTCCACTACTTGAGTAATTAGCACTGACTATAAATACAAAGACATTCATTAAGTCCATCTAGTTTCGCTCTTGTCGCTTATTTGTGAACACAGTGGTAGGACTTTTATTTTTATATTTACATTAGAACTATGGCTTTGCAAATTGAAATCCCTAAGTCTATGAACGCCGATTTTCAGCCCACCGTGCGGCGCTGTAGAACTATACTGCGCAGTGGGACAAACATACCTTGTAAGGAATTGATAAAATTTAAAGATAGCGAAAAAAGTAACCAAAATAAAAATTCAGGATATACAGGAAAAGTTTTTAACCACTGCGTAAATTTTTTTTGGTAGCTCAGTGTTAGTAATAGAACACATTCCTATTTTTAGTTTTAATTTTTTTTTTTCAAATTTTTCCATCTTGTCCCATTTTAAAATAAGCATAACATGGACATAATTTAATTGTAATACTGTGAATGAAAACGCGCTGGCTGCTGACGTACGATGTGTCCTAAGCCCATGAAAGTATGAAGGAAAAATTGGAATTACGTTTACAAATAACATAATCACAGCCTAAACTTTAAAAAATAGCGCGAAACGGCGGTCAGTAACCGTCAGCGCGTAGGTAGGTAAGTTTACGTCGGCGCCGTCGCATCGAGCGAGCGCACCTACAAAACTCAGCTGATCTCAGCTTGCCGGTTGGGCGACCGGTCGACGCGTGAGTCGGTCGATCGGGCGCCCGACTGGCAAGCGACCATAAAATAAGTTTATAGGTAAATAAGTCTCGTAAGCGATAACTTTATTTTTTACTACTAACACATATCAAAATAAAAAATACGTGTCTATTAAAATACATTCAAGTTTATCATGTCAAAATGTGCGCACTGGTTAAAAACTTTTCCTGTATAATTCAAATCAGTCTTTATTATTTAAACGAAAATTAGCAGTCTTTATTTTTCGAAACACAAACTATAGGTACAATCAGTTTTTATGAAAAATAAAATAAATAAAATAAAGTTCTCATTAGTGACCATAATTACAAACAACCATTAGGAATATAAATAATTAGCCATAATATTTGACAAAACATGCTGTAAAAGATGAGATAAGAAACCTTTTATAGCATCAACATATTAGCGATGGACATAATTGAAACATTTTAGACAAAAGTGAGGCTCCCCCTTACATTGCACACAGTACAATTTCTTAGCTTTATTCTTAGCTACTTTACGACCAAATTCCTGTACTGAATCTTTATAACATTGCACGCAAAAACGACGCGTGTCTCTTACTTTTCCTTCCTTTAATTTTAGAACATGCTTGAGTCTTTTAGGTCTTTCATTGATAATTATTTCTTGGGAATCTGCTGGCCGAGTCAAATAATCTATGAGAGCCCTCCTAAAGTCAACAATTGAAGATTTGCTCTGCTTATTTTCATTGTACATGACCCAAGCATTTACAACTGCCGTATTTAGAAGTAGTTCTATTGCCAATTTTCTATACCATTTTACGGTTTTCCGCAATGGCGAAGAATAGGCACCCATCTGGTCACTCATGTCTACAGACCCTTTCGATTTATTATAATCCAAAATTACTTTTGGTTTACGAATCTGTTTGCCTTTTTTCACCACCACAGCAATTTTGTCATAATGCTTTGTTGACAGCATAAGCACGTCCCTCTTATCTTTCCATTTAAGCACTGTTACTCCATCTTCATTCTCCATAGCCATTGTTTCACCTTTTTGCAGTTTCGAATCAACAACAGCCTTAGGCAATCCTCTTCTGTTTTTTCGCAATGTGCCAATTAAATGGGTTTGCTTCTCCAATAACCGATAAGCCAGTTCCAAGCTAGTGTACCAATTATCAGTAGCTAGCGTATGACCTTTATCAAATATATTTTCACATAGCGCCATCACCACATTTGTTGGCGTAGTATTTATTGCGTCAATGTTTTTCCCACTATACAAATTAAGTTTGCAAGTATATCCGGGAACAGTGTAGCTTCATGCCATACTTGTGTCGCTTACTTTTATTGTATTGCCTGAATATTATTCGACCTCTGAAAGGTACTTGGCTTTCATCCACACAAACATCTTCTTTAGGCGAATAATATTTCTGGAAAGTAGCATTGAGAGCATCGATTAAAGGAATTATTTTGGCAATACGATCGTTTCTGTCTGCAGATAAATTGTCGCTAAAGTGTAGGTATTGCAGTAGTAACTCGAAGCGGTTCCTACTCATAACGGTGGCTGGAAAAGTTTGTCCAAGTATCTTGTCTTTGCTCCAATAATAAGTTAATTTCGGCAGCTTTACTACGCCCATAAACAAGACCAGCCCAAGAAACTGTTTTATTTCTGTCTTGTTTGTTGGCTTCCATGAATGAGACCTTGATCCAGGCTTTGTTTGCCTGGCTATGATGTTTTGACTTGCGAACAAATTTGTCTGCTCAGCAATCATTTCAAGAATTTCTTCAGGCACCAATAGATCATAATACTGGTCAGGGCCAGCTTCTTTCAGCAAATTAGAATATGGGGGTGTCATACCCTCAAATTCGGTGAAAGGAATCACTGATGGCTGTCGTCTTTTTGGCTTCGACCATTTTGCGGAAATAAGTTCATTTCGTGATATATTGGCGGCAACAAAATTTTCAGCCGACTCACTATCACTATCACTCGCGATAACCAAACGTCTTTTCTTTTTCGGTAATTGCATGGGTTCACTATCCGATTCTAGGAGAGAGTCATTGTTTATACAGTATGTTAGTTTAAACGAGGGACTTATTCAAACCCGCAATAGTCCATGCTTACATGACACTAATAAACATATGAACAAAAAGAAAACACTAATACATAACAGATAGATCCAAACCAAAAACTTCGCCTAAGTTTCGCAACGTGTGCGCTATGCGCTTATTGCAGAACATGTGTGCGGGTCAATGACCTTTCTAGGTATAATCCATTTTCCCTTCATACTTTAAATCTGGCTTTAGACAGGCAAATATTTAGGTAACTAGGTACTGACCGAACGTTCGCAGTCGTTGATTGACACCTTGCATAATAATTAACGGTTCCTCGCACAATATCACTAGATAACACTTAAGCACGAACCATAATTTATTCATATTCTTCACTGGAATGATGATAAGACGTAATTTTTTGGTTATTCAAGAACACGTTTACAGGACACTCTTAATATCGCGAAGTAAGCGGGGTTGTTTGTTAAATGCGATACGCGGAAACGCAATATTAGACATGCGGAAGTAACGGCGCTCGCGCATACACTGAGGTCAGCGTGGGGTGGCGCGGGGGTGTGCCCTGTCGGTGCATCGGCGACAATACCTACAAAGAAAAGGGGCGGAGTTTGCGCACGGAGCTCAGGACCGGCACGTGTTTCGCCGCGTGACACCTACTTGCGCGCTCAGTGTCCATGAGTAATGTATTTAATTAGACAATTATGTCAAAAATTAAGGTTATAGGTTATTTACATATTTGGATTGAGAATCGAATACTGAATACCTTCCTTCAATATGTCCCTCGTTTAACCTAACACCACAGATTACTAAATAGTTACTACGTAACAGATACTTCACTCAGTAGAAAAATTCAAATACCTACTGCTATAATAGCCTACTCCGTCGCGTCAGCAACCCCTGCATGCTGAAATGTGCCTAAAAGCTTAAGCGTTAAGTTGAGATTGCTTCGCACCGCGCGATCCCACAGCAAACGCAGGGCTGCCTCTTTGATAAAATTAAATTAACATAACCATAACTTTTTTGTGTCTACGTTATTGATAACTGTGACTTATATTCTGACTACTTGTGACTATAGGTGGTACCTAGTTTAAAATAGTATCAAAATATATTTTTATAAATTGGTGCTAACTGTGCAATACATCGAGATAAAACATAATTTTAGAGGTCAATGTGTAGGTAAAATAAATAAAACATCTTTAAAAGTTACATGTGTTTTTTTTTAATATAATTTTTTATAAATTTCTTACCCTTTCTAAATTCTCGATTATTAAATTTCAAGGTAGAGAAAATCCTGAATCTAATAAAAAGTTTTATCAGATATTGTTTTGGGAAACAAGGGCAGGGAGAATCGTAATGTATGTCATTTAAAATTTCATAAAGAATACTACCCGGCCTTTGTTTCATATTTTTTTCAAAATTATTTATAAACATAGTCTCAAGTTCTTTACATAATTATGAAACGCATCTGTTGGCACTTTTAACTTTCCGTAAAAAGACGATGTTTTGTTGAATGCTTTGAAATGGATAAACAACCTATTCGTAGATTCATTTGAATCAGGAATGTTCTGCAATTCAGCAACAAAGCCAGGACAGGTATGCTTCTTACTACACTTATAGAGTAAATAACCCGATATATACGTTAAGGCGTTTTCAGTTGGCAAGTCAAAGCGGTAATCAGTTTCACCACTTAAATTCAAAAGCGAAGGTATGTTCCGGCGCGACCTATCTGCATATCTCTCTGGTCTCAAGCATCCATCGTTTTTCTGCAGCAACTCGCAGATATCTTCTTCACAGTTAGTAGACCGTGAGTTCTTCAGCATATTGCAAAGGAATAATTTTGAGAATGCCCTCATGAACTGTATCGGTGTAGGGTCACGACAATTACCACCCTGCTGACGGACGGTACCAAAAAAATTTTCTAGGCAATCTTGATTAAGGCGTCTCGTAAACAAAAAATCAATGCCTTCTTTCTTTAAATCCTTGCATAGCATGATTATGGATTGAATTGTAATTTGTACGTTTTTAAATGTCCTGATTTTATTTGTGTTATTGACGCCTTTCATTGAATGAGTAGCTTTCAAATTCTTGAACATTATCATTGCATCTTCCAACACATCGAGTTGGTATTTTTGCAATGAGAATGCCTTTTGAAATTTATTGGTGGATTGAACAGTACTTGAATTTAATACATCGAACAAATTATTGATTTTTAGCACGAATTCGGCGGTCGCTTTTGCTTCTTCTGGTAAAGTTTTATCAATTATAAGAACATTTAATGCGGCATAGACAGAATTACTAAAAATCTGAGCGGCGTATTTAACTCGCATTTTTTGAAAATTGTTCGGTTTTATGTGAGCTTCCGTGATTTTAGGAATCATTTTTAAATTTTTTTCCTGTTGTGTAGAATAAAGTGTATCTATATGTTCCCAAGAAATATTTTTTTCATCGTGTACAAAATTATTTGTCAACAAGTTATTCCTGATACATTTAATTAAATGTGGGACATCGAATATGTAGTAAATTTTTTTTCCCGTTAAATAAAAAGTACGGCTTTTCAGCTGTGACCTTTTTTACTTGTTTAGCGTAGTTATCGAAGTTTGATCCCTGATCTGATACAATAGCTTTAACTTCTATCCCTATGTTTGAAAGTTTCAAAATAACTTCATCTAACCATTGTTCCAATTTCTCATAATGTTTTGGAGATCCTAAGAAAGAATAAGCAATAGGTTGCTTCCAGTTCACAATAATCCCTCTGAGCATTATAACACAGGCATGTGAAGCTATTTCCGACGTCACTTCACCATTGATATTGTGAAGACCAATAATTTCGTCTCTTCTAGTGTCGTAATGTAAATGTCTCTTGAGAACCATTTCATCTATGCACAGAGTGCAGTACTTAGCCTTTGGTGGCATAGATTTTAATTTAGATTATAAGAACTCCAAAGTACGATCTTCGAATTTAGGCGGAATAACCATTTTAAATCTTTCAAGTGTACTTTCACTAGGAAGCCCTAAAAATGTCTTCATACTCCGATACGTCTGCGGACTAGAAAAATGGAAATTTAAGGCAAACAACTTAAACTCGGGATCATACCTGTTGCCTTTGCGCTTATTTTTTAAATTGCTCTGCCACTGAATGAGCTTACAATAGTACATTGTGACACAAGGGGCTAAAATGACCCATTATAGACGAGGTAGTTTTTACTACCGAGCTTTAGCGAGGTAGTAAATAGGAACCGAGTTATAATGGGATTTTAGCGCCGTGTGTTACACCGTACTTTTCACTACGATTGCGAGAAAATAAAATAACCATATTTAATATGATAGTTTATTTTATTAAAAATGAAATGTACAATTTGTACTGTTGTTCTAATGAGATGTTTTTTCCCGGCAACATAATCTCAGTTCTCTGTGAAGACGAATATAATATTGTGTCGTCTGTGGAGTAAACGTAGGAGATAAAAAGGAATCCTACTTATAATATTCAAATAAATAATACAAAAAATATCTTAAAATTTCGCGCCAATGCCTTTTTTTATTTCTTCTTTAGCTGGAAAGCAACGCACACATCCTGCCAAAGAGTTCGGCGTTCGGCGCGTTTAGTTCCATTTTTAAAATAAAATGTTTTTTTTTTTTTTATGGAACAGTAATAAGTCAATTCTTTATGAATTATGAGTAAAGACTTTGCGTTTTCGAACACCGACGACGAAATTTAAAAAAAAAAAGCTTATTTTCCCTAGGGCTATAATGAGCAATTTTACGGCCCCTCTGGTACGCTATTATGACGGTCTTTTCGAGCAAGAAGAGTGAAAAATCTTTTTGTGACCTCATCTTCGGTTTGGAAAGTAAACCGTTCAAAAGATTGGGACTCTTTAGATTGAACTTCTTGCTTTATTTTGTCCAAATCATTCTGAAGTTTTCTTCTTTTCTGTTCCGACTCTTTCAATTCTTTACTAAGTCTTCTTTTCCTGGGTGTATTAGATGAAAGTGCATTTGACGTCTGAGTGTGTTCAGTTTGACTATCATGAGAAGTCTGTACCGACTCCGATTTGGTATCTGCACCTTTGATGGTAATGGCTGATATTATATTAATATTCGAAGATTCGGTTTGCGTCGATACTTCCATAGATTCTGGTTCAGTACTGGCACTTGAAGTAGTTGGTAGAGGTGGCAGCAATTTTGTAGGCAAAGCGTCATGTCGTAATTGTGGTTTGTGAACAATTACCGACTTTTCGAAATGAAGACAACACACGTAATGACTTCTTGGCTTGGTGTCTGGCCTTGCTAAATCGGGCCTGCCAATCAATTCAGCCCATGTTTTACGCCTAAAAAAAACAAAAAAATAAAATTAAAAATTGGACAGGTCTAACGAAGGAGATGGGTATATAAGACAGACGGACAGACACACAGATATGACGAATTTATAAAAAAAAACCAAACTAGGCAATCCTAAAAATTGTATGTAATGAATAAATAATACTACTAAATCATTGAATGATTATTCACATTCATCAATTTATTATTAACTATAACAAGGGCGAGCGCAAGAATTATTTGACGATATCATGGAAAATGGACCCTTTGCAATATTTTTATTTTTTATAACTTCAATATAAAGTAAATGTTTTTACATAAACATTTACTTATACACAGTGAATCTGCATATTATGCACATATTCAAATAGGTGAAACTAGACAAAATTTGGTCTACGAAAAAAAAATATTAAAAAAATTGCCACAACGTTCTGAAGGTTTTGTTTTGCAAACTGTGCACCTTATGTAAATAAATCGCTCTAACTTTTGAAAAGAGTTATCGTGTTCAAATAAAAATCATAAGTAATCATTTCGAAAATATTGATCCATGAGAAAAACGACAGCGAAAAAGTCATCTTGCTATGGGACAAAAATAATGACTTGCGAAATAACCCTTTTTTGTAGGGCCCTTTGCCCCAGCCCAGCAGTGGCGACGCAATGGGTTGTTGACACATGCAGATTCACCCTGTATATTTTTTACAAATATCATAAAACCGAACCATCCTTCTTTGTTTGTTTACGTTTACAGCGCGACAGGTTGGGACAATGGCGGGGGAGGCTAGACCTCCCTACCGCCGGCCTCAACACAGTCGAGGCGATCCGGCCAGTACTCGACGACTGGCTCGGGAGGAAGCACGGCTCTCTGACGTTTCGGGCGACACAGGTACTCTCGGGGCACGGCTGCTTCGGGAAGTACCTGTGTCGCTTAAGCAGGGAGCCGGACGCCCGGTGCCATCACTGCGTCCATTGTTCGGAGGACACGGCGCGGCATACGCTGGCCGAGTGTGCCGCTTTCGATGAGCCGCGCCGTGCCCTCGTTGCAGAGGTAGGAGGAGACCTGTCGCTGCCGGCCGTCGTTCGCTCGATGGTCGGCAGCGCAGAGTCCTGGGACGCGGTGATATCCTTCTGCGAGACCGTCATGTCGCAGAAGGAAGCTGCGGAAAGGGAGAGGGAGATGACCAGCTCCCGCCCATCCCGCAGCAGACGCACCGGGCGTCGGCAGAGGGCTGACAACGCCCTCTTCCGGCCCCTCTAAATTGGTCCAGGGGCGGCGGATTCGGGGACATCCGTCGCCCTCCATCACACTGGACCCGAGACGGCGGCGCGTTGTGTTCCACGCGCGCCTCTCATAGACGTAGCGGGGGGAGTTTTACACCTCACTCCCCCCGGGACGAGGCCCGTAGGTCAAGCGGGCCAGCACTAGTCCGGGGCAGCGGAAGTCGCATCAGATCCCGTTGCCCCCTGACGCAAGTGTGCGAGGGAACACCGGTGTGGTTTTAGTCAGTACGAGTCTGACAGACCCCTCCGCTCTCCCCAGGGCGGAGGACATCCATTGAGGATTTCCACATCGAGAAAAAAAAAAAAAAAAAAAAAAAAGGTTGCCGCGCCGCGCGACACAACTTGTGTTGGAAGTTTCGTAGGTAGGTAGGTAATTAAGTAGGTAGGTTTGCGCGCCTGTCCGTCAAATATTTACACAATTTTATTTTAATAATGATAGCGTGACGTTGTTAAAATAGTGTTTAAGGGTAAGTATGACGTTTCTATGTAACAAAAATATGTAAATCTGTGTCTGAAAGGCAAGCTAATCATAATGTATCATCTAGACTAGACCTATCAAAAATAATTTTGAAACAACAAAAAAACAGTAGGTAATATTTTATCACTTAGCTTTCTTCATCGAGGGGTAAATTGAAAAATGATAGGTGTTTATGCCTTCTTTTACTGGATTTGCACCCATCTACTGCACATAAGTTACCAGGCGGCATCGTAGGTACACGTACGAACGAACGGATTAAACAGCGTGCGTGCGCTTCGCTTGCGAACACCGCACTGAATTTGGACCGCAAGAGGTCCGAGACCGCTCGGCCGGGCAGTAGGTAATTATAGCGCGCAAGTACATGAAGTGACGGAGGCCTGCTAACACGCTGTAGAAGCGTTCGAAAAAGAAATTTCTAACGCGTTGATTTGCTTCCATTCATCCTGCGTAAATTCGAAGTCCTCCATAGCTAAATCCATAATTATCTAAAGGCTCGCACATTAACTATTCAATAAGAAAATGATGACAGCTAAGATAGTAGGAACGTAATTGAACTAGTAACACACGTTCTATCACCGTAAGCGCGAGCGCACTACTGGTGTAGCGGGGTGGGCGGCGCGGCGCCTGGTACCGGAAAATATATTTTCTGTATTTGTGCGCCATGGGGTGCACCGGTGACCTCAGCTATGTATTTGACTGTAACTATGTAACCCATGTACAGAACAGAATTGAATAAAACTTATTTTCTATACGTATCGTAACATAATAAACAAATTACGACCAAAAGTATTTTTACGATTTTTAATTTTTTCTATCGGCGTTTAACGTGGGAAATAAAACGATAAAATAGCAATAATAAAGTTTAATTGACAAATTACAAACAAAAATCGTAAACATCTTTACAAATTAACAAAAACTTAACTTGTCTTCTTTAAGAACATTTAAAATCAGTTTCAGTGTTCTCAATGTGAGAACTATCCAACACCCTTCGGTTTGCCATTATAATATAATAAATATATACATATATATATATATGTCGGGTTTGTCAGGATTTATTTCGTTAGGCTCGAGCATTATGTGGGCAGAAGACGGGTTTCGTGCTATGAAAACTCACTAAATGCGATACTTTGTTTATTGTCAGGTGCTCGGTTCGGGTTGGTTGTTTCCATGGAGAAGAACCGGCAAGAAACTCCATGGTTACTCTTTTCAAACATATCTACACTGAGTAAACTAACGAATTACTTGACATTACACTTTCACACTATACGAGTAACACTGGGCACAATGAATCGGATACAGTTTCAAGACGTCTTCACTTCGCTGCGATCCGACCCAGAATGTCGTCCTCGCGGTGAGCTGTTAACGTCAGGACTCTGTAGAAGCCATGGCGGGGGTAGACTGGTCTCTAGGTCGCGTGATGTCACCACTGGCGATTCATCCCCGTGTCCATACCAATGACCGGATCCGACATATATACAGGAAAAGTTTTTAACCACTGCGTAAATTTTTTTTGGTAGCTCAGTGTTAGTAATAGAACACATTCCCATTTTTAGTTTTAATTTTTTTTTTTCAAATTTTTCCATCTTGTCCCATTTTAAAATAAGCATAACATGGACATAATTTAATTGTAATACTGTAAATGAAAACGCGCTGGCTGCTGACGTACGATGTGTCCTAAGCCCATGAAAGTATGAAGGAAAAATTGGAATTACGTTTACAAATAACATATCACAGCCTAAACTTAAAAAAGTAGCGCGAAACGGCGGTCAGTAACCGTCAGCGCGTAGGTAGGTAAGTTTACGTCGGCGCCGTCGCATCGAGCGAGCGCACCTACGAAACTCAGCTGATCTCAGCTTGCCGGTTGGGCGACCGGTCGACGCGTGAGTCGGTCGACCGGGCGCCCGACTGGCAAGCGACCATAAAATAAGTTTATAGGTAAATAAGTCTCGTAAGCGATAACTTTATTTTTTACTACTAACACATATCAAAATAAAAAATACGTGTCTATTAAAATACATTCAAGTTTATCATGTCAAAATTTGCGCACTGGTTAAAAACTTTTCCTGTATATATATCGCTGGACATTACACACAGCGCCATCTAGAGCCACACTAAGCAGGGCTTGTGTCGTGGTTACCAGACAGTTCATATACCACATATAAACTTTTTGTTTGTAAATACATACTTATTATACATATAAACATCCGTGACTCGGAAACAAATGTCCATGCTCATCACACAAACATTTGCTCCTACCGGGATTCGAACCCGGGACCCTAAGAACGTAAGGCAGCCACACTACCGCTGCGCCATTCGGGTCGTCAAATAATAATTAATACCTGAAAATAATAATAAATAAGTGTAAATAACAATAAACAATCAGTTCAAAGTGATTGCAAAAGTTGCATTAAAGATAATCATACGTCTCGCGGACGTACGACATAGGTATATCTTTTATTTGAACGTACTTACCGTGCCGTCACTGCTGCTTAGCGCGAGCTCCGGCCACCGACGGAGTTGACTCGAGCAGCTAGCGCGATGCGATTAATAATAAAAAAACTACGACGAAATTTAATTTCACGATACGTCTCGCGGGCGTAGATTATCTTTCTAGGGTTAAGTACTGCTCCTTTTACTGCGGATTCTTCCAAATTTTGAACCTTCTCTGGAAGTAAATTTTCTATAATTGATTGCCTGAATTCGTAGTAACTTAATTTATTGCCAGAAAACAAATTAGATAAAGTGAATGAATTGTACATCATTTGTTGGAATAGGTGGATTCCCAATTTTATGTACCACCTGATAGACTTGTGTTCGCAGCAATAGACTTGTGTTCGCAGCAATAGTACGCTATCATTTGATCTTGATGATCAATACCACCCATGTTACGATTATACTGTACGACCATTTTAGGCTTTGACACCTCTGTATTTCTTCTTGTAGTAGTAGTAATCATTTGCGAATTAAATTGTGATGATATCATAGTAACATCTCTGTTATCCCGCCATTTCATGACACAAACACCATTTTGGTTGTACTGCGAGACATATTCGCCTTTCTTTAACTTTTTAGTGGTAACGTCCTTTGGGTTATTTTTTCGATTTAATCGTAATGTTCCCGTGCAGTAAGTATTTTCAGACAATAATTTTTCTGTCAGATCCACAGAATTATAAAAATTGACCATATATAGAGAGTAGCCTTTATTCAAAAAATCAGCTAATAGATTTAAAGCCACTTTTGAGGAATGATTCACTCCACCTACAATTGGGTCTCCTGCGCCGGACACTACACACTATTTGATACACTATTTGTTTTAGTATAATGCCGTTTGCATCGGTCAAAATATTTAACTTTATACCTTAATTATTTGTCTGAATATTAGTCGACCACGCCACAATACAAGGGACTCATCAATGCATAAATTCTGTAAAGGGTTGTATATTTCTCTCATCCTGTTATTGAAAAACATAACCAAAGGTGAAATTTTCGCCAATTTGTTATCCCCTGATTCTAAATTTTTAAAGTGCATTGCTCTTAGAATTAGTAAAAAACGATTTCGTCTCATGTGTTCACGAAAACAGGTCAGGTTAAATAACCTGTGTTTTTTTTCAGTAATCTTGCATCCTATTTATTTTTATCGTACCCATATGGAAAAGTAACCCTAAACATACTATACATATACTCTAAACTCTGAAACTGTAACATTTTTCCAATATTGTGTTCGACTCCCTGGTAAACTTCTTGCAAGTATATTGCTTGCATTACGATTGGTTTTTTCAGTTATATCCTGAATCAAATCATCAGAAGTTAAAAAAGTTGATAGGTTCAGTTGCTTCTAGTGGTACGTTTAATCCCATTGGATTTCCTACAAAAGCAATGTTAGGTAGATTTCCTTTTTTTGAAAAAAAAAAAAATCTACCTATTGGTCTCTCACCTACGGGGATATATATGAATACGTATGTATATGGGTGACAAGCAAAATTTAGCCACACTCTACAGGTCGCAATTATGAACCGATTGCTTTCAAACTTGGCCAAAAAATCGAAACGGTCAAAACTTAGGCTAAGTTCGTGAATGGGCGGAATTCGTCCATGGAGGGCGGCGGGGGGGCGGTTTTTCTAAAATCAGTTTTTTGGCCATAACTTTTTTCCTATGGAAAATTAGGTAGATTTCCTTTTTTTGAAAAAAAAAAAATCTACCTATTGGTCTCTCACCTACGGGGATATATATGAATACGTATGTATATGGGTGACAAGCAAAATTTAGCCACACTCTACAGGTCGCAATTATGAACCGATTGCTTTCAAACTTGGCCAAAAAATCGAAACGGTCAAAACTTAGGCTAAGTTCGTTAATGGGCGGAATTCGTCCATGGGGGGCGGCGGGGGGGCGGTTTTTCTAAAATCAGTTTTTTGGCCATAACTTTTTTCCTATGGAAAATTTTTGAACCGTTTCTCATTTTTATCATTCTGAGTACGAATACGGACATCTTTAAATTAAAACTTTTTTGATGCAACCCCTAAATTGGGAAGGGGGTTGAAAATTCCAATTTTTTTGCGAAAAAAAATCATATCTCCGAAACAGTAAACATTTTGACCGTCGCAAATATTTTTTTTTGAAAGCAAATTGTTTACTTTACAATTGTTACCTTCAAAGTTTAGCGATAAAACTTATAGTTTTCGAAATAAAAAATTAAAACTAAACATTTGAGGGCGTTTCCATGGTAAACTCTTATGAGAGAATTTAAAAAGGGTAAACCTTCCATTACAGGACAACGATTTTGAAATCATATATTTTTTTTGTAGATTGTACACATAAGTACAACTCTTTATACAAATTTTCAATAGTCGGACGCTCCAGCACCTTCTTCGAAATCTACCTCCTCCTGCGGCTTGCCGGAGGGATTTTTTTTGAACCGTTTCTCATTTTTATCATTCTGAGTACGAATACGGATATCTTTAAATTAAAACTTTTTTGATGCGACCCCTAAATTGGGGAGGGGGTTGAAAATTCCAAATTTTTTGAGAAATAAAATCATATCTCCGAAACAGTAAACATTTTGAACGTCGCAAATATTTTTTTTTTAAAGCAAATTGTTTACTTTACAATTGTTACCTTCAAAGTTTAGCGATAAAACTTATAGTTTTCGAAATGAAAAATTATAACTAAACATTTGAGGGCGTTTCCATGCTAAACTGTTATGAGAGAATTTAAAAAGGGTAAACTTTCCATTACAGGACAACGATTTTGAATTCATATTTTTTTTGTAGATTGTACACGTAAGTACAACTCTTTATACAAATTTTCAATAGTCGGACGCTCCAGCACCTTCTTCGAAATCTACCTCCTCCTGCGGCTTGCCGGAGGGATTTTTTTTATGGGATGTGTTTGGTCTGACCAATTTAAACACTGATCGCCATCACTAGTTGGAGGTACGAAAACTTCAGTTGGTATCATAAAATAGCTTCAAGTCAGACATAGTTAGTGTCATACAGCCAAAACCTTTCTTGTGCCGACATAGCAACCTTATTGGAAGAGTCTTCGCAGAATACCTAAAACAATAAAATTAAAAAACACTAATAAAATTCGACAATACCGACTTCAATTCCATTTGTAGTACCTACATCATATTCCTCCAATCAAATTAGATTCACAGAGCGCACCTTAATTACAAGAAATATATAATAAGGCTCTTCCTTTTTGTGTCATTTAAAAAATATTTAAAGGATCAAAACCGTTGAATCACACTCGTAACTTATCGCTATTTTTTAGCCTCATTTCTCTTCCATTTATCGGGGTCAGCTTGCTTTTTTCTACTAGACTTTTTGTCACATGGGGTAGGAAAACACTCCATCGTGTTGTTTTTCACCTTTTACTGGTAAAAATATACTTAATTCTGTTTAAATTTACAAAAATAACTAACACACCAAAGAACAACACAACGATAATCGCCATACTAAATAAAGTGTCATGGTGGCCAAATACAGACACCTGATTGGCCGAATCGGTTGTTGCTGTCTTTGGCATTACTCAAGTGGATAGTGCTGTTTTTGCTACAAACCTAAGATTTTAACGGTCATTTTATACGGCATATTGCTTCTTTTGCTAAAAACTAAATATATCAACCAATAGGCTTGTTAACTGAAAAAATCTAATTAGTCCGTCACTTAGATTATCAAAAAATATTTGACCCGTATTTTTCTTTTGTCACATAAAACAAAATTGACGAAGATACGACGCTTTTAAAATTCCCAACACGTCACTGTTCGGTATGATTCTTAGTGAGTACTGACGTCGCGAGCCCCCACTCCCGAGTTTTGATGCGTTTTATCTTTGTCAATATTCGTTGATTTACAAAAACAAAAAATACGTGTCCATTATTTTCTAATACTCTAACTGACGGACTAAATAGATTTGCAATTTATTGATGGTGGAAACAAGCCTATTATGCTGATTTTACACTAACAGACTGCATTAAAAGTTGCTATTATTTAAAAATTGGATGATGCTGCCTTTGCATCTATATGACTCTTAACTTTTCCGTTTCCATTATTTTGTTGTAATAATTGATAAGAGGACAAACAGTACCAGTAGTCATAGTTACCTCGTTATTTTCATCTAGAAAATGTTTTATCTGTTTGATCATCGTTATCGACACCAATCACATTAGTATCATCCTTATAATCAGTCAAACGCTGTAGAGCTTGCTCATATTTACCACATAGCTGACCATCTAAACCAGGACTAACATATTTGTGTAATGATACTGTTCCTATATCATTGATAACAGATTTTATTTCCTTATAGCAATGTATCGATGAATTTTCTTTATACAGTTAATATAAAAATATTTCCATTTTTCTGATGCTTTGTCAAAACTACTTTGTTTAGGCAGTTTAAAAAAAAATGCGATTTGTCTAACCGAATGTAACAAACCGGCACACAAACATCTAGCCCTTCTAAAAGCGAAAAACACTGCGATAAATAACCATTTGTATCGGTATGAAGAAAAGTACGACATATAGCTCCTAGTAGTGCAGACGAATCGTCACATACTATTTCTTTGGGTAAAGATCGATTTACTGCCCATGTACGCTTCAATTGTGTGTGACTGTGATACCATATAACATAAAGGAATACTAGTACTGGTAGTATATGCCATGACAGCATATAGAAAAGTATGTTTAGCGTCTTTAAGACTTACTCCTGGAGGCGCTATCGGTTGAAAAATTGAACCAGTTGCATCGATGGACAAAACAGTGTGTGTATTTTTTAAAACGTCATCATAATATTTACTTTGTTCATTTGTCCTTAAGTAAATAAAAAAAGGGACAAGAGAAAATTTCCGTATAAATGTATCGAATGGGGAACTTTGAGACATTGCATAGATGGATAATATTGTGTTTTTATCAAATTGAAGGGCCCTTTTAACATCATGTCGTATTTTCCTTAAATTACCTAAGTTAGGTAGCGTTGGAGGTTCTTTTGGATTATCTATTTTCATGAGTTCATCAGCCAGCAAAGTTCTGACTTAAAGCGCCTTTTCATACTTTAATTGTACAGCAATTTTTTGTTTTCGTGTCGATGTAAGTTTATTTTTAATATTCAAATCGTGGACATGGTCTTTCTTGTAATTATTTATTTGACAAATTACCTCTAAAAAATTTTCAGTTTTAGGAGATATGTCAACAATAATAACTACGCCACACTGAGTACATTTTCCATTGCATTTAATAGAGTCAAACAGAAAGTTCGTAGGTACGTAATTATTTTTAAAGCAAACTAACAATTAAGATCTGTCTTTTTCCGTATTTGATCTTGCAGCTCATTAGTCCAACTATTCTGTAACAACGTGTGGTTTTTAGGTGCAATACGTTTAAATTCGTGAATATCCATTAGAAACTTTACTTTGAAATCAGAATTACTGTAGCTATCATCAATATTTTCAAAATCACCGTTACTGTCAAAGTAGTTTCTTTTGTCCGTATTGTCTGTTACGTCATCAACCCGTACATCTGTGACACTGTCATGGAAAAAATAAAATTTATTACGTCTCACTGACATTTGTATGGCCATTTTAGACATCTTATGTTGAAATATTCATTCTGTATACGTTCATATACATCATGAGTAATAGAAGGACACGACTTATTAAAGTTAGTTAGGTTCCTTTAAACCCTGCACTCGGAAATAGGGGCCCCGCGAAGCGGGGCTCCGTCGACTACGCTTTTTAGGGGAATATGAAGTGTTTTAAGGTTAGGTTATATTAATCGATATTTCTCAGGAATGGTACAGTATCTTTTCATGAGAGTGGTACCATTGGGCAAGGGGGACCCCTCCTTCTCTCCACACCGCGTGAGTTGACTACAATCGCATGCATTTCACGAAAAATAATGCGTTTAATTGTAAGCAGTATGTTCATTTGACAATAATTCGAGACTTTACAATATCGCTAGTGATATTACAATATAACGTATTTGACAATTTTACGGTGACATATGCATATTTAGAAATAATTTGTTTTTGATCTTGCAATGGTATAGCGCTTTTTCTACCTGCCATTTTGTTAAGTGAATACTTGATTGAGTGCACGAGCGTAATCACTGTGGATAACGGGCTAAGAAATTAAATAAATAAATAAATATCGCTGGACATTAACACACAGCGCCACCTAGTGCCACACTAAGCAAAGCTTGTGTCGTGGACACTAGATAGTTGATATACTACATATATACTTTTTTGTTTGTAAATACATACTTATTATACATATAAACATCCATGACTCGGAAACAAATGTCCATGCTCATCACACAAACATTTGCTCCTACCGGGATTCGAACCCAGGACCCTAAGAACGTAAGGCAGCGTCACTACCACTACGCCATTCGGGTCGTCAAAAATAATTGAGGTCCGCAAATATTGGTCGATGAGAAGATTGCCATGCCATCGTACATCGGTCATCAGAACATCTATACATATAATAAAATCGTTGAGACCAAAAAATCTGTACATTGAAGATTAAAAAAAAAAAAATCGCCCAGGGTGACTTAAAATAAGTAACTGAACATATTAAAACCATTTTTAAAATTTTTGTTTGTTTGTTTGTTTGTTTGTTTGTTTGTTTGAACGCGCATCACGTAAAAACTGCTGGACGGATTTTGATGAAAACTTCACTAATCTATTTAAGTAAACTCAGAATAACATTTAGGCTATAGAAATTATGGAAAATTTTGGAAAAAGGGGGTGAAAAGGGGGGGTAAAGTTTGTATGAAAATTTTTTTTTAGATTGTTCTAGAATCATAAAACTCAGAGTAAATACTTATTACTAAAAATAAAGAAATACCTGTTTCAGGATTTAAAAAAAAAATCATCCAGAGACGTAAAAAAGAGGGTTTTGTGTTTAAAATTAATAAACTTCATACACCTATAGAACAAAATCCAATGAAGTATAAACCTTTAAAAGTTGCTGTAAATACTTCAAATCTAATACAGGTAAATATAATTTCTCAATTTTCTTGAAATTTGATTTTTGAAGTGAAATCGCCCAAAATAGCGGAACTCAAGAAAAAAGT
Source organism: Xestia ashworthii (assembly GCA_950022955.1). Classification (NCBI taxonomy): domain Eukaryota; kingdom Metazoa; phylum Arthropoda; class Insecta; order Lepidoptera; family Noctuidae; genus Xestia; species Xestia ashworthii. The sequence goes on along the minus strand of OX465560.1, from coordinate 11,367,193 downwards.
GGTTGGTAATACAGGGTGGAAACGGTAAACGGGGCAGTAAGGGGAACTGCAGCTACACGAAAAAGGTCTTAGAAACAATCCATAATTTTTTCGCTTAATGTTGATCCCCATTCACAGATCTAATTAAAAAATAAAGTGCAGTTAGCAAGAAAATTGCCATTTTACATAAAACAATTTTTTTGATACCAATAATGATAAACCTTAACCGTTGCAGCTACATAAAAATGGTCTTAAGAAACCATCCGTAATTTTTCGTGAAATTTTGATCCCCATTCACAGATTTAAAAAAAGTAAGTACAGTTAGCAAGAAAATTGCTATTTTACACAAATCATTTTTTGATGCCAATCGATCCTGTTTCTAATACTCAACGGTTAAGGAAGCTCCCCTTTCTGCCCGGTTAATCGTTTCCACCCTGTATTTACAAATAAAATAATACTACGAAGAAAATGTAGACTATGCGAATGTACATCAGACATAAAACCCGAAAAGTTACAAATACAAACGAGTTCAAATCCTACTATCTACAAATAACAATTTAAAAATGCTTTGTCCTGAAGGACTGTGATGGATCAACGCACAGCCTTTACCGCAGATTGTAGAAACCTGAAGCTTGGAGGGTGTATTTTTTGTATAATAATTTCAGAAAATCAGTTCTTATCGTATGCCTATGATCCGATAAGAAAGGATTTTCTGAAATTATACCCCTAAGGGTGTGAAAAGGTGGGGGGCAAAGTTTGTATGGGAAAATGTGATTCCTTGGTCCAATCTACTTCAAATTTTGCTATCAACAATATTAACAGAATTGATGGACGCGTTTCGTATTACACGTAAATTGATTTCAATGCATATCTACTCCGCAGCAAAATAATGATCATGTACCGGGCGCGCATTTTCATTATGCGGAAGGATGTGTATGATGTGCTCTTTGAAAATTGTATTATAGGTGCTTACGACCCAATCTCTGTAACCCTCTCTTTCTCTTATGTGACGCAGACGAAGTTGCGCGGGTCAGCTAGTCTATAATAAAACAAAAAAAATAACTGTAAATATAACATAAAGTTTTATTTGGAGCTAAAGGGCTGTCGAATTGTAATATGAAAATAGAGGAAAAAGATCAAAGATTCAAAACAATATTGTACACAATAAAAGCCTATCAACTACTAAATAGGGTATATAATAAAATGCATGATTCTGTAATACATGTATGATAATAATATGCATTAAATTCGTTATATCGCGCTCCCGAGAGAACCCTTCAAGATTCCGGGATAAAAGCTATCCTATGTTCTCTCCTGGGTTTCAAACTATCTCCATGCCAAATTTTATCAAAATCGGTTCAGCGGTTTAGCCGTCAAAGCATTACATACATAATATCCGATCACATGATGACCGAAAAAAAATATATTATTAAATTCCCCACCAACAAACCGATGACGTCATCGGGTCTCGTTTCAACATGTTTGTTTAGGAGAAAGTTAAGAAAAGGAGAGAAGTCGTGAAGTTCATTAGGAGTTATACCTTATTATAATATACGCATAAGGCAAAAAGACAAAAAGAATAAGTACATTATCAAGAAACTTATAACACCCCTCTTTTTGCGTCGGGGGTTAAAATTATATGGTGTCGTCGTCACTATCAGCTAACAAAACTGCTTTTCCTGGTATCAAATTAAAAAAATCACCTAAAAATATATTTAAGTAACACTATTCCCAAGTAGCAAAATCGTTGTATAATATTAGAACTATACAACTAACAGACATGTAAGGGCTTTATAACAGTTTTACAGCAACTAAACAGTTGTAAAGTAGTTTTCAGTTCGACGCATTAGTTATATATAATTTAAGTCGTATTGGTGTGTCTGGTAAACGTCATCTCAATGATTTTATATGACGGTCATATAACGTTAAGTCGAGTAAACGTTTCAGTCAGAAAATAGTGATGAGTCGCCATGTTTTGTAAATTAAGAACCTTTAATTCAACACTTAAACAACAAACAGTTATGTAATGATTGTATAGTTAACTATTATAAAATAAGTCGTATTAGTTTGTCTGGTAAACGTCATCTCAATGATTTTATATGACGGTCATATAACGTTAAGTCGAGTAAACGTTTCAGTCAGAAAATAGTGATGAGTCGCCATGTTTTGTAAATTAAGAACCTTTAATTCAACACTTAAACAACAAACAGTTATGTAATGATTTTATAGTTAACTATTATAAAATCGTCATACTAGGTCGTTTAATTCCACCTATATGTAACTTTTAGGTTGAAACGTTATTCTTATATAACTTATATAAGTCGATTGATTATTTAAACATTAATTAGAATCTTTTATATAACTCGTTCGCCATTTTTCATTGTATCTAAATTTTAATTATGGATTTCAAAAAGTGGAAAAGTATTAAACGAAGTGGTGGTTTTAGAAGAAAAGTAAATAAAAAGTATCAATCATTATTGCTAAATACAGCAACGATACCTTCATTAAATCTGGATGAAACTGTGCCCAGCCAAGCAGAAAGTGGTAAAAATGAAAGTAGTTCCGTACATTTTTCAACATTTAATGCTGTACTTGCTGGATCCAGGAGTCAGGACAGGTGTTCGATAAATCTTTGTTCCGCTCATGTTCTTTTACCAGAAGGCACACAAGATAGCGAAAGTAAGTAATTGTATACAAAACTCCTCTTCTTTTCTTTCTTTTTGTCAGATTCATTCGTAAGTTTATATTACCCGAATCTTATTTTTTTTTGTAGACGAATTAAATAATTCCGATTTCTCTAAAGAAGACAACTCCATGGAAATGAGTGACGAAAGTTGTGAAGAACTTGATAAAGATGATCAATTCCGGCAAGATTTTAAAAAATGGGCACTCTGTTGTAATGTTCCTCATGAAACAATAAAAAAAATTAGTGAAATAATTAATAGAAGATTACCTCATATTCTCCCCAAAGATCCAAGAACGCTTCTTCAAACTAAAACAGTATCATTAATTCCATTGGATAAAGGCTACTATTGGCACAATGGTGTAACTGAACCACTTCAGAAATATTTAGAACATCTTACCCTCGTACCAGAAAGTATATCGTTAAATATAAACATTGATGGATTGCCAATATATAAGAGTTCCAGAGAACAAGTATGGCCTATACTATGCAATATATTTGAAATACCCTACCTGTCACCATTTGTAGTAGGCATATATTCAGGAAAAGGAAAACCTGCAGATTTAGAAGCTTACTTCAGACCTTTTGTCGCAGAAATGAAGGATCTTTTGCATAACAGCTTGAAAGTTACAACAAAATATGGAAAAGAGTTATTGGTTAAGGTTACAATTAGAGCTTTTATCTGCGATTCTCCTGCAAGAGCACTAATTAAAGGTAAGGTTTTTTTCACTTCTGTTATAGGATTGTAGAGTTGAGGACTTAAGCAACTTTCACTACTTTCCAAATTTTCACTTTTATACATTCACGAGTACGAATATTACCGACTAAACCCGATTTGCATTACACGGCTAAAATACGAATAGTGGCAAGTGACTTATCAATTAAAGTCCTCGACTGTACTCTTAAGCATACGAGTATATACTCGTACTAAGTATATCACTACCTACTAGCGAAAAGGCGGCCCTTCGTAAATTTTATATGAGATGATTAATATTTCTTCATATTTATTTTTTATTGTTGTACAAATAAAGAATTATCTTTCAATCTACATGTATTGGAAATTTCTTTTCAGGAGTGTGTAATTTCAATGGAAAACATGGATGTTTAAAGTGCACTGTGGTTGGCGAGTATTCACACCAGTCTAATACAGTCATATTTCCTGAGACTAATTGCCCTAGACGCAATAACGACGACTTTCGCTCCAAAATGTATGGCCAGCACCATAAGTACGATTCTCCCTTACTTGAACTGCCAATTGATATGATAGAAGATTTTCCTGTGGGCGATTCTCTCCACCTCATAGATTTAGGAATAATGAAAAGGTTACTTATAGGTTGGAGGGACGGTAATTTTGGTAAGAAAGTTACGAAATGGTGTGCAAGAGATATTGCAAAATTCTCCCAGTTTATGACAAGTTGTCGCTTGCCAAAGGAAATACATAGGTCGGTTAGAACTATTGATGTTTTAGCTCATTGGAAGGCGTCAGAATTTCGTACATTTTTGTATTACCTAAGTTTTATAATATTAAAAGATTTGCTGTGTGCTGATGCATATCATCATTTCTTGTTATTTTTTTGTGCAATTACTATTTTCTCCAATGATAAACATTTTAAGTTTCTTCGACTGGCTGAAACTTTACTTAAGTCTTTTGTTGAAAATTATGATAGGTATTACGGTAAACAGTATATTACCAGTAATGTTCACAATTTGACACATGTCATCGATGAAGTAAAGAGATTTGGTATATTGCAAAGCTTTAATGCATACCCGTTTGAAAATAAACTTTATTGCATCAAAAGAATGGTCAGACATGGATATCAGACACTTAGTCAAATTGCTAGAAGACTTATAGAGAAGAATAATATCGAATTAGAAATTTACGATGACCATGATAAAAAAATACCGTTCATCCGCAAATGCAGAAGTAAAAATGGATTCATCACAAACTTGTATCTGGAAAATTTTGTTTTGTCAACGCAGAGCCAAAACAAATGGTTTTTGACTACCAGTGAACATGTTGTAGAAATTTTATTCATAAGTAATAACAAAGGAAACATAGAAATTCGTGGCAATTCCTTCAACAATTTATCTGATGTGTTTGAAACTCCAATAAAATCGTCATTTTTGAACATTTACAAAATATGTAACTTAGTTAGACAAAACAATTCTGAATGTTTATATACTGTCAATGATATAAAATGTAAATTAGTTAGCGTTACGTATAACAATACTATTTTTTTTATACCCCTACTACATACTCTTTAATTGTAAATAAAAAACCGGAAATACTTAAATGGTTTTTTTTATTTGGCATCATTCAGACTTTTATTTATTTCTTTACTTATCTTAAGTAGGTAATTATAAAGTTGTTAATCATTTTAATTTAACTTGAAAGTTATTACACAGTAATTTTTTTTTTAAATTAATACTTAGATAAAATAAACGTAGTTTGTACAGTGTATAGTACACACTATCGTACGTTTTTACATAACAGACAGACACGTACGAACAAACGAACACACAACACAAAAAACACATTTTTTTAAGTCCTCTTCTGTGATTAAAACTCTTAATTCTAATTACTTAGCTTGATGGTACAACGCAACACATAAATTCAAATTGAGGAAGCAAACGATTTTTAACCCATATCCGACAAAGAAGAAGAGAACTTAAAAATGTGTTAACAGTTGAAAAACATAATCATCAACTACAATATTATCATTATTAGGATTCATTAGCAGAGTACCGTAAAACGGGATGTATAGAAACGCAGGGATAACGTGAATCGAGGCAAAACTTTGAGAAGGATTTTAACGTTGAAATAATAGTGTGACATAGTGGCCAAAAAAGTGGCAAATGTCTCAAAATAATAAAGCAAAATTAGGCAAATAAAATAGAGAACTTTTTGGTAACATATCATATCAATTCAACGTTAAAATCCCTTTAAAAGTTTTGTCTCTATTCACCCGTGTACACACCACGTTTACCCGGTAGCATTCAGCAAAATCATCAAAAAAGACTCATCAATAGCAATTCAGAAAAATTATTCATTTGCAGGTTAAAAACAAATATTACCTTCTTTTGAGTAGTTGGCTTAAAGGTATTATTGATACTATGTATGTACTTAAGATACATTAAGTATGTAATTATTGCGTCCATAAATAACTGATAAAACGAAAACCAAATCAACATGGTATTTTCAATAACAGCAGTCAAACGGAAACTACCGAACCACGTTTTTGAGACAAACTGTAGTCTGGAATTAACAAATCAATCAACCTAAATCTAAACATCTAATTATATTCTAAATACCCTGGTTTACCTTATTAATTAAAAAAAAGCTTAAAAATACTTAAAAAATAGTTCGACACACCAATTCCTAAGAACGGAATTCGACTATCTCTTGTGAATCGAGATCATTATTGACTATAATATGTGAATTTTGATCAAGGGACTGCACGTTTTGTTGAATTTCTTGAAGTGCCTGACTTTCGGTAATGTTATTCTTAGGCATACTACGTTTGGGTCTAGATTTGCTAGATGAAGCACGCAACAACTTTATTTTATTTCTGGTTTCGGCATGGCGCATAATATTTTTAAAGAAATTTTCGCATTCTATCTTAGTATAGGTTTTGTCTGATTCATTTACAAGTTCAAAAAATAAATTGAACGTCCGAGTGTAGACTTTGAAACAAATTTTCGACGTTAACTTTTTAGACCCTCCAGCCCAAGAGCATGTTGTCATAAATTTTCTTGTGAACATTATGTCCACTAATGCGTAAGCGTTGTTGCTTCCTCGTCCTTTCCCATTTCCACAAACTACTGCCAGTTTATTTTTGACTGATGTCATCATGGTCGGATCTTTGAGGAGTTCCTCAAACGCGTCAAGTTCTTCTTTGGTCGATATGGGCTTAAAGTCGTTAGCTTCCTGAATTTTAATTTCTGTTGTGCGTTGTATATACTCATCGAGCTGAGTACTTAACTCTGACATTTTCATCACTAATTTGCTTTCCAAATTTTGCACGTATTCAAATAAAACTTTTTGATTTTCTTGAATGGTACCGGTGATTTGTAACAAATTATCAAGTTTTTGTGAAATATCTTGATGATCTAGTTTAGCTGTGTGCAAAATAACACTATGTTGGTTTTGTTCTATTTCTTGATTGGAAGTTAAAACAACAACATCGTTAATATTAGTAGAATTGGACGTGGATGGTTGTAAATAGTGAACATCATTCTGAAAAAAAAGAGTATAAATCACGAACGATGACATCCTCATAGATAGCAAGTAGGAATAACGCAGACCGTTAGAGCGAGGCCACACGATACGGTAACAGTGCGGTGCGGTGCCGCACCGCAATTAATTCGAGCTATAGGGTGCCACACGGGTGGTGCGTCACCGCACAAGCCACAAGGAAATCAGTAGCAATACTATCAGTACTCATTGTAAGAAAGATAAATATTACTTAGTTTTAATAAATTGTATCACACAACATGAATAAACACGTTCGATACACTAACAATACTGCGGTGGCGGCACGTTGTCACTCCGGCGCCGCATCGCACCGTTAACGCATCGTGGGGCCCAACTATAACCCGACTCGAATAACACGGCGCGGTGTACTTTTCAAGCAACACCCTTCGCGGGATGATTTTGTGTGGTTTTTTGAACAAGAGATACATTTTTTCACAAATATGTGTATTCTTAGATTATAATTATATTTTACTTACAACACAAGCATTTGCCAGGTCATTGAAACACTCTTGAACGGCAATAGTTTCAATTGAAGTACCTCCGCGTCGATTTAAATCTTCATTTTGTTCCTCTTCTGTGTCACTCATGCTTGACATTTGAGTGATCTCTATCTCAGCACTTTCGAGTGAACGAATTCCACTTCTTTTGACGACACATTGAATTGATGACCAAGATGATTCGGGACATGAAGAGGGATTCTTTAATAAATCCTCCACTTTTCTTCTTGGCCAATACAGGATACCATTTTGTTCCCACTTTTCAGGCACCGCTGATAAAACTAACTTTCCCCTTTCTAAAGTTTGTACAATTTTGAAGGTCATATCTGAAACAAAACATTGTTATGGTTAAATATTGTTATTATTAACACAACAAAAAAATCAAATTACATTAACAATGAATACTAAACATAAACATTACGTACTCGACTACTCGTACTAATTAGTAATGTCTATTTGATAAATTTGAAACTAGGTAGGTACTTCCTACACCGAGTATCAATCTATGACTAAACTAAAATTTTAAATGCGTAGAGCGAGACGGAAGAAAAGGGAATTCCCCTGACAACAAACATTTTTATTGCGCGTTGACTGTCGATACGCGGCTCGCCTTTAACAAATTTTATATGTACCTACATGTAGGTATTTAAGTACAACTGGCGCAGCTGCAACGATTGGGTGGTTATGTTGGTAAATATAATTTATGAAACTAACCTTACAAATAGTGATGAATAATTGAATATGTATTATTTTTAAAAACAAATTAAAGTTTAACAGTTGCAGTAACATTCGTCCTCAGGAAAATGGTCGTAAATGGCATACTTCTTACAGTTTTGGCACCAAAAGAAATCATAGTTTAATAATTTAGTTATGTTTCTTTTATATTGGATGATAAAGTGTTTGAATTTTGAGTCGGTAGGATGATTACATCCAAAGCACTTCTGTGATAACTGAAAATGGGTGTTATCCCATGGCCATTTTATTTGTTTTAGCAACTCGAAGTCTTTTTTGGTCAAAAACTTATCAATGTCATAATATATCACCATGATGTCTCTGTAAAAAACAGAAAGAAATATTCTCATGACTACACATAAAGGTTTTTATATTTTCTAACAGAACTCTAATTGCAACCGTCATGGAGGACGCCATAAGTCGGACAAAAACATGCTTATATGACCAATAGTTATATACAGGTCTAAATGCAGTCGCCCAATGTTTATTGGCAATATGGCGGAAACAATTGATGCCAATTAATGTATTTTATTTTTATAAACAATATTGAAACACCAACATTATGGAAGGCCCATTAAAATATTAAACAAATAACCATACATATCATCGAAAATTTTAAATTCCCAAGTTTATGTCACCGCTCTTTATCTTCAAACACAATCAACTTTCTTAACATTAAATTAATAAATAATAATGATTATTAAAACCTTTGACTTACCTTTTTAATTATAAGTTTTATCACAACACAATAAATTGTTGTCACACAAGTTGTCTAGCTTGCACCACTGACCGACCACCGACCACCACCATAACAAAACATCTATACGATGATTTAGTTATGTAAGAGTATTACTATAAACTATTACAAACCTTACTAGTTAAACTTACAACGTCTACGTGATTTTTACTCAACTTTACTGCCGACTGCAAAACGACCCTAACACGATTTAAATGTTATATAATCTGCGCCCAAACCCGCGTTATATTTACGTATAAAAAACTATTATAAAACCATTTTCATATCGCTGAAAGTTATATAAAAAACGTTATTGTACTATTTATATGACATTATTTTGCTACTTGGGTTATAACAGCTCGTAACAAAAACTCATAATAACAAAAGGTACAATTTTGTATACCTACATTACCTACGCCCGAGACGTATACGGAGTGCGGGGGGCAAAAGTCCGAGTGACACACCAATCGCGCGCTCAGATCGGCGCTATGCTACCTAATAAAAACGACGTCTGCGCATCTAACAACTTTTGCCAAGTTACGTGTTGGGGACTGTAATAGCGCGCGTATTTATTTACGTACACTTTACATTTGTAATAATCTACTTAAGTATAGGAACTTTGGTTAGCTACTTATAAAAAAAATACTTTTAATAAAATATTTTTTTTTGGACATTTTTATCTACTCAAATAGGAACTTTAGTTTCCACTTATTAAAAAAATACTTTTAAGAAAATATAAATTTAACTTAAATCTATGACTATTCCAACTTATCGGAGTATTATTTTAGTATTTACTTATCTAAATCTAAACCACTTGGACTCTTAACTACTTATCTTATTAATATGTATAGGAACTTTGGTTAGCTACTTATAAAAAAATACTTTTAATAAAATAATTTTTTTTTTGGACATTTTTATCTACTTACTCAAATAGGAACTTTAGTTTCCACTTATAAAAAAAATACTTTTAAGAAAATATAAATTTAAGTAAGTAACTTAAATCTATGACTATTCAGTTACTGAATATTAAATGAATTAAAAGACATTTTAAATATAATTTGGCCTCTGCGACCAATGGCTGGTTTTGGCAATTTTGTGACAATGTCCTCCGTGTGTTTCACTTCAGAAATATCGTCCAGCACAGGAAAGACAAAAACAGTTTCACTTTCTGCTTTTGATTTTTTTCTTGCGTATTTTACCACTGGAGCACCGACCGCATTTATGGTTAGCACTACGCCCACATAATGTTTTATAGACTTTTTAGTGCAAAATTTTACCAGTAGCTTCTCAAAATAATGCACATCAGAATTATAATTCTCCTTGTCTGAATCAATTACATCTTCGCCATTACTCTCATTCAGTGTTTTCTCACAGTAATCATTGCTACCATTATCTTCGTCATATTTTATTTCAGTCTCACTTTCACTTGAAGTCATTGAATTTTTTGGTCTTTTTCTACATTGTTTAATGGGCTTTGTTTCTTTCTTTAATTTTTTGTTTTGTTGTCTATAGTCTTCAACTTTTTCTCCTTTTCCTTTGTACATGTTCTTTGCTTGTTTCTCTTGCCGCTTAATTTTATGTTTTTTTTCTTTGTTTTCATCATCATCATCATTACATCCATTCAGTAGCTTCTCTCCGTAATCATTGCCGTCACTGGGTGACCAGTCAGATCACCAAACATTAATTCACAAACTTTTACTTGACATGCAACGATTAGAAAACACATTATTTGTCATTTCATCAGTATACAACAACAAGTTTAACAAATAATTCACTTCGCAAAATAATTATCACATAAACTTTTATTTAATAACGTATTATTTGACAAACAATTCATTATTTTTTCGTTTTATCTCATAAAACAACGTTTGAAATAAAGACGTTACACAAATTGATTGTGCCATTAAAAAAAAAAAGAAAATAAAATGAATTTGGTTTCCTCTATGCACAAATTTTGTGACAGAAATGAATCGCTGCAGAACCGACTCCACGTAGTCTTTTCTGCCCTACCCCTAGAGTGTAATTTAAGCCCGCGTAGGCGCGGAGGGGCGAGGCGGGCCGCGAGCTGAGGAGCAGGTGGCTTTAACACTCGCCGCCGCGGCTGAGGCTGGCCGGCTTCAGCCGGCCAGCAAGCCGAAGCTGCGGTGGTGAGCGTTAAAACCTTCTGCGACGATAAGCTCGCGTGTGACCGCCGGAGCCCCGCAGCACCGGAGCCGTGACAGAAACCATGCCTGCTGCATGTTGCATGCTGCATGTTTGCATACTGCATGCTTGCTGCTTGTTGGTTGCATGCATGCTGCATGCTTGCTGCATGCTTGCTGCATGGTTGCTGCGTGCTTGCTGCATGCTTGCTGCATGCTTGCTGGCGTTGTTGCTCGTTTGCTGCATGCTTGCTGCTCGCTTGCTACATGCTTTCTAAATGCCTGCTGCTTGCTTGCTGCTTTCTTGCTGCTTGCTTGCTGCATGCATGGAGTATACCTGTTTGCATGTTATGAAAAAACTATGCATTTCCTTATTTTTTTCTTAAAAAAGAATAATACAAAAAATACTAGCCTGTAAATTATTTTGTTGAAACGTGATTTGTCCAAACGTATCTAAGTAAAAAATGAAAAATTTATAAATGAATAAATATCATTTGATGCATTTGATAAAAGAAGTATTTGCCAAATAAATGTTTGTAAAACGAATATTTTTAAAATAAAACATTTGCGGAATAAGTTGTTTGCGAAATAAATAGTATACGAAACGTTGGTTGTAAAATGAAAATTTGTCAATGGACTTTTGGTAAAACATTAGTGAACCCCGTCACTGTCTTCGTTATATATGACTCCAGTCACACATTCACTTGAAGTTATTGAATTTTTTGGTATATTTCTACATATTTTAGTGGACTTTCTTTCTTTCTTTTCTTTTTTATTTGGCTGTCTAGGGTCTTCAATATTTTCTTCTTTTACTTTATTCCTGTTCTTTGTTTGCTTCTCTTGCCGCTTCTCCACCTTTTTTTCTTTGTTTTCTTCATCATCTTCCTCGTTACTTCTATTCAGTACTTCCTCCCAGAAATTATTGCCATCATCACTGTATTCGTCATATTTGACTTCTGTCTCACTGTCACTTGAAGATGTGGAATAATTTGGTCTTTTTTTGCATTTTTTCAATGTTATTTTGGCTTTTTTTCCTTTTTTTTATGTTCTCTATTGTCTTCAATATCCTCATCTTTTACTTTATTCTTGTTATTTGATCTTTTCTCTTGCTGCTTCGTCTTATTCTGTTTTTCCTTTTCTGCTTCTTGAGTTCTTTTATAAACATCGTCACTTGTTATGACCTCTGCACCACTTGCCACGCGTTTTCTCTTTACTTTGGAGCTGGTTCCTGCTTTAATCCTCATCAACAGTAAGTCTTCAAATGTGACTATCTGAACGTTAGGCGATTGCTCTGAAATGGTCTTCGTACTAGAGGGTACGGATTGTGCGTTGAGTTCAAAAGTGACAATGCGGTTTTCACGTATTGGAACGTTAGGCGATTGCTCTGAAATGGTTCTCTTACTAGAGGGTACAGATTGTGCGTTAAGTTCAAAATTGACAATGCGGTTTTCAATTATTTGAACGTTAGATTGTTTTGAAATGGTCTTCGTATTAAAGGATACGGATTGTGCGTTGAGTTCAAAAGAGTTTTGTGAAGGTTTTGGCACATGCAAACTACTAGAATCATTAATTTGCGTCAAGTCTAAACGCATTATATTTTTTAAAGATAGTTTAAGCAAAGAGTCCGGTTCAAATGTGTTGCTTTTGGGTGACTTTTCTTCAAAAACTGGGTCAGCTTGCGTGGATGTGCCAGCGCGAGGTTCTTGCGACTTTGTGTTTGCTGAAATTAGGTTGACATACAAGGGCACATCAACGGGTGCCTTGTTTGTCGGAATTTGAACAGGTTCCGTAGCATTAGAAGATGATTTTTGCTTCCATTCTCGTAAAAGATCTTGGTTAAACTGGTTTTCTGGGATTGCAAGTTTGTTTAATGGATAAATTCCTCCTTTTCTGAAACCAGCCGCACATACAGCCGGATCCAACGTTTTCCAAATTTGCCCAATCATTCTGGAGAATTCTTTTTTTGGTAATTGTTTACCTATGTTCATTCTCTGCCATTTTAATATCGCAACATCCCATCGGTCTTTGAAAGATTTATTTACAGCCAAATCTAATGGCTGTAAGAGATGGCTGGTGTGAGGAGGTATTTTTAAAATGGTTATGTTTGCTTCTCTGGCCTTTTTAATCAGATTAATACCCACATGGGTTGCATGTCCATCATACAGCAAAAGGATCGGGCGCTTTTCTCCGACAGTTTTTAAAAAAACCTTTTCAAAATAGGCTTCAAAGACGGGTGTCTCCATCCAACCGTTTCTTGTAGCAGCATATGCTGTTCCAGGATAATCTTCGGTAGAGGTCCATTGGTCCCAAACATTTTTCCCCTTGAAAACTATCATGGGTGGTGTTTTCTCTCCTATGGCGTTACACCCTAATAAGATAGTAGTATTGTCCTTTCCCGGTGAAGCAATAGTTCGTGTGGAGGTAAATCCTTTACATCCAACTACCTTGGATTTAGAGGGGTCTTTGGAGAAACTGGTTTCATCCACGTTCCATATGTGTGATGGTTTGTTGCTTAATCCCAACTCATTTATGGTTTTTTCTAGTAAATCGAAGTATGAGTATATAATGTTTGGACTGCAGGCTAGTTTGCGAGCATATTCCACCGGCTGTGGTTTTTTGATCGATAAGTTTTCTCTTTTTGAATGATAAGAACCAATCTTCGCCGGGCACTCCATTTTTAAATGGACTCTTTACATGATTTACCAACACGTACTGTCCCACTGTTTCTAATAACTCTTGTCTTGTTAGGCCAAAACCGTGTTTCTCCATAACCCGCAAATTTTTTACCAAATCTTCCTCTACCTCTCGGGATAAGGCGGCGGCTCTTCCCAAAGTACTTGATTTCAGTCCTTTGCGATCATAAACCTAAAAACAAAAAAAAACAGCTATAGAAACAAAACATCAAAAATCGAGTCTAAGCCAGTCAAAACTAACACAATTAACTAAATAAACCTGAATCAGTAGATTAAACTTTAAATACATATAACTACTACTTACTCGATTTATGATGGTTGATCTGGGTATCCCATATTGTTTAGAGGCCTCGTATCCAGACAAGCTGCCGTTTTTAACAGCTCTGACAGCCTCTAGTAATTTCTCCAAGGGGTATGATGCATTGACTGTTTTTCTTACATAATTTCTTGGCATTTTAACTGTCTGCAACAATGAATTTAATCTTTATTATCGTATTTTTTAACCTCAAAAATACCTAATTTTGAAACTAAATAATATAACTAAAAATGTACCTTGGGAAAAGTTGTTTACTTTCATGCATTAATAAAAAAAAAATTGTTAATTCGAAGTTCGTTTATTTAAAACTAGCTGCCCGTCGCGACATCGTTTGCGTGGTTTCCTACACCTGCTTGATCCCTACCCTTACTCTACCCTACCACTATCCTACCACTACCCTATCACTACATTACCACTACCCTACCTGTTTTCCCTTGAGATTCTTTTTTTATTTTTTTTTTATTCTATTCTGGACGGAGACAAATACAACAAATCAAAAACCATGAAAATCGGTCCAGCCGTTCTCGAGTTATAAGTGTTCGAACAAACAAACAAACACGACTTTGTTTTTTATACATATAATGTCACCGGAAGATACCAAGACCCGCAAGTTTATTTTACTAGGAAATTTATAACCTAACCTAACTTATCGTAAATTTATAAACTGACGAGTTAGATTATAAACTTACGGTTGTTAAAATTTTACGCTGACATATATATATAATATATATCACGACAGGGAAACTGGAGAGTAGCAGTCCTCGAATATTGGCGCCATTCGCCGCCATACTTATTGTCCTGCAGTCTATAATCATCACATCGCCGTGCGATGTGATTCTTCATTGTTGGTAGATGGGTAGTTGAAATCACACACAACATTTTACTCAAACTCCAAACGTTTATTTCTAAGAAACCATTTAGGTACAGACACAATAAACATTCTGAGTCGAGCAGCCCGTTCGCCAATATTTTTAATAAGGAGAAGAACGGACAAAGAAACTCCTTACACTCTTTACAACCAATATTACATTTCTCATTTACACAAGCTTGTAATGTTCACTTCAAAAGCTATTATTATTTGCTTACTAGGTAATTCAATTGTTTCACTCATCGTAAGATAACGAGACACTGCCTAATCGACGCGTCTGTTCCTTGAATACCGGAAGTGGCACCACATTCAGTACAGTAATTCATTACATCGTAAGTTCATTAAAACTTACAAACAATATCAGAATACTTCACACTTAATCATTGTAATAATTAAACAATACTAATATTCACAAATGCAAAGGTATTATTAAGTTTAAGCTAAATTACTAGATTCATTACTGTTTTAAAACCATTTCCGGCAGATCGGAGGACAGGTCAAATTAATACAAAGAATAGGTCTTCCACTAATAAATTGCTTTGTAAATAATCTTGTTACTTTTTAGTTTGTAGTTAGTTTTAGAAAAACTGATTCTAGTTATAGTCTAGAATTATAAATTGACTTATTGACCATTAAAATTATACTTGGTGCCACATTCCACAACATGTGGAATGTTGCCACACAAACAAAGAAATCATAGTCCACGAAAGAGCTATTACAAATTGGTAAAATCCCAATAGTTATAAAATATTTGCTATCTTAATTTTAACTATAGTTCTAGCTAAACTTGTTTAATTAATCTCTTAAATTGTCACTCGAAGATCTATTTAAGTACTAGTTAATACAAAAGCCAATAGATGGCGCTTAACCCTTCTGTCAATTGAATAATGATCTTTGTAATGTAAATAATTGTTAGTGCCACTGCCTAAGCAGAGATGGCAGGTTCATCAATATTATCATGGAATAGTTTATGAGTGTTAATGATTAGATTAAATCTTAGCAGATAGAGATTCCTGCGGCGACATATATATTATATAGATTTATTTAAATTTTTACAAATTTCTTTTTGGACATCATAATGCATTGTATCTAAAACTACTGCCGTATTCGTACCTGTATAGCCAATAATGGGAAGAACTGGCAAGAACCCAGAGGTACAGGGCCCTAACATGTAGGTATTTTTTATGACAGTATTACAAATTAAAAATACGACTATTAATTTGTAATCAAAAGACTTATGCTTGAATCAATAGGTACAAAATTTGCCTAAGTATACGTGTCTCTTAAAATGTTGATAACCCCTGACATCGGGAAAGGGAAACATATGTTCCACTTGACCCGGCTATGGTAGTACCCGTTACCCCGGTAATTAATTTATAGGTTATGTTTTGAATCACATTGAATTTTCTTATTTAAAGCGTAGTTTACTCAAATTCAAATAAATAACATAAAAATAATACGTTTAAAAGAATACTTACCGATATTGAAAACCTCAGACGTAACGTTTTGTCACACAAAATAGCACACAAATGACACGGGTCCAACTCGTGGTTTTGTAGCACGCCAACTGACTTTTTGTTTCTTTCAAGGTCGAGTATTTATTAGATTTAGTGCCATCTTTGTTTTTGTTTTGGAACGAAATCCTCATTACTGTTTTATCGACCGATAAATGACAGAGCTACAGTTTATGGTTTTAGATTTACGAACCACTGTTTACCTTCCCCCGTAGTCCCCCTTACCCCACCTGACCTTATAGTGATTTTCTTAGTAAATCTGGATAAAACAAAAATATCAAAAACCACGGTAAACACTTCGACATCGCCATTTTGAACAAAATGGTCGAATCAGTCAATGTCATCATATTGTGACACATTAACATACTGACATTTACGTTAGACTATTGCCATTGCAAATAATACCATTCAGTTTCTTATTTTTAAAGATTACATTTTTTTAAGTCCATTACACGGCTGTGACAGCTTTAGTTCCAAAGGGTCCGTTTAGGCGCTGGCGTAGCATCGCCGGCGCCATGCGGCCATCTTGGTTGTGTTATGTCAGTGTCTGTCAAGCACATAACATTATATACTCAAGTGTCATAATCAAATGACACTTGAGTATATAATGCGCTCATTGTCAAAAATCTTCAGAGAATGGGGAGGAAAACTAACTTTTTATCCCGAAAGAGGGCGTATGATTTACTGTACCGTGTTTTGACATAACAACTGTCAAATCGTATGGATATTTGTTTGAATTAAAGTTTGTTGTTCCTATTCTTAATAATTTGTGCAGAAATGCCTCAATGTAGTGCATTAAATTGTAAAAATAGAGGAGTCCATTTATTTCCGAAGGATAGTAAGCGCAGGAGGAAGTGGGAAGTGGCCTTACGCATCAACAACTTTAAGGCGAGTAGTACTGCACGATTATGTGCAGCGCATTTTAAAGAAGAAGATTATTTTGGGAGAAGCAAATATACATGTGAGCCATCAGTGTTTTTGTGTACTTTTTCCTAACTCACCTAATTTCTTACCTAAGAATTAAACATGATTTCTCTATCATTTCAGGTTATGAACCACTTGCTAAATTTCTTAAAAAGACTGCTGTACCATCTGTTTTCTGCTTGTCTAAGCTTAAACCAGAAAATCCAGCCGCACTAGAGCGACAGCATCGTCTTGAAAGACGTAGTCAGAAGAAGCTCTTTCAAGAAACATGTGAATATGATCCACAACCATCAACTAGTTCTACTTTAATTAATAGCAAAGAAGACCTTACACAGGAAATGGGTTGTGAAGAAATAGTTTTAGAAAATGCCAGTGTTGCAGCATCTCCAAATAGTGCACTTGAATATTTTTCTAAAAGTACTCAAGTTGATCATGAACACATGTATGGGGCTATCAATAGATATAAAGATAATGATGCAGCCATAAAGTTTTATACGGGGTTTGAGTCATACAAGAAATTTTATTTAGTGTATTCAACCCTTAGTCTAATGGTACACAAATGTAGATATTACGGCAACAATGTCATTAATCTGAGCGCTGAAGATCAGTTCTTTTTGACACTGATGAAATTGAGGCAGAATAAATGTAATTATGAACTTAGCATGTTTTTTAATATTAGCCAAAGTACAGTTTCAAATATTTTCATAACATGGGTCAACTTTATTTATCAGTTGTGGATAAAAATAGATATTTGGCCTAGGAAGGACTTAGTACAATATTATATGCCTAAACCTTTCAAGAATTTTGATGAAAATCTCAGAGTAATATTAGATGGAACAGAAATAAAAGTCCAAAAACCAAAAAACCCTAAATCTCAACAAGCGTCATGGAGTAGCTATAAACATGCTAACACTTTAAAAATATTAGTAGGTGCAACACCCGGTGGGTTGCTATCATATTGTTCACAAGCTTATGCCGGATCAATAAGTGACCGGCAGGCTGTGGAACGAAGTGATCTGCTGACTAAGTGCCAAAGTGGTGATAGCATACTGGCAGACAGAGGTTTCACAATACAGGACATGTTTGCTGATAGAAATGTGTCAGTAAAGATACCAGCATTTTTAAAAGGTAAAGCTCAGTTACCAGGTCTGACTGTAATAAAAGATAGAGAGCTTGCAAATAAGAGAGTTCATATTGAAAGAATAATAGGTCTGACAAAAACATACAAATATTAAAGAATGATCTAGACCATAGCTACATTCCAATAGCAAGTAAAATCTTTTTCATATGTTTTATGTGTTGTAATTTTCGAGAAGGAATTATGAAGAATGTTAAATAAAACATTTAAATACTTATGTCTGTTTTTTTATTGATTGTAAATAATCCTTGTATATGTATTTATTTAGAATTGCAGGTTCTAAATAGTGTACATAAAAAATTATTAAATGAGTTAACATTTCATTTATATAAGATTCATCTCTACTAATGAATATTACTTCCATGTCTTCAAATGTGTACACGATAAAATTACAAAATTGCCGTCCTGTACAAAATAGTTGCCCTTGAACTTGAGCATAATATGGTTGTGTCTTTTTCAACAAAAACTCTTGATTGTGCTTTTCTAAATATGGCACACTTATATTAGATATTAATCAATTCCTAGCAGCATAAGGGCACTTGACCTCAATAACAGTATCTGCCCCCAATAAACCATCTGGAAAAGCTGCAAGAAAGGGATATTCATGAGAGATGAATAATCCACATTTTTCTACTTTTAATCCAAACTCTCCCTCATACTTGGCAATAGCAATTGGTTCATTTACTTTTCCATGGACTACTGAGCAGTAGTCCATGGAAAAGTAGTAAAAATTTTAGCACCCAAACCTGTACATACTAGAGCTAGTATGTACAGGTTTGGGTGCTAAAATTTTTTCTAACAAACTTTTATTAAAACTTTTACTGTGACACACTACATAAAACATGCTAGCAGTAATCCTGCATGATCTCATTTAATGCCACTGTGGACAGTCACTTTGAGCTGTTGTATTTTTTTCTACCTCCTGAGTTTGTACAGCGGTTACATTTATTAGTAATAATTTTTCTAATAAAATATCCTGTGGAGTTTGAGTTGTTTCTAAATAAGGGTAGTGATCCCATTCAATCCCATGTGGATTTGCAGGTTCCACTGTCTGCAAGAGGCATTGAGCTTTCACCATATCCAATGACCAAATTGCGCACATAATCACCATAATTTTCAATTATATCATTTTCATTTAATGGGTTATAATTACAAGATTTGAACCTCTTGTTTGGCAAATTTTGTGCTGCTATGGGAGAGTTAAAAATTATAATAATTATGTAGACATTAATTATCTTGAAAGTATCAAATCTGTTTAAGCATCAGTTCTTACCGCTCTCGTTTTGCTACGTTTTTTTTTTTTTTCAATTTCCTGGCTGTGCTGTGCTTTTTCGGGATTGATTGGATGTACTCGGACATGCCCGACACTCCATATTTCAAGTTTTTATTGATATTCACTTTCTAACTAACTTCATATTTAGTATAGTGTTGGATGTTTTAGGTTCTTCTTCAATAAAGCGATGATTAAATTACAAACGATGTATTTTTCTTATAGTTACAAAACATGTGATTATAATATAAAATTCTTGAAATAGCGTGTGCGCACATCGTGGCGGTCTGAAGGCTGTGTCCAATCCACAGATTTTTAAAATTATCACAGAGTATACAAACAAAAAGGTATCTGTGGTAGTGTGTCGCTGGTGCGGCGCTGTGCCCGGCCCACACTGCGGCCAATTTTGTCGGCGGCAACAATCTCCCGGCCCTTGAAGGCCTAGGGGGCTTCAAGCTCTTCGTTGTCCATGTCCAACAGCGGACATAGTCTGGTGATGGCGCGACGAAGGATTCCCTTTGTGGTTTCCACGTCCGCAACTCTGCTGCAGCCGTCTGTCCCAGGATAGCATTGCTTGACTCTACCAAGCGGCCATTCGAATGGTGGACTGTGCTCTTCTTTGATCAGCACAAGTTGTCCTGGTTCCAGGTTAGGTTTTTTCACCTGCCATTTTGTGCGCTGCTGTTTCACAAAAGTTCACAAACGTATTCACGGCTCCACCGTGACCAAAAGTGCTGACGCATTTGCTCTATCTTGGCGTAGCGATGCAGTAGATGGGTCTTGACTTCCCGTAGATCTGGAGCTGGCAGCGAAGTCAGTGGTCTTCCAATGAGGAAGTGCCATGGGGACAATGGGGTGAGGTCGTGAGGATCGGATGACATTGGATAGAGAGGTCGAGAATTCAATATTGCCTCGACCTGGACGAACACAGTAGTAAGTTCTTCAGCAGTTAAGTGTATATTGCCCACAATGCGTTTAATGTGAAACTTGGCTGATTTTATAGCGGCTTCATACGAGTATAGCCCACCGTAGTTTGGTGAGTAAGCGGGTGAGAATCTGAATTGTATACCTTCACTAGAAAAATTGTCTGATACAGAATCACTCGATTCAGTAACGACTTTTCCTAAGTCTTTACTAGCCCCTACAAAATTTCTTCCATTATCGGAAAAAATCTCGAGAGGTTTTCCTCTTCTTGAAATAAATCGTCTAAATGCTAAAATGAAACTTTCAGTGCTTAAATCACTCGCAAGTTCCAAATGAACTGCTTTTGTCTTAAAACAGATGAATAAGCACAAATATGCCTTAATTAACCTTGCACTGCGGCCCCTTTTATTTATAATATAAAAGGGACCAGCATAATCTGTTCCTACAATTTGAAATGGATGCCCGGGTGTTATACGTTGAGATGGCAAACCTCCCATAACCTGACCAGCAACTTCTCCTTTCACACGTCTACAAGTTACGCATTTTCTGATATTAGAATTGTTTATTTCAAAGCGCTTAATGTCATTGAAACTGAAAACAATGCTGGTCTTCATTTTGTATGTTTAGGCATGATTTAGAATTGACAATACGTTTAGGCAATGGTAAATAAGAACCACCTCGCAAAAGTATTTTACGATGTTGATTTCTAAATGACTGATAGACTCAATTGTCCAGCCTGACTCGGACAGTTCAAATTCGGAACATTTACAAATAAGTTTATTACAAAATGATTTATATAAGGACAAAATATCTGTGTTTTGCAATACTACATTATACTTTGTGTTATGACTAAAGATTTTTCATATTTTTTTGGTAATACGAGTATATACCAAACAAATAGTTCAAAATTAACTTTTATCGACTTATGTTTTTTCACCTGGTCTTTGATAAGGTACAGTACATTTATGTTCGCCGAATGTACTGAACAGCTGATTTTTTTTTCGCGATTTCAGGGTTGGTCCCATAGTAAAAGTTGTTTGTTATCATGAGCACAATCACGGGTTAAAGTATCGTACACTAATTACCAGTCACCCTATAGAGTATTTAGATTTTTAATATTTCATATATTTGAGCTTCCTGTAAGTAAATCACAAGTTAATACAATGAAAATAATATTTAATAAGTAGTCAAGTTTTTGGGAGTTTTAAATAAAAGAGTAGAGTTACGTTAGAGCAGAAGTGCATGCTCCGATGTAATACTCAATACTAAATCTAGTTGCTACATGTGAGACTTAACGCTACTTATCTGCTAAGTTGACAAAAATGCATGGAAGGTTCCAGACGGACCACCCTAAACTGCAACGGTGCGTTTTACGCTCTCACGGTGATCACGCGTTGTGGTTCAGGTTGCATAACTAAGTACCTACGAGTATATCATAATATTATTATGGATTACATTTGATTTTAAGTAATATTTAAATGAAAGTAAAAAGAAGAGTATAAGAGTAAAATATTATAATTATATCCCAATAATATTATTTTATTCCGTCAAATAACATTATTTGGATATAGAACAGGCTGCACATGCTTAAATTCTGCTTTCGCTGCAGATACAAGATTACTAGTGGCCCTCCAAGTCGCTGAATCGGAGTATACAGAGGCCCTATACGTGAGGAGTGCTTGCTTCCATCGATCCTTTCCGAATTTTTCAGCGTCCCTATGATTATAAATACGAAGCTCGATATAATAATCGCCACCCCGTGTTAAGTCCTGCTAGTAGGAGTTTCCAGAAGCTGTTCTTCTGGACAGGGACGATCGCAGTGCAGCTGCCTTCACCGGTTCAAGATCTCCCTCTTCCTCCTGTAAACATTGTTGTAAAATAATATTAGATAAACATATTTGAGAGGAGGCGAGGAGAGCAGCAGTGGTCCCGTGGTAACGGCTGCGACTTACAAGTTGTAGGTCATGGGGTTCGAACCCAGGCGCATGCGCTTTACTTTGTGTAAATTATTTCATTAATTAACATTAGATAAACATATTTGAGAGGAGAGGAGAGCAGTGGTGGCCCCGTGGTAACGGTCGCGACTTACAAGTTGCAGGTCGCTGTTTCGAACCCAGATTGGCGCTTTACTTTGTGTAAATTATTTCATTGCCACTTAAAACGATGAAGGAAAACATCGTGAGGAAACCGGCATGTCCTAGGACCAAACCCGCGTGCGTGTCCGTGTGTGTGCGTGCGGGTGTGTGTGTGCGTATAATTTTTTTAACTTACCGAGGAATCAGCCTTGTGAATGCGCTTCAATTTTTTAGGCCCCTTTGGTGAAGTATCTGTTTCGGAATCCGAGTCACTACCAAATAACTCTTTTACAGATGGAACAGCTACTTTCTTCGATTTGCCTTTAGCCACTTTGATTTTTGGCTTTGAAGATTTATTTTTCTTTGGTTTAAACGATGTAGAGGGCTCGTTGGGATGCGACTCTCAAATGGATTCACAAATGTCGACCTAAAATGAAAATAAATAGTAGGTAAGAAGTTATAAAATGAGCGATTCCTAAAATGATATACAAAGAAATAGAAGAACCTATAAAACAATTTTCTCTATCTAGAAATCGATCCTTGAATTATTATCGATGCTTATAAAATTTAATCAATGTTTCATGTTGTGCATTATTAGTAGCGTAGCAAGTAAAATAACTCAATAACACGTTTTAATTAGATCTGAAATCGATCCCAAAACTTTGCTTTCTACAGTGATACTAATGTCGACTGAGCTATAGAAAACGTTAATTGAATAAGTCGTTATTCGGGTCTAGAACGATGTCGATGACGAGTCGTCGTTAATACTTCATGTTTTGCAATAGTAGTATAACGATTATTAAACCACTGTACGAGGAGAAGCAAGTAAAATAACTCAATAATGCATTTTAATTACATCTGGGGAATCGAAGCCAAAACTTTGTATTCGACAGTAACACTGATGTCGGGCGGGGCTGGTCGGGATGTCGGGCTGGACTGGGCTACAGGGAACTTAAGAAAGAAAAACAATTAACACATTAAATTATACTATCTTGGAGTCGAACCGAAGATTTTACGTCACCGAGTTATTAGTAAGTAATAAAACCCGTAAATAAACAATATTTAAAATTGGGAATCGAGCCCTAGACTTAACTTTCGATTACTGCAATTTACCATCAAATTGTAAGGGTAGTAAGTTGTAAAAAAAATGTGATCCATACCTACTTGTTGCGGGCGATATCCTCGTAAATCTGCACCCTAAATAAAAATGAAGTCTATGATGTGTTGCAAAACACCTCAAGCACCTATATTTATGGACCGAGATTATAAAGTCACGATCAGAGAAGAAAGATCAGAAATTTTCAAGCTAGGACGATGAAATTTATTTGTTTTAAATTAAGCTCTATAGCCATCTAGCATACGGCTTAGTTTTAATTATCGTATGTTAAAATTAGACACTTCAATGTCAACATAGTCTTACCAGACCAATTTGGGAGCGATACTATCTCGACGACGCTCTGTCGCTGAAATTCGAGACGAAATTTTTATAAGGTAACTAGCTGACCCACGCAACTTCGTCTGCGTCACATAAGAGAGGGAAAAAATCCCCGTTTTTGCAACATTTTTCATTCCTGCTCCGCTCCTAATGGTCATAGCGTGATGTTTTATAGCCTAAAGCCTTCCTCGATAAATGGACTATCCAACACAAAAATAATTTTTCAATTTGAACCAGAAGTTCCTGAGATTAGCGCGTTCAACCAAACAAACAAACAAACAAACTCTTCTGCTTTATAATATTAATAATATTAATATAGTAATATAGTATAGATGATAATTATGTACTCGCAAGTAATACTAAATGCTCGAAGCAGCTTTATTTAAAATGGTTTGTAGAACTAACTTAATTAATTGCCGTTATAAATTGACTTTCATATTACGACAGCGATATTAATAAAAATTTAGAAACATCCATATTTGGAAAGGGGAATGCGCACCGTTCATAGACACTTCGGCCACGGGTGCCGCCCACATCTAAAAGCATATGGAAATGATAATATGCTATAAAAAGAATGAACTGGTTAAGGAATTGGTTTAAAAAAAGTCCGGATTTTTAAGATAGAAAAGGTTTTTATTTTTCACATGTACAGTTTTTAACAATACGGTATTTTATGATCTTATACATCATTTGTATCATACACAATTAATACATCATCAAGGAATTGAGCAGGAGGCAAAATATTAGTCTGATGCCGTGCCCAACCCAAATACCATATTACCGTCATAACATGGGCACAGCATCGTGTGCGTTACCCAGGCAAAATGTTTTGCTTTAGAGAGATGAGACTTAAACAAATAATTAGTGTATCATGAGGAGCAATTTGTTTACTAATAGCAAAATTTGTTTGAATTGTAGTTTTTAAGTTATTTAAGAAAAACAAATTTTGCTGGAGTAACGTTTGAAACGTTACCCAGGCAAAATCGTCTTTCAAAAATTAGTTTCAGCCCGGAACCAAATACATGAATAGATAGCTTTTGTTGCGTAGTAAATGTTTATAAATAGCAAAATTTGTGTGTGGTATAGTTCTTTAGTTATTTAAGATTTTGCTGCGGTAACGTTTTGGGATTTCCCAGATCTCGAAAACGGCTCAACGCAGAAGTTTGAAAAAAATACCAATAAAAGACCTCAATTTGTTTAAATTTGTTTAATCATTAGTTTTTGATTTGGTTGACGTAAACCAATGTAATTAAATGGTTTCAAAAATCAGAAGAAACGGGTTTGCAAGTAAACCAATACACTTATAACCAAATAAACAGCTGTAAAAAATACCCGTGGTTCGACGCTTGTTTACATCAGAAATATTAGATTTCATACTTTACACATTAAGAAGATAAAAACAAATTTGATTTATTTTAGACTGGTCGTACTTTAGCGATCAAATACGCAGTTCCCATAACATTAAGAAACATGGCATACTTTAAACAAATTAAAATGATTCCTGAAAATTCCTTCCTGTTAATTGCAGCTTTGAATTACGGCTCTAATGAAAGTTATCTCAAAAACAAGATTATGTCAGCAATTCTCTAATGAGCCGACCAAATTGAAAAGGTCACATAAAAGCGACCGCACCATACATAAGCGCAACCATCTGAAATGAACAGGATAATATAGATGTTTTGTTAGTACAGTTGAATACAAAAGTTTTCTGGTCAGGTTAGTTAAAATAATAAAATGGTTAAGATTCATTATTTTTATTTAAAAAATCAGTCTCATACAAATTATATGTATTGCTTTGCCTTAGCATCAACATTTTTGAGTTTTGTTACGTGTTACTTAGAGTGAATATTTTAACATTACATGTGACTGCCACAGGTGGATAACCCGTGAACCAATCATTGTCAAAGCGTCGTAACCTTCTTTTAACTTAATGTTGAAATATCCACTCTAAGTAACACGACATAAAGCTCATATTTCAATACCACAGTGTGACTTGAGTTGGAATTGAGTCGGCGTTGTGTGTGTAATGTGCAAAGCACATTTAATGTTTTTTTTTACAAAATATGTATTATCGGCTTGCCTATATTTCTTGCCCTTATGAGGGACGGTTTCGAGCATATTCTATAAAAAATGTATATAATCACAAAACTTTTAAATGAGAAAACAACAATATAATAAAAATCTTCCAACAATTATATAAAAAATAAACAACTTTTACACTTATGTACCTATTTAAAAATATAGGAAACAGTACAGTTTTTATCATTAATAACTACTAATATCACTCATAATCACAGATTCGTACCTAATTCAATAAAATTTGTGTGGTCATTGGGACCGTATAAAATTATGTGTTTTATGCTTCCAGTCTCTAACGTTTTAATTACCTACACTAATGAATATATAATCAAATGTGGCATTACGGAGTTTTTGCATTTCTGTAGTTTACAGTACAGATCATCGTAACATTCATATTGTTGAGTTTTCGTTCTGTAACAGTATGCTCTGTAATGTCCAATCAATGTGGAACTTGATGGTGGGTCAAAATCAATTACTGCCAAAATCATATACTGTTGGCCATTTAACTCTATATTAATGGGTATATCATTCAGGTTAACAGACATGTCATGTAGTTCGAAGAAAAGTAATGGTTTTAATTCATATGTAAAATATACATTTCCTGTCTCGCATACAGGACACAGTGAAACATTATCATTATTAATACACGATGTGGCAGATTCTTCCAAGAAGTCAATACCCTTTTGTGTTATAATATTTATATTTAAAGATATATATTTACAATCAATTTTCTTTGGTTGTAATGCATTTGAGCATGTGTCATTTGAGCAACACCTCTGTCTGGTGGCAGAAAAGTATATGTTGCTCATGAATACCTGTTCTAAAATCATTGTTATATTACATTCACAACTGATAATATTTTGCTGTGATTTTGTTTTATCAAAAAGGTCAATCAATAGTTTGTCACGAAGTTCATATAATCTTTTGCAAGTTTTTCTCGTATTAGATAATACTTTTATGAATGTTGTTAAACCATCGCTAGCACTATTTAACTTTTCTCTGAAAGCAGGCCTGTCTTGATAAGCTACACCGAATGCTTGCGCGAGGGAATCAAAAGCACAAGTGTTTGTTATAAGTACCCTGTTTTGGTGTACATAAGAATATGCGACGTTACCATTCTGTAATATGTATATGGAGGTAGCTTTTTTTGATTTAGGAGTGGGTATGGTAAGTCCCCGCCAGTTTTCAACTTCTATAGGTTTATTTTGAAAAATTGATTGAATATCAAAATCTGACGTATCAGTTAGGTTCTCTTCTTCTTCTTCTTTTTCAACTGACTTCGGTGCAGAATCAGATATAATTAACTCTGCTGAGAATGAATCTCGTTTTTGTTCGTGTTTGTCTCTAATTTTTACTATTTTTCGTGAGAAATACTCATAATTTGTTTTGCGTTTTTCCTTTTTGTTTCTTAGTTTTAAGGCCTGTTCTTCTTTGTTCTTAGTATTCTCGTGTAAAATTTGACTAGAGCTTAATTTTATGGTTCCGTTAATAAAACTATAATGTTGTATAAGAAATTCGTCTAACCGGACGCGTTCAACTTTGGTCTCAAAATATATAGTTTTGATGTCCTTAAAATGATTTTCTACATTTGAGCTGCTGGCATAGTCTTTGGCTCCAGGAAAATAATCAGTCATAATATTGCCCCACAAA
This sequence comes from Xestia ashworthii, assembly GCA_950022955.1. Classification (NCBI taxonomy): domain Eukaryota; kingdom Metazoa; phylum Arthropoda; class Insecta; order Lepidoptera; family Noctuidae; genus Xestia; species Xestia ashworthii. The sequence continues at coordinate 11,339,284 of OX465560.1, read as the reverse complement.
GGTAATTTTTTCAAAAGTCTTTTAAGAGTGTTGTTAATTTCCGGCAAAAAAATTTTTTATTGGTGTAGATTCAATTAACTGTAAATATAATAGTTCTGTATTCATAATGTCATCATAATATTTTATCAAAGGCATAGGGCCACCGTGTTGCTCACTCTCTTCATCTTCTGTTACAAAATATATTTCTTCGGAACTGTCCTCTCTTTCATTCTTTTCAATTTCGTCTGTGTGTCTTAGATATGTTTTTATTTGGTCGCTCAATCGTTTCAATGCTTGTTCACATTTCGATGCCGTATAATCAAGATCGGTACTTATATATTCATGAAGAGAAAGTGTGATTACATCTTTAATAATTAGTTTTACTTCGTCATAGCTTCGTGATTGTAGTATCAATTTGATGCAATTGATATAAAAATATTTGCATGTTTCAGAAGTCTTGTCAAAACAACTTTGTGTATACAGTTTTTTTAAAAAATGAGACTTATCAAGTCTGATGTAACAAGCAGGTATCTTGCCTTTTTTTTCCTCAACTATTGCAAAACATTGTCTTAAATAGTTATTCAAGTCCGTTTTCAAAAAAGTTTTCGTTATGGCCGCTATTAAAGCAGAAGAATCATCACAAATTATTTCATTTGGAAGGACTCTTCTGTTTAACCATGTGCTTAGCCATGTGGCTATTGTTTCTGTTGTGTGTGAGTCAGAGCACATATAACAAATTGGAACACTAGCACCCAAGGTATATGCTACGATGGCATATAAGAAAACATGTTTGGGATTTTTATATTTTAAAAAATCGTTTGCTTCGGGTGGCTTTATTGGTTTAAATAAAGATCCAGTGGCATCAATAGACAGGATTTTATATTTGTCTTCCAAGATGTCATCGTAATATATACTTTGCTCAGTAGTCCAAAAATACAATATAAATGGAACAAGAGACATTTTTTTTATGAAACTGTCATACGGTGGGCTACAGGTCATGGCATACAGTGATAAAATAATATTTTTATCAAACTGAAGAGCGCTTCTAGCTTCATGCCGGTATTTCCTCAAATTTAATAATTTAGGCAAAGTTGGCGGTTCTTTTGGATTATCCATGCTCATAACTTCATCGGCCGTTGAATTTCGTACCCTTAAAGCCTTAATGTTTTTAAGTTTTTCTTTGTGCAGATTAACCCGGTGTGAAGTTAATTTATTTTTAATTCGAGGGTCATGCCGAAAGCCTTTTTTCAAATTTGTAAGAATAAGCGTTACTTTATAAGAATTATCAGCTGTTTCGGGGGATATTGTCAAGAACAGACTAGCTTTGCATTGCGTACAACTTCCTGTACATGTGATGTCGTTATTTTTGAGATCAGTAGGCACGTAATTGTTTTTAAACGAGAATGTGCATTCTAAATCGGTTTTAAAAAATATATGATCTTGCATTTCGTTGGTCCACTTATTTTGTGCGAGATGGTGGGATTCAATAGGCGCAATTTTATAGTAGTCATATTTACTCATTTCAAAAGAAACTGTTAAATCAGAAGGAGCTTCTACAACTGCATGCAATTGTGTTCGATTATCTTCACAATCTCCGCGAGAATTAAAAAATAAAACTTTATTTCTCTTCGCAGATATTTGCAGGGCTGCTTTGCTGACTTCGTGATTAAACTGAATACGCAGTTCTTGTTGTATGTGGTCATAAACTTCATTTGAGATTGGGGGAATAGAAACATTAAATATATCTTTATATTTGGAGAACACAACTCTTAGGTCGTCAAGGGGCACTTTTACTTTTCGGCCTGCCATTTTATTGTACCTGCTGGTACTTCACTGGTATGTGTGATTTTCCGAATATAAAATGAACTGACATGAACAACGGTGTGAGTTGAGGCTTGCACATTCTGCTCCCGAAGCCATGAAGTGCAACTACCTGAAAAAAAAGCAAGGCACACATCACATTTACATTAATATTTTCATTACCTATCATTTTAAAAATCTAGTACACTTGTCTCGCCATTTGCGCAGAAAGACATTCGCACGAATGGATACTTGCGCATAAAGACATTTGCGAATGCACACTTCAGTAAAAAGACTGTAGGTGTACAGTACCTTCAGTCTTCTCAAGATATTGCGCGAAAGGACATTTTAGCAGATTAAAAAGGGTGTCGTTTTTAAGGTTGGGATCGCCAATTACCAATATGCGATAAATGCCGTAAAAAATCCAAGATGGCTAAAGATAAACCGCTTAAGCGCTTGCGCAGTGATGAGCTGGGTTTTGTTAGGCGTGGCGCCATTCCTACGCTTTGTTGTACGTATACTGAATTTCGTGTGATCTGATTGCAATTAATGTGTATTTAACCGCTTAACTGTCACTGGTATAGAATCCATACCAAAAAAAAATGTGCTCTAACTGTCACTGGTATGGAATCTATACCAAGGAATATTTTTTATTTATGCTTCCAATTTTATCCCTAAAAGACTTAGTATCAAGTCGTACTTTATAGTTCCATGCATTTAGTCGAGTACGTTTTTAAATTCCCCGCATTTTGATATACGACAACATTATAAGCGGCTCGTGTCAAATTTACTATGAATGTTCTGAGGTCAGAGTTCTGTGGTCGTGCGCTCGCGAGTGACTAAAGTGCGTTTCACCGAATAGTACCTATGGCGTTACGTTGGTAGCAATGGTTTCCAGTGTTGCCACATTAACTATAATAACCTACCTCAAAGTAAGGGTGTTTTTTAAGTATGTTTTTAGTTAGATTCTTATATATTTTCAAATTCTTTAATTGTTATCATTTTAAAAATCAAGACAGTAATAAAAAGCATAAATAATTTATTATTTTTTATTATAATTATGATCAGACAAAAATGCACATTCAATTTGTGTCTGGAGTAGTTATGCTCATCCAACGGACTTAAACCCGAGAGATCGTCGTCATCTTCATCTTCCATTTCATGCTCGTCATCAGAAGTGTCGCTATCGTCTCCCACTTCAATAATGAACTTGTGTTCTCACTATCAATAACTGGGCCATCGGCGTAATATTTTTATTATTTATTTTAGACACGGTTTGTTCGGATACACCTAAAATAAATATTTGAGTTTATTTGTCTATTGTCACAGTCATACATAAAACAATAATAGTCAGTAAAAATGGCAGTTTATGTGACGAAATTATTATCTGCTACTGGTAACCCTATTTGACTAAACTGTAATGGCGGCGACACGAGCCTGAACACATCTTAACGGAATTAATGGGGCATCATTACGTTTTTCTAGTTCACAAAAGTTTTTCACCTTTAACACCATCATTCTTTCACCACTTTTCAAAGTTTTGGGCATGATTTCAGTCAAAAATCAAATGAAAATAAACAAAATCTGCAGGAACGTCTTCTCGTGCAAATGACTTTGACAGACAGGGAAGCCAACATAACGCCATAGGTACTATTCGGTGAAACGCACTATACGTCATGGCGTCGGAAGTGAATCAAAATTATCTTTGTTTGTGTGTATTGTGATGCTAAAACCATGTCAAAACTGTTTGTGTGTATTAAATATAATACCATTAATGAGGATGTATGTAAAGATTCAAGTCGGTAAGTGAAAATATTACGTAATTTCTGTATTTTTTCTCTAGCGGCACGGTTCAAACATGTAAACAAAGCGTGTTGAAAATATTTTTTGTTATTCTGGTATAAATAAGTTTATTAACTCAATGGTTCCTGCACAATAATCGAGCAAATATTATCTTAATGATTATTATGCCCATTGGATATGAAAAGAATAAAGATTCACTTCAAAAACAATAACAATATTATAGTGATCGACACAAAATGGCCGCCATTTGTTTACTTGTTTACGACTTGCTTGAAAAAATATTTATTTTTTCCGATTATCTCGTATTATTAAGTGTAATACTTAATAGAAAAGGGTAAGGGTAAAAGGTCTAATTGGAATATAACGTTTCCTATGGTCTAACTTGAATATTTTAATTTATTTTAATTTTGAAAATAAATCGTTTATTTTTTAATGATTTTTAATTATTTTTACTTCATACTGAAACACAACTGTACTGTAAAATAAAAACATTTAATACTCACATCGTTCAAAGACGTCGTCGTACACACACACATAAACCACAAGCACTTCTCTCCAAAACACTTGGTTCACGACTGATTGTTTCATTGGTTCGGTCGGAGCTAGCGTACCCATAGATAGAGCGTACTCAACTACTCACAGCTAAAGAGTAAGTAAGACAAGGCATATAGCTGTTGCGTTGCATTGCACACAGCGATGCGCGCTGCTCTGACTAGCATCAAGAACGTTAAAACGTTTTTAGCGTGGCTTTGCGTTGTGGTATCAAAATAAAACATTTGGTTTAACAGAAACAACAAATTAAGTACTAAAAATATAGCTACATGCATATATGTTTGTATTGTTTTAAATCACACTATAAATTATACACTATGATATTACACTTTTATTAACTAGTAAAAATTGTGTAATATGGTACTGCACTTAAAAATTTTAAAAAATCGGCTTCACGAATAACGTTTTTCTGCTTAACTGTACAAAACATCGGTTACCAAGCTGCTAATTTGCGAAGATTACCCGTACGTACGGTGCAGTCGCTTTTACGTGACCTTTTCAATTTGGTCGGCTTATTAGAGAATTGCTGACATATTCTTGTTTTTGAGATAACTTTCATTAGAGCCGTAATTCAAGGCTGAAATTAACAGGAAAGAATTTTCATGAATCATTTTAATTTGTTTAAAGTATGCCATGTTTCTTAATGTTATGGGAACTGCGTATTCGATCGCTAAAGTACGACCAGTCTAAAATAAATCAAATTTGTTTTTATCTTCTTAACGTGTAAAGTATGAAATCTAAAATGTCTGCTGTAAACAAGCGTCGAACCACGGGTATTTTTTACAGCTGTTTATTTGGTTATAAGTGTATTGGTTTACATGTAAACCCGCTTCTTCTGATTTTTGAAACCATTTAATTACATTGGTTTACGTCAACCAAATCAAAAACTAATGATTAAACAAATTTAAACAAATTAAGGTCTTTTATTGGTATTTTTTTCAAACTTCTGCGTTGAGCCGTTTTCGAGATCTGGGAAATCCCAAAACGTTACCGCAGCAAAATCTTAAATAACTAAAGAACTATACCACACACAAATTTTGCTATTTATAAACATTTACTACTCAACAAAAGCTATCTATTCATGTATTTGGTTCCGTGCTGAAACTAATTTTTGAAAGACGATTTTGCCTGGGTAACGTTTCAAACGTTACTCCAGCAAAATTTGTTTTTCTTAAATAACTTAAAAACTACAATTCAAACAAATTTTGCTATTAGTAAACAAATTGCTCCTCATGATACACTAATTATTTGTTTAAGTCTCATCTCTCTAAAGCAAAACATTTTGCCTGGGTAACGCACACCACAGCATCCTACCGTTCGACGGCCGACAATACAATTGCAACAATACATTTTGATTGCACTTCTACCAGAATCATTGCCACTAATTAAAATATATATAAAATATACTTTACGACTGATGTGTCGACTTGCGATTTTAGCCCTAAGTAAAGAGCAGCTAGGACTTAAGTTAATTCCTTCCATAATGCTGCTCCTGTGGTCATTACATATTTATATCCGGTAGCAACCATTAAATCTTATATGCTCACCATAATAGGAGCGAGCTTGCTTTAACTGGTATGTGCCACAAGCGATTAATATTAAGTCGCTATAAGTTAAAACAGGATATTCCCTAACGTTTTCTGAGTCTACATTTATGTTTCTGAAGTCTGCCCTAGCTCTATTTAGATTGCGTTCCCTAACATACTCAGATAAATTGTTATTTGTTTCCATATTTTGATGAACTATTTCTAGTATTTGAGCCGCATCATCCCTATCCCTTATTTTTGTGTGGAATTTATTAATTAGAGCAGCAGCCACAGAAAAGTCTATCATTAAATGGGTAGAAGCCCTGTTAAAATAATTTTGGCGAAATATTTTAAATCTGGTTTTAAATATGCCATTACTACCCATCGACACATAGTCACGGCTCTGGACTTATTAGCTTCTCTTGTGGTTAACTGAGATTCACCATCAGCTGGAGACAAAGGCATAACCACAACGTTCTAATAGAGGCAATGAATCCCTAAAACCTCTATCTAGGATGAATACATCTCCAGATTAAAAAAATTGCCTCAATGAACTGGATTCATCACCAAATTCATTATTTATTATATCCGCATCTGAAGTTGTTGCATGATAAGGGCCCAGAATATCTATGATGTAACCATCACTACACACAAAAAGGAAAGGCTTTACAAGATTACGATATTTGTGTAATGAGTACGATTTTTTCTGATATAAAATTATTTATATGTCACCGTAAAATTGTCAAACACGTTATATTACAATATAACGTGTTTCTCTTTAGCGATATTGTAATATCTCGAATTATTGTCAACTGAACATACGGAAGTATCTCTGCCACCATAATCGGGACTTGGGGCACCCCCCCGTTAGGTTAGTTAGGTTCCTTTAAACCCTGCACCCGGAAATAGGGGCCCCGCGAAGCGGGGCTCCGTCGACTACGCTTTTTAGGGGGATATGAAGTGTTTTAAGGTTAGGTTATATTAATCGATATTTCTCAGGAATGGTACAGTATCTTTTCATGAGAGTGGTACCACTGGGCAAGGGGGACCCCTCCTTCTCTCCACACCGCGTGAGTTGACTACCATCGCATGCATTTCACGAAAAATAATGCGTTTTATTGTAAGCAGTATGTTCATTTGACAATAATTCGAGACTTACAATATCGCTAGAGATATTACAATATAACGTATTTGACAATTTTACGGTGACATATATATAGTATCGGCAATTATGATGGGCCTCCTATCTTCTCCCCCATAAAGTCCATTTGGAATGAGGAGATTTCTTTGAGCTATTTCTGCTCGGGATATATGCCTTGTGCCCACATTTAAAGGCACAAAATCCTGATGTAATATTTCGCGGGCCATATTCATGAGCCGCTCTAACGTGCTTCTGGACACTTGCAATAATGCCGACATGCGTTCGTCACTATCTCCTGTTCTCAACTTTATTAAATATGCAGCAAGTGCAAAATAACCCCTATGTTTACCTGAAAGTCTTGGAACTTCAGAGAGTATTTGTTGATATTGTGCCTTTGTTAAGTCTAGATAATAATGTACAGTATGATCAGGCATACTGTGAATATTTTCAAAGTCTATATGATGGTGCATACGAGTATTATCTTTCAACAATGTAGCAAACTCTTTAATGTGAGCTGCACTAAATGTTTTATAGGATTATATGTTGATGCTAAAAGTAAATCCCAAGAGTTACTATTTAAATGGTAGCTACAGATTCTACATTCTGCCGGTACATAATAGTTATACTCGCAAAAAAGACGTACCCACAATGCTGATGGAATAGTGAGTCGTTTGGAATCATTACAACCAGGAAAAAAACATTGATTTTGTGTTATTTGTGCTCTTACATAATTAGGTAGCAGTATACTGTCTGGTGTATCTAAGCTTTGCTCTGGATGCAATGAACTGCTCACATCCGATTGCAACGAGGACAGACTAGATGAGTCATTCAGACTAGATGGTTCCCGTTCTGCAGTTGATCGTGATACAGCTCTATCAGTCCTTCGCCAGCAATTATGACACACACGAGATGATGAAGGCAACTGAAACAATATTAAAAATTAAAATGAAGGCCAAGTGAACAAAATAAAAATAAAATAGATTTGTTTAGTTTAAATTCGAATGTAAATAAAATGCTTATCAAGTAAAACAATACTGCACAAAGGCGGACATAATGCCTTGTATTAATTAATAATTAAGGACTGAAGGACCATCTCATTTCTCGGTAGTTGATAACTTAAAAATCGAAGCAACCTTGCAACTACCTGGTGTTGGCCAGTTTATCTTATCAGCATGGTATTAATAAGCTAGTATGTATGTTAAATAGCTTTTACAGGTGTGAAAAAATAAAATAACTTCATCAGCACCACACTTAATGAATTAAAAACTTTTAGAAGTTTTAGAAGTATACTTCACGTGGTGCAATCTGATGGGCCATTTCATTCCTTATGAGTTCCTCACGTGGAGTATTGGACCCGAACAATGTGTGTGATCTTATTCTTAAAAGTGACTTGCCACAGCTGATGCACACATGTCCATGACCAACAGTTGGTGCATTCTGCTGTTCACTTGTTGGATGTCGTATTTGATTCCAGGCTGCAGTCCAACACGAGTGGCACACTACACTATCACTCGAAACTTGTACCCAAAAGATGCCATAATAATTATATTGATATTATTATTTGTCAACTCAGTTAAAAAGAATTTCTCAGAGTTAAAAGACACATGGTGTCATGGATCAAGTAATTACCTTTTCTTTTTTTTTTATTATCAAAGACACATTAAACATTACAATTGACAAAAATAATACGTTCCAGAAAACCACAGAGGTTTGTTAGGAACGTTGATTTAGCTGGTGGGTAATATAAACAGAAGACATATAGCTAGATATACATGCATTGCCGGGTACGGCACACGGCTATGGTTTGCTAACCAGATACAATATTGGCGTTGTCGTCCTTTAACTTCGTTATACAGTATGATCTTAATTTTGATTTTATATTGGATTTAGTTATACTGCTTCTCAGGATAGGATCCATTTTATTTAGCAGTCGAGGAATTAAATAAGCGGTGGTTCGTTGTCCGTAAGTGTTTTTAGCATAAGTTGTCACTAGTTTTTTTTGTGTTACGGCGCGCGTTTGTTTGCAGTGCGATACTTCAGTTTGGATGTCAGTGTTGAAGAATTGATCATTTAGTAATGCGTATTCTATTTTCAGATGGATGGGAAGAACATTGCAATGTTCAAACAACAGCGCTTCGTTACCCGTACATTTGAGTTTGACATTCTGAGAGACTACTTGTTTGAGAATACGAACTTGAAGTCGGTATAATTTTTGAAGGTAAGTTTTGTAAGTACGGCCATAGCTTGTTAACCCGTAGGCTATATAGGAATCTGCTAGGGCATTATAAAGAATTAGTCTCGTTTTAAACGGTATTTTGTTTCTGATAATTTTTATATTATCAGAACCTGCTGTGGTCGAACCCATTGTTGTATAAGATTTCGCACTTCTGCAATTTCCAACAAATGTCTTCGTATTTTCGTGACATTTAAACCACAATTGACACAAGATAAGACACTTGATAAGATGACAAGACCTAACAACTTACGTAATCTGTCATATCTTCCAACCTTTGGAATAAACAAATGTAACAATGTGTATGGTGAGAGGGTGTGGAAATGTAGTCTGCCCATAATACTTAATAGGCTGCCAAAAGCCATAGTAGGTCAAATTGAAAAAAAAAAATGTAAACAAATTAAATATGTACTAAAAAAACATTTCCTAAGTAAGGTAGCAACTGCTTAACTGTAAAATCTTTAATTCATGTAAGATTATAGTTAAGTTTAATTGGATTTCAAATGTATGTAATTTTTTTTTCGGAAATAAACAGATTTTATTATTATTATTATTCCTTTATTCAAATTTTTACAAATTTTCTACATTTTTAAATATTAAGAAAATATATAAAAAACATTTAAAAATATAAAAAAATTGTAGCCCACCGGTATCGGGAACAGGGTCCAAGCTACCGGCGGTCAGTTATTATTATTATTATTACACAGCGTAAACGTCCTCTTGAATGAGCAACTGGGGTCTGAGAAGAACTCTGGCCGGTGTGAATGCTGGGGTCATCGTAATCAGCGGATATCGAGTCCAAGTTAGTGCAGGGGTTGTCGTGAAAGGCGGTAGCGGAATCCATGTTCAGGCCGTGGTCAGTAGGGTGAGACGAATTGTCGGAGTCCATTTAGGAAGCTTAGTCGTTGCTAATAACAAATCCGCAAGAAAACAAACAAAACACAAAGGCAAACGGATTCGACCTGTGGTTATTTAGTTGTGAACTTGTGATTACTTGTAATTCGCTTGACAACTGTCAGATTCAATGTTGCCACTTAACAGACATAAAATCGATTAATCGACATCGATTTTTTTTATTTGATTTTTAATTTCATTAAATAAAGCCTTTGAACCGCTTTAAGTTCTGCACGCCTTGTAAAATGTATTTTCTTTTACTTATTTAAATTGTAGTTTATATGTTTTAAAGAACAGATTAGAATCAAACGCAACAAAAAACAGATAATTGTGCATTTCTGTTATGATCTAAAGAATTCATGGTAAATCAACTAGCAATTCAATTGTTTTATTATCATAACATCAGTTAACAATTCATAAAACATATAAAAACGGGTATTTATCGCGAATTTACCTTTAATTTAAGCCCGACGTTTCGACCGGATTGCACCAGCCGTGGTCGCGGGGAGACTGAAGTGTGGTGTTTATTCAACTACCCTCACTTGATCTTCATAAATGTTAATTAGGAACCTTCACTTTGCTGTGGCGGTACCTCCACACTTCAGTCTCCCCGCGACCACGGCTGGTGCAATCCGGTCGAAACGTCGGGCTTAAATTAAAGGTAAATTCGCGATAAATACCCGTTTTTATATGTTTTATGATGTGTTCTGATCGTGAAAGTTTAAAAAAGACAATCAGTTAACAATTACCGAAAAATAATATAAGCTTTAATACACCATAAAAACCTTTTCTTCGATCACAAACCTTTTTTTTACCATCATAGCCCTCTTCATAATATTTTCTTGTTTTATACCTGATGTAGATGGAGTTGCTTGGGTTATCATAAATATTTCTCATATTATGTTCTTCAATCTGAATTTGATTTACTTTATGAAGCTTAAATGGACCGTAGTTGTTTAAATCAAAATGTCTGTAATTTTCTGGGGTATTTTTTATATCAGATAAAATTGTTAATTTCATATTATCGCAGTTCATTACTGCTTTTTCTGTTTCTCTAGATCTTATTCCTTTGTTATTTTCACTTAAATCTTGAACAGCTTCATTCTCTCTATTTAGGTCATATTCATTATCAGCCTCCCAAATACTGTCATCTGATTCGGCGTATGTCACCTCCGAATCTACACTAGTATCACTGTCATCTGTTAATAATCTCTTCCTAGAGTTTTTAATACGTGTTCTCTTAATAGTCTTCCTTTTCATTTCACTTTGATCTTTGTAACATTTTTGCTTTTGTTTTTTTAACTTTAGGTTATGCTCTTCCAGATAAAAACAATCACATGAGGGTTATCTACAGAAACAAGCTAATATTCTAGATTTTATGACAATCGCTTGATCTGTAGTAATAACTTGATGGATGTCCATAGTATGTGGAACAGGAATCAACCCCGTCAAGTCCAGTTCTTGCTCTACAGTTTTTACATTTTCATCTGATATATAAAAGTACATAATTTTGGACTGGCATTGTATTAAGAGATCATATGCAGTTCGAGCATTGACGATGTCTTCTCCGTAAGCAACTTTTTTGTCTAACGTTCTTTTTACCGCACCGCCTATTCCATCTGCGGCCCCTTTGCCGTGAGCGGATTCAAAAAATGACCAAGTTGCGTTCTCAAAACCCAGTTTTTTTAGCATTTCCGTCATCAGATAAAAATTTCCTTTTTGCCTATACTGGGTAGTGGGGCCGTCAGAAAAGAAGTGTAGTGTAGTGACATTTCGTGATGTTCTTTTAATATATTCCAAAACGGGTGTCAAATGTGCCCATATGGCTATTGGACCGTGACTTATTCGGTGAAATAGTGCAAAATGATTTTTCTTGAAGACCTTGTTAGTTTTTAGTATAAGTGACTCCAGTGTGTAATATAAATTTTGTTTAGACGCGCCGAAATGTGTTGTTTGTACTTCCTCACTTAATTTCGCAAGATAATTTTCCGAGAAATCACAATGGATGATACACTCAGTGAAAGATAGTCTTAGACGATTCGTCAGCCGAAAGGGCAGGGATATCGCACGATCGTGGTGACGCAGCGAGTAGAGGGAGCAACCTATAAAGCGATGCGCTCGCAGAGCGCGTTGACTTTTGCTCGGAAGCTCGGATGCGACGGACGTTGAGTGCGAACTGTAGTTTTAATTATTTCGGTGTCTAACGGTTTTCGTGTGTAATTGTGTTGATTTTGTGAATTGTTATTTAAAAATAAATAGTTCTTAGTTGTTTTGATAATTCTTTTTAAAATAATAAATGAGCTTCTGATCCATAAGAATAGTGTATCTTTGCATTTTTTGTACATTTGGTATGCATGATAAATGTTGAAATAGTGTTTTATAAATTTTATAAGTTGATCGGTAAAAGACTCAATCAAAGCTGCTAATGTCCCTTGTATGACATCCTAAACGGTTCTCTTTGTAGTTTTTTTATCGTTTTCTTGACTGTCGTTTTTTTTCATGTATTCGTGGTTCTTTGTTACCCATGCATTCCAAAATACAAATTTCTTATCGTATCCAAAATTTCTTCTTCATCTTTGTTCATTTTATATTTATTTTTTTCTTTCATATTGTCTATCATTTGTTTTGTCGGTTTGAAATTTACACAATTTCCTTGGGATCGGATAAAGTGCTTAGCTAGTAAAGTTCCATTTATATTAGAAGTAATAATTTTATTTCTTGTTATTGATTTTATCAAATTGACCTCACTGAAAATCCTTTCACAGTCTGCATTGGCGTGTGGGAGGGATATTACGCTAAGGACAAAACCGGCTAAATTTTCGCAACCGAGTTCAGGTTGCGCTATAACTTTTGACCAAAAGTTATCCGTCTTCATTTGCGATACTTCTAATTTGGAATACTTAATTACAGACGGGACCATTCGCCACTCGTCATCGATTTTCTGATGAAGATCTTCGTCTCTTGTTATTATAAGCAGTCTTTCGACTATAGGCATTAATGTGGGAAATGTTTCCCGGATTTCCTCACTGATTGCTTCTTCTGGCATTAGATATTTTAATAAAGGTAATAAGGAGTCGGAAAAATCGTATCTTTTTTGGATCTCCTTACAACCAGTAACTAAGAATTTCTTAACTCTGGTTTGGAATTCTGTCAAATGATCTGGTTTATTTATAGTATTCGGTTTTTTTAAGTTCATTTAAAATTTTCACACCTAGATATAACGTAGGGATATGATTATCGCAGTTATCCGGATTAATTTCTACAAAATCTGTTTGATTGACATAGTCTCGAGAAAGAAAGCAATATAACAATTCTTTGAATGTCATCCTCATCCTCATCCAATTCTACCAATTTTGGTTCACTACTCTGGAAATACTCATTAAGTTTTACGAACTTTGGCAGCACCCATTGCAGGAATAGAAAATACAATTTAACAAAAGGATCATTTAGGTTATGGTAAATTGTTTCAGTGGCAAAGATACGCTCATCGAGCCATTTTTTCGAAAAAAATAATTGTAAACTGACCCATTGCTCAAGTATTCTGTTAACAACTGCTAATAATAGCCATAGTTTGCATTTTTATCAGTAATTACTGACGAAATACCGCGAAATGTGTAGGCATTGCTTCAACGGTTTTCCGTGTTTGTTGAAATGACTATTTCAACCCGAAATCTTTATGAACTACCACTGTCTATGCTTAAAAATGTTTATTACTTACCCAGGCATTAGAAAAACAACACTTCACACTGATTTACACCGAAAAAACCAATAAATTGTAGCACTTTGTGGTACTTGGGACGGGCGACAACTGAACCGCGCGTGTGCGAATTTTCGACTGGCGGGGCGCCGCTTGGCATGTGCAACAACGCGTCGGACGGTGTTGAACTGCGATAAAATGTCTTTCTTGTTCTTTCTTCTACACTCTGTGCAAGTATGAACGAGATAGGCACAGGTTTAATCATCCATTTACGTCAAATTGTAAGGCATAAATGACGCGACCGCACTGCGGTTTTTCACAGATTAGGCACAAAATTTGACGGGACCAGAATGCGGTCTTTCACAGTTGAGTGGATAATGACAACCATCGTGTTTTAGAGGGATGGAGAATTTTGTGTATCTTACTGTTTGTAAAAATCTGAAATTCTGTGTATTCGGCTTGCCTTTTCGAGCTATTTTAAAAAAAGCTGTATATATTTCTCGCAAGATCCTCACAGCGCCGCGGTAATTCTTTGCAGGCCGCACTGGCACATAGGTGCATGGAATGACATACACATTTGAATATTTTGATGTCCGGAAAATTATTTTTCAATTTACTGCTAACAGAATTGTGCGCACCCATCATAACGTTACACCCATCTGATGCAAATCCAATAATATTTGTTAGAAGTACATCCCGATCAGAAAAACTTTTAATAATTGCTTCATATAATACATTTGCAGTGCAGCCTTTTACATTTTTGTCAAAATCGCCGTGTCTAAACAGTGGGACAAATTCCCATAAACATGTTTCAATTTTTAAAGAAGTAGTATCGTAAAAGACACAATACACATAGTTTTGGAGCAGGCAATATCTGTAGATTCATCTACTAAAACACTGAATCTTGTTTTTTGAAGCTTTAGTGCGAGGGCGTCTTTATGTTGTTTGTCAATGACATTTGTAACTGTAGCCGTACATTTGGTTCTTTTTAATTTTATTTCAGCTGCTATTTTTGCGTCCGGAAAACAGGATCGCATGAGTTCGCTAGGGTTATCCATAGCGAGAAACGAAATGTTATGTTCAGCAACAAATGCGCATAATTTAATTTCTGCTTCCGTCACCATTGTGTCAGATTCCTTAGAAGTTGGGGCACCTTTAAAATATGATTGAATTGATTTAGATTTGCTTAAACTTGATTTATGTTTCTGATGTTGTTTGTTTTCGTTGTGTCGCTTCAAAGTTGACAATTCGCAGCTCAATTTTACGTCACACAATTTACATTTTGCTTTATATACATCGTTACCCACGGGTTGAATCCAATCTTTAAAATTATTATCTTGCTCCCATTGAGATCGGTATTTTTGGGGTAAACGTGTTCGTTTCTTTACCTTTTTTGGAGTACATGGCCCTTCTTCCTCACTATCCATGTTAATACTTTATTCACACACCACACTAAACAAAGTAAATAAATGTTAAGCAGCAGAATATCTTTATAATGTACCATACACAATAAAGTGTGCGCGAATCTACCTCGAATGCACGTCGGGATTTCCCCGCTCATAGTCATGACTTCGTCTAGTGTAGTCCAACGATGTACGATATAATGACTTATCTACTATCGATAAAATTATCGGAAAAAGTTGGTAACCATGGAATAGACCCAAATTGCCGTGTGAATGGCAACGCTGCTCCTATACCATATGCACACATTTCCGTACGTAAGCCCAGCAGCTGCTCTTTGCCGCGCGTTATTTCCACGACAAATCAAAATTCCCGACAGCATCTCTTGCACGATTTTGCTCCCATTTCCTATCTTAACCGTGTCCACATAAGTACTAATTTTAAAAAAAAGTCCCTAACCACTTAACACGACAAGACACAAGAACATTGTAAAAAAATGCCATTGCTGTTAATGAAATAAATTTCAAGAAAAACAACTAAAGTAGTCACATTTTTCTTAAGATTACATTTTTTTATGATTGTTTTTTTGCTGTTTTTCATCACTTTCTTCATTTAATACTTTGAATTGCCTCCACGAGCTCTTCTGACAGCTTCCAGGCGATTAGGCATGCTGTACACCAAACAACCACAATCGTTACATGTGAACAAACTCTGCGTTCTTATCTGCAAACTACTTAGCTGCAAAAAAGTTATGTCCAAACATTCATCATCGAATTCGAGTACCTCGAGTAATACCCATACCAAAGACTGGAGGAGTTCTACCCTTAATTCCAATTTTCGCTGGTTTATCGGCTTTAGGAAGTTTAGCTGGTGGTGCAGCTGGCATTGCAAAAACCGTTAATGATTACAGAGCAAGCAAACAAAATTTGCAAGAAACAGAACGACATAATAAAGCTATGGAGGCTTTAGTGTTGGGTAAGGGTTTATACATTAAGCCGTATAAAAGTGGTAAAGGATTGTTTATAACATCTTCAAAAAACTGAAAAATATGCTACCCAATCGCCCTCTAACTAATGTAGACATCCGAAAGTATTCAAGAGACATCCCATATTTTCGTGCGGTCTACATGAAGGATCGACTACCTCGGAAGCCGAAACGCATTGAATGTGGTATCGTTAACTTAGACGATTCTTACGAAGGAACGCATTGGGTAGCTTATGCTAAAGTATACAATCACTGTGAATACTTTGATAGCTTTGGAAATTTAAAACCTCCAATGGAATTGATGCAATATTAAAAAAATTGTAATGTTTATTTTAACTATACAAGATATCAAAAATTTAACGCAGTCAATTGTGGACATTTGTGTTGAAATTATTTGTGGACTTTTTGGAATAAAAAATTATTATAAAATATATGCTTTTCTTTCATTTCAATCATTTGCAAGATGTCGCTCACTTTGTCGATAACTGGAGACTCGTCAGTGTTAGCTACATACTTTCCTAATACGTTGCAACTAGATGGAGAGTATGAGTGTGCTTTATTGCATTTTTCAACATTTAATTCTATTCCAAACATTGATAAAAGTAATAATAAGTTCTATTATGGCTCAAATGAAGTTATTGAAATGCCTGAAAGTACTTATGAGTTGCAAGATATCAGCGATTATTCAAAATCTGAAATAAAAGATGCAGCGATCAAACTACGGTGCAATAATAATACTTTAAAAACTACAATATTCTGCACAAAAGACATTAACTTTACCAAAGAAGACTCTTTTAGAAGACTGTTAGGTTCGGTGTGGCATGTGTCACAGTCTCCAGTCAACATTCTACCTACGACCGTAGTCAGGATTGAATGTGATATTGTAAGCGGATCATATGTAAACGGTGAAACAAGTCATATTATTCACGAATTTGCACTTAATGTACCACCTGGATACAGGATCATAGAAATCCCGAAGAACGCAATATACTTTCCAATCAATCAAAACAACATAAGCTGCTTACATATCAGGCTGTTAGATATAAATAAACGAATAATCAATTTACGTGGTGAAGAAGTGCAGGTATATCTGCATCTTAGAAGAAAAAAATCATTGACTACAATAAAAATGTGTCTCAACAAGTAAAGAATATCAGTTCTGCTCGAGCTACCTATCAAAGAAGACCTCTCTCTAAGAAGAAAATAAAATTAACTAAAGGCAATAAAGCAGACATTAGGTATGAGCTAAATGAAGTGGAGATTGATAAAATAAAAAATGCAGGTATAACAACAACCATGAAATCATTAATTTCAATGAACGAAAGTGAATCAAAAATGTCTAATGCCTGGGGCTGGAATATTGATGGCATAAAAAATATCGACGGAGGAAGATTTTCTGCTTCTATACCACTACGTAACCTCCTTGGTTTTGCCGAAGATTTTAAAAAAGTCGTGATAACTAGTAGACATGAACTTATATTGTTACGAAAAAACACTAATTTGAATGCTGTAAAACTTAATACAGGCGAAGTAGTGGATGATGTTCAGATTAACAAAATCATATGGCGCGTACCGCATGTTAAAGTATCAGACAAAGAAAAAATTGGCTTGTTAAAAGTATTAGAAAAAGATCGTCCACTTCAAATGATATACAGAAATTGGGATCTGTACGAATATCCAGCTTTACCAAAAACTACAAAACATACCTGGTCTATCAAAACTTCATCTCAAATAGAAAAACCAAGATACGTCATTATTGGTCTACAAACAAATAGAAAAAACAATGCAAGTTCCGACATGACTCAATTCGATCACTGTCATATTTGAGACGTAAGAGTGTATCTCAATTCAACCTATTTTCCATATGAAAACTTAAATGTGTTAATAGCAGAATCGCTTTATTATACGAGCAATACATCAGATTTCAACAGTCGTATTACGGACGTCGCGCAGAGCCCATACTAAGCGAGAAACAATTTAAAGATTTAGCACCGCTGTGTGTGGTCGATTGCTCTAGACAAGCAGATAATCTAAAGACAGGTCCGGTTGTAGATGTGAGAGTAGAAATTGAGACTGATTCAGAGATACCAGATCAAACTTCAGCATACTGTCTCATTCTGAACGATTGCATTGTTGAATACAAACCATTAAGTAACATTGTTAAGAAGATATCATGAAGTACCTTATAGTTGAACTCCAAAGATTTAAATATTCTACAAATAATTTCATTGTCAAAGAATTGACCATTGCAAGTCAGGATCAAACACAGACGTTCTTGGTAAAACCACCATACCCATTCCATTATCTAACACAAGAAGAAAAAAAACAAGTGAGGTGGATAGAAAGATATCGAGGAATTTACTGGAGTGAGGGCTACATAGACTACAAAGAGTTTAAACGCGTTATTTTACCATATTTAGAAAATAAAAATATTATCACAAAGGGTTTGGAAAAAATTAAGTGGATTAAAGAGTTATGTGCAAACTGTGAAGTGATCGATTTAAGTGAGAAGGGATGTCCTAATTTTGCGACATTAAAAAAAAAGTTCTGTAAAAATAAAACTGATTTTAATTGTGTGAACCATAGAATGAATTGTGCATTAAGTAATGCGGTGTGTATTAGAAAATGGTATTTTGATAATAATATGTATGTATTTAATTTGTTTTAATTATTATTGTGTTGATCAGTTAATAAAAAATGTCTAACCACATAAGAGTGTTTTATTTAATATAATAGGTAACCTACATAAGCGACTTTAAATTAGCAGCAGTAAAATGATATTTATTATAAATTTTATTATAAAATTTTAAATAGGTATGTCATCATTTTAATCTAATTATTCTAATAAAAATATTGAAAGCAAATAACCTATTTATTTAAATCATTACACTAGAGCTAATTTAGAGTTTGAGTATAAATAATTAATGCAAAATAAAACACGATTTAAATTATAAATTTATTATTTATTTAGTTTTCACATTATTTACAATTACAAACTAGTTACGCTTTTCTCTTATTAATGTTATATTTAGACACATTTTAATACACAACTAGGTAAAATTAATTTACTAAGTAAAAAATAAAATTATAAATATAGTATTTACTGAGTACCTCACATATTATTTACAGTTATAAAAACTAATTACTTAAAGCTATATCGTAATAATATTTTATTTATTTTATCATAACTTACATAACATTGTGATGGTTATTTTTATAATGTCTTACATTACATTTTATTTATTTATACATTTAAGAATATGAAAGTACCTACCTACATAAATACTTTATATACATACTTCAAAGAATAAAACTAAAATACAGTAATTATTCCAATAGATATGTTAATTCGTGTACAACTTACATACTTATTAATTATTTTATTTTATATTAAGAATATTTACTTTAAGTCAATATTTATAATCAATTTAATAAAACTTACATAAAATTTTATTATTAAAAAATCAAACTTATACAAAAAGCTTTCAAACTATCTTACTTACTAATAACAATTGTCCCCACAAAGTTTTTTGGAAATTTTATTTATCAATGATACTGTCTCTTTCATAACATTGTCAACCGGTTCACTAACTACATATTGCGCACTTAACACTACCACCTCCTCATTGTCACTTGAACTTGCAACACTTGGTTCTTGTCGCTCACTGATGTCCAGCACTTGTATCTGGATCAGTCGTAAACCTTTTTTCTTTTCGTTGTTTAAGACGTATGATTGACATAAAGGATGTTCTAATGCTTTCCGCTTTGAACCATCCCGTCTTGCTCTTGGATTTTTACAAGTAGATCCTCGTTGCTCAGGTACATGCCAACTCAAACTTCCCGACGGAAGCCTTGGCCGTATTGCGAAAAGACAAGGTCAGTGGAATCACACATTTCTGTTGATCTAAAACAAACAAAATAACAATCAATATAATGCTAATAAATATCAAGCTGAGTTATATAACTTAAATAATGTACTACTTACTCGTACTTACAAAATGTTTTCGATGCGATGATGTGAACTAAGAAGTCCGACCAGTCCGGTGACTATCAGCTAAATGTAATGGAGATACTAATATTGTCATGATTTGTAACAGTACTCCAGAAAGCATCTCTCTCTGCAACTTGAACTAGCAAACTGTAGGGCTAATAATACCCCGCAGCCAAGCCTCTCAGGATATTTATACATAACTAGCTGACCCACGCCACTACTTCGTCTGCGTCACAAGAGAAAATAGCTCACAAAAATGGTTATTTATGCTCCGCTCCTATTAGTCATAGCGTGATGATATGTATCCTTAAGCCTTCCTCGATAAATGAACTATCCAACACAAAAATATTTTTTCAATTCGAACCAGTAGTTCCTGAGATTAGCACGTTCAAACAAACAAACTCTTCAGCTTTATAATATTAGTATAGATTTGAGTCTAACATCATCATCTCGGAAGATAAACATCCACTGCAGGACATAGGCCTTTCCACGTTTCCCTTTTGTTATTACCACTTAAGAACCTTTCTGCCCCATCGATTCTTCAAGGAGCCCTGCTATCTGTCTGTCTGCCATTGCTACATCAGTTTTGCAACTCGATGAGCTATGTCAGTGGTCCTCCTAACGAATTTGCTTATTTCTGATTTGATCACGCAAGGCACTTCTTACAGGGTAACTGTGAGCCAACAGTATTAACATTAAAAACAAACATTAAATTTACTTACACATCACATCACAATCAATATCTACAGCTATTGTTGGCATGACATTTGGGATAACGGCCAAAACTTGGGATTCCAGTGCCCCTATTTGAGGCAGTTGTCGGCCTCCTCCAGTCTTATTTGCCTGGTTGGCGATAGTTTTGGCATCTCTTGCCTTTGTTTTAAGATTTTGCCACATCTTCTTAAGTTGTTTGGAGGTTACCTAAAATATTTCAATAAACATTTTAGTTATTAGACAGTAATCATCATCATTTCAGCCAAAAGACGTCCACTGC
Source organism: Xestia ashworthii (assembly GCA_950022955.1). Lineage (NCBI taxonomy): Eukaryota > Metazoa > Arthropoda > Insecta > Lepidoptera > Noctuidae > Xestia > Xestia ashworthii. Next base: position 11,318,289 of record OX465560.1, on the reverse strand, counting down.
TGGACATAGGCCTCCCCCAAGTGTCGCCACATTGACCGGTCCCGTGCGACTCGCATCCAACGTATTCCCGCAACCTTCACCAGGTCATCGGTCCACCTAGTGGGAGGTCTTCCAAGGCATCGTCTTCCGGTTCGCGGTCGCCACTCCAGAACTTTTCGGCCCCATCGGCCATCCGTTCTGCGAGCCATGTGACCTGCCCACTGCCACTTAAGTTTGGCAATTCTTCGGGCTACGTCGGTGACCTTGGTTCTCTTGCGGATGTCTTTATTTCTGATTCGATCACGCAAGGAAACTCCGAGCATAGCCCTCTCCATTGCCCTTTGGGTGACTTTAAGCCTTTTGATAAGACCCATTGTGAGCAACCACGTCTCGGTCCCGTATGTAATCACTGGCAACACACACACACACACTAAAGAAAAATATATTTAAACACTTACAGGTTGAGTTATATTAGGAGAGCTATTGAAATCAACTGTTAGCTTCTCCCAAGCCTCAAACTTCTTCTTTATAGTAACGCCGTCCGTCCTAGACTTCCAATACAATTTGGTAAATTCCAGAGAGCATGAAAACGTTCAGCTACCTCCAGCCATTTTTCTGTATTAGGAATAGGCATATATTCCGGTTGTAATGTTTCCCATAGAATTTGACAGGTATCGTATACTATTTGTCGAATTGTCGATTTCCCTCGTAGAAAGTAAGTTGATAGTGATTTGAATGAACATCCATCTGCGAAATACCTGTAAAGAAATATCTTATATAATTATAATATATTATGATACTTTAGCTTTTTACATTTGATGTTTTAATTGTTTCAGTTACTGATTGCAAAGCACGCTGGGCAAACATACGGAACAGATATGGGAAGTACAATAAATCAAAATTGCTTCCATCTGGCTCTGCGGCCAAAGTCTTTTCTGTATGTTTTACGTCGCGACGGCTGTATACATTTTATATGCAAGTAAATTAAACGGGCGCCGCGACTGCGACGGGTCCGTGCCTTGCGTCTGTTCTGTGTGGCCGGTGCCAAATGCGATAAAACATCTCTTTCTAAATAAAGTAAATGAATCACCTTTCCGTTCAAGGCTTTTGGTTTGTAAAGCGGTCCTACTACGGTATTATTTTTTAAACCATAAATGTAGATGCAAATTTCGGGATTATTCACTTCGAACCGCGCAATATCTGAGAAATTCACTGGAAATGACATATCCTTTGCATTTAACACGTTACGAAAATCAGGGTAAGAAGATACTGTTTCAAGATGAGCCTTAGCTGGATATAAAGCAGCTACAACAGACCATAAAAAACAATAGTCGTCATTATTGCGGATATTAACACATGCTTTTTTAGATTTTATTGTAGAAGGCAATTCGACAAAGCCTGAACCGCGCAAAGGTTGATATTTATTAACATTGAGAACTGCTCAAGAACGTCCATCCACTGTCTCGGTCCTGAAATTCTTCTATCTTTTTTTTAAAAGTGTCTTTGACTTCAGACAATAATGAATCAAATTCATAATTCTGATACAGAGTTACGTTTTTTGTGGTAAATGATTTCATCTGCTGAGAATCATTTTTAAACATTAAAAACAAAGCAAAATATTCGAATTTAACTTTTATATAAGTATGTTCTTTAAGAGACATATCAATTAACGTTTTCATTTTGTCCCAAATATTAAGAAATGGTTCTAGAGACCAATTCTCAGACGGATCGACAATTCTGCAAGAAACTATACGATTACGAAATGCAGAATGTATTATTTCAACACCATCGCAAAAATGCGAAATAGATTTGTTTTTGTGATTTGTACTACGTTGGTGACCTGTCCAGTGACTGCGCTCAACAGATGTGTTAAAAACAGTACAGAAAGACATTTTAGATTAAAATAGTTGTAGACTTACTATTAAATGATGCTATATAATATGTACTTGGTGCCCCAACTTAAATATTTATTTTATATTTATACTATCACTATAAAAGACGGGCTCAGAATTATCAAATAATTCATGAGTTCGTCTCATAAAAACTTGTAGCCCATCCCACTGCGGGGTGTTGCGGTTTAGCTGCAGTTTGAGAGCCACCGAGGCTTTCTTCCACCGCTCCTGTCTAGAGGTGGAGGCAACTTCGGCCTTGTTGTAGACCTTTACCTCCACATAGAAGTCGCCGGTTACGTCCACCGTTTGTCGCACTTTACCAGTGGCGACACGGCTGATGAGGCTTGACCCGAAGTCTCCAATTGAGGTAGGCAACGGAATGTAGTCCTCTAAACCAAAGAGGTCCGGATACGAGCTGCGTCTTTTACTGTAAACAATTTAAAATTTTATTTATAATAATTTACACTACACATTACATTACATTTACTTTTAATTGGCGAATTGAAGGTGTATTCCTCTATCGAACCCGACGGAGATAGAAAGCATGATGCTATGTTATAATATTTAAAAAAAACAATACTGCAAGGAATATAATCGAAATGGATTTCAGCGCTTTCTTTGTTATAGTTCTAAATCCGCTAACTATCATATAAATCTGCGGATAACATTTGCTTTGACATAACATTAACACCTGAAGGTATATGCAGTAACTGAAAATTACCCTGATTTCGATCCTGATGGCTCGGGCGTGGAGCTCTCTGAAGCTTTGCGCTTCGTCACCTTCTTCTTTGGTTGCTGCTTCGCAACCTCTGCTACAGCTACGGACCGTGTCGGGAATTCTGAGTCGGAGTCAGACCTGAAATGGAACACATAAAGATTATTAAGACTACACACCAGCCGGCAGGCAGAAACCAGGTCCGTAGCTGGTAGCGATAAAATACAAGACCACCGATACACCAGCCGCCAGGCAGGAACCAGCAATGCTATTCTCTAAGGATAAAGCCTTGCGTGCAGCGCTGCCGTAGCGGTGAAACTTAGTTTGGTATTCACTAAGCTGAATAAAGCTACATGTACTAGCGCTCAAGGCTGTGACGGCCGTGAGTTAAAACTAACCTACGGAGTAGTACGGAGGGCAAATTGACAGTTCTTCATACATTTTGGTATTCACTAAAAAAAAACAGCGACGAATACGCTTACGACCTCGCCCGCAGCCTCGCTTACAACTGTCAAATCCAAAAACTACAATATTTCGCGTGTACACTTGACAAAAATAATAAATTGTACTAAAATAAAACTTATATTTCGATTCTTTTCAATACTTATTTGAAAAAATGGCAGCTCGATTACTTATAAAGCTACATTTAATAGAACAAGCTAAGAAAAGTGATGATTTGAAGAAAACTCGACAGGCTAAACAAATAAGTAAGTTTAAAACAATATCCCGTGATATAGATTTAATCCATATTTACAGGCTTTCTGAGGATTTAATTAATATATTAGCAAATGATTTAACTCCGTATATGCGTCAACGAGTTCGTTCCACTGGTTTAACCAAGAGGATAAAGGTTTGTTTACCAACAGTTTGTTTTTAAGTTATGATGGATCACACACCAACAAAAGCCTATTGATTTCCTGATGTTTCAGATATTATGCACTCTATCATTTTTGGCAAATGGAAGTTACCAGAAAATCATCGGCAAGAATGTGGACACTTATATATCACAGTCTTCTGCCTCTAGGACAATCCACGAAGTTGTTAATGCTCTGAATAACAAAAACATCATAAGTAAATATATTAGATTTCCGCAAAACCAGAATGATTGAAAAGTGCTCAAGTCAAGGCAAGTATTAAAAGTACCATTTTCTTATTAGTCTCTCGTCTTGTTAAAACAAGAGCCATTGTTTGAAATTTGAATGCTGATTACAGGTTTTTTGAGAAAATCAAAATTCCTGGGGTGCTAGGTTGCGTGGATGGCACCCTGATTTCAATGATACGTCCTAAGGAACATGAGGAGAGATATTATTGCCGAAAAGGCTATCATGCCAGGAATGTTTTAATTGTAGGTAAACTAGTTTTTCATTAAAATAATTAGAATTCTATGGAATCCTGTATATAATTATTGTATTATTATTTCAGATTAATAATGCTGATTTGAGTATCTTGCATGTGGATGTGACTTTTGGGGGTGCAACACACGATAGTTTTGTTTTTGCAAGAGTTAAGGAGCATTTGGAAAATTTAAATAATAATGGAGAAATTGTGTACTTGCTTGGTAAGTTACTTATTATTTACAATACCTACCATGATAGCTTACACACAAGTCAAGATTGCATTTAATTCCAGCTTCATTCATTAATTTCAGGTGACTCAGGATATCCTCAAAGGCCTATTTAATGGCTCCCTTTAATAATCCAGAAACTGGGACTCCAGAGAGCCATTACAACAATTTGCACAGTACACGGAACAGCGTGGAGAGGACTATCGGATTACTGAAAGGCCGGTTTAGATGCTTGTTAGTTCACAGAGTATTGCACTATGACCCTATAACAGTGGGAAAAATAGTGATAGCTTGCTGTGTTTTACACAACATGTGTAATCGTGCCGGGCTACCAGCGCCTAACATGGACCAATATGACTTAGATGAAGAATCTAGTTTACTTGGAATCCTGACACAGCCAGCCCCAACACATGATGACTTAGTCAGTGCCAATTATGTAGGCGAGATTTATGTAGGCGAGATTTAGTTAATCAATTATGGCGAGCACGTCATATTAAAGATTTCAAATATGCTTTCCTTTTCAGATGTTGAAAACATGTTTAGATAGGATATACTCACCATAATTGATTAGTTATTCATGGTACACTCAATAAGTATTTTTTTTTGTAATTAAATTAGTTGTGAATATTAATGTAGATAGGTATGGGGCATGATTAATTAAATAGATAACTACTTAATAATGTATCTTCTTATTAATTAACCCCAAAAACAAACATGTTTAAAAAAAAACAAAATCAAAATAAATTATTTTACATAAACCTACATGCACTTAGGAAACGTCAGAAGTTAGCTACTTGATTCCAGCTGGTTGTTTCCTATTATTCGGTTGGTAACTCTTTTAAGAATAATATAATTGGCTTTTACAAAGTTTTCAAACTACAGTGATAATAGGTGCAGGAGAGTCATCAACAAGTACCAAGTACTAAACAAAATAGAAAATGGTCTACAAATCCAGTCTATTAAGCCTACAACATTCTCACATGAACAAAATATAAAATAATAAAAACCTAAATAGATCAAATGACATGAATACCATAACATCATAACAAGTCTGAATTTTCATATCCGGTCCACAAAAGCAAAGTTCTGTAACCGACTTTACTATAATTCATTTACTATAATTATTGTGTATTTAAACTATCTTAACATCTATCATATACTTATTATCTAGAAATAGACAAATTCTATAAGTAGTTTGTTCAATTTAACTCCCTCGTCTCATGGATGCACACAAATCCTGCAACGCCTGGGTTTGCCTTGACCATGCCTCACTTATATCCTTAAAAGTCTCTAACATCCTCCGCTGGTTGTCGATAAGAAGCCTTTCATTTTCCAAACGCCTCTCTTCAAGGGCGACAAACCTTTCAGTCAAGCTCGCCATTTGTGACTGCCTTTGAGAAGGTGGTGAGCGCTGGATCAGACGGCGTCGTACCGTTCGACGCCTTCGAGGTGCTACGAACATAAAAAAAATTACAAACTACTAAGTTACTAGAGGCAAAACAAATGTCAAGTTCATTATTATGTAGGTATAACAGCAACACATCACTGAAGGAAAAGATTTTACAATGCAGTATAAGTACTTGGTTGAAAACTATCTAACAACAACTTGGCCCAACCTGGGAATCAAAAGTGAGACCACTACTATGTAGTGCGTTTTACACAAATAATTAACCAAATTAAAATTGCAAAGTTAAAACCTTACATGAAGAGGCAATTGGGGCATTTCTCCTATGAGGCACTGCAGGTCTGGGGGTCTGGTGGTCAGGTGAGGATCTAGCCTTAAACAACAATCAGAAAAGTTTTTTAGATGTCCATTAAAAAAATTGTATGACTTTTATTTAAAATCTCACCGTTTGTTCCATATTATGCTGGTTTTCCATTGTATGCTGGTTTTCCATTTCCATGTGCCTATGCCAAGATAGGCCTGGTTGTACATCCTGCAAATATATTTTAATCAGCATCAATACATTCATTTAAAATGTCACACACATCACAATAATTTTATTAGAACTAACTTACTGGCAACGATGTTTACGAATTTTTCGATGTCCTGTAACCCTTTTTGATACTTGTACATATTTTTATTTCTAGTATAGAGTTAGTGTGTATATATTGTAAATAATTAGTCTGTGGTTTAAAATAAATAACTTACTAGTATGGAAGGTGTGGACTGTTCAGTCTGGTGCAGTATGCTTGCAGTAGTATATTCTATAGGCATAGGGAGTATTTGCACATGATGACTCTACAAAATTAAATTTGAAAATTATAACTTCACTGTATACAGTTTTCATAATGGTGTAAGAAGTTTAAAACTAGTAATACCTACCTGAAGTATGCTCTCTGACACCGGAGTTGCATTTGCCTCCTCTGTATCGTCTTGTACACTCTGCGAACAAATGTAGACTTAACAATTTTTTGGGAAGTAAAGTAGGTACTGTTTGCATGTGTTGAATAATATTTCAATAAACATACCAAGAGCACATCATCTGATACCTCAGTATGTGGCACGTCAGGAGTCAAGTTAAAATTTGGTTCAGGTTCATAAGCAGGCTAAAAATAAAATGAGTGAACATTAGATTTATATTTCAGGAAATATCTTACTATATAATTTACTTTATAAAGTGTTCATAAAATTAACATAATGTAACTAAAAAAAACATAAATACATGAAGGTCAATTTCTAGCTCCCTGTCACCAGTAACGAAGCCTTCACCACCCATTATTGCAACTATTCTTTCTTCAATTGCAGAGAGAAACCCTTCCTCCAGTTCGCCACTACCTGTTCGTTGCCTAGCCATTCGTATTTGACTAGCTTTTTTTCTTACCGCTGACTTCTTATCCTTCCAATACTAAAAAATATATCCAATGTCTAAGTATCAAGATTTCACATAAGCATCAATAATATTATATCCTATGTTATAATTAGACCCAATGTACATAGGTAAGTTCTGGATATTTAACTTTTTTCTTAAGAAGAAAGTAGTCAAGGTATGCATGCAAACTGACGAAGCACCCTAGTAAAGCAATAGGTACCTAGGTTACTTGTTGAGTTGTTGTTAACAAACCTTTGACCATTGCTTCCAACTTTTAATGCAGCCACTTCCATTACTGTTTAGCTTGACAGCTACTTCTTGCCATGCCGCTTGTGTGCGGTCTCGAGCATGAGATGTCCGAGGGTGCCCTGTGGCAAGCCAACGTCGCTCTTCCAAACTCTCTATCAACATCTCTACTTGCGCACGGGATGGAATCGTACTTCTTGGCATGCTTAAAACAAAACAAACTTTTACATGTTAAAATCCACTTTAAAGTTTCATCCCCTTTCACCGCTGCATCCCTATCCACCCTTGTTTTACCGTAGGTCTAGGTACATTACAATAGAAAGTTAAGTAATACATAATTACATTATTGTGACTTTATTAATAACCATTTATTATCAGTAAAAATAATACTCACTTATCAGTAGGTGTATTTATCCTCGTCACAAAAACTTTTGTTCAAAGCAGTCGCTGTTACAAATAAATATAAAAAGCACTTAGAAGTTTTCAAAAAAATCTAAGTCAAGTGGTTTTGAACTTTTGATCGTATGAATGCGCTGTTTGACGTTTGTTTGTATTGGTCGCCGCGCGACCGAGTCGCGTTGTCGAAATAGGCAAAGGAAACGTCATTCAGCCTTAAAATGACCTTAAATTTATATTTTAAACCCTTAAAACTCTCAGTCGAGATTGATCGATTATGATTTAGAGAAATTGTTCCAAGCCCTAATTCGTCTACGAAACAGCGACGGGAGGATACAGCCTAGAGTTCGTCGACGACCACAACCACGCTAGTGAATACAGTTTTAATCAGCGCTACACGCTCGATCGATCTCAAGGCTGTCTCGACGACGAGCTCGTCGCAGCTTACAGCCATGAAATTGTCTTTTAGAGAATAGCACTGCTGGTCCGTAGCTGGTAGCGATAAAATACAAGACTACCGATACACCAGCCGGCAAGCAGGAACCAGGTCCGTAGCTGGTAGCGATAAAATACAAGACTATCGATATACCAGCCGGCAGGCAGGAACCAGGTCCGTAGCTGGGTAGCGATAAAATACATTAATAAATTTAGTAAAGTTTGTAGTACTCACTTACATTTTATAAAGATGAAGGTAACCGGTGTTTATCACTGAAAGATACTGGAGCGAATGTAATATTGTGAACAAAATCGATTGATTTTATTAAAAAAAAAAGGTTATTTCAGCAATATTTAACCCATTACAAAATTAAACCTTAACTACATGTCCTCACAGTTGTATAACTAATTTACGTTACTTACGTCTAATTAAATTGTAGTCATTGAAAATCGCTTATGTCAAATTGCAATTTTACATCGTGAGAAATTAAATATAATCCAGCTTTTTACCTCGCCGACAAAGGTGAAGCCGATACATGACACTTATGATTAATACATTATGTAATATAATAACGTATGTATGTTTGTTTATAAGCCTTGATATAAAACTCCACATGACATCACACATGTGAAATAAAAATCATTTTATTCAAAGACGCAAGTTAAGACGAGCTGAAAGACAAATATCGTGACAACATTTTTTGTGCAGAATAATCTATGTAAACGAACTCGCGTCAAAAAGTTAGTTCACTAATATGTTGCAGTAAAACTTGAAATTAGTTTATTTAGTAATATCATCTAACGACTAAAACGAACCTTTTATAGTCATTTCATGCAAAGGTTCAGTAGGTACTAATATTAAGATTCATCTTTCAAACAATTGCTAGATTGTTAGAACTAACAATTTATTATGAATCATTATAAAATAAATCAAATCAAATCGTGATCGTCGAATCGTGTGATACAAGGCTTACATACACGTGTTTTAATATAATTATATACTTACTAATACAAGCGACTTCTATTGCGGGATCTAAGCTCGAATGTGTCTGATGGTTAATGTCTAAACTAAACCATTTCAAAAATATATAAAGATGATATGGTAAGTATTTTTATTTTTTGGAATAATAAGCAAAGTTATCAAATCTGATGAACATCATCTACTTATTTAAATTAATTGTATTGGGTAGGAAATCTAATGAAAGACCAATTTTAATCATACACTGCAACATATGCACAGCGATCATCTTACAGTGTAATTGCTGAATACATGGAAATTACTCATACATACACATCGTGTAACAAAGTTCGAACACTGCAAATTTACATAAAAGCAATTTTGCAATCTTTGAAATTCTAAAGAACCACTTACACCTTACTGTAAAGCTTAACACGGTCGTTTCCGACTTTTTGAAACGGTTATATTTATACATGTATGTCTATACTCCTTGTCGCTAATTCAAACAAATGTACGAGCTTCGCCATGGCTGTCCTAAAATATAAGATAGCGATTGTTAGATTTTACCCAATCATCGGTTGGTAGAACAAATCTTCTGATTGGGCTGTATGTCTGTCCTGATGTTTTGATGAATCGTTATTTGTTTTGATCTATTACTTGTTTTTATTAGGCTAACTAACTGATACCACCGTTTCCGACGCTGTTATTTCTTGCTTTGTTAAGAGACATGAGACAATCTGTCCTGAATTTTAGGTTAGTGATTCAAGCAGCGAGCACCCTTATCATGTAAGCTAGTAGTGTCGACTGTATGAGTTAATTAAAGTGAAGTGCATATTTTAGTAGAATAGGCGCCGAACCAGTATTGTAACAGCATAATGCAGGAATTCATACTCCATCGGGGTGGAATAGGCGCCGAACCAGTAAGTATTTAGAATTTCATTTATGTTATCAGACATTCTACTCCACTGATTGATAGTGATGAGGCGAACGGAGTGAGCCGCTACTACGAATCAAATTTTACGGAAACGAAAATAGTGGAATCCGTTAGGGTATTATTGGGCTTTCTCCCCACCGAGAGTGATGCAGGCGAACGGAGTGAGCCGAAGAAACGATCGTGGGGTAGAACGCCCAATAATATCCTACTCACGAGTTCGATACCGACCTCTTCAAGGTAGTCATGTACAATTCTGGCGGTATGGGGACGCGCATTATCATGCATTCATATGCCATGCCGGTCCATCCTGGTCATGAAAGGACCTACATGTTCATTGAGGATCTCTTCCACGTACGAGTACCTCTCTGCATTTAGAGTTCCATTTTGAATGAGTACCAGTTCGGTGCGGGCCTCAGCAGAAATCCCAGCCCAAACTTGTACGGAGCCTCCACCGTACGCCACTTTTTCCTCCACACACGCTTGATGGAAGCGCTCCCCTGGTCTTCTGTACACCAACTGCCTACCATCATGCTTATAAAGTATGAATTTAGACTCGTCCGTGAACATTACCCTAGAGTCTAGGGTAATGTTCACGGACGAGTCTAGGGCGAGTCTAGGGCCTAGACCAATCGTCTAGTCACTAGACGAGCGCAAACATAGGACTTTCCTTTATTTCAGAAATAACGGTTGCTAGAATATCGGCACTCATTTCACAAATGCGACTTTGAATAGTAGTGTTTGAGAGTGAGATTTGTTTAATCTTAGCTACATGTTGCTCACCAATAACAAGTGTTACTGCATCTAACAAGCAAGGTTTGATAAGATCCTCTCCTATAGTGTGTGGTTTTTTATTACGTGCAATGCGATAAGCAATTTTGTATGAAGCTTGAAGGCATGATTCATTTGCTTTCTGTATATTGCCAGTAGAATCCATGCGCGAAGACTTAAGAATCTTCTCCTTTTTCTTAAAAAAATCTATATTTTTATCTGCGAACTCCTTGTGAACTTTAGCAAAATGTTCTTTTAATTTGCTCGGTTTCATGCTTTCTGGATTAAGCACTTTATTACACAAAACACACTGAGGCTTTTCTATATTTTTGTCTACGATGCTTGTGAAACCCCATTGTAGAAATGCTTCTTTATAAGTGCGCTTTTTGCCAGATGAAGTAGAAGCCATGTCAAAAACACCTGTAAAATGGTAACTTGTAGCTTCGAGAAACGGACCACTGTAGGTACCTAAAACAAAAGTCAACTAATACATACCTACGTAAACAAATCACTCGTGACAATATTAACAAAACAATATTAACGTGACGATACTACAAACGCTGCTTACATTTGATTTTAAAGTTTAAATTGTTTAAATTTTAAACAATTCAAAAATACGATTTCTGCAATGCGCGGCGGAACAAATGAAATGCGTGTTCTTCCTAAGCTTAGGTAAACAAAATGAACGTCGCCGCGCGTCGCCGCCAGTAATGCGGTGCTTCACCCCTCCCACACCGCCGCTCACCCGCGGCCGTCGCCGTCAGCCGCGCGCATGAGAGCGCCGTGCTACCGTTTACCGTACTATTATTTTGTTTATTGCTATTTTAATACTATTTCGTGCCATCCCGTGTTACCCCTCTAGAATCTCCGTTTTACCCCTGCGGAGGTAATTACCCCCAGGTTAGGAACCACTGGTCTAGTGTCAAGTTTAGGTGCTCGCGCACGTATCTCTGTCTTGCAATTCGATGTCCCCGTTCCAGTTTGGAGCCATTTGCGGGCCTCAATGGTTTCAAATTTGCTTCAGCAAGACGTCTTGTTACCGTTTGAGCGCTTAAATTGCCACCTCCAAAGCGAATAAAGTGAGTTTTTAGACCAACAGCAGTTTGAAAACGATTTCGGAGCATTGTAGCCACCAGTTGTCTATCTTCCCTGGCCGTTGTGCATCTTGGTCTGCCATTTCCTAGTCTTCTAAGGTGTGATCCGGTCTCTTGGTACCGCTGGACTCCGCTGAACAGTCGACAAAGATACACCAATGTTTCTGGCTGTTTCACGCTGGCTCCGCCCAAGTTCCAAAAAAGTTAGGATTCTGGTACATTCCTCTAGCGTGACTGCCATGCTTCACCTCACAGAATAATAATTATGCACGTGGAAGACCATCACGATATTTTTTTTTGTGACAGAATAGAAATGGAAAGCATCCATAATGACATGTAACAAAAATTTTGTTTTTGAAAATAGTCATTTTTTTTTTATTTTCTTTTTCTAATGAAGATTTTTTCATCAACCAGTTTAAATAATATGCTATTAGAAGCGCAACTTAAAAGAAAAAGTCTTTATTCTGTTTTTTATTTCATTGATCTAACTTTTACAGTTCTGGAGGTATTTCAATTTTTGTGACTGACCCGTAATTTTTGGAACCGAGTGTATATTGTTCGAGGTTTCGTCGAGATTATATATTCGCCTGCCATTAGCAAATGATGGATTGTGACTTAAAACTTCTTTAAGGTTGTCGAAAAAAAATTGCAATTTATTTTATTTAATGCTGTAGCCCTTGCTATACTACAAGGCTCGGGGTTTTTCATAGTCAATTCAGGATGTCTTGCCCTAAACACCTGTGCGGGAGTGTAAGGGATTCGCTGAATGAATTGATAAAATAATACTCGTAGCAACGTAGTAAAAATATAATCGGTGTTTTCTATACGGATTTTTACAGAACAAGTGAATGAAAATGACAGTAGGTGACAGATGAACCAAAAAAACATAACATGGACACATTAAGTACCTACAAAATAATGATATCTTATAAATAATAAGGCGAGATGATAAGGCGCTCCAACATGCCCCCGGGCGTTGAAAACAACGGTTTCAACCAGACTCAGACACAGGTAATGGGCAGATTCTGTTGAATGCCCGCCGAATCACTCCAGTGGAGGTCTGGATATCAGCTACTCGAGCGATGCCATCCATACCCGGGTGAACAGCCACAATTCGTCCAAGTCTCCACTTCAGAGGAGGAAGAGAATCTTCTTTAATTACGATCAAGGATTTTAGTTTCAGACCATCCTTGCAGGCACGCCATTTGGACCGTACTTGTAATTCTGCCACATATTCTTTACTCCATCTGCTCCAGAAGTGCTGGCGGAGTTGCTCAATTCTTTGAAAGCGAGATAGATGGTTGACAGAGTAATCCCGGTAGTCACGTTGCGGCAAAGAAGTAAAAGATCGCCCAATGAGAAAATGTCCTGGCGTAAGTGGAGTATAGTCTGCAGGATCTGAAGATAACGGTGTCAGTGGACGAGAGTTCAAGATGGCTTCTATCTTTGCTAGCGCGGTGTAAAGCTCCTCAAATGTTAAATTACCATTTCCCAACACTCTTTGTAGGTGGTATTTCGTTGACTTGACACCCGCCTCCCAGAGTCCACCAAAATGCGGAGTGTATGCAGGTATAAAATGGAACCTTATTCCGTCGTTCGCTGCAGTTTCACCCAAGGACGAACTATTTGATTTTAAAAATTTAGAAAGATCGTTGTACGCACCGACAAATGAGGTACCGTTATCTGAGAAGATATCAACGGGTTTACCTCTCCGAGAAATAAATCGATACAAAGCCAGTAAGTAACTATTGCTAGTTAAGTCACCAACGAGCTCCAAATGGATGGCCTTGGTTGTAAAACAAATAAAAATTGCGACATACACCTTTACCAGCCTGCATCCACGACCCTGACGACTAGCACACATAATTGGGCCGGCATAATCAACGCCCGTGCTTTCAAAGGGATAACCTGGACGAAGGCGTTCTTGCGGCAAGTTACCCATTAACGGAGTAACAACCTTACCCTTCATGCGTTGACACAGAACACATTTGTGATAACAGACTTTTGCCAAGTTGCGACCTCCTATTGGCCAATAAGATTCCCTAATAGAAGCTAGTAGTAATTGTGGGCCAGCATGCATCAATCTTCTATGCTCGAAATGAAATAATAATTTTGTAAACTCATGAGTGGACTGTAATAATATAGGGTGCTTTTTACTGTAAGCAAAATTTGAATTATCGAGACGTCCTCCTACTCTTATAATATTTTTATCGTCCAAAAACACATTGAACTTAAGAAGGGCGCTCCCTTTAGGTAAGCTTGTTTTATTTAAAAGTAATTCGTACTCAGGAAAGGATTGAATCTGACTTCGAATGATCACAACATTTAATGCTTCTTGTAATTCATCATGTGACAAATAATGATCCTTTGGATAATGTTTTCTGCATGACTTAATGAATCGCAATAGATAAGCAACAGAACGTATCAACCGTGAGTAATTAGAATAACGACTAAAATCTATGAAATCCTGACCCTTTGAATCATTAATGACAGCATTTAATACTAAATTTGGTCGAGTCTCCGGTAATGACTCCAGTCCTAGACACTTAATTTGTGAAGGCCAGTAAGACAGGTCTCGTCCTAAGAATTTTGGTCCATGCCACCACAGATCTAAACCTTGCAGAACACTGATATTCACTCCACGAGATATCAGGTCAGCTGGGTTTTGATCGGTTGGGACGTGCCGCCATGTACAGTTACCAGCCTTATCCAAAACTTCGGCAACGCGGTTGCGTACGAACGGCTGAAGTTTGGTAGGCATCATCTGTAACCATCCCAGTACGATGGTTGAATCAGTCCAACAATAGGCCCGACTGATCTTCACTCGGAGTGAGCCCATAACTTTCTCATAGAGACGAGAACCGACTACCGCACCACACAACTCCAGCCGCGGAATTGTTGTAGGCTTTATGGGAGCCACTCGACTCTTGGCCATCAATAAATGAACTGAATGTTCACCCTTACCATTGACACAACGAATGTAGACGCAAGCACCATATGCGGACTCAGACGCATCTGTGAAAATATGGAGTTCAAGCTCCGTATATAAATTGCAGACTACAATTCGCGGAATACGGAAATGATTTAAAAGAGGCAAAGACTCAATTATCTTATCCCAATGTCTACTAATCTCATTAGGTAATGGTTGATCCCATGATAATTTGTCTAACCATACTTTCTGTAACAATACCTTCATGGTGATAATAATAGGACTTATGAGGCCTAAGGGGTCGAAAATTCGTGCAATCACGGATAGCAAATCACGCTTGGTGTGCTTAGTTGAGGACTTAGTTACGCTTATAGGGAAACCTAACTCATCAGCACTGACATACCATGCAAGACCAAGCAACCTGTCAGGGTCATTAGGTCCAATGTTTAAGTCTAATGACGCAGGATCACAATCCGACACTAGTTGAGGTTCATTCGACTTCCATTTTCTCAATGGCATACAAGCCGACGCAAGCGTCTTTGTAACTTCAGTGCGAATTAATCGTGCTTCTTCTAAGTCATTCGCCCCTGTCAGTAAATCGTCCACGTAAAAGTCATGTCTGATAATTTCAGATATTTTAGGATTCCTACAATCGAGTCCTAGTTGTTTAATGCATCGAGTCGCGAGGAACGGTGCACTAGCCGTACCGTACGTGACGGTGTTCAATTCATAAACATTAATCGGCTCACAAACATTGTCACGCCAAACAATTTGTTGCAAATACCTATCTGACGGGTGGACAACTATTTGTCTATACATCTTCTCAACATCCGCAGATAACACATACTTGTGAAACCTAAAACGAAGAAGAATAGACAATAGATCGTCCTGTACAGTAGGCCCGACCATCTGTAGGTCATTAAAGGACACTCCCGTCGAAGTAAGACAACTTGCGTTGAAGACAACACGAAGTTTGGTCGTGGTACTCGACTCACGTAATACTCCGTGATGGGGAATAAAATAACCTGTGCACAAATTAGGGTTTTCAATTTTAGTCATATGACCAAGTGACTCGTATTCTAACAAAAAGTCATGATACATTTTACTAAAGTCTGGTTTAATCTTAAGTCTACGCTCTAAAGATTGTAAACAATGTGCAGCTTTCTTAAAAGAATTTCCCAGAACTGAAGGATCTTTCTTAAGGGGTATACGAACGCAAAAACGACCATCAGCCAATCGTGTTGTATTTTTAACAAAATATTCTTCACTCATTTTTTCTTCTGGCATGTAATAATTGGAAGATTTCGCACTCACCTCTTCTAATTGCCAGAACTTAGTCAATTCAGATCTAAGCTTTTCCCAGTCACTATCATCGCTATCGGAAAGCATTTTAGAAAAATTGCAGTTTACATTATTCGACAGCAGTGAAATATAATTTTGAGTAATTGGGCCGGAAACTATCCATCCTAAACGGGTTTCACATAATACTGGTTTTCCGGTACCTAACTTTAGTCTTTGCGATCCTAACAATTCCCAAAAGAGGTCAGCGCCGATTAATAAATCAATATCACCGGGCTTATAAAAAGTAGGATCAGCTAGAATAATATCAGACGGTATTTTAAAATCAGACATGTTTATTTCACGGCAAGGTACGTTACTTGTAATGTAAGGTAAAACAAAACAATTAAGTTCGAAAGTAAAACTATCATCTAATGACGTCATCTTAATACGACATGTTTTGCCTACTTGCGAAGTGACATTGTTGATACCGAGAATCGATTTCTTAACTTGGCTAGTTATTAAACTGAGTTGTTTACACAACCTGTCAGTTATGAATGACGAGGTGCTACCGCTGTCAAGAACTGCGCGAATGAGATGCACGCGACCATTGTGGTCCCGCAGTTTGACCAGGGCGGTTGATAACAACACATCTTGCTGCTTATGATCACGAGATGCAATGTTAGCTGACAAGGCTACGTTATTTGTATCAGTGCTAGTCGACGGTAAAGAAGACGATGCAGACAAGTTGTTGTTATCACGAAGTGTATTCGGAATAGCACCCTTAGAATCGATGTGAATTAGTGTGTTATGCCTACGTTTGCATTGTTTGCAACCTGGTTTTTTACATTTGTTAGCATAGTGGCCTGAACGAAAGCAGTTGTAACAGATTTTATAACTGGGTAGTAATTTGAGACGATCATCATTGCTTAATGCGAGGAACTGTGAACAATTATTTAAAGTGTGATCATTGTTATTACATTTAGGACATACTTTGGAAGCTAATTCAGTGACAGAACTGTTAGGAGATTGTGTTGCTACCATAGACTTGACCTTAGGGCCTGGTTTACCTGATGTTTGGGAAAGATTATTGCGACTAAGTTCTAAGGTCTCGATTAGATTGGCTCGATTACGTAGGAACTGCATCAATGCGTCTAACGTGATCGTACTATCTTTGTCGATCCTACCTTTGTACTCCTCCCACTCACGATACGTCTTTTGATCAAGCTTACGAGTAACAAATTCAATCAAAAGGGTGTCCCAGGTTTTAACAGGTTTTCCTAACGACTCTAATGCTCGCAAATCTTTATTTAAGTAATCGATTAAACTTTTTATCGCAACTGAAGATTCCTTTGAGATAGGCTCGATATTAAACAATGCGGATACATGATTCTGTACCAACATTCGTTTGTTGTCAAATCGATCACATAATAATCTCCATGCCACAGAATAATTCCTCGAAGAAAACTCAATAGATTTAATTACTACTGCAGCAGTTCCCTCAAGAGATGCTCTCAAGTAATGGAACTTATTGATTTCGTCAATGTCATCGTTACAATGGATTAGACTAGTAAAGGTGTCGCGAAATTCAAGCCAATTAGAATATAATCCACTAAACTTTGGCAACTGAATCGTTGGCAACTTAACTGGCTTGTGCATGCTAGCAGGAGTACTTTTACAGCTTTCCATCGATTTAGTATCCTTGTTAAATTCAGCCAGAATATTTTGTGCTCTGGACAAGGATTTATAATAACGAGACTCGAAATCAGAACGCTCAGAGTATTGTAATTTGTGGTCATCTACAATGCATTCCAGACGTAACTGTGTCTCATCATACTGCTCGTACAACGACTCCATCTTACCAATGCGCAACTGCAATTCAGACACATCACAGTTTGATAACTCTTTGTCCTTAAGTGAGTCCAGAAAGTTGACGAACGCAGTCAAACGACCCTTAAAGCTTCCTCGCTTTTTAACTAAATCCTTTTCCTCGGACATGCTGGGAGATGGGTGTTGTCAACCTGAAATTGATACAGGAATGCAAATTATGAAAATCGAACAATATAATTATACACGCCTAAAATGTGTTGTATACACTTCTTGAATGCTATTGCAAACAACACAAACCTAATAATGTAAAAACCAAGTGTTTATACCAAACATACATTCAAGTGCAACCTTTTTTTATGATCGCTAACTTAGTAATAATAGGGCACAACTTATAAGACACAAATCTTCACTGAATCCATAAATGATTCTAATGAATAAGAATTAAATGACTTGCCCTAATATCAGTACTCAACTCATATGTATTATGTTAAGATACCTGCTAACAATTATCAACCATTGTTATTAACATAGTAGATAATTACGTGAATTAGTTACAGCTTTATACCTAACTTAAGTTTAAATTGTAAACAATATAAGTAGGTATTGCTGATAAATAAAATACTAATCACAATGCAACATGTAGGTACCTAATGATTTTCATCTAACACAATACAGTAGGCAATACAATAAAATTATACAGACCTTTTAAATGACCATGTACTTATACTACCTGAGTGTTGGGTAACGATATTAGTTAAATATAAGCGCAGTACACCGCTAATAGCTTGCTTGAGATGAATCCAATTCAACGGCAAAAATCCTCCACGACACGTGGATGATAAAATCCTTAATTCCTTGATTATGTCCGCTGATCTTCTTTATATTATACGATATCCAGCTCGTTACGGACCATGTGCGGGAGTGTAAGGGATTCGCTGAATGAATTGATAAAATAATACTCGTAGCAACGTAGTAAAAATATAATCGGTGTTTTCTATACGGATTTTTACAGAACAAGTGAATGAAAATGACAGTAGGTGACAGATGAACCAAAAAAACATAACATGGACACATTAAATACCTACAAAATAATGATATCTTATAAATAATAAGGCGAGATGATAAGGCGCTCCAACAACACCCTCATCCAATCTCGGCCTGCCATTTCATGAACTTTCCACGATGGTGGCATTTCGATTTTGTTAATCACAATCCAATAAATATTCCTTTATGCTGTCTTCTTGTTGGGGTTTGTTTTGTATGGATCGGATCAAATTAAATTAAATTCCTGCTGAGTGGCGAGTGATCCCGCTTTGAAACTATATTTTTCTTGAAAGTTTGTCCAGTCTGCTATCATTTGATGCTTTGAACATTCGCATAAAGTTGCAACACTGCCAAATAAATGAATAAAAAAAAATACGTTGAATAGCTTCATTATTTATTTTCGAATGTTCTTTTAAGTTATAATTGATATAGAATAGTAAGTCAAAGCACTTATAATTAAGGCTCGAATAAATAATTATGTAAATACATATTTTTGATTTGAACCATTTTCATTAATTATTTGCTTTTCTCCATAAATGTTGATGTTTTAAGCTGGGAAATGAGGGTTTTAGAATCCATATTTTTCCATATGTCAAGGTTAAGACCATATTTTCAGAATTTAATTTCATAAGTCCATATTTCATATTTTAAACTAGCAAAAACTGCATAATTTTTGTTTAGCGCAAGAAAAATTATGCAGTTTTTGCTAGTTATATTCATTTCTATTTGTTTATTTAAACTTATAAAATCTTTAAATTAGATCTAATACTGAATAGTAAGTAAAGATACATGCAAAAACAAATTTACCACAGGTAAAAACTTAAAACTAACTATATACAACAACAAATTTACTACTTCCTTTCAGTCATGAATAAATACAAACTAAAAAAAAAACATCTACCAATAAACTTATTCACTATCGCTGACTATCTTGTAAATTATCTACATCAATAAAATCTAAATCGGATTCTGTTGGAAAACTCAGCAGAAGCTCTTTGACTTTTGGAGAGAGAACCATTCTATTTTGCTTCGCCAATCGAGGCCGTAGACTTGTGATCTTTGGATCAAACAACAAAAGAAGATTGCGTAAAATATCCTCATTTGTCGCCGTTCAACTTACCTTTCTAGAATGGCTCTATATTTCCTAAAATCTTTATTACGAGCTTCAGCTGCCTCTTCCGACAGTTTCCCTATAGGTATGACACCAAAGTTCTTTATTATATCACTCCCATTTACCAACAATTTATGTACACTAGAAGGCATATAATACCAGGGATACAAGGTAACATACAATTCTGCCGTGTCTTTACAAAATTCGGAAAATTTAGAAAGTTGAAGAATCACGTGGAACTTTTCTGTCAAATCTTCACGAATCCCTGTTATGCGAGCTGTTGTTGCTGCATCCCTGAAAAATCTTCTGGCAGTATTGCCATCATTGGTTGTGCCTACACCTTGTTTTACTATATCGATGAGTAAACTGTATTCCCTTTTAAATGGTTGCTGTATAGCACTCTTTCTGAGGGACAGTTTTCTTTGTCGTCGCCTCTGCAAGTCCATTTTTTGAAGTCCAAACGATAAGCTGCAAACAAAAAGAAATGTCATTTAAAAATAATCTCACAGGAACAAACATGAAAAATATGAAGTAATAAAATTATATTTACCGATAAGAAGTAAGCACTCCATGCATTTTATCCAGGCCATGTAAGGAAGACATACCATACTGGTACATTTCCTCGTTATTTTGTCTTGCAAATATCACACACAGCTGCAGATGTATCCGACAAATATGATGTTATTTTGCCGTCTATTATCGTCAGGTACAATTCATGCTTAACTTCTACTTGGTGGATTCTTGTTGGGTGACGTCTTTCTATTTCTTCTGTAATGTTACCCTTTATAGTTGCCACTGTTGTCTGGGTTTCTTTGTTTAAACATTATCGGACGATAATAGAAAGTCGATGATGGTCGGTTGTTTTGCCAAACAATTGTTCCATCAGATTGTTGAAGCTTTATAGGAACTAGACTGGCCATCAAAATAGTAGAGTCATCAAACTTTGTCTCAGTCTTTTGTTTGTAACTCCTTTGATCTGAGGCTCCATCAAAGCCCCATTTGCTTATAAGCAGTAACTCTGTTGCCGAGTCCAAATCAAACGCAAAATATTACATCTAAAAGCCTAGAAACCTTCAAATTGAGTAATGCTTACAGTTTAATAGCAGCTCCTTCTTCAGTTATGGTTATGTCTTCTTTCCCTGGATAACATTCTGATTTATACTTTTCTTATTATAAAATTAAGCATTTTATAATAAGAAAAGTATAAATCATATATATATTCTGATTTATCATAGATATATTCTGATTTATACTTTTCTTATTATAAAATTAAGCATTTTATAATAAGAAAAGTATAAATCAGACCCATTTTCAGAACCATTCTCTAAGGCTTATATATTGCCACTTACTTAAGTGAAACTAATAAAGCCAGTGCCTTATCGGGTGAATATGTACAACTGTTTGCTTTATTTGCACTTAAACACTGCTTCACTTTTTCTATATCTTCGGGGTGATTTAGCAAATGGTTCATTATTTTTCCTACATCCCCATTTCCAGTGTTAAACTAGCAATTGCAGTAGCTTTCAGTTCATCCGGGGATAACGAAGGTCATTTGTTTACTTGATCAACGCGTCTTCGTTTTTGCCTGGAGCCTAATTCTTCGGAAGGTTTTCGAGGTGTAAATGAAGATGTTGAAGCTTCTGTAGTAGATGGTGGTAGATTTTCAACATCTTCAATAATACACATCTCGAGCCTTTACTGTTCAGTGTTCACAGTTTCAGGTATTACTCCTTCGGGCCAGTTTATCGCACTTTCTAACCAATTACCATTTCTTCTTAAAAACTGTGCTAACGTGCGACTACTTCGTTCTCATCTTGCACATTTTAACAAAAGCGCGTACAGAATTTTTTGAGCTCAACACTGTTCTCTTGGGTCACGTTTATTTTATGTTGTAGCGACTTAAGCTCCTCTCTTAAAATCATAAATAAATCTATATTGTTAACCCTGCAGTGGTCGCGCCCCTAAAAGTTTCATGAGTGGTCGCGTGGACTACATACGTAATCCATATTTAAATTGAAAAAAAAAACAAAAGATTTATTTATAAACTTTTATTAATTAAATAAAAATAGAATCAGTACACTTTTCTCTTTTTAAACATAATTATCACAATTAAATCACAACCTCTGTGTTACAAATAATCAACATAATAAAAAATCTTCTCTAAAATGGCACAAAAATCACATGAATTGTTCTAATTAACATAACAATTTATAAAAATAGTTAAATTTATATCTAAATGTTGTTTTCTGCACAGGACAGACACATAATCTTTAAATGATCTCCACATACAAACTTACTGCACTTGGTGCACATCTTTCTAGTACTTTTGTTGCGCGCTCTTCCACAGTCATGGCAACAGAACTTTCGTCAGATCCCTCACCTGGTATATCTTGCTCTTGCTCAGATTCCGATTGATGGTCTTCCTCTTCTAAATTATCAACTTCTTCGTCGGAGCTCGATTCAGCTTCATAAACATCATTTCCGACATCAACTTCAGCCAGCCACGACTCAATTAGTGCACCACGTGCATTGTCCATTTGTTGTCTAAAAAAAAAACACCATATTACAATAATCTAACAAAACAGAACAAAGTAAAGTATTATTTATCTAAAATAAACGAAAACACAATAATTCAATCTAAAATAAACGAAAACACAATAATTCAATGTAAAAAAATACTCACGTAATTGGTCGCGCGGATTACAATTGTAGTCCACGCACTTTACTGAGCTCCTGTGACACAACCACGCGAGTCCTACGTTTGCGCTGCACTGAGTGCGTCGCTCTGAGCGACGCACTCAGTGCAGACTCAGTTCAAATGAATGATTGAGCGACTCGCTCAATCATTCATTTGAAAGTACCTGGAGGCGCCACAAGTTAACGCAAATCGATTGTTGGAAATGATCGATTTTGTATAGGTGGATTACATAATATGTAGTCCACGCGACCACTCCAGGGCCTGCAGTCTCGACATTAGTAACGACGCTGTCGGAAGCTAACGTAACATAAATAATAACGAAAAAATTCGGTTGCAATAACAACGCTTGGGAGAAACGCAAGTCTCTACATTCAAGTTAACGTGCAAACTCGTACATTATCTTGACATATTGATGTCGGTAGGCTAGCGAAAAACGTATTCATAGTTCGGCTATTTCAAAGACAATTTTATGCTTTCACAAAATCTCCTTGAATATGGGGAAAAGCAGAAAATATGATTCAATAAAATCATTGTTTTTTTTGTATCTTAAACTGAGACTATAAAAGCCTTATTTTGATGGCACTATTTTTCATGAAAACTCGTAAGTAGAGCCAAAAACGTTTAAAAAAAAAAAAACGTTAAATATTTATGGAAATTAGAATTTGCCTCCTTGCAACATTGGCTTAATGTCAATGTCAAACTTGTCAATTGGTTTTGTATTGTTTTCATTGTCATTGGAATCCAATATTTGTTGTGTTTATGTTTTCAATGGTATTTTCTGAAGCATTTTTCATTGATAGCCAACAGTACAGTACCTCTACTAACTTTTTTCTGGCTAAAACTGCGACCCCACCGGACATACTTCTACATTCACTTATTATAAATGTGAAGTTATACTGGAACTCGACCTAAAGTTCGTAAGGTCGTTGTGTTTGAAGAGATGGCTGAAATTCATAAAGGAGCTCCATGAACAATTCTGTTGTTATTCCGTCCGGATACAGAAATAAGCAAATTCAAGGAATTTTACATTTTCACGCTGATGTCGTGTGATGTGTCGAAGCATGCCGAACCTATCGGAAGCAGCACGTAGCGAGCTGTTGAGCCGTTGTGTCACACCACAGAAGGCCTCCGAGCCGGCTGGAGACTATGGTAGACAAATGACGAAGAACAATCAAAAAAACAAACAGTGAATTTGTGTAGTGTTTGTGTATTGATCAGATATTTCCAAAACTATATTTGTGTGTAATCGCAGTGTTCCAATATTCGATATTACCATATTATAGTTGTTAGGGATTCACAGCAGAGTAAATGACACAAAATAAATGCTTGTGTGCAAGACAATTCCAAAATATTCAATTTACAAAGGTTTGAATCTTGTCAACCGATCTGCAAATCACAGAATCATTTAACTTAAAGGAAAAGAAGTGGTTTTCCATTACATTTTGTAACTATCCAAACCTGTTAAGTGTACAATGAAACTCTTTCAAATAGAAATAACTCAAACATGAGTGAAGTCACTCGCAGAATTACCCGTATACAGAATCTTAATATTTAGAAGTTGTACCATTACCATTAATTTATAAAGCTCTAAGTACCTCAGAAAGTAGTTAACCTATCCTATATATTTTTTGTGCCTTAAGGAAAATGTATTAAAACCATGACAAGTTCCTCAAAAATATTCATCTCATTCTTCCCATATTAAAAATGCATTGTGTAATTTAATTTTAACGTTGATTTTCATGTTAGTATTTCAAAAATTGATAATTTTGCATTGTTTTAAGAAAGTATTTGTTTGTATTATTGTTTGTATTGATGCAGATATTTGTTTCTACACCGTGTTCAGTTGAAATAAAAGTGTAAAATGTTTTGGTGGTAATGATAAGATTGTACGTAGGTACCTATTTTTTAGTAGACTGTAAAGATGATGTGTGTATTAGTTATTATCGTCTTGTTTAAAATTTTGACATAGGATAAGTATAGAGGATTTACTGCGATTTGTAATTTTTTTGCCGTATTATGAGTTTGATGAAATGTGTCCTTTTTACTTCACATTTTATACAAATAATAAACATACGTACCACCTTCATTACATGTTTTATACATTTGCTTTTAGACAGTACATTATAAGATTTAAAATGTGTGAGCGACCTTATTTATTAGTAGAATTATACTTGAATAACTTTGATATTAATAAAGTTGATAATAGTAATAGATTACAATATTGTGTGTTATATTTATTTAAATGAATCCTCTTCCTTCCAATGAAATGAATATTAGCGACGCCTGTTCACACTAATTCATGTCCGGAACCTACTTATTTATAGGTTAGGTTCGGCTTACGGCCATTAAAGGCCGTAAGCACAGCATACTTTGGTACAGACAATAGACCTTCGAGTAATAAGCCCGTCCGGCACAGTTTTTGGTCAGTAATTCCGTGAAAACCACCAGTAAATTAATTTACATTGGTAACGATTCACTTTGCGGGCTGTCAGAAATGCTCGCAAAATATATTCGTAAACTTTACGAAATTCGTTGAGTTAGCTACAAAGGTTGTTAGTAAACCAAGGACACTCGTTACCTTTGAGTGTAGAGACTACCAAATATCGTTAAATCTGGATCGGAGAGTCTTTGCGACCGAATTCGTTAGATTTGCGATCGTTATCTATGTCGAGACTGCAGGCCCAGGGTTAACTAAACTTTCCATTATAACGAAAAGGGACGATCACAATTACTAGATGTCAATAGTAGTACGAAAAAACGAACACTAGTAAATATATACCGTGTTCCTGAGGTTATATACATTTACTTCGGCATGTTATTCAGACCATTAAATTGACCATTTTTTACTATGGACACTTTTATGAATTCCAATTTCTTTAAAAAAAAATTTTATACAAACTAAATGCTTAGATGATATTTATCTAATATGAATTACTCTTTAACTGAGCTGGCAACGTCGCATTTGAAACTTTGGTTCACATGTCCACATAAACTTTTCGAAACTTTTCTAGACGTTAACAATGTTTTTTAAAATTTTGACTTTTGAAACTATGACGTAATGACCATTGACAAAGAGGTTGTAGGTACAGTTTGATAATAAGAATAAGAATAAGAATAATTTATTTAAAAGAAAAAGGTTTACAAAAGTATACATTTAAGTGCAGTAGAGTTATTTTTAACAATTGTATAATTAGTGCTTATAATTAAACTACAATTACAATAAATAATAAATTATCACCTGTTAAATGATGTGAGAGAAGCTGTCATAGCCCATTTGGGAGTATATTCAGTTTGCGACTGTGAGGTCGTAGATTCGATCCCGGTCACGTACTATTAAGTTCTTATGAATTTTAGGATTCTTTAGAATTTACGTACGGATTCATGTTTGAATTGTCACGTGCTTAGCGGTGAAGGAAACATCGTGAGAAAACAAGGAAGAAATGATAAGACAAAAAAGATCACATAATCACTGCGTTATGTGTACGAAAAGGGTTCTAATCTACAAATACGTTAAATTAAAAGAATTGAAATAACTCATTTAATGTAAATAATTTTCAAAATGGCCACCTCCAGTTTCAATGCAGAGACCCAAACGAGTCCTAATTTGGCCATTTAAATTGACAACTGTTTGCCGCATTTCTTCTGCCGCGTTATCAATTCTTGCCAGCAATTGCTCACGGCTTTGGATTTGGGCAGAATAAACTTTGTCTTTTAATGTCCCCCAGACATAAAAGTCTAGAGGAGTCAAGTCGGGGGACCTTGCTGGCCATGCAATGGTTGTACTACCCCGTCCAATCCAACGTCCAGGAAACGGATAGGTGTCCAACTCGTAACCTTTTTTAAATAATTTTGGGACAAAATATAACATGGTGTAAAAATGATTGGAATCGATTCAGTTACTGATTCTGAACAAACTATATTCAGGTTTCGTATATACTAAAAATAATGTTGTATATCCTGGTCATCTGTGAGAGAATCCGTGACCACATGACCGAGGTATTTTTTTTTTTTTTTTTTTTTTTTTTTAGGTATGACCACTCATAGTTGCAACACTCTAAGGTTGCTTGACTACTTAACCGAACGATCCTGTGGGTGGCCAAAAATTACTTTAAGGCCCCCAGCCAGGGCTTACAAACTAAAAATATTTACATTTAAATGACGATCACTAAGGGCACCCCCTGTGGGGTTCGGGCCTCGACTTAGTGCGTCATTGTCGGGAGGGCAGCAAGGGACAGGCTGGGTCGGATTATTATTTGGGGAATTTAACGTTACATGCTCAGCGTCGCGGGCTGGCTCGTCGAGCAAGGGTCGGGGAGTAATGATATTACTGGGAGGTCGCGGCGTGCCTCGGCGGCGAGACCGGATTCGCGGTTTGTATTTGTGTCGTCTTGTGTGCTTTCTAAGAGTGCTGGTTTCCCTACGGCTTTCCTGCAAGAGGGTGATGGGGTCATCGGGCTGGAGGAGGGTGGACCTTGGGCGACGAATCCTAGATATCGCGGAGGGAACATAACTAGCTGATGAAACGACTAACTGGTTAGGGTGTTTTTCGGCCCTATCGAAAAAACCCTTAGTGAGTCGCTTCATGCACTGCTGGATGGTGGGGATCCTGAGGTCAACATGTAGTTGCTCATTCCTAACGTACCATGGGGCTCCCGTGGCCTTACGTAAAAATCGGTTTTGGAGGGTCTGCATCCTATGAAGGAGATGGGGTTTGGCATGCGCGAACACGGGGCACGCGTATGTCATGATAGGCCGAATACACGCGATGTAAATACGCAATTTGCACTTGAGTGACAATTTGCTACGTGCATTCAGCAAGCAGTGGAGCCTACCTAGAGCGAAGGCGGCACGCGAACGTACCGTCTTGATGTGCTCACCGAATCTTAACCGCCTATCGAGAATGACTCCTAAGTATCTAGCTTGCTTCTCCCAGGGGATCGGCTTGCCGAACATGGTAATCGGACTGGGGGACGGGGGAAATCTTACGCGGGGGCTAGAGAAAAGTACTGCCTGACTCTTATCGGGGTTGACCTCGATTCTCCATTTCCGGAACCAATCGCCTAAGGCTCTTGCGGAGTTTTGGAGAATACGGCAAATGTTGGATATACTCTTACCAGAGTAGTAGATGGCCGTGTCGTCAGCGAACAAGGCTAACTGGGCTGCTCTACTCTTAGGTATATCGCTGGTGTAAAGCGTGAAGGCTAGAGGGGATAACACCGATCCCTGCGGGACGCCTGCACGTATCGGATGAGGGGATGAGAGCGCACCATCAATACGGTATTGGAATGTGCGGTTCGACAAGAAGTCTCGTTCATTTTCAAATATCTTTATTTACCATGAAATAACAATAACAAAAATGCACTTACCCTAAGCTACATTAACACACTAAGATTAAAACACTTTATTAGGCTAGCATTTCGCCTTTCAAAGCTTATAAAAGATAGGTAGTTTAAACTGGTAATAACATAATATTAACACACAATAATATGGGTATTTAATAACAAAAGTGTAAATAATTTAGTTAATTATAATTTACTGCTTGCATGTAGGTAAGTCGAGAAGAATTTTATAATAGTTAACTGATCACGCAGTCTAATGTAAACACAAGTAAACGCGCGACCAGTCAACTATCAGCGGACGGAGCCTCCCTGCCGCCCGCGCTCTTGCATATTAGTGACCGAGGCCGGGACGGCAGTGAGCGACTCAGGGGTCAAGTCGCTGGGCGCCCGCACCTCGGTTGGTGGAAACAAAAGGTAGTGATGTGGTAGGCGGTAAGTGCCGTATCTATCGATATACGGTAATTTGTCTACAGTTGATGAACATAGATTTGTAATCAATGGGTTATTAGTATTAATTTTGTTTTTGTTATAAAATTTTAGTGAAATCTTTCAAGAAGTCTCGTAGTATCAGTACGAGTCGATCCGGCACACCGAGCTGGTATAGCTTGTATATCAGCCCGTTGTGCCAGACCTTGTCGAAAGCCTTCGCGATATCGAAGAACAAGGCACCGGTCATCAGTCCCCGCTGGAAGCGGGCACTGATGTGCTCGACTATGCGGTGCACCTGTTGGACGCAGGAGTGTTGAGGTCTAAAACCAAACTGCTCTGTCGGAATTAAGCTCTTTGCTTCGGCGAAATCTTTGAGTCGCTTGTAAATAAGTCTCTCATAGATTTTACCAAACACATTGAGCAAACTAATGGGCCGGTAACTACTCGGCGAGGACTTGGGCTTACCCGGTTTGGGAATACCTATTACGGTGGCCTGTTTCCACGCTTGAGGGAACACGTTATTGGCCATGGCGCTATTGAAGATAGCGGTCATTAGCACTATAAGGGCTGGGGAGAAGAGTTTGAATACCCTATTGGTGATTCCGTCTGAGCCAGGGGCTTTCCTATGCTTAAGGCCCTTGATTATATCCTCCACCTCTTCAGGGGTGACTGAGGGTAGGGGATTATCAGGGTCTTCTACGGGGGGTAGTGAGGTCCGGCGTTCGACTTCAGCATCCACCTCAGCGAGGTGAGCTGGGTCTACTGGCTGGGTACTGGGGGAACATTGCGCTTCTAAGCTAGCTGCCAGGCATTCGGCTTTGTCGTCGTCGTCGAAGGCGACGGTATTATCTGGGCGCGTGAGGGGAGGCGTGGAGGCAACTTGAGAGGATTGTAGTTTCCTCTGAAGTTCCCAAAAGGCCTGGTGGGTCGGTTCGAGTTCGCTGAGCGTCTTGTCCCACTGCTCGTCACGAAGCTTTTTGATGCATCTGCTTACTTTGCGTTGTAAACGGCGCATAAAAACTTTGTTACTCGCACAGGGAAAAGAAGTATAAGCACGGACGGCCGCGTTCTTCTCGGTCAACAGTTCACGTACATCGTCCGGGAGTTTCCAGCGGTGGTCATCCGCTGGAACTTCCCTTGAACAAACGTTCAGGACTGACTGTACGTGCTCTGTGAACGAGTCGATCGCGGCCTCCGTGTCAGCTACAGTCGCGATGTTGTCGGGGATTTTATCCAAGTGAGGGGATTCGGTGGATTTCAGCAATTCGCTTACTTTCTTCCAATCCGTGATCACTTTGGTGGGAGGGGGCTGAGAAGGGTCCGAATGACCGTTTCTCGGGGAAAACTCTATTATCACGGGTCTGTGGTCCGAATTAAGCTCGTCGATCGTCTCTATAGAATGTAATCGCAAGTTTACGTTCTTTAGAAGCGCGACATCTAGCACGTCGGGTCTGTGATCCGGGTTATTAGGGTAATGCGTGGGACTCATCGGAGCGATGACATCGAAGTTGAGAGAACAGCAGAGATTATATAGGGCATTACCCCTGCTGTTTGATAGATGGCTATTCCACGCGGGGTGTTTAGCATTAAGATCTCCCGCCAGAAGGACGGAGTCACTTAGATCGAAAAGAACTTTGAGGTCATCGCTCATCTCGTTATTCGCGACCGAGGAGCCGGCTCCTGAGGGCGGGATGTAGGCCGAGACGATCGTGAGGGGTTGGTGTCCCGTCATGCCCAGCCGACATACGGAGACTTCTATCTTGGAAAGAGCAGGGGGGTCTAAGGGGATGCAGTACAAACTAGATTTGTAATAAATCAGAGTACCTCCTCTGTGACAACGAGTCCTGTCATTACGAACTAACCGGTAGTTGGCAATTTTCGGGTCTCGGTTGTAGGGTTTCAAGAACGTCTCTTGAACTAAAAGGATATCTAGGCGATGGTCGTGGAGGAATGTGGCGATCTCATCACGTTGGCCATTTAGGCTCTCGGCGTTAAAGGTCCCTATCCTAAGGGAAGTCGGTTTGAACCTACTGTGGGGTGACCTATCCATTATAGATATTTCAAGTAGGGGAGGTTCTTAATGTCTTCCTGGATGTCGTGGTATTTGGCCCAGACTTGTTGAAGCTGTTGCCAGTTACCTCTACAGGCCATCGTTTCATCCCGCATTTGTAGAGCACGCGGGCTATAGAAAACGGCAAAGGTGCTACCTAACACAAATACGGGGTCGGTGGGGTCAAAGTTCGGGGGCAATGGGGGTCTTGCCACTGAAGGTGGAGGGGTGGCCGTAAAATTAAAACACGCAGGGGGGACGGGGTGCGCCCTGGCTGGCATGGGCGGGCACCTGGGATCGCGGGGGTGAGGGCGGCCTGAGAGCGCTCTGCGGGGCGCTGGCGGTGCGGCGTTCTGAGATGCGGGTATAGGGGGTGAGGGCATGGCAGGCAATGCCATCAGTGGTGGGATTACCTGTGAAGCAGGTGTTTGGGTAGGCCTCAGGGCCGGGAAGTGCGCTTGGTGATTAAGCGCATTCCAGGGGCTGGGGCGCTGGGGTCGGAGTGAGGCAGGGGGGTCAGTAGTGAGAGATGGGCTCTCTCGCTGCTGTTTGTTGATGGCCCGTTTCGCCAGTTTGGGGGCTGACGACTTGGGGGCCTTAGGGCATCCGCGGTAGTTGGCGGGGTGGCCGGACTCGCCGCATAGAACGCAGCTAGGGGGTTCGGTGCACAATGTGCGGTCCTTCGGTCGAGGGCAGTCAGCGGTGCCGTGGTCACCCAGGCACTTGACGCAGCGTGGCTTACCGAAGCAATTCCTTTGTGCGTGGCCGTACAGTTGGCATCGATGGCACTGAGAAAGCACGCCAAGTTTGGCAGGCTTCTCAATGCGGATGCCAGAGAGGTTGCAGATTTTGGAGAGCTTGTGGATTGGGTGATGCCCATCCACGCGGTCGCATATTACGAGCACCATGTTATATGGTGCCGAGCTAGTGCGACCGCCAACCTTACGGTGCATGCGGTGCACTTCAATGACTGGTATATTTTGCGCGACTAAGTCATCTTTAATCTCCTGAATGGAGATTTCTACCGGGACATTCTTGACTACTACTCGGACTGGGATGTCCTCTTGCAGCGAATGGGTGTGGTAGAGGATGCTCCTATCCCGGAGGAGCTTAGTGATGGCGCGGTAATCACTTGAAGTTGGACATTGGACTTTAATGCCAACTTCTACCGCACGAGCGTTTGTGTAATTGATTTTACGCTCGTTTAGGGTTTTGGATAACTCTGTCCATTTTCCCTTTTCATGTATGAAAATGGGAGGAGGACGGACCGATTTAGGGGCGTCTGCCGGGGTGGCGGATTGGGACGAGGGGGCAGCCGAGGTGGCTGAGGCCAAGGGGCTGTGCGGACGACTCTGTGAAGAGCCTACAGCCAAATTAGGGGAGCGCGAGCCCTGGGTCGCTGGCTTCTTGGCGGAGCTGCTAGCGGGGGCTTTTCCCTTCTTCCTCTTCCCCTTTCCGACGATTTGATAATCGTCTTCAGAGGAGGAGGAGGGTGACGTTGTTTCGGAGCAATCCGAATCATGAGAGGCGGAGGTCGCCTCATTGTCAGAGATGTTGGTGTCCATCTCTTCTATCGGGGAGGGAGTTTCCTCGCTGGGAGGACCTACGATCGCGGACGCGGGGTCGGCGGAGGGAATCAGCGCGTCGCTGAATTCCATGATTGTCGATGGTATTTCATCGACAATCTCGGCTTCCTTGAGCCTGTTGCATTCCTCGCGGAAGGGAGCGAGAATCTTGGCGTATTTTTCATTGTTGTCCTTGAGGAGGACATCAATGAGCGCGTCGAATAAGACAGCCCACTTATTGGACTGCGCCATTGTTGGCGGGGACTAGACTCGAGTTAAGCTCATGCCTAAGAAAACCTAGTCCCGAGGAGGTACGTCGAAACGTGAACCCCTCGGGAAGACAGTTCCCCGAAAAACGAACCCACCCAGTGTTTTTCCTAGTGCTATGCTGTGCGAGAAGAAAAACACAAACAAACTCGCCAGCTACACTACTGTCTGATTGGCCAGAGGGGCCTGAAAAATAGCTAAAAGCCTATCACCTAACACCTAGCTCCCCGGGTAGGTGCGCCCGGGGATGTGTGGCCTCTCCTGAACTTGTGCGAACAGGGAGGTGAGTACCTAAGGTGTGCCCTAAGCTTGTAAACCTGTCGCCAGTCTTATTGTGCGACAGGGCCCTAGTCCCACAAGGGGCTCTAGTGCGAAGGGGTAGACACTCCCAACCGACACTAGGTGTGTAGCTGTGAACGAAGTCGAAGACTAGGTTTGACGAGGGAAGCCCCCAAGGCCAAGGTCCTAGCTCCCGATGCCAATGGGATGCCTCGCCCTGAAGGGGTCCGGCGGGTTGGATTGGGTCACCACCCTCTTGACTTCGTTAGCACCGTTAGGTTTCCCGTCAAGAACCACAAAACCGTGGATTTTCCCTGAAGGGGTAACAAAAACGCGAATGTCGATAAAGAAATATAGTCTTGAAAAAGACTGTTTTTTGTCGCTGAGTGACACCGTTGAGTATGTGTACTAATACAAGTACTAGACACACACTAACAATGCCACTATGGGACAGCAGGCGCGGGGCCTTCGATGCTCGGCGTAGCGGCGAAGCTGCGGCGACCAAGACGGGGGGCGCGGGGTGCGCGGAGAGTCGACGGAGGGGAGCGGAACGTACGTGTGCACGCTGCGGCGTCCGGGCGTCGAATCGACCGAGGTATTTAAATTGAGAGACGACTTTTAATGGTGTTCCCTGTAACGTCGCCGGTGGTATGTTCGTGGGTGTATTATTACGTACTTTAAAAATCACCACCTCACATTTAGTGGCATTATACCTCAAGCCATGAGCCTCCGCATATCTCTCACATATGGCCACCAGTTTCCTTAGTCCTTAGTCCTTCATTGGTCGTCCATTCATTCCAAATATTTTGCATTTAAAAACAATCATAGGTGGAATTTTCTCTCTTAAGGCATTACATCCCAACAAGACTGTAGTGTTATCCTTTCCAGGCGATGCTATAGTTCGCGTGGATGTAAATCCTACACAACCAACTACTTTGGACTTCGAAGGATCCTTTGAAAAGCTGGTTTCATCCACGTTCCAAATATGCGATGGTTTGTCGTATAGCTCTAATTCATTAAATGTTTCTTCTAATAAATTAAAATATGGGTACATAACATCTGGACTGCATGCTTGTTTTCGCGCATACTCCACCGGCTGCGGCTTCTTGATAGACAAATTATTCCTTTTTTTGTATATAAAAGAAACCAATCCTCACCAGGTATGCCATTTTTAAATGGAGTTTTTATAGTATTTGCCGAAACGTACCTACCCACTGTTTCTAGTAACTCCTTTCTTGTCAGACCGAAGCCATACTTTTCCATTAAACGAAGATTTTTTACAAAATCTTCTTCTAACTCCCGTGACAAGACGGCGGGTCTTCCCAAAGAATTCGATTTTGAACCTTTACGATCAAATACCTAAAACAAGACAAAAGGAATAAGTATAAATAAAAGATTACCTACTTGAATAATGCATTGCATTTGCATAAACCACTAAATAAACTAAAATCAGTGCAAATGCATGTACCTACCTACCTAATCTGATGCACTTATCATGTAGGTACAGACGCCAGCACATAAAGTTTGCGGAAACTGTCAAATTTTTCCAATCAACCTTGAACCTAATGCTTTAGTGATAAAGTTGAAAATCTATTAAAGAAATTTGACAGATTGTAGTAACTTGATGTACTGGCGTCCATACATTAGATACTCGTTTAATTTAGTTACACATTCTAAGTACATAATAGAGAAGATGATATAATATGTATATACCTACATAATATACATATAATCTCTAGTATCATAATGTATACATACGCGATTTATTATCGTTGATCTGGGTATATTATAATGTTTTGAAGCCACATATCCATCTATATCCGGATAAGGCCCCACTTTTAACTGCTCTTACTGCTTCTTTCAGTTTTTCTGGCGGGTACGATGCTCTATCAGTTTTTCTT
The DNA here is from genome assembly GCA_950022955.1 of Xestia ashworthii. Taxonomy (NCBI): domain Eukaryota; kingdom Metazoa; phylum Arthropoda; class Insecta; order Lepidoptera; family Noctuidae; genus Xestia; species Xestia ashworthii. Next base: position 11,283,775 of record OX465560.1, on the reverse strand, counting down.
GTATAATTTCTCATTTTTCTGTAACAAAATTATATGGTATTTTATTTAATTCAGTCATACCTTTAGGCACTTTCTAAACCAATTCATAATTTACCAACTAAAGTCAAATGTTTGTGACTTCTGACACCGGGAAAGAGAAACATATGTTCCTCTTAACCCGGCCATGACAGTTTCTCTTACCCCTCTTTACAATTTACAAGTTACGTGTCGAATCACATCAAAAAAAGTTATTCAAAGCATAGATTATACAATTTAACATGCAACATTATCAAAATTGAACTTTAAACAGCCTTCCAGCTAAACTTTTTAGCATTTAAATGAGCACACAAAAAAAATACCGCAAACTCGTGCTTTCGTAGTAAGTCAACTGAATGTTTGTTTGCTTCAAACTGCCTGGTTGATGAATACTAGCGCCATCTGTGATTTTTCTTTGGTATTCATTTTATAATACTGTTTTAATGACCAAGTGATCAAGAAGCTCCAACTTATGGTTTTGTATTTACAAACTACAGTTTCTCTTGCTCCATAGTTCCTCTTACCCCAACTGACCTTACTTGTTTTATTCTTCTCAACATCAGAAATTAAAATTAAAAATCAAAAAAATAACGATACATTCGTTAATTATTTGATTTATAATCAAAAAATTAACAAAATCCTCCTCTGACAGGTCATCAGATCGCAACAGGGCAATATATTATGAAGCACTGCACATGCTACAATGACCGGTGGTATGTCTTTTATATTTAGGCCCATCCCGTTCTGTAGACAAGGAAATTTCTTTTAAGGACCCCGAAAAGCCTTTCCACAGGATTCCTGGTACTTATTTGTGAACGGTTATAAGCTTCTTCAGCAGCCGTCCTTGTATTTAAGAATGGAGTAAGCAGATAAGGCCGACATGGATATCCACTGTCCCCATGAATAATACCTGTGCCAAAGTCCCTACGCTCTAATTGAGCACACAGTGGTGAGTCATTGAATATGGTACTATCATGTACAGAACCTGGCCATCTTGCAATAACATTCCTTATTCGTAGTCTTGCATCGCATACCATTTGCACATTTAGTGAAAAATAGCCTTTCCTGTTCCGATAGACTTTTATATTGTGGGACAACAAACTTTACTAAAGTACCTACTAACATATTTTTGTATAAACAATTCTACAAGTTAGGTTCTAATTGTTAATGTAGCAACAAGACTTATTAAGAATAAATCATCCGGCTCGAAGGACCATATTATTATGTTGAATGTGATAAAGTCTCTTGTTGCGTACTATGTAGTTCTTGTAGTTTTTTGAATAAAAGACGTGCGGTTTCGACTGGAGTTTTATATTTGAGTGGCGTTTCAGTATTCGGCCGTAAGTCCTACAAATCGCGTGTATTTCAGATGATACCTAACACACTTATCACAGCCAATGTTTTTCTCGTCGTCGTCTTCTACATCTGAAATAAGTACATCGTCACATTCAGCACATTTTGTTCGCTCCCCGACTGGTAAATTTTCTTTCTCAGATTCAACATTTACCTTTTCCTGTGTGACTTTAATTGGATCTTTTTCCTTTTTTCGTTTCGGTAGTTTTACAAACCGTTCGAGTGTTTTTTTACTTTCTGTTCTTGTTTCTTTATTCGTTCTAACTTTCTTTTTTGTGTGGCTTCCTGCTTTTCATTCTTGATATTCTCTTTATCTTCATAATACTTTCTCCATTCAGCAGAGGAAATGCCGCTGGAGTTCTTTGACTAGCTTTTCTTGCTTCGTTAGAAATTTCAGGCAGCATCAGGTGGTTTTTAAATGAAACTGGTTGTAGTCGAGGAGATTCGGCTTCGTCAAACGGTACTTCAAATAACGCGCTGTGATTGGCTTACGGAAACGGTACTCTAAAGGATCGTCAGTTGTAGTTAACATAAAGGATTTCGTACTTAAGTTATTAGACGAAAAATGTGGAGGTATTTCTAAGTACCGTAAGGAGGAAAAGGGTTAATGTTTGATGCCCCTTAATGCATAGACTGAATCTCCTCAGCAGGTTTGGCTTGGTAGTTTTCAGAGAAATCGCATACTATCACGACTTAGTTTTCTTCTAGCTCATTCGCTGCCTTTTTATATTGGTTTTGCTGATGTGTCATGTTTAAGAATTGTTTTTTGAACATGAATAAATCATTTTCAAAATCTTTGAAGTCACACGAAGAATAGTCATCGGCACTGACTAATAAATATGTTGTTACTAGCTGACCCACGCAACTTCGTCTGCGTCATATAAAAGAGATTGTTTGATCGATTTAGTTTTTTATCACCGACTTCTGAAGCTAAAGTTATTTTTCAATTTTTTATGTCATATGGAATGTCTCAGTGAAATGTATTCTATCATACAAAATAGTAATGTTGAATCAGTGTTTGTATTGGGAGATTTCAACGCGCACCCGGGTGAGTCATTTTGTAACGAACTTCTTAGTTTTTGTACTGAGCAAGACTTATTATGTGCGGACATTGATTACCTAAGCATGTCAACGCAAACTTACACTTTTATCAGTGACTCACACGGGTGTAAGCGTTGGCTTGACCATTGTCTTGTTACACAGTCCGCAGGAAAAACAATTCTAAGCATCAAAGTTATTTACGATTCGTTCTGGTCTGATCACTTTCCTTTGAAAATAGAATGTGATATTAATGTTATTAGAGTGAAAGCTAATGTAATTAAGTCTCTGAATAACAGTGTATGTTGGGGGGAACGAAAACCAGAGGAAATCAGTCTATACTCTTCGTTATGTAACGATAAATTAAAGAAATTAGATTTTCCTAAAGAGTTTGAACTTTGTGCTGATAAATTTTGTGATAATACCCACCATACATTTTTATTGGATAAAATGTATGGTCAAATTGTGTCTATATTAAGTGAAGCTGCTAGTATAAGCAGAACCCCAAAAGGCATTGTAAGAAAAAAGTGTATAAAAGGGTGGAACAAACACGTTAAAGATTTTCACACACAGGCTAGAATTAAATTTAAATTATGGATGTGGTATGGTCAACCCAGCAGTGGGCCAATTTTTGAGGATATGACATTAAGTCGTAAAATATTTAAATCAAAATTGAAATGGTGCATTAAAAACCAAGAAAGAATAGAAATGGATATTTTAGCTTCACTCCATTCAGAAAAACGTTTTTCATCTTTTTGGAAAGGTACTAAAAGGTTGCATAATACTCCAAGCTTACCAGTTAGCGTGGATGGTAAAAACGATACCACTGAGATAGCCAATTGTTTTAAAGACCATTTTAAAGTGAGCTCACCTCTTCAGTCTGTGCCGAGGGTGCACGATGCTGAGACATGCCGATCAGGATCACCCCTCTGGTTTCCATGTAAAGAACTAAAATCGGTGATTAATAGTATGAAGAGGGGTAAATCACCGGGTCATGATGGACTTAGCATCGAGCACCTTCAAAATGCTGGTAGTCATCTGCCGCGAGTATTGACTATGTTATTCAATTTGTGTTTGGGACATTCCTACTTGCCTCAGGAGTTATTGGATACAATTGTTGTACCTGTTGTGAAGAATCGGACGGGGGACATAGCAGACAAAGGTAACTACAGGCCTATTTCACTGGCAACTGTGATAGCCAAAGTGTTTGACAGTGTGCTCGACTCACACCTCGGTAGATACACCCAGTTACACGATACACAGTTTGGTTTCCGTGCTGGGCTATCTACCGAAAGCGCAATACTTGCGTTGAAGCATACTGTCAAATATTATAATGACAGGAAAACACCTGTGTATGCTTGTTTCCTGGACCTCTCTAAGGCCTTCGACCTTGTTTCTTACAATGTCTTATGGGAGAAGCTTCGGGAGGCTGGCGTTCCTACGGCATTAGTGTCTACGTTATCTTTTTGGTATGATAAGCAGAGGAACTTCGTCAAATGGTCTAATGCATTGTCTGACCCCTATAAACTTGAGTGCGGCGTTAGGCAGGGAGGTCTAACTTCCCCGAGGCTTTTTAATATCTACGTAAATGAGCTACTTGTTGAGCTCAGCAGCACTCATGTCGGATGCCATATAGATGGAGTATGTTTAAATAACTTAAGTTATGCAGACGACATGGTGCTGCTTAGCCCTACTATCAGTGGAATTAGAAAGTTACTCTCCATTTGTGAACGATATGCCGAACAGCACGGGCTAAGATATAATCCTACAAAGAGTGAGCTGTTAGTAATTCGAGGTAGGAATAAAAATCCAACATTTGTCCCTCCTGTAAAACTAAATGGTTCACTTTTACAAAGAGTTGCCCACTTTAAATATTTAGGCCACATTGTCACTGAAGAGTTAAAGGACGACTTGGATATGGAAAGGGAGCGCAGGGCACTGGCTGTGAGGGGAAATATGATATGCAGAAGATTTAATGGTTGTTCAGTTCCCGTGAAATTAACTCTTTTTAAGGCCTACTGCCAAATATTTTATACCAGCAGCCTTTGGGATAACCACACCCTAAAAGCAGACAATGCTCTGCGCATTCAATACAACAATGCCTTCAGGGCGCTGTTGAGGCTTCCACCCTACTGTAGTGCGTCAGGTATGTTCGCCGATGCGCACACTGACGATTACTTCGCGATAATGCGGAAGAAAGTTGCCTCAGTAATATCCCGAGTGAGGGGAAGCAGCAACAGCGTTCTGAGGGTGTTTGCGGAGAGGCTGGATGGGCCTACAATGGGGAGGTTTATCAAGCTACACGTTGGCAACAAAGCTTGTTAAACCTTCCTGTAATTTGTATTGCAGGAGGATTTATTTTTTGTGTCTTTGTTCTTTTTTACTGTTCCTGGTTGTTACTAACATAGTCTTTAAGGAAAATGTGATACTAACACCCTATGGGCCTTGATGCCTGACAATAAAATATTTTTATTTTTATTTTATTTATTTTTTATTATTTATTTTTATGTGAATTCGGTTTTTTTTTGCAAAAGTTTTTTTTTTTTTTTCACATTTTAGCTGTTCATAATTATGTGCTTACTTACCCTTTCACAGCGTACCGGCATGGTTTTTTGTTGTGAACTGGTGTAAACAATAGACAGACATGAGATTTCAACAATCCAAGTACATTTGCTATCATTTATTGAGGAGTTCTGTTGCCTATCTCTGAAGTTCTTAATCAGATCTGTACCAAATTGAAACGGAATCACTCCGAGAAAGTACTCTTACTATAACTACCCAAATCGCTTCTTGTGTGCCTATATTTGAAGAGTTCCCTCTATTTTTCCAGGATCCCATGATCAGTACCTGACTTGATGAATATGGAACCACCTGGGAAGTATACCCTTTTAAACAATAAATAAAAACAAAATCAGTCCAGCCATCTTCGAGTAATCGGGGAACATTGAATTGAGAACCTCCTCCTTTTTGAAGTCGGTTAATAACGACGGTAGGTGACTCAAATATCCGGGTAGCATATTAAAGATTTGGCCGGGTATCGTAAATTTGCTCCTAAGAATTTAAGAGTTTCGTTACTTTGTCATAGATCCCATAATCAGAACCTAACCAAACACTCATTAAACTACGCTTTAAGTACACCCTTTCCAATGAAAAAAAAAAAAACAGTACATGTGTCGGTAATAGACTTATCCCCAATTGGAACTTAACGCACCTAACTGTCGAAATCTGGGAGTAATGCACACATCTGCGTACCCCCTCAGAGCATGCAGGCGTGATGTTCTGTCATGATGTTGTATAAACAATAAACATCCAAGCTATTGCAGCAAACACTACAGATTTGCCGTCTAATTTTGAAGATTTCCATTAATATCTCCGAAGATCAGCATCAGATCTTAACCAGACTTAACGGGAAGCACCAGCTTTCAAATAAAAAAAGAATCATCAAAATCGGTTCACGCAGTCGAAAGTTATAGGTATCAAACACAAAAGAAATAAATATTCCCCGTTTTTACAACATTTTTCATTCCTGCTCCGCTTCTAATGGCCGTAGCGTGATGTTATATAGCCTAAAGCCTCGATAAATGGACTATCCAACACAAAAAGAATTTTTCAATCAATTTGAACCAGTTGTTCCTGAGATTAGCGCGTTCAACCAAACAAACAAACAAACAAACTCTTCTGCTTTATAATATTAGTACAGATATCTGTAGAATTAGCTGCTAAATATTCGTAGCACTCCCATGCTGTGGTGATGTTGACTTGCCTCTCTTTAATGGCACTCCAAAGCCTTCGTTTTTACACTGCAACAAGTCCATCCACATTGTCTTTGCCGTGATTTATGGCGAAAAAAGCCCAGTCAGCCTTTACTTCTTTGTGTTGAACACCAATAGACACAGGGGATTGTGTACTCTGTTCTTGTATTGGGCGGCAGTCATCGGAGAAAATTAGAATTTCTTCTAAGTCTGGGTGTACCGTCTTTATGTGTTCTATAATTCTATTTAGATAAATCCAAACCGATGTTTTGTGGTGGGCTAGGTGAGAGTTTTGAATGAACTCGCTCACCACAACATAATTGGCCACCTTTAGGCCTTTTTCAAACCATACACAACTAGTGAATAAAGTTACTTGTGGATGGCGCCAGTGAGCAATTTTAATCTCATCTTGAGAAATTTATCTGACGACTCGAGCCGCTTGAGTCGTCAGATAAATTTCTCATCTCGCTTTGACTGCTCGTTTTTGACGAAACGGTGAGTTTTGAATTAACTAAATTATTCAAAGAAATTAAGCAGCAATTACCTATAACTGCTGCTCAATTTCTTTGAGTAGTTCCTTTTTTGTACACTGAATATTCTGGATCTGAAGCCATCCATCAGTTGATTTCTCCCACTGTTTCCACTGGGGTGTTGTCATAAAAATCAACACCCAGAGTCACAACATCTGAAACATCAATGCAAAGCATGCTCCTATCATACTAGTTTTAGATGTTTCTTTACGTCTGTTTCTCTATTCTATCTGTTATATCTTCATCTGACGTACTATCACTTGAGTCATTGTGATTTTGTTCTATATAATTAGGGTCTTGGACGGAATCATCACTAACAAGCCGTTCGTTACTTAAAATGTTGAAACCTTTACGCGTTTCCGGTGACATTTGAGGTAAAGGGGAATAAGCTGGTGAAAGAGGTGGAATATTATTTTCAGTCATTAGTAGTGAGTGAACAGGCTTGAGCTTCTATGCTCGTTTCTCCAAGTTGGACTGTAGTTTTGTGTGGTAGGGGTGAAATGTTCTTCTCGGTCATTTGAAATATTAAGGGAGTAAGGTCCGGTTGCTCGAAGCTCAGTTACGTCAACTTTAGGGTTAAGTTTTGGTTAAAGTAAAATTAACCGGGGGACTTTAAAAAGCGTTGTTGAAGGAGCGGTTACTTTAACGAGCGGTCAAATTACCGATTTAACGACGGGCAAAGTTACCGACAAGGTGGGGTGGTTTAAATTTTGATGTTAGTAGAATTTGAAGTTATTTACAAAAATTTTCTTTGCGAATACCGTTTAACATGGGATCGGAGCGTTTTCTTTTGGATTTAATTAATGAAGAAGCTTCTGATGAAGAATTCATATTTGGACAAGTAGTCCGACAAAGACAGAAATTTTCGGCCACGAACTGATTTTATTTATGGGAGGAATTAGATTTTAGAGCACGTTACAGAGTGTCGAGGAATTTGGCTAAAGGGCTTGTAAGTTTATTAGATTCGCGTCTCAAACGTTTGACCAGGAGGTGAGTCAATTTTTATCCATACAAATTAATAGGTACGGTTTTTAGAAATAATTTTTTAGTTTCATAGTAAAACCTTTAGAATACCTAACAACTAATGATGTATGTTCATTCACTTTTTTCAGAAACAATGCAACATCTGCAGATCAAGTCTTGTTAACTCTACAGTTTTACGCATCTGGATCATTTCTCAGATGTGTTGGGGATTCAAAAGAAGTGCACAAATCGACAGTATGTAGAGCTATTCACACAGTGAGCAAGGAGTTAGCTAATCTTAGATCCCATTTTATTTATATGCCAAGAAATGAAGATGAGAGGAAAGCCACTGTAAACAACTTTTACAATATTAACCGCTTTCCAAAAGTTATAGGTGCTATAGATTGCACATAATGTCTATAAACAATCACCTGGTGGCAATAATGCAGAGTATTACCGCAATAGAAAGGACTCATTTTCATTGAATGTCCAAGTTGTTGCTGATGCTAATTGCTATATCAAAAACAATGTTGCAAGATGGCCCGGAGGAAGTCACGATAGTCACATATTTGATTCAGGCAACATCAAAGGTAGAATGGAAGATGGTGAATTTGGTGATACATGGCTATTAGGCGATAGAGGATATGCCTTGAGGTCATTTCTTTTGACGCCACTAGCAAACCCTACATCAGCAGGAGAGCATCTTTATAATGAAAGCCAAACAAGGACTAGAAATGTAGTTGAGAGGACATTTGGTTGTTGGAAACGAAGATTTCCTGCAATCGGATCCAAGTTGAGACTCAATTCGAATGCAAGCAATGTTGCAACAGCTGTTTTACACAACATCTGTCGTAAGATGAATGAGGAACAACCTCCAGATTTAGTAGATGTTTACGAGGAAATGGACATAGTTCATGAAACTGCTCCAAACTATCAAGATAGTACTAAAGGAGAACTAATATCAACATATTTTGACAGATTAGCTGCTACTTATATACATGACAAATGTTTTCTTATTACGAGGGCGGGTCAATAAGTCCGTGACTTTTGGAATAAAACACAGATTTTTTGATAAATAAATCATTTTATTTTTCAACGTAGTCTCCCTTGAACTCTATACACTTTGTCCAACGCTTCTCCAATTTTTTTATCCCTTCCAAAAAATATGATTTGTCGAGGTCCTCAAAATAGGCCTTTGTTTGCGAGATGACTTCATCATTGGAGTCAAATCTTTTTCCGCCAAGCCATTTCTTCAGGTTTGGGAACAAGAAGTAGTCACTCGGAGCCAAATCTGGAGAATAGGGCGGATGAGGGAGCAATTCATAGCCCAATTCATGGATTTTTGCCATGGCAACTGCACATGTGTGCACCCTTGCATTGTCTTGGTGGAAAAGAACTTTTTTCTTGGCCAAATGAAGTCGGTTTTTTTTCAAATCGTCATTGAATCGGTCCAATAAGTTGGCATAATATTCCCCATTGATTGTTCTTCCCTTTTGAACGTAGTCAATGTGGATTATCCCGCGTGCATCCCAAAAAACAGTCGCCATAACTGTATTGGCTGACAAACCCACCTTGGCCTTCTTTGGCGCCGATTCACCCTTAGAAACCCACTGTTTTGACTGTTGTTTGGTCTCTGGTGTGTTGTGATGGATCCATGTTTCGTCTACGGTTACAAAACGGCGCAAAAACTCCTCCATATTGCGATTAAACAACGCCAAACCTTCCTATGAAGTTGTTACACGATTGCGTTTGTGGTCGACTGTGAGCAAACGCGGCACCCATCTTGCGGAAAGCTTTCTCATGCCCAAGTGATCATTCAAAATTGAAACCACTGAGCCATGCGAGATCCCTACGGCTTCCACAATCTCTTGCACTTTCAATCTTCGGTCGGCCAACACCATATCGTGAATTTTTTCGATTGTTTCGGGTGAAGAGACCTCAACTGGGCGTCCAGGACGTTCGGCATCTTCAGTGCTTGTACGGCCACAACGAAATTCAGTAAACCACTTTTTTACCATTGAAATCTATGGTGAAGAGTCCCCATAGTATTTATCAAGCTTAGCTTTGGTCTCGGTAATGGTATGTTTTCGCAAAAAATAATGCTTAATAAGCACGCGAAATTCACTTTTTTCCATTTTTTCCTCATATTACTGGGTAGTCTGATAAAGATAGCTGTCAAACACAAACCTGACAAATTTTGACAGGAGTCAACTGACAGATGCCTGTTGACAGGAGTAGTGTTGCTTTTTCAGTAGTCAAAAAGTCACGGACTTTTGACCCGCCCACAAAATTTGAAATAAAAAAAATATTCATTGATCAGACTCTTTTATTTTGTCCTATAATTATTGAGCTTGAAATTATTTATACTTATATTTAGGGTAAATTAAAATACAGAAGATTAATTTTAACAGGGATCCGGGATGCTACATTAAAAATAAATAAACCTTAAATTAAAATTCAAGCCTCTTGCAATGCCTCTTGAATTTTTATTTTTAAATCTAGCAGTTCAATTTCTTTTTGGTGGCGTTCCTCATTGTGTTTTATGAGTTGTTCATGCAGTTCTTGTGACTGTCTTAATTTTTCTCTGTGCTCGACTTCTGCACGTCTATTGGATTCTTCAATGACTCTTTCTTTTTCTTTTGTGCAGTGAAGTTTCTCTTCACTCAGCATCTTTATAGATCTCCTCACTCACACAGGAGTAGCTCCGAAATTTCTTTTCCGACCTAATAAAAAAACAATTCTATATTCATCATCCCACCACAACTGACACTTGACAACACTGTCTATTATGTCTACTTACATTTTAAAGGTGATGACACTGGCTGTCTTAATAAACACCCAGGTGCACCGGTATCTTTTATTAAGGATTTCTGAAACAGAATAAATAAATTAGTGATATTATATAAAATGCAAACATATTCCATTAAGCACGCAATAAATTAATCACCATGATACTTACAACATTTTTCAATTCACCAGATGGGATTAATGTTACCACATCAGTATTAGGCATTTTAAATTGGCTTGATGGGCTTGGTGTACGTGATGGTTGTGTGACAATCGTATCATGTGACAGTAGCAGCACATCCTAAAACAAATACACTCACAGGCACAATTAACCGCCCACCTATAACATTCGTCACTCTGTTTGTTTACGTTAACTATGGCTTATCAACTGGTTTGTTTTTTGTTAAGTGAGTACTCTAGCAATAAATTAAAAACTTATACCCTTATTGCGTTTTCTAAATTTGTGTCACCGAAGGGTTTTTGGAATTTAGTCGTCGTTTGACATTGTTGCAGTTGTGTTACCGTGTTAACATTTCCTGTTCTGTTCTGCCATAGAGTGTGAATATTGTTTAATTTGAGATTGTGGTGTTTGCTCATTGTTTGTGACCGTAAAATATGCCACTGGATGCAACTGGTGCAGCTAGGGCAGTGGCTTTAGCTGACGCTGGGTACAGCCAACGTCGCATCGCTCGCACACTCGGTGTACCTCGAACTACGGTACGAGATGCCATCAGACGATTTCGGGAGACAGGCTTACACACCCGCAGGCCAGGTCAAGGCCGACAACGATGCACTTCAACTCGAGATGACCGCTTCGTTGTCAGCAACGTGTTGAGAAATCGCTTTTCGATCGCTACTGAAGCTCGTACGCGTCCTCTTGAGGTGAGAAATGTCAGTGTAAGTGAACGTACCATTAGAAGAAGACTGGCAGAAAGAAATCTGAGGGCTTTTCGTCCAGCTCGCGCCCCACAACTGCTCCCACAACACCGTAGAGCTAGACTTGGTTTTGCGCGAGAATATGCTGACTGGACTGTGGAGGAATGGAAGGACGTAATGCTCTCAGATGAGAGCAGAATAGCCTTAAGAGGTCCAGATGGACGTCAACGTGTCTACAGGCGTCAAAATGAAAGGTTTGCTCCATGCGCTATAACCGAAACAGTGGGGTACCAAGGAGGGTCCATAATGGTTTGCAGAGGTATCTCTTACGAGGCTCGTACTGATTTTGTTGTATCCGATAGAGGCAGTATGAACGCTCAAAGGTATGTGGAAGAAGTTCTTCAAGACCATGTCATACCTTTCGCACCGTTCATTGGTGAAAACTTTAGATTAATGCGTGACTATGCACGTTGCCATACCGCAAGATCCGTCAGTGAGTACCTTAATGAGGTCGGGATTCAAGTTTTACCATGGCCGGCACGCAGTCCCGTTCTTAACCCAATTGAACACATTTGGGACAACCTCAAAAGACGTGTCTGAGCAAGAGTATCAGCCCCTACGGCCTTAAGAGAGCTCAAAACGGCTGCGGTAGAGGAGTGCCACAATATCCCCCAATCGGATATCCAAGATATCATGGATGGATTGCCAAACCGGCTCCAAGAAGTCATAAGAGCCAGAGGCGGCAACACCCATTATTAATTTTTATTTTGTCTTGTAATTGGACCACTATTTATGAAATCAAACCTTTTTAATTTTCATCGAAGATTTTCAGAAAATCGATTTTTGGTAAGCATTCTTTAATAGACAACTTTTTTTCCAAAACTTTTGTTGTTTCTTTTTCCTTAAAGGTAGTTTTTAACATACCTCTCACAAAATGTGGCCTAAGTTTGACAATTTTTGCAAATTGAAAGAAATACAAGGTGGGCGGTTAATTGTGCCTGTGAGTGTAAATAAAAACTTAAATATCCCTTTATCCTCTGGCCCGCGTATCCGAGCTACCGGGACGGGAGGAAAGCATATATTTGAATAATAAATTAATGTTCTATTTTTTTGTACATTATTGTATCTTCATTTACAAACAAATATTATTTTGTATGATACTTCTACATTGCATACACAAATAAATTGTTATGTGAATGTGTGAAACTTGAATAATTAAGGTGCCGGCGGAGCATGCGTAGTTCATACAAACGTAATACCAAAATAATTTGTAAATGAAACATATTCATAAGGTAGTGTGTATTTATTTCGCTTGGATTACAGAATATCTATGTTCCCAAATATATATTTTGATAGGACAATGATAATAAAGACGAGATATGAAGAATTTAATATTTCTATAGGAAACTTATTTTTCTCATAACTCTTCTTTAAATCAGTGTCCATTCAAAATATATATTTGGGAACCTAGATATTCTGTAATCCATATGAAAATGTTTAATTTACAAATTATTTTGGTATTACGTTTGTATGAACTACGCATGCTCCGCAGGCCTCTTAAAGGGATTACCTGAGAGTTTTCTATGCACTCGAATTTCTTTTTTGCTGGCGGTGGCATCACATAATGTGATTCAATTAATTCCTCAACATTCTACAAAATAAAACAAAATGAACATTGCATAATTCACAAAGATTTGAGCAAAGGTTTTTATACCAGCGAAGGCAACCAAATAAAAAAAGTAAAGCATATAAAAAGTCAACTTTGCCACATGAGCTAGGGGTGCCAGGTTTCCTTCACCACCAGTAGGTTCAACATTCTAATAAAAAGTAAAACATAATTATATTAATTCATTATAGTTATGATGAGAGTTTCCAAAGTCTGCCAATATTCCAGCCGTCCAACATACATAAGAAAATAATTGTAATTTTGTTGCTTTCTTTTGATATTAATACAGATTGAAAAATTCAAAATATTCAAACATTAGTACAGGACAGGTAGAGCGTCATCATATGTTGATTCCAGACCATCAGCAGATAAAACCATCAAAGATCTCATCCTGCCCGGCTAGCATGGGCAGGGGATAAAATTTTATCCACCGGTTATTTCCACTGACAAGGGACAAAATTCAAACAAAAGTGGAAATAACCGGTGGATAAATTTTTTATCCCCTGACCATGCTAGCCGGGCAGTCTTTGTCGGGGTGGTCACTGTTTGTTGTGCCTGGTATTTGACCTCCTCCAGTCCGTCGCCTTTCTTGACGTTCCTTACTTGCTTCCTACAAATAATTCAATGCGTATATTTAATGCTTTGGCATTCGACCTGCTTAGAGGGACGTTACTGGTAAAACTCGCCTATGTAAATCAACTAGGCATGTAGAACTGGTAATTTTAACAACACCACCACATAAGAAATACTATTTGTTTACTTACTTTTCGTGCACACTTTTTCATATTATCTTTGTATTTTAATTGTTTTAGTTTTCTGTGTCTCGAGCTACTTGCGTTAAATTCCAGGTGAAGGTTAAGCCATGTTTTTTCTTTCTGTGCCTGAGAAACGGCATCTGTTTTCTTACACAGTAATATGTGTTTGTTTTCATCAATTAATCGTTTTAACAGTTCAAGTTCATTACTTGAAAAGTTAGATCCTCTTTCCCTGGAACAAAACATGTGTTATAACAATTATTTTAGACACCAAAAGCCATGTTATAAAAATACCAAGGTTACTATAAAATACCATGCACTTACTTTGATTTAACGTCCATTCTGGCGAATACACTTGTAGTTAGTAGGTGTAAAATGGTATTTTGCTTCCGTATCAACAAAAATCTATGTCGATTGATAAGACAACGCAAGAGAATTAAAAAAATACTGAAACAATAAGCAACAAATAATATTTCTTTCCAAACAACAATGACAACTTGACAGCTAACACAATGTTGGCAGTCGAAAAAATATTACCCATCGAAAATTAAAAGAATAAACAAAAAGGTAATATACGAACAACCGGACCTATAAGTGGTAAAAAGGCAGGAGCTTCTATGCTCGTTTCTCCAAGTTCGTGAGTAGTTGTGTGTGGTAAAGGCCGAATGTTTTTCTCAGTAATTTAAAATAATAAGGGAGTTAGTGGTGAAAAGGCTGGAGCATCTATGCTTGTTTCTCCAATTTCGTGTATAGTTTTCGGTGTTGAAGGTGGAGTAGTAGCTGTTGTTTCTTTCATTTCTTTAGAAAACTTCAGATCTGTGAAAAATAAAAACTTCTTAGTGTTCACCTAGGACTCATAGGTACCACTGTGCAAATTTCTGATTCTCGACCCAGTAGTATAGATTGAGGCATTGTCAGTTAGCCATGACCAAAATGTTATTAAGTAAACTAGCTATTCCCTATAGGATCACTCGCACTAGCCTTACAAAATTTAATATTTATGAAACTGAGACTATCACCAATATTGTGTTTATGTAAAAACAATGCAAATCTATAATCTGAAACAGATACCTAAACTATATTTAATGGTTTTTAAATCCAACAGTTTAGGCTGTTTACTGTTAGTCAACAGAGCAAAACTGAAATTATTTGATATACAGCGTGTTAGGTTAAACGAGGGACATATTACGGGAAGGTATTCAGTATTCGATTCTCAACTCAAATATGTAAAACACCTATTAGATCTATTGGAGTGAAAATGCCTTTTTTTCCGCCGCCGGATCCAGTTGTTCTTGCATTATCTCTTGTATGATCTCTTGCTAGACCAGACATTACTTTTAGATGATAGGTGAAGGGAATAAAAGAAAGTAAAGTACTGAAACACTACTGTATTGTCCCAAAGGTACTTAAAGTAAAATGAGCTTAATGAACTGTTTGTGCGGAAATGAAGTGAGTGGCGCGGCCCTTGTTGGCTGTAACGAGAACGCCTGGCTGACTTGATAGCTCAACCCGAACTGAACTAATTATTACTTTTATGTTGAAATGAATGTGGCGTAAACTGCTGAATTGCAGAATGTGCGGTTGCACCGTACACTCTTTTACTCTGAAAATAGACAAATCAGCACCTATATTTAAAATACAGTATGTAAGTTTAAACGAGGGATCGAATGTTCGCAGTCGTTGATTGACACCTTGCATAATAATTAACGGTTCCTCGCACAATATCACTAGATAACACTTAAGCACGAACCATAATCGTAATATTCTTCACTGGAATAATGATATGACGTAATTTTTGGTTATTAATGAACACGTTTACAGGACACTCTTAATATCGCGAAGTAAGCGGGGTTGTTGGTTAAATGCTATACGCGGAAACGCAATAATAGACATGCGGAAGTAGCGGCGCTCGCGCATACACTGAGGTGAGCGCGGGGTGGCGCGGGGGTGTGCCCTGTCGGTGCATCGGGGACACAAAGCAAAGGGGCGGAATTTGCGCACGGAGCTCAGGACCGGCACGTGTTTTGCCGTGTGACACCTACGCTCAGTGTCCATGAGTAATGTATTTAATTAGACAATTATGTCAAAAATTAAGGTTATAGGTTTTTACATATTTGGATTGAGAATCGAATACTGAATACCTTCCCTCAATATGTCCCTCGTCTAACCTAACACGCTGTATAAATGGTGTAAAACACCTCTTCACGAAGCCGAAAGGCACTTATTCTCCCCATCATTGCGATCTGTTTTTTTGTTCTACACCATACCTGGGAACCTTCTAGTTACGGAGATATGGGAGGTCAAAGTTACAAGTTTTTTTTTAAATACAAGTTTTTTTGTAACATTTTGACTTTAAACACCTCCCCGCACTATTCAATCCATCCATCAGCACCATGTTTTAAGTTCGTTACATTGAGTTCTACCACAAAACATGATTTATAACCTCAAAAAAAAAAGTTGTTTCCCAGCAATGATTTTTGCGTAAAGTTCTTAGTTTGATGTACAGAATGCTTGTTTAACAGCTTTGTGATAAGGTGGTTTACACCCTGTATACTATAAAGTCATTCAGGATAATCGCAACCAGTGAGGCCAACGCACCTGCGAGTTTTTGGATATTCACCCGGTGCTGGCGGCGCGAATGCGCGTGCACTCAATTTTCTTAAGGCTATGGTCTCCTATTTTATGCCAAACGTGGCGTCTGATGTTAGCGTCAACGTTTAATTCCGTTCCGATCGACGTCTGAATGCAACGCACAGCGTCGGCGGTCAATACATCCGCAGCAGATAATGGCGTTTTAGTCGCTGCTCGCGAGCGGTCGCGTACGGTAGTGGTTTTGCAATCATGGATGTTCTTAAACTTTTAATGGTGTATTTGTTCCTGGAAGAAGAGGCACAAGACGACCGTATAAGGAGAAAATTACGAGCAACACGGCATCGGTTGTTTTTGAAGCGGAAGAAAGAAGGATGTTTCAAAATTTTAATAGAGAAACACTTAAAAGACAACGACTCAAAATTTACTGAATATCTTCGTGTTAATCAAGATCAATTTAAATACATTGTAGGTTTAGTACAGGGAGATATACAAAAATTGCCATCAAGAAGACATCCTAAACCCATATCAGCTGAAGAAAAAGTCGCTGTGACACTGAGGTAAAATCATTTTTTATTAGAAATAATTACATTATACAAGTATCTTCAGGCGTAATCATTAGAATAACAAAATATAAAAAATAAATGTCAATGTTGTACTCTGCACAAGTAATAATCACTACAAAAATCTTTAGGCATATAGCTATACAAATCAAATATTAATTATGTTCTGCTCTTCACAAGTTAAAATAATCATTATCCCAAGTATTTATCTGCCATAGGAGTCATTGCTGAAGTAAGTTTTATCTCTGTATGCGATACTAGCTGACAAACTTTCATTCTGACAAACTTTCATTATGTTTGGTGAAATGCATGACCGAGAACGTCGTAATTTGTATCTGTTGGTGGGCGCTCACAATCTCACTAGACAAAATTTGTGTGGTATTTGTATTGAAAACAGCTGAGGAAGAACGTGTTGCTGACATGTCTGGTTCTGAGTATGAGGTACATGACGATTCAGGCCGTACCTAATATGTTTGTGATGTATTCGGATGCGATAATTGAAGTCGTTGTGTTGGTTCTGAACACGATGTGTAAATCGGTGAAGGCCGTGCAGAGTATGTGGGTGTAGTATTTAAACGCTTAATAAATAATCCATCTATTTCATACATGATTTTTAAGCTTTTTGGCAAGAATCTTGCCATACCGATCGAAATCGTCTTCTACCACTTGTGGTTTATTCAAAACTTTATGCAGTGAACTCATGGCTTCCTTCATAGTCTTGCTAGCTTCTTGCAGTTCTACCGGATTCTTTCGGCGCCGCGGTACAATTGGCAATGGAGATAATGTTGTAGGTTCTGATTGATGATCATTTTCACCTGGATCATCATTGGCAATTCCACTAGGCTTAGGTGGATTAACATAAAATAACAATAAATATTTACTTTACAGATTCCGCAAGATCCACCCACAGTCATGGTTAGAAATTGAAAAAGGGTTCAGAAAATTTCCAAGGTGTATAGGAGCAATTGATGGCAAACACATCGTAATGCAATCTCCTGCACATCGTGGTTCGGAATACTACAACTATAAAAAGAGTTTCAGCATAGTACTTCTGGCTCTGGTCGATAGTAATTACAATTTTATTTTTGCTGAAATTGGAAGCCAGGGAAGAATTAGTGATGGTGGTGTCTTTCGTAATAGTCAACTATGGCAAAGAATTTGTTCAAATAATCTAAATTTTCCGATGCAAAGACCACTACCAGGGGGTACAACAAACGTTCCGTATGTTTTTTTGGGAGATGGAGCATTTGCATTGACAACTCATGTGATGAAGCCATATCCAGGAAGTCATAATGAAGGAACACCGAAACGTATTTTTAATAAGAAACTTTCATCTTTACGCGTAGTGGTTGAAAATGCATTCGGGATACTAGCCTCAAGATTCAGAATATTTAGAAAACCTATACTACTGAACCCTGAAAAAATTACTATAATTACTATGACCTGTGTGCTGTTGCACAATTTTTTAAGAAAGAGTAGTACGTCATCAGCAATATATACACCTTCAGGAACTATTGACGTTTACAACATAAATGACGAGCTGTTCGTGTCAGGTTCGTGGAGGAATGAAATTGAAGACATGTGTGCAATAAGACCCTTGCGAGAAATACCAAGAAGACCAACCCAAGACGTAAATCAGATTAGGGAAGAATTTACATCATATTTCTTCAATAATATATGTAATAATAACTGACTATAAAATTTTTGATAGACATATTGTGTTTAAATAAATTCATAATGTTTACTTACCTGAGTATCCGTGTTCATAGTCTTTCTACATTGAAAAATATAATTTAAGAATGAGTCCATGAAATCGAACGCGAACCATATCGGCTTATAAACCGATTCAGCAGCGGCTCCAGACTGCATAGATGCTAGAATCTTTCTTTTATGGCTCCGGTACGTGGCCATTAGCGATTCTCTTTTCTTTTGTAACTCTGCTACAGAAATTTCGTTTCTCTCATTCGCTCGCTTATTCGCTTCCAAGCATCGTGAACGGTTCCCTATCCATTTGCATAAAATTTTAAGACCTAATATAACTTAGCATAATTTTGTTTGGCATAATTATATTTTCGCATAACATAATTACGCATAACAGCTTACGCATAATTTTTTAAGCATAATTTCTCTAGCCATAATAATGATTAAGCATAATATTCTAAAGCATAAATTTATTAAGCATAAAGTTCTAAAGCATAACTTTTTTAAGCATAATATCCTAAAGCATAAATTTGTTTGTTGTTGTTGTATTTTGTGGGTTTTTGTCGCTGTAGGAAGCATGAAGCAAGCAAACATACAGCATGCAAGCAAGCATGCAGCATACAGCATTCAAGCGAGCATGCAACATGCAGCAGGCAGGGTTTCTGTCACGGCTCCGGCTCTGCGGGCCTCCTGCGGCCCCACGCGTCTTAATCGTCGCAGACGGCTTTCGCTCACCACCGCAGCTTCGGCTTGTTGGCCGGCTTCGCCGGCCAGCCTCAGCCGCGGCGGCTCGCTCGCAGCCGCCTGCTCCTCAGCCCGCGGGCCGCCTCACCCCTACGCGCCTACGCGATTTTAAATTACACTCTAGGGGTAGGACAAACAAGACTACGTGGAGTCGGTTTTGCAGCAATTCGGTTCTGTCACTAAATTTTGTTGCACAGCATATTAAATTTTTAACCAACAATATTATTTAATTGTTACAGAAACTATAGCAAATTGGTTTGATCAGAATTAACTGATTGACATATTTATACAAAAACTGTATAAACATCTAACATATTCTTCAGATAAAAGTTATCTCGCGATTGAAAAATCGTTTAAGTTACATAATGTTAAATATTATTAATATGTTAATGTTAAATAAATCATTTGCATGAAAATTGTTTTTGTTATTTATGTTAATTGTATGCCTAAATATTATTATGCTAATAGTCATTAGGCCTACTAACGTTATGCGAATCAAATTTATGCCAAAACAAATTAGTCTTTAAGATGATTATGCCAACATTAAATGTATGCCTAAAAAAATTATGCCGAAGTATAATTATGCCAAAACAAATTGTGCCAAAATCGTTATGCCGAAGTATATTAGGACAAAGAACATTATGCGAAAAGAAGGGATCCCTCGTGAACACCTTGCTTGTCCTTATGTTTTACATGTTTAGAATCCCATAATATTGGTTCCATTTGATAGTACTCCAGAAATTGTAATTCACGTTCATTAGACCACATGGCGAAGCCCGTCTTTACGCGAACACAGTCAGCGATAAACTAACTGAACAAGTGTGTACATGCTCGCTCTCGTTTTCCTCGCGAGACTCAACGAGACCCTTTGACTGGCGCGCAAAAATCCGACCAGTGACCGAGACCGACCAAGGCGAGGCACGAGAGAGCGAGACAAGGCGAATGCACCGTCTACATACTCGTTCTCGGCCTGTCTTGGTGTGTCTCGGCGAGTGTGTACAGCTGCCATCACACACTGTATTACTGAGGTCACGATATCCCTTTCACCCATCTCGCAACCCCGGCCAGGCATTGGCCCTAGCGGACCCTGCCATTTGTGCTGACATCTCTTTGAAGCGCGCGTGGAACATAACGCGCCGACGACCCGGGCTGGTCCTTATCGGACGGCGAGCTGCCCAATGCCCACCGTCCGCAAGCCCGCGCCGACGGGGTCAGAGTGTTGCTATTGCATCCTAGATCCTTGCAATCGGTAAGTGGGGCCTCTAAAAAACTTGTTTTTTCAGTGTAAGTTAGGATATTAAATGCTTTAAGAGCTGATTCCATTGGAATCGAGATCCTAATGACGGAAATATAAATATGTAAGGTTAATAAACTTACCGATAGACAGTTTATAGTTATCAGGTCGTTCAAATTTATTTGTGTGGTTGATTTTTAGGTCGTTGGGTTTTGCTATGATCTCCTGGTCCGTATCCATGTCGGACATATCTGACATCAGAACTATTTGTTGTTCGGAACTTTCATAAGTGGGAATATTATTTCTCTTCAGGATACATGGCATCGATTTCCAATTGGTTTCGGGTATATAATCCTCAGCCTTTATCAAAATAGCCTCATTCTCATGTTCCACGTTGTTCCCATTGTGCTGGCACAGTTGTTTATAAAGACGTACCTTTTTCTGTGGTCTCCACTATTTTAAAAGGCATTTTGCTAAAAAAAAAAAAATATATATCGCTGGACATTACACACAGCGCCATCTAGTGCCACACTAAGCAGGGCTTGTGTCGTGGTCACCAGGCAATTGATATACTACATATATACTTTTTGTTTATAAATACATACTTATTATACATATAAACATCCATGACTCAGAAACAAATGTCCATGCTCATCACACAAACATTTGCTCCTACCGGGATTTGAACCCGGGACCCTAAGAACGTAAGGCAGCCACACTACCGCTGGGCCATTCGGGTCGTCGATAAGTAAATGAGTTATTGTGGAGAACAAAATACATAGTTTTAGCGTCTACTTCTGGATTCAGCCGTCTACGCTGTCGCGGCGGCTCATTGAATTCCTGGACGCTGTCATAAATAAAATCAAAATTATTTATAAAATCATTTGCAAGCCAACTATTGAATGAATCTATTTCGCGGTTTACTACTTCGATGTCAATCTGTTTTGACTGCAGTAAATTAAAAAGAACGTCGGTTTTTTGAAAAATGACTGACAACACGTTCAAAAAAAAGCAAAACTGCATGTTTTCTAATTTACTGAGGAAACATTCTGCCAAGGAAAGAGATTCAGTATCCCAAGATTGCGTGTTATCTAATATTGAATTAAAAGTATCAACCATGTCTAATCTACAGTTAAAAATTACATTAATAATGCGTGAGTGATAGTGCCAACGGGTTTCTGAAACTCCGGGCATACGGCGGTCAGCTATTTCTTTCAATAGATTGGACCGTTTAGATGATTTGTTGAAAAAACGAACAATACTATTTACGTGTCCAAAAAAGGTTTTCAGTTCCTGAATATTTTCAAGGGAACGGCTCAGTACTAAATTTAATACATGAGCATAACATGGAACAAACATTGCCATATGCATCTCGAATTTTTTGTTTGGACTCCCCCGTGCTCGCCAGACATAACTGCCGCGCCATCGTAAGATTGACCAACTAACTTATGCCTACATTGATACTGGTCAAGTATTTCTAACAACTGATTCGATAGAACATCAGCAGTTCGACTACCGCTAACATCGTAAAAACCTAGGAATTGCTCCTCGATTCCAGTTTCCGATAAATACCTAAAAATTACAGTTAATTGCTCCCTATGACTGACATCGGGAGTTTCGTCAATCATTACAGACAGAAATTGAGCTTTATTTATTTCAAGTCTAATGTTGTCGCGTAAAACGGATGCAATACTATGTATAAAATCATTTTGAATGTCACTGGAGAGACCATAAAACGCGGGGTTCTGAACAGAAGAACATAATTCTAAATGCGAATCCATTACTGTATCGTACTTGCTCAGAAATAGCAAAGTTTCGATATAGTTACCGCGGTTATCGGAATTAGGGCCCTCATCATGTCCGCGAAAAGCTAGTTCTTGTTTACCTAACAAAATAACAGTGTCAATAAACCGCTTCATTAAATTTCTATTGCGATTGACTTTCCCGTTATGGGCGTCATGCGAATTTTCGAAAAATGTTTCAAGCCTACTAATCCCAAAATCGTGTAATGCTAAGCAACTACGTATATGCTTTTCGGTCTGAGAATGATTCCTAGATAAATTCGTTAAATTATTAATATCGGCGAAACCCCCTTTATTCCATAAACTACTAGCATCCGAGAAAAGTAAACATGGCCAACAAAACATTTTATTTAATTTACAACTGCCAGTTAGCCATTGATATTTATCGCAAAGGGAAGCATTAAAATGTTTGAAAAAACTACGTTTATGGTAATAGGAACATTAGTAAGAGAATTTCTTTCAGTGCCATTCAAATCAAATGATATTATTTTTGAAAGCTCGTAATTATAACTAAGTTGGTCATCACAAGTGAGACAGTTCATGTGTCCTTCATCGAGGTTAATTAATAGCTTCTTCTAAAATACCTACGCCAAATATTTCAATAAAATTTAGATTTAAGGGCAAAAACGCAATGTCTCTTTTGATTATGTTTGATTGGCAGGACGTATTTAAACACTTTTTTGTGAAATTTGCACTGAAAAAATATCTTAAAAGTATATGTTCAAATATATATGTGATATTACACTGGCAATCATAGCTAAGGAGACTGAGGATACTTGATCCCCCCTTTTGTTTTTCCTTTATAAAATCTAAAATATCCATTATTTTTTATACTATAATTGACTAATAGATCCGCAATTTAATAAGTTATAAGTTATGAAGCCATGCAAAAGATAGGATTGCAAACAGAATCACTAGTAAACAAAAACCTCTATGATAGCTTTGTAACATGTGTCCTCAATGTATAGGGGAGTTGATACTACGGACCGTCCAGAAGCGGCTGTTGCTGCGGCACAAGAAACTCAAACAATTGAACAGGAAAATAATGTCATAGAAATCGAGCCTGATGATGATATTGCTGAGGATAATTCTGATAATATAACCCCTGAAATAATGTCATCTCCTTCCATTTCGTTCTTCTATGTTATAATCGGACTCTGGTGATGGTGGTAATGTCACTTCATCTCCAGAACTTATACTATCATCGGAGTTTCTTTTTTGTCGTTTCGCTCTCGATGTTATTTTATTTATTTTTAATGATGCTTTTCGTTTTGTTTTTGTGTTTGTAATATTTTTTTTTATTAATTTAGCTGCCTGTGATTTCTCTTTTCTTCTCTTTTACGAGCCTCCTGTTCTATTTCATTCTTTTCTGGCGTGTCTGTAATAATCCTTTTTTTCTGCCTTTGTTATTATTTTTTCTAGGCCCAGCTTTAGGATGAGGTCTAATCATATCCAGTCGTACATATTTTGAAGTCGATGGTTTTTCTAAATCAGTGAAAGACCTATTTTCAGACACCATAGAACTATTTCGAGGATGAGCAGCGGAGTTCACATTTAAAAATGGCTGTTGGGAAAGACATTCCCTTTGTAGAGATCTTGATGTAGTAGCAGGAGATTCATCGGCATTTAAAAGATTCGGAGCTGTTACAATAGAGGTTAATCGTTGTGCAATAGGAGCATTATTTGTCAATTCAGCTACACTTGGCGTTAGTGTATCACTTGCACAGGTTGCAGTTACACAAATGGTAGAAATATCGGAGGTAAGTAAGTCAGAAGTATCTACGGGTGATTCTTGGTAAAAAATTACTTCCTTTTCTATCGGTGCTACAGCAGAAGAATTACTAGATCCAGGAATTGAGATAAGCAGTTCTTTTGCCTCCAAAGATAGCTGAGCCAGAGTTAAACAAGTAGCTGGGGCTGCATTATCATGCGTAAACTGAGTTATGTCAAACGATTCGAGAAGTAAGGGAGATGACATTATTTCAGGGGTTATATTATCAGAATTATCCTCAGCAATATCATCATCAGGCTCGATTTCTATGACATTATTTTCCTGTTCAATTGTTTTGAGTTTCTTGTGCCGCAGCAACAGCCTCTTCTGGACGGTCCGTAACATACGAAGATAGAAATTCGTCGTCTGTGAAAATGTTGTCATTGAAAGGGTAAATGCCAGTTATTTCAAAACTTTTGGTTATATTTCTTGGCGTCATTGCAGTCGGATATGCCTTACCTAAGCAGCCGGCGATATTATATAGAGTTAGTGGACGACCAGGATGAGCTAACATCCAGTCGTCACACGCGGTGTTGTAGTAAGATTTGAGAGTGCCGAATAGTATCCTATCTAAAGGCTGCACCTTTGAGATGTATGCGGCGGAATGGTTAATAAATGGATACCGTTGTCTCTGGCGAAATTTACAGAATCAATGCTACTATGGCTTTCATGATCATCAAAAATTATTAAACACGGATTCTCCTTGGAACACCTCACGTGTTTTTTGAAGTGTTGCAGAAAAAGCACGAAATTTGTTGCTGTCATCCAACCACTAGGATGTGGAGCTCCAGCAGACCCAGGAGGAGCATTATCAGTCATCCTATTTTGCCAGTTCTTTCGCGGGAATATAAAAAAGGGCGGTGTAGATACTCCTACAGCATTAATTGCACTGCAGACTGTGACTAATTCTCCTCGCTCAGCTGAAGTAACCTTTGACACTTGCTTTAAACCTCTACACGCTATATTTTTTTTAGGCTTATGTACGGTGGTTATGCCTGTTTCGTCAACATTCCAAACATCTTGAGGCTCAAACTTAAATCGGACATATAATTTTTTTAGGTTTTCAAAAAACTTGGCGACATTATGTCTATTAAAGCTAGTAGCACGAGCAAGGCTTGTAGCTTGTGGCACTCTAAGCGACAAGTTCTTGTGACGTCTCATAAAACCATGAAGCCAAGCGTATGACGCGATTTTGTTTTGGTGCCAATCTAATACGCTTCGTTAATTCATAATGCTCGTGTACCATGTCTCCTAAAGGGATCAAGTGTCCTCAGTCTCCCCTATGGTTTCCTTTCTCATATAATGGGCTGAAATATAGTAAACCAATTTTAGCTCTCATTAAATAAATGTCATCGTCTGTAGATTCAATGTCGCAGAGTTTCTTTATGTATTGTGGAATTAAATCTTTCTTATAATTGGCCATAAGGTCTCGCATATTCTCATTTTCGTTAAATCCTGCACTCAAAAAGTACATGACAGAATCGAAACCACAAGTATTGTTAAGAGTGACAAATTTATCATTTAGTAATACGGGACGACACAAATTACCGTTTTAAAAAAAAATTAACATTATGATTTGCTTTCTCTATATACATTTTAGCTTCTCCTCTCCAATTTTCAATAAAAGAGGGTTGATCAGAAAATATAGAATCCGCATTAAAATATCCAGTACAAATATGAGCTTTAACTTTGTTGGCGTTTTTTTTTTTTACATTTATACATTTTCTCTTTCTCGAGCGTTTTTTGTGTGGGATTGTTTTATTCACTACATCTTCACCTAGATCAGCAAGTGCAGTTTTTATTACTCCATCTAAAAAAATGGTGTAATTTTTGATGAATTCGTCGATTCTATATTTATGTACTTTTGTTTTAAAAACTAAGTGTTTCAAAGTTTTAAAGTAACTTTCTATAGCTGACGATGATGGTGCTTTATTTTCTGAATCGAAATATGAACATGATAAATTTGACCACAATGGAAGTCTTAATATTATTCGTCTTAACGTTGGAATGAATTGTGGAAAATAGTATGAATTATCATTAAATTTTAAGATCATGTTAGCTTGATGTTTACTTTTTACAATTTTGAGAATATCATCGAACCAAATTGAAAAAGTTAAATCCTCACTACTATCATCAAAGTAACTTTCATCTAATTTTTTTCTTTCTGAATCTAAGTGGTCTACTTCTTCTCCGTTTAACAACTTATCAAGTCGTGATTTTGCTTCTTTGCAGTCATTGTCCATATCATTGGTATACTGACCAAGGCAATCATTGATAATATCATGGACGGTTTCCTTTACTGTTGTATAATTTTCACAGTGCTTTAAAAATAGTAAACAGCGTAGGTAAAAAAACTTTATCCGCGCATCGATATCAGAATTAAAACATGCTAAATTATGAAGTGTCTTGATGAAGTGACTCGTATCAAGTCTGATAAAAGCTTTAGGTCGCTTTGAATTATTGCTTTCGAAAATGGAAAAGAATTGTGTAATGTAACTTTTTGTGGAGGAAAATACGCAAACGCCTTAACGCAAGCGGAAACCAAAGCCGATGAATCATCCGTTATGATTTCGTGTGGTGGTTTATTCACGAAAGTTAACCACATTTTTCACCAAATCAAAATAGTTGCATCAGAATGTGAGTCTGTCACCATTTGAATAATTGGCACAGACTTCAATTTAGCGTTACCTGTAATAAGCCCTACGTATAAAAATAATCTTTTTGTGACTGTTGTACCATCTGGAAGACATAGTTTTTCGAAAAAAGAACCAGTAGCATCTATTGTTGTAGTAATTCTATGAAATTTTGCGTGATACTCATTATAGTACTTAATTTGGCAGTAACTCCAAAAAAACAAACGAAAATCTGGAAATATACATATTTCACGAATAATATTATTCTTTTTGTCATGGTCAACACTTTGAGCTAACATCAATAAAGAAATAATTGGATTATTATGTGGTAAACGCTCCAATCTAGCACCCGACTTAATTTTTCTTAAGGCCGTTTGGCATGGTAATATAGAACTTTTGTTGTCTTCGCTGTCAATCAGTTTTGAAGCCAACTCATTATGTACCAAGACAGCAGGCTTATGACGTAGTTCTTTACCCAATTGTTGCCTCTTATAAGGCGTCAACTTGGACTTTGTTTTCGGGTTATGTTTGAATTTAATATCAAAATGAACAACGTTACAAAGAAATTTAACAATTTTGTCAGTATATTTTTGATTTGATAAATTAATTTCCGCACAACATTGGGTAAGTACATTTCCCGTACAAATTAATTTTATCATCCTGAATTTTCTTTTTTTTAAAGACCCATGTGCAGGGTAGTTTTGAATGTGTCCAAATTTTTTCCTTCAACATGTTGCTCCATCTGTACCTTGGCAACGTTTTATATTGTCTATACGTTGAAGTACCACTCCTTTTCTTATATCCACTTAAGGGTTTTATTTTTCTCCATTCATATGTGTCAAGATTAAATGAAAATGATTTGGATTTTTCTACACCCGAGCTAAAATTATTACTTTTACTTGCCGATGTCAATGATGAAGGACTACTGCTTGCAGAAAAAATATTTTCGTAGTTTTGGATTCATCAGACGATCGAATATCACTACCGAAAATGGTATTTCGATTGCGTTGTAGTGATATATATGTCACCGTAAAATTGTCAAATACGTTATATTGTAATATCACTAGCGATATTGTAAAGTCTCGAATTATTGTCAAATGAACATACTGCTTACAGTAAAACGCATTATGTTTCGTGAAATGCATGCGATGGTAGTCAACTCACGCGGTGTGGAGAGAAGGAGGGGTCCTCCTTGCCCAGTGGTACCACTCTCACGAAAAGATACTGTACCATTCCTGAGAAATATCGATTAATATAACCTAACCTTAAAACACTTCATATTCCCCTAATAAGCGTAGTCGACGGAGCCCCGCTTCGCGGGGCCCCTATTTCCGAGTGCAGGGTTTAAAGGAACCTAACTAACCTAACGGGGGGGTGCCCCAAGTCCCGTTTATGGGGGCAAGAGATACTTCCGTATGTTCAGTTGACAATAATTCGAGACTTTACAATATCGCTGGAGAGATACACGTTATATTGTAATATAAAGTATTTGACAATTTTACGGTGACATATACAAAGCCAGTGGTGTCATTCTGTGTTCAAGTTCTTCAGATAATATCGAAAAAATTGGATCATTATATTTGATAAGTACTTCGATCTTGCAATGTTTCAGCATGTTTCCTAAAAAGATTCCATTGATCTACATAGCTAATTTTTGGTTTTCGACCTCTGGCCATTATACTGCTGTAATAAAACGTGTATCGATTTTAGAGAAAGGATTTAAAAGAGTCCTACTTGAAAAAATACATCAAATACCCTATAGGAAAATCACGCAAGTTCTGAAGCGAATAATTTCAATATCACCTTACTACTTTTTAATCTGCGTGGAAATCGACTTATGAGCTGACACATAATAATTCTTATAACTAACGAAAATGATACGTACTTATTCTGAACAAGACAAAATAGTTGAGATTTGATTGTTTAAATTTCACTAAACTTCAAGTGGCACTTATTTTCTCTAGTTTAAAATAAATATAATATTATGTTTGAAACGTTATGCTGAATCCATAGATAAAATGCCAAAACAACTGGCCATAAAACGCATTAAAAAAAAGTTCTACAACGTCACTTGTGACATTTGGGCAGCATTCCGAATAACACCGAGAACACTAGCGCCCTCCGCGGAATTATTACCACAACAATGCTGTGACGCGATTGGTTGAAATTCTATTTAGGTATAAATAAATAAATAAAAGTTATTGGTTTTTTTATTTTGTTTATTTTAATTTTATTAAAGGTAGTATGGTCAACCTCGTTTTAAGTTATGAAGCCGCTATTAAATACTTATAAAGCGTTTTAGCGTTATGTAACGTTTATGAATAATACTTTTCGGGAATCCCATTATAACAAGCTTATAAACCTTTTTTATGAATAAGACCGTAAATGTACAATAAAAAATGAAGGTAGTTTAATTTAATTTTACTTCAAGTTTGCGTTCGGAAACAGCTTGCTAATAAACTTAGTTATTTATTGAAAAAAAAACTGAAATGCTATCAAAAAAACTAGGACTACATAATCTTCCTATAAATACCGATATCACTGTTATAAGAACGATAGCTTCTTTTGCTATGATGATCAATACTTAAAAATTGTTGTATGTAGGTACTGAAAAAAGTATTATAATAAGTGGTTAATTAATTTTGCAATCCACTATACACGTACGCCATGGACCATGCCCGGGTCGACGGCGCGTTGTGTTCCACGCGCACCTCAAAAAGTGTCAGAAAAATGACGCCCCCCCCCCCCCCCCCCCCTTAGAGGGCCAAAGCCTGCCGGGTCGCGGGACTTATGACTTACCGTGACCCCGGAACGTAAAGGGCTATTGAAGGACACCGTGGATTTTAGTCTGACTGACAGTCCCGCTCTGTCTTGGGTAGGAGGACTCATTTGATGATTTTACCACGATCAAAAAAAAATACACATACGCCACAATATGTTACATTTATCTAAGATTAAATTAACCATACAACCTTGTTTTCGTTTCGTCTAATACTATGTTAATTAAAGTATAATAGTACTGTCTACATTTTGTTTGATTGTGTGGTCACACTACTCTATCCATTGTTATAGGATTTAAGAAAATATATTATCTCAGCTAAGAGGTAAAAAAAACACAATTTTAGATACTTATTATTTAGTAGAGACTTTTTACTAAACGTTTAGTACACTAGATTTTCTGATAATCCTCTCGTCTAGCAGCTAATACATGCACTTATGTCAGTAGAGGTGAGGATTGAGGGACCAGTTTTATTATTCGCTATCTTCAAATTGAATCAATATTGTTTTTTCCATTTCTTTTTTATCAAATGTTTTAAGACTCTTACTAAAACTTTATGTGGAAAAAGAAAGATTTACTAGGTAATATTCCCTAAAACATTTATTTTTCTTATGAGGATTGAGGGACCACAGTTTAGTTGTTATATATTTTTTACCTTTGATGCTTTGTGATCTGTTATTCAGTAAATATCTTTACAAATTCTTTACTAAATGTCTGTAGTCACAAAACCTTAATTTATCAAATACTTTTCGAGATATGGCCGATGGTCTGTGAGAACTGAGGGACCGCACTTTAAGGGCTGTAGTTTTTAATACATTTGTTTACAAATTACCAGATTAGTTCTACAATTGTTTTAAGTCTACTACTAAATCCTACGATTTCTATTTTGCAAATTCCAGTTTGGTCCCTCAGTTCACACGCACGTCTAAATTACCCCAAGGAATTTCACATTATCCTTGGTCTTGATCGGGGATCCCTCAATTTCAAGGTGGACATATGGAGTTGAACGTTTACGTGAGAAAACTACAGTTGTGCTTTTAGGAGCTGACATTCTAAGACCATGAGACATTAACCACTGGTTTAGGGAGTTAACGGATATTTGCGGAACTTGTTCCATCATGTGGGACTTGTTCCACGGACGAGGTAGGAATATATAAGCAAAGGTCATCAGCATATTGTAAAATCTGGCAGTCGCTATTAAGGGACTTGTGAAGATCAGAGTTGTAAATACTGTATAAAAGAGGACTTAGTACTGGTGAGGCGTGTAAATAGCCTGCACCTTTGTGAAGGTTGTAAGAAAATTTGAATTACGAACCTGTGTTAAAAGTGTAATGGCGGACCTCAAAATAAATTAATTTCCCTATTGATGAATCCTCGACAAACCAATACCATAGAATTATTAGCAGCTAAACATGCCCACGTACCTTGGCAATCCAGAGATCCCACTCAGACCCAGGGCGATGGGAAGAATCCTCGTTCATGCACGCGTGATCGCTTGCAGATATAGGCTGCCGGCCGGCGAGCCAAATCTTGTTAAATCCACCGGTGGAACGGTTAAAACTCCAAAAATCAACAATTTACTATAAGTTCTCAATGAAGCACAGATGCAGGTCTATTTATTTCATGAGTATCATCAAGATTTCACCAAAAAAAGGAATTTTTAAAGCGGAGCGTTGAGGCGCGCTATCCGTCCTTATTGAACGGCGACAGGAAGCTCTTCTCCCTCGCCAGCGCCATCTATTGGCCCTTGCGAGAAAACTCAAGAAAGTTTCGATACATGGGCGCTGCGTCAACAAAGATTGGTGCGAGGATTCATCAATTGAGAAGTTAAACTATTCAATTTGAAATACTAACATATTCTATAGTATGGAGAAATCCTAAATTATTATTATTTTATTTTTTATAGGTATTGAAAAAGCATTGACGCTTCACCAAGTACTGAACCCTGAGGTAACCCACGCATAACAGTTCTGAGGTCATATGATTCTCCTGGAACATGGAGTTTTATATTGCGTCCAGCCAACAAATTACAGATACAGTTAGGTATCTTTTCCGGGATGCTCAGCTGGCGTAATTTACTTCTGAGAACAGAAAGAAGAACACTGTCGTAAGCTGCTGAAATGTCAAAAAAGACCGCTAGAACAGAATCATTTTTGCTGAAGACAATCCGGGCATCGGTCATAAAAATACCAATACTAAGAGTATCCATAGTACTAGCTCCTTTTCGGTAACCAAATTGAGATTTAGCTAGAAGTCCTCGGCTTTCAACCAACCACTCCAACCTATTTTCATAAGGTTTTCCAGGATTTTACCTATAACAGGTGATAGAGCAATGGGACGAAAATTATCGGGGCATTTGGGAGGTTTCCCTGGTTTTAGTATAGGAATAATCAGCTGCGTTTTCCAAGAATCAGGGATATGAGAGAGAATAATACAAACGTTGATTAATGATAAAAGGTATAGGCGACTGCGGGGCCCCAATCTTTAAAAAAACGAATATGTATGTCCATCTATACCTGGGGCAGAGTCATGTACGTGTTTTAACACTGCGTCCAGTTCGCTTAATAAGGAGGGTGCGTCTAAGGGGTCATTTGAAATGTCCCCTCGCTCCGTAGGTGAGGGCATCCAAGACTTCAAAATCAGTCCAATCAGTACGGACGCCCCTCACAACACCCATCCTGGTGATGTTGCAAGTGTGTGAACCCTTATCCTTAATAGCCTTATTATCAATAAATGCATTGGCATCTTGTGGGCCCTTGAATTCTACTGACACCTTATGTCTACCCCAATTCTCTTTATACCTCCATCAACAATGATAGGAACATTACATTTTTGTAGTAATTGTCCGAATTTTATAGGATAGAGGGCTGGATCATTTTCACTAAGCGATGCGTAAACCAAAAATGGATGTTTGTCCAAATGAGAATACTTGGTTCGCGAGATCAACGACGGGGCCCGTCGTTGCTCGTCGCGCCCGATGACCCGGTTGCGTTTAGTCGGTGATGAATTTTCTTCAGTAACATTCGTAGACTCGTTGTTGTTTTGAATTAATTTCCTCTTTCGAGTAGCTACTTCTACTTCCATCGGCTCAAATTGAGAAAGTGGAGCCGTCATTATAGCCTAGGAGCACAACGAAAAGATCTGGTGATTTTAGCTAAACGGGGTCTGGCGGGTGACCAGGAGGCCGTTCGTCATCCGCCATTTTCACTTAGCATAGGCCAAAAGAAAATTAAATAAATAGAATACAAACAACATAAAGTACACCCAAAAACCATAAAAAAATAGAAATAAGCCAAAAATCAGCGCAAGAAACAAAACCACATGTACTCGCCACAGACGCTCAGGCTAATCCCTTCTAAACCGCTTCGCACGGAACAAACAAGAAATTGTGACAAATAATGACAGTGACATTAATGACATTTGAGGTTAAGTTGCGTTCAGAAATATTTGTTAAAAAATGAGTGGTTAGGTGATGTCGTGTTGGCGAGTGGCGACATCGATTGAGCAATCAATGTATTTGGCTTAACGAAAAATTACATTATGACTAAACTTTTCAAAATCCCAATGAAACAAAATTATGCCAAATAAAGTATTTTCGCGTACTTTATTGTTCACATGAAGTATTGAGTACAATTACCTGAAATAACGTACAATACTTTATAATAAAGTACGGGTGGCAACCCTAATCGCAACCCACTCACTGAGCCCTGGGTCATCTGTGTTAGGTGTCTCAGACTCCATTGCTGCAGTTGACTGGTTCTAAAAATATCAATAAATAGTATTTATAATGATTTATTTCGTAAGCAAGATTATTGCAAAGTTTTGATGTAATTTCAAATTGTTACCGTATCTGGTAGAGGATTCACTGCTACTCCGGAAACATTTTCGCCAAAACCTGATCCCGTTAAACTCAGGGACCTCTGTTCAGTGTCAGAAAAATGGCCTCCAGTGGGAGGCCCTCCGCTTGTCGCCGAACTATCGGCATTTATGTCAACAACAATTGTTTTGGGTTTGAAATTATAATTAGAATTACTGAGATACTTCAAAATAATTAATGTTTATATTAGCTTTACACCGACCAAGTGCGAGGGATTCTAATAAGGTAAGGAAGTTGTGATGACAGTCTTTCGGCGTTTTAGTTGTGCCACTTCCCTCAGCATTGAGCTTTTCTGCTACCACTTCCTAAAAGATTCTGCTCGACCTCGGGCAGTTTTATTGTAGCCTCGAGTTCTAGCTAGCAGAATCTTCCATTGGGCCTGAGACACCCTGGTTGCACGCATTTCCATTCCTACAAATTATAACACATTTGAATACTTCTACGTAGCGATAACATTAAATCATCATCTGCCTAGCCTTTTCCCAACTATGTTGGGGTCGGCTTCTAGTCTAATCGGATGCAGCTGAATACCAGTATTTTACATGGAGCGACTGCCTATCTGACCTCCACAACCCAGTTGGTGGTGTCAGACTTTTTGGGCTACAGACAACCTGTAACGACTGTCAAAGATGGACAAATGACAGCCGGGACCAACAGCTTAACGTTAGAGATGGGTCGTCGACGCATTTGGCGTTAACGAAATTATACCGTCCATTTTCGTTCATCGACTGGTCCATCAACTAGTTGACGCATATGATATTTATGCGTCAACTTGATTATGCAGACGTTGAAATAAACGTTGCAACGAAGTCTACTACGTTGATTGCGACGTAGGCAGTAGACTAGAGACTCGCTGTGCTGTAGGTACATATTCATTTGAACTTCCCTTCATGCTTTTCCAGGTTTAGGACTGGCAGAATACTAAATAGAGTTAACTATCATGTTGTATTAAATATTCTAGCGTATTTAGAACATCAACTGATTTTATGTACTATCCCTATTTATATACCTATTTTAAATTAAACATTTACAAAATAGTTCTCTTTTTTATTTTTAGCCCTTTTCTAAATGAAATATGTACAAATGGTATTTTTTTAGTATAAGAAACATTAGCTGTTCCACTTTACTAGTGGATAATCTCGTACGCCTATTGCTAATAATAAGACCTGTCTTCTTGAAAATATCCGTTCGCAAGGAACTGATGTGGCTACCATGTTACAACGAGTCACAAAAATTGTTTTTAAATTTGGGTAAACATACTGGTGCTTTCTCCACCATTCTAAAGGGCACGTTAAATTTCCTCTCTGATCTTTCCTTGGTAGCAGCTCGTCAGACATGTCAACCTCTTTAATTGCTCTTGATAGCTCGTACCTTGAGCAGTAGTTGACGCTACTATTTGGTCAAAAATACCCAAGGGACTTATTTCATTATTTGTGTTTCTATCTTCAACGACTGGGGAATCAATGGTCATTGTGCTGCGTTCTTTATCAGCAGGCAGAATTTTCTTACGTGTTCTTTTGTTTTTAATGCCTCAGTTTCAATCGTCTGAGGACCCCTCCAATTTAAAACGAGGGTCCATGAATGTGCACAACGCAAATGTGCGACTAGTTTCCACAAACTTGAAACGTTCTTCTTAGCCCGATTTTAGTAAAAGGATTGTATCACTTATTTCTCATGGTAGACCGTCGTTTTGGGTTCTCTCTTGAAGTTTTGAGCAAGCTTCTTGCAGCCACCGCGTCACAATAATAACTGAATTTGACGTATTTTTCCCCACTCACTGAGGAAGTTATTTCCTCAAAGGGGCGCAGTACCTGGCAAAGTTGCTTGTACATTGTCCAATCTTCCGGGCTCATATAAGGCAAACTTCTTTCCGCAAAAGCCAATGTCGACCGGATAGCATCTTCTAGCTCCACAAATCTTGTTAACATTAAATAGGTCGAGTTCCATCTTGTGTCGACAGATTGAATAAGTCGCTTAGCTTCTTGGTTTTGTTGCACCCTAATGATTCTTTTTACTTTGTCGATATGAGGCTTAGTTAACTGAAGCGCGTGTTCTACAATCAAATTAAGGCTATGAGCATAACACCCAAAATGCTTCCATCCTAGCCCTTCTTTTACAGCCTTAACAATATTCGCCGTAGTAGACTTATATGCCAATTTTTCTTTGCAGGCAAATTCTAATTTCCATAAATATTTAACCATTTTTTTTTTAAACGTTTTTGGCTCTACTTACGAGTTTTCATGAAAAATAGTGCCATCAAAATAAGGCTTTTATAGTCTCAGTTTTAGATACAAAAAAAACAATGATTTTTATTGAATCATGTTTTCTGCTTTTCCCCATATTCAAGGAGATTTTGTGAAAGCATAAAATTGTCTTTGAAATAGCCGAACTATGAATACGTTTTTCGCTAGCCTACCTCAATATGTCAAGATAATGTACGACTTTGCACGTTAACTTGAATGTAGAGACTTGCGTTTCTCCCAAGCGTTGTTATTGCAACCGAATTTTTTCGTTATTATTTATGTTACGTTAGCTTCCGACAGCGTCGTTACTAATGTCGAGACTGCAGGCCCAGGGGATTCTAAGTTAACCCGAAGGATTCTCGAGCGTCCCTAGACATTTCTATTAATGCTTTGCCATGTCATCCCACGCTGTGCCACTAACTGAGCGGCCATACAGGAAAATAGTGAAACAATAAGATTTACATAAAAAATGATTTATTAATGAAATGCACAGTTTGAATTTTTAAGTACCCTTAAAAATAACAAGCTTATTATAGAATTGTCGAATACTATCTTTATTAACATTTCGTAACTTGTGTTCGTATCTAATTCTAATATTAAAAAACTTTTCAATAATTAACTTTACAAGTAAATATTTATGGTTATTTATTGGATCTTGATCATAAATATGGTCATTAAGGGATGGGAAACAGTGGTCATTTAGAGCAGAAAATTTGTGCATGAAATTATATATGGTCCTGGTGACAATCGAATCTAGTATAGGTTTATTAAGGTTTTTGGACCTTATATTTTGTCTAAAGACAGTTTCACAAAACAAACATATTTCTATCACGTCTTTTGAAGGATAAATTAATCCTCCTTTGTCTTTAAAAAAAATTAAAGAATTCACATCAGTGTGCTGCGAGCGCAAAACTGTGATACATTCTTCACATTTCAGTTTCTTTTCTAATATTCTCACGATGAATCCACCTATATACAGGGTGGCCCAAAAGTCGTGGATCAAACGCAACAAGGGGTTAGATGGGGTCATCAGCTGCAAAAAAATGTTCTACGGGAGGTCCTTAAGGTCAACCCCTGCAGTTATAATTTATTTTGTGTTTTTATGAGAAACTTTACTTTTTTTACTAATTCTTATTAAAAGTCGAAAAAATCTACATCCTGTATCTTTTTTATTATTTTCACTAGATTGGTACTGATGAGTCCTTTCGTTAGACATGCTATTTATGGTTGTTTATTGGGTGTGTTGAAGATAATATTAAGTTTTACGATTATTTTTTTTCTCAAATCATAACTTTTTATTTACTTCGGACCCCACTGTGAAAAAAAAATACTCTACCGAAAAGTGACCCTGTATTGCAAGTTTTGGCGCATTTAATAGGGATTCTGAAAAGGTATTAAACATGGCCATGAGTGACTCTAATATCTTTCTAGGACGAAAAAACAAAACAACGATTGTGAAATAATTGTTTTAATAAAACAAAACATTTTACAATAAATGCTCAACATTCCCGCCTCTTACCATAATACATAATCTGCACCGTCTAATAAAATTCCTACGTAACCTACGGAATGCACCTCTGTTGTTAATAACTTGTACCTTAGCAAATTCGAGCTTTTGTCGTAGTTCTTGTTCGCTATTGTTCTCTGTTTGATAAACTATTTCTTTAAAATAGCCCCAAAGAAAAAAATCTAATGGATTTAAATCGGGCGACCGGGGTGGCCACGCAATAGGTCCGCCTCGACCAATCCACCGGTTGGGGAAGCGCTCGTTTAAATGATCTCTAACTGCTCGAGCGTAGTGAGGCGGGGCGCCGTCCTGTTGCAGCCACATTTCTGCTATTCTTGCTTCTGGAACCTCAGCTTCGTTAAGAATCTGGTTTAAATTATTTTGTAAAAAATTTAAATACAGAGCACCATTCAGCCTTGCTGGCATTTCATGCAGCACCAACTGCTGGCCAATTATACCAGCCCACATGTTTATACCAAAAAGTTTTCCGATTTTCTTCATTTTCAATGTCTTCTCTAATTAAAATATTGTCAAGAAACTGTGCAGGTGGAGATATATCATTTTGATGCCGAGCCCATCCCAGGCCCGGCAGTCTCGACAGAGATAACGACAAAATCGCTAACTTTTGATCGCTGATTACTAACGAATACACTCGATTGCAATAATTATGCTTGCGAGTAATGAAAGGCTCTACATTCAAGATGCGTTTCTTGCAATCATAATTATTGCGACTGAATTTATTCGCTAGTAATCAGCGATCAAAAGTTAGCGACTTTGTCGTTATCT
Source organism: Xestia ashworthii (assembly GCA_950022955.1). Classification (NCBI taxonomy): domain Eukaryota; kingdom Metazoa; phylum Arthropoda; class Insecta; order Lepidoptera; family Noctuidae; genus Xestia; species Xestia ashworthii. Next base: position 11,245,811 of record OX465560.1, on the reverse strand, counting down.
CTGTCGAGACTGCCGGCCCTGATACCAGACAATTGTCATTACATGAGCACAGCTTCTTATAGTCCTTTTCCCAAATAGGCAACTGCAATAATTTTTTTTTTTATTTTTCTTTATTCGTCCTCTGATCAAAAAAAAGAAAGCTGTCTCATGTGATGACGAAATGTCTGGAATGTTTATCAATCGAACATCTTCACTTACTTCTACAGTAAAAGTACCGTTCGCCCGAATATGTTCCCCATAATACGAGCGAGCCTGTTTTATTTGATAAACGCCTAAGCTAAACAAAATTAAATCTGATATTTCCATGGTCGGGAACATATTCAGCTGTGGTATTTGACCATTTATTTGAATGAAACTGGCTCGGCGTCTATTAAGCTGATGGCCAATCACATAGTCAGCTAAGTAATTTGGCATGTTCATTCTTTGATGAGCTCTTTCCAGTATAGATTGGGCATCAGGACGGTCAGTCAAAACGGGATGGAAATGGTTTAAAATGGCTCCTGCAATTCTAAAATCATACATAAGATTTCTAGAACCTATATTGAAATATTTATTTCTAAAGATTTTAAATCCCGTTTAAACCGACCGTTTACAACTTCCACAACCCACTTACACAGTGTCACCAGGCGTGACTTGTTGGCTTTATCAGTAGATAATTGAGTTTCCCCTTCACGTAGTGTTTCTGGCTTATACACAGTATAGCCCAAAGATATGAGCAATGGGATAGAATCTCTAAAACCGCGGTCAAGAATAAATACATCGTTCTGCCTGAAATACTGTCTTAAATCAGAATTTTCATTTTGGAACAGCAGTTGCATAATTGTAGCATCAGATGTTGTGGCTGCATATGGACCAAATATATCAGCAAAAAAGGTTTCACTAGATTTGCAAACTTGGGTAAGCTGTATGATTTTTTTTTAAACAAATAATTTGACGATTTCTGTAGGTAAATATAGGTTCCATCACAAATGGCTATGAGGTTATTTTCTGCTGTTCCAAAAAGTCCCTGTGGGATTAAAAGATTTGTACTGGACAGGTTTGCCCTTGGTATACGATTAACACCTAAGTGCATTGGTACATAAAATTCTTTCATGCAGTTACGTGCCTTTTTCATATAAATGCATGCCAGTGATTTGTTCATACACATTAATGAAGCAATTCGTCTAATTGGTTCCCCAGTTCTAATTTTCATAAGGTATAAACCTAAAGCTGTTTTTGGTTTTCGGCAAACAACTGACAATTGATTATTAATACAGCTCAGTATTGTTAAAAAATTCAAAACTGTCAAGCCTGTCCAGTAACGACAAATGTGGTTATTCATATTTTCCACATTTTCAAAATCAATAATGTTAGTTGTTTTTTTTTCTTAATAAATCTAACATTTCCGAAATATGTGTCAGAGTAAATTGCGTTGTGAACTGAAATCCATTCACGAGTTCCCAATTATAAACACTAGCATGTTCTTCACATACTCGGGCATTAGGAGTGACATATAATTTATAGTCCATCAGTATTTGTTTTTTAAGATACATAGGTACTCTTAAACGTTCTGGATTTATACACTCAGGAACAAAACAATGGTTTGATGAATCTGGGGTTCGGGTATAACCGTCTAATTCAACATACCTGTTTTCATTTTGAATTACATTGTTAATATCAATTTCTGAACTGGGTGTACTTGCAGGTTGAACCACAGAGCTAGACCTACTCTCAACTGATGAAGTTACTTGGGCATCTCTTGGTGGATCTATTAAGGTGCATCAGGGTAAGTTCGGACAGTTTTTGGATGAGTTGGAAAGGGTTTAGTAATTTTTTTTCCCATTTTCTAAATATGACAAAGATAAATAATGCTGCAAACCTCTTTAATGAGTAAATTTACTATAACCTTTTTTCTTTTTTATACTTCTACCTTTAATGGTTCCCAAATTAAGACTTCGTAAAAATTCAACATTAATTTTAAAACAGGGAGATAAGATCGGTCCTTGGAAGGGTAAGTTCGGACTACTTTATAATACTGGTTCTATAGCTGATATCATAAGGTTGACTTTATAAAAATATCCGTACTTACCCCTTAAAAGAACATAACTTTGAAAGTTCTACTCTTTTTTAAAAACTAGGTGGGAATTTTAAGTTTTTTTTTTTTTTCATATTTTAATAGTCCGATCTTACCCTACATTAGCATAAGCAAAAAAATTGTGATTCTCAAACTTTTCATAATAGAGCTTTGATGTGAGGGGTCTTTGTAATTCCAGATCAACATGTTTCTAGTGAATAAGTAAACTAGCTAAAGGATTTGATATAAGGTATCGAATTAAATTGTTGTTTGTTTAATAAAATGAATTAACTTGTTTACTTCTTCACTAAAAGGATGCGGTAGATGAGAAAAATAAATTACTTAAGAAGTAATTATAATAAAACATTGCTTATAAAATCAAATAAATTTAAGGCGCGGACTGACTACGATTTGAATCGCTACTGCCGCACTCACACAACCGAATCTGCGCGTTTTACGGTAATGCACACACTCGCAAACGCTAACACGGGCGTTTGTGTGCTCATGGAAAATTGCATAGTATACGTAAAGAAATCAGATGTTTTCTGTTGAATATACTTACTTGACGTGCGTTCTAAATTTCGATGTAATTACAGTGTCGGTTCATAATATGATACAATAAACAATTACACTTTAGGATAAAAAAAAAACACAATTAAATCACTATTGTTTATTTTTATTACAATATACCTACTTGATATAAACAGGTAAACTATAAACATTCCGAATTATACCCGACTGCTCTAGAAGGGAAATTATGTTTTTCGGGTGTATCTATAAGTTAGTATCAGGGATAGAAGGGTTACACAAATGGGTAGTTCTGTCATTTCAAACTAATATATAGGTACTTAGTGGGTGCGACAAAAAAATAGAAAATAAAACCAACATCAAGGCCCTCGGACCACTTAAAAATCACATAAACTCTAAATCAATGCAATAATATCACAGCTCCAAAGTGAAAAATGCCATAATGTTTCTAAGAAAACAAGCTGTATATTATCTTTTTATCTTTACAAATAAATAAAATTGAAGTGTATTTTTGTAATACCAAAATATAAGCTTTTTACTGAATGCATATGAAAGTATATGCGGTACAACAAAAACATTTATTTTTTTCAATTTTGGTCGGTCCGTCGTTCTGTCTGTTTCTTCCGACTAATCTCCGATGCGGCTGAACCGATTTTGATGGCACTTTTACTGGAAGATAGCTGATGTTATAAGATCTAACATAGGCTACTTTTATTTAAGAATAACAATTAGGGTTCCGTGCAAAAAAAAACAAAACCTTGAAATTGGTAACAAAATTCGATTCAAAAAAGGAAGTAATAAATATTTATAATTTCATGCGAACGAAGGTCGCGGACAACAGCTAGTATATAAACAAAAATGCTATTCGTTAGTCTCGCTAAAACAAAAACGGCTCTACCGATTTGAATATACTATTTTATTTGATTATAATTCAGCCGTAGATTGTGTATCATCAGCTTCCACAATCGCCTTTAATTCGTCATTGTTGACCAAAGTCTTCGGACGACCGCGAGGTTCATTTTTCAGATCGAAATTTCCAGAACGGAAGCGAGCAAACCAATGACAGGTAGTGCGTTGGTTTGTAGTGTTAGCTCCGTAAACGTCGTTGATGTTGCGTGCCGCTTGTGCCGCGGCCGCGTTGCTGCCACGACGGTACTCATATTCCATAATTACTCGAATTTTTAACGTATCCATGATGACGAAAGAGATTGAAATGCGATGAAAATGTAACACTAATCAATAAACAAATGACTACTTTTGGAAAAAGAATTCCATGTTTTTAAAATAAAATTAATTTGAAAATAGAATTCTTAGACAAACAAAAATTATTTTGATTTGAAATGGCCAGTACTGCAGAACGGCAATTTCATAGGTAACCTATTATAAAACCGAGCAAGGTTTTTTTTATAATAAAATTACGGTATAGTATGTAAAAAATTGCACCCATGCGGAGCTGGGGCGGGATAGCTAGAATTGTGAAAAATTTAGACATCTTGGCTGAATATTAGTCGGTAATTGCTCGGTTGGTAAATTATTTTGCATCTCTAATATAATACCATTGCGTATAGGCATGCCACGTGTATGCCTGGGGTCAACTATTTCAGGGAGAAGGCAATTCATATAAAATCGGACCAACTCTTGTTCCATTTTAAGATTCCAGAAATTGTCGTCCTTTTCTATAAGTTCTAATTTTAAATTTTGGTTTTGTCCACCCCAAATTGCAAAAATACACTTGTTTTTCTGTGTGACATGAAGCTGTCCTTGTACTTGAAAGTACCAATTACTGTTACGATTGATTGAGTAATTATCTTCTTTTTTATTGTATTTATATATCTGGATTTTATTTTCTTTAATTGCTTCCTCTATCCCTTTTTTATAAGCGGTCACTGGACATTTGACTTCCACAATTGTATCCTCGCCAATAATTCCATCGGGTGTTGCACCGATAAAAGGGTACTGACTGTCTATATATAATCCACAGGACTCGATCACAACATTCTCCTGTTTTTCGAGTTGTTGCAGGGCCAGTTTCTCATTTTCAACTCCGTGAGCAATTGATGCGATATGTGATATATTTTTTGAATACAATAAGTTTTTTACTATATTTGCGCAACTCATGTTTTTCCGCCTTTTGATAATTTTACCAAAATTTGATGCTGTTACCATATTTTTTCTTAATTCTAGCCAATCACTGCAATCTCTTTGTAATTTGGTTTCGTTTTGGATACGATCCCTGTTCGCGGTTACCGTTTTTAAATTATGGAGGAATTCGTTTTTTGCTGTCTCGAAATCCTCTTGTGACATGTCAGGGGCAGCACAGTTCACACCATAATCATTATTTAAGCTAGTACTTTCTACTTTATTAAGGAATCTATTTTTTTTATGCGGATTTCTTCGATTCCATGACCTTTTATTTTCACGTCTTTGTTCCATCTTTTTTAAACAGCTTCTTGGGCTTCTTCCTAGAAACCTTTTTTGCAATGTATGCTTGGGTAATCTGTAATTATATGCGACGACAGCTGCAGCGCATCTTCCTTGATAAGCTCTTCTCGTAGAAAAATTTATTCGTTTTCCACCAACAATCTTAGCTACTACACTATTAAACCGTTCAGCAGCGTTGGTGTCAACATCTACTAGGCTTTGTGATTTGGAAGCTACAGCCCCAATTATTGCTTTTAACCGAAACCAAAATGTCGAATTTATCACTTCCATAGCACTCATCAATGACTTTTCTTTATTGCAGTAATAATCCTTACATTTGCGGTGGTCTCCGAACGAGTGGTATAAGGAATACTGTGTATCAAAATGCAAATGATTTTTAGCCTGTGCAATTGTATATGATCCCTCTTCCACTAACCTACTGTAACGTTTTTATGAGGACTGGCGTCGGTTATAAATAAAAAAGACAAAAGGTTAAATTCACTAGATTTTAATTAACAATAAAAGGTTACTTGCTATGTATTATAAATTAAGTTATAAGAATGGGCGCCTTGTGGCCCTCTTAGAAAACAATAAGTGAGCCACTATAAAAGATAAACATAAACAATTAAAACTAAACATGAGACGAAATAACCCCGGGGGGTTCGACCAAAACCTGTCTGTGATTGGATCTCAAAGATGGTTATTCAATAACACGGCACAATAATAGTGAAGCGTGGCCGGGGAAATGCCCCCAGTCCACAATACCGGTAAGTCCACTCAGGGGTTCAGGACGCTGGACTCGGAGAGGAGCAGACCGTGTTTCACACACCAGTCTGCCGGGGTGAACGGTACGGGCTAGGCTCTGCGGGCAAGGCCCACGCGCAGCCTGGAGGGTGTGGTGGTTCCCCACCAAGAGTAATACTTGTGGTAAAAAAAAAACCCTGTCGATGAACGACCCTCATTAGTTTCAAGCCTACTAAAAGTAGCCTACTCTCAACAACAGAAATTAAACTTACCCAGAATTCCTGGGGTTTTTCCACAATAATCGGGGCCTATATCAGGCTCCCGACTCCAACCAAAAATTGGCCACCAGAGGGGCGAGTGGAACAGCCCACCGGTCGACAAGCCTGAAAAAGATCGACGCTAGGTTAGACTTCTCCACGCGGCGCGGCCCATAGAATTGGCCTTGTTTCAAACCGCACTTCGTTATACTGACCTCCAAATTGCAGACGGACACGCGTAATGCTGTTCAACAGTTATTGGGTGTCCGGATCCGTGCTGAAGGTATCGCCGGCTGAGCACTATGTCCCGTCACTCTCCCGCGGCTAGCTTTCTCGGTTCCTCTGGCAAAAATGGCCGAACTCACACTGTAGGGCCACGCTCGGGGGAGTCGTGGGGGAGTGTTGCCAGACGGCAGACTTTTGCTCTCATCTCGGGATAAGATGAGAGCGTAGGGCACTGTCCCGGTCGTTGTACAATTGGGGCTTTATTGATCTTTGCACCCTTTCATCACTAACACCGTCACACAATATTTGTGAACCCCCCCTGGAGGATGGTTCTACTGAGTTAACGGGAACACAACGTTTCTAGATGGTAAACTTCTCAATTAGTTCACAATAATACATTTGGGGAGATGTCATTGACTGCGTCGTCCACACTGACATTCTAACTTTTTTAATTATGGCTGCGTTCCGTTATCGCCGTTAGCAAACGTTGCGTTCCAAAGATCACTTTTGTGTTTTTAATCGATTATATGAAATAATCGAATTGAATGGAAACCAAGGGTTACACTACGTTGTTCTTTGATTGAAGAAACTATCACCTTTCTTATGCTCATCACCTTTTGATCACTTAATAATTTTCTATATTTTAATGGGTATTTGACCTCTTTTGACACTATTCGTAACTTATTACATAGATTACGGAGTATGTGATTCCGGCATTCAATTTTAACCACAGTTGTGTTAGGGTATGGATTTTGTGCTAAAATTTTTGCATATGTTGCTGAATCGCCATCTGCAATAAGCCTTCCATAAATTATGTTGTACATCTCAATTGAGTGCTTGAAGCCCTCGCTGATAATTGTAGCTTCCATTCTCGTGGATGATCCCTCATAATTTTATAACACACGTGTTCTTTCGGTCTAATATTTTTTTTTGTGCCCGAGCGCAAATGATACAATATTTGTTTTTGACTGCTATAAATAATACCTCACCAAATTTTCTGCCAATTATAGCAGCAGCTCCAGACAGAGCTTTATAATTATTCCCATAGGATCTTGCACTCCAACAGCCATCAGCGTACACATCTATTACTGCAATACCGTCTTTTACTCTTCCTTCAGCTATGGCAGCTTGACGTTCTCGTTCAGCAGCAGCTTCCATCTCCTCAGCAGCTGTTGCCTCCCACTGGTCGAATACGTTATTCTGTATTTTGGAATAGTACCGCTCAGAAAAGATAGGCACATCCATAGAAGACGATATCTCTTCAAATTGAGAATACGCTATTCCTGAAGATACTATTCCTATTACAGCACCAATATTAGTATCAACGTTTTCAGTGTGTGCGGGATCTATAGAATCTATATAAAAAAGTAAACCACACATTTCGCATTTTAACCTAAACTTTGAAATTAACCCAACTCTCTTTTCACCCAGCAAAGTTAAGCACTGAAAACCACAGTTAAATAATGCACTATGATTTGAGATTTCTTTCAGTTTCTTAAAAAAGTAGGTAATATCTATAATTCTTCTGCCGGTAATTCCTGCGCAGCTTTGTTCGTTTTCCGGTTCAACAGAATATATTTCATCAGTTGGGTTTCTAAAACAAAACGAGTCAGGTGTAAATATTTAAAAAAGTGTGAGTCACACACGCAGCCGGCCACCTGGGCGTCCTTTTTCTTTTAGCATATTGTAAAATTTAATATTTTAATTATAACTGATCATTCAGATAAACTGACACAAACATTTCATTATAACTTTTTTATTATACTTACTCAGCACAAACAGCATTATCTATTATATCAGAATCCGTATCAATAATTGGTGCTTCTTCAAACTGAAGACTTGTCCTAAAAACGTTAAAAAATATATATATATTTTGACCAATTTTTTACCGAAAAATAAATTTATATTTATATGTTTAACTAGAAGTTTTTATCTATCTGCAGATGTAGTACTCACACTTTAGAATTAGAATTTGACACCACTGGTACCAGTTCAAATATTTCAGGATTCACGTTAATTGGACTGCTTAAACTGAAAGAAATCGTATATTAGGTTTAACTCATTTTTGACAAAAATTAATACAGTGATGATCTCATCATTTAAACTTATTCATTTTGGAACTAAACAACGCTTACTCTCTTATAATAGGTTCAGTTGAGCTACTGGGTTGACCAACATCAGTATCACAAACTTTTTGCATCTTTGCACTGAAAACAAAAAATAATATGAATGTTCTATTTTTTTTATTTGTACTTTTAGTTTACATACTGTTACTCACCGACTAAGATAAAATATTTATAGGAACTAAACAGAAAAAAAAGCTTACTCTCTAGGCAAAGATTCAACTGATGAACTGGGTTGACCAACATTAGCATCATCAACTTTTCGTTTCATTGATCTAAAAAAGAAAATAGGTAAGTAACTAGGAATATTATTACAAACTAAGAAATAAAGGGTGTAACAAGACCCGGTGGATGCTCCAGGGTAGCCCGCGAAATTCAAATTTTCTTACGTTTTTTTGCAATTTGCAGGTCAGTGCTCGGTTGAATGTTGATTATAATATTGTTCGCGATTGTAGGACGTATGTACTTACAGAATTATAATCATCAAAATCATCAATACAACCCTCCAAGTTCATGTAACTCGAGGAACGAGTTTTTCAAGGTCAAAATCACTGGCCTGCAATATGCAAAAAACGTGAGAAAATTTGAATTTAGCGGGCTGGTTGGAGCATTAACCTTAACGAAGCTGAAAGGCACTTGTTCTCCTCGTCATTGCGATCATTTTTTTTTTGTTTTACACCATACCTGGGAACCTTCTTTTTTTTTAATACCTACAAGTTTTTGTAACAAAAAACTGTAAACACTTCCACAACCCCCATACTTGATGTACCTACATAATGATTGGTTGACGGCTTCGTGAAGTGTCTTGTTACACCCTGTATAGAAACTACGGTACCTACTAATAATAACTCAAAAAATATTTTAAAAATAATCTTACAAAAGAATCGTAGAATTCTAGTGCAATATTTATATTATTCTAATACGTAATTATTAAAATAATATAAATATTGCACTCTGATTTCTCTGCAAGTTTGGTTTTGTTACATATACCTACTATCGCCTCGATGGTTGCATCGACCAGAGACGTTTGCACTAGGCGCATTCAAATATGTATTCTATTGTCATCAAAATAGAGCGCACCTATTTGTTTTTGGATTTGGAAAAATGTTTGTAAAATTGTCAATACCGTTTCGTAAGTAAAATAAACTAAATACAAATATCAAATGTTTTGATGCAATACCGTTATCATCCTACTTACCCAAACATTCCATCATTTTTTAGAGTTATTTGTCGCTTTCTTGTAAAACACTTTCGCAACATTTTATTTTTATTGCCCATATTTCCACTGAGACTGATTAGGTATCTTTATATCGTAATTTCACTTCAAAATTAGACAGCGAGTCGCCTTAGTAGTCCACCACAGAACTTTAGTTCACTTCACACAATGTTTTCAGTTATAAATTGCTTGTAAACTACGAATATCGAATTATGCACAGAGCGTCCGGTACCAACCATGCAAGTCGAGCGCTGCCCGACGACTAAAGTATGGCCGCGTAAACTATTGTCACTACTATGGAGCTTGGATATAAGGTTGAAAATTGAAAATAATATTTGTGTTGAAATGTGACTCAGCTGCGAAGGGGCATTTATTTTACAAGTTTTCTTTGGATTATTTAAAATATAGACATAAAATTAAATAATTGTTCGGTTAAAGTTTTAAAATAATGCAAAACCTATTATATTCTTTAAAAAAAAACTGTGGTTATCACTGGAAATACAGAGATCTTCGACGCCAAAGTATATTTTTGTGCTACTACTTCCCAATTTTTTGTGGGGAATAACAAACTATTATTTATTATTCTGTTCGGTTAAAATTCTTCTTTAAGAGAAGGGTTCTCTGTCCAGTGTTTTTTTTGCGTTACCTAATTTCATTACATTACGTCGTACTCGACGATCTAAGAAACCAATTTTTGGGAATATTGAGATAACACCGCGCCTTAATGAAAATGTTACTAACATTCATAATCAATTTTAACAGTCTTACAAAACAAATCACATTTTTTAAAACGAAACAAGTGTATTAATTATTTTGCAATAATTATGGTAAGATTTTTCTCACATTGTTTTAAATTAAGTTTAAACATAATATCATTATTATTATTTAAATTGAAAACAATACTTTCTTTTCTCATAACAAAAAATATAACCTATGAAATTATTCTCTAATAGGAACTTTGTAATCACAATAACTTTGTAATGTTTTATCCATTTTCTTTTACAATAAAAATTAAATCTAAGCCTATAAAAATGCTTATAAGTGGTAAAAATAATAATTAAAGAAAATGCACATTATCTTCATCATCATTAAGGATAAATTCGTCGGGATTTTCCTTTATTTGTATCAGATCTATTTGTTTGACAATCAAATCAAGGGATATATCGTGCGTTAAGAACTAGAGTAGCGTAAGGGCAAAATGACAACTTCTCAGGAGAGCCCAAAAACAACTCAAATTTAGCTACCGTTATCTTATAGCTCTTCTATGGCAAAATCTATAGTAGTTAGATATCTGATTTTTACTAATAATAAAGCTTTATTTATCGGCTACAGAGTAGTGTAACTTTTTGGTCAATCAAAAAACGGTTTCATTTTAATAAAATTTATTTTTCAAAAACTGGTTGACATACGTCATTTTGGCTGTTACATTAATTCACTAATGTATGGAATGCAACGGAACTTCCGTTCAAATGGCTTTAAAAATAATAACAAAAATCTTCTAAAATTAATAATCCCTCGATAATCTTTAAAAATGTAATCAAAAATAATTATTGGCTTTAAAAATAATAACAAAAATCTTCTAAAATTAATAATCCCTCGATAATCTTTAAAAATGTAATCAAAAATTATTATTGGCTTTAAAAATAATAACAAAAATCTTCTAAAATTAATAATCCCTCGATAATCTTTAAAAATGTAATCAAAAATAATTATTCGTGGTCGACCTGCAAATGGCTGTAAAAATCATGATATGTTGAAGGAATAACTCCAGATCGACACAGCTCTTGCAAATCGTTGTACTTATCTGCTGATATAGCTATTGGACCACTGTAAGCTTTTTGCAAAATTACTCTCGACGAGGTTGCTCTTTTGCCCCTTCTGAATACCTTAATTTTTTTAAAGTTTTCGCTGTCCAAGTCATATTTAAAATAGATATGTTCTGGGTCATCCTTGCGATATTGAAGCCATTTGATTTTTAACCAATTCACAGTCTCCTCATCAGTATCTGTTTTACAGTTCTTAATCATAACAGTTTTCAGTTTCTTCAAATCATAAAAATCTTCCTGTCCCATTTCTTGTACTTTGTAAGGATTTCTTCTTGACGCAGTTCTAATAATAGTGTAGTAACTGGACGGATCAAATATTGGTATACTTTTCTTGGCCAGCTCTATAGTAGCGTGAATGTTATCAACCTCCATCTGACTGTGACCAGGTTCAAAATATTTTTGATTTATTTCCGGTATATCCAAAAAAGCCACACAATACAACATCAAGGCAGAAATATACATATTTCGGCATTGACTCGCGCAAGTGTCGGACATAAAAGTGATCGGTTTGCCATCTGCTTTTTCTGTCATGTATTTGAATAAAGATGATCCAACCTCATTAGCACCTTTATTACCAACACCTTCATTCCAGCAATAACATGTTACTTCCCTTTTTTCTTTGCCAAAATCCAGTAAAGTACAGTTGTACACAGGCAGCCTTCGTTTATAAAAGATTTTTTTGGAAGATGAGGTAGGAATATGACAAATAGCCTCCATGTCATATTCGGCGAAATGAATTTCATCATCCAGAGCAAGTTTCTTAGCTTCATCTCTGTGTCTTCTCGCTTGAACTTTTCTCTGTAAATGAGCTTCATGTTCACCTTTTTTGGCTTCTTTCTCTTCATCATTCATATTATCATATGCAAAACATTCATCACACATATCTTTCCGTGGCTTATGGAAGCCAATATTAAAATCTTTCTTTAAAATATCGCGATACATGTTTATTTTGACAGGTTCCACCTCATCTTCCTTGCACTTATCAACATATAGTTCATACATCTTCGTGACATTAAGGTCTTGGTCAAGGTACTCTTTTTTGGTACCTTTTCTAACATAGTGAGATGGCATGCGCGGAAAAGAGTTGATGTGGTCTTTGACGTACTGTCTAGCACTTTCAGGAGTTTTATTGTGTGGACCAAGCACTCCCCTGGCATCAGATTCGACTACATTTGTCTCCGAGAGTTTTTTGAAGCAGCCTCTTATAAACATTTCAGAAATATTGAGAGTCGATAGGAAAAACTTTTGACACACTTTAATTAGCTCAGATTCATTTGGCTTTTTGAGAAAATACTTATTGGTAAGCTTCCTACGGCTTTCTGGATTTGCAGTTTTTCGAGTAGCTGGTGTATCCCGTTTAACGAGACTTACAATGTACTGCCGTTTCTGTTCCACATTTTCAATATCCCAGTAGCAAGAAAAAATTCTCAGTCGATCTTCTTCACTTATTTTCTCTGTGCATTTTTCTTTACAGGATTCAGCACAAACCTTCTCACCAACAGCTTTTCCCGGCTTTAAAACCCCTTGAGACGATATGTATGGTTCTCCTTTCTGTCTTTTTATCTTTCTCTCATTTTTTTTCCACTCTTTTGGATTAGCCTGCCCTTTACGTTTACGCTTACGGTTTTGGTAACCTGGCAACAGCGATTCTGTTTCTCGTGCGGCAGCTGTGTCCGTTTCTGCCTGTTCTGCTACTACATTTCGTGATGACAATACTGATGGTGACGAAATATTGAATGAACTGGATTCGGACAGAATACATTCATCCCTTAACTCGATATGAGTACTATCATCGGAATCTGAGATATGAAGATCTTGAAGCAAGGAGTTATAATCTTTAACTGTTTCGTGGTTTTTGTCAGTCATCGCTACATTTTGCAATAGTGTGTACCTGGTAGATGATTGTGGACTCTCCGGGCGTAAATAATTGTGTGGCAGATGTTCCGGGTCTACGTGTACCTCAGTAACATGTCGTATGCCATTCTCACCATTTCCAAGTTCAATCATATCTACATTTCGTAATGGTGTGTAACTGGTGGATGGTAGTGGACTCTCTGGGCGTAAGTAAGGGGTACCTTCCGGCTGAACACCACTAAAATGAAGCTCCTAAAACAAACAAACAACAAATTGAAACGTAAGTACAACATATTATTAACCTGTGTTTACTAAAACGTATGTGTGTCTGTGTAAGTTTAGTGTAGGTATGCATGTAATCTTTTTGGCTTAATCATAAAAATGCAGGTTTTGGTTTGATCCTGTAGGTAATTACCTATGTTCAAGCAAATTAAACAAGTTCATTTAATGCGTCCGCACATAATTATATACACAAGCACACACACACACGCACCCACACACCCCGACCCCCACACAACTGTTGTTGTCTTACAGGTAAATAATTATTGTCGGTTGCCTCTTATTTGTGAAATAAAGATTATTATTATTTAATTTCTATTTCATTTCAAGTACCCATACTAAACTTACACACATGGTAGGTAACCGAAACCTGCGTATTATGTAATGAATAGGTATATCTAAGAAGGTAGGTACTCAGTTAATACAGATTTACCTACATACTTACATTACAGATTTACATTAAATAAATAAATGTATAAACTTTAATAGGTATTCACTTAATTATTTGAAACTGTTAAAAAGTATAAGCGAGCTCACTTTTATTACGTACCTTTTGAATGTCGAAATCCATATCTTCATGGTGATTTAGCGATTTTAAAATCTTCCAAGTTCTTGTATTTTTATTCATCTTCACTGTTTCTGGCACTATAACTTTAGCTTAGGTAACGGTTTTTCGAAAAAAAATGCGTGGAGTCTAGCTAATAAACAATTGCGAGGCCCCCCGCGTCGTCATTTCATACGCAACCAGCAGGGCCGACCTAACTTTTTGGGGTCAAATTAACGTACAGTAGTATTAGACGCGAAAGTGAATTAGACCAATAGAGATTTATTACGTGCTAAAAGAACGTATATAGCTTTTACACTATTATTGACATCAAAACTGACTGCATTACTTTAATTATTTAGTGCCATAGTAGCGTATCCCACCCTTACGTTTTTTTGGCAGGGAGAAAAGTGACGGAAGCTTACGAAACAAGGACCCATAAGCAGTAACGGTACTTTACGTTTATTTGGCACGAAACAAACTAAGGCTACATAATCAAACTTTCTGCGTTAATAACGTATGACAAGATACGTTATTTGAGCGATAACGTTAAAGGCATATTCGGTGTCCTATTCGCTCTGTAAATCGAGTTACAATCGTTGTGCTCGTAATTTTTTTGACAAAATAATGTCAAGATTATTGTAAGTAGAAACACTTCATTTTGGCAATAAACAAATATCTTTTTTTTATATACGTTATTGTTGTACTAAGCAATCTACACACTATATCGTTCCAGTTTTTTAGCACATAAAAATATGGGGATTAAAAAAGCGAATGGTGAAAAAAAAATTTTTTTGAATTTTTGCCCTTACGCTACTCTAGTTCTTAACGCACGATATAGTCTTCATCACATCTTTTTGGTTTTACGAATTTCAGATTATTATTTCTGTGTATAGTTTTGTAATATGATATCCCGTATTTGTTATAGGGTTCGTTAGATTTAATATTCATCACAATTCCGACATCATATTTCCAATTCTTTTTTGTGTAATACCTAGCCAATATAGTGTCTCCTATGTCATAGGCACTAGCATCTTTTTTATCAAAGAACGCTATTTCTGCAAATATTTCGGCTTCCTTTTTAGCCATTTTTGTCTTAATTCTATCTTCGTCGTCACTTTCAATGGATATTATATCGTTTATGTCACTATCACTGTGAGCACTCATATCAACTTCTTCGGTAGTTGATGATGTACTCCTTTTTCTTTTTATCTTAGTTTTAGTGGTAGCTTGCTGTTTTGATTGCTTCTTCCCTTTTTTACGTTTAATATTTGGTTTGATATTTTCTTTGGTATTTTTATATTTATGTTTAACATTAGCACATTTATTCTCTTTATCTTCTTTTATGACTTTTTCTTTTGAGGGCTTTGATGGTTTTTTGTGTAGAGTAGGAATTGTAATTGTATGTAAAGAACCTGTTGTGTCGTCTAAAATTTTCATCAGATTTTCCTCATCCTCATGTGTCGTTTCAAAACCATGTAATGTCGTGTCTCCGCTTTCTTGCTTTTTTTCTAAACTGGTGATTCCATCAAAATTATCTGTTATTGAGGTATACTTGTCGTCATATCGTTGATTTTTTTCTATTCGTAATAATCCCGTTCTTTCATCTGGTCTTTTTCTTTTTTGTCAGTCTTTACTTCTCGGCTTCTTTTTCCTACACCTTTTTGCTTTCTAGAATTTACTGTTTTGATATTTTCTCTCTCTTTATTGGTATCTTCTTCAACTTTATTCGATGTGCTCTGTATTTCAAGATCAGAAACATGGACACTGGTTTTAGGAGGCAAGTTCTTCTTTGATTTTACCTGTCGTGTTTTTTGTGTTAGTGCTTCCTTCTGCTCTTTTTTATTGTTTTCCAAAAACGTGCGTGTAATAACTTCTGCACCCTGAGCGACTCGTTTCAGAGTAACTCTGCCAGTACTTTGAGGACGATAAGTAAGCTTCTGCAAAAGCAGTTCCTCGAATGAAGTTTTGTGTATTTCCTGAACCTGCATTTCTGGTTTGCGTTCGTTAGTGCACTGAACTGTCGGAAATATGACTTTGTTTAAGATTTCTAAGCAAAGTCGTTTCAAGGGTTTCACATCATTTATTTTAGTTTTGTGGATTTTCCACCTTTCTAACGCCGCTGGGTTGTCTGGTGCCATGACCAATGTTTTGTCTCTGATGTTTAACAAGTCTTTTGTCCCAATTAACCTTCAGTGATTTAAATACTGCTAAATCTAGCGGCTGAAGAAGGTGTGATGTGTGGGCTGGTAGTTTTAATATAGAGACATTATTTTCTACGGCTAATTCTATAACCTTTGTATCCACATGTGTGACGTGACCATCATAAATCAATAAGGCTGGGCTTTCTGCTACTATGCCAGGTATGACGATTTTTGACATATAATTGTAAAAAATGTCCGTCTCCATCCAGCCGCGTTTACTGGCGGCATAAGATATGTCAAAATCAAACTCTTCTCGTTGTTCCGCCATCCATTCATCATATAAACATATTTGCCTTTATATACAATTAAAGGTGTAAGCTTTTTACCAGCTGCGTTGACAGTCGTCAATACCGTTATATTCTCCTTTCCTGTACCAGCTGTTGTTCTAGTGCATGGTTTTCCTACAGCGCCAACAACTTTCGTTTTAGTGGGGTCTAAAGACACAGATGTTTCATCCAAATTCCAAATCTTATTTGGATCATTATTGAGATTAAACTCCTTGAGAACATTTTCGAGTTGTTGGAAATATTCGTAGATCACAAATGGATCTGTCAATTTTTTCCGTAAATACTCAACCGGTTGAGGTTTCTTTATAGATAAGTGGTGGCGTTTTCGGAAAGCAGAAAACCAGTCATGACCTGGCTTCCCGTCTTTAAATGGTGTTTTAAGCTTGTTTTTTCTGACAAACTCTGCAGTCAGGTCTAGAACTTCTTCTTTGGATAACCCCCATTTCTCGAGCGTCCGAAGACAAGACGCAAGATTGGCTTCCATTTCAATTGAAATTGCGGGTGGCCTTCCGAGAGTTTCGCTTTTTAAGCCTGTCTTCTTTCTAACACGATCATTTAACGTCGATGTCGGGATACCGTACATTTTTGAAGCTGCGAAGTTAGTTAACTCATTTCTTTCTACTCTCTCTATAGCAATTTTTAGATCTTCTTTGGAGTACGAGGCACGTGATGTTTTTCTTGTATATTTATTAGGCATAATGAACTGAAACAAAAAAGATAAAAATAATTTCATGACCAGTGATCGCGTATAGGTATAATATTTTGCTGAATATGTTAATATGAATGTCACCGTAAAATTGTCAAACACGTTATATTACAATATAACGTGTATCTCTCTAGCGATATTGTAAAGTCTCGAATTATTGTCAACTGAACATACGGAAGTATCTCTTGCCCCCATAATCGGGACTTGGGGCACCCCCCCGTTAGGTTAGTTAGGTTCCTTTAAACCCTGCACCCGGAAATAGGGGCCCCGCGAAGCGGGGCTCCGTCGACTACGCTTTTTAGGGGAATATAAAGTGTTTTAAGGTTAGGTTATAATAATCGGTATTTCTCAGGAATGGTACAATATCTTTTCATGAAAGTTGTACCACTGGGCAAGGGGGACTCCTCCTTCTCTCCACACCGCGTGAGTTGACTACCATCGCATGCATTTCACGAAAAATAATGCGTAATGCATTTGACAATAATTCGAGACTTTACAATATCGCTAGAGATATTACAATATAACGTATTTGACAATTTTACGGTGACATGAACATTGCTTGCACTAAAAAAACATATGTAGGTATCACTTGTTAGGTTGCCGATATTGATAAAACTGCAGCTATGTTACGTTTTGTATTCATTTTTAATCTAGCCGTACTGCATATCTCGACTGTATCTGTCATACCGAAGTTTCAAATTCTTTCTTTAAAAAAAAGAACGATAAAGATAACAGAAAAGAAATCAGAAATGCCATCACTCTTAGTTGTTTTATAAATTCGCCGAGCGTAACTATTCTGGCATAATATTTAAGGTTGTTTACCCCAACTGGCGAGCTCATTTTTAGGGTTCCGTAGTCAACTAGGAACCCTTATAGTTTCGCCATGTCTGTCTGTCCGTCCGTCCGTCCGTCCGTCCGTCATCGCTTAATCTCTGTGACCGTTAGCACTAGAAAGCTGAAATTTGGTACCATTAAGTGTATCAATCACGCCGACAAAGTGGTAAAATAAAAATTGGAAAAAAATGTTTTATTAGGGTATAGGCCCCCCTATATGTAAAGTGGGAAGTGATTTTTTTTTTTAATTTCAACCCTAATGTGTGATATATTGTTGGAAAGGTATTTAAAAATGAATAGGGGTTTATTAAAATCATTTTTTGATAATGTCAATATTTTCGGAAATAATCGCTTCAAAAGTAAAAAACAATGCGTCCCCCCCCTCTAACTTTTGAACCATAAGTTTAGAAAATATGAAAAAAATCTGAAAAGTAGAACTTTATAAGGACTTTCTAGGAAAATCATTTTGAACTTGGATGGAAACAACAGATGAAAACAGCAGTTAACCAATATAATTTGGTCCCTGAATCGTATGAGCGCCTATACAATCCAGAGGTCAAGTTTCATTGGCCCGTATTTCAAACAAAAAAAGAATTATTACTACGGAACCCTACACTGAACGTGGCCCGACACGCTCTTGGCCCGACACGCTCTTGGCCGGTTTTTTTTAATGGGTAATATCGTCGTTTCAAACAGTTTCTTAACCTTCCTAATTACTTGTGAAGAAGGTTATCAGATACAAATTCTAAACACAGAAGATAAAAAAAGTCAAAACTTTTTTTTTGCACCTAACATAAACATTTAAATTAAAACTTATGCAAGGGTTTGAGAACCACTGACGTATTTGTTTAAGGGAAAGACCGGATAATAATAATCCGATGTTCGACCGTTACGGTAAAGACCGGATCTCAGCAAACAGTCGACTTTTAAAAACATTTGTAATAGCAAATTGTTAACAACTACACAAAAATCAACGTAACACTCACACAGTAATAGAAAGAAACAATACTCACCAGAAAAGTTACAAAAAGCTTGCCGGGTTGAAGATCGGATCAGCCGAAAATCTGCCTATAAGTTAAGATTTTATTTTTTTGCCAACCAAACACGACCAACGCATCGTAGTGACTGGCGCGTACCGATGGGCGGGGAATAAAAAGATGGCGTCTCGAGCTGTGTTACCAGTACTTAAAAATACGCACAGGTTTAGAAGTAATTCGAATTATCTGACCTTTCCCTGTATCCGAACTTACCCTGATGCACCTTACTTCTTGAATATTGTAATGAGCCCTTTGCCAGCAGGAATTACATGCTCGAGCATTAACAGGCATCTGAAATTAGGTTTTCATTTATTGTGTGTTCCAGTAATCAGGTGTACAATGAAGAGTAAATATTTAATTTACATATTTACCTGACGGGGGTATATGATGTTAGCTATATGAGCCCGCTCAGGATGATTATCAGGTAAAGGACGAGAGCGCCTGCCTGTTCTTCTTGAGATAGAAATGCCACAACAGACACATACTGATTGATGACCCAGTTGTCGGTCACCAATATTGTGCTCGTTTCTATTATCCAATTCTATTAATATGAGGTTGATACATTCTTGGCAAATGCGATCTCCATCTGCCACCTAAAAACAAAATAAAATGTTAAGAACACAGCATTTACGTTTATTTGCATGTCCTATGAGCAAAGTAGTGCTATTTATTATTTTTTAAACATACGCTAATTAACTATTCTAGAAACCTAATAAGTTAAGTAATTCATTACTTGCTGAGCAGTCCATTCTTCAACTATTGAGATTATCTCAGGACCCATGCTTAAAGCATTGTATTCATACTGCTGATTAGCATGTATTGCTATGTTGCAATTCATGCAGAGAGCCATAATTGTTATAATAATCTGAAAAAGAAATGGAAGATTATGATTGCAGACTATCACATGTCATAAAAGAAGTAAAGAAAAAAAACTGTTCAGCAGTCGTGCCTGCAACCACTAGATCAACGAATTAATAGGTACGATATCTCTTGGTAACAAATAATAAGCCATCGCATCACTAAAAAGTGAGGTTATAACTCCTTCGTATTTCTCTATTTGTTATTTCTCAAATACGGCGGTTTTAGGCGTGCTAATTCATTTAAATTGTAATTATAATAATGTTCTCATCTTATTTTGCTTAAGGCCGACTTATTAACTGCATTTTTATTGCAGAAATAACGATATAAACAACTTGTAAACTGAAACTGGTGAAATGAGTAATCCTGGGGATTTTTCTTTTAGGAAGATTCACATCCTGGTACTGCACAAGAAACCATCGTAATAGGGTTATTTAATCACTGGTTGCCACTCTAGTTCACTTAAATAATTGGCGAAACGCTCGCGTAAACATTTACCGGGGCCGGTATGGGCCGGTAGCAAATACGTGTTTTGCCCTGTTAACAGCGTCACTTTCTCTCTCTTTCTAACACAGAGAAGTTCCGTTAAGAGCTCACCTCTCATTCACTCTCAAACCCAATCTACGGAATTATATATCTATGCGTCAACCTGTCAAGAGCTTGGGGTTACCCGCCTCCTTACAAATTCCGCCCGTACTCCCGGAATATAGGAATTCTTCCAAATCTTAATTTTTAAAACGAAAACAATGCCACAGCAAACAAAGCTTACTCAGTCGAAATAATTTTACTGAGTAACTTATAATCTAGCTGGAATATTAACCACTAAACGACGTTTGAATTCACAACAAGTATTTCCTCAACTTTTGCACATTTGCAATGTTAGAGAACCCAACCTTCGCCTGGCAACACTGTAACTCGATCCGTACGCTTAGTGCGAGTTTTTTGTACGTATCGACCGTGTCAGCGTTCACGCAAATTTGTATGGCGCTGAGTAAGCGCCATCTAGCGTAATACGGGAGAACTACATATTGTAAGTGCTAATTCTAAACGCATCGACAATTGTTAACTTGCGAGTGTGAGTGTCTAGAATACGTTCGTTCGTTTCGTGTTAATTCACTGCGAGAAGCGGCGCGTACATTAGTAACCGACCAAAATAAATTGACAGTCGTATTTTGTGTTCATAACAGAAGCGACTGCCTATTCAACTAGTTGTGGTTATACAATGAAGTTAGACGATATTATTGATCTGTGGTCAATGGTCATTAGTTTTGTTTGTGTTTACGAAAGTTTGTGTTGTGATTTGCATAAAGTTTTGAATATTATTGTTAAAAATAAAGACTAGCCCGTCCCAATTTGAAATGTTGGTAACATAAACGGAGCAGTTAGTGTAATTTATATCTTTTGGTGTGTAGTGAGTGACCTTCATCCATCTGTGAAGTTTGTAAAACTAGGGCACGCCACGATAGTGGCGGTAAGTCCCCTCTTTGAGGAGTGGCTAGAGAGGCGCCACGGCGTCCTCACCTTCCGCCTGACGCAGGTCCTCACCGGACACGGATGTTTCGGGAGGTACCTGCACCGAATCGGGCGGGAGGAAACGCCCGGGTGTCTCCACTGCGAGGATCGACCGGAGGACACGGTGGAGCACACGGTGGAGGTCTGCCCTGCGTGGGCGGAGCACCGCCGTGTCCTCGAAGCGGCGATCGGCGGCGGCGACCTCTCGCGTCCGGCCCTGGTTCAATCCATGGTCCGGAGCGAGATGGAATGGGAAGCCGTCACTTCCTTCTGCGAAGCAGTCATGCTAGCGAAGGAGGTGGCGGAACGAGAGAGGGAGAGATCCTCACTTCCTGGCCGCCGCGGGAGACGCACCGGGCGTCGAGGGCCACGTGGTGGCTACCGGCCACCGTAGATGCGGGCCTGTGGACGGTTGGCTATGGGCTAGCTAGCCGTCCGTCCGTCTAACGACGACAGGCCGTGTCGACGGCGCGTTCGTGTTCCACGCGCGCCTCAAAGAGATGTCAGCATAAGGCTGCGGCTCCATTGAGGCGGAGACGAGCGGAGCTGAGAGGAGCAGAGCTGTGAAAAGAGGTATGTGATTCCACTGAGGCGGAGACGAGCGGAGCTGAGAGGAGCAGAGCTGTGAATAGAGGTACGTGATTCCACTGAGGCGGAGACGAGCGGAGCTGAGAGGAGCAGAGCTGTGAAAAGAGGTACGTGATTCCACTGAGGCGGAGACGAGCGGAGCTGAGTGGAGCAGAGCTGTGAAAACTGGCGGAGACGAGCGGAGCGGTGTATAGCGAGCCGGGACGAGCAGTCGAGACCCAATACATTTTATTTGTAGTTAGTTATTTGGAGAGTGCACACGTCATGTCGGTGCTAAGTAAAAAAAAAGCCATTTTGTATCTAACATTGCTAGAAGACGAAGAAATCGAAGCAATGAAAATTGCTTTGATTGCCGCAAAATACTTGAGCTCCACTAAGAGAAACCATAGATTCTGGGTGAGAGAACACATAAAATATCATTCAACACAAGGAGAATTCGCAACTTTTTTTCAAACATGTGACGACGAAACATTTGAAAGTTCTTATAGAGTAACCAGGAAGACTTTTTATGAATTGCATAGCCTGCTTGGACCTCATTTAAGGAAGAATGACACTAACTGCAGGTTGTCAATTAGAAGTGAAGAAAGGTTGGCGTTGTGTCTGAAGTAAGTGAATGCTATTTAATTGTAAAAATAAAACATGAGATCCTATAAAAAAACAATACTTGTCAAAAAAATCAAGTCTCTAACTTGGTTGTTCTACCGTAAAACGTTGTGAGATCTATGTAATACCAAGTCGGTTATTAATTTATTCAGTCCCTACTTAAGCAACCTTCTGTATTAAATTGTTACGTAATTATCTATCCTAACATCGTATATCACAGCACAACTTTTTACGGTAGAACAAATGAGTTGCCAGACTTGGTTTTTTGACAAGTATTGTTGTTTTTTTTATGGTTATTGTTGTATTTTCATGATGTGTAATACAGTCATTCCAAATGCAATCACAAACTTCTGGAATAATCTTTGATACAGTACTTTTTCCAATTCTAAAATTTTCTGCAATGGTTGAAAACTTGCTGCCAGTCGCTAAATACCTGTAAATATATTTTATTATTATATTACTTTCACAAAATTCATCCTCTTTAGCTGTGTTAACTGAAAGAGAATAAAATCAAGGTTAATTTTGTGAAAGTAATATAATAATAAAATATATTTACAGGTATTTAGCGACTGGCAGCAAGTTTTCAACCATTGCAGAAAATTTTAGAATTGGAAAAAGTACTGTATCAAAGATTATTCCAGAAGTTTGTGATTGCATTTGGAAGGTGCTGCAGCCGTTATACATGCCAGTACCAAATAAAGATGATTGGTATAGAATAGCAAAAGATTTTGAAGACTTGTGGCAATTCAAGAATTGTGCTGGTGCGCTGGACGGCAAACATGTGTACATTAATGCACCAAAAAATTCAGGGTCTTCATTTTTTAATTATAAACACAGATTTTCAATCGTTTTAATGTGTGTAGCCGACGCTAGAAGGAAAATAATAATGGCAGATATTGGGTCGATGGGGAGGTTCAGTGATGGAGGAATATTCTCTGATAGCGAATTTGGAAGGAGACTACAAAACAATGCTTTAGATTTACCACCACCTGAACCACTAACTCAAGATGGAGAACCAGTACCATTCGTATTTATTGGGGACGAAGCTTTTCCCTTGTCTTATAATTTAATGCGTCCATATCCTAGAGATCAATTGAATGCAAGCAAAAAAATATTTAATTACAGGCTATCAAGAGCTCGTCGTATTGTAGAGGCGACATTCGGTGTGTTGAAAAGGAAATGGTATGTGTATCACAGAGAATTTGAATGCCAAGTCGATACTGTCGATAAAATTGTTAAAGCAACATGCATTTTACATAATTATTTGATTGAAAACCAGCCAAACTTTTTAAATGAAATAAATGCAGATGCAGTACCAAGAGACGAGAGGGATAGCAATACATTGATGATAACAAATAATGCAAGTACAAATGAAATTTACCGGATCCGAGATATATTTTGTGATTACTTCAACAACGAGGGTAAAGTCCCGTGGCAGGAGACCCGTATTTTGCGACGCCTGAGCATTTTATAAATTAAATAAATACGTATTGTACTTACCATTCTGAATATTTGTTTCATTCACCACTAACTGCCACGCTGCATCCTTCGTCTCATTACACTTGTAAGTAGTAAGTTGAGTGTTCCACAAACATGGGTACTTTTTGACACTTTCAATGAACAATTCGTCACCCATTGTGAATCGTGCGCAAGTGTGTAGTATCGGTGACGCTAGCGGTCCAACTGACTGTGCGGCTCGATTAGAATCCCGCCCCTCCACTCTGCTTCGCCCCTCTGGGCCCGTGATTACACGTCTCCTCTCCGCTCAGCTCGTCTCCGCTTGACTATTTCCATTGAATCGGAGCGGAGCGGAGACGAGATGTGGATTTCACGTAATATGATTGGTCAATCCCCACACGTCTCCTCTCAGCTCCGCCCGTCTCCGCTTGACTGTTTCCATTGAAGCGGAGCGGAGACGAGATGTGGATTTCATGTAATACGATTGGTTGATCCCCACACGTCTCCTCTCAGCTCCGCCCGTCTCCGCTTGACTGTTTCCATTGAAGCGGAGCGGAGAGGAGATGTGGATTTCATGTAATACGATTGGTCGATCCCCACACGTCTCCTCTCAGCTCCGCCCGTCTCCGCTTGACTGTTTCCATTGAAGCGGAGCGGAGACGAGATGTGGATTTCATGTAATACGATTGGTCGATCCCCACACGTCTCCTCTCAGCTCCGCTCGTCTCCGCCTCAATGGAGCCGCAGCCTAAGAGAGGGGCCCGGAAGGGCCGAAGCCTGCCGGGGTTGCGGGACTGTTCGAAAGAGATACCGCGGCCCCGGAACGTAAAGGGCGAGGAAGGAACATGGATGGGTTTTAGTCAGTAAGAGTCTGACACTCCCTCCCGCTCCGCCCAGAGTGGGAGAAGTCATTTGATGATTTCCCATCCTAAAAAAAAAAAAAAAAAAAAAAAAAAAAAAGTTTGTAAAACTAAGTTTGTTACTTTTTAGGCACGGAGATCTAAGCAATTAATGATCTAATTATGCCCGAGTGGCTTGTAGTGAAGCACTCTATCATTGTTTACGTGACCGTGTTTACGTGAACGTGTTTACGTGTTTTGTTTAGTGGCGTTATATTACGCTTATCTTGTGCTTTTGCAGTCTCAAACATTCTCCAAACGAAATAATACGAGATTCCACTGTAAGTTTTATTCACAATATGAAATTAAATAAAATTACTTTGTTATTATGACCACTCTCACGATGCTCTCACCACAAAATCTTAAGTGACAACTTTCGCGCTCGCAAGTGACTGTGTTTCGTATTCAAGCTGTCAAAACTGTCGAAATTGTAGTTTGCACTCGCGTTATACATGAAAATGTTAGCAATGTGCTCGAAACGGTCCTTACTTTCTTAGAGGCACTGGATTGTCACTATCGACGACGTCAACTCGATCTACGCGATACACGACGTTACTCGAATTTTAGTATGAAACTCGCACTAAGCATACCGATGCCTGTGATTGGACAATCATTTGTCAATGGCGGATGTCTTGGCGCGTTCCAGTTAATTCTCGTTTCCCGAAGAACTACAGGGATCTTTGACAGTCTTGTTGTGGATTTCAATTCAGGTCCAGTTTCGACACCCCGGTGTAAAATCATTTCATGTTTTTGAAAAAGTAATGCTTGATCAAATGCTCTATCATTTTAACACCAACAGAATCTTACATGATCAACAGTATGGTTTCACCAAGGGACGTTGTACAACTGACGCCGGTGTAACCTTATTAAAGCACATATTTACTGCGTGGGAAGAGTCCCAAGATGCCATAGGAATTTTTTGTGATCTCTCCAAAGCGTTTGATTGCGTAAATCACGACACATTACTTTTGAAACTTGAGCATTACGGACTGGGTAAACTTGCACTTAGTTTGGTAAGATCATATTTGAATGATAGACAACAACATGTTCAGATAAATGGTGTTAATTCACAGGGTTTAAAAATAAAAATGGGGGTTCCACAAGGCTCAATATTGGGACCTTTCCTCTTTCTAGTATATATAAATGATCTACCCTATTTATTGAAAAACCAACCTCAAAATATGGTGTTGTTTGCTGATGACACTTCCTTAATTTTTAAGATAAACAGACGGGCACAAAATTTAGATGACGTGAATAATGCCCTACTTCAGGTCCAAAATTGGTTCACAGCAAACAATTTGGTATTAAATGAAAAAAAAACCAAATGCATAAGATTTGCTTTACCGAATGTTAAGGGTAGTGATTGTGATATATTATTGAATAATGAGAAACTTGAATTCGTAGATAAAACGGTTTTCCTGGGGCTTACGCTTGATTCAAGGCTACAATGGGGTTCTCATTTAACATCGCTTGCGGGGCGCTTAAGTTCAGCAGCATATGCCATTAGAAAAATCCGTCAATTCACTGATGTAGATACCGCTAGACTGGTCTATTTTAGTTACTTTCATAGTATAATGTCTTACGGTATTTTGCTATGGGGACGGGCTGCAGATATTGAGTCTATATTTATTCTGCAGAAAAGAGCCATCAGAGCTATATATAATCTTCGTAGGCGCGATTCTCTAAGGGAACTGTTTAAGGATATTGGCATTATGACGGTACATTGTCAATACATTTACGAAAACATAATGTACGTTAGAAAAAATTTGCATCTTTTTGGTAAAAGAGGTGACAGACATAATTACAGTACTAGAAATAGGGACGAATTAGTTCAGCCAGGCTTTAGACTCGCTAAAGTAGACTCATCTTTCATGGGGTACTGTTTGAGATGCTATAATAAAATTCCACAAAGTATTCTTGAACTGAATGAGACGAAATTTAAAACATGCATTAAACGCACACTATGTAAAAAAGCATATTACAAGTTGAGCGATTATATCGCTGATAAAAATGCTTGGCTTAATGCTGGTCCTGCTCCACATGGACAGGGGCGCAAAAATTGATAGCATTATATGGTATAGTTGGAGCTGCTGAAGATTGTACTTAACTAACTTTGCATTGTATAGATTCAATGTTAGTATTATATAATCGCATAGCCCATATTGTGTGAGTACTATGTACTAGTAAGCTATCATTCACTGGAAACCTACGGCAGTTCTTGACTTGAATGTGCCCTGGCGGTTGAGAGTATGTCATGCTCACTCAAATGTCTCGCTGATGGTGGCGCGTGTGTCGGACCATTTAGTTCCCTTCAAAATGGTTGAGCTGAATGGTGCTGATCCATGCGTCATGTGCGTGAACGGGCGCTGTCAGTTGTGACTGGTCATCTCTTAGTCGCCATGGTTTATTTGAATTATTTTGTTTTTGAGTTGTATTTTATTTTTGTTTTGCTATGGACACTTTTAACGTGCACATCTTGCTACATTGTTCTCACATAATATACCATCTCAACATGAATGATGTAACCAAGATTTTGTAACAATATTTTGATTTAAAAGAGTGTCCATGGAGTTTCTTGCCCGTTCTTCTCCATAGAGATCTACGCTAGGGAATGGGCAACTACAGTACTTTCACAGTTTTTATGTCTTGTGACTGGGACTGTAGCTACATTTAATTTTCATCTTTGTTTCGACAATTCAAAAGTGCCTGTTATTGGCCTACTTGAAATAAATGCTTTGATTTGATTTGATTTGATTTGATTTCCTGGTTTGAACACGTAATCTAATTGCTATGATTGTGAAATTTCAACCAATAGGCTGAAAGGGGCGGACCCCCAGGGCCGACATCTGAACTGAATTGTCATTGCGCTAAGGCGCGAAAATTCAAATTGTGGTCTATTCAAAATCACCACGTTACACCATCACTCATTTTCAATTTTTGATTCAGGAACTGAACTGAAATGGAAAGGATAATAAAATAATAATAATAAAATCTGTTTATTTCCGAAAAAAAAATTACATACTTTTGAAATCCAATTAAACTTAACTATAATCTTACATGAATTAAAGATTTTACAGTTAAGCAGTTGCTACGTTACTTAGGAAATGTTTTTTAGTACATATTTAATTTGTTTACATTTTTTTTTTCAATTTGACCTACTATGGCTTTTTGCAGCCTATTAAGTATTATGGGCAGACTACATTTCCACACCCTCTCACCATACACATGATGGATGAAATGAGGAAGTTTATTTCTTGTACGCAAGCAGCGGTATCCTTCGTTCAGAATTTACACAGTGAATAGTTAACGTTAAAGCATAATTTTTTTCAATGCGGTCGTGAAAAAATCAAAACTTCTTTGCATAGTTGTTTATTCTGTATTAATATTTCTATTCTTTAAATTTTGCCTCATTGAAAAAGACAAAATGACAAAATTTAGATAACCATGAGCAATATCTTAGAATACTATTGAGAATTGATGTGAAAATGTTCAAAAGTTCAATGTGACCGTATTCCAAGCTTCGAAATGAAAAATATTTTTCCAGGGCTTTTTCAATAAATTGATTCGATAAAGATGGTTTATTATGATTATAAAAAGTTTTTACTTACCGGTGCTATGAAAATATTGATACAATCCACGATACGTCGATACACTTCGAAAAATAACAGCACACACCCACGTAGAATATCGTTATTCAATTATAGCGAGACGCTACCAAGCATAGAGTATATAACCACTAGAGAGCGTATAGGCCGATTTCTTCTAAGAACACAAGTCAGCGAATTTCTTTTTGGACCTTCTAGGGCAGACAAACAACCCTCGCAAACCAAAGTT
Organism: Xestia ashworthii; assembly: GCA_950022955.1. Taxonomy (NCBI): domain Eukaryota; kingdom Metazoa; phylum Arthropoda; class Insecta; order Lepidoptera; family Noctuidae; genus Xestia; species Xestia ashworthii. The sequence goes on along the minus strand of OX465560.1, from coordinate 11,216,921 downwards.
TTTTTTAATTTTCCTTACTACAAATCCCGCTATATTATAAATTACCTCGGCAACATATTCTGTAAGGCGACTCGGGTCGTTGAGGTAACAATGATCATCATTATTTAAAGATTCCTTTTGAGTTATTTCGTCCAAGTCTTCTATCAACCTATGTTTAGCAAGGGATTTATTTATATTATCCACATAGTTAGAATTTTTAGTCAGATTTAAAATTGGTATGTCTTCTAAAGGTATACAATTTCCTTCTAAAGCTTTGAATTCGGCGTGTATTAGCAGTTTTTTATACGCAGCTCTAAACTGCTTTGCAGAAGGATTGTTATTGACGCCCCCCATGGATCGCACAGCACCAAAAAACAACTCCAAGTGATCTTGATAAAACTTGTATGTACATATAAATTTCATTTTCGGCGGGTCTGGTGTAAGTAAATCTTTGCAAAGATTTTTAAGCGATCGTAGACAAATGATAAATCCCAAAAATCCAATTTTTCTTTGCGAATTGATAATTAAATCATTTGAGTTTGAGTTGCATTTAAGACTTTTTATGTATTCTATACCGTCCCCTATAAGCTGATATGTTTTCTCAAGATTTCTGGGCAGAATTGCTTGTTTGTACCCGAACGAATTGAGATTTCGGGAATTCAATAAATCAAACAAATTATTGAACATACGAATAAACTCGCAAGTTGCTTCGCAATCTGCAAACTCTTCCAATTTTAAGTCATTCCGACAAAACAGTAGTGCATCCGACACCGACTGACTAAACAGTTGGGACGCCAACTTCACCTTCATCTTTTGTTTTACGTAATCGATATGTGCTTGTCTTAATTTATTTGCCAAGTGCAATTGTTCTTCGGTCTGTAATTTGTGAAGCAATTGAAAATATTTAAAAGATATTTCTTTTCCTTCTTTATTAAACATAATATTCTTATCACCCAGAGTGTTACGAACAAGTTTCAGACAATGGCAAGGATCAAGTAGTACCGAAATAGGCTTGTTAACTGAAAAAATCTAATTAGTCCGTCACTTAGATTGTCAAAAAATATTTCACCCGTATTTTTTCTTTTGTTACATAAACCAAAATTTACGAAGATACGACGCTTTTAAAATTCCCAATACGTCACTGTTTGGTATCATTTTTAGTGAGTTCTGACGTCACGAGCCCCCACTCCCGAATTTTGATGCGTTTTATCTTTGTCAATATTCGTTGATTTACAAAAACAAAAAATACGTGTCCATTATTTTCCAATACTCTAACTGGCGGATTAAATAGATTTGCAATTTATTGATGGTGGAAACTAGCCTATTGTAAGGCCATTATGTTCAAACTGTGTGTTAAAATTGTTTCCACAATCAAAATTACAACCAAGATCCTTAGCCATTGCAAGATTATTTGGCGCACCATCAAAAGTCAAAGTTACAATGGTAACACCAGACTCGGCCAACAAATCCAGACAAGTACGCACAAGCTCAGCTTTTTGCGTACCTGATATACCGTGAATTAAGAAATATCCCACTGGTATTTTAAAATAACCGTTCACAGCAGTCATCATAAATGTAAGCGCTTCGGTAGCCACTGGAACACTTTCATCATCAACATTATTTCCTACGTTAACGTAACCGTAAGAACGGTGTCCATCCCACTCGACACATTTTCTTATGGCCATTTCGTCCATGCATAGAGCACCTATAATAAAATCTAATTTCAAATTTTAAGGAATTTCTCTAAAAATAAGGAATGAAGTCCAGACGCTCGTGTACAGTGCGCGATATGGTCAGAATGTTTTTTCGAGCTAGGGGCGCGTGCGAGGTGTCCAGAGACGCGTCTCCGCGCGGGCTAGCGAACTGTGGAATAACAAAAATTTTGAGTTTTGGTCAAAAAACCAGTTTTCGAAAAAAAAAATTTGGAAATTCACCCCACAACCTGGAGACCGGGACACGGAACGTGGACCAGAATTCAGGGAAGAAGGGTGAGGACTATTGCAACTATAATCTAATTTAAAATGTTAAAGAAAATTTGGAAAAACAATTAATTTTAAGGAATTTCTCTAAAAATAAGGAATGAAGTCCAGACGCTCGTGTAAAGTGCGCGCGATATGGTCAGAACACAGGCGGACGCCTAGTTTTGTCTAAAAAAGCCGAAAACAGCTTCAAAATCGCACGTCTAGAATAGAAGATATCAACGTTTCAGTTTTACCCCGGCAGGCTTCGGCCCTTGTCAGTAAAGTGAAGGGGCTCCCCCTTCACCTCTCTCTTTGAGGCGCGCGTGGAACACAAACGCGCCGTCGACACGGCCTATCATCGTTAGACGGACGGACGGCTAGCTAGCCCATAGCTAACCGTCCACAGGCCCGCGTCTACGGTGGCCGGTAGCCACCACGTGGCCCCGGACGCCCGGTGCGTCTCCCGCGGCGACTGGGAAGAGAGGCTCTTTCCCTCTCGCGTTCCGCCACCTCCTTTGCTAACATGACTGCTTCGCAGAAGGAGGTGACGGCTTCCCATTCCGTCTCGCTCCGGACCATGGATTGGACCAGGGCCGGACGCGAGAGGTCGCCGCTACGAGGACACGGCGGTTCTCCGCCCACGCAGGGCAGATCTCCACCGTGTGCTCCACCGTGTCCTCCGGTCGATCCTCGCAGTGGAGTCCCAGTTATACCTTAAGTAGAAACTTGACCATCGGGATGAACGTTCAAAGCGCCCAGCGGCCACAGGTTCGCTTAATAAATGCCTCCGCGCACCAAACGTCTGCGCTGAACAAAATGTAATTGTTGTTATTTTTTATTTTATTCATGTCTTTTCTAGAAGCTTCGTCGATAAACTGCTTACTTTTTTTAAATACAGTGTCGTTTTAAGCATATATTTGGTATATATGTTATAGGCAAACTCCGAAGCTCCGGCGCTCCTAGGTTGGACTGGTCAATCCTCAGGTCAGACTGAATGACTTAGTCAAAGCCCAAACAAATGTAAATTTTCGGCCTTTGACTAAACAATTTTCGTCAAACCTGGGAGAGACTAATTTGGTCAGGCAAACGTCAAAACACAATTTTATTAAATCGGGGTTTGACGAGTCAAACTCCGATATAGGTATGAAGTGTCTTATCTTCGTATATTTGGAAGCATTTTATCATTTAAGCAGCTTTCAAGTCTTAAGAACCGCTTAACTCTGCCAGTTCTGACACCTGATTGGTCAGCTTACGTGATTTTCACTTTTATGTTTGAGATGCTTTGAGAGAATGCCGTGTGGCATTAGGCCCGCCATTTGTACGATGTGCAATAAAGTATAAAATAAATAAATAAATGCTTTGGAATATACGGAGGTTAGTTTGTAAGATTAGGTATAAAAAAATAACATTTTTAAAATTTTGATGTTTATTGTTTTAATAATTTCTTAAGTAATTAAAATGGAAAATTAATCATTTTTCTGACATGGTGAGGCATTAACTTTAATGTTAATTGTTTTAATAATTTCTTAGGTAATTAAAGTGGCAAATTAATCATTTTTCTGACATGGTGAGGCATTATGACATTTAGAATTGCACAATACATTAGATCTTTTACATTTGCATAATTTTACATTTGCAAAATTTTCTGCTCATACAACTGTTTGTTTTTTATGTGAAATGAACACTTATTTTTATTCAAATTAGAAATTTTCTCTTTAAACTTTACTTTTAAAGCTTCTTTATCCACGTTTTTAGTAACAACAACACCGTTTGATTCACTCATCTTCAATTTTACACAATTACACGCCCGCACGCTCAATGAACGAACATGAAATGACAAAACAATCGGTCGGAACACCGCGAGAGACATTATGAACCTGTTAAAACATGTTCAGATCAACGTTTGACCGAGTTTTGCAGTCGCTTCTAGGATTGACTAGGCCAAAACCGAAACAGAATAATTTACTTTCGACGTTTGACTGAAAAGTTAGGAGCTCCTGGGTTTGACTAAAAATACTTCAGGCAAAGGGCGAAATTGAAATGTATTTCGGGGATTGCCTGATGGCTTTGGCCAAACCTAGGATAAACCAGTCCTTCCGCGAAGAGACTGTGTATCGGACTTTGACTATAACATATAGATGAAATTATTATATGCATTTTATTTCATCATAATGATCAGAACAACTAGGCAACCATTCGAATTTTAATTTTCTGTGTAAAATTTCTATGAGTTCCCTTTTTAATTTTTTTTTTCCTTTTACACTCATGCTCATCTAAAAATTTATTGTTGCAGCAATCTCCACTGTCTCATTAAAAATATTTTCTTGTCGACTGTTGCGCACACGATTGTACTCTTTCAAACTTGTGAATAAATGACTTACCTCAGTGTTCCTGTTCTGCCATCAGTGCAAAATCACATTGCTTGCAGCGCAGCAATGTGATTTTGCACTGATGGCAAATGAGTCCTAATTTTTTATCACCAAAACCACATACATATTCGCAAGCTTGCAATTTACCAGAACACTGAGGTATTACAGTATTAGATGCTTCTACATCTTCTGTAACATCAAATGTTTCAACTCCTACATTTGTTTCTTTATTGGGGTTTACTTGTGTATTTCCGAGTGCAGGGTTTAAAGGAACCTAACGGGGGGGTGCCCCAAGTTCCGATTATGGGGGTATGTTTAGTTGACAATATTTCGAAAGTTTACAATATCGCTCGAGAGATTACAATCTAACGTGTTTGACAATTTTGCGGTGACATTTATATAATTTATTTTATCACCCCTTGCTACAAATTATTAAAATAGTGAATGTATGGCAAAACATGTGAAGAGACATTCTGGCTGCCTTTATAAAATGGATCTACTGGCACACTGTTAGTGCTTGGCCACACTGGCAGCGCGGTGCGGGGAACGGAGCGGGTGCGAGAATGCGCGCGGGTGTGCCTGTCTGCAGTCGACCGCGGCTTCGTTGTCTCATCTATATTATACTCGTATATAAGTCTATCTAAAAGTTCGCCCCATTTGTCAAAATTTTTTGTAACATTTGGTTTGTTGAAGTTCATGGCTCGAGCAAGACTTGTGGCTTCAGGACGTCTAACTGATAAAGTTGAGTGTCTTTTCATAAAGGCCTTGTACCAATTAAGGCTAGCAAGTTCTGTGTCATTTCACTTTTGGGGATATTTTTTAAACTACTATTAGCTTTGGCGTAAGAATAAGCCAACTTACGTAAATCTTTGATAGTCAAACCAAAGTATAGCTGACTCGATGTCTTGCAATATTGCGATAATTCTAGTTCCTGTTCTGTAGAAAATACTTTCTTATGTGGGGCATATCCAGTATTATCTTGCTTGTATTTAGCGACATACCTGGATAAAGTTACATGACACATACTGTTCTGTATTGGCCCATGATTGGACAATTCATTTTTTGAATATTCTTGTGCGCTCGCCAAAACGGCACGCTATTGGTTGCACCGTGCTGCATGTCACTGCAGCAAGGCGATCTGCGCGCCATCTACGAGGAACGCAGAGTGAAAAGCGGGAAGAATAGTTCCGTTTTTTAGCTCGTTCGAACAGCATCTATTATTTTGGCTCCGTGAGTGAAAATTATTATTTGGACAGTCTGTACACTACCGTGTTTTGTGCAACGCTGGGATCATCTTCCCACTAAAGAAACCATCAAGAAGCGGCTGCAGCTGAGAAAAGGTGAGTCGTACTCGAATTTTTCTTAATTTGGTTGTTTCTTGACTGGGCGAACGAGTAGAACTCAGTTCATACAGAACATCCTCTTTTACATCAAAAAACGGTTAAAATCATACAGTCCACTCCTCTATTCCACATTCTGGTCCATTCGAGCCCGGATTCTAGTTATTCCAGCCCGAATTTTTCATTTTTGTTGGTGCTAAAACCACGCGTCCAAAATGGCGGAAGGTTTAGAAACGAGGCAAAAAATCTTAATAGTTAGAAAAGAATATTTATTTACGAAAATACAAAAGCTTTATGATTATTCAAAAAAGTTGGGAACAGATCCAGATAAATTGCAATTGTTTACGGTATTATTGTCGGAAATGGAAAGTGTCCGTACTAAGTTTGAATCCACCATATTTGATTTGTACGAAACAGAAATACAAATTAAACCGACTGCTAAAATGTCGATTAGTGAACTTGAAACATTTGATGAAATGTATAATGCATGTCAGTTAATCGCTAGGAAGCATTCAAAAACAGAAAACGAATTCTTTCCTGCGTTGGACAAAAATGATTTAGTAGTTCAACCCGCGTTACCGAAGTTAACATTATTTCAATTTGACGGTGAAGTTGAAAATTGGATAACTTTTTATGACACGTTCTCATCATTGGTTCACAATAGGAATTTCTCAGATATCGATAAATACCATTACTTACTTTCCTGCGTTAAAGGTTCTGCTTTAAATATTGTTAAAAATCTACCTATTACGGCCGCTAATTACAAATTAGTTTGGCAAAGTTTAGTTGACAAATATCACGACCACAGAACGCTAGCATGTAGGTATTTCGATAAAATGTTGAACTTTTCACCGTTAACTAAAGATACTACGTCGAACTTAACTTCATTTATAGAAACCTTTGATCATTCACTTAAAGCGATTCAAGCATTAAACATAAAAAACTTAGATGATTTCTTATTGTGTCATTTGGCATTACAAAGGCTTGATCCTCATACGCGTAAATTATTCGAAGAAAGCCGTGATCAAAAGTCGATACCTACTTTTGCGGAACTAATTGAATTTGTAAACAAGCAAATTAAAGTTCTAGAACACACTTTTATAAACAGCTCTTCGAATAACACGTCGAAATCAAGTAATACACAAATTAAAAACCAAACTAAATCTTCGTCTAAGTCAGTTCTCAATACGGCACGTACTTCGAACAATAATAATAATAACAACCGTAATAATAACAATTCAAATATTTCTTGTGTGATTTGTAAACAAAATCATATGATTTATCGATGCGATCAGTTTCGTAAATTGTCGGTCGATGAAAGAATGAACCGTGTTCATTCACTTAATTTGTGTCATAATTGTCTTAAATCTGACCATCAGTCTAATAGTTGTAAAAGTACAATGACCTGCGGGGTATGTGCATCACCGCATCATTACTTATTGCATAAAGATAATGCGACGGAAAGCGCGGGAATATCGTCCGTGGCGAACACCCTGACTGTGCAGCCGTCTCTTTCGCACGCGCAGCAAGCGCTTGTTTCGTCTCACTTCGTAAGTGACACGAACTGTTCCATTCAGCAAGCATTATTTAGTGATTTAAACTGCGAATACGGAGTAGTGTTAGGTACTACCCGTGCACATGTTATTGACTGTGTTGGTCAATATCAAGACTGCCGTGCAGTCATCGATTCTGGAGCTCAAAGTTCTTTCATAACTGCTGATTGTGCCCAGAAATTAGGATTACAGCGTAAAAAATGTCCTTTTATTATTCACGGTATAGGTGGGGGCATCGTTAAAAATCAAGGCATGATTACTTGTACACTAAAACCAAGACATGCGAATAGTCCGACATTTAGCGTTAATTTAGTAGTTATTTCAAAGGTGTCCGCTGATATGCCTAATGTATCTTTCACAGATAATGTCATTAACGAATATGACACTTATAGGTTAGCGGATCCATTGTTTTTTAAGCGTTCGCGGATAGATATTTTGTTAGGAAACGACATAGTGCCGGATATCATTAGAGATAAACCGCTAGTAATTAAGGATAGTATTCCGAGTGTTATTAAAACAGTTTTTGGTTATGTTATTAGCGGAAAATTATATCCACATAATAATACTAATAGTTCGCAAAATCTTAATTTATCCGTTGCATATGACGAAGAACAATCGATTGATAAATCATTACGCGATTTTTGGGAAATTGAGGAAGTGCCGTGCACACCTTCAATAAATCCATTGGATCATTTAGCCGAGGAAATATTCTCTAATGAACATACCCGGGAATCGAACGGGCAATACGTGGTTCCGCTGCCGTTTGCTCCCGAACGCTCGCCGCTAGGTCAAACGCGTGCTGTGGCTGAGCGTCGGTTATTGTATACGGAACGTAAACTCGCGCGCACTCCGGATTTAAATAATAAGTACAAGGAATTTATGCGAGAATATGAAGAACTCGGTCATATGGAGCTTTATCAGGGTGATCAACCTAGCAAATACATAATTCCACATCATAGTATTTTGCGACCTAGTAGTACCTCCACTCCTTTACGTGTAGTGTTCGTCGCGTCTGCGAAAAGTAGCAATAACGTGTCTCTAAATGATATTCTATTAGTCGGGCCTAAGTTATATCCGGATATTGCGGCAATAATATTGAAATTCAGACTTTTTGAATATTGTCTGGTTAGTGACGTTTGTAAAATGTATCGTGCTATAGCCTTAAGAAAAGAAGATCGCCTATATCAACACATTTTATATCGGGAATCGCCTAACGATCCAATAAAATTATACGAATTAAAAACCGTAACATACGGACTTAGTTGTTCACCGTTCTTAGCAATTCGTACGCTACTTCAATTAGCTAACGATGAAGGAAAACGTTTTTCTTTCGCTGCTCAGGTCCTCCGTGAGGGTGTTTACATGGACGATATTCTATATTCTTGTAATACTTTTGAGCAAGCTTGCTTAGTACAGGATCAATTAATTGGTATTTTTGAAAGTGCCAACTTCACTTTAAAAAAGTGGATGAGTAACAGTGAGAAGTTACTACAACGCGTTCCATTTGAAAATAGGGAAAATCCAGTAACATTCGTTAAAGATGAAAACGACTGCACCATAAAGGTTTTAGGTCTTAAATGGATTCCAAAATCTGATAATTTTATTTTTTCGGTTAATTTAACAGACAACGAGTCAACAAAACGATCAGTACTAAAACTACTAGCGTCGATTTACGATCCCGTGGGTTTTATTGCGCCATGCACTTTTGTAGCGAAGCAGATCATGCAAGAGCTGTGGAAGCTAGGCATCGGGTGGGATGAAAGGTTGCCAGATAACATTAAAAAATCGTGGCAAACCTTTATTTCTGAACTGCCCCTGTTACAAGAGTTACGTATTGAACGTCACATGTTATTGCCGAGTCAAACGGAATGTGACTTAGTTGGATTCTGTGACGCGTCGTTGTGTGGTTACGCAGCATGCGTGTATGTGATCAGTCGCGACCGGAAGGGTAATGTAAAGGTTCGTTTAGTGACCTCGAAATCTAAAGTTGCACCAATAAAACCTGTAACGATTCCTCGGTTGGAGTTAATGGGTGCGGTCTTGTTAAGCAAATTAATGAAGTTCGTAGTTGACACATTTACTCGCGTCAAAATTAACAAAATAACAGCAGCCTCAGACTCGACAGTCGTACTGTCGTGGCTGCAAACGGAACCATATAAACTAAAAACTTTTGTCCGTCATCGTGTTACTCAAATTATTGAAGTTTTACCCCCTCATTTTTGGCGGCACGAGTGTAGTGCACATAATTTAGCTGACATTTGTTCTCGCGGAGCGTCTCCGGCGCAACTTGTCAGTTGTAATCAACGGTGGTTACAGGGCGCTGATTGGATGTATCAAAATTATGTCGATTGGCCTATGACTGTGTTTGTTAATGAGAGTAATAATAAACTACCGGAATTAAAAGCGTCGGTTAATTTATTGACTGAGAGTAATACTGATAACTTTAATGAATCTAAAACAGAATTTTGTGAAAGAATCTTCCAGCAGTTTTCTTCATTTTCCAAATTGCAAAGATCGTTTGCTTGGATTTTAAGATTTAGGCACAGAAAGGGTGATATGAACACTCACAAGTCTGGAGTATTATCTACCTTCGAGTTAAACGAAGCTCGCGATAAATTGATAAAGTTAGTTCAAACTGCTTATTTTGAAACTGAAATTAAAATGATAAAAGATAAGAAAAACGTATCATCATTACGTAAGTTATCTCCATTTCTTGATTCCGATGGTTTCCTCAGGGTAGGGGGTCGCATCGGTCATTCCGAACTTCCATATAATGCTAAACATCCGCGTCTTCTTCCAAAACATAGTTTATTTACTAAACTGTTGATCAATTATTTACATAGACAATATTTACATGTAGGTCCGCGTACCTTACAAAGCATAATTAATGAGAATTTTTGGATATTGTCTGCTCGTAACGTCATTAGATCCGTTTTATGTAAATGTAAAACGTGTTTTAAATGTAAACCGTCTGTACTACAACCCGAAATGGCACCTTTGCCACCAACTCGGTTGATACCTAATAAGGTATTTTCTAACGTCGGAGTTGACCTCGGAGGTCCATTCTTAATTAAAGAAAGCTTACGTCGTAATGCTAAAGTGACAAAAGCTTATCTAGCATTGTTTGTCTGCTTTTCAACAAAAGCAGTACATCTTGAGGTGTTATCTTCTCTCTCCGCCGACTGTTTCCTTGCGTGCTTGGACAGATTCGTAGCTCGTCGAGGCCTATGTGCGGTTCTATATTCTGATTGCGGCACTAACTTTGTTGGCGCAAGTAAACATCTGTCTCAAATTCAAAGGTTCTTGCGTGAGAGTCAAAATGACATTTCTGATGGCTGCTCTAAAAGGCAGGTAGATTGGAAATTTAATGTACCTAGTGCTCCACATATGGGCGGTCTCTGGGAAGCTGGAATAAAGTCAGCAAAATATCATTTAGTACGTAGTGTAGGGGAAAAATCCTTAACGTTTGAGGAACTTTCCACGATATTTTGTAAGGCAGAAGCCATTTTAAATTCGCGCCCCTTGTGCCCACTACCGGCCAGCGATAATCCTAACGAATTTAATGTTTTAACCGCCGGACACTTTCTCATTGGTCAAAGCTTAACCTCTATACCCGAGTATGACGTTAAAGATGTGAATATTAACAGACTGTCACGTTGGCAGTATATACAGAAGTGTTCCCAACTTTTCTGGAAACGTTGGAGTCACGAGTATTTAAACACACTTCAGCAGAGAGCTAAGTGGTTTACATCCTCCTCGAACCCAAAGGTTGGAGATTTAGTTATAATAAAAACTGATAATGTTCCCTCCTGTAATTGGCCTCTCGGTAAGATAGAAAAATTACATCCAGGTCCCGACGGAATAGTCCGGTGTGTGACGTTGCGCACCGAAAAAAGTGTCTTACAAAGACCAACCAACAAACTCTGTTTATTGCCTTATACCAATTAGAGATAAACAAAACGTTTTTGTTAGATATAGGTAATTAGCTTAGTGTTTATTTTAGGTCTCTCTTTAGTGACTTAATGAGATAGGTAATAAGGTAATCTTAGTTTTATAGAAACCATCACTATGGTTTCGGTAGGGGGTATGTTCTGTATTGGCCCATGATTGGACAATTCATTTTTTGAATATTCTTGTGCGCTCGCCAAAACGGCACGCTATTGGTTGCACCGTGCTGCATGTCACTGCAGCAAGGCGATCTGCGCGCCATCTACGAGGAACGCAGAGTGAAAAGCGGGAAGAATAGTTCCGTTTTTTAGCTCGTTCGAACAGCATCTATTATTTTGGCTCCGTGAGTGGAAATTATTATTTGGACAGTCTGTACACTACCGTGTTTTGTGCAACGCTGGGATCATCTTCCCACTAAAGAAACCATCAAGAAGCGGCTGCAGCTGAGAAAAGGTGAGTCGTACTCGAATTTTTCTTAATTTGGTTGTTTCTTGACTGGGCGAACGAGTAGAACTCAGTTCATACAGAACATCCTCTTTTACATCAAAAAACGGTTAAAATCATACAGTCCACTCCTCTATTCCACACATACCATAGTTGGTAGCTACACTTCTGACGCTCTTCCCTTGCTTAATTACAATTTCACAAGCTTCAATATATTTTTCTGGTAGCACGGTGCCACGCAATGTCTTTCGAGGTCGCTTATAAACCATTTTGTATGAATTCTGGAAATAAAACGGTACTATGAAATAATTAACTAATGTGAAAAATAGAGGGTGTCAAATGTAACATGTTACAATTGCCCCTCTTTGTTTTGTTACTTTTGCACCACTGCGGCAATTTGGAAAGAAAACTTATTTAACAAAAATCTATGGTAAATTTGAACAACTCACATACCTGCACGTAAAGATTAGATGTTAACTTGTCCGAAAATCACCACTGCAATATTGTACAACTGTTTAATTTAATTTTAATAACAGAAACTGACCTGAACAATAATTTTACTCAACTTGCTGTATGTCAAACTGTCAAGTATTGAGAGCACATGCGCGAACTGTTTTAGCTGTAAGTTCGGTCGGTAAAACAGCACCAAATAAAGCTTCGATTGCCACCAAGAGCTACCGCTACTCGTCAATAGATGTCGTGAAACAACATATGTTACAATTGCCTCCCTGTTACAATTGACACACCTCTCCCCCCTACTTACAATATATAAAATACATACCTTCATGACCAGGAATCAGTGATTTTATTTCATTCCATAATCTTAAAATATTTTTTTTGTTTTTGTTTTGACGATGCACAGTGATGCACATTTAGCCTTAAAAGTTGGCCAAAAATATTTTTTGGTTTTAGGACCTTATATATATACTTTTTATTCGATTTAACATGAAAGCACAATAAAACGACCATTTATTTGCATATATAACTATTTATTCGTCATCACTACTGTTGTCAACAATATTAATATTTGTTATGTCACTTTCGCATAAAAGATTTACAACATCTGGCAATAGTTTCTTCTTTTTTCTATTTGAGTTACATCTCATACCAGTTAGTAAAGGATCAGATGTCAATAAAAGTCGGTTTAGTACGTCCATGTTGCACTCTACTCGCGAGAACTTTCTTGTGAAGTTTAGTCTGAATGTCCTAATATTCTTGTTGCGAGCTTCTGCTGCTTCCTCTGAGAGTTGCCCAATAGGTAGTATTGCTTTCTTGATAACAGCTGCTCCATGAAGAAGAACTTTATGTAATGTAGGGGACATAGGGTAAAAATTATATAATGTGACATAAAGTTCGGCAGTTTCTTTGCAATATTTTTCAAATTGTTCCACGTTTATTTTCATACCGGAACATAATGCATCTAGAATTATTTTTAAACGATAAATTAAATTTTTATCGACCCCTGTAATTTCTGCTGAAATTTCATATTCCTCGAAAAATCTTCTACTTGTGTTGCCGTCATTTGTGTTACCAAAATTTGCTTTAGGCATGTCTACTAAAAGTCCAAGCTTTTCTTTGAACTGGCTTTGGATTTCTTTTTTTCTGTCTTCCACCACTTGTTTCTCTTCGGCAGAAAGGCGAACATTCCATTTTTTAATGGGTAGCCTATATGCCACATGCAGCATTGTTTCAAAAAATCGTATTCTAGCATGCAATAATGACAGTCCAAAGCTGAAATTCTCTTTTTTGCATGGCCTTTCTATTGCTAAATTATTAAATTCTGAAATAGTAGCTTCACAAATGTAGCACCTCATAGTTGATTTGGTATGTGTTGCTGCATTGCATACCTTGCCATCCACCATCGTAAATAGCATCTTATGCTTTATAGAAGTGCCATTTATATTTGTACTAGTGAGTGCTGATATCTGTGATTGGATATAATTTATTTCTTCATTAGTTACGTCAGTTGTCTCTTTCACAAAACGTATTCTTATAGGGCGACAGTAGCGAGGTGACGATGGTGTTGGGTTTTGCCACAGAATTTTTTTTTCAGAGCCGTAAAGTAATTGGAGTGGAACTGTTGAACTTTGAAATATATTGGCATCAGAGTCATCTTCAAACTCAAATTTCATTTTATATTGTATTTGTTGCGAGCCGTCACAACCCCACTTACTTATTAATATTAATGAGGATTTCTCTTCTTCACTTAAATTTTCTACAGCTTTTCCCAAAAACTGTATCAGTCTTGATCCTGTGTGATCCATCAACTTCTGAACTAGAACTTCAGCACATGTCTCGGTCACACGATGAATTTCCGGATAGCTATCTTTTTTTGCTTTTTGAAGAATAGAATAGCATGGGAAAAAATTTGGGTTCGTCTCACGGACTCTTTGATATTGAGCTTTAGTCAATTCTGCTTCTGCATTGACAATGCTTGTAAAGGTGATAATTGACGAGGCTGATCTTGCTTTTCAATACTTTCTTTAAAGGCCTTGATATATTTTTTAGCTCTTCGAGGACTTTTCGTAAGGTCTTTAACAACTTTCGAAGCTTCAACTTTGCCGGCCTGTCGCAATTGCATTTGTGTTGCATACGTTAATTCTGCTAAATCTTTTGACCTCAGGTCTTCGGTTTTCCGTCTTTTACTTCTTTCACTTAATTCTTCAAATGATTTTTGAGGACGCCCGGGGCTAACTCCTTAAACAAACAAGTAGAACAATGTTATAAAAAAAAGTCACATTAGTCATAATGTAAACAATAGCAAGTTTGCAATGTATTGTGCTTCACCTACCTGCGCTCGGTAAAGCTATTGTGTCTTTTAGCCACGTGGCATTTTTTCTTCGAATCTCTTTTTGTTTTTTTGAGCTGCCAACCATTTTTGTTTAAATTGGTGCTTAACAATGGACAATTTGTGTTTAACGTCTGCTATTTTTGGATCGTCTAGATGTTTCGACAACCACAATGCAGGTCGTGCTTGAATAGCACTTATTAATTCTTCATCATTTAATTGTGAAGACGCCATTACAACAACGCGCGCGGTCTCAAACTCGAACTAGTTTGAGACCCCTGCTCCCGCGCGGATTGTCGCTTGCCGCCCGCGCACTCACTGCGGCCACTTGTATGAACGAGCTATGGCGCGAGATGCACGCGCGCTTCCCGCGCCAAGTAGCCCGCGCCGCACACCGCGTCCGCTTGCCCACTATGGACGCTCAAATGAAGTTCTTATGTTTGAGTTCGTCGCAACGCGCCCGCCCCGCGCCCGCGTTTGCAGTCTGGCCAAGCACTTAGTCTCCAAGATGGCTTGTTCAATCTCTGGCAAATTGACAGGCGGATCACCATTATTTATTTTTACTGCAACATTATGCACATATATGCTGACTTTTGTAAGTGCCAAACGAATACCGAGTGCTAATACAAGGACCTTCTCTTCAGAACACCAAATGTCCTTTCAATGGGGCTTCTGGTTCGAATTTAAGCCTCATTAAATAATTCTTCTGCTGTTGTAGTTGTAGTTTGTGTAAGGGGAGTCGGACAACTCAGACAATAATTTGTAACAGCATAACCACTATCACCTACCAGAATAGATGCATTCAATTCTCCCCTTTCAAATCTCTCTTTCAGTAGACCATTTTGAAATATTCTTGAGTCATGTGCTAATCCGGCCCATCAAGCTTATCTTGAGTGCACAAATAAGACGTACATATTTCTTGATGAAACAAGTAACATTAAATAAAAAAATAAAAAACCCCGACACACCCTAAGTTATTCTACTAGACCCTTTCATTTGATACCCATATTGAGAGAGTTGTGAAAAAAAATGTAACAAACCATTTTGTGGTGGCGGCCATCTTGGATTTGCAATTTATAATAGTGTATAGTATTCTACTAGTGAAGACCTTTCATTTGATCCCAATATTCTTGAATACATAATAAAAACCGCCATTTCGTGGCGGCGGCCATCTTGGACTGATTTTCAACCAACACAGACACGTCAAATTTATAACACCCCATCGTTTTTGCGTCGGGGGTTAAAAATTGTTTTCGGCACCCAAAAGTCTCGGCCTGTGCACCACCTACAAGGTTAATAAATAAAATTGTATATTGCACGCATTACAAAATTAAAGGGGAAATATTACTGTCTGGCAGGCAACTAACAATTGCAGCAAAGATTTTCACTACTGAAAACTTTATGAAAATAACTAATTTGGGAATTTTGTAATTAAATAAAATTTAGTTTTAATTTCTGCAATATTTTGATTTGTTTGGCATTGGTATATTTTGAACGTAGTTTTACAATTGCTAGTAACACTCTCCATTTATGTTTTTCAGCTGTTGACTTTTGTATGCCAACAAAACCTCCATTGCATAGCAAAAAATTACCAGTTGCCAAAAATTTTGCTATAGCTAGGGTTGTCAGCCGTCCGGGTTTACCCGGATTTGTCCTAGTTTAGAGCGCATCCAGGGAGCGTCCGGGCGGGGGGCTTCATTTGTAGTCTGGGTTTTAAAAATGTGGTGGCTGTTTGAGAAGTTGAGGAACCAGAGGTTGATGAGGGTCTGGGTCTAGGAGTCGATTGTTGGAGTTTAAACTTTTACATCTCTTTCGACCCGACTTTTTCAAGAACTTCCTTCGGAATATCATAATTGTAGCAAGTTTTATATTCCAAAATAAGATTTTTATTAATCCAACCATTCTCTGAACAGCGGTATATAGCCCCAGCCTCCAGGAGAGGGGAGTGTCGTTTCCTTGGGAAGATAAACATTTATTTATTTGTCAAAAACGTGGTGTTTACAAAGGTGTTCATAATATCCATAGTGCTACATGTCTCACCGTTTTAACGGTATGCAAGATCAAATTTAAAGTTACATAAAATTACAATTACGTAATTAATTATTTACATTACTTCCAAGACACATCAGTTACATTACATCAATTTTTAAATTATTCATTATTTCAATATTATATTGCACACACATATTTTTACCATATTATAAAATTAACAATAAATTCAACATACTCGTAATATAAAAACTTTTGACTTTAATCACTACTTATGCCTTATATTTCGATGCCAGATCAAGAGAATAGAATTTGCAGGGGCATTTTACAAAAAAACGAATAAAAACATTCCTGTAACAACCAATTCCGTAGTGCCGAACAAAATCTTTTGAAGGGTAGTGGGGTAATTGAATTCGGCAGAGCATTGTAGATTAAGGGAGCCATGTAGATACAGCTCTTTCGGAAGAGTTGCAACTTAGGAATAGGTATCTCGAAATCCCAATGTGCAGCTTTCCTCTTATTTGTACTATCCCTTCGTTCAAACAATTCTGGATTACATCTTAGGAACTTGGCAATTTCAAAGATATACTATATGCAGGGTACAGTCAAAAGGTTATGTGACTTAAATATAGGCCTACACGAATCAGACCACTCCATATAAAAAATTGCGCGGATACACTTTTTTTGAGCAATGAAAATTCGGGGGTATAAATGACCCAGCAGCGCTCATTGTACACATAACAGTGATGTTTTTGCCTCTCTCCCAACTGTTGATGGACCCTATCCTTTTCTGTTCTTTTGTGGCTAGTATTTTCCGCGGATCTTGGACTGTTGAGATCCCGGTCTCAACTAATTATTGAACCTTACTTTCCTTAACTAAAGTTTTAGAGTTCAGGAGATATGTCATTTTTTATACTTTATTGAGTCAGTTTTTATAATGTCAGCGAGAACAAAGGTAAAAATAAAACAAAACTCAGTTTATTATGAAAATGAAGTTTTAATAGGTAGTAGAAAATGTTACGTATACTTATGTCAGCGTCACATGATTGTAAAAACCGTCAGATGGTAATATAAACATATTGCTTACAATATGACGCATTATTTTTCGGTAGATTACAATCTAACGAATTGAATCCGTAATATTGTGAAATGTAACTATGCGACGGAAGACAACTCGCGCGGTTTGGAGGAGGGGGAGGGAAGGGGTGTTCCCTTCTCCCCGTGGTAATACTCTCATGAAAAGATAATGCACCATTCCTGATAAATACAGATTAATATAACCTAACCTCAAAACCCTTTATATTTCCCCAAAAAAGCAGTATGTTCGTTTGACAATCTTTCGAGAGTTTACAATCTCGCTAGAAGGATTACAATCTAACGGGTTTTACAATTTTACGGTGACATATATATAATTGTACTATTTGTACTTGTGAACTAAATAGGGAGGCAGGTAGTTAGTGTGTTGGTAAGTTAGTAGTTTTCTTAGTAGATTTATTAATTGGTTCGAATTGCACTACATATTTTATCTAGAGCCTGAGCCATAGCCTGATGGCCCTCTACTTGCTGACTGATTGCTTGGGCAGTCAAAAGTTCCGCTTGTGCTCGGCGTTCTTCGATGACTATGAAACGCTCTGTGATGCTAACCATTTCAGAGCGGGCGGTGTGACGGAGGTGACCTTCTTAATAGCCGCCGGCGCGCTGCAGATTGAAGCGGAGATAGCTGGTAAGTGCGTCGGAGACCGCATAATGTCTCTCCATGCACACGCCGAGAAGCTGCAATCAACATATTGTACATATTATAGATATTTTTATCATATTAGCCCATCGTGTCCCACTGCAGGGCAAAGGCCTGTTTTCCCTCTTTAGTTATTATTAGTATTATTTTATAATAAAAGATTTTGTGAGAGAATGCAACTTACTTTGACTGCCCCTTTCCAAAACATCATTTGGCTGTGATACAGGTCTTGTTGGCTCAGTAAACTAAACCTGAAAATATATGATACTTGTTGAATTCTTGTTTTCTATCTAAAATAGTTTAAATCATAATTAATGATTAAACGAACTTACCTGTATGTGAAGGTCTATCATAATTATGCGAAGCCTTCGTCCGAAGGGATTAGCAAATAATACTTGTAGTACCGCGTAGTGGTCGCCATTCACGCACTTTATTTTAGAGTTATTTATTAATATGAAAAAAAAAATACATTAAAAGTATCTCGGATATCACAAGGTGGGAGGTTTACTTATTCGTGTCATTTAGTTTAGAGTGTCGCAAATATTTCACGGAATTTGGGTGAACTTGTTGTTAACGGGGAGGGAGGGTTGCTAATCCCTTCGGACGAAGCTTTCGCATAATTATGATAGAACTTCACATACAGGTAAGTTCGTTTAATCATTAATTATACTCAGGCTTCGTCCTCGGGATTAGCAAATAATACTTGTAGTGATTTAGAGATTTAGGTGAAATATTAAGTTTTATTAAGAATGTTTATAATCAGTGAACAATTCTTATTACGTTTTGAAGTAATTAAATTATTTTAATTTTAATTATAAGTTCCGTCGACAACTGCTCGTGCAAAAGAATCATCATTATTATTATTATTAACATTACTTATAGTTCTATTATAGAACCGATAGAATGTATTGGAAGAATCGCTCCATCCAGCCGTTCTTCTTATTTGATCCAAACTGATACCCAAGTTGTGGGCTGCAGACGTAGCTGCGTGCCTTGTACTGTGCGCAGTAAATATGTTGACATCGATCCCATTATCGCTTAAAGTTTCCTTAATCCATCGGCTCAATGACTGGGAACCTACGGATTTATATGGCTTTACAAGACTTATGAAGAGAGAGTCAATATCTTTTCTCAAAGAACTAGTCTTTTCTAAATAGGATAGTAAAACTTTTCCAGGACATATTTCAGGTCTTTGCTTTAAAAAAAGGTAATACCAACACAGGTTGATTGCAACCCCTACGAGTTGTTTTCAGAAAATCTGGAATTTTAATTATTACCTTAGAGGGGAAAGTTTCAATATTTTTAATGTTAATTTTTGACAGGGTTTGTACTCGATGGGCAGTTAATAATGCTATGAGAGTAATAAGTTTTTTAGAAATTTGGTTTAGCTTAAGTGATTCATAACATTTATAACTGGCTAATGTGATCAAGTACTATAGAAGTATCCCATGTGACGGAATATTTCGGCAAAGGGGGCCGTAGACGGAATATCCCCTTAAAAAATCTTTTAATTCTGTCGTCGTCTCCTAGATTATTGCCCATCAATAGGGCTAGCGCAGATCTACAAGAGTTTAAAGTTCCATATTGAGATCCCTCATACAGTTTATTAAGAAAATAAATAATTTGTGGGACCGATGCATTAAACAAATCAAAATTATGTTGGTTACAAAAATAGTACCAGCGTTTTAGGTAAACATCATATTGTTTAAACGAACTGTCAGACAGAGAAGCTGACATAACAGTAATTGCAGATGGGGGTACACTTCTTCTTAACCACGCCGTCCGCATAAGATCCCTGCCACCAGGGTAATCTTGGTGTGTATGTTGTGATTGCTAGAATGGAAAGAAATGATTGGGTTTCTATTTGCTTTAAACGTTATAACATCAGATAACAAAAGGCTTTTGAACAAAGGATACCACGGTTGTGTAGGCCACAAAGGCACAACAACTATACCTTTACGGCCGAAATTAATATTCAATCCATAATCCAAGATACACATCGATCGCCGATATATACCAATCTATGGATCGATCTCCAAACCGCGTCCCAATAACGAAAAATGACGATCCTGCTGTCGCTCAATCCGCAGATATCTTGAAATCCTTTCCCTCTTCGTCATTCCGTTGTAAGCAAAATTTATGAAATTGTACATGGTTCGTTTGTTATTAATAATAAAAAGCTTAAATAGACTTTACAATTATGTTTGCTTTATGTAATTTTAATACATATATTTACAGAAAACGTAACAATTTCATTAATACGAACAGATTTGTGATAAAATTTAAAACGTGTTAGTTTAGTTAGTAAAAAGGAATGTCACGACATGACTAAAGATATGACGCGTTTTTTCTTGATTATCTGTGGTGTGGTTTTTTTTGTTGTCAAACAAGCGAATAGTCGCCACCAAATTTTAATTTTGTAAAAACAATTAATTTGATAGCTTTAGAGCTGTTTTTTTTTGGATTTATTGCAACTTACCTTGATGAGGTTACACGGACGAGAGGCATTATTTTAGTCAAAAGTAAAGTTACCGCCAATTTTGACAACCTAAACCTAAAGGTGTACTTATATAGTTCACCCTTTTAATTCTTCGCGAAGAAGCGCGTTGCCGTCGTATTTCTTCACCAGAGCGCAGCGTCACTTTCAGTTTCATCCCAATAATTATGCTAGATCTTGAGAATATTGTAAGCGCCATTTTTCAAATAAAATCCGTGAACCGAATCTGCTATCCTCGGAAATTCTAAGATTAAAATTTGGATTGTTTACACCGATCAAAACAAACGTCAAATTCAACAGATATGTTATTGACACGCTCAAACTGTCATTTTGGAACAGAGGGCTATCTGTAGTTTATGATCCGTCCTCTCAACGTTAGCCTTATCAGTAATCATTTTTCGCAACATTTTTAAAATGATAGAGAATGGGGGAAACGCATAAAAATAATAATTGGCCCAGGAAACTGTAAATGCATTGATGGTCATGGCATCTGGATCTTTGTGCCAAGAAATATAATTAATTAATTAAAAAAAAAATGCATATTTTTTATTTATTCGGCTTGCGAATAAATCTATTTGAGGTGTGCCAAACGACGATACTATTTCCTGATAAGCCCAATCGGCTAACTCCCATTCTATATCCGGGTGTATGCGTCTGGATTCTGCATCTGCCGTTTTGTTATCTGACGATCTAATATAAGACGCTATAACAAACAATCTACGACATTCACACCATTGCCACAACTGCTTGGTTATAGCAGTAAGGTGAGGGAACTGAATGCCTCCCATTCGGTTAATATAAGAGATGGCCGTCGTGTTGTCAACACGAAGTAAGATCTGACAATTTCTTAAGGTTTTCGCAAAAACCTTTAAACCAAAAAAGGCGGCTTGAATTTCGAGGTAGTTAATGTGTTGTGTTCGCTCCTGAACACTCCACAACCCGCTGGCCTTCTCTTCCCCGCATGCAGCCCCCCACCCCGTAGTTGAGGCGTCAGTGAAAATCTCCAGGTCATGTAAATCTTCTTTGATTTTACTGAAAGGTTTCTCAATTGTGGTATACCACCATTTTAAATCAGGTTGTAACGTTACTGGCAAATTCATCATTTTATCATAGTTATCATCAGATTTTAGATTTAAGTATTTTATACGTTCAAAAAGTTTTGTATACAACCAGCCGTATTCTATGGCTGGACAAATTGAGATTAATAATCCAATAAAATGAGCAAATTCGCGAATTTTACATCTATTGACAGTCAAATACTTTTGAATTTCCACTTTAACACGATTAATTTTTTCAGTTGGTAACGTGACCTGGAAGTTTTCTGAATTTAGTACAAAACCTAAAAATGTGCATGTTTTGTTTTGGTATCAGGGAACTTTTTTCCTCATTTATTAGAAAACCAAGAGAGGTAATTAATTTTTTAGTCTGTATTGTGTTATATAAACATTCATAATAAGACCGTCCCATTAACCAATAATCATCTAAGTAATTAGTTGATATTAGTCCGGCAGAGCGTAGCAAACGGACTATAGGTTTCATCACCTTAGTGAATATGTATGGTGCTGTACTCAAGCCAAATGGTAGTACGTTAAATTCATAGAAGTTTTGTTCAAACTGGAACCTTAAATATTTTGTTGAATTATCATGAATTTTTATTAAATAATAAGCATCTTTTAAATCAATTTTTGTCATAAAACAATAATAATAATAATAAATATCGCTGGACATTAACACACAGCGCCACCTAGTGCCACACTAAGCAAAGCTTGTGTCGTGGACACTAGATAGTTGATATACTACATACATACTTTTTTTGTTTGTAAATACATACTTATTATACATATAAACATCCATGACTCGGAAACAAATGTCCATGCTCATCACACAAACATTTGCTCCTACCGGGATTCGAACCCAGGACCCTAAGAACGTAAGGCAGCGTCACTACCACTACGCCATTCGGGTCGTCAAAACAATCTTTAGTTATTAACTTTAATACTGTACGTAAATCTTCCATTTTAAAATGTTCAGTTTTAATGAACTTGTTTAAATTCTTCAAGTTCAAAATAAAACGATATTTACCATTTGGCTTTTGTACCAAAAATACACTTGATAAAAACTGGCCTTCTGTAGGTAAACATTTCGATATAGCACCAATGGATAATAAATTATCTATAGCTTCATAATATAAAAATCTTTCTGTACTAGAATAAGATTTTATTATGGGAGGGGTTAATCGAATTACTGGGCTAATAAATGGTATTTCATAACCTCTGATGCAAGATAGTACTAAGAAGTTATTAGTGATTAGTGACCATTGTTTATAAAATAAAGGCAATCTGCCTGTGTATTTTATCCCATCTAGCGGCGGCCGCGCGTCATTGGCTGATAGCGCGATTGCTTCGATGAGCTCGATGGCCGATTGTTCGCAGAGGGCCCCCTCGCCTTCGGATGATTGGGTGGTTTCCGAGCAGCGTTGGGGCCTTTCCAGTTTAAATTTTTGGACGTGTTAGTCGACGCAGGTGGTTTCTTATTACTAAGCGGTGGCTTAGTTATTGGTGGTTTTAAATAGGCGCCAGATTTGCTAATTGCTTTTGCTGTTTTTATTGTCTCCGATAAGTTTTGACCAAACAACAAGTTATCCGGTTTTGTGTTTTGGAGTTGATCTCTCATATCTTTCTTTAAAGAAGATAGAATGATGACTTTCTTCTGATGACCGAATCATTATACTGCAAGTCACATAAAATTCGTTCTGAATCCATCAACGTCTTTGTTAGTTCCGGGTCTGCATTATTAGAGGAAATAATTTTGTTAATTCCTTGACTTATACACGAGATGGCAGTGGACATCTGTTTTTGTCTAAGTTCGATATTTTTGTCTCGCCTAGTGGTCACATCGGTCATAGCTGCTTTTATTTCTGCATTTAACGCAGGGGCACTAATAAGTTTACAGTTATCGAGTACCAAGTACTTCTCAAGTAACTCCTTACGAAGTTCCTTAGATAGACCATTCGTTGTACAATGTTCTAATCTCACTGCCAAGTCCTTATGGATTTCAGCTCCATATGTATTAGAAATAGTAGGGTCTTCACCTAATATTTCTAGTATCATGCTGTCCGGAATCGCCTCGACGCATTCCGGCTCCACACAAGGTATATCCTCAGTAGCTGCGGCGCTGGTTGATGGTTCCGCACTTATAGTGGCTACGTCAGCGGTGGGTACGGTAACGCACTCGACGGTGACCTCCGCGTTGTCGTGCTCGACGCATGTACCTACATCCAGCTCGGTGCCTGCATCGAGCATTTCAGCAACGTTATTGTCAGCTATTTCGCGTTGTTCGCTATAAGCCGCATGTTCTCGTTCTGAAATCGACTGATCGCATAACAATAACTTTACTGGGTGCTACAGCTCCGCAAGGAAGTACCTGCGCAAACCCAGTTAGGAAAAAACAGTGCATTTTTTATTTACTTTAAATATATATGCACATTAAAATAGGTTGCAGGTTTTCTCTGCTTATTAGTTAGGAAACAGTCCTAGAATACTGTTCGCAAAACTAATTAAATGGGTAGTAACATCTCCGATGAGAAGTTTTTAGGCTCCCATTTTGGCAATTGCGCTTTGATTATACGAAGCATTGTGACGTATGTCTCCTTTTTTTTTGTCCAAGAGTAGGGCATAAATAAGTGGAACAACATTAGTAATTTTGTTATCACTCCCAATATCACCGTGCAAAGTAAACAGCTGTACGTACGGGTGCGGGCTACATTTGAAATTGCCATCTCCAAAAAAATCGTCAATGTGGTCAATCATTTCTCTTGCTTGGGAGGTACAGAATATAAGTATTCTTTTTTCTGCGCAACCCAGCATAAAATCAAGAAACTGGTCAGGCACTTCAACTTCAACTTATTTGCGCGTTTGCTTACCTTCGCCGAGATTGTCGGCAAGAATTTTCAAAGTTTCTTCGCATGCTGTAAGTGTTTTATACACAGGCAATGATTTTTCCATGAAATGCGGCCACTTTTTGAACAACTTCAACTCGCAGTTTGAAAGAGGATGTCAAAATCTGATTCAACCTGAAAATAACACTGTTTTTTTTTAACAAGTTTAATTTCAGAAATTACTTAACTGACCAAATTGTAGCCTAGGCTCGACTTAAATGACGGCCGCTCATTGCAAATATCCTGAATGGAATTATTATTAGACTTCGCAGTCTTTGTGAAAGTTTCCATTTTTGTTTAATTTCTACCCAAGGTTCCTTATTAAACTTGAGCCACAATTTTATTGAGTTCTCACCCTCGAGAGATAAATCAGGTTCTGGAATAAAACCCTATCATTTTATTATATGTTTAGGCCGCCTATATTTAGTGGCGTAACTAGCCTAAATGGGCCCCAAATAGTGATGGGCGACTCGGAAAGTTTCCATCATTCCACCCGGAATATTCCTGGGAACATTCCCAAAACGGGTATTTACCCGGGAAAGTTCCCAAATCGTGGGTAAATTAATTTCTATGACGATTGAATTAGTAAGTACTGAATAAAAACAAAAACACCAACTCCAAAATCATTTAATCAACAACAGCATGGTTCAATTATGAAAATGATTGTTCAAATATCAGGTTATGGGTGACAAAAATCATTTAAAATTTAATACTCTTAAAATAGTAAGTAGGTAAAATGTTATTGAGATTCATTTAATCACTGTCTAAATCACTGTCATCGGAGAATGTTTTTGTTATATCGCAAAACTCAATTTCTCTTGTATTTCTTCCAGAAGTTGATGGTTGAGGTTCAATATTGTTTATGGTCAATGGGCTAACCATAAAAGGACTTGAAGTGGGTTCCTCATCTTCTTCATCTACTTCTCTGTCTTTTTGATTGTGTAACAAATTCCAGTTATATGATATGTAGGCCAGCTTTGCAGCTCTTTCTGTTGTTAACCTATTCCGTTTAAGGCTGTGGATATTTCCATGAACGCTGAAGGTACGCTCTGTTGCAGCCGAGGTGCAGGGAGCAGTTAATAGACAAGCTGCAACTTTGCTCAGAGGTTTGTTTTTGCAAATTCCTTTCCACCAAGTTAAGGGATTCATTTTCTGGAGGCTGGTCCAAACAAAAGATTTTCCCCACAAACCTTCTCTTGCTCTATAATTAGCTAAATCTGTCATTACTTCCAAGTGTAACTGCCTTCCTTTCTCATGAATGAAATCCATGGCAATGATTTCTTCATCTTCGTTGAGTTCGATGCCTTGAGATTTTTGTAGTATGGTTATATAATACATCGTTTCTTGAATAAAACAGTGTAACACATTTATAGTTCTGTTGTTATTTTTGTACAAAGAAATCGAAAACCTTAAGTTTTAAAAATCGACTTATTTGAAATATGTATAAATTGATCATAAAAATATAAATACCCGAATAAATACCCATTGGGTGAATTCAATGGGAATATTCCCGGGAATATTCCCATTTTAGGAATTTACCCGGGTAGAATCCCATCACTAGCCCCAAAGGAAAAATGAAAGACGACCATTTGCTTTCATAGGCAAACAATAGTCTTACATTTATTTGACGAACGAGGGCCACCGTCCGTTGGGCGAGTACTCGGCAGCAGACACAAGACACATGAAAACTGGGTGCTGGGTTTTTGATACACAGCTGTCATAGCTCGTAGTAGTTGGTACTGGTAGTAGCCACACAATACAAAAAAGAGGTTGGAAAGGCCATCATACGTCCCAGCCCGGCCCGTTTGTATGGGAAAACCAGTACATAGTATATTGATATACAGGGTGTTAAAGTAGTCGCGTGCCATAGCTTAGGAGTGAGTTCAGTATCGATCAAGGGCACCGTAAAAAAAAAAAATGCAAGATCGACCTAATTTAGTACCTACTAACATACAAAAGCAATCGTTTATAATTAAAATTATTTTATATTGCTATTTTAAGTTAGTAGGTTCTAAATTAGGTTGATCTTGCAATATATATTTTTTTTTTTTTGGATTTATATTTATATTTTTTGTATTTCAAGGACCCCCTCCTTGATCGATTCTGAACTCACCCCTAAGCTATGGCACGCGACTACTTTAACACCCTGAAGTATATAGTAATATATCAGCTATCTGGTTCCCATAGCTGCGCGCTGCGTGCTTAGTTTTTTTTTTGTCTGGCCATGCAACTTACTATTTATTCAAATTAACTTAATTATTTTCCGCAGCAAACTTCTCCCTTATTAGGGTGATATTGAATCAAAAATCACCAACGATAACATAATATAGATAGTATACCTTCAACAATGATGACAGGAGGTGTTGTAGTTGTATAGGGTGTGCGTTTCTGATCAATGAGGCCAGATTTTCTCAAAACGCATCTTTGATTGTGGTATCGGTCTACCAGTTTCCCTCTTGCAGGAATATATGTTTTTTTTTTTCATATTTTCTACTAGGGATGTAATATGTCTCCTGGAAGCGACAAATTTTTAAGAACAAAGTTTAAGAAAACTCCTAAATGGATGTCTACCAAACATGGCTAAGAACCATTTCAGGACTATCATCTTTCTAACAAAAAAAACTAACGGCCTGAATGATATTCGCCAGAATGTTAAAAATCAAGTAGGTATCTACCATTTCACAGCAATAATACTTTCTTTTTAACACAAAAAACCTAATGTAACTTTTATGGTTAATTTGGATAGGTTTTTTTTTTATACTGTGATACTATTGGTACTATTACTTTTGATACTATTAGATACCTATACCTACAAGTGGTTTGCCCTGAACTGAGATTTTGCAATGTCCGTTTCATAAATCTCGTATCTATACCAAACACTCTGTATTGACTTGCTTCTAACTACCTCCTTTTAACTCACTAAGGTAACCCTACAGTACATAACAACTTAAATTATTACAAAACAAATCTAAGAATAATTAAAAACTTGCGAAACCGACTTCACGGCCAAACCACTAAACCGATATTGATAAAATTATTACACACAGTGCCATATAGTGCCACGCTACGCAACAAGGCTTGTGTTGTGGACACCAGATAGTTGATATACTACATAGATACTTTTTGTTTGTAAATACATACTTTATCATATAATAACATCCATGACTCGGAAACAAAATATTATCATGTAGCATGTAGCATTATAATGTCCATGCTCTTCAGCACAAACATTTGCTCCTACCGGGATTCGAACCCGGGACTCTAAGAACGTAAGGCAGTCTCACTACCGCTACGCCATTCGTGTCTTCTTATTATTAGGTAGACACGAAAAAGAACTTCAGAAAAAGTCATTGTTGCAGGAATATTTTCTTTATTTGCATTTAAAAATCTCCCTTTTACTCTGCACCTCTTTTTGCGAGCGACACTTGGCCGTAGGCTGGTCTTTCTGCCCATACGTTTATCCTTATTTGCCTCTGTAACACAAAAGATTATTCTGTATGGTTGTTTCTATCTATGTAGTTCATATTATTCTGTAAGAAATCAAATCTATCTAAAATATACTATAATGCCATAGCAAAACTACTAACTACTATTTAATTTGTAGTAATACTTGCCTCTAGGTAAGTATTACAAAATACTACTTCATGTCACAAAGAAACCAGTAACTTCGGCCGGGCCGAGCTTGTGAGAGTCGGGAGCGAGTCTCAAAATGTTAGGAGTAATAATGGCTTCGTTTAGTCCCTCGTTATAAAATATACTATATTAAAGGTATGGAACTTGTTTCAGTTATTCTTATTTTATTATCCTTTTCCAATTTATTAAAGTTATATTTTTTTTAAATAAATTTCACAGATCTTAAAACCTTTTTGGCATTTACCCACAATTCGTGATGAGGAGAATTGTTTCTTACACCACATTTATACATTTTTCCATCGATCATATTAAATGTGCTTGCATTTAACGAATCAAATAGATTATTCATCATTTTGGTAAATAGAATTACTTGACGGCACTCATTTGGTAGATCACCTTTTCCTGATAAATGTGAAAATTTGGGCTGCGTCTTTTACTTTCATTTTTTCAACATAAATAATATGTTCGTCAGTCTGGTAATATTCCCATCTTACTGTCTTTTCGACCTTTTCTTCAAAGTCGAAATATTTCATATTTCTGGTAAGCAAATTGTTTCTTACCCCTTTCAATAAATGAGGGACATCAAATAGTGGAATAATTTTAGATTTCCCTACTTCCATGGTTCCGTGTCTCCATTTCCTTTTTTCTTTTATGAATTTTTTTCATGTATCTTCAACGATTTCATGCTTTACACGCTTTGATCGCATACTATGCACAAAATATTAAGCCCTCAACCCTGTACAGATGACCCTTATAGTCAAGGCTTTTAATTCAGCTTTGTTTAAGGAATTCGTAAAATACGAGTAGTATGCAACAGGCTGCTTAAATTTTCTTTTCAATCCTTTGACCATGTAAACTAAAACATGGTCCGCAATTTTCTTACTCCGCCAAGCGAATCCTTTTAAACCATTTGCGGCGATACTGACATATCGTCAAAAATTAAGCAGCAGAGACGATCTTCTGGACTTAATTCCTTCACAGTCTCTCTCATTTTTATGAATAGAAACTTATTTAACCCTGCTTCTATTTCGACTTTTACTAGAAGCCTTTTCAATGATTTTACAGAGGGTAAATTAAAATATTTATATAGAAGAGTGTAACTTTTTTGACTTTTTTTGTACATGGAGAGAGACAAAACTTTTTACTTTAAAGTGAATCACGAGCTCTTGTGGGTTTGGGTATATTGCATATTCGTAAATATTTTTGCAGCTGTCGTCATATTTCTTGTTATTTTTGAGAAACAATTTTGTTTGCTAATTGTATAAGCGCTGGCTAATCTTTCTTTCAAACTTCTACTTAAGTAATAGAATAATTTCGGTTTTCATATTCTTAATTTGGAATCTTGAAATCTTTAATTGATTCTCCAGCGATGAAGTAGATTTAAGCTTTTCTGAAAACATAAAAATATCATTCGTAAGTATATGGTACTTAACATACATCTTTTATTTTGCACGGCTGCAATTTAGAAGTTAAGGTGGTATCCTGTTCACAACACATTTACATGAGTTTCAGCAGCAACCTAACAAGGTTAACGTAAATTAAGTTACCCAACGAACAGCTCTCGACTTCGTTCAGTGTCTTTTTACATCTGTTATATTGGGTTTTGTGGTGCTGAAAGTTTTTTTTTACATTGCTTATGGAAAAAAACAACTCTTTGTTGTTTACCATTTTTGCTGCTATAGCACCAGCACTGGGAGGCACCCTGAAAATAATATAAAAATAATTAACCTTGTAGGTACCAGTGTTGTTAACTAAATAAACCTTATTAGTGTGAGTTACGTGAGGGTTATTAACCTAAATAAATGAAAATAAATCAACATATCTGAGTGTCTATTTGTTATGACACAATAATAACAGCTACTTACTACTAAATGCAAATGAAAGTTGAATTATAGCCATCTTAGGTACTTAGTTATGGTAGCTAGTTAAACATAGCTTGAAAATGTATGTAGCCAAGCATTAACGCACCAGTGATTATTTGCTTTGATGTAGAAGGCAGATTCCCTATTTGTTCAGGCATAGAAAGTTCAGTTGGTCTTATACTCGTAGTAGACATATGAGCAGCTTGTGTTGGAAAGTCTGGAAATAGTAAAAACAAATGATTAAATTTTATAAGTATATTTCGGACAGCAGGTAAAATTCCATAAATTTAATTACATCATAACGGGAATTTCACATACACCGACAGATGGCTTAATTATGTTGTAGTAACTTACTTTAATTTTAGAAAAAGAGAAAACTAGCTGATAATTACTGCAGCAGCTAATTTAACATAATTTGAAAATGAAGGTAGGCAGGCAGTTACGCACCAGTAACTATTTGCTTTGATGTAGAAGGCAGATTGCATATTTGTTCAAGCAAGTTCAGTTGGTAAGAGGCTTAAATAACCATCCCTACACTGTACGATTTCAAATACAACGATCTGTCTATTTTGTTTGTGTTTATTATTAAGTTACTCTGTATGGTTGTCCTAAATTTGTGAATAAATATTATTATTATACAAGTAGCTACTTAAGTTACCGGGGGAGTCTCGGAGAGTTTTAAGGCACAACTTTACTTGACGACCGTTTATTTCAGACTGAGAGAGACCGATCGACGAGTCGATTGCTTAAGAGGGTCCGGAAAGATGCCGATCTTTCCGGACCCTCTTAAGCAATCGACTATTACTCCGGTTCACAAAGGTGAGGACAGAGACGATGTCATCAATTACAGGACTTCTATTTTATCTTTAGTTTTGAATCGACTTCTATTTTATCTTTAGTTTTGAGTTCACGAACACATTTCTTGTTTCTAATGTGCTTTGTGTAAACTTCTTGGAGTTGGTCTGTTCTTTCACCATCAGCTTGACGATACAATGTACATTGGACGCACATATCTTTTTTAGGTTTGTGAAAAGAATAATTGAATTTTTTATTAAACACAGTTTCATACTGTCGTTTTGTGGCCATCTTTACATCAATTGGATTGGATTTGCACTCTTAAACCATTCATCAGAATACAGCCTGTACATTTTGGAGATGTTCAGTGTTTCTTCTAAGTATAACTAATTAATATCTCTTCGGACATAATGTGATTCTTTTACTGGAAATTGTTTTATATGTGCAATAACACTTTGCTCGGTTGTAACACTCATTTTTCGTGGTCTATTTTCATGCTGACCCCTGTTATCTTTGACTTGTTCAGATTTCCCTTTCTCTATTGCTGTGTAAACTGTTTTTTCGCTAATGCTGAGGGTATTAAAAAAAAAAAATTTTGCAAACGTCAACTGATTCTGTTCCATTTATCTTGAAAAAATAGCTAATAGTTTGTGTCCTGTTTTTTGTTCTAACTAGTTGCATTTTTTTAATATCTTTAGTTTTCACATGTCGTAAGATATAGTGCCACTGATCCTCGTGATCACTAAGTTTCCAAAATTCGTCGAATGTAGCCTGCCGAGAGACTTGAGAAATCTGTTCACCGCATTTTTTGTTACATTTACAGGCGTCCTTCATCGTTTTAGAATCAAACTTTTTTTTCGTATTACTACCAGTATAAGCTTGGCCTGAATTTTTTTGTTTTTTATTCTTAATTTTTTCCCAGTTTTCTTCGTGTCGCCTTTTTTTCTAGTTAGTTCTTTGGGGGTTGATGGTACATCAGATACGGATGGAACACTTTCTGTCGTTGTAGTTTGTTTGCAATCATTAGATTCGACGTTAACATTTTCTATCGTTGTAGATTGGTTTTCAACTAAGAAATCTGCATCCAAGTTTATAGTATTATTGCAACCATTAGATTCAACGGCAGTTTTTTCACATTGTAAAATCAAAATATGCGAATTGTCATCATTATCGACCGGTATAAAATATTTTGGTCTATTGTGAAATCTTGGCGTACGGTTTCCAGTGTTGTGTATTGTATATTTTCTGCTTGGGGTGTAGTTTCGCACGTTTCTGGTACTTGTAGTACCAATGTGGCTTGTGGCATCGTTGTGTCAGTTAGTGTTGTAAGGTCTGTCGATTCACACACATTATAATATTCTATAGACCGAGTGTCACGATTCTCTTTAAATCTGCGCTTCTGGTGACGAGGTGTGCTAAATACTAAAGTTGGAGAAGCTACAAAGTCAACATTATCGAATATAGCAGACTCGTATGAAATAGTAGAAGGGGATTGCAATAAATGTGATTGTAAATCGAAATTGGGAGACAGACAGTTCCAGTGAGGTTTACGTCTTACACACTCTTCGAAATGGTGACTTCTTTTGTTTTTTCATAATCACCGTTACAGGGAAGATTTATGGCATCTAAAACAAAACAAAACCTATTAAAATATCAAAGCTGTCGTAAAACAACATAAGTTAGTGACAAAATTTTTAATATTCATTTTATAAGCTTTTAATTAACGAAGGGCGTTCCCGTTAACGCACAATAGTATAGCGTCCATACATGCTTAAAAAAATATTAACATTAAAAAAATCGCGAAAAAAAATCTGCTGTTCCCTACTATTGATGTTCGCATAACTCGTCAAAATGTAGGGTATCGTGTTTCTGTCAGGAATCGTTGATCCAGGATTATTTAGATAATTGTAGACACAATAAAAATACACCATTGCGTGACACCATGTTTATTCCGACCCAGTCGTTGTAGGGATGTCCCCGTTACACACTACACACTAGTGCTTGACTTAAACTAACTAATTTATAGTCTATGGACACTACATCCTCCCTCAGAGATTTAGTTTAGTTGGTGGGCGAATGATCCTATTAGATCTCCGGGGTTGAGGAGCTGACACTACTGGATTAGATTGGACCGGACTGGGCTGGACTGGATTGGGACGTGGTGGACTGGACTGGGTAGGACTAGGCTGTACTGGACTGGATTGAGCAGGACAAGGACGTAAGGGACTTGATCGGACTAGACTAGGAGGCATTGGAATGGACTGACTAAAACGAGGTTGAGGACTTACTACAGGACCAGGATATACTGACCTTGGCATTAAAGGAGTAGAAACCGGAGTACTGGATGGTAGGGGTGCATGGGACATTTGGTTAAGATGGACTTTCTTAACTACACCATCTACAGATACAAGAAACATAACTGGACTAAGACATTTTACAACTATACCCTTATTAATAACACCATTCCTCCCTATGCGAATTAAAACATTATCATTCTCACTAAATAAAAGAACTAGGATATTTCTTAACTGACTTAGGATTAAACTTAGGATTTAACATTGACAACAAGGTTCTTTGCTGATATAAAACAATGAATTAGGACTTTTCTCTGTAGTTGTATAATTTAAAAGAAATTTATTAATCTTAAGAGTTAAAGATTCAGAATCATTTTGATCTAAAATAAGTTTACTCAGTGCTCTCTTAGCTATTTGAACATTTCTTTCAGCAAAACCATTACTTTCAGGATGGTAAGGAGGACTTTTTGTGACTTTAATATTGAACTTAGTACAAAAATGAATAAAAGCATATGAATCAAATGGAGGACCATTATCTGACACTATTTCAATTGGTAATCCAACATACGAAAATATTCCACACAACTCTTCTATTACACTCCCTGCATTACAAGACTTTGACATGTATTTGATGTCTAACCATTTAGAATAACTATCACAATATATTAAGAAATGTTGTTTCTTAAACTCAAAGAAATCAATATGAACTCTTTCAAATGGCAAAGAAGTTCTAGGCCATGACAATTTTTCATTATTAGGCTTAAAATTAACAACAGAACAAGGTTCACAAGACTGACATTTTGTTTCTATATCTACAGACATTGATGGCCACCAAAACAATGATCTAGCTAACATTTTAGAACGAACAATACCTGGATGGCTTTCATGTAAAAGATTCAATACATGTTGTTGACATTTTTGTGGTACAATTAGTCTTGAACCAAACATTAGACAATCTTCATTAATTGAAATAAAGTTTCTTAACCTGAAATAAGGACTAATTGCAGGATCTTTACAATGATGAGGCCATCCTTCTTTAGTGAGCTTGACAACTTTAATTAATACTGGATCTTCCATAGTTTGTTTTGCAATATCAAAAATATTGATAAGTAAGTCATTTGAAAATGCATTACTATTGACATCTAACACAATTTTATTAATTGGCAGTCTAGACAAGGCATCTGCTGGCTGTAAAAACTGACTTTTCCTATGTTCTAAGTTATAATCGTAACTCTCTAGAATTAATGCCCAATGTTGCAAGCGTTGAGCTGCTAATGTTGGTATTCCCTTACCAGGATGCAAGATATATTTAATTGGAGCATTATCTGTAATAAGGGTGAAACGACGACCCCATAAATATTTGTGAAATTTAGTGACTGCATACACAACACCTAAGGCTTCTCTATCCAACTGAGAGTAGTTACACTGAACTTTAGTTAATGAACATGATGCATAAGCTATTGGCTTTTCTACAGATTTACCATTAATATTAATAACATGACACAACACTGCACCTAAACCTACTGGACTTGCATCAGAATATACTACTAAAGGTAAGGACGGATAATAGTGGACTAAAATGTCACTACTAATTAACTTTTGTTTACTTATGGTGAAAGCAGACTGACATTCAGCTGTCCACTCCCACTTAACATTACTTTCTGTTAAACGACGCAATGGTTTAACTAATGTACTTAAATTCCCTATGAAATTATGGTAGAAATTTAACATACCTAAATAAGATCTTAACTCTTTGACATTTTGAGGACACTTTGCATTGACAATAGCTTCTACTAAGGATGGACTAGGCTTTCTGCCTTCCTTTGAAATGATATGACCTAAATACTCCACAGACTTATAAAACCATTTACACTTTTCATGATTAATTCTGACATTATGTTTATTTAATTATCCTAAAACTTTGACCACTGTATTATAACAATCTACATAAACCTTCCCTTTTATTAAAATATCATCAATATAACACACAGTATTAGGTATATCAGACAGTAATTGATCCATAACTTTTTGAAAAATTGCAGGAGCTGATGCTATACCATAAATTAACCGTTTGTATCTATATAGCCCTTTGTGTGTATTCACTGTTAACAATTCTTGACTCTTCTCATCTACCAATAATTGAGTATATGCATCAGACAAATCTAAAACAACAAATACTTCGCCCCCTGACAATGTAGCAAACACATCTTCCGGCTTAGGAAGTGGGTAAGAATCAACTTTAATATTACAATTCACTGAACGCTTAAAATCAACACAAATTCTGTAATCTCCATTGACTTTTTTCACTGGTACCAATGGTGATGCCCATTCTGAATAATTAACTTTATAAATCTTTCCATCACTTTCCAACCTGTCTAAATTATCACTGACTACTTGGACAATATTATAAGGTTTTAAAAATACTGGAGTACTATTTTCTTTTAAGACTAATTTTGCTTCAAAACCTATTATGTGTGAATCTACATTTTTGCTGAACACATTAGGATAAGTTTTCATGAACTGTTGCACAACATTTGACTCACTATTTGACTTCATTTCTGGCTGAATAGACTTTACATACCCCTTATTGTTAATATTACTTGACACAACATTATTTCTCCACTCTGGGTTTAAAATATCTAACCAATCGATTTGTGCCTCTGTCGTCCCACTATCTTGTCCCACATTCCAAAGAATTCCTCGTTCGTCCCACTTGAGTTTTAAAGTCACCACTCGTCCCACATTCCTGGCAAATTCAAAGTACAGTTGACAAAAAATATTGTACTATATCTTCCAATAAATTGAAATAATAGTTTTTTCTAATAACATAAAGATATTAAATACTTCCAGTTCTAGGTATGCATCCGCGATACATGTTTTTAATTTTAATAATTAAAAGATCTATTGCAATTTAGGAAAATCTTTATTATTTAGTATCACAATCAAATCCAAATCACAGTACTATTAATTACACCTATCAATATACACATTTGTATTTATCTTATAGAAGTACCACGTTAAGATAAATATACAGGAAAAGTTTTTAACCAGTGCGCAAATTTTGACATGATAAACTTGAATGTATTTTAATAGACACGTATTTTTTATTTTGATATGTGTTAGTAGTAAAAAATAAAGTTATCGCTTACGAGACTTATTTACCTATAAACTTATTTTATGGTCGCTTGCCAGTCGGGCGCCCGGTCGACCGACTCACGCGTCGACCGGTCGCCCAACCGGCAACCTGAGATCAGCTGAGTTTTGTAGGTGCGCTCGCTGGATGCGACGGGGCGGCGCCGCCGTAAACTTACCTACCTACGCGCTGACGGTTACTGACCGCCGTTTCGCGCTACTTTTTTAAGTTTAGGCTGTGATATGTTATTTGTAAACGTAATTCCAATTTTTCCTTCATACTTTCATGGGCTTAGGATACATCGTACGTCAGCAGCCAGCGCGTTTTCATTCACAGTATTACAATTAAATTATGTCCATGTTATGCTTATTTTAAAATGGGACAAGATGGAAAAATTTAAAAAAAAAAAATTAAAACTAAAAATGGGAATGTGTTCTATTACTAACACTGAGCTACCAAAAAAAATTTACGCAGTGGTTAAAAACTTTTCCTGTATATGTATTACACATGTAATATTTATCTGAGATACTTCAACATAATTAGAACTACTTATTTAAAAAAACCTTTATTACGTGACTAATATCACAATCAAATCACAATCACAGTATTTTAATTAACCTCCTATTTACGAAAAAGTGGTATTTTAACAATTAAATTTCCAAAAAATCAACATTTGTATATAAGTAACAGTCAAATAATTATAGACCGTATACACATTTGTATTTACCTATATGTACCTTATAGAAGTACCACGTTATGTTATTTATGTTAATGTGGTATTTCAACATAAATTGAAATATTTATATTTAAAAATCTTTATTACGTAACTAATATCACAATCAAATTACAATCACAGTATTTTAATCAACCTACTATTTATGAGAAAGTAGTATTTTAAGACGCCTGCGGAGCATGCGTATTTCATACAAACGTAATACCAAAATAATTTGTAAATTAAACATATTCCTAAGGTAGTGTGTATTTATTTCGATTGAATTAC
The DNA here is from genome assembly GCA_950022955.1 of Xestia ashworthii. Taxonomy (NCBI): domain Eukaryota; kingdom Metazoa; phylum Arthropoda; class Insecta; order Lepidoptera; family Noctuidae; genus Xestia; species Xestia ashworthii. The sequence goes on along the minus strand of OX465560.1, from coordinate 11,179,664 downwards.
AGAATATCTAGGTTCCCAAATATATATTTTGATTGGACACTGATTTTAACAAGAGTTATAAGGTAAATAAGTTTTCTATAGAAAATTTAAATTCCTCATATCTCGTCTTTGCATCACTATTCTCTCAAAAAACATATTTGGGAACATAGATATTCTGTAATTCAATCGAAATAAATACAGACTACCTTAAGAATATGTTTGATTTACAAATAATTTTGGTATTACGTTTGTATGAAATACGCATCCTCCGCCGGCCCCTTAACAATTAAATCTCCAAAAAATCAACATTTTTAAACTTATCATTAATATAGACACATTAATATCATTAATAAACAAAAGGGCTGATTTTTTCCAGGCAATGGCCCAGTGATATAGTGCCATTCAACATTGCCGTTACAGAATCAAATATATATTTGTCATGAGCTATAATCATCAGCACGCCGAGGTTTACCTAGGCGAGCTAAAGAAAGAACAGCGTCGTTTTTGATCACATTCAAAAAGCTAATGATGTTCAGCTTTCCCGAATATGTTCTGTTTAATTTAGCGTTACTGCCTTCCACTGGGTTATTTGTTCTGTAGATATCCCCCCAAAAATCCCATTTGCCTCGATAATATTCGTTGTCAAGCCATGCCGATACAAAATAGTCATTGAATTTCTCAATATTGAGAGTTTTCGGACAATCCTCCATTATATATAGCCATCCATCGCATTTAAGTTCAGGTGGTAGCAAAGCTAACGCTGTGCATAGAGCTATATGCTTTTTGAACATTCTCTTTTTATTTAACTTTAACGCCTTTGCTCTCTTCCAAAGTGCTTGACTAAAATGGAAGTAACAGCCTTTGCATATTACATCCGGAAAGATGTTACGGATTGCGTTCATGGCTGCTTTCTCATAATCAGTTCTGAATGAAATCGGATGCCATTCTGGAATTTGCGATTTGATAAGAGCAAACGCAGTCTCATATGTGGACTCTTTTTTGTCCATTAATAAGATGTATATTAAGGGCACGACGTGAATTTTCTCACATATAATTGTCTCAATGGTTTCACTACACACTTAAATGTACCATCTGCAAGGTAATGTTTCACGTGTTGATGAAGTCCTTTACTATTTATATCAGCGAAAGCTAATATCCTTGTTTTTCTGTACCCATAATCAAATAAAACAAAACTCATGTAACTTACTGGAATTTTTACTTCAAACGGCGTTTTAAATGTAGCTTTCTTTATTTGCTGGGCTTTGTTTCGAGCACTATACAAGCTGTTCTTAACATTCGATAATTCAGGTAATTTTTCTATCTTGTCAGTACCTTTGTCCAATAATTTTTTTATGCTTGAATTGAAAACAGAAGGAATCGATTTTCCTTCAGAAGATTTTGCTTCTTGCTTGCAGCGATGTATTTCTTCTTTGATGTCATTTCTTGCTATGCTGGGCGTACAAATGTCATGACGAAGAATTTTCGTCACATTATTATTTGAAGTCACCATTCCTCCATGACACCTTCTGTTCACACATCTCCAGACGATTGAGCTATTTTTGTTCTCTCGCTTTTTCGTATATTCGTAACCGGCATGTAAAATAATAGGCACACCTCTTTGTGATTCAATAAAGGTTATCTCTTGGGATGTAGAAGCCAGACTGCAGCCAGTCTGAAGATCAGCTCGGGATGATGAAGCCACTGGCTCCATGTGACAGGATGAAGAAGCCACGGCTCTATATCTGATCACCTGCAAATACAACGTGAATTAGTTCTGTGCCTCCTGTAAAAAGGGGTACCAAGTCCAATATACCCTTTTCGTTTTTAAATGAATGTAAGAGAGCAAAAAATTAGCTTTCATCTGTCTAAGAAAGGTATTCCGAACGAAACTATGTACAATAGTTTCGTTTCGTAGATACGAATCGTGAATAGCTGTAATGATTAAAAATCATAGCTGAAAACCGACTTCAACGTGTTGAATATGGTTTTATCATGCATGCTATTGTCAGAACTGAGCCAAATTGAAATGAGACTACACGGGAAGCACCAGCTTTCGAATCAAAAGAGTCATCAAAACTGATTCACCCAGAAAACACTTTGTAGTTGAGAACATCCTCATTTTATGAAGGAGGTTAACTAAATTAAAATGCGACCATATGGGAAGCACCAGCTTTTACATAAAAGAAGATTTATCAAAATTGGTTAACCTAAAAAATACAGTATAACCGAGAACATCCTCTTTTTTTGAAGTTTGTTAAAATGGGTAAACAAAATTAATGTGAATTAGGGCTCAAATCAAATTATTATTTGTTCAAATTTCTAGTTAATGTGAAAAAGGGTTACTCATTTAAAAAAAAAAATACTAGACGATTTCGTGAAACAGGGCCATAGATAAAGAACTCCATGACAGGACCTAGGAAACAGGAAAAAAAATATTTTTCAAATTTTTATTTGCGTCTCCTAAAAAGTAGCGATGTACTCTTTTTCACAGGAGGCACAGAGTTAAGTATGCATATAATAAAAGACCATAATCCTTAGACAGCAACTAATATAAAAGTAAATAATTACCACATTGGGACAAGTGGGGAATTTTTTATGTGGGACGAGACTCTGTGGGACGACCGAGGCACAAATCAACCAATCACGCCCAAGCAAAGGTATAAAGGACTTTTTATCTACTGTCACCACAAGTGGTAACAACTTGGGGGACACGGACTTACTAAAGGACACATTAACATTAATTATACCCGCTACTTCCAGAGGACCTGACACAGTATTTAGTTTTATATTACATGGCTTTAAGGTATGACTTTTAAATAAATTTAAATAACATTGATAAGGAATCAATGAAATAGCCGCACCAGTATCAATTTCCATTTCTAATGATATCCTTCGACATTGACTCTAATAATTTGTGGCTTAGACGAGACACTCTTAATATTTACTAACCTTATGTTTGTACAATATCCACAGTTAGGATCACATGGAATATCACAAGATGTGCAAGTACATATTTGTTTGTAGTATTGAAGTTTACACATAGACTGACTTGGCTGTAAACTATTTATGTTAAAGGAATCTGTTAACAAATTAACAACATTGTCTACACTGTTAGTTACAGGACTTGTGACTGACTCAACTTCACAGACTTGGTTTGTGTTACCTTGATTGCGATTTCTGCACATTCTTGACGTATGACCAAAGCGCTGACATATATAGCACTTCCACGAACGAGCTGGACACATTGCTGGATTGTGGTTCCTCCCACATCGGTAGCATGGCTGGTGGCTGGCATTATTACCCTGTTGACTTGACTGACGGTTTTGACTATTTTGACTCCAACTCTGTGATGCTTGACGATTTTGACTCTGATTCGGTGGGCCTTGACGATTTTGACTCTGACTTGGTGGACCTTGACGTCTCTGACTAGGTAGACGACCTTGACGACTTTGACTCTGACTATTTGGGTATCGAAGACCTGGATTATCATGACGACTCCTGACTTTGTTGACATTTGGTGTACTCGACATGTTTTTCATTTGTGACACAACAGACTCTTCTTGTAAGAAAATAGTTTTCGCTTTCTCGTAGGTTAGCTCTGGGATCGATAGCAGTTTCTTCCTTGTATTTTCACTACGGATTCCAACAATGAGTTGGTCCCGGCATGCGTGCTCCGCATGGCTCCCAAAGTTGCATTTGGCTGCAATTTCCTGCAGGGCCGCGATGTATTCCGTACCACTTTCTGCTTCTGACTGCATTCTTCGATAAAATAAGTACCGATTTGTCGACTCTAGACCTGGAGAATCAAATTTTTCCGACAAAATGGCTGCCAACTCCACGATTGATTTTGAACTCGGCTTATTTGGTAAGCAAATACTGTGTAGTACGTTATAATGCTTGACTCCAATATGACAAAGAAATAATGACTTCCTGACGTTGCTGACATCCTCTCGTGGGACGCTATTTAGCGTACAGTATTCTTCAAATAACTCCAACCAGCTAGCGAAACTTTGTGCTTCATTATCGAACACCGGCAAGGATCCGATGAAACTTTTGTTACCGACCTCCATCTCGTCGCCAAACTATCGTGTTTCGGGGTTCTGTCAGGAATCGTTGATCCAGGATTATTTAGATAATTGTACACACAATAAAAATACACCATTGCGTGACACCATGTTTATTACGACCCAGTCGTTGTAGGGATGTCCCCGTTACACACTACACACTAGTGCTTGACTTAAACTAACTAACTAATTTATAGTCTATGGACACTACATAGGGAACAGCTGATTTTTTTTTCGAGATTTTTTTAATGTACTATAATATTACTATATTGTTTTTAATTACTATAATATTGTTCGACTTATGTGCGTTTTTCCATCAAAATTATATTACTTATTTACTAATGTTACCGCCGAAGAGACCACATTGCCATTGTACACACAAAATACTATGAAACAACATACTACATACACATACATACACCCACACACCCCCACACACACACTACACTCATCAATTCATCATTTTAGTTTAATATAATTACCTGTATAGGTATACAAGGTGTACCTAATTGTAATGGGAGTCCCGTTAACCTCGTTAGCTGCTCCCTACGTTTATGTTCGCTTAACTCGTCAAAATGTAGGGAACAGCTGTTTTTTTTTTCGCGATTTCAGGTCTGGGCCTGCAGTCTCGACATAGATAACGATCGCAAAACTAACGAATTCGGTCGCAAAGTCTCACCGATCCAGATTTAGCGATATTTGGTAGTCTCTACACTCAAAGGTAACGAGTGTCCTTGGTTTACTAAAAATCTTTGTAGCTAACTCAACAAAATTTCGTAAAGTTTACGAGTATATTTTGCGAGCCTTTTTGACAGCCCGCAAAGTGAATCGTTACCAATGTAAGTTAATTTATTGGTGGTTTTCACGGAATAGCTGGCCAAAAACTGTGCCGGATGGGCTTATTACTCGAAGGTCTATTGTCTGTACCAAAGTATGCTGTGCTTACGGCCTTTAATGGCCGTAAGCCGAACCTAACCTATAAATAAGTAGGTTCCGGACATGAATTAGTGTGAACAGGCGTCGCTAATATTCATTTCATTGGAAGGAAGAGGATTCATTTAAATAAATATAACACACAATATTGTAATCTATTACTATTATCAACTTTATTAATATCAAAGTTATTCAAGTATAATTCTACTAATAAATAAGGTCGCTCACACATTTTAAATCTTATTATGTACTGTCTAAAATACATACGACCTTCATTAAATGTATAAAACATGTAATGAAGGTCGTATGTACATATCTTTGTTATTTGTATAAAATGTGAAGTAAAAAGGACACATTTCATCAAACTCATAATACGGCAAGAAAATTACAAATCGCAGTACATCCTCTATACATACTTTGTCTATACTTATCCTATGTCAAAATTTTAAACAAGACATAATAACTAATACACACATCATCTTTACAGTCTACAAAAAAATAGGTACCTACGTACAATCTTATCATTACCACCAAAACATTTTACACTTTTATTTCAACTGAATGAACACGGCATAGAAACAAATATCTGCATCAATACAAACAATAATACACACAAATACTGTGACGACGCAGATCTGCCGAATGTCTCTTGACGGCACTCAGTGTTCGGAAACGATCGACGTATAAATTTTGGGCTAGAAGTTTCCGCCGAATAAAATGAAGAGGGGTGGTTCTGAGCTGGCAAACCAAGCAAGTACGTGCGCTTACCTTGATATTCACGCCAACGAATCCTCTGACTTCCCGAAGCTTCACGAGCACGCGGTTGACATGCACCACACCGTATTTCACTAAAGGTACGGCGTGAATCGATAGTTCCACACACTCCCGCGGGATATCGCACGCTACACAATCCAGGCACAATAAAATTCGGTATATCTTCAGTCGTTTATAAAGGTTTTTCGGTTGAGAGTTTTTTACACCAGCGAGCGGCGGCGGCGTGGGCGCGCGTTCCGTTCATACGATGATAATTGACTTGGCGTTCCACCAGGACACTGGTAAGCGCATGCGCTAAACGGCGCCTTGATTGGTTGCTTGCTCGATACCACCGAGAACACATAGTCGGCGGGAAAATTTGAATTTAGGAAGCGCGAACAAAACGCATTATGAAAGTTTGCGAATAGTGAAAAAATACTTTCTTAAAACAATGCAAAATTATCAATTTTTGAAATACTAACATGAAAATCAACGTTAAAATTAAATTACACAATGCATTTTTAATATGGGAAGAATGAGATGAACATTTTTGAGGAACTTATCATGGTTTTAATAATTTGGTTGATTTAGCCATTTCCTTATGGCACAAAAAATATATAGGATAGGTTAACTACTTTCTGAGGTACTTAGAGCCTTATAAATTAATGGTAATGGTACAACTTCTAAATATTAAGATTCTGTATACGGGTAATTCTGCGAGTGACTTCACTCATGTTTGAGTTATTTCTATTTGAAAGAGTTTCATTTTACACTTAACAGGTTTGGATAATTACAAAATGTAATGGAAAACCACTTCTTTTCCTTTAAGTTAAATGATTCTGTGATTTGCAGATCGGTTGACAAGATTCAAACCTTTGTAAATTGAATATTTTGGAATTGTCTTTCACACAAGCATTTATTTTGTGTCATTTACTCTGCTGTGAATCCCTAACAACTATAATATTGTTACGAGCTGGTGTCAGAAGTGAGAGATAAATTATGCCAATTCTACCAAAGGACGACACGGACGGTATCCGTACCAGAAGTCAGCGACAGCAGGATATGGACCAGAGGCGGTTTGGGGATTCTCTGACACAGACACCGGGTGGTGTCCAGCCTACGTCACAGCCAGTCGCTGGCCCATCCGGAGTTTCTCCAGCATCAGTGGCACCAGACTTGTCAGCTCTAATGGCACTGCTGCAGGATCAAGCTCGCCGTCAAGAGGAGCAGGCTCGCCGTCTAGAGGAGCAGGCTCGCCGCTTAGAAGAGCAGTTGCAGCGAGACAAAGAGGAGCAAGCCCGCCGCCAAGACGAGCAGATGATCCTCATAAAGGATCTTCATGCAACTTTCGGCAAGGACCTGAAAGTGATAAAAGATCAGGTCCACCAGCACGAGAACCGCATCTCAGAGGCCTAGGTTCAGATTGCTGGGGTCAAGAAAGCTTTGGGCGAACTAAAGGTTGAAGGCGGGACGGTAGCTCCAGTGGTTGCTGCACCTACTTCGTGTGGTTTTAAGGGTCCGCCATTCGACGGAACATCGTCGTGGTCGGCCTATAGAATCCAGTTTGAGGCCGTCATGAAGGCGAATGGATGGACCAAACCACAAGCCATGACCGCGCTCACCTTGGGCCTCCGAGACCAGGCCCTGACTATTCTCGAGGCACTCGGCAAGGATGTAACCTACGAGCAACTGCTGGAGGCGTTGGAGTCCAGATACGGCGACGCGCACCTGGATAACTTCACGACATTTATAATACGTGAATGTAGAAGTATGTCCGGTGGGGTCGCAGCTTTAGCCAGAAAAAAGTTAGTAGAGGTACTGTACTGTTGGCTATCAATGAAAAATGCTTCAGAAAATACCATTGAAAACATAAACACAACAAATATTGGATTCCAATGACAATGAAAACAATACAAAACCAATTGACAAGTTTGACATTGACATTAAGCCAATGTTGCAAGGAGGCAAATTCTAATTTCCATAAATATTTAACCATTTATTTAATTTTTTTTAAACGTTTTTGGCTCTACTTACGAGTTTTCATGAAAAATGCCATCAAATTAAGGCTTTTATAGTCTCAGTTTAAGATTCAAAAGAAACAATGATTTTTATTGAATCATGTTTTCTGCTTTTCCCCATATTCAAGGAGATTTTGTGAAAGCATAAAATTGTCTTTGAAATAGCCGAACTATGAATACGTTTTTCGCTAGCCTACCGACATCAATATGTCAAGATAATGTACGACTTTGCACGTTAACTTGAATGTAGAGACTTGCGTTTCTCCCAAGCGTTGTTATTGCAACCGAATTTTTTCGTTATTATTTATGTTACGTTAGCTACCGACAGCGTCGTTACTAATGTCGAGACTGCAGGCCCTTGTCCTATAGTAAAAGTTGTTCATTATGACGAGTACAATGACCCCTTATGAGGTTAACGGTGATTAAAATTACATATTGTATATAAAGGTTTTTTCAAATTAAGAAGGTAACAAGACGATAGGTATACATATACCTATCGTCTTGTTTCTATTAGTTGAATACATTTACCTCTTTTATACTCTCTCTTTTTGTTGATTATAATTATTCTAGTAGTAGGTAGATATTACAAGAATAATTATAATCAACATCATACCTAATCATCTTACTGATTAATCACTTACCGTCAACCATGGATAACATTCTTCTTGCTCGAGATTTTGCTGTCTATCTAAGGATTATTAAGTTTCATTATTAAGCTCAATTGTATAGGAACCATCGCCTCTTATGTGTTCTTCATAGTAAGAACGTGCTTGTTTTAATTGTTACGTCCCACATGCAATAAGAATTAAATCATTGTATTCTAGCCTCGGAACGGATACATTATTTATGTTTACATTAATTGAGAGAAAATCTGTTCGCCGTCTATTCAAATTATTTTGATTAACAAAATCAGCAAGAGAATTATTAACGTGCATGTTTAGATTTATTATCTCTAGAATTTGCCCTGCATCCTCTCTGTCTCTTATTCTCTGATGAAACCTATTTATCAGAGCTGCTACAATGCGAAAGTCTGTCATTGTCTAAGCAATTTGAATGATTGCATAAATATACCATTTACAGCTTCAACCAACCACCTACAAATCGTGACAGCTCTCGACTTATTAGCAGCAAGGGTTGACAATTGATTTTCACCTTGTTGTAAGGATGCAGGCATATGAATTGAATAGTTACATTCTCTCAGCAACGGCACAGAATCTCTAAAGCCTCTATCCAATATAAATACATCACCTGCTTGGAAATACCTCCTTAGTGGTTTTGTTTCTTCATTAAACTCATTTATTATTATATTAGCATCTGATGTTGTAGCTGGATAGGAGCCCAATACATCTATAATGTATCCATCACAACAAACCATAAGTAAGGCTTCATCAAATTCCTATACTTGTGCAAGGAATATGTATCTTTTTGGATGTAATTAGATAATTTTTGTACATATAAATATGTTCCATCGCTTATAATAATTGATTGCCTATTTTCACCACCAAATAAACCATTAGGTATTGTGCAGAATTACGTGAAAAGTCTGCAAAACGAAACGTAAAAAAAGTGTTTGTTATTGTGTCACTGTTATTCCTATGGCGCTGAGTAAGCGCCACCTAGCGTAATACGTGAGAACTACATATTATGAGCGCTAATTCTAAACGCATCGACAATTGTTAACTTGCGAGTGTGAGATTCTAGAATACGTTCCTTCGTTTCGCATTCATTCCCTGCAAGAAGTGGCGCGTACATAAATAAGTAACCGGCCAAAATAAATTGACAGTCGTATTTTGTGTTCAGAACAGAAGTGACTGCCGATTCAAATAGTTGTGGTTATACGAGTACAAGTTAGACGACATTATTTTTCTGCGGTCAATGGTCATTAGTTTTGTTTGTGTTTACGAAAGTTTGCGTTGTGATTTGCATACAGTTTATATTATTGTTAAAAATAAAGACTAGCCCGTCCCAATTTGAAATGTTGGTAACATAAACGAAGTAGTTAGTGTAATTTATATCTTTAGGCGTATAGTGAGTGACCTTGATCCATCTGTGAAGTTCGTAAAACTAAGTTTGTTACTTTTTAGGCATGGAGATCTAAGCAAATGATCTAATAATGCCCGAGTGGCTTGTAGTGGAGTACTCTATCATTGTTTACGTGACCGTGTTTACGTGTTTTTTTTTGTGGCGTTAAATTACGCTTATTTTGTGCTTTTGCGGTCTCAAACATTCTCCAAACGAAATAATATGAGATTCCATTGTAAGTTTTATTCACAATATGAAATAAAATAAAATTACTTTGTTCTATGACCACTATCACGATGCTCTCACCACAAAATCTTAAGTGACAACTTTCACGCTAGAAAGTGGCTGTGTTTCGTATTCAAGCTGTCAAAACTGTCGAAATTGTAACTTGCACTCGCGTTATACATGTACATGTTAGCAATGTGCTCGAAACGGTCCTTACTTTCTTAGAGGCACTGGATTGTCACTATGGACAGCGTCAACTCGATCTACGCGATACAGACGTTACTCGAATTTTAGTATGAAACTCGCACTAAGCATACAGATTTGTCTGTCAGTCGTCTATTTTAACGTTCCGGTTTCGCTATAGAACTGATTTGAGGTTAGAAACATTTTACACTAATTTCACGGAAAATATGCATAATCAAATGGTCTAGTCATAACAGGGGACCCATTCCCTACCAGCTTTAACCCCTTTTAGCCCTCTCCGCGGCGGTCATGTAACTAAAGCCAACCCGAAAATTATATTTGGGTAGGTAATAAAAAAGTTGCTATTAACTATGTCAGATTATTAAGCACTTTCCTTAACTTATAAGGGAATCTCTTTGGTTCCTTTTAATGAAGTTTCGTGTCAGAGTTCTTGACAAAGGTCTTGGAAAGTCGATTTGTCTAGGCGAAACTGCTGCACAAAAAAAGTTTCCGGCGTTTCGCGAATTGTTTCCATGCACTGACGATTTATTTCTCTTTTTCCGTAGGCCACACTTCTTAATCTTAAGCGCACCACAACATATTTATTTCTAATATAGCTGGCACCCCGGTGGTGGCAAGAGCACGACGGATAAGATCATTAATGCTGGCATGCCGATACAGGAACACATCTTGAAAGTGTCGACGACAGATTCTTTGAGTTTTGTAACAGTAGACAAGGTTGCTATCCAGACTCGCAATACCACCTCCAATACTCTTGATACAATTCTGAAACTTTACTGCCTCTTTCTCAGGATTTGGATAATAATGAAGAGGTGCCTGAAAATAAAGAAAAATTACTTTACTTCGACTGACTGATACGTGATTGATAGTCTGCTACGATTTTCTGGTATGGTCCTGGTATGAGCTACGTGAAAAAAGCGGTCAAATGCAACTCGAGCATGAAAACTTATAAAAGTTGGCAGTCCCGAGCTCGCTTCGTTCGCTCCAAATTCTAGTAGCATTCTAAGCTTCTAGTAACATTGCCTATTGTACACATGTGGGGCTAAAAGAAATCAAACAACAAAACATTAATAAATTTTTCATTTATTAAAATTATAATTAATTCCTCAAAAGGATCTCTTTTATTTCTTTCTACGTCTCTTCTCCACAAATATTCATTTATTGAATCATCTTTATAAAAGAACCTCTTGATGACACGCCACTGTTATTCGATTCTTTGAGTATGCGTGCCATCCTCAGCCACTAAAGGGTTGTCTGGGTCACTATGATTCACTTTACGGTGAATATATCCGTGGTCTTCCAGACAATCATAGGCCCGCCAAAAATCTGTATGTATGGTGGTGCCCTCAGCGAAATGCTTCGGGATTAAGGGCACCAAAACATCAGCTGAGCGCTATTTTACCAGGACCTCCAATCTTCCCCGTTACTTCATGTTTATTTTTCATGTATACTACAACTGCCTCTCTACAATAATTAAACCAATCGTTTATGGTTGCCATAGAGAGGCAGTGTTCTCCTCCACTGAAGTCCTCATTAATCGTACAGTTGTAATTAAATTTTGCAGCAAACGCGTACATCAGGTAAAATACAATTTTGTCGAAAAGTTGTGGTTTCTTTCATAATTTTGTCATCGATGAAAGATGAAAAACTTTCTTCTAAAATAGGGGAACCTAGGAGGTGCAGGGAACTTTTTTTCCAAAATTTTGATTTCAGGAGTTATTGCCTTTAAATTATCTATAGTCGATTGTCTGTCGGTAACGTCAGAGAGGTAAATTTCACACTTTGAAGGGTTAAGGTCCAGGCCTAAAGGATTTAAATGCTTGTTTGAGAAGTTGTAGGTCAGCCAAAACGGTATCAACATCATCTCCTAGCGTTCCATTATCCAAATACCACATTAAATTTAGAATTTAATTGTTGAATTATGGGATGAATAGCCAAACTGAAAATAACAGGCCCGAGAGGGTCACCTTGTTGGCAACCAACTGCAGATTCCAAAACGTTGTCCTTGTAAAGTAAATTTGAAGGGTGTCTATAACATTGCCAAAAACCATAAATTTCGGGTAGTACTTTTTTGACTTCAGCCAACAAAGTGTCCCTATTCACGGAGTTGAAGGCATTTTTGGCGTCAACCTTGAGGATGATCTTGCCTTTATTGGAGTGAAGAAAAGATGATAAGGCATGTACGGCTGCTTCACAGCCCCCTCTGGAACCAAAACCAAGTTGAAAGGGCTGGGACTTAGTTGCAAGCGTCTCACTATATAGCTCGCAACATATTTTGGCAGCCATACATACGCCTGTAAGTGCAACCGACGGCAATTGGACGAATGCCGCCGTCCTTCTTGCGCAGGGCGCATAGGTTAGCCCCATACAAAACATCGACGACGGCATCGTTCACGCCGCCGGAGAGCATTAAGTTGATCAGAACCGCAAGCTCTTTCAAGAGTGACTCACCAGCATCCCTGGCGCCTGCCTGAACTCAACAAATCTTTCAAATGTTCAGGCCGTCGAGGCCGCCAGCAGAACCACTCCGAAATCCAAAAAAAAGGTGCATCCTGAATGAGGGGGTCGGGGTGGACGGGCGGGTCGGGGAAGGTGAGACCATCCGAGGGCGATGGATGTGAGCTCTCCAGGGCTGAAAGAGTATCTGGAGAGCAAGGTGCCACCACATCACTGCTGAACAGAATTCTGGCTGCACCCCTAATGTCACCGTCACTTAGCTTAGATTCCGCAAGATCACAAATGTCTTTTTGTTTGTTAAAAAAAAGGTAATTTGGAATCTAAAATACTGGCCGAATTGTTGCAATTATCTTTAATTTGATTTGTTAAAGATTTTTGAGTAGTAAAATTTTTTTGGACATGCAGCATCCTGTAAGGGAAGGTGAGTAACTTGGTAGCAGCCAAGCATGTGGCGAGTTCTTCTGGGTCGCGGGACGGACACATCGCGCTAAACTCAGCGTAACAGAATGTCTCGCGCCCCGGGGAATTCCTTTCAAAACTGGAGTGGAATTTTTAAATTTGGATAAACTTTGCCACAAACTTTGTTCTAGATGTGTTGATGTCGGGTATACGGCTGGGGGCACAAATGTACACTATGAGGTTTGTGAACCTGTGCGCCGCTCATAAATAACGGAAACACACGAATAATAAGAAATAATAATTTAAAAAAAAACACTCAAAGAAAACACAATACTAAACTACACATTAAAAAAAAAATTGTCACAGCACTGAACAATAGGTGCGCGCAGTCGCGCTGCCGTCCTGGGGCGCCTTTGCGCATTGATTATGGCACTCAAACATTTGTATTAACGTGATTTTTTGTGAGTTAACGCTTTCTTTTATTGCTTACAATGTCTTTTTCAATATTTATGATATTACACTATGAAAAAACTATAAATAATATTTTTCATTCAGATTAATAACGGAGCTCAATGTTTACTTGACAAGTGACAAACTGTAGGGTAGTTTAAAAAAAAAACACAATAACACCACAAGAATAATATAATAAGATTTATGAAAATAAATTAAAGTAATATTAATAAGAATTAAATAATAAACATTGATTAAAATTAGGTACTAAAGAAAGGAATTACAAATAAAAAAAATAATTTGTACAATTTGCTGTGAGACTTAGGTTTATCTCCCTAGCCTGAAGCTTCAAACGGTAAAGGTAAATTCAGTTCAAAATTATGGTAAATAAACAAAATACTTCTTGGTCCCAACACTCTCAGGTGCGGGTCATATACAAGTGGCGTATGGCGGTGGCGCGGCGCTGGCGAGGTGGTGGCGTGGCGCCACTTCTTTGATATTTCATACAAAATGTATAGAAGAGGTGTGGCGCGACACACACTGAGATGGCGTGGCGCGGGCGCCACTTCCTCGCCATCCGCGCACCCGCAGTTACTCGTAGCAGTGGCATGCACAGGGCGGGAACAAGACAACGAAAATGCGTAACAATTTAGACTTTAAAGACTAGAATGCGCCCGCGCCACGCCTTTCCGGCGCCATTAGCGCGCCTGTTCCGCGCTGCGCCAGCGGCGCCACGCCATCACCTCGCCAGCGCCGCGCCACCGCCATACGCCACTCGGGTTTGTCCCGCGCCTCAACATAACTGGATCTTAGAGGCGCCATTTTTTTATCGCTTTCTATTGGGTCTGGGCGAACGTTAAGTGGTCGCTCAACATTGTAGAAAAGATAACATACTAACTACTAACTTGTCTACGAATCGGCGGAAATTAATAACCAATCTAATCCAATATCTCTCCAGGAGTTGTCTTCTAAATGTTCCTGGCACACGCGTGCATGTGCTGGAATAAAGTAATTGTGGTTTAGGAGCAATTGCACTTTTAGACTTTTCGGAACTCGAAGACGAGTATTGTTTGTACAATGATGTGTTTGGGGCTCGGCAGTAATTCTCAGGAAGCCTATAAACGTTACGTTCTCCACTGCCAGCGGATCTTCTAGAGCAGGCGCATCTTTCACAGCAGGCACATCTTCCACTGCAGGGAGCGTTAGCCTTCCTCGTCGAGCTCTTGTCCAACAACCATGGCAGATATGTTCGAATGTTATCTGAAAATAAATATAAAAACTTGAATACCGTAACAGCCAAACTAAAGGCCGTGAAAATAGTACTCAAGTTAGATATCGTGTCGTACACGTCAAAAGCGAATAATTGGGGCTACCAAAATCGCAATCAATCACTAAGTTCTATTAATCACCTATGGCACTCACCATTCGTTTTGAAACGATTATGACAAACGAAAGTCGTTTTGCTAGCCCCTAAGATCATAATATTTAACACGTAACATTTACATGAACGGTCCTGACAGTAGGTATTCATTGAATTCAATTTGACTGCCGCTTAGTGATGTTATACTTAAAAGTACTTACCTCACGTGGAGTTAAAGCTTGAATGATGTTTTGAACCGTATTAGTGGGAGAGCCGACTGCAAAAATGCCTACCTCATCGGGTACCCAAATAGGCTATCTTTAGATCGTTAACCGACACTTAAACACGTAAAAAAATCAGGTCTGCCAGGGCCGATCCTGCCGGGTCATGGAAAAAAAACATATTTTTTGTCGTATTTTCTTAGTGAAACTTACGTCACAAGGTACCCGAATTAAAGTGCTGGCAACAGTTAATCATTGATTAATTACGTAAAAAAAAGTGGGTCTGCCATTGCGCACTCTGCCGGAAGTACTTGGCAGACCCATAAAATATGCCCCTCCGGAACCATGAACCTACCTCATCGAGTACCCTGATGGAACACACGCCAAATAATAACCAAGATGCCCTAGATAGAGGATCAAAAGGTCTGCCAGGTCTAATCTTGCCGGAACTTAGTGTTCAAAGTATTTGAAGTTGGTATGGTTAGGTTAGGCAGCATTATTTCATACTTTATGATTATTATTGAAACGTTAAATGAAACAAGAATTGTAGCATTCAAACATGTATATTTTAAATTTAATAACAATAACTACGTGTACAAAAACATGCTTACAATATACTCGTAGGTATAATAATCAAAGAAATAATAAATGTAATGGTTAACTTGGTTTGCCATTGATTGTAGAAAACTAAGTGGGTACAAAAATTATTTATCTAAATACAAAAAAATACAAACATTCAATTTAGCTACAATGGCGGTCAAATGACAGCACGAGCTATTTTAAACAAACCAAAAATTTCAAAATTAGAGTCAGATGAACTGTTCTAATGATCTGTAAACGTATTAAAAACATGGCATAAAAAAAATAAAAATCACTTTCATCGCTTGAACTGTTATACGACTGATCAATATCATCGTCCTCTGAATCGATCATTATAATGGACTCTACAGTGAGTGGTGTTGGGTCACCTTCGTACCATAGAAGTTCTAGGCGATTGTTATTTAAAACCCATCCGTATTTTTTTGCATCCATTTTTATCAGTTCATTTGAACATGCGTTTTGCCACATAGCGTTTATGAAAGCCGTCCTCAATATTTTTTGCTTTATTACATTTTCACAAGGCGGCATTCCGCATGAACTAAAATTTCAATTTTTTTTTATTAAGAGACTATTTAATTTTTTGCTTGCGTATTTTTTATTAAAAGTAATGTACCTACCTGGCAGCATTAGTATTCTCACAGTTTTTAATTCCATATATTTCACAGGTAAATTTTTGAATCACATCTACTACTTCAGTATCATTCTCGTATACAAATTTCTCGTCTAATTTATTGAAAGCATCCTGGTAGATCGAATTTTGTTTTAAAATCTCGAAAGGTTTCGATTTACCTTTGTTGTGAAAAGCAGCGGTGTAGTCACAACCAGTGTATGCATGAAATGCTGGTAAAGAACGACATAACGTTACGCCTAGTATTTTTGATAATTGGGTACAATTTATGGCATTTGGATCTTTGGATCTCGAGCAACTTCCGGTGGCATTAATGTTCAAGACCGTGTATCATGCATCGGTTCGATTGGTTATTAAAGACCTTGGACCTCTCTAAATCTGGCGGTCCTGATCTTATACCTCCAGTATTTATTGTTAATTGTGCCGACAGCCTTGTTGTGCCACTGTGTATTTTATGCAGGCGGTCACTTTCAGAAGGTATCGTTCCGAAAATTTGGAAATCGGCATTCGTTACGCCGGTTTTCGAAAAAGGTAATAAGTCGGACATCTCTAATTATCGACCAATATCCAAGATTTGTCTATTCTCCAAAATCCTTGAGCTAATAGTGTTTACCGACGCATACGCCGCTATGCAATGCAACTTTGGTGACGAACAGCATGGTTTTCTTAGGAAGCGCTCCACTACATCTAATTTAATCATGTCCCATGAATTTATATCCGAAGGTATGGAAGCGTGCACAAGTAGGCGTTATTTATACTGACTATAGTAAATATTTCGACCGTATTGACCATAGACTGCTCTTAGAGAAGCTATAAAAAGCCGGAATACACGCAGACTTGTATCGTTGGTTCTCCTCTTATATTGAAAACAGAACGCAGGCTGTGGTGCTTCAGGGGTACATACACATCTGGATGGAGTTCTGTCCCCTCTGGAGTTCCTCAGGGTTCGATTCTTGGGTCCCTTTTATTTACCCTCTTTATTGCTGACGTGAAACACTGTTTTGAAAGTTCTTATATTTTACTTTACGCTGATGATATGAAGATTCATAAAATTATCAAAAATGTGTCTGATATTCACCTGTTGCAAAGCGATTTAAATAGATTTGAGGAATACTGTAGACGCGCGGCTTGAACTTAATGTTTCAAAATGTTTTCACATGACCTTTACTCGTCAGAAGTCTATCATTGATTCCACTTATAAGCTTTACAATATCAAGATAGGCAAAGTAAATAGTATTATGCAGGTAAGATTCCTAAGGTTACGGAAATACAATAAAAAAAAACAAAAGTATGCATTTCCAGAGCAATATTAAAAGCTAAATAAAACTTATAAACTAATTGTAAGTGTGTCGTGTGCATGTGTAAGGTCTGTAAGTGAGATGTTGGTGTGTGATGAATGACTGAGTTAAGGAGGTTTGAGACCAAGCGAAAAACAAAAAAAAAAAAAAATACAAAAACCATTACCACATAAAGATTGGGGACAGAAAGAGAAATCGATACGATTGATCCAGCTCTCCTATAAGTATTTGTGTGGTGAATGTGTCTGTTGTGGTTATGAGTTATGGAACTTCTCCGTGCTTTCATTGTCCATTCCTGAAGGAAGATTTAAGAGGTGATTTTTTAATTCATTTCTAGTCATTGGTAGTACATACATCCGTTTCACTATTAAGCTTACTATAAATGTAATGAAAACATCTGTTGCCAAAACCGAGTCTGCCATCGAGGCTTATTTGCATTTCTTAGATAGCTCACTTTGGGGTAGGTTATTGCGCTGTGGGCAGTTTTGTGGTACCGAAGTGCCACAGCCATTATGTACAGTTGGCGCACACGTAAAACACCGGACTCTTGGTACAGTGTGTCAGTTGAGAAGCGCATTGGTTTCTTGTAGGCTACCTTTAGAAGAGACCGTTGTGCACGTTCTACTTTTACTAGACGGGTCTTATGTGCTTATACCCCACGTTATAATGCAGTAGTTGATGATAGATTGGCAGAGTGTGTAGTAGAGCATTTTCAGAACACGAGCATTAGCAATTCGACCCATTTTTTTGAAAATGTGAAGAAGCTTTCTGATCCTACCGGTTACATGCTGTATTTGTTTTGACCAGTTAAGGTGTTCATCAATGTAGACGCCAAGATGCCTAATTTGTTTGACTCGCTCAAGGCTTGGGCAGGTACATATTGTTAGCGCATTCATATTGCAACAGTGCAGCTTAACAGATAGATTATCTGGGCAGGATGCAGATTTTGTAACAATATTTTGATTTAAAAGAGTGTCCATGGAGTTTCTTGCCCGTTCTTCTCCATAGAGATCTACGCTAGGGAATGGGCAACTACAGTACTTTCTCAAGTTATTATACCTTGTGACTGTGACTGTAGCTTTGATTTAGTTTTGTATTTTTGACATTCAAGTGCCGTAACGGTCTAATTGAAATAAATGATTTGAGTTTGAGTTTGATGTTCTTATGCTGACGCTTAAATTTAGGACTTGTTTGAATGTAGATAACATTAAGCGTCAGTAGATTGTTTGTAAGCCAACTGGAAACCAGTTTTAAATTTAAAGATGTGTGATGTTGCATGGTATGTATTAACATGAGACTCCGATTTTGCCCTCCACAAGAGTCCCCCTATAAGATTAGATCCGTTATTGGGGATTGTATGTTATTCAAAATGTACTTTCGCAAGCAAGGATTCAACTTCTTGAGTACCCTTTCCACCTTCATTTTCAAGCCATAAGTAAAAAATTGAGCGTTTGCTACTTCCTATATAAATCCCAAAATTATACAAATTTGACTGCCGTTTGTAATAAGCTATAGTGGGTATTTTTGGAAGTGGATGGATTTTTTGCATATCAACAGTAATTGTTTCTACAGTATCTTTTTCTGACGCCAAATTTTTCGACATTAATTTGCTTTCTAAAGCTCTGATACTTTATTAATATGCAAAGACTCGGTAGGTTTTCATTTGTCGAATATTTAGCTTTGAATAAATCGTGTATTTCTTTTATTTTTATTTATTTATTTCAACTTACAACTATCATTACAGTTTATATGTAAAAATATTGTTTTATTAATAAATGAGCAACCACACCGCTTAAGAGTTTATACTGTAACAATCTATGTAGGTAACTACATTTTGTGAAGCTATAAACGACGTTGCAAAAAACTTAGGTACAGGCGACCACACATCACGTGTTACAAGCGACGTCTACGATGAGATAAACTACTTCAGTACGTGATTGATTGTATAGAACAGGAGAAAACATTAAAATTAAACACTGAAAACTTACCTTGTGCCTTGTTGCAGCAAGTAGATACTTAAAACTCTTATAAAATAATGAAATTCACACCACCCACAGAAACTGTAACGATTTACCAACAGTCGTTTGGTCCATGAACCATTGGTCAACATTATCTTTAAACCATTAACTTTTCATCCAAAGGACTTTTCACCCACGATCGTTTCGCCAACATAACTCTACGTCAGTGAATGCTTAACCAACAGAATTTTTCGAACAATAACTTTTCACCCAAAGAAAAATTTGCCAACAGACACCGAGACAGGTGAAAGTAAATAAAAGCTTGTAAAACATTAAAAAAAATGTTAGTTTTAAATAATATTACCGACGAAGTTAACAATTCCATACTATCCATACTAATAATATTTTAAATGCGAAAGTAAGTTTGTTTGTTACCTTTTCACACCTAAACCACTGAACAGATCATCCTGAAATTTTGCATACGTTGTCAGGTGTACGGAAACAGACTTAGGTACCTTTCATCCCAAAAAAGTACAGTTCCCGAGGAATACCTACAACAATAACATTCATATTAGATGGCGCCACGTGTCTTTCGAATCATGATTGAATTATATTATTACAAGCAGAGTACAACACGAACTGGTTGTCAAATTCTAAAATAACGCGAGCGAAGTCGCGGGCAAAAGCTAGTAATTAAATAATTTTAATGTACCTACAGTTTTTAGGCGATAGCTGCCTGTGTAACAATATAAATCGTGATTGGTGTACAAATAGAATAAGATCGTTTGTAAACTGTATTGTAAACCACAAGTACTAATAAAGACCTTGAAAAATGAAAAAATGAAATGAATGTACACTGTATGTAAGATGTTCCTTTACCAATATTTTTTATTACGTATTATAAATTAATTATCACTTGCTAAAAACGGAGAAGGAAAACATGAGGAAATCAACACAACTGAGAGATTTTTCAACGGTGTGTAGAGCTATATGTCAATAAAAAGATTTGGAAAATTTTATATGTATATTAAAGGTACTGTAAGGGCTGCTCTATTTGAAGTCTCAATAATGACACCAAGGGAAAAACGCCACTAAGCTTGTGAACGGAGATCCTAATTTTGTATATTTAAGGCACTAGTGCATTGCAACGCAACCATACCATTTTAGATAGGTTGATGAGGTCTGACTGTCAAAATTTAAACCATAATTTATAAAGATACTCATATTTATTTTACAAAAGGAAATAATAATACTGAAACCAAGATCATTAATGTAATCATAACTTATTAGATACGTGAACAGTTCTTAAAACATTTACTTTCGTAAATGGCAAATATGTGCCCAGCCGCTTAAATAAGTTTTTAAGTCAATTTCCTCTTTCTTTGACAGGTGCTGGGAGATGCGTTCTTGATATTTAAGTTCTACTCGTTTTCGCTTCGGCATGGGCTCCGAAGCGTTGATGCGCTCTATTATGCAATCTGTGTTCTTCTGCTCTTTAATCATCTCAGATGTAGTTGTGAATATATTACATTTACGTCGGCCCAGCAAAATATTCCACCTGTTATGCCAGGACTCGAGGGCATTTTGAGATAGAGGCACTTGTGTTCGGTAACTGTCAACTACTGACCACATAGAAGGCGGGAATTTAGGTTTACATCGTCACAATGTCATCTTCGAGCTAACATTTTTAGAACTCAGTTTACTCAGTTTAGTCGTATTTAATAGTTACGAAATTTCATTTTCGCGGCTTATTAAAATCAGATTAATATAGGTATTACATATACGTGAAATTGAAACATTTCATTTCATTATTGGATTGAAGGAGGAGAATATTGATTGGATCATGGATGGGAAATTCTTCACTTAAAACAAATTTCCTCTCCTTATTTGTCTTTTCGTATTCGGCAGATTTATGGCTTGAAGGTGGGTATCAGTTTCGACGTCTTTCACTGTTATGTTAACCAGTTATATCTTTCGGCAGGCACCGCTAATCCCAAAAATTAAAGCGACCTTACCAGGTCGCTACAAAAATGAAACATTTTCAAACTGCATTTTGAATTGGTAGCTACCAATTTAGTTTGATGAAAATAATGAAGAAACCTTTGTTGTCAAGTATTTTTCATTCGGTGCATTATTTACGAATTTTTCGATATGGTTCCCCGGACTATTTTTGGATTTTTCGGCCTTGTAGCCGGTAGATAATTTCTTGAGAAAAGCCGTCCTCAATTAACAAAAATCGGTTTCTGCTCATGTATTTTGAAAAAGATGGATTGGATGTTTTTTCCAGTAGTCTGTGACTCGGTTTAGTTTGTTAGTTACCTCATGGAACAAACTACCAAAAAATGTTTTAATTTCTGGAACAGTTACATCTTTCCATAGTGTCAGTCTGCTTTTGGTATCCAGTATAGTATTCAGTAATAACTTTATTGTTAAAAAAAAAAACTAACTAGTACTACTTTCTTGTTTGTAAAAACACTCATCAGTAACAATCAATTTGAATTATTCGTGTGGTTTATTTGTTTTAGGAAGTAGTATTTCATTTTTATCTAAACTAGAGGTTAAAAATTAAAAATAAAACGTTTTATAGCAATTTTTATCAGCTTTCTTTGAAACTACAGTAAAATATATATTAGTAACAATTTTATGTCTTTATTATAATTTTTATACAGAACTTTTCTAAAACAGCTGTTTTGAAATGATTTTCATAAACTGTACTTAGTTTAGTTAACCATGTCCAAAATAAATGGTTCATCTCTGTATACATATACAACTTTCAAACTGATGAAAGTGTATATTATTAAATTACAGTACTTTTTATTTGCACAAAACAAGGCAATAATATGGGTGTTTTTTTTTTAATATTGTCCATTCCTGACTTCAAGGTATGGTACTGTTATAGGACTGATATCAAAATATCGGGAAACGTAAGGACACTTTACTTCAAATATTGTTTCTTCACTAAGGAGTCCATCGGCTGAAGCTCCCAAAAGTGGATGAGTCTCCGGTATAAATAATCCACATGCTTTTACTTCTAAGTCATAATTCTCACAATATTTATGTATGGCTATGGGCTCTTCTACTTTTCCATGAGTAGTAGCCTTGCTCACAACTGGTTTTGGATTTAATAACTTTTCAGACAAATGTTTTCAAGTCCATGACTTGCTGTGTGTAACAGTACAAAAATTGCTTGCTGTTATTCTAAATAATCTATGCTTATGCCATTCTTCGCATGTATGCTGCCCTCTGAGAGCAGCGGTGGCCCAGTGGTGGGGCCCCGACTTACGTTCAGTAAGTCGTGGTTTCGAACCCAGGCAGGCGCGCATTACTTTGTGTGATTTATTACATCACCGCTGCTCTCAAAATGGTGAAGGAAAACATCGTGAGGAAACCGGCATGTCCTAGAACCATAAATTCGAAGACATGTGACATCTACCAATCCGCACTGGGCCCGCGTGGTGGATCATATAGCCCATTCTCTCTCATAGAGAGGAGGCCTGTCCCAGCAGTGGGAACATTAATAGGCCGATGATGATGATGCTGCCCTCTTGTTTCCATTTCAACATCATTTGTTTTCTGGATTGTCACATTTTTCAATAGCACGTCTTCTAGACGTTGGTCCTGAGAACTTTTGCTCGAGTATTGATGATCCCACTCTACAGCATATGGGTTAGCAGGCCTTATAGTTTGTAGTATGGGCATTTTAATATTACCAAATGAGATGGCTAAATTTCTAACGTAGTCTTCATAATTTTCCAATTATGTGTTCATCTTTAAGAGGCAAATAATTTACACTCCTTCTCCGTTTATTAGGCAGTTTTTCAGCTTGCATTGGTGAGTCAAAGAACGCTGTCCGTGGCCGCGTGAAATTCATTAATTGCTGAGTGCACCCTTGTTGCAAAATAATAGTTTTAGTGCGAACCATATCCACAATCCCATGTATTAACACCATAACATGTTTGCAATGTGCTTCTACACCACTGCCAGCTGCACATTCACAATGAGTTTGGTCGATTGAACCATCAGAGTTCAGTTTTATGTTCACAAGATGACATTTTCTTCATCTGAGCTTTAACAGTGACTCTGAATGAAGGTCATATGACCATCGACGTGCAGTCAAAAGAATTCGCGACTCGTATCTGTCTTTCTTTGAAATGAGCTTGGAATTTGAACAAGGCTTTTTTGATTTAGTAAACATGTCAACAGTACTTTCCAACCAAGCTACCCACGGATACCAATGGACATAACCATAGGTAGAATATTGGTAAGTACAAGTCGAATAAGTATACGAATGAAATTCATTTCTGGATTTTAATGCACAATTACCTTTCAACAAATGCTTGAATATGCTGTTTTGTCAACTGAGGTAGACATGAACTAGGATTAATACCCCTGAAAGATTCAGCTGCAGGAGCAGCTTAAACCTCGTCTTCATTATCATTCTCTACACCGGAATTAAAATTACCTACTGCAACGCACACTAATCGGAATCGTAACGTAATCGCCTCGCCTCGGGACAAGCTCGCGAACCGCAGTGCGATGCGTGGTCGACTTGCAGTCCCCGCGCTTACGGTTCTCCGTACCCTAGTTTACGGCTCTCCGTACCCTAGCTTACGGCTCTCCGCACCCTAGCTTACGTTAACGTTTGGATTCAAAGTGATTAAACTAGTGCCGCCCAGCCGTCAACCAGCGGTCGGCGAGCCGTAAGCGCGGAGGCGCCTAGCTGTAGCCAAGTCGATGTGCCGGAGCTTCCCAACCAGCAAAAAAATCGTGTAAGAAAATACTCTCCCGACTATGGATCGAGAAACACTCGTATGAAAGATCCCATTATTTCAAAAAGACGTATAAATGCATCTTTCTAGATTGTATTCCATCGAATGCTTTTTCGCTGTTTAAACATGTCTAGTAAACGTTTACTCGGCAGATTTATATTGCATTCACTCGATAATTCTATAAATACATCTTTCAATGACGTTCATACGACCATAATTCTCATGACAGTTCTTTGAAAGCAATCAAGTTGCCAAATTATCACCAAAATACCTTTTACAGCACTATTATTCGACAATTGAATGTCAGAACAATATTGTAGACTAAAGGCAACTCATTCATCAAAATAGCATTGGAGTTGCTATTTCTGCACTCAAATGTTAAATGATAGCTTTCTGGAGGCTTTCATTTGACTTAAATTTCGAAGTTGAGAAAATGCTTCTAAATTATCTATTACAGCATCGGAGGTGGTCTAAATATTATTTGAAAGTTAGTATACAGCGTTATAGTTAATGAAATCTTTTACGGCACTATGAACGTCATTTTGTTAAATCAGTGTACTTTTGCAACAACCGTATTTATTTCGTTTTGCGACAATGGATTGTAATCGGTGGAAAAAAACTAAAAGAAGTGGTGGTTACCGACGGAAAGTAAATAAAATTTACGCTCAATTGAAACAGGCAACATGTTCATTGACAGTAACAGATGGCAAAGAACAATCGCTTAATATTATTGAGGGCTCCGTAGGTAATATTCACACACCTAATAATGGAATCTGTTTACCGTCTTTTAGTAAAGAGAGTTTTCGTACTGAAAAAATGTCGTGTAATCAAGACTCAGAATATGATAGCAAATCTGATTATAATAGCAATGATGATAATGACAATTACAGATCAGAGTCTGAGGCCAATGATAGTTCAAACTCCGAAGACAAGGAATCTTTAAATAATGAGTTTTGGTCTAATTTTAAAGAGTGGGTACTCCGATTTAACATTTCTCATGATGCCTTAAGAGAATTGACGACAATTTTAAACAGAAGACTGCCTTGTATACTGCCAAAAGATCCCCGTACTATTTTAAAAACAGATACATCAAAAATTAAAATATATGTCGTTGGTTCTGGATCATATTGGCATAATGGATTAACTGAACCTTTACAAAAATATTTGGAAATTATTGGCTGCAATTTTGATGTTTTAAGTCTTCTCATAAATATTGACGGCCTACCAGTATATAATAGGTCAAAACTTCAATTTTGGCCAATATTGTGTAAAATAGTAGAAATACCGACACTTTCGCCCCTAGTTGTCGGAATATATGTAGGTCAAGAAAAACCATCGGACCTAGATAAATATTTAGAACACTTTGTGGGTGAAATGAAAGACCTTGAAGATGGGCTCAGAATTGTAACAAAAACAGGAACTGAAAAGATTGTCAAAATAAAAATTAAAGCCTTCGTCTGCGACTCATCTGCCAGAGCTTTCATTAAAGGTAAGTAAATAAACAAAAACATTACAATAAATAACAAAATAAAAGTGTTTGTTTTCTCGCAGTTGAACGAGTTTGTTGTTAAGATTGTATAAAAACATATTTTTTATTGAATTCTAAATGTGAAATAAACTGGCATAATAAAATATATTTTATCAGCAGACAGTTATTATTTAAATTTAAATGTACATAATAAATAATTTTAAATCTTAAAACTAATAGTTTGTACTTACTTTTCAGGTGTATCTAATTTCAACAGTAAACATGGATGCTTGAAGTGTACTACAGTGGGAGAGTATTCTCATAATTCGCATACAGTAGTTTTTCTAAAAGCAAGATCTCTAGCAAGAAACAACGAAGATTTCCGTGCCAGAAAATATGGAGAACACCACAAACGTGACGATCTATTCCCATCCAATACCAAGAGCTAATACCATTTGGTATTAGTTTATTTCCGAATTTATTTTCTATTCCCAACGAGTACCACATTTTAAAACCAATACCAAAACAAGTTTGAGGAAATTAGGTACAGTCAGTGTTTGAGAAAATTGTTTACTTTTGTGCCGATAGATGGCGTTGTGCCTTTTGCGACGAATCCTGAATCGCGGTGTTAAGATGCGCAGTGGATTTACCTAGGTCAAAATTATTGTCAAGCGAAAATGATCTCAATACACGGTTGAAAGTATATTGTTGTTTCAATATCATTATCTTCACCCCTGCTAAAGTAAAGAGTGCTGCAGAAGTGTCTTTCTGTGAAAGTTTATGACGCCTAGTAAACGGGTTGTTCATTTGGTCCTTCGAGTCGGACTTGTTTTTGTGCATCAACCTTGGTCGGGCAAGTGGATCGCTTGCGATAACTGACCAAGCTCATAGCATCAGTGAAGTGCTAGTGGCATCAGCATCAGTGCGGCGGTGACAATCAGCAGCAACTCTGGGAGCAGCAGCAGCAGCAGCGCGAGAAGCGAGCTACTGCAGACGGTGCCGGGTGAACAACATCTGCATCGTCAGGAATCAGCAGCAGGGTGACCTCTGGTCCTGGAGGTGTGGGACGTGCGTGACGTGACGCAACGTCAATCTACCAGTGGACTCGTCAGGTGGTATCAAATGAAGATATAACCGTGAGTGAACTTTTGATAATAACTTAAGTGCAGTTTGTGATTGGATCTTCATAATTCGGAGTTTTGGGACATAACTTTAAGAAGATTTAAAACTTTATTATTTTAGAATTTATAGTTGTGTTTAGGTTAAGTTTAATAGTTGTGTTTTAAAGACTTGCAAGTTTAAACATAAATTGTTGGTCTCCATAATAAAATTGATAATTCGGTGTTATTCTTATAAGTTGGTTTAGTAATAATTTTCTCGTTTCAACTTGTGTTCTGTTATATATTTAATAGATAATTGCCACTGGTTTTAATTAAAATATAATTATGGAATCGTTAAGTAATAAATTAGAGGACAATTGTTCAAGAATAGTCAAAGCTTACAGTAACTTTAAGAAATCTCCTAAGGATAGAATAACACGTCCATATGTTAAAGTAAGATTGGACAACTTAGAAAAATTGTGGCAACAATTAGCAGATGGTCATAGTCAATTATACGAAGCATATGATCCTCAGGAGTTAAAAACATGTATTTATGTTAAACAAGATTGTTATGATCAGACGGAAGAGCTTTACATTCAATATAAAACGGAGTTAGAAACTATTTTAGAGTCATTTGAAGTAAGAGAGGAACAGACTGAATATCCTAAACATGTACAAAGCAATGTAAAACAGTGTCAAGTTAAATTGCCAAAAATTGTTATCCCAACATTTTCTGGGAAATACACGGAGTGGGTAACCTTTCGAGATTTGTTCTCATCGCTCATTCACCATAATAAGTCTATAGATAACGTACAGCGGATGCAATATTTAAAAGGGTATTTATCTGGGGAAGCGGAACAACTACTTAGACACATTCCTATATCAGAATCCAATTATGAACGGTGCTGGGAACAACTTAACAAGCGATACAATAATAAGAGATACTTGTCACATTATATACTAAAAAGGTTACTTAGTCAGAAGAATATGAATAACGAATCAGCTGTTAGTCTCAAAGAATTAGTTGATAACACTTCCGATTGTTTAAATGCTCTAACTAATCTTGGTATCGATGTCGGTAATTGGGACCTTATCATTGTACATATAATCTCTTTGAAATTAGATCCAGAATCCCGAAAACAATGGGAATTAAACGTCACTAGTGATACATCGTGCAGCGATGAGATTCCAACCTTTGAGCAATTTAAAAGTTTCTTGACCAGTCGATACCGCGCTTTTGAATTTTTGACCGCTGGCTCTAATGCGGGTAAAGGAAAAAACACAGACACGCCAAAAACCTTCCACGTGGCGACTGATGCTGTATTAGAATGTAAATGCTGTAAGGAAAACCATAAAATTATACATTGTAAGAGTTTTATAAAAATGGATGTAAATACCAAACGGGAGTTCGTTAGGCAAAACAGTTTATGTTATAACTGTTTAGGGAACAACCACTCGGCTAAGCAGTGTCTGAGTTCAAGTGTATGTCGTGTTTGCAAGCGCAAACATCATTCTTTGCTCCATCCCGCGGGTCCAGGTCATACCGATGACAGTTCCGATCATAAAAATAGTAACGTATCTCAAAACGAGAATGAGAGAGACGCGGTGCAAAGTGCTAAACCATCCGGATCAACTAACTCGGACACAGTGGCCACGTTCTTTTCGGCTAACCAATTACATAGGACAAGTCAAGTTTTGTTGGCTACGGTTCTAGTTAACGCCACAGCCAACAACGGTAGTTATCGTACAATAAGGGCGTTGCTAGATCAAGGGTCCCAAGCCTCGTTTGTAACAGAGGCCACAGCACAGTATTTAGGGCTGAAAAAGACGCCAGTAAGGGGACACATTGCGGGATTGGAAGGTAATAATAAAATTATATCAAAATTTATGGTGGAAGTTACTCTGAGGTCCATACACAACCCCAACGTTCAGCTTAAGGTTGCCGCATACATACTAAAGAGCATAACCACTTTTCTGCCTGGCAAGCAACTTGTACCTGTGGGTTGGGTTTGTGATTTCCCGTTAGCGGATCCGCATTATCACACACCAAACAAAATTGACATGTTGCTGGGGGCAGACATTTATGGGCAAATTATCCAGGAAGGAGTTAAGAAGGGACCTCAGGGTAATCTCGTTGCGCAAGCGACTTCATTGGGTTGGGTTTTATCGGGTGTGGTGGAAAAATCACACCAGCCACATGATAATGTTTTAGTCATGCATTCGCATGTGGAGGAAACAGACCTAATGAAGCGCTTCTGGGAACTGGAGGACAATATGATGGACAGTCACACCATATTATCCGAGGAAGATAAACAGTGCGAACGTTTCTTCGCTGAAACAACGCGAAGAGACAGTGACGGGCGCTATATAGTACGGTTGCCATTTAAAGGCCAAGATGCAACACCCACAGTAAGAAATTCTAAAAGGGTAGCTGAAAAAAGATTGTCTTCATTAGTCACAAAGTTAAGTAAAAATACAAACATGGAAGCGAAGTATCAAGAGGTATTGGAAGAATACTTACGGCTGGGTCATATGGAGAAAATACCTGAAAAGGAGATAAATAACTGCAAGGGAATTTACCTACCTCAATTTGCGGTTGTTCGGGAGGATAAGGATACCACGCAAGTGAGAATAGTATTCGATGCATCCTGTAAAGGTGAAAACGGCGTTTCATTAAATGATCTATTAATGATAGGCCCTACTTTACAGCCAACGCTGAGACATATTTTAATGAAATGGAGAACATATCCAATATGTTTATCTGCGGACATAGTAAAAATGTACCGTCAAATCAAGGTTGATGAACACGACGTGGACTTTCAGAGAATTCTGTGGAAAGGGACTGCAGACAATCAAACTCAAGAATATCGTTTATTGCGGGTTACTTTTGGTACAGCATGTGCACCATATCTTGCTGTTAAGGTGCTTCAACAGGTAGCCATAGACGAGAAGGAGAAATACCCTACCGCTGCTGTAAAGGTTAAAGAAGACTTTTACATGGATGATCTGCTTACGGGCGTTGAAACCGTTGAGGAAGGAGCCAAACTGTATTCTGAAATGAATCACTTAGTAGAAAAAGGAGGGTTTTCGTTGCAAAAGTGGTCAAGCAATAGTGAGGAGCTGTTGAAAAGTTTGAAAGCTAAAGATAAAAATACTACAGAAGAAGGAAGGAAAATTAAAATAGATGAAGTTATGAAATTATTGGGACTTACCTGGGATCGAACAGCAGATGCGTTCCGCTACACAGTGACACTCCTACCGACGAAGAAACCTGTAACAAAAAGAATAATTATATCGGACGTATCACGTTTATTTGATCCACTTGGATGGGTGTCTCCAAGTGTCATAGTTGCAAAAATAATCATACAAAAGCTGTGGTTATCAGGTATAGGCTGGGATGATGAAGTTCCCGAAAAAATATTAAATGAGTGGCTTACTTACCGTGATGACTTGTGCCAGTTGTCGGAGTTGCAAATACCTCGCTGGATCAATACAAAACGTAATAATACACTCGTGGAATTACATGGATTTAGCGACGCATCCAAGATGGCTTACGCAGCCGTGATTTATCTTCGGTCCATTGACGATCAGGGTCACGTGTCTGTAAACTTGGTGGCATCGAGAACAAAAGTAGCACCAATAAAACAAATATCAATTCCACGTTTGGAACTCTGTGGAGCAGTTCTTCTGAGTAGGTTATTGGTTGAGGTAGCTCACACATTGAGTATTCCGAAGGAGAACATTCATGCCTGGTGTGACTCCACCGTCGTGCTGGCCTGGCTTAATAGTCACCCAAATCGATGGCAAACATTTGTGGCGAATAGGGTTTCTGAGATTTTAACCACTTTAGACACACAACAGTGGTCTCATGTACGGTCCGGCGTAAATCCGGCTGATTGTGCGTCAAGAGGACTGAACCCGTCTGATCTCAAGAAACAAACGACATGGTTTAATGGTCCTACCTTTCTATATTCAGAAAAAATAGAGTATAACAAACCTAAAGACATAGATACAGACTTAGAAGCAATAAAAAGGGTGCACTTCTCGGGCACAGAAACAAACTTATGGGATCGGTTTTCAAACCTAACGAAATTAATAAGAGTGGTAGCGTACTGCAGACGTATGTGGATAAAACGAAAGAAGGATCAAGGTGAAAAAACAGGGTTATCAGCGCAAGAATTAGCGGACGCGTTACGTGTTTGTATCCATCAGTGTCAAGCAGAAGGTTTTGGAGAAGAAATAGAAAAGATATCAAAGGATGGTTATTCAGCTAAGTTGAAAGGACCTTTAAAATCGTTAAACCCATTCATAGACGGAAACAAAATATTACGAGTAGGAGGTAGGTTACAGAAGTCGGAACTAAGTGAAAATAAGAAACACCCAATGTTGTTACCGAAGAAGTCAAGCTTAACCAATTTAATCGTGGCAGACGCTCATAACAAAACCTTGCACGGGGGGCCTCAACTCATGTTAGCGTATTTGAGGACTAAGTATTGGGTTTTGGGGGCCAAGGAACTGGTCAAATCACACGTTCGTAAGTGCGTTAAATGTGTTAGACATTCAGCAACTATAAAAAACCAGTTAATGGGGCAATTACCGGCTGCGAGGGTTACGCCTACAAGACCCTTTAAATGTACTGGGATTGATTATGCTGGTCCTATAAATATAAGGACTTCCAAAGGTCGGGGTCATCATGCTTACAAGGGCTACATTTGCTTGTTTATCTGTATGGCCACGAAAGCCGTACACATCGAGGCTGTAAGTGACATGACTACTCAAGGGTTCTTAGCAGCATTCAGGAGATTTGTCTCTCGCAGAGGCCATTGTTCGGATATTTGGTCAGACAATGGCACCAATTTCGTAGGAGCATCAAGGGAGTTAAAGCAGTTATTCTCGGCGGAGCAAGCTAGTCTAACAAAGGAACTCGCTGACTGTCTAGCGTCACAGGGAACGAAGTGGCATTTTATCCCTCCATACTCGCCTAACTTTGGTGGTCTTTGGGAAGCCGGAATTAAATCGATAAAATTCCACCTTCGGCGAGTAGTTGGAGATTCAACCCTTACTTACGAGGAGTTATCAACAGTCCTGACACAAATTGAGGCTTGCCTGAACTCGCGACCACTGTCGAGGATGGATGAGGATCTGGATGGCTTAGACGCATTGACGCCAAGTCATTTTCTGGTGGGTGAGCCATTAGTGGCAGTGCCGGAGTATAACTTCGAATCTAGCACTTTGAGTAGTCTACGCCGGTGGCAACTGACCCAACGGATGGCGCAACAGTTTTGGCGACGGTGGTCGCAGGAATACTTGGTAATGTTTCTGAATCGCTATAAGTGGAGTAAACTAACTCCAGAACCATCAGTCGGTATGTTAGTTTTAGTTAAAGAGGACGACTTGCCGCCTTGTCGATGGCTGCTTGGTCGTGTGGTTGCTAAACACCCTGGCAGCGATGACATTACTAGAGTTGTATCTATACGTACAAAAAATGGTACAATAAAAAGGTCTATTTCAAAGATTTGCATCTTACCTGTAATGTCAACTTAGACAAACAGATGCGTTTATTTAGAATTATAAGGTTTAATGTAATTAATTTTAAGGATTTAACTCTATAGCAATAGCTAATGTTTCATGGTGGGCGGAATTCTAACGGGAAAAGTAATGGAAGGCCAAATTCGTTAATTTGCCCTTGGTGGGCGGAATGTATGAGAAAATTGTTTACTTTTGTGCCGATAGATGGCGTTGTGCCTTTTGCGACGAATCCTGAATCGCGGTGTTAAGATGCGCAGTGGATTTACCTAGGTCAAAATTATTGTCAAGCGAAAATGATCTCAATACACGGTTGAAAGTATATTGTTGTTTCAATATCATTATCTTCACCCCTGCTAAAGTAAAGAGTGCTGCAGAAGTGTCTTTCTGTGAAAGTTTATGACGCCTAGTAAACGGGTTGTTCAGTCAGGTTCAGTAAAATTAAAATGCTTTGAGTGATTTTAAGTAACGTCTATTTCTTTAATTGAACACAAATAAAAACATTCTTATGACAATTATAACTTTGTTTACATATGATACACTACATTCAACAGTTCCTCACCAAAATCTTATCAATACTATTACGAAATTCTGTGATTTTATTGTTGTTTTGTGTATATGACATATTTAACTGTTTTAATGTGACTTATTTATTAATTATGCCATGTAAGACTAAGTACGTAATCGAACTAATTAATATCAACATATTTTTCTGTATTTTTATATAATTTAATCATAGTTTTATTCAAATATTAAATCTGCAATAGAATCGTACGATGTGACGTCATTTGTTTGTCACCGGCTATAAAAGACAATGCTTCGCCGTACCTACTCGGCACACCTATCCGTGCCGGAGTCCCTCAGGGCTCCGTTATCTCAAGAACAAGAAGGTTCAGTTAGCCCTATTTGCCGACGACACGGCTGTTTACTACACCGGCCGTTCTCAGACTAACATCCGTCGCATCCTCCAAACAGCTGCCGACTCGCTCGGCGCTTGGTTCCGTAAGTGGAGGATTGAGGTTAACCCTGAAAAGAGCCAGGCAGTTCTGTTTTATAAAGCACGCCTTAAGCGTTCGCCAGGTCCCCCCGTCACTATGTTTGGCAAGCCTATCCCTTGGGAGAAGCAAGCCAAATATCTTGGAGTTATTCTTGACGACCATCTGTCATTCAAGGCTCACATCAAAGCAGCTCGTGACCGAGCTGCCTTCGCTATGGGCCGACTCCATTTCATGATCACTAGGAAGAGCAAGTTGTCACTTAAGTGCAAGTTGCGTCTTTACACCGCAGTCATCCGTCCCATATCATGACATACGCTTGTATCGTATTCGCTCATCACCCGCGTCATATCCACACGATGCAGACCTTGCAGAACCGATTCCTCCGTAAAATCACCGGTGCCCCCCGGTATGTCCGTAATGACAGTCTACACGTAGACCTTAGAATCCCTACCGTTAAGCAGCTCATGAAACGCCTTTCAAAGCGTTACTTTGACACTGCTATCAAGCATAGAAACCCCCTAATCCTAGCTCAGTCCAACGTCCACGTCACACTAGTCACCCCCGACGATCCGATCACTATCTTGCAAGAGATACCAATACAGTTCGTAGAATGTACAAATACAGACCGAAAACATTCCGACCTCGCCGCAGAGGTCCGGTGCGAAATCCCATGTCAATCCCTCCCCGACCCTTGCTCGAGCCAGCCCGCGATGCTGAGCCTGTAGTAATAAAATAGTTCCTAAATATTTGCCCTGGCTGGAGGCCTTAAATTCAAGGCATCCACAGGACTTGCCCGGTTAAGCAGTAGCCAGTCTTCCTAGACTGATCTGCGAGATGCCCTATCCAAAAAAAAAAGTACTCGGCACATTCGCTCCGGAGCAGTCACACCGAACGGACCTAAGTTAAGCAACCTGATGTTTAGTAAATATTCTCTTATTTTCTAGTATATGTTTTTTTGTTATGATTTTTATATATAAATTTGTTATGTTATGTATACTGCAAGTCTATAATATTTCAATGTCTATAAAATAAATTATTAGACTAATCTGTATACAATTGTTTATATTCTTTACAAATAAATACCCACTAAATAGCCATTCCGGTCTTTTTTTAAATACCTGAAATTTAACAATTAATAAATTCTTTGTCCCTATGTACGTCTATTATTTTTAGCAATTTTAAATATATTTTCCTCACACACTACCCGCCGCAGGCAGGGAAATGTACTGAACTGAGTTTTCTGTTTGAGAACAAGACTTATTTTGCACTCAACTGTGATTGGTTGCTTCGAATTTCAAAACAATAGACAAAAATCGACCCTTTTTCGCAGGTAAAGAGAAATGATTCATTTGAACTACTGAAGGGAAAGTTTTAGACTTTTATCATTCAATTACAATAGTATAGTATGTAAATGTTAGAAAATAAAATAACACTTTGTGTAACTGACTGTACAAAAATTCACGTTTTGGTATTCGTTAGTAATAGATTTTTTATTAAAAAAAATATGGTACTCGTTGGGAATAGAAAATAAATTCGGAAATAAACTAATACCAAATGGTATTATGTCTTGGTATTGGATGGGAATAGATCAACGTGACTCACCATTATTACAACTTGATTTAGACATGGTGGAAGATTTTCCCGTTTCCGATTCTCTTCATCTTATCGACTTAGGAGTTATGAAAAGACTATTGGTTGGATGGAAAGATGGTAAATTTGGCAAATATATAACCAAGTGGCGAGCGCAGGATATTCAAAAGGTTGGAAAGTTTTAGTGACTTGTAAAACACCCAAAGAAATACATCGTTCTACAAGATCATTAGAGGTGTTAGCGTATTGGAAAGCATCCGAATTTCGAACATTCCTGTACTACTTGAGCTTTGCAATTCTAAAAGATGTACATGTTCTGAGGCAAATCAACACTTTTTATGTTTTTTTTGTGCTATCACGATCTGCTCGAACGAAAAATATTTTCATTTTTTAGAACTTGCAGAGAAATTACTCGATTGTTTTATCGAAGATTTTGATAAGTTTTATAGCAAAGATTATATAACAAGCAATGTTCATAACTTATCCCATATAGTTTCAGAAGTTAGACGATTTGGAAAACTGCAAGATTACAATGCCTATCCTTTTGAAAATAAATTGTTTTCTATCAAAAAATTAATAAGGCAAGGAAATAATCCTCTGGCTCAAGTATTAAGAAGACTCAGTGAAAAACATGTTATTGAAAATGAGAACTTGAAAGAAAACCGTGCCAGCTCGTACCCACAAATAAAGAAATATAGATCCGAGAAGTTGAAACTCCAGTTCAAGGACTTTATTCTTTCATCGTATGGTCCAGACAAGTGGTTCCTTAGTTCCAAATGTCACATCATAGAAATCGAAGTTATTTCATTGAGTAGTTCTGGTTGCATACAGATTCAAGGAAATCAAATTCTCAATTTAACTGATGTGTTTGACGAACCAATCAAGTCGCGAGGACTTGATTGGTTCGTCAAACACATCAGTTTAAATGTAACATGAATAATATTAAAAAAAACTGCTGTTATGTGTCAAGTGAGTGATATTAAGAGTAAACTGTTTGCAGTGACTCATGATTCATACATATATTTTTCTCCTTTGTTACATACTCTATAATTAATCAAAAAATAAAACACTCATATAATATTGTGTCATTATTATTATCGTATGTTCAGCATTCGGAACGAAAGATAACAACGACTTAAAAAAAAAAACGATAAAAAAGTACGCATCTTTCAACTCTAAATAAATGGAATGGAGTAGTTACTAATCTTAAATTGAATTAGACTTAACCTATTTGATAAAATTCTAAATGAGATGCATAAGAGTACAGTTTTATAAAATTTAAAAAAATCAAACCAACAGTAACAACAATTTGTGTATAAAATCAAAAGGAACTTCGTTCCATCCGGGTGTCCCTTGACACCTCTCAAGTTTTTTTTTTATCTAGTTCCTCTCAACCAGCAGTATAATATACAACATTAAAATTTTTAAGCCATAAATTTGGAAGTACAAATCAGAGAGCAGCAGAAAAAACGTCTTCTGAAAATAAAATTATAATTTCTTTAAAAAAAAAACAGGTTCTTTAACTAAGACTTTCATAAATTTTTTACTTATCCTATAAGTTCAATTGGTTTTTCACTGTCCAAATCAAAATGTTAGTAAATTCTATCACTTTTTTCGATTGGAAACGCAAATGTTTAGATCGTCATTTCCAATGTCAATCCGATAAAAAGTGCTAGAATATACTTTTTTTTTTTTTGTTTTCTTATTATACCGATTCAACAGTCTTTGAACAATCAACTTAACATTAAAAAACTTTGTACTCATAACCCGTATATTTTACGACAAGTACTCCCTTGACTAGAGCAATCACCGATCATGTACTTAAAATTAAATTTATATGTAATATGCGATAATTAACTTAGCTAATAAATCTGACATGACAGGGAAATGCTACGGAGTTGAGGTAACACCTAAATTAGAAAAAATAATCATAATGGAAACTAAAAAGAACAGACGAAGACGAAGTAAATTGACGACATGTTAAAAATAAAGTGTATTCCCAAAACTGTATGCAGTAAATGACAGCTGTACGACAAAACAAACAACTGTGTGAAGCCAAAACACCGTATCATTCTTGAAAATGTATGGGTAATTAATGTTTTCTTAATAACTTTAAACTTATATTTTTTCACTTTAAAATTTGATGGCATGAATAAGCTATAAATATATTTCTGAACATTGAATAACAACTCCTCTAAACCACAATAACTGCTTTATCTTTGAACATAAATTGCAGTAGTATTTAGTTTTTGAAGATATGGTGTATTGGTTTCACACGGTATTCGATAAAAAATTATGATGTTACTTTTTCTTCTACACACTTGTTTCCAGGAAAAGTAAATTTTGATTGTTGCTGATCTCATTTACTGCTTCTGGAATGTTATCTATGGCAGATTCCTGTTCTTCATTAGAAGCTGCATTAGGCTCTTCTATTTCTTCATTTGCGAGTTCTGGTGATTCATTTTCTTCAGGCTTTTTCTTCTTTTGTCTTATTTTTTGAGCTGACCTTTTCAACTGTTTAGATTCACACCTTTTCTTAGCATTTCGAAGTATGTTTTTAAAAAAAGATTCACATTCAATTTTCGTAAATTGATTATCTGATGAGTGGATCATATGAAAAAAGAAAATTGCAGAAATGATTCAGAAACGCCTACATATTGGTAAGGGTTTGGGACTGCTGATTGTTGGCACGTTGGTAGATTCTTTAGAAGGGTCTGTCGTTTCTTCTGAGACTAAATTATCACAGGACCATGAGCTAGCCAAGGCCAAATCAGTGGGAGTCACGGAAACTAGATCAAAGCTCGTTGATGGTTTGGGACTGCTGATTGTTGGCACGTTGGTAGATTCTTTAGAAAGGTCTGTCGTTTCTTCTGAGACTAAATTATCACAGGACGATGAGCTAGCCAAGGGCAAATCAGTGGGAGTCACGGAAACTTTCTTGCTGCAACTTGGTATGTTTAAAGAGGTTCCTGGCTCTTCTAGTGGAATATTGGTCATGTCTGAAGTCACACAATTATCTGACCAAAATCTAAATTCGTTTGCCCCTAAGTCCTTATGTTTTGAAATAAATTTCATCAAGCAGCTGGAAACCTGATTAGCCCCTCTTTTACCTTGCCCTTCGTGCCACATAAAACAAGTACCTTCCTTATCCACTAGATTAAAAACAGTGAAGTTGAATACAGACAATTTACGTTTATAATAAAGAATACACAAATTACCGTGTAGAGCATTAAGTACTTTCTGAAAATCGAATGTAGCTGTTAATATTTTTCCATTCGAAGATTTGGCTTCTTCTTTATCCAACAACTTTCTTGTACGCGCTATATCTTTATTGCGCAGATGGGATTCATAAAGCTGTGTTTCAACTAATGTCGGTGTAAATTTGTTTTTATAAATGTGGCATTTGTCGCATTGGTCCTTCTTAGGAACGTAAAAACTCAGCTTAAAATGTTCGTTAACAATATCACGATATTGCCTTTCAGTATTAGCTATAGAGGAGTATACCTGTTCGTCAAACCATTCTTTGTATAAATCAAATAAGCGATGAAAATTCAAATCACCGTCTAAATAAAGCTTATCACTTCTGCTTCGGGTATAATGAGATTCCACGGGTTGTATGGATTTGATATGATCACAGACACTCTTAATAACATCTTCGGTTATCACCTTACGATGATTATCATGGCGTCCTCGCTGGTCCATTTCTATCAAACCACTAGTAGTATCTAGTTTTTCTAAAGCAGTGTAGACAAATTGCTCACTGATAGAGAAAGTATTCAAAAAAGTTTTCTTACAAACAATCATAAATTGGTCTTCACCACCTCTGTTCACTTTCAGTCTATAAATTAACGTAAAGTTACGCCTTCATGGTGTATCAGTAAAAACCCTACGTTTTTTTTTGTTTCAGCACCAAGTAAGCTACAAAAGCCCATTGCTTTTCCCTGTTACCTAAATTCCAGAATTGATTAAAAATATAAATTCTTTCATCACTACTAATTTTCGACGAACACTTTTGTCTACAATTCTCCAGACACATCGGTTTTAATGATTTTGCAAGCCTAGTGGTACCATCGCGACTCTTATATTCTTTGCCTAAATTTCTTAGCTTCTTCCTCTTATTATCAATCCAATCCGCAACATGTCGACGTCTAACATTGCCTACATCCTTTCGAGAAATCTTTTTTCGTTTTCTAGAACAACGCGGCGTCGATTCGGAAAATGAAGAAAACGGGGAGTTCGCCTGGGGTGTAGATAGTAGATCGGTAGTGGATGAAATGACTGAATGCGGTTCTTGTATAGCATTCTCAATATACCAAGGGCAGAAGTAGTTACTACAATCATAGTCTAAATGGTTTGTAGCACACTCTGGAGATGGAATGGGTGTGTTATTTTCATTGGACCGGTTACTATTATCCTCGATTGATTCTAAAAATAATAAATTGTTAAGTTAATATTGTGTACCTATTGAATCATATAATTTATGAATTTCATGTTTATATGCCTACCAGGAAATTGATATGGTTCCCCTTCTTTTGTCCCATTCTCTTCTATATCAGTAACTTTGAGTGCATCTTCCAAATTTATATCAAAATTTAAAATGATTTCCGATTCCAAACCTAAAAAAAAAAAAAAATTATGGTTGCCAAATTATTTTTCACAATGTAGGAGTGCATAAATAGGTAACAAGAAACAGTTTTTTTTTAAATAAGTACTTATTGGCGATTTTTAGGTACCCACCTTGACGGATGGTATTGTCACCTACATCTGAATCCGACAATAAATTCATCATTCGGTCAATAGCATCCATATCTGCATCCACTGGCATAGGTGAATCTGTAAAAAGAAAATGTAATTTGTTGAATTTAAAGATTTATTAACACGTATAGTGTAGTAAGTTACATAATTTAACGAAGTAATCTATAGGAAGTAGTACATACGACAAAAAAAACAATTTAAAATGCTAACGTAAAACATGGTATGTGCATGTTCCGATATAATTTTTAATTCGGTTCCGGTGTAAAATATCTTATCTAATACATACGATATTCATTTTACTCGTTAAAACAACGTAAACTATAGTAAATATAACTTACGATACTATACATCGGTAAGGATGCAAATTATTACGTTTATTTAAAAACACATAATTTACTACAAATAACAATACAGAATAATACATACCTTCATTTCTCTCAGGTTCTTCAATGACAGGCGTTGTTTTAACCATAATATTGTTTTCATAATTTAAATTTTCAACGTTTCCTTTTTTTCGTATTGTATCATTTTTTTTGTCTTTTGTTACGAGATCAAGAATAATTTGTGCTCTAGATGTGTTGTCGCACTTGCTTTTTCCATACCCGGAGGAGGGTAAGAGGGGCGCGCCATGACAGTTCAGTTCAATCAGTTTTGAAGATCATATAAATAAATGATGCTCAGTGCTGCGGAGCCCTCTTTTAACACGCACCATCGTCGAGGCAACATCTCTCCGTGACAGCAATACTTCGTGTATCGGGTAATAAGTATCAGCTAGAAATAATGTTGGTAAAACATTATTTCCATACATTTAATTATTGTGTAAATTTTCCTGATTGCATCATATTTACAGTATATTGGTTTCTGCTATAATCATTAATATGTGAAGTGTGACTGTGTGTTGTATCTAAAGTACCTTATTATTAATAAATGTTTCTTATGATTTACTGACTGTTATTTTTCTAATAGATGACATTTTAACTTATTTCGAGTATATATAACTTAAGAATTAACGTAAAAACAACAAAAATATAGAAATGCATTTGCCGCGCGACGAGCGTGCGTCTCCCCCGCGTATTCTGTCGCTACTGTTAGATACGAGGCGCCCGCAGTGTTGCCAACAGTCTTTAGAAAAAACGCGCTAAATTGACTTAAAAAAAGCGCTAGATTTGGATATTTTTCGAAAAAAAGCGCTAAATTAAAAAAAAAATAACAAAAGTAAGGTGATTTTAGCTTTTATTAAAAATTACATGAAATCGCAAAAAATAATCTACAAATTTATTAGCCAGTCATCATCGTCAGAATCTTGTTCTTGTTGTACAATTTCCTGGCTCTCCTGCTGAGTAGAAGTGGAAGGACCTGCTTGTACTGTAGAAATAGGATTTTGTTGTGTCAGTTTGAATGTATAGACATCCTTGCTGCCTACTTTTTTAGGGTTCCGTAGCCAAATGGCAAAAAACGGAACCCTTATAGTTTCGCCATGTCTGTCTGTCTGTCTGTCCGCGGATAATCTCAGTGACCGTTAGCACCAGAAAGCTGAAATTTGGTACCAATATGTATATCAATCATGCCGACAAAGTGCAAAAATAAAAATTTAAAAAAACATTTTTATTAGGGTACCTCCCCCAGACGTAAAGTGGGGAGCGATTTTTTTTTTAATTTTGACCCTGACGTGTGATATATTGTTGGATAGGTATTTAAAAATGAATAGGGGTTTTCTAAAATCATTTTTTGATAATATTAAT
Organism: Xestia ashworthii; assembly: GCA_950022955.1. NCBI lineage: Eukaryota > Metazoa > Arthropoda > Insecta > Lepidoptera > Noctuidae > Xestia > Xestia ashworthii. The sequence goes on along the minus strand of OX465560.1, from coordinate 11,138,147 downwards.
ATTTTAGGAAATAATCGCTCCGAAAGTCAAAAACAATGTGTCCCCCCCCCTCTAACTTTTGAACCATAAGTTTAAAAAATATGAAAAAAATCACAGAAGTAGACCTTTATATGAACTTTCTAGGAAAATTATTTTCAACTTGATGAGTTGAATAGTTTTTGAGTTATATAGCACTTTTTCAAAAAAACGCAAATGATAACTTTGTTTTTCATACAAATACTATGAAAAACAAAGTTATTTTTGCTGACGAAAAATGTTGGTATTTTTAATGGTCTGGGAAGCTACGGAACCCTACAGTGAGCGTGGCCCGACACGCTCTTGGCCGGTTTTTTTGTCACCTCTTTTGGAATGTCATAGCTATAACAAGTTGAGTTAAAAGTTTTTAAGCCAGTTCTAATATATAAAATCGAATTGAGTGTATTAAGATTCATACGGTTTCGTAGCTTTGATTTAATGACATTCATCTGACTGAAAATCCTTTCGACATCAGCATTCGAGTGTGGTAAAACCAAAACATGCAAAGCAAGTTCTGACAATTCTTGAAATGGATTATTACCACCAGCATCTTTGTATTCCTTAACTTCCGTCCAAAATTTTGTAGTGTCTTTTGTGAATATCCATGTCTCAAGTGGTATATTCCGCCACTGACCAACGATTTTATCTATGTCATCTCCACATATACCAAAACGTTCAGCTAATTCAATGATTTCCAACCCTTTGTTCGTCTTTAAAGTTTCAGTCACACTTAATATATTCATTTTTTTTAATATGTGGACATTCTTTGGCAATCTCTCTTGTAATTCTTTTATTAATTTAATAGTGAAGTTAACACATCGTTTACGTAAATTGTTCTTATCCAAATCAGAAAATGGCTCCAATGATTTTTCAAAATTATAACTGAGATATGGGGCTGGGTCTAAATAATCTTCATTATTATTTCTTGTTAAAATGTCGATAGAATGACGTCTTGTTGAAAGGATGACTTTACTGCTTAAGGATTCCAAAAGATTAATTAAAGCTTCTAAAAGTGTGGTCGGATCAGCGTTTTCCCCCTCAAAAGCTTTAAGCGCAAACTGAGGGCGTATTACAAGCTCTTAATTCCAGTCAGTTTACACCTTAAAATGAACTGCCTTGCTTATTCGTATTACGAACTCACCTTGACAGCCAGCCAGCGGTCACGTGACATTTTGCCAACTTCTGCCTGGAATTTGGCTGGAAATTTCGTATTACAAGCTACTTACTGACATTTCAAAGCCTGATTATCTGTCATAATTTGCATCTACCAAACCATTCAGTTTACGCCACTTTTTAGTAACTTTTACTGACTTGTTTCTTTTAATTTGTCTTTAGACACTCTTAAACTTCTTTAGGACATAGATACCTACTTTGTAGCTTGTAAAATGTCAGACGAGTTATTAATTTTTGAATTCATTGAGAGTGATAATTCAGGTAACAATGAAGCAAAATTACAAAGAAGATGGCTTAGAAATTATAGTGATCCTTTTGATGTTGACGAGGTACAGTTTATTAAGCGATATAGGCTTAGTAAACAATTGGTTCACAATTTGTGTGATGAATTGAGACCGCTTGTGGCTGCGCCATCAAGAGCATCTGATTTATCACTTGAGAGGAAGGTTAGTACTTACCTACCTAGCAAAAACTATTTATTTACTTAGCAATCTTATTTTAATAATTTATTAAGATGATAAGTTTTAATCAAGAGTCAAATTTGCTTTTATGCACAAAGTAGGTATATCATTGTAGGTAAAAAAAAACCAATAATAAATAATAAAAAAAAAATTTAATCAATAATATATATAATTTAATAGGTATTAAATAAATCAATTTAAACAATAATATTTTTGCAGGTTTTAATTGCATTATCTTTTTATGCTACGGGGAGTTACCAACGGCCCGTTGGTGATATATCTGCTCACTCTGTAGCTCAACCTACAGTATCAGTAGTTATAAAGCAGATTACTAAATTGTTGAACATGCCCCACATGAGGGCTAAATACATAAAATTTCCAAGAACTTCTGAAGAGAGAAATGCCAACAAGATACGGTGAGTGCTATTTTTGGTTTGTTTCCCAATGTGTAACATGTTTAAAAGTTATCTGATACTAGCTTTCGCCCGCGTGGGATACCTACTCTTATGTTCTTCTTTATATCCCAGACTATGTGTAGGTATACATGCCAAATTTCATGAAGATCCACCTACATACATACTCACAAACTTTCGCATTTATAATATTGGTAGGATTACGAGACATTAAACAGCCTCGATGGATGGATGGATGTTAATGAAACCATATATTATTGTACTTGAATATAAATTACTGATGTAAACATTACCTTGAAACTCTATTTTATTTGTTATGATACAAATCTAATAATTTAGTAATAAATTATTTTTATTTTAAGGTTCTTTAATAAGTTTCAAATGCCAGGAGTATTGGGCTGCATTGACTGCACACACATTGCAATAGTACGCCCCGTGGAAAACGAGGAGAGGTACTATTGTAGAAAACAGTATCACTCCCTAAATGTTCAACTGGTAAGGTTGTAATTTATTGAATTAATCAAATAAAAAATATTCACTGTTTAACAAAATATACTCATTTCAATATAATTAAAGTCATAAACAATCAACAATTTTGTATTGAATCCCATTCCCATTCCAATACTATGTTGAGATTGGTTTTGTCAGTCATACAAACTACATAAAGTGCTTGAAGCAATTGCTAGCTGGGTATGTCCTTGTTTCAAGCCACTTCTTTAATTTCTTCAGTCTTCATTTCTGTGGTAATAATCTGAAACAATTTCAATTTTAGATTTGTAATGCAGATATGCAAATTTTAAGTGTGGATGCTAGCTTTGGTGGAGCAACCCATGATTCCTTTATCTGGGCAAACCATCCTATAAAAGAGCACATGGAGCTTATTAGCAGAAATGAAGCAGTATGGTTACTTGGTATGCAATTTTTTTATGAACTGAAATTAAAATACTCTATAAACTACTTGATAATACATCTATTACATTTATCTGACAGTTTATGCACTTAAAAAATATTAACCATGGTGATGTTTTGTTTCTAGGTGATTCAGGATATCCTTTAAGAAAGTACTTGATGACACCAGTAACTGATGCCACCCCGGAAACTCCTGAAGCTTACTATACTAGTGTCCATGTCCGTACAAGGAATGTTGTTGAAAGGACAATAGGTCTTTTTAAAGCTAGATTCCGGTGTTTACTTGTACACAGAGTACTGCATTATTCCCCACCTGTTGCAGCGTCTATTGTAAATGCTTGTGTAATATTACACAACATTTGCAATCACGCAAATGTCCCTGTACCAGTACTCACTGATGAAGAATCAATGTTAGAGGCCTCAAGACAGATAAATACAACACACCTCGAAAATCAGCCTTCGTCTTCTACCTCCCGAAGCAATATAGAACTGCTAAGTGAAGGTTTAGCAGTCAGGCGAACCCTCATCTCTCGTCTCTGGTCTTCTCGATCCTGAGCCTGCTAGAGCTGTCCCGATTCTGAAGATGATTTAGTATTTATTTTAATACAAAGTTATATTAAGAACATTGTTTTGTTTTCCTTATAAAGTGTTATCACTGTGCAATAGGGAAGATGCGATATTTTTATTTTTGTGTTTATTTTAAAGAACTCCATGTAGAATAGACCACAAGTGTATCGTATCGTATCGTAGTAGTTTAGTCCCTTTCATTTCTACACTTGAAAACTCTGCACTTTCGACAAAAAAAGTCACTACCATGTCAACACTAACTTTTGGTAGATTCCTAGAGTCTGCTTTGACAAACCCAACTTCCATTTTTATTGGAAAAACGCAATTAATTTTCGTTTTAACGTTCACTTTTACTACAACTACACTTCTCAAATAGAAATACGTTGGTATTGAAGTTGTCATAACAGGAGTGACGTCACTGAACGCTAAATCCGTTCCGTTTCACGTTACTTTTAATTCGTATTATTATTGTTAAAAAACAACATTATTAATTTATATAAACCTTGCAGTGGCCTTTCTTTTATAATTTTTTAACATTTTAATAGCAAAATGTTCATAAATATTATATTTGCATGTTCCCTATTAGTTTTAATTAAATAGTAATATGTTTTTATTTGTTAATAAAATAATTTTAAAATATTGTATTGTAGTTACTTGTCAACAGCCGACGCTATTTTATTTAGTGTCTGCAGTATCTCCCGCCACGTTTCTGCATTTTGCCTTTCGATTACTAATCTTTCCTGTGATGTCTGTACTAATATTTGTCTAGCCATAATCTGGCTCATGGCTTGACGTCTGCCAGCCCGACGCTGCACTCGTCTCGGACTGTGAGCCACAGGTACTGGCTGTTCTAATGCAGGCTCCTCCTGCTGCTGTATTACCTCCTCTTCCTCCAACTGGAGACTGCCAGCTGGCAGTTGTAGGCCTTCATTAGATTCTGTAGGAGCCTGCGTGCTGCTGTCTTGCTCATTAGATAACTAAAGAGATTAAATTAATTATGTACATGAATAATAATTATATGAACTTATACTTTTATATATATATATATATATACATACGTATAACTATATACTTACAGTTGGAAATGGGTCAACTTGTGTGTTAGGTAAACCGGTTCCAAATCCTTCCCCTAACAAACTATGAAACTTTTTTTCGATGTCGTTCAGGGGACTGGCTTCGGAAGGGCCACCTCCCGTGCGGTTTTGAGCAGCGCGAATGGCAGCTACTTTTCGCTTTAATTTCGCTTTATAGTCTACCCAGTACTAGAATACAAAAACAAATATTATATTATTTTCAATTTTCAATATCAAAATGAACAATATTAAGTAGGTATTGTTTAGCATAACACATGTTATACACAAATCCGAGGTTAATTAATAGGCCATTGTATTGGATAACATGTTGAAGTAAGTACACAAAGGTTTTACTTACATTAGACCAGCCTTTCCAATCCTTATTGGCACCATCTCCCAAAGAATTAAGTGTTTCGGATAGAGACACCCACATCCGTTTGGTATAGTCTCGCGCTTGTGCAGATTTATTGTAACCTACGGCAAGATCCCTATGGGTGTTTAAAAATTCCCACAAACTCTGTAATTCGGTATGTAAAGTATTTTTCAGGTATTTTTTTTACATTTTTATTTCGTAAAACATTTAATTTTAAGCAACTAATTTTAAGCTTTTTTTATTCCAAGTAACAGTTTCTTTTTTATTATTTTTTAAAGTATTATTCGTGATGACGTCATTTCATAGCCTGAATAGCTTTAAGTCTTTGCCACGTTTTCAGTACATACAAAAAACACTAAATAACTTCAAAGTTGACATTGATGACAGTTGACGCTTGACAGATACGTGTTTTTATTTTGTTGTGAAATGTGAATGCTGTGATCGTGACTGTGATGTGAACTTTTTGTTTGAGTTTCTTTTCCTACGATTTTTAGCAAATTTTAATTTCTATCCATTATCCGTGCTGCGTATCCGTGCAATGAATCTGTCATCGACAACTAGTGCTAAATGCTTCGTACCGTCATGTAAAAACACTACAACAAATAGCCGACACAAATTGTTTGTAAATGTGAAAGAAACGCTAAAAAAGAAGTGGTGCAAGGAAGTAAATATGGAATACAAGCCTGGGCGTCGTCTTTTTTGTTGCGAAGATCATTTGAACGCGAAATTATCAGCGCGCGATGCATTCAAATAAATAACACAGTAACTAGCATTGACAGTTTTGATTTGACACTGACGGTATGACAAACAAAAGTATTTTTTTTTAATTTATCTTGAAAAGCACGAAGGAAGTAGTCTATTCAGGCTACGTTATGACGTAATTTAGAGGTCAAATGAAAGTCAAATGATTACAAGTATTATTGTGAAAATAAACACAATCTTGTGATATAGAAAGCTAAAAATAGAAAAATAAGGCATAGGACCCTAAAATCTCCAAATGGTTTTGGAATCAGCGTAGGTTAATTTTTACTTTACATACCGAATTGCTCGTAGGACACTCGGCGACGGCGCGATACTTCATCCCGTGAGTTTCTACATAAAGTAAAAGTTATATACACAAATGCAAGATAGGTAATAAATAACACTGTTTAGCATAAGTAAAACGAAAATTCACTTACGACATTCTAATTTTACTTAAAAAAATGCGTATAGGTAATGGTCTAGTTTCAATCTCAATGTTTAAGCAAAGTTTAAATGTTTTTTAATTTTGGCGGCTAAGCAAATCGCCACAGACTACAAATCGCTTATCGCAATACGATCGTTCAGAAACGAACCCCTTTGCGAAAGTTGAAGAATATTATTAAGTTTTTGCATAAAATGTCAGTAAATGATGCTCAATTTGATTATAAATATTTAAATTGTTATTAAAGTACAGTTTAACTCAAATATTTCCTAAATATACACTGAAAAAGAAATGTTTCACAAAAAAATATAAAACCGGTAACTATCGGTAACTTGTTGATTCGATTTTTGAACGAAATCTCTAGCCCGTATAAACCATCCAGAGACAAACAATCCAGCATGATTCCAGTCAGATTTACGTACATCGTAATACGAAATAGAACAAGGCAGTTTGAGACCGAAAACTGAATTGCCTGGAAACTGACTGGAATTCAAAAAGGTCATAATACGCCCGCTGTATTTCAGTCAGTACGTTTTTGATGTAATGCAAATATACTTTATTTTTATTGTCACTGTACATTTCGTATAGTAATTGAGCAGTATAACAATTATTTTTTGATCTTGAAACTTGAAAAAGTAATTTCAATTCGTCCCATTGGTTTAAAATTCTTTGTACTGCAGGTTCAATCGACAACCATCTGGTTGCACATTTTTGCAAAATTTTTAAAGGTTGCTTACCGCAATTAATGGTTTCATAAATTTTAGAATATTCCTGACGACGCTGAGGTGATAACGAAAACCAATTATAAGTTTCTCTTAATAAAAATTCTATGTTGCGAGGTATGGTTTCCTCCGAAGCATGTGCAACAGCTAATTGCAACGAATGGCATAAACATCTCACTAAAACCAGATGAGGCAGATTAAATTCCTGTTTCAAAATTGTGTAAACGCCATTGTTTAAGCCAGTCATCACACTTGCGTTGTCGGTCCCAAGACCGACAAGGTTTTTTAAATTTAGACCCATGTCTACAACCGCATTTACTAATGCATTAACTATGCCTCGCGCGTCGCTGGTTTCTAGTTCAATTAATGCAAAAAAAGTTGATACTATGTTATGTTGTTTTGAACTGTAGTATCTTATTACAATTCCCAAATACTTATGTACAGTTATATCAGTTGATTCGTCTATAATCAAACTAAATTTACTACTACCGATATCTGTTAAAAGACTTTTTTTGAAATGAGGTCCCAATGCATTTTTTATAATTTCAGAACATTTTGTACGGTGTAACTTTAAGTCTTTAGTATTTTTTGAGTCAGCAAAAGCTTTTTTGCACACTTCACTTAAGTGATTTATTGGCAACACAGATGAATGTTCAGCAATAAATAACGATAATAAAGCTTCGGCATGGTGTACACTGCTATCACTTGTGTCCGTTTTTTCCACCAGTATTTTCTGTTGGGCACCGTGAAATGGTTTTGATTTCTCAATATGTTTCTTAGACTCAGAGTGTCGTTTGATATCACTTAACTTTGCACTGAATTCTATTTTGCAATAGCTACACATTGCTTTGGTATGATTATGCAGTACAGGTTTAAGCCATGATCTATATTTGGGGTCATTTTCCCATTCCTTTCTGTAGCTTTGCAAATAATTTTGTTTCTTACTCAAAGGAAGAGCCATTGTTTTATGGAATTCACTATAATAATCACATATATCACGCACGTTACTAACTATTCAATAAACAGTACTTATTTTTTTTTATTTTTTTATTTTTTATTGGAAGGAACAGCAAACAGTTACATTATCAGGACTTAAAACTATTTTAACAAGGTAGTAATTTGGTTATAACGTAACCCACAACGCTGTCCACAAATAGACACAAAAGTTAAAAAAAAAAAGTTAATCGCTAGGAACTTAAATAGCAGTACGTGTAGCAAATAATACATAATTAAAATTAAATGGTCTAATAACAAATAATGGAAATTTTGTTTAAAATGAAAGTTCATAGATAAAGATAGATAACATAAATTACATAACATTATTACTATAATTAGGAGCACTTGTTATATTTAATAGGGAACGGTGAATAAGGCTTTTAAATTTACTAATCGTACAATTGAATATGTCTATGTCGACAAAGGAACTGTTATATGTGTCAACCATACGGCGGACAGGTGAGCGCAGGCCTGAATTAGTTCGGCAAGTGTTTAAAGCAAAAAGAGTACCTGCGCGTACACGCCGCCTGTGAATGGTTCTAGGCACAGCATAGCAAATCATACTGTTCAGATTTGTACAGTTAAACTTGTTTCTGACAATTTTGTACAATACTGTGGCTTCGAGGTAATTCCTTCGAGAGCTAAGGGGGAGGAGCTTGTACTTGCTGAGCAATTGAGAATATGATAAGTAGGATTTATGGCACCTATAATGCATAGCACGCAAGAATTTGTACTGAACATTTTCAACCATTTCAGCATATTTTTTGTAGAAGGGATTCCATACCGACACTGCATACTCTAGTTGTGAACGAACAAGGGCTTTGTATAAACATAAATATGACGAGGTTCTCTTGAAGTCAAGGGTGGACCGCATAATAAAACCAAATAGTTGGAAAGCTTTGCTGACAATTTTGTTAATGTGCAAATCTAGGCATAGTTTGGAATCCAATATAACACCGAGGTCGCGAATTGAATTCAATTGAGATAGAGGCACGTGACAAAGGGTGTATGCAAACTTAATAATATGCTTATTTTTAGTAAATGTGAGATGGTTGCACTTCGGTAAGCTTAGTTTTAATTTGTTACTGTGGCAGTAGTCTGTAAGTCTATCAAGGTCTTGTTGGAACAAAATGCAATCATTCACAGTTTTGATGGACTTGTAGACCTTCAGATCATCGGCGTACATTAAGAACTCAGTGTGGCGGAAACAGCAACCAATGTCATTTATAAATATGTTAAATAAGAGCGGCCCTAAGATAGAGCCTTGTGGGACACCAGATGTGACTTCAATAATATTTGATCCGTATCCGTTGATTACCACCCTTTGACAGCGGTTCGAAATGTACGAGGCGAACCACCGCAGTAAATTGCCACGAATTCCATTAAAGGCAATTTTACTAAGCAGACGCTCATGGTCCACCTTGTCAAAGGCCTTGCAAAAATCTGTGTATACAGCGTCTACTTGCACGCCATTGTCAAAACTATCAAATAAGAAGCTGGAAAATGAAAGGAGGTTTGTAGTAGTAGATCGTTGTTTAACGAAGCCGTGTTGTTGATGTATAATGACATTGTGTAAGGCTGGATATATTTCATTATGGACAAGTTTCTCAAAAACCTTTGACAAAGTGGACAGGATAGAGACTGGACGGTAGTTCTCCACGTTACCCTTCGACCCACCCTTGTGTACAGGTGTGATGTTCGCACGCTTCCACTCTGTCGGAAGTACTCCCTCAGAAATGCATTTATTATAGATTATAACTAACGGTTTGCAGATGTGAGCTGCAGTCAGGCGTAGAAAATAAGGAGGAATGCCATCAGCTCCTGGACCTTTGGCAGGATCCAGAGACCTGAGTTCTTTTATGATCTTGTTTTCGTCAAAATATAAGCTAGAGATAATATCACAAGCTGAGGAAGCTTCCGTGGGTGGTTGCCATTGTGACAAGAGTGGCGACGCAGGCTCGTAAACGGAGTGGAAGAAATTAGAAAACATGTCGCAGATGACTTCTGGTTCGTTGGATTCAGTGTCTTTGTAGTAAACTTTTGCTGGTATGCATGGTTTGTCTTTTCGGTTTGAGACATATGTCCAGAAGTGTTTGACGTTCGTGTGTAGGTTATCTTCCACCGAGCCTATATACTTAGAGAAGCATTCTCCGCACATTTCACTACAAGTGGCTCTATGTGTTTTGAATGCTTCGTAATCCGATATGTTACCATACTTCTTCCACTTGATCCAGGCTTTCTGTTTCTTTTTAAATGTGCTGATCAAGGGACGCGAGAACCAGACTGGATAATTGGAAGATCTAGAACAAGTTAGAGGAGTGTGTGCCTTGATAATCTGGTCAAGTTTGTCATAGAACAACGATAAAGCATCTTCGGGTTTTTCATTTGTAAGAAGTTCCGGCCAGTCAGTTCTCTGTATCATGTCGTTTATTTTTTCATAGTCTGCTTTGTAGAAATTGTATTTTTGTAGTGATTTCTTACCTAGGGGGGTATTTTTAATTTTAATATTTACGTCACAAACAAATGGCGGGTGATAGACGTCAGCAGGTAGCAGGGGAGATGACTCCTGTTGCACACAACAAGGGAAGTTTGATATCAACAGGTCTAATATTTTGCCTTTAGAGTTAAGTGTGCTGCTATACTGAGAGGCATTTAGAAGGGATATAAAGTTATTAAGATGGTCACAAGACGCAGTTGTGCCAGAGCACAAAGGGGAACTTATCGGGGTATTCAAGATAGAAGACGTGTGCCATGTTGCTTCTGGGAGATTATAATCTCCGGCTACACAGAAAAAATCGACATTAGGACCACACAAAGCTTCATAAAGTGATTCGAAATGCTTTTCATACACAAGTGGGGGAGTTTTAGGAGGTATGTATGCAGCAGCCACGACGTGATGCTTTAGTTGGTGACCACTAGGTATTTCTACAGCAATTTGTTCTATGTAGTTGTGCAGTGGGGTGACATTAGTCGAAGAGTTTAAATCTATTTCAATAGGTCGGTGGATTTTTAAGATAGCCACTAGAACACCGCCACCTTCCAGCTTATTAGTGCTAGCCCGATCGCGATCACACCTGTACACAACGTAACGCTGGTCAATGAATTCATTGTTGTTTATTTCCGGCACTAGCCATGTTTCTGTCAGTATGATGATGTCATATGTTCTGGTGAGAATGTTCAAATATAAAGCCTGCAGTTTAGTACAGATACCCCTACAGTTTTGATAATATATTGTTAAGCGTTTATCAGTCATTGGTAAAAGTAAAATATCCACATGTACAAACATTGAGCGCTAATAATAAAAGTATGCCGAGAGTAAAGATGCCTAATGAAAGAAGTGACTTTGAGGTATAAAGAATTGAATAGATTCCCCAGAGACAGCAAGACAAGCTCATGGAATTTAGACATAAGAACTCAGTTTTACAATAATAACACAATTCCGAAATTATTTTTGTTTCAGTTTTGAGTACAATAAATAGCAACTGTAATGTGATAAAAAAGTTCAAGAGTAAACAGACAAAACTTGAAGAAAATAATAAAATAAAAGTTATTTCATAGAGTATTATCCTCCCTAAATTAAAATAATACAGTTGCAGTGCACCTAAGTTAGAAATACGAAAATTAACGCTTAACGAGTACAAACAACAAAAAATAACGAGTGCAAACATAAAAATAACAAATAGGAACATAAAAATAACAAGTACGAACATAAAAATAACAATAATACAGTAAACAAAGTGTGTGAGATCTAGCGCACCAAACAGAACCATATTATTATAGTATGACGCATTATTATAGCTACTACACAGGGTTTTGGGTACCGACTGGCTGCGGGGTTTTGTCACCGCTTTTAATTTTTCGGATATCGTCCAATGCGCGAACCGCAAACGAAGCCATGCCATCACGTTCGCGTACAAGTATTGTAGAGTTTTTAATCCAGACATACTTATAATCGTGCTGTTTCGCGGCTTGTAAGGAACAAGCCCGAAACAACTGTTTAGTTTTCAGGGTAAGATGTTCGTTTAGGTATATTCTAGCTGGTGAGCCTGAAATACCGATTTGATCGGTCTTGAGTTCCTTGGCCAGACGATATGCGCTCAGGAGGTTATCACGTGTAATTCGCGTACCGAATTTAACAATTATGTTCTTCGGTCTGTTGCTTGTTTGCTGGGCATGTTGCACTCGATGGATAGAGATAACATCTTTCTGCTGTATTGGAAACTTGACGGCAGTGCCTAATTGTTCCATCATGCGAATCAGGTCTTCACCGCGCCTTTCAGGGACATTGCATATTTCTATGTTGCAATTTCTAGCTTGTTGCTCTAAGGAATCAATTTTAAGCTCCAGATTTCTAACTAAGCTATGAGATTGATCAGAGCTGTGACGGGCAATGATCTCAACACGTTCTTGTAGGTCTTTCTGCTCAGCTGCCTGAAACTGTACGGAGGATTTTAATTCGGAAACTTCATGAACCACTGTACTAACATGTTACTTAATACAACATAATACGAGTATTATGTGTGCTTAGTGTGAGTAATACATATTTAGGGCCTTCCGCCGCCTTCCCCTGATATAAATCTCTAACATAGACGTAACAAGGACGGATGAAGTACTGTCCAAATGTACTCTGTGGTATTGTCGATGCTGTGAAAGTATTGGGTTAGTTTTTTTTTAAACTTATGAGGCTCTGGACGCTTGTTCTTTAGGTCGAGTCTATTTATTTTAACAACAATTAAGTTCCATTGTAGATATTTCAAAGAAGAGGAATGTTATATAAAAAGCGCTAGATTGGGTGCTAAGCGCTATATAATTTCGTTGGGAGTTGACACAGCCAAAAAAGCGTTAGACTTAGGGCCTGTTTCACCACCCTCAAGTAAAGTGTCGAGTAGGCTAATCGCCAGTTAAAGTGACCCGTAACTTCACGTGCGAGTTTCACGACGTTCGAGTAGCACTAATCATAAGATTAACTGACCCGTAACTTACCTACCACGTCTTCTGCCAATTAGCGTGCTTTACTCGACGATTAAGTATTGTCAGCTGTTGTCTTTTCTTGCATCACCAACGATTATTTTAAAATAAACGAATAAAAATGGATTTATTTGATTTAATTGATCATCAGTTGGATGAATTAGAACATTCTTCGACGCAACGAATAGCGAGGATTCGTGTATTTAAATTCCGTGTTGATTATTTTACGGACATGGATGAAACTGATTTTTTCGCTAGGTTTCGTCTATCGAAATATGCAGTAAACCAAGTGCATAACTTTATTAAACATAAAATAATGCCTAAATCGCAAAGGTGAGTGGTATTTTTTAATTATTCAAGTGATTTTACCTAAGATAACCTATCAAACCATATTAATCCCTCCTATAATTTGAAGTACCTACTTATGTGTTCTGTTACCTGTTGATTGAAGTAGGTGCAGTTAGTAGGTACATTATAAAAAATCTTTATTTCAGAAATCAAGCAGTTCCAACAAAAACAAGCCTACTATTAACGTTGAGGTATCTCGCTACTGGATCCTATTTAAGAAGTGCGGCTGATTTTTGTGGAGTCAGTCCACCAACAGCAAGCCGTATCGTTAAGAAGGTGACTGAGGCTATTGCTCAACTACGCACAATGATAATAAAGTTCCCTGACAACTTAAGCACCCTTCAAGATGGTTTTTATGAAATCGCAAGCTTCCCTAGGGTAATAGGGGCTCTAGATTGTACCCATGTTGCAATAAAGTCACCTGGTATGTTTTATTCTTTAATGTTGTCATGCCAATGTAAGAAAATAATAACTTGGTAATCATTATTTGGGTACATAATAAAATATTAAAATGTAATCCACATTCACTTTTCATTTCAGGAGGCAATTCAGCTGAAAATTATAGGAACAGAAAGTCAAACTTCTCAATTAATGTTCAGGTTGTTTGTGACAGCCAATTAAAATGCTTGGATGTTGTAGCAAGATGGCCAGGATCTGCTCATGATCAGACAATTTTCAATAATTCATCTTTGAAACACAGATTTGAAAGTGGACAATTTAGAGATGGCTTACTTCTTGGTGACAGTGGATATGAGTTAAAGCAATATCTTTTGACACCTTTTCTGAACCCATCATCCCCGGCAGAAAATTTATATAATGAGTCACATATTCGAACAAGGAATACTATTGAAAGATGGTTTGGTGTGTGCAAGAACAGGTTTCCTGTCCTTAGGCGACAGATAACATTAAACTTAGCTCGTGTACAAGCTATAATAGTTGCCTGCTTTGTATTGCATAATATTGCAATTGATGTAAATGAAAGAAACTTTGGGGACAACTACAACTCAACTGATACACAGACTCTGGAAGAAATTGCAGCGCAGAGCCCTGAGCTGAATTATGATCCTAGAAATAGACTGGTGCAAGAATATTTTTTACCATTACTAAATAATAATAGACCCTAAATAAAACAAACAATTTATTTATTTAAAATTGTTTCCTAATTTTAATTTGTACTCTTCTTCCTTCCATTTGCGCTCCTTTTCTTTAAACTCTGCCTCCTTCTTGCGTTCATTTTCTTCAAATTCCCACACCTTCTTTTTTTCAATTATTTCAGCTTCCAAAAAATCTTTTTGGAGCTGAACTAGTTCCAGCTTAGCTTGAGTCAGCTCATCAAAAAGTGTTTTTTTCGGTACATTAGCTGTAAATAAAACAATAGTGAAATTAAGTTGAGAAAGAAATTGTACATTTTTATATACATTACAATGCTATTATTATGTCATACCAATCAGTGCAGGATGTTTTCTTGATTTTAAATTTCTTCTGCTAGTGACATCCCATTTTTTATTGGCAGAAGTAGTTGGAGTAGTACCACATCTCCCATTTGGCGTTTCATGCAAAGCTTTGTCTGTAATAAAAAATAAGTATATATTAATTTCAAATATATGTTTACTTTTATAGAAGAGAACTCTTGTTTCATATTAAGAAATAGCACATGGCCGTGTCCGGTATCAGACTGGACGGTTACAGATATTAACCAGAGTGAGGTAGACCTTAAGTTTACATGACTGCTGTTGCTGTTAATTTATCATTACTGCTATTACTTGAAGGTTACAAGTGAAAAGTATCAAAAATACACTCACCATTCACGTTGTCTACTTTTAATATATTTGTTTCCGGAACTGTTTCGGCACTAGTAGTGGGTGGCAATGGTTCAAACTCATTTGTAACAAGTAGTACAACTTCTGTAAAAAAGGTACAGCAATAATTAGCAATCAAGTTAATTAATGTGAAATAAATAATGATTTAACTTTGATTGTGCGACACAGCAGGCACATTATATTCTTTTGCAAATATGTTGATAGGTACCTACATGACAGCTATAATAATAATAAATAAATAGTTTATTGGTAAAAACTAGTATAAGTATAAACACAATAATATTAGATTGGATCCTCCTTTTAGGCAGTTAGTGCCTGTATTAGGAGAGTCCGCTCTTCTTTAAAGGAAGTATTATGGATACTTACGGGTTTGAGTAGCCTCACTTTCTACAACCTCAGTTGTGTCCATTTGCAATGGTGGAATTCTTAAAAATTCTTCCATTTTAGGAACATCAATTGTGTCTGCAACAAAGCATATACTTAGGTATTTTATTTGAATAGGTATGACTAATTATTTACAATAAACCACTTTTGATTTCAAATAGACCGCATCGGTAAAGACGGTCACGTTCCCTAGTGCTTTTTTAAACAAGTGAACAAGCTTACCTTCTTGATTTTGTGGCAATACATCGGAGTCGAAAATACTTTCCAAGCCATCGGCGCTTAACGTTATCATGGCTTTAATTTGTTCTTCCACATTATCGAGTGGAGGAGCTGTGTTCTTACCACCTCCGGTACGGTAAAGTTCCGAGCGACATGCAGCTGACTTTTTCCTGACTGTACGTTTCAAGCCCTCATATTTGACCTTTAACGTTTTGGTCGATCTAAATATGCCTCCAGATCGAGCATTAAATTCATTTTGAATGCTTTCCCAAGCGGCTTCCTTCATTTTCCACGTCGAAGCATCACTTTGTTTATTCTCCAGCACAGCATGGTATTTTTGTACAAGTGATACTAAAATTTCCCTCTCATGTAACGAAAAGTTTGCACTTCTATCTCTTTTAACTTTATCCATGATAATTAAATACGTAAGTACTTAATAACTTAAGAAATTAAAATCGCACGAGTTAATATTTCCAACCGAACAGACAATCCACTAATACAACAAACAACAATGCACAAATGACAGCTGCAATGACGTTTGACGAGTGACATTGACGTAATATTGAACGAATGTGATGTATGATTTGTTACGTTACTCACTTAACCAGCAAGTTGTTACTCGGAGCTTATTTTTCGTTTGTGAAATCGACAAAAGATACTCGTAACCTTTACTTGCTGATTAACGTTAATTGAGAAGTAACTAATCAACACTTTACTTGGAGATGGTGAACGAGGCCCTTAGCGCCGAAAGCGCTAAGTTGGCATCAGTGGGCGCCCGCGCGTGCCGAGCGTCCTCCCGCCCCCCCGCATTGTATCGTTAGTGCAGTATACGATTTTGTACTCGGACAATAGTGAATATACGACATTTTGCAGTCTAATTAAATAGGTCTTCTATTAGAAATACTAAAGTTTTAATAATTGTAGACGTTAGTCCTCATGTTTAGAAGTATGAAAATGAAGAAAAGTGAAAAATATATGATCAAACGAACTTCTTAAGTGAAGTTCGATCGATATAATATGAGTGGTTTCATTTGAAGATATAAATAAACAGGTAGTCCTTTGACCTACAAGGCAACACTCGCACGCTTTTAAAAGTTATTTATAATTAGAATGACGAATCGATTTCTTTTTAAATAATAATCGATTAAAGTATCGACTCGTCAACGCCACACGGTGACAACACTCATTCTTTTTAGAGTTGCGACTTGAGTTCAAGTCCTCTCGTGTTATAGTAAAAATAAACTGGGTTTTGGGTGGGTTGGGTATTTATATATTCAAATGAAACCACTCATATTATATCGATCGAACTTCACTTAAGAAGTTCGTTTGATCATATATAATATTTCGTGGTTTCATTTTTGATATAAATAAACAGGTAGATGTTCAGAGTCTGTAATATTTTTACGTTTAATTTTGTATTAAGGATCTTGGATAGTTAACAAATAAAACACGAGATAACATAAATCATAACTTTCTTGTATTGAATGATTTAAAAAACGATTACAATTTTAATATTACTCTAAATCATGTGCATAGTCATGTAAACAAACAGATTTTTCAAAATTAGATTTTTCTACAATAGGCCGATTATAAAACTTAGCAAAGGTCTGGGAGGACGCGGTCCAGCCTGCGGTTTTTCGGATAAGATCAAGACCTAGCCCAGCCGCGCGCGCCGTCGACGTGGCAGCATGACGGGCGCTGTGGGCACCATATACTGACACGTCAATGCCACTTGCATGCAACGTTTGTTTAATCCACCTGCTTATTGTCTGTGCTGTCGCGTTCTTATAAGGACGCTTCACAGTTATTAAGAGGTGATCTGTGTCTGAAGGCCTCAAGGCCTTCGTTGCAGACAAATAGTCGATAAGCGTTGTGGCTGGACAAATAGAAGGATTTTCCAGGAAATAGGGTAAATACAAAACTGGCTGATCCCGTCCTATACCAGAGGTTTTAATAATATCCGTGATAATAATTTCGATACCGTTTGAATTAATTTTTATACTACTAATTTTAATTAAAGAAAAAGTTTGTACTCTGTGTGCAGTGCACAGAGCCAATAAAACAACAAGTTTTTTAGTAATTTTCTCTAAATTAAGCTGTGAATTTGGAACCCATTCCGAAATATGGTTCAAGACTATTTGAGGATCACAAGTAGTTGAGTATTTAGGCAAAGATGGTCTCAGTTTGAATATCCCTTTAAGGAGCCGTTTTACGCACTCGTCAGAAGCTAAATTATTTCCTTTGAGCAAGGATAAAGCTGAACGATGACCGTTAATCGTGCCGTAAGACGCACCTTTATCATATTGTTCTGTTAAAAAAGTGACTATGTGTGGAATGGAACTTCCAAACACATCAAAACTATTATCTTTACAGTACTGCCACCACAACTTGTAACAAACGCTATACTGCTTTAGTGTACCTTCTGATAGTGAGGCGAGCATCAAGCGTAGGGCAGCTGGCGGTGTACCGCGGCGGGAGAACGCGAGCCTGAGAGCAGCGCTGTCCCCAGGGAAAGCGTCTGGTGGAGCGGATGTTGTTGTCTGAAATGTGACAACAGTAATTTTGGGTGCGGTCCTAAGACAACAGTTTCTCCGATTATTAAATCAATTAGCATCGGATACCAAGCCTGTGCAGGCCACATGGGAAAAACTAAGATACCGGTAGCTTTATCCTGTATAATTTTTTGTATGCAATTTATTAACAGAGAAAATGGTGGGAAAGCATAAAATAATTTTGGATACCAACTTATCGTGAATGCGTCGACTTCTATCGCGTCTGGGTCCTGTTTCCAGGACACATACTCGCGACACTTGGCATTGATGCGAGAAGCGAATAAGTCAATTTCTGGTTGACCTAATCGTTTCACAATATAATTAAATGCAGGTTGTGATAACTCCCATTCGACGTCGGGGTTCACCCTGTGTGACTCTTCGTCAGCCTCGACATTGTCTTTTGTGTTTATATACGAAGCGAATAGCCACAGCTTTCTCATCTCGCACCATTGCCAAATATCACGAGAAAGAGCGCTTAAATGTGGGAATTGAATACCGCCCATGCGATTTATATAACTAATCGCGGTAGTGTTATCCACTCGAAGCAGGATAGCACGCTCAGTTTGGTCCCGAGCTAAACATTTAATGGCGAAAAATATAGCTAATAGTTCCAAATAGTTAATATGAAAACTAATTTCACTTTCTTTCCAAACACCATTGACTCGTACCCCATTACTAAAAGCCCCCCAGCCTGTGCGTGACGCATCGGTGTATATTTCCAGAGCATAGCTTTGGGTCTTAATTGGATTATTTACTTCGGAAATATTTTGAGCCCACCAGTTCAAATCATTTAATATGCTATGAGGAAGTTTAACTTTTATGTCAAATGAACCGTGTTGTTGTAGAAACAAATATTTATTTCTTTCTAATATCTTTGTATACAACCAACCGTAACGCACCGCTGGGCACGCTGCTACGAGTACTCCTATCAATTGTGAGAAATTTCTAATTGAAACAGTGGGTAGTTTGGAATATTTTTGTACTAAAGAGGCTATCCTGTTGCGTTTGTCTAGAGGTAACGATAAAGTCATATCAGACGTGTTGTATATAAAACCTAAAAATTTACATGATGTTTGAGGTTGCAATTTGCTTTTATCGTAATTAATTACGAATCCCAATCATTTAAGTAATGCTACCGTTTCCTTTACATTACGTAGACATTCTTCGTAACTACTCCCTAAACAAAGTAGATCGTCTAAATAGGATACAGATAGAAACCCGCGATTGCGTAAAAAACCTACAACTTCTCTTACAATCTTAGTGAAACACCTAGGAGCTATAGCGAGCCCGTAAGGTAGTGCGTTAAACTCGTAAGTTATTGTTTCGCTTGAGTTTTGCGCGATATAATGGAATCGAAGGTATTTACGAAATTGCTTAGCGACGGGGATAAGTAAATATGCTTCCTTCATATCTACGGTTGCCATGTACCAGTTTGATTGTACTAACTTACAGGCAGTTCTACTATCTTCCATTTTAAAATGTGTCTTAGGGATAAATCGATTTAAAGATTTTAAATTCAGAATGAACCGTTTACCACCGTTAGGCTTTGGGGCTAAGAACGTACTAGAAATAAACTGATCTGAACTGGGGTCAACCTTTGAAATAGCGCCCAGTTTGCTTAAATTCTCGATGGCTAATGACATATCACGCTGTTCACTCAATGACCACGTAATTTGAGGAACATAAGTTTGAAACGGCTCGCATAAAAACGGAATAGGTATTCCATTCATGATCCAATCAAGAATAGTGGTATTATTAGTAATAAGTGTCCAACAATTATAGAAAAGTTGTACCCTTCCTGCATGTACCTGTGTTACTGGCGTGCAGGGGCACGAGACCGGTTCTGGTTCGCCTTGCTTAGCGACGTCGCTGTCGCCGTCGCCCCTGCTGATTGACGCGCTGACGTGGGGAACCTCCTCTGACCCCCTCGCCCCCCCCTGTTCGTTGGGTAACGAGAAGGTCCTGCCCAGTTTCCCTGGAACTGATGGCGTGCAGACATATTTTGGGACTGGACATTTGTGTTAGATTTTACTGGCAATGGCACAGTTTTCTTTATCTGTAGTCCCTGTTTTTCAATGGTTTTCGACGCCTTTATTTTATCCGGTAATGTGGAACCGAACAACGTCTCATCTCGCTCGCTGTCCTGTATGACGTTGAGGAATGGCTTCGCTAGTCCGGGTGTAACCATTTTGATTCGAGCCTGGGTCTCGGAATGATGTAAATCGCATAATATGCGACAGCCATCACTAAGAGTTTTTATAGCTTCGAGTTTGTTATCACTGGTTATTAGTGAAGTCATCGCCTTACTAATAGCACTAATGCCTGCACCCAATTGTTGTTGAGATGTCTCAACTTTTTTGTCGCGTATCTTGACCATTTCTGGTACGGCGGCTGAGATCTCGATGTTTAATTTTGGCGCTTGAAGTAATGTACAATTACTGGGTATGAGATAATGTTTTAATATTTTCTCTCTCACCTCTTTAGCCATTCCCTTTTTGAGCAATGGTAACCATAATTGGGTTAAGTTATTGTGTATTTCCTGGCCCCATACAGGACCTTCATCTGTTGCCTCGCCACGAGCGGACAGGATATCTGGATCCAATGGAGGTTCAGGAAGCGCCGGCGGCGGTGCCGGTGGTAATGACTTGGGATCATCCTGTTGAGTCGGAACAGACTCCAGCAAAATGTCAGGCCGAGGTCCATCAGGGTCGGGTATAACGACTGTGTCATCCGCCCCAAGACCGTGGTGCGGCTCAGTTTCAATCGGTGGTTCTGGCACGTCCCACATCATCGATTCATCTCCTAAAAAACATAATAATAAACGTAACGCAACTATGTAGGTAGGAGGTACGTTAAAAAGTAACAGTTCTAAATTTGAATCTATTACTATTTTATTTGTCACGCCTCGTTCGCTTATGGAATCTATGGCGGTTAGAATATTTGCCGTGTTCAAATTTGAATCTATGGCAAATTACCAGTATCAAATCTGTCGCTTAGACCAGAACTTGTACGGTAGGAATAACGGAGATTAACAGTAACTAACCTTGTTGGTTATCGTCGTCCGAACTTGAGAAAGAATCTTCTCGTCGTCGTCGTTTGTGACGGTGTTTATCCCGTAATTTTTCCATCTTCTTCATATAATAATTAATTCGTTCTTCGTAAGACCTTTTAAGCATCGTTAAATAGAATAATCGTTTTTTAAAATTCGAACTAATTAGAAAACAGTCGAAGGTAGGAGCGCGTGCACTCGTTGCCTCGCACGGAAAAAGAATGAGTGTTGTCACCGACGTCACCGTGTGGCGTTGACGAGTCGATACTTTAATCGATTATTATTTAAAAAGAAATCGATTCGTTATTCTAATTATAAATAACTTTTAAAAGCGTGCGAGTGTTGCCTTGTAGGTCAAAGGACTACCTGTTTATTTATATCGAAAATGAAACCACGAAATATTATCTAAATTTGTTGATTACGATACTCTACGTAGGAGGTGTCGATTTGTTGAGGCGTATAATTTTTATTAGGAGCCATTCCTAAATCAATCAGTATCATTTTATATCAATTTCCTTAACTGGATTCCTATAAAATACCCAATAATGGACCCTGTAACGAAACGTTCCATGAACTATCATTCAATTGCACAGATAACAAGTAATGTCTAGTTTTGTCATGTACGACTTTCGATGTGCAGGGGGGGCATGTGCGGACGACGGCAGTGAACGAACTAGTTCGCCCCATCGTCTTGCAGAGTGCGCCGTCAGTCGGTTCAGAGAGAATACATATCGCTACACGACCGTTGATTTTAAATCTCTCTGGAAATTTCCATCTGACTGGATAATTGCCAAGTTGCTTCATCTAAACGTAAATTCAGTGTATAATCCCGATTTAGGGTAAGTTTTGAATAGCACACAAAAATTACGCACATCATCATCATTTTATTGCTAAACATTATTCTGTGTCTTCGATATTTCATGTGTAACTCATTTGCTGTTGCTTATTTCATTGCTATAAATAAGCACAATTTTACGATTGCTATATTTCCTTTGTTACAAGTTTTAACAGTAAATTCATGCTATCAAATTTCCTTCCACCCTCAAGTTCTAATAATTTCTATTCAAATTCTGAACGCCTAACCGATTAGTTACTGCAATATTACTGCCAATCTTACTTTGCTCAGCTGTTTTTTTTTATGTAAACTCCGTTCTGGTCTGTACCATCCCCGTCAATACTGCTACTACTGGGTGGGATTACCTCCTGGTGGACGTCGGTGGTACCCCAGCACGGAAGTTTTAGGCTGAGTTCTGATCAGCTGGTACGGTGGTTCCAGGTTTTATGCACGGAGTTTCACACTCCGAGTTCTACGCTTCGGGTTGGATAATTCTCCGAGCAACCACGCTCGTGTACTACACCCCGACCTAGCGAGTCCTTCGGGAAGATTCCACGGCGCATCGTCGCCGGCGCGCCGTGTACACCTGATACCCTCGTGCGAAATCACCGTACCGCGCTACACAGTTCTTCGGCCTACGACCACCTCCGGCCAGCTGCGGGATATCGCCTGCAACTACAGGGAAGTACCTATCCCTGCAGCAGTGACCACAGACATTTGAAACCTTCGACCCTACAAATTCGTGTGTGCCTCCGGCTAGGTTTGCCTTTAATATATTGTTTTAATGGTACCCGTCTTTTATTTCATTGCCACTTATTAGGTTACAATAAGACGGGTAGAGGCTACAACCCTTACGTCCGTTACTGGTACACATCAGCATTTTTATAACTTACAACTAGCTTATAGTAAGGAATAATAATTAGAGTAAAATAAGTTAAAATCTGAATACATTAAAGTAATATTAATATAATGCTTCGACATTGGTCCATTAACTTATTAAGTTACCGCGCACCAGTTATAAACATCAATTAAAACATAACCTATCTGGAGTAACAACAATATGCGTTGTTGTCATAATTTCACGGCTAACTCAACATACAAAACACAGAAACACTTTGCACTCACGCCATCTTGTCATCCAACAGACCGAATTGAATATAGCGCTAAACTTCGACAGCTCGATGGTCTATGTCACAGTTTTGCTAATATTAAAAAAACTGGTTCATGTCCTTATCCTAGATGATTTCTATATTTTTTGTCTATTACTGGTTCCTTGTCCTTTACTGTAGCGTTTACCTTGTCTTGTTCCAAACTACCATTTGCAAAAGTTTTTGTGTTGTTGTGCACTTGATTCATGATTGGCTTTCCTAGGATTCAATTTCCACCAAGCATTAATTCCGTTGGAAGAGTTAAATTTCCATGCATTAGATGATTTGTCGTCTTCAAGTAACAGAAGTAAAATAATAAAGCTTTTGAAGGAGAATATGCCAGCATCCTGGGTTGCGTAATATTTTTCCCCATTCGTCAATGTGAGGTAAAACCCCGAGCTTTCAATCGTCTCGATACTTCCTTTAGAGTCCATTACTGGATTGTGCGTGATACACAGTTGACCCTCAAACGAATTTTGTTTTCATGTGTTGACTTCAGGGCCTCTGTACGGGGTGTACAGAGGCCCTGAAGTCAATAGGTAATACAGGTTTTCTACAGGTTTTCTTCTTATATGTTTTATCTTGTTGTTTATTTTTTCCTGCTTATTGTACTTTTGTTGTGTTTGCTGCTGTTGCACTCGGTTTACATGACTGCTTTTCGGTCAAACTCTAAGTTGCTTGAAGCAGTTTCTGCCGCTTTGCATAAGTTCACACACCGTTTCATAAAATCAGACTCCTTGAGCAACCTTTCCTTTAGTTTTATATTTTGATGCCCCTTATTATTTGATCCCTTATTAAACTATCTCTAAGGGTGCCAAACTCGCAGTCACTTGCCAATGTTTTTAGGGCAGTGACAAATTCTCTAAAGGTTTCGGATTCTTTTTGTTCCCTTTGAAAAATAGATGTCGCGACATAGTTTCATTCCTCAACGGGGTACAATAATTTTCAAATCGGTCAGTAATGTCCTGTATAGTTGCTGTTTTTCAATATTAAATGTGTTGTAAACCTCGATGGCCTGGTCACCCATACATGTAATAACAATGCGACTTTTACTTGTTCCGTCATACGAATATTTTCATTGTTCTTACCTGCTGCTTTGTAGTAGAACAAGAATTTCTGTATAAATTTTCTTTAGATATTTTCTGACGCCAACAATAATGGCGGAGGCTGACGAAGGTAATCCATGTTTTCGTTATTTAGCTTTTCCTCTTCCTTATTTATATGGATCGTGCCGGCTGCGCCATTTAATAATAGTCTGGTGCTTTCTTAATACTCTTTATAACTTATTTTAAAGATAGGATAAATTACAGAGGATCAACACCTATACGTTTTATAGCCTCCATTCTGTCTGGTCAGTTCCATAAACTATTTAGAGATGTTCCTCAAAACTAGTGATGTGTCATATTACTAAATACCTTACAGTCAGCAGCTCTGAAGCCCCCTTCCACATCTCTCGAATTTTCGGATTTCCCATGATAACGGTTTTCTTGCGTCTCGATACAGTCTTCCAGCCTTCATTATCATTCGACTCTGACTCGCCTACTGTGTCTATTTCGCTGTTGCCACCGTCACACAGCTGTTTTTATGTAGTTATCGGCGCACTGGCCCGCCGACGTCGATGGCACAGGTAGCGGTGACGCCACCTCGGCTCGCCGCTCCGCACCGCTCACCATCGCCTTGTCGCCTTCAAAACCGGCGACCGTTGTCTCGGCACAGCTGATTTTCGTGCATCTTGTTTTAGTTTTACCTTCAACATTTCTCGGTATTCAAGTAAATCATCACCGGAACAGTTCTTCTGGTGTTTTAAATAACGTGGAATTGTGTATAGTGTACTCGTTTATATCATGCGAGATACCAACTGGCCCACTATCATACAGCTGCCAAGCTCCGCGCCTTATGATTACGTTCTGTGGTGACACAGCTGGTAACGAGTCGTTTCTCAACTGTATTAACTCAGACCTGCACTCACTCAGCTGTTCTTTTGTAACGTAGTTAGCTTTAACTAAATCCAGTTCACTTTGCACTTTCAATAGGTCTTTTAGTATTTTCGTACAGTCAAGATGATCAAAAAGAATAGGACGTAGCTTCTCCAGCTCACGAGCCACAAAAATAGGAATAAGATCGGGTTCAGTCTATTTAAAGAGGCTCAGCATATCAACTAGATCTCTTCCTTCCTTTCCTTTCTTCTTCCGATTTGTCTTGATTTTATCCGTAGGAATAGATTCGAACATTTCGACTAAGCTTTTTTAATTTCTTCGCTCGTAAATGACGTTGAACATATTCGCACCAGCGTTTTTTCGTCTATTATTGATATTTTGTTCTGCATATAGGATAAAGCTCGTTAATCACTATATTACACGAGTTATACTTGATAATTAATTGACTTATTCCACATTTAATTCCACGTTTTCTAAATCTACATTTTTTTAAATTGTTTTTATCTTTCTTCACTTTTTATAATTTGTTGTATGTATGTATATATAAATGTATTTATTGTTTTATTTTATTCTTCATAATTTTCTATACTATTGCACCTACTGTTTTATCTCTGCATCACCCTAAGGTAGACTGGTAGAAAATGCCCAAGGCATTAAGTCCGCCTTTGTACATTATGTGCATAAAGTTTTAATAAATAAATAAATAATTTCTGACATTTTGACTATATCATCAACACGGCACACGGAGTACGCTCACAGCGCCCGGTAATGAGCTATGCGCGCGCGCTACTGTAACTAAGCCCATATTCATAGACTTGCTCACTGAATAAATAAAAAATCTTCTTCTGTCTATACTGGGTCGTTGGGCCGTCTGAGAAAAAGGAATGGTAAAGATGTTTGGATAGTTACTCTTTATGTGTTGTAAAACGGTATCTAGGTGGGCCCATATTGCCTCTGGATTCTGTTGGTTATCGGCGGAAATTGAACAGAAAGAAACAGGCTTCTCTCCTTTAATGTAAATAACTCCCGTATGTAGGGTAATCTGTTATTTTATGGAGTGCACATTGCCTGTATTTCTTTATGGTATTTGCAGGTGAAATTCTCAGAGAAATCTTTATGGATACATGCTTCATCACTTTCTTAATTATTAATGCAATCATCACACATATTTTTGTATGGGTGATAAAAGTTAAAAACGTGTGTTTTAAATTGTTTCATTTCTGCATTAAATATCTCAAGTAAGTCTTGTAAAGTAAACTCTCTTTCTTAATTTTTTAATCATCTTTTTTTTATTTTCTTATTTTCCCCTTGTTTTTCATATTCGTGATCTTTTAAAACCCAATTAAACCAGCTTGCTTTATTCTACAGTTCTTCGTTATTACCTTGAAATTTTATATCTGAAAATACAATACATTTGTTGTACATGCAATTCTCATTAAGATAGTCAGTTTCAATTATATGTATTATGTGCTTTCAGTTCATCAACCAAGAATTGCATATTAGAAGGTTTTCTGCACGCGCAACGCTCGCAATCTTTAGTTTTTGGAGAAAGTACGTAAAAGGGGCGGTACTTTTTGAACGTACTGAAACTTGTTTTGGCCTCTTCTTCGATTAACTTTCTATAAAGGACGATAAGTTTGTCTAACAAATATTTTTGACGTGTGACTTTTTTGAATGTCTGATATTATTTTTTGCCTGCAGTCGCGCGACTAACATCGTCTCTGTTATAAAAACATTCCATTTTCATTTGCAATACAGTTGTTTTGGTCTTAAGCCGACGGTAGTTTTTGAAATTTCACTTTAATCCCAGAGAGCTTCTTATTTTTGTTTTCAGCTTATATTTTTAGACAATATCGGTGTCCAGAACTTTTCTTAAAATTTCTCAGCATTGTTACCGGTTTGGAGTTGCAATTTTAATGACTTCGTTAGTACATCGTGTTCAAGTAGTTTCTTCTTAATTTCTTATTTTTTTGGTGTTTCAATGTTAGGTATGGTATTATTGATGAACTCAGTTACTTCCTTGGTGTTTTCTCTTCTAGTGCTCGAGTATATGTGTCCCCTGTTTCCGCTGCCGCGGCTAATCTAGTTAGTAAATTTTCATAATCTGCCTGCCTCTTGTCTATTTTGTTTTGTTGTCTCATTATTTTTTCCTGAAGAACTTTGAAATTTTTAGTCAATGTGTTTAACTGCAATCTTAAATACTTTGTTTTTTTTTATTACTTGTTTTTCTTTAGGTTCCACAACCATTTCATCCTGAATTTAATTTTCTTCTGAGTATAATTTTATAATATACCAAACCTGAAATCACGAAAAAAATCAGCTGTTCAGTTCATTAGGCGAACATAAATGTACTGAACAGCTGTTTTTTTTTTCGCGATTTCAGGTTTGGTCCCATAGTAAAAGTTATTTGTTATCATGAGCACAATCACATGTTTAAGTTTCGTACACTAATTACCAGTCACCCTATATAGTTCATTAATTATCTGTGGCTCCATTTTTCCTTTTTAGAAAATATGTCTGAGTGTAATGAGAATAGTCATCTGTTATTGTTTGGAAATATTTATATCCTTGTTTAGTTGCTTCTCTTGCTGGTCCAGCAATATTAGTGTGTATCAAATCTCCTGTGTTGCTTGACCTTGGACTTTGTAATTTGTTAAATGGTAATCTGGTTGATTTTGACCTCAAGCATGCTTCAAACACTTCCATGCTATATGGCAATCCTAGTATAGCTAGGTGTTTTCTACACATAAGACCCATTCTTTTGTGCCATAAGTTTATCTTCTTGCATCACATTACATTCATCTTTATATTTTATTTTAATTGAGAAAGCATATAACATATTCTTCTTTTCTCCAAAGTATTTATTTTTACCTGCAGTTATTATTTATTTATTTATTTTATTTATTAAAAATGTATGCACATAATCTTCAAAGGCGGACTTAGTGCCTTGGGCATTTTCTACCAGTCTACCTTAGGGTGATGCAGAGATAAAACAGTAGGTACAATAGTTTAGAAAATTATGAAGAATAAAATATAACAATAAATACATGTATACATACCTACAACAAATTATAAAAGTGAGGAAAGATTAAAAACAATAAAAAAAGTAGATGAAGAAAACAAACAAATTAAATGTGGGATAAGTCTGCCAACTTCTTATGTAAGTGCTCGCGAGCTTTGATTTTAAATGGGTAATACTCAGAAAAAGTGTACATTTTAAAATTGTAACTAAACTGATAGGTAACGATACTGAGAATCTCCGTCACGAAACTGATGTCATAAGGTATAGTACACATGGATTGGGCGAATAAAACACGTGATTATATTTGGCTAAACAGTCTTCTTTAGATTAACACAAAAACTTCGTATAAACTATATAGTTAAATTAGTAAATTAAATATTATTTATTTAAAATTAAGCAGCCATTTTAAAAATATCAAAACAAGTTTTCAATATTATTATTACAAGAACATAATGTTTCATAATCGTATACTAAGAGTATTTATCAATCAGTCTCTCATATTTTTTTCAACCCTTAATTTCGAATTAATAAACTAATTTTAATAAAACTTACATAAGTTAAATAGAAACATATAATCAAACTTAAAAACTTGGAAATAATATGAAGGCTAAATTAGGGGTTAGACGCATTTGGTGTTCATCTCAACTTGTACACCATGCTCAAATGGTGAACTTAGCAACTGGTGCACTTCTCATATGACGGTACACTTCGCAACCAGTGCAAAAGGAGTACTTTGTTAGATGAGTGGAGATTCGTAAAAATTGTTTAAAAATGAAAGAATCTTTGGTTTTGTGTAGTTGTTGATTGTATTTTTAAGAAAATTACCTACGCAAAACCAAAGATTCTTTCATTTTTTAACAATTTTTCCAATTCTCCATTCATCTTAAAAAGTGCTCCTTTTGCGAAGTGCCCCAATTGAGAAGTGCACTAGTTGCGAAGTGTGCCATATGAGAAGTGCACCAGCTGCTATGTTCACCACTTGAGCAAGGTGTACAAGTTGAGATGTGCATCAAATGCGTCTAACCCGTTGGACGTAAGTATGTTTGAATTAAGCAATCGAATCAGTCAAAACAGAGGGAATGAACTATTATTAAAAAATGTCAAAATTCGAGTCATCGTCACTGGAATCGTTGCTATTATTTTTAAACAAAGATATGTCATGGTTAGGGTCAATCGTATGCATGGACGAAAGTCCTGGCGAAGCAAAATGAAAGTATCGTTGATTGTCTGGATGCAATCGGATATCTGACAAAATAGTTACTTTATTTTTAGGTTCCATTGTAATATCCGGTGATACTGAGTTACTTTCTTCGTTAACATAGGGACTATCGTCACTCTCAGCATAGACGACTTCTGTATCACTTTCAAGATCAGAAGAGTCGCAATCAAATCGTATAATACACTTCTTAGTTCACTTTGGTGGCTTATTCTCTTTTTCTTTTGAGACTTTTTTAAATTTATTGGGCGTCAATTTTTGTTTCTGAAGAGTGGGTTTTCTTATACCAGATGTACTGGGCTCAATTATTTTCTGAACATTGTCCGATTTCTTTTCTTGTATCTTAACACTATTTTTTCTATCATTATCTTCTTTCTTCCTATCACAAATCTTTGGCATTGCGTAACTTATTTTTTCTTCAACATTAACAAGAGTCTCGGTACTTTTTTGAGCTTTCTAAAACAGATTATGCATTTTAACGTCAAAACACGAACAGTCACCTCTAACATCACCACAAAAACAGCTCACATGTCGGTGTTTTATTATTCCAGGGTCATTGGTGATTACGATTTGATGGACAGCCATAGTTCCTACTAAAGGATACAAATTAGATACGGGACTTGTTTTCTTTATAAAATTTATGTCTGTATCTGACACATAATACAGTGTAACGTTTGTCTCTTGTTTAAGTATTTTAAAAGCCTCAATGGCATTAGGAACATCTTTCCCGTATCCTACGTGCATATCTAATGTTCTCTTCAGTACTCCACCTATACCATCTGCTGCATTTTTGCCGTGAGCAGCCTCAAAATAAGACCATGTAGCATGTTTAAATCCCAATTGTTTTGTAAATTTATCAAAAAGTGCGAAGTTTGGTTTTTGCCGGTATTGTGTTGTTGGGCCATCAGAATGCATATGCAAAGTATCTATCTCAGGGTGTTGATATTTTATTGAATTTAAAACTGGCAAAAGATGAGCCCAAATTGTTAGAGGGCTATGCTCGTTATTTGGAGATATTGAACAAAATCCTGCTGGATTTTAATTTTTAAGGTATGCTACACCAGTATGCAAAGTTATTTGATCACGTGAAGATGAAAAATGCATACTCTGTATTTCTACGTTATACTTACATTGGTAATTTTCAGAAAAATCAACTATAATAACAGCTTCATTTTCTTTAATATTGTCAACACATTGTCGAAATGATTTTTGTTGATGTATCATATTGTAATAATGTCTTTTAAACAATTTAGCCTCTTCTTGAAATTTTTGCACTAAAATTTTCAAATTATCAGTCACCACTTCTCTTATAGTTTTCTTAGTAAATGCCTCAATCTCTACGCCTTCTTCATTTCTTTTTCTGTAAGGAACCGTTTTCACGCACCACTGTAGCCAAGACACGGTTTTTTCATTAAATGAATCCTTAACTTCAATCTCCTTAGTCACACATAATTGGCAATCTCCATACATGCAATCTTTATGATTTAGATCACAAGAAATATTTTTCAGCAGTTCTTCAATTTTATTTGTTTTTAAAAGTCCAAGTTTGTGAAGCTTTGTTAATTTATAAGACATATTTGCATGGCGTATGCAGGCACATGTTTCTCTGTTATGTAGTTTTGGAGGCAATACGTAAAACGGACGGTGTCTAACTAACGTGATGAAGTTCTTTGAGTTGTTAGAAAAGCTGGTGACCGATAATGATATTCCACCGTCAAAAATTTATAACATGGATGAATCTGGCCTCAGCACCGTCCAAAAGCCACCAAAAATATTTGCACAGGGGAAAAAACAAGTCGGTGCATTGACAAGTGCCGAACGAGGCCAGCATGTCTCTATCGCTGTCTGTGCTAATGCTGCTGGTAATTTCATTCCACCGGCAATGATTATCCCAAGAAAGAACTATAAACCTGAATATTTTGATGGAGCTCCTCCAGGAACCTTGCAGCTGTGTTATGAAAGTGGTTACATGGTTGGTGACTTATTTGTCAAATGGATGAAACACTTCGTCAGTTCCACTGGCTGCAACCCAGAAAGTAAAGTTATTCATATCCTCGATGGCCATAGTAGCCACAAAAAACTAGAAGTACTGGAATTCGCTAAGGCCAACGGAGTCATATTGCTGTGTCTACCACCGCATTGCACCCATCGGATGCAGCCACTTGACGTCTCATTTTTTGGACAGCTAGATGCATATTACAACCGAGAAATGAGCGCCTGGCTAAAAACGCACCCTGGTAGAACTGTAGGGCTTCACCAAGTCGCCGGTATTTTTGGGAGAGCGTATGGAAGTGCTGCCTCGGTCGGAAATATAACGAGTGGCTTTGAAAAAACTGGAATGTATCCGTTGAACGCAAATGTTTTTCCAGATCATTTGTTTCTGCCCAGCGAAGTCACCGACAATGTTATTGAGACGGATGATGGAGAACGCGAGGAGGAAAATGTTGAAGAAGTTTCTGGACCAGCGACTGGTTTCACACAACTTTTTCAACATGATCTTGCACCAGCAAATCCATTCCAGCCCGATATTGATAATGTCTCTGGGCCTTCTTTGTCGAGCACAGCCCAGCGTATGTTGGATTCTGCAACTGTCGATCTAGTTAAGTATGCTAGCCAAATCAATAGTGGATCTTCATTCTCAAAGAGCACCATGGGCTCTATACCAGTCGCTCCAGTTCAGCGTGATTGTCAAGTCATTGCTGGGTCGTCCACGACCCAGGCGATGCTAAATGAGATTTCACCATTTCCGAAATCAGTGTCTACGGGGCATGCAAGAAACACAAAAAGGAAAATAACTGGTTCTCAGGTTCTGACAGGAACTCCTTTTATGGACGAAGTTAAAGCGCAAGTACAAAATAAAAAAGAAAAGGAAAATCGCAAGAGCGTTAGAGCTCGTAAGCATGTGAAGCGTGCTATCCTTCAGGATGACTCAGATGCGGAAGATTTTACTCAAGACGCTATTGATAATGATGACTCCGATGCTGCATGTCTTTATTGCAACGAGTTATATAGTAAATCGAAGCCAGGAGAGCATTGGGTATGTTGCCAATTATGTAAGCGATGGTGCCACACTTTATGTGCTGGCGTTGCAGCAAGAACGAAGGTGTTCAAATGCGAATTATGCACTGATAATTAACCTATGTCAACTTAGGCTGACGTGTGTCATCTTACCCATTTTGTTTTTGTTATTTTATTTTATTTCTATTATTTTCATAAGCGTTAAGTTAATTTTGTATGCTTGGTAAATAAACGTTTTTAATGTGTACCCTTAGATTTTTTTTTATCACCTTTGAATAATCAGATATTTGCCTTCAAACAAAAAGTATGTCATTTTAAGCACAATCAGAGTCACCTGAACTAGAAGAATTTGCGCCTGAAACTCTGACTGACCAGGCTTCTGAAAATGTAATCCAACTTACCAAGAAAAGAAATGTACGTAAACGCAAACATTACGATACTTCATTGCGAGAGCGTACTAAAGCTAAGAAAGAGTTTTAAAGACTAATACCAAGTATTGCGTTAAACCAGGTTGTAGCGAAGAATGTAAAAAAAAAGTGTTTTTCAAATATATCTGAAACCAGGGAACTATTATAGTCAAACAGTTTCGTAATTTCACCTGGAGAGTAGACATATACATAATTAACAACACATCTCAAACCATACCGGCCAGGCGAAGAAAAAAAAAACACTAAGTCAAAACTAATTAATCGAGGAAAAGCTATTACATATTTTATGTTGAATGAAAATAATGAGAAAGTAATGGTATGCAAGTTTTTTTTTGTTGACAACCCTTGGATTTGAGAAGACAAACGACAAGGTTCTGCGAAACGCTTTCAAACAAGTACAAGTACAAGAAATAACGGATTTGCGAGGCTGTAATCCTAACCTTAAAAAGATCGATAACAAGCCCATCATTGTACCATAATTGTACAGTCACCAAAAAGAAACGAAAATGAAATTCGTTACAAAAATAAAAAGTCACCACAATATCATTCTATTGCAACGTTCCGTAAGCGCAGAAAAGAAAACGATTTGATAATACGCTAATGATTATATGATATTTAGGAGTGTTATAAATATTGAAACCTGGTTATTTTGCATCCAGATATAATCATTATTTAGTTATTTCGTCGATTGCAGTTTTGAGCACATTACTTGATGTCGTATAAATTTCTGTAAATACTTCCAAATACGAGTATCGAAACGTAACCTTCTCGCGCGTTTTTTAAATCTTTTCTTAAATCCATCTACCATCGTAAGCTGATTAAAGTTTATTTTGCTTTTAAATAAGTACTAATTCTCTAATAGAAAAATTGCCTCAAATTGATTGTTTAAACTAATTTATGTGATGGACCAACAAAAAAAAAAGCGTTCTGAGAATTGGAGTGTCGAGGAAAAAGTAAGTAAATATACTTAACCATAATTAGATGAACTTTAGATCTGTCTTCAATTTATTGATTTTAAACTTACCCAAATTTTAAATATTATAGGATATACTACGCGAGCTGATTGCACAATCACGCCACATAATCGAGGACAAATCAACGAGAGCTTCCTCCAATATTAAAAAAATCCCTCCGGCAAGCCGCAGGAGGAGGTAGATTTCGAAGAAGGTGCTGGAGCGTCCGACTATTGAAAATTTGTATAAAGAGTTGTACTCATGTGTACAATCTACAAAAAAAAATATGATTTCAAAATCGTTGTCCTGTAATGGAAAGTTTACCCTTTTTAAATTCTCTCATAAGAGTTTAGCATGGAAACGCCCTCAAATGTTTAGTTATAATTTTTTATTTCGAAAACTATAAGTTTTATCGCTAAACTTTGAAGGTAACAATTGTAAAGTAAACAATTTTCTTTCAAAAAAAAATATTTGCGACGTTGAAAATGTTTACTGTTTCGGAGATATGATTTTTTTTCGCAAAAAAAATGGAATATCAACCCCCTCCCCAATTTAGGGGTTGCATCAAAAAAGTTTTAATTTAAAGATGTCCGTATTCGTACTCAGAATGATAAAAATGAGAAACGGTTCAAAAATTTTCCATACGAAAAAAGTTATGGCCAAGAAACTGATTTTAGAAAAACCGCCCCCCCGCCGCCCCCCATGGACGAATTCCGCCCATTCACGAACTTAGCCTAAGTTTTGACCGTCTCGATTTTTTGGCCAAGTTTGAAAGCAATCGGTTCATAATTGCGACCTGTAGAGTGTGGCTAAATTTGGCTTGTCACCCATATACATACGTATTCATATATATCCCCGTAGGTGAGAGACCAATAGGTAGATTTTTTTTTTTCAAAAAAAGGAAATCTACCTAAAAGCTCCAGAGTGGAAGAATATTGCAAACAAGTGTTTAGTTTTTTTTTTATAAATAAGTGACCAGTTAACAACGCAAATTATCATGTTTGAAATATTTTCAGACTGAATGAACTCATGGGAAAATGTAGGTCTGTTGGAGACGTTAAGCTGGCATGGAAGAGGATGAAGCTTGCGGCTAAAGCCAACTTGTCCGCTCATAGGCAATACCAGATGAAGACAGGCGGTGGTGAAAAGCCCAAGTCGCCTTCTCAAGAAGACATGGCTATAATGGATATTGCTCTACATGATTTTGTTGTGGAATACAACGACTATGACAGTGATGCAATAAAAACTGTAGTAAGTAGAGAGCATTATTATGATGCTTAATCATAATAATGTTCTTTACTTACTATTATACAACACTGATTAAATTAATATATATAGTTTATTTATTAGTCAATAATTGTAAGTTGAATTAAACACCCCAGAAGACACAGAAACTACAGCAGCAGCTGGGCCTAGTACAGGTTGTTCACCTATTAACATTAACATAGAATCACCTCCTGAATATAATGTTGAGGTAGTAGAACTTGTAATGGACCAAGGTAAACATAATAATACGTCTTTATATTATAAAATTGTAATCCTTTATTTTAACCATACTTTTAAAATACGTACAAAGAATATATAACAAAAGATTTTTTATATAATTCGTCTTTAAGTAACTAAAATACTTTCAGGTACCTCCTCAAAGATGAATGTGGGACGTAGTACACGAAAAACAGAGAATATTCGTAGGAAGCAGTTGCGTAAAAAGAGTCCCCAAAGCATGTAAGAAAGATTATCCTAGAATATTCTCATTATTTGCTTAGTACGAAATACTAGCGGACGTGACGCGGTTTCACCCGCGTAGTTCCCGTTCCCGTGGGAGTACGGGGATAAAATATAGCCCATGTTACTCTGGGTGAATGTAGCTTTCCAATGGTGAAAGAATTTTTTAAATCGTTCCAGTACTTTTTGAGCTAATTCGTTACAAACATATTTACATACAAATCTTTCCTCTTTATTACTCGTATTAGTATAGACTAGTATAGATAAAGGGTAAATATTTTACAGAAAAGAAGCAATGCAAGAAAAAATA
Organism: Xestia ashworthii; assembly: GCA_950022955.1. Classification (NCBI taxonomy): domain Eukaryota; kingdom Metazoa; phylum Arthropoda; class Insecta; order Lepidoptera; family Noctuidae; genus Xestia; species Xestia ashworthii. The sequence goes on along the minus strand of OX465560.1, from coordinate 11,102,330 downwards.
TTGGAATCCAACACTCAATTTAAAACAAAACAATTACATATGCTAGAAGTGGACCACCAATACAATATTAGAATTGCTGAATTAAAAATTAAAAAACTGGAAATGGACATAAAATTATTGGAAAACAAGGAAAAACTCTAGTGCTTCTTTCCTAAGATAAACTTAAGGTTGAATTGATTGTAAAATGTTAAGGTTTAAAATATATGATTATAATAATTAAAACTGTCTTTCAGTGAATAGCCATCTTCAAATATTTCCAAATACATTGTTTTACTTATTTATTTAACACTTCAAGTACAGAGGCGGACTTAATGCCATAGGCATTCTCTACCAGTCAACTTTTGGGTGATGCAGAGACAAGCAGTGGTAGGTGTACATATTAAAATAATTTGATTAATACTAAGGTAAACTACAATGGTAACTACTCACAACCTTTCATAAGCAAGATATGGAAAAAATTGTGGCTGTGTCATCTTGGATCTATGATAACATAACAAAATATTAGTTTGGACATACATAATTTTGTGTAAATTGCTACCAATGTTTTGGTAATTATAAGGTTTGTATCTACTTACTTCATGTCGAGCCCAGCTTGGTAAAGCGCAACACACTTGTATTTCTGGAGACACAGGGCATCCTCGAACATCTCTAGTTACATCTTCTCTTATTAGTTCCACTATTTTCATTGCAAATCTTTTATTAAATCTATACTTTAGCCGGAAATCTTCATCGGATAATTCCACCATGGGATTGACTCTAACACGATTTCTGTTGTGTCGGCGTGGCGTTTCAAACAACTCAGCGGCTTCAATATCCTCCATATCTATTAAATCGACCATGTCTATATCCATTTTCAAGTAATTTTAGATAAAAAACACAACACAATGAAAAAGTTGAGTGACATAAAATGAGAAACTTTGACAGATCGAATCCGATTTTAGTGATATAGGCCATCGTTAAACTAGGGGTCGCCGAGGTTTAGGGTTGGACTATGGTGTAGTCTATGGTTTATCGAAAAACCACGTTTTGTAATACCATTTTATGTTTAGACCGTAGTTTAGAGAAGTTGAAACCAGGTTTTTTAGTTAAACCGCTTTTTGTAATAAGGCTGAATAGGTTTCCGTTTTTTTTTAATTCTAATCATTCACAAATAATAACTGACCAACTTAGATACTCGTACAACTTGGATAGGTTCATTTGAACTTTTAATAATATCAAATCTGTAATTAGGACTTAAAGAATACGCTGATTTGATAGAAGAACTTTAATGTTTAATAACGATGAGAGATAGGTAATTAACAAAGATGCACAGCAGCCATTTCAACAGACCACAGACTACCATAGAGAGAATAAACCCCTTTTTTAATAACTTACTTATTGTCTATTCTTTCTTCACAACACCTCCCCTCAATAATTATTAAAAAACAACACAAAAACAATACTCTCTAACACCTTCCTTTTCACAAGGTTACACATACTTAAACTGAACGTTACTCTAACACTACACTACTAAAAACAATCAATGATTAATTAAACAATTTTCCCCTCAAACATTTGAATGAAACCCCACCTAGAGCTTTAGTTAAAATATCTGCCACTTGTTTATCAGAACTTACATACTCAACTATTATTATTTTCTTATCTATCTTTTCTTTTACAAAACTCAACTTAATGTCTAAGTGTTTGACCCTAGTAACGCCTGTAGCCATATTAGCAATCTTAATTGTTGACTGATTGTCTTCATATAAGACAATTGGCCCCACACTAATACCAAAATCACATAATATAGAGCTAAGCCAGCAAGCTTCACTAGTAGCATGACTAAGAGCTACATATTCGGCCTCAGTGGATGATAATGCCACAGATTGTTGCTTTTTAGTCACCCAAATGACTGAACCCCCAAAGACTTTAAAGCAAAAACCCGTTGTTGATCTCTTATCATCACTGCCTCCCCAATCACTGTCAACATAACCAACAATATCATTTCTACCATCTCTATGGAAAGTTAAACACAAATCCAATGTTCCCTTTACATATCTAAGAACATTTAGTAACAATTTATACAACAGTTGGCTAGCGCAACTTTGATATCTACTTAGGTCCATGTTCACCGAGAAGATAACAGTCTGATTATCGAAAAACAGCTGTCAATGTGACATATTACCATACAAAAATGTGTTTTAAACAGCTGTTTTAGATAATCAGACTTTCATCTTTTTGGTGAACATGGACCTTAGTATGTTGACAACAGCACACAAGTCAGGTCTAGATCCAGCTACAGCATACATTAGACTTCCTATTATCATTCTACATTTATGTTCTATTTCTTCTGACTCTGACTTGTCTCTCTTTAACAAAATAAATTTAAAATTCTTATCAATAGGCAAAGATAATGGTTTACAATCTTTCATACCCCAATATTCTAAAATCTTTTTCAAGTAATCTTTTTGACAAATTGTTGTACAACCTTTATCTAAATCCTGAATTACTTCCATACCCAAAAACTTACCAACTACATCCCTCATTTTAAAAGAATCATGTAATATATTTCTCAACTTATTACATTCTGTATCTGAAGTACTGAAATACAATATGTCATCGACATACAACAATAAAAAAACTTTATTACCATTCTCATGTTTTGAATATAAACAGTAATCTTTATCAGAATGTTTAAAACCCTGTGACCTCATCACTTTATCAAAAGTTTCATTACAGTACCTCGGAGACCTTTTTAACCCATAAATAGATTTGTTAAGTTTGCAAAACTTGAAATCAGACTCTATACCATCAGGCAACCTTAAATACACATCTTCACTAATGTTACTATTTAAAAAAGCATTACATACATCCAATTGTCTTATTTTACAATTTAACTTAGTAGCAACAGCAATAAATATTCTAAAGGTATTTAGTTTAGCTACAGGAGCATATAAATCAACATCATCACAACTTTGTTGAAAGCCTCTGGCTACCAGCCTTGCCTTATAAATAAATTCTCCATCCTGACTTTCTTTTCTCTTCAATACCCATTTAGTACTTATTATTTCTTTTCCCTTTGGTACCTTTTCAATAAGTGTCCAAGTATTATATTCCTGTAACTGACTCAATTCCTTTTCTATAGCTTTACTCCACTTATCAGCATCCTCTCTCTCCATAGCTTCCTTGTAGCTAGCAGGTTCTTTTTCTGCCACAACTAATGCCATGTAGTCATTGAATCTCGAAGGTTTTTTTACTTGCCTCCCACTCCGTGTGCGTACTGTCTGTTCAGTGTCATCGGCATCAGAGTAATCAGAACTTTCAGAATTACTTGCCTCACTATCACGGCGCTCGGCGCTCTTCCTGTTCTGGCTCTCTCTCTGTCTGACCCTGTTCCTGTTCTACGGGAGCCTGTTCCTCTTGTGGCTCGATCTGCACGAGCTCCTGGTCCATCTGTACCGGCTCCTGCCCTCTTTCCTCTTGATCAAATCCTGTATTTTCTATGTCCAAATAGACTACTTTCTCTTTGTCATATTCTTTTTCTTCTGGTAATGACAAACCTTCTGACACAAACACTACATCTCTTTTTGTCTGCACTATTTTTTTCTCCTCAAAGTAAATTCTATATCCCTTTGAACTCTCATAGCCAACAAACACTCCTTCTTCAGCCTTTGAATCCAGTTTACGCCTCTTTTCTTTAGGTATATGTATCCATACTTTAGAACCAAATATTTTACTTAATATGGTAATATCAAAATCATACCCAGTCCACATCTGAAATGGTGTCTTCCCTTCTGTTCTGCTCTTACTGGTTCTATTTAGCACATAGACAACTGTATTAATGGCCTCAGCCCACAACTCTTTACCCATGTTTTTGGCATGCAGCATGGTACGTGCCGCCTCCACCAGGGTACGCATGTCTCTTTCAGCCTGGCCATTCTGCTCCGGCGTATAAGCCACTGTTGTTTGGTGTTGTATGCCCTTGCTAGTGAAATACTCCTCCATTTTCTTGTTCACAAATTCACCCCCACCATCAGATCGAAAAACCTTTAAAATATGCCCTGTTTTCCTTTCCGCCGACTGAGTATAGTGCTTAGTACACTGCACAACCTCGGACTTATTTTGCATGAAATAGGCATGACGAAACTTAGTAAAATCATCCTTGATAAGTAAAAAGTATCTCGCCCCTCCAAGTGATGTTACTTCAAATGGTCCACATACATCAGCATGCACCAACTCTAAAGGTTGTGTTGTACTGGATACACTGTCTTTAAAAGGGAGCTTATGTGCCTTTCCCTTTAAACAATCAATGCACTTCTTATTGTCCTCAGTATATTTCACATTATTTGTTGAAAGTACAGACTTCACATAGGTTATGTTCTGATGACATAACCTCTCATGCCACTCACTGAGGGTCACTGCACATTGGACATCATGTTTATTAAATTTTACTACATAAACATTGTTCTCTTTAAGTCCTGTCACACACACCTGATTGTTTTTCTTTATTATACATTTGTCCAATGTTAAATCCACACTATACCCCTTATTAGTAGCCCTTGTCACAGAAAACAAATTTAGTTTTAGTTCTGGCACAAATAACACCTCACTTAGTTTATTGTTTATAAATTCAACTTCTCCAATTCCCAAAACTGGTAGACGTCGCCCATCGCCAACAACAACAAAGCGGTTTAACACTTGACGCATTGACATAAACAAATTTCGTTCTGAAGTCATGTGCTCACTAGCACCGCTATCAATAACCCACTTGCTTTCAGATGCATGACATGGTAACCCATTGTTGTCTTTTATTATTGTTGAAAAAGCATTACTTTGTGCTCCAGTTTTTGTTTCTTTTGTGCACTGTTTCTTTAAATGTCCAACTTTGTTGCAATTAAAGCACTTTCTGACATCCTTTTTACTCTTGCAATCTTGAATAAAATGTCCAACCCTACCACACTTATAACATTTTTTCACAGTGTCAGATTTTTTTGCAAATAATGCCACATTTTCACTATCTGTTGACTTTGCCTTCAGTCTGTCTTCCTCCACATGAAGTCTAGCAACTAAACTATCAAAAGTTTGCTTAGAAGTGTCCACCGACTCCCATGCTGACACAAAATGACTGTATTTCTCCGGCAGTGCCATTAAAACTTTTGTAATAATAAATTTCTCAGATATTTCCTCCCCTGCTTGCTTCAACTGCAGTTGTAACTCTTGTAGTTTTGATACAAATACCGAAACCTCCATGTTCTCCTCGAACTTGAAGTTAAAAAATCTCTGTTGCAATATATGAATCGCTGTACTCGATTTCTGCTCATAAATATTGAGCAACTTGTTCCACATAGTCGCAGCAGTTTCACAAGCGATGATATGTATCATTGCGCTTTCAGTCAACCTTGAAACTATTAACCCCTGAGCCTTCGCATCTTTCTTTACCCACGCCGCATCTTCACATTTCACCTCAGTGCTATTCACCACCGATAGCACGTCTTGCGCTCTCAGTAACACTGTCATCTGGAATTTCCATAAATTCCAATCTGTCGGACCCTCCAAATTGACTCCCCCTCCCATCGTCATTGCCGCGAGCTGATCCATTGATCCCCGGTCTGCTCCGCCGTCGAACTGTTTACGTCTATCGCGTGTGCTCCCTTGCACCGCTGAACACCAGACGCCGCTGCCCTCAGCACAATTTTACCTTCGACTTTTCTTTTTTGCGAAAAAAACAAAGAAGCACAATCACGCCTCCACGTGATCGCCGTTTGTTTCACAAACAACTTTGGTTCTTCACCTAAAATACAGTGTTACGGAACTGCTGGGCCCATAACCTGTAATTAGGACTTAAAGAATACGCTGATTTGATAGAAGAACTTTAATGTTTAATAACGATGAGAGATAGGTAATTAACAAAGATGCACAGCAGCCATTTCAACAGACCACAGACTACCATAGAGAGAATAAACCCCTTTTTTAATAACTTACTTATTGTCTATTCTTTCTTCACAACAAAATCAACTCTTGAAAAAACCACAACCAACATCAATTTTCACTATCGCTACTTAAAAATGTTAGGTTTATATGAGGGCAGCAGAGTAGTAAAAAGAACACTTTGGTTTTTATGTAATTAATATTTAATCATGATGTGCATCTTACTCAGTACAAGGTATCAGAGAGAAGGGAGGAGTGAGCATAGATCACAAATCACATACATTTTAATTACATGGTTTGATTATCGGGTAATTTAGCCCTAACACCCCCTCTCAATATTTAGTATAATATTGTTCACAGTGTAATCTTAAGTTTACTTACAAAATAATTATGTTTTACTGATAACAATGGCTTCGTAAAAATATCTGCAACATTTTTGTTGGTTGGCACATAAGAAATAGTAAACATATTTTTATTTAAACAGTCTTTAATGAAGTGAAATTTTATATCTATGTGTTTTGTTCTTTTACCATTTTCGTTACATTCAATCATTTGTATGGCGCTTTGGTTATCTATCAAAAGGTATGTATCTGTGAGACAATTAAAATTTGTGAGTATACCTTTTAGATATAGTAGTTCAGAAGATACCATTGCGGCTGCCACATACTCTGCCTCTGCTGAAGATAATGATACTGTTTGTTGCTTTTTGGAGAACCATGAGACTAAATTATTATTATGATAAATAGCACAACCACTTACACTTTTCCTATCTTCCTTGTCGCTCGCCCAATCTGCGTCGGCGTATGCTACTAGAGATGTCTGTTTATCTTCTGACTTTGTATATGTTAAATACTTACTTGAGGTTTGCTTAAGGTATCTTAATACCCTCTTAGCTGCTATCCACAAAGTTTTAGTTGGCTTATCTAAATACTTACTGAGATATGATGTGGTAAAAGTAATATCTGGTCTTGAAGTAGTAGAAATATATGTTAGACAACCTATTAATTCACGATATGGTACATTGGTTATAATTTCTTCATCTGATAATGACATTCCGTGTTCCATAGGCGTCTGTACTCCTTTACAATCTTGCATTGCAAATTTTTGTAAGACTTTTTCTATTAATTTTCGTTGACTTATCTGAAGTTTTCCTTTTTCTCTGATAATTTCCATTCCAAGATACTCTTTTACTTGTCCTAAATCTCTTATCTTAAATTCTTCTTTTAGTTTTTCTATTATTTCCAAAGTTTCTTTATCTTTTCCTATAATCAAAATATCATCAACCCATATTAGAAGTAAAGTTTTATCTTTGATGTATAGACAAAAATCATATTTAGATTGTTCATATCCTTGTTTGGTTATATATTTATGAAATCTGTTGTTCCAACATTTAGGAGCTTCTCTTAGACCATATAAAGCTTTGTTGAGCTTTAACACTTTTCCTTTTTGTACTGGTACTCCTTCTGGTGGTTTTATATAAATATCATCATTTAATTGACCATTTAAAAAGGCTGTTGGTACATCTAACTGTTTCATTGGTAGATTTTCTTGTACAGCATAGCTAAACATTATTCTAATTGTAGACATTCTTGCTACTGGTGAATATACATTGTATGCATTGTTTATTTGAAGTCCTTTGGCCACTAATCTAGCCTTTTTCTTCCCATCTTGTTTCGTTCGGAATACCCATCTAGTATCAATAGCTTTTTCGCTTTTTGGTAGATCTGCTTCTGTCCAGGTATCCAATTCTTCCAATGATTTGAGTTCTACTTCTATTGCTTTCTTCCATTCCTCTCCTTTGTTTATAGCTTGTGCGTATGTTAATGGATCTGAGTCCACTAGTAAACAGTATGCTATGTTTGATATATCTTCTTGATCTTCTAGAATATAATCTTGTAGGTGTTGAGGTAACTTTTTGTTTCTTTCTGATTTTCTTAAACTTTGCTGTTCATGTGTATTTGTTTGAACTTCTGTGTTTTCATGTTCCTCTCCATCTGTTTCAGTTTCTTGTTCTTGTCTACTGCTTTCAAGTTGTTTTTCTTCTCTATTCTTCTCTATTTCCTTTCCTTTTTGTTCTTTATTCGCTTTTACATTTTTCTCCAGTTCTTCTTCATCTTCTTCTTCTTCCTCTTCTTGCTCATAATATTTTACTTCTTCTTTATTTTCTTTGTAGCTTATATCATCTTCGTTCATTCTTACATCACGTGATACTAATATTTTATTTGTTTCAGGATTCCACAGGCGATATCCATTAGGGGAATATCCTACCATATACATTTCTTTTGCTCTTTGATCAAGTTTATCTCCTTTTGGCATTGTTACTACCCATGACTTACTTCCAAACACTCTTAATTTTGATAAATCCTTTTTACCATACATTATTTCTGCAGGAGTTCTATAATTTATAGCGGATGATGGACAACGATTTAGCTGATAGGTAGAACATGCTATAGCTTCACACCATAAATGCTTTGGAAGTCCAGTTTCCAATAATAGTGTACGTGTTCTATTGTACAGGGTACGGTTCATTCGCTCCGATACTCCGTTTTGTTGAGGCGAATAAGGTTGAGTATATTGAATTGTTATACCTTTTTGTTTACAAAAATTCTCTAATATATGATTTTTAAATTCACGTCCATTATCACACCTAATATTTTTAATTTTAGTATTTGTTTGCGTTTCGAATTGTTTTATATAATTTATGACATTTTGAGTAGCTTCACTTTTATTTTTCAGCATAAATGTTGAACAAAAATGTGAATAATCATCAATAATAACTTGATAATATAACTCACCATTAATTCCAGGTATTCGACACGGTCCAGCAATATCTGTATGTATTAACTCACCTATACATGTTGATCTCGGTCTGTTTACAGGAACAAAGGGTAACCTTGTAGATTTACCTAACATGCAGGGTGTACATGTTGTGTCGCTGACTGGTAATCCCATACTGTGTAAACTTCTTCTATTTAGATGACCAAGCCTTTTATGCCACAAATCTTTTGAAGATGAAGCGCTATTACATGAAACACTGAAATATACCTCCACTTTCAATTTGAACAATTTACCTTCAAGCAATCCTTTTACATAGTCTTTAGCATTTTGCTTTTGTATAATTACATTATTTCTATTAAAATTCACATTATAATTTTTGTTTACCAACTGTTTAACTGAAAGTAGATTAAAAGTTAATTTTTGTACAATTAATGCTTCTAAATTAATTTCTGAATTTCTATAAAACATTTTAATAGAACCTTTCTTTTCACATAAAATATAATCACCATTTGCAACATATATTTTCAATGGAGTTTGAAGTTTTTGAATATTATACATGTATTCTTCATATTTTTCATTAATTAAATGCTCTGTACAACCTGAGTCTATAATCCAATCAATCTCAATTTGGTTAGCATTTGTTTTAACATAATGACAATTATTATTCTCACTAACATTATTATTGTAGTTAATTGTAGAAATAAATGAAAATGCGCTTTGACTTACAGCTACATTAGTTTTTGATGAGTTCTCCTGACTGGGATGCGGTTGAGGTTGCGACCCACGGTGACCTCTATATCCTGTGGCTCGTGCTCTTCCTCTATGATGACCTCGATTTGATCGGCAGTATTTTGCTGTATGCCCTTGTTTGTTGCATATGTTACAAGTGTAGAAGGCCGTTTCAGTATTTGCTGTAGTACTGTTTTTCTCAGAGATTTTTAATTCTTCATCTAGGAGACGCTGTTTCACAAAATCTAATTTTAGGTTTGGAGTAATGCCTGACATATCACTGTTGCACTCGATGGCAGTTATTACTGTATCATATTTGGTGTCCAGACCCGTCAACAAGCAAGCAATTTTATCTCTGTCACTTAGTTTTTCTTGATTACATTCTAGTTCCCTTACAATAGTTTCAAACTTTTCAAAGTAGTCTTCTAATTTTTCATCGGATTTTTGTTTCAAGTTTAATAATTTTCTCCTCAAGTGAATTATTGAAATTATACTTTTTCTTTCGAACATATTTTTGAGGATGTTTATCATGTCTTTTGCGGTTTCGCATGACTTTATAATATTCAAGTATTTGTCTGGAACGCATTGGACGATGATGCTTTTTGCTTTAGCATTTGCTTTCATGAAATCTTCGTCTTCATGTTTTGTTTTTGATTCATCCATTTTTATGGTATGCAATAGTTGTTTTTCGTCCAGTATGCATTGAACTCTGAACATCCAATTGTTGAAATTATCTGGTTTCAATTGGGGAAATTTTTCTTGAACGGAAGCCATTTTTATCGTTCACGTTCGTTCGTGCACGCTTCTCTAGTATTATAATTATTGTTCGTGCTTCTAACTTTGCCCTCACTTTTTGAGTAGCCCATAACCTGTTAGGTTTATATGAGGGCAGCAGAGTAGTAAAAAGAACACTTTGGTTTTTATGTAATTAATATTTAATCATGATGTGCATCTTACTCAGTACAAGGTATCAGAGAGAAGGGAGGAGTGAGCATAGATCACAAATCACATACATTTTAATTACATGGTTTGATTATCGGGTAATTTAGCCCTAACAAAAAATGTTCACATTTTTTGTATACGACATGACCCTTGCATGACGGTTCTGCGCCGGCTCGTAAATAAAAAAAACTAACTCTGGGATTTTGGGTTAGAAGGATGCGGTTCTTTGTGCTCTATGGTGTTATTAGTTAGCTCCGGAAAATCTTTTGGTATTACCATGGACGACCTATTAAAGCGAGAAGAGCCATTCATGATATTTCTTAGGTCGTCACGTGAGTCACTTTAATATCTGATAAAATTGTTACTGAGTTTTGACCTTGAAACATTATTGGATTTGTTTGTTTAGTTGGAGTCAAACGGGCTCTACGGTAGCTGAAATGACATCTACAGTTTTGTACTTCGAGTGGGTGACCTGTCTTTGTAAAACAGAACAACTCGTATCTTCATCTGTTTCAGAGAAAGAAATGGATTTAATCATTTTTGGTTTTTTTTTTTTAGTTGGAGTCAAACCGGAGCTGGGCTCTACGGTAGCTGAAATTACATCTACAGTTTTGGACTTCATGTTCTGTTTCATAGTAAGAAATGGATTTTGAGCGTATAATGGCCCGTCTCCTCAAATTAAAAGTATCTACATCTGTGTCAGAGGAAGAAATACGTCTCAATCGTTTTTTCGGTGTTTTTTGTTTTATCAAACAATGCCTTTTTAAGGAAAAACATTCACAAAATCCTCTCATCTTTGAACTGTTGCAGAAACAACTTAAATTTCTATAAAATATGTCAAATGAGTCGTCGTTGACAACCTGCACTTGATGTATCTTCAGGGTGTTAGGTACAGCCGACAGGGTTTTTAATTAATTCTCATTGTTGGATTCAATTTCATGAATATCGTCATCGTCGATGCAAAAAAGCACTTCGGACATCTTTTCCATGTGATACTTTCTCGTCCAAGAGTCGTTTAATATTTGCACCAACACCATCAGCAGGCCCCTTACCATTGCGATTCCAAGAAGTTCTAGGTTCCCTTTTCGAACCCCAGCTCGTCGAAATATCTTTTAAATAAAAAAAAGTTCTTTTGTTTGTTTTGCACTGTCGGACCATCTGAATATACTCGTACATGCAAAATTTTAACCTGTGGGTACATTTGTTTCAAGCCAATCAAAACCGGTTTTAGATGCGCCCAAATACCTTCCGGAGAATGGTTTGTGGAATCTGATAGAGTGCAATAACTTTTGAGTCTTTCATTTTTCTCATACTCAACACTAGTGTGGAGAGAGATTTGATATTGCGAATCGCCGGGGTGAGCAGCGGTGGCCCAGTGGTGGCGGCCCCGACTTACGTTCAGTAAGTCGTGGGTTCGAACCCAGGCAGGCGCATTACTTTGTGTAATTTATTACATCACCGCTGCTCTCAAAACGGTGAAGGAAAACATCGTGAGGAAACCGGCATGTCCTAGAACCATAAATTCGAAAACATGTGACATCTACCAATCCGCACTGGGCCCGCGTGGTGGATTATATAGCCCATTCCCTCTCATAGAGAGGAGGCCTGTCCCAGCAGTGGTAACATTAATAGGCCGATGATGAAGCGCCGAAATGAACAGCCTGAAATCTCTTCGTGCATTTTACAAGTGTAGTTCTCCGAAAAATCGCAGTGAATCACCAATTCATCGTCCGCAAGGTTGTCTTTAACGTTTTTATACGATTTGTACTGATGACTTATATTAAAAAGATGTTATTTGAACTTTTTCAACAGTTCAGTTCAGTAAATGATATGAGATTCTCCAGCTTATCTGATTTAAGTACTGGCAAAATTCTTTTCGATATCTTTATCTCATTTTTTTTCTTATACTTGACATTTGTGGATGTGACCACTCAATCCAAGACACAATTGCTTCTTGGTTTTTTTCAGTAAAATTATAGTCTATCGGTGTTCCATTGCATATTTCGCATTCCGAGTACATACATTCTTTTAATCCTTCGTTACACACAATAGCTAGTACAATCTTTTAGATTGCCGTAAGAATTCAGATTTTTTATTTATTTAGTGAGTAGGTAGTTATTGGGCATTCTATACCACTTTCGGCAAGTCGCTCGGCGAGTACGCCTCGCTGCCGAAAGTGGTATAGAACACCCAATAATCGATAATCGACTCGATTACAACGAATATGTACATTTAAACCTATTGAGTCAATTCTGTCCCACCTGTCGCGCAGTCGAACAAGTTCGCCTACGCTCCGTTATGACTGAATGCCCAATAACATACTGACTAATGAACTAGCTTACTAAGAAAGGAGAATTACTTCCCTATAAATAATTATTTGCTGTAATTTAACACCACATTCGATTCTTACTATTGGTAGTAAGAAGGTTGCATTTCGTATCACGAAACTAAATACATCTAACTAAGTTAACTACAATGTATGACTCAGAGAAATCTGATATAAAAGATATTTGTAAACTCATTATGAAGAATTCTAGCGGCGAGATTATATTTATTCAAGATTTGCAAACTGGACAGAAAAATACGTACAAAGGTTCATTAAAACACCAGGACCAAACAGAAGATTTGTTCTATCAACAGATGCTTGATTGGCTAAAATCAAACAATCGCTATCTTATATTGAAGAACAGCCATGGTGAGGCTCGTACATTTGTTCGAGTTAGCGACAATGAGTCATGAACTCACCGCTGCAGATACTTTAGATAAAATTAGATAAACATATTTGGATGTATGAGATAGGGGCAGTGGTGGTCTAGTGGTAACGGTAGCGACTTACAAGTTATAGATCGTGGGTTCAAACCTAAGCTAGCGCTATCCTTTGTGTAAATTATTTCATCACCACTGTTCTCTGTAAGAGGAGACCTTTGTGCTAGTAGTGGGGAAAAAAAAAAAAAATACAAATTGAAATCTCAAATCGTGACTACTTTGCCTGTATCATAGTATTCGTTGTCCGTATCCAATCAAAACAACCAGACATCGTGCATATGTGTCGTGATCTTAAACACATTTTTATGACGGACAGACGGTTCTTTCATAGTCTTAAGACGCTGAAAACTTTGCTTGCGCGATGTAGGATTTAATGTTTTTAGTTCATTCGATGTGTCATAGATGGTGCTGTACTACTTTTTGTAGTTTATACTCACCAATTTTTTAGTGTAAATAATTAAAAAAGAGAAAAGAGTATTAAAATCCATACAGAAACAATTACTTATTTGTTCCGTGCGGGGAATCGAACCCGCGACACATGGCCTGAGTAGGTACGCTTCTCTGCAAATTCTTCTCGCTTCGGATAAACGAACGCGAAATAGATAGTATATAGTAGTTGTTGTTAAAGTCTATAAATATTCTAGTTATAAACGGTTTTACTTATTGTTCATCAGTTTGTTGAGAACAGCAATCATGAAGTTTGTTAAACAACCACAATCATTGCATGTAAACACAATTTGCGAAGATTTTTGTAAAAGTAGTTCACGTCATGGAGAATTATTACCTAATTCAGTACGATGTATCATTTGTGGGCCATCGAATTGTGGCAAAACAAATTTACTTATTGGACTTCTTATACATGAAAACGGTTTAGGGTTTCAAAATGTTTATGTCTACTCAAAAACCTTACACCAACCTAAGTACATTTTTTTAGAAAGAGTTTTACAACGGGTACCAATTATCTCACTCCACAAATATCAAGGGAATGAGGAAGTTATAAGCGTTCAGGACGCGAAACCCTACTCTGTGTTTATTTTTATTTTTATTTTATTTATTTGGAAGAACCAACAATTACACAATATATATTACAAAAAATAAAATATAAGGAGTTATACAAATGTGCAACCAACAACGTTCTCCACAGATACACAAAAAACAAAGACAATGTTGATGACAATGAAGTAAAAGTCGAAAAAATAGATAAATTCATGAGATAAAATTCACATACAGTAAAGCCACTAAGTAACACTATAATATATTATTCACAAAGATTCTGGATTGTGTCAAGTAATATTTTTCTAAATGATCCAACAGACAGAGCAAATATATCCAGGTTAGAGAAGAGCTTATTGAAATTGCCTGTGAGACGACGTAGAGGAGCACGCAAGCCTGCATTCGTGCGACTAGGAGTGACAGCGAAAACAGGGCGCGTGCGCACCTCCCGTCTCTGAATTGTTCTAGGTACAACAAAGCAAAGCTTATTACGGATGTCCACACAATCATATGAGTTGTTACATAGATCGTATAGAAACATAGTATCTAGAAAGGTACGTCTAGACTTCAAAGAAATCATGTTATATTTGTTTAGCAAGTCGTTATATGATTGATAAATACGACTTCTAGTACAGCGGTAATGCATCGTTTTCAGGAACTTGCGTTGTATACGTTCAATACTATCATTATATTTATTATAATAGGGACTCCACACCGGCACAGCATATTCAAGTTGGGACCGGATTAATGACCGATACAAATGTAAATATGTGCTCGGGTAGATGAATTCTGCTGCAGATCTTATCACGAATCCATACATGCGATAAGCCTGACTTATGATTTTATCAACATGTGCGTCCAGGTGCAGTTTACTATCGAGTAGTATCCCCAGATCACGAATTGTGTTGACTCTGTCTAGGATTTCACTTTGTAGTGCATAAGGGTGTTTAATTTGGTTTTTGTTTTTGGTAAAGCTGATACAGCAACATTTGGATATACTGAGTTGGAGTTTGTTTTTAATACAATACTCGGCTAAGCTATTAAGGTCTTGTTGGAGTAAGTGACAATCTAATATGGTTCTAACGGGTCTAAATACTTTTAGATCGTCTGCATAAAGTAGGAACTTAGAGTCATAGAAACACGTGTCGATGTCATTTATAAAAATTATAAATAAAAGAGGTCCCAGAATTGAGCCCTGAGGTACCCCTGATGTCGCGGTTACGGCGGTGGAGTGGAACCCATTGACCACTACCTTTTGTGTTCGATTTGACACATAGGAAACAAACCACCGTAACAGATCCCCTCGGATTCCGTTGAACGCTAGCTTCTTTAAAAGCAATTCATGATCGACCCTGTCAAAGGCTTTTCGAAAGTCAGTGTATACAGCGTCCACTTGCACACGAGAGTCCATGTTATTAAATAAATAGTCGGTGAAAGCTATCATATTAGTGGTTGTAGACCTTCTTTTTACGAACCCGTGCTGTTGTTGTAATATTTTGTCATGGACAATTGGATACAACTGATCGTGAACGAGCCTTTCGAAAAGCTTTGACAATGCTGATAGAATAGAAATGGGCCGATAATTTTCAACGTCATGTTTTGAACCGCTTTTATGAACGGGAGTAATATTTGCCCGCTTCCAGATTTCTGGGAAAGTTCCCTGACGCAAACACTTATTATAAATAATACACAATGGTGCACATAACGCCTGAGCTGCCCTGTTAAGGAAAATTGGTGGAATACCGTCTGGGCCTGGCCCTTTGGTGCAATCCAAACATTTAAGGGCACTGAGTACTTGGTCAGTAGTAACCTCAAGACTACTAACAATGGAACAATTTTCAGCATATTCATTGTCCTGAGTCTGATTATTTGGGAGCGTAGAAGGTTCGTACACAGAATGAAAGAAGTTTGCAAAGTGGTTACAAATCTCCTCAGGATCGGTCGATGATAGGTGTTTATAATGCATTGTTGAAGGGATCGGAGCTTTAGACTGCCGATTAGACACATAGGTCCAGAAATATTTGGTGTTGACTTTTATACTATCTTCTACTGATTTCAAGTATAGACTGTAACACTTTTTGCAGTCAGCATGGAACCTGGCCCTATAAAGTGAAAACTGTTCATAGTCAGATATGTTTTGATAGGTCTTCCATTTGTTCCATGCCTTCAATTTATTTTTAAATATGTGTATTAAAGATGGGGAAAACCACAATGGAAATTTGGTAGACCTAACTGTCTTTAGCGGAACATGGGCTTTAATAATTTGGTAAACAATTTCATAGAACGTATTCAGCGCGTCTTCTGCAGATTGTTCGTGGAGTTTATCAACCCAGTTAATTTTGAGTAGATCGCTATTAATAAGTTCATAATTCGCCTTAGAATAATTATGCTTTTGAGCCGTCTTACGCATCATCGCACCGCTGTGCAACTTACAGGACACTAAAATATACAGCGGTGGGTGATAGAGGTCTGATTTTAACAGTAAGTCAGTTGGTGTAAAAACAGAACAGTCGTTGTTACTTATCACCAGGTCTAAGATCTTCCCGTTCGAGTTCTTAATATTATTGTACTGGTAGCTATTGAGCAGGGACATAAAAATACTCAAGTGCCTGCAGACTGGAGAACTACCAACACACATTAATTGTTGCGTAGTAGCCGTGGCGTTGTTACCAGCCAGCCAATCAATGTCAGGAAGATTATAATCTCCAAGTACGTAAAAGTTTTCAACGCGCCCGTCCTCCAGCAGGGTTTGCAGGGACTCTAAGTAGGCAACATAAATACATTCGGGTGTTTTGGGTGGGATATATGCTGAACATATTATATCATATTTTCCTGTCTTTGCGCTAGGCAAGCGTACTATGGTGTGCTCAATGCTTTTATTAAATTGAAAAGCGGGTTCAACTATATTGGATCTGAGTCCCTTCAAAACCGCAACAAGGGTTCCACCGCCATCCTTCTTTTTTGTTGCCTCGCGATCCCTGTCACATCTGTACACTGTGTACCGATCATCAATAAATTCGGAGTCTAATATTTCGGAAGTGAGCCATGTTTCGGTGAGTATAATGATATCATAACAATTTGATAAAATATTCATATAAAGAACATGCAGTTTAGTGCGGAGCCCCCTACAATTTTGATAGTAGATAGATAACTTGTCGTTAGCCATTTTCATGGGGAAGGAATACAATAAGCATTACGATAATCTGGCTGAACAGAACAGCTTTACGGTTATAATCATAAGACGTGATGTGATAGTTAAAACTGCTCTCTTTGAAATCTGACGAACCCAATAAAGTTAAAAGTACAAGCATTGATAAGGCATTAACATCGCTAGAGTACAGTATAAACATGAACAGCAAAAACAAACACGATAAACATTTTAAAAAGTACATACAACATCCAGAAAGCACACATTTATAGTAAAATTTACAAACTACAGACAACGCAATTACATGCATACTCCGATCGCAGCGTTCAAGTAGAGTCCCCTTGATTAAAATCAACACAATTAGATGACCTGCTAAACTATACGACCAGGGTACATCTACACTACACAAAAAAATAATAATAATAATAATAATAATAATGAGCAAGAGCAAACACTTCTTATACATAATGCCTAGGCCGCTAGTCATCCTTCGCGGCAGCACCGGGTTTGATTTGACCAATATCTTGGTGTGATCGAATGGCAAACGATTTACATTGTTCTTTTTCTCGAACGAGAATTGTGCCATGTTTAACCCACACGAATTTATAATTATTCCTTTGGGCTGCTTCTTTGGTGTCACGAAACAAAAGTTTTCTCTTTAACGTGAGATGTTCATGCATGTATATACGCGACGGGGTACCAGAGATGCTTAGTTGGTCGGAGGTCAGCCCTTTTGCCAGTCGAAAGGCGCTGAGTACATTGTCGCGAAGTATACGTGATGCCAATTTTACGATAATGTTTTTTGGTTTGTCGTTCTGTTGGTGTGCATGAGGAACACGGTGTATTGCGACAACATCCTTAGTACATACGGAGTAATTAATTTTTGAGCCTATGTTTTCCATGATCGTTATCAGGTTCTCATTGCGCCTTTCAGGTACATTACATATCTCCAGGTTGCATTGTCGGGCATTTTGGTCTAAATAGTCAATTTTCGAGATGAGGTCGTTAATTGACTTCTTCGTATCCCTCTCCTGCATTTTGAATCGATTATTTAGATCAATTTGTTCTGCGGACACATATTCAACCGAGTTTTGTACAGCTATCAAGTCAATAGCTAATTGATCGTACTTTTTATCCAGTTCCGACAGGCGTGTGGTTATTTGAGACTGATCAGAACGAATAATGGCAATATCATTTTTAATTTCGGTTGTAACCTGGGTAAAGGTAGCAATTTCGCCTTTGATATTTAAGACATTATCAGAGATGGTTGTGATTCGGGTATCAAGTTCCCTGCGCCACTCGTTAAGAGTATTTTTAAATTCTAATGATAAAGCATTAAGCGCCTGAGTGAATTCGCATTCTGGTTGTTTACGTTTACGAACATCGCCTTTCGAATCAGGCGTCTTACATAGGTCACTATCGGACTGTGATAAGTGGGACATATTCATTCAACTGTCTGTAGAGTATTGAGGTCCGAACGTTTTATATTTAACTTTGCTCAATCAGTCGACCAAAGAAGATCTTCTAAAAAATTTTGTAATTTGTGGGGTTTGAACCGGCGACCAGTAGTGTGCCGCAGTATAAAAGCTGCGCAAGTCGAAACGCGCCAAGCGCTATGATAAATACAGTGGCGAATTTGGTTATCCGTAGTTGCGTCAGGGCCCTGCGCAGGCGATGTTGAGGACAGAGGCGGTGTGCGCGGGGGTTATCGAGCGCGCTGCGGGTTGCGGTAGGTCGGGGTCCGAGTTCTAACGAAAAATTTTAACACAGTTTTATCAACTTATCTCAAGTTCCCTTTAAGGTAGCACTGTGAAACTTTCACAAATAGATGAGTCACTTCACTGGGTTCAGTTTTATAATAACTTTATAAGAAAATATCCACTTTTGCCGACTTAAAAGATTAAAAACAGCGGAACAAAAATATCAACGTACTGTCTCGATTTCTGACAACGAGGGTACAAGATGTTTATATTTGATGACGTTGCTTGCGAGAATCAAACTAACATGCGTGATTATTTTGCAATGGGAAGGCACAAACACATTGACTGTTTTTATCTTAATCAAACATATAGCAAAATCCCTAAACAGTTAGTAAGAGATAATGCTAACTTAATTATACTATTCAAACAAGATAATATTAACTTGAGACATGTTTATGAAGAACATGTTAACACTGATATGACATGGATTGAATTTTGTGAAATGTGTTCAAAAATATGGAGTGAGCCCTTTAATTATGTTGTAATTAATAAAGATTGCAATAAAAATAACGGATGTTATAGAAATAAATTTGATACTTTTGTAGTCTTTGATTAGAAATACAAATATTTAAGGCTACGGTACATACATGATATCATTATTCCATGACCGACTCTTAATCGAAAACTATCTTATTCTACTGTAATGGAAAAATCACTGAAAAGACAAATTGTGGACGCTGCAGAAGCCGTAAAGAAAAAAGTACGAAAGATGCGAGATTTTGAGAGTGAAAATAAGCAAGCATTGGAATCGGTTTTTAGACCTGTAACAGAGTCTCTCAATTGCATAGCTAATATCAATAAACAAAATGACCTCTTGCGATCTAAAGAAACAAAAGAAGAAACAAAAGTTCCGTTGAGAAACGATATTTTGCAGAAAGAACGTTCTAGTAACGAAGGAGACAGTAGCGCGGAAGAAAATGAAGGTGATACCGACAGTAACGAGTCGTACCAATCATTAGTAGAGAACAATCAAGAGCGTGATACATCATCCTGGTCAATATCTTCAGAAGCATTGACAGATAATCCATTTGGTGTTCGAGCGGAGCGAGGACAATTGATGTTAGGTTCTGCTTTCATAACGATCAAGGATGATTATATTACCGTTGCTGGACAGAAATATCGAAGCACTCCCGGACTGAAACAATTGTTATTGAAAAAGGATGTAGATTTAAGCACGGTTACAGAGTCTGATATGCAGTATTATAAGATGATGTTGCTTGCCACAAACGCACATCGTCGAGACTTTGACTCAAACAAACCAATAAAAAGTAATAAGGGACAAAAATATTTGCAAGTTATAAAACCCCTTTTCAAACAGTCAAGTACTATTCAAAGCAATCAGTCAAAGGGGAAAGGACTATCCTTGAACAAAATGTGGAAAAAAAATGTTGATTTTGTTTATTGGAATGATCCTAATGAACTTGTGGATAGGTTAAAATTATTAATTGCATCTCGAGACGCTGGTAACACAGGATTAGATAACGAAATTATATCTATTATTGAAGAACTGCGTGAGAGTAAATTGATTAAGTAATAAATAAATGGTATACAATTTTCAATGTTCATTTTATTATCAACCTCTGTTGGCGACGATAGGTCGTGGTGGAGCAAAATGAAATGTAGTGGACTGTATAACAAGATATATTGAAGAAAAGAATTAAAATACAACGGTCGATTGGAAATAGTAAATAAGAAATAAGACGCTAAGAAAACGCGTAAGCGCAGCCGTGCGTGGAGGCGTGCAACAGCTGACTGGTGTGGCGCGGGGGGCCGGGGGCCCGCGCTCGGCCGTCGGCCGGCTGACTCCCCGCTGTCCCCGCACCCCTCGTTCACTGCCGCTGGCGCGCGGCGCGCGGCGGTGTTGAGAGTAGCGGTCTCAACATGCTCCCCCCGTTGAAGGAACTTCAACAGTAGAGACCGGCAGCGGGCAGATGGTGTTGAAGGCGCGCCGGATGACACCCTTTCTTGTGAGGATGTCGGCGACCCTCGCGACGCCATCTCTGCCTGGGAGAACATGTGTGATGCGTCCTAGAAGCCACATAAGAGGAGGTAAGGTTTTGTCCTTTATGACGACCAATGTTCCTTCCTTGAGCTCCCCAGACGACCGGCACCATTTGGTTCTTTCTTGCAGCCACAGAACATATTCGTGGGAAAAGCGAGCCCAGAAGTGTTGCTTCAAAAATTCAATGCGGCGAAATCGTTGCAAGCTGTTGACTCTGGCGTTCTGGATCTGTGGATGGGGCAGCATAATTAAAGAACGACCAATAAGGAAGTGAGCCGGGGTTAAAGGAGCGAGGTCGGAGGGGTGGTTGGACAGAGGAGTTAAGGGCCTTTTTTTTTTTTTTTTTTTTTTTTTTTTTAGGATGGGAAATCATCAAATGACTTCTCCCACTCTGGGCGGAGCGGGAGGGAGTGTCAGACTCTTACTGACTAAAACCCATCCATGTTCCTTCCTCGCCCTTTACGTTCCGGGGCCGCGGTATCTCTTTCGAACAGTCCCGCAACCCCGGCAGGGAGTTAAGGGCCTTGAATTTAATATAGCCTCGACTTGAATTAAACAAGTAGCCATCTCTTCAAATGTTAGATTTGTTAAACCCAAAGTGCGCCGTAGATGGTGCTTGGTGGATTTAACTGCAGACTCCCATAGGCCTCCGAAGTGTGGAGTATATGCAGGTATAAAAGAAAAGTTTATGCCAGGATCGATGTTGTCGAAGTTTAAGTCTTGCGAAAGCAGCCTGGCCAACTCATTGAAAGCACCGACAAAAGTTGTCCCGTTGTCGGAAAAGATGTTGCGGGGTTTTCCCCTTCGAGCAATAAAGCGGTTGAGTGCAGCTAAGAAGGCCTCCTTTGTAAGGTCCGACACAAGCTCGAGGTGGATGGCTCTCGATAGCTAAACACACAAACACACAAATGAAACATTTCACAAGTCTACAGCCTCTACCTTTCCGGTCAGCTATCATGATGGGACCGGCGTAGTCCACCCCTGTGTCTAAAAATGGAAACTCTAAATGTAGACGCTGCTCTGGAAGGTTACCCATGATAGGCTGAATAGTGTTGGCCTTGATCCTACAACATTTTACACATTGATGTGTGACCTTTTTAGCCAGGTTCCTACCACCAATAGGATAGTAGTGATGACGAACAGTGGCCAATAAAAGTTGTGGTCCAGCATGTAAAAGGCGTACATGAAACATGTTGAACAAGAGGATACAAATTATGTGAGAACTAGATAATAAAATTGGATGCTTAATATTGTAATCATAAAATGAATTCTTTAACCTTCCTCCAACACGAATAAGATTAGAAAGAGTATCAAAGAAAGGAGACAAAGATAG
This sequence comes from Xestia ashworthii, assembly GCA_950022955.1. Taxonomy (NCBI): domain Eukaryota; kingdom Metazoa; phylum Arthropoda; class Insecta; order Lepidoptera; family Noctuidae; genus Xestia; species Xestia ashworthii. Next base: position 11,079,972 of record OX465560.1, on the reverse strand, counting down.
TAACTTGTTCTTTGCTGGTAACTGTTCACCTGATTTAAGTAAGTGGTACTCTTCCGGGAAAGATTCCATTTGACTCAGTCTTAATAACAAGTTTAAAGAATTGTTAAGCTCAGTAGAAGTTAGTGAACCAGACTCAAGTGACTTCTTACTGCACTTATTAATAAATCGCATGACATATGGCCGTCACACGCTGCAATGTACCAAAGTTTGAAATTTTTGAAAATAACGCTATTATAGGATTTTCATTAATGTGATTAGAAACATGACAAGAAGATTCCAGTATTGTTTCCGGTAACCTAGAATTATTATGATGTGATTCAGGGAACTGAGGCCATGAAGACGCATCTTTGTTAAGAAATTGCGGTCCTGACCACCACAATGACGACGACAACAGCCTGTCAGTTCTAAGTCCACGCGAAGCGAGGTCTGCGGGGTTTTCAGCTGACGGAACATAATGCCAAGTTGCTCCGCCTGTAGTTTCCTGAATTTCAGATACACGATGACGAACGAATGGCTTTAACTGATTTGGTGAAGTAGATAACCACCCCAAGACGATGGTGGAGTCACACCAACAATGAACTTCATCAAAATTTAAAGTAAGTGACTGACGAACCTTTGAGTACAACCTTGAACCCAACAACGCACCACACAGCTCGAGCCGCAGTATGGTTGTGGACTTGATTGGAGCTACCTTGCTTTTAGCGGTAAGGAGATGTTCGTTAACCTCGCCGTCTCTCGAAACACTGCGAACATAAGCACACGCCCCATAAGCTTTCTCGGATGCGTCAGTGAATATATGCAGCTGGAGACAGTACGCAGATTCACACAACACCCACCGAGGTATCTTGAACTCGTTTAGAAGGTGCAGACTATTTTGAAAGTCATTCCAGGCATGCTGAATTTGCGTGGGAACCAGATCATCCCAAGAACATTTGGCTAGCCATAGATGCTGCATGATAATTTTGGCTTCCACTATGCATGGAACGACCAGGCCAATGGGATCAAAGATCTGTGCTATGGTTGATAAGATATGACGTTTAGTAGCCTTGTCTGAATAATTTAAGTTAATAGAAAAAGAAAATGTGTCACTCAAGCTCTTCCATAGAAGCCCAAGAGTCTTCGACTGCTCGTTGTCGCTCAGGTCCACAACATCAGAAACATCGTGTTCACTGCTAAGCGCCTGCAGAACCTGACTGGAGTTGGACCGCCATTTCCGAAGATTGTACTTTGCTGACCGAAGAACATCGTCAACACAGCGGCTTACTTCTAAGGTTTCTGAAACAGACGACCCACCGAACAAGTAATCATCCACATAGAAGTCATGTGCAATTGAAAACTTTGTTGAAGGATCTGAGCACCCTTCAGCTAGGTGAAGCAAACTTCTCGTAGCTAAAAATGGTGCTGATGCCGTGCCATACGTCACGGTATTAAGCGTATACTCCTTTAATGGATGAGTTGGATCTGCCCTCCAAAGAATTTTTTGTAAGGGACGATGACTGTCGTGAATAAGAGTTTGTCGGTACATTTTTTCAATGTCCGCGCTTATGACAATTTTATGCTGACGGAATCGAAGTAATATTGATAACAAGTCATCTTGAATGGGGGGACCAACCATCTGTATTTCGTTGAATGACTTACCTGAACGAGTTCTGGCGGAAGCGTCAAAAACTACCCTTAGTTTGGTGGTAGTTCTTGATTCCTTCAGAACACCATGATGTGGTAAATAATTAGAAGATGAGTCGAGTGGGCGTCTAGTAGATTCAGACATGTGTCCCAGCTCTATGTACTCATTAAGAAAGTCTATATACAAGCTTTTAAGGTGAGGATCTCTACCCAAACGACGTTCAAGAGATAAAAATCGCTGCTTAGCCATCATGTATGAATCACCCAATACGTCTGGTGACTCTTTAAAAGGAATACTTACCACAAATCGTCCATCAGAATTACGATATGTGGTATCTATAAAATGTTGTTCACAAGACCTCTCTTCACCAGAGTGTTTGTGTATAGACGAAACAGAATCTAATTCCCAAAACCGGTCTAAATCGATCTGTAAGTTGTTAGTGTGCATACAGACCTGTGACGAGGAATTAGACTGATGACATGCACCCGAAATAAGCCAGCCTAATTTTGAATCAAGCAAAGTGGGCATACGGTTACCTAACGATATACGGCCAGTGCCTATGATATCCCAGAAGACTTCCGCACCAACGAGGACGTCAATCGAAGACGGAATATAATAAGTGGGATCAGCAAGACGCACGTTCGCAGGTATATGTATGTTGCTAATATCAACACAAGTATTAGGAACTGATGCTGATACTTTTGGCAATACGAGGCAGTCAATGTTCAGTTCATACTCACTGTCATCAATTGATTTTAATGACACTAAGCACCCCTGGGTACAAGTAGAAGTTTGAAAATTTATGCCCGTTACCTTGGACTTGGCAATGTAGGTAGGAGCATGTAACTTACGAACGAAGTCCTCCGAGATGAAGTTGGTTGTACTTCCACTGTCCAGCAAGACTCGTGCTGTATGATGGTAACCGTCAGCGTCAGTCACCTTCACGAGCGCGGTGGAAAGTAAAATCACTTTAGATGTAAGCACTTGACTAGCTGATAATGCAGTGTTGTGTGTACTAGTGAGAACGTTGTCACTATCGATGTGTAACAGTGTGTTATGCTTTTGACGACAATATTTGCAATGACCTAGTCTGCATTTGGAAATATCATGACCTGGACGAAGGCAATTCATGCACACATTGGAACCCTGAGCCTTTTTAATGCGAGCCTGTACTGATAGACCTTTGAACTGCTCACATGCAAAAATAAAATGATTTTGATGACACATGGGACACGACAAAGGTTTTGATGTTTTTTCAGATGGCAAATTGTTTTTGTGTTTAGGTGCAGGTGCAGGGGGTTCACTCTTAGCTGCTGCTATGGGCTTAGACTCCTCAAGTGTCTCCAGCAAGTCAGCTCTGTTACTAATGAAGTTAGTAAATGCAGATAAAGTAGGAGGTTCAGAAAAGGTGTTTCTGTGCTCTTCCCACTGACGATTTGTCACGTGGTCGAGCTTACTGGTCATTATGTAAATGACAAGAACATCGACGAAGGCGTTTTGAACAGGTTGACCAAGAGTTGATAAAGCTCTAAGATTTTTGTTAGTTGTGTCAATGATGTAACGTAGCGACTTACTTGACTCCCTATCTATAGGCTGAACGTTAAAGAGTGCTTGCACATGATTGTTGACAAGCAATCTTTTGTTGTCATACCTCTCACAAAGCAACTTCCAGGCAGCGTCGTAGTTTTCTGACCTAAAGTCAAGATTATCGACGACAAGAGAAGCGCTACCTTTTAAAGAAATACGCAGATAATGCAATTTATTAATTTTATCTAAGCTTGTGTTGTTATGAACTATAGAAATAAAGGTATCTCTAAATTCCAGCCAATCATGATAACTGCCTGAAAACTTGGGTAAGTCAATTTTGGGTAAACGAATTGAATTGTGTTTGTGTGTACTAGTAATACAAGAATCCACCTCGTTTGCGGCGTCCCCTTCAAGAAGCTTTCTCGAGCCACTGATCAGCTGGCGTGCAGAAGCCACCAAGCCGTAGTCCAGCTTCTCAAAATCTTCGCGTTCCGCATATTGCTCGCTGGAGTCATCCGCCAATGCCTCCAATTCATCCTGTAATGCATCATATTTCTCGTATAAGCTCTCAAATTTATTAAGTCGATATTCGATTTCGATGACTTGTACCTCACTTAACTTTTCGCAAGACTTAGAAACATTTAAATAAGATGAAAATTGCGTAAGCTTGGCTTTAATTGAAGCTCGCTTCTTAATTAAACTTTTCATGTCAGCCATGACAACGAAAATTTAGCAGTAGCAGTGACAGAGAGAAGAAAATAAAAAAGAAAAATTGGTAGGCGGTAATTACTGACACTAAATGATTAGCAATAAGTTGCAACGTGGGAACTGGAGCTATAAGCAGTAAGAAGTGAGATTGCTATTACAAAAACATTAGGCGTTATCGGTCGAATCTGCTGCGTAATGCTAAGCGAATAATGCAATGTTTCTCTGCAAAAAACGGAAATAAACTTCAATTAAATTAAACGGTATTATGCAAAATATGTACTACCTAATTGGAAACTGTTATAACAAATTTGATTTTAAAATGGGACTGTGATTGATTGGCACAAATGAATAAAAGGTTACAAACACACAAGTTCAACAAAATAAATATTATTTACACCTTGGTATTTTAGTTAAGAAACGACACTGTTCAAAGCAAGTTGAAAGGCTGAAAACTATTGATGGATTGACGGAATTACTAATGAATTTTAAATGAATTTGGACAGGTGAAATGATGAGGCAAAATGATGGAACAAAGGAATTGGAACGTTCTCACGGTTTTATGCTGTCAACCTCTGATGATGTGCTGACGCCTGTGGCTCCGATGAGTAGATCCTGGGTTACTCCCGATGCAAGTCGATGAATGCTGACGTTCAATATTGCACCGAAGTCTCGACGATCTTTTCTTGCGCCGCCCGTTGGTTTGAACTCGATGAAGACGGCTGTTGCCGTATCGATGTTCACGATGACCAAATGCAGACGATGACGCGTAGAACACGAAGACCTCTTGCGAAACTTGAACCCGAAGACGAAGTCCTTTGTTCTCCAACCGACGAACCGTTGACTTTTTGAAAATTTCCGTTGTTCGGTTCAAACGTTAACGGTAGAAGGACCAATGTTGGCGACGATAGGTCGTGGTGGAGCAAAATGAAATGTAGTGGACTGTATAACAAGATATATTGAAGAAAAGAATTAAAATACAACGGTCGATTGGAAATAGTAAATAAGAAATAAGACGCTAAGAAAACGCGTAAGCGCAGCCGTGCGTGGAGGCGTGCAACAGCTGACTGGTGTGGCGCGGGGGCCCGCGCTCGGCCGTCGGCCGGCTGACTCCCCGCTGTCCCCGCACCCCTCGTTCACTGCCGCTGGCGCGCGGCGCGCGGCGGTGTTGAGAGTAGCGGTCTCAACAACCTCTAAATGTAATACACCTTAAATATGAATGTAGATAAATTCGGGCACCATGTTCATAAGAGAATGCGTTTCTCTGAAATATTAGAGTTCAATGAAAATGCACTGCTAAAATCCGAAAGTGGAGATTTTGACTTGAATAAATCTAGATTGAGAGGAATTAGATCTCCTGTAGAAACAGACGATGCTGTGAATAAGGATTACGTTGATCGATTGTGCGATCATACAATAAAGGAACTAAATAAACTGATTGGGTTGTTGCGTACTCAAATCATAAAAGATGCACAAATAACAGTCCAAACTACTTTAAAAGCGAAGATACCTGAAGTTTTAGTTCAGTTGGAAGATAAGTTTTATAACAAAGAGGAAGTACAGCAATTACTTAAAAAAACTCCGTGATGGCAAAACAACAAATTGTTAATGAACTACACAAGGCAGCACGAAGAAACTTTGTTAGACGATCAGTTATTTTAAAAAGCATAGATGACTTATGGCAAGCTGATCTAATAGATATGCAAAATCTAAAAAGGTTTAATAAAGGTTATAATTACATTTTAGTGGTGATTGATTGTTTCTCAAAGTATACCTGGACAGAACCAATAAAATCCAAAAGTAAACTTGATGTTACTCATGCATTTGAGCGAATACTAACTACCAGCAATCGAAAACCTAATCATTTACAAACTGATTCAGGAACAGAATTCTACAACGTAACATTCCGAAAGCTTATGAAGAGCTACAATATTAACCACTACTCTTCGTTTTCTACCAAGAAAGCTTCGATTGTAGAACGGATGATTAAAACAATTAAAAATAAAATGTATAAATATTTTAGTCTCATTGGGAACTATAAATGGATAGGTCCACCATTAGAAGTTATTCTAAAAACATACAATAATACAAAACATCATACCACTAAATTTAAACCAGTCGAGGTAAATAAGATGAATGAGTCAAAGATAAGAGAAAATATTCAAAAAACTCAAAAACATACATCAAACCGATGTCGACCTAAATTCAAAGTGGGTGAAAATGTTCGGATCAGTAAATACAAACATATTTTCGATAAAGGTTACACTCCTAATTGGTCGACTGAAATATTTACTGTAAAAAGATTAATAATACCATACCAGTAACATATCATATAGAAGATCATCGAAAGCAGCCTATTAGAGGATCTTTCTACGAACAAGAACTTCAAAAAACTAGCTATCCTGGCGTTTATTTGATAGAAAAGGTTCTTAAAAGGAAAGGGAAGAAACTTTACGTGAAATGGTTGGGCTTAAGTAACGAAGAAAATAGTTGGATTGATAAAGATGAAATTGTAGGCTAGGATTATGAATATATAACCATGTTTGGAAGAAATATTTCATTCATTACACTTTCTACTATGCAAGAGAATGGATGAACTAGTTAATAGTGTAATTAATAATCTGCCATTCGAACTTCATTTACCTGGTTATAACTATTGCGGACCGGGAACAAAACTCGAGAAGCGATTGCGGCGAGGTGATCGAGGTGTGAATAAGCTAGACGAAGCTTGTATGCATCACGATATTGCATATGCAAACCATACAGACTTACCCAATCGTCACAAAGCTGATTTACAACTACTAAATATGGCTAAACAAAGACTTAAATCGAACGATGCTGGGAAAGGTGAAAAACTTAGTTCATGGTTAGTGAGCAAAGTTATGAAAACCAAACTAAAATGTGGTTCCGGTGTTAAAACGTTTAAAAGTTTCGTTTCAAAAATAAGAGCGAAAATAAAAAAACTAAAACCAAAGGACAGTAAAACTTTAATTAACGCTGCTTACTTGGCCGCAAAAAAAATATTTCCAAACATTCAGAAAATTCGAGTACCGCGAGTGATACCCTTACCAAAGACTGGAGGTATTCTACCTTTAATCCCAATTTTTGCGGGTTTATCAGCTTTAGGAACTTTAGCTGGTGGTGCGGCTGGTATTGCAAAAACTGTTAACGATTACAAATCAGGTCAGCAAAATTTGCGAGAAACACAACGACATAATAAGGCTATGGAGTCTTTAAAGTTAGGTCAGGGTTTATACATTAAGTCACATAAAAATGGTAAAGGTTTATTCATAAAATCTTCAAAAAACTGAAAAATAAGCTACCTAATCGTGCTCTAACTAATGTAGACATCCAAAGGCACGCACGCGACATCCCTCACTTTCGAGGAGTCTACATGAAGGATCAGTTACCAAGGACGCCAAAACGGATTGAATGTGGTATCGTAAACTTGGACGATTATAAGAACGAAGGTACGCATTGGGTAGCTTATGTTAAAATGAACAAATATTGTGAATACTTTGATAGTTTTGGAGATTTGAAACCTCCAATGGAATTAATGAAGTACTTTAAAAATTGTGATGTTTTTTATAACTATACTAGATTTCAACAATTTAATACAGTAAACTGTGGACACTTATGTCTAGAATATCTATGGAAATTTTGGAATAAATACGTATAAATTTTATGTATTTCTTTTATTTCAATCATTTTCATCATGTCACTCACCTTATCGATAACTGGAAACTCGTCCGATTTATGTACATATTATCCTAATACATTGCAACTTCACGGTCATTATGAGTGTGCCTTATTGCATTTCTCAACATTTAATTCAATTCCAAACATTGAAAAAACGAATAATAAATTATATTATGGCTCTAATGAAGTCCTTGAATTACCTGAAGGTACTTATGAATTGCAAGATATCAGCGATTATTTAAAATCGGAAATAAAAGATTGTTCAATAAAAGTACGATGTAATAACAATACTCTAAAAACTTTGATATACTGTACTAAAGATATCGATTTTACTAAAGAAGGGACTTTTAGGAGATTATTGGGGTTTAAGAAACAGATCTTGAAAGCAAATAAATGGCATGTGTCCGAGTTACCAGTCAACATTTTACCTACGACCGTGATCAGGATAGAATGTGATATTGTAAGTGGTTCGTACATAAACGGAAATCCCAGTCACATTGTACACGAATTCGCCCTCAACGTGCCCCCAGGATATAGAATTATAGAAATTCCGAAAAACGCCATATACTTTCCAATCAACCAAAACAACATAAGCAGTATACATATCAGGCTATTAGATATAAACAATCGCTTAATAAACTTACGTGGTGAAGAAGTGCAGCTATAATTACATCTTAGAAAAAATGATTGACTACAATAAATATGTGCATCAACAAATTGGAAATGTCAGTTCTACTAAAGTGATCAAGCAAATAAGACCTCGGTCAAAGAAAAAAAACAAATTAACACGAGACAATAAGGAATTTCTTAAAACAATCGGTTTGCTATAATGAATATCTTAGAGGTTTTATCTGCTCCAACTTACGACAACACTGTTGAGGGAATCGAATTTCATTCTTACAAACCCTACATAACAAGCTTCAACAGGAACGATGAAATCCGCATACCTATTAATCAACAGGATCTGTATATACTACTTTCAGCGAGCACTTTGTATTTGGAAGGAACTATAATCGTTAGCAAAAAAGATCCAAAAGAAAAAGCGAGTAGCGTTTTTTTAACAAATAATTTTTTACTCTACTTGTTTCAAGATATACGATACGAACTAAATGGAGTAGAAATTGATAAAATAAAAAACGCTGGTGTGACTACTACGATGAAATCATTAGTGTCAATGAATGAGAGTGAGTCAAAGATATCTTATGCATGGGGTTGGAATATCGATGGCACAAAAAATATTAATGGAGGTAGTTTTTCTGCTTCTATACCACTTTGTAATATTCTTGGGTTTGCAGAAGATTTTAAGAAAGTAGTGATAAATAGTAGACATGAACTGATATTGTTACGAAGCAATACAAACCTGAACGCTGTAAAACTGAATACTGGCGAAGTTGTAGATGATGTTCTGATAAATAAAATTGTTTGGCGTGTACCGCACGTTAAAGTGTCAGACAAAGAGAAAATAAGTTTGCTAAAACTGTTAGAGAAAGATCGTCCGCTCCAGATGATTTTTAGAAATTGGGATCTGTACGAATATCCTACTTTACCTAAAACAACGAAACATACTTGGTCTATTAAAACATCATCACAAATAGAGAAACCGAGATATGTTATTATTGGTTTACAGACAAATAGAAAAAACAATGCAAGCTCTGATATGTCTCTGTTCGATCACTGTCATATTCGTGATGTTAGAGTATACCTCAATTCAAACTACTTCCCATATGAAAATCTAAATGTGAATTTTGGTAATAACAGAATTGCTTTATTATACGAACAATACACTAGATTCCAGCAGTCATATTACGGACGTCGCGCGGAGCCTTTATTAAGCGAAAAACAATTTAAAGACTTGGCACCGCTCTTTGTTATTGACTGTTCAAGGCAAGCGGACAACTTGAAGACAGGTTCGGTTGTGGATGTAAGAGTGGAAATTGAAACTGATTTGGATATACCCGATCAAACTTCAGCATACTGCCTTATATTAAACGACTGTATAATCGAGTATAAACCGTTGAGCAATACCGTGAGGAAAATATCATGAATCCTGAAACTATATTATTGGACGTTCAAGGATTTAAGGATCTCTACAACAATTTTATAGTAAAAGAATTAGCATTGGCCACTCGTGATTACACCCAAACCTTCTTAGTTAAGCCTCCATACTTGTTCAGATACTTAACAAGCAATGAACAGAAGCAAGTTAAATGGTTAGAAAAAAACAGAGGCATTTATTGGAATGAAGGATATGTTGACTATAGGGAATTCCATCGTATAATCGTTCCATACTTACAAAATAAAGAAATAATTCTAAAAGGTTTGGTGAAGGTGCAATGGGTAAAGGATCTATGTGTAAATTGTAAGGTATCAGAACTTGGTGAAAAACAATGTCCTAATTTATCTATTTTACATAAAAAATACTGTAATTTAGATTCGAACTTAAATTGTAATAACCATTTAAAGCAATGTGCACTTAAAAATGTGTTGTGTATTAAAAAGTATTTAGAGTGGTAATAAAATGCTTAATTATGTTTTATAAATAAAAAGCTTTTATTTCTAAAATAATCTTTTATTTCGTTATACTAAACCCAACCAAATAGCTTAATAAAATAAAATAAAAAGAAAATAAAATAAAACAAAACAATAAAATACTACACAAAAATGATATTAATAAAAATCACTGTCTATCAAAGATTTTGATATTTTCTTAACTAACGATTCAGTTTCGTCCATGACACTGTCGATAGCGTCTTTAACAATATATTGCGCATTTATAATAACATTCTCACTATCACTTTCACTGTCACTGGTTTGAGGATTGTTAGAGAGATCTACGACTGAAATTTTTATTAGCCCTATACCTCGTTGCTGTATTCGGCTCATAACGAAAGATTTTGATGGTTTTTGTTTCTTTAACTTTTCTCTGCGCTGTTGTTTCGATTTCTTATCTTTCGTAACTCGTTTGCAATGCTCAGGTTCGGTGCGAAACATCTCGGAGAACCCTTCATATGGATCTTGAGCGTACTGGCTGAAGACAATCTCTGATTCAGACATCTGGAACAAAAATATTAATAAAATGTTACCGCTGTTGTGAAACAAGTCTATAATTAGTTACGTCTTAATAACAGAATAAATGTAATAGTTTACTTACCGTTGACATAATTATGATGCGCTTTAATTTTAAACAAGGACTCTGAGCGAGTAATATTTGTTAAATGACAACAATTAGATACAATTGAAGACAGAAAAATATTACGCAATAAAAGAACGTAAAGGTTGTCACTCACTGAGTGTATAATTCAAGCATTAAATCAGTGAATACGTCCGAGCTAGTGTTACAAGGCGCGAATGCTTCACAGTAAGTGCATCGAGCTGGTACAATAGTTGCACACGCTTCCAGTCGATGACTACCTTTAACTATAAAATGTTCGCAGTAAGCATTTTTGTCTCCAAGTTAAGGACAATGAACTGATGTGTGCTTGTTTTTAAATAGTTATAATTATATCGATACGGATGTTGTGATCATATTACATGATGGTTAATTCTTACTTACGATGTTGCGAAACTTCAAATCTAGATTTGATTACATATTATTTAACCGACTTCAAAAAGAGGGATGATGTCATTGAATAGGTTCCTGATAAATAAAACAAGTAGTACATGGTTTCACATTTTATTTATATTAAATTTCTACAAAACAGTAACTTATATTCTTACAATGAGTAATATTAAGTAATAACTAACCATTACACATACAGTACTTACTGCCTAATCTAAAACACTTCGTTTTTTAGGATAAACGCGTGACCCCAGGCTTGCGTTGATATTTTCCCTACAGATATCGCCCGTTTATCGTCATTGCTAGACAATACAATTTTGTTGACACTCTGAGTAAATATTACGTGTTTAATTGATTTAAACATTATATTTTTTCTACGTATAACTCCATCGTTAAATAAAATATTTTCATAATCTGTGATGTCTAAGTCTCTTACTACGCATGATTTCACGCCCTTCGCTTTTTTAATTATTTTATCAAGAGTTTTTATGGAGTAAAGTTTTGATCTCAAACCAACAAAATCAGATATACATTTCCCTGCCATTTCATCTTTGAACAGGCCTGGTACTTTTTTGTTCATTAAGGGTAACTTAAAATCATTGTTATTGTCATAGTTACTGGTGTCAAAATATTTCAAAAAGTTATACTTTAAGTCATGATAAAAATCATTAGTATATATTTCATAGACAAAAGAATCTGTATCTGTATAACATAGCTGAACTCGATCTTCATAAAATGGTTTTACAATATTGTAATGAAAGTCATACATGTGTGACTTAGAAAGTTCTAATACAGTGAATCCAATATAAATAGGCTTATCTAAAATAATTTGATCAGGTTTCATTTGTATTGCAACTAAATTTTCTGAGAGGATAGAGGCACTATGGAAATAGGGGCTGGCTACAAGTCTCTCGGCGGATATTGATTTCTTGGTTCGGTTAAATTTGTCGCACCATTGATTGACTAAATGAACAGTCACTCTATTTTCAGTATTTTCTAATGTCTTACCAAACACACTGTTGTTTAACAACTTAAAAAAATCTTGTTCGAAGGAACTCTTTGCCTTTTGTCTCAATTGAGTGTTTAATTCTATATATTGTTTCAAATAAGGACTCTGTCTAAACGTAATTACTCTATGAACTTTTCGTAATATTAAGCCATGTTCTAGACACTTTTTTAAATGAACGTAATGTATAACATAATTATACTTGTTATACAAATTTGCAATTAGTTTTTTTGTTTTACCGCCTGGAGGTATACATTTCTCTGGACAGAAAGGTAAATCATTATGATGATTGTGTAAATGTTCAGGGTACAAGAGATCGACTTCTAAAATAAAGCCCCACTCAGCGTTATCTTCAACATTTTCAACATGTAAATTATCTATTTCATCTTCACTAAGAAATCTAAAACCTGAATACGGTAAATACTGACACATGCTGAAACCGTAAAGATTATTACAATCTAGATATACAATATAACTCTGAGGCTTTGATGTATTATAATCAGGTATGTATTTATTATTGGCTTTTGCATACCTATGGGAACACATGCACAAACCTCCTCGTATACCACTTTGAATCATTCTGATGATAAACAGGTCCGACACGAGTTCTAACTGAACGCCTGTTTTAAGCAACATTGCGTCGAAGGACAAACTAGGTGCGGTAATGTAAAACGCGGGATCTAGTTTATAATGTTGTTTGCATGTTTTTCGAAACTTTTGAAATATATCTGTCAATAAAAGTATATCCGTTTTTAAGTATAAATCCGTATACTCGCCTAAATCCTTTATTTTAAATTCACTCCACACAGTCTTAGCATGATTGTAATCTTCATCGCTAATATCTTCGTTAGTTAAAGAATTATGAAAACAAGATTTGGACGGTAAAGATTTTTGATCGTAACATTTCCAATCTGTCATATAGTCATACGGATATATACCTTTCCGTGTTAACAAACTAAATTTTCTTTCATCAGAAAAGTTAGATAGAAGATTGACAAAATCTTCTGTCTGCATTGTTTTAGCAAGTTTGTCTAAACTAGTTCCTAAAAAGTTAAAGGAATCTAAAAACCTTATTTGTATATACTCATTATCAACAATATGAATAAACTTTGTGAATGTAATATATTTTTCCTTGTTACGCGGTATTATTTTAATTTGTCCAGGAATTTCGCCTAACTTTTTTATAAATAAATGGCAGTCGTATCCAGATAAATTATGAAAAAATATTGGAACGAACTTTGGTATTTTATGTTGTAGATTACAATGTCGATGTGCTGCGCCTCGGTATCGTCCTGTAATATGACAGTGATCCCTAACTCTATCGGTTAACAGTAAATTTTCACATATATGACACTTAACAGCGAGCTTAAAATTAAGAGCATCTTCTTCTGTGAATATCATAGGTTCGCATTTGGATAGAATTCTATATATTGATTTAACATCTTTAGTCAAAAAATTTACAAATTTTGTAACACAGTTTTTACCGCGATAACTTCTATAGCCTTTAACAGTCTCATTAAATGATGATACTATATTATAGGCAAACGCGGCTGGCACGTGTCGTTGTGAGTATGACGTATTAGCGGAGTCAAATTCATCGCCGGAAATAGGTTCCAGCAATGTTTCGAAATCTGCGTAAATAACGAATGGAATGTCTTGTTTTCTATAATAATTTTTAAATTTTAAATAAGACCCTTGTTCTGGTAAATCTGTCACAACTCCTCCACATAAGTGTGTTTCAATTTGACTGGGAGTTGGAAAGAACAATAAGCAAGTTTCGCAGAAGTATAGTTTACCATGATGTTTAGTAAACTGATTTCTGACTAGTCGAGGCAAATCTTTGATTAGACAATAATGAGAATTAACGTTATTTTCTAAAAACAAGAGATGGATGCTCTTAGATTTATTATTCGTTGATGTATACAAAGGTCCGATGATTGTCTTATCATTTTTTAATCCGTACACGAAAATATTCAGAAGTGGATTATTTTTCTCAAAAACAGCTATGTCCGAAAATGTAATCGGAAATGACAAATCATCAACATTTAAAATATCACAAAAGTGAGGATAAGATGAGACTCTATCAGGATGTTGCGTTGTAGGGTATAAAGCTGCCACAACACACCATAGAAAGCAATACTTGTCTTTATTTTTAATATTCAAGCAAGCTTTTTTATTTTTTATAATTTTTGGTAAAGGTATAAATTTCGATCCACCGAGAGGCTGATATTTATTCATGTTTATTTCTAAATGTGAATTGCACAAAAATGTCCAACCGCTATCTCTTTCCTCAAACTCTTCAATTTTCTTTAAGAGTAACTGAACTGTTGATTTATAAATTGAATCAAAATCGTAATTAAAATTAATGATATAGTTTTTTGTAGCAAATGACTTTAATTCTTGTTGATCACTTTTAAACATAAGAAAAAAAGAAAAAAATTCAAAATTAATTTTCACTGAGGTATGTTTCAGTACTGACTGATCTATTAGATTTTTTACTTGCTGACTAATATTACTGAGAAACATTTCTGGAAAAGCATTTATCTGTTCCTTAGTTGCAATGATTCTGTAACTTACGATTCGTCCTTTAAACGAAGTATTAATAATTTCAATGTTATCGTGTATAGGGATCGTGCTATTTTTTTTATGAACATTGCTACGTAAATGACCTGACCATCGACGATTATCTACCAATACGTTGCAAACTGAACAATGAGGCATTATTGATTATGTAATACAGAATCAAAACTAACTACTTAACGTTTGATTAACAGAATAAAGTCTCTAAGTTTAACATAAAAAGAATAATTCTGACAACTAAAATTAATGATCTTATTATAGTCTTAAAAGTATACAGTAATAACCGAAGAAAGTATTAGGACGACTAACCAACTATTGACGTCCAAATAGAAACTGTTTGCTGTAGTTCTCTAGTTGGCGAGATTCAAGACGCTTATCAAAATATTTCTGGAAAGAGAAATGCATAATATTAATTTAGCGCTCAGTTCTAAGAATTTAAAAACTATATTTCAGTAAAAAACAGTCTATAAAAGTATCTGCAATATGTAGATATTTATATCAAATATCTAGAACAGAAATGACTTGCTGTAGTTCTCTAGTTGAATAATCACTTCTTCATGAACTATGCAAGATTTTATTTCTGAGAAAAGAAATGCACAATATTCATTTTGCCCCCTCCCCCCAGTTCTAAGAAATTAAAAATGTATTACAGTAAAAATAGTATATAAAATTACCTGCAATATAAAGATATTTATATCAAATATCCAGATCAGTAATGATTTGCTGTAGTTCTCTTGTTGAATAATGACTTCTTCATAAATTAGTTGAAACGCTTAACAAAATATTTCTGGAAAGAGAAATGCACAATATTAATTTGGCGCTCGGATCATAGAATTTAAAAATTTATTAAAGTAAAAGTAATAGTATATAAAATTACCTGCAGCTTGTAGATATTTATATCAATTATCCAGATGTCAATTGCCCAGATGCGTAAATATTTATTTTCATACGAAAATATTAAATTCCAGGTAAATACAATATCGTCTTTTGAACAGGTTTCACACTCCGTCGTTGATTTTAGATAATATAGTTAAAATTTACAGCTTTCAAATTTTAAAGTATTGAAAATGTTGTTCATAAAAACTAATAGATCATAACAGGATGTTATGACACACAATAATACGATATTTCTCGAATAAAGCAGTAAAATATTTCATCATAATACTTGTTATTGCACAAATATTTGTTTTTAGGTCAACTAAGTTACATTTGCATCAATCATCTATTTTAGGTAAGGTTGACACGCATTCAACATTTATGTTACTCGGATAATTTGCGCAATGGGTTGAGCGATCGACTGCTGCGCTGCGTGGCGCGGGTTCGATTCCCGCACGGAACAAATATTTGTATGAACTACAAGTAGTTGTTCCGGGTCTAGGTGTTTGTGTATGTGAGTTTTAATGTTTGTAAACGCACCCACGACCCTGGAGTAATTCCAAGTGTGAGACAAAGTTCTTACAAAAAAAGAAAATTATAATATAATTATGTTGTTAGGGTTCCGTTCAACCAAATGTTATCATAGAATGTCATTGCTAAGTCTGTCCATCCTTGTTTATATATGGATTATCGAGCTAGTGAATGTTATGGATACTACTATACTACGAATCACAAAAACAAAAAAAAACGGTGTTTCAAATTAAAAAAACTCTTTGTCAATAAACTTAGTTGTTATGTTAGACATTGCTTACTAATCAACTAAACTAATTACAGACGGTATTAACTAGTTACAGAACTCACACGTGGTCACTTTTTATTTGT
Organism: Xestia ashworthii; assembly: GCA_950022955.1. Taxonomy (NCBI): domain Eukaryota; kingdom Metazoa; phylum Arthropoda; class Insecta; order Lepidoptera; family Noctuidae; genus Xestia; species Xestia ashworthii. The sequence continues at coordinate 11,063,514 of OX465560.1, read as the reverse complement.
TATTAAAGTACTGTCTCGTTTTGTCAACCCTACGTTATTTCGCGGCATCGGCATTCGCTGCTATACGAATAACTCCTTAGTCTTTATTTTTCAACTGGTATTATACGTCCAAGGTAAAAAGATGATTCATACTAACATAGTTAACCGAATGTGGTAATTTTTAAAATAGTGAATTATTACGCGTTTCCGATTTTATAAGCTACGTGTTTCTGGGGTACACTATACAATCTAATTGAAGTCTACAAGTGTGGAAGTTATCTTCAAGAAGTACTCTGCCATCGATCATAATTAGTGTGAATCACGAGTTGCTGTCAGTAGCGGTATTGATAACCATCAAACCAATTCAGTAAAATTCTAACTGCAGATTGAAAAAATGTAAGTACCTATAAAATATTCTGTGTGTTTCATACTAGAGGTCCGTGATCCGCTTGTTTATTTATAGACTGATTCTAACAAAAACTTTTCATGTCTTTGTTTCAGGTCTGATACTGACTATGAATATTATCAACCAGCTCCATTCCCTGACCAGAAAACTAAACCAACCCGCAAGCCATCTACAAAACTCAGTGGGAAACGCAAGTCGGATTCATCATCAACTAATACGACTCGAACGAGGTAAACAATATCATGAATTAACATTTTTTCCTGCTTTCAGTTAATTAAAACTTGTGACATAAAGGTTCTAGGCACAAAAATACTTCAGTTTTTGACTAATTTGTGTGTCATTAATGTGTTTCTCTTAATATTATATCTATTGTGAACGAAGATAACGTCATATTAACACCAGTTTTATTTTTCAGTAAATTAACAAATACTGGTGTCGATATATTCGGTATCAGTCACAGCCATGAAAGTGACACGGAGCTCAACACGGGTTCATCATGTCTACCATCATTCTTCGTAAACCGTGTGGCCAACGGTTGCGAGCGTCGAACAGCAAGTACGGACGGAGAGTACTACATCGACTGCAAGGTGTACAAGGCTAGCGACGCGCGCCTCACCGACTCCCAAGAGCTGTGGAAGAAGGCGCTCATTCGTGTTAAGTTCCAGAGCAACGTGGATTCTCCTCAATGGAGAAAACTACAAGAGTTCGTCCGGTCGGCTGACGTGTTGTTCCCAGAACAACCAAAATTTTACGACAAATGACTGTTGTTTCACACACGAGTGCTAATACCGATCACTAAAGTAAACTTGTAACGTTATTGCGTGCAAATAAAGAGTATTGAACAATCTGTTGTTTTTATTACTAATTATATTTATTCTGTTACAACGAAGTGAAGTCGAACATAGCTTCTTGTGACTGTGGTCATTGATTGAATCGATTGTTAATTATTTTTTTAAATTTACCCTACACTAGGAATTTCTCCTGTATCGTGGATGCGTTTACAATCATTTAAACTCACATATACAAACACCCAGACCCTGAACAACTAACTGTGGATCATACAAATATTTGTTCCGTGCGGGAATCGAACCCGCGACATGCAGCGCAGCCTGCAGTCTTGTCGCTCAGCCACTGCGCCAACCGTGTCGTCAATTGATACTCTTCGTCGAGCGACAGTCGTTGGTCGAGTGGAAAGTCGAGTCGATTATCGATTATTGGGTGTTCTATACCACTTTCGGCAGCGAGGCGTACTCGCCGAGCGACTTGCCGAAAGTGGTATAGAATGCCCAATAACTACCTACTTTAGTGCTATAAATTTTAAGTTCATGTTGGCATGCACTTTACATACACAAGTGTCTTTGTCTGCCAGTCGGGGTTTTACAACATAAAAGAGCTTGTATTTAATAAAAGAATTTCTAAGGTAAGTAAATCCTTCGCTACGTAGGAATATGTATGCTGTAAGTTAATAAATTGTTACTACTTCCTGGTACAAGGATGACCTCCAGTCTTAATGGTTAATTTTTGTAATATCTGTTATAATTTGTTCTTATATTATTAAAAGACTTATGTTCCCTCATAGTTTACTTTCTTTTATTATTTATTAAAATACACATTTTTCTCTGCGCACATGACTAAATTCTTAAATCAGTATTTTTCATTTTATATCGCGAACACAGACTAAACCGCTCTGCTTATTTTTCTTCACAACACCATAGATTGTGTACCAACATTGAACCTCAACACTCTCCCTCAATGTTTGCACATAATATGTATTACAATAATTAACATTTCAACAATTTAAGCATGCTACACAATCTTACAAATCTTTCTCCTGATAAGGGCTTCGTCAAAATGTCTGCAATTTGATCTGTGGTGGATACATATTTAACAGTTATTAATCCTTCCTCTACCTTTTGTTTAATAAAGTTAAATTTGACATCAATATGTTTCAATCGTTTCTGGTCTGGATTGTTTACTACTTTCATAGTACTTTGATTGTCCTCAAAAATAACAGTATTGCTTATTTTAATATTAAAGTCACACAACAGTTTCATTAGCCAACAAGCTTCAACAGATGCTTCACATAAAGCAATTTATTTTAGCTGTTGGTTCTCCTTTTAATAAATAAATTAATAAATAAATTAAATTAATTCTGCTTCTGTTGTACTCAATGAAACTGTACTTTGCTTCTTTGATTTCCATGTTACTGTATTATCGAATAACTTGAACAAATATCCACTAGTGGATTTCCTATCATTATCGCGAGCAAAGTCTGCATCTGCAAAACCTGTTAAGCTGTCATATTTAAACTTTGAATATTTTAAATTAATATCAATAGTTTGTTTAACATATCTAAGAACACGCTTTAAAGCTTGCCACAACTTCAAAGTTGGCTGTGACTGGAATCTACTCAAATATGATACAGCTATCGCTAAGTCAGGTCTTGTGCTCACCATAGCATACATCAAAGAACCAATAAGAGACCTGCACTGATGTTCTAAAGTCATGTCAATTTCACATTCGTCAAAGTCCAGTTTAAAATTATGGTCCATAGGAGAATTAGTCCCTTTACAATTGTCCATGTTATAATATTCAAGAACCTTCTGCAGATATTTAGATTGATTAAGGTAAATACAATCATGTTTCTTCTGAATACTAATGCCAAGATATGTCAGATTGCTGTTCCCTAAGTCTTTCATGCTAAAGTTAGTCTTTAAGAAGTTTTTGACATTTCCAATTTCAGTAACACTAGGCCCTACTATAAGTATATCGTCGACATACAAAATCAAATAGAGATTGCCCTTACTATAGAGACAATAGTCATTTTGAGATCGCGTAAAACCACGTTCAGTAATAACTTCTGTGAATTTTTCATACCAATATTTTGGACTCTTCTTTAAACCATAAAGAGATTTTTGTAACTTTAGAACTTGACCTTCTGGAACTGTCAGTCCTAGTGGAGGTTTTAAGTATACTGTCTCATCAATCCGTCCATATAAGAAAGCTCCCTTGACATCCATCTGGTGTATTTCATATTCTTTCTGAGCAGCAATCGATAAAAGAACTCTCAAGGTTTGCATCTTCAATACAGGTGAATAAGTGTTTTCTAACTGTTCCTTCTGTTGAAAACCCTTCACTACCAATCTTGCTTTATATAACTCTTCTTCTTCTCCTATATTTTTCTTTGTGAATACCCATTTACTATCTAGTAGCTTTTCTTTCTGTGGTTCAGGTACAAACTTCCAAGTTTCATTTTCTTTTAAAACTTTTAATTCCTCATTTATTGCCTTATTCCAAAGCTTCTCATCTTTTCTCCCTTTAATGTCATCAAAATTAGTTGGAATCTCCTGGTAACTTGATAATAATGCATATAATGTATCATAAAATGTATCATCCTGGTTTAAATCAATTTCATAATCCTTTTGCCATGCTGGTTTTCTTATTTGTCTCTTTTCTCTCCCTCTTTCTAAACTCTCTGTCTTTCTGTCTGTATCATTCTCCAATTCTTGTGTCTCTTCTTCTTTACTGTCCTTTTTTTTTCTTTATTCGTATTCTTAGATACTTTTTGCTGTATTTTGTCCCTTGATACATTTTCACTATCTTTCTCCTCCTCACTTTCTTCTTCCTGTTCACTTATTTCATCTTCTTTTTTCTCTTTTGTGTCCAGTGTGTATCTCACACAATTGTCACGTCCGGGTTTTGTTTCATCAAACACTACATTACGTGCCGATATTACTGACCTTGTTTCTGTATCATACAGATTATATCCTGAATTGACATATCCAATAAAAATCATTTTCTTTCCTGAATTATCTAATTTATGACGTATCTCTCTAGGCACATGATTGTATGCTGTACAACCAAACACTCTCATAGCTCTCACATCAGGTTTCCTTCCTTTCCATAGCTCTGATGGTGTTTGACTTTTTCCTTCAGTCGGACTTCGGTTAGTAACATAGGCTGCAAACAAAACTGCATAGCCCCAAAACTCCTTACTAAGCTGTGAGTCTAACAAAACAGTTTTTGCTTTTTCTATTAATGTGCGGTTCATCCGTTCTGCTACTCCATTCATCTGGGGATTGTATGGCACTGTATATTGCATTTGGATTCCTTTGCTGTAACAAAACTCCTGAAATTGCCTTGACACATATTCTCCGCCATTATCCGATCTCAACTTTAATATATTAACATTGAAATGGTTGGTTACATAGAAATAGTACTGCTTGAATTTGTCAAAAACTTCACTTTTATTAGAAAGTAGATAGACCCAAACAAAGTGAGTATAGTCATCTATAAATGTCAGAAAGTACTTGTATCCTTCCTCAGTCAGTGGGGTGATTGGTCCGCATACATCAGTGTGTACTAATTCTAGTGGTCTGGATGCCCTACGTCCTTGTCTGTTAAAAGGTTGTCTGGTCATTTTACCTAGTAAGCACGGTTCACACACAGAATTATTTTTATTACATTTAGTCAAGTCATCAATGCCACTTACCATTTGATTCTGTGAAAGCAAAGTTAAATTTTTAAACCCGAGGTGACCAAAACGTCTATGCCACAGCTGCATCACTTGATCATCATTACTGTTACTTAAGTTACATTCATCTTTTAATATTTGCATGTGAATAGTATACAAAGACCCTTCATTGTTTCCTATCATTGTCAATTGATCATATCTAAATACTCTAACTTTACTATTTAAAAATTCAACCCTATAACCATTACTCTCAATTTTAGAAACAGACAACAAGTTTTTCCTCAACTCTGGCACATAATATACATTTTTAATAGTACAGTCTATATATCTTTTACCAACATAACATCTTGCCTTTATGTTTCCAAATCCAACCGCTATTAAACTCACTGCATTCTTGGCCGCAGCAATCACTTTTGGTGTATTTAGTTCCATGTAGTTGTAAAACGCACTTTTGTCATTTGTCAGGTGGTCTGATGATCCCGAATCCACACACCAAGTTATTTCACATTGATCATTATCTTGTTGGTTCCGTCCATTGCCAGTCAGAAATGCATACTCATTCTCTGTTGATGCCGCATATGTCTGATGATTATTCCCTGGATAGTTAGGTCCTTGTTGTTGCCAAGATCTTCTGTCTGGAATTCCACGACCTCTTCCTTGTGACCTACTTCTGCCTCCAAATGCTGCCCGATGTGGCGCTCTATTTCCTCGTCCTTGACCTCTTGAATAATATTGTCCATGTCCGCGGGCTGGTCCCTGTTGGTATCTCGCTCTACATTCGAATTTTTTATGGCCTGGCTTGCCGCATCCAAAGCACAAAAAGGTATTCCTTTGGTGCTCTATTATTTGAGGACCCATCTTATTCCTCTTTTCTTCCTCTCCTAGTAATCTGTCCTTAACCATGTCTACTGTCAGGTTTGGTACTGACTCTAAAGTTGTTATAATAACTTCGTACGATTCTGGCATGGATAGCAATAGTACATTTACCTTTTCTTCGTCTGCTAGGGGGCTTCCTGCGTCTTTTAGCTGGCCGAATATTTTTGACAACGTAACAAAATGTTCTCCGAGAGACGTTCCCTCTTTGTATTTTATAGTGTTTAGTTCCCGCCGTAGGAATAATTTACTTCTGGTGCCTTTTTTCATAAATTGTTGCTCTAATTTAAACATCATGTCGTATGCTTTATTCTCCTCTTGAATATAATCAATATGGCTGTCGGCGACGCCGCTTATAATAATGCTTTGTGCTCGAGCTTCAAGTTTTTTGTTCTCGGGGACGCTCGCAAAGTCTTTGTTTTCTATTGCATTTAAGCATTCATTTTCCCGTAGTATGCTGCTAATGCGGAACTTCCATATTGCAAAATCTTCGCCGGCAAATTGCTTTATTTTAATACTTTCCGCCATTTTTCCTTCGTGTGCCTGTGCACGGGCGCAAACCACGCTCTGCTACCACTGTTATAATTTGTTCTTATATTATTAAAAGACTTATGTTCCCTTATAGTTTACTTTCTTTTATTATTTATTAAAATACACATTTTTCTCTGCGCACATGACTAAATTCTTAAATCAGTATTTTTCATTTTATATCGCGAACACAGACTAAAGGTTAAACCACGCTCTGCTACCACTGTTATAATTTGTTCTTATATTATTAAAAGACTTATGTTCCCTTATAGTTTACTTTCTTTTATTATTTATTAAAATACACATTTTTCTCTGCGCACATGACTAAATTCTTAAATCAGTATTTTTCATTTTATATCGCGAACACAGACTAAACCGCTCTGCTTATTTTTCTTCACAACACCATAGATTGTGTACCAACATTGAACCTCAACAATATCGATCAAGATATCCTGATTTATGTACCGTATTTGGCCATTAGCTAGGTATTTTAATTTCTTATTTCTGTGATAGTTCCTTGACATCTGTGAGGTATTTCTCATAAGATTCTTTTATGAAAGCTGAGTAGCCCCTGAATCCATTACTATTAAAAGTAAGTGTTTCATTTGAGGCAATATGTATTGGCTGACTTTCAGCAAGATGAGCAGTTCCTCTAAGAATTCTTAGTCCTCGATATCCTCTTCCTCTGCCTGTAGCACTCAATTCGATATAAAATATATATGTGGCTCGTTTGAAACTGTTTCTTTTCTTATTAAGTTCTGTTTCTTTTCTTTTCATGATCAAGTAATTTAGTTTTTACAAAATCTATTTTTATATCAGTGTTCACCGCATCCAAGGCTGTAATTATGGGATTGTATTCTTCACTCAGTCCTATTAACATCTCCTGAGACCTCTAGATCCCTGATAATGTTATCAAAATTTGAAAAATACTCTTGAAGATTTCCTTGCTGTTTCAAGTTTACTAGTCTTCTTCGCAGACTCAATTAGGAGATTACACTTTTCCTTTGGAATGTACTTTTCATAGTGGGTATCATGTCGTTTGCGTTAACGCATTCTTTTATCAAATTTAGATGCTGATCCGTTAGATATTGAACAATAATGTTTCTTGCTTTTGCATCTGCATATTTATTACCGTCTTCAATTTTTGGTATCAACAAAATTTCACTCAATCCCTTTTCTTATAAAATACAATTCACTCTGAACATCCAATTATCGAAAGCTTCGGGATTTAATTGGGGAAAATTGTGGAACGACGTAGTTTGTTGCCCGGCCATTTTTTTTCTTCATTAAGCTTTTGTTGCGTAAAATTACAGGGTGCAGTTTTAGTCATGGGCAATATTTTAATCTGAGGCTCTACTCATGATACTGATTGCATTAGGGCTAAAAATTCGCAAATCTAAAACATTTTTAATGCAAGTATGTAAAACCTTAATAATGTTAGTAAGTGTCTCAAAGTATCAACGCGGCACGGCGCGCGCGTACATACGCGGCATTGCGCGTGACCTCTTTTGACCCCGCCCGACTCGTCTTATGGTAAGTAAGTTGCTTTAAGTTGCTTACGATTTGATCCAACTTTCCTTATTCGTCGGTATAGGGAATAAGGGTGAACGGGTGGTCTTCCACGAGCTAGTGCATGTACTGGCACTTGAAAAGATGAAAAGTCCAACAGGTTTTGTTCCTAAAATAAGACTCCGTGATGGAATTGGGTCGTTCGGGTAGCGGCGATGAAATATTTCACGTGTTTGCACAAGACTGTTAGTACGATCGTAAATAGTGACCACTTGGAAGTACTGTTGATTTGTGTACCTAGCCTGCACATTACGCGGTTGAGGCATCGTTGTCACAACCACAGAATCGTCACAACAGTAATTGACTGACACACACTACATACTTTACAGTAAAGTCCACTAACACTGCAATCCAAGTTTCTTAACCGAATACGATACGAGAGGCGCGAGCGGCGATTACGTCACAGGAGTAATGGATCATACACGTCAATGCACCTGCGCAGTCGTAATGACACTAGTCACAAGACTCACAAGTTAGTTCCGGTTCGTAAAAAGTTCGGGACTCGGAAGGACACCCCCGCGCGCGCGCGGGGGCTGCATTCGTATTTTTGCGTGAAGAAGCGGGACGGAGAGAGTTCGTTCGAGGCGGGCGGCATGCGTTTGAACTATTGTTATTGTCAAGGATATGCCGCGCTCGCGCCGCCCGGCCGGCAGCAAACCAGTTTTATTATCATTTGATGTTTGTTTACTTTTCGTTACACGTTATACTGCGCTTTAAAATTTTGATACTTCAAGACTTATTGGGGTTTATGAAGTATGTTTTTTTATTACTATTAGTGTTTATTTGCAACATTATGCCTTTGCAATGTGACTTACTACATTTTTAAGGTTTTCCATAGTAATAATATTTTAGATTTGCAAATTATTAGCCCTAATGCAATCAGTATCGTGAGTAGAGCCTTAGATTAAAATATTGCCCATGACTAAAATTGCAGCCTGTATATCTTTGAAAATCTTGACAATCTATTTCCTACTCGACATTATTTGGCATCACCCCATAACTTATGAAAACTTTCGTTATAACTGTTCATAAAACAAGACTACTTCTCTAAATATAATTACTTTTTATTGCATCGTAATTTTGTGCAGCCTAGCCTAGATCATAGAGAATCATGAACAAAACGTATGGGTGAGATCACAGATAATCTATAATATCTTAACAACAACCACCTGCTTCTCAACTCGCAGCCCGCTTCGATTTTTTTGTTGGTTTCAGAGAAAAGTCAGGAACATCATTTCCATCATTGTCACTATTATCTAGTAGTGAAGCTGTGGTCGTCGGTTCTGCAACTATTCCATCAGTTATGGGCGAATTTTTGAATATGATCTCCAATATAAGGTCATGTATTGGAGTGAAAATGCTTTTCTTTCCGCTGCCTGTTCCAGTTGTTCATGCATTATCTCTTTTACTCTGTAAATAGACCAATCAAATAAGCACCTTTATTAAAAATATATACTTAACTAGATTTTGCGTGGTAGAGTATACAAATTTCAACGCTTAACAATAATAAAGTATTTAATCAATGCTTCACATGTAAACAGCTTATTTAAATTTAATTCATCTCCAAATTGTACTCGAATTTTGAACTGGCTCAAATATTTGTCACGAACTATATTACTCATACCATGGATTGTTAAAAGTTTCGCAAATGCAAATGACTTCGGAAGTTCATTCATGCATGTTATAGTAACTTCTAGCTTTTGTATATCTTCATCACGATTATACTGCTTGAATCTCTTTTCTATTCGATTTTGTCCCACTACCTTCCACTCTTCATCGGATTTTTCTTCTTCTGCTCTTCTTTTAGTCGCCTTGCTGGTAATTTCCTCATCTCCGCACTCCTCTTGTACCGTCGAACAAGCTATTTAGTTTACATTTCACAATGTAATTTGTGAGTTAAACTGTAAACCAAATAGCTTGTTCTACCGTACATCGCTCATCTCGTTGACTTCATTCACAGATTGAGTCTCATCATCCGATTTATGATAATCAACCATGACCGTAATAACTCAGGTAGTTAACGCACTCCGCCCGCGCCCCGCGTCCGCGACCCGGCCTGGTCGAGCGAGGGCCACAGCTGCGTCGCGCGTAAACAACTAAGTTCCGAGAAATAGAACTGATAGATTTAACAAAAACCACGACTTGCTCGTACACCTATCGACACGAGTCTGAGTTTAGAACTTACAAGTTTTTAATTTTACAAGTCTTGTAGGTTTTTTTTTTTGATAAACGAAATTTACACGAATTTGTAAAAACTTCCTTATAAAGTGTGACTTGTGAACGTGTAGACTTGTAAGTTTTGATAAACAGGGCACTGCTCACAGCGGTTCACTTGACTACAATTTTAAGCATTAATGTCCTACTATAGTGTATTGTCTATGGTCCTACTTGCAATGTGTGACGCAAGTAATGAGTTTATCTACATACATGTCGGGGTACATGGTAAAGAATCTGATTCTGCAATTTTAACCCAAACCCGCTTGTTCCAACAAATGAATGATGACTTATTGGATATTCCTACTGCTAAAGCGTTACCCGTGCTACACAACAATAAGTCAACCAACACTGCAGCAACCATACAAGCCCTACGTTGTTGTAAGAGATGAAGCATTCGGGTTGTCTAGTTACGTCATGCGGCCATATGCTCGAGCTCTCAATTTGGACCATAAGAAAAATATATTTAATTACAGGTTAACAAGAGCGCGACGTTTTATTGAATCAACTTTTGCTATCATGGCTAATAAATTTCGAAGACTTCATCGTCCTTTGAACGTTTAAAAAAAGAATGCCATTTGTTTTGCTAACGTAATATGTATTCTGTATAATTTTATTAGATCTAGACAAGATGTCAATGATTTTGACGATATTATCATGACACCAAAAGAGACGCGTACATACAATACGCGATAAATTAGCTGATTATTTTATCACAGATGGTAAGGTGTCGTGGCAAGATGACCGTTTAGTCTAAATTTGACATCATATTCTACATTTGACAGATTCTACAATCGACAGATTCTATGTTTGACCGATTCTATAATCGACAGATTCAACATTTGACAGATTCTACTTTTGAGATCATATTCAACATGGTACAGATTTTGGATAAGTTATTAATTAACAGGCAACAATCATTTTTATCACATTTATTAATAGTATTATTGGTATTATTTTGTGACATAGTTACCTAAGTATTTAAACAATTACATAAAAAACTAAATATTATTCTTTTTAAATTTTGTAAGTGAAAAAAAGAGAAAAAGAATGGATAAGAAATAAAAATAACAGAAACTTGGATGTATTACTTTCTTAAATACAAACGAAATATTATACTTATTTATTAGAAGAAATAAAAAATGTAAATATAAAAGTACAGGAGCATTTGTGTAAAGTCTCAAGTAGGTATTTAAACAATCAAATAAAAAAAAACAAGAACTTATTTGTAAGTAAAAAACAGAAAAAAGTATGGATAAAATTAGAAATTACAGGAGCAATTGGAAATATTATTTTTTTTAAGTGAAAATGAACAATTATACTTATAATAAGTAAAAAAAACGTGTAAACATAAAAATGAAAATTATAGGAGCATTTGTATAAATTATTTAAAAAACAAAATCTTCTGCCGATATTTCTCCGCTTTCTAGTGTCTTGACAATTTTGTTGTATTTTTTGTCGAATTTAATGTTTTTTTTTGACGGATTGGAAGAGACTATTCCGGAGCCTAATATTGCAGTGGTGGGCTTCTTTATTCAACTTTTGTTTAAAAATTAAAATTAAAAAGGGTAGGTGGTAGGTCGCATCGGGATTAGGACGTTATGTCTGTGATGCCAGCCTTCTAAAGCATTGTTCGTGCGATGGCGTTGGTTGGCACAACTTAAGTAACGGTAAGATGGCAGTCATTCTTACAATGCGTCTTCCTTCACTTGTCCTTTTTACTTTAATTTCTTTTGCTTTCTTCCACACAGCTCTTTGATAGTGGTAGTAGCATCCACTTACATTCGCTTCAGGGAAAACTGATCGTACAGCATTCATGAAGCCTATTTCATAGTCACATTTGAAATTATAGATAGGAAACCTAATTTTTTTATTATTTCGAAAAGTCGAATGTATGTGACTTGCGTCTTGTTCGACAGTAATGCGTATAGCATGGGGACTATATTTGTAGAATGAGTGTTGGAATTGAGATCGATGTGAAGAGTAAAAAGCTGGTAAAATGGCTTGGAAATACTTTAAACACGTTGAGCGCCATGTGTATCTTTCTGGAAACACAAAGTACTACCTTTAGAGGCCGCGTGTTTCCTTTGGGAAACACGAGCATTGCTTTAGTCGCAGGCCAGTGTGTCCGCCAGGAATCACATTTCAATACATTTAACTATGAATTCTAATTCCTCTGGCCTCCACGGTTGTTTCGGTGTAAGTGGGTTTTTTGTACGACGCTTTGATCAAAAGTTATGTCTAAAACTAAAACACATTTTTTTTACCTATGACCTTTATTTGTTTTTTTTTTATTTTTTATAATCGTCTTAGCATACAAAATCAACAAAAAGAAAAACAAATTTAAGTACTCTGAAATGACAGAAAAAATAATGGAGTTTCTCAAAGCACTCTTGACATGGTAAAAAAATACAAATAGAGCAAATTTTACTAGTTTGGACCTTGAACTGCTGCGTATTTGCGAATCATTCCTCTGATTACTTCCTCTCTAAACTCAGTTATTTTGAGCTTCTTTTTGCGAGTATTTTCACAAAACAAGAAGTGAGCATTTTCGCATCCCACAAAACCTCAAAAAGTAACTTCTGGTACCATTTTGTACAACGCCTTAAAGCGGAGCTGTATGACGCTCCATGCTGGACTTTCCGGAATTATAGTCTACGATGTATTCCGGCTTTACGATCGTTCGATTTGTACGAGTTCTTTGCGATATTATTTTTAGTCCTGAATATTTAGTTGAGAGTGCGGATACAATCCTCTTATCTCTCCACTTCAATGCCACGATACCATCACTGGTTTCCTGAGCGGCGATTTCTCCTTTTCGTAATTTTGCAGAAACGACATCTGAGACAAGTATTTTCTGTTCAATCGAAGAGTGCCAACTAAATGTGTTTTTCTTTGCTGCAACTGGTAAGCTAGGGGTATACTGGTATACCAATTGTCAGTGTATAGTACTGTTCCTCGATCTAGTAATCCATCGATCAGTTCCATTACAACAGTTTCAACGACGCCAGTTGTAGGTTTTGAAGTTGGCCACTGTATATCATCATGTTCCAGGCATACCCTTTATCCGAACATAATTTGAATACTTTCATCCCGTATCTATGACGTTTGATAGGGATATATTGACGGAGCAAAAGGCGACCTCTCCAGCGTATGAGGCTTTCATCAATGCAGGGGGGTGAAACTTCCATACATTGGCGTCAAACAAAATTTTCATAGATAGTGCTGCCATCTAAGTGTTTGAGGACACAAACTTTTCAACTGTTTGACTGTTTTACAACTGTCATAAACAGAACAGCTATTTTGAACAACATGTCAGTGAAGCAGATAGCCTAGCGGTGACAGCGTTGGTCGAATCCGTAGTCAAGAATTACTTTTTGAATTTATTTGGTTGAACAGAAACTAATAGTGCCATCTAACAGTTGAGGTACACAGTTTTAAAAACGAAAACCAGAGTTGCGCATCTATCTTGTATTATATAGTGTATTATCTATGCATCAATGCATATTCTTTTCCTGGAGTATAGGCTTGTTGAAAATTGTGGATAAATTTATCCACAATAACGTGTAGTTTGAACAAACGATCATCTGGGGCTTCTGCATTATTGGAAAAATGTAAAAAATTGAGAAGAAGCTCAAATCTGTTTCTAGGCATAATTAATTAATTTGTCTAGCTAGAAGAAGAATGAACTATATGGACTATTGTCACGGATAGCAGGAAGCTTTACTAGACCCTTCCATCCAATGAGCGCTAAGAATCTAATTATTTCTTCCTTATTTGTTGCGACCCATGCATGCAGTCTAGAATCAGCTGAAATGTCTGCATGTATAAGTCGGCCGGCGGTCGGTCGGCTGTCTGTCTGTATGTATAAGTCTGTCTTTCTTCTTCAGAGAAGGCATTATATACATTGCTCACCCATGAAGTGCAGTAAAATAGCAATTTTCCTGTCTTTACTCTCCTTGTCATACTTCATAGCAATTGAAAAGTTGTCAAAGATCTGCTTCCATTTTGCCCATGTCGCTACAGTGTCTGAGTTGTTGAGATCAATTGGCTTAATAATGTTAATTTGACCTTCCATGGTGCTTGTTTTCACTTCACGAAGTTAGCGGTCGAGCGAGTCTTGACTTGACTAACACGTTGTCAACCTTGGTTTGCTAAACCACCATGTAATACCTTTGTATCACGGCTTTTCACGACGATTTATGTAAACACTAATTGTTCACTTCTAAAGACTTTTCCGCTGCCACCATGTTACTTTGCTTGGTGCTTAATAAAAATCATTTTCAAAATCACACTAACGTCTCCCTTTTATTTCCACCATCTTAGATCTAGCCATCCTCTCTCAGTGTTGCTAGGTACCTTATCCTAACAATTAAATCTTACAAGTTCTTGTGTTGCATATGAGTCGTATAGAAACAAAAACAGCAATCTGACATTTCACAAATTAGTGGAAATTAAAAAAAAACGTGTCATTCTTTAACATAAGTGATAAATTTATCATTTATGATTTAATTTGGTAAATGAAAGGTTTGCATTTTAATTAAATATTACATTGGGTAGATTGCATTTAGAAGAAGTTAATAAAATTTTTATAATTTTTTCAGATTGCTGGATTTGATTCTAAACAAACACCAGATTGCTGCTTTTGTTAATAGCTATGTCAAAGATTGCTGTATTTGATTATAATAATGCAACACGTAATTTAGGGTTGTCACTCAAATTAAAATTCACAAAGATGTTGAATTTTTGTTTATTTCACAAACATTTTCATTGTTTTCACAAAATTAAATTCGAAGTTCGTCAGGTTCCTGAACATCTTCATCACAATATATATCTTCAGAAGGCGTTTCTTGTAAAGCCTCCTGTCTTAATAATATTTCTTTATAAAAACTTAATTCCAATAAGCCTTGCCATTCGGTACCAAAATGTTTGCTCAGTAATTTATTCACATCACTTAATTTACTTTTAACAGCAACTATGCTGGGCAGTATAATCGGATTTATCATATTCATAAGTTTTCGTGGTCTGCAAATATTTTGAGCGGTAGCTAGGTCACTCTTATAATATATTTCGCCCCTCACAAGCACGTTACCAGGTTTTTTTGAACGACGCAGAATAAATCTTTTACACTGGTTGAATTTGATGATTTTAACATTTCAATAGAAACATTTCAATAGAATTAAATATTCCAAGTTGTGGTGGGTTTTACGATGTCTTTGATAGATGTCTTCCAGTCAAAAACCGTGCAATCTTCACCAAATTTTACTAATGTTACGTTTTCAGACACAATATCTATGATTTCTTTGGGATGAAGTAGTACCTCCATTTTACGCAGCTTTTTTTCTATAACTCCAAAAAAACGATCAGCAGGCATAAAGGAATGACCGGTGACCGGAACAATTACTTCTAAACTCTTAATGTTTCCATTTTCTAATAGCCATGTGCAGCACATACCAATTAAAATACATTTTCTGTTTTGCCCGCCGCATCCGTCTGCAACCAAACGAATTCTTGATACGCCCGTTTTATCAGTTTTACAAAGCCGGTCATAAACTGCAGATGCCACCAAATTCGCATTTTTGCTAAACTCGTCTTCTGTACAAGAGACGTTGTGTGTAATGAGAGAATACACGCTCTTTATTTAGAGGCAAATTTGAATGGCCTTCAACTACGGCTAAATTGTAGAAATATAATTGTCTGTTATAATACGAGTAGCATGATTGGTCAGGCACCTTTGGTAACGGTAAATTTTTTTGGAAATCAAAAGATATTATTTTCTAGCCAGGGGTAGTGTCTCAAAGAATGCACCCTCTTCTCTGTCATAAATATTTTTTTTTATTTTCGTCCATTTCCATTTTGATCTTTTCTTTTAGTTCTAGACATTTTGAACAAACATCCGTTTGTGGTGTGCCGAAGCCGAAATTATATTCAGTCAGTTGAAAATATGCCGAGAGTATGATAATTATACCCCAAGTTGTGCATTACGCTGGTCAGTATTATACATTCGGTAAAGTTTTTTAATTTTCAACTTACATGGCAAGTCTTTTCTTTCAGCTTCCTTGCTTTTTCGGCAATAATGAGACTCTATACATTTGAGGCTTTGAATAAAACGATGAACAGATTCTTTTTTCTCTGCGTACTTTCAGTCTTGGTGGTCTTCCGATCACCTACCTCCACGAGCTTCACGAGGAAATTCTCCCGTTTCATAAAACTTTTACATCAAGTACTCTATACTTTTTAGTGCCAAAAATACTCAGAATTTTTTAACGATGTTTTATAGAAGAAAGTCAAGGGATGTTGCTTTTCAACGCGTAGTTGCTTAATGTCATGCCATTTAAGTTGATTATTGTCCTCATCTACACTCGAGAGCAATGAATCCGGGTCACTTAAAGAATGTTAAAAATCTCGGAAACTAAAAATGATAGGTTAATGCAATAAATTGTATTTAATAGACAATGTAATACTCCTTAAATGAAAGTAAAAAAAATATGAGTCACCATACATTTTATTAACACAAAATTACATAAAGAAAAAAACTGCTGATCTCTCCTTAAAACAAAAATAGGAAACATGAAATTTTTGAACTTTATTACGATTTTCTTGAATTTTAATACTTCGTATTGCCTCCTCGTGCTTCCATTACTGCGTTTACGCGGTTTGGCATGCTGTACACCAAGTTCCTTATACGATTTTGGGGAATATTCTCCCATTCCTCTGTGAGAGCAATTTTGAGCTCACGAAGCGTGATTGGGGGAGGGTTTCGTTGTTTTACGCATCTGCCTAGCTCGTCCCAAGCATGCTCGATCGGGTTGATATTCGGGCTGCGCGCTGGCCACTCCATACGAGTAATGTTCATCTCTTGAAGGTAGTCATTCACAATCCTACCTTTATGAGGTCGGGCATTGTCATGCATAAATATGGCATCCTCACCTAAATTGACCATAAATGGATCAACGTGATCATTGAGGATTTCTTCCACATATCTTACGCTAGTTAAAGAGCCGTTTTCTATGATCACCAGCTCTGTGCGACTTTCAGAAGAAATTCCGGCCCACACAAGTACAGACCCACCACCGTAGGCTACTTTTTCTTCGATGCATGCTTGCTTGAATCTTTCGCCTGGTCTTCGATACACTCTGTGTCTTCCATCGTGCTTGTAGAGCATAAATTTTGATTCGTCGGAGAACATAACTTTTGACCAATCTTCAATACTCCAATTTACGTGGCTCTGGGCATATCTTAGTCTTGAAATACGATGCCCACGCTCCAGTTTAGGGCCGTTTGCAGGTCTAAGGGGTTTTAAGTTAGATTCAGCAAGCCGACGTCTTACTGTCCATGCACTTGGGTTACTTCCTCCGAGGCGTCGAAACTGATTTGTGAGTTCAGTTCCTGTGAGAAAGCGATTTCGAAGCATGGTGTTCACCAAGTATCGGTCTTCTCGTGCTGTGGTACACCTGGTTCTGCCCGTTCCTGGTCTGCGTAGGTTATAACCAGTTTCTTCGTAACGTCGGAGAACTCTTGGTACTGTTGACAGCGACACACCGACAGTCCTGGCTGTATCGCGTTGACTCCGGCCGGTTTCCAGCATTGTAAGTATTCTGGTGCATTCTTCAGGCGTAAGCGACATAATTTCAGCTTGAATAATGAATGTAGAGCACTATCAACATGGTTTATGTACCCACATAAATGACAGATTACAAACAAAAGCAAAACCAAATGCTGTAATTTCGTAGTTCCATCTTCGAAAGTGGCCCTTTTTCAAATTTGATTTTTTTATGATATAACTTTACAATAACTAAGAAGTTTTAATACCTTCATTTAAGGAGTATTACATTGTCTATTAAATACAATTTATTGCATTAACTTAGCATTTTTAGTTTTAGCTGAATTAAAACTAAATGATTCGGAGTATTTTTTATGATACATTCAACAACACCGCATTATCACAAAATAATTCACTGTTGCGTAAAGGATCTGCGTGCTGTTCCCTAAGGCGGACAAGTTGCAACTAGAAATAGTTTTGTGTTCGCGGTAAGGCTCTGCGCGTCTTCACCAATAGAGAGTTAGCGCGCCATCTGTTGGACATTTTTGTAAATATAAATACGCCTGTTTTGGTGGTATACGCGGCAAATTTTCGGCTATTCAATTATATTTACAAGTCGATTTTGAGATTTTTCGACATAATACAGTGTTGTTCTGGTTGTTCTGGGTGATAATAAACAAGAGACTAATCAACTATTTACAAAAATTCAATATTCTATCAAACGCACAATATGGGTTTAGGCAAGGACGTTCAACTCAAGACGCTATCTCGGCTTTGACATCTGAAATTGTTGATAGGGTGGATAAGGGTCATAAATGCTTAACAGTCTTCTTAGATCTGAAAAAAGGTTTTGACACCGTTTCCGTTCCAATCCTTTTGCGCAGGTTAGAAAGCATAGGTATAAGAGGCACGGCTCTATCCCTGTTTGAGAGCTATCTCAAAGGGAGACAGCAAATGGTTAAGATTAGTGACTTGTGTAGTGTCGAGGAGGACGTTTATTACGGAGTTCCGCAGGGGAGCGTTTTGGGTCCAACAATGGTTTTAATTTATATTAACAGCCTTTGCAACATGCAGATCAATGGAAGGAGAATTTTCTCATACGCAGACGACACTGCGGTTGTTTTTTCGGGAAACTCATGGAACCTTGTGAAAACAGTTGCTGAACAGGGTCTGATTGGGATAGCTGACTGGCTTAGAGCAAACCTTTTAACCCTTAATACCAACAAAACTAATTTTATTTGTTTTTCCCCAAGCCAAAGATCACAACCTGGAACTGACTACCATTGGCATTACCATTCATGTTTGTCCTAATTATTCCCTCTACAATTTTACAAATAACTGTGGCTGCCAGAATATACAACAAGTCAGATCCACAAAATATTTAGGCATACTTGTTGACCAAAGACTGTCGTGGCACCCTCACATTGATATCCTCATGGAAAGGATCAGGAAGCTCATTTGCGTCTTCAAAACTTTACGTCATATTATGCCCGCCCCACTTATAAACAAGATCTATATAGCTCTGGCGCAATCCATAATAACTTACTGCATTACGATATGGGGTGGAGCCTCCAAAATGAAATTCCTCGATCTGGAAAGAGCTCAGAGATCACTTATCAAGGTGATGTATTTTAAACCATTTAGGTTCCCCACAACAGACCTCTATAAAGTCAGCAACTTTCTTTCAATTAGAAAACTATGTTTTAAATGTGACCTTAACCCTGCATAAATGTCTTCCTTTTGACCCAGCTACTCAGAGCAGAAGGCGTACAGATGTTGTGGCCTACTCTTCAGGGGTTCGATCAGTTTTTGCAAGACGTCTGTACGACGTTTTGTATTTGTATATCTCAACATTCATTAAATGTAAACCAGTTTAATGTGTTGTGACGGCCCTACGTTAAAACAATGTTAGTGCATACCTCAAACATTTTGCAATATTTGTTTTCCATTTTGTGGGATCTTTTTTTTTCTTTCGTGCAAACTTATTATTAACACGCGTGGGGTGCACCTCCATGTCCAGTTTTTTAACCCTACAGTGCACGATTTTTTGTTTCTCTCTGAAAAAAACATATGTGCTAGTAAATGTGATCCAATTACCAGGAAAAATACAAAAAAAAAATCGTAACTCAACATAAACAGATATAAATGGGTTCGATCAGTATGTCCCAAATATGTCACACCCTGCATTACTATATGAATATATACTGAGTAGGACAAACATCTATAAATGGAATAACTTTGTAATTATGGTAAATTTATTGAAAAACATAAACGTATTAGAAAAGTTTAATCAGTCTTCTTGGTATATAAATACTTTAAAATCAAATAATTTTTCACAAAAAAAAGAACTTTTATAAGAAAACAAGGAAAATCTATCAAATCGTAACATTATCTGTGAAACGCCAGAAAACAATTCTTGTCTTTATTCAAACAAAGTGCCACATTGCACTTTTGGCAAGTGACAAAAGATTTGCCTTTACAAGCTGGAAACTTACACCGCTGCCTATCATTGGACCAATAGGGAAAGTGGTCAATTCCATCAGTTCTGACATCCTTGGGTGGTACATTGGCCTTTGGTTTCTTTTTCTTCCTTTCTTCAAGCATGTCAGTTACAAAAGACGAAGGTCGTCCTCTTTTCTTCATCATTGATGGTCCAGATAAACACAGAGCTTTAGCTACATCTAGACGAAATTCACGCAGTTTCATCAGTTTTGTATTTCCTTTCAGAGTCTCTGATCTTTTATATAAAAGCCAACTGTTTATAAGCATCACATCCAGCAAGTGGTAGAAGATTCGCATATACCACTTTCTTGTGCGCATTTTTATTTTATGTTTCCCGATGAAAGAGTCTAGCAAGTCAACTCCGCCCATATGTCGATTATAATGTCCAATAACGTTTGGAGCATCGACTTCTATGTACTGTTTGCGTTTTTTATCGAATCGTTTGACTTTGGATTTAGGCTGTTCGCCTGCAAAAGAAGATACCATGACCACAGGTTTGCTGTCTAGCCACATAACTGCTGCAATTGGTACTCCATCTAAAGTAGATACCCATTCTTCTGAGTATCCGCGTGTTTTTTTAGCATCCGATAATTGTTTTTGAGTTGGCAATTGCAAATTATTTCCTAAACGGCCTTTGTTTACTGTACCTAAGGAGTGAATGCCTATTTTAGCCAAGTAAGATATCAATTCAGGCGACGTATAGTAATTGTCAAAGAATACTTTATAATTGAAGTTCTTGGGGACGCAACGACATAATCGTACGACTATGTTACTGCTCGCTCCTAAATCAGGTTCGTTAGGAAGCCTGAACTGAGGTTCGTTTCCAGTGCCCGAATATATTTCAAAATCATATGCAAAACCTTTATCATCGCACAAAACTAATAACTTGTAGCCCCACTTATGAGGTTTGTTAGGTAAATACTGACGCAGGAAGTTGCAGGCTTTTGTTGCGCACATTTGCTCGTCAACCGAAAGGGTTTCTCTTTTCGGAACAGATTGGCATTTCTTTCTCAATGTTTCCATTACAGGTCTCATTCGGAAAAGTCTGTCATGTCCTGCTTGTTCTCGCGGTATAAAATTTTGGTTATCGTTGAAGTGTATGACACTACGTAATCTTTCGAAATCAGTGAGTGTCATGGTGTCTTATAATTGGTATTCCTAATTCTGAATTCCACAACAAACGGATGTTTGGTTGGGGCACCAGTCCTAACAGTAGACAGATACCTAAATACTTCTTGAGCTCTGCTTTTGAAACCAAAACAGGTTTTGAAGGATCCTTTTGTATACTGTACTTAGTGGACTCTTCAGCAATGTGTTGTAATAAGTCATCATCAAAAAAGTACAAAAAGTACTGTAAGGGAGATTCAAAACCAACATGTGGTTCTTCTAGGTTCTCATCACCTGTGAATGTACTAATTGGTGGCACAAACCTGGTTTTTTTCCAAATAAGTCTCCTTTTCGATCTTCTTGGACAAGCAGGCGAAGAGGTTGGCATCAAAGGAGGAATGGATTGTGGCTATGCTTGTGATGATGACCGGCTCGGTCGAGGGTTTACGGATAAATAAGAAGTACTTGGCTGTGATGCAACGCTTGGAACATTAGAAACAAGTGACGCACTAATACTAGCACTTGGACTTGGGATACTTATGGATTCATCCAAATTATCACTTTGCAATATTTCAGGATGAACTTCTAACTCATTCATCACCAGATCTTCAATTCTGATCAAGTTGTCATCACTATCCTCGTCAGAAAGTTCCATTTCATCTTCACTGCCAGATGGTATCTCCAAGACATGTTGAATATCATTAGAGTCCAGACGTTTTCTTCGATTCATCTACGAACAATACATTTATTTATGAATATAATTACAAAAAACATACTAAATTAGCAAATAAAAACACTAACTTACCTCTGCTAATTATTTCGTCACGAAAACACTCACTTTTACCACTTTTTTGTAATTATTTGTTTGCCCCTTGTCAACTTTTTTCAATCAACCGACTATTTTGAATAACACATATTTTATTTGATAACAGCACCATCTGTTTTAAAAAAAATGTACTAATCGTTGCACAATCCGTCATGTTTCCAGAAATCGATACAAGATGGCACTGCTTGTATCAAATTTTAATTCATGGCCATTTCTTTTGTATGTGCCATACGTGGAACACTGTGCGCTGTAGGGTGTTATAAACTAACTTTTCAACGTTATTTTTATAGTAAAACAAGAAAATACACACACAAAACTCACAAAAAAAAAACAACGCGGACGCCATTTTGACGCACAACCGAAGTAACGCTTGTGATTGGCTGACACTCACAGACTGCTAGTTTTGAAACTTATCGTCAGCATATTGCTGTATTTGATACAGTTCTTGAAGTTCGATTTCCGGTTGTAAATTGCTGTTTTTGATACGATGTTATTAAATAAGCAAAGAATATTCCAATGGAACAGTGTTGCCCTATATATAACTTGATTTTCGTTAAAATGACAATACAATGATTGCTGTTTTTGTTTCCATACGACTCATTATGTCAGAAATAATTCGAAATAATTAAGAGGCTCAGCGTCTGCTAAAATCCCTCGGTATAGGTCTTTCATGCCACTAGAACATTCACCAGTAAATTCAAAATTAGGTGGATCGTCAAGATTGCAGTTTTGCCATACAATATTTGAAAGCTTTTGTGACACCACATCATGCTCTGAAGAGCTCCAGTATGCTTAGTGAGAGTTTTTTGTACGTATCGACCGTGTCAGCGTTTACGCAAATTTGTATGGCGCTGAGTAAGCGCCATCTAGCGTAATACGGGAGAACTACATATTGTGAGTGCTAATTCTAAACGCATCGACAATTGTTAACTTGCGAGTGTGAGTGTCTAGAATACGTTCGTTCGTTTCGTGTTAATCGACTTCGAGAAGTGGCGCGTACATTAGTAACCGACCAAAATAAATTGACAGTCGTATTTTGTGTTCATAACAGAACTCGATCTACGCGATACAGACGTTACTCGAATTTTAGTATGAAACTCGCACTAAGCATACAGATGTGGTGGGTGTATCGTGTCGTTCTTTATTGTCTAGTAAAGGGTTTGCGGCTCTCAATCGATCCAGAGTCACATGATATTCAGACGGACCTATAATCCGGTGAATCAGATAAATCAGATTGAGATTCCGGACGAAAGTAGAGATAGGCTGAGTGATGATTTTCTGCATGACAATGACAAAAAAATATCGGTGACGGGAACAATGACAAAATCATCAATGATTTTTATCTGAGTATTAGATCTCGTCCTTCCGTGAACACAACGATATCGTCTGCGAAACGATTGTAATTAAAATAATGTCATTTAAATTCAAGAATGTAATGTGATTAAATTAATGTAATGTAAATTTTTAAATGGATTGATTATTAAATTAATGTTTTGATAAGTTACTAAATTAATGTAATGAATGTAAGGAAACGAATGTAATTATAAGAATAAATGTTATGGAATGAATGTAATGTTAATTATGTAATGTAATGTTGATAATGTTAAAAATGCAATGCTAATTACGAATTTGCTATATTTACGATAAATTAAGTGTATATTTGTTTTATGTATTTATGGTAGAATTAAAGGCTTTTTATTTTTATTTTATTTATTTTTATTATTAGATCTCGTCACTTCAATTGTACTTCTAATATTCCAATCTTACCTTCATGCTTTTTCCAGGCTTAGGACTGGCAAAGACTGGCAAAGTAATAGTACTTAGTAGGTAACTACCTAATAAAAAAAACTATCATTCTGCTTTTCTTTGGCGCATTTAAAAGATTGGTTTATTTACAATGATCAATTATCAATAATATTTGTTATTTAAAAATTTTAGTTTTTTTTGTTTTTTTGTATTTTTTGTTGGTTTTTTTTCTGTAGAAATATTTACATTTTCTTGCCCGTTGTACCGAATTATTGGCTACAATTGACGTTTAAAAACATTAGTTGTTTTTAAACGTCAATTGTTTAACTTTTGCAATTCCTAGACGAGTGCGTCTTTCAGTTACCATGGTACCAGCTCGTGAAAATAGCCTTTCACAAAGCAGTGATGTTGCTCACAGCATTTATTCAGAACTAATTTTGCCAAATTTGGGTAAACATGCTCATGATTTTCCACCATTGAAGTGGAGTGTCATGTTCTGATCCGATTAGAAGGATGTCGTCGTCCAGGTACCTTGAACCTCCGCAATCGCAAATTATTTTATTTATTTATTTATTGATGATTTCGATGATTATAATTCTATAGCTACATACCTACGTCTTACAGTCGCAATATATATAGGGTGACTGGTAATTAGTGTACGATACTTTAACACGTGATTGTGCTCATGATAACAAACAACTTTTAGTATGGGAGCAAAGCCGAAATCGCGAAAAAATATCAGCTGTTCAGTACATTAGGCGAACGTAAATCTACTGAACAGCTTATTTTTTTTGGGTGCTAATTAAACAGGCTTCTTTTTAATATCATTATTTGCCTCCAAAAATGTATGTTGCCTTCTAAATTACTAAGTCAGCCACAATTAACGAGCATCTAAATAATACTATCTTAGCCACTAGTTATCTTCTATGTAAACCACTCTAAATTACAACTCAACATGATGGTTATTTTTTAGCATCTAAATTTGTAACATGCATTCTAACAGTAAACTTCTAAAATACTATTAAATGACATCAAAAAATATAATTATTTAGCTTCTAATTTTTTAACTCAGTACGTTTAAAATGCAACTCATCCCATATTAACTGATCGTCAAAACTATGCTAAAAATGTCATCAAATAGTAGTAATATTGGCCACTTTATGTATATGTCACCGTAAAATTGTCAAACACGTTATCGTATAAATTGTAATCTCTCTAGCGATATTGTAAACTCTCGAATTATTCGCAAATGAACATACTGCTTACAATAAAACGCATTATTTTTCGTGAAATGCATGCGATGGTAGTCAACTCACGCGGTGTTGAGGGAAGGAGGGGTCCCCCTTGCCCAGTGGTACCACTCTCATGAAAAGATACTGTACCATTCCTGAGAAATATCGATTAATATAACCTAACCTTAAAACACTTTATATTCCCCTAATAAAGCCTAGGCGACGGAGCCCCGCTTCGCGGGGCCCCTATTTCCGAGTGCAGGGTTTAAAGGAACCTAACTTACCTAACGGGGGGGTGCCCAAAGTCCCGATTATGGGGGCAGAGATACTTCCGTATGTTCAGTTGACAATAATTCGAGTGTTTACAATATCGCTAGAGAGAAACACGTTATATTGTAATATAACGCACGAACTACAATAAACAATAACACGTGATCAACTCAACTCGTCGTTATACAGTATGTTAGTTTAAACGAGGGACTTATTCAAACCCGCAATAGTCCATGCTTACATGATACTAATCAACATATGAACAAAAAGAAAACACTATTACATAACAGATAGATCCATACCAAAAACTTCGCCTAAGTTTCGCAACGTGTGTGCCATGCGCTTATCGCAGAACATGTGTGCGGGGTCAATGACCTTTCTAGGTGTAATCATTTCATTTTTTTTTTCATTTTTGCGCGGGGATGTGCCCTGTCGGTGCATCGGGGACATTACAAAGGAAAGGGGCGGAGTTTGCGCACGGAGCTCAGGACCGGCACGTGTTTTGCCGCGTGACACCTACTTGCGCGCTCAGTGTCCATGAGTAATGTATTTAATTAGACAATTATGTCAAAAATTAAGGTTATAGGTTTTTTACTTATTTGGATTGAGAATCGAATACTGAATACCTTCCCTCAATATGTCCCTCGTTTAACCTAACACGCTGTATGAATCGAATGGCGCTCTTTGATTGGTGCAAATGGCCGGTCGCTGTCGTCTCGCGTACTCGCGCCAAATCATGCAGTGGCTATTTTCACGATAAAAGAATATGATGTATTATTTTACATGCTAAGTTATAATAAATGATGCTTTTTGTAGAAGCTTGAATTATATTTTTTTGAGGACATTGCGTTGGAGCTGTAAAACGTAAAATGGTGACGAGATATAAAATCCGTGGCCGAGTTAGTAAATGAGGTGGCAATGTATAAATAAGAAGCACAAGTCACAATAATTGATGATTTTACTTGACGCTTTCTATAGAATATTTAGTTGGCGTTGTAAAAAAAAAACGAATTAGTTTAATAGAGGCTATGTCATTTTCTCGTTGCTTAGTTATAAAATTAGAAGTTTAATCACGTGTCCAATAAATAATTTTGTGGCTAGACTTATAATTTCCCATTTTTTTTCGCGATTTCATGTTTGGTCCCATAGTAAAAGTTGTTTGTTATCATGAGCACAATCACGTGTTTAAGTATCGTACACTAATTACCAGTCACCCTATATATATATATATATATATATATATATATATATATATATATATACATGCATGGGCATGCGTATTTCATACAAACGTAATACCAAAATAATTTGTAAATCAAACATATTCTTAAGGTAGTGTGTATTTATTTTGATTGGATTACAGAATATCTATGTTCCCAAATATATTTTTTGAATGAACAATGATATAAAGACGAGATAATAGAAATTTTAATTTCCTCATATTTTTTTTTTTATTTTATTTATTCGGGAAAATAAACAGATATACATTAAAATCTTAAACTAAGTTATAAATATACAAGGTTTATAAATGTATAACCTACGACATTTTCCACAACATATTAATAGTTAAATCTAACAGTGCGCTATTCTAAGATTTTAACGAAAAAGACAGTTAAAACTTAACTTAAACATAGATAGTCATGCAAACGACAGAGAGAGAGAGAGAGAGAGAGAACGAGAAATTATAAAATTAACTAATTAAACTAACTATTATATTCTAAAATTAATTTGTTGATGAGATTTCTAAATTTTTGAGCAGAGACAAAGAAGAAGTCGATGTCTACAAAAATGTTATTGTACTGGTTGGTAAGGCGGCGTAGCGGTGCTCGCAAACCCGCGTTTGTGCGACAGGAACTAACTGCAAATAAAGGTCTTGCACGCACCCCACGGCATATTGTCGTTCTGGGTACTACGTAGCTAATTTTGTTGCGAATATCAATACAGTCATAAGTATTACACAGATCAAACAAGAACGTTGTTTCCAACATGATTCGTCTAGACTTTAAAGTTTGCAGGTTATACCTCTGCAAAAGGTCATTGTAGGATGCATAGGTACGATGGCATCGAAAATGCATGGCCTTTAAAAATTTTCTCTGTACTTTTTCGATCATATCGGAATATTTACCATAGTGGGGATTCCATACGGAAACCGCATACTCTAGCTGGGAGCGAACCAACGACCGATACAAATACAAATAGGTAGAGGACCGGGTAAAATTAGCAGCTTTGCCCCACAGCAGAATACCGTAGGACATAACGCTGTGAAAATAACTAAAGTAGACTAACGGTGCTGTATCAACGTCAGTGAATTGTGTTAGTTTTCTGACGGTGTATGCGGCTGAACTTAGCCTTCCTGCTAGGCTTGATATATGTAAACCCCATTGAAATTTTGAATCTACTGTCATGCCCAGAAATACAGCAGAGTCGGTAGTTTCCAGGTCTTGATTGGCGAGGATAATATTGGGACCAAGATTTCTAATGTCTGCATACCCAGCAGGACCCCATGTTGAATCGGATTGAAAGCTAAAGTTTTTTAATATACGATTCGGAATGTACAGAATACTACGCACGTTACATTTTAGCTTTCAATTCGATTCAACACAGGGTCCTGCTGGGTATACAGACATAGATTTCTAACATTGGGTAATGCGAACTTATTTTAGTTTTCTTATTTTGCTAGGCTTGTCTGCTGCGCTTTCTTTTCCGAATCTGCAGAAACTTGCTAATGCTCGGTTGACAATTGCGCATTCATTTCTAATTAGTAAGTGGCTAAGACGGTGCAACAGATGATCTATTATTATATTTTTATGTATTGGACACACCCAAGGAAAATCAGTATTAGATAGCATCACAGTGGTAGCAAATTTACTAATATCATTTATGTAGATTACAGGTTTTACTTCCCTGTCCAAAGGTCGTTGTAGCTATGTCTATATTTTGGCACAGTTTTAATGTAGGATAGGTCAGAGAAGTTTTATCAGGCCACCATTCTCGTAGCGCAATGTAATTACAATAAGAATTTGGCTTTGGATTTAAAACTGTCATACAATTGATGCACTGTTCACTATTTCTATTTTTTAAAACGACTGAAGCCAAATATCCGCTTACATACACCGTTGGCTGTTTGTCGAAGGACTTGAAAACCTTCTCCAAGTCTTCGTCGAAATTTTGTTCTTCAGGAATGTGAATAACTGGATGATCAGCATTATCCAATGTTGGGTATTCCTTATTAACGGGTCTATAGATTTTTTTTTCTCTTCAAGCTGTTTGGTAAATACAATTTCTTGAAAATCAAATAAGATTTCGTTATCGTCCTCTTCGCAATTCGACCCTCTACTTTTAGGCGTACTGAGGCGAGTTATTATTGACGATTTTAATGCGGATACGAAGTGATTGATGAGAAGTAGGGTTTCTATGACGACTAATTTTTCAGTTTTGATGGTTCCCTTTACCAAATAATGTGCGACGGGTTGCTTCATTTTTTTATGTATGCCCTGAAGCATGAAAACAAGGGCATGATCTGCAATTTTCTCAGACCGTCTACCTTCTTCGCCCAGGTCTTCAAATCCGTCACTTTTGTCCGCAGCAACATTATAAATAAGCCTGTTTTTTAATGCCATTTCATCGAATAAATTGACACAGATTTTATCTTCGTCTTTTAGCTTCTCCACCAGGTTCAATTTTTATATTTTTTCTAAAATTGATTGCAACGTTCTTACACTTGGCATTGACAAGAGTTTGCTAAAATATCGATACGCTTTTGGAGACTTCTTGTATAGGGCGAGAGCAACGCTTTTATTTAATTTAGACCAACGACGACCCTTTGCTTTACGTTTTTCATTTTTTACAGTCGATTCTATAAGACTTTTTAATACGGGTGATGAAATTTTTTCTATTTGATCAACTTTTTTCCGTAGACTTTTGATTAAAACATTACTTTTTCTTAATTTATTTAACAGTTTTATTTCCGAGGTGTATTAGGATCTATTTTTGAAGTCTTCCTTGGTTTTCTTTTTGGAGATGATACTATTTTTGCAGTCGAGGTTGAAGGAACTGGAATTTAAAAAAAAAAGTCAATTGAGTTCATTAAACAGTGAATTCAAATTGAAAATTAATAAATCAATTATTGATAGATTAGCTTTTGCCCGCGATTTCGTTCGCATGGATCATCTCATGAAGTATCTGATTGTATAAATTACTACATTGACAAGTGAATTTTAATTTAATTCTAATTTTGAAAACTTACTTGGGCTAAGTCTCATCCTTTTTATCACATTTTCATTTGAACAACTTTTATCTGATAATGGTTCTGCAATAGACATAAAAGTATCTGTAATATTTACAAATGATACATCAATACAGTTAATCAAATAGTGTTTGATTAATTTAAAATAAACATAAACCATACCCGCAGTAGAAGATATTTTCCTTTCACTTGAACATTTAATTGCCAATGGTTCATCAGCAGATGTTGAAGGTACTGCAATTAAAATAATATATGTTCAGTCATTCACTTAAATGAACATACCTATAAAAAAAAAGAAATACTTTCTAGATGTACCCGTCAAAGAGCCGCAGTAGTCATGTTCCATAGATATAACAGAAGATAACTCTGCAACTGCAAAATACATTTGAACATGAGGTATTGAATAAATCAGAAAAGGCTATTCAGTTTCAATGAATTAGACTGGAAAATAAAAACTTACGTGTTTGCTCACTTTTGAAGATATGTAGTGGAAATCCAATGAACAGCTCATCTGCGAGTGGTTCTGCAGTCAGTCCTACAGACGGAATGGCATTTTTTCTTAGTTGTTTCTTCTTTTTCTTGAAATCCCTTGATAGAAAATGACTGCCACAAATATGTTTCAATTGATGTAGCTTTTCATTGGGTACATACACCAAGTCCTCTTTTCCCGTAACTTTAACCCATTTTTTACATCTAGCAGGAATATGTATTGCATTATTATGATTATATTAGTTAGTGTATTTAAACATATATAGCGTTAATAGAATAACAACAATTAATGAAATAGGAATATCATGAATATAGGGTGACTGGTAATTAGTGTACGATACTTTAACCTGTGATTGTATCGTACACTAATTACCAGTCACCCTATATGTACAGTATGTTAGTTTAAACGAGGGACTTATTCAAGCCCGCAATAGTCCATGCGTATATGATACTAAAAAACATATGAACAAAAAGAAAACACTAATACACAACAGATAGATCCATACCAAAAACTTCGCCTAGTTTCGCAACGTGTGCGCCATGCGCTTATCGCACAACATGTGTGCGCGTCAATGACCTTTCTAGGTGTAATCCGTTTTCCCTTCATACTTTAAATCTGGCTTTAGACAGGCAAATATCTAGGTAACTAGGTACTGACCGAATGTTCGCAGTCGTTGATTGACACCTTGCATAATAATTAACGGTTCCTCGCACAATATCCTAGATAACACTGAAGCACGAACCATAATCGCAATATTCTTCACTGGAATAATGATATGACGTAATTTTTGGTTATTCAAGAACACGTTTACAGGACACTCTTAATATCGCGAAGTAAGCGGGGTTGTTTGTTAAATGTGATACGCGGAAATGCAATAATAGACATACGGAAGTAACGGCGCTCGCGCATACACTGAGATGAGCGCGGGGTGGCGCGGGGATGTGCCCTGTCGGTGCATCGGGGACACAAAGCAAAGGGGCGGAATTTGCGCACGGAGCTCAGGACCGGCACGTGTTTTGCCGCATGACACCTACTTGCGCGCTCAGTGTCCATGAGTAATGTATTTGATTAGACAATTATGTCAAAAATTAAGGTTATAGGTTTTTTACATATTTGGATTGAGAATCGAATACTGAAAACCTTCCCTCAATATGTTCCTCGTTTAACCTAACACGCTGTATAATAAATATCGACAATCGATAAAAAATAACAAGTGTCAGGCACTAGTATTATAGGTTATTTTCAACTTTTTTTTAATTTTAGACTTAAAATCAAGTACTTAATTTTCTTTAAGAGTTTAAGATTAATGTATACCATTGATGCTTACCTATCTTCATTCAAATGAAATTTGGCCATAAAGATTCGCTTTAGATCATTTGACCGGCTGGATCTTATGCCACATATTTCACACGTTTTGTAATACATTGCAACACAATTAACGTCACTCACTCATACATAAACACAAAAATAACTCCAATTTACGGTATTTATCCACAAAATACAAAATAAAAACGAAAACAGAGATTTGTTGACAAAGTTCTTGAAAACAAATTAATGTCAAACATGACAAGTTTCGGCAAGATGGCGGTTGAATAGCGTGGTGCGATAGAGTCGAATAGATGTTAAAGCGAGACAGCGATACCCGCCATTATGTTTAGTACCCGTTTCATAGTCTCATTTTGGTCTCATTTTTTATTAGGGAGTTGCAGCCACCTGGTTATGATTAACGCACAGTTTATTTTCACCACGCACTATTTAGTCTAATCACCCTGTCTATTGTCCACCTCAATGATAATTCTGATTATAAACGCGATAAATCGTGTTTTTAGTTGTGATTTTATGAATTTGGGCCCATAACCTAAAATAAAACGACGTGTTTCGAGAACGAATTCGAGCAACCAACTTTATGCAGAGATAAAACAAACATCAGAAACAAGTAGGTACATATAGGGCAATTTTTTATGGCAATGGCGCTAGCAGTAATTTATTTTGACATTTATAACAGGTAGGTAGTTGTAGGTAGGGACAGGCCAACGTCTGTCGGGTCGGCTAGTAATAAATAAATTTCGATCATATAATATCAAAGAAAGAAAGAAAGAAGAAAGAAAAATATATTTATTTGACGTCAGTTACTAAAGCACACACACAATATTATAAAAAAAAATACAAAACAATGAGTAAAACATGTGGAAATGTGCTGTGTGCTTCACGGCTGCGCCAAAAAGGTCCATTTCAGCATTCATGCCAGACAGGTGATGATGCTGTCTGACGCTGGTCTTCCAATTAACCTTGAGAGGATACGTTACGGAAAAAAACGGTTTCAAACAATATATGAACAAATAAACAAATGGTTAATAAAAATAAATAGATAACGAGTAAATTAATTAAATGTGTATTAACGAGTACGGATGGAGAAAAAAAAATTAAGAAATAAGTATTTTATTATGTTGGAAAGTAACTATAAACGAGTGTTTGTGTAGGCTAAACAAAAAATAAAATAAAATCATCATCATTTCAGCTGAAAGACGTCCACTGCTGGACATAGGCTTCCCCCAAGTGTCGCCACATTAACCGGTCCCTTGCGACTCGCATCCAACGGATTCCCGCAACCTTCACCAGGTCATCGGTCCACCTAGTGGGAGGTCTTCCAACGCATCGTCTTCCGGTTCGCGGTCTTCACTCTGGAACTTTTCGGCCCCATCGGCCATCCGTTCTGCGAGCAAAATAAAATAAACCTAGATATGTACAACAATAATAGGACGTGGCGTGTTTTCGTCTCGCTCCCACCCCACCCTTGCACCTCCGCCGCGCGCCCGCCGTAGCCTGCGCGCTCGCCATAGGGCATTCAAACTCGGATAGTTATCAACTCCGGAGCTAGTTACGGTGTTGAGCAATCAAATCCGGAACTCCGGAGTTGGCTCCGGAGTTGAAAGTTATAGAAATTAATGAAAAGGCCCTTTATTTTAATCAATATAAGTTTTATTTGTTAAGGAATCAGTGTTTTTGTTTAAAAATTCACTGTCGGACAGACAGAAGTTATAATAGACAACGAATATTTATACGCATTATAAAATATTAAAACAACAATCATAATTTTTTTTTTTTTTTAACAAGAATCAGTCTACTGTCTGACAGGCAGACGTTATAATAGACAACTAATACGCATTCTAGCTGACCCACGCAACTT
The DNA here is from genome assembly GCA_950022955.1 of Xestia ashworthii. Classification (NCBI taxonomy): domain Eukaryota; kingdom Metazoa; phylum Arthropoda; class Insecta; order Lepidoptera; family Noctuidae; genus Xestia; species Xestia ashworthii. Next base: position 11,030,322 of record OX465560.1, on the reverse strand, counting down.
CATCTGCGTCACATAAATGAGGAAAAGCCCACAAAAGGAATAAATATTCCCCGTTTTTGCAACAATTTTCATTTATGCTCCGCTCCTATTGGTTGTAGCGCGATGTTATATAGCCTATAACCTTCCTCGATAAATGGACTATCCAGAACAAAAGATTTTTTTCAATTTCAATGAATAGTTTCCGCGATTAACGCGTTCAAACAAACAAACAAAAAAACTCTTCAGCTTTATAATATTAGTATAGATTAAAACAATGAACAATCATAAATAATAAACATTTATTTGGCAAGAATACTCAATAATTTTTAATAAAAATAAACTTTTAGTTTAAAAATACTGTTTGACAGACAGCCTACACGTTATATTAGACAACTAATACGCATTATATAATATTAAAACTATTAACAATCATAAAGAAAAATAAACATTTATTTGGCAAGAATAAAATTGCTTAAAATCGCTCCGAAACTCCGGAGTTACGAAACTCCGGAACTCCGGATTGAAAGCCCGCCACCCACCGATCATGCGACCACATTTCTCCAAATCAAAAATCCTTTAAAGCCAGTTTTAGAATTGCATTCAAGTATGGAATTTTTGGATATGTTTATTATGATTCTGTCTTATTACACGTTTTGTTTTATTGTATATTCGTAATCATAAAATATATTCCTTTACCTTACTAACTTAAAATTTGCGCAGAATATTTGAATTAATGGGTTTTTTGAAATCATATTTTCCTGATGACCTGGAATTAAAAATGTCAAATAAATAATTGAAGATTGAGATAAACTCTATGGTTGGTTTTGTATTATTAATTTTGGATGATACTATTAATTGATCACAAAGTTCTAAAGTACTGGATATACTTCTGCTTAATAGCTGTGTGGCTGATTTAACTTTCATTATTTCGTTTCGAAAATATATGTTTTTGTGAGAGTTTATTGGCAAAATTTAATTCGACTCTTGAAGTTGATTTAAAGCAACAATTAAGCTCCATCTTATTTCTTCATTATTTCCAAATATAATAATTTGATCATATGGCATGGATCCATAAACACAGCAACTTCAATGCCGCAATCAGGGTGTAAAAAAGTCGTTTTTAAATTATTTGTTGTTTTAAAATCAACCTAAAAGCTCAGCCGCAGCCAAGTTACTTCGACAACCATCAAATGTGACTGCCACAACATCAGCACCTCCATCGTAACATTTGCTTGTGCAAGTATGCCCGCGTTTCTTCCGATAGATTTTAATAAAAAGTAAACTACTGGCAACTTCCAGCTTTCGTTAAGAGCAACTAAAATGAAGACGTACACTTGTGTAGCAATGTTGTTGCTAAGGCTAAAACCGATACCGAAATCAACAAGACCGTCAGTTTTTTTACCAGTCCTGATGGTGGCCATGACATGAATTAGTTGCAATGAAAACACTAAAGATGGCGCTTCAGGTAGACAGACAAGATTATAATATTTACCACAGACTACAACACGCCTCCCTTCCATCTTGAATTTTAACATTAACATGAACAATACCTCATGTAATTAACATATGTATCATTTATGTATAAATACTATTTTTATTAACTGAACTGAACTTAAGATAATCTTAAACCTATCCTATTTTTTAAGAATTTGGTTTTATCTAAACTTTTAGTTAACATGTCTGCCAAGTTAAATTTTGAATCAATTTTAACAATATCAATTAAACCTTTTTCATAGTTCTCATGTATATAATGATACTACACCTGAATTATCTTCGTATAATTTAATTGGTTCATCAAAGTTTACATTAAATGATTCAATTGACAAGTTCCTTATGAAAAGTATTTCTGTGACTGCCTCTGACATAGCAGTATATTCTGCAAAGGTTGAGCATTTTAGTTACTGTACTTTGTTTATGTGTTTTCCAAAAAAATAAGTTCTCAAATAATCTAAGAAATTGTACTCATTATTATAGTTCTTGCTTTTAAATCCATTTTCTTCTATTTCGCCATATTCGCATCTTCACATTTTGCGGACATCTTACAAATAGCGGGCTCGTTGCATTCTTTGTATTCGAGCAACGTGACTAACCTCAATTTCCAACTTGAATAATTGACACCATCGAAGATGGGTATTGTTATGTCTTCTATCCTTGCTTGTTTGGCCATTTTAATGATGATTATTAGTTTAAGCAGAATTCCTTACGCTAATACGTAATGTAAAACACATTCCACGTGTTTTCCACACGACTATTCCTTGAGCACACAGTATCTAACTTATTAATCACCTAACCACGCTCTGCTACCATGTTGTAATTATTGGAGCGTTTGGTGAAGTTAATAAGTAGGCCAGAACTATTATTGTATACTTTTATTAACACGTTAACTGCCATGTCAGGCACCGGTGCTTGACAGACATGGCACCTGTTAAGGCCATGTCAGTCCCGGGTGACTGACACCACAGTATGTAATTTAGATGATCTCAGGGAGCTGTCCGGCACGTTTAGCTCGTTATTATCTATTAAAATTGACTGACAAGGCCCTGGAAATAGTATGTTCAACTTGGCCTAACGCTTTTATATTTAGAACTGGATTTATTTAGGTTTTAATTGGGAAAAATAAAATGCGACACAATGAAATTAAGAGTAAGACTAACATACTTTTCTGCCAGACAGCAAAGATCGATTTTCATGGTTAAGTTATTTGACTTACCTCTGAGATAATAAAATCACTTATACCTAAATACTACACGTGTTAATAAAATAATGGACATATTTCCGTTAATGCATTCAGAACGTACATTATGAATAAATTGTAAGACAGTTAAAACTGCTAGTCTTGCCCCACCAATTGGGGTAAGAATAACAGTATGTATTTTTATAGAAAACGTACACTTATTGGGGTTTCTAAAGAAAAAATGCAAATGGAAAAAGTAGTCGAATTTAATTTGAACTCTTTAACAACGTTCAGTTTTGCGGCAATTCGTTTATTACACGATTTGGGGCAAGACAAACATACAATCAAAATCAGAGGAGCAGAACCTTTTGTGTGTGATGTCAATAGCATAAGGTGCGTGAAGCGTTAGACATAAATTAAAAAGACATAGGAATAAGTTGAATTAAACTTTATTTCAGTACTTACTAAATAAAAATCTTACGTTAACAAACCACTCGCAATATAAATTTTTCAATTACTACTCTCTAATAGGAACATTAAAGCGTACTTGGCAGTAAGTACTTTAATTTGGCTTAAATCAGAATTACAATCTACTGAACATTATAGCCGTGAAATGACATTTTGAATAATATCTTTCCTCTTCGACCTATCAATGGTTCGGTTATTTTGCACACAACGTCTTCTAGATGTCTCACTTCGCATACCTATGTCAGGTACGTGTGGGAAAACAAATGTGCCTTCATCAACGCCACCTCTAAATGTACTTCTGCGAACATAATTCACAGTAGGTATGTTATCACAATTTACATCTATAACCACTCCAACATAGTGTTTTACACTTGCTTTGGTAGAAAATGTTACTAGGACCCATTGTCCTTTGGTAACGGTACTTGTTGGTGGTTCCTTGTCTTCTTTTGTGTTGTTGTTATTACTGTCATCTAAATCAATATCATCCACTAAATCTATTTCAATATCACTTTTTTGCTTATTTTGACGGATGTCTCTTACGTTTCTCTTTGCCTTTCTGGGTATATTTTCAATGTTTTTCAACAGTTCGTCATTTATCATTTTTTCATCATAATATCGTGGGATGACAAGTAAAACTCATTATTTGCATTTGTAGTTATTTAGAGATAATGAGGTTTTAAACTTATTTTGTTATTAAAAATCAGTTTTTAATTATAGATCTTTGAATTTGTGGTGAGTATTAGAATAACGGATATCTTACAAAACCTTAAATAAATTTTATTAAAAATAGTTATATTTTATTAGTTATTTATAAAAATGTACTTAAGGAGTTTTACCTGCCTTTGAGTATACTCATGTATAGGTTTTTAATGAAATAATAAATGCAATTGTATTAAAAAAAGAAATTTATTATTTTAATTTTCATCACTTTCATCACTATCATCAATTGAGGGTTCTGGCACACAATCTGAGCCACCACTTAATGATGGCAAACTTTTGTACCATGGAATCAGTTCTTCTGGTATTTGACCAGCATTGCATAGTTTTACAAGGTCTCCTTTTTTTGCTGCAGACAAGGGGAGCAAATTTTGATAAGCTGGATTCAGCACCACAGCCTGTGTACGTCGGCGTCCCCTTCCTGCACTGACATTGATCTCATTATAATCACTTGTATGATCATACCTATAAAATAAAGTGCCAGGAAACTCTTTCTCAACTTTAATGCATTTAATTTTTAGCCAAGATACCTTATTACCCTCTTTATCTTTATTTCGATTTTTAATTGTAGATGCAGCCAATTCCTGTAGGTTATAAAAATCTTTGTAAGTTAAAACATGTACTTTATATTTATCATTGCTCTTTTTTTTACCTCTTTTACTCCTAGCAGATTTAAAAATCTCAACCCAATCGTTCATGCAGAAGGCACTTTTGTGTTTCTTCGCTGCTTCTATAGCTGAGTGCATAGAGTCACACTCCATGTACGTATGACCAGACTCCAAAAACTTGAGTTCTATCTTCGTCAAATGTTCAATATTTGGAACAGCATAAAGCAACATAGCCGCTACTTGCTGATTTCTATTCTGCCCCCCACAGGTATCACAAAATAATGAGATTTCAGATACTGTAGAGGGCAAGTTTTTTAGAAAATTGTACAGTATTGATCCTATCTCACTACTTCCACGTTTTCCATGAAGTTCATTCCATGTATAGCAGTGAGCTTCTTTCCCATCTCCAACGTAAATTGTTAAATTATAAACACAGATTTTTCGTGAGTAATAGAATAAAGAAACGTTCGAGGAGGGTATTTGCAGCACACTCTGTAAGTCAAATGTGCAAGTAACAAATGAAGCATCCTTTTGACATCTTAATTTGTCTTGGGCCTTAGCTTCATTACATTGACCTTTTCTTATTAAATGTAAACAATATTCCACTTCAAGGTTTTTTTTCTCATCAGAAGATGCATTTTCATATTTAGAGCATAAGGCACAAAGGTCTTTTTAGGGTTCCGTAGCCAAATGGCAAAAAACGGAACCCTTATAGTTTCGCCATGTCTGTCTGTCTGTCTGTCCGCGGATAATCTCAGTGACCGTTAGCACCAGAAAGCTGAAATTTGGTACCAATATGTATATCAATCATGCCGACAAAGTGCAAAAATAAAAATTTAAAAAAACATTTTTATTAGGGTACCTCCCCCAGACGTAAAGTGGGGAGCGATTTTTTTTTTAATTTTGACCCTGACGTGTGATATATTGTTGGATAGGTATTTAAAAATGAATAGGGGTTTTCTAAAATCATTTTTTGATAATATTAATATTTTAGGAAATAATCGCTCCGAAAGTCAAAAACAATGTGTCCCCCCCCCCTCTAACTTTTGAACCATAAGTTTAAAAAATATGAAAAAAATCACAGAAGTAGACCTTTATATGAACTTTCTAGGAAAATTATTTTCAACTTGATGAGTTGAATAGTTTTTGAGTTATATAGCACTTTTTCAAAAAAACGCAAATGATAACTTTGTTTTTCATACAAATACTATGAAAAACAAAGTTATTTTTGCTGACAAAAAATGTTGGTATTTTTAATGGTCTGGGAAGCTACGGAACCCTACAGTGAGCGTGGCCCGACACGCTCTTGTTTTGGCTTGAAGAAAGAAAAATTATAATTATTACAAAATATCCTTCTGTATGTTTTTTCACTGACAGGATTAGCAATATTGTTGTCAGTACAGAAATCATTTTTATATAAATCAAACATCTTAGAAATAGACAATGTAGAATCCAGATATAATTTTTTTGTAGAGTTTCTTGAATAGTGGGATTCCATGACGGGGAAGCTCTCAATGTGTCTTTTTACCATAGCCATACTATCTTCACTAGTTTTATTGCCAGGAGGTTTGCATCCTCTCTTATCTGTACGATCATAAACAGCAAAAGCATTACAACCTTTAATGGCTGTATTGATAGGCCCATTCGAAATGCACAGAGTTTTTTCAAAAAATTTTGCACAAACTCTATGTTTACCCTTAGAATTTTCTAAATAGTAAGATTTAGATACAGAACGTGCTTTATCACTATCAGCAGCTACTTTACGGCGCTTTGGCTCATCCATCTTTACACATTTCAGAATGAAATCCTTCTGTCGCTGATAATTAGCAAGTCCCCAATAAGTTTTACAAATTTCATTCCTTTCTTGTTCTGAAAAGTTATTATTGCATTTATATGTACAATTTGTACAATCAACAGCTTTGGGGGCTTTAGCCGAACACTGTTTTTTCTTATTTTTATAAGGCAAGCACTTAGATCTCTGAAACTTTGTGACATTTTGTTCCCAAGACTGTGGATCGCTTTTTCTACATCTAGTTAATTTTTTTTCATTATCTTGGGCAATCTCATAATCTGAAAAAACCTGATATATCAGATTTATCACCTGAAGGCAAATAAGTGATGTCAGAATCTGCACTAAAGTCTTCATCGCTATGTTCATAAGGGACTAGTTGCATAGGCTGAACTATTTCCTGTAACAAAATAATTGTTTACCGGTAAATTGTTGTTCAATGTTCATGTAACTCAATTAAATTGGTAGCTATAAAATACTTACCAGCTCACAATTATTATTTTGATTAGCAGTAGTTAAAAACGCTGTTTGATTATTTTCATTGTTTTCTATCTGCTGTTTAAAGAAAGAAAATACATATATTATTAGATATCATGAAAGTGAAGGCAGTAAACCATACTTACAACAAACAAAAGGTATGCAAGATCCACCTACTTCTGTTTCTGTAGCTGGCACCACACTAAGTTTGTCCACTGTTTTTGAAGTTGTTACGGTTAAATCATCGTTACACAAAGGTCTTTGTGTCTTTTCATAAGATACCCGGCTCTAAAAGGTATAAAATACACACTATGTACTTTGAATGCAATAACATTGGTTAGCGTAAACACGTTATACTTTAAAATTTGAATACTTACAAGTTCATTAATAAGTTCTTGGCGTTTTTGAACTTCTAAATTTAATGATAAATCCACCATTAATTTACCTCTTGAATTATTCATTCTTCTATTATTTTTCACAGCTCACACAATAACAATACAGTCGTTAGCCTCCATAAATAAACCGCGAAATTAAAAAAATGACATAATAAATTATGACATTGACATTTAGTGACGTGAAGCCGGCCGGCCGGCCGCACTATGTTGCCAGCACAAAGTCATTAAGTACAAAATGAAGTTTACCTGCCGGTAATTTTTTTCAAAGCAGTAGATGATGATAATTACAATTATTTAAATGTCAAGAATAGAAAAGTATGATCTTAGTGACTTTTTCTTGCAAACGGTTATGCAAAAATAATGAACTTCGTGAACAAAAGTTTTTTTTCCCAAAAACTGTACTTAGTGAGTTTTTCTTGTCACCTACGATATGTACTATCTTCAATATAAGTCTCATCGTTTGATTGAGTGTTCATCTCCATCATCTCACTTGCACTTGTAGAATTTTCATTCCAAGTTTCACAATTTTCTATATCACTATCATCCATAAACTTTATTTCAATGTCACTTTCACTTGAGGAGTCGTTTATTTTCTTGAATTGTGAGGTTTTGTGTTTCATGTTCTTTTTTTTCTTTCTGGGACTATTTTTTAATGTCGATTGTCTAAGATTTTTCTTTTTATCATAACGTTCATTTTCTTCAATATTACGCTCATCCTTCAATTCAATGTTTATCTCATTTTCACTTATAAAATTTTCTTTAACGAGCTTGTTCATGTCTTTACAGCGTCTAACATTTACATTTTTTTTTAGTTTTTTCGCCAATTTTTCTTCTTTTTGTTTAATTTTTTTAATTTTTTCTTCTTCGATATTCCTTTGTTTCTTATAAACGTCTTCACTTGTTATTATTTCAGCACCAGCAGCGACTTTCGTGCGTTTTTGTTTGCTGTGCGCTCCTGCTTTTATTTTACGGAGTAACAATTCCTCGAAAGTAATATGAGATTTCACGGGACGATCATCTACAATGATCACCTTTGATGATTTTAATGATGAAGTTTTAGCATTGTTTGCAAATAAGTCATGGTCAAGAGTCACCCTTTTAAAGTTTGTTGCAGTGCAAGTAATGGGTTGTAATATTTTATTATTTTGATGATGTTCGTTTTGTTGTGACATTTCTAGATTAAAAGTAAAATCTGCAGATGATTGAGGCATGTCTGTAATATAAGATGGGCTTACATATCGATCGTAGCTTATCGGGGTAACCTCCGTAGTATGGTCCTGCACAGTTGTGGTACGTTCATTGGCATAATTCCAATAATTAAGACAAATCGATCGCAATGAAGGGATCGAGATTGGGTCAGGATCGTTTGCAACTACAACATTGCTTCCCGGCCAAATTTCAGTTTGGTGTAAAAGAGTTAACTGATTGTTGGAATACGAGAAATCAGAAAATGGCTGATCAACAGTGGCTCGAAGTTGGGACTCGATATTTTTCGAAATGTTAGGAGTAGTGGATGTCTCATTTAATCCAGAAGAATGCTCATGTTGTTTTTTCCATTCTGCAAGTTGGTCCGGATGAAATTTTTCTTCAGGTATAGCATTACTATTAAAAGGAAAAATTCCAGCTTTTCGAAATCCTGCTATGCACACTTTGGGATCAATTTGTGCCCAAATAACACCAATCAATTTTGAAAATTGTTTTTTAGGCAATATTTGACCTACGTGCAATCTTTGCCACTTTACTAAACTAAGGTCCCATTTGTCTTTAAAGGACTTGTTAACTGCAAGATCCAAGGGCTGCAAGTTGTCACTAGTATGTGGTGGAATTTTCATAATAGTTATTCCAGCTTCACGGGCTTTTTCAACGATATTCATCCCCACGTGCGTAGAGTGGCCATCGTAGACTAGTAGAATTGGCCGTTTATGACCCACGGTGGGCAAAAACACCTTAACAAAGAATGTCTCAAACACGTCCGCCTCCATCCAGCCGTTTTTTGTGGCTGCGTAAACAGTACCTGGATAATCTTCTTCAGAAGTCCACTCATCCCAGAGATTTTTTCCTTTAAATATTATAAGTGGAGGGGTTTTATCACCAGCTGCACTGCACCCCAGCAAAACTGTTGTGTTGTCTTTACCAGGTGACGCAATGGTTCTCGTTGAGGCATAACCTCTCAAACCCACCACTTTGGTTTTACTGGGGTCTTTGCTAAAGCTGGTTTCATCTAAATTCCATATTTGTGAGGGTTTGTTATGTAGTCCAAGTTCGTCCATAGTATTCTTTAGTAATTCATAGTAAGAGTAAATCACCCAGGGATTGCATGCTTTTTTGCGTGAGTTTTCCACTGCTTGTGGTTTTTTTACAGCCAAATTGTGGCGTTTTTTAAACGCCAAAAACCAATCTTCGCCTGGAATACCGTTTTTAAAAGGATTTTTGATCATATTTTTGGTGACATAGTCTCCAACAAGTTCCATAATTTCTGTTCTCGATAACCCAAAGCCATATTTCTCCATTTCATGTAAGTTTTTTGCTAATTTTTTTTCTATCTCTTCAGGAATAACTGTACTTCTCCCTAAAGATTTCGATTTTAATCCATATTTGTCATAAACTCGGGCTACAATGGTTGGCCGAGAAATTTTGTATGCTATCGCGGCTCTATAAGCTGTCAACTCGCCGTTCTTGACTTTCTCTACAGCTTGCAGCAATTGTTCTCTTGTATATGTAGCTGCCCTATCCGTCTTCCGAACATAATTTCGTACCATTTTGTCCGTCGTCGTCTGTAAAGAATGAAACATTTTACTCCATCTCGCTAGGTAGTACCTAAACGACGACTCAATTTTGCTTTAAAAGTGTTTTTAATTTAGAACGCTTGGGTTGGCTTATTGGTTATTTTAGTGTCTCAATATTTATATTATACTAGCTGTCCGCCGCAGTTACACCCGCGTCTTTGGTTACTGCTCCGCTCCCGTAGGTCGTAGCGTGATGGTATATAGCCTATAGCCTTCCTCGATAACTAATCTATCTAACAGTAAAATAATTTTTCAAATCGGACCAGTAGTTCCTGAGATTAGCGCGTTCAAATAAATAAACAAACTCTTCAGCTTTATAATATTAATTAGTATAGATTTTTGTTGACACTACAGGCATGATTAGTATTGTTGCAATTATTTTTATTTATATCTGGGGCTGTCTTTAGTACCTACTTACCATCGACCATTAACTAGTTGAAAAAAAAAATACCCTTACGAAAATGTTGATTATAACTGACTTGGGGAAAGACTAACACATGTTTGTCTTACCCCGGGCAAACTGATAGTCTTCCCCCACTTTGATATTGGTAGGTTATGTTTTGGTTTCGTAAAATATTAGAAGAAATCGTTTGTTTAATGTTAAAATGATACGGTAACTTAAAAGACAATATTAATATGATGCTACTTACGTTCAAGACTCCTCCGTTTAGCGCTATTTTCACCAAAATTCTAAAGAATTCTTTGAGCTCTGCCACGTGCAAAATTTTATTTCACAACTGACATTTTCGTTTCGTTATGTTGGCGACATTAACGATCAGTAGTGCCATCTGTGTTTTAAGTTGAGAACTTTTTCATCCGAACTGTTTTATCGACATAGCAAATTCAAAAAGAAGGCGGTACTTTTCGAGATATTTGAAAGTGATAGTCATGCCCCACTGATAGTCTTACCCCACCTTACTAAAAACTCTTTATTGTAAGAAATAATCATATTTTAGGCTTACACAGCTTAGAAAATTATAAAAAAATGCAATTTAGAGTAATGAAATGCAATAATCAGTCGCAGAGGCCAAGGAAAAGTTACATTGTTTTATGTTCCTCGTTGAAACAAGATAGGCAAAAATGTGGTTCATTAGGGCATTGTGGGCAATAAGTATTCACTTGCTTAGTCTTCTTTCTAGCATAATTTCTGTCTATTGTTTGAACATTTACTTTACAACACCGCGAACAGTACTTTCTAGATTTTTTTACAGGCTTTCGTTTTTAGCTCATGCTTTGTAACAATTAAAAATCTAGTGAGTCCGTTTGGAGTAGGTAGCGGCATCTAGTTCCTTGAAAGCTCCCGATTTGCCTTGTGTTCAATAGATGGCGCTGAAATCAAGATGACTGATTGGATTAATTTTTGTTTTTTTATCAACATTAAAACATAAATAAATAATACAAATAATGTTGATGACTAATTAAAGGAAGATTAAGGAAAGAAAGACTCCTTGGTTGATAATTTACGTTTATAATATCAATGTGGCCATAGCAATAAATGCACTCAATAAATCGGTATAGGGTATGGCAATGATAGGGCTTCGGAGAGCTTCTTTTTTTACAAGCAAGCTCACGACGGGATAGAAGCAATAATTAAAATAACCTTTGACTGGGCACGCTATCTTAAGTTTTTCTTAAAAGATAACCACGCATCACCATGCAAACTAATAAATAACGGAGCCAGTGTGGTTTTCAAGTGAATCAACGACTATTGGCTACGCTGTGAGTATTGAAATGTAATTTCATTGTGCCACGTTCTTACTTAACAAGTGAAAGAGATTTCAATTTCGTGTTTATTGCCTGTACAGGGCTCCAAATAACAAAATATGACATAGTCATCTTTACATACCTACATATGTTAAAACCCTAAAAAACTGCGGTCTGCATCAACTGGGATTGATGACGTTCGACAAAGTCACACCTCGTTAACTGGTTCCGGATCACATCGCATAATCTTCTGGAGTCATTGATGTTCGATTGAGCCTGGATCCACTACAAGCTTTGAAACTGGCTGCGAAACGTGTCTGGGTAATATATTAACCTCACCCAAAAGTAAGTCTTCAACATCCTATTGTGTTTTCAACCTCAACAGCAAGCTGGAACTGTATGTGTCGTCGTTCCTATACTATTATTAAAAGTTATGTATGACCGCTCTCTGAATTTTCATTCCATGACCTCTCAAGCCAACCCCACATAGTCACATCATCTTTGCCGCAGAGACACCTAGCCGGTGAGTAAGGTAAAATCATCCTTACAGCTTTTGCCTCCTATTTCCTGTCAATGGCATGTCAGGATTACTGTTTTCTTTGCCCGATTCTGTTAGATATTTGCACAACTTTTTCCTATATTCTACTATCCCTATTTTACACTTCGTGGTTTCTTTATAAATTATGTAAGAATTGAGTAATGCAGTGATCAACAACAGTTCAACAGCAAGTTTTCTGTACCATTTTACAGTTTTTCTCAGTGGTGTTGAGTATGCGATCATCTGATCAGATAGGTCTACAGAAGATTTTGCTTTGTTATAATCGACTACAATTTTTGGTTTTATCATTTCTTGTCTCTTTTGTAAGTCCTTGTAAATCCAATAAAATGTTTCGTAGACAGTAAATAAACATCCCTTTTATCCTTACATTTCATACAGGTCATACCATCTTCATTTTCTTTAGCTCTAAACTCTCCTTTTTTTTTATCTTTCCGTAAAGTGCCCACAAGATGCGTTTCTTTGTCCAACAATTTGCGTCCAAGATCAATACTGGTATACCAGTTATCGGTATACAGGGTGTTAGTGTGGACACCGTTATCCTTGAAACCAGGGGTTTGGTTTCATTAGTAGAACCTAAAACCAATGAAAAAAAGCAACCTTTTTTTTTTAAGAAAATCCACTACTTTCTTCAAGATCATTTCACCCTAATGCACTCGGAAACAGCTGACCGCCGACCGGGTCAACGACCGCGCCGCAGCCCGCGCGCCCGCGCAGCGATCGAGTGAACGGTGAGTCACGAGTACCTCAGTCGGCCAGCTGTCGCCAAAGCGAATCCACGTCGCTCGTCGGAGCGCGCGCCGTGTGCCGAGTCCTAAGTTTCTCGCGCGTAAATTTAGTGCTATGTCTTACACAAGTGAACAGTGGACCGAAATGGTACGGCTTTACGCCATCGCGGGTGATAAATAACCTGTACGAGGCTCGTAGGATGTATGCAGACATCAGATTCTCGAGTGCTCAACAACAATGTGTGAATTTTGAACAGTAGGTAAGTTAGTAGATATTCAATCTGTTTATGACGACCCACTCACCTCTGCGTAAATTTAATCGGTTATTTTTAACTGTACGTACATAAAATTGTGATGAACTTTTTAAATACGCCAAAATACCTACTCAGTAGTTTGGATTACTTTTCATTTTTTTTGTTGTCACATCAAAGTTACATTTAGACTCGTCACGCAACATGTAAGGTAGGTATTTTGCCAGGAAAAGTTGCATTTATGTTACGAGAATTCTGTAAGTAGTGTAGGGGTAGTGTTTAGATAGATGCCTCGACGGGCGGGCAGCGATTACGTCACTCGTGTAGTCGGGCTAGCCATGATTTCGGGGACATCGTCGGATAATTTAATTAATTTTTTTTTTTTTAAGAAAATCCCTTATCCAGTTTTTTAACTCTGTCCTATGTTTTTTTATTTAAACCCCCAGGTGGTGACTACAGGGCAGGCGAGACGGGGAGAAGGTTAACCTGAACTGTAGGACTGGACACGGATGGCAAGCGACTCGCTTGAGGCGAGGCACTACACACCCAAGGTATGAGTCCCAACGTGCTATACTTGCACTCTATTAGACAAGTTAGAAACAAGGCAATGATGTAAATTGAAGTAATGCATTATTAGAATAACTATTTCGTTGGTCGCATGAATAGGTGTATAGGTTTGGTGTACATCATCATGATAGGACTTAACGACAAGGTGGAGATGCTGGGATGTTGAGAAGAATCCATAAAATTAATAATGCAGTAAAAAGGGACTTTATAAGAATAGCTAAAAAATTGCAAGTTGAGACTCATAACTCGTAGCGCCATCTGTGTCCAGTGAAGGAAACTAATTTTGGACAAGACAATTTTTTCCTATACTAAGGTTTTTCCCGTGCGGCCGCCATTACGCACTCCTCCTTCCGTTTTCTTTGTGATGTTTGCTAAAACTGAGTTTGGAGTGAAAAAGTGGAAAATTGTCGTCAGGTGAGTGTCTGACAAGATATTTTAAGAGAATTATTTGTTTTCTATTGTGTGATGATGAAATTCGTCAAAGTTTTGTACGGCAAAGTTTTATTTGAAAAGTTTAGCTAAAGTTGGTTCTAGCCTTCAAATACGTGATCAAAACAAACAATAATTACGTCTTGAAATTGCTGTGATTTCTCGCGATAGCTAAATTTAATGACGAAAACATTTCATTAAGTATATAGCCGTGAACGGCGAAAGCACGTGCTCAAGCAAAGTGTAATTCCCGATAGTGTAACAATCAAATAAAGTATATTATGCTGATATTATAATTATATTCTTATATATATAATAACAGAATAATATAATTACCTATATAATTATCTGGTATATATTAAAAAATATTTTTCAGAATTATCTCATAAATAATGGAAGCAATACTTATAAATCGTTTATCCAAATTTATCGAAGAAGTGAAATCTCTATCAGCTCAAGCTAAAAATCTCTCTCTCGCCAAAGTTGTATCAGCTAAACTGAAATCTATCCTGTCTCGTTTCTCATCTGAACTATATAATTATTTCAATATTTGCAAGACTCCTGATCCGGATGAGATATCTAATTTCACTACTTATCAGCTACAAGGTGAAGACAATTTGGCCGAGCTGGAAACAAAATTAAAATCAAAATGTGAACAACCAACAACTTCGGCAAAGGAAGCTGAACCGTCAACATACAGCAAGCTACCAGACTTAAATCTGCCGCAGTTTAGTGGTGACTTGCTGGACTGGCACCAGTTTTGGGATCAATTCAGTTCAAGCATCAACCGAAGAAAATTAAATGATGTAGACAAGTTATTGTACCTGAAGAGCTCCCTTAAGAGGGATGCCGCCAGATTAGTGGACGGATTCAACACCACTAACAAGAGTTACCAAATTGCCATAGACACTCTAAAGGCTAGGTATAGGAAAGAACATGAAGTCATCCATGCACATCACCGAGCACTGAACAATGTGAAACGTGCTGAAAATTTTGATGATTGCCGAACTACATTGGACGAACTTCAACAACACCTAAGAGTTCTCCAATCCATGGGAAAAAACATGGATACAAATCAAATGAGATTCCTGGTCATGGAGAAGTTCCCTGTTGATATTATCTATGAAACCAAGATGAGACTTGGTTCCGATGGTACAAAGTCAGTAGAAAGCGTCCTGGAGCATCTGTCTTTGATAGTCTCTACAAAGGAGGAAGCGAGGAGGATAACTCAAAAACCTTGTACGAGCAATACGGTCGACGCCCCATTCACAACAGAGACATTGCACATCAGGGACGCAGCAAATATGGAAAACCCAGGTTCTTCAAGGAATAGTTTTCCAAATAGTACAAAACAGTTTAAGAGACAGCTGAGTAACTTTAAATTTAGGTCGAACTGGAAAAGACAAGAAACCTGTTAAAAGGAAACTTGAACACAAGAAAGAAGGGAGAAATGAAATACAGAATGATGAAACGTTGGCATTGTATTTTTTGCGGAGAAGATCATCTCAATGTAAATTGCGACAAAGTTAGAACCATTGATGAGCGAAAGGCAAAACTGAAAGATAGATGTTTTAATTGCTTTAGAAAAGGACACACCAGGTTTCAATGCCGTCAAAAAAGGAAATGTGAATACTGCAGTAAATACGGGCTTCATAATCAAGCATTGTGTCCCAATAAATTTAAAGGAGCAAAGGAAGAGAAAGCATCCACCAGTGCAATTATTTATCAATTATGACATACGTCAAATAGTTTTGTATACGGTCCAACGTAATTCATTGTAAGTTTGACATACTACAATTTACTTCTTATGATTATCAACGTAAAATATCTTAAGTGATTTTTCTCAATAACCAAAGAAAATATAAAGTATACAGGATTATTACTTACATAAAGGGTGTAAAACACCTCTTCACGAAGCCGAAAGGCACTTGTTCTCCCCATCATTGCGATCATTTTTTTGTTCTACACCATACCTGGGAACCTTCTAGTTACGGAGATATGGGGGGTCAAAGTTACAACTTTTTAACAACTTTTTTTTTAAGTACAAGATTTTTTTGTAAGATTTTGACTTTTAACACCTCCACGACCCCCGTACTATGCAATCCATCCATCAGCACAATGTTTTAATAGCGTTACATTGAGTTCTACCACAAAACGTGATTTATAACCTCAAAAAAAAAAGTTGTTTCCCAGCAGTAATTTTTGCGTAAAGTTACTTAGTTTGATGTACAGAATGCTTGGTTAACTGATTTGTGATGAGGTGGTTTACACCCTGTATACTGTAATTCACTTGCAAATTAAAATCAACTAATTAAGTTACTAAGATAAATATTTAACCATTTATTTATTTTTTTTAAACGTTTTTGGCTTTACTTACGAGTTTTCATGAAAAATAGTGCCATCAAAATAAGGTTTTTATAGTCTCAGTTTAAGATACAAAAAAACAATGATTTTTATTGAATCATGTTTTCTGCTTTTCCCCATATTCAAGGAGATTTTGTGAAAGCATAAATTGTCTTTGAAATAGCCGAACTATTAATACGTTTTTCGCTAGCCTACCGACATCAATATGTCAAGATAATGTACGACTTTGCACGTTAACTTGAATGTAGAGACTTGCGTTTCTCCCAAGCGTTGTTATTGCAACCGAATTTTTTCGTTATCTATACTTATATACTTATATACTTATACTTATTAGTTATTTAGTTATAATATTATAAAGCAGCAGAGTTTGTTTGTTTGTTTGTTTGGTTGAACGCGCTAATCTCCGGAACTACTGGCTCGAATTGAAAAATTCTTTTTGCGTTGGATAGTCCATGTATCGAGGAAGGCTATAGGCTATATAACATCACGCTATGACCAATAGGAGCGGAGCAGCAATAAGAAATGTTGCAAGCGGGAACAAAGCAGTTTAAACTTCCGTTGAGTAGGCGATGCGTTGCGATATCAAAACTTCACGCGAATGAAGTCGCGGGCAAAAGCTATGAGGCTATAATTTATCTTGGAAACTTGAACACCTGATGCAGAACCGCAACAGACCAGCTAAATTATAAGAGATACAAAAATGCCACCATAGCAAAAATTGTTCTACATGATGAGCATTTTCTGCTGAGAGTATAAGTTTGAAGATCTGGAACATCTGATGTGGAACTCCAAGAGCCCAGCTACACCATAACACATATAGGAATGACGTCTTAGCAAAAGTTGTTCAATTTTGTGAGCACTCTCTGTTGGTTTATAAAAATCGAAGATCTAGAACACCTGTTGTGGAACTCCAAGAGCCCAGCTACACCATAACACATATTATAAATGACGTCTTAGCAAAAGTTGTTCAATCTGATGAGCACTCTCTGTTGACTTATAAAAATCGAAGATCTCGGACACCTGTTGTAGAATTAATTTCCTTTTCCAGTTATCTTCGTGACTCGGTAGCCTACCCAGTAACGCAGGGGAGCAGTTACTTAGATTTCAATTGATCAGGTATCTTCACAACAAAACTATAACCATGCCTAGAAAGAGGTCAAATCTTTCCCAATGTTCCAAAGGAGCTAAAAGATGGAGGATCATAAGATCCCAAGAATCTATCGAAGAGCGTCAGGAGAGACTTGATGCTGTTCGAGAACATCAGGCTGCAACTTGCTCCGTGGAAACCTCTTCGGATCGCGAAGCACGCCTGCGTTCTCCTCAGCGTATTTCTACATCCAGGTCTCTAGAGACCAGTGAAGAATAGATGCGCGACTGACCGAACGACCGTGAACGTCATGCATTGTCTTGCGAGTCGGAGCCGTTCACGGATAGAGAATTGCGCTTGAGTCTCAAGCGTATCTACGCATCGACTACTAGATCTCTAGAGACAAGTAGGGAACGTGACGCGCGACTGACCGCTGATCGTGAACGTCACGCATTGTCTCGCGAGTCGGAGACGTTCACGGATAGAGAATTGCGCTTGAGTTCTCAGCGTATCTACGCATAGCTTCTTCTAGGTCTTTAGAGACAAGTGCGGAACGTGATGCGCGACTGTCCGCTGATCGTGAGCGAATCCGAAATGTTTACCGATACAGAATCAGGCTTGAGTTTTCAGCGTATTCGCACATCTACTAACAGGTCTTTTGAATCGAGTGATGAACGTTCATTGAACGAACGTTTGAATTCTGATCGACGTCGACATTCTCTGAACAGAATGTCGATATCATCTGAAAAATCGGATGTGTCTCAAGATATAGCCGTAAGGCATGGCGACCTGCCGTGTCGACGGCGCGTTCGTGTTCCACGTGCGCCTCAAGAGATGTCAGCATAAAGGGAGGGGCCCGCAAAGATCGAAGCCTGCCGGGGCTGCGGGACTGTTCGAAAGAGATACCGTGGCCCTGGAACGTAAAGGGCGAGGAAGGAACATGGATGGGTTTTAGTCAGTAAAAATCTGACACTCCCTCCCGCTCCGCCCAGAGTTGGAGAAGTTATTTGATTATTTCCCAACCGAAAAAAAGGGCATGGCGACCTTTCTTGGGTTGATAAGGCACGGAGTGCATTTACGTCTCCTATGATTGAATACGCCACATATTCCGCCATCGGAGGTATGGCTAAAAATTGTACTTTTTGTAAGCTGTTAAATGGCAAAAAGAAACAAATGGTATGTGTTGCTCAGGTGGAAAAGATCCGTTATTTTCCCGTCCCCGGGTTCTTAGAATTCGATATCAGACGTTTCAGATCTTCGACGACCCCGTTGTCGCTGGCATAAGCAACAGGATCCGCGTACGAAGTCGCGGGCAGAAGCTAGTTGATAAAGAAGTTGATGGTTTGCCGAAAGGATGGAGATGTATATAAAAATAGTACCTATATAAATCATAAGACTAAGTGACATGTGTCACGCTTAAAAATACAACAAATTATTAAAATAAATTAATAAGTAGTTAATATTAGAAGGAATATGGTAAATTAGGGGTAAAATGATTGTTATTTATCTTAACTTGGGGATAGGTTTAATATCTTTCACATGCCAACGACCTAATGGTTTATCGGACATGTCAGATAAATCATAAACGAGAGGTGTAACTTTATTTGTAATTTTACATTTAATAAATTTGGGTGCTAGTTTTGCTGAAAAATATTTATCCGCTGAGCTAATGGGGTAATTACGTTTCCAGATAATATCACCTTGGTCGAATTCTAACTGTTGGTGATGTTTGTTATAATACTGAGCATTCGTTTGGTGACATTTGTAGAGACGAGCTTGAACTTCTGAAAATATTGGGCTAAGTAAACCAATGTTTTCTCAGAATATTTGTCTTTAGGGGCTAGTATGGAATCTTCTGTTATGTCGGTGTTGTAGAAAGAACCGCACGTGACAAGTTCACGACCGAAAACTAGATACGATGGCGTTAACTGGGTTGTTTCATTTACAGCAGAATTAATCGCAAATTGAATTTTGTTGAGATGGATATCCCATGTTCTATGATCGTCATCAATAAATGAAGCGATTGCGGTAATTATGGTTTTGTTATAGCGTTCTACTGTATTTACTTGTGGGCAATAGCGTGGGGTATAATGTACTTTGGGTACGTTGAAGAATTTAAATAAGTATGTGAGTTCATTGCTTATCATTTGTGGGCCATTGTCCAAAATAATTGTTTCAGGAATACCATATGTCATAAAAACTAGATTTTCAAGAATATGTTTAATGACTGAAGATGTTGCACGTCTAATAGGATATATTAAACAATATTTGGAGAAACAACAAGTTACTACTAAAATAAATCTGTTAAGTTTACGAGACAATGGTAATGGTCCAATTAAATCAATTGATAAACATTGAAAGGGACGTGAACAATGTTTTGGTTTACCCATCAAACCAATTGTATGTTGATTTTGGTGTTTGTAGGCGAGGCAAGTTTCACATTTGGATATATATATTGCAATGTCTTTATACATGCCAGGCCAAAAGTAGCTATTTTTGATACGATGATATGTTTTAAATGTACCAAAATGAGCAGTTGTAGGTGTAGAATGGTTTTCGGCAATGACAGAGTCACGCAATTCCAAAGGAACAACTAACTTCCAAGAAAACTCAGAATTATATGGAGTGTTAGATCGTGAATATTTATACAAGTTATTGTTTTTGATATAATAATCAGGGGTTGAAGATGGATTGGTTTTACATTTAGATAAGATTGTATTAAACCAATCATCATTAGATTTGGATAATTCAATATTAATAGCATTAATAGTCTTAATACGGGATAAGGTATCTAGTACCAGGTGATCTTTACCTTTTTTATGTTTAATTTCGAAATTAAACATGGATAAACGAATACTCCATCTGGCTAATCGACCTGTGGGATTATCGAGATGTAAAAACCACTGAAGGGCAGAATGGTCTGTATAGATAGTAAATTTCTGGCCGTTATCTAAATAACAACGCCAATGCTCTAGAGCAGTTATAACACTTAATAACTCACGTTCAGTGATTGAGTAATTTCTTTGAGGTTGAGTGAGGGATTTACTCATATAAGCAATAGGTTTTTCTAACCCATCAAATTCCTGTGTCAGCATTGCTCCCAGACCGTATGCTGATGCATCACAGTGGACAGCAAAAGGTTTTGAAAAATCAGGACAAGTTAGAATTGGAGTAGAAACTAATGCTTGTTTAATTAAATTAAATGCGTTATTTGCTTCTGGAAGCCATTTAAAAGGAGGTGCTTTTTTGCTAGTTGATGTTAATTTCGTGAGAGGGGCAGCCAAGGTGCTGAGATTTGGAATGAAACGACGGTACCAGCTCGCTGTACCAAGGAACTTTTTGACTTCTTTACTAGATTTAGGCGGCTGTATGTCTAGAATAGCTTTGATTTTATCGGGGTCGGTATGTAAACCTTTTTCATTAACTACATAGCCTAAATATTTAAGTTCGCTACGGAAGAAGGCGCATTTGGGAAAGTTAATAGTAATGTTAGCTGATTTTAATTTGTTGAAAACTTTATTTAGAAGGGTAATATGATCGTCAAATGTTTCGGAAATGATAATTATGTCATCCAAGTAACAGAATACGGAGCTGTCAACGTCACAAAGCAGATTATCTATAAATCTTTGCTGAGTTGCGGGTGCGTACCTTAAATTGGTATGTTCCACGACCTGGAACGTGAAAAGAAGTCTTGGGACGATCTTCTACTCGGAGAGGAATCTCCCAAAATGCTTTTGCAATATCAATGGAAGATAGTTATTTAGCATTTTTCAAATTATCAATAATATCTGATATAAAAGGTAATTTATATGCGTCTTTCCTGGTGACATCGTTTAGTTTACGGCTGTCTACACAGAAACGCCAAGTGCCATCTTTTTTAGGGGTTATAATAACAGGGTTAAGCCAAGGGCATTCGCAAGGATCAATTACATCTAATTCAAGCATTTTATCTACTTCTTGGCGAAGAGCTTTTCGTTTCTCAGGAGATAAACGATAACATCGTTGACGTATAGGAGGATGGTCACCTGTGTCAATATGATGTTCAATTAAGTGGGTTTTCCCAAGAGGTAAGGTTTCGGTAGAAATGTATTTAAAATTTTGAATGATAGTATCAGATATAAGGCGTTGAGTTTCAGAAAGATTGTTATAATTATTTAATTGAATATCTGTTGTATTGATTAAGAAAGTTGGGGCGTCTGAAGATTTATGGAGAGTTATTTTGGAAAGAATCTGGGGAGCTAAGTTAAAAGTTTTCCAAAAATCAATTCCTAGTATGAGAGATTCGGAGATGTTAGGTATAATATGAGCAATAATATTAGAAAATTTATTATTATACATAGTAGGTAAGTTAATATATCCAATGGAATATACGGGTTGACCATTTGCAACCGTACCGTGTATTATGTTATTGTGTTCTACCTTGTGACCATGTTGAAGTAACAACTTGTGTGAGTTATTGCCCAAGATAGTGATTGCACTACCACTGTCTAATAATCCAGATAAAATTAAACCATTGACGTTAATATTGGTATAGGGACGTTCAGTATCCGTAGTATTTGTAAATAGGAGCGTAGTAATTTTATAAGATTTAAAAAATATTTTAATAGCACTAAGCCAATTGTCCCAATCTGACTTAACAAAATTAGATTTACTACGATCCTTGTTTATTAGTTTTTTGGAGGGTTATTATTACATTTCGGACAATTTGTGAAAATTACGTTTTGTTACCCGCATCGAAAACAAACTCTTTTAGTACTAGTACAATCTTCTAGTTTGTGTTCGTCTGTCCGGCAACGAGGACAAGAAAATTATTTTTGTTGTTTATTTGGAGTAATTGTGTAGATAGGTGTTGGGGGTGTGTAAGTACGTGTATGTATGCTGTTGTCGAAGCTATGGGACATTGAAAAACTTTTTTGCTTCGATAAAGTAGGTAAAAAGTGGGATAAATCGTTAGAGTCGGAATTTGATACTTCTTGACAGTTTTCGAACCATTTACAGGATTCAAGTAATGTATTTACTGAGGAGAGATCGTTAGGTAATAATCATTGACTGAACTCTGGTTTTAAGTTCCGTCGTAAAATTTCAATTTTTTGTTTTTCCGAGAGTGGTTCGTGGAGTTTGTGGAACAATGACTCCATTGTAGGAAAATAGATAATAACTCTTTCATTACTTTTTTGTTTGCGTGAATCTATAAATTTTTTGAGTTTATAGTCATAATCTGTTATTTCGAAATATTTGAATAAGGATGTTTTAAAAGCTTCCCAATCTCTTATAGAGTCTTTGTTTGCTCTGAACCAATCTGCTCTAGATTGGTTCTATTTTTTATAGTTTATTCCGGAGAGTACATCGTAAATGTGATTGTACAAGGTATTATTGCTGATATTCCTAGCAGTAGCGAATTCCTCTACTTTTAGGATAAATTCTCTGGGACATCCATCTCCAGTAAAAGAAAATTTCTTAATCTCCGTGTTTGGTCGGTTATGTGATAAATTAGTTAGGGTTTGGGTAAGAGTATCGAAAAATATGTTTGGTACAGTGGTTTCCTGAACAGATGTCGCAGAATGGTATACTGATGTAGATGGTGTTGGTTCTAGGATCTGGAAACGTTGCTCGTGTGTTTTTAATTGTTCCCAAAGGGATTTACAATTTTGAATGTCCTCGGGTGTACTTTCTGTGTTGATTTCTATCAAAGACAAACGATTACGGATGTGGGTAATATATGGAATAATCATTGTTTTTCTATTGGGATAGGAAGTTATCGTTATGTCTAGAATGTCTAGACATTTTTTTAATTCCTCTATATCTCGGGCTAAGGTATATGGGCTTAAAGAAGTTGGTGGATATAAATGGGACTCTGCTAATATATTGGAAAGAATTTCACGCAATTCAACGGCAGTTTATGTCGGTTGATATTGCGCGTTTCGCAAATTAAGCTCATAAATAATTTCAGGTTTGTTAAGTTGTGAAATATCCATATTGTATATGTCGTAGGATAATTTGATACTTCGAATCTTCGCGGAAATCCTAGGGGTTTTGCGAAAACGCGGATAATTAGACATAGGCGAAAAATTATCAAATCTTACTGGACAAAGTCAGGATTTTTGCGAAAATACTCGTTACTATAGTAAGATTTGATGTGCTCAACACTGATTGGCTACAATTTTGCTGGCTGACTTCTAATTGGTTCCTAGTTTGCCGATGATTAACTTCAAGTATTGTATCATAGAGTTATGAAAGTTTAGAATAGGTGAGAAAGGAAAATCACTAAATTGATTTTTATAAACTTTTTATTGAAAATTTTAGTATGTATGTTGTTTTCTACAGACAATAGGAGATCTCAGTCGTAGTAAAAAAAAATGCGAACTTAGTGAGGTGGTCTTGATAGTTTAAAATCCATTTGTAATTGTGGCTAGGAGTTGACTGGAGATCAATTAAATCTACCTGCCCACGTTTGTTAAAGTCTTGAGAAATTATGGGGCGTACAACAATTCCTGTTTTTGGGCAACTTTTTTTATTCAGACAGATCTTACACAAGTTGAGGAACAATATCATAATCGGTACCGGTATCACATATTGTTGCTTTAGGTTATATATCAGTTTGTCGCGTCCTCCATGCCCAGTTGATATGTGCGCCTGCAGAAGAATATCATAGTACATTGTAAGGGTTGTATTAAGTACCTAGTTTAAGATCTGTATTACTATAATCTATGCACCTTTGTAACCATTTATATGCACTATCGTATGAAATATATCTCAGTATTATTCGAGCATTCGTTGGTTTCATTTACCATCAACACCGCACCTTACATGGCGACCCTGCCAGAGGAATCTAAACGCGCTCCGCGAATTTGATACCATTCGATGAGTTACGAAAAATATTAGTGACAATGGGACGAGTACTGATTTTTTGGGCCAACCGACTAGACATCAGCAGAACTGTACGAATCATCCACGAAAATGGGCAAGCAGCAGTCTAAAGAGGAAACCCTGATCGTTCAAAACGCGGGGGCTGGCAGTAACCAAGCTACAGCAGATGAACTACGCTTTCATATGTCCACATCCAACATAATTCTGTCCTGTATCCTGCTTATACTACTACTTGGCGTATTGGGCTTCGTGTATCGGCTATACAAAAGGTGCCATAAAAAATGGATCACCAATGAGATAAATAGGACGACTATGAGGAGATCTCTTTTCCGGCGACGCATGCGGATGGGGGCCACGGAACCATCATCAAAAAACTACGAGGAAGATATAGTGTGAAACAGTGTTTAAAAAGTGCGTTGTAAAAAGTGCTTCCCAATTAAAAAATTACCAAGTGCATAAAATAATATAATCGCATATATATATTAATCAAATCTACATCTCTTACCAAATATGGACGGTGCGCTGATTGAACTTTGGACCTTGGTGTTGATTGCGAGCAGTGTTTAGTCATAATACTTATACTTATGTTTAATCATGTATTGTAAGAACATTAATTCTCCTAAACTATGGTGGTAATAAGGTATGGATGCTATTTTAAAATTGTACAATGAGTTAAAGGAGGTAAGAGTATACTTAATAAAGTTAGGACCGAAACGAAGGACAGAAAGAATACTAGAAAATAAATTAAATGAGGTTGATGTAATTTATGACCAGTATGAAACTTGGTTGATTGATTTTAAAGAAAAAAATAAGGAAAAGTATTATAGTGCACAAGATATAGAATTAATAGAAAATTGTTGCCGTCAATTTATAGATTTACGTGAGGATATTTTATTGTTGTGTGAAAGTGATATATTAGAGACATCGACAAAAATGAATTCATTTGATTTAAAAACTGCCTTAACTCTTTTACCTATTATGACAAATGAGGAAACTAGTATAAAACAGTTAATTGATAACATCGAATACTATAACTCTCTACTGAAAGATAGCGCTTGTAAACAAAACTTAATTAATTTTGTGTTAAAAAGTAGACTTACACAAGAAGCTAAGATAAAGTTGAATTCAAAGTATGATACAGTAAAGGACTTGATTGATGACATGAAAAACGTGTTATTGTCTAAGAAAGCTGCAACGGCAATACAAAATAAATTAATGAAAATAAAACAAAATGAGTTGTCGATTGCTGACTACGGAAAAGAAATAACGGAATTATTTGTTGATCTTACGATTACGCAAGCTAACGACAACGAACAGAATTTCAGTATTTTAAAACCAATAAATGAAAAGATAGCGATCAAAACGACTTCATTGGAGTATAGACGTGTGTGCTTAGCTCCTAAATTCATTAAAATATCACTATTTAACAAAAAAATATTCAATTTTAATTCAAGTGAAAGTACTAGGCTCGCAGTAAAGTGAAGCGGTAGTGTGCGAAAGGTTATCACCGTTCGAGCAAGACAAAAGGTGTCATTGCGCATCGAATTAAGCGACCACAGTGAATCCGAACTTAGAAAAAAAAAAAAAAAAAAAAAAAAAAAAAAAAACTGTAGTTATGGCTAATGTGGTCAAGACACCGACGGGAAGTGGCGTGCAACATGCCTTATCTGATTCTGATGTGTCAAATATTGCCACTGGGATTTCCACGCCGTCTTTTATATCCCAGCGAAATAAAAGACAAAGACTATCAAGTGAAGAACAACTTGCTTCTTTTAAAGAAGAGATCAAAATCATGCTTGACGAATGGAAAGATACCCAAAACAGCCTGCTGAATAAACTTGTCGCCGAGCTTTCAGAAATTAAGAAGCAAAACACTGAAATAAAACATTCTAATGACGAAATTGAAAAAAGTTTACTCTTCATTAATAACCAGTATGAAGAAATGCGCAAAAATGTTGTAAATCTAGAGGCTGAACGTAAGCAACACTTGTTAAAGATAGCTATGCTTGAATCATCACTTGAAGATATCCAAACAAACTCAAAGTCATCGTCTATTGAATTGAGAAATATCCCAATATCATCTGAAAAGGAATCAAAAACCGATCTAGCCAAAATTGTCCAAAATACTTGCAAAGCACTTGATGTAAATGTGCAGGAAGCAGCCTTAAGAGATGTTTTCCGAGTAAACTCGAAGTCAGGAAAAGGTACAATTGTTGCTGAATTTACTTCTGTCATATTAAAGCACAATGTCATTCAAGGAATCAAGTCTTACAATAAGCATCATCCAAACCAACGCCTTAACTCGAACGATATAGGATTCCCTGGACAGCATTCTCCAATTTATATATCCGAGGCTTTAACAAGTAAAGGTCGTCGTCTATTTTTCGTCGCAAGAGACGTAGCGAAGACCAAGGAATACAAATTTTGCTGGACGGCTTACGGCAAAATATATCTCCGCAAAGACATCGGGGCTCCTCGCATTGAAGTAAAAGACGAATCTCAACTAGCTACTCTCCGAAACCACATTTGACTAGGGTTAGTTCTGTGTTTACTGTTATTTTTAGTTTTTCATGTACCTTTATTTTTAGTTTTAGCCTTACCCTTTTGCTTAGTTTCTTGTTTATTGCATTGTTTAGTTTCGTGCTCAAAATATTGCTTAGTTTTTTGTTCTTGCGTCATTTGTTGTGTTGCTCATCAGTTTGTGTGGAATATTAGATCTACTTTCCATTACATTTTAAACCCTTCCTTGGTATGGACACAGTTACTTATCTTACGACAAAATTTGCCATGTCAAATGGTTATTAAAATAGTATTTCATCCGATCAAGTCACCAGAAATTCTAAAACAAAATTCGATTCCACAACTAATAATAATTTAGTACATGATATAGACAATATCTCTGCTGGGCCATCATTTTTATGTGATCCAGAATCATCTGCGTCTTTCTTGACATCCGATCTAACAACTAAAAACCATTTAAAAATTTTAACCCAAAATATTAGAAGTATTACAAAAAACTTTTGCCAATTTGAAGTCTTTTTAACTAGACTACAAATATCTTGTGAAATACTTATACTGACGGAATCGTGGAATTCAAAAGCTACGTACATCCCATGCTTAAAAAACTATGAGACCCACTACACAAAAAATAATCGTAATCAAAATGATGGTATTGTGGCATACACAAGGGAGGGACTCAGCTGTTCAGTTGCAGAAATACCTTTGACTGATGCTACTTGTTTAGTAATACAGATTGGCTCGGACACCGTCGTTATAGGTATCTACAGGTCACCATCATGTTCGAATATAGATAAATTTATAACGTCTCTAGATAGCCTTCTAAACACCTACAAAAATCACAATAATATAATAATTATGGGTGATTTGAATATAGACGTGAAACTGAATAATGAGGATCGTAATTCGACAGATTACCTCAATTTACTAGCTAGCCATGGGTTCCTTCCTGGCCATCTATACCCAACAAGAGAAAATAATTGCATAGATCACGCTATGGTCAAGACTAAGTTCTCCACAACTACACTTGTTCTTCAGTCTCTTCTGACTGATCACTCTCCGGTACTTTCCTGTGTTACATTAGAACATCCAATTAAACCATTAAAACCAATGACTATGAACAAAGTTAATTATGAAGCGATTCTTACAGACCTAAAATCAATAAATTTCAGTTATATAATGGAATCTCAAGATGCGCATTGGTCTTCAGCGCAGTTACTTAACATCCTTAACACATCAATTATTAACAACACTATAAAATTACTAACTCCTAGAAGATTACACTGCATCAAACCGTGGATCACGCCAGGTTTGGTTCGCTGCATTAGGAACCGGGATCGCATGCACCTAAGATCTACTATTGAACCCAACAATGCTACTCTCGCTGTAACGTACAGTAGATATAAAAACTTTTGCAATGACTTATTAAAACGTCTGAAACGGAATTTTCTTGCAAATGAGCTTAACAAAAATGCCAAAAACCCTAAAATGACATGGAAAATAATAAACAACATCACAAACAGAGAAACTAAAAAACCACCGCCATTAGATCTATTAAAAACAAAAAATACCCCAGAATTAGCCTTACAAGGTATTAACCTTTATTTTACTAACATTGCAAAACAATTAGCTTCAAAGATAGTTCCGTGTTCGGATCAAATTGAAGAGTCTTCTATTTCACCGGTTAACTCTATGGTCATGTTGCAGGCAACTGAGGAAGAAGTTGAGTCTATAATTATTAACTTAAAACCTGATAGCGCAATGGGTTGGGATGGAATTTCCACAAAAATAATCAAAATGACAAGAAACATTATTGTACCACTTTTAACTCGTATTGCAAACCTTTCAATACAGACTGGCGTCTTTCCTAATGTATTTAAAATATCGGTCGTCCATCCTGTTCACAAGGCAGGAAGCAGAGACTGTGTCAGTAATTACCGCCCCATTTCAGTGTTACCAGTGCTGTCTAAGATCTTGGAAAAAATTATTAATAAGAGACTACTTTTGTACTTAGAAAAACAACAAATTTTAGCCCACAATCAGTTTGGATTTAGAGCAGGCAGGTCGACAGCACAGGCAGTCACTGAACTTACTAACCTCGTAGCTACTCATATTGATAGCAAAAATAAATGCCTTGGAGTATTCTTAGACCTGGCTAAGGCTTTCGACACCGTCTCTGTTCCAATACTAATCAAAAAAATGGAAAGAATTGGTATAAGGGGCAAGGTACTAGATTTGTTTATAGATTATCTAAGTAATAGATCACAACGAGTTACTATAGACGGTCTCTACAGTCCTGACGCGGAAGTATCATTTGGGGTCCCACAAGGTAGCGTTCTTGGCCCTACCCTTTTTCTAATTTATATTAATTCCTTATGTAGCTTAACGTTACAAAACTGTAAAATGTTTACATTTGCTGACGACACGGCGTTAATATTTTATGGTAGTACATGGGATGAAGTAAGACGTTACGCTGAAATAGGTCTTCACAAAACAAGCAAATGGCTCAGTCAAAATTTACTTACGCTTAATATATCAAAAACAAAATTCATAACTTTTGCTAGTACGGAATTATCACTTAAAACAGCACAAAATTTAAAAATACAAATTCACTCTTGTCAAAGCACAACCCATCTACATACATGCGACTGTGGATACCTGGACCGGGTTAAAACAATTAAGTATCTTGGTATTCTCCTTGACGAAAAATTCACGTGGTGTCCATATATTGATCTGCTGGCAGGGAGAACAAGAAAGTTGATATATGTTTTTAAGAAACTAAGGCACGTGGCTGATACTGATCTCCGCAAAACTGTTTATTTTGCACTCGCACAATCTATCCTAACTTATTGCATCACGTCATGGGGTGGAGCACGAAAAACCCATCTTATTAAACTTGAGCGTGCACAACGCGCTTTGCTTAAGGTGATGAATTTTAAGCCGTTCAGGTATCCTACAGTCGATCTATACTCTGAGTGTGATGTTTTAACTATTAGACAGTTATTCGTTAAAGAAACCGTAATTCTTCAACATCAAAAGCTGAAATTTATTGATAAAACAACAATGACTTCTAGACGCATCGGTAGGGTGTGTCCTACGGTTCCATATAAATCAGTATTCATCGAAAAATTTCAATGTTATCTTGGGCCAATGCTGTATAACAAATTAAATAAAATTTTACAAATATATCCATTAAACTTACACTCATGCAAGAAGGTCTTAATATCCTGGCTGAAATCTCAAAGCTATGAAAGCGTAGAAAAGCTATTTGCAATTTTGAAATAATTATTAAAATCCGGCAGACAGTATTGTTTTAAGGATAAAAATATCAATAATTTCACCAATAATAATTAACTTATCTATTTAAAAAATAATCAATTTCATTTTTTCGAAAGTTGCCTGAGTTCATACTCTTTGTTGTTTCTGTTGCGATTTAAGTCAAATGTAGGGTACTTAGAAAACAAAAAAGGTAAACAGTCATACGTTGACTTTAATAATATTTGATAGTAACTATCTACCCACATTCTAAGCTGAGCACATACATTTTTTTAGTAATATATTTCTACCTAGTAATGTTTAATCACACTATACTCATCTCTGATTGTAACAACATTGGAAGAGACTAACGTCTAAGATACAGGCTTGGCCTAGTTTAGACGTTAGGGTTCATTTTGATCTGTTTACTTACTTACTTATTGTACTTGTGTCAATATTGTGATGTATTATGTATTTCCTCGTTTTTTCAATAAAGATTATTATTATAAAAAATTTGCCGATGGTTTGCGAAATCGAAGATTAAGTACCATTATTTCAGCAAGAAATTACAGCTCATTGAAGGACGCCGTCCAAGCAGCACAGGACGAGGAGGTCTCAACTACACCTCCAAATGGTGAAATTATGGGTATGTATAAAAGACCTTACAATCATTTCTATTATAACAGAAGCCGTTCAAATAACTATAGAAACCAACGCGGTGGAGGTAGGAACTTCTATGTATACAGAGGTCAAGCGCGAGGGCAGCAGCAGGGATACCGCCCTACTTCTCGGGGGCAACCGGCTCGAGGAGGAACTAGCAGTCACAGATGGCAAAGAGGTAACTTTAATCATACTAATAGAAGAAATCAAGGGATACCTAATGTGCGTGACGTCAATGTTCTTAATAATTCAGAAAATGCAGAGTCAATAATAACATCCAACCAGTTTTTTCGTGACTAATAGTGATAAATATATTCTAGCTAGTGATAGTAATTGTTACATTTCTTTATATTCGTCATTACATAATCGTCATATTAAGAAACATTATTTTCTAGTAGATTCTGGAGCATCGGTGTCAGCATGTACATATAAACATGCTCTCGAATGCGGCATTCCAATCCATAATGAGCAAGTAGCCATAAATGGTTTAGGTGGCAAAGTTCAAGCAATAGGATACTTATATTTACAATTTAATTTAAATGGTGAAACAATTAGTCAGAAGTTCTATGTATTTCATAACTTACCCATTAAGGGAGGAGGAATTTTAGGTCGTGACTTTTTAAATAAACATAAGGCTCAGTTAGATTTTAATAAAAGTGTATTAACTTTATCAACAGAAAGAACAACTATTTGTTTGCCATTACTAAATAAATACAATGATACCATAGATTTACCAGCTAGAAGTGAGTCTATACACTACATACAAACGAACTTTAATGAAGATTGTGTAGTATCTTCAAAAGAATTATCACATGGTGTGTTTTTAGCAAGTTCAATAGGTACTCCTAAACATGGACTAATACCTATTAAAATATTAAACGTTAATGACGAAGATATAACGCTAACGGAAATAGAACCTAACATTAGAAAACTTAATGAATTTGACGTCTGTCTTTATGAAAAAACGCAAAATGACGCAGACAGGGTAAAAACCTTATTTTCTCAATTAAAATTGCAACATTTAAATAACGAAGAACAAAAAACCATAGAAAATATTTGTGCAAAATATTCGGATATATTTTATCTCCCCAAAGACAAATTAACTACTACAAATGTATACAGTCATACTATAACCGTAAAACCTAACACCACACCAGTATTTTCAAAACAATACCGTTTGCCATATTCACAAAAAAGTGAAATAAAACGTCAGATTAATAAAATGTTAGAGGAAGGTATTATAGAGCCAAGCAAAAGCGACTGGTCTAGTCCAATTTTATTGGTACCGAAAAATTCGGATTCCACTGGAGATAAAAAATGGAGACTAGTGGTTGATTACCGAAAACTAAATAATTGCATAGAAGACGATAAATTCCCATTGCCGGATATTACAGAAATTTTAGAGTCATTATCGGGTAGCATTTATTTCACACATCTTGATTTGCACCAAGGCTATTACAACGTCAACTTAGAGGAAAACAGCAGAAGGTACACAGCTTTTCATTCCGGGCAGTATCAAATGACACGTATGCCTATGGGATTGAAAACCAGTCCCAGTTCTTTTTCAAGAATGATAACAATAGCAATGGCCGGTCTAAAAAATGAAAAATGTTTGATATATTTAGATGATTTAATAGTATTTGGACGTAACTTAGAACAACATAATAAAAATTTACAAGATATTTTTGGAAGATTACGAACCGTAAACTTAAAGTTAAATCCCACAAAGTGTGATTTTCTTAGGAAACAAATTTTGTACTTAGGACACGTTATTTCATGTGACGGTATAATGCCTGATCCTGCAAAAATAACTGCAGTTCAAAATTATCCATGTCCAACAAGCACAGAAGAAGTAAAAAGATTCGTGGCTTTCACAAATTATTACAGAAAATTCATACCAAAATTTGCTGAAATTGCTCATCCTTTAAATACATTAACTAGAAAAGGTGTACCATTCGAATGGACTGAGGCATGTCAACAAGCATTTGAAACATTAAAACAACGGTTAATACGACCACCAGTGTTACAGTTTCCTGATTTTTCAGAACAAAATCATTTTATTGTTCACACTGATGCATCAAATAATGCTATTGGAGCCATTTTGTCAAATAATAACGGACGACCGGTAGCTTTCGCTAGCAGAAGTTAAAACAAAGCCGAAAAGAATTATCCTGTCATAGAAAAGGAACTACTAGCAATTGTATGGGCTGTGAAATATTTCCGTCCATATTTGTATGGTCGACCATTTATAATATTCACAGACCATAAACCATTAGTATACTTGTTCAATATGAAAGACCCATCAAGCAGACTAATGAAAAATAGAATGACTTTAGAGGAATATAATTTTGAAGTACAATACATAAAAGGTTCTGACAATGCAGCTGCAGATGCACTGTCTAGAATTACTATAAAAGAATTGAAAGAAATGCATGATAGTTTAATAAACGTCATGACAAGAGCACAAGCGAAAAAATTAAATAAACCAGACTCAACGGTGGATATGGATGTTTCAGACTTGAGGCCTGATCAACCAAAAGTCGTAAGCACTCATATCAGACCAAAAGACTCTGTCGAATTAAAATTTATTGATATTAAAGAATTAGGAATCTTAAAACAAATGGGGGTTATTTCCAAAGAAAATAAAATATTCAGCTATGTAGAAAATAAATCAACAATTTACGTGAAATTCCTAAGTTCTCAATCGCAAATGAAGCGAGACGAGTTTGTGAGAGAGTTAGATGAATTTTGCAAACTATTAAAATTAGAGGAGATTTACATATTAAAAAATAAAGATAACGAGATCTTTATAAAAAAGTTATTAACGTCAATAAAAAATAATAAAAGCAGGTCCGGACCGCGCATATGCATTTTAAGTGACGTTAAAAGAATAGAGAATAAGGATGATAAGAAAGTAATTTTAAATGACTTCCATCTCTTACCCAGTAGTGGCCATGCTGGTATGAGACGGATGTCAAATAACATAAAGAAATACTACTATTGGCCTGGCATTGATAATGATGTTCGGGAATTTGTAAAGCGGTGTGACAAATGTCAGCGGCAAAAGTATTCAATACCTAAAAAAGAACCAATGGTGATTACAAGCACAGCTAATACTGCGTTTGAAAAAGTATATTTAGATTTGGTTGGGCCATTGGAAACAGACAATGATAATTATTCATACGTACTGACATTACAATGTGAACTCACCAAATATGTAGAAGGTTATCCCTTAATTTCTAAAAAATCAGAAGAAGTAGCGAGAAGTTTTGTCAACAACTTCATTCTCAGATACGGTGTGCCGAAAGTAATAGCGACAGACCGAGGAAAGGAGTTTCTCTCAGAAATATTTCAACAGGTATGTAAATTATTAAACATAAAACAACTTAATTCTACAGCATACCATCACCAATCCATAGGAGCATTGGAAGTCACTCATAAACATTTAAATGCGTTTTTACGAATACAAACAGAGAATCACCCAGAGATGTGGAGTAAGTGGATTCCTTTTTGGTGTTTTGCATATAACACGGGCGTACATACAGAAACAGGATTCACACCATACGAGTTAGTTTTTGGAAAGAAATGTTCTCTTCCTAGCAATCTGACAACAGATTTAGAACCATTATATAATTTTGATAGCTATCCTCATGAATTAAAATACCGATTGCAACTTTCACAAAAAGAAGCTAGAAGTAACCTATTAAAAAGTAAGTTTAATAGAAAGACAGCATACGATAAAAATGTAAATCCTATAAACTATAAAGCAAATGACTTAATTTTAGTTAAAAATGATACGACGTCTAAGAAACTTGACAACTTATATTCAGGTCCCTTCAAAGTTGTAAAAGATATACCACCAAACGTAGAAATTGTTAATCAAATTGGAAAAAAGGACATTGTTCATAAAAATCGAACAAAACCGTACTATGTATCATAACTTCATATAGTTAATGGAAAAAAAAAAAAAAAAATGTGTATGTAATTTTTTTTTTTTTCTATAAGTGCGATGATGTAAGGGTTGTATTAAGTACCTAGTTTAAGATCTGTATTACTATAATCTATGCACCTTTGTAACCATTTATATGCACTATCGTATGAAATATATCTCAGTATTATTCGAGCATTCGTTGGTTTCATTTACCATCAACACCGCACCTTACAACATATCTGTTGAAGGTACTTGTACAACAGGAGCGTTAAGATCCTTTCTTCTCAGTATCAGAAGTTTTTCTTCACCTACACTCATCACGTCGTATTTTTTTGCATTTCTATACTGTTGTTGTGTTTTTGGTTGCTTAAGTACACTCGCAGTTTTAAATTGTTCAATTGAATTTATTACAGCATTTACGCGTTCTTTAGTCCATTCTGGTTTAGTTGTACCGTCAACTCTATTATCGTAAAACTTTCTTAACTCTATGTAAAATTTGTCTTTATCGGAGATAACCTCCAAATTCCCCGATTCTGCTGAAGGTTAAACATCATTCTCTGTCGAATCTGTCATAATTATATGAAAACCAAACCTCCTATTCACACCGTTTCTTAGTTCAAGTCCAATTTTATAGTCCACTTTTAACACAATGACAAACAAAACACCGCTAAACCAATCTCGAAAGCATTGTTGTTGTTGAGTGGTTGACTAAGACTTTTATGATATATGACACTATGTACATCCGTGTAGCACTTTTATTTACCACTTTATTTAAGTCCAAGTAGGTACACTATTTACGATAAAAAACAAAACACTTCTGCAATTTAACTCAGACACAAACGTAAACAAATAACGCGCGGCAACAAATGATTGACATTTAAGACGTCAACCAATCAGAGACGATCTCTTATTGAACGCGCTGACCGACCAATCAGCGTTCTTATTTCATAACAGCCAGCGTTTCGTTTCGCAATATTGCTATAGTAACGAGTATTTTCGCAAAAATCCTGACTTTGTCCAGTAAGATTTGATAATTTTTCGCCTATGTCTAATTATCCGCGTTTTCGCAAAACCCCTAGGATTTTCGCGAAGATTCGAAGTATCAAATTATCCTACGACATAATATGGCTTTATAATTGAACAATTGGTATCAAACCTTTTCAGTCAAATAAAGAAAATTGTTGAAAATAAATAGTGACAACGTCTGAGTCTGACAGTTTATGTATTTAAATATTCTGATTATGATGATAATTTCTGATTATGTATTTTATTATATTATATTATTGTATAGTTGTGTATTTAGTGTTAAAAATATATTCTGTTAGCTGCATGTAATGTTTGTAAGAACTTAGCTTACGTATTCTCGAGTCGGCTTCGAAGGCCTAGAGAAATACGGGCTAAGCGTGTAGTAACTTGGATAAGGGTACTCCCCAAAGCCAAGGGTGAGGTAACCAACGTGTTTTGGAATAACTGCGAGGGTTTAAACTCCAAAAACTCGTGGGTTTATGTAGCTGTCGTTAGACAAGCCGTAGGTGTGAGTAGGTGATGTCTGTAAGGCTGTGTTGTAATAAGTATTGAGTTTTGTAAGTATTTGGTATATGAGTAATAGGTAGGTAATTAGTTTGTGTATGAATGCCTCCGGTACTAAGACAATCGGGAACCGATTACATTTGTAACCTGCCTTAGTAGCGTCGAGCGTGTTATTGTCTGTAAAATGTGTGTATAGTGATTGTAGTTTAGATAGTTGTGATACGTTCTGTTTTGTGTTATGAAAAATGGGGATGAAGTTTGACTGTAGTACTTACATAGGGTAGAATATGGTATAACACTAAAAAGTAATCACTATCACTTCGTTGTTATATACGCGCTGTAAATATTAATAATAGTCCCTAATCTTCATTTTTTGATCCAATTAGGGTGGTCAGTGTCCTCGGCACAGTCACGTAGAATGTAGTGGGAGATGGTGTAAAACGCTTCTGGTCAAATCAAATCAAATCAAAGCATTTATTTCAAGTAGGCCAATAACAGGCACTTTTGAATTGTCGAAACAAAGATGAAAATTAAATGTAGCTACAGTCCCAGTCACAAGACATAAAAACTGTGAAAGTACTGTAGTTGCCCATTCCCTAGCGTAGATCTCTATGGAGAAGAACGGGCAAGAAACTCCATGGACACTCTTTTAAATCAAAATATTGTTACAAAATCTTGGTTACATCATTCATGTTGAGATGTTATATTATGTGAGAACAATGTAGCAAGATGTGCACGTTAAAAGTGTCCATAGCCAAACAAAAACAAAATAATTAATTCAAATAAACCATGGCGACTAAGAGATGACCAGTCACAACTGACAGCGCCCGTTCACGCACATGACGCATGGATCAGCACCATTCAGCTCAACCATTTTGAAGGGAACTAAATGGTCCGACACACGCGCCATGATCAGCGAGACATTTGAGTGAGCATGACATACTCTCAACCGCCAGGGCACATTCAAGTCAAAAACTAAAGTAGGTTTCCAGTGAATGATAGCTTTCTAGTACATAGTACTCACACAATATGGGCTATGCGTTTATATAATACTAAATAGATTGAATCTATACAATGCAAAGATAGTTGTACAATCTTCAGCAGCTCCAACAATACCATTTAATGCTATAAATTTTTGAGCCCCTGTCCTTGTGGAGCAGGACCAGCATTGAGCCAAGCATTTTTATCAGCGATATAATCGCTCAACTTGTAATATGCTTGCTTACATAGTGTGCGTTTAATGCATGTTTTAAATTTAGTCTCATTCAGTTCAAGAATACTTTGTGGAATTTTATTATAGCATCTCAAACAGTACCCCATGAAAGATGAGTCTACTTTAGCGAGTCTAAAGCCTGGCTGAACTAGTTGGTCCCTATTTCTAGTACTGTAATTGTGTCTGTCGCCTCTTTTACCGAAAAGATGCAGATTTTTTCTAACGTACATTATGTTTTCGTAGATGTATTGGCAATGAACCGTCATGATGCCAATATCCTTAAAAAGTTCCCTTAGAGAATCGCGCCTACGAAGATTGTATATGGCTCGGATGGCTCTTTTCTGCAGAATAAATATAGACTCAATATCAGCAGCCCGTCCCCATAGCAAAATACCGTAAGACATTATACTATGGAAGTAACTAAAATAGACCAGTCTAGCGGTATCTACATCAGTGAATTGACGGATTTTTCTAATGGCATATGCTGCTGAACTTAAGCGCCCCGCAAGAGATGTTAAATGAGAACCCCATTGTAGCCTTGAATCAAGCGTAAGCCCCAGGAAAACCGTTTTATCTACGAATTCGAGTTTCTCTTTATTCAATATTATCTCACAATCACTACTTTTAACATTCGGTAATGAAAATCTTATGCATTTAGTTTTTTTTTCATTCAATACCAAATTGTTTGCTGTGAACCAATTTTGGACCTGAAGTAGGGCATCATTCACGTCATCTAGATTTTGGGCCCGTCTATTTATCTTAAAAATTAGAGAAGTGTCATCAGCAAACAACACCATATTTTGAGGTTGGTGTTTCAACAAATAGGGTAGATCATTTATATATACTAAAAAAAGGAAAGGACCCAATATTGAGCCTTGCGGAACCCCCATTTTTACATTCAAACCCTGTGAATTAACACCATTTATTTGAACATGTTGTTTTCTATCGCTCAAATAAGATTTTAGCAGGCTAAGTGCAAGTTTACCCAGTCCGTAATGCTCCAGTTTCAAAAGAAATGTGTCATGATTTACGCAATCAAAAGCTTTGGAGAGATCACAGAAAATTCCTATTGCGTCTTGGGACTCTTCCCACGCAGCAAATATGTGCTTTAATAGGGTTACACCGGCGTCAGTTGTACAACGTCCCTTGGTGAAACCATACTGTTGATCATGTAAGATTCTGTTGGTGTTAAAATGATAAAGCATTTGATTAAGCATTACTTTTTCAAAAACCTTGCTAAAAACTGGTAACACGGATACAGGTCTATAATTATTGGAATCTTTACTGTCCCCGGATTTGAAAAGAGGTATGACTTTACTGTATTTCATTAAATCCGGGAAAACTCCTTGGTCTACACATAAATTAAAAATTAAAGCTAAATACGGGGCTATGGTCTCAAGTATAGATGTACAAACTTTGATAGACATTCCCCATAAATCTTCGGTCAGTTTGATTTTAATTTGCCGGAAAGCTTTAATAACTGTCATAGGGTTAATGTGTTTAAATTTAAATTCAGCCAGGCAGCCAGACACATTCGCCTTTAATAAGCCAATAGAGGCTTCAGGTGAGGAATTAAGAGCCTCCGTAGTTTTTATTGGTATTTCGGTAAAAAAATTAACAAATTCTTGAGCTACTTCCTGATCAGAGCTTTTAGGACCACATGCTGTATCTAATGTAAAGCTATTATTACGTATTTTCTTTCTGTTAGTCTCGTTATTTATGACTTTCCAAACGGTCTTTATTTTATTTTCTGCTGTTTTGATCTTGTTGCTTATGTGCAGGGCTTTAGCAACCTTGCAAGTATTTCTAAAAATCTTTGAATACGTAGCAACATACTTGCTAAAAGTTTCAGTGTTTTTATAAGGCTTAAGGCTATAAAGCTCAAATAGCCTTTCCCTACTTTTTCTGATACCTCTAGTTGCCCAATCACTAAATATAAATTTAGGGCAAATACTCTTTGTCTTCTTTTCAAAAGTTTTGTTGAATTCCGTGTGAACTAATGAAAAGAAACGATCATACAATTGATTTATATTAATATCCTCTTGGCTCATTACACTTAACTTGTTCTGTAGGGAAATATTATACCTATATAATTTGCAAGAAGTTATAGGTCTAAATTTAATCTGAACTTTTTGTATTGGAGTTTTACAACTAAAAGTTACAGTTTGTCCGCTATGGTCAGACGGCAAACAATTTATTATGGCTTTATCTAAGTAATCACAATCGCAGAAAACATTATCTATACAAGTAGCAGAAGAAGTTGTGATTCTAGTGGGTTCAATAAAAACGTTAGTCAAGTCAAATGACTTAAAAAGATTTAATAACCGACTGCTATTTGAATTTTCTTCTAAAATATTGATATTAAAATCACCACAAATTATTGTAGCTTTATTACTGACTGCAAGTTTTTCCAGGACATCTTCCATTATTGATTCAAATATGGAAAAGTTTTGATAGTTTGGGGGTCTGTACACACACACAATAACATGCTTATCTAGCTCAACACAGGACAGTTCGACGCAATGTTCAACCGAGAGACCTACTATGTCATTACGTTGCTTATATTTAAAACTATTTTTTATTAATATTAGGGAACCTCCACGAAGCATAGTTTTACGATTAAAGCAGCTACCCACCATATAGTTCTCATAATTAATAAGCATTTGGTAATCCTTTAGCCAATGTTCAGTAAAACAAATAATGTCAAACTTACTACTTTCTAAAAACAATTCAATTTCTAATAATTTCGAAGAAATGCCTTGGATATTTTGGTGGAATAATTTTAAGGTGTTCTGCTGAGGCCCTTTTTTA
The DNA here is from genome assembly GCA_950022955.1 of Xestia ashworthii. NCBI lineage: Eukaryota > Metazoa > Arthropoda > Insecta > Lepidoptera > Noctuidae > Xestia > Xestia ashworthii. The sequence goes on along the minus strand of OX465560.1, from coordinate 10,989,959 downwards.
CTAACTAATTGAGTGCAAGAAGGTACCTTGCTGTTGGTAGGATTAACAAAAATATTGTTAATGGTACCTTCTGTTGTCTCACTTTCTAGTTTAAATTTATATTTGAAGTGAGGCCGGAGACTCCTGTGCCATCCTCAGACGATAAGACCCTATCACTAATAAACCCTAATTGAGAATTTTCCACGGTGACAGATGGATCCTCCTCAGTACAATGTTTGTAAATATTTATAGCACTAGTGCTATATTCATTTGTGCCAGTCACCTGTACATTAGTAGAATTACTAATCGTCGCAGTGTTAATAATATAACTAAACTTAGACATACTATTTATGTCTGTGTGAATACTATAAGCTAATAGCCGAGCTATTTTGTGTCTACATACAATAGGTAGATACACCTTACCCCGTGTCGACTTAAGATTACCAACTATAGTGTTGATATCCAGATACATAAGCCTGTCACTATAGTGACCTACTAAAAAATGTACATGTTTATTCAACATATGTATATAATCGTTTTTCCTACTACTTAAATTTTCAAAATATGGAAAAGCACACAATATGATTTTATTACATCTTAACTTTAGCAACTCAGAAACACAGTCGGTGATATCTTCCTTTTTTACATTAGAACTATTACCAACACATAGAGTAATGGTAGTGTTAAGATAACAATCATTTTTTATTACTGATGCCATTACTTGTTTGTAGCTTGACCCTGGCATGCAATAATTTTGGGTACAGTAACTCAGGTTATTACTGATCAATTTACCTAGCCCTCTACCCATACTATCAGAAAACATAACTGAATGATGACAATCATTACAATCAGGTGAAACAAAATGACTAATCTCAGGCTGTACTACTTGTGAATCATGGTTTTGATGGATGATAAAGTTCTGAGCACTCACAGCTTGAGACGGGTCCTCCGTTGCCTCAGGCTGGAGGGCATCAAGACTGGGTTCACTCCGACAAGTACAATGAGTGTTGCTGAGAGTCAGCAAGTCCACTTTGTCAACCAACTCATTTGTGACAAGAATATGCTCCTTAATTTGTTTTTTAGAGCTTTCATATTTATTATATAAAGATTTTAGTGACTCATTCAGTGCCTCAATTTCAGATTGTAAGCGCTGAGTGTCTATTTCATAAATACTTGTACTGTCTTCTAACTTAATTTGATAGTTATTTAATCTATTAACAAGAGAAACACGTTCTTTCCTTAATTGAATATTTTTGGAACAGTGCTTTTGTTGTTTCTTGTGTTTATGACATTTTTTAATGATTTTATTCAATCTTGCATATTTCTTAATTTTATTTTTACTTACTTTATGGTATGAATTATGTTTCAGTAAGGAGTCCTCTGTAAGGTCTATTGTTATGAGGGAATGAGGGTTACAATGAGGGGTTGGTAGCTGGCGTGTCAGCCTCGTCTGGCGTGTCAGCGCTTTCTCGCCAAGCTTCTACAACCTCATCCCGGGGTAGTTCTTCCGGAGAGCCAGTGTGACGTAGTGGGTGCAGATGATGAAATAATAAACGTTTCTTATGCGACTTGGTAGTTTATTATTGTAGAAATCGTATGATTAAAAAAAAAACTGAAACAATAAATAAAAATACATGGTTAAAAAACAGTCCTAGTATGACTAAATTTTTAATAGGCGGCGAGGAGCCGCAGTTACAAGATAGTATTTTATAATCACAAACTTACCCCGTGCGTCGGGTTTTTTTAGAACTTCTTCATTAAATAGAAACTAGCTGTGCTAGTTAGAGTAAACACTCAATACTCTGGTACCAGGAAGAAACTTAGGAAGATGTATAACGTTACATAATTTTGGTAAGACTGATGATAAAAATGGCTGTGCAGTCAATGCGACAAGCCAATTTCAAATTTGCAATTTGAAAGGACTGTTACATTTCTTTCTTTGAGTACAAGTAAGTACTATGGAGGTTTTTTAGTCGTCGTGGAGGTTTTACGTCCACGAGACTGTAAATGAAACGACATCGTTACAAAAGGATGCCAATGGGTTTGAAGAATTCAGGAGCGACTTTCCAGCGGCTCATGGACCAATTTAGATCAGGCAAGGAACTGGCCGATGTTTGCATACTGACGTATTTAGATGACGTCATCGTCCTATCCGAATCGTTTCTTTTAAAGATCACAACACCTGGGACATCCACCTACCCGCGATACGTTTCGCGATGAACTCTGCAGTGACCAGCAGCACTGGATTCTCACCGGCTTACCTGACGTTCGGGCGAGAGATGCGTGCACCGGCCGACGTCATCGCTGATATGCGCACCATTGTAGGGAGTGACAACGTCGTGACGAGCCTCACCCCTTATCTTCGGAGGATGCCAGCCGTTCTGTTTGAAGCTAGGGACGTACATGAAAGGGTAAAAGCAAAGCAGAAGCGTTATGCCGACGAGGGACGTAGCCCTGCACCCGATTACTCGATCGGTGATCTAGTCCTTTTGAAGACCCATGGGAGTAACGACACGACACACGGGCAAACGCCAAAGTTCATACCAAGGAGGGATGGACCATACCGCATTAAGGAGCCTTTAAGCTCAACCACTTATTTACTGGAAAGGGTTAGCGGTGATACATTAGGGAGGTACCACGTCTCTCAGTTGACCCCATTCGTAGGTGACGTAGCGCCAGCCCCGGTCAACGAAAAGCGTAGGCGCGGTAGACCTAAACGCTATCTTGACTGACTCAGACGCGAGGGCGCGTGTCTGGGTCAGAGGGGGAGGATGTAGCACTGCCCCTAAAACATTTTTGTAGGTTGGCAATACCGCCCACGACTCCGCGACCCGCCAAGCCAACTGCCAGTGGACGACGATCTCGCGCACGGTTAACAGCATTCGCGACACGCTCGTTTATATTTCATCAGTTTTACTGTTTATTCCTGTTTTCTTTGTTTTTCAAGTCCTGTGTTTTTACTGTCAGCCCTGAATATATACTTTTTACTAATTAACGTGCGTGAACTCATTCAATAGCCCAATAATCAAGAACCCCTGAGAAACTCATCTTACATAAGTATAATAATACTTTACATACCCAACAACCAGCTATAAGGTTTTCTTATGTTGTGTTCTATTAATGTTGTGTTGGCTACTTATGTACTTATTTCGATTTGTTAACAAAATGGCATTGTTCTCATTGATTTTTGTACTCTACCACAATGCTGTCATATTTGACCCAATGGTTGACTGGTAGAGAATGCCTTGTGGCATTAAGTCCGCCTATGTACCACTCTTGTACATGAAGTTTAAATAAATAAATAAATAAACTCATTCAATAGCCCAATAAGAACCCCTGAGAAACTCATCTTACATAAGTATAATAATACTTTACATACCCAACAACCAGCTATAAGGTTTTCTTATGTTGTGTTCTATTAATGTTGTGTTGGTTACTGGTAAAAAAATATTACTCATACTTTTTGCTTTTAGATTGATGCCTCAATCCAGTGTGAAGTAAAGTTGGTAGACAAGAGCACAATTTATATAAAGTAAGAAAAGCTACTAGTGTTACACTGAAAGTGCTACTCGTATCTGCACCAGAAACTTCTTCTGCCGCAAGTCCATCTCTATTTGGAGGTACCTTAGAAACAGAAGAATCATCAGTGCTTGGACCAAATAAGAAAGAGTTGCAGCGTAGAAAAAATAAGTTAGACATCATATCAGATAAACCAAATATGTATTTAGAATTGCCAAAACAGTACCTATGGCTTATAGATTACATTGTACAAAAAAGCTTATTTATCTTGTTACTGTATAGTATAGGATATGCAGGAAGAATATCTGACAAAGCCATAGTTAATAAAATAAACTTGTTAAATGTTTTGCAACCAAATGCTGTTGTTTTAGCTGATAGAGGATTCAAAGTAATTGAATCTGTATTTAGTTCACATGGTATCAAAATCTTGAGGCCACCAAGTGTCTACTCAGGCACCAAACTAACTGCTACCGAAGTTGTGCAAAGCAAAGTAATAGCAAGCTTAAGAGTCCATGTTGAAAGAGTTGTCAGGCGTGTAAGAGAATTTTCGATACGCAAACCACACTCTGTTGTAAATTACAAATATGTTTCATATTTAGATGAACTTATTGTCATAGTTTGTGGCCTAATTAATTTACATGGAGAAATAATAAAACGTTACCCTTTATAACTCATATTCTATTTGATAAATAAAAAAACACGTATTTTTTATTAATTACTTCACAAACTTAAAAAAAGGGAGTGTGCCATTACGCGTACATTGCTGCAATTTGTTCCACTACGAAGTATGGAATGATTTAAAACAATTATTTTGTTTGTTGTTGCATAATGCGACTCTGCACTTTTCGCAAATGGTCTGGGACTTGCCGGAGCATTTAGGAAGCTTGCAACGGATACGTTTATCGACCTATACTGGCCAGTGACCTACTTGGTCTTAGCGCACAGCTGCTGGAGGCACGAATTAAGCTGGACCCTTGCGTTTTTTCGCCTGGATGTCTGATTCAATGCTTCGGCGTTGTACTTGTGCTTTTATCCCCATCTTTCAGAGCACTGTACCAATCTCTTCACGAAAATCAGCAGATGACAGCAGTGGTCCATTCGTATTATTGGTCTTATAAACTCTTTTGTACAGCAAACATTCGAACTTGCCATCTCTTGCTCCGTAGTTTTATTTTATATCTACCCATTATACTGTCAATGAGATCGACACCACCCATGTGGCGGTTGTATTCTCCTACCACGAGATTTCTTTTTCTGAGGGTAGTTTGCAATCAGGTATTCGGTTGCGTCGAATGGTTCCCAAGCTCAATATTCCTTGTTTAGCGAAATATTCTAGAAGCAGCAGGGATGTGAAGTAGTTGTCAAAATACAGGCGGTAATTTTGATAGCGTGGTATTTCACGAGCTAGCCTAACGACGACATTTACTGCAGCGCCCAGGGCCGGCAGTCTCGACAGAGATTTTGTCGTTATCTCTGTCGAGACTGCCAGCCCAGGTTCGGCTCATTGGGGCCAACTACATTTTCAGCTCCAGTTTCTGGCTCAAACTTGTACGCGAACCCACTCACGCCGCTCAAGACATAGATTTTGTAGCCCTATTCATGGGGTTTCTTAGGATGATATCTCTTGAGGGTGTGTCTAGCTTTCGTGGAACAAATCTGTTCATCAACGCAAAGATATTTCTCAAGCGGGACATTGAGGCAAGTTTCATTTAGTTTCGACACTACTGGCCTGATTTTGTCGAGCCGGTCGTGGTCTGCGTGATCGCGAGGAACCATGTTCGAATTATCGTTGAAGTGAATAATATTCACTTTTATATTCACTATTATATCTCCTGATCTTTTCAAATTTTTTTACCGGCATTGTTTCTTTTACTAGAAGTGTCCCTAAACTACCACTCCAATGTTTCGTCCTGGCAGATGTACTAAAGGTATGATGAAAACGAGACCAACATATTGTTGGATATCTGTCTCTGTGACCCGGAATGGCATGTTAGGATCTTTCTGCACGATGTACAGGTTAGTTTGGTTGGCAATTTCTATAAAAAGTTCCATCGGAAATATTTTATAAAAGAACTGTACCGGACTATCAAGTTCTAGAAACTCTGCTGGCAAGTCTTCATCACCTGTAAAGCTTAGTTGCTGCTCATTTAGCTGAAGGTTTTTTTTTCCAACGTAAATTCAGTTTGTGCTTGGCTTGACTGCGTCCTGATGATCCAGGACTGGATGTTGGTCCTGGTTGAGGAACGGGTTCAGATGAAGTTGACGGTTGGGAAGCACTACTTGAATTCTCAATAGTTTCAATGATGGTGTCTATATTCAGTCCATCAACATCTTCAAAATCATCCTCTTCCGGCTCCTACAAATCCGGAAAAAATCAGGATCTGCGATGCTGTCGTCATCACCGTCGAATCCATCTTCGCTCTCTGCATAATCAAAGAGAAACTCCTCTAATTGTTCGTCTCCTAGACCTCTGGATGCCATCCTGCCGCAATAATAAATAAGTGCTCAATGTATGACACTAAATGTACTTATTAACACAATGTACCAGAACTGGCACAAACACAAAACGACAATAATTTTCATACATTACGGAAAATTATTCAATGTCTACAATTAATAGCAAAGAACATAAACTACCTAGTAAATTCACACCACAAACAAACAGTTTTTGCAACCGAAAAAAATATTTTGCTTTTGATTTTATGTGGAAAAATTTGGTATGTTCCAGTACGGTCCCACGGTGATATAAAGGGATAATTGAATTTAAACAGATTTATTATTTTTTGACACTTTCAAGTAATTTTGAAAATATGTATATTTCACCGTAAAATTGTCATTTCTCTCTAGCGATATTCTTGAGATCTGCTTTGTTGATAATTTCATTAATGTATACTTCGTCAAAATCAACCCAGACTATATGAATTTTTAGTAGTCTCAAATAAAAGATCTGCAACACAGAATAATACTTTAGGTTTCTTACAAACTAACATTTGACATAATATTTGTGTTTTATATTTGTTATTAACAATATAATTTTTAATATATGATTGAAAAGTTTTCTCCGAGGCTGGACATTTTATTTCCACTACAAAATCCTCACTTACTCCATCTGGAGATGCTCCCAATATACCATTAATAAGAAAAGGCATAAAGCCTGATTTTTCTATTTTTACACCTAATTTCTCTTGAATAACTCGCAATACTCTGTTTTCTAACCTCCTTCCTCTGAGTATAGATTTAGTTTCTGGCACTTTGTAACCTCCTAATATATATTCCACTAACGTTCGATCTGTCTGACAATAAGCGTATAATTTAGAAGATGTCAGTCTTCCTTGGCGTATAACTATACCAGTACTTGCTTTCAGACTGCCCTAGAGATTTTGCATTAATTTCTAAGATAACCTCATCATCTATGACTTTCTTCAAATAATCTCTGAAGTTGTAATAGTTATGTGCAGTTTTTACATCAATAAATTGTAACATGATGTCAAAAATATTTTTTGAATCCGATTTATTTCCTTCACAAAATATTAAAACCAATGAGTTTCCAATATTCCTTAGTTTGCACTCTTCTTCAAATTCAGTTAAGATAGTAGATAGTACTATCTTTAGGAGTCAGCGTAGGAATTTTTGCTTTTCTAAATATTTCCTTGCTAGTTACTGGTTCTGTGCTGGCACTTGACAGTGTAGGCTTATTCCAGTAGCATTTTACTACTGTTGATGATGGTTCTGAACTTTTTTTTGCCAGCCAAAAAAGAAGTATTAATGATGTTGTAAAATACATTTGATAGAATTCGTTTCGATTAGAGTCTATGGTATTTACTGGCTGGTTTTCTTTTTATGGGTTCTAAAAAAAAGCAGTGGATATTAGAATGTTTTCGAATGTAACATACACTCGAGAGCAATGAATCCGGGTCACTTAAAGAATGTTAAAAATCTCGGAAACTAAAAATGATAGGTTAATGCAATAAATTGTATTTAATAGACAATGTAATACTCCTTAAATGAAGGTAAAAAAAATATGAGTCACCATACATTTTATTAACACAAAATTACATAAAGAAAAAAACTGCTGATCTCTCCTTAAAACAAAAATAGGAAACATGAAATTTTTGAACTTTATTACGATTTTCTTGAATTTTAATACTTCGTATTGCCTCCTCGTGCTTCCATTACTGCGTTTACGCGGTTTGGAATGCTGTACACCAAGTTCCTTATACGATTTTGGGGAATAGTCTCCCATTCCTCTGTGAGAGCAATTTTGAGCTCACGAAGCGTGATTGGGGGAGGGTTTCGTTGTTTTACGCATCTGCCTAGCTCGTCCCAAGCATGCTCGATCGGGTTGATATCCGGGCTGCGCGCTGGCCACTCCATACGAGTAATGTTCATCTCTTGAAGGTAGTCATTCACAATCCTACCTGTATGAGGTCGGGCATTGTCATGCATAAATATAGCATCCTCACCTAAATTGACCATAAATGGACCAACGTGATCATTGAGGATTTCTTCCACACATCTTACGCTAGTTAAAGAGCCGTTTTCTATTCACCAGCTCTGTGCGACTTTCAGAAGAAATTCCGGCCCACACAAGTACAGACCCACCACCGTAGGCTACTTTCTTCGATGCATGCTTGCTTGAATCTTTCCCCTGGTCTTCGATACACTCTGTGTCTTCCATCGTGCTTGTAGAGCATAAATTTTGATTCGTCGGAGAACATAACTTTTGACCAATCTTCAATACTCCAATTTACGTGGCTCTGGGCATATCTTAGTCTTGAAATACAATGCCCACGCTCCAGTTTAGGGCCGTTTTCAGGTCTAAGGGGTTTTAAGTTAGATTCAGCAAGCCGACGTCTTACTGTCCATGCACTTGGGTTACTTCCTCCGAGGCGTCGAAACTGATTTGTGAGTTCAGTTCCTGTGAGAAAGCGATTTCGAAGCATGGTGTTCACCAAGTATCGGTCTTCTCGTGCTGTGGTACACCTGGTTCTGCCCGTTCCTGGTCTGCGTAGGTTAGAACCAGTTTCTTCGTAACGTCGGAGAACTCTTTGTACTGTTGACAGCGACACACCGACAGTCCTGGCTGTATCGCGCTGACTCCGGCCGGTTTCCAGCATTGTAAGTATTCTGGTGCATTCTTCAGGCGTAAGCGACATAATTTCAGCTTGAATAATGAATATAGAGCACTATCAACATGGTTTATGTACCCACATAAATGACAGATTACAAACAAAAGCAAAACCAAATGCTGTAATTTCGTAGTTCCATCTTCGAAAGTGGCCCTTTTTCAAATTTGATTTTTTTATGATATAACTTTACAATAACTAAGAAGTTTTAATACCTTCATTTAAGGAGTATTACATTGTCTATTAAATACAATTTATTGCATTAACCTAGCATTTTTAGTTTCCGAGATTTTTAGGATTCTTTAAGTGACCCGGATTCATTGCTCTCGAGTGTAGACATATATAGTGAAGAATGATGTACTTCTATTTGAGATTTTGGTCTGATATATTCGAGGAATTTTTACTTTATAATTATGGGTGTTATATAGTGTTTGTAATGTTTTAAATTTTTGTTATGGTGGTTATTTTGTGGATTTATTTATCTAAATAGTATTGAGAAGAATGAACAGCGCAGTGGGAGGAATTAATATATAAAAAGTGGTAAGAAGAATCCGGTTTTAACAGGTTATGGGTACAGCACGCTTCCACTACGCCATGTTATGTAGAATAATCGAGTTTTAAGAAAAGCCTGAATTTTTTTTTTGGAGTTCGAGTTATATTTTGAAATTTAAAATGGAAGATATTAGATTGTCAAACTTACCAATAATACTCAATACATTCAATATGTTTATTGTGAAGTATTACGTCTTTGGAGACATGCGATGGATGTACTCTGTCGAGTGCAGAGAAAAGGATTGCTGTTCGTGAAAATAAGGCCGGATTAAATTGACGCCATTATAATTATGCGCATGTGAGAAGTTGTGACGATAAAGGACATCAACAAAAATGGGCTAACCGGTGAACAGCTGTATTGGGAAAAAACAAATTCATAAATAATTTAGTAATAATATTAAGTAAACTTGGTTTCTTTTGGGAGTGTCAAACTAAATGATATTAAAAACGATTAAAAAATATTTTATTGATTATTGGTATGGTATGGTGACAGTTTCTGTGCAACGTGCGGGATGGATTGAGTTTGGGTTGCCAAAATAAAAACCCAGAAAAAATAACATCGATATTCGATGTTTCGATTCGAGAGCTTCAAAACATTACAAATGTTTGATGGAAGACCGAGCTTTATCTAGCCGTTGAAATATTCATCTTTAGCATCATCATCATCTTAACCTCACACAAATAAAAAATATAGTTTATGTAGAACAACATTTTGTTTTGAAGTGTTAAAAATCAACAGCTTGTCTACGCAACGTAGAACAAACGAAGAAAGCTTCCATCGGAAAAACAAATTAATAAACGTAACAATTGTAATATTCGTTCGTGATTGGTATTTCGTCTTCATTCATTTGGGTTTTGTCCGTCATGGTAGCGAGTATTATTAATGCGTGCTTTTCTTGAAGATTCTAATTAGAATGCAGCATGGGCCATAACCAAAATAATTACGCAAAGCAAAACAGCTCAGCATAATATAATATACGATTTGAAATCGATTCCTATGGAATCGAAATCGTATAGTTCGATTGATACCTAGAGCAGAGAACTGGCAACTCCGATCCAGAACCGATTGGTGATCGATTGTCAATGTCAATGTCGTTCGCTCTGTGTTCGTGCTCTTGTTCGAATATTATTGTGAATATTATTTCGACTTTGGATATTTTTGACGACTTAAGCTATTAAAAATGGATTCTGATGATTTTTTACCTAACGACCCCGGCTCACTCTTGGACTCAGAACCCGCTTTAAACGTTTACCCTGGCATTTCTTCGGATAATGAACCCGTTTTACATGACGACCCGCGCATGAACATGGACTTCCCGATTTTGCCTAGTGAATCTATGCATTGTATAAATTGTGGTGTTGAAATCACTCACAGGAGAAGACACATTATTAATTTTGTGGAAGTGCAGCGAGTTATACTGCAATGGATCGCACCTAGGGCTTGCAATATCCGTTCATTTTTACTATCCGGATAATACGGATATTAATATTTTACTATCCGGAATATCCGGATAAGGCGGATTATACGGACATTTTTTAGTTTTTATTTTTATTATAAATAAAACTAGAAAGCTTTTGTAACACGTTTTAATCAGTCTCTCAAGCAAAATGACAAAGTAATATAAGTATTCCAATATTTCAAGTAACAATCAGATTAAAGAACCAGTTCACTTTCCATAATAATACAATATACCGTTACCGCACAATTAATTCTTATTAGTTCTTTTCTTCTCATACAAAAAAAAAATCTAATTAAAAATGAGATATTACATTTATCACAAATCACAGCATCTCAATCAAATCAACCTGTTTAAAACATAATAACTAAATAAAAATATCACTTTCCCTGGAAAATCAGCTTAACTATTAAACAACGATAGTATAAATGAAATATAATAAAACAAAAATGAACTAAATATCTCAAAATTTAAATAACCCTTAATATTACGTAATTCTCGAATTATTTTTATCTAAATTCTGGTAATATGATTTTAGAAAGCTTAAGCTATCTAATGAATCTTCTTTCTTGGAAGTTCTTAAATGGTTACATAAATATCCTGTAGCAGAGAACACTCTTTCTGCTTCAACGCTGGTCGGTGGTATTGATAAAAGAAGGTTATAAACCTTTTCTAATGCTTCTATGACCATTCTCATCAAATAGTGCCATCTCTACTCGAATTGTGGTGTCAAAATCATTTGTTGAAGAAGTCGGTCGCTGCGCAGAAGATGGCTGACTCATAAACCGGATGATTTCGTCTCGTATTGGTGTTTTAATTGATACGCTTACAGTTGAAGAAGAGCAACCTTCGAAGTTATGACTGTTTGATCTGTTTTTTGTGTGTCAAAAAATGTAGAAATCATTTTAACAATCGTTAGTCTCACAGATTCGTTTGTAGGATTTTCAAAAGGACAGTCGTGTGTACTTCGCTCTTCATAAAAATTGTGAGGGTTGTGTAAATATGTCATTGTACCGATTAATTCTGGAGCTCTTCGTTGTGATATTCTTCTTTTGAGCGATACTAGAAGTTCATTACTGATAATGCTATCTTTTTGCGATAATTTTCTGAATCATAAATCTTAACGCTGTGTCAGCAATCAGTAAGTTTGCATCTTCTTCACAGATCGCTTCTACCGTAGCTTTAATTATATTAAGGGATTCCGAAATTTCTTTAAGATGTTGTAATTCCGTATCAGTAAATGATATATCTGATTTAAAATCAATTAATGCCTTGAATATAGAATCTTTTAATAATAAGAACAGATCCACCAAACTGCCAGACTATTGAAGACTGCTCCATCTTGTTTTGCAGCCTAAAGATTCATTGACAGTGTGGATGTGAGTTTAACATAAAGTTAACAAGTGGTTAATGTTGTTATGATCTCGTGTCACTAAATTGACTTATTGTGATTTGTGAAGTGAATAAATAATTGCAAGAGTGATTAACTAGATTAAAATGATAAATAACTTAATAACAGTTATGAACTTAACAGATGACAGCTTTTTATTTAATATTTAAAAGAGAAATACAACTATCCGTAACATCCGAAAAATCCGGATGGTGATGCAAGTAAAATCCGGATTTGTAAATCGGCGGATATCCGGATAATACGGATATCCGGATATCCGGATTGCAAGCCCTAATCGCACCCCAAGTGGTAAGTTCCAACTTCTGAGATGATTATGTACATAATTGCAATTGAATACTTGGGTTGGCTCACACTACTTAAAGGTTTTGGACGATCATTATTTTAAAGTCTTTATTGCACATAAATAAAAAAAAACATTTTTACAAGGATTGATTGCTTTACGAATAGCCTAAATCATAAGAGATAAGGTATGATGTTTTATTGTCTGTCTGCAACAGCAAGATTTTTTAAGACATGGTATTGGCCATTATTTGAAATACTACTTAAAATTCAATTAATACTTTAATTAAAAAAAAAAACAATCTGTTGCATTTGCTGTTTTTTTTTTATTTATATGTCATAAATATCTTTTTACAGATTGGACAGAACAGCTTTGTATTAGATACCTATAAATGTCAGGGAATAGGGCATTCACTTATGTTATGATCAACAATAGCAATCCCTTACCTGACTGTATGCAAAACAGGGTTTAATGATTATAGGCAGTTGATGCTGATGATGATAAGGTTATTCGTTCTTCATGTTATAATAATGTTCTTTTTTGTTTTAGTTGATAGATCTAATAGATCTAAATAATAAGTATTGGGTTTCTATTGGCTCCACCGAACAGCTCATTAGGTATCATGAGATTTCTTGAAACAATTAAAGCTCATGTGATATGATTGATCCCTAAGTATTGTGGAACAAAGTCATCAGAAAGTATATGCCGGACATTTTTTAATAATCTTACTAAAGTGGTAGGGGGTGTATTTAATAGCGTTGATATCCGCTCGTTGCTGTCGCCAGTTCTTATTTTCATTAGATACGCAGCAAGATGAAGAGAATGAATGAGATTGTGCCATTTCGCATATTATTTATTTGTTGCACATTAGTTTTTAATTCCAAAAACTGGTGCTTGGTTAAACCAGTCCAATAATGCACTGAATCATCAGACATTTGTTGAATATTTGAAAAGTCTAATATTACTCTTTCTTTCCCTCTGCAGACCAGCAGTTATTGATGCTTAAGTGCTTGCGGGCAGCAATAAATAAAAACCTGGTGCCGTGTTTTGGTCAGAAACTCTGAAATAGTGATGTCGCTACCCTTGAGTGAAGTCTTGCCGTCCCACACCAACCGTCGATACTCCATGCCATTGAACCGCATCAACACCGGTCTAGTTTTACCCTGGGTGCCTCCTAGCCTGTGGCAAACCTCTAGATGATCCAATTTAACATCATCTATCTTCAGCTGCTTGGAGATGATATGGAGAATCGAATCATTGAGATTTTCATTCCGTTTGTCTGGAATACCGTGAAACAGCAAGACCTTCCGTCTCATTGCAGTCTCATGCCTGTCCACTGTCCAGGCACAGAGATATGAACTCGATTTGTGTTTTGAAGTGGAGAAAAGTTTGACAAACAAAGGTCTTAAACTCCGAGAAATCCAGTGAAAGTGAAGAGATATCAGAGTGGATGGGGAGTGTTCCAGCTGTAACTCTCTGCAGCTTATCCTCGTACTCACACATACGAGGGTTAAATAGCTTCTCCATATGCTCCACACTATGCAGAAGTTTGCTGTCCATGATGAGTTGTCTGTTTCAAGTGTTGTGGTTGTATTTTAGAGATAGTGAAAGGATAGTTCAGAGCGAAGGTGGGTTTATCAGTTATTAATCACATAAATATAGATGAAAAGAACAATTAACTATTTTTAAATAAATATTAAATAAGAAAGCCACAAATTTACGTTTCATGGTCGTTTCACAACTGCTATCGCACTTGTGAAACGACCATGTCTATCCGCTAATGTGATAGCGCTTATGTCGTACGATCAACTAAAATGGCAGTTGTATTGTAGGTACCTTACCTGTAACAACATGTCACCCAAGCGTATAAAGCTGCTATTAGTTTGTAATTTCTTATGAAATGTTGCTTGAATACACACCTGGAATATCAATGTCAGGTTCAGCAGTGGGTCCAGGTTCAGGGAGTACAGCAAACTCCACTGGCGACGAAGATCGTGATTTGGCTGGGGATAATGGCGGCGGCGGCGGAGTCCCAAGTTCCTCCTCTTCCTTTTTCTTTAATTTTTTCAGCAGTTTTTTGATCTTTTTAACCGACTTCTAAAAAAGGAGGAGGTTCTCAATTCGGATGTTTCTATATATGTATATATATATTTTTTTTTTATGTTTGTTCGGGCATAACTCCGTCGCTTTCCAACCGATTTGGAAAATTATTTTTTTGTTGGAAAGGGTATTCTTTCCAAATGGTCCCATAGCCACCAAGTCGGGATCTGAAGATGGAATCTTGGCGAAATCGAGGGAACTCTTCAAATTTTATATGAAAACGTGTTGCGATTTTGGTATTTTCTACAACAAGGGAAGCATTTGCGTTTGATAAGAACCATTCTACCATCAGATCTGATGATGAAGCCAAGAGTCACGGAACTCCATAACGAGACAATGTACCCTAGTCGTGTTTGGGCTTGATGTAATTGTAACGGTATGCACTTTCCATGTATATCAAGCACATGAGAACCACTAAAAAGTGAAAAATAAAAACTTTTTTGCAAAAAATAAAACCGACTTCAAAAAAAAAAACAAAAAAGTGAAAAATAACTTTAGCTTCTGAAGTCGGTGACAAAAAAACTAAATCAATCAAACAAAGGTCACCGACTTCAGAAGCTAAAGTTATTTTTCACTTTTTTGTTTTTTTTTTTGAAGTCGGTTTTATTTTTTGCAAAAAAGTTTTTTCTTTTTTGCATCAGTATCATCGGAACTCTTTCTCTTCCCCATTATTTTTCTCACAGAACACTACGTTGAAATACAGTCAACACAACACCTGGCAAGGGATTTTTCAATAGAAATTTCAAACCGGAATAGGAAATAGGAAACACTTCCGAAAAAAAGAATAGATTATCGCGTTTCCGTTACGTCATAAATATCTTTTTACAGATTGGACAGAACAGCTTTGTATTAGATACCTATAAATGTCAGGGAATAGGGCATTCACTTGTTATGATCAACAATAGCAATCCCTTACCTGACTGTATGCAAAACAGGGTTTATCGGGAGAATCGGCACCAATGTCTTGCTGCGGAATATTGTCCCATGTCCTTCTGAGGTGCGCAAAAAGTTGATCTTCTGTAGCCAGATTTTCAGGAACTTCCTTCAGAGCTCTTCTTTGCAGCATATCCCACGCATGCTCAATGGGCTTTAGATCTGGCGATTGAGCAGGCCAGTCTAAGGCCCTAACATTATGTGTATGTAACCAAGCTGCTACCGTTCTCGCCGTGTGTGCCCGTGCATTGTCGTGCATGAGCAGGAAATCTTGCCCCATTTGTGTTCTGTGGGGCAAGATTTCGGGCCCCAGCACCTGTTGGACGTATCGTTCTGCCGTCATATTGCCCCGCACCCAAACGAGATCCGTCCGCCCTCCAAGACGAATTCCTGCCCAAACCATAATTGTTCCTCCTCGGTAAGGGTGAACTTCCTGAGGGTTCTGGAGACAGCTCCATCGTCCAGGAACTCGCCAAACACGCGGTTGTTCTGGTATTAAAGCTAGTGAGGCGCAAAGGGCAACGTGTCGCTTATGTAGACTAGATTTGAGTTCCAAGTGTTTTGCTTTCTTCCACAGGGGTTTCAAAAAATGGAAATAACATACAGACATTAGCGTATTTGGAAAAACTTTTTGTGCCGCGTTTTGTATTGCCATCTCAAAATCCATGGTAAATTTACGTGGACACCAATTGGGAAAACGGGCCTTATGCATATGAAATAGAATTTCGTAAGTACGAGTAGCTTGCTTTTTATTTAAAAGCAGCGCAAATACTAACGGTACAACATTTGTGCTGGTGGTAGAACTTCCAATATCAGCGTGAATACTAAATAAATACTAACAAATGGATGAATTACAAATTTAAAGGTTCCATCTATTTCGGTGTGAGTGCAGGTTTCAGTATTAAACAATACGACAGGGCTTCATAATAATTTGTGTATTCGCCATTCGGATGGGCGGACGCAGACAGTCGTAGATAATCACATGTCATAGACAAGTGGTGTAAACCACAGATAACTAAATACGTAACACCATCTAAAAAGAAATCGGAGAAACTTGACATTGTCACCTCATTTACCACAGAAAGAATTAAAATTCGGTTTGTACGAGTACCATCTTGATAATCACATATTAAAAAGTCTAACATTATAACATCTATACATATAATCTATACATATAATAAAAGAGTAAAAAAACTGTGTCTGTACATTGAATATATTTAAAAAATAATAATTGAGGGGGGTTTAGAAACAGTAATAGAGCACGAATCCAAAAAAAAATCTATGTCTGTTTGTCTGTTTGTTTGTACACGCTAATCTTCGGAACTACTGGACGGATTTGAATGATTTTTTTTTGTTGTTTAGATATTAAGTCTGGGCAACATATAGGCTATAATTTATCTTGGAAACTTGAACACCTGGTGCAGAACCGCAACAGACCAGCTAAACTATAAGAGATACAAAAATGACACCATAGCAAAAATTGTTCCACATGATGAGCATTTTCTGCTGAGAGAATAAATTCGAAGATCTGGGACACATGATGTGGAACTCCAAGAGCCCAGCTACACCATAACACATATAGGAATGACGTCTTAGCAAAAGTTGCTCAATCTGATAAGCACTCTCTGTTGACTTATAAAAATCGAAGATCTGGAACACCTGTTGTGGAACCCCAATAGCCCAGCTACACCATAACACATATAGGAATGACGTCTTAGCAAAAGTTGATCAGTCTGATGGGCATTTCCTGTTGACATTTAAAAAATTGAAGATTAGAAACATCTGATGTGAAAATTATTGCAAAGCTGTCACTAATTTCACTGTATAATTATAAAATAACATAAGCTGGGAGTACCTCCACGCGGTGAAAGCGGTTTCAGTTTAGGACTGATTTTCGATGACGATGGTATATCATTGAAAATTTGACTCTACTGGCCAAAACTCCCATTTTATTTTATTTATCGAATATTTTTATGCCTTCGGGCTCATGTTATTTCAGTGTTTAATTTCCTTTTCCATTTATCTTCATGACTCGGTAGCCTACCCGGTAACGCAGGGGAGCAGTCACTTAGATTTTAATTAATCAGGTATCTTCACAACAAAAGTATAACCATGCCTAGAAAGAGGTAAAATCTTTCCCAATGTTCCAAAGGAGCTAAAAGATTGAGGATCATAAGATCCCAAGAATCTACCGAAGAGCGTCAGGAGAGACTTGATGCTGTTCGAGAAATTCAGGCTGCAACTTGCTCCGTGGAAACCTCTTCGGATCGCGAAGCACGCCTGCGTTCTCAGCGTATTTACGCATCTACATTCAGGTCTCTAGAGACAAGTGGGGAACGTGATGCGCGACTGACCGCTGATCGTGAACGTCACGCATTGTCTCGCGAGTCGGAGACGTTCACGGATAGAGCATTGCGCTTGAGTTCTCGGCGTATCTACGCATCTGCTTCTAGGTCTCTAGAGACAAGTGCGGAACGTGATGCGCGACTGTCTGCTGATCGTGATGATCGTGAGCGACATGCATTGTCTTTTGAATCGGAATCGTTTAACGATACAGAATCACGCTTGAGTTCTCAGCGTATTCGCACATCTACTAACAGGTTTTTTGAAACGAGTGATGAACGTGATGCGCGACTAACTGCTGATCGAGGTTAGCATACATTGTCCCCGAACACGCACACAACAAAATATTCATAATCAGTTACAAAGTGAGAGTGAAAGAATTGCTGGAGTATGGCATGAAGAGACAGAAGATGAGCGCGAAGACTTCGACATTCTCTGAACAGAATGTCGATATCATCTGAAGAATCGGATGTGTCTCAAGATATAGCCGTAGGGCATGGCGACCTTCCGTGGGTAGATAAGGCACGGAGTGCATTTACGTCCCCTATGATTGAATACGCCACATATTCTGCCATCGGAGGTATGGTTCAAAATTGTACTTTTTGTAAAGCTGTTAAATGGCAAAAATAAACAAGCGGTATGTGTTGCTCATATGGGAAAGATCCGTTATTTTCCCGTCCCCGGGCTCTTAGAATTCGACATCAGACGTTTCAGATCTTCGATTTTGACGACCCCGTTGTCGCTGGTGACAACGGGGCGTACGAAGTCGCGGGCAGAAGCTAGTCCATTAATATGATAAAATTATAATTGCAGATAAAAAATTGCTATACATATTTAGGAGTAAATAATTTAGTTTTGACTTTTTAGTCAAAATATGACTGTAGTATTCCACCATAAAGTGAATTACCATCAATAATAATAATACTAATCATATTCCAGGATTCAAATGAGATAATTCGATTCAATTATGTTAAAAATATTATTATTATAATAATAACAGTATTGTTTATTTCGTTAGGCGAACTTCATTTAATAAAAGACAAAAGACACATTGAACAGTCTCGTATTCGCAGTCACTTTCAAGAACCAATATGTCACCGAGGCAGCCGCCCATAACATACAAATAATAGATAACAATCCGTTTTTTAACAAGCCATTCGTAGAGAGACAATTTTACATCGTAAGCCTATCGACAGGTTATATTATTATCATGACGGATTATCATTCATCATAGCTTTTTGTCAATGATCTGTTATGATTTATTAAATTAATTCCGTTAATAACCTGTTCACAAGTGTACTATGTTAACCGTTTCTTATGTAAAATATAGCTAATTTTATCTCAGGGGACCAATAGGCACCTGAATAGGTGCCGAATCTTTAACTTATATTGTATATTTATTAGAGGGGACGAATGGGTACCTTAAAAATAATATTTTTTATTAAAATATTAATTGGTCCCCTACCAGGAGACCAATGGGCACCTATATAGGGGCCGAATCCACAACTTTTATGCTGGGGGACGAATGGGCTCTGACCCATATCTACATCCCCTGTTACAGCAACCCCCAAGGGGAAGCGAGTGAGGAAGGCTCGCCTCTGAGTTTGCTGGCATTTTAGTTTTGTGTAATGTCCGTGCACCTTTCATTTTTATTATATTCTCGTTTTGTTGTTCTACCCTTAGCATTCACTTTTGTTTGTAAAGTCTCCTTTTATCACTATATTTTAACGTTAGCCGGTAGATGTTTATATTTTTGCTGTTTTCACAAAATATTGTACTGACATGCCGTCTGTCAATGTCATTAACTAACGTACGTCAGTGTCGCCACGGCCATCATAACGTTCCGTTTCACTGTGCTATAGTTTTGCTACAAATGTTGACACGTGTTGTGGCTGATATTCTAGTATTTTTTTATTTTTTTTATGTTTCTGTTTCCATCACGTTTGATTTTCAACTTATGTTCTACGAATTTTTCTTATAATAATTATGTTGTTAAAATCTCTTCCAACTACAGCGTCTAGGTGGTTTTATTAGTAAGTGCTTTTTTTTTACTACTTATTGTTGTTCTGTGGAAAACAATAATAGGAGCACTTGAATAGTTTAGTTTAATAGTAGTTAATAGTAGTTTACTTTAATAGGTTAGTTTAGTTACACTTTGTATTCATTTATACTATTCTTATTTATCTATATTTATATATTTCTACTTCTTGCAAACTATGATGGATGTCGACCTTGATGTTGATTTTTTCTCCTGTTCTTCCTCTTCTAGCAGTTACCATAGTGCAACAAGTGGTTCTTCCTCTCCACTGGCTCTTAGCGATCAGATTTCCACTTTGTTTTCCCACCTTCCCAATAATCTTAATATAGCTCACACCAATGCCCAGAGTGTTCCTGGTCACTACTCCGATCTTCTGGCTTCCATTAACTGCGCTCACATAGATGCTTTGCTGATATCTGAGTCTTTCCTTAAACCCTCTCTTTTATCTGAACAATATGCCCTGCCTGGTTTTGTTCTTATCCGGAATGATAGAACTGGGAAGGGTGGTGGTGGGGTAGGTATTTGCTTGCGTGCGGATATTCCTTTCAAGGTTTTTAGTACATCGCCAGCCCCACAAGAGAATACCGTGATGTCGTACGGTATTCTCTTGTGGGGCAATGCCGCCGATATTCAAACAATATTTGTTTTACAAAAAAGGGCAATTCGTTCAATTTATAAACTAAGTCCCAGATACTCCCTCAGAGAAAAAATTAAAGAGATTAATATTCTTACTGTGCCCTCTCAGTTTATTTATGAAAACCTTTTGTACGCACACAAAAATATTAATTTGTTTAAAAAATACAGTGATTTCCACAACATGAATACGAGGAACAAACACAAATTTGTTGTTAATGCAACGAGACTCAAAAATATAGGGGGTACGTTCAGATGCCAATGTATACGTTTTTACAATAAACTTCCGAGCCATATTCAAGCACTAAGCCTGAATAAATTCAAATCGTTTATTAAACGAAAGCTATGCCTGAAAGCTTTCTATCATGTCAATCACTATCTCGAAGATAAAAAGGCTTGGGATTAAACTGCTCCAATGAAATTTGCTCTGTGAATGTTGAAATTTCGGACTTCGCTTGTTTATTGTTGATTCCTTTATTTTATACACTGTGACATTGAATGATTTGACATGAATACTTAGTTCAGTATTTTATTATTTTTTTACGTTTTATTATTTTTTATTTTATTTTTTATGTGTGTGTATTTGACATGAATATTTACTTGTGACTGTCATGACATTTAATGATTTGACATGAATACTTAGTTCAGTATTTTATTATTTTTTACTTTATTTTTGTTTATTTTATGTGTGTGTTTTTCGTATTTCGTATTTTCATTGACATTCGAATTTCAATTGTAAATTATTATTTATTTTATTTAATTATTGTGAATGTGAGGACCCTGCATAGTCCTCATGTGAATTAAGCAAGATTGTCTGGACTTCAAAAGAGACTATGACCTCTGAGTTTGTTTCGGCTGTTTCTTCTCAGAGTAGTCAGGTACGAAACACCGGCCCCATCTAGTTTAAAAAAAAATGACGTGTAAAAGTGTTTGAGAAAACCTACTTGCTGAATAAATATCATTTATCATTTATCCCCGTACTCGGGGTCAGCGGAGCATCTATTTCTTGAAATTTCCCTACATCGCGTTAAAATGTTACTGGGTGTGTTGTACAGTCCTAATCTTAGCATCGATTACTTTGACTCTTTTGACTCACTTTTAAATGACTTGTGTCCCTCTTCTGATCACGTAGTCTTGATGGGTGGGTGATTTTAATACTTGCCTACTTAAAAATGACAGTCGAACTCAAAAACTTCAATCCCTCATTTCTTCTTTTAATCTTAGTATTCTGCCTCTTTCTGCCACTCATCATTTCCCTAATTGTACCCCTTCTCTTTTAGACTTGATGATCGTCTCCAAATCTAGCAATGTCTCTATCCATGGACAGCTTACTGCTTGTTTTTCGTACCACGATCTCATCTTTTTGTCCTATAAGATACGCCCTCCCAAGCGAAAACCTCAATATATTCTCCTTAGGAACTACAAAGGCATAGATCTGGAGGCATTGCTGCATGATGCTGGTGGCATCGACTGGACGGACGTCTACGAGAGTACGTCTATCGACGATAAGGTTCGTAGTTTTAACAGTCATTTGCTAAGTTTATACGATCGTCATGCCCCTATGCGTAGAGTAAAGGTAAAGTATGTTCCGGCTTCCTGGCTTACTCCTGCCATTACAGATGCGATGGCAAGTAGGGATAAAGCCAAGAGAAGGTTGAAACGATGTCCTTCCGAACGCAATTTATCTGCATACAAATTGTTGCGTAATCGCTGCAGTCGCCTGTGTAGAGATGCCAAGAGACGCTACTTCCACAACTCTCTCGACAACCGCAACTCTGCTGAAGTCTGGAAGTCTCTAAAAACTGTCGGCATTGGCAAGTCTCCAATTGTTCCTAGTAATGACGGTGACGTGTGTGCTCTTAATAAACATTTCTCACTACCTCCTGTTACTTTGGACCCGCACGTCAAGTCAGCTACTTTAAATACACTTTCCGGATTACCTCTGCCGCAATGTCCTTCTTTTAAACTATGCCCAGTGAGTGAGGATGATGTTAAAAAATCGATGTGTGCCATCTGCTCCACTGCAGTTGGCAATGACCTCCTTTGCTCAAGAATGATCTCTCCTATCCTTCCCTCTATCCTCCCCGTTTTGACTCACATTTTTAAATACTCCTTGTTCTCTTGTACTGTTCCCGAGGTCTGGAAACAAGCCTATATTATCCCTTTACCTAAAATTCCAAACCCGACCTCACCGGCCGATTTCAGACCCATTTCCATCCTCCCTTACCTCTCTAAAGTTCTTGAGCACATTGTACATCAGCAACTCACTGCCTTCCTGTCTAGAAATGATCTTCTGAGTAATTTTCAATCCGGCTTTCGTCCTGGCAGCCGAAGCGTACTGTAACGGCTCTTTTAAAAGTATTGATGATATCCGCTGGGCTATGGACCACAAGTCTCTTACTTTACTCGTACTACTAGACTTTAGCAGCGCCTTTAATTCCGTTGATTTTGACATCCTTCTTGGAATCCTTAAATCTATTAATTTCTCCTCTTCAACTATTGCTTGGTTCGATTCCTATCTTAAAGGCCGCTCGCAGCGTGTTCGTCTTGATGAGTCTTTTTCTGATTGGTGCCGTCTTAGCGCGGGTGTGCCTCAGGGTGGCGTTCTCTCTCCTCTTATTTTTTCCATCTTCATTAACTCTGTCACCAGTGTCATCTCTTCCTTCTTCCATCTGTATGCAGACGACTTGCAGCTTTACCGTCATTTCTTGAGGGAAGATGCAGAAGCCGCCGTATCTGTCATGAACAAGGATCTGGACTTCATTGGTGAGTGATCGCGGTCCTTCGGACTGTAGATCAACCCTAAGAAATCTCAGCCCTTGGTGATTGGCGGCAGGTATATGCGGAACAGGCTTAATGTTACGTGGCTGTCTCCACTCAGGCTGAATGGAGTTCAGATAGAATACGCGAACAAGGCCAAAAACCTGGGGGTGATAATGGACTCTTACTTATCGTGGACTTCTCAGGTTGCCGAAGTTAGTCGCAAAGTGCACTACACATTTCATTCGTTAAAATGCCTCCAGAGCTTCTTGCCTTTGAAAACCAAAATCTCCCTTGCACAAACTCTAATCCAGCCCATCATACGCCGATGCCTGTTATTTGGATGCCACCGAGGAGCTTTTAAATCAACTTGAGCGTTTGCAAAATATCTGTATTCGTTTTGTTTTTAACCTTAGGAAGTATGACCATGTCTCCAACTTTCGCAAGATACTCAAGTGGCTCCCAATCCGACTTCGCAGGAACTCTCGCAAATTGTGTCTGCTTTTTAACATCCTCCATAACCCTAAAACACCATCTTATTCGCGGGAACGCTTTTCCTACTCCTGTCCCTCTGATGCACCTTGCCGGTCGCATCTTAGGAACCTCCTTAAATCCCCTCCTCACTCTACCGATTTCTATTCCTACTCCTTTACTGTTCACGCTGTGCGGTTGTGGAATTCTCTTCCGCCTGATATTAGAGACTGCCAAAATATTGCAGTCTTCAAAAGAAGAGTAAAAGAACACTATCTGTCCAATTCGCCATAGTTGCATAGGTACTTTTTATTTTTTATTATATATTATATTGTAGTTTATAAAAATTTTACGAATATACTTACCTACATACATGCAAGACAAAAATATATAAGTATATTCGTAACATTTTATACTCAGCTTTACCGTACTGGAGTGACGCCTGCTCCAATACACTTTATTCTACCAGTCAGAGGTAGAAGAAAGCGATGGCACAGTCATTGAAAGCACGAGCAATAGCCATGAGGAAGACCACTAACGAACCTGAGCGCTCCACTGATGCGGAGCCCAGCAGTTTATCCATCAAGCGCGCACTCAAGGCGCGCAAACAACTGAGGCCCCTACGCTCCTCTGCTTGGAACGGATTCTATGAAATTACTGACGAGGCGGATGTTGGCCACGTCCTATTTGAGATAACTGGCCAGTCTGAAGGCATAAATTTCACGGGGAAATTCAGGAACGGAACGCATGAGCGTCAAATGGACGTAGTAACTGTAGAAGACTTCGGTAGCATTAACGTCGCCCTGAACCGACGTCGCGAGACGCCAAGCGTTTTCAGCGCCATATTGCAATGCCTAACTGCCGAAGAAGTAGACAGGTTTTACAACGAAAGTATTCTCGTGGGAGCGGTTATGCGGAAGATATCTTCTCAGACGCCTGTGCGCGAACGTTGGTTCCCTCGCTTCGCTCCATCCTTACAGCGTTTAGAAGAACTAATTAACTCGAGGGAACTCTATACACCGAACAAAGACATATTACCCATTTTGCGCGGAAGTCTCCTGGAACCTACATCCCTAGGGCAATAGTTTTTAGGTGCGCTAGTGCTGCGAATAAGGAAGAGAGAACAGAAAGGGTTATCTCTGAAGCCGCTAATTTTTACGATCTGTTGGCTTGCGAAGGCCTTGGAAGATGGTAACCAGTTGTGCCTGAACTCCAGCGCAGTGACTGTGTATACCTGGATCATAGACGCCACGTGTGACGACTGTATGCTAAAGACCCTCCTAAACACGCGCAATGACGCTTTATTTGACTATAATTTTAATCGAGGAGATAGCTTCAGCGAATACCTGCGTTTTAATAGTGGCCGCGTTCGCGTCCACTTTGGTGTTTGCGAAAGAAGAACAGGGATATCCTTGACTTCAAGGTACTTACGTCCGGAAACGTTACGTACCATCGGTAAACATTCCTTTTTGACCTCTCCCACCGCCGATCAGATGATATGTGTAGAGGTACGTCCAAATGAGAATGGCCGCTACGTAGGATACAAGATGACCGAGCGCCAAGCTCATAGTTTATTAAGCGTATTAGAACTACATGCACGGGTTCTAAAAGCATACTCATGGCGCATGGAGTCGGAGGTCTACGACCGATGGCTTCATGGACGTCGAATTGACCTAAAAGCAGAGTGTGACGACCTAACGCTCATATTTGCGGCTGATCTTAGCCATGTTATGACATACAATGCTATACTAACCACTACTATCGGTAATTTATTAACTCTTCTTTTTACGAAGAGGCTCTCCTTATCAATGATATCAGCTTTGTATGATAGCCGTAAACGTGAAGAGGATGTCCACTCATTCCTAGTAAGACATGTATTTACAACTGCGCCTACACCCGACGAACAAGCTCTCGCCGAAGAGTTACTTTATGACGCTTTGCATAACCCAGAATACGTAAAACGTACACTGGCCAAAGAAGTGAATGGAGAACCTCCATCTAAGAAGCTTAAGCTTACGAATGATGACGTTGACCTAGCATTAGAGTGGCAAATCACTAATATCGATCCCCATTTTATCGATGATCATTACCGTGGCGAAGAGCTCGTAATTACGCGTACCAGCTTTCAGCACGTTGACGATATGAATGCTCAGACCAGTAGAACAATGGATGATGATCTAATTGAAAGATACGAAGAAGTCATCAGCGAATCGCCAGAGCTACTTCGTGCATGGCGTGAACCCGCCCCACAGGCTATATCTGCTACCACGAGCGTTGATACGGAGTCCGCAGCCTCAGATGATATTGAAAGCGATGCTGCTATTAGCGAAGTGGCTACCCTACTTAGCCTGAACTTCAACTCGGCCGGCTCTATAGGGCCTCTCTCCGCCGCCCCATCGTCTGTCGATGGTTTTACGACGCCACCAAATTCTGTATCGACAGTTAACGCGGTCGCTTACGCCGACGAAGAATAGTTCTCGAATTTTATCCTATACTACCTCCTTTTGAATATGTTTGTGCTCTTTAGTGCTGCATCTCATTGTTTTTGAAAAAAAAATAAAGAAAGATATTCTTAGATTTATCGTTTGTTATATTAAAATTGGCTTTAAGTTTGTATGTATTCTATTTACACATCTTTTACACACACATGTCTACATCTCTTTTTATCTACTCTCCTTTCGCAGGTATGCTGGAAGAGATTTCTTTAGAAATAAGCATCACCTTTGTACCTATTTTCTATTCCTTTCTTCTTTTCTGTATGTAGTGTGTACATAAATTGTTAAATAAAATAAATAAATCAATTTGCCTAGCCATTCCATATGGGTGGGTTTATACCAAAATTAGAAAGGAATAAGTATTTAGCACTTTTAAAATCGGGGGATAACTATGATGAAAAAATCACAATAACTGAGGATATGTTGTTAGAATTAGAATGGTGGAGGTTTAATATATAGTATAGTCTCGCGCGCGCATCGCTCTGTGACGGTTGCGTATTTATCGACAGCGCTGAGTTTACGTGTAATACTTAGTAAAAATGACGAACTTACTAAAGTGTGATAAATGTAACATTGTTATTGACGAAATGTTAGCTTACATTCAAAATAAAGTGTCGGTTATCGATGAGGAAACGTTGGTGAGGATTTGCGTTTCGTCTTTTGCCAGTGATGAAATCAAAAGCTCGAAGTCCCTACTTTTCGAGTCCATTCCATCGAACTTGCGGAAGATCATACGAAAAAGTAAAGGCAAAGAACAAAGAGATTTAGCAGATATCATAAACCTGTTTAAATCAGCTGATCCAGATGATATACCAGTGTTTGTGGCTCGGCAACTAGAAAAATTGCCACCCATTACGTTTGACCATTTAGACTGCACAAAACTGTTGAAAGATCTTGTTCGGATGCAGGCGTCCATTGACGAAGTGAAGACTACGTATGCTACGATGAGTGATTTGAAGGAAATAAGAACTGAATTATTGCAAATTAAAAATGATTCGTTACCACCAGCGTCTACGTTCAAAGTAAATGCGAAACGTGGTGCATGGTTGCTGGACAGTGGTCCTATGGGACTTTCACATCTGCATAATTCATCCCTAAACGAGTTATGCAACAATAACGAAACTAGCAGTGATATAAATCAGTTATCTCCACAATACAGAGAAATTATGAGGGTGGAAGATAAACAAAGTAATTGTGAGTCACGTACGCAGCAACGGTTATTGACGGACAGTTCGAGACCCGCGGTGACTCACGCGCAGGTGGCGGGTGCGTGTTCAACAGGTGATGTTGTTGCGAATGTGGTCGTGTCATCGTCGGCGCCGGCGACTGCGAGCTCGAAACAAACTCTGCATGGATCGCGTCAGCTGATTGCGCCAACAGTGGACTTGGGTACTGCCGGGAGCGAGGTCAGTGTGAGTCAGCCCGGTGCGACATGCGTTGTAAACAATAATTGTGATGCTTGGCAAACAGTATCGTACAAGAAGAAGCCGTCTAAATACCGGTATGTGGGCAAGAAGGGCAAAGCGAGAGATGACGAGTGCCAATTTAGAGCAGCCGATCGGAAAGTTCCCATATTTATCACTAATATTCACAGTGAAACCCCCGAAAACGAGATAGTAAATTATATCCGCCTAAAGACACAGGAAACGGTGTCTTTGGAAAAAATACAAATGAAGAAGGAAAGGGGCCATATTGCCTACAAGTTCTTTGTGTCCGAGTCCAAATTACCTGAATATTTAGATGAAAATATTTGGCCACGGGGCGTTATATTTAGGCGGTTTGTCCATTTCAATCGCCAAAAATCGAACAGATCTTTATTTGTTGACGACGTACGTACAAATAAATAATGGATCAAGTACAGCAAATCTCAAACAAAGAGACGAATAACGTTTATACTTTTACAAGTTTTAATTGTAAAAGTATCAAACGTACTGTAGACAGTGTCAGAAAACTTTGTGGGACATCGGATATAGTAGCGCTTCAGGAGACTTGGCTTATGCCCGATGAATTACCCTACCTGGGCACCATCGACCCCAACTTCAGCACAACCGGTACATCTGCGGTGGACTCGTCGGTGGGAATCCTTCGAGGTAGACCATATGGCGGCGTAGCTTTGATGTGGAGGCACAGCGTTTTCCAAAATGTGAGTGTTATTCCGTGCGATAATCCGCGTGTTTGTGCAGTGAAAATAGTGACGGCCGATAGACCGATTATTGTGCTGAGTGTATACATGCCTACTGACGCGCTCAGTAATTTAACCGAGTTTACGGATTGCCTTGGCAGGGTGAGTGCTATTATAGATGAATATGGGATAGATTCAGTGTTTTTATTAGGGGACTTTAATGCTCATCCTGGTGAATCTTTTTATTATGAACTTACACATTTTTGTCACGAACAGGACTGGTTGTGTGTTGATGTTAATATGTTGGGTGTTCAATCAGGCACATACACCTTTGTTAGTGAGGCTCATGGGTCAAAACGATGGTTAGACCACTGCGTCGTGACGCGTTCCGCACTATGTTCCATTTCCAATGTTTACGTTGATTATAATGTTACATGGTCGGACCATTATCCCCTTATAGTCGAATGTAGTTTTAATTTATTAACGCCTAAGGTACAAAGTGTGACTAACATTGGTACAAGTGTAATATGGGGGGAGAGAACTGATGAGCAGATCAAGTTGTACCGAGAGGAATGTAATAGAAAATTAAAATTAATAGATTTTCCTACTGAATTTATTCACTGTGCAGATACACATTGTAACGACCCAAATCACAGATCTGTTATTGATAAGTTGTACGGGGATATTGTGTCCGCCCTCAGTAAGTCTGCGACTGTGAGTCGAGGAGGTGTGCGACGCAGGGGAAAGTCGCGTTGCGTTGTTGGATGGAACAGGCATGTAAGTGAGGCGTACAGGGTGGCCCGGTTGAAGTTTCATGATTGGCAACGATGCGGGGGGCCTTCTGCCGGCCCTGCTTATAACGAGATGTGCCAGAGTAGAAGGACGTTTAAGTCAAGGCTTAAGTGGTGTCAAGACCATCAGCACCAGATTAAAATGGATATCCTTGCTTCACATCATTCTAAAAAAGACTTCCGAAATTTCTGGAAAGGCACTAATAAAATGACACTTCGGCCTGGCCTCCCAGTGGGCGTCAATGGTGTGAGTGACCCTAAAGGCATTGCTGATCTCTTTAGAGAACAATTTCATGTGAAATCGCCCCTGGGGTCGCCTTCACTGGGACTGCTTAGTGTTGAGACATGTCATGGTCAAGTGGGTACAAGAATTAGCTCAAAAAGTATAGCATGTGCTGTTAAGTCAATGTCCAGAGGCAAGTCCCCTGGCCATGACGGTTTCAGTATTGAGCATCT
Organism: Xestia ashworthii; assembly: GCA_950022955.1. NCBI lineage: Eukaryota > Metazoa > Arthropoda > Insecta > Lepidoptera > Noctuidae > Xestia > Xestia ashworthii. The sequence goes on along the minus strand of OX465560.1, from coordinate 10,960,493 downwards.
TCAGCAGGCTGGACATCACCTACCGAGAGTGTTGGCAATGCTTTTTAACCTCTGCATCAGTCATGCCTTTTTGCCCTCTGACCTTGTTAGAACAGTAGTAGTGCCAATTGTTAAAAACAAAACAGGGGACCTGTCGGATAAAAATAATTATAGGCCCATCTCATTAGCGACTGTCATTGCGAAAGTGCTTGACGGTTTGCTTGACACACAGTTAAATCAATACATACATCTGCACGATAACCAGTTTGGTTTTCGGCCAGGACTCTCCACAGAAAGTGCTATACTGTGTCTCAAGCATGCCGTCAGGTACTATACGGACAGGCATACTCCTGTGTGCGCGTGCTTCCTCGACTTGTCCAGGGCTTTTGATCTGGTCTCCTATGACATTCTTTGGAAGAAGTTGAAGGAGATTAACCTTCCCAAAGAACTTATAAACTTGTTTAAATGTTGGTATGGAGGCCAGATAAATAGTGTTAAGTGGGCCGGGTCGCTGTCGGAACCTTATGGGTTGGGTCGGGGTGAGGCAGGGGGGGTTGAGCTCCCCCGCACTTTTTAACCTATATGTGAACGCTCTGATTGTTGCTCTCAGCAGTCATCATGTCGGCTGTCATATTGATGGAGTTTGCCTAAATAATCTTAGCTATGCGGACGACATGGTGCTGCTGAGCGCATCGGTTTGTGGCATGAGAACATTATTACAGATTTGTGAGGCTTATGCACAAGAACATGGTCTTAAATATAATGTGGCGAAAAGTCAGTTCATGGTTTTTGAGGCCGGCTCTAAATGTCCTATAGCAGTACCTCCCATCAAACTATACGGGGTTCCCTTGGTCAGAGTGGACCATTTCAAATACTTGGGGCATGTAGTTACATCCGGTCTCAGAGATGATGCTGATATCGAGAGGGAGCGGAGGGCCTTGGCTGTAAGAGGTAACATGATAGCTCGCAGGTTTGCGCGTTGTTCAGAGTCGGTTAAGCAGACCCTTTTCAGGGCTTATTGTACCTCTCTGTACACGTGCAGCCTGTGGGTAAATCACACTCAAAAAGCATACGAAGCCCTCCGCATCCAATATAACAACGCATTCAGAGCGCTGATGGGGCTGCCTCGACATTGTAGTGCCTCGGGCATGTTCGCCGTCGCTAGCGTCGACTGCTTCTATGCAACGACGCGTAAGCGAAGCGCGTCCCTGGTACGCAGAGTTCGCGGCAGCTCCAACAGCGTGCTGATGATGATAGCCGACAGGCTCGACTGTCCATACATCAGACGCTGCAGTGACTTGCACGTCACCTACAGTCGTCGGCTGCTAGTATGAAAATGTCTTGTTGTGTGGTTATTGTTTTGTGTTGTACCTATTGTAATGTAATGTTTAATGTATTCAGTGTGTTCTGTATTTAATTTGTGCTATATTTATATTTAATTTTTGTGTATTGTGTATTGATGAGTCCTTGTTACTTGATTAATAAATGAATTATTATTATTAACATAAAAAATTATAACCTCATTACACAGTATAATTTTTATTTAGAAATACATACAGATGCTTCAACCACAGGTTGGGGAGCCGTCTGCGGGACTGACAGAGCTTCGGGATCTTGGTCCTTAAAGGAAAAAGAATGTCACATAAATTACCTTGAGTTAAAGGCAGCATTTTTAGGGTTGCAGTGTTTTGCCAATAATGTTTATAATCGTGAGATTTTACTTAGAGTAGACAACACAACAGCTGTTGCCTATATAAACAAAATGGGGGGCATACAGTACCCACATTTAAATGATATTACACGGGATATCTGGCAATGGTGTGAGGACAGAAAACTGTGGGTTTATGCTTCATACATAAACACAAAAGAAAATGTAGAAGCTGACTCAGAGTCAAGAAAAATAAATATAGAATGGGAGCTTTCCCAGAAGGCTTATCAAAAAATTACTAGTTGTTTTGGTACTCCCGAAGTAGATCTTTTCGCTTCTAGAATAAATAAAAAATGTCGAAATTTTGTGTCATGGAAACGGGATCCAGAAGCTATGGCAATAGATGCCTTTACTTTAAATTGGAAAAACTTCTTTTTATATGCCTTTCCACCTTTTTCACTAGTGCTAAAATGTATATACAAATTACAACAAGATGAGGCCACTGGTATCTTTGTGTTTCCGTACTGGCCATCTCAGCCATGGTTCCCTCTGATAAATTACAGATTGGAGAACTTTTGCTTTTTAATCCTGATAGTACCTTAATTATGTCACCTTACAGGCAAACACATCCAGTACACAAAGACCTTACCCTGGCTGCAGGGCTGCTGTCAGCGAGGCATACGTGAGACGCGCCACGCCTGCATCAGCCCTGCACATCATGCTTCACTCTATTTCGCAAAACACTATGAAACAATATGATGCAGCTCTAAAAAGGTGGTGTAGATTCTGCAATGAACACCAAGTAAACCCATTCCAAGCATCTGTGCCATACATACTTAGATTCCTAAGTGAATGGTTTAAAACAGGGGCTTCATATGGGACTCTTAATACAGCAAGTTCAGCATTGTCAGCATTGTCTCTGATTAATGGAGCCAATTCAGGCAGTGATGATAGATTAAAACGTTTCTTTAAAGGTATATTTAGACTTAAACCACCTACTGCAAAGTACAATATTACATGGGACCCTGCTTTAATTTGTAAATCATCTGGGGTACCCCAATGATTCCTTAGATTTATTAACACTAACTAAAAAACGTGTTAAAATTCTAGCTCTTACCACAGCCCACAGAGTACAAACATTGTCATTAATTAAAATAAGTAATATTAAATTCATTACTGTTGGAGTACATGTTAAAATTCCTGATATAGTAAAAACTTCGAAAAAGAATTCATTTCAACCTATTCTATATCTTAAAAATTATTCAAATAAACCTGAGATATGCCCTGTAAATACTACAAAGGCTTACCTAAGAGCCACACAACAAATTAGGCAGGAAATAGAATACCTGATTTTGACTGTAAAAAAGCCCCATTCTCATGCTTCATCACAAAGCATAAGTCGTTGGATAAAAACTACCTTATGTGAGGCAGGAGTAGATACATCTATTTTTACGGCGCATAGTACACGACATGCATCGACTTCGGCTGCAAATGGAGAACATCAACCACTTTGTATGTGTTAAAGTTACGGGAAAAGAGGATTTGCTGTATGTACCCATTGAAAAGCTACATCAATTGAAACATATTTGTGGCAGTCATTTTCTATCAAAGGATTTCAAGAAAAAGAAGACACAACTAAGAAAAAATGCTATTCCGTCTGTAGGACTGACTGCAGAACCACTCGCAGATAAGCTGTTCATTGGATTTCCACTACATATCTTCAAAAGTGAGCAAACACGTAAGTTTTTATTTTCCAGTCTAATTTATTGAAACTGAATAGCCTTTTCTGATTTATTCACTACCTCATGTTCAAATGTATTTTGCAGTTGCAGAGTTATCTTCTGTTATATCTATGGAACATGACTACTGCGGCTCTTTGACTGGTACATCTAGTATTTCTTTTTTTTATAGGTAAGTTCATTTAAGTGAATGACTGAACATATATTTTTTTAATTGCAGTACCTTCAACATCTGCTGCTGAACCATTGGCAATTAAATGTTCAAGTGAAAGGAAAATATTTTCTACTGCGGGTATGGTTTATGTTTATTTTAAATTATTCAAACACTATTTGATTAACTGTATTGATTAAATATTACAGATACTTTTATGTCTATTGCAGAAACATTATCAGATGAAAATTGTTCAAATGAAAATGTGATAAAAAGGATGAGACTAAGCCCAAGTAAGTTTCCAAAATTAGAATTAAATTAAAATTCACTTGTCAATGTAGTAATTTATACAATCAGATACCTACTCCATGAGATGATCCATGCAAACGAAATCGCGCGCAAAAGCTGATCTATCAATAATTGATTTATAAATTTTCAATTTGAATTCACTGTTTAATGAACTCAATTAACTTTTTTAATTACAGTACCTTCAACCTCGATTGCAAAAATAGTATCATCTCCAAAAAGAAAACCAAGGAAGACTTCAAAAATGGATCCTAATACACCTCGGAAATAAAACTGTTAAATAAATTAAGAAAAAGTAATGTTTTAATCAAAAGTCTACGGAAAAAAGTTGATCAAATAGAAAAAAAATTCATCACCCGTATTAAAAAGTCTTATAGAATCGACTGTAAAACATGAAAAACGGAAAGCAAAGGGTCGTCGTTGGTCTAAATTAAATAAAAGCGTTGCCCTATTACAAGAAGTCTCCAAAAGCGTATCGATATTTTAGCCAATTCTTGTCAATGCCAAGTGTAAGAACGTTGCAATCAATTTAAGAAAATATGAAAATTGAACCTGGTGTTGATCCTTGCATTGTAACACATTTGAAATCAAAAGCGGAGAAGCTAAAAGACGAAGATAAAATCTGTGTCATTTTATTCGATGAAATGGCATTAAAAAACAGGCTTATTTATAATGTTGCTGCCGACAAAAGTGACGGTTTTGAAGACCTGGGCGAAGAAGGTGGACGGTCTGAGAAAATTGCAGATCATGCCCTTGTTTTCATGCTTCACGGCATACATAAAAAAAAACCGGCCAAGAGCGTGTCGGGCCACGCTCACTGTAGGGTTCCGTAGCTTCCCAGACCATTAAAAATACCAACATTTTTCGTCAGCAAAAATAACTTTGTTTTTCATAGTATTTGTATGAAAAACAAAGTTATCATTTGCGTTTTTTTGAAAAAGTGCTATATAACTCAAAAACTATTCAACTCATCAAGTTGAAAATAATTTTCCTAGAAAGTTCATATAAAGGTCTACTTCTGTGATTTTTTTCATATTTTTTAAACTTATGGTTCAAAAGTTAGAGGGGGGGGGGACACATTGTTTTTGACTTTCGGAGCGATTATTTCCTAAAATATTAATATTATCAAAAAATGATTTTAGAAAACCCCTATTCATTTTTAAATACCTATCCAACAATATATCACACGTCAGGGTCAAAATTAAAAAAAAAATCGCTCCCCACTTTACGTCTGGGGGAGGTACCCTAATAAAAATGTTTTTTTTAATTTTTATTTTTGCACTTTGTCGGCATGATTGATATACATATTGGTACCAAATTTCAGCTTTCTGGTGCTAACGGTCACTGAGATTATCCGCGGACAGACAGACAGACAGACATGGCGAAACTATAAGGGTTCCGTTTTTTGCCATTTGGCTACGGAACCCTAAAAATGAAGCAACCCGTCGCACATTATTTGGTAAAGGGAACCATCAAAACTGAAAAAATTGTCGTCATTATTAAAACGGTTATTAGAGCTATGACAGCGGCTGGTCACAAAATTATAGGTACCGTTTGTGATCAGGGACCTACTAATGTGGGTGCATTAAATTTGCTCAAAAAGTCTAGTGCGGTTCTTTTTGAAACAAATTACTTTATACTGGACAATGAAAAAGTTTTCATTATTTTCGATGTTCCACACCTTTTTAAATCAATCAGGAACAATTTCCTTCAAGCCGGAGAATTAGTTATGGACGGAAAAACTGCAAAATGGCAGCATTTGATTGATTTGGAAGAAAAAAACCGAACAACACTTCACTTTAAAAAAATTACAAAATTACATGTAAAATTGTAAACCCGGAATATCGAACAAAAATGAGGGTAAAATTGGCTGCTCAAATACTGAGCAACACGGTGGCCGCGGTACTAAAATTCGTTTAGTCGTATAATGCCTAATTCGCAAAATGGCACACAGCCGCAAAAAGGCCAATTGGCGAATGGACTAGTTCTCAAAAGGACTAATTCGCGAAATGGCTAATTCTCAAAAGGACTAAGTAGTAAAATGCCTAATTCGTGAAAGGACTCATTCGTAAAAGGACTCATTCGTAAAAGGACTCATTCGTAAAAGGACTCATTCGTAAAAGGACTCATTCGTAAAAGGACTCATTCGTAAAAGGACTCATTCGTAAAAGTACTAATTCGTAAAGTGGCTAATTCTCCAAATGGCCAACTTTTACCAACTCATTCCATGAGTTAAATGACATGAAAAATCTAAGTTAATTTTCTAGGTTTCGTTTGGTCAAAAAACATTTACTATTAAACTAAAACAATCGTAGCGAAAAACAACGCATCTTACAATGTGTCATACAACCAACTAAAAATAGTACATTATGGTGTGTAATGTTGGTGATTACCGCCGAGGCGCCATTGAGACCCGAGCCGTTAGGCGAGGTTCTTAAGAGAGCCGAGGACGGTAATCATCAACACACACGTGTATCATACGACGTTTTTCAACACACTTGAGAATAAAATAATACTAAAAATAACTATAATTTCAACCGTGAAAACGAGTTGTGAATTTTTTTTCGCAATGGTGGGAATAATATTAATCAGATTTCCTATGCGCGCGCATCTAACAATGGCGATCGGCCATAGACTAAAAGAATGAGGTTTCTTTTTTTGGCTTTTCGCGGATAGCGTTTTAGCCACGTACGAAATGGGGAATTCAAAGTTTTATTATTAAAAAAAAAAGTAAAAAAAAAAGAAAACAAAAGTTGCATTTGAGTGAAAGTTTTATTTATTAAAAACTTATAAGTTGAAATTATCTATGTAGATACGAAGTTGTATGAAATGAGCAAGCAATAGGTACATTAATTTATTTGTACTATTAAACACGATCTTTTTTGTATCGAAACTTTTAAGAACAAAGCAATTCAACCAATAAAATAAAAAAAAAACCCTATAACTCACTTGTGAATAATAGCAATGAAAAAGTCACAGTTTGATTACAGGTGTCATTATGTGCCTAATTGCGGTGAAATTAGAGCCACTTTATGAGCAAGTGTGTTGAAAAAAACATTATGATTATTATGGCGAAAAAGTATTAAATCAACAAAGCACCTTACAATGTGTTATATAACAAAAAAAAACATTATGATTACTCGTATTATGCCGAAAAAGTATTAAATCAACAAAGCACCTTACAATGTGTCATATAACAAAAAAAAAAACATTCTGATTATTATGGCGAAAAAGTATTAAATCATCACCGTACCAATAATGGGTACTCAAGATCCTTTTATAATTTTTCGAGATAATTTTGAAGTGAAAACCAGCATTTTATCTTCTTCTCCATCTTGTGCTGATAAAAAATTATGAGCAAGGCTTTCAGGTACAGATACATCTTTGAGTGTATGAAGTCAGTTTATCGACATTTAAATTTTTTTTCCTTGCTTTATACAACATGTCCCAAAATTCAACGATAAGCTAGCACCGGAGGATAGACGTGCCCATGACTACTCGGGGAAAAAAAGAAAAAAATATATATCTCTTTTTTTTTGAAGTTATAAAAAAAAAGAAGAAATTCTTAAAAAAGTGAGACCTTTTATGATATTTTTCACTACCATGACCACACTTTTTTAAATATTTCTGTTATTTTTTTTTATAGGCAACCTGAATAGCACTGCTATCTACCACAATTCTTAAAAAATCCAGAATACCTCTAGTTTTTTCACGTAAATTAATGAAACTTAATTTATTCCCTAAATTTTTTGAAGATTTTTACTTTTAATCAACTTTAACTCATCGTGGTGTAAAAAAAAAGTATGAACACTACTATGGCAAGTTTTTTTATAAATTGACGCAACTAATCAAGATTCCAAAATGGTATAATACTCTAGGCAAACAAGTTTAAAAAAAAAATGTTCCTATTATTTCTAAACAGGGGCCTAATGACGGTCAGGTAATAAAAAGTATTAGTTCTTGGAAAATGTTTAATATTTAAATAAATGGTCAAACAATTTCTCATGTAATTTATTAACATTATAACCAATGTTCAAATTGTTTGCCACCAGCAATAATACATGCACGACATCGCCTTAAAAATGACCGTTTTATTTGTCTTGCATATCTTCTGCGATTAATATGATCCGCAGCCTGACTGATATTTCGACGAAGCTCGTCCAATGACGCAATGGGTTTTGAGTAGACCCTGTCTTTAAGACAACCCCAATAGAAGAAGTCCAGGGGGTTCAAATCGGGTGAACGAGGTGGCCATAAGATAGGACCAAGTCGCCCGATCCAACGCCCTGGATACTCTTGATTTAAATATTCTCGCACAGGGCGGGCATAGTGTGCTGGGCAACCATCATTTTGGAGCCACATGTTTTGGAGATCATTTAAGGGCACGTCGTCTAGCAATTCTTGCAAGTCATTTTGTAAAAAGTTTAAATAACTATTGCCATCTAAGTTTCCTTGTAACTCAAAGGGCCCAATTACTTTTCCATTTAATATAAGTTAACCTTGAATTGATATTGGGATCTGTCTTGTCTCATCAAGTGCGGATTTTCATTGCTCCAACTATGTAGGTTGTGTAGATTTAAATATCCATCTTTCTTGCATGTTGTTTCATCCGACCATAGAATTTTGTCCAGGAATTGGGGATCTTCCCTGTGCCTTTGCAGCATCACACGGCAAAATGTGACTCTTAATGGATAGTCCCGCGGTAACAACGTCTGCACACGCCTGTAATGATATGGGTGAAGCTTGTGACGTTGTAAAATTCGATGTGCAGAACTTTTCGGGATTCCTGTAGCTTCTTCTATGGCGCGTACCGAAGTAGTCGAATCATTTTCTATCTCATTGAGAACTTCTTCATCACGATCCGAACTAGGTCTTCCAGCGTTTCTCCTACTGGATGGCATACGACCCTCCGAAAACGCTTGATGCACATTAATAAACACTCGATAATCAGGATATCTTTGAGCATTTGGGTACCTTTCTCGATACAGTCTGCTAGCAGCGTTAGCATTGCATCGGGTTTCTCCATAGATGAGGTGCATATTTGCGTATTCCTGTGGTGTGTATGGTTGCGGCATGTTGATCGTTAAACAGTCCAAAATGCGCCAGAACTCCAAATCACAAAACTCACAATCGTAGTCACAAAACACACAATCGTAGTCCAAGATAATGCCAGGTCAGTTCAGTTTGCAGATCGATTCCAGTCCAAAAAGCCAAGCCAAAAGTCGTTAGTACGTACGAGAGCCACGTCAGTTGAATACGGAACGGTGCGCAGTAAACAAAGGAGCAGAGCGTACTGAACTGACTTGCTCTGAGAATAATAACAGCTTCTCTACCTGCCCTGTTGTTGTCTCTTTTTAACGTAAATATCTCTGTCTATCTATCTCTCTCTAACTTCTAAGGTATGTATGCCCCATTCAAATTCCTAGAAATTGTAACAAGAACCCACTACCTGCCCTGTTGTTGTCTCTTTTTAACGTAAATATCTCTATCTATCTATCTCTCTCTAACTTCTAAGGTATGTATGCCCCACTCAAATTCCTAGAAATTGTAACAAGAACCCATTTTGGGCACGCAGTGAAAGTGATTACTGTCAACTATAATTTAAGGAATTTGGTTCTTGTTTTGAACTAGTATGGATATTATTTTTTTGTGGTTGATTTTCCTAGAGTATTATACCATTTTGGAATCTTGATTAGTTGCGTCAATTTATAAAAAAACTTGCCATAGTAGTGTTCATACTTTTTTTTACACCACGATGAGTTAAAGTTGATTAAAAGTAAAAATCTTCAAAAAATTTAGGGAATAAATTAAGTTTCATTAATTTACGTGAAAAAACTAGAGGTATTCTGGATTTTTTAAGAATTGTGGTAGATAGCAGTGCTATTCAGGTTGCCTATAAAAAAAAATAACAGAAATATTTAAAAAAGTGTGGTCATGGTAGTGAAAAATATCATAAAAGGTCTCACTTTTTTAAGAATTTCTTCTTTTTTTTTATAACTTCAAAAAAAAAGAGATATATATTTTTTTTCTTTTTTTCCCCGAGTAGTCATGGGCAGGTCTATCCTCCGGTGCTGGCTTATCGTTGAATTTTGGGACATGTTGTATAAAGTGTCCTTTTTTTCATGAAATGTTGGTAATGATTTGCTCGACGTATTCATTGTGTCAAATGCTTTTTCAAATAGCCCCTTTATAGGCGTCTAATTCTTGCACACTTGTTTTTTTAATTTGTTCATGTTAAGTAGTATATCGTTTTTTTCCTGCAGTGCTATTCTCTAAAAGACAATTTCATGGCTGTAAGCTGCGACGAGCTCGTCGTCGAGACAGCCTTGAGATCGATCGAGCGTGTAGCGCTGATTAAAACTGTATTCACTAGCGTGGTTGTGGTCGTCGACGAACTCTAGGCTGTATCCTCCCGTCGCTGTTTCGTAGACGAATTAGGGCTTGGAACAATTTCTCTAAATCATAATCGATCAATCTCGACTGAGAGTTTTAAGGGTTTAAAATATATATTTAAAGTCTATCTTTAAGTTTTTAAGGAATATATTATAGCAAATCTATAAACACATTTCGTAATTTTAAGAGTTTATTCCATATTTCTTATTGCATTTTAAGGCTGAATGACGTTTCCTTTGCCTATTTCGACAACGCGACTCGGTCGCGCGGCGACCAATACAAACAAACGTCAAACAGCGCATTCATACGATCAAAAGTTCAAAACCACTTGACTTAGATTTTTTTTTAAACTTCTAAGTGCTTTCTATATTTATTTGTAACAGTGTGCTTTGAACAAAAGTTTCTGTGACGAGGATAAATAAAGGGTGTAAAACACCTCTTCACGAAGCCGAAAGGCACTTGTTCTCCCCATCATTGCGATATTTTTTTTGTTCTACACCATACCTGGGAACCTTCTAGTTACGGAGATATGGGGGGGTCAAAGTTACAGCTTTATGACCAGGTTTTTTTTAAATACAAGTTTTTTTTGTAAGATTTTTAACACCTCCACGACCCTCGTACTATTCAATCCATCCATCAGCACAATGTTTTAAGTGCGTTACATTGAGTTCTACCACAAAACATGATTTATAACCTCAAAAAAAAAAAGTTGTTTCCCAGCAATAATTTTTGCGTAAAGTTACTTAGTTTGATGTACAGAATGCTTGGTTAACGGCTTTGTGATGAGGTGGTTTACACCCTGTATACCTACTGATAAGTGAGTATTATATTTTTACTGATAATAAATGGTTATTAATAAAGTCACAATAATGTAATTGAAATGAATAAAGCTAGATACACCTTGTAATCTAAGGCTTTATTAAACATAAAAATTACGGTTGGACATTTTCAGTAAAATATTTGATATATAACTATGACAAACCGTCACAACAAATCACATAGACACCATAGATAAAGTTCATAGCACAGAGATTACATGCTAATGTATATCATCTCATTCTCCCATGCTGTTTTGCAAGGCATTCTTTTGACTCTGCTCGATCTTCTCAGCTCTTGAGGAGCTGATGATGGCTCAGTGTGAGAAGTAGGACGAGATTCTTCAGAAGTTGAGGACTCAGGTTCAGGGGTAGATGAGGACTGACTGTTAACCTCGAGTTGACTCTCTAAGGTACCGTCTACTTGTGGGTCAATCATAGAATGAGACGGATCTTGAGGTTGTGGGCTGACAGGTTCAATCCTTTCCCCGTTTTCGCCAATAGGGGCTAAATGTCTATTTGAGACTGTAGTTTCTCTTCCGTCCCTTAGTCTTACGAAAGAATAGTCAGGGTTTGCTTCCAGCAATTCAACTTCTTCGACCACTGGTTGATATTTATTCGATCGGTCATGTGTGCGCATCAAAACCTGATCCGAATTAACAAGCCACGTTGGAATGCTATGGCCGTTTAGCGATCTACGCGAGTATGTAAACATTCTCTCATGCGGCGTACAGTTAGTGGCTGTGCATAAGAGCGATCTTATAGAATGTAGGGCCACGGGTAAAACGTGTTCCCAGTTCTCAATGGGCATATTATGGGAATGTAGCGCAAGTTGGATCGTCTTCCAGAGCGTGGAATTCAGTTTCTCGACCTGGCCATTGCCCTGCGGGTTATAGGCTGTTGTTCTGCTCGTAGCTATTCCACGTGAATGTAGAAATTCTTTCACTTCAGATGACAAGAATGAAGACCCTCTATCTGAGTGAATATAAGACGGAAAACCGAAAATCATGAAAATACTAAAATATAAGGCGCAAGCTCTAGCCGCCATCGTTGGATCTTCTCGTTTTTTATTTTGCTTGCATGCTTGGCATTAAACATGAAGGACACAGACCTTTGATCGGTAATCAATTTAAAGGGTTTGCCTATTAAAAAATGGCGCCATTTCTTGAGAGCTTCAACTATAGCGTATGCCTCCTTTTCAATAGCTGAGTGGTTGAGCTCACTTTGATTGAGTGTCCTTGAGTAAAAAGCAACCGGCCTTGAGTCTTGAGACAGCGTTGCAGCTATAGAGTGCTCAGAGGCATCGGTTTCGACTGTAAATGGTTTTGTGTCATCTATTGTATGTACTGATGACTTGGCAATCAGGGATTTTATATTTTCAAAACATTGTATTGCTCTAGGTGTCAGAGTGATGTGCCTGATGGCAATAATGCCACTGCCGGCAATATTCCCAATATTGCTGCTACCGGTAAAATACCAATATTGTCGGCAACATTGGCAATACTGCCAATGTTGCCTGTCAAATAATATCAATTTAATTTAATAATTACTGCAGGTTTAATCATCATTAAATAGTACTTCTGTAAGTATATTGATCATAAAATATTTGTAATACGCCCACGCGTGTCGTGCAAAAAGTTAGGACACAATTATATGAATAAACATTTGTGATGAAACAGCTGTGATTTCTAAATGATTATAAAAACTACCAAGTGGTTACTCTACGATGATTTAATAATTATGTAAGGATTACAGAAACATGTGCATTATAATATTTTTTTTTTGGATTATTTGTAGTTTTGATAGAGATTTTGAAGATTTGCAATTTGTTATTTACATACACTCGTTGTTTTTGTTATGTGATTTTACATGAAAAACAAGTACAACATTAAAAGAAATGATCTGAATTTGTGCCTTTTATTCAATACACATCAATCGACCATTCTAAGCTTAAGTTTTATGTGTTATTTTTTCTATTCACTATAGTGTGCGGCAACATGGGCAATATTGCCAATAAAATACCGGGAATATTGCCAAAAATGCTGGCAATATTGGCAATTTTACCCAAAACAATATTTTAATGTATACAAAGTAGATTACAGCCTTTAAATGCTAATTTTAAGTATTGTACATAGTTTCCGTAGTAAATTTGACTTATAATTAAGCAATATTCCCAAATATTTCCACTCCCGGCAATATTGCTGGCAATATTGCCACCAATATTCCCACTTTGGGCAATATTGCCGGCAACGGCACATCTTCAGAAGGAATTCATTAGAATGGGCGAGTGGGTGTACCGTTTCGGAAAAGTTCGGGATCCATTTTGAATAATGGGCGAACATCCCTAGGGTCCTTCTCATAGAGGCGATATCGTTCGGTGCAGGCATGTTCAACAAAGGTTTTAGTCGATCGGTGTCTGGTTTTATAATGTAATTTTCAATCGTGTAGCCTAGTATATTGATTACTTCTCGACAAAATTTACTCTTTTCTTTATTCAGAGTCAAGTTATACTTCTCGGCTGCTTTGAGAAATCTTTCTAGATTTTCATCATGCTCCTTCTTTGTCTTGCCGCAGACAGTTATGTCATCCAAATAGGCGTAGGCTCCGTTTAGATTTTCTGTTCTTAGCCAGTCAATCGTCCTTTGGAAACTTGAGACACCATTGGTGACTCCGAACGGGATCCGGCAAAACTGATACAAGTTTCCAGCTGCTTCAAATGCAGTGAAGACTCTTTCGTGAGGAAGGATGGGCACTTGGTGATATGCGTTCTGGAGATCTATCGCACTAAAGACTGTGTATTTGGCTATCTTTGTCACCATTTCTTCGATGTTGGGTAACGGGTAGGCATCAAGTTCAGTGTATCTATTTATTGTCTGCGAATAATCTATCACCATACGCTTCTTATGGTTCGCATTTTTCGTTATAAGCACATGGGCCCGCCATGGAGATTGGCTTTCTTCGACTACTCCTTCTGCGATCAGCTTCTTAAGTTCATTCTCGATAAAAGCACGATCATCAGCACTGTGTTTTCTTGATTTTACCGCTATAGGTTTGCAGTCAGCACTTACATTTGAAAATAGTGGAACAGCTGGTACGGACGCTTCGGCCACGAGATTTTAAGGGTGTTTTTCGCCCCACCAAATACAAATTCGAGTGTTGAGTGTGACGACAGGACATCATGACCTATTATGAGGTCAGCGCAGAGGTTTTTCACTATTAGGAGATTTACATTCTCGTATACGTTATCACTGATATTTACATTCTGGCGTGTAAGGCCATTAACTTGAGACGTCAGTGAAAGCGATGCCATTGATATGGTTTGATCGCATCTATTCTTCTTTAGTTGGCACAGATTGGCAAACTCTTCGTTGATAAAGCTCAAAGAGCTACCAGTGTCAATAAGGGCTTCAGCTCGGATTCCTTTTATAAAAGCGGTGACCATAGCTTTCTTTAGAGAAGTTGGTGCTGCAGCCGTGATGCCGCTACAATGGCCGCATGTATCAGACGAAGCTACTGAAGCAGAAGTTTGACTTTTGGAGCGACAAACCTTTCCATAGTGTCCTTTCTTGTTGCATCTGACGCATACTGCATCTCTAGCAGGGCAGTCTTTACGTGGATGATAAGGTGCACCGCAGAAAAAACATTTGCGTCGGGGAAAAGGAGCCGTGGCAGCACTGGTGGTATCATCAGGGATCACCTCTTTGGAAGTCGTTGGCATAGAACACACTTCTGGGTTGCTGAAGTTGAGACAATTTTCTTCGGCCATCTGCATGGTAAGCGCTTTATTATATGCCTCTTCTAATGTAAGGTTTAAATTTTCTAAAAGCCTCTCACGTATTTTGCTCGATGAGATACCGGCAATGAAAGCACCACGGATACTATCGTTCTTATTAGTCTCTGCGTCTACACTGGTAAAATCGCAATCTTTTGCAAGTTGTTTTAAAACTTGCATGTAGGAATCGATCTTCTCGTCCGCGTGCTGTCGCCTCGTTGCAAGCATGTGTCGGGCGTGAATTATATTCTTTGGTTTTACATAGTTTGTCCAGTGCAGCCATAGCAGACTTGTAGGTCGTATTTTCACTGATACTAGCATACACTTTCGGTGATATATGATTCACTAGAAGTTGTAGCTTAGTTATTTCCCATTGAGCTTCCTGTTGACGCGCTAGGGCTGCGGCATCCAGGGCACGCCACGATAGTGGCGGTAAGTCCCCTCTTTGAGGAGTGGCTAGAGAGGCGCCACGGCGTCCTCACCTTCCGCCTGACGCAGGTCCTCACCGGACACGGATGTTTCGGGAGGTACCTGCACCGAATCGGGCGGGAGGAAACGCCCGGGTGTCTCCACTGCGAGGATCGACCGGAGGACACGGTGGAGCACACGGTGGAGCACACGGTGGAGCACACGGTGGAGGTCTGCCCTGCGTGGGCGGAGCACCGCCGTGTCCTCGTAGCGGCGATCGGCGGCGGCGACCTCTCGCGTCCGGCCCTGGTTCAATCCATGGTCCGGAGCGAGACGGAATGGGAAGCCGTCACCTCCTTCTGCGAAGCAGTCATGCTAGCGAAGGAGGTGGCGGAACGAGAGAGGGAGAGAGCCTCTCTTCCCGGCCGCCGCGGGAGACGCACCGGGCGTCGGGGGCCACGTGGTGGCTACCGGCCACCGTAGATGCGGGCCTGTGGACGGTTAGCTATGGGCTAGCTAGCCGTCCGTCCGTCTAATGACGACAGGCCGTGTCGACGGCGCGTTCGTGTTCCACGCGCGCCTCAAAGAGATGTCAGCAGAGGAGAGGGGCCCGCAAGGGCCGAAGCCTGCCGGGGTTGCGGGACTGTTCGAAAGAGATACCGCGGCCCCGGAACATAAAGGGCGAGGAAGGAACATGGATGGGTTTTAGTCAGTAAGAGTCTGACACTCCCTCCCGCTCCGCCCAGAGTGGGAGAAGTCATTTGATTATTTCCCATCCTAAAAAAAAAAAAAAAAAAAAAAAGGGCTGCGGCATCCACACCCGCTGATGCAGGTATTTGTTTTGGTTGTTGTGCGGCAATGAAGTTCTGAAAAGTCATTTTCCAGTGCTCCCATTCTTTTGTTGAAGAGCTTGTAGAACTATCCGCGTCAAATCTATCAGGCCGCAGGAACTTGTCCATAGTTTATCTATATCTATATCTATTCTATACATATAATAAAAGAGTAAAAAAGCTGTGTCTGTACATTGAATATATTTAAAAAATAATAATTGAAGCGGGTTTAGAAACAGTAATAGAGCACGAATCCAAAAAAAAAAATCTGTCTGTTTGTCTGTTTATCTGTTTGTCTGTTTGTTTGTACACGCTAATCTTCGGAAGTACTGGACGGAATTGAATGATTTTTTTTTCGTTGTATAGGTATTATGTCTGGGCAACATATAGGCTATAATTTATCTTGGAAACCTGAACACCTGATGTAGAACCGCAATAGACCAGCTAAACTATAAGAGATACAAATATGACACCATAGCAAAAATTGTTTCACGTGATGAGCATTTTCTGCTGAGAGAATAAATTTGAAGATCTGGAACACCTGATGTGGAACTCCAAGAGCCCAGCTACACCATAACACATATAGGAATGACGTCTTAGCAAAAGTTGTTCAATCTGATGAGCACTCTCTGTTGACTTATAAAAATCGAAGATCTGGGACACCTGTCGTGGAACTCCAATAGCCCAGCTACACCATAACACATATAGGAATGACGTCTTAGCAAAAGTTGTTCAATCTGATAAGCCCTCTCTGTTGACTTATAAAAATCGAAGATCTGGGACACCTGTTGTGGAACTCCTATAGCCCAGCTACACCATAACGCATATAGGAATGACGTATTAGCAAAAGTTGTTCGGTCTGATGGGCATTTCCTGTTGACTTATAAAAATCGAAGATCAGAAACATCTGATGTGAAAATTATTGCAAAGCTATCACTAATTTCACTGTATAATTATAAAATGACAAAAACTGGGAGTACCTCCACGCGGTTAAGGAGGTAACAGTTTAGGACTGATTTTCGATTTTCGATGACGATGGCATATCATTGAAAATTTGACTCTACTGGCCAAAACTCCCATTTATTATTTTATTTTATCGAATAAATATGTCTTCGAGCTTATGTTATTTGAGTGTTTTTGGCATGAAGAGACAGAAGAAGAGCGCCGAACACGCGCACAACAAAATATTCATAATCTGTTAGAAAGTGAGAGAGAAAGAATTGCTGGAGTACGGCATGAAGAGACAGAAGAAGAGCGCGAAGACTTCGACATTCTCTGAACAGAATGTCGATAACATCTGAAGAGTCGGGTGTCTCAAGATATAGCCGTAGGGCATGATGACCTTCCTTGGGTTGATATGAAACGGAGTTCATTTACGTATACTCCTATGATTGAATACGCCACATATTCCGCCATCGGAGGTATGGTTCAAAATTTTACTTTTTGTGAAGCTGTTAAATTGCAAAAAGAAACAAACGGTATGTGTTGCTCAGGTGGGAAAGATCCGTTATTTTCCCGTCCCCGGGCTCTTAGAATTAGACGTTTCAGATCTTCGATTTTGACGAACCCGGTGTCGCTGGCAAAAGCAATAGGATCCGCGTACGAAGTCGCGGGCAGAAGCTAGTGTTTAATAAATTGAAATGAATAAAGCTAGATATACCTTGTAATCTAAGGCTTTATTAAACATAAAAATTACGGTTGGACATTTTCAGTAAAATATTTGATATATAACTATGACAAACCGTCACAACAAATCACATAGACAACACACCATAGATAAATTTCATAGCACAGAGATTACATGCTAATGTATATCATCTCAGTAATAATGTATTACTTACCTTTCTATTGTAATGTACCTAGACCTACGGTAAAACAAGGATGGATAGGGATGCAGCGGTGAAAGGGGATGAAACTTTAAAGTGGATTTTAACATGTAAAAGTTTGTTTTGTTTTAAGCATGCCAAGAAGTACGATTCCATCCCGTGCGCAAGTAGAGATGTTAATAGAGAGTTTGGAAGAGCGACGTTGGCTTGCCACAGGGCCCCCTCGGACATCTCATGCTCGAGACCGCACACAAGCGGCATGGCAAGAAGTAGCTGTCAAGCTAAACAGTGATGGAAGTGGCTGCATTAAAAGTTGGAAGCAATGGTCAAAGGTTTGTTAACAACAAGTAACCTAGGTACCTATTGCCTTACTAGGGTGCTTCGTCAGTTTGCATGCGTACCTTTGACTACTTTCTTCTTAAGAAAAAAGTTAAATATCCAGTACTTACCTATGTACATTGGGTCTAATTATAACATAGGATATAATATTATTGATGCTTATGTGAAATCTTGATACTTAGACATTGGATATATTTTTTAGTATTGGAAGGATAAGAAGTCAGCGGTAAGAAAAAAAGCTAGTCAAATACGAATGGCTAGGCAACGAACAGGTGGTGGCGAACTGGAGGAAGGGTTTCTCTCTGCAATTGAAGAAAGAATAGTTGCAATAATGGGTAGTGAAGGCTTCGTGACAGGGAGCTAGAAATTGACCTTCATGTATTTATGTTTTTTTTAGTTACATTATGCTTGTTTTAATTTTATGAAAACTTTATAAAGTAAATTACATAGTAAGATATTTCGTGAAACATAAATCTAATGTTCAATCATTTTATTTTTAGCCTGCTTATGAACCTGATCTTGTATTTGCAGAGGAGCATTTTGGGTGGTGAAAGTTGGTGAAGGTGGTGCATGAGGCTCAGGGAAAGATGGAATATGATGGTGTGATGTTGAAGGTTGTGGTGAAAAAGAATCAGATGACGTTTTTAAAGTGATGCTGTTACCAATTTGACAGTTTATTTTACTTTTGTTTTGTACAGAATTTTCAATGTAGCCCTCCGCTACTGTATCCGATTTCCAGCCACCATGTCGTTTTTGGCATTTTCTCATTTTGCTCTTCCCAATCACTTGGCGGGTGCATTTTCCACTACTGAACGCTACCAAAAATCGGTTAATGTTTGTGTTAGGAGGCCGCAGAGCTTGATACTTTTCCACAACCTTTACATTTATATGACAAATGACCTTTCCCTTTTGGTTTTAGTGTCTGGCAACTTAATCAATAACAACTCTTCTGAGTGTTATTCTATATCTTGGACCTTCATGTTTACCATTTCTTGACAACGACAAGCCCTCCAATAATTAAAGCCACCTGTAACAAAAATAAAAATAAATTTTACTAACAACATACGTAAATTCAGTAAGTATACTTGAGCGTTCTTGTTGCTATTTGCTACCATGTTGTATTTTATTTAGTTATAAATGAAATGATGTACCTACTTACTTTTACGGCAAGATAACTATGATCTGGAGCTTCATTTAAAAAAGTTTCAACATTGTGAACACATGTGAAAACTTTCGATTTCTTTGATTGGTGATCTTCCGATTTCCTCTTTAGAAATGCTATTAGCTTAGCGTATGTCTTGATATCTATATTGTGTTTCATACTTATTGTTGACCTAAGCATTGAATAAGTACACCATAGGCTACTTGACTTCTGAGTACAAGATAAATGCTGAAAATACACTAATAGAACTGGTTCCGAAATGGACTTGACGCCTTTCGTACTTTTCAATTTTTGGAAATTATCATAAGCTTTTATATAAGTTTCCTTTGACATTTCCGGCAGTAAATCATTGGAAATATTATTAGCTTGGGTTGTAATTAATTCAGGAGTACAATCACTTTCATCACTCGACATTTTATTATACTTTGTTGATAAATTTAAAGTTTAAATGACAAAGGTTCGCGCCTTTATTGCGTCTACCAATAAGTAGCCAAGACACGATCAATTCGATTTTCAAAAAAAAAGTCTCTTCTACGGTTTTGTCGTGTGTGTCTATTGATATCACTTTCATGGATGTGGCGTTTGTGTAAACTAAGCTTTATACGGTTGCATATTAGAAAATCAAAACTTTCCTGAGCAAATTTCAAAAGAACAACCTACAAATCAACAAAGTTTAAAATAACGATGGTCATTTGATCAAAAGTTCAGCTTACCAAAGTCTGGAATATCAATGTTTAAATTATTTATTACACTATTAACCAAATCGTTTAAAGGTCAAAATGGATTACTGGATAAATTATTAATTATCAAATGGATTAAAAACTGAAAAAGGTAAACATAATACTAATATTAGCGAATAGCGCCTGTCTGATACAGAAAGCCTTTGCACAACATGACCGGTTTGCTAATACAAATAATATAGGCGTTATACTAATGCGGGTAGAACTTAGATAATAAAATTATATAGGCGTTTTACTAATGCGGGTAGAACTTAGATAATATATTTTTTTAAATTTAATAGTCAATTGAATGCATGTTACAAACTGTTTGAAGCGTTTTCGTTTTCACTCGTGTTCGATTAACCAAGTTCTAAATAATGTCAGAATCAGAAGATAGAAAAAGTGTTTAAATCACAAAGGGGTGGAGTTAAAGTGCATTTCAATGGATTTTCATATGTTAAAGCCACACAGTGTAAGGACAAAATTTATTGGCGTTGTGAATTATATAAATCGGAGTGTCGGTGCCATTCAAACTTGATAACAAATATATTGATATTTACGGATGTTGAATCATAATCCGTGATATCTTGTACTGACCAACATAGTCACGAAGGCAACCCAACACGTGCAGATATTGCTAATAATGATATATTTGTGTATGAAATAATAGACGCTTTGTTCAATCAGTCATCTTGTTTTATTGCTTTTGTTTTTTTTTTTTTAATTTATTCATGTCCTCCTGTGTCAGTCGTAATCATTAAACATACTACTGGGTGAATATTTAGGAGACCCAAAATTTATGTCTCGTCACATTTCTCTTTTCTGTTATAAACAATCTGAACAAAAGATCGTTTTTCAATACTCTAAATAAATAACAAAAAAGCAATCCAACCCGATTTAAGCTTGAACAACTAAAAAAAAAGTTATTAAAAAAAAACTATAGAAAACCGCATGACAATTGCATGTCACACTGACCAGAATTTAGTTTTTTCGTAGAATAAAATAATTACTGCTAAGCATTTTAAGATTTTGTTCAGAAAATATTCTATACATATCAATAAAATAAATAAATAAATAGTATTTTATTTCAGGCATGTACCCATAACAACGACAATGACACGACACAACAATGACAATTTGAGAGATAATTATTTGAAGGATTACAAAAATTATTACCAAATTATTATTATCAATTAGAATTATAATACAAAAAATTAAAATTTACATTCATTATTAAATTAAATTATTAAATTAAATTCAGTTTTCTAGCTGGAATATTTATTGCCATATGCGAAGAAATAGTTTACCCCGTATATGGCCTTCAATATTCCATTGTCAGACTGATGTATTCGGCTCATGAAGGAGGCCCGTGCCTTTCTCATGACAGCGTAAAAGTCATCTACCCTGTTCTCAGCAAACATGCCGGACGCACTACACCGCCATGGTAGCCCCAGTATGCATCTGAATGCGTTGTTATATTGAACACGCAGCGTGTTGTAAGCACGCTTCGTATACTTATACCATAGGGCGCAGGTGTATAGGTTCCGACAGTATGCGTTGAACAGGGTTATTTTCACTTGGTCAGAGCATTTCGCAAATCGTCTTGCCAGCATATTACTTTTAGCAGCGAGGGAACGTCTTTGTCTTTCGATATCATCATCGTCCTTAAGTTTCTCAGTCAATAGGTGGCCCAAGTAAGTGAAACATTTAACTGATTCGAGTTTGGCGTTACAAAGAAATATGTCAGGCACATGTAGTACACTGTTGTCGTATCGAAAACACATTGTTTGACTCTTTTTAACATTGTACTTAAGGCCGTGCTTATCCGCATATACCTCACATATTCTAATAAGCTTCTGCATGGCCGTAACAGAGGGGCTAAGCAGAACCATGTCATCGGCGTAACTAAGATTGTTTACAGGCACATTATTGATTGAACAGCCGACTCCGGCTCCGCTCAGCTCCTCTATCAGGTCATTTACATAGAGGTTAAATAAAATGGGTGAGGTTAATCCGCCCTGCCTCACACCTGATCTAAGAACATACTCGCCGGACAAGGCCACTCCCCATTTTACTACATTAGCTTGACCCTCGTACCAGTACTTCATTATGTAAACAATGTCATGTGGTATTCCGGTTTTATACATTTTGTCCCATAACGTGTTATAATTAATTGTGTCAAATGCACGGCTTAAATCTAGGAAACATGCGTATACATTTGTTTTTCTGTCCAAATAATATCTGACAGTTTTCTTTAATGCAAAAATCGCAGTGTCAGTTGCATGTTCTGCACGAAAACCAAACTGAGCACTATTAAGGTTCAAGTATTTTTGTATTTCCGGTTCTATCAATCTTTCAAATATTTTTGATATAACTGTGGCTAATGTTATGGGACGATAGTTAGACATATCTGAAATATCACCTTTTCTGTTTTTAACCAATGGCACAACTACAGACTTCATGAATTCGCTAGGTAAGAAGGCATGAGATAAGCAGGCATTATACAGAGTCACTAGTTTCTCTGCTAATTGTGTACCACCCCAGATCACATGATTTAAGGTAAGTCCATCATGCCCCGGCGACTTTCCACGTTTCATTTTACGCACACAGTCTCGTAACATGTCTAATGTTATTGTAAAACTTAGTTTAGTCGGGGCACAATGTCCTCTAACAAGTCTGTCCCCCCCTGCACACAAGCCTCCTTCAGAGCCGGTCAATTTAAATTGCGTCGCAAATGCCTCCGCAGTGTTTTTGGGGTCCTGCTTATTATTAACGCTCGCTGCACGACCTGGCTTATGGGATAAATTATTTGTGGACTTCCAGAATCGCCCAAAATCACCGGAGGCTCTTTGTTTGGCGATAATATCCATTTTTATTTGGTTTTCGTTTTGTTGACACCATTTCAGTTTATTTTTAAACATTTTTCTAGTTTTATACATATTTTCATAGACAGAACCCTGAGTCGGCCTCCCGTGAAGCAACCAGCTCTGAAAAGCATTCCTCGCGACTATGTGTAGTGCTTTAATATGATAATTCCAACCCGTAATATAATTACACTTTTTTGTTACACGACTCACTTCATGCGAATTAATAGCAGCTTGTCTCATGACTTGCGTTATGGCACAGTAATATTTATTTATCAAATCACAACATTGCCGGTTGCTGCACGCCAGGCCAATACTTTCAGGATTACACTGAGTTTTTAAGACAACACTGGATAAGTAATCATCACATAAATGGCCATACTTTAACAATTGATCTCGATTTCTATTATTAATACTAACTTTATTCACAGGAGCACTATCTACATATATTTTACGACTTATGACACTAAGATCACATACTATGTTTTACATAAAAATAATAACAAAAATATTGTAAAGAAGTTAGTCGAAAATAGCATCAAAAAATGTTCAAATTTCTCCCATCATTCTTAGCAACAGTATTGTTTTAAAACGTTTCGGTGAAACGAAACGCTTTCGGCGTGTCATGCTTGTCAAAAACCGAGCTCCCCCCGCTCCTCAGTCAGCCGGCGCGCTTTGGAGACAACGGACGCCACGAGTTTCGAGTGGTAAGTTGCTGAATTTGATTCTCCATAATTTGTCATTTCAATCATCATTTATACATTTAACTGTACGTCAATTATTTAAGCATTTTATGGTTGTATTATGATTCCATGAGGAAGTATTCGTGGAAAGAACTCCCCGTGCTGTATTATTCGTTTGCTACCTACCATGATTTTCTAGGCGCGTGGAATATTCTAGCATTCATCATTATTGGCAACGTCATTATTAGTAACATCCCAAAAGACGACAATGACGCATGTTGCTTATAATGATAAACTAGAGAGAGAACAATGACGATTGTTGCCAATAATGATTTTAAGTACCGACGATAAACTTTCCCAGTCGCCCCCACTTTCGGTGGCCTACGGAGGCGAACGAAGTGGGGGGCGGGAATATGGGGTTTTTTGATGTGCAACTTTTTGATTGAGTTGTAATATTTATAGTAACTAACTGTATAGTGTTTGGCAAATTATCATGTGTCAAAATTCTACGGAATTATTTGCCAAGGCCTACCTGCTTGCATAATATTAGGCTTTAATCTTTGTGTTTTTGCGGTAATGTTACTAGCTACCTATTTTGATCTAATTTTTATTTCTCTTAAGGTTGCGCTATTATTCAACATGAAACTGACATACTACTTGTTAGAAATAGATACAAACAGACACAGTGTGAACGTCAGACGATTCGTGAACATTTTAGAAGAGTTTAAAGTAATAATCGCTTCATATCAGGGTGGGCGCTGTAAAGCACTTTGCGAAGACCAAGAAAATTTACAATTATACAGAGAATACGAATCTAACTACCCATTTCAATATGACAGTGTCAGTATTGTAACAGAGAGCAATAAACCGGAACAGATCATAACTATGTAGAATATTGTAAAAGATAGTGGAACAATTATTATCGATAAATGGAACGATTTATAGGTTCCTAACTATAGATTTGTAAGTTATGAAAGATTTTTAGTAGTTAGATACTAAATAACAACCATAAAATCGTATTTGTATGTATTTGTAGCTAAAGAGTACGTATTATGTAGTTTGTAGATAGGTCATACCCCAGTTGTAAGAATCGTCTGTTTAGTGAAATCTTTCTTTACCTGATTAATACCCTGCATAGTATCAAGCGGGATAGTAATGAAATAATGTATAAAATAAAATCAAAAGACAAATAACATTAATTCAAAAGATTTGTAATTATTGTGTAGGAAATATAAGTTATTTTAATTTTGAAAGAACATGGGGTTAATCTTGAGAAAGATACATAATTAAGTAAATTTCATGCCAGATTAATAAGATTTTCCTTTTTTTTAGATCATCTTAATTAAAATCTTATATCACAAGAGTCTAAAAAATTATAACTTAAAATCAGCAAAGTAAAGACATTTATAAAGAAGATGCCACCTAAAACGAAAAAAAATTAACGAATATTTGATCAAAAGAAGACTGGCTCAGAAGATATGCAAAAGACGGCGGTATGCTGAAATAAAAAATGATCCAGAGTTGTTAGAATTAGAAAAGAAAAAGAGAAAAGAACGATATTTAAAACGGAAAGAAGCAAACAAAGAAAATAAAAAGTCCACTCGAGCACTTAAAGAACAAAGAAAGAAATGGAGAGAAAATTCTAAAAGGTAGGCATTATGGTTAAATTTTATCTTATTATTTAACCTAACGAGAAAAGTAATACTTAGTTGTTTGTTTTTGCAAATAATTAATTTTAAGAGTTTAAAGGCCATTCATTATGATGAAATTTGTTTTTATAATTATAGATATCGTCAAAAAAAAAGGAAGAAGCGGTTGAAGGAAGGAGGGCTCCATTTTAGGTGATAAATATTCAAGCGGTTAATTATGAAAATAGCTCGGACTCTTCAGACACCAAAGGGCTGGATCCTTTGCAACATAGTTCTGAATTTAAAGCAGCTGTGAGGAAAATTCGATACATAGAACTAAAAAAAAGGAAACAATTGCTTCGAATCATTGCAGCCCAAAAAAAAAGAGACTTAAGACAACGAAAGCGTATTCAGCGATTAATGGAACAATTGAAGGAAGCTCAAATCATGAGAACAGATCACGCAAGTACTTCGGCGGATAAATCTCAGGATACAGAATCAAAAAGTGGCGTAACAGAGAAAATAAAAACAACTTTTATTGAACGCATAAAAAGCTTTTACACAGAGGATGCAAACAGTACCATTAGCGCTTGCAAAAAGGAGTATATCACGCGCAATAAAGAGCGCAAGCAAAAAAGGTATTTTTTATGCTTACCTTTAAAAGACCTATACAAAAAATTTCTATTAGAAACTAATATGAAGGTAAGCTACTCATTTTTTTGCAAATTACGTCCCTTTTGGGTACTTTTTCCAAGAAACGCCAATAGAGAGACATGTCAGTGCACCGTTCACACAAATATGGAATTATTCATTTCTGCTTTGAATAGAGCATCTGTATTGAACGAAAAAAATAGCGACCAGGGCCTGCAGTCTCGACATAGATAGCGATCGCAAATCTAACGAATTCGGTCGCAAAGACTCTCCGATCCAGATTTAACGATATTTGGTAGTCTCTACACTCAAAGGTAACGAGTGTCCTTGGTTTACTAACAACCTTTGTAGCTAACTCAACGAATTTCGTAAAGTTTACGAATATATTTTGCGAGCATTTCTGACAGCCCGCAAAGTGAATCGTTACCAATGTAAATTAATTTATTGGTGGTTTTCACGGAATTACTGACCAAAAACTGTGCCGGACGGGCTTATTACTCGAAGGTCTATTGTCTGTACCAAAGTATGCTGTGCTTACGGCCTTTAATGGCCGTAAGCCGAACCTAACCTATAAATAAGTAGGTTCCGGACATGAATTAGTGTGAACAGGCGTCGCTAATATTCATTTCATTGGAAGGAAGAGGATTCATTTAAATAAATATAACACACAATATTGTAATCTATTACTATTATCAACTTTATTAATATCAAAGTTATTCAAGTATAATTCTACTAATAAATAAGGTCGCTCACACATTTTAAATCTTATAATGTACTGTCTAAAAGCAAATGTATAAAACATGTAATGAAGGTGTACGTATGTTTATTATTTGTATAAAATGTGAAGTAAAAAGGACACATTTCATCAAACTCAGAATACGGCAAAAAAATTACAAATCGCAGTGTATCCTCTATACTTATCCTATGTCAAAATTTTAAACAAGACATAATAACTAATACACACATCATCTTTACAGTCTACTAAAAAATAGGTACCTACGTACAATCTTATCATTACCACCAAAACATTTTACACTTTTATTTCAACTGAACACGGCGTAGAAACAAATATCTGCATCAATACAAACAATAATACACACAAATACTTTCTTAAAACAATGCAAAGTTATCAATTTTTGAAATACTAACATGAAAATCAACGTTAAAATTAAATTACACAATGCATTTTTAATATGGGAAGAATGAGATGAATATTTTTGAGGAACTTGTCATGGTTTTAATACATTTTCCTTAAGGCACAAAAAATATATAGGATAGGTTAACTACTTTCTGAGGTACTTAGAGCTTTATAAATTAATGGTAATGGTACAACTTCTAAATATTAAGATTCTGTATACGGGTAATTCTGCGAGTGACTTCACTCATGTTTGAGATATTTCTATTTGAAAGAGTTTCATTGTACACTTAACAGGTTTGGATAGTTACAAAATGTAATGGAAAACCACTTCTTTTCCTTTAAGTTAAATGATTCTGTGATTTGCAGATCGGTTGACAAGATTCAAACCTTTGTAAATTGAATATTTTGGAATTGTCTTGCACACAAGCATTTATTTTGTGTCATTTACTCTGCTGTGAATCCCTAACAACTATAACATGGTAATATCGAATATTGGAACACTGCGATTACACAAAAATATAGTTTTGGAAATATCTGATCAATACACAAACACTACACAAATTCACTGTTTGTTTTTTTGATTGTTCTTCGTCATTTGTCTACCATAGTCTCCAGCCGGCTCGGAGGCCTTCTGTGGTGTGACACAACGGCTCAACAGCTCGCTACGTGCTGCTTCCGATAGCTTCGGCATGCTTCGACACATCACACGACATCAGCGTGAAAATGTAAAATTCCTTGAATTTGCTTATTTCTGTATCCGGACGGAATAACAACAGAATTGTTCATGGAGCTCCTTTATGAATTTCAGCCATCTCTTCAAACACAACGACCTTACGAACTTTAGGTCGAGTTCCAGTATAACTTCACGACATTTATAATAAGTGAATGTAGAAGTATGTCCGGTGGGGTCGCAGCTTTAGCCAGAAAAAAGTTAGTAGAGGTACTGTACTGTTGGCTATCAATGAAAAATGCTTCAGAAAATACCATTGAAAACATAAACACAACAAATATTGGATTCCAATGACAATGAAAACAATACAAAACCAATTGACAAGTTTGACATTGACATTAAGCCAATGTTGCAAGGAGGCAAATTCTAATTTCCATAAATATTTAACGATTTATTTATTTTTTTAAAACGTTTTTGGCTCTACTTACGAGTTTTCATGAAAAATAGTGCCATCAAAATAAGGCTTTTATAGTCTCAGTTTAAGATACAAAAAAAACAATGATTTTTATTGAATCATGTTTTCTGCTTTTCCCCATATTCAAGGAGATTTTGTGAAAGCATAAAATTGTCTTTGAAATAGCCGAACTATGAATACGTTTTTCGCTAGCCTACCGACATCAATATGTCAAGATAATGTACGACTTTGCACGTTAACTTGAATGTAGAGACTTGCGTTTCTCCCAAGCGTTGTTATTGCAACCGAATTTTTTCGTTATTATTTATGTTACGTTAGCTTCCGACAGCGTCGTTACTAATGTCGAGACTGCAGGCCCAGGTTCTTTCGAAATTATGTTGCGATACTGGAAATATCAATTGCTTACAAAGGACTTGTGATGCTTGTAGGGCTAATAGTTTGGACTATAATCATCAGGTCGAAAACAGTAGTGTAACATATTTTCAATGGAATAAAGTTACCAAAGATGTTATTCTTGAAAAAGGTGGTAAAAAAAAGCAAACAGTAACTGAAAAAAGTAAGATAACAACTACTTCTACTGAAGCGATAGCAAAAATGGAAAGGGATTTAAAAATATTTCTTCAACACACTTATAAAGTTATCGGTCAATACAAAGCAATCAAAGGCCTTAAAGAAAACCTGAATATCTATGAAGCTCTGGTCCATGTAGACTTCTCCGAAAATTACTCCTTAAAGTTTGCGGAAGAAGTACAGTCTTTCCACTTCGGTGGTAGTAGAAAACAAGTTTCTTTACATACTGCAGTTATATATACACACAATTTTGATACAGGACTAGTAACACCAACATCCATGTGCACACTAAGTGATTGCTTGCGTCACGATGCAGCAGCCATATGGGCACATTTGGTGCCGTTAATAGAAGAAGTATTAAAGTTGAACGGCTTCATTGACACAATCCATTTTTTGTCGGACTCACCATCATCTCAATACAGGAACAAGAACATGTTTTACATAATTACCCAAATTCATAAAGATTTTCCAGTTTTACATAAAGTTACGTGGAACTATTCGGAGTCTGGCCACGGAAAGGGTGCTCCCGACGGAATCGGAGCTACATTAAAAAGAACAGCGGATCGAATGGTTCTCCATGGGCAAGACATAGGAACATTTAACCAATTCTACGATTTGATTAAAGGTCGCATCGAAAATGAACAGCTCAATATTATTGTTAAAATAGTAGATGAAAAAGATATACTGCTAAAAACCAACTTGCTTCCTGATAACCTAAATTCCTTCAAGGGTACCCTTTCCGTGCACCAAGTAATATGGGAAAGTTTCGAAAAAAACAATTATTTTAAGAAGTATGAGTTGTTTTGAATGCTCTGCTTCAGTAACCTGCGTTCACGGAAGGCATTTAGGTGTATTTGTACCTGGTCCTGTACGGAATGCATCAAAGCCTTCGTATTCCAAAGACTTAGTCTGAGCTACTTAAAGTTAATGAAGATTATATTACCAGATTTATGTTTAGTTAATAAGTTGACTTTGATTTATACACTTTTGGATAATTTTATTTTGTTACTTTGAATCTTTGAATCAAAAGGACAAGACGAGCAGGGTAATATATCGAAGTTGAATTTAGAAATGTGGTCACTTATTTAGGGACAACGTAAGCGTAACTAGCTGCAATATAAAATATTCACTGACTGAAAGTATTGTTTGGCAAAGATAGTTAGCCACAAAGAATATTTAAATAGTGTGCACTAACTTAAGTTAATGAAAGGTATATTTCATCAAATTATGTTTAATCAATATGTTGACTGTGATTTATTATTTTTAAGGATTATTTTATTTTGTAACTTAAATCAAAAGGTCAAGACGACCAGAATATTATGTTTATTGAAGTTGAATTTAGAAATTTGCTAAGGAGTTCAGCGTTCAGCGCAACTAGCTGTAATAAAAAATATTCAATGACTGAAATTATTGTTTGGCGACGACAATAAGCCACAAAGATGATTAAGAATCAATCAATGTTATCAAAATTGGAGTTAAGTTTTTTGTTATTTTGACTTTGGCACAAATTTTCATCATATTGGTACATAATTATTGATTCCATAACGTGAAATAACGTGCGCAGCCACTGAATATTCTTCACTGACTAATACTAGTAGCGTTGACGTTTTACTTAATTTGTTTTGTTTTCACTTAAAGTGACTGATTGAAAACAAATAAAACTAAAGTGATTTTGTCTATTTAGTATTTTATTTTCTTACCCCATTTTTAATCTAATCGTTCCCACTCGCCCCCACTTTCGGTGACCACCGGAGGCGAACGAAGTTTGGGTGACTGGGAAAGATTAGCCCCCAAGAGTGATCACTGTAAATTGCCGCGGACTAGACATCCGCTGGCCTCCTAGGAAGCAGAACGCATCGACGACGCGGCAATATACAGCGATCACACTTGGGGGGCTAATCGTTCCCAGTCGCCCCCACTTTCGGTGGCCACTGGAGGCAAACGAAGTGGGGGTGACTGGGACTAAAGGTTTAACTTGACGTTAGCTCCACTGTACTTCCCCAGGTGAACTTTGCACAAAGCTCTGGTCACCTTCATTTTCAAGTCGTCATTCTTAGCAACACTCGATCATTATTTGAAACAATAACGTCATTGGTCTCTCAAATCGTCATTTTCAGCAACATGCCATTATTTAAAATTTTAATTATTTCCAAAAGTACTCAACTTTTTGAAGTGCCTCACACTTAAAATTTCATCTTTTAAAGAGTTCTTTCTTCCAGCTTAATTTAGGAGTTCTGGCACAAGGTTCTAAAAATTTTAAATTTTTCTTCAAGAATAATATTTTTCGAAGATTCACCCTACTCTTATCTTACCTAAAAGTACATAAACAATAACAAGTTCAAAAAATAGTGTTTACCGCTCATACGAGCCAAGTACATCTGAGAGGCGATGAAATTATCTAATCAAAAACAACAAAATATGAATTTAAACATAAAAAATAAAATATAAAAACAATTTATTGAACCCCGAAACGATTAAATTTTTTCTATTGTATTCAATATATATATAAATAATGGATTAAAATAATAATTCCTGAACGTGGCGGGGAACACATAAAGAGTTTTGTTCTGCTATGTCATTTATTTCACTGACAAGTAACAGTCTTTGCCAGGCAAACGATTCACAGTCAAATATAACGTGTTTTATATCCGCATTTTCTTCAGAACAATAGGTACATTTGCTTTCACTGATGATTCTCATCCTGTAGAGATGAGCTGGGACTAAACAATGTCCAAATCGCAAGCGATTAATAACAGTTATGAACTTTCTACTGGAGTATTTGAATTTATTGTACCACGGCATTGTTGGCAAGTCTAGCTGTAATTTTGAATACCATTTTCCTTTTGTTTCTGTTGTTACGTCCCAATAATCCTTCCATATCTTCTTAAATAATGTTTTAAATTGTTGATAATAATCCGTGAAAGGAACCTTGAAAGATTCTGTAATATCTTCGTCGTGATCCTGACGAGTTGCCTGATCTACAACCTCATTACCAACTATGCCACTGTGAGATGGAACCCACAAAAATTCTACATGTTTTCCCAACTTTTGTAGAGTATACTTAATTCTATGTAGTTAACAATATAATTTTGTTTATAACATAAGTTACATTTACTTAAACTAGATAAAACGCTTTTGGAATCACTTACAATTAATATATTATTTACATTTTTGTTTACATCATGTTCATCAATATCTACAATAGTATTTACATAAGTTAAAGCAGCTAGTATAGCCCAACCTTCGGCAGTGAATATACTACAACTATTTGGCATTTTAAAGCATTTGGTTATTCTCTTTTGTGGGTCATAATATGCTGCTTTAACATAATCATCAGTTTTAGATCCATCAGTGTAAATGATATAGAAATGTGATTTATCATTCAAAAATTCTAAGAAATCATATTTAATATTAACAGTATCTAAAAACACTTGATATCAAAGTAGGCTAATAATGTATTATATGGGAATTCATATACTGGCCACTTCTTTTTGATGTACATGTTTCTTGTCAGGCTCTTTACTTTAACTAGAATGGTTGAAATTTCAGGCAGTGAACCAGAAATAAAAGTATTTGCTGAGATGGAAGATGTGACAGTTGACTGTGTGACCTCTATAGGATATTCAATTTTATCAAGAACTGTACTATTATTACAAGATAACTCTTTGAGACAGAATCTCTCAGCCAGCTGTGAACGCCGCAATGATAAGGGAAGTATAACATTTTCAATTTCCATAGAATTTATAGGGGTGGTGCGCATTGCTCCACTAATTATTCTTAAGCCCATGTTTTGAATGACATCCAGTTTTCTTAACAATGTAGTACTTGCATTCATATAGGCTAAGCAACTATAGTCAAAATGACTTCTGACTAATGCTTTTATATAAGATGCTAAGTGTTTTTGGGTCAGAGCTCCAAAAAGTGCCCGCTAAGCTCCTAAGGACATTGATGATCTTCATAGCCTTTTGACAGACGTGGTCAATATGCTTATCAAATTTTAGTTTATCGTCTATTATAATACCTAAAAATTTTTGATGATTAACAATAGGAATCACATTGTGGTTATATACAATATTTACAGTGCACTGTGCTAATGAATCTTTACTAAATAATAATACTGAACTTTTCTCAGAACTTATATCTAGTTTTAAAGTATTACTATAATACTATTGCAATTGAGCCAATGCAGTATTAATATTGTTAACAGCCATATTCAAATTTTGATTAACTGTGTATAAAAGCAAGTCATCGGCAAATTGTAATATTTTGACTTGAGAAGTATTTACATATTTAAGAATCACGGATGTATACAAATTATACAATAGGGGTGAAAGTGTTGCTCCTTGCATTGTGCCTTTACTAATTAACCTACGGCCATGGAGCTTATTATTGAATCTAACATACAAAGTTCGCTGGTACAAAAAATAAAAAAAATCCAATTTAATGTTTTACTTGATAAGCCCAATTCATGCAAAACACTAATTATACCTACATTCTATATTAACATTATCAAAAGTACCTTTGACATCCAAAAAAACACATATGGCATTAGAATGACTAAGTTTAGCCTTTTTTAAATCTTATATAAATGAAACAAAGCTTTCAGAGCAACTCCTGCCTTTTCTGAATCCATACTGTATATCTGGTAACTTGCCTTGAGTTTCAGCAAAGTAATCTAAACGTATCTTAAGCATGTTTTCGAAAAGTTTACCCAAGCAAGATGATAATGATATAGGTCTATATGATGAGGGACTATTTACAGATTTATTGGGCTTTAAGATTGGAATGACGCATTGAGTTTTCCATGATTCTGGTATAACTAGTGTATCCCAAAGTTTACTATAAACATTTAATAAAATTTGTAAGGCATTAGGGTGTAACTTTTTTGTTAAGATGTATGGTATGTTATCCAGACCTGGCGTTGTATCTTTTCTACTCTTAAGAGCTATGTGCAATTCGTTTAATGTTAATGGGCTATTAAGAAAGGAGTTGGTTTCAGATTCAACAGATTCTTTTTAAATATCATTTATATTATTTTCATTCAATATTGATGAGTCTGATAAATTTTCTTAGAAATCAGGTACCCAATCATCATTTAAGTATTTGTTAGAAAAAGAACCTATCCTTTTAAACTTTTTAATAAATCCCTATATTATTGCAACAGGTGTCATTCTATTAAAACTACTACATAACTCATGCCATGAATTGATACTCTCCTCTTTTAATATTCTCTTCTTTTGAGCATCAAGCTTTTTGTATTGTACGAAGTTGGGGATGCTTGGTGATGTTCTATATTCTAACAGAGCTTCCTTCGATTTTTGAACTGCCTCATTACATGTTTGGTTCCACCAAGGAGCTGGTTTCCTTAAAATTTGCATAGTTTGATTAAATTTTCGTTTTGGTACTGTATTTATTCTTAAATCATTTATAATATTCACAAATTTATCATACAAATGAAGAGGTTCCATATTATCTATGTCTAAATGAGAGAAACCCGTTTCTGTTAATTCATAATATTTAGACCAATCTGTGTAACCCTTGGTTTCCATTCCATTCGATTATTTCATATAATCGATTAAAAACACATAATTTCAGCAAGAGGTCATCCCAAAATACTTCTAACTTTGAACTAGAGATTTTATTTCCAGAGGGAAGAAAAATCAGCCATGAGAAAAAAAAGACCTATGCCTTTTGGAATATGTTCCACCTATCTATCACCCTTTCTATCAACAACTCAAGGTCTCCTCTAATGCAGGGAATGAACTAGATGGTGCAATTAGTGATTCTTCGACTGAGTAACTGTCTGGATAATTTTTAATACTATGTCATGTTAGCCTTATGATAGTATTTTGTTGAAATAAAAATTACACAGTAGTAAAGAAGCTAGATTTAAGTTTAATTTGTACTATTTAAGTTGAAAAATGGCAATTTGCATTTAAATTAATAAAAAAAGTTGCAAGGTTCATACATATTGGCCTATTATTTATACAGTGTTTATAAATATACTGTCAATGCTAATTGCCATAGTGGCCCATCTGCAAAAAAAATGTACAAATAACAAAAATACTGATTATTTTTATAGCTCAAACTAAATTTTACCAATAACTAATATCAC
The DNA here is from genome assembly GCA_950022955.1 of Xestia ashworthii. Classification (NCBI taxonomy): domain Eukaryota; kingdom Metazoa; phylum Arthropoda; class Insecta; order Lepidoptera; family Noctuidae; genus Xestia; species Xestia ashworthii. Next base: position 10,925,612 of record OX465560.1, on the reverse strand, counting down.
ATTTTACAAGTTTATCCACAGTGTATGGAACTGGGGATCAGTCCAAGCACAGGCTTTTAGTGAAATCAAAAATAAATTAACTTGTGCATCCACATTAGCAATGTTAAGTAGTAAAGGAAATGTAGTTTTACAAACAGACAGCTCAAAAAATGGTATGCAAGAAGGGAGACCAATATCATTTTATTCAAGGGCATATACTGAGTGCCAGACTAGGTGGGCTCCTATGGAAAAAGAGCATTTGCAATCTGTGTGGCAGTTGAAAAGTATCATCAGTTTGTATATGGACGCAAAATATTAATTGAAAAAGGCCACAAACCGTTGGTAGCAATCATGTCAAAAGATACATCTAAAGTTTCAGCCAGGTTGCAAAGGATGGTTCTTAAACTGTTAAAATATGATTTTGAGATTAAATATATACAAGGGTCACAGATGTATATTGCTGACTATTTGTCAAGAACCTTTTGTAACAACAAGCAGGAAGAGCCTACTTTGCAAGAAATTGTACATACAATTGATACAGAAATAGTGTATGGTTTAGAGAAAGAATTGCTTATTTCCAAAGAAAAATTACAATTCTTAAAAAATGAAACTTTGAGAGATGCAAACTTGCAAAGTCTGCTCAGCTGGTATAGTAATGGATGGCCAAGTAATGACAGAAGTTTTGATAACAAAGAGTTGAAAGTTTTTTACAAATGGGGTTGGCCGGTGAAAGCTGAAATCAGATGGCGCTAGCATAGCTTGTTCCCAATCTGACCAATGAGGTCAAGCCATTTTGAAATATAAAATGACATTACCAGATTTTCTACCAATGACGATGCTTGGAACAAACTATGCTAGCGCCATTAGTTCCACAGTTGCCATCCCCATTGAGAAATGACATGTTCATAACAATATTACCGTATTATTAATAACCTCCGTGAAAAGAAGTTCTGGTTCGTTGGAGTATTTAAAGAACATTGAGAATGGATGACTTTTATTATATAAAATCCACTGTATTTTAAGCCATTCAACTTTACTTCGATCAACGCCGATCTTCCTGTTTGTGATATTAGTTTCCAAGGCTTTGGTGGATATAAAATCGTCTCGTTTCATTTCCACAATTTCGAAAGGTTTCTTTTTTCTTGCTGCTAGTATCACATTGTTCCAATGTTCGGGAACGTATATGTCTGGAAAATACTTTTTTTGCTTTTCCACCAAGCCAAAGGCCCGGTCGCAAGATGAAAAAGAATGTCCGCTGACCGTAAATTTGTGGTCTATATTTTCCACTGTAAATTGAGGACTAGAAACAATATGCATACATAACGCTGCAACTTTTATGTTGCGGTTTTGCCCGCCACACTGGTCATAGTACATGATTAGCCTCTTTGTATGTACATGTTCTCTGATAAATTTTAAAAGGCATGAACCTATTTCTTGTGGTCCTCTGGATGCTGTTCTGTGGTCCCAGACGTACATAAACATTTCGTCTGTACCAGCATTGTGAATACCTAAACAGTAGGTCCACAACTGACGCTTGTAGTAGCAAATACCGGTTGAAATTACTGGTGTTGGGACAGAGTAGGAGAGTATTGGGGTATCTGGATCAAAAGATGATATAGACGCTTTTCTTCGCGCCCATATCATCTTTTGACCCAGATGCTCCAATACTCCCTTTTCAAAATGAGTGTTGTATTCAGAAATCCTCTATTCAAAATGAGTGTTTTATTCAGAAATCCTCTATTCAAAATGTGTGTTGTATTCAGAATCCTCTGTTCAGAATGAGTGTTGTATTCAGAATCTTCTATTCAAAATGAGTGTTGTATTCAGAAATCCTCTATTCAAAATGTGTGTTGTATTCAGAATCCTCTGTTCAGAATGAGTGTTGTATTCAGAATCTTCTATTCAAAATGAGAGTTGTATTCAGAAATCCTCTGTTCAAAATCCTCTTTTTCGAAATGAGTGTTCTATTCAGAACCCATTATTCAAATGTATGTTGTAGTGTGTGAGGGTGTGTGTGTGTGTGTGTGTGTGTGTGTGAATGGAGTTGAAGTTGTGTTTGAATGGAGTGATCTTACGAACAGCATTCGTTTGATTAAATATTATGTGCTGTTCATATTCATTTACATGCTGTTCTATATGTTAGGTGAGCCGTTATGCATCTGTTTTATGTATATTGAAGCCCATGAGCAATGTAACGAATACAGGTGTTAAAAATAAAACTAAAAGTTGGTTATCTCAATATTTATTTTTCATACATAATTTTAAAAAATATTAAAAAATATTATTTTCAATACACCACTTATTTAAACAAAATACATTTTTTAAGGCACAAATATTAGTATGATTGATACAACTTACAATATCAGGTGAAGTAGAATATTTTTTATACAACGTTACTATACTAGGACACTGCTTACTTTCTAAATTAAGTACATGTTCAGTTTCCAATATATCTTTTAACCATAACACTTTTTCGTTACCTTTTGTAAATATAGTTTTATTTTTAAAAAAATTTGCAAAGTTAGCTTTATAGCTAAAATATGGTACGAAACCTTCATTCCAATGTATTCCCCTGTTTTTTTCAATCCAAGCTACTTGTAATCGTTCTTTTTTCGTCAAGTCATAAAATGGTTGTGGTGGTTTTATCAGCAGTACTTGTATCCGTCCTTCATATAATATCGCTATTTCTTTTGGAATAAATTTGTTTTCTTCATTCTTAAACCCTTGGACGTCCACAATAACATTCATGATAATTTTCTGACAATATTAGTCAAAGGTTTGTATTCGAAAAGTCGATCGTTTATTATTAAACAATATGCAGATGTATTGTCTGGAATAACTTCTAAACATTCGATTTCTATTCGCACATCGACCGGTCCAGTTTTAAGCGTTTCGTTTTGTCTTGAACAATCAATCACAAAAAGTGGAGCAATTTCTTTAAATTGATTTAAGCTGAGCAACGGATCTATACCCAAGTTATAATACGACTGACGAAAGTTAGCATACATTTCGTATAATATACTATATTTGTTTTCGTCAAATTTCAGATTGAGTGAGTCATATGGATAATATTGTGAATTTAAAAATAACTTAATATTGCTTACATTGCAATGATCAAATAAGGAAGAACTTTTACTTTTATTAGTTTTTCGGTTAGTTTGCAAACCAAATATAACAAACCTTGGTTTCTCTAATTGTGAAGTTGTCTTTACCGACCATGAATGTTTGGTTGTTTTTGGTAACAGCGGATATTCATATAAATCCCAATTTCTAAACGGTAACTGGATAGACCGGTCTCTATCCAAACTTTTAAGCAATGATAATTTGTTACGATCAGAGACTTTGATATGTGGCACACGCCATTGTATTTTTTGTATATGTCGGGTTTGTCAGGATTTATTTCGTTAGGCTCGAGCATTATGTGGGCAGAAGACGGGTTTCGTGCTATGAAAACTCAACTCACTAAATGGGATACTTTGTTTATTGTCAGGTGCTCGGTTCGGGCTGGTTTTTTCCATGGAGAAGAACCGGCAAGAAACTCCATGGTTACTCTTTTCAAACAGATCTACACTGAGTAAACTAACGAATTACTTGACATTACACTTTCACACTAACACTCACTAAATGGGCAAACCGACAGTTTCGTTCTGGAGGAGTGATCTGGTTGGAGACTCGAGCAAAAGTGAGCTCAGCACAATCCCCACTCTCCAAGACGACTCTGTCCACGTGCCGCCAGTAAATCAACATCTGACGTCACGGCGTTTACCCCTACTACAATAGTCAAATCAGCAACTTGATATTGAAAAGTTATCGCTTTCTCCGACACGGCCATCTTGACAATTCACACGTCCTCGTGTAAGGCATCTGAAACAAGAATTCATGGAAAGTAATACGTCCTTTGCACGGCCTTCCTGACCAAGGCATTCAAAATTAAAGTCACACAATACAATCAACACAATTTTGTTCTGATTCACATTCTCATCAAATCTTATTAAGGAATCTCAACATTGAAATCACCACTCTTCAGGAATCATCAGTTTTCGAAACAATTCATGAAAACTTCTAAGCAAATCTAGTATGCAATGCTCTGTTCGGAACTCAACTTCGTCACATACAACACATTGCCTCCATCCGGCAAACCAGCGGGACCTCCATCCGGTACCCAACTTCCACACACAACACATCACATTGCCTCCATCCGGCAAACCAGCGGGACCTCCATCCGGTACCCGACTTCCAAACACAACACATCACATTGCCTCCATCCGGCAAACCAGCGGGACCTCCATCCGGTACCCAACCTCAAGAGACAATACATTGCTTTTATTAAGCACCTTTGGCGATTACTTACATCGCTATGCTGGACAAGTCACGAACAGCATTGGGATGCATGCAATCTGAGTCACTTGCATACTACATTTGCATCCCCTCACTAAGGAGTGACACCATCGCCATCATGTTACTCATAAGGTGCGGTTTAACAGACCCACCGCCACGTGTTACTCACGGGTGCGGTCTAAAGTCTCGAGTATGAGTGTACAAGCCTTTCCTTATCAGATTTGGTCTCACTACCACTGTCATCAACTATGACATTTAACTCTCGAGGAACTTGGTGATCGGGGATCTTTCTCACAAAAGCTAGGGATCTTTCTCACAAAAGCTAAAATCTTCGAATTAGCTTTACTGAACCTTGGTCTATACTAGTTGTAGTAATGACAGCATCAATATGCTCACTCTTGAGTCCAGACAAAACTGAATTGGTACTCTGCAGTCATAACAAAATGAAAACGACTCACTAGAGTGACGAAAAATCCCAGTAGATGCTCATGCGGTAATCACACACATGTCCACGCGAACGTTGCTTATGAGCTGCGCTCGCTGCATCACCGCTGCTAGTACCGCCATTCAAATTGGGGTAGCTTCATGTCCTTACTTGAACCTCCTGGTATGTCCTCGAGTGATGGATACCCTGCAAACAAATACTCCACGACAGAATTTTGTTCCACTCGGTCAGTCCTGACCAAACTCTAGATTCACCGGGTCAGTGAAAATAAAGAACTCTGTTTTATTTTAACCCAATCCTATTCTAATAAAATCAAACGTCATAACATAACGCCTGAACTCCCCAAAGGGTTAAACAGAGGTGCACCTAATAGTACACTCACACTCCGGTAGTTAAGTCCAAGTCCTATGTACCATCAACTGGGCACCACTTTGCCCGATCTGGGAATCGAACCCAGGACCTCATGCTCAGCAGTCGCGTTTGCCCCCACTAGACCAACGACGTAGTTTATTAAATCAAACACGGTTAAATTGGTAATACTTGAAAATAGGTCAACCCTTGGGCCATGTACCACAGTCGTTCAAATCAACCTTTATAACTCAACTGCAATAATAACTACTGGTACGGTCAAACACACTACTAAACCGATAGGGTACTAAAACAGTGGTACACAACGTATGCAACGCACACACTACGCATGTAACGCACACACTACGCAAGCCACGCATGGACTACGTCTGCAACGCACACACTACGCAAGCTACGCATGGACTACGTATGTATCACATACACTACGCATCCACTACGCACGCACTACGTATGTACTACGTCTACACCACGCATCCACTACGTATGCACTACACTTACACTACGTATACACTACGTATGCACACCGTTAAAGGTCCCAGCCCTACAGGTGCCACACAGGCTCAGGTTGCCACCACTTAAGCTTACTCATCATCATCAAAATCCTTATCAACATCGACTGGTATGTGACCCACTGGTACATTCCTTAGCCTACCCTGTGTATCTCTCATCACTAAATTTACAAGCAACATTAAAATTTACTCTTTCATTAAGGAACATTCAGTTCCAGAATCAAAATCGAAACACTCACCAAAGTACTTTCATATTCCGACTCGACGGTGCAAAGGTCGACTCGCTTCTCCACCAGTACAGCAGCACTCGAACAACGCTGTCCTGCTGCGTAGCGACTAGCAATGTGCCTCGGCGTGCCACACTTGGAGCACACCAGTGAACTGCTGGTGGGCTGCGGTCGCTGCCCAACGCCTGTAGCAGCCGTCACAGGCAACCGCTTCTTGACGGGGCGGTCGTCTTCGTTCGAAAATCCGCTTGTTTGTGTCCTTGTTTGCCGCATTCGCGACACTTGATTGGTGGTAGTGTCTCGCTCCCTGACGACGGGCGCATATTTTACTTTGTTTATTTTTGTTTTTCACTATTCACGTAAATGAGGGTGGTCGAAAGTGTCTCGACGTACACGAATCTGGCCTTGAGCAATTCTTTAAACTGGTCCACGACATACTCTAAACGATACAAAGTCTTTGTTTTGCATTTCAAATAGTAACCGTCACTGATTGTCATTAACACTAAAAAACGATGTGTATCCCGTTTTTTTCACTTGGTAAATAACACTTGTTTACTGTCTGTTTTGAGTTTCTGGTATTTCGGCGCTGTTGCAAGCACTATGATCACGGATAAACTAAAGTTATTGTGGGTGGTGTTTATGCAGACAATTCGATCTACCCTCTTTCTTGTCCATTTTTTTTGCACTCAGTAACCGACACACGAAAATTATCACGAACAAATTTTTTTTTTCGACACTTTTTTTTCTGTTTTTACACAGTTGACATTGACACTGATTGTTATTAATACTGTCCCCGCAGCATGATTTCATTAGCACGATTTTATCCCAATTCTGATGTCGGGTTTGTCAGGATTTATTTCGTTAGGCTCGAGCATTATGTGGGCAGAAGACGGGTTTCGTGCTATGAAAACTCAACTCACTAAATGGGATACTTTGTTTATTGTCAGGTGCTCGGTTCGGGCTGGTTTTTTCCATGGAGAAGAACCGGCAAGAAACTCCATGGTTACTCTTTTCAAACAGATCTACACTGAGTAAACTAACGAATTACTTGACATTACACTTTCACACTAACACTCACTAAATGGGCAAACCGACAGTTTCGTTCTGGAGGAGTGATCTGGTTGGAGACTCGAGCAAAAGTGAGCTCAGCACAATCCCCACTCTCCAAGACGACTCTGTCCACGTGCCGCCAGTAAATCAACATCTGACGTCACGGCGTTTACCCCTACTACAATAGTCAAATCAGCAACTTGATATTGAAAAGTTATCGCTTTCTCCGACATATATCTATTTCTAGGATATCATTTTTCTCCATAAGCACACTGTTTAATGCTGAGCTGCTTCTTTGTAAAATTAGTTCATGTTTACAATTAATTATTATTTTGTTATAATCTTCTGCAAATCCTAATATTCTATTCAGGGGTACAATAGCGCTAAAATGTCCATTTCGTATTTTGGTACCATTTAAGTTCCATCCCCAAATTGCTGCAGCTTTACTTTCACCTTCATTCATAGAGACATACGATTTTAAAGTAGTTGTGATACCAGCATTTTTAATGCGATCGATTTCAACACCATTTAATTCGTATCTAATATCTTGAAACAAATGTATGATTGGGTTGTTAATGAAATCAACATCTTTTTTTTATTATTTTTCCTGCTGGATCTTTTGTAGATACACTTGCATACCCTTCTATAAAAATGGAACTGTTGCAGGGCAATACATATAAATCTTGATGATGAATGGGTATTCTGATTTCGTCATTTTCTTTAAAAGTAGAATTATATGGATTGTAGCTATGAACCTCATAACTTTCGATGGAGTTGTCATGTTGCACTAAATCTGTTATTTGAAGCATGTTGTTATTATTTTAATTTTAATCCAATATCTCTGAGAAATCTTTTATTCTCTTTAGTAATTTTAATTTGTCTTTTAATGTTTAGAGTGTTGGCACGTCTAACTGCTTTGGAAACAGGAAGAGAAATATTAAATTTTCTTCTTACGGTAGGCGTTTTATTAAAAACTAGCATGTTGTTTCTACGGTAAAGTAGGTAGTATTTACTATTTTAAACTAAGCTCAATTACTCTTTACAATATGAGTAGTGATTATCATCACATACAATCTAAAAATGTGAGCAGTTTATCAGGATATTAGCTTTTATACCTATTTCTATGAGTTACAATAACACTTATCTAAATTAATAAAATAATCCAAATGTTATACTACTTTATTATCTTTCCAAAATGACTTCAGAAATTTTAAACACAAGTGTCCACAATTATACAAATGATCACGCTGCACGTTTTCATAATTGTAGTGAATTTTATTTCCTACATATTTCATAAATTCTTTTGGAGGTTTTAAGTTACCATAACTGTCAAAATATTCGATGTATTCATTAATTTTACCATAAGCTACCCAATGAGTACCAGAGTTTTCAGAGGAGTCAAGATTAATCACTCCACATTCTATCGGTAAAACTTTATCTGGTAATTTATCTCTCATAAACACACCTCGGAAGAAGGGTATATTATTCGAGTGTTTGATTATGTCAATATTGGTTAAAGCTCTGTTGGGTAGCCGAGATTTCAGTTTTTTTTCTCTGTTAAGTAAATGCCTAAACCATCCTTGTAATTCTTGAGATGTAATCCTCTTCCAATGAATAACGCCTCCATTTCCTTGTTGTGTCGTTGTGCTTCATACAATTGCTTCTTAGCTGTTTTATATGCGTTAATTGCTTTTGCAATACCAGCAGCACCTCCTGCTAAACTGCCAGCAGCAGATAATCCAGCAAATATTGGTATTAATGGAAGAAATCCCCCAGTTTTTGGAACGGGTATAATCCTAGGTAATTTGATAGGTGTATCTGATGCAAATTCTTTTGCTGCTGCATATGCTAATTCCATCAATGCTTTCTTACATGTTGGTTTTAATTTTGTAATGCGCTTTTTAGTGTGGCTAACAATCTTTTTAAGAGTTTTCTTAAAACCAGCTTCTGTTTTTAGTTTATTAATGTTTTTGTCGTATGCTGATGCTATTGTTTTTTTCGTGTCTGGAATACGTCGTATGGTTTTCATTGCTATTCCTTTATTTTTTCTTCAGTTAAATAGAAAAGGGTTTTTAATTGATGCAAATACAAGTTTTTTTTGTTTAAAGAACATATCCATAATGAATTGAAAAAATATATGTATTTGCTTAAATACTTATTACAACAATCTTTTGTTTGATCACTTAAAATACATTTGTTTTATCTATCCAACTGTTTTCGCTAGTAGGAAGTCCGAGCCACTTTACATATACTTGATTCCCTTTTCTTTTCAATACTTTTTCAACTAAGAACAAATCAGGATGGTTGGTTTTTTGAAGTTCTTGAGCATAAAACGCACCTAGTATCGGCCGGCATCTTGCATCTTCTATCAAGTAGGTTACCGGTTTAGTTTCTTGTATTGTTTTTATCTTAAATATTTCTGTTGACCAATTAGGGTAATAGCCTTTACTAAAACATCCTTTGTATTTACTTATTCTTACAAAATCACCAACACTCAGCTTCCTATACTTAGCACTTTTCTTACATTTATGCCCGTTTTCACCAGTAGCCCTTAAAATTTAAGTGTCACCTAAACAAATATAAGGGGCACCTAACGCAACATTTGATTTCACCAGCGGTTAAGTGACACCTAAAGCATTAAGGGGCCCTTATAATTTAGGGGATGAATTGACGACCCCGTAACACTTAGGTGACAGATATTTTTAGGTTATTTTGTGACTGACAAAGATTACTCTTATTGTACGAGATAAAAATGGATAGTGACCACGATGTATATGAAGCTTTAGAAGCAATTGAAGATATACAGTTATTAAGTAACCGAAGTTTGTTAAGGCGACCTCGCATTTATCGTGAAAGATCGAAGGATTTTAACAAATATGATGACAAAGACTTTTTCATAAGATATAGGTTATCTAAGGAGAGTGTTTTATTTATATTGCAAAAAATTGAACATTTATTAGAATTCCATGATGATAGGTAAGTACCTACGTACCTTTAGAATGTCCAGCGATATTATTATTATATTCTTTCTTTATAGTGAATCATGGGTAAAGTGCTTACTACTTGCGTGTAGGTAGCTACTTGCTTAATTTTGTATTTAAGAAACTTTGTACCTAATTACTTGTATCTTATTTACAGAAATAAATCTGTGGCACCGATTAACCAACTACTGTGTGCCCTTAGATTTTATGCGACAGGCAATCAATTATTATCAATAGCAGATCTAAACGGCATCAGTATTTCTACTTGCAGCCGAATTATAAAGAGAGTGTCTGAAGCTATTGTGAGTCTGCGAAGCGAATTTATACAATTTCCAGACACTCAAGAAAATCAACAAATAGTAAAAGAAGAATTTTACAGAATAGCTAGATTTCCAAATGTTTTAGGATGTATAGACTGTACACACATAAAGATTCAATCGCCTGGTGGGTATCTTTTCGTTTTGGTTCTGTTTTATTTAGTTGTTTGAAGTAGAAACTAATTACATTACACTAATTAATTACATTTGTTTACCTACCTATTGCAAATTTTAGGAGGAGATGATGCCGAACTATTTCGAAACAGAAAAGGCTACATGTCTATTAACATGCAAACAATAAGTACTGCAAAATTGTTGATAACTGACGTGGTGGCACGCTGGCCGGGATCAACACATGATGCTACTATTTACCAAAGTAGTCGTAGGTATTCTAAGTTTGAAAGAGGTGACTACAGAGGAAACTATTTGTTAGGAGACAGTGGATATCCGTTAAAGGTAAAAATAAAACCAATGCTTTTATTTAAGTAAGAAAGTCAAATTTATTAAGTACTTATTACCTAATCCTTTTTTTCATTTTGAACCCCAAATAAATTATTTAAAGAAAAGCCTCCACCTGAAACAAATACAAAATTTATTAATAAAATTTCTGAGATACTTCAAAACAACTGATAAATTTACATCGTTAAAAACGGACCGGGGAGCTACCTCTGAGCCAAACGGCCAGTGAAATAATAAATGTATAAAGTACTGATTTATATTTTCAGAGCCATCTTCTAACTCCATATCTAAATCCTGTAACCCATGGTCAACAAAAGTATAATGATGCTCACATCAAAACAAGAAATGTAGTTGAACGGCAATATGGAGTCCTGAAAAGACGATTTCCAGTGCTAGCAGTGGGTATTAGACTGCGGTTGGAAACATCTATCCATGTCATGTTGGCATGTTGTGTTTTACATAACATATGTATAATTCGTAAAGAATGTGAACCTATAAATGACGGCTCTATTCCAAATTTAGAAGAACTAATTAACAATGGACAAATTCCTCGTCCACTGATTACTATAAGCGATCCTGTCTATGGATTCCAAAGAAGTCAAATGACTGAATACTTTGATAGTCTGTAATTTTAAGTATGTATAATAAATGAAATAAACACTTACCATTTATTTGATTTAAAATTGCAGTTTTTATTTGAACTTCTGTAGCTGCTGCTTGCAATTGAAAATCATACAATTTTCTTTTAAATTCCAATTCCTCCCTGAATATTTGTACTTTTATGTCCTCGACAGTTTCCTTCCTTTTATATACATTTTGTATGCTGCAGGAAACCAACGAAGTTGCCTCAGTCCGCTCATTATTACTTGATATCTGTGGCCGCCTTCGTGACCACAGTGGTGTTGTATTAATAGGCAACTTTTGAAGCTCTTGTAAGTTCTAAGAAATGAAATAAAAATTAGTCATCAATTTATGGAAAAAAGTTATTTAGAACTCATAACTAATATTTTCCACTTACATCAGCCTTAGGTACATCAGCTAAGTTGTCATCAATATTGATACACTCATAAATTTGTGGCTGGGTCCTATCTGATGTTTCTTTTTGTGTCTGAAAAATAAATGTTTCCATAAAATGTAGGCAATAAAATCAACAATTTTAATATGATGAACAAGTGTATGAGAGCAACATAAATATACCTCCAAGTTTTTCGGTGCTTCACTTATATGCACATTCGCTTCTTCCACACTTTGCCTCAAATCATTTTGAGTACAAAAGACTTTAACATGCACCTTTTCTGTATCTGGTTCAGACTCATAATCACAATCTGGTACTCCTAATATTCCTGTGCACCCTCGGCCAAGAATAGAACACACCTGTTCCAGTACAGGATCAATTTTTAAAATTAATGGACCACCTCCTGTCTGTGTGGTGTTATTTTTAATTTGAGCATAATATTTTTTGCTCTCGCTTTTTAATTTCTCCCACATTTTCATCAATGACTCCTTGTTTCTAAAAAAAAAACAAATTTTAGTAGTTAGCACCTAGATTTTAAGGTTATGTGTATGTTACTTTTCTCAAATTAATTGTTATGACTAATCTAGGTAATTAAATTTCTCGTACCTGTGTGTGTTCGATGTAGAATTAAAAGAATTTGTGATGGCTATCCACGCACTGTTTTTCGCCTCATTTGTGGTCCCATCTGTCTTTTTATTTAAAATAGTATCTTTGTGATGGAGCAGTAACTTTACCAACTTATCTTTATCTTCCATTGAAAAATTTTGTCCACGTTTCCTCTTTTCTGCCATTATTCTTGTGAGTAACAAAATACTATAATTATTTAAATAAACACCAAAGAAAAACACCACGCAAGATTAATTTGACGCAACAAACAACCAACAAACTAACGAAATGTCATTCAAGTAAAGTCACTGCAACTTTATTAGGCAATGGCATTCGCCATACAGCTTAAAAAAATATTTTTTTTTACTTTTTATGAATTATCTAATATTTAAAAGGTGCAGACCCTACTTTTTCCAAATAAACTAAGTGAAATTACGTGTTTTATCTTGTATTTTAAGCTAAATATCAATAAAATCGTTTACTCGAACAACTTATCGATAAACGTTTCCGCAGTACCTCCGCACTATACGTCACCTAGCTAGGGGACTCTTACATAAGTAGCCCTTAGGATGGTGAAACAGAATTTAGGTAAGGGGATGATTTGAGGGGTCCCCTAAGATAAGAGAGCCCTACTTAGGTTACTGTTTAGGGGCTACTCGTGAAAACGGGCATTAACCATTTTAATATATCTTTGCATTATGCTTGTTTTATTGTTATGATTTATAGAAGCAGGAGGTTGTCCCACAGTTCTATGAGTAGTATTATTGTATTCATTAACAATTTTGTCGAGCGTTCCATTCATCCACTGATAACTACCGATAAGACTAAACTCTTTATATAGTTTATTTTTTAATGTCCTTATTAATCTTTCTACAATAGAGTCTTTTTTAGTAGAATACGTTGAATAATGATTAATTTTATACTTGGTAACAACATTTTTGAATTTCTCATTATAAAACTCTTTTCCCAGATCAGTTTGCAAATTTCTCGGAACACGACCTTTCAGGCATAAACTTTCAAATGCTATTGACACCTGTTGCTTATTTTTTTGTTTTAAAGGAACTGTCCAAGCATATTTTGAAAAAGTGTCTATGACTGCTAGTATGTATTTGTAACCACCATTCACTTTTGAAATTGCTTGCATGTCCATCAAATCCGCTTGCCAGAGATCATCAATATCTTTTAGTACGACCTGTCTCCTCGGGAAGTTAACTCTAGCACTTTTATGAATTTCATTTATGACATCTACTTTGCTCATAATGCTTACTCAATTTTCCTGCAATTTCTTTCAACGCAATATTTCTTTCAAGATTTCTTACTCTTTCATTTAAAATTGAAATCAGTTTTTTCAGTTGCTCTATTTGCATATAAATATTATAGTGAAGTTTTTCCATATGCTCTTCAGTAATATTTTTACCCGATTCAGTTTCTTTTATTGTATTTGTTTTCTCAATACGGTCTACTCTTATGGTATGTTCAGTTATGACTGATGTTTTATTTCTACGAAAAGAATTTATATTTTTATGATCATTCATGTTGTAAAATATTTTGATAACTGAAAGCATTTCTAAGCTTTTTACTCTTTTATAACATCAGCTTCCTTTAGCTCTTCTATGATTGATATAATTTCATTGTCATGATTGGTATTACCAGCATTTTTTGATGCAATTAGAAGTTTCAGCCTTTCAATTAGTTCATTGGGATCATCCCAGTAAACATAATCGGTATTACTTTTATATTTTTTAAATTTAGTCAAAAAGCCACCGCTTTTTGTTTTCATTATAGGTTCTTCATCTTGAACATAACTATTTTGAGAAAACAAAGGTTTAATAATTTGACGATATTTTAAACTTTTATCACCTTTTATCTGACCATTAGGATGAAAGTCTCTTTTGTGTGCGTGCGTATTAAGAAGCATATCTTTATAGACAATTTTATCTAGTTCGGTAACCAAACTAAGGTCAGGTTTACTGCGTACCAAAAGTTCTTTTAGTCCTGGTGTTAATTCATAGGACCTTTTATCAATAGTAACTATATTTGTTTCGGGTGAATTACTGTTTTTATTTTTAATTGAAAACGAAACTTTACCATTCCCCATCATTAGTTTTTTATTTTCACTACGTATTCCAAATGGGACATTCATATTATCATACATTTCCATCATATCTTCTTTATTCAGTGATATCAGTGTATCATCATAATTTTTAATTGGATTTCTTGTAAGAACGTCTTTATAACACTCAGAATCTTCACTTGAATCTATTTTCATACATTCTTCAAAACTTTCATAATCTGGAGCATCATCTATTGATGAGCTGAATCTTCTAATCGTTTCATCTCTTGAAATGTTCAATGTTGGTTTATTTCTGTCATTCGCTTTAATCTTGGATTAGTTATAATCATTAACCATCAATAAATGTATATAACGTCATGTTAGTTATGAGCGATGTCATACTACAAAGTGCATGAACTGGTTCGCTATTTTGTTCTTCAATATACATAAAACAGATGCATAACGGCTCACCTAACATATAGAACAGCATGTAAATGAATATGAACAGCACATAATATTTAATCAAACGAATGCTGTTCGTAAGATCACTCCATTCAAACACAACTTCAACTCCATTCACACATACACACACACACACACACACACACACACACACACACCCTCACACACTACAACATACATTTGAATAATGGGTTCTGAATAGAACACTCATTTCGAAAAGAGGATTTTGAACAGAGGATTTCTGAATACAACACTCATTCTGAACAGAGGATTCTGAATACAACACACATTTTGAATAGAGGATTTCTGAATACAACACTCATTTTGAATAGAGGATTTCTGAATACAACACTCATTTTGAAAAGGGAGTATTGGGGCATCTGGGTCAAAAGATGATATGGGCGCGAAGAAAAGCGTCTATATCATCTTTTGATCCAGATACCCCAATACTCTCCTACTGGACAGTCTTCATTAAGTCAAAGATTATGACGGTAGTATCTGTAGTATCCTGCTTCGCATTTTGCATGTCAAGTTTTAAGTTTTTCATCGCAGATTCTGCTTTTCTCAAATGAAGTTCTTTGGCGACAGTAAGCTCGGTTTTTTTAGAAAGCTCGTTGTTATCGCAAGCATCAATTTTAACTTTGAAATTGCCACATCTCTTACATGAATCGCTTACAGGAACATGAAATGTGAGGTTGAAATTTTCATTAAATATTTTTTCAAATATGTATTTTGAAACTGGTCCTTCAACCTTACTTTTGTATTCAGAATACATAATTGACAAATTTAAGTGAGGAGGCAAGTACTGTCTCGTTTCACTTTTGTGTCTTGTGTAGTGAGAATCATATTTCGGAAAAGTATTGATGAAATCCTTTACTTGGTTTACTTTTGTTTCTGGAGTTTTATTTGACGGAATATGCCTGCCTCTTTTATCAATGGGAGCGGGATCGCCTAGAGGCTTATTTTTCAAAAGCCTGGTGAGGCGTCCGTCCGATACTTTAAAAACTTGCTTAAAAAATGACTTACACACACGAATATGTTTTCCATTCGCGTCTGGTAAGTGATACAATCGAGAAAACTTCTTGGGCTTCGATTTGATGTTTCCAGCTACCAAATCCGATGAGGTATCTCTGACTCTCACATAAGACCTTGCTTTTATCACAACATGTATGAGTGAATATAGGTACGCACTTTGCAAATCAAAATTTGCTAGGGCATAAAACTTTGAAAAAAGTTGTTTTTGTCTTTCGTGTACAATTTTCTCATGGCATTTTTCATTACAGGTGCATTGAAGACCTGAATCTATTTGTTTCGCGGGAACGAGAACGCCTTTAGTATTTACGTATGCCTCACCTCTAGCTCGTTTATTTTTCCTCATATTCTTTTTCCATAAATTTTCTTTGCGCATACGCTTCCTTGTATCTTTGTTTGTAGAAACAGATGACTGACCCTCTTCATTGCCTTCAGTAGATGAGTCCCCAAGAATGTCTTGTAAACTCATTGATGAGCTCCTGCTACGTTGATCTGGGACATACTCCGAACCCGAATCCTCATAGGGCTCCACCGGGCTAAATCCAAATATATCTGAAAAAAAAGTAAATTAATAGGTAAACATACTTACAAATAAAAAAAGTAAGTAACCTACCCAACGAAAACTTAACATTAAAACTTCTTCTCATAAGTACTCTAAACTTTATCAAAATATCTATCCAAGAACGCCTTACTCAATATACTTGACCACGTAAGTCACCTTCAATGTTATCAGTAGCTTCATTCTCAATTGCACTCATTGTAGCTTCTGCTGAACCTGGCCCAAACAAAAATAGTTAATAAAAACACAGTAAATAAATAATAACATAACGAAATCTCAACATTTAAACTAAGTGTTACCTAGTATATCATTTTCGATGTTTTCAGCAGCTCCACTCATTGTAAGCTCCTGCTAGATCTGTCCAAAACAAAAATAGTAAAAATTAAGTTAATTATTTTATAGGTTAGAATCAATCGACGACGAGAAAACAATAAAATATCTGACTAATAACAGGTAGTCTTACCTCTTAAGCTTATTGCTGTACCGCCAATACCTTCCCTCACGTTCACGTAGATTAATAACTAATCTAAACACACTTATTTCGTCAAAACACCAAAAAATAACCGCAAAAACAAATATGTTGACACGTAAGCATCAAAGACCAGAGTGGCCCAAGTCACCTGAGCCGTAATGGCGGCAAATACCATACTGACCCAAGTGATCTGGGCCACTATGCACTATTCACATTGTTTTAAGAATCAAAATGCCACAACAATTTTTATAACGCCATCTCTGATTTTTTACTGAAATTACCTTTGAGCCACTCTGGCTATGAACTTAGGGGTTTGAAAAGGGGCATTGCCGTGGTCAACTAATATTATCAAAAATTGTGGTTTGGGCCGCTCTGGTTCTGGTGGCCTCATATATCCTTCCTACGTGGTTCCATAATCATCAAGTCAGGATACTGATGATGGGATCCTGGAGGGGGGAGAAAATAGAGGGAACTCTTCAAATTTTATAGGCACACAAGAAACGATTTGGGTAGTTTTAGGAAGAGTACTTTCTCGGAGTGATCTCGTTTCAATTTGGTACAGATGTGATGAAGAACTTCAGAGATAGGCAACGAAACTCCTCAATAAATGATAGCAAATGTACTGGGATGGTTGAAATCTCATGAGAGAGTCAGAGCGTGTGTTCTTAAAAACACACGCTCTGACACGATCTGCCAGAGCGGTTCGCGTTGGCGCACAAAATCTCGAGATGGGCCCCTTCACAAATTCTACACGGGCGGGGCTTGGGGCAGTCCCGGTGAAAGTGAGCCCCCAAACAAGAGAAGCATAAGCGGCGTGCGTTGGCAATTCGGCGGCGGGCAATAACGTGCAACTCCAAAAAAGCCGTGCAACTTGCCATGCTATGCCCCGTGGCCTTACAAAAAACGCAATCAGGACCATTCTGGGTGCCCGCAAAACGGGGGGCGGGGCGACTATCAACCGGCCCCTTAGCCCTAGTCCGTCCCTGGTCTTCTGGCTGGGAAGGCGATTGGCGTGACCCCGTGGTGCCATGAGCGTTGTCCTGGAGTCGGCACTCGTCTTCCAAGAATTTGAGGAGGTCATCAAAGGGGGGAAGATGGGTGGCACTATCCCCACCATACTTCTGCTCAAAGCGGGACCTCAAGTCCCGGGGAGCAATTGCAGCACGATGTGCACCAACAAATAGGACCAATGGTCCACCGGCAACTCCAAACGTCGCAAAGCGTTGGTTGCTGAAACCAACGGGTTCAGCAAATTAGTGCGCAACGCCGACGTGTTGTCAATGGCCGGTAACCCCAAAATCTGGCCGATGTGAACATCAGCCAAGCAGCGCTTATTCTGGTACCGCCGGGATAGGAGCTCCTTAGCGGTAGGGTAGGCGGAGTCCGTCACAGGCAAGTGCTGCACCAAGGCTCGGGCCTCACCATCCAGGACCGACAATAGGTAGGCCAACTTTTGGGCGGGTCCGAGGTCCGAGCGGGAGTCAACCAGACTCTCAAATAGGTTTAGGAAACTCAGCCAGTGGTCCAAGCGACCATCAAAGTGTGGAAGTTCCAACGTGGGAAGCCTACTCAATAGACCGGGGCCTGAAACAACCGAGGTCTCCGGCTTGACCTGGTCAGGCGCTCGGCTCCTCAAAATCTCCCGGGCTCGCTGACTGACTGCGTCCCTCAACTCCAAAATCTGGTCGTAGTCGGCAACGACCTTATCGCGAGCTGCCTGGCCCAATACATCCAAGTCCAAGTCACCAACAAACTCGTTGAACCGGGTGAACAACTTATCCACATCACCGAGTCTTACATTCAACTGTTCGGACCGAGCAAGTGTGACCTTTTCCAAATCCAAGCGCTCAACCGTGGCCGCAGCTGAGGTGAACCATCTTAGCTGTGAGACCAAACCAGCGGCCGCCTCCTTTACAGCCTTCAGTGAGGCCATTGCAACCAAATATCAACAACAAGTTAAACTAACAATAATAGTCAACAAAAAAAACTTAAATTCAATTTAATTTTGGTCTAGATCCGACCCTGTACTTTTTCCAAGTACTGATCTGCCTTGCCAAAGATTGTTGCTGACAGATTATAAACAACTTGATGCACAATAGACAACCCAGGTAGTTTGTGTACATACAACAATTCACCCCAATATGGGTTCAACCACAAATCAACATACAATACAACACAATAAAATCAACAATCAACAATATTAAACTATCACTGCACACATAATTATAATATCTAATACACTGAACAACAATATTCTTATATTTCCAGTACAACAACCTAGATGTGCCAATACAATTAATTTTAATTAAATGTGAGAGCCCGGCTGACAACGGCAACAAATCAGTTCAATGTTCTAGACTTCCAATTGACCAGGCACTAAGCAAGTTGATGTTATATTGAATAACCACGCTCTGCTACCAAAGTGTTCGGTTCCAACCCAGGGCAAGGTTTTTCCGAAACTTTCCGCGATACACGGAGACAATCAAATCAAAGTTGCCCCTTAATAAAGGTAACTTACCTGGTGCCGGTGGGCCGAAGGGGACGACCAGTTCCTGATCAAGCCGGCTGCAAGAATGTCTGTGTGTGTGTGTTCGTGTATAGTGCAATTAGGAGGTGGGTGTTAGCAGCTTGGTAGATCCGACTGAGTTTCAACAGACGCTGCTCCAACAGCGTATATCAGGTCAGAACGAAGCACAACAATAGTTCAAAGCACCACCGTCACACTTTTATCAATAATCGTCAATTTCTCAGTCACTCCACGCGGGTTTCAAACTTAACCTCAAATCGGCGCGGACAATGAACAAATAAGCCCGGTTTTGGTACACACTTGGGGCGTGTAATCCGATTAACACTGAATTATCAGCAAATCGTGCAAAACAAAGGAGATTAACTTCGATTTTAATTATTTCAATCAACAACCAAATTCTAGCGTGCCTTCACGGCCCGCTCCAACAAAGACAAGCCAATGACAACTAGATGACAGGTCAAGTCAAACAAAAAAGTGACAGCTGTCATGACAGTCACAGAGTGCGTTCCATAGTACGTGTGGGACGAAACACAAGATGTGCCAACTACAAGTGCTGCTCAATTTTCTAGCAAAGCAGCAGCAGGAATGATTGTTCAGCGCATTAGAAGTAAAGGCGAGCCATCGATTCCAAAAACAATTGATGAATTTAAAGTACCAGACTGTCTTTGTGACCTTGACCTACAATAGTTTTTAATTGGTCACTATACAAATGAAGGTGAGAGAGTTGTAATATAATGTAATCTGATATTATGGATTTCCTTTAGTAATAAGTTAAAACTCACGTGTACGAATTTAGCATCGGTTGCAAACTATAATTAGGTGCTAGGCAATATTGAGTTATTATTGAATTTTGTATTAATAAGTTTGGGCATTCAAATAAATGACTCCGAACGAGTAAGACATGTTTGATTCCAACCACCTGAGCCTCCAACATATTACATGGCGACCCTGCCATTGGCACCGTTTGTAGAACATACACATCAAGATTGAAGAAGGAAGGCTATTAGACCGAATTTCAAGACAGAAGATTTCAAGACAGAAGATTTCAAAACCTCAAAAAAAAAAAAACAAAAGAAGATTTTCGAAAATATACCATGGGTAAATCTGCGTCAAAAGAACAAGTTGTGATCGCACAGAACGCCAACGGAGCAGCTTCGACAACGACATCGCAATACCATACCGAACGTTTGGAGGCTATAGAATTATTGATCACCATAGCCGTCGTTATATTGGCAATCGCTGTAATATACTATGTTCTCAAGAAATGCAACAAACACCATGTACGCAACATGCAACGAGAACTGAACAGACACAACTTGGCTACTATCTCTCGTGCTGACCTGACCACCAGTGCCGTCTAAGAAGAAAGAAGGTTTGGAGGTGTCCAGGGTATAGCCCGGCCCAACCCCACAACACACGCCATTTGAATTAGTACACACATCAAAAGTGTCTAGGGATCAACATATATTTTTGCAATAACTTTTCTCCTGATTGATATTTATTAAAATTTTCTTTAAGGATTCATCAAATAAAGTGTTTTCGTTTGTCACAGTAACGATAAACCAAGTCACCCTTGCATTAATAAAGAAATTTGCCATTTTCCTAATAAAGGGATTTTTGACATTTGAACCACTAACATTAAAGTTCGAATAAAAGACTGAAATAACAGTTTTCTTTAAAATTTTATTGGGTAACTTAAACAATTAATAATCCGTGTTTCTACCGCGAACACTAACAACACTAGAACATCGGTTTGGCATACTCAAAATGAGTTCATCCAAATCACGCTGTGGAATGGCCGCCCATGTTCGTTGCAACAACAAAAAAAGGTCTTCTTGTGACTGGATACCCTCCATATTCGGCAGAGCTCTTCTCTGTAGCATATCCCATGCATGCTCAATCGGGTTCAAGTCTGGCGACTGAGCAGGCCAGGGCAGGACATTGATGTTAGCTGCGGCGAGAGTCTGTCTTAAAACTCTTGCGGTGTGCGGTCGTGCATTATCATGCATTAACTGAAATAAGGGACCGATTTGCACTTGTAGAGGAACGATGGCGTCTGATACAATCGTCTCAGCATAAATTGGAGCGTTGAGGTTGCCTCTGATCCGAATCAACTCAGTTCTTCCGTCGATCCAAATACCCGCCCATACCATGATGGTTCCACCACTATAAGGATGGACTTCCTGGCAGGATTTTAATCGCTGTTGGCGTCCAGGGATTCTCCAGTATCGTATACGTCTTGTATCCGGTCTCATACCAAAACGAGACTCGTCACAAAACACACAAAACCACATCTCAATCTCAAGAAATCCGCATAAAAATGCTTGATCCCTAGACACTTTTGATGTGTGTATTTGGCAAATGTTGTAAATTGCCCACTGATTTTGGAATTTCAGTCGAACCTTTGTATAAATACAATGATTACCCAAAAGAAATGAAATATCGCCTACAGCGAGCGCAATATGATGCCAAGCAGAATTTGTTAAAAAATAAATTAAAAAGAAAGACAATGTATGACAAGAAAACTTACTCCGTAACTTACAAAAAGGGAGACCTAATTCTTATAAAAAACCAAACTGGGAATAAACTTCAAAACATATATAACGGTCCCTATGAAGTTATTGAGGAAGTTTCACCTAATGTTAAGATTTTGAAAGATAATAAAGAATATCTTATACATAAGAATAACACTAAGGGATATTTTAGTTAATATTAAGTTTTTATTGTAATCTTAAATAATGTAATTCAATTTTCAGTAGCTTTGGTTTTACAAAAAAATATATATATGTCAAAGTTTATAGTATCTAGTTTTAAGACCTTATATATTTTTTTTCTTTAAAACGGGGAAGGGTAACAGACCTTTTTCGGGGGAGTTGTAATAAAATGTAATCTGATATTATGGATTTCCGTTAGTAATAAGTTAAAACTCACGTGTACGAATTTAGCATCGGTTGCAAACTATAATTAGGTGCTAGGCAATATTGAGTTATTATTGAATTTTGTATTAATAAGTTTGGGCATTCAAATAAAGGACTCCGAACGAGTAAGACATGTTTGATTCCAACCACCTGAGCCTCCAACATATTACAGAGTAGTCGTGTTTTGTACTAAAGAAAATTACGAGGTCTCTGGGCGGTCGCGCGTTCGCGTCGTCCTTATACGTTTAAAACATTTTGACATACCAATAAATCGAGTCACAGGAAATAAATAAATAATCTTCATTGAAAAGATCCGCTGCATCCCGCACACATCAACAAGACACACAACCCCAACAGCGTCACAAGGCTGCTAAAAATGCTTTATTATGCGTTTCCGAACGCTCCCATTTCCCCGGCCGTAAGAGGGCCAATACAGGTTTAGCGGAAATCCAGAACAATCCGTGGATAAATTTATAGATGCCATAGAGGTTTACAAGTCATGCCTAAACATAAGCGACGAGAATGCTCATTTAGGTATGTCCATGCTGCTCACTTCATCGGCTGGTACATGGTGGTAGGTTATCAAGGGCTCAACGAAGACATGGGATGAAGCTATAACTACATTACGGAGTGCGTATGGCGAACGCCGCCCGCCGTTTCGTATTTATGTAGAGTTATTCTCCCTCGTACAAGGTACTGAAAACACGGTTTTGTTTATAGCAAAAGCTCGTGATTTGTTTGCAAAACTCCCACAAGAAGACTTGTGTAAACGCGAACGCGTCGAGTTAGATATGACATATGGATTGTTAGATCGCCGCATCAGGAAGCGGATAGACAGAGCTACGGTTTCGACATTCGACGAGTTGCTGAAGAAGGCACGCGCCGTAGATGACTCGTTAAAGGAGTCACAAAACTAAGACAACATATGTACGAACCAGATGTACAAAGAATTATTTCTTACCCCAAAAACCGCATCAAAAGAAAAACCAAAATAACTGAACTCAGGAAAAGAGGTAACTATATTCAAAACTCGGTAAATGTTACAAAACCGATGAGAAAACAAAAAAAATACAGATTATTTACATTGCACTAATTGCTTAGGCTTTTACTCAAAAAAACTGTTATGGAAACACAAGAAGAAATGCAGTGGAAAGTCCAATAAAAATGTCCAACTGAAAACCACAGTATTTCCTAGAATGAGAGTTGACAAGATATCACTTGTTGCGAAGTCTGACGTGCTGATCTGTGCATATGCCTCGCAATACTTAAAGACTCACAGAGAAAAGCACTTTGTGAATGTTGTATCCCGAAAAATGCGAGAAATGGCAAAGCTATTGATTGAACTAAAAAAAGGTAAACCAACAATTAACAATTTCTTCAACGCGCTTAAACCGGAACACTACGATGATTTTGTGGCAGCTACTAAAATTGTTTCAAGAAAGACAGATTTGACTCTCCAACATTTGCCATGAATATAGCTACCAGTACTAAGCAGTGCTGTAATTTGGCAATAATGATGGCATTAAAGAAGCAAGGCCCCTATACCGAAGTCCACACAGGTGAAGTAGAAGCAGGCCTCAAAACATTGATTCAGCTAATAGACTCCAATTGGAAATTTGACATTTCCAGCCAGGCTGCGGCAGACCTGAATAAAAAGAAATGGAAAAAAATTACTATAATACCGTTGGCGAATGATTTGAAAATATAAAAAGCATATCTACAAAAAAAATCTGAACATGCTGCTAAAAAAATCAATAAAGGATCATATACCATTGCAACATACTTAGAGCTATTGGAAACAGTATATTGTAGAGTTTTGTTACTGAATCGACGTCGGCCAGGGGAGTTGCAGAGATTGTACCTACATGACTACTTGGAAAATGACACTATGCAAAATAACGAAAAGTATGAAGAATTTGACCGGGCTCTCACGGCTTCAGAACGGATACTAGTCAAGAAATTTAAAAGAGTTGTAATAAGAGGAAAGCGTGTCCGTGGAGTTCCCGTACTATTCACCGAAGAGGTTCAAAAAGACATCAAAACCTTGCTTTCCGTAAGAGACAAGTTTGTTTCAACATCTAACAAACTTCTATTCGGGAACCCAGGCTTCGAAAATTCCATCTATGGATATAAGGTCTTGGAACGATTAGCCAAGCAATCTGGCGCCAAAAACCCTAAGGCTATTTCATCCACGAGGCTGAGGAAACATTTGGCGACCTTGTCACAAGTATTTAGCATGTCAGGAAATGATATGGAGCAGCTGGCTACGTTCATGGGCCACACCAATGAGGTGCATAGAAAATCGTATAGGCTGCCAGATGACGTTAACCAAACTGCAAAAATATCGAAACTTTTACTTCTGATGGAAGACGGAAAAGCTGATTTATACAAAGAAAAAATCTAGACGACATAGAATTGGACTTGAATGAAAAATTGGAAGGAGAAAACGTTCAAAACGAAGATGTATTACATTATAACTTACCAGACCCGTTAGTTTCAAGACAGTCTCCACATGATGAACCACAGCCAGGATCGTCCAGAATCCAGGATCAGACTGACTCCCAAGTTTCATTAGCAGAACCACTAAACATTAAAAAAGGAAAAAAGAGAACTTTAGTGCCTTGGACTGATGCCCAAAAGAAAATAGTTACTACATTCTTCAAACGTCATATCAAAAATAAACAACCACCGAAACTGTAGTCTCACGTAGGAGGGAGTTAGCGAAATTGCTCGTGGAAGTGATAAAACTGAAACCGAATATTAATATTTGACCGAGCATTGAACAAACGTTAAAACCACATTATTATGACACTTTAGTACACGCAACAAAAATCGTAGCCCGGTACAATGAAGTAACACGACAATTTGATGCAGCAACATATGCCATGAACATTAGTACATCAATAAAACAATGTTGTAGTATAGCTTTATTACAGAGTTGCAAAATGGAAGCCACCGTTCAGACAGCCACTGTTCAAGCAGATTTAAAAACACTATCACAATTAGTTCAAGAAAATTGGAAGTTTGATATTTCTAGCCAAGCTGCTGATGATCTTAATGTCAGGAAATGGAATAAAACCACTATTGTTCCACTCGCTACCGATTTAAAATTATTAAAATAGTAATTATGTTTTTCTGAAAATAAATAATTACCTACCGTTTTCAAAAATGACTTGTTATTTTAAAATTTGTTATAGGTATTAGGTGTCTCTTCCCATAATACAACCTCATTATGAGAGACACACTACATTGGGCTTAAATCTATACTAATCTATAGAATACTCGTACTCGATACCCCGATACTCGGTACCTCCGTACTCGTTCTTTAGTATACTAATATAATAAAGCTGAAGAGATTGTTTGTTTTTTGTTTGTTTGTTTAAACAAACAAACAAACAACAGTACAGTAGGGAACAGCTAGTAAAACTTATATACATACCTTATGGTAACAGCCAATCTTTCAGCGGGTGTAATAGATGGTCGCATTTTAGTGTCAGCATGGTTTAATTCATCATATACCAGTTCTAATAATTTGCGAAAACTTTCATGAGTCATTCGAAAGAAGTTAAAGAACTTTCTTCCGTCTTTCCTTAAATCCTCCATGAGAGTATGGAATACTATAAGACTCTCTGTCTAATAAAATAGGATGAACCCATAGCCTCTTCCTTTTTTTTTGCAGCTGTTGTTTTTGTATAAATAGTAGGCTAGAATAAGCTTATTCTTTGCACCCGACATAACGTGCGTGCACTTCTTCGCCCTTCAAGTACAGAACTGATATCGACAACAACCAACGCGCTCACGTTATATTTAGCGGATCGTGAACAAGAGCCCTAAGCCCTCATACTCAGATGTTGTGCGGAATAGGTGCTCATGAGTTAAAATCGGATAGCCCCGTCACTCTTTGCCAATCGAGTTCAACAATTTGACCTTAGAGGTAGACTTCCATGTAGTTCCCGGTGGTTGTTTGAGTACACCTTTGATAAAAACGATATTTGATCCCGATCTAGCTACGCAGTTACATACTGACGCGAGTGCGATAGGTAACGACGGTTACGCGTTATTCTGATGCAAATACACAAAAACTAAGCGCGTAGTCGCGTATTTTAGTAAGTTGACGGTAGGTGCTGGAGGGTCGTGTAAATCCTTAGTGCACATGGTTTTGAGTGGCACAAACTGTGGACTGTACTATTGAGAATGCAGTTCATGGTGAAGGTATCGAGGTTGATGTCGGTGGGGCCCACGCTGACTATACACCGAGTGTAAATCATGAAGTAGGTCTCATGGTTGACCTGCTGTAGCCAATGTATATGTGTTGGAACATGACCTGAGGAAATCCTACTTGTGATCTCCATGCAGTACGCAAGCGCCGCGATCCAATGTGTCATCAAATTATTACAAGACTAAGCTATGTGTTCACAACTGGTGTATTTTTTTATATGAAAACTAGCGATGAGTATTGCTTTCTATGGAATGAGGCTGAATTCTGATGAGTTTGCAACGATTTTAACCAATTTCTTTATGGATAAAGTAATCCCAAAAATGAAAGATGCCAACAGATTCATAACCTTGTACACGGATGGGATTACATATCAAAACAGAAACGTCACTTTAAGCAACGCTCTCCTCAACATAGCCATGCTGCATAATGTAACAATTGAGCAAAAATATTTGGAACTAGGCCACACCCAAATGGAGGTTGGCAGTATGCACGCAATGATTGAAAAAAAATACTAAAAAATCAAGTCATTAATGTTCCAGCCGAGTACATTACTATTTGCAAGAATGCCAAAAAATCAAAACTGTATACAGTTGCATACCTAAACTATTGTTACTTCTCACGCACACTTAACTAGTGTGGTATCGTGTATAATCATGTTTTTAATCGTTTTGTTTTTAGTTTGCTACGGCCCAGCAATACTGAGATGGATTGGAGTGACAGTGCAGCACAAGACCAGAAGGACAAGTCCCGAACCAGCGAACCAATCAGCAAGAGAACCAAAATCGCTTGCTGCCAACAAGACAACTACTAAACCAACAACAGGCCAACCAACTATAACAACGGAACCTATTGTAACAATTAGCCACCACAGCTGTGCAGAGTGGCCCAGGAAGCTTCAATATACCCACCTCATCGTCAAGTGTAAACGGCCAACGCCATCTATCGACATTTAACGCAACTAGTATAACAGCAGCCATTGAGATCTACTGATGCAATGTACCTAATAGCGCCATCTATCAATTTGTAAAGACACTATAATGTTGTGGTCATTTTAAATATAATAATAACTTGTCCTTTTCTCTGAGCATTAATTTAATAATTGGCAAATATTACTGTAAACTATATTCAATTGTAAAACTTTACTTTATAAAACACTATCGCTTATATTCTTACGATTATTGTAATAGGTCTGTCAATTTATGTAAGTGTTGAAAATACAGTTGAAAATACAGAATAAGAAAACCGTGTGTGCTTCTCAATCACAATTCCCCTTCTGAACATCCATTACAGTTCAGAAGTGGGATGGAAGAATTCCACGGCCCATATATCCGGGGCATGGGGAGACGGTCGCCAAGGGTCGATTCTGAAGAAAATGGAGGCCACCAGGAGGGAAAAAGTCCCTTTTTTTTTCTCCGCTGTCCTCGTATTGTTAGTTACCCGCCACCAACAAAAGACAAGAAAACACACACAAGAATAACACACCTGGACACAGAGGTCATTACGAAGTTCGATCCAGCGAAGAAAAATGTAAACGTTATTGGATGGTTTCACAAGATCGATCAACTGGGCGACATATATAACTGGGAAGAAAGGGACAGGGACTTCGTGATGCAAACTTGGCTACGCGCGACTGGTACGACGACCTGGAGGATTACAGTGCCACGTGGGGCACATGGAAGGAATGGCTAACAAAGGCATTTCCACATACCACCGATTTTGTCGGCCGCCTGGAAGAAATGCTGGCACGCCAAAAAGGGAACGAGACCATGACTCGATACTACCTACCAAAAAATGTGGGCTGGATGGGGAAAACGCAATGTCGTGCCTCGTTCGCGGATTGCCGGTTGAACTGCGTGCGAACGTGAAAGCATGCGGCTACAAGACTCCCGAAGAACTACTCGTATATTACGGGTTCCTTTCGTCACTCGAAAACTACGGGGCGGAAAAAAAACAGAAGATCCTCCGACCAGAAGCAGATCAAGTCGACTTGGCAACGGGGCTCTGCGGCATCAACCCTGCTCCGAAGGTGTGCTATAACTGTCGGCGACCGGGGCACGAAGCCCGGGATTGCCGAGCTGCACCCGCCACTCGCTGATAGGTCTGCCAACGCACGGGACACGCTGCCAATACCTGCTGGTATGCGGCCGGGGGGAGCTCGTGTGACATGTCGGCGCCACCGCAAAGAAATCAACTCTCAAACCTGATGCCATTCCGTCTAGTTTCCCTATTGTAAGTTATACCTAATTGAATAACACCTAAAAATCGTTCGTTCCTTGTCATCACATTTACTATTCGCCTAAATTCAAAATGTACTTGGGTTACATACGAGTAAATTTAATGCAAATTTTTGTATAGGTAATTATTTATTCCTTATTTCTTTATTGTGTACACATGGTCATACAATATGTATATTTTAACATAAATATTAAATTCGTTATGTAGGTATTGGTTATAAAATTATCTTTAAATG
Source organism: Xestia ashworthii (assembly GCA_950022955.1). Taxonomy (NCBI): domain Eukaryota; kingdom Metazoa; phylum Arthropoda; class Insecta; order Lepidoptera; family Noctuidae; genus Xestia; species Xestia ashworthii. The sequence continues at coordinate 10,896,605 of OX465560.1, read as the reverse complement.
TATATGTTCATTTTCAGATTTCAATGAATAAACAAATTAATGTTCGAAGTAACATCACTATAAGATCAGCTCAAGAAAAGGTTGAAGCCGGTGTTAATAAGGTAAAATTTAAATCTTATAACTGTTGATGATATAGTATCAACCTTAGTATTAATCTTGATTTATTAACAGACTTCTAAAAGGAGGAGGTGCTCAATTCGTCGGAATCTTTTTTTTTTATTTTTTTTTTATGTATGTTCCCCGATTACTCGAAGATGGCTTGACCGATGTGGATTATTTTTATTTTGTTTGAAAGGGTATGCTTCACAGGTGGTCCCATAATCATCAAGTCAGGATCTGATGATGGAATCCTGGAGAAATAGAGAGAACTCTTCAAACTTTATAGGCACACATGAAGCGATTTGGATAGTTTTCGGAAGAGTACTTTCTCGGAGTGGTCCTCCTACAATTTGGTGAAGATTTGATGAAGAACTTCGGAGATAGGTAACGGAACTCCTTAATAAATAATAGCAAATGGACTAGGATTGCTGAAATCTCATGTCTGTCTATTGTTTACACCAGCTCATGACATAACATCACGCCAGTACGCCGTGAAGGGATAAGCGCATGTGAAACACTAAAAAGTAAAAAATAAAAACTTTTTTGCAAAAAATAAAACCGACTTCTAATAACACAAAAAAGTGAATAATAACTTTAGCTTCAGAAGTCGGTGGCAAAAAAACTAAACCAATAAAACAAAGGTCACCGACTTCTCAAGCTAAAGTTATAGTATTATAGTATTCACTTTTTTTTGTGTTATTAGAAGTCGGTTTTTTATTTCTTCAAGAATCACATTTCTTAGTTGCAATAGTTATTATTGTAACATTAACCTGTTCAATTATGTGCTTTTTGACTGTTTTATTATTTTTCAGTTGCAGATACAAAAACAAACAAAATCGATTTCGGTTCTTCCGAAATAAAAGAGAATTTGGAACCAACTCCGGGCTCATCCATGGAACCTCCATTGAAGAAAGCTCGACAGGAGGTTGTTATTAATAACCTCGTAGTAGAGAAGGACAAGTTAAAATATAAAGTAAAGTTATTGTCACAACGCCTGAAAAGACGGGATATCAAAATTAATAATCTCAAGTCTGCTTTAAATGTGATAAAGAAGAAGTGTACAAACTTTGAAGAAGTAGAAAGTGTATTATTTAATAATTTTAGTAACATACATATGCATATGAATACAAGAAAATCAGATAAAACTGTACGGTATAGTGACGAGCTCAAATCTTTTGCGTTAACTTTATACTTCTATTCACCAAAAGCTTATATTTTCTTAAGAAATCACATGAGTTTACCTCATCCTTCAACATTAAGACTACTTTTGCCAACACATAATTGTAATTCTGGTTTTATGAAAGAAGTTTTTGAATTTTTAAAGAGATCTGTGGAGAAAAATGATTATTTAAAAAATGTTAGCATAGTTTTTGATGCTATGTCCATTAGGTCAGAACTGACATATGATAAAAAATGGATAAATTTTGAGGTTATGTGGACTATGGTGGAATTGTAAATAATGACTCGGAAATACTCGCTACTGAAGTACTTGTTATTATGATTGTTTCATTAATTAAATATCGGCCAATATAAAAGCACAGCTGATAATATTAACAGCCATAAGGCTATTGGCTGATGCTAATATTACTGTTAGATCATTAACATGTGATGGCACTTTTACCAACATTAAAACATACGTGCTTCTGGGTTGTAATTTTTACGTCGATGACTTAAAAGGGTTTTTCCAAACATGATACCCTTAAACAAGGATGTGGTCCATAGCTCATTTGGCCTCTCTCCCCAGTAGCCCCCTTCAAAACACTGTCTAATGTATGGATCATGTCCCTCTGTAAATACAAGATTTGGCCACTTTCTTTTCTGTTTGTAGTAATTACGGGAAAACTCTAAAACAATAGGAAAGCTAGGTTCTTTGGAAAATTAGTTCTAGAGATGCGATTATTCCAGGTTGCCACTGAGAACAACATAAAACACGTATTTAAATTCATACCTCATCAGACTATGACTAAATCCGAAGATGATCTCTTCAAGCATCTCCTAAAGATATCTGAAACGTCATCAACAGAGGATGGAGGGGCAGTGTTCATGTCTATGGATTTCTCCAGCTGGTGTACGAGTTTCCGGTATGAGGGAGTAACACCTTTGTTTGAGGAGTTAGATAGGTTGCTCGGCATCGATCATGTTTTCGCATACACTCAAAAGTTCCCACTTGAGTCCATCCTCCTATTCCAGGATAGGTTTTGTCCCCCGCAGCAAGGGGTTGATGGATTGCCAATAAGCGGATCTCGATGCATTCACGGTCCTGAGGCCTGGATGGAAGGATTGAGACAGAAGGGGTGGACCCTTGCAACTCTTTTACTAATCCTAGTTGCTTCCTGGCGTTGCGGCACTATAGCCACTCTGACTGGCCAAGGAGACAATCAAGTCATATACCTACGTCTACCGAACGGTGCTACTTTGGAAGGACTTAGAATGACAAGACAACAGTACTTAGCCTGGTTCCAGGAAACACTTCTCGACCTATGCACGAAAGCAGGAATAACACTCAAATTGGAGGAGACATGGGTGTCCACCTCCCTTCTAGAATATGGAAGAGAGTTCTTTTTCAAGGGTGCTCAAGTAAGCTCGGCTTTAAAACGCATATCCATTAATGGGGACATAGCGGGAGTGTTTTCTGCTGAAATGGGGGCTGCACAAAAGGATCATTTACCCATCCCCTCCTATTGGTGCACCGTACTGGAGGCTTCTATAATGGCCCATGATAGATTTCCTGTTCTGAAGAAGTATCCCGCGGAATACATTATGTGTCTTTTATCTGTGCCCCGAACATTAGGTGGGTGGCCCATAACATTGTTTCCCAATTTCTGCACCAGGGCAGTCCAGGATCCTTTAACATGTGCTCTGCATGTAATAAGGACCATACTAAGATCACCTCGCCACAGAGACCACATAATTAGGATAGCCACAACCCGAATGAAGAACTCAGATCCCGCAATGCTCATAAAGGACCCTCAATCCCTCCCACTTGTTATGCCCAGACAACCAGAAAACTATTTGAAAAACAAAATAGCAGAAGGACTTCCCTCAATTATCAAGAACCATGAGCTGAAACCGCTCTTTGATCCATCTGTGGAAGAGAAGAAAAAGCAGCTCATAGATGATTTGATGGCTATTGTGCCCTGTAACCCGAAGCTTTTATCTAAGATCATGACTTTGTCCAATATTGGGAAACAAGAGGCATTGATTAGCAAGTTCTCTAGCACACGCTCTATACAGGCGGTGGCATGTAGGGAGTGGAGTTCAGAGATAGCTGTCTTAAGAGACATCAGGGCCATGGAAGAGACAATGATAGACCATATCCTTTACAGGCCTCCTGACCCTATATTAAGCATTCTTTTGTTAACCCCTTGTCTAACCCAACTTGCTCAAGAACTCAGGGAAAAGGGATGGGGTGTACCCCTGGAGGGAATTACCATGCCTGCCCAGCAGGAGCAAGCACAACTATGTGAATGGGGAAGAGTTCCTGTTGCACACTATGACAAGGCTATATCATTTGCTGCAGAGGGTGATCCCACAACAAGCTGGCAGATGACAAGAGGTCGAGTTCCTCCTTACATTGGTGCTCCTACACGTGTAAGGGCCAAAAGACAGCCTCTTCAAGAAATGGAGTCATACAGCTTCACTCAAGCCTTGTCCCAGGCATTGCAACTCCGGTCGTGGGTAAAGGGAGATGTTGGATTGACCCAATTATTAGACACCATAATCAGAGAGAAAACCGATGCATCAAGTGAGGAGCTAGATAGAAGAACATCACATGTGTACTCAGGCTCCCTAACCCATCGATTGCCATGTCCTACAATGAGCAAAGGGGGTCAGAGCAACTCAACAAGCAACTTTGCCTCGCATATTAGGGTATCGTCAAGCACGGCCCATGCATATGCAAAGAAAGGGGAAGATTATACTATCTGCTTCCAGTCTGTATTCTTATACGGGCTTGCATCCCTCAATATCATTTACCACAAATATGGTCAACTACCCGACAGGATGGCATTAGTCCTCACAAGAGGCTGTTGCACGTGGACAATACCTCCTGAGACCTTCTCCTTGTGTTAATCTCTATATCAGGGTGTTCCTATTCCCACTGCCATTCTTCATATAGACCCATTAGAGGAGACACTATTACCATATGTCCCACGGGTCTTAGGGGTCTCTTTGTCGTACGCGTCCCATCTTGCCTACAAATTCGCCGTATGGATTCTGAATCAACGAGATACCAACACGCATATCAGCCTTAGAACATAGAGCGAGCTTAGAACATAGTGGCGCTAGTTGTCACGCTAACATTGGCTCCGTATTTAAATAATCGTAAAAATACTCAACACTTGTTTTAAAGTTAAATTGTGAAAGTTTACAGTCAGTTTATGTCTAATATCCATCGTCTATCGTTTGCAGTACAATATCATAAGTGGTGTGTTTATAAAAGTGTGTTAAAGAAATAGCATCAAAATAGTGCATACGAACTAGTGTTTACAAACAGTGCATCCAGATAAGTACACTAAACTTGAACAAAAAAGTGTATTGTTACTTATAAAACATTAATACAGTGATCCAATAATATATACATTTCAAAACAAAGTGAATTCGAAACTTTTTCTGTAATACTGTACCGTTACCATTTTTCAAAAGTGAACGACGCATGACGCCAACTTTTCACCAATCACAATAAAGACAAACACATCATTTTGCTCTCAAGTCTAATAGTACAACACATGCACCTATTTTGGTCAAGTCAGTATATGTCCAGGTGGCGTGTTTCGGAAACATCTGAATACTGATAAAGAGGTCTCGAGTTCTAATCCAGCTCACGCAAATTTTACTTTTCGGGTTTATTTAAAATTTGTTAATTGTTTATTATTTTCAAGAATTTGTTCCGAAGAAAAAAGTGCTCAATTACGATACTTAAAAAAAAAAAAAAGTTATTTTTATTTATATTTTTCTGAACATTCTTTGAAAACTTAAAAAGTATTTGAAGTGAAAATACGTTGCAATTAAAAATTAAAAAAACTTAATGTCAACATCGATCCACAGAGGGATGCTATTTTGAAGAATTTAATTAGAACTATCATAAACTACGAACACAGTCACAAAATGTCTGTCCTGGTAGTGTGCTACAGATGTAAACAGTCAGTTGACATAAAAAAAACGGCATTATGCTCCGTTTGTAACCACAGATTTGAACCAGACTGTGATGGTTATCCAGCACAAACATACAAATTAATGGACGCAGAATCAAAAAACAAATGGCGCTGCAAGACGTGTATAAAAAAACCGACTGCTTGCTCTATGAATATATCGCATGGTTATGTGCTTAGTAAAATGGAAACTCGTAGTTCAACAAGATTGGCACTGAAAACTCAAAAAACCAAGTCAGTGGAATCCTTAAATGAAACTTTTACATCCACTAGTTCAGAAATATTCGCAAGAAGTCTACCGGACTTATCAACAGAACATAACTCGTACATATCCGAATTACAAGAAGAAATTAATGCTTTGAAACTGCAACTTGTATCAGCTGATTCCAAAATTGAAGAACTCACTATTGAAACTATTTCATTGAAGAAAGAAAGAGATGAACAGCAGTCCCAAATTCTTAATTTAAAGAAAATGTGCTCAGGAATTAGCAGTACAACCAAAACAGGCATTAAAGGAAACAAAGACTGTCAACCTAGACCACTAATTACTGAAAATATTAGGTCAGAAACAATTCATCAACAAATAGAACAACATGATATAACTCCTCCGACAACAACCCCCATAGAAGACCTGGATTTAATACCGAATGGAAAAAACTATCAGAGTCCTACAACACCAACTACTTTCTTGGAGGATACAAGCTTGTCTAAAGAATCGGTTGAACAACCACAACCAACTGCAACATCTATACAAGACGTCTCAAGTAAACGGCGTGTATTGATCTTTGGTGGTCAACAATGCATAGGTTTAGCGAGTCAACTAATTAATTCAAGGAAGAATAACAACTCTGAAAACTATGAAATATCAGCACAAACCAAACCATTTGCCACATCTGACGAAATAATAAAAGGCTGTGAAAACTTGAAATTAGGTAAATATGACAAGATAATTTTAGGTATTGGTGAAAATGACACTAACCCCATGAAAGTCGTGATAGAATTATCGGTGTTTCTAAAGAAATTTGAGCACAATACTGTTATAATTGTTAATGTATGTAAAAACAAGTACTTAAGCACCAAAATGTTAAATGATACGATTAAACTCACATGTAATAATTTTTCAAACTGCTATTTTATGAATGTATTTCACACGTACCATAACCGAATTGTATATACATGTAAAAAGCTCAACCTTTTCATTGACTCTTTAGATTATAATGCTAAATACTTACCAATGATGAGCAAGGAATATATTACAAACCAAAAACTAACTCACATAAATTCAAGCCAAAACCATAAAATAATACCATCTATAGTCCGACAACCTATTATAAAACAAAAAACAATCTTTGACTTCTTTCCAAGAGTAAGACATACTACTCCACCTCAAATGCAACCCGGTCCAGGTCCCTCTGTCAATATAACTGATCTAACGTTTTTTCGAGAATAATGGCAATAATAATCAGGTCACTTTACTACATCAAAATATAGCAGGACTACTATCTAAATTAGATATATTAAAAATAGCTTTATCAGAATTTAGAACTAAACAAAACGACTTAGACATAATCTGTATTTGCGAAACATTCCTAAAATGTGGAGAAGAACACAACGTACATATTAATGGCTATAAGCTGGCGTGTTGTTACTCCAGAGTCAAACAGAAGAGAGGCGGAGTTTGTATAATGTGTAAGGACTACATAACTTGTAATAAAATAACCTGGCTTAAAGACATTGCGTCTGAACTTACTTTTGAGTGCTGTGGCGTTGAATTTCCACAATTTAAATCCATTCTAATATGTATTTATAGAATACCAAATTCTAACCCTCGTATATTTTTAGAAAAATTAGAGATCATATTAAACAAAACCCGTTCTAAGACAAAAAAGAAAGTTGTGATAGTGGGTGATTTTAACATTAATATCCTTAAACACTCTACAATACGTAAAGACTATCTGAGATTACTTCAAAATTACAACTTTATAATGCATATAAATCAACCGACAAGAGGAGAATCATGTTTAGACCAAATAATCAGCAACGACTCCACTGCTATAGGCAAAGTTATACCCTCAGGCTTATCAGACCACGACACATGTCAAACACTATCCCTCACCGTAAACAAAAAAATAACCCCTATATTGCAATGGTATGTTCTAAAACGAGACTATTCGCCAGACCACATACTTAAATTCATTGAATGCATCAATAATCTCTCTTGGACAGAGGTATATGATCAACCTGATCTAAACAGTGCCTTTCAAATATTTCATGACACCTTCACACTGTTCTTCAATCTATGTTTTCCAGTAAAAAAAATCAAAGTTAATAAGAATCTAAAGAATCAACCTTGGATAACCAAAGGCCTCAGATTGTCTTCCAATACTAAAAGAAAGCTCAGGTATCTATACAGTTGTAAATCTTCACGTCAGTCTGATAAAACCAAATATCACACATATAACAAAATATTAAAAAAAAGTATAAACCTAGCACAGAAACTCAATAATGATCGATTATTGATGAGGTCCAAGAATATTTGTCGGGATTCCTGGAAAATAATAAAAAGTCAAGAAAGCAATCAATATAATACGCAACAAATAAACAAAATAAATCTAAACAATGAAACCACAACAGATCCTGAACTTATATCAAATACCTTTAATAATTATTTCATAGGGCTGACAAAAAGTCAACCGCCTCATAGTAAAAAAAATATAGAACCTAGAAGAACAATAGAACCTTTTAATGCAAGCATATTCTTAACACCAGTTACAACATACGAAATCTACCAAATCATAACGTCTTTAAAAAACACCAAATCGGTAGGTTATGATAACTTACCCACTCAAATTCTAAAACAAACTGCGCATTTAATAGCACCAATACTATGTCATCTCATAAACCTATCATTATCACAAGGTACTTTTCCAGACAAACTAAAAGTGTCAGTTGTAAAACCAATTTATAAAAAGGGAGATAAAACAGAACCAAACAACTATAGGCCTATTGCTCTCATACCTATACTAGCCAAAATTATAGAAAAAGTTATGTTTAAACGGTTAACATCTTTCCTTAACCACTCAGCTGTGGAGCTGTCAAAATGGCGCTGGCCCTTTGATGTGGGGCCATTCCGGGTGACCCCAATGAATCCGGCGCGTGTCATAAAAACAATGATAACTCCGAAACTACATTAGCTATCTCGTTATCAGTTATATCATTGGAATCGTTATTAAATTAACTAACAGGAAATGCTGTTTTATATAAATTTTGCCTTGTAATGTATTAGTAATTGTAAAGTTTGTTGAGTGTGAGGCCGTTTTACCAGTTTCTTGTGTAAATATCATTATAATTCAAAAAGTTGACCATTATATCCAAAAGTTATAGTTTTATTTTAACAAATACACATTATCCCATATAAATCAAACAAAAGAACAGCACTCGTCATACATTTTTGTCATCTCACAAGCTTTACAAAATCATGACGTCATTTACGAGTGCCGTGTTCGAAACAAAAGAATGGGTTTGTTTACGATTCTATTCTAAGAATGCTAAGTGCCTATTGGCTTTGTTGACATTTTAATATGAATGTTTGGTTTACATACTTGACACTGGCTGAGTATCAGCTGTTCAGAGTGTTTAGTTAATTAGTCTAAAATAATTAAAATATACACTTGAAAACTGGCGTAAAAAACACCCACTCAAACTTTGGATCACTGTTTAAATTCTGTTACCTAAATTTGAAATCTAATTTTACATTTTTCATATTGAAGATATTTACTAAACATAAAGCACATAAAAAAGGCTTACTGCTAACAAAATATTAATTAAAATCAACAATCAAAATAAACTATATCACTACACAAAACAAGGTAAACACGGGCTCTGATTGGCCAACGCTTCGCGGGCAAGTAAATACGGCTCTCTGATTGGGCCGGCGCTTCGCGTCGCCGTCGCTCATTGGCTGTAGCTCACGATAATTTTACGTAACTACGATTTTTGAATTGATCACAACAAAAACACGATTATATTGAAATTAAACGCCTAATACCTAAATACGATATATTAAAAACATACGTAATAGACATAATTTCCATTTCTATTAATGTTTACCGCTAAATAAGGCGAGTCAATTATGAAAACAGATCGTCGATGACGCTTGACCTGTTCGTACCGGTTTTCGACGTCCTTGAAATGATTATTTCTGCTCGAAATCTTCGGAAACTAAACAGTTTAATCATTAAAATATGTTCATTACTTACCCAGGCACGATTAAAACATAACACAACACCACACTTACACTTCACTACACTAAAAATTCACACACGGAAAAATTTGGTGCTATAACGTGGGGCGTCCGCCGCGACCGGCCGGCGCGTGACCGATTTAAGTACTGGGTGCACTGTAAAAAGCGGCGTTCGTTGTTGAACTGCGATAAAATGACTGTCTTGTTCTTTCTTCTAGCATATGTGCAAGTTGGAGCGAGATAGGCACAGGTTATAATAGAGGAATACGTCAAAATGTAACGCGGAATTACGTTGGCCACTGTGGCGTTCCCACAGACCGAGTTCGAAATTTGGCATTGGAGGCTGAAGCCAACCCACAGCTGAGTGGTTAATAAATTCAATATACTGAAATCTGAACAACATGGCTTTCAGAAAGGAAAGTCTACTACACTAGCTGCCTTTAAACTAATAAAAAAAGTTTCGGAAAATGTTGATAAAGGCATTAACACCTGTGCAGTGTTTTTCGATATGAGCAAAGCGTTCGATTTTGTTGATCATGAAATCTTGCTCCAAAAAGCCTACGCATACGGTATTCGAGGTATAGCACATAAATGGTTACAAAGTTACCTTTCAAATAGACAACAATATGTAGAAATAAACAAAATTAATGACGAGAATATAGAATTCGCATATAAATCTCATCTCGCACATAACAGAGTCGGTGTCCCACAAGGTAGCATATTAGGCCCACTTCTATTTCTACTCTACATCAACGATTTACCTAACGTGATTAATCATCACTGTACCCTTTTTGCAGATGATATATCGTTAGTAATTTCACAAAACCCTAATACTACATTTGATGACTACAATAAAGAAGTTAACGAAGCTGTTCAAAGCATTATAAAATGGCTTGAGTCCAATAATTTAAAAGTTAATATAGACAAGACCAGAATAATTCAATTTTACAATAGAAAACAAAATGATCACAAACTAACAATATCATACAAAAACAATATCATAGCACAATCCGATAGTATAGTTTTCCTAGGGATGTCATTAGATAGTCAGATCTCATGGAAATTACACATAGATAAAATCTGTAAAAAAGTAAACAGGTATGTTTATGCTCTTTGGCGTCTTACACGTATATCCAGCCAAAAAACAGCTTTACAAGCATATCATGGATATGTAGCCTCCAACCTACGATATGGTATTATATTATGGGGCGGCTCAGTAGAATTTAATAGAGTATTCCTGGCACAAAAACAGTGCATTCGTGCACTCTGTAATGTGGATTCACTAACGTCATGCAAACCATTGTTCCAAAAGCTAAATTTATTAACAGCACCGTCCATGTATATATTTGAGTCTTGCATTTTCGTCAAAACACATCAGTACCTATACAAATCGTTTGGTGAATATTGTAATTTTAATACCCGTTATCCCAATAGCTTCCCTTTGCCAAACATAAAAACTGATCTGTATAGAAGAAACTGTTACCCCATGTCTATTAAATTATTTAACAAATTACCTAATGAACTAAAAGACCTACCCCTTAGTTTATTCCGAAAAAAATTGTACTCTTGGTTAGTCACAAAATGTTTCTACACTACTCAGGAATACCTTAGTTATAAGAATAGAAAATTATTATAACACCCCACTAAGTTCCTACTCTAGTGCAATAATAGTTAGATATTTAATTTAGTATGTTTAGTCATATCACCCATTTTGTTTGTTATATTAAGCTTTTATTTTAAATTTCGTATACCAGAAATGGTTTTTATGAGGATCCTTATTGTTAGATTTGAAATGTAACAATTATTTACCATCTATTTACCCATAATAAGCGAATAAATTATTTGATTTGATTTGATTTGATTTGAGCAATAAGAGATACCCTAACACCACCCTTTGTAAACTTGTCAGAGATGTGTAGACTTGATATAGGGTTCAGTACCAACCCGCATTCCATCCTGATAGAGCTAAAGGATTCTGCAATCAGAACAGGGTTTGATGACTTGATAGATTCAATTATTCTTAGTGGTTTAACCCACTCCTTCTGCCTGCTAACTCACGCATCTCCTATAGACCTTCAAGGAAGGGAAGGGAGGAGAATGGCTGTTGCAGATCTGATCGCTGCCCTCTGCGTTTCCATCCAAAATCCGGTCAAAAGTCGAATTTATGAAGTTAAATAAAAACCTATTAAAACCACTCATTTTTACAGCTTAATAACCAGTCCATTGAAAAAGGGACACATTAGTGGCTCAGGTAGTCGACCCTTCCCGCACAAGCATTCGGAACCTAGTCGTTGTCTAAACCGCATGTCTTTGTTCTCGGCGCTTGTTTATTTTAACTGCATTGGAGTTTGAACTGTACGTTTGGTGTGATAAATTGTGGAAAAAAACATTGTGAATATGGAAGTACAAGGTACGTGGATTATTTTTACATAACAATATAATACTTTTTGTTTCATTTATGTGTTTAAAAAAATTTAGAAAGGTGAAACGAAACTTTGAAATAAATTGTCAAAAATATATTATTAATTCGTGTTTTTGTTTATGTGTCAAGGCTTGTCAAACCTTTATTTCACGATTAATATGTTGCTTAGAATATGTTTTAGTAAAAACAATAAAAATTTGCCGCGCCTGCGCGCGCCATTGTTTTTTTTTACTATTTGAATATGATAGTTTAAAATGTGGATATATTTGACTTTAAGTTGTTTTATTTTTTAATTTCAGATAATGTAGAATCAACTGTTAGTTTTACCAGAAGAGCTTTTTACGACATCATGCGTGACTGTAAAGGAAAGAAAATTGAAGAAAAGTTGCGAGTTTTTGGGCACAAAATTAGTTGAAATAACCCAATGCCCAGATTATAAAAAAAAATTTTTGGATAGATTTTTTAAGACTGAATTCAAACGAAAATGGGTAGCAGCCAGTCGCAAAGAAGAGCGCTTTTTGCGTAATAACGACAAATGGCTCAAATCGTCTATACAGTTGCAGAAAGTGCAGAGCTGTCATATAAGCCGGGTCGGCCAACAAAATCTTTTGAAAACTTAAGTGAGCGTAGTAAGCGACGAAAAACTAGTGAGATACGGAAGCAAATACCTGCTGAAGAACTAACATATGCAGCTGGAGTCAGTCAACGCATTATTGGAAACACTGATGCTTCAGTTATGATAAAAGAAATAGTGGCAACGCCAACAAGAGCGTCGAAAGTTCGGAAATCTTACACTTTATCCCAAAAGCAAATAAGTGTGAAAAAGCATACGCCACAAAAGGCACTGTCAATTTTCGTTGAAGGTGACTTCACAAGAAGACAATGGGAAATCCTTTATAATGCTAATAGAAGATAGACACCTATCCATGTTACTCATTAATACAAAAGGCAAAAAAGGATTGTTATCCCAAGGAAGAAACAATACGCGTCACTGAAACGTGCATGGAAATCCAACTGCAAGGATTACTAGATCACACAGCATCTCGCCTGTACAAATACCTTGTAGAGGTGATAGAAACGTGTACAAAGGAAGAAAGAGAAAATATGGAACTAATATCTAAATGAGGATGCGATGGATCGCAGCAGTCGCAGTTTAAACAAAAGTTCCAAAATAGCTCAGATAGTGACGCTAATTTATTTCAAAGTTCCCTAGTTCCTTTGCGACTGATTGTCAATATAAATGGTGAAATTAAAATAATTTGGCAAAACCCTATGCCATCTTCAGTTAGATTCTGTAGACCAATACGGATCAGATTTATCAGTGAATCAAAAGATATTACTAAAGAGGAGATAAGTTATGTTAATGGTCAATCAAAAAATCTATCAAAAAACTGAAATTACAGCACCTGGGGGAATAGTGAAAATAAAACATACAATGCTGTTCACAATGATTGATGGCAAAGTTTGCAATGCTGCTACTGACACAGCATCAACTATGCGATGTTATATTTGTGGACAGACTTCAAAAGATTTTAACAAGTTAAAAGAAGTATGTACCTATACAGGATGTAAATGTCGAAGCTTTGCAGTTTGGACTATCTGTGCTTCACGCCAGAATAAGGTTTTTTGAGTCCCTGCTCCACCTCGCCTATAATAAAAAGCCTTTATTTCCCATTACCCTTAAAATTACGTTTTAAATGTTTACAATATTTAGTTTCTTTTGTTAGTAGTTTTATTTTTCTTATAATCTAAGTTAGTATGTCTCCGGGGAATGGGCCCCTCCACGGGTGAAGGCCTCCTCCAGTTTCTTCCATTTGTCTCTGTCCTTTGCAATATTCCGCCAATCGTTCCCTGCTGTATCTATTAAGTCGACAGCCCACCTTCTCTTTGGCCTGCCTACTCTTTTTTTTTCTTTCTGGCCCTTTCCACTCTAGTTTTAGTAGCTGTCCACCTACCGTCTTTGTATCGTGAAACGTGGCCAGCCCCTTGTCATTTCAGTTTCAGGGCTTGGTTAAGGGCATCAGTTACTTTGGTTTTTAGTCTAATAACTTCGCTTCTGACTTTGTGTATTTTCCTTATGTTCAAAATACTTCTTTCCATGGCTCTTTGTGTTGTTTCAATCTTTTGTTTGGCTCTTGTCGTAGTGATACTGTGTTTCCATACCTTTTTTATAAGAAAACCGACCCCGTATAGACCTTTTGTTTCTCTGATGTAGCAGAAAATGTAGTCTGAATATTCTTCTATATGGCAACCCATTAAAGGCCCAGTATGTCACAGTTTATACTCTCGCCTATAAACTCCCATTAAAAAAATGGCAGGCACGTACTCCAGCAGAAAAAAAAACTGTTAAGGAAACGAAAGAACAAATACAAAAAGATTTTAAAGAACAAATGGGACTGCTTGTAGACGTGCCTAAAGCAGGGTTTGGTAACACCAATGATGGAAATACATCACGAAGGTTTTTTGCAGACCCAGAAACTTCATCTCACATTACTGGAATTAATGTAGACCTCATCAAGCGATTGAGTGTAATCCTAGAGGTAATTGCAAGCGGAATCAGTGTTAATATTGAAAAGTTTGCTTTTTACGTCCAGGCAACAGCAAAGTTGTATACTGATTTGTATGAGTGGTATCCTATGTCACCTACAATTCACAAAGTTTTGATGCATGGAGCTCAAGTCATAAGCCAAGCTATCGTGCCTATAGGTCAATTGTCGGAGGAGGCGGCAGAGGCCCGAAATAAAAACTTTAGGCAGTACAGGCTTGACTTTTCTAGAAAATTTTCTCGAGAAGACCGCAACAGGGACATTATTAATAGATTGTTATTAAGTTCCGATCCTTATTTAAGCTCAATTCGGCCAAAACCGCAATTGAAGAGAAAAAGTTTTTCGAAAGAGGCGCTTGATCTAATGGTCGCAATTGCGCCGCCATCTTTACCATCAACGTCAACAGAAGACAACGTCAGCTGCGAAAATATAGATGAAGACGATGAAGAGGAAGTGGACCATTAAGATAATTTTAAGAACTTAAGTTAAAAAAAACGTGTTTTTTGGTATGAATATACTTTTTATTATCATTAAAGATTATATTAAATCGTATTATAATGTTTTATTATTAAATAAGTTATTAAATAATTTTGACCGGATTATACATGACTCCTATGTGCGCTGTATCCCTGGAGAGAGGACCTTTGTCTATCATAAATGAGGACAGTGTGTTAATTCCTGAGGAGACGAAACATATTTTCTTGCGATGGTACAGATCAATGGCTCATCACTTGAGAAGGAGAGTTGACCCATCCTTGCTTGTCACAATGGATTCTCGAGAACTGAGGGATCTGCTGGAGAGGGCTGTTAAACGCTCTTCCATACAATCCATTATTTGACCCCCATCCGCCCTCTCCGAGGAGGAGAGTGTAGCAGGTATTAGACGATGTCCTAGACCGGGGCATAGACCTGTTAGATCCATTCCATTTCCCATAACTCCTTGCCCAGCCTCTCTTAGACTAGAAGGGGCTGATTCAGACATGGAGGAGGCCATGTATTGTGTAGCAGGAGGAAAGCTAACCAATCAAATATTCGAGATAATGATCCACTTGGGTGATACATTCCATGAGGCTGAGAATGATACCTTCAGGTACACTGTAGGTGACAGGAACGGCGCAGTATACTCTCTCATAAGCCACATTCTCAAAGGTAGGATAAAGACTGGATTCCCAAGATGGAGCATGTCACACTCTTCCGCGCAAGCAGCATTGGAAACAGGTCCCAGTTGTGTGACAGGTGATCCATGCAGTATACCATATAACCACAACGGGTTCCTTTTAGGGTTGGAACCACCCTTACAATGGAGGAAGAGGACACAGATCCCAAGTAATGACTTCGGATCATCCTGTTGAGTCGGAAAAGACTCCAGCAAAATGTCAGGCCGAGGTCCATCAGGGTCGGGTATAACGACTGTGTCATCCGCCCCAAGACCGTGGTGCGGCTCAGTTTCAATCGGTGGTTCTGGCACGTCCCACATCATCGATTCATCTCCTAAAAAACATAATAATAAACGTAACGCAACTATGTAGGTAGGAGGTACGTTAAAAAGTAACAGTTCTAAATTTGAATCTATTACTATTTTATTTGTCACGCCTCGTTCGCTTATGGAATCTATGGCGGTTAGAATATTTGCCGTGTTCAAATTTGAATCTATGGCAAATTACCAGTATCAAATCTGTCGCTTAGACCAGAACTTGTACGGTAGGAATAACGGAGATTAACAGTAACTAACCTTGTTGGTTATCGTCGTCCGAACTTGAGAAAGAATCTTCTCGTCGTCGTCGTTTGTGACGGTGTTTATCCCGTAATTTGTCCATCTTCTTCATATAATAATTAATTCGTTCTTCGTAAGACCTTCTAGGCATCGTTAATATAGAATTATCGTTTTTTAAAATTCGAACTAATTAGAAAACAGTTGAAGGTAGGAGCGCGTGCACTCGTTGCCTCGCACGGAAAAAGAATGAGTGTTGTCACCGTGTGGCGTTGACGAGTCGATACTTTAATCGATTATTATTTAAAAAGAAATCGATTCGTTATTCTAATTATAAATAACTTTTAAAAGCGTGCGAGTGTTGCCTTGTAGGTCAAAGGACTACCTGTTTATTTATATCGAAAATGAAACCACGAAATACTATCAAAAAAAAAATAAACATGTGCGTATTGCATTGCTGCTTTATTAACCGACTTCAAAAAGGAGGTTCTCATTTAAATTAAAGGAGCAATGCGACCATAACTATGCAGTAGATATTTGTAAGTTTTCTTCTTTCACAACCTTTATAGACAGAGGAAAGCTTAAATATGTCACCGAGTTCACTTTCAATACTGTGAAATATTATAAACAAAGACAGTTTTTTGGATTTTTTTAGAGAAGATGACGTTTTTATTTATTCTCGATAGAGGCTCTAGGGATAGTGTAGACGCTATTTACCAGCGTGGCTTCCTCGCCCATCTACCAGAAACCCTGTCACCAGGTCAATACCAGTTAACTACACTTAAAGGGATCAGGTCTCGCTGTATGACAATAAATAGATGGGTTGTGGAAACTGTTAATGGCAGGATTAAAATATTCATGCCTGAATATTTTAATCGTGCATCCCTCACATGATTAAGGACTTTTCCATTGTAGCAGCTCTGCATAATGCATTTGGCACAGTGTTTGTGGATCTAAGTACTGCGGAACAAATAGTCACTATTATAAATGAAAGGCTTTTGGCAGACAACACTTTAGCAGAAATAGTACAAGAAGAAAATCTCAAATTCTCAATAGAAGAAACTCTATATTTACAACAATAACCAGTTCAAGTATTGTGTTCCCTAGCCTGTCTATAGAAGAATTGGACGTAATTAAACGAAAAGGATCCAATCCACAACATGGTCAAAAATGAGTTAAGTGCACCAAACTAATGCTAAATAGCAATTCTATCAGCCAGTAAAAAAGATCCAAGCAAAAACAATTGACTTTTACTTTTTATCCACCTCAGAACCAAGCCACAAGGTAGACCGGGGATAATTAAAACAGGCCATGATTGCAAGTGCAACAACTTCAATTTCTCGGAGGCCATAAGACCTACGACCGCGTATGACGCATCGTTCGTTGCATCGTCGGCCATCTTCGATTTTGTGTTTAGTACGGCTCGAGCGAGCGAGCGACACAGTTGTGCACAGGACGCCTCGACGAATTTTGCGCCAAAAAGTCAGCAGTCACGATTTTTATTTTTTTTTGTTTTTTACCAATTTAAATCTTGTTGTTTGTCAGTTTTTCTTGTTTTGGAGTATTGTTTTAACTATTTAAGTTTGTTTTTATTCCTGTTCATTCATGTTTAAGCCAATAAATAACAAAATATCGAGAGTTGAAGTAGAAGACGTCACATGGGTACGTTTGAAACGACGTGTCTGTGGACGGTTGAAACGTTTCAAACGTCCCCACTTATTCCGTATTTTTACCTGACTGCACAGAAGAAGGTGTTGTTTTCTAAAATGTCAATAATTAATAGAATATAAAAACGGATCGATTTTTTCTCTAAAGTTGAACACGCGACATTAGGTATAATCTAATCTTTTCTAGAGATGCCCAGTAAACGAAAACACGTTACAGACAGAAGTTCCAAGAACGTATTTGCATAGCAGCACGCATATGAGGAATTGCTATCGGGTAAATCGTTGAGGAAGGCTGCAGAAATGTTCAGTTTAGATCACGTCTCATTAGCACGGTATAAAAAAAAGAGAGAAAGCGCCCCTGAAAATACTCCTGTCGATGACGTGGCAATAGCTTTTAATTGTACTTCTGAAATTTCTGATTTTATTTTTGTTTGCTCTATCACGAGATTATTTAAAGTAACTTTTATATCGTCCACTTTTTCCTTTATTGTAGAAATATCCCCACTTACTTTATCCATAAATTATTTTTGGTTGGCTGTGATTGAGATTATCGTTTGCAATATTTGTTCTCGAAATTCGCTTATTTATTCCTTGATGTCGTCGGTAAACTTTCGTTTATTTCGGAAAGTAACTTGATTAGGGCTGTTCTGAAAACCTGATACTTTACTAACTAAAACCCATCCATGTTCCTTCCTCGCCCTTTACGTTCCGGGGCCGCGGTATCTCTTTCGAACAGTCCCGCAACCCCGGCAGGCTTCGGCCCTTGCGGGCCCCTCTCTGCTGCTGACATCTCTTTGAGGCGCGCGTGGAACACGAACGCGCCGTCGACACGGCCTGTCGTCACTAGACGGACGGACGGCTAGCTAGCCCATAGCTAACCGTCCACAGGCCCGCATCTACGGTGGCCGTGGTGGCTACCACGTGGCCCCCGACGCCCGGTGCGTCTCCCGCGGCGGCCGGGAAGAGAGGCTCTCTCCCTCTCTCGTTCCGCCACCTCCTTCGCCAGCATGACTGCTTCGCAGAAGGAGGTGACGGCTTCCCATTCCCTCTCGCTCCGGACCATGGATTGAACCAGGGCCGGACGCGAGAGGTCGCCGCCGCCGATCGCCGCTACGAGGACACGGCGGTGCTCCGCCCACGCAGGGCAGACCTCCACCGTGTGCTCCACCGTGTCCTCCGGTCGATCCTCGCAGTGGAGACACCCGGGCGTTTCCTCCCGCCCGATTCGGTGCAGGTACCTCCCGAAACATCCGTGTCCGGTGAGGACCTGCGTCAGGCGGAAGGTGACATTCACACCCCTTGAAGTAAAAGTGACCAACGCATAATAGGAGGGGCCACAATATGTTAGTGGATATTTGTCAAAAGCGCCAAAAAGAAAGTATTTATGGGATGTGTTGAATGTAAAATAAAATAATGGCAAACAATGAGCACGAATATTTAAGATACCGGGAATACGCAAATGAAAAGTTGCTTTGCAGTCCCAGCGACTCCCTCTTAAGTTATATCTCAAATCTGCAGGATTTAATTATACATATATTAAAAGATAATTTAGATAAGAAAAATTTAAGGGAACTAATAAGAACTATGATTTTTATACCTGTAGATTTCTCATACATAAAATGCTCAATACACAATGAAAAGTTAATAGATTTTTAGTAAAAATATACTGCAGATTTTTTATTTACAACTACTGTAAAGACATTAATAATATGTTATTATACTTACGACGTTACATCCTCAAGATTGAATTACTACGTAGTTTCACTTCTCCATGTAATAGGCGTCGCACATAATTTTTAGAGCTGTGGAAATAAAAATCCAGATTATAAAATTCTAATTATCTGTGGAACGATATCCGTAAACCATCTCAATTCCCGCGAACTTCATTCCTTTTTATGTGCGGGCGTCGCAACTTCGTGCGTTTCGAAAAACTAACTATAAGTTTGGAAAAAGTAGTGTGAAAGTGTGTGAAAATGGGAAAAAGACGAAGGGAACGTAGTGTTTCAAGGATTCGACGCAAAATAAATCGTTTGGAGCGAAAGCTACGTGAACGCGACTCGTCAACGGAGGAGGAAGGTTAGTACCTATTCTAGTACTAACTACGTATCTGTTCCTAATTTAAATAGTACTAGCCAAATATCGATCAATTTACTGATTTGCTATTGATTAACATGTGTACATAACAATGAATCGGTCGTAGAAACACTTTTCTTTCGACTTTTCGTTCTGCAATTTCTATAATGGCGGCCGGCAGATCGCCGACTACTCGTAAACTTTATAATTTTAGTTAAAATGTGATTGTTGTTGTTTATGATTGTACTTATCAAGGATTAGGTCCGTATGCTTGTTACATTTGATATTAAATAGGTTTCCAGCTGTTGTCGAAGAGAGAGTCTGAAAGGTCATTGACATTGACACATGTTCTCTTACAAAGTTGAGTTGGTGGGTAGGCAGTTATACTCCGTGACGTGAGCACGGCTGATAACTAACTAGTCTAGTGGCGTATCGTGAATACGTACAACGACTTAAAAATGTAAACATAAGTGCTGTACACCAGCTTGTCAATTAAAACAGTCTAGAGGCGTAACGGGAGTACGTACAAAGGCTGAAAGACAAGATTATGTTCACTCAAACAGTGGCTCTTTTCTTTTAACTTACAGAATATGACCACCACTACTCAAGATCACCAACACCAGACTCACAGCGATTTTCTGTGCATTCAGATGGGTCAGAAAATAATATTCACGTCATATCTGGCGCTAGTCCACCACGTGCCGACGCAGACATCCCGCTCCCTGGTCCTAGCACAAGTGAGGCCCCTGCTTCCGAGGTCTTACCACCTGAAATATTGGAGGCACTTGGTGATTCAGTGGGTAAAGAAGAGGTTTTAGGGTCTCCTATCAATGAGGAGATTTCTAAACGTTGGGGTAGGGTCCTGATAGAAGGGCTCACTAAAGAGGTAAAAGACGCCACGTTAAAGAAGACCTTAATACCTGAGAACTTTACGTTAGCGAAAGCACCAAAGATAAATTTAGAAATATCTGCTGTCATAAGCGGTAATATTAAACATCGGGACAAATTCCTCGAAAGAGCTCAAAACCAACTTGGATTGGGCATTGCTGGTCTTACCAATTTAGCCTCATCTCTCATAAAAGAAAACCACACAAAAGTGGAAATCTTAAAAAGACTATCAGAAGTCAGCCAGATTTTTCTTGACCTACACTATGAGAACACACAGCATAGAAGAAAGTTAATAACTTCTTCATTGGACAAAAAATTTTCAACCGGCATTACAGACGTAAAACGGGATTCATTTCTTTTTGGAGCTAGCCTTGGAGAAAAAATAAAAGCTACAAAAACAGCTGAAAAATCTGGTCTTCAAATTAAGCGCAACATTCCATCCACCACCAGACAACAGGGAAACTGGAGAGGCCCACCCAGATACTAACCAATCAAGGCTACCAGACCGGGTGGGCCGAAGCAGAGGTATCCATTCAGTCAAGGACAAACAACACAGCAAGGCCGGAGGCAGCCAGCTGCGAATCGAGTCCCTCCTGTCCGGAAGACAGATTACAGAACTCGCAGGAACCAGTAGAGGTAAAAGTTCATGCTGGTAGATTGCGCCACTTTTTTAACAACTGGAAAACTATAACTAAAGATCCAGTAGTATTAAACTAGAATAGCCCGAGGTGTCAGGCAAGGAGATCCGATATCCCCAAAACTGTTCATAGCGGTCCTACAGTGCATATTCTCCAAACTAAACTGGGCCTCTGAAGGAATCCCAATCAACAACACACGCCTCACCCACCTAAGATTTGCTGACGATATCGCAGTCTTTGCAGAAACCCATAAGAAGCTAGAAAACATGATATCCCAACTAAATGAAGAAAGCAAACACGTAGGATTACATATGAATCTAAGCAAAACAAAAATAATGTCAAACAGCATAAAAGGAAAAATCATGTTAGACGGTGTAGAACTAGAGTATGTTGAGAAGTACATATACTTAGGAAAGCAAGTATCATTTAGTAAAACAAATAATGAGGACGAGGTCAACAGAAGAATCATATGCAGCTGGAATAAATACTGGGCGCACAAGGAAATACTGAAAGGTAACTACGACCTAGATATGAAAAAGACTGTAATGGACACTTGCATTCTGCCTTGTCTGACCTATGGCTCCCAAACTTGGACCTTTACAAACAAGATCATCAATAAAATTAATTCCTGTCAGCGAGCTATGGAAAGAAGCATACTAAACCTAAGGAAAATTCACAAAATAAGAAGTCAAGAAATAAGGAAAAAGACAAAACTCACAGATGCGCTACACCAGGCACTAAAACTAAAATGGAACTGGGCCGGCCATGTAGCAAGATACACCGACCAGAGATGGACTCTCAAATGTACTAAATGGACCGGTCCACAAGGAAAGAGAAAAGTGGGTAGACCACAAAAACGATGGGTGGATGACATACTACCGGTAGCGGGGAAAGTTTGGACCAGAACAGCGCAGAACAGGGAGAAATGGAAGAAATTGGAGGAGGCCTATACCCTATCAAGGGGTTCCTATAACAATAAATTATAAGTTATAATATTATAAACTAACATTAGAATTAGGTACTTACTAACATTATAATAAGAATAAGTATTGTGTAAATATCTTTTGGCTTATAGGAAATAAAAAGGCTTTTTTTTTTTTATTTTTTTTATTTTTTTTTATTTTTTTTATTTTAGTATTAAACTATGTTAAAGGTTTAAAAATACCTTTTGAAAAGATTCCTTTTCAAAAATTTGAGCCATCTAACCCTAGGTTCAGTAAAACAGAACTAAAACATCTAAAACTGTCCATTTCAAAACTACTGAGTTCAGGAGCTATTAAAAAATGCAGTGATGTGTCTGATCAGTTTATATCTAATATTTTTTTGATTCCCAAAAGAGATGGGTCATTTAGGTTCATTTTAAATCTCAAATCGCTTAATAAATTTATTAGCCCGGAACATTTTAAAATGGAAGACATTCGTACTGCCACTAAGTTAATTAGTAAAGATTGTTTCATGACAACTATGGATCTCCAGGAAGCATATTTTTTAGTGCCCATTCACAATTCTAGTAAAAAATACCTGAGATTTAGATTTCAAGGTTATACTTATGAATTTCAATGTCTCCCTTTTGGTTTGTCTATAGCACCCTTTATTTTTACAACATTAATGAAGCCAGTAGTATCTTATCTTTTATTAGATGATTATTTAGATGATTTGCTATGCATAAATAACTCTTTTAATAGTTGCCATAAAAGTACAGCAACAGCGGTGGAATTTTTAGAGAAATTAGGATTCATCATAAATAAAGAAAAAAGTACAAGCTACTTTTTTCTAAAACAAATTCAAAAGTTTTTGGGTTTTGAAATAAATTCACATGATATGTGTCTAATGTTGCCAGATAGGAAACGTCTAACTATATTAGACAAAACAAAAAAGAATTGCTAGGAGAAAATCAATTACAATCAGAGACTTTGCAAAGTATCTTGGTTTACTCTGCTCAGCTTGCCCAGCAATTTGTTATGGTTGGTTATATACAAAACGTTTTGAGCGTGAAAAATTTCTAGCTCTAAGTGATTCTGAGGACAACTATGATTGTGTCATGAATCTTTCGCCCAACCTGAAGTCAGAGTTTTCCTGGTGGCAAAATAATATTTTAACATTAAAAAATCCAATACATAGTGGTAGGTATGCTCTTGAAATCTTCTCAGATTCATCTCTCACGGGTTGGGGTATTTATTGCAATGGAGTACGTGCTCATGGTTTGTGGAGTGCCACAGAATCTAAAGAACAAATAAATCTTTTAGAATTAAAAGCAGCCCTTATAGGGTTACAGTGCTTTGCTTAAAGACCTTTATAATAAGGAAATTCTACTTAGGATTAACAACGCTACAGCTATTGCTTACATAAATAAGTATGGAGGAATTCAATATACACACCTAAATGACGTAGCCAGAGAAATCTGGCAATGGTGTGAGTAAAGAAAACTCTTTGTGTTTGCCTCTTACATTAGATCTAAAGATAACACAGAAGCCGACCAGGAATCGAGACGTTTTAATATTGATATTGAATGGGACTTAGCTTCATTTGCTTTTGATAAGATCACAAATACTTTCGGAACACCTCAAATAGATCTGTTTGCCACGCGACTGAATGCGAAATGTAAGAAATACATATCGTGGAGACGAGATCCTTCAGCATATAATATTGATGCATTTACAATAGACTGGTCGCCTTATTATTTTTACGCATTTCCCCCGTTCTCACTGATTCTTAAATGCCTAAGAAAAATAGTGACAGATAAAGCCACTGGGATTATGGTAGTACCTTATTGGCCTAGCCAACCATGGTACTCACTTTTTTTTATCTCTAACCCAAAATGAAGTTATTTATTTTGAACCGAGTCCTTCATTGCTGTTATCACCTTTCAGGACTCCACACCCACTTTGGAAAGGACTTACCCTGGTGTCGTCAGTATTATCGAGCAATCATACGTAAAACAATCGTTGCCTGAGAGTGCTATTAAAATCATAATATCTTCGTTAGCTGACAGCTCTCTTAAACAATATAATGTAGCTTCAAGAAAATGGTGGTATTTTTGTATTAAAAAGAAGATTAATATTTTTGATAACAGTGTTCCTAACATCCTAGAATTTTTGGTCAATGAATATCACTCAGGCGCAAATTATTCAAGCCTCAATACCTGTCGTTCTGCACTTGCGTTAGTACTAGGTAAGTGTATAAGTCAAGATGATAGAATTATAAGGTTTATGAAAGGAGTCTATAGAACTAAACCTTCCTTCCCTAGATACAAATCTACATGGGATCCTAATCTTGTATTAGATCATCTGTCGAATCTTTATCCGAACGAGAGTCTACCTTTGGCCTCTTTATCCAAAAAGCTCGTAGCTCTACTCACGTTGTCAACAGCACAACGTGTGCAGACTTTATCGCTGATACGCTTGACTAGTATTAGAGTAAGTAGCACAAGGATAGACATCAACGTTGATGATTTAATCAAAACCTCGGCCCCAAACAGATCGGCACCTAACTTAATTCTACCTTTTTTCTCTAGTAGAGAAGAAATCTGCCCTGCAAAGACTTTGTCCTCGTATATTGAGGCGACTAAGATTTATAGGAGTTTACCACTAACAGATAGACTCATTCTTACTGCCAAGAAACCAATCCATAATGCTAGTGCTGCCACTATAAGTAGATGGATCAGAAACGTGTTGACTGAAAGTGGTATTGATACTGGGGTTTTTACAGCACATAGCACCCGCCACGCGTCCACCTCGGCGGCTAATCGTAAAGGGGTTCCAGTGGACATAATTAAACGAACCGCGGGTTGGTCGGGCAATTCATTAACATTTGCCAAATTCTATAATCGTCCGATTACAGTTAACGATGACAATGCATTTGCAGAGGCAATTTACAATATTTAAATTAAGGTGAAGATTATGATTAGATAATAAGTACATATAATTGTCTCTATGCAGAGGATGCAAGTTTTTTTAGTTTGTTTGTTAAAATTTCTGTTTTTTTTTTGTTTACATAATAAACATATTTCCACTTCTTTAGTTTACGTACTTAATCGTTTTTATTTTGTCCTTATCAATCTCGTTTGGATGAAAGCGCTGAACATCTACGTAGTAATTAAATCTTGAGGATGTAACGTCGTAAGTATAATTAATGGTTAAACGAACTTACCTTAAGTGATGTTCGACCATAATTATACGAGACGTTACATCCGAAGAGATTTAAAGTCCCACCCGGACCCATAAACTGAAGCCCATAAGTAACAAAATAATATCATCAAACGAGATGAATGTCTCTGAAAAGAATGAAGTTCGCGGGAATTGAGATGGTTTACGGATATCGTTCCACAGATAATTAGAATTTTATAATCTGGATTTTTATTTCCACAGCTCTAAAAATTATGTGCGACGCCTAATACATGGAGAAGTGAAACTACGTAGTAATTAAATCTCTTCGGATGTAACGTCTCGTATAATTATGGTCGAACATCACTTAAGGTAAGTTCGTTTAACCATTAATTAAATAAGAGAGAGTGTAATGATGAAACGGATTCGTTTAAAGTAAAAAAATTAGCAAGAAGTGTTTTAAAATAAAGAAATAAATATTAAATCGAAGATCATGTGCTATCTATCTCCGAAAATGGAAAACGACGGGTAGGTCGACGATTCGAAAGTGGAAAAGGTGAAAAAAGCATGGAAAGGACAGTGCAAATTTAAGCACCAAAAGAGTTCAGCTTTCGCTCCGAAGATTGGGAAGCATGGAGGAAAAGATTCTTCAGATACCTTTTAATTATCGGGATTAGAACATCAGGATGATAGTGTAAAAATAGATTTGTTTTTATACACGCTGGGAAAAAACGGTGAACAGCTGGCGAAGCAACTTAAAGTTGACGAAATAAACGATTTTGGCAAGGTGGTACAGGAATTTGAGGCGTATTTTAAGCCTAAGAGGAACGTCATTTACGATCGCTTTAAATTTAACACAAGAGTACAGCTGGAGCAAAAATCGGTAGTAGATTTTGTAAAGGACCTGCACAGTCTGTCGGAGCCGAGTCAGTATGGGGAGTTGAAAGAGGAATTCATTAGAGACAAGATCGTAGTTGGTTTAAAGGACAGAAAGACCAGTGAGAGACTTTAACTAATGTCAGATTTAAAATTGGAGGATGCAGTAAGGCTGGCACGCCAAGCGGAGGAATAAAAGGAGGAGTCGAAGTTGCTGTGGAAAGAGGAAGTAGAACTGAATTGAGTAGGAACGAAACCATGGAACAATGATAAAAGTAGGAGGAAGTGTGGACGATGCGTAAAATTTAATTTGGAGGGTCAGTGCCCAGCAGCGAAACTTAAATGTTTGAAGTGTGGCAAGACGGGTACTATGATAGAAGCTGCCGCGACTGGAAGAAAGTAAATCAAATGGAAACTGAGAGGAATTTAAAGTCAACATAATGGTGGGTTTAGGCAATATAAGTTTAAGAGCGGGCCTAACGCCAGGATAAAATCTGATTTCCCCCGCGCGTCTCACTACACCCGCATTAGTGCGTTTAATAAACACGGGCGGCGGCGCCACGATGCGCGACGCGTGGGACCCAGCTCGCGTACTCGAAGTCATTGAGTGAGTATATAATGCAACATAGATAGATAAAACCACTTTCTTTTCATATTTTTTTTTTGAGTTAATTTTTTAACACCTTCAATGCATTCCTATGTTGTTTGTATGTCGTGAAATAAAAGTTTTGAGTACTCCATTTCATCTTAGTTTTCTTAATATTATTTATTGTAGACATCGGACAGTTGGATGCATTTATTTACTATAATTTTTGGCTAAGTAATTATGGAAGCGGCTTTTTTTTCAACATAAAATCCTAGGATTCCAGAAAATCCGGGAATGCAGAATTAGTAGGATACAATGGTTGGAAACGACTTCTTGAATATGTGGTATAATTTTTTTATATTTCCTTTTTTTGTGGTAATTTTTTTTTTTCTTGAAATTCATTTTTAAAATTACTTTTCTTGACGTTTGTTACGCCGTTTTAGTAATCTACTTTTCAACATCAGAAAGTCAACGTCAGAAAGTAAAAAAAATGCTCAATTCCAGAATACGGAATAAAAAGAAACAGGTTGTAGGTACATAAACATTCGATTCTATAATCAGAACTCTAAATTGGTTTTTAACACGTTCGTTGCATTACGAGATCTATCAGATCTCTTGCAGGACTTTTGTATTGTGCGTTGAACATAATCGTGTTGTTTCACTCCATGCGGGAGGATCTAACGTGTAAAGTTCTTTAGGTATGAGTAGGACAAATATACATATTTGCTTCCTACTTAAAGATGAATTCAAGGACATTAAAAAAGAAATTAGAGATGGATTAGGTCCCTAACGCACAGTACTGTAATTATTTTCATTCCTTGCGTTAGGAGATATGTCGGTACTCGTGGAATCGTACGCCTCGTAGACGCAAGAGAGGGAAGGTGGGCGGCGCGGGCGTTGCGTGACTCGTTTTAGTGTTGTCCTAGCATCGACGTGGGAGGTCGCGCGCACGTTTGCGAAATAACACTCGCGTATATACCTCGTGTTGATTATCATTTTTGTTATACAATGAGTGCTTTTAAAAGAAAAAAGTGTAAAAAATCTATTTATTTTGGTGAGATTTCCAACAAAAAATCAACGCCGGATTATACTGCTGCATCGTCCAGTAAAATAAAAATTTTGGAAAATGTTCAAATTTGCCCTCCATTGGCTAATAATGACAGTGATTCTGATTATGAAATATTTGACGCACCTAAAAAGAAAATGATGAACCTTTCTACGTTGGAGCACACGCAGATAAGTAATGAAAATAATATATATATCAGCCCATGTACTGGAAAACGATTTAGTGTGCTTCAGAATACGATATCCAGTCCAAAAAGTAGTAACAATATTACCACATTATTGATGACGAATACTACACCGACTATACCTACTCGTACTGATCTTATGACACCTACTCGTAGATTTTGTGGTACTGTTTCTCGTAACCATAGTGGTTTATCTACTCCTAACTCGTGCACTCAAATGCTAACAGAAACATCCAACACAAATGCTAAAGCTTCTCCTGCCTCATTGAATGCTTTATGTACATCAAGTAGGTGCTCGTCTTTGAATAATATTTCATGTTCGAACTTATTACCTTTAGAATTTAATGAAAGCAGTATGCAAAAATTGATTAAAACAACTATAAAGGAAAGAAGAACCACAGGTAATACAAACAATAGTCCATTTTCTTTTGAGTATACTTTTGAGGATGATGCGCTCACTTATGACGAAAAAGCAGAAAGAAAAACGTCTAAATGCAACTTGAACAATAATTCACAAAAACATTTAGAAGAGAGAAACACTGAAAAGCAACAAGAAAATAATATAATAGGACAAGAAAAAGCCCAGAATAAGCAAAATAGAAGTCTAGAAATACAGAATGAAAAAGGGGAAGAACTAGATCAGGACGTAGAAAACGAAAAAATACAAGAATACGCTCCGGAGACGCAGACTGATGAAGCAACCAATACTGAAATAGAAGAAATCGTTTCAAATGGAAGTGATGATGACACAGGTGAAAATCTCTCATCCGATATAATAAGTGAAGATGAAGATAATATGTCTGAAAATATATCAGAAAGTGAGGGTGGAGAGCTTGAGGTTGATAAAGATTGGATTGACATTCCCGACAATGACGTATTGAGCTTCGATGAGAGCATACTTGATAGCGTGACAAATGTACCTATTCGTATTAATTGCCCGTCGATATTTATAGTTTGTTTCTAACTGACGATATTATTGATAAAATAGTAGAAGAAACTAATAAATACGCAGATAAATATTTATTAGAAAAAGAAATTACAGCAAAATCACGCTCTAAATCTTGGAAACCTACAGATGCAAATGAAATGCGTCAGTTTTTCAGTGTTATACTTACGATGGGCTTAAATAAGGTTCCACATTTTCACGATTATTGGTCAAAGAAATCCATTTACAGAAATGAATATAATATATGCTCTCTCATGGGAAGAGATAGATTTATCTTGCTTCTAAAGTTTTGGCATTTCAGCGATGAAAGAAATGATACTGAAGATAGACTCTACAAAATTCGACAAATACTTAATATGTTAAATAATCGTTTTAGAGATATTTTAACTCCAGGAAAATTTATCGTGATAGACGAATCAATGATTCCCTGGCGCGGGAGACTTATTTTTCGCCAATATATCAAAAATAAAGCGCATAAATATGGAGTTAAATTATATAAACTATGTACTCCTGAGGGATACACTTTTAAAACCATAGTATATACAGGTAAAGAAGGAAATAGCAGAGAAGTGAACCATGGAAAAAATGTAGTTATGAAGCTCATAGAGGGTCTAGAAAATGAAGGACGAGTTTTAGTAGCCGATAACTTTTATTCTTCTCTTGATTTAGTAGAGGAACTCTTAGAAAAGAAAACATTTTACTGTGGCACGCTAAGATCAAACCGAAGAGGACTTCCCAAGCAATTTATGTCTAAAAAATTGAAAAAAGGCGAAGTTGAAGGGATAATGCTGCCTAGTGGTGTGAAAGTTATTAAATGGCACGATAAGCGCCAAGTTTCAATGATAACTTCCTGTAAAGCACATAAAGCGTCTCTAGTAGATACAGGTAAGATACATAAGAGAACTAATGAAATGATCAGAAAGCCACTGTGCATTTTAACTTATAATGATAATAAAAAAGGGATAGACTACTCAGATCAAATGTCGGCATACTATACTACTTTACGACGAGGTCTAAAGTGGTATCGGAAAGTGATGATGGAATTTTTATTTGGTACTGCACTCACAAACGCATGGATAATATACAATGCAAATACAGACAAGAAAATGTCAAAAAAAGAATTCACAGAATCAATAATCGAAACATTCGGAGGCCGAAAAATTTCTGGAACAGGTATGATTAACTTATTATTCCACAAATTACTATTTTTTAATACAACTCGTGTGACAACAAGCGTGTACATAAAACCTGCAGGTTTCTTGTGACATGATATCTAATGTAAAGCAGATACACTAGGCCATCCCTCTTGCCTAAGAGCGCTCAAAATACTAAACACATACTTGTTTACTTACCTACTGCGTTTTTCTCACCATTTTTGCAGAGCAGGTATCATGTCGTAGTCCATTTTTTTGAGGAAACACATCTTAATTTGTTCTAAACATAACCGTTTAGGTTCAAGGGTATGCGGATAAATCCGATGGCGAGCGTGGTGGTGCCAGAAGATTGCCGTGGTCAACATACCTAACAGTTCTTCGAAAACAAACTGTTCTTACTCATAAAGGTAGCTAAAATCTCTCCAGAAACTTAGGTAATGGTTCCAGACAACGCGTAAGCTTAGCATCGTCAACTAACTGCAGCACGCTTTGCATGAAACTGAGCATATTATGCACTTTAATCATCCGAGTTTACTGAACAAAAATCTTCTTGGATACAATTCAAATAACATAAATTAAAGAGGGGAGACTTTATTTCCAACTAACATCTGCCTGCCTTTTTTTTCGATATTACGTGGTTTTTATTTGTTTGTGTTTGAAACGCGTTATGTACCTACTTCTGTTGATTGCCTGAAAATTTTTGGTTGTTTTTGAGATTGTCTTAGCTTAGTAGCATTTCTGGTGGGCTTTGCTACTTATCTCTAATGCTAGCGTGTTTTAATTATGTAAGCATTATACTACACAGGCGGGAGGGGGGGGGGGGGGGTTCAAAAACGTTGTTATAGTAAACTTACAAGAGACCTGTGACATCCAGCTTTTATTTAATACCTCCGTATATTTTTTTAAAGCAACAACAGCCTTAGAACGAAAATATACATAAGACACTCGAATAACGAAACTAATAAAATTAGATTCCATCGCATTTACTTCACTGACATAGTTGCATGCTGTTTATTTATACAATGCACTTTATTCCAGAATTACCCGAAGGAAGATGTACTGATCATGTTTTCCAACGTGGCGACAAAAAAAGACGTTGGGTGGGTTGTTACGAAAAATAACGACGCACATTAAACAGTACTGACGCTTCTAAAAAACTAAACGAATTGTTACCATTTGCGCGCAATGCAAGCAATCAATGTGCTTACCATGTTTTAATGAAAAACACTTTGCATAATTAATAAAACTTTTTTAATCGACAACTGAGATATTATTTTATTCCCATCACTACTTACTACACATATTGAACTATCTTCCGTTGCGGTACGAGATACAATCGATATCATTTTTTTTTTTGGTATTTGTAGTTTATTCAAATGTCATAACTGCGTGCAAACCTACCAAAATATAAAGCAATAGGCTATCTTTCACCAACAAAAACTTCAAAATATATTTGATTGTTTTTTTGGAAGATATAAACTATTTTGAAAACCGTATCTTTAGGAGACCGATTAGGTCTCAAACGCACCAAATGGTAGGTTAGTTCGGAGATCTTTTAGATGTCCAAAGCACCAGCTGAAAGTTTTTTGAAAGTGATGACGCAGGGAACGTGTTAATTTTGCTACAAATAAGACACGATCGTAAGAAATATCGAATAATCATCATAATAATATTTGTTAAATTAGTTTAATTCAAAGCTTCATTTACATGAGGCCATTTTCTTGAACATACAAGTGCAATAATTGAATGTAATAATTTAAGCGCAATAATTGACCTTCAAGATTGCATGCAACTGTTACATTGTCATAAAAACTTGAAAGCAAATATTATACGAGTATATTAGCAACAATTAACACACCCTCACTCACTGCACTCATATTTGCAAATTAAGAGAGAATCTAATTGAATACAAAACTTGCATTAGAAATGATTGTACGTGTTGTTTATACCAAAAACAGTTTTTTATAAAAAAAAATGCCTAATAGAGCAAGCATGTGCCACGTCGCCGCGTCGTTTAGACGATGCCAGTCTTTTATTGCATCAATATTATTGTATGCAACAGGCGATAAACATGCATGGTGTAAATGGGCCTTGATTCTAATCAGTTATATAGATAACTGATTCATCAGTAGACAGCAATCGATAATACATGTTCTTCCCGTATTTCATAACATAACTGCTTGGAATTGGAGGGTCCAGCATCAGATGGTTCTTTGAGCTGACGTTCATTAGGAATTATAGTTGGTTGCCTCAAAGGCATGTTTCTTGTTTGGCGTGGGTCAACCAATTCAGGCAATATGTGCTCCATGTAAAATGAGGTAAGCTTACCAACCATTTTTTTTTCCCAAAAGTCGTCATCGCGAAATATTGTTTGAATAGTCAATCTTTGATTTTCTCCAGACCACACTGCAAAAAGACACTTGTTTCTGTTACTTATGTGTAACTGTCCTTGGACTTGGTAAAACCAAGGGTGGTTCTTGTTAATTACCTTTATATTTTTTATCTTTTATGCTCCATTTTTTTTTCTTCTTTATGGCCTCTTCTTTACATTGAAATTGAAATTGAAATTGTTTATTGAATAATTGAAATACAAAAATATTTACAATATGGCCTTAAAAACTATAGGTATACAATAATTGGATTCTACCTGAACTAGGAATAAGCCTGTATCTCAGGTATCATTATTTTTAATCTATATTAATGACCTGTGCAACCTGCCACTCGAAAATGGTGTTGTTATGTTTTATGCAGATGATACTGCTCTGTTGCAGCTAAATCAAGAGCTGAGGCCTATGAAAATGCTCAGAATGGTTTCAACGTTGTGTCTAATTGGCTCCAAAATAATTTTCTAACACTGAATGCTGATAAAACCAAATACATTTCATTTACTATGAGAAATACTAACACACCGCTTACTAACCTAATCATTAATGCGCATACCTGTAGCTCGTACGCTGACACTGCATGTTCTTGCCCTACTTTAGAAAAAGCTGACCATTTTAAATATCTTGGTGTACAATTGACTCCAATCTAAATTTCCGTAAACATATCGAGTTACTATGCACTAGAGCTCGCAAACTAACAGATGTTTTTTAGTATTTACGTAATGTAGCTGATTTTAAATTAATTAAACAGGTTTATTTAGCATTGTGTCAATCTATTCTAACCTATTGCATAACGTCTTGGGGTGGCGCGGGAAATTCGATTCTTCTCCCTCTAGAACGTGCTCAAAGAGCACTTCTAAAAGTTACTACCTTTCGTCCGTTTAGATTTCCGACACAGCTGCTCTACAAGGCATGTAATGTGCTCACAGTACGGCAATTATTTATTATTCACGTTATACTACAGCAGCACTCTACTCTCCCCTATGACCCAGTACCTTCCGATAGGAGAAGGAAGGACCTGGTTTGCTCAAAGCCTCAAACGAAACATGCTTTTGCTAATCGATTTTATGTGTTTTTAGGACCTTTTCTATATAATAGACTCAACAAGAAACTAAACTTCTATAGTCTCAGTTATAGGAAATGTAGTCTTGTAATATCAGATTATTTAGCGGTACTTAACTACACGGACACAGAAAAACTTCTAGAAGTTCTAGTTTAAGTTTGTTATCCCCTCGTATTTAATTGGACATACCTTAATTAGTTTTAATATTTAATGTTTTTGTACCAGTTTTATTTTTGTTATAATTGTTAATGGATTTATTTTATTTTACCTTTACTGTCCTAAGTAAACTATGTACTGTAAAGTGATGGCCTGAAACACAGGTTTAAATAAACCTAGATCGGGCAGGTCGCTATCTAACATTTGAATTCGAAATTTTCGTTACTTGCAACTGTTAATTATACTATTGTAGTTATCATTTTACTTACGAGCACTAATTATATGATTGTTTAAGAAAAAACACTACTGCATCTAAATGTACACTTTTGTAATGTCTACTTTTTTGAATAAATTATTCTTATTCTATTGATATTTTGAATGCAGAAAATGGACATTTAACTTCTACAATTGTGTCGTTACCGACTAAGCCTAGTATACTCTGATATTGGTTCGGCGGGCCGCAACACAACAAAGGCATTCAATTGTTAACAAAAAGTAATTAAAAAGCAATAACATAATCATTGAAGTTATTTATTACGTAATTTTACACACTAAGTAGAAATTGTTTTAATAAAATTTAATCAATGAGACGTCTGACATTGTTTACTTTTAACTAATTTATCAATATCTGCCCCTATAGTAGTCGTTGCAATTCTCAAACTGTTTTCAAGGTGAACATCGGTGATTCTAGTTCTTGTCTTCGACTTTACGTTCTTCATTCGAGAAAATAATTGTTCGCAAAGATATGAGGTGCCAAACAGAGATGTCATTTTCAGTGCATGATCTCTTATTTTAGGAAAGTCTAAAAGGATGTATTTTGAGTAAAACTCGATCAACCCTAAATTGAAATTGTCTTTAAAGTAGAGTTGCACTGTAATTCTATCAATTCCATCTGAACTTCTACAGGGGCATCTTCCACAGAAACATTGAATGGGCGAGCAAACAAATTCATGTTTATTTCATTTTTCCGGAAATCGCTAAAACGTGAGTCGAATTGTTTTTTCAGATCCTGCAGCGCGGTAATATATTTGTCCATGTTTGAAGTTTGGCAAGACGACAAATTTAGAAAATTTGTGGTAATATATGATCTGTGTTCATCAGAGACCTTGCGTTTTCTACTTGTACTGGCTGCCATCACACTTGTTTGATGCCGAAAACTCGTGACTGCCCGCTCCACTCCGCACCGCCACTCGTCAACCGCGCCCGTGTTGGAGCGCGTGTAGGAGGCGCGGGTGACGGGAGGTCCCGCGCGTCTCGCTACTTGAGTATGTAGTGTAGTGTGTGTGTATGTAATTGTAGGTAGGGGTAAAACATAAATTCGGATCACGCGCGTTAATTTCCTTCTTTTAAAGTCGGTTTTAATGTGTAAATTGGCATAATTTGTAGACATGTTAATTTTATTTTTGTTAATCTAAAGGCACGGCGGGCCGCCAAGGAGGCAACCGAGCCGCGGTTTGAAGACCCTTGGACTAAGCCATCTGGGGTAGCTGCCAAAAATGGTATGTTAGCGTCTATGAATAGTCCACACGGGCTTATTTCTACGCTTTCTTGTCTTGCAAGCTGGTCAAGAGCAAGAGCTTCATTACCAACACCGTGTTTTATTGAAGCTACGCTTGAAATATTACTTTTGCATAACAAAGCTTTGACGATACTTGCGCTGGTAGTCGGGCGACGATTGATAATCTTTCCAAAGTTTGATGAAGTTAATAAATTTCTACGAAGCTCTAACCACTCACTACTTTCCCTTTTTAAGACTGTAGCTCGTTCAACCTCTAACTTTTCAAGACTAGTTTCTTCTAGATTTTTCAAAAAACTTCGTTTTGCTAGCTGGTAAACTTCTTCATCCATATCAGGCTTTTGACAACTGTCTGTTCCATAATTTTTATCTGCGGTCGTAGCCGATTTCAGTGTTTTGGTAAAAGGAAGTTTCCTAACACTTTTAAGATTTTCTTCTACACTTATTTTTTTTGTTTTCTTCTGTCTTCCAATGATTTTGTTTTTGATTTAGGACTTCTGCCCAAAAGCGATTTTTGTATATTGTATAATGGACTTTTCGTATTGAATGCCACCTGCCGCACATCTGGATTGGTATGTTTGCCGTTGAATTAAGTTAGTTCGTTTACCGCCTACGAATTTAGCTATTATGCTATTGAACTGTTCAACAGGGTTACTGTCACAGTCGTTGACCAAACTTCGTGAGTGTGAGGCAACTAGGCCCACAATGTATTGAACTTTTGCCCAAAACACTGAACTTTTTACTTTCGGGACGAGGTCTTCATTTTGCGTTTCACTACAAAAATCTATACAGTTGTTGTGATGACCGAATGCATGATAATAAGAGTTATTAATATCACCAAAGAGGTAATGTATTCGTACACCCAATTCAGCGGTATTATTATTGTGATGTTTTATAGCTGAACAAATAACTTTTCTGATGGCAAGAATTCTTTTAGTAGTTAGCATTTTTCTCATACATAGTGGATATTTTGTATCTTTACTGATGGAAACTAATTTGTTGCACATATTACGCAAGATGTGATTGCTACATTAAATTTAACAAATAATTTTTTATTTAACATTTATTTTCTTCCAGGATCTTTGCGTAAGTGCTCGAATCACCACCATCCGCTATAACTCTCCCATAAATTACATTTCTACAGAATTTTTGAATCCCTCTACGATTATTTCTGCTTCCATTCCAGAAGATGAACCAGTGTAATTTCTATAACATTTGTGTTATTTTGATGGTACTCCTATATTTTCTGCACGAACATAACATTATGCAACAGAATCTATTTTTCACATAGAAAGAAAGAACGAACAGAAAGAAACGTTTAAAGAAATCCTTTAAACTTGCCAACTATAGCTGCTGCTCCAGAAAGCGCTGAATAATTCTGCCGCCATACGGAAAAAGGATTTGTGCCTCGGTCGTCTCACAGAGTCTCGTCCCACATAAAAAATTCCCCACTTGTCCCAATTTGTATGCCTCGCTCGTCCCAAAACTTAATTTTCAATATTTTATTCCCCGCTCGTCCCAATTCGTATGCCTGGCTCGTCCCACATTTTTTTCATATGAGTTTAATTTGATTTAATTGTACAGTCAGCCTAAAAACCTGACTGACCAGAAAGATAAATAACCTCATGTTGCGGAAAATTTGATGAACTAATTCAATCCGAGACTCCACTATAATATAAATTATAAAATTACAAGTTACGCCACCATGACAGTTTTTTTCTGATCAAACTTTAGGTTTAGATTGAAGGCATTAATAAAGTACACATAGCCGACCCTAAGTACAAACCCTGTGCACCCCACTGCTTAGACCACTACTATTATTATTAACCTAGAACAAGTTTTTGAGTGTTTATATGTAGCTTCGGTATTTTTGTGCGACCGGATTAGAGCTTGCTCTCTCGCTCTGCTTTCTTTGTATTAATCAATTGACCAATGGCGTGGCTTTGCGTTATCAGCGCAATCGGAGCAAATGCGGTTACAAAGTGCATCTGCTAATTTTAAATATGAGGTGTTTACATTAAGCGTGGTGTATTCATAGAGTGAGGGTGATATTTGTAAAGTTTTAAAGGGTAAGTAATAATTATAATTATGTCGATTTTTTCATATTTTGTGAAGTCATGATTTGACTTATATCACTATTGTGGTAATTATTTACTTTTATATTAGTTGCTGTCTAAGGATTATGGTCTTTTATTATATGCATACTTAACTCTGTGCCTCCTGTGAAAAAGAGTACATCGCTACTTTTTAGGAGACGCAAATAAAAATTTGAAAAATATTTTTTTTCCTGTTTCCTAGGTCCTGTCATGGAGTTCTTTATCTATGGCCCTGTTTCACGAAATCGTCTAGTATTTTTTTTTTTAAATGAGTAACCCTTTTTCACATTAACTAGAAATTTGAACAAATAATAATTTGATTTGAGCCCTAATTCACATTAATTTTGTTTACCCATTTTAACAAACTTCAAAAAAAGAGGATGTTCTCGGTTATACTGTATTTTTTAGGTTAACCAATTTTGATAAATCTTCTTTTATGTAAAAGCTGGTGCTTCCCATATGGTCGCATTTTAATTTAGTTAACCTCCTTCATAAAATGAGGATGTTCTCAACTACAAAGTGTTTTCTGGGTGAATCAGTTTTGATGACTCTTTTGATTCGAAAGCTGGTGCTTCCCGTGTAGTCTCATTTCAATTTGGCTCAGTTCTGACAATAGCATGCATGATAAAACCATATTCAACACGTTGAAGTCGGTTTTCAGCTATGATTTTTAATCATTACAGCTATTCACGATTCGTATCTACGAAACGAAACTATTGTACATAGTTTCGTTCGGAATACCTTTCTTAGACAGATGAAAGCTAATTTTTTGCTCTCTTACATTCATTTAAAAACGAAAAGGGTATATTGGACTTGGTACCCCTTTTTACAGGAGGCACAGAACTAATTCACGTTGTATTTGCAGGTGATCAGATATAGAGCCGTGGCTTCTTCATCCTGTCACATGGAGCCAGTGGCTTCATCATCCCGAGCTGATCTTCAGACTGGCTGCAGTCTGGCTTCTACATCCCAAGAGATAACCTTTATTGAATCACAAAGAGGTGTGCCTATTATTTTACATGCCGGTTACGAATATACGAAAAAGCGAGAGAACAAAAATAGCTCAATCGTCTGGAGATGTGTGAACAGAAGGTGTCATGGAGGAATGGTGACTTCAAATAATAATGTGACGAAAATTCTTCGTCATGACATTTGTACGCCCAGCATAGCAAGAAATTACATCAAAGAAGAAATACATCGCTGCAAGCAAGAAGCAAAATCTTCTGAAGGAAAATCGATTCCTTCTGTTTTCAATTCAAGCATAAAAAAATTATTGGACAAAGGTACTGACAAGATAGAAAAATTACCTGAATTATCGAATGTTAAGAACAGCTTGTATAGTGCTCGAAACAAAGCCCAGCAAATAAAGAAAGCTACATTTAAAACGCCGTTTGAAGTAAAAATTCCAGTAAGTTACATGAGTTTTGTTTTATTTGATTATGGGTACAGAAAAACAAGGATATTAGCTTTCGCTGATGTAAATAGTAAAGGACTTCATCAACACGTGAAACATTACCTTGCAGATGGTACATTTAAGTGTGTAGTGAAACCATTCAGACAATTATATGTGATTTACGGTGACCTTGGCAGCACAAGTGAGAAAATTCACGTCGTGCCCTTAATATACATCTTATTAATGGACAAAAAAGAGTCCACATATGAGACTGCGTTTGCTCTTATCAAATCGCAAATTCCAGAATGGCATCCGATTTCATTCAGAACTGATTATGAGAAAGCAGCCATGAACGCAATCCGTAACATCTTTCCGGATGTAATATGCAAAGGCTGTTACTTCCATTTTAGTCAAGCACTTTGGAAGAGAGCAAAGGCGTTAAAGTTAAATAAAAAGAGAATGTTCAAAAAGCATATAGCTCTATGCACAGCGTTAGCTTTGCTACCACCTGAACTTAAATGCGATGGATGGCTATATATAATGGAGGATTGTCCGAAAACTCTCAATATTGAGAAATTCAATGACTATTTTGTATCGGCATGGCTTGACAACGAATATTATCGAGGCAAATGGGATTTTTGGGGGGATATCTACAGAACAAATAACCCAGTGGAAGGCAGTAACGCTAAATTAAACAGAACATATTCGGGAAAGCTGAACATCATTAGCTTTTTGAATGTGATCAAAAACGACGCTGTTCTTTCTTTAGCTCGCCAAGGTAAACCTCGGCGTGCTGATGATATAGCTCATGACAAATATATATTTGATTCTGTAACGGCAATGTTGAATGGCACTATATCACTGGGCCATTGCCTGGAAAAAATCAGCCCTTTTGTTTATTAATGATATTAATGTGTCTATATTAATGATAAGTTTAAAAATGTTGATTTTTTGGAGATTTAATTGTTAAAATACTACTTTCTCATAAATAGTAGGTTGATTAAAATACTGTGATTGTAATTTGATTGTGATATTAGTTACGTAATAAAGATTTTTAAATATAAATATTTCAATTTATGTTGAAATACCACATTAACATAAATAACATAACGTGGTACTTCTATAAGGTACATATAGGTAAATACAAATGTGTATACGGTCTATAATTATTTGACTGTTACTTATATACAAATGTTGATTTTTTGGAAATTTAATTGTTAAAATACCACTTTTTCATAAATAGGAGGTTAATTAAAATACTGTGATTGTGATTTGATTGTGATATTAGTCACGTAATAAAGGTTTTTTTAAATAAGTAGTTCTAATTATGTTGAAGTATCTCAGATAAATATTACATGTGTAATACATATATATTTATCTTAACGTGGTACTTCTATAAGATAAATACAAATGTGTATATTGATAGGTGTAATTAATAGTACTGTGATTTGGATTTGATTGTGATACTAAATAATAAAGATTTTCCTAAATTGCAATAGATCTTTTAATTATTAAAATTAAAAACATGCATCGCGGATGCATACCTAGAACTGGAAGTATTTAATATCTTTATGTTATTAGAAAAAACTATTATTTCAATTTATTGGAAGATATAGTACAATATTTTTTGTCAACTGTACTTTGAATTTGCCAGGAATGTGGGACGAGTGGTGACTTTAAAACTCAAGTGGGACGAACGAGGAATTCTTTGGAATGTGGGACAAGATAGTGGGACGACAGAGGCACAAATCGGAAAAAGGACGTTTCTACATGAAGTAAGAAAAAGAGAAAAAAATAAAACTGTATTTTGGTTTATTGCTAAAGGAAATAAACCAAATAATAATATTGTGGTGCAAAAGAGTGTACCTATTAGAGTTTGATCTATCAGTAATGAAATATAATATTAATAAAATAAATGTTATGTACACGTATTTCAATAAATAACTTTTTCTTTTTAGTAAAAAAATGCAAGAAAATACGTGATACTGCAATGAAAAGACGCTTCTGGCTAGAAACGTCCTTTCAACTTGGTAGTTTTTTAATTTCTGTAAAGAAGAAACAAAAAAGTAATGTTGCTTCTACAGGATTACCCAGTAATAACAACTAAAAAAACTGATCACTCCAGCAACCAGCAAAAAGAAGCTTTTTGGAAATTGCTCACAGAAAAATTTAATTCCGATGCGATGAAATACCGCAGCAAAAAGCAGTTGCAGCAGAAATAAAAAAAACTACGTAGCTATAGTATCTTTTACCCAATAAATTTATAGTTTGATGCTATAATACAGAATATTTCACAATTGATTATTTTAATTTAGGAAATGGCAGGAGAGAAGTATGGAAGGCGGCAAACTGATGGGGGACCAGCCACTCCGCCACCATCAGAAACCACCGAATGGTTAAATTCCACTATGGGAGAGTCCATATCAGGTCTTCCGGCAGTTTATGACAGTGATGCTTTGGGTAAGGATCCACCTACTTACTAAAAAATAAGTGTCTTTTTTACAGAAAACGGCTCGCGGATGTGGTGCCAGACGATCATGATACCACAGCAAATGTTAATTTGATTTATCCAATTTTGAATGTTATTATGATAATAAATTATAAAATTTTATTATATTAATTACAGGTATGCCTAAAACAAGTGGATTACCCTTGTTTTGTATAACAACGTTTCGTCGAAAATCGTTTCGGCTAATTTTAGTCACAATAAAGTCATTTCGTATAATTATTCGTTTGACCGAATAATAAGGAGGAGGGAGGAGGGTTTATTTAGCATATTTATTTCTTTGAAATAATGTCGTTTGACCGAATT
The DNA here is from genome assembly GCA_950022955.1 of Xestia ashworthii. Lineage (NCBI taxonomy): Eukaryota > Metazoa > Arthropoda > Insecta > Lepidoptera > Noctuidae > Xestia > Xestia ashworthii. The sequence continues at coordinate 10,854,833 of OX465560.1, read as the reverse complement.
TTCAAATGCTCTAATTTTATTTAAACTAATGTTTCACTAGACTAATAAAGATTTAGTCGAAAGATCGAATCGAATATTCATGCAGCTAACATGCAGCGAGCATGAAGCAAGCACTCAGCTAGCATGCATCAAGCATGCAGCATGCAAACGAGCAAGCATCATGCAGCAGGGCATGGATTCTGTCACGGCTCCGGCGCTGCGAAGCTCCGGCGGCCCCACGCGAGCTTGTCGTCGCAGATGGGTTTAACGCTCACCACCACAGTTTCGGCTTGTTGGCCGGCTAAGCCAGCCAGCCTCAGCCGCGGCGGCGATTGTTACAACCACCTGCTCCTCAACTCGCGGCCCGCCTCGCTCCTCCGCGCATACGCGATTTTAAATTACACTCTAGGTAGGGCAGACAAGACTACGTGGAGTCGGATTTACAGCGATTCGTTTCTGTCACTAAAATCTTATTTTTAGCAAATGTTTTCAAACTTACACAGAATTAGATTTATTAAAGCGATCGCATTTAATTTAAGATTAGTCTAAGTGTTTTCTTTTTCAAAATAAAAAAATTGCAAATATTTACAATATTTTCTTTTCTGCATAACATCAATTGAATATTCGATAAAATACATTTTATACCACCTGAACATTACATCGAATGAACATTATACCTTTTGATCAATAGCGCAAATGTTGTTATCGCAAATAAATATTCGATGAAATGAAAATTATGTTAATCGATATTATACAAACTGATTATTCTCTTAAACGTTGTTCGAATTAGTAACTGTTCAACCATGAACATACCATAGTTACACGCGCCAACAACAGCATCACAGCGTCAGCATTGAGAGCGTCATACATACGGTCCACGCGCCGGCAACACCAGCACAGCGTCAGCACTAAGAGGTGGCCTACTGAGATCTTTGCTTCATCGGCTCGATAAACACACGACACACATGTAAATAGGTATCAATGTGTATTTACCACAAAAATTTTATATAATTAAGTTAATTATTGTAATAAACTAGTCATCAAGCTGGAGTCGAGTGTGATTTATCTCCTTACTTCCTCTTACTGTGGCCAAGACACCTTTAGCCATCATCGGTCCTATGAGTCTGTGGGATCGGCAGTAAGAAAACCATTTCCTGTGTACATTGCACGACGTACACAAAACCCTATTCCTACCCAAATTCCGTCTGTCACCGTAGGTCTCCTTGTGACAGACTTCCCTCTCGTATAACCAACGTAACCTACGTTTGATGTGGTTTGTATGGTAGGCTAGGGCGTTAGGATAACTTTTACTAGGGTGCTAGGTAGGTAAATACTATAGGGCTAGGATAATTAGGGTGCTAGGTAGTTACTGTAGGACTAGGTTGGCGTCAGTTGGGCTTTAGGTACTGATCCAGGCTCAATTGTCTCAACATAGTCACGTCGTACGCAATTGGAATTCCGGCCGTACTAAGCTGTCAGTCCCGGAGTGTACATTTGGTCCTTCGAGCGATTTTCAGAAAGGAATCAGGGAATTGTGTGTAATCGGTACTTCAACATAGTAACGTTTAATACATAAAATTAAATAAATATAAAACGTTCTTCTTTTTGTCCCTCACCAATATTGGCTGAGTAATGTATATGTCACCGTAAAATTGTCAAAAACGTTATATTGTAATATCTCTAGCGCATTGTTTTTCGTGAAATGCATGCGATGGTACTCAACACACGCGGAGTGGAGGGAAAGAGGGGTCCCCTTTGCCCAGTGGTACCACTCTCATGAAAAGATACTGTACCATTCCTGAGAAATATCGATTAATATAACCTAACCTTAAAACACTTTATATTCCCCAAAAAATTGTAGTCGACGGAGCCCCGCTTCGCGGGGCCCCTATTTCCGAGTGCAGGGTTTAAAGGAACCTAACTAACCTAACGGGGGGGTGCCCTAAGTCCCAAATATGGGGGCTGAGATACTTCCGTATGCTCAGTTGACAATAATTCGAGACTTTACAATATCGCTAGAGAGACACACTTTATATTGTAACTAGCTTCTGCCCGCGACTTCGTACGCGGATCCTGTTGCATATGCCAGCGACAACGGGGTCGTCGAAGATCTGAAACGTCTGATGTCGAATTCTAAGAACCCGGGACGGGAAAATAACAGATCTTTCCCACCTGAGCAACACATACCATTTGTTTCTTTTGCCATTTAACAGCTTCACAAAAAGTACAATTTTTAGCCATACCTCCGATGGCGGAAGATGTGGCGTATTCAATCATAGGAGACGTAAATGCACTCCGTGCCTTATCAACCCAAGGAAGGTCGCCATGCCCTTTTTTTCGGTTGGGAAATAATCAAATAACTTCTCCAACTCTGGGCGGAGCGGGAGGGAGTGTCAGATTTTTACTGACTAAAACCCATCCATGTTCCTTCCTCGCCCTTTACGTTCCAGGGCCACGGTATCTCTTTCGAACAGTCCCGCAGGCCCGGCAGGCTTCGACCTTTTCGGGCCCCTCCCTTTATGCTGACATCTCTTGAGGCGCACGTGGAACACGAACGCGCCGTCGACACGGCAGGTCGCCATGCCCTACGGCTATATCTTGAGACACATCCGATTTTTCAGATGATATCGACATTCTGTTCAGAGAATGTCGACGTCGATCAGAATTCAAACGTTCGTTCAATGAACGTGCATCGCGCATCACGCATCACGTTCATCACTCGTTTCAAAAGACCTGTTAGTAGATGTGCGAATACGCTGAAAACTCAAGCCTGATTCTGTATCGGCAAACATTTCGGATTCGCTCACGATCAGCGGACAGTCGCGCATCACGTTCCGCACTTGTCTCTAAAGACCTAGAAGAAGCTATGCGTAGATACGCTGAGAACTCAAGCGCAATTCTCTATCCGTGAACGTCTCCGACTCGCGAGACAATGCGTGACGTTCACGATCAGCGGTCAGTCGCGCGTCACGTTCCCTACTTGTCTCTAGAGATCTAGTAGTCGATGCGTAGATACGCTTGAAACTCAAGCGCAATTCTCTATCCGTGAACGGCTCCGACTCGCAAGACAATGCATGACGTTCACGATTAGCGGTCAGTCGCGCATCTATTCTTCACTGGTCTCTAGAGACCTGGATGTAGAAATACGCTGAGAACGCAGGCGTGCTTCGCGATCCGAAGAGGTTTCCACGGAGCAAGTTGCAGCCTGATGTTCTCGAACAGCATCAAGTCTCTCCTGACGCTCTTCGATAGATTCTTGGGATCTTATGATCCTCCGTCTTTTAGCTCCTTTGGAACATTGGGAAAGATTTGACCTCTTTCTAGGCATGGTTATAGTTTTGTTGTGAAGATACCTGATCAATTGAAATCTAACCGCTTGCAACATTTGTTATTGCTGCTCCGCTCCTATTGGTCATAGCGTGATGTTATATAGCCTATAGCCTTCCTCGATACATGGACTATCCAACGCAAAAATAATTTTTCAATTCGAGCCAGTAGTTTCGGAGATTAGCGCGTTCAACCAAACAAACAAACAAACAAACAAACAAACTCTTCTGCTTTATAATGTTAGTATAGATATAACGTGTTTAACAATTTTACGGTGACATATAGACGAATTAGACGTACTTTGAACTAGCGTACTCAACAAGCGCTAGTAAAGAGACTGCCAAACTAATACGCCATTAGAACGATAGCGGATCGGAATTCGGTTCCAACAAACGGGTTCACCGATATTTTGAGAAGTAACGCTTATAGTATCAAAGGGCAGTAATGATGGACGTACAAGAGATAAACGAAGTTATTAGAAGCCAAGAAGCAGATTACAATGAACTAAGACAAATATTCACCAACATCAAGAAAGACTCAGCATCATTATATCAAAAGTTGTTAAACCAAACAAGGGTGAACCAAAACAAGTTTGGCTGAGGCTGATAAAGATATTGTCTCCTGCGAGTCCGAGAACCCCTTGAAAGATTATGTACTCGACAATATTGGTAAGTTTTATTATTTTAATTTGAATGATGCATAATATTCTTTAGGTTTAAGAAAATAGTTTTTCAACTATAAATTTGTCCCAGGACTATCAAAATTAAACGAATTTGATTCATCTACACCAAAGTCTATGCATAAACATCATTATAAAATATTTTCATACAGCAATAAAATTTGTCCTTTATTATGTTATTTTGAGGAGGCCTATGTCCAGCAGTGGACTGCTATAGACTGATGATGATGATGTTAAATTATGTTTCAGCTTTCAAAGAAAACAAAAGAAAGACTGCATTTACTCCACTGGAAACGCGGAAGCGCATTATTTTGCATACTGAAAGAAAAATGTTTTTTTTGAGTTGCAAGCAGCAGCGAGAAAGTGAATTGTCCCAGTATGCCAAGGAAGAACATGAGACGCAAACAAGAACTCCATGACCAAGAGCAGCAGTTTAAAAAAAAATGTATGATTTAATATTAGAAAAATGTAAATTTGAGGCTGAAAAGGCAAAAGTAGATTTTAATAAAGCTAGTAGTTCTTAGACAACTCAAATTTGTTTTTAATTTAGTGTTGATCAATTGGAAAATTAAATGCAGTTTATGTAATAAAATTTATCATATTTATAGTTTTTAAGCTCCTTCAGAGTTTAGTAATGAGGAAAAGTATGTAGTTATAAGATCTCTTCTGTATTGCTGATCATTTTCTGTCCCTGGGAAGATAATATTTTCTTGCTCATTTTCAATTATAGCGCTTCCACCACTGGGCAAATCTTCTCTATTTCTAATACATAGATTATGCAGTATTGCAGTGCTGAGAATAATAGCCTGCACATTATCTAATTTAACTCTTAGTTGAGAGCCTATACATGGAAATCTCCTCTTCCAAACACCAAATGTTCTTTCCACTACATTTTTTGTTCTGATTTGGCTCTCATTGTAGAGCTTTTCAGCAGCGCTTTGAGGATCTGCCATTGGTATTAATAAATATTTCTTTAATGCATAGCCCCCCCCCGATCTCCCAAAAGACAGCACCTGCCTAGTTGTTGCGAGTTCATTAGATATTTAACTCTGCTGTTGTTGAAGATAGCGCTGTCATGTACAGAGCCTGGCCATCGTGCAACTATATCCCTTATTTTTAGATCAGCATCTGCTACTACCTGGGTGTTTATAGAAAATACGTGCTTCCTATTTCTATAAAACTCCGCATTATCACCACCTGAAATAAAATCAAGTTTAAAATAATAACAGATGAATGCAGTTATTTTTTTTGAAATGACTATCTATGTCAGTAGTTACCAACATACCTGGGCTTAAAATACGTATATGAGTGCAGTCTATCGCTCCGATTACACTTGGAAATTTGGCGATTGAGTAGAACTTTGCCACTACTTGTCTTACTTCTTCTGTGGTGTGCGGCATTTCAATGAAGTAATTTAATTTATAGCAAATAGTTTTCGAGACCGCGTGGATAACTTTACATGCAGATGATTTCGATATCCCAAAGAAACCTCCAGAGCATCGTTGCATGGTGCCTGTTGCGTAGAATCGCAATGTAAGCAATATTTGCTCAAGAGGTGTTATGGCTTGATTCCTAAAACGCAAGGAATAATTAGTTGAGGTTAGATTGTTGTGAAGATGGGTTTGCGATCAAATGCAATCAATGAAACTTTAAATAGGTGCACTAGGTACCTAATTTACCTGCCTTGTGGTGGGAGTTTTTAGAAAGGCTGTTTTCCTTTGATAAGCGATACCGTTGGCAAAAGTCTACACTATCCCAGGTGTCCAAGGGTGGGTTACGTGGTCTAAACATTTTCGGCCTTCTCATTAACACGTACTCCACATAAATATCATCGTCTGATGAACTTTCCGACATTATATCATAATATCTAACTATGTTTAAGTTCATGATACAAAAGAATGAGAAATACGACGTTGACAACAACAAAACTGGTAGATAGGTACGTTCAAAACAGCTGTTGTGTTTGAATTAACCATCCGCCATATTACTTAACTCTCCAACTTTGGGTGGTTATTTTTTTAAAATAATAGTTGGTTATTTGACCATTGGTTAAGCTAACATTGACTAAGGGCCGGTTTTTTGATCCGTAGTCAAACACCGTATAACAATTTGTTAGATTAACCATAGTCAACTAGTCAACTAATGGTTAGAGGGCTATTACGTTTTTCGATGTCTAGTTTAACTTTAGTCAACCTTGACCATTGGTTATTATATTGCCAGTGTAATGAGAAATATTTTCCTCAAAAAAGCTATGGTTTTTTGGGGGTAACGTTTTTCTATGTGACAACACTTCTCTTTACGATTGAACGAACCCAAAAGAAACGTCTTATTTGACAGTTTAAATGTCAAAACTCGGACTGCGAAATAAAATTCAAACAGTTTAATACCACGAGAAACAACACAACAAGTTCCTCCTTATATTTTCACTCCGTGTTATTTATTGAATTGTTCTTGATTTGTGCTGTAACTGCCAAGCATCTTCTGACTTCTTAAATATGTCAGGATACAGCCAACAATCAAACAAGTTAGTATTTTTGTATGTTTACATTGAGAAATCTCTGAAATTATCAAGAGTTACCTAGCTCGTGTTTAATTTTACTTGTACGTAACTATTTTTTTTTATTCTAGGGACCGCAGCTCTAATTTCTGTAAAGAAGAAACAAAAAAACTAATGTTGCTTCTACAGGATTACCCAGTAATAACAACTAAAAAAACTGATCACTCCAGCAACCAGCAAAAAGAAGCTGCTTGGAAATTGCTCACAGAAAAATTTAATTCCGATACGATGAAATACCGCAGCACAAAGCAGTTGCAGCAGAAATATAATAATATGAAAAAAACTGCAAGAAAGGTACCTGGCTATAGTATCTTTTTCCCAATAATTTATAGTTTGATGCTATAATACTGTACGGGTTTGTAGTTGACTCCGTACACCGATTTGTCGTGAAGGTTTTGTAAGTTTAGAGGAACACGTTCCACTAAGATGCACTAAGTAGTTATGTTTCTTTAACGTAAGAGTAAGTTACATAACTAGAGTAGAAGGCGATTATTTCTCTCAGTTGTTGATAGCTACCCAGTTATAAGTTCACTATGTATTTATTCGTTGGTCATGTAGTTTTATTATGCTAAATTATGACACGCATCGTTGGCCTAAAGTAGGTTACCGAGTAAGCAGAAAAATGTACGGCGATGAGACCGTACAAATACAGAATATTTCACAATTGATTACTTTAATTTAGGAAAATGCAGGAGAGAAGTATGGAAGGCGGCAAACTGGTGGGGGACCAGCCCCTCCGCCACCATCAGAAACCACCGAATGGTTAAATTCCATTATGGGAGAGTCCATATCAGGTCTTCCGGCAGTTTATGACAGTGATGCTTTGGGTAAGGGTCCACCTACTTGCTAAAAAATAAGTGTCTTGCAAATATTATTATTTTCTTTGAACTGCTTAAAATGGTGTCTCTTTTACAGAAAATGTGCTCGCGGATGTGGTGCCAGACAATCATGACACCACAGCAAATGTTAATTTGAATTTATCCAATTTTGAAGAAGATTGTAAGTATTAGAGTGTCACACAGCTATCACCTCTGCATTGAATAAACAGCAACTCACCTCATTTCATCATAGGTCACTAATCTTTCCCCGAGATGAGGTGATTCTTTTACATTGCTTTAAAATACGATTTTCCATATAGTTAAAGACAAAGAATTTGGTATGGTTCAAGTTGATGGCAAAATGATTGATGGGACCGTAGTCAACTATCTTGGTGCAATGTTATTATGATAATAAATTATAAAATTTTATTATATTAATTACAGGTATACCTAAAACAAGTTTGGCTGAGGCTGATAAAGATATTGTCTCCTGCGAGTCCGAGAACCCCCTGAAGGATAATGTACTCGACAATATTGGTAAGTATTATTATTTGAATTTGAATGATGCATAATATTCTTTAGGTTTAAGAAAATAGTTTCACAACTTTAAATTTGTTCCAGGACTATCAAAATTAAACGAATTTGACTCATCTACAACAAAGTCTATGCTGCGAAAACCAGTATCAAAAGAGCTGTGTAAGTTAAATGTACTTAATGCATAAACATCATTATGAAATATTTTCATACAGCAATAAAATGTGTCCTTTATTATGTTATTTTGAGGAGGCCTATGTCCAGCAGTGGACTGCTATAGACTGATGATGATGATGTTATTTTATGTTTCAGCTTTCAAAGAAAACAAAAGAAAGACTGCATTTACTCCACTGGAAACGCGGAAGCGCATCATTTTGCATACTGAAAGAAAAATGGATTTTTTGAGTTGCAAGCAGCAGCGAGAAAGTGAATTGTCCCAGTATGCCAAGGAAGAACATGAGCAAAACATGAGACACAAAGAAGAACTCCATGACCAAGAGCTGCAGTTTAAAAAAAAATGTATGAGTTAATATTAGAAAATGTAAATTTGAGGCTGAAAAGGCAAAAGTAGATTTTAATAAAGCTAGAAGTTCTTAGACAACTCAAATTTGTTTTTAATTTAGTGTTGATCAATTGGAAAATTAAATGCAGTTTATGTAATAAAATTTATCATATTTATAGTTATTAAGCTCCTTCAGAGTTTAGTAATGAGGAAAAGTATGTAGTTATAAGATCTCTTCTGTATTGCTGATCATTTTCTGTCCCTGGGAAGACAATATTTTCTTGCTCATGTTCAATTATAGCGCTTCCACCACTGGGCAAATCTTCTCTATTTCTAATACATAGATTATGCAGTATTGCAGTGCTAACAATAATAGCCTGCACATTATCTAATTTAACTCTTAGTTGAGAGCCTATACATGGAAATCTCCTCTTCCAAACACCAAATGTTCTTTCCACTACATTTCTTGTTCTGATTTGGCTCTCATTGTAGAGCTTTTCAGCAGCGCTTTGAGGATCTGCCATTGGTATTAATAAATATTTCTTTAATGCATAGCCCCGATCTCCCAAAAGACAGCACCTGCCTAGTTGTTGCGAGTTCATTAGATATTTAACTCTGCTGTTGTTGAAGATAGCGCTGTCATGTACAGAGCCTGGCCATCGTGCAACTATATCCCTTATTTTTAGATCAGCATCTGCTACTACCTGGGTGTTTATAGAAAATACGTGCTTCCTATTCCTATAAAACTCCGCATTATCACCACCTGAAATAAAATCAAGTTAAAATAATAACAGATGAATGCAGTTAATTTTTTTGAAATGACTACCTATGTCAGTAGTTACCAACATACCTAGGCTTAAAATACGTATATGAGTGCAGTCTATCGCTCCGATTACACTTGGAAATTTGGCGATTGAGTAGAACTTTGCCACTACTTCTCTCACTTCTTCTGTGGTGTGCGGCATTTCAATGAAGTAATTTAATTTAGAGCAAACAGTTTTCGAGACCGCGTGGATAACTTTACATGCAGATGATTTCGATATCCCAAAGAAACCTCCAGAGCATCGTTGCATGGTGCCTGTTGCGTAGAATCGCAATGTAAGCAATATTTGCTCAAGAGGTGTTATGGCTTGATTCCTAAAACGCAAGGAATAATTAGTTGAGGTTAGATTGTTGTGAAGATGGGTTTGCGATCAAATGCAATCAATGAAACTTTAAATAGGTGCACTAGGTACCTAATTTACCTGCCTTGTGGTGGGAGTTTTTAGAAAGGCTGTTTTCCTTTGATAAGCGATACCGTTGGCAAAAGTCTACACTATCCCAGGTGTCCAAGGGTGGGTTACGTGGTCTAAACATTTTCGGCCTTCTCATTAACACGTACTCCACATAAATATCATCGTCTGATGAACTTTCCGACATTATATCATAATATCTAACTATGTTTAAGTTCATGATACAAAAGAATGAGAAACACGACGTTGACAACAACAAAACTGGTAGGTAGGTACGTTCAAAACAGCTGTTGTGTTTGAATTAACCATCCGCCATATTACTTAACTCTCCAACTTTGGGTTGTAATTTTTTTAAATTAATAGTTAGTTATTTGACCATTGGTTAAGCTAACATTGACTAAAAAAAACATAAGTCTGATTACGGTCTACTTTGTAAACACAAAGTAGACCGTAATCGATAAGTCTGATTACGGTCTACTTTGTAAACACAAAGTAGACCGTAATCAGACTTATGTTTTTTTATAAAGAATATCAAAAATAGCAATTACAAACCTCTCTCAACATAAAGCTTTAAACTCTTCTAGAAATAAAAAATACCTAAGTACTTATACTTATTATTAAGTAAGTATTTATATTTTGTACTTATACTTGATATTTTATTAATAATAATCACAGTTTTGTAAGGAATCTCTTATAATGAAGTCTTCTTCATAAACTTGAGTGAGATCAAACTAACACTATATTTTCATAAAAAATAAAACAAAAATAGCAATAACAAACCTCTCTTAACATAAAGCTTAAAACTCTTCTAGAAACAAAAATTATAAAAACTCACTAAGTTTGAACGAATTATACTTAATATTAAAAATAATCACAGCTTTGTATCTCTTGTAAATTTTAGTCTTCATCAACTTGAGTGAGATCAACATTATTTTTATTAGTAGGTAGATTATACCAAAACAATTTTCTGTTGTCTGGCATTAAGGGTGTCAGTTTTTGTATGATCGCTGACTTGCGCTCTTGAGTAATGCCTCTTATTGATTTTTTGGTTTTGGAGGTGGTATCCCAGATTTTATATTTTTTAATCTCAGATAGTCTAGTGAGTAATCTTCTTCATCATAGAAAGCAGTCTTATGACGTGGGTGCCTCTAAGGAATTTTACTTCACACATATCACTTAAATAAGCTCGAGGGGAAGAATTTTGTAGTTTGTAAGTAGAAGAACAGTCTTCAAACTGACAAAAGTCGTCTACTCGTATATTCATTACTTTAACGATAATGTTTGTTCTGGTATTTGATACCGCTTGGTGAAAATCTTGTTAATCATATATGTGTTTCTTCCTCTACATGGATTGCTCCACTTGATGATGGAATTCGTCTGCTGCCATGTGCGTGTGTCCTACCTCTAAATATTTTAATGTAATCGTTTTATAATTGACTTCAACAGAATTTACAAGGTGGAGCTAATATGAATACAAAGTCCAATTTTTATTCTGGGCTGCACAGTTATCTAACCAGATGACTACATTTTTCAGGTCTCTATTTGCCTGTAAAAAAGCTCTGAAGCAGCTTATTATTTCACTCATTTTGCGACCAGCAATTGCTTCATGCCATATCGCAGCATAGGTTTGCCAAGAAAAAACACTTTGCAAACATTCACTTTTGTCCCTTTTCATTTGACAGAAAATATACATATACATTTCTTGGCAGGTTTCTATTTTCTTTAACAGTTTTTCTCTTAGGGTCTTCTTTGAACGTGTGCACCGTAAACTAGTTTACGGTTCAGTAATATGCACCAAAATAGAATACAAATTGTTGAAAATTAGAGGTAACTTTGTGACGATTTTCTATCGAGAAAATTTTATCCCATTATGTTTTTGCTCAGACCCAACCTTCACATTTATAATGAAGTTTCCTGACATATTTTTTTTTCCAATTTGAACAAGATTTACTACTGTAAAAATCTAATCGAAGACAGAAGATTTTGCTTTAGGCCCGCCCTTAAATGAACAGTTTTTAATAGAACGGGGCAGATATTGTGACCTTGCCACCTTCAATATTGAAAGATAATAAAAGTAAGAAAATTAATTAGTGTGAAGAAATAATCAGAGGGCCTGACGATGACGGTACAGCATTGAAAGTTCTTGGGGCAATTTATGTGGATTTGAAGTATAAGACTTGTATGTATAAGGGCAAAGCTTATATTAAAAAAAAATAAAGAAACCTATAAAAGTAACAAAATTAAATTCTGAAATGTGGCGTCTTACGTCTTGCAGTACTGTCCTCTTTTAGATATGACCTATGTTAAACTTTTTCTTTGCTATTTGCTTCTTATTACTCCACATATATATTTTTTTTTATCTATTTGGAGCTTTCAACCATATTAAATTCTACAATATTAATAGGTATAGAATCAAAAGCAGCACGTTGCATCTTTTTTGAAATCTGAACTATGAATGCAAAAATAAACGTCTTTTAATTGTCTATGAACTCAATTTATAATTTTGAATCAAACCGAGCTTAATACAAAAACCAGTTCATAAATCTCCATTGGGATCAAAGTCAGCTAAAAAACGGCAAGTAAACATCAAAGACAGCTCAAATCGGAATTGACCAATCACAGCTAGGCGATGGCGTCAAAACTAATATGGCGTCTATGATGTTCGTCGTACTAGAAGTGCTGCAGATTTACTTGATTTTAAATAAGATTTAGGTATAGATTAGATATTGCTATTACAGCAGGGAATTGTATTTATACAATGCAATTGTGGTAGAAGGTAGCTCAAAGGATACTTTGAATAAAAACAACGTGTTTTGCTAAATTTGGACAGAAGACGTTCACTGTAAAGGATCACATGAAATAGCGTCGGTGGTATTTTATCACTTAAATAAAACGGACTTGACCAATACGCGTATCCGCTTAATAGCCGAGGTTGCGTGGGTCAAAATAAAAATACGACAATGCTTGGCATGTTACGAGTATCTAAGTGACTGTTGTCGAAACCACATATCAAAATCATAGAACTTATTTTTCCCGTAACAGGGCATTCTTTAATGCCAGTTGATCGGGTTTTTGGCAACACAGAAAAAGAGTTGAGAAAAATGGAAGTTATTATAGACCCTGGAGAGTGTACTGAAGTTATGAAAAACCACGCAACTGTCACAAATTTAAATACTATTGAAATTTTCGGTTGGCGAAAAGCTGTACAGTCGGCAATGAAAGCACCCGGCAGTCTTCCATTCAAAGTAACTCTTTCTAAAAGATTCGTAATCAAACGACCAAAGCGACATGGGAATGCCTTGATTAGAGGGCTTTATTACAAAGAAATTTTAAGCTTTATTACATAGAACTTTATTACAAAGAAATGTGTGCAAAAAGAATAAGAACATTATCGTTTTTAATCTGTGTCGGATTGTTGATTGTTGAATGTTGACAAACAAAGTGAATAATTTTTTATTTCTAAAATATTAACGAAATATTAAATATGTAGTATGTTTTGTTTATTTTCGCATTGCGACAATGCGAAAATAAACAAGACGAATAACTACTTCTTTCTAATACGTTTGTTATTTGGAAAAAGTAATAATGGCGGCAAAAAAGATGTAAGTAAATTAGTACCGATTAATAGCGTTGTGTGTGATTAGTTTAAGAGAATATAGTCTTCCATTAGTCCAAAGCCAACCATAAAGATATTTAAAACAGGATTGTGCCATTCATTGACACCCGAAATTTACTTTCAGTGTGCGAAGTACCACCCGCCAAATTGAGCTGTTGGTGGACTACATGTCCTCGCACACTCGTTTCGCCAATGGCGAATTCAGTGGGCCTCAAGGGCGACAAGCCCATGATGAAGAGTGGGTCCGTGTGCAAACCATTTTACATAAATACGGACCCACTAAGACTGTGGAACAGTGGCGGACGGTAGTTGATTACTTAAACAACTTTTTAATCGAATACAAAGATGATTAACAACACGTTCTTTAGCTTTATACACATAATATTTGTGTCATTATTTGTGTTTTAGACTTGGAGAGATCTAAAAAAAAAGGCACGGGCTGATGGTGCTCGTACGAATGCAGCCCGCATCATAACAGGCAACAATACAGTAATTCCCACCCTCTCACGGACCAGTCAGCGCATCCTCAATATCATAGGCACAGAGAGTGCCTATGGAATGGCCGGTCAATGCGAGACTGTGTTAGGCGAGGTGACAACAGTGTCTTTTAAATGTTATGATATTAATACTATTTTGTGATATAATTATGTTAATATATTTTTTTTAATTATTATTTCAGATCATAGTTCCACCCCCACTAGCCATATCACCACCACCAGCCACATATCAGTCTATACCCCCACCTGTGCCTCCAGCAATATCACCGCCTCCAGCCTTTGCTTCTACACCTCCACTGCCGCCACCTACCTCACCACCAGACACCCCTCAAGCGTCCACCTCTTCCACTCAGCAAAATGCAAGAAGAGGTTGGGCACGCAATTTGCAAAATGATTTTCTTGCCTCCGATGCACAGACAAGAAATGTTTTAGTAGTAAGTGTCATTAAATTGTATTAATCTACGAGTATGTACCAATGTGAAAGAAAGTTTCAAGTGATGTTTAAAACAGCAGAATAACCTGCATAACACAGTTGATACAGGCATAACTCTCCTCTACTTGTTATAAAAGTGTGTTTAACATATGTTTCAGGATATAAGTAATAGCCTTTTAAAAAAACGATCTGGCCAAAAAAAAATTAGCTCTGTCAGAGAGAAAAATTGCTCTGGCCGAGAGGAATATTGTTCTGGCAGAGCGAAATACTGCTCTGGCAGAGCGAAATACTGCACTGGCAGAGAGAGCAATGAGACATCGGCGTATAAAAAACCTTTTTATACGCCGTTTTTATTTACATAAAATAATTCCCTAAAATAGTAGCTCTTCTATGAGTTGCAGCTTGTAGCAGGCTACCTCTGGGTTCATAGGTGATCTCTTTGGCTCTTTCATTTGAAACAGCTGCTTCCTGCATAGGCACCCTAAAATAAATTTCACCACTGTTATAAAGTTTTTGTACAACTAATACAAAGTACAATGACATAAAAAAAAACATACCTGTAATGTTGCATTATATTATACAACGTGCAGCAGGCATACACCAGCGCCGATGCCTTCTCAGGCGCATAATGGAGGCTCTTGTCTATGCCTAGACACCGAAAGGTCCCCTTTAAATATCCGTTGGTACGCTCTATGACATTGCACATTTGGCAATGCCACTTGGTGTATCGTTCTTCTGGCGTACCACGTTGAGCATTTCTAATTGGTGTCATAAGCCAAGGCTCTAAAGCATACCCTGAATCCCCTGCAAATTAACCATAAATTAATTTTGTGTTGTGAGTTTCAGATTACAAAAAACAAGATTTGAGAAACATGGGTTCCAAAGACTAATTTTGTTTCATTTACTTTTTTTTTTTTGCTTTCCTTTTTTATTTCAATAAATGACTAATAATATAATTACTGTTTTTTATTTCAAATGAGTGGTTTTATATCTGGAAATAAACAGGGTGGATATGGTAAATGGGGCAATAAGGGGGCAATAAATAACCTTAACCATTTCAGCTATATGAAAGAGGAGACTATCCATAATTTTACGTCAAATTTTGATCCCCACACAAATTTTCGAAAAATGTAACTACAGTTAAAAAAAGGCCATTTAACACATAACATTTATTTGTTGCTAATCGACCCTGTTTCTAATATTGATCAAAAAGTTCTTTATAGCAATACAGGTTGAAGAGTAAAAGTCAGAAATTGCAAAAAAACTTTTCCCATACATTTTGTTTGAAAGATTTTTATCATCATCATCTGCCTAGCATTTTCCCAACTATGTTGGGGTCGGCTTCCAGTCTAACCGGATGCAGCTGAATACCAGTATTTTACATGGAGCGACTGCCTATTTGACCTCCACAACCCAGTTAATACTGGGTAATACGATACAACTTGGTAAGACTAGTTGTCAGACTTTTTATGCCATTGACTACCTGTACGACTGCCAAAAATGGACAAATGACAGCCGGGACCAACAGGCACGGAGGAAAGTCGGTATGTAAGGGTGGTTGAAAGATTTGATCAAAAAACAAATGTTAATCCTAAATCAAAATTTCACGAAAAATTACGGTTGGACTCGCTAAGACCATTTCCATGTACCTGCAACGGTTAAGGTACTTCCCCTTACCGTATCCACCCTATATAATACCTTACCTAGTAGATAATACTGGCCAATTCTGCATTCATGTAGTCTGCGTAGTTCTGTTTAAATAATTGAACTATTAAAAATAAATTGGTCATGAACCCTGCTCGGAAAATTTGCGTTTACATTGAGGATTTTGCACTCAGCATCTGCGATCTGGAAGTAAAAGAATTGATTGTAAAATTTTTAGATTTTTTATTGATATTATGTTCATCACCATAAAAGAGATTACAGGATCTCTTGCTTCCCTATAATCTCTTATCACCTTTAACAGTTATTATAATTATTATAAACCAGTTTCATGGGTCTACACTTGATAGCAATAAAATCGCACACCCCTTATAATTTTGTTTATTACTGAATCTAAAGATATTGAGTACGCGATTCAACTTGGACAGCAGCTTCGAGAACTTCGCAATGTCAGTATAAGTTGATGAAAAGTTGGAAAACTTAGTGAAGTGACTACATCGACCAGCAAACGGTCCCAATTTGACCACAGGTCACCGAAAATTGGATGGCGGGATGTTATATTTTCTGATGAGTGCAGAATGACATAACAAGACATGGTCATGATGAACGCTCTAAAGCAGTCATGTCAAAGATACGGCCCGTGGGCCGAGTCCGGCCCTCGGGCCATTTCGATACGGCCCGCGATCTCAATATTATGTCAAATAAATGAATCCATTTTTTTGCGCGCGCTTTCAAGAGTAGCGCCTGACTAGGCGAGCTAGACGAGCGAGAGAGTGTTAGTTATGCTTTTCTCTCTCTCGTGCGCGAGCGAAGTCGTCTTCTATTTCGTCCGAGCAGCTAACGCATACTGCGCCCCTACCCCGCGCACTCAGGTTGAAGTCTTTGTTACGAGCAGTCACGTCAAGTATTTCGTGCGTACCTACCTACAGTTTAGTGTTCATTCGAGTTTCATAATTGTTGCTCAAAATAATTACCCTCTTTCTTACTTTTGGTATGATTTGTAACAACTATATATGTATACTTAACTAAATAAATAAAGGTGTTAAAATACAAAAAAATAAATAAAATATAAATTGTAATTCAGTATGTTTTAGTTTTTTAATTTGAACCTGGCCCACCTACACATTCTTAATCTAATATATGGCCCTCTGCAAAATTGAGTTTGACACCCCTGCTCTAAAGTCTACAGAAGTTTATCAGAGCGATTTTCACAATGCTGCATAAGCGAACGTGTGGCTTTTGGAGGTGGATCGTCTATGTTTTGGGGGTGGCATTATAGTAGCTGTAATTAGTGCTCGGGGAACCTAATTAATAAAAAAATCGATCAAGAATTTTGAGTTTCATTTTGATTCTTTCTTAAGCGAAATTGGGTAATTTTCCCGTATGTTCAGTTTTGTGCCTTAAAACCCCTTTACGAGTATTTTTTAACACTGTATTGGATATCATTGGACAGCTACTGAAGTAAACTTTCAATTAGTATATGTTTTTTTTAAATATTCACATTCATAAAAAAAAACTGCCCTTACAAAAAAGTCAAGGTGTGTGCGATTTTATTGCTCTCAGGTGTATTTTCTTACCAACTGAACATTAATGGACGTTACTCCATGTCTGTTTCTGAATTGCGCTTGTTGTGGCTTTGGTAGTGGAAACAGTTGTACATGGGTACAGTCAATGGTTCCCAATATGTCTGGGAGGCCAAATTTACGCTGGTACCCAGATGCCACAGTCTGTCTTCCTGCCTCTGTGTTTGGGAACAGGACCCATCGCGGTTTCAGTCTGAAACAACAGAAGTTAGATATCTATCCAACTAGCTAACACAAGCCCCTTAGCGTCAGCTTACATCGAGACGCGACGCAATGCGGCGCTGCGCGCACTTTTTCAAAAAACAACTACTTCAAGAAATCAGAATACGTTGTACCACGCAGCGCTGCGCCGCGCTGCGTTCTGAATTCAATGGCATGTGTGTATTTTCGTGTAGTTAGGAAATAAAGTTATATTTTGAATCGCTCTAATAAACTGAAAAAAATAATGAAAGACTGAAAGAGGCTAGTGATTTCGCGAGCGAGCCGTTGTGCTGCCAGCAATTTTACGATGCGCCGCGCGGCTCAGTGCGGGTACGGTATCATTGGCCGCTTTCCAGCCGTAGTCGCGCCGCGTCGCGTCTTAGTGGGAACTGACGCTTACACGCCACTCAAACTTTGGTAGGTATTTTACGAGGGTAGGTAAGTAACTGACCTTGTGTTTACAGCAACAACAAATTGCTTTAAAAATTTGCTGACTGTGGTTTGGCCAATCGAGATGTTTTGTTCTTGACCAACACCCCTTTGGTAGTGTCCTGTCAGAACTTTCTATGAACAAAGAATCTGCAAATTATAGTCATTGTTATATCCACTAATAAGATTGCCTATTATTTTTACAAGATAGTTGGAAGGCGTACTTAACCGATGGATTGAACTTACTTTAACAATAACAGGCAGACCCTGTGATGTGCTTGGAGACAGGTCCTCGTTCAGCTCCTGGCACAAATATTGAACCATCTCTTTGGTTACCTTATAATTTTCCAGAAACTCGTTTTCAGGGAGATCGATTAACGCTCGTACGGCGTTTTTTTGCTTTCCTCTCGTTTTTTTCATCGTAAAAACTGAGGAGATGGCCACGGTAGCCCCCAGACATGTTTTTTACGAAATCAAAAAAAGGCGGTTTATTCTAAAAATGCGCTTGTCTAGGTCTGACGTGTTGTAGACTTTTTGACATTAGATGACAAGAAACGATTTCTACAACAACTGTCAAAAGTAGACAAAAAAATATCGCCATGCTCGATGTTATAGACTTTTGTCGCTAGAGACTAGAGAACTGTCTTTTCCACATGTCAAACATCGCCATGCTAAGGACGGTAGAAGTCTTTCGAAAATCTGTCATTTATCTGTCATTTTGTCGATTGTCAGTCGACCAAACCCGTTTCCACGGCGGCCATGCTACGCGGGCTGGGTCGAGCTTCAGAGATGCGTGAAAGGTCGAAACCCCCACCAATCACGCTTCCCGAGCTCAAACAAGCACTGGTGGAGGAATGGGAAGGTATTTCCTCAGCACCGGCTCCGAAATTTGGTGTACAGCATGCCTAATCGCCTGGAAGCTGTCAGAAGAGCTCGTGGAGGCAATACAAAGTATTAAATGAAGAAAGTGATGAAAAACAGCAAAAAAACAATCATAAAAAAAATGTAATCATAAGAAAAATATGACTACTTTAGTTTTTTTTTTAATTTAGAGATTAATATTGTGGGTGCAACTAAGTTTTATTTTATTTTTTATCTGTATAATTAAATTCCAGTCTTCGTTTCATTAGGGTGGCATACGTAGTTCGGGAGATATTCGGGTTTATGTGACTGACCCGTTATTTTTGGAACCGAGTGTATGTGGGTACACTGAGAGAATCCTTACTACTATGAAACTAAATAATATATTGTGGGAAAAAGCTTGTAGGTTGTAGAATTTAAAACATGTACATTTAAAAAAATTTACATTCGTGGCCTCATACTCGTGGACCACAGTGAACTTAAGTATCACTTTAGGTTATGTAGTGGGAAGAATAGAAAGTATCTATAGACCCATATGACAAAGAATTATGTATGTTTTAGATGTCAGAATGGCATTTACCGCTGCAGAAAAAATGAAACGGTACAGGGAACGTATAAAAAAAGATCCACGAAAAAAGAATATAGAACGACTTAAACGAAGACGCAAAAAGATTTCAGAATTAGATGATACAGAAAAGAAAAGTCAGAGAGTTCAGTGGGTAAAACAGAAACGTAAGCAACGTGCTAAAAAACAAAAAGCTACTGTAGCGGAAGCAAATGCAAAAAAAGATGAGACTAATGAATTACAAAAAAAAATATTGTCAAGGCAGAAAATTCAAAACTGAAATATAAATACAAAGTGTAGTAAACTTAAGTAAGTAAGTAAACTTAAGTAGGTAGTTATTGGGCATTCTATACCACTTTCGGCAAGTCGCTCGGCGAGTACGCCTCGCTGCCGAAAGTGGTATAGAACACCCAATAATCGATAATCGACTCGATTACAACGAATATGTACATTTAAACCTATTCCGTCTTATTACAAAACGTGGTCTTAAAAATAGTACCGGGTTTAGTACTAGGTCTAAACCATGAACTTGAAAAAACGTTATTACAAAACGAAGTTTATCGCTAGTCCTAGAACTATCTATGGTACCAAAGTTAGACCATCGTGACCCCTAGTTTAACTATGGTACTAAATTGTCAAACGTCAAATCCTTTTTTAGTTTTGAGGTTAATTTTCGGAAAGTTTTTGTGATTTAAACAAAAATGGATATTATTGATAGGATTGATATTATTGATACGATTGATTTGGAAGATTTGGATCTGTTGGGTATTTTTGAGAGTTCCCGGGGACCCAACCCAGTTCGTCAGCGACGAAATCCATTTCAGTTATCTGACGAAGATTTTCGATGTAAATACAGATTTACAAAACGTTTTGGCCAAAAGATTGTCGATCTGCTACGTGATGATTTATCCCACGATCCTCGAGGACATCCTATAAGTTTGTAACTTATTTCGATATCTTACTCGAACTACTCGCGCTGCCCAGTTCACTCCGTTATACGCGCTAGCTCGATAGTGTTCCAAACCAGAACAATTGAATTATGAACATGCATTCAAAAAAAATACAAGTCGGAATATTTAAATACCTATAAATAACAAAACTTTATATTTTATCACTACAAATAAAAATTTATGAAATATTTTTTCTTTCATTTACGTTACAACATTTTGTAAAAAGGAACGGCGCATAGAACTATGAACGAATGAATGAACAGTTTAAATATTTTTTTGCTTATAATCTGTGGAAAATGTTAAGACCAGAGACTTTCTTAGGTACTAGTTAGTCCTTTGTTGGTCTTCGATTTGTAATACGAATGAAAGAACTAACGTTAGTACCGTACTAAACCTAGACCTTTTAGTTCTGGTTTAAACCTGGTACTTATGGAAGTTTTTATAATAAGACGGATTGAGTCAATTCTGTCCCACCTGTCGCGCAGTCGAACAAGTTCGCCTACGCTCCGTTATGACTGAATGCCCAATAACATACTGACTAATGAACTAGCTTACTAAGAAAGGAGAATTACTTCCCTATAAATAATTATTTGCTGTAATTTAACACCACATTCGATTCTTACTATTGTAGTAAGAAGGTTGCATTTCGTATCACGAAACTAAATACATCTAACTAAGTTAACTACAATGTATGACTCAGAGAAATCTGATATAAAAGATATTTGTAAACTCATTATGAAGAATTCTAGCGGCGAGATTATATTTATTCAAGATTTGCAAACTGGACAGAAAAATACGTACAAAGGTTCATTAAAACACCAGGACCAAACAGAAGATTTGTTCTATCAACAGATGCTTGATTGGCTAAAATCAAACAATCGCTATCTTATATTGAAGAACAGCCATGGTGAGGCTCGTACATTTGTTCGAGTTAGCGACAATGAGTCATGAACTCACCGCTGCAGATACTTTAGATAAAATTAGATAAACATATTTGGATGTATGAGATAGGGGCAGTGGTGGTCTAGTGGTAACGGTAGCGACTTACAAGTTATAGATCGTGGGTTCAAACCTAAGCTAGCGCTATCCTTTGTGTAAATTATTTCATCACCACTGTTCTCTGTAAGAGGAGACCTTTGTGCTAGTAGTGGGAAAAAAAAAAAAAAAATACAAATTGAAATCTCAAATCGTGACTACTTTGCCTGTATCATAGTATTCGTTGTCCGTATCCAATCAAAACAACCAGACATCGTGCATATGTGTCGTGATCACATTTTTATGACGGACAGACGGTTCTTTCATAGTCTTAAGACGCTGAAAATTTTGCTTGCGCGATGTAGGATTTAATGTTTTTAGTTCATTCGATGTGTCATAGATGGTGCTGTACTACTTTTTGTAGTTTATACTCACCAATTTTTTAGTGTAAATAATTAAAAAAGAGAAAAGAGTATTAAAATCCATACAGAAACAATTACTTATTTGTTCCGTGCGGGGAATCGAACCCGCGACACATGGCCTGAGTAGGTACGCTTCTCTGCAAATTCTTCTCGCTTCGGATAAACGAACGCGAAATAGATAGTATATAGTAGTTGTTGTTAAAGTCTATAAATATTCTAGTTATAAACGGTTTTACTTATTGTTCATCAGTTTGTTGAGAACAGCAATCATGAAGTTTGTTAAACAACCACAATCATTGCATGTAAACACAATTTGCGAAGATTTTTGTAAAAGTAGTTCACGTCATGGAGAATTATTACCTAATTCAGTACGATGTATCATTTGTGGGCCATCGAATTGTGGCAAAACAAATTTACTTATTGGACTTCTTATACATGAAAACGGTTTAGGGTTTCAAAATGTTTATGTCTACTCAAAAACCTTACACCAACCTAAGTACATTTTTTTAGAAAGAGTTTTACAACGGGTACCAATTATCTCACTCCACAAATATCAAGGGAATGAGGAAGTTATAAGCGTTCAGGACGCGAAACCCTACTCTGTGTTTATATTTGATGACGTTGCTTGCGAGAATCAAACTAACATGCGTGATTATTTTGCAATGGGAAGGCACAAACACATTGACTGTTTTTATCTTAATCAAACATATAGCAAAATCCCTAAACAGTTAGTAAGAGATAATGCTAACTTAATTATACTATTCAAACAAGATAATATTAACTTGAGACATGTTTATGAAGAACATGTTAACACTGATATGACATGGATTGAATTTTGTGAAATGTGTTCAAAAATATGGAGTGAGCCCTTTAATTATGTTGTAATTAATAAAGATTGCAATAAAAATAACGGATGTTATAGAAATAAATTTGATACTTTTGTAGTCTTTGATTAGAAATACAAATATTTAAGGCTACGGTACTTACATGATATCATTATTCCATGACCGACTCTTAATCGAAAACTATCTTATTCTACTGTAATGGAAAAATCACTGAAAAGACAAATTGTGGACGCTGCAGAAGCCGTAAAGAAAAAAGTACGAAAGATGCGAGATTTTGAGAGTGAAAATAAGCAAGCATTGGAATCGGTTTTTAGACCTGTAACAGAGTCTCTCAATTGCATAGCTAATATCAATAAACAAAATGACCTCTTGCGATCTAAAGAAACAAAAGAAGAAACAAAAGTTCCGTTGAGAAACGATATTTTGCAGAAAGAACGTTCTAGTAACGAAGGAGACAGTAGCGCGGAAGAAAATGAAGGTGATACCGACAGTAACGAGTCGTACCAATCATTAGTAGAGAACAATCAAGAGCGTGATACATCATCCTGGTCAATATCTTCAGAAGCATTGACAGATAATCCATTTGGTGTTCGAGCGGAGCGAGGACAATTGATGTTAGGTTCTGCTTTCATAACGATCGAGGATGATTATATTACCGTTGCTGGACAGAAATATCGAAGCACTCCCGGACTGAAACAATTGTTATTGAAAAAGGATGTAGATTTAAGCACGGTTACAGAGTCTGGTATGCAGTATTATAAGATGATGTTGCTTGCCACAAACGCACATCGTCGAGACTTTGACTCAAACAAACCAATAAAAAGTAATAAGGGACAAAAATATTTGCAAGTTATAAAACCCCTTTTCAAACAGTCAAGTACTATTCAAAGCAATCAGTCAAAGGGGAAAGGACTATCCTTGAACAAAATGTGGAAAAAAAATGTTGATTTTGTTTATTGGAATGATCCTAATGAACTTGTGGATAGGTTAAAATTATTAATTGCATCTCGAGACGCTGGTAACACAGGATTAGATAACGAAATTATATCTATTATTGAAGAACTGCGTGAGAGTAAATTGATTAAGTAATAAATAAATGGTATACAATTTTCAATGTTCATTTTATTATCAACCTCTAAATGTAATACACCTTAAATATGAATGTAGATAAATTCGGGCACCATGTTCATAAGAGAATGCGTTTCTCTGAAATATTAGAGTTCAATGAAAATGCACTGCTAAAATCCGAAAGTGGAGATTTTGACTTGAATAAATCTAGATTGAGAGGAATTAGATCTCCTGTAGAAACAGACGATGCTGTGAATAAGGATTACGTTGATCGATTGTGCGATCATACAATAAAGGAACTAAATAAACTGATTGGGTTGTTGCGTACTCAAATCATAAAAGATGCACAAATAACAGTCCAAACTACTTTAAAAGCGAAGATACCTGAAGTTTTAGTTCAGTTGGAAGATAAGTTTTATAACAAAGAGGAAGTACAGCAATTACTTAAAAAAACTCCGTGATGGCAAAACAACAAATTGTTAATGAACTACACAAGGCAGCACGAAGAAACTTTGTTAGACGATCAGTTATTTTAAAAAGCATAGATGACTTATGGCAAGCTGATCTAATAGATATGCAAAATCTAAAAAGGTTTAATAAAGGTTATAATTACATTTTAGTGGTGATTGATTGTTTCTCAAAGTATACCTGGACAGAACCAATAAAATCCAAAAGTAAACTTGATGTTACTCATGCATTTGAGCGAATACTAACTACCAGCAATCGAAAACCTAATCATTTACAAACTGATTCAGGAACAGAATTCTACAACGTAACATTCCGAAAGCTTATGAAGAGCTACAATATTAACCACTACTCTTCGTTTTCTACCAAGAAAGCTTCGATTGTAGAACGGATGATTAAAACAATTAAAAATAAAATGTATAAATATTTTAGTCTCATTGGGAACTATAAATGGATAGGTCCACCATTAGAAGTTATTCTAAAAACATACAATAATACAAAACATCATACCACTAAATTTAAACCAGTCGAGGTAAATAAGATGAATGAGTCAAAGATAAGAGAAAATATTCAAAAAACTCAAAAACATACATCAAACCGATGTCGACCTAAATTCAAAGTGGGTGAAAATGTTCGGATCAGTAAATACAAACATATTTTCGATAAAGGTTACACTCCTAATTGGTCGACTGAAATATTTACTGTAAAAAAGATTAATAATACCATACCAGTAACATATCATATAGAAGATCATCGAAAGCAGCCTATTAGAGGATCTTTCTACGAACAAGAACTTCAAAAAACTAGCTATCCTGGCGTTTATTTGATAGAAAAGGTTCTTAAAAGGAAAGGGAAGAAACTTTACGTGAAATGGTTGGGCTTAAGTAACGAAGAAAATAGTTGGATTGATAAAGATGAAATTGTAGGCTAGGATTATGAATATATAACCATGTTTGGAAGAAATATTTCATTCATTACACTTTCTACTATGCAAGAGAATGGATGGACTAGTTAATAGTGTAATTAATAATCTGCCATTCGAACTTCATTTACCTGGTTATAACTATTGCGGACCGGGAACAAAACTCGAGAAGCGATTGCGGCGAGGTGATCGAGGTGTGAATAAGCTAGACAAAGCTTGTATGCATCACGATATTGCATATGCAAACCATACAGACTTACCCAATCGTCACAAAGCTGATTTACAACTACTAAATATGGCTAAACAAAGACTTAAATCGAACGATGCTGGGAAAGGTGAAAAACTTAGTTCATGGTTAGTGAGCAAAGTTATGAAAACCAAACTAAAATGTGGTTCCGGTGTTAAAACGTTTAAAAGTTTCGTTTCAAAAATAAGAGCGAAAATAAAAAAACTAAAACCAAAGGACAGTAAAACTTTAATTAACGCTGCTTACTTGGCCGCAAAAAAAATATTTCCAAACATTCAGAAAATTCGAGTACCGCGAGTGATACCCTTACCAAAGACTAGAGGTATTCTACCTTTAATCCCAATTTTTGCGGGTTTATCAGCTTTAGGAACTTTAGCTGGTGGTGCGGCTGGTATTGCAAAAACTGTTAACGATTACAAATCAGGTCAGCAAAATTTGCGAGAAACACAACGACATAATAAGGCTATGGAGTCTTTAAAGTTAGGTCAGGGTTTATACATTAAGTCACATAAAAATGGTAAAGGTTTATTCATAAAATCTTCAAAAAACTGAAAAATAAGCTACCTAATCGTGCTCTAACTAATGTAGACATCCAAAGGCACGCACGCGACATCCCTCACTTTCGAGGAGTCTACATGAAGGATCAGTTACCAAGGACGCCAAAACGGATTGAATGTGGTATCGTAAACTTGGACGATTATAAGAACGAAGGTACGCATTGGGTAGCTTATGTTAAAATGAACAAATATTGTGAATACTTTGATAGTTTTGGAGATTTGAAACCTCCAATGGAATTAATGAAGTACTTTAAAAATTGTGATGTTTTTTATAACTATACTAGATTTCAACAATTTAATACAGTAAACTGTGGACACTTATGTCTAGAATATCTATGGAAATTTTGGAATAAATACGTATAAATTTTATGTATTTCTTTTATTTCAATCATTTTCATCATGTCACTCACCTTATCGATAACTGGAAACTCGTCCGATTTATGTACATATTATCCTAATACATTGCAACTTCACGGTCATTATGAGTGTGCCTTATTGCATTTCTCAACATTTAATTCAATTCCAAACATTGAAAAAACGAATAATAAATTATATTATGGCTCTAATGAAGTCCTTGAATTACCTGAAGGTACTTATGAATTGCAAGATATCAGCGATTATTTAAAATCGGAAATAAAAGATTGTTCAATAAAAGTACGATGTAATAACAATACTCTAAAAACTTTGATATACTGTACTAAAGATATCGATTTTACTAAAGAAGGGACTTTTAGGAGATTATTGGGGTTTAAGAAACAGATCTTGAAAGCAAATAAATGGCATGTGTCCGAGTTACCAGTCAACATTTTACCTACGACCGTGATCAGGATAGAATGTGATATTGTAAGTGGTTCGTACATAAACGGAAATCCCAGTCACATTGTACACGAATTCGCCCTCAACGTGCCCCCAGGATATAGAATTATAGAAATTCCGAAAAACGCCATATACTTTCCAATCAACCAAAACAACATAAGCAGTATACATATCAGGCTATTAGATATAAACAATCGCTTAATAAACTTACGTGGTGAAGAAGTGCAGCTATATTTACATCTTAGAAAAAATGATTGACTACAATAAATATGTGCATCAACAAATTGGAAATGTCAGTTCTACTAAAGTGATCAAGCAAATAAGACCTCGGTCAAAGAAAAAAATCAAATTAACACGAGACAATAAGGAATTTCTTAAAACAATCGGTTTGCTATAATGAATATCTTAGAGGTTTTATCTGCTCCAACTTACGACAACACTGTTGAGGGAATCGAATTTCATTCTTACAAACCCTACATAACAAGCTTCAACAGGAACGATGAAATCCGCATACCTATTAATCAACAGGATCTGTATATACTACCTTCAGCGAGCACTTTGTATTTGGAAGGAACTATAATCGTTAGCAAAAAAGATCCAAAAGAAAAAGCGAGTAGCGTTTTTTTAACAAATAATTTTTTACTCTACTTGTTTCAAGATATACGATACGAACTAAATGGAGTAGAAATTGATAAAATAAAAAACGCTGGTGTGACTACTACGATGAAATCATTAGTGTCAATGAATGAGAGTGAGTCAAAGATATCTTATGCATGGGGTTGGAATATCGATGGCACAAAAAATATTAATGGAGGTAGTTTTTCTGCTTCTATACCACTTTGTAATATTCTTGGGTTTGCAGAAGATTTTAAGAAAGTAGTGATAAATAGTAGACATGAACTGATATTGTTACGAAGCAATACAAACCTGAACGCTGTAAAACTGAATACTGGCGAAGTTGTAGATGATGTTCTGATAAATAAAATTGTTTGGCGTGTACCGCACGTTAAAGTGTCAGACAAAGAGAAAATAAGTTTGCTAAAACTGTTAGAGAAAGATCGTCCGCTCCAGATGATTTTTAGAAATTGGGATCTGTACGAATATCCTACTTTACCTAAAACAACGAAACATACTTGGTCTATTAAAACATCATCACAAATAGAGAAACCGAGATATGTTATTATTGGTTTACAGACAAATAGAAAAAACAATGCAAGCTCTGATATGTCTCTGTTCGATCACTGTCATATTCGTGATGTTAGAGTATACCTCAATTCAAACTACTTCCCATATGAAAATCTAAATGTGAATTTTGGTAATAACAGAATTGCTTTATTATACGAACAATACACTAGATTCCAGCAGTCATATTACGGACGTCGCGCGGAGCCTTTATTAAGCGAAAAACAATTTAAAGACTTGGCACCGCTCTTTGTTATTGACTGTTCAAGGCAAGCGGACAACTTGAAGACAGGTTCGGTTGTGGATGTAAGAGTGGAAATTGAAACTGATTTGGATATACCCGATCAAACTTCAGCATACTGCCTTATATTAAACGACTGTATAATCGAGTATAAACCGTTGAGCAATACCGTGAGGAAAATATCATGAATCCTGAAACTATATTATTGGACGTTCAAGGATTTAAGGATCTCTACAACAATTTTATAGTAAAAGAATTAGCATTGGCCACTCGTGATTACACCCAAACCTTCTTAGTTAAGCCTCCATACTTGTTCAGATACTTAACAAGCAATGAACAGAAGCAAGTTAAATGGTTAGAAAAAAACAGAGGCATTTATTGGAATGAAGGATATGTTGACTATAGGGAATTCCATCGTATAATCGTTCCATACTTACAAAATAAAGAAATAATTCTAAAAGGTTTGGAGAAGGTGCAATGGGTAAAGGATCTATGTGTAAATTGTAAGGTATCAGAACTTGGTGAAAAACAATGTCCTAATTTATCTATTTTACATAAAAAATACTGTAATGTAGATTCGAACTTAAATTGTAATAACCATTTAAAGCAATGTGCACTTAAAAATGTGTTGTGTATTAAAAAGTATTTAGAGTGGTAATAAAATGCTTAATTATGTTTTATAAATAAAAAGCTTTTATTTCTAAAATAATCTTTTATTTCGTTATACTAAACCCAACCAAATAGCTTAATAAAATAAAATAAAAAGAAAATAAAATAAAACAAAACAATAAAATACTACACAAAAATGATATTAATAAAAATCACTGTCTATCAAAGATTTTGATATTTTCTTAACTAATGATTCAGTTTCGTCCATGACACTGTCGATAGCGTCTTTAACAATATATTGCGCATTTATAATAACATTCTCACTATCACTTTCACTGTCACTGGTTTGAGGATTGTTAGAGAGATCTACGACTGAAATTTTTATTAGCCTTATACCTCGTTGCTGTATTCGGCTCATAACGAAAGATTTTGATGGTTTTTGTTTCTTTAACTTTTCTCTGCGCTGTTGTTTCGATTTCTTATCTTTCGTAACTCGTTTGCAATGCTCAGGTTCGGTGCGAAACATCTCGGAGAACCCTTCATATGGATCTTGAGCGTACTGGCTGAAGACAATCTCTGATTCAGACATCTGGAACAAAAATATTAATAAAATGTTACCGCTGTTGTGAAACAAGTCTATAATTAGTTACGTCTTAATAACAGAATAAATGTAATAGTTTACTTACCGTTGACATAATTATGATGCGCTTTAATTTTAAACAAGGACTCTGAGCGAGTAATATTTGTTAAATGACAACAATTAGATACAATTGAAGACAGAAAAATATTACGCAATAAAAGAACGTAAAGGTTGTCACTCACTGAGTGTATAATTCAAGCATTAAATCAGTGAATACGTCCGAGCTAGTGTTACAAGGCGCGAATGCTTCACAGTAAGTGCATCGAGCTGGTACAATAGTTGCACACGCTTCCAGTCGATGACTACCTTTAACTATAAAATGTTCGCAGTAAGCATTTTTGTCTCCAAGTTAAGGACAATGAACTGATGTGTGCTTGTTTTTAAATAGTTATAATTATATCGATACGGATGTTGTGATCATATTACATGATGGTTAATTCTTACTTACGATGTTGCGAAACTTCAAATCTAGATTTGATTACATATTATTTAACCGACTTCAAAAAGAGGGATGATGTCATTGAATAGGTTCCTGATAAATAAAACAAGTAGTACATGGTTTCACATTTTATTTATATTAAATTTCTACAAAACAGTAACTTATATTCTTACAATGAGTAATATTAAGTAATAACTAACCATTACACATACAGTACTTACTGCCTAATCTAAAACACTTCGTTTTTTAGGATAAACGCGTGACCCCAGGCTTGCGTTGATATTTTCCCTACAGATATCGCCCGTTTATCGTCATTGCTAGACAATACAATTTTGTTGACACTCTGAGTAAATATTACGTGTTTAATTGATTTAAACATTATATTTTTTCTACGTATAACTCCATCGTTAAATAAAATATTTTCATAATCTGTGATGTCTAAGTCTCTTACTACGCATGATTTCACGCCCTTCGCTTTTTTAATTATTTTATCAAGAGTTTTTATGGAGTAAAGTTTTGATCTCAAACCAACAAAATCAGATATACATTTCCCTGCCATTTCATCTTTGAACAGGCCTGGTACTTTTTTGTTCATTAAGGGTAACTTAAAATCATTGTTATTGTCATAGTTACTGGTGTCAAAATATTTCAAAAAGTTATACTTTAAGTCATGATAAAAATCATTAGTATATATTTCATAGACAAAAGAATCTGTATCTGTATAACATAGCTGAACTCGATCTTCATAAAATGGTTTTACAATATTGTAATGAAAGTCATACATGTGTGACTTAGAAAGTTCTAATACAGTGAATCCAATATAAATAGGCTTATCTAAATTAATTTGATCAGGTTTCATTTGTATTGCAACTAAATTTTCTGAGAGGATAGAGGCACTATGGAAATAGGGGCTGGCTACAAGTCTCTCGGCGGATATTGATTTCTTGGTTCGGTTAAATTTGTCGCACCATTGATTGACTAAATGAACAGTCACTCTATTTTCAGTATTTTCTAATGTCTTACCAAACACACTGTTGTTTAACAACTTAAAAAAATCTTGTTCGAAGGAACTCTTTGCCTTTTGTCTCAATTGAGTGTTTAATTCTATATATTGTTTCAAATAAGGACTCTGTCTAAACGTAATTACTCTATGAACTTTTCGTAATATTAAGCCATGTTCTAGACACTTTTTTAAATGAACGTAATGTATAACATAATTATACTTGTTATACAAATTTGCAATTAGTTTTTTTGTTTTACCGCCTGGAGGTATACATTTCTCTGGACAGAAAGGTAAATCATTATGATGATTGTGTAAATCTTCAGGGTACAAGAGATCGACTTCTAAAATAAAGCCCCACTCAGCGTTATCTTCAACATTTTCAACATGTAAATTATCTATTTCATCTTCATTAAGAAATCTAAAACCTGAATACGGTAAATACTGACACATGCTGAAACCGTAAAGATTATTACAATCTAGATATACAATA
The DNA here is from genome assembly GCA_950022955.1 of Xestia ashworthii. Taxonomy (NCBI): domain Eukaryota; kingdom Metazoa; phylum Arthropoda; class Insecta; order Lepidoptera; family Noctuidae; genus Xestia; species Xestia ashworthii. The sequence goes on along the minus strand of OX465560.1, from coordinate 10,823,487 downwards.
TAACTCTGAGGCTTTGATGTATTATAATCAGGTATGTATTTATTATTGGCTTTTGCATACCTATGGGAACACATGCACAAACCTCCTCGTATACCACTTTGAATCATTCTGATGATAAACAGGTCCGACACGAGTTCTAACTGAACGCCTGTTTTAAGCAACATTGCGTCGAAGGACAAACTAGGTGCGGTAATGTAAAACGCGGGATCTAGTTTATAATGTTGTTTGCATGTTTTTCGAAACTTTTGAAATATATCTGTCAATAAAAGTATATCCGTTTTTAAGTATAAATCCGTATACTCGCCTAAATCCTTTATTTTAAATTCACTCCACACAGTCTTAGCATGATTGTAATCTTCATCGCTAATATCTTCGTTAGTTAAAGAATTATGAAAACAAGATTTGGACGGTAAAGATTTTTGATCGTAACATTTCCAATCTGTCATATAGTCATACGGATATATACCTTTCCGTGTTAACAAACTAAATTTTCTTTCATCAGAAAAGTTAGATAGAAGATTGACAAAATCTTCTGTCTGCATTGTTTTAGCAAGTTTGTCTAAACTAGTTCCTAAAAAGTTAAAGGAATCTAAAAACCTTATTTGTATATACTCATTATCAACAATATGAATAAACTTCGTGAATGTAATATATTTTTCCTTGTTACGCGGTATTATTTTAATTTGTCCAGGAATTTCGCCTAACTTTTTTATAAATAAATGGCAGTCGTATCCAGATAAATTATGAAAAAATATTGGAACGAACTTTGGTATTTTATGTTGTAGATTACAATGTCGATGTGCTGCGCCTCGGTATCGTCCTGTAATATGACAGTGATCCCTAACTCTATCGGTTAACAGTAAATTTTCACATATATGACACTTAACAGCGAGCTTAAAATTAAGAGCATCTTCTTCTGTGAATATCATAGGTTCGCATTTGGATAGAATTCTATATATTGATTTAACATCTTTAGTCAAAAAATTTACAAATTTTGTAACACAGTTTTTACCGCGATAACTTCTATAGCCTTTAACAGTCTCATTAAATGATGATACTATATTATAGGCAAACGCGGCTGGCACGTGTCGTTGTGAGTATGACGTATTAGCGGAGTCAAATTCATCGCCGGAAATAGGTTCCAGCAATGTATCGAAATCTGCGTAAATAACGAATGGAATGTCTTGTTTTCTATAATAATTTTTAAATTTTAAATAAGACCCTTGTTCTGGTAAATCTGTCACAACTCCTCCACATAAGTGTGTTTCAATTTGACTGGGAGTTGGAAAGAACAATAAGCAAGTTTCGCAGAAGTATAGTTTACCATGATGTTTAGTCAACTGATTTCTGACTAGTCGAGGCAAATCTTTGATTAGACAATAATGAGAATTAACGTTATTTTCTAAAAACAAGAGATGGATGCTCTTAGATTTATTATTCGTTGATGTATACAAAGGTCCGATGATTGTCTTATCATTTTTTAATCCGTACACGAAAATATTCAGAAGTGGATTATTTTTCTCAAAAACAGCTATGTCCGAAAATGTAATCGGAAATGACAAATCATCAACATTTAAAATATCACAAAAGTGAGGATAAGATGAGACTCTATCAGGATGTTGCGTTGTAGGGTATAAAGCTGCCACAACACACCATAGAAAGCAATACTTGTCTTTATTTTTAATATTCAAGCAAGCTTTTTTATTTTTTATAATTTTTGGTAAAGGTATAAATTTCGATCCACCGAGAGGCTGATATTTATTCATGTTTATTTCTAAATGTGAATTGCACAAAAATGTCCAACCGCTATCTCTTTCCTCAAACTCTTCAATTTTCTTTAAGAGTAACTGAACTGTTGATTTATAAATTGAATCAAAATCGTAATTAAAATTAATGATATAGTTTTTTGTAGCAAATGACTTTAATTCTTGTTGATCACTTTTAAACATAAGAAAAAAAGAAAAAAATTCAAAATGAATTTTCACTGAGGTATGTTTCAGTACTGACTGATCTATTAGATTTTTTACTTGCTGACTAATATTACTGAGAAACATTTCTGGAAAAGCATTTATCTGTTCCTTAGTTGCAATGATTCTGTAACTTACGATTCGTCCTTTAAACGAAGTATTAATAATTTCAATGTTATCGTGTATAGGGATCGTGCTATTTTTTTTATGAACATTGCTACGTAAATGACCTGACCATCGACGATTATCTACCAATACGTTGCAAACTGAACAATGAGGCATTATTGATTATGTAATACAGAATCAAAACTAACTACTTAACGTTTGATTAACAGAATAAAGTCTCTAAGTTTAACATAAAAAGAATAATTCTGACAACTAAAATTAATGATCTTATTATAGTCTTAAAAGTATACAGTAATAACCGAAGAAAGTATTAGGACGACTAACCAACTATTGACGTCCAAATAGAAACTGTTTGCTGTAGTTCTCTAGTTGGCGAGATTCAAGACGCTTATCAAAATATTTCTGGAAAGAGAAATGCATAATATTAATTTAGCGCTCAGTTCTAAGAATTTAAAAACTATATTTCAGTAAAAACAGTCTATAAAAGTATCTGCAATATGTAGATATTTATATCAAATATCTAGAACAGAAATGACTTGCTGTAGTTCTCTAGTTGAATAATCACTTCTTCATGAACTATGCAAGATTTTATTTCTGAGAAAAGAAATGCACAATATTCATTTTGCCCCCTCCCCCCAGTTCTAAGAAATTAAAAATGTATTACAGTAAAAATAGTATATAAAATTACCTGCAATATAAAGATATTTATATCAAATATCCAGATCAGTAATGATTTGCTGTAGTTCTCTTGTTGAATAATGACTTCTTCATAAATTAGTTGAAACGCTTAACAAAATATTTCTGGAAAGAGAAATGCACAATATTAATTTGGCGCTCGGATCATAGAATTTAAAAATTTATTAAAGTAAAAGTAATAGTATATAAAATTACCTGCAGCTTGTAGATATTTATATCAATTATCCAGATGTCAATTGCCCAGATGCGTAAATATTTATTTTCATACGAAAATATTAAATTCCAGGTAAATACAATATCGTCTTTTGAACAGGTTTCACAGTCCGTCGTTGATTTTAGATAATATAGTTAAAATTTACAGCTTTCAAATTTTAAAGTATTGAAAATGTTGTTCATAAAAACTAATTGATCATAACAGGATGTTATGACACACAATAATACGATATTTCTCGAATAAAGCAGTAAAATATTTCATCATAATACTTGTTATTGCACAAATATTTGTTTTTAGGTCAACTAAGTTACATTTGCATCAATCATCTATTTTAGGTAAGGTTGACACGCATTCAACATTTATGTTACTCGGATAATTTGCGCAATGGGTTGAGCGATCGACTGCTGCGCTGCGTGGCGCGGGTTCGATTCCCGCACGGAACAAATATTTGTATGAACTACAAGTAGTTGTTCCGGGTCTAGGTGTTTGTGTATGTGAGTTTTAATGTTTGTAAACGCACCCACGACCCTGGAGTAATTCCAAGTGTGAGACAAAGTTCTTACAAAAAAAAGAAAATTATAATATAATTATGTTGTTAGGGTTCCGTTCAACCAAATGTTATCATAGAATGTCATTGCTAAGTCTGTCCATCCTTGTTTATATATGGATTATCGAGCTAGTGAATGTTATGGATACTACTATACTACGAATCACAAAAACAAAAAAAAACGGTGTTTCAAATTAAAAAAACTCTTTGTCAATAAACTTAGTTGTTATGTTAGACATTGCTTACTAATCAACTAAACTAATTACAGACGGTATTAACTAGTTACAGAACTCACACGTGGTCACTTTTTATTTGTTATTAAAGTACTGTCTCGTTTTGTCAACCCTACGTTATTTCGCGGCATCGGCATTCGCTGCTATACGAATAACTCCTTAGTCTTTATTTTTCAACTGGTATTATACGTCCAAGGTAAAAAGATGATTCATACTAACATAGTTAACCGAATGTGGTAATTTTTAAAATAGTGAATTATTACGCGTTTCCGATTTTATAAGCTACGTGTTTCTGGAGTACACTATACAATCTAATTGAAGTCTACAAGTGTGGAAGTTATCTTCAAGAAGTACTCTGCCATCGATCATAATTAGTGTGAATCACGAGTTGCTGTCAGTAGCGGTATTGATAACCATCAAACCAATTCAGTAAAATTCTAACTGCAGATTGAAAAAATGTAAGTACCTATAAAATATTCTGTGTGTTTCATACTAGAGGTCCGTGATCCGCTTGTTTATTTATAGACTGATTGTAACAAAAACTTTTCATGTCTTTGTTTCAGGTCTGATACTGACTATGAATATTATCAACCAGCTCCATTCCCTGACCAGAAAACTAAACCAACCCGCAAGCCATCTACAAAACTCAGTGGGAAACGCAAGTCGGATTCATCATCAACTAATACGACTCGAACGAGGTAAACAATATCATGAATTAACATTTTTTCCTGCTTTCAGTTAATTAAAACTTGTGACATAAAGGTTCTAGGCACAAAAATACTTCAGTTTTTGACTAATTTGTGTGTCATTAATGTGTTTCTCTTAATATTATATCTATTGTGAACGAAGATAACGTCATATTAACACCAGTTTTGTTTTTCAGTAAATTAACAAATACTGGTGTCGATATATTCGGTATCAGTCACAGCCATGAAAGTGACACGGAGCTCAACACGGGTTCATCATGTCTACCATCATTCTTCGTAAACCGTGTGGCCAACGGTTGCGAGCGTCGAACAGCAAGTACGGACGGAGAGTACTACATCGACTGCAAGGTGTACAAGGCTAGCGACGCGCGCCTCACCGACTCCCAAGAGCTGTGGAAGAAGGCGCTCATTCGTGTTAAGTTCCAGAGCAACGTGGATTCTCCTCAATGGAGAAAACTACAAGAGTTCGTCCGGTCGGCTGACGTGTTGTTCCCAGAACAACCAAAATTTTACGACAAATTACTGTTGTTTCACACACGAGTGCTAATACCGATCACTAAAGTAAACTTGTAACGTTATTGCGTGCAAATAAAGAGTATTGAACAATCTGTTGTTTTTATTACTAATTATATTTATTCTGTTACAACGAAGTGAAGTCGAACATAGCTTCTTGTGACTGTGGTCATTGATTGAATCGATTGTTAATTATTTTTTTAAATTTACCCTACACTAGGAATTTCTCCTGTATCGTGGATGCGTTTACAATCATTTAAACTCACATACACAAACACCCAGACCCTGAACAACTAACTGTGGATCATACAAATATTTGTTCCGTGCGGGAATCGAACCCGCGACATGCAGCGCAGCCTGCAGTCTTGTCGCTCAGCCACTGCGCCAACCGTGTCGTCAATTGATACTCTTCGTCGAGCGACAGTCGTTGGTCGAGTGGAAAGTCGAGTCGATTATCGATTATTGGGTGTTCTATACCACTTTCGGCAGCGAGGCGTACTCGCCGAGCGACTTGCCGAAAGTGGTATAGAATGCCCAATAACTACCTACTTAATACGCTTAAAATAAGGAAGAAAGGATAAAAAAACTTCAAACAATATGTGCAAAACTAAAAAAAAAAGAAATTATCGATTAAAGATAGATGCAAAAAAACAGATACAAAACAAGGAGAAAATAATTGAAAAAATGAAGGCTCGAGAACAATTTCTAGAAGATACTATGAAAACTTACAATGCATGTGAAAAACGCTCTCAAAAAATAACACTAAAAAGATTGATTACTAACGCCAAAGTAAAATCTTACATAGCTAAATTAATAAGCCTAACAGGAAATGTCAAGAAAGCAAAGCCGAAGAAAGTAAATCTTGTATCTGATAAATTAATTAATTAAATTTTACGTTAGGGACGATGTGAGCCGCTGCACGGCTGGAAAAGAAGAATGTCGCACATATAACAAAGAGAAGCAGCAGATAAGGCATTTATTGGACACGTTACAGAACCTTTATAAGGTATAAAAACGAAGGTGGGAAATATGAATTTACCACATTTTATAAGTACAAACCATTTTATGTTTTGTCACCACACTGGGGATCCAGAAACCTAGCGTATGCGCAAGCACAAGAGGCCTTTGTCGGAACCCTTAACAGGAAATTATTTAAAACAAGTAACATTCACATTGAATTTTATTTAATGTTTTTTCCAATATTAAAAGACGATTGAAATATCTAAAGCAGTTGCTCAAAGTGACACCTCCAGCTTGTAGACACACTACGGCTCTCTGAGCCACCTGGGTTGAAGCTATGTTCAAACAATAATACTCGTAACTCTTAAAGTATTAAACATACAGTTGTGAATTTTATTTTGTATTGTAGCTTAAAAAAATGAAAAAGTTGTCTGGGTTGTTTTTGTAGTAATTAACAATAAGTGGTTGAATCGCACAATGTTTCGTTTTTTTTTTTGAACGTTGTGGAATTGTGAACACATTGTTTTGTAATGCAGACGGTAGACAATATTATTGCCTTTCTAATAAGCTCATTTTTATCTCAGTATGACTAAAACTTTGAGAGATATGATTTTTTTGTACTCACATAGAGCATATTTCCTGTAAACGTGTTCTTGAATAACCAAAAATTACGTCTTATCATCATTCCAGTTCATGCTTAAGTGTTATCTAGTGATATTGTGCGAGGAACCGTTAATTATTATGCAAGGTGTCAATCAACGACTGCGAACATTCGGTCAGTTCCTAGTTACCTGTTATTTGCCTGTCCAAAGCCAGATTTAAAGTATAAAGGGAAAATGGATTATACCTAGAAAGGTCATTGACCCGCACACATGATCTGCGATAAGCCCATGGCGCACACGTTGCGAAACTTGGGCGAAGTTTTTGGTATGGATCTATCTGTTATGTATTAGTGTTTTCTTTTTGTTCATTTGTTTATTAGTATCATGTAAGCATGGACTATTGCGGGTTTGAATAAGTCCCTCGTTTAAATTAACATATGGTATAAGTATTTTTGCTCGCCCCGGGTCGCACGGATGGTGAACCCGTTATGAAATATATATGTCACCGTAAAATTGACAAACACGTTATATTGTAATCTCTCTAGCGATATTGTAACGGTTCTTAGATTCAAATATTTTATTGTTAGATGACAACACCAGACACTCCCCACCAGCGCAGCCACGTCTATAAAAGGAAGAACCCAGCGTGGGCTCGCTCAAGCTGCCTCCCAGGACAGCCGTCCGTCTAGCCCTATGGCTATTTCCTCCTCGCAAGGTGCGGCTCCTGTCAGCCGCCCTGCCAGTCCCATGGCTGCTTCTCAGCCAGCCCCCTCTTCAGCTGCTCCTTCTTCAAAGAAGCAGTTAAAACCCCCGGCTCTGTACATCCAGGAGAAATCCAGATGGACAGAAATCTCCAAGATGTGTGTTGATCGCAAGATCAACTACACCAACGCCACCTCTACCCTTCAGGGTATCAAGGTGAAGACCCCCACGTCTACGGACTTTAGAAGTCTCGTCCACGCGCTTCGTGGAAGGAACGTCGCCTTTCACACGTATAGTCTCCCTGAGGAGAAGCCGACCCGTGAGGTCATTAAGCGGATCCCCAAGGAGATTCCCTCCCAAGACATCCTGGAGGATCTCACCTCCCAGGGTATCCTCGTTTCGGCGGTCCACCGCCTCCATAAGAATAGGTCCCAAGGGGGTGACGAGTACGACATGGTACTCGTAATATGTGACCCAGTTGAAGGGCACCACCCCATCTTCAAAGTCCGGTCAGTATGCTCGCTCTCGGGCATCATCATAGAGAGGCCTAAAAAGCTTAAAGTCGTCGGGCAGTGTCATCGCTGCCAGCTTTATGGCCACAGCCAAAAGCACTGCTACGCACCGCATAGGTGCGTAAAGTGCCTCGGCGATCATGCCACGGCAGACTGCACCCGTCCAAAGGACAGGAATCTCTGCACAGAGCCGCCTAGTTGCGTCCTGTGCGGTCAATCTGGCCACCCGGCTAACTACAGGGGCTGTCCCAAAGCCCCCAAACAGTCCGCTGGTAAGTTGGCCAATCGCGCCAAGCAACGCCAGCAGAGGGAAGCTCCCTCTTCTTTTCAAGTCCCCTCCAAGGTCCTCCCCGAGCGTCTCAGCCCGCAGAGGCCCTCCCCATGGAACATGCTGAACCATCAGCAAGCGTTCCCAGCCCTCGCGAAGTCCCAACCCAACCCCCCCATGCCCGGTCTAATGGAAAACCCTGTACCAACGCCCACTCCCGTGGTCGCCCCTCAGGCCCTTCCTAAAACCCGCGCTCCCGTCACTCAAACCCGCGCTCCCGTCGCTCCAACCCGCGCTCCTGCTTCACAGGAATCTAACCTCAAATACTTGATGAAGTATCAGCCCCTTTGCACCCCTGAGGCCAACCGCATGGTGGCTGAACTCAGGGCTGCAACGGACCTTCAGCAAGTAGTTGATATCATTGATGCCTATCCGGTCATCAAGTCAGCCTTAAGCAACCTTAGTTTCGCGCCGTAATGGATATTACACCCGGAATCTCTTGCACCCAACCCCGGTCCCTTAGATTAGGTTACTTTAACGCCAACGGCATGAGAGGTCAACGCGACGAGATCGCCTCTTTCCTCCGTGACCACAACGTTGATGTACTCCTCATCCAGGAGACCTTCCTTAAACCCAGCCACCGCGACCCCAAGATTGCAAACTACCGTTTAGTTCGCAATGATAGGTTACGTTGCCACAAGGGTGGCACTCTCATTTACTTTCGCAAGGAACTGCACTGCATCCCTATCGACCCCCCTCCTTTAAAGTCCCTACTTGAGGTTTCAATCTGTCGGCTAGCTATGACCGGTCATCAACCGATCCACTTAGTGTCTGCTTATTTGGCCCCTTCTAACACGTCGGAAGATCACAACCTCCTGGTTAATGATCTCACCCTCCTTTTCGGCTTAAGTGACTCCGTGATCATCGCGGGCGATCTTAATGCCAAACACCCAGCCTGGAACAGTAGAATGACGAACCCGAGAGGGAAAGTCCTCTACGATCTAGGTCTGTCTCTCAACTTTGACCCGATCGCTCCTATCGAGCACACCCATTATCCCGACACTCCTAGCTATCATCCTGACGTGCTCGATATAGCGCTGCTCAAGAACGTGAACCTTCGGTTACACTTGATTGAGACGTTACACGAGCTCCATTCTGACCATCGTCCAGTGCTCATGCACTTGATTCCTCGCTCGGGTATCATTGACCCCAGCCAACCCCCTCCCACCACTCTCACCACTGACTGGAGGAAAGTAAGCGATATGCTGAAATCTGAAACGTCACCGCTTCTTGATGGTATTCCCGACCATATTGTCTCTGTCGCAGACACCGAGGCCGCAATCAACTCGTTTACAGAACACGTTCAATCCGTACTGAAGGATTGTTCTCGAGAAGTACCAGCGATGAGCGATCAACGCTGGATACTTCCCGACGACATTCGTGAACTGATAAACGAGAAGAATGCGGCCATACGTGCCTACAGCTCTTGGCCCTGCGAAGCGAACAAGATTCACATGCGTTCCTTACAGCGTGCTGTAAAGAAACGCACCAGTGAGTTTCGTTCGAATCAATGGGACAAAACGCTCAGCGAACTTGAGCCCACTCACCTAGCTTTCTGGCAGCTTCAGAGGAAGTTGCGCACCTCGGAAGAGGTTTCTTCTCCACCCCTCATCCGTCCCGATAAGAGCGTCGCTTTTGACGACTCTGAAAAAGCAGAATGTCTGGCCGACAGTTTGGAATCCCAATGTTCACCGAGCACTCTACCAGTAGACAAGCAGCACCTTGATGAGGTGGATGCAGAAGTCGAACGTAGAGCATCGCTTCCCCCTGTAGAAGACCCCGATGACCCTCTCCCCGTCATCACCCCGGAAGAGGTCAAAGATATCATAGATAAATTACAGCCTCGGAAAGCCCCAGGCGCCGATGGCTTCACTAATAGAGTTTTTAAAGCCCTCCCCGCCCGGCTCATAGTCCTTTTGGCTGCCATCTTCAATGGCGCCCTGAGCAACAATATGTTCCCCCAAGCGTGGAAAGAGGCCACTGTTATAGGTATTCCCAAACCTGGGAAACCGAAAGCCCAGCCTTCGAGCTACAGGCCGATCAGTCTCCTGAGTGCTCTCGGCAAAATCTATGAAAGGCTTATTTATAAGCGTCTCAGAGATTATGCCGAGACGAAGGGCCTCATCCCTAAAGAACAGTTCGGCTTCAGGACCGAACATTCTTGCATACATCAAGTCCACCGCATCGTTGAACACGTTAGCGCTGGTTTCCAGCGCGGAGCGATGACGGGCGTGATGTATTTCGATATAGCGAAAGCCTTTGACAAGGTCTGGCACAATGGCTTATTATATAAGCTATACCAACTCGGTGTGCCTGACCGTCTCGTGCTCATCTTACGAGACTTTCTGTCAAACCGTACCTTCCGCTACCGTGTGGGTAAGACGATATCCTCTCCCCATCCTATCCGTGCCGGAGTCCCTCAGGGCTCCGTTATCTCTCCCCTCGCGTTCATGTTGTATACTAGTGACATCCCCAAGAACAAGAAGGTTCAGTTAGCCCTATTTGCCGACGACACGGCAATTTACTACACCGGCCGTTCTCAGACTAACATCCGTCGCATCCTCCAAACAGCTGTCGACTCGCTCGGCGCTTGGTTCCGTAAGTGGAGGATTGAGGTTAACCCTGACAAGAGCCAGGCAGTTCTGTATTATAAGGCACGCCTTAAGCGTTCGCCAGGTCCCCCCGTCACTATGTTTGGCAAGCCTATCCCTTGGGAGAAGCAAGCCAAATATCTTGGAGTTATTCTTGACGACCATCTGTCATTCAAGGCTCACATCAAAGCAGCTCGTGACCGAGCTGCCTTTGCTATGCGCCGACTCCATTTCATGATCACTAGGAAGAGCAAGTTGTCACTCAAGTGCAAGTTGCGTCTTTACACCGCAGTCATCCGTCCCATCATGACATACGCTTGTATCGTATTCGCTCATGCCCACCCGCGTCATATCCACACGATGCAGACCTTGCAGAACCGATTCCTCCGTAAAATCACCGGTGCCCCCCCGTACGTCCGTAATGACAGTCTACACGTAGACCTTAGAATCCCTACCGTTAAGCAGTTCATGAAACGCCTTTCCAAGCGTTACTTCGACACTGCCATCAAACATAGGAACCCCCTAATCGCATCGGCCGCCCGGTACGACCCATCGCGTATTAGCTCAGTCCAACGTCCGCGTCACACCTTAGTCACCCCCGACGATCCGATCACTATCTTGCAAGAGAGTAGGAAAGATACCAGTACAGTTCGTAGATTGTACAAATACAAACCGAAGACCTTCAGACCTCGCCGCCGAGGTCCGGCGCGTAATCCCAAGTCAATCCCTCCCCGACCCTTGCCCGAGCCAGCCCGCGATGCTGAGCCTTTAGCAATAAAACAGTCCCTAAATAATGACAATCAGATCCAGCCTGTCCCTTTGCTGCCCCCAGCGACGCCCTAAGCCGAGGTCCGTACCCCACAGGGGGTGCCCTTAGAGCGCTGTCGCTTAGTTTTTAGTCATTTTTGCCCTGGCTGGAGGCCTTAAATTCAAGGCATCCACAGGACTTGCCCGGTTAAGCAGAAGCCAGTCTTCGTAGACTGAACTGCGAGATGCCCTACCCAAAAAAAAATAAAAAAATGGGCTCGCTCATTTTGTCTGCTGTCGTAGAACTATCTACATTGCTCCTCTGCCCATTTTGTGTTTAATTTATTTCATTTGTTAATGTGATTATTTCAGTTTGCTATTAAAATATTTTTTTAATGTTTTAAAAGTTTTATTTATAAGATCAGAAGTGGGATATGAAGGCCTTAATCCGCTTGAATACCATCTCTGATTCTATAAATTTGAACTAGTTTTGTTTTAACGTGTTCTACATAATTTATAGCAGTAGTTTTGAGGTTAAGTTGGGCAGAGACGCAATGCCTTTCAATAGCAAGAGGAAAGGGAGACGTCATGAACGTACTCCCTCGCCTCCTAGAGGTTTAGACCAGATTTTGAAGAGGCTTCAAGATCTGGGGGAACGGACTCGTGGGAACGAGTTGCAACCTGCTTTGGTGGCGAGCCCAGGGTCGCGCCACGCTCTGGCCATGCCGAGCACGCCGCCGCTGGACGTGGAGCCCGCCACAACACCTGCCTGCGCAGCCCTAGCGTCTACCGCCCCAACGCAAGAGTTTGCTGCCACACCGTTGCCGACAGAGAGCGACGCCAAAAGCGTAGCCGAACGATTTCTCGACGCCATGATGTCTTTCCCGGTGAGATCAAACCAATATTTTGTATCTGATTTTGATCCGAGTGTTCATGATGTCGACACGTGGTGCGATGAAGTTGATAAAGCCCGATCGCTTAATCGTTGGGAGGATGGTGAATGCCTTGCTCGCGTAGGTCTTTGCCTTAAGGGGGAAGCCCGTACCTGGCTTAGCGAGTGGACTAGCACCACGCGTACATGGTCTAATTTTAAATTAGAAGTAAAATCATTATGCCCACGGTCTGTCGATATCGCGAACATTTTGTATAATGTCATGTGTACCGAATCTGACAAATATTCTACCTATGCTGAATATGCGCGTAAATCCTTGTTGAAATTACGTATCGTTAAAGGATTAAGCAGCGAGTTATTAACAGCAATTATTATACGCGGTATTACCGACTCGCAGGTGCGTGCGTCCGCAAGGAACGCTAAATTAAGCATCAAATTCCAATCGTAACGGCAATAGCCAGTTTAAGCGTAAATCTTACGATATTTCTAAGGTACGTTGTTATCAGTGTAGTGAAGTAGGTCATAAACGCGAAACCTGTCCCAAACGACCTAAATCAGATTCACCAAGCAATAATTCTGAAAATAATACGAATAGCTCTTCAACAAAAACCCGTCCAGATAAGTGCGGTAAAAAACTCTGATGTTACTACCGCCGTTATTTCAAATATACCCGTCGACGTACTTATTGACAGCGGTTCAGCGGTTTCTTTAATAACATCCGACCTAATTAAGTACTTTTCGTGTCGAGTAAAACCAGCTTACCAATTTTTACGAGGGTTAGGTGGAATGGAGGTAGCAGCAAAGTCAATGATTACGTTACCGATACAATTAAATAATATTACGTTAGAAGTTGATTTTTATGTTGTCGATAAAAGTCATTTAAATGTGCCCGTAATAATTGGAACTGACGTCTTAAATAGGAAAGGTGTTGCGTACATTCGTACCGGTGATTCGCAATATATCGTTCATAGTGATTTTGTAAATAATATTACGAAGGTAGATCCATCATTGGTCTTCGAAAATATATCGACGCATGTTACTGGGCAAGATAGGGAACAGTTGTTAAAAGTGTTATACAAATATTCCGATTACTTTTTATCTGGTACAGCCACCACCACAGTTAAGGATAGTGAAATGCAGATTAAGTTGACTAGTGATACTCCAATTTATTACTGACCACACACCATACGACTGTCGTATGACGAGAAAATACGCGTTCGTGCGATAGTTAAGGACTTATTAGAGAAAGGCATAATCCGCGAATCAGAATCAGAATACGCTAGTCCGATCCTGCTCGTGAAAAAGAAAGACGGTTCAGATAGGATGGTAGTTGATTATAGAGCCCTAAATCAAATTACAGTTAAAGTCAGACACCCACTTCCGCTGATCAATGATCATGTAGACATGCTTGGTAAAGCTAAATGGTTTAGTGCCCTTGATATGGTCTCCGGTTTTCACCAACTGAGAGTCAGTGAGGATTCCATCCACAAAACTGCTTTTATCACCCCTGAAGGGCATTACGAATACTGTAAAATGCCATATGGTCTTGCCAACGCTCCCGTTATTTATCAAAAAACCATCAGTAAAACTTTAAAATCTTTTATCTAATCGGGTAAGGTACTAGTCTATGTCGACGACGTGTTGTTACTATCCGATTCCATCAGTGAGAACCTTATGTTGTTACACGCAGTTCTAGAAACTTTAACACAAGCCGGGTTTTCTATAAACTTAATGAAGTGTAGCTTTTTTTTTTTTTTTTTTTTTTTTTTTTACTACTTCCTCTGACACAATATCAGAGCCTATGTTAACTTATGCTACTCTTTCATTCCAGTTCTATCAAGTATTCCTCTCGCACTTTTATTCCACATACTTTATCTTTCTTTCTTACTATCTCTTTCATGCAATATCCCGGTGGGATTCCGGTCTAAACTATCTATTCTCTCTATTTTATCGGTACTGATTTCTTTATTGTTGTGGGTTTCGGGTTTGCAACACACAATTTATTGTCTTTATTAAATCAAAGCTCAATATACATATTTTAATACATTATGTTCTTACATTTCTAGTTTTATTTACATTTTTATGCTTACATATTATGCTTATCTCTTAGTGCTATTTCTTCTTTAATTTTACATATAAAGGGATTTAGGGCTTACAACATCCACACTATCATTAAGCTTTGATGCCCAGTATACATCTTATTTTACCAATTTTCTTACATATCTAATTTTATATCTAGTGCTTATTTTATATCTTAAACTATGCTTATTTCTACTTTTAATTATTATTATGCCTTAATTAGTTTTAGTGTATGATGTACAGTATATTCTATAATATATGGTCATCATACTTATTTTTACTTGTTCCTTTTTACAACTTTTTCTATTATTTTTAGGCAATAGTTCATGAATTCTTTTCTCTGTTTGTCTATCATTATTAGTTTTATGTTCTCTAATTTAAGTTCCATTTCCAGTAGTTGTTCAATTTTGAATCTTTCACATCCAAACACTGGGCATTCCAAAATAACGTGGGGCACGGTTTCTCTTATGCTAGGGTCACAGATGCATGAAGGATTCTCTTTACACTTAAAGCGGCAAAGGTATTCCGAGAATCCTCCATGGCCGGTAAACAGTTGAGTGCTCAGGCATGTCGGCTCGAACTTTCGGATCACTTTATATGCCGTCGTCACATCCGGAAAGAATATCTTCGTGATACCAGCGACTTCCCCGGATCTGTATCTCACGTCCCATTCTCGAATCGACTCCAGCCGAAGCTGTCGTTTCGCGAATGAGACGGGGAACAGATCATAGTCGGGTTTTCTCTTTCCTGACGCAGTGGCGGCCTCCTTGGCAAGTTGGTCTGCCCTTTCATTTCCCTCCAATCCTGCGTGCGCTTTAATCCAGTACAAAGACACAGCTTTGTTCTGTCGAGATATTGTAGTTAGATTCTCGCGAGTTTGTACCGCTAATGGATGGAGGGAGCCGAGATTTGCGACCGTTTGCAGCGCCGCCATTGAGTCACTATATATGCCGAATGTGAGAGCTCTGTTCTTTTTTATTTGCTTCGTGGCCTCGTAAACGGCCAGCAATTCCGCCTGGTATACTGTGCAGTATGACGGCAAGCAGAGTTTGACGGACTTCGTCTCTGTTTCGCCCTCCCAAATGGACAGCGCTGCGCCAACTCTTCCGCCAATCTTACTGCCGTCTGTGAAAATTTGTACTGCACAGCTACTGTTGGCTTCCACGTCGCTCCGATCCTTAAGGCATGTCAGCTCGAGCTCTGCGACAGCTGCAGGGTGTGGCGCTTTTGTTGCTGGCATTTGTCGCTCGATCTCTCTGTCCCCCAGTTCGGGCAGGGGCGCCCCTTTCCTGATCCTGTATAGCGAGGCTACCTCGCGTATACGAAGATCCAGTGGGAGCACACCTGCCAGAACCAGCGCCGAGTTCAGGGAGACCGTTCGATAAGCCTTACACATCTTTTGCGCGAAACCTCTCTGTACTGTGCCGAGCTGCTTTTGTATTCCCAGTTTTTCAGCAGCCGGTGCCCAGACGCTCGCCGCATATAGGATTATGGGCTCGATGGTCGCAGTGTAAATTGTGCGAATTACCTCCGGGTGGAGGCCCCAACTCGCCTTCGCCGCTCTTGCGAGCTGCTTGTATATGTTGATGGCCTTCCTGCAGACATTCGACACATGTGCGTTGAAGGTGAGCTTGTCGTCGAACGTCACACCCAACATCTTAATTTGTTTGGACAGGCCAATGTCGATCCCGCCCATGCTCAAGCGTGGGGTGTCGAATTTAAGCTTCCGTGTGATCACCATTGCGCTTGTCTTATGTGGTGCGAATTTGAGCTTATTTTCGACACCCCACACTCGAACAAGTTCGAGAGCGGCATTGGCTTGTCCTTCCACATGTAGTGCCGTGTGACCATCGAACACCATGACGACGTCGTCGGCGAACGCCTGCACGTAGTGTCCTTCGGCTTCGAGGGTAACTAGCAGGGGGTCCAGTAAAACATTCCATAGAATGGGCCCACCTATCGAACCTTGGACGCATCCTTTGTTGGTTGCCATGGTGAAGGTTTCCCCATTATACCTCACCGTGACCTTTCTCTGGTCGAGGTAGCTGTCAATGACTCTTCTAATATTTAAGGGACAGTTTCCTTTTGCCAGTTGGACTCTGATCGCTGGCCACCAGGCGCTGTCGAATGCGCCCTCTATATCCAATGAAACAACGGTTATAATTTTCTTCTCGTCAAGTTTTTTGTGTATATGTTGCATCAGTTTATAGAGGGCGTCTTCGCAGCTCTTTTGGGGCATGAATCCGAACTGGTTTTGGTTCAATCTCGGCAGCAGATGGTATTTGAGTCTGGCGACTAGCATTTTTTCGTACACCTTGCCCAATACCGGTAGCAGTCCAATGGGGCGGTAAGACTTTGGGGTTGTGTACGACTCTTTTCCTGGTTTCCTTAGGACAATGACTGTCGCTTCCTTCCAGACAGCTGGGAAATAATGTAGCTCTAGGCATTTATTTAGTACTCCCAGGAAAAGGTTAAGGTCACTTCTTACGGCATGACTACAAATGTCTGCTGTGAAACCGTCAGCTCCAGGCGCCTTTTTTGGGTTTAAGGAATCCAGTGCACTGAGCAACTCTGTCGTTGTGAACGGCGGGTCATCCTGTTCCTCAGATGGTTGGAGGTTCACAACTAATGCTTGGTTCCTAGTGTCTCGGTGCGTCTGGATATCATTCTCCTCAAGGTCTTCTGGGTAGAATGTCCTCGCAAGTAACTCTACAGAGCTTTTTGCGTCAAGGGTGACACCGTCGACCACCAAAGGTGCGTCTTCCTCCCTCTTGACCGTTCTCCCTATAACCCGATAAATGCCCTCCCACAAGTTTTCCTTATCCTGTTTGCCGCAGAAATCTTTCCAGCTGACGATCTGGGCCTCCATTGCTTTCGATTCGTACTCATCCCTGGCTTCTACGTAAGCGTCGTACACTCTTTGCTTTCGTATCGGTGCGGCGTTCCCGATTCTGCGTTTCCTAGTGGTGACTTCTTGCTTCATCTTCGCGAGCTCCTCCGACATCCAGGGTAGGGTAAGTGTCTCTGTGTTCTTTTTTAATGGGATTGAACTATTACAAGCTATGGTGATGGCGTTATTATAATTTTGGATTAATTGGTCTAGTTTTTCAACTGTGTTAATTGTACGGATTTTTTCGATTTCTAGATTATAGTCTGTTTTTAACTTTTTAAAAGTATCAAGAAAAGTTTCCCAATTTGCTTTTTTGGTGTTGTATAATCTAGTGGTTCGTTTGACACTTACCCCAACTGATTTTTTGAGTTTTATGTTGAAGCTGATTCCACAGTGGTCGGCGCACGTGAGATTTACCACTACTTTCCAGTCCTCCACTAGGTCCAGCATATCGAGAGTGCAAGCCGTCACGTCAACGAAACTAGTGTATCGTTTTCCGCCGCGGAAGTGTAGCTTCCTAACTAGTGAGATAGAGTACTTAGGTAGAATCATCAGTCAGGGTCAGGTTAGACCGAGCAAACATAAAGTAGAAGCTTTGGTTAGGTCGCCGAGACCGAATAACGTTAAGCAGGTTCGTCAATTTCTGGGTCTGGCCGGTTATTTTCGGCGGTATGTTCCTAGTTACGCAATTAAGACTGCCTGCATGGCTGCTTTAACTCGAAAGGGTGTTGTATTTAATTGGAGTGATGAACATGAAAAAGCTAGGCAGGAAATTATTTCGTATTTAACTGGCGAACCTCTATTGACGATATTTGATCCCGACCTACCTACGCAGTTACACACTGACGCGAGTGCGATAGGTTACGGCGGTATTCTGATGCAAATACACAAAGACGGTCGTAAGCGCGTCGTCGCGTATTTCAGTAAGTTGACGGTAGGTACAGAATCGAGGTACCATAGTTATGAACTCGAGACCCTAGCCGTTGTAAAATCATTGCAGCATTTCCGTCAATACCTTGTTGGTATACCGTTTAAAATAATAACAGACTGTAACGCGTTAAAAATGACCCAGCGCAAGAAAGATCTTCAGCCGAGAGTAGCACGATGGTGGATCTATATGCAGGATTTTGACTTTACCTTAGAATACCGTAAGGGTTGTTTAATGTCTCATGTAGATTATTTGAGTCGAAATCCGGTTAACGTCATAAATGCTGTTCAGAAACCTCTTAATTGGGCGCAGATAGCACAGGCGGGTGACGAAGAAACTATGTCACTAATAGAAAAGTTAAATAACGGTGAGTTAGATTCAAGCCGCTATGTAAAACGTAATGATCTTTTGTATTATAATGTAACCCTTGGTTTCCATTCCATTCAAATATTTCATATAATCGATTAAAAACACAAAAGTGATCTATGGAACGCAACTTTTGCTAACGGCGATAACGGAACGCAGCCATAATTAAAAAAGTTGAAATGTCAGTGTGGACGACGCAGTCAATGACATCTCCCCAAATGTATTATTGTGAACTAATTGAGAAGTTTACCATCTAGAAACGTTGTGTTCCCGTTAATTCAGTAGAACCATCCTCCAGAGGGTTCACAAATATTGTGTGACGGTGTTAGTGATGAAAGGTGCAAAGATCAATAAAGCCCCAATTGTACAACGACCGGGACAGTGCCCTACGCTCTCATCTTATCCCGAGATGAGAGCAAAAGTCTGCCGTCTGGCAACACTCCCCCACGACTCCCCCGAGCGTGGCCCTACAGTGTGGAGTTCGGCCATTTTCAGCATTACGCGTGTCCGTCTGCAATTTGGAGGTCAGTATAACGAAGTGCGGTTTGAAACAAGGCCAATTCTATGGGCCGCGCCGCGTGGAGAAGTCTAACCTAGCGTCGATCTTTTTCAGGCTTGTCGACCGGTGGGCTGTTCCACTCGCCCCTCTGGTGGCCAATTCTTGGTTGGAGTCGGGAGCCTGATATAGGCCCCGATTATTGTAGAAAAACCCCAGGAATTCTGGGTAAGTTCAATTTCTGTTGTTGAGAGTAGGCTACTTTTAGTAGGCTTGAAACTAATGAGGGTCGTTCATCGACTGGGTTTTTTTTACCACGAGTATAACTCTTGGTGGGGAACCACCACACCCTCCAGGCTGCGCGTGGGCCTTGCCCGCAGAGCCAAGCCCGTACCGTTGACCCCGGCAGACTGGTGTGTGAGACACGGTCTGCTCCTCTCCGAGTCCAGCGTCCTGAACATCTGAGTGGACATACCGGTATTGTGGACTGGGGGCCCTTCCCCGGCCACGCTTCACTATTATTGTGCCGTGTTATTGAATAACCATCTTTGAGATCCAATCACAGACAGGTTTTGGTCGAACCCCCCGGGGTTATTTAGTCTCATATTTAGTTTAAATTGTTTATGTTTATCTTGTATTTTTAAAATAGTGGCTAACTTATTGTTTTCTAAGCGGGCCACAAGGCGCCCATTCTTATAACTTAATTTATACATAGCAAGTAACCTTTTATTGTTAATTAAAACCTAGTGAACTTAACCTTTTGTCTTTTTTATTTATAACCGACGCCAGTCCTCTTAAAAGCGTTACAATAAGTACTGTGTTGAGGGCGAGCAAGAGCGTTACCTATGTTATGTCCCTAAAGCGTTTCGTTTAAGCTTGTTACGTGTGTTCCACGACGAACATGAACACTTGGGAATGGACAAAACTATTGATTTGATTCTCAAACACTTTTGGTTCCCGGGTCTAAGACGATTTGTTACTAAATACATAACACACTGCGTCGTATGTATATCGCATAAACAAGTACCCCGAGCCCCTTTACAACCGATATCCTCTTGGCAAAAGAACCCAATACCGTTTGATACAGTACATGCTGATGTACTCGGTCCGCTGAGAGAATGCAATGGGTTTAAGTACGTACTCATAATAGTTGACGCGTATACTAAATATTGTTTGTTGTATAGCCTGTACAGACAGGATTGTGACGAATTAAAGAGGGTCACCGCCGTGTCCTCGTAGCGGCGATCGGCGGCGGCGACCTCTCGCGTCCGGCCCTGGTTCAATCCATGGTCCGGAGCGAGACGGAATGGGAAGCCGTCACCTCCTTCTGCGAAGCAGTCATGCTAGCGAAGGAGGTGGCGGAACGAGAGAGGGAGAGAGCCTCTCTTCCCGGCCGCCGCGGGAGACGCACCGGGCGTCGGGGGCCACGTGGTGGCTACCGGCCACCGTAGATGCGGGCCTGTGGACGGTTAGCTATGGGCTAGCTAGCCGTCCGTCCGTCTAGTGACGACAGGCCGTGTCGACGGCGCGTTCGTGTTCCACGCGCGCCTCAAAGAGATGTCAGCAGAAGAGAGGGGCCCGCAAGGGCCGAAGCCTGCCGGGGTTGCGGGACTGTTCGAAAGAGATACCGCGGCCCCGGAACGTAAAGGGCGAGGAAGGAACATGGATGGGTTTTAGTCAGTAAGAGTCTGACACTCCCTCCCGCTCCGCCCAGAGTGGGAGAAGTCATTTGATGATTTCCCATCCTAAAAAAAAAAAAAAAAAAAAAGAGGGTAGTTACTCAAACTATATCTTTGTTTGGTACTTTCAAGCGATTAGTGTGCGATCGCAGTCGGATGTTTGATAACCACAATA
The DNA here is from genome assembly GCA_950022955.1 of Xestia ashworthii. NCBI lineage: Eukaryota > Metazoa > Arthropoda > Insecta > Lepidoptera > Noctuidae > Xestia > Xestia ashworthii. The sequence goes on along the minus strand of OX465560.1, from coordinate 10,802,537 downwards.
TTTTACACTGGTTAACTGAGTTTGGTATTGAAGTACACTTCATTACGCCTAAGATGCATCAGGAGAATGGTCAGGTTGAACGTTATTGCCGAACGGTGCTGAATATGGTCAGGATCGAAGTTAATAATAACGAAAACGAATGGCCAAACGTTTTGTGTAAATTACAGCTCATACTAAATATTACCAAACATAAGACGACACAATATTCCGCGCTAAATCTATTAGTCGGCACGGAATCCACTACGCCAGTAATTAACTCATTAATTAGGGATGTCACGTTGGAGGGTTCAAATCCTAACCGCGAATCCTAACCCTCCTAAGAAGTTCAATGTTAATGATCGAGTGTTTGTGATTAATAGATCACAAAGTACTGGCAAGTTGGATTGTGGCATGCGAGGCCCATATAGGGTTGTGAGTGTTCTACCTAACGATAGGTACGAACTAAAATTGTTAGCTGGTTCGTATGGCAAAACCAGTCAAGCAGCTGCTGGGTTCATGGTGTTGTGGCGTGGCGAATGGACACCTGATACATGCGCCGGTTTCTTTGAAAGTTAGTTGAGAACTTTCGTTGATTTTGTTTGTTGTATGCACCCAGCTTTTGCTTACACTTGTAGACTGTATGTACCGAACCATCACTGATTGCAATTGTTTTATTCTGTGGTTGGGTGCCGGAGACTCATGTAAATCCTTAGTGCACATGGTTTTGAGTGGCATATACTGTGGACTGTAGGTACTATTGAGAGTGCAGTTCATAGTGAAGGTGTCGAGGTTGATGTCGGTGGGGCCCATGCTGACTATAGACCGCCACCACAACCATTCGATACGTTTCCGTGTCGGCAAGGAACCGTATTCGACTATCTCATTTCCGAATCGAAGAACTGTCAAAACGCTATTCACAGATCCGAACGGATGCGCTTTTTTCTATCCGATTGAGATTGTGTTTATGGGGAACGCTACAAAATGGTAGTAAATAGATAATCGTGGTAGAAAACTTAAGATAGTAATTAAATTGGTTTATTTGAATGTTTCGTTCTGTTTAATTAGGGAATATACAGCTAGTAACTTAATAGACAGCAACGATACAAAATTATTTTATTATTTTAGTAAAATAAACTAAAAAAAAAACTATTTTCGAATAAACTTGCTTTGTAAACAGCCGTCTGTGGAACTGGCAAAGCGGAAAAATTGTTTTTTTTTTTTGCTGTGTTTAAAATGTTTAGTAATTTCGATTTTACTGAAATATGATGGAAATATGCTTTATTTCTTCCGATTAATTTTGTTCGATATGACTCCCGACAGCAAACAGCTGTCGGAAAGATTCGAGTCTTCTTAACGAATTGAACTGTCAAAATTATTCGGTTTCGGATTTGTGAATAGCGTTTGGAGGACATCTTCGATATCTTTGACGTTCGATTCGGTACGGAATCGAGTCGAATGGTTGTGAATAAGGCGCCAGGCCCAGCAGTCTCGACAGAGATAACGACAAAATCGCTAACTTTCGATCGCTGATTACCAACGTATAAGTTCGGTTACAATAATTATGCTTACGAGAAACGCATCTACGATTTAGAGACTTTCATTATTCGCAAGCATCATTATTGCAACCGAATTTATTCGTTAGTAATTAGCAACCGAAAGTTAACGATTTTGTCGTTATCTCTGTCGAGACTGCCGGCCCAGATCTTGATCTTTGGTACGAACATAGAGTAGTTTTTATCAGGGCCGGATCAAGGGACGAGGGCAGGACCGTTCACACCTGCAATGCTGAACCGATTACTACTAAAAAAATGTAACACTTCCCTTGAGTTAACCTCGGCTAGGGCTAGTTAGCCTGTTAGTTAACGGTCGCACTCAGACACATTTAATGATTATTTTAACGATTATTGAGGTTAACTGACCGTACATACTCATATAATCACATCTTTTCGTTACACGTACTATTATAGCATTGTCTCAAATAAAATATTATTTTAGGATGGTGACATACTGGTGATACCACTGGACTCGTCGTCGTTTGAGTTGGTGACAGCTCCAACTAACGACTAAATTCATGAAGCCTTGACTGGCACCGACTCCACCTGATCATTACATTGAATAGTCGAAGGTAGGTATTGTATTTACATTTTTGCATTGTTATTGTACTAATTATTAATCGTTGTAATTTTTGTGTGCAGGTGAAGTGGAGGACGTAGCGTCAGCATAAGAGCAGCTGTCAAGTCCTTCAGCTGGTCTGTGGCAGGTCAGTGCCCTCTGGCGGGAGACGGTGCGAGCTCGCCTCCGGTACTTGTACAGCTACGAGGAAGGGACATTACAGGAGTACTTCAATAAGTATCCTATCCTGAAGTCAAGTGATGGATGGCGAAAGCTGACGTATGACTACGAGGCACTGTTCCCTGATAACTCCGGGGACCTCAACGCTTTGGATGCTTCATCGGAAAACATTCTAAAAGCTGCTCAGCAGAAGCTTAACACCACAAAGGACAAGTTTCTTCGTCGAAAAATAGCTGGCACATTGGCAATTTGTGACGGTAAGGAAACGATTCTGTTGCATAATTCTTGGTGCTCGCCTCGGGTCGCACGGGTGTGCGACCCGAGGCGAGCACCAAGAATTATGTAACGGGTGAACCCGTTATAAAATATATAGACAAAAAAAAGAATTATCTAACTTGGTGCAGTCGTTCGGAAGTAAAGGGCGGGCGGACACACATTTCGGCAATTCATTTTTATTTATACAACATTATTTTTAGTATATGCGAAACCTGAATATAGTTTTTTCAGAATCAGTAACTGCATCGATTCCAATCATTTTTACACCATGTTATATTTTGTCCCAAAATTATTTAAATAATAAAAAACTTGAGAGGTGTCAAGGGACACCCGGATGGAACGAAGTTCTTTCGATTAACTAGTGAAGGAATTGTAATAAAATATTTTTTTTTTTTTTTAAGTTATAATTATATTTTTTTTATTATTAACAAATATAATGTTCATTCAACAAAAATAATCGTCGCGACACCACACTGTTCAATGCGAAATAGAAATGAAACAAACGCATTGCAACCTTCAGTTATTTTTAAAAAGAAAAAAAGTGTCGTGACAACTTTTTCGTAAGAATTTTTTCCGTCTAGCCCCCTTTCACAACGCGCGATAAGGAACTTCGTTCCAAAAAGGTTACGAGTTGGACACCTATCCGCGATCATACAACAAAGGTTACGGCAGGTTCGCTATGACCTCAGCTGACTACGCTCGCGGCGCACAGGCAGCGGGGCGCACAACGGGGCGGGGAACGCAACCCCTACCCCTTCAGTCGTCCGGTTGCAACAGTCGCACGCGCCCGTGTCACGTTTGCGCTTAGCAACACAACGCGATACGCGAAATAGTTTAGTTTGTATCTGTTATGTGATGGTGAAAAATGTCGTTTTCGTACTCAAACGTCCAGTAGGTACACCGAAATGGTGCGCACACTAGCAGCCTGTGGTGATAACGTATCCCTGGCAGTGCGGCGATACCAGGAACAATTCGGCATCCAAGTGTCGTGGAACACTGCTTTCCGCCACTCAACGATCAAGGGACTACGGTACCTTTCGGCCTCCGACAGCCGTTGATAGAAGAGTGACACGCATTCCTACCACACTACCACCACCGCTCGTCTGTGCATAAGGCAAAGAGGGGAACATTTTGAACAATTATTAAGATACGTCTGAGTGATTCAAAAGCATGGTTAATTGTAGAAAGTTATTATTTAGTACCTAGAGCCTGCAAAGTGGTCAAGTAATGCGATGTTTTTCATCCACTTTAAAGTTTAAGTGGTTGTCGTAAGTTGCAACAAATCGCATTGACTACATCTAGGGTTGCCAGGTGTTAGGATAAAGCAGGACATACGTAGGATTTTTGATTGCTTGTCCGGCCAAAATAAGCGGCATCCGGCCTGGTAGGATTTAGGTAGGATTTTTCAATTTCGAAACTCGCGCGCGGATCGAGATCGAATCACGCCGAACGAGTATCGGGCGACCGGCGGCCGCGCGCTCGGCTAGCCGAGTTGACCCGAGAACAGCCGACCGCTGTCGCGCCCGCCCGCCCCTGCCTGCTCGGCTCGCCAGTCGCTAGCGAACGCAGTGTGTGGATGCGCATCGCTTTCTCGGATTTTGTATTCAGCGACAATTATTTTGGTGAGTATTTTACTGTACTTTACTTATGTTACTTAATTCAAATGTTACCTTTATGATTATGAGTGAGGTTAGTGTATATGTGTGATATGAATGATGCTATAAGATACAAATAAAATGGTTGTATTATTTTCAGATCTCAAAATGCCAAAGCGAAAATGTATATTTTCAGAAAAATTAAAACGATCCTACAAAATGTTTAAGCAGGCAGGGGAGCCGTGGGAAGTTAAATGCGAGGTTTGTGATGTAATATTATCAATACAAAGTAGAGGAAAGTTCGATCTGGAAAAACATTTGGGTACCGAAAAGCATCGAAAAAGTATTAGGACCGCTGCTGCGTGTTCGTCCAAAATGGATAATTACGTGATTGTACAATCAGGACCAAGAAATGAAGTGTCGGCAGCTGAGGCTACTTTAGTTTTTCATACGGTAAAACATAATCAGTCATTTAATTCACTAGACTGTTCAGTACCACTTCAAAAGTGTCTTTATGCTGATTCAAACATTGCAAAAGAAGTAACCTGTGCAAGAACAAAGGCAGAAGCAATTTTGAAAAATGTTCTCGCGCCATATGTTTTAAAAAGAATATTGGACGAGTTGTCTGAAATAAAATACATAAGCGCCTCTACCGACGCAAGTAATCATGGTGCTATTAAGTTATTTCCGCTGTTAATTCAGTATTTTGATTACATGAAAGACGGAATTCAGGTCTCTCTAATAGATATTCAATCACAACAAAATGAGACATCCAAAACGATATCTAATTACGTCTACGATTCTTTGCGCGACAAAAACCTCACGAACAAACTAGTGGCTTATTCGGCGGATAATGCAGCTACGAATTTTGGTGGCAAAGATAGAAATGGACAAAACAATGTTTTCGCTTTACTAAAAACTCTAACAAACAATGAGCATATTGTTGGAATCGGTTGCGTTGCACATATTTTTAATAATTCAGTGCACAGGGCTATAGATTCGTTGCCATTGTGCTTCGAAAGCATTGTAATGCAGCTTCACAACCATTTTGCGACTTTCACAGTGCGTACTGAAGAACTGAAAAGGATTAGCTCTGAATTAGACGTTCATTTTCAAAAAATGCTTTATCATTCAAAGACGCGCTGGCTTAGTTTGTTCCCAGCGATAGAAAGGATTTTACAGATGTATGACCCGCTTAAGTCATATTTCCAGAAAAATGAAAATAATGCATCCAGAACATTAAGAGATTTTTTTGACAATGATCTAAACGAAGGCTATTTTTGGGCTGTTCATTCTTTCATGGCCATTTATCAAAACTACATCAAAAGTACAGAGAAGGCTGATGTTTCTGTAAATGAGGTATTGGATAACTGTTCTGAGATAATGAACAGCATAAATGCAAGAATAGAACAAGATTTTTGTGCACTAAAAGTGCAATCTATTTTGCGGTAATTTAATGACAACGACAAGAATTCTGAAAAAGTGACTGCTTTCAGAGAAAATATTAAAAGCATGTACACAATCGCAGTAGAATATTTACAGTCATGGACTGAAAACTTATACAAAGAGACAAAACATTTTTCATGGATGTCTTTAAAAGATGTTCCTGAATGGAACCAAGTTTCTAATACTATAAGTATTTTATCGCAAAACAACGTCAAAACCGATGACAGTAAATGTTTTGATCAACTGCAAAACCTGAAAAGCTTTTTAAATAATAATAAAGAGAATGATGAATTCAAGAAAAAGTTAGCCCACAAAAAATGGGTAACATATTTTAAATCAATGAATTCTGAAGAAAGCTTTTCAGAATTTTTGACATTATGTCAATTTTATTTTTCGTTTCCTGGCCACAACGCAAATGTTGAGAGAGTGTTCTCTTGGATTGGCCAGCAGTGGACCAAACAAAGAAACAAGCTAAACGTTGACACAATTTCCAAAATTTTAATTGTAGTGTATAATTTAAAACACATGCCATGCAAAGATTTTCATGACAACATATTAAAAGAAAAAGAAGTTTTAAAGCAAATTTCCGCTAACGAAAAATATTAGGTTATTAGTTGTTGTCATACTTGTCATACAAGCTTTTAAAGTTTAAAAGTTTAGTTTTGTTTAAATAAAGGAGAAGTTATGTTTTGTTTTGTTTAAATAAAGGAGAAGATATATGTTTTGTTTCGCTTACGTTACGTTGATTTATTTTTGTTGTTATGTTTAATTTTGATAATGTTAAGTAAGAAAATAATTTTTGTTTTGTTATAATATAACGACTGATGATTAAGAGAGTGACCCCCGAATACTGAAACGTCACTCAAAATGTAAGAGCTGCTTAACATTTGAGAAGCTCCTAAACTTAAAATTTTGTATGGCCAAACGTCATTTTTGAGTATCTGTTAAATATAAGTGTTACTTAAATTTTGAGTGACGTTTCAGTATTCGGCCGTTAGAGACTGATTTATAATTAAGAAATATTAGCTTGATTTTGCTTTTGTTTTATTAAAATGCAATCAGAAAATCCCGGATTTCCATTTTTTTTAAGTAACACCAACATTTTTCAAAAATGTGAGGCGTCCGGATTTTTCGACCGAATGTTAGGACAAACTCACAGGTCTGTCCGGCTTTTGCGTCTGAGGACCTGGCAACCCTAACTACATCTTATCCCTTACGGCTGCATTTAAGAATAAAGTAACAATAACAATATACAGTCCAAAGCCTGCAAGTGTGATGGAATATTTTATCACCAGTTAATTACATTAAATTTGCCGTACGGTTAGGTACTAGTAGGTAGGTACTTAGTACCAAATTATTATCAGTGAACGTGCGACTGTTGAAGCTTGAGCGGGCGGCCCGCGGCGGCATAGAGGCGCCCGCGCCGAGCTGCGCTGCGCCGCGCGGTGACTCGGTAAGCATACCTACTTTTGAACGGACAACCATGTAACTTAAAAAGCTTATAACTTTGTGATTTTTCAAGATACAGTTTTGAAATTTTGTACATGGATTCCTTACTTAAAAATATTAGACACGTGTTTCGGGTTTCGCATAAACAAAAACTAATGTTGTATAGATAGACTTTATCTTGTTTTGATACTTTTCCTTATTTGCTCAGTTAATGATGATGTGTTGTGTCAAATATACTATTATTATTTTCTTTTCAGATGTACAACCGGAGACAAGATTAAAAGCAGCGATATTGCTACTCGGCTGTCTCTTTAATATTCCTCCTGCCCGTCGATCTAAAAAAGACTGGAAAGCTTCACGAGCGGAGATATTCGATGGATTTGTGACCATCGTGGACGCTAACGCGGACGTGAGAGTGGTGAGGAGCGTCGCCAAAAGCTTCAAAACCTAGGTATTAACCTCCAACCATTTATAATTTGGTGCCGCCAGTCAGTTGTCTGCTCCACAGTGTGTGACAATACATGTTTCGTTCAACCGTTAAATCGCCGGAGTGGCTCCCGTCAAAATTTTGGCCCTGAGCGGTGAATCGCCGGAGCGGGTCCCTAAGTTTATGCGTTATTATTTGACGTAAATGGATGATTAAACCTGTGCCTATCTCGCTCAAACTTGCACAGAGTCTAGGAGAAAGAACAAGAAAGACGCGTCGGACGGTGTTGAACATTTTGTCGCAGTTCAACACCGTCCGACGCGTTGTTGCACATGAACAAGGGCGCCCCGCAGTCGAAAATTCGCACACGCGCCGTGCACTCGTCGCTCGCGTTGGTGGCAAAGTTTCGTGCTAAAAGATAGAAAAATTGTGTTTTGTTGAAAGTGAAACATGCCTGGGTAAGTAATAAACATTTTTTAGCATAGACAGTGGTTGTTCATAAAGATTTCGGGTTAAAATAGTCATTTCAACAAAAATGAAAAACCGTTGAAGCAATGGCCTACGCATTTCGCGGTATTTTGTCAGTAATTATTGATAAAAATGCAAACTATGGCTATTAAGTGTGTTTTTTTGTATCGTATTATACATATTATAGGCATTTAAAATCAATAATATCGTGTTTTTGTTGTGTTCAATTAAAAAAAATATTAAGTAAAATACCCAAAGCCGTTGCTCGCGCGCTGTCCAATCAGAGCGCCGGAATTTGAATGTGAGGGCATCGAACCGCATGATTCCCTAGATCGAAAAATTATGGATACGGCATGGTTCAACTTGAATATTTTTGTTACTGTTACTGGTAATTCGACGTATTCCTTGCAGGACGTTATAGTAGGGTTATAATGCAAGAAATTAAGCCAACCAAATGTTCTACCGAAATTCAGTGGTTTTTGAGTTAGGTCGATTTTTAGATTTTGATGAAAAATCCCAGATTAAATAATTTAAAGCCAATTTAAAATCGATTTACACGAAAGAAGGGCCAGCAAAATAGATAAACAAAAGAAAGAAATAGCGGCTCTCAAAAAGAAAGTATACAGTCAAAAATTATTTTGTCTGTATACTTTTAAAAGAGCAGTTCGGAAGTTTTATTTAAAGTCTGTCTAAATTGTTTACCAACTAGCCTATATTAGAGTTGTAATAATTATTATAAGGTTTTTCGTAGTTCGGACTATTTGTATGTATTTTAATATACAGGGTGTAAACCACCTCATCACAAAGCCGTTAACCAAGCATTCTGTACATCAAACTAACTTTACTCAAAAATTATTGCTGGGAAACAACTTTTTTTTTTGAGGTTATAAATCATGTTTTGATGTAGAACTACATGTAACGCACTTAAAACATTGTGCTGATGGATGGATTACGGGGGCCGTGGAGGTGTTAAAAGTCAAAATCTTACAAAAAAAACTTGTATTTAAAAAAAAAGTTGTAAAAAAGTTGTAACTTTGACCCCTCATATCTCCGTAACTAGAAGGTTCCTAGGTATGGTGTAGAACAAAAAAATTATCGCAATGATGGGGAGAACAAGTGCCTTTCAGCTTCGTGAAGAGCTGTTTTACACCCTTTATATTAGTTTATTTTATATGCGTATTTCTTGCAAATTGGCATGTTTTTTTTTATTGTACTGTATCACAATGCTGTCTTATTTGACCCAATGGTTGACTGGTAGAAAATGCCTTGTGGCATTAAGTCCGCCTATGTACCACTATTGTACGTGAAGTTTAAATAAATAATTTTACAATCATAAAACATATAAAAACGGGTATTTATCGCGAATGGAGGTTTACCACTGGATGGAGTTACACAACCCAAAAATCCTTGCCAATGAGAAGCACTACTATAAGAGAATGGTTCGGGAAGCGATTGAGATCAAGTAGTACCCTAATTTCAATCGCGAAGATGGCTTCAAACTCTCTTCAGCTTGGAATCCAGTGGTCACTAAGTGTACTCGTCAAGTGAAATCACCTCAGTATACTGACACGGTTAGTGTAGTGTGCTGTCCTAGTGTGAACCGGCCCTAATTAACATTTATGAAGATCAAGTGAGGGTAGTTGAATAAACACCTTCACTTTGCTGTGGCGGTACCTCCACACTTCAGTCTCCCCGCGACCACCGCTGGTGCAATCCGGTCGAAACGTCGGGCTTAAAGGTAAATTCGCGATAAATACCCGTTTTTATACGTTTTATGATGTGTTCTGATCGTGAAAGTTTAAAAAAGATAATTTTACAATGCCAAAAATCTGTCGATCCAAAAGCTTACGATGGAGAAGAAATTCCTGAACCAATTTTAACACCTGAATCAAAAGTAAATTTAATTTTACAAGAATTGAGTATTAACGAAGAAAAAGATAGAGATAAAGTAAAGAGTGTTATTCTAGAAAACATGGTCTTGAATGAAGTTTTAGGAAAACATTATAAGGCTGCTAAAAGTAATAAGAAAAAACATTTTGAAAAATATTTTTAACACAGACAGCTGGAAAATATAAATTACGCACTCCATTAGGGTGCTGAATTGGCTTAAAAGGAAGAATCCGGTTCACACAAAAAAACGCAATTCACCAAGCGCAGTATAATAGCCAAGTTTAGTTAGTTTTATTTCCAAGACGATGTAAGTCGCTCTTCTGCAGGGAAGAAAGAAATAAGACACAGAAAAATATAAAGATGCAGAAGCGTTATCTTATTGACACTTTAATTAATTCACATAAAAAAATTAAGGAAGATACGGGTATCCAAATATCTAACGTCGCATTTTGTAGATCAAGTATAGTTGTTTATTTTCCTGATTTTAATCTTTTTTTTTTTTTGTGAGAAAAGAGAAAAAACTTATAAATAAATATTTTGTTAAATCAGAAGTAAAAGTAGCAATAACTAAACGGAAAACAGCGGTGTTGAAGTAATCATTGCCATTTTCAATAGAATAATACATATTAGGGTGGATTCGACCAAATACCGTGTTATATCAGAGTCCTTTGCATAATTTTACTCACCGTAAATGCGGGTTACTTTAGCTCTGGGGGGAACTTTGGCTCAAAACGGAAAAAAGTTGGAACTTCCCGCCTGTCGGTAAAATGACAGCAAACGGTCTAGTTCGAGTCACAAATACTAGATGGCAATAGAGGTAACTGTTTTAAAACTTCAAGCAAGTTTCAACCTGTCAGTTGAATTCGGAATTACCAGCATAAAAACGTGCATATTTTACGGCTGCAAACTTTGTAGTGTTACCGTGAGTTTCGGTAAGTTTCCTTTATTATATGAAATTGTTTGTGTCAGAAATGTGTTAGCAAGTAAAGTCACTGCAAAAATTATACTTTTTTTACGATCCTTAGTACCAAAATCTTAAAAATAAATTGTGGCTTTACTTTGTCTCATACTTTTGGGTAACTTTGGCTCATGAGCCAAAGTAACCCGAAACCTTAGCCATATACCGAACCTGATTTCATTTCGATAAAATCCCAACTAACATTTTGGTAATAAGAATAAGTGCCACATGAGCTGCTTAAGAGAATTCTAAGACCCAAAGGTTCTGCAAGGGCACCAACAATTGGGTGATAAAGCGTTCTGTATCTCTCTTATACCCCTGGTTTGGGCGTGTTCATGTTAAAGCTTGAAGTGAATTAATGGTTATAGAGTAGTGATAAATGAGTGATTAAGAAAAGTTAGAACAGTGCTATTGCAGTGTTGATTACCACTTCAAGTGTTTTGTAAGTTAAACACGGGTTATGACTGCAAGTTAAAGGAGTAAACAAGTTATGGAAACCACTTTAATGACTTTTTTAGTTCCACATGGTTACTTCTTGTAACCAATATATAACTTAAGAATATAGAGGACTTATTTATTAGCAATAAATATCACCGAAAGCGCTAAATATTTAAACTGTTTTCATATACTTTTACGTTCTTGTTAAAGTCAATAGTGATAATATTTTTTAGTACACATAATAATCATTTCATGGTGGTGACGCGTGTTGTATATTAATAAAATAATTAAGGTAAGTCAAGTATTTAAGATTACAGGGTGTTTTAGGTATTAAATCTCATGCGGCGGTAAGTTTACGGTAACAATGTATACTAGTTTTCATCTCATTTTTAAAACGCCTTAAAAATAAACTACTTTTGATGATAACATGATGTAAAAATAGGTATTGCCCATCACCATTATCGTACTTATCAATTCATGGTACCGCCTTTAGGCATTTTAACTGAAAATTATGAACAATGTAGGTAAATAAGTGTACCAGTAACATTTAATTTATTTTTTTCCATCACAATTTTTTATAGGTTATCTTTATTAAATGGCGTCTTAGTTCTTATTACTTATGGATCCCGATAACTCTGTTATTCCTCCCATAGTGATTAAATACTAAAAGTAAGCACTTCTTTGACACCAGAAGTTCTAAAACATGTTTAGAAAAGTGATAAAACAAAGAGTTTATAGGTTTAACTTGTTTATTAGTTCTACTCGGACCTGTAAGCTAATAATTTTTAGGGTTCTATTTATCGTTTGAAGAAAACCCTTTAATATCACGCGAAGACTGACTGAACGACAAAAATACCAAGAATTATGTATTACAGATATCTAATATACTTAGATTATGTACTTATGATTATGTAATTTAATAATATTAGCTGTCAATATATTTTCTGATTACAAAAAAGTTGAAAAACAATTGCACAATTGAATTTAAAGTTGAAATAATAGTTCGTATTGTTACCTATTAATTTTTTTCATTATTTACAAAACTTCCCCTGTTATTTCAGTTAATAAGTCGCAGATAAAAGTCAATATTGTAAGCAGGTGGTACCTACTTGTTGACACTGCTTTTGCGTTTTACGGCCCGCATGGTGGGGTACCTATCAGACGTAGGCGCTCGGTCAGTCGGCAGTCGGCAGTATTATTGGAATCAAATATAACAGCTCTCAACTTAGGACCCATTAACTTTAATATTTATCCGTGGTGCTAGGCAACTGGGCCTATCCCAGTTGTAAACGTCCCTTTGTGCCTATTGGCCTTGTTTCGTTCTGTCTCCTGCTGATATGGAGGGAAGTGGAAATTACAGTTTTTTTCCTACTCCTCCGCTATACTTTCTGATTAATTTCGTTGCGGGATCCAAGACAGTTAAATTCATCCTCTGGGACTTCGTCGAGCTTCATTGTCTCGGCGCTTTTCTGGTGGTCGCCACTGTTGATTCTGGCTTTCAGGAGTTACAGTGGTTTGGGCGTGTGTGGCGGGCTTGTCCCAAAAAAAAAAAAAAAGTCGGCAGTCTGCTAAGATCAACACAGACAGAGAGAAGCTTCGATAACGGCGGCGCCGCATCGGATTTCAAGTAAGGACCATTTAAAGTATTTTAAATATGTATCTTAGAATCAGTTAGTGTGTATGTTACTAACCTAACACATTAAGTACCTTTTATACGTTTTTCATCAATGAATAGAGTGATTTCTATGGAATTAAGGAATAAACCTTATGTATACAGGGTTACAGGAAAAGTCGTGCTAGATCCGTTAAGGCCGTGGAGTACCCATCATTTCTGACTTATTTCACTATGAAACACCCTACCCTAAACTTAACCCTTTTCGAGATATTCGACTTTTAATTTTTTTATTGAAAATTGCCGATTTTTATTCTACTAAATTTAATTTTGTTTATTTTGTGTGTCTTATTATTATTATGATTGCATTTTTACATGTGTAATAAGATGCTTTAGGAAGTCAATCATTAAAATAGTGCATAAATTAATTGAATACGCCGTAGTAGACAAGTGAAAGTTAACAAATTAAAAAAAAATTATGAAAGTTTTTTTTCTCTAAGGGATATTTAAAAAAAATATTATGGCAGTTGTTCGGCAGATGTGTTTTAAAATATCTACGTTTCATCAGCTATCTAACGAGGTATAACAATCTAGGATTTGTATTGCATTTCGTGGAAAAAAAGTAGTTGGGACGCTCCAGGTAGCAAATCTAACGGTCCCGCGCCTATTGTCCTTCAAGTTAAGACGCACCGTGCGAGCGAGACAAGCGACGGTTTATGTAGGTGCGAATGAAAGAAAAAATATTGTAGAGACCTGTTAGGGCTGGGAATACAACACGGGATATTGTTTTGGTTGTCAGTCTGCTTTTGTGCTTCGTACATAGTAGATGTGATATCGTTTTGCTCTTTTTCTCGACTTGGCTGTGATTCTCGACTATTTCTTCTGATTACTGTGCTTGTTAACCGGACTCTGAGTTGTACTTGTGATACGGAAGTGTTGAAGATGACGTCCTACACACCTGAGGAATATGCTGATATGCTTATTTGTTACGGATACTGCGATTGTGTGTCTGCGCAAGCTCGCAACGAATACATAACTCGATTCCCCGGTCGTCGAGTGCCGGATGTGGCTGTTTTTGACAGAGTTTATCGAAGACTTCGAGAAACTGGCTCTGTTTTGAGACGAAATACAGACATGGGAAGACCACGAATTGATGACGACGAAGAACAGGACAATGAGATAGTGCGACGCTTTCGGGCGGATCCGACTACTTCCACTAATATTGTTGCCCGTGATCTGGGACTTTCGCAATGGAGAGTGTGGTTTACAGTGCATACTGCTGGCCTATACCCGTACCATTACACGCCGGTACACACTATTGAAGAAGGAGACCCCGCGAGAAGGTTGGACTTCTGCAGATTTATGCTAAATGCTGACGTAGAAGACCCAGATTTTCTAAGAAATATCTTGTGGACAGATGAATCCAAATTTGATAAAGATGGCATAACTAACTATCACAACGCTCATTACTGGGCCCCAAAAGAACTAAGGAATCCCAATAAGAAAAGAGTGAAGGGTTCCCAACGAAGATTCAGCGTGAATGTGTGGATGGGTATTATCTCCAATCATTTGATTGGACCTTACTTTCTCCCGGACAATCTAAATGGGGAAAGTTACGAAAACTTTTTAAGAGGAGACTTGAGTGATTTGCTGAATGATCTGCCACTCAACTTGATCAGGGACATGTGGTTCCAACATGATGGCTGCCCTGCCCATTTCAGGAGAAGTGTCAGAGACTGGCTGGACACAAATTATCCAAACAAATGGATAGGACGAGGTGGGCCGTTGCCATGGCCCGCAAGAAGTCCTGACCTAACCCCCATGGATTTTCATGTATGGGGGCGCATGAAAAGTCTTGTCTACAGCGAGCCAAATCCAGTTTCGTCTGTGGAAGAATTAAGAGAAAGGATTGTGGATGCAGCAAATCAAATGAGGACAACGTTGACCACTGGAGTAGTGAAGACTGGTCTCCGTAGAAGGATGCGACAATGTATTAGAAACCGAGGCGGCCATGTTGAACATGAACTGTAGAGTAACAAAAAGTTGTGTGAAAACCTGATTTAATAAATGATATTGCATGCTTACCTATTGTTTTATTTTACTTTTTAGAGCTAAGTATTAATTTTCTTCTCCACTGTCGCCTATGAAACTAAGTTTTTTTCAATGCATTTAAATAAAACCCTAGATTCTTATACCTCGTTAGATAGCTGATGAAACGTAGATATTTTAAAACACATCTGCCGAACAACTGCCATAATATTTTTTTTAAATATCCCTTAGAGAAAAATAAACTTTCATATTTTTTTTTTAATTTCTTAACTTTCACTTGTGTACTACGGCGTATTCAATTAATTTATGCACTATTTTAATGATTGACTTCCTAAAGCATCTTATTACACATGTAAAAATGCAATCATAATAATAATAAGACACACAAAATAAACAAAATTAAATTTAGTAGATGTAAATCGGCAATTTTCAATAAAAAAATTAAAAGTCGAATATCTCGAAAAGGGTTAAGTTTAGGGTAGGGTGTTTCATAGTGAAATAAGTCAGAATTGATGGGTACTCCACGGCCTTAACGGATCTGGCACGACTTTTCCTGTAACCCTGTATAATGGAGAAAAAACAAGGTTACAATTTAACACTTTTAAGCACGTAGATTTAAAAGTCTAGATCATACAAATTATTCTAGTTTTATTTCACATCGATCGGTGCAGTATTAACAAAGCTATAAGCATGGGAAGTTTACGTAGGTTTTTGAAATCTCTTCAGTGTTCGCGAGTAGCGCATGACGTTATCCCTCTCAACTGACCGGTGAGCGGGCGGTCGCCTCATAAGGTTGTAGGTACTCTAGGTACTTACAATACGCAGTAAGTTATTGTATGCCCTCGTGCGCTTAAAACGGGAGATGAATTTTAACATTTAACAATCATGCTAGTTATAGAACCTATCTATACCTACATATTTTCAAGAATACTTAATACTATACAAAAACCTGAGACTAAAACGTGTTTTTGTTTTGATCAGCTTTTAAGTTAAATAACAAATAGGTATGTAAATAGATCAAAAGTAGGTAGGTAAACTTTGCTGGCACTATACGCTCGCGCGAGTCGACACGATGCTGAGATCCATTGACGACCATTCTAAAATATTGCTGTAGTCCTTCTCGCATTAAAAGACTGAAATGTATCTCGGCCTCGTGTCCGCTCGCACTAGCGTGTAGTGCTGGCAGAGTAGACCATAGATACCGGCCGCCCTGGCTCGCACCGACAAAAAGGTCTACCTACAGCGCGCAGCCACATCGCTGCGGGCGGCGGCGACTTCAAAGAAATTTTACTGTTACCATGCTTCTAGTACCTACCTACGAAGATTCTGTCATCATGATGATTTAAATAAATAACGACTCATGAAATATGAGGGCTTCAGATCTTTGTTGTTATATAAAGTGTAGGTACCTATTGGAACCCGTGTCGACGAGCCCGGCGCGTACCTACTTATAACTTCATAAGTTGATACCGAGTGTGGAGTGCACGGGCTGCTTGTACGCACTTTAGTTAGATAAGATACGTGGGGAGGTACCTACGTCAAAATTTTTTTACCTGAATTATGAGTTTTTCAGAATGCCTTTCAAAATCGTCAAGACATATGAAAATAATAAAGACAAATTGTTCGCTGTACCTTCCTTCTGGGAAGACAAAAATATATTAAAATGGCCACGGAAAAACGAAGTTAAACATCTTAAAAACCAATCCACACCGGAAGCTGATTGGAAACAATTGAGATGTGTGGTGAAAGCGAGATATCCCAAGTTACGAGACTGCTGAATACGTATTAAAGGAAATGCTGAATCATACAGACACTGAAGACGATACAAATACTTCTCAAAAGCCGATTGCTAAAAAACCTTTACGAGAATTAAATTTAAACATTCTCGCAGATGAAATTGTAAGTTATATTTTGTAGTCATCACCGTACATACATACAATCACGCCCGTAATCCCAAAAGGGTTAGGCAAGCCAAAAGACATTAAAAGGTCCTTAGGCCACGTTTAGTCGTACTTACTATGGTTGCCGATGAAATAGTGAAAAATAGTGACAAGTAACTAGCTCATCGCCTATTTAATCACCAACCAACAAATATCCCATTAGTCGCCTTTTACGACATGCTAGGCAAGAGAGACAGCTAGTGCATTCTTTTTAAGTCCCAGACCAGCACGGAACCAACACGGGACCTTCATCATTAAGTCATGCATTCATGCAGTCACCACCTTGTTCATCATTAAGTTTGTTCCTCACAACGCGTTTATGATTATAGTTCCCGCTAGCGTCAGTCTACGCATGCCTTATTATAATGTGAATATAATATATTTTTTCTAAGTATCGTCCGTAATTATTTAAAGTAATAGTGTACGATGAAATTAATCCCCACATTTTTTTAAAGATTTTAATAATTATTACTCAATGTCTCTGTTGAGTTTCAATGTGAGACGATTTTGCATGTGTGTCTTTCCTTTATGTTATAACAAAACTGTTTGTACGAGTTAGTAGAAATAAATCCTTCACTGCATCACCACGTCTTTTTCATTCATAACTCCCTGCAGACCAAAGTGGACGTTAACTACCAAAACATATGGTCGAATTTCGAGCCGGATATCAGTGTTACTAACAACATTCTATTCATCGATTACGATACAAAAGAACCACATTCCTTAGATAAGGAGCAAGAACGTTAATGAGTTATTTGTGCGGATTTGAAGTTTTTGTCATCGTGAGTGTTTAACAAGTAATTACGGTCTATAAATCTGCAATTGGATTTATCAGAGATTTTTAATATGTCTACACCGGAGCAGTGTTTGTTGATCCTCGAAGATACTGCATTGTTGCTGCAAAAGGCGCAAACGAACCTAAAGAAATGCACTAAACGACGACTAACCAAGGGTTATATTGAAACCCGTATACAATCAATTAATGAATACTGGAATACGTTCAGAAGCGCTCATCAAGATCTAGTCAAATGTGTCCCGAAGGAGAAAAAGTCTGATATATCGTATTTTTTCAATGAAGACTACTTTATTTACGAAGACTTATATTCATGTTTACTGGCCGATTTGCGAGATTTATTATCCACGTTTTCGCATCAAAAACCATCATAGAGACAAGACTCAACACACAGCAGAGGCAATGGCACACCACACCTTGATTCTTCTTTCTGCAATGATATACACCGCAGTGGGGAGCAGTCCTCTCATCTGTCACACAGACACCCCTCCCACCGTCTATGATCTCCCGGATGCTGATCCATGCGCGATTAAGACTATGCGAGACTCCGTGTTAACCGTAATATATAACAAGAGCTTACACACTACAGTACAAGGATGGAAGATGACTATTAGACAAGTTGAGTGTACCACACATTACTTCTTCTTTGGTACGTACACCCAGACAATAGGGTCCTCTGATCCTGAATCAGTCAACTTTCCGACCACGCCACACAGCTTCACCTGTCCTGAAGACACCGTTAAGTATGTGGACCATACAGAACTGGTAAAAAGCGTTTGTGTATATGCTTGGCCAAAAACAAAGACAACTAGCAAGAAAGTATGTTACCTGGAGCAGGCCAAACTTCTATCCGTAGATGGGGTGGCAACCATAGACGGACATCCGGTAGAGGAGTGCGACAATGTGGTATGTAAAGTGGCTTTCAACATCCTGTTCCACCACGGCCTGGGAACCACTCCTAATTCACCTGAGAGAGTAATTCACTATAGGGGAGCAGGGAGGTGCAATGACTATATATGTGTAATCCCAGGATTAGGTGAGGCCTATCCTATTATAAGTGTAAAGAACAACTTCACAATCGGGATGGAGTTTAACAGCATATCGGGTTCCGAGATAAATGTCCTGTGGAATAAGACAGAAGAAGACCCCATTCATCCCGAGACAGCTGATAGAGGAAATGCAGGACTACTAGCTAAGATAGTAGGGCTTGAATCCGCAGTTGAAGTCCTTGAGGAGGAGATGAACAATGTATGCAATGGAGTGAGATCTCTCTACTAATCAGTAAGGAGCATGTCATACACTGCGCCCACTGTCGCTGCCTCCTTATATCTTAATAGAACAGATGTGTTGGCCCATTATACTGGTGGAAAATTCCTAGTGTGGCCTTGCTCTAGAGTCGACATATGGTGGGTCAGGGACCAAAATAGATGTACCACAGATGTACCGATTACGTATGCAGTAGCAGGAGGACTTATAGACGGATACTACAACCCAGAGTTGAATCAGGTTTACACTTGGAGCTCCGCAGAGGCATGTCAGAAATCCTACATATTCAGCAATGAGAGCTTGATATCCATAGAACAAACCAATAATGGAACCAGAGTGGTAACGCTCTCAAATAAAACAAATTCAATAGGTCCTGCTTTCCTACCCATAGAACGGAAAGCATCAGAATGGGCAACCAAGGCCTGGGCCATGAAAGAGAATCACCCTCATGAGTTCTCTTATGCAGATCTTGTAAGGCCAGATGTAGCCAATGGGGAAACATGGCTCAACCATGAGATAGAGGACCATTACCCTATACTAGGATTCCTGATTCATCTGAAGATAGCTACGATTCTAGGGTTGACGGTTCTTGGGTGTTATACTATATGGATAATACACATGATGAGGAGGATGCGAAAAAAGGAAAACCCTGCGGATTCAGCTTCTAGAGGAATCTCGTGGATAAACTTGAGAGAAAATAATATGTGGTGGGAAGGCCCTGAGTGGTTAAAGAGAGACGATATACCTTACACTAGACCTAGTAACCTGCTTACTAATTTGGAACGAATATGTCACCGAATGGGAATGGTTGAGCTAAGAAATAAATAAAAAAATCACAACTAACACTACCAAACCAATATACTTTTACATAGCCTAGGTACTTATATTAATAATTTTGTACTATTTTAGGTACCCAGCGGTGCGGTGGCCCAGTGGTGGCGGCCCCGACTTACGTTTAGTGAGAGCAGCGGTGGCCCAGTGGTGGCGGCCCCGACTTACGTTCAGTAAGCCGTGGGTTCGAACCCAGGCAGGCGCATTACTTTGTGTAATTTATAACATCACCGCTGCTCTCAAAACGGTGAAGGAAAACATCGTGAGGAAACCGGCATGTCCTAGGACCATAAATTCGAAGACATGTGACATCTACCAATCCGCACTGGGCCCGCGTGGTGGATTATATAGCCCATTCCCTCTCATAGAGAGGAGGCCTGTCCCAGCAGTGGGAACATTAATAGGCCGATGATGATGATGATGACTATTTTAGATGGCGGACCAGCAAATCCCAAAAAGGAAGATCCTCTGCATACAAAAATTATATCTATGATTAAGACAAGTGCTGTTGGGCTTTTCAAACCCTTTAACAGTGATAGTGTTGTCCCAGAAAACACAGAAATTAATTTCATTGATGAGGCTCGAAGTTATTTTTCCTGAAGATCCAGCATTATGTAGTAAGGGTAGGTAACTAAACAGTAACGAATAACTATACTATACTAATAACTTCAGTAACACAGCATTGCACTTGTCAGTGAGTGCGGTGACACATGATGAATGCGCTACCTTCCTCACCTACTTCGGAGCCAAAGTCTTTGTGATGGACGTGGTGGAAGTCCGGGTGAAGCTTTGAGTCCCAAACACAATCAAAATTGTTTTATGTCTGTCCTGACATGTTAAATATGATTTCACTTACAAAGTTACATTATTTGCTTACAGATCTTGCGACTTTGATGAGATTCAAAACACTGGGGTTGAACCGAATGAAGTAAAATTACAGGTAAATTCAGAATATATTCGTAGTATTTGAAGTTCAAACCACTGTATTTATATTACAAATAATCATGAAAGTTCTAAATTATTTATGAATGTCATTTTCTTCATTTTAGGATTTAGGTGATTATACACCCCAACTTTTAAGAACTCCTGTTTCTACACCGCTTCAAAGCAACAACATTGACGAAGGAAAAATGAAAAAATCTTGGATTTCAAGAAGGCGACCTATATATACAGCTTCAACATCATCATTGCAAAAATTACATCATCATCATCTCAGCCGAAAGACGCCCACTGCTGGACATAGGCCTCCCCCAAGTGTCGCCACATTGACCGGTCCCTTGCGACTCGCATCCACCGGATTCCCGGAACCTTCACCAGGTCATCGGTCCACCTAGTGGGAGGTCTTCCAACGCATCGTCTTCCGGTTCGCGGTGGCCACTCCAGAACTTTTCGGCCCCAACGGCCATCCGTTCTGCGAGCAATGTGCCCTGCCCACTGCTACTTAAGTTTAGCAATTCTTCGGGCTACGTCGGTGACCTTGGTTCTCTTGCGGATGTCTTCATTTCTGATTCGATCACGCAAGGAAACTCCGAGCATAGCCCTCTCCATTGCCCTTTGGGTGACTAAGCCTTTTGATACGGCCCATTGTGAGCGACCACGTTTCGGTCCCGTATGTAATCACTGGCAACACACACTGGTCATAGACTTTCGTCTTGAGACACTGCGGTAAGTTGGACGAGAAGATACCGCACAGTTTCCCGAACGCTGCCCAGCCGAGTCGGATTCGACGATTGACCTCTTTCTCGAAATTAGACCTACCTAACTGGACCTAGGTTTGCATAATTGTCTACAATTTCGAGTGTAGAGTCTCCGATCTTGATAGGAATGGGTGTAACATGGGCATTCAACATGACCTTCGTCTTGTCCATGTTCATTTTTAGACCCACTCTTTCGAAGCTCTACTGAGGTCATCGAGCATTGTACTGAGGTCCTGAATGGTCTCAGCCATGACCACAATATCGTCGGCAAACCGAAGGTGAGTGATGTACTCGCCATTGACGTAGATGCCTAGCCCTCTCCAGTCCAAAAATTACATGAAAAGAAAATTGAAGCAATCGACTTCCAGAAAGGTGTTACTGAGAAGGAAACACTTCATTTAAATGAAGTTAGAGAACTAAAATTAAATATAAAAAGGGAACAATTGAAGCAAGAAAAATTTAAGACCCGTATTTTCTTAATAGAATTAAGGTTGAAGAAAAAGCAATTGTTAGAGGAAAAATAAAGTACCATTAAAATGTTAAATGTTTAGTTTTTTTTTTACTTTTTATTAAATAATAACCTGTCAGAAATCGGAATCATTATTCAGTTCCATAGTAAGCCAACCTGTTTCACGACGTCGTACTAACGCCAAAAAAAATAAGTCTGCGACCTACAAATATTATATTAAACACAGAAGCTTGACAACAGAGGTTTGTAAATTGGGATTGTGTGGTCTATACTAAATATCGCGAAAGAAGGTGGATATCATAATCCAGAAAATCAAGTGTGGAGCTTCTGCTCCGCTTCCTGATAGACGAGGCAGACACGATAATCGCCCCCATTAAATCGACGAAGAAGTCACACAACGCATAAAACTGCATATATCAAGCTTTCCGGCTGAGCAATCTCATTACTCACGTAACAAAAATATACAATGTGATAGGGGTGAGACTTCTAACCCGTTAAGGCTGAGTACTACATCTAATTTTATCGACAAAAAAAATAATATGGGGGGTTGCACACCCTCCCCCTAAAAATTATGGCTATTTAAATTTTTTTTTTAATGTACTACGGCGCGCTTGATACTTTATGTGATATCAAAGGTTGTATTCGTCGTAGAAACAAAAAAAAAACGACAAACGGTAGCTAATAAATAACCTTGGCTAACTAATTCATTACTTTTTTCATATGTTTGATAATGTTTTGGTGAGAAAAAAAAAATCATTTCTGAATTATTTTGACCGAAAAAATCGCTATTTTTCAATATTTTCACGAATTACTCAAAACTATGTCCCATAAAATTATTAATAATTTGCGCTCACTTAAAAGTATTTGAGTTATTCTTTCTAACGATACCAAAAACATCACCATAACATTACAAATTCAAGTATTAAGAACCATTAACCATACCTATCATAACAAAAGCAGGTAACAAAACGAGGTATGCGAGCGGGTAAGAAAACTTACAACGTAATGTAACAGACAAGGATAGAAGATGACACCACATGCTGTGAGGTGTGCGAGAGGGTGAAAAAACGTACAATGTAATGTAACAGACAAGGAAAAAAGATAAATACACCACGTGCGGTAAAGCGGTTCTTGTCACCATTGTCGGGTATTATTAGTCGTTACAAATCTGTGACTGCTAACACACCTTGTTAAATTTCTTCTCGCGCTTTTCGTGGACAAGTTTCGCTATGGCTAATCGTCGTAATTATGACGAATATGTTGCGGATATTCATTTCGTATATGGTTTTTGCAATGGCAATGCCAGTGCAGCAGTGCGCGAGTACCGTAGAAGGTTTCCAAACCGACCCACAGCGAGTTATCATACGTTTATTGATATTCACGCAAGATTGGCAAATTATGGTATAAGAAGACCAGCTCCAGAACGTGTTCGCGATCTACCAGTGGCAGCGGAAGAGGACGTGTTAGATCTCATACACAGAGATCCTAGATTAAGTTTGAGACGCCTTTCAAGGATGACGGGCCTGAGGTACTGGACTATTTCAAAAATATTACACCGAGAAGGATTACATCCTTTCCACTTCCGGAGAGCACAGGAAATAACAGGCCAAGATAATTCCCCGCGGTGTGTTTTTTCCTCTTGGATAAATCGCAAGGTGCGTCGCAATCCCGATTTCCTTGCTAAGATTATGTGGACAGACGAAGCAAAATTCATTTTAAGCATTAAAATTTTTTGTTTGATTGTATTTTTCAGTAGGTTTGATTTTAAATAAATGTAAAGTACATACGATACCTTAATCCGCAAACCAGCCAACTCCATTTTTGTCAAAAAAAAATATTATGATGTCGTTGTTTTCCTACAAGAATTCCGCGTAATCTGGAAAAAGCAGTAACTCCATTTAAAGTCTATTTTTGTCGTAAATTGGTGTCCGAAAATCAGACAACTCCAAGCGTTTCGGAACGCGCCAATTTTGACAGCTAACTCCGCTTAGTCGGCCATTTTGTATGGTGGTACAGCACGAGTACGTTGTAGTTGCGTTGTATTTTCGTAAATTGAACAAAAACAGTGTATAAGATTGAAAACGAGTGCAGAATAATATTGTTAGGATTCAAGGTAAGTGTTAATCACTTTTATTTATCTAAATGCATTGTAAATTTTGGATAATTTGTGTTTTTATTTTTTGCTTGGAGTTGGCCGATTTTCCTTGTGGTTTTTGTATATGTGGTGGGAGTTAGCTTGTCTTATTCATTTTATTTTGCAATAATGTACCTTGCAATTAAAAGTTCTAATTTCAATACAAACTGCATGGTATACCGTCATCATATTGTATGACTAAGTAAAAAGGTTAATGTGTCCGCTTCGCTAGCAGCAGAAAAGTAAAAACCTTAACTGTCATAAAAATGCATACATATTTTTTTGTTTTCTCTGCTTGTGTGTGTGTTTAAACCTTTTTGTTTTTGTTTCATGTAGTGTACTTATTACGCTAGATGGCTGCCCAAAAATCACGCTTGAAAAAAATATTTAATAGTATGCAAAAAGAAAGCACAGATGAACAAAATAACCCAGACTCTGCTTTATTTGTGAACTAGCTGACCCGCGCAACTTCGTCTGCGTCACATAAGAGAAAGAGAGGGTTACAGAGATTGGGTCGTAAGTAGGGCATGCAAACCGGATACGCGGATAACCGAAAAAACCGGATAACCGACTGATTTGAAACCCCGGTTTTTTAGCAAACCAAAACCGGATTTATCGGTTTTTTCGGTTTCGTTTCTCCTATTTGATTTAATAATACAAAACATTAAATTTATCACTGACAAACGTGTACAGGACGGCGTGGCGGCGTTAGTTCCTATTTCGGCCACGTTAATTTTTATCCTTGTCGCACTACTATGCCATGCCACGCTGCCGCCATTTTATTTTTCGTTTAGTCTGTGGCTCTGTGCATAGTGAGTGACATGAGTGAGTAGTGACTAGTATATGTTCTGTGCTAGTGACACGAGTGCACGTGTTGTGTTTGACGGTGGTTACACTGCAGATAGTATTTTTATCAAGGTAAGTTTAATCACAATCTTTCTCGTATATTATGCATTGCTAATATTACATGAAGTGATGACCAAATACTGATAATTGTTGTGTCAGCGGAGATGTGTTGCATGTTAAATAGCTTTAATTAATTAGGTTATGGCAGCCAGCACGTTTTTATTTTTGTAAATATGTTGTGCCTATAAATAAGAGCCTATGTGAATTAATTTGAACTGATCACATAAGCACATTGTTACCTTTAATGTTTTGATTGTGTATGTTAAAATGAAGTAAATTTGAATGGTTTTGGATAATGTGAATATTGTGAATGTTAAAAATATTATACTAATACGTAAGTAGACTTATGTAGAATTCCTTTTTTTTTTGGTAAGTAGTAGTTGTGCTGTCTTCTGCATTTAACTAGACTACGTCGCCTAAAAGTTCCTTTAAGCTGTTCGTTATTTATTTTCAAGATAATGATCATGAACGATTGCTACAGTGGCTCTTAACATTTACAGAAAGAAACATCATGAAGAGAGCTGGCGATGTAGATGATGCCGATACAGCGAAGACAAAATACCTACGTGGAAAATAAAAAAATCTGATGGTGATAAATCATCAGTATGGTTTTATTTTTTACGTGCCACGGACGGAAGCACTGCCAAATGCAAAGAATGCAATAGAATATTAAAAGCGGCAGGCAGTTCTACATCAAGCTTACGAAACCACCTGCGCAGTAAACACTCAATTGACTTATACACAGACGGCGACGACAGTCGAAGCAAACGACGTAGACCATACAATACTTAATGTTTCTCAAAACATTAAGGACCAACTCGGTCAAGAAATAAAGAAGGCGCTTAAACAACATACCTATTCTGCAAGCCCATCTGCAGAGCTCGATTTAGACACGAAAATCAGGGTGGAAATGGCTCTTTACGACGGTGGAGGAAAAATGGAAGAGCACTTAACAAAAGTATATAAAGCTTTGAAATCTATACCTCCAACAAGTGTGGAATCAGAAAGAGCCTTTTCATCAGCGGGCCTCATCTGTAATAAAATCCGCAGTACACTAAATGATGACTCGCTTGACGCACTGGTATCATTACGGTCTTTCCATCAAAGCAAAAAATAGTTATTTCTGGTTTAGCTTTGTAAGTTTAATTTTTATTCATATCTATAAGATTAAGAATTACTATTTTTTTTTGTTTTGGTTAATTAGGAATAAGACGATTCTAAGCAATATGTTAAAAATTATTTTGATCTCATTTTACGTCCTGTTGATTTTGCCTGTTAAATTGTTAATTGTTATATTCTGTGATTTTAGAGTTAGACTTTTGTTTACCTACAAAATGTCCCTATTTTTTATTTTCCTAGTAATAAGCTTTATTCTATGTCAAAAAATATTTAAGTTTAGGTGGTAAACTGTTAACTTAGTAGTTGTAAGCTTACTTCAATCCAAAAATGCTCATTATTTAAAAAATAAGTCAGATTAACGTAAAAATATACATATTTTGATTAGACTTCCGCATTTTCATTGCTTCACACACAAATTTCTCATTTTCTAAACAAAAATTGAAAAAAAAACCGAAAAACCCGATTTAACCGGTTTCACCGGTTTTGTAAACAAAAAAACCGAAAAAGTCGGTTTTCTTAATCAACCCGGT
Organism: Xestia ashworthii; assembly: GCA_950022955.1. NCBI lineage: Eukaryota > Metazoa > Arthropoda > Insecta > Lepidoptera > Noctuidae > Xestia > Xestia ashworthii. The sequence goes on along the minus strand of OX465560.1, from coordinate 10,775,973 downwards.
TTTTGCATGCCCTAGTCGTAAGCACCTATAATACAATTTTCAAAGAGCACATCACACACATCCTTCCGCATAATGAAAATGCGCGCCCGGTACATGATCATTATTTTGCTGCGGAGTTATTTAAAACGGTGTATCTCCTAAGATATGCATTGAAATCAATTTACATGCAATACGAAACGCGTCCATCAATTCTGTTAATATTGTTGATAGCAAAATTTGAAGTAGATTGGACCAAGGAATCACATTTTCCCATACAAACTTTGCCCCCCACCTTTTCACCCCCTTAGGGGTATAATTTCAGAAAATCCTTTCTTATCGTATCATAGGCATACGATAAGAAATGATTTTCTGAAATTATTATACAAAAAATACACCCTCCAAGCTTCAGGTTTCTACAATCTGCGGTAAAGGCTGTGCGTTGATCCATCACAGTCCTTCAGGACAAAGCATTTTTATTATTTGTAGATAGTAGGATTTGAACTCGTTTGTATTTGTAGCTTTTCGGGCTTTATGTCTGATGTACATTCGATAGTCTACATTTTCTTCGTAGTATTATTTTATTTGTAAATACAGGGTGGAAACGATTAACCGGGCAGAAACCCCGAGCTTCCTTAACCGTTGAGTATTAGAAACAGGATCGATTGGCATCAAAAAATGTTTTGTGTAAAATAGCAATTTTTTTGCTAACTGTACTTTTTTAAAATCTGTGAATGGGGATCAAAATTTCACGAAAAATTACGGATGGTTTCCTAAGACCATTTTCATGTAGCTGCAACGGTTAAGGTTTATCATTATTGGCATCAAAACAATTGTTTTATGTAAAATGGCAATTTTCTTGCTAACTGCACTTTATTTTTTAATTAAATCTTTGAATGGGGATCAACATTTAGCGAAAAAATTATGGATTGTTTCTAAGACCTTTTTCGTGTAGCTGCAGTTCCCCTTACTGCCCCGTTTACCGTTTCCACCCTGTATTACCAACTACTTATACCGAGGAAAGCCGATTTTCTTGAGTTCCGCTATTTTAGGCATATTCACTTCAAAAATCAAATTTCAAGAAAATTGAGAAATTATACTTACCTGTATTAGATTTGAAGTATTTACAGCAACTTTTAAAGGTTTATACTTCATTGGATTTTGTTCTATAGGTGTATGAAGTTTATTAATTTTAAACACAAAACCCTCTTTTTTACGTCTCTGGATGAAATTTTAAAAAAATGCTGAAACAGGTATTTCTTTATTTTGAATAATAAGTATTTACTCTGAGTTTCATGATTCTAGAACAATCTAAAAATTTTTTTTCATACAAACTTTACCCCCCCTTTTCACCCCCTTTTTCCTAAATTTTCCATAATTTCTATAGCCTAAATGTTATTCTGAGTTTATTTAAATAGATTGGTGAAGTTTTCATCAAAATCCGTCCAGCAGTTTTTACGTGATGCGCGTTCAAACAAACAAACAAACAAACAAAAATTTTAAAAATGGTTTTAATATGTTCAGTTACTTATTTTAAGTCACCCTGGGCGATTTTTTTTTTTTAATCTTCAATGTACAGATTTTTTGGTCTCAACGATTTTATTATATCGTGGGATGACAAGTAAAACTCATTATTTGCATTTGTAGTTATTTAGAGATAATGAGGTTTTAAACTTATTTTGTTATTAAAAATCAGTTTTTAATTATAGATCTTTGAATTTGTGGTGAGTATTAGAATAACGGATATTCGTACAAAACCTTAAATAAATTTTATTAAAAAACGTTATATTTTATTAGTTATTTATAAAAATGTACTTAAGGAGTTTTACCTGCCTTTGAGTATACTCATGTATAGGTTTTTAATGAAATAATAAATGCAATTGTATTAAAAAAAGAAATTTATTATTTTAATTTTCATCACTTTCATCACTATCATCAATTGAGGGTTCTGGCACACAATCTGAGCCACCACTTAATGATGGCAAACTTTTGTACCATGGAATCAGTTCTTCTGGTATTTGACCAGCATTGCATAGTTTTACAAGGTCTCCTTTTTTTGCTGCAGACAAGGGGAGCAAATTTTGATAAGCTGGATTCAGCACCACAGCCTGTGTACGTCGGCGTCCCCTTCCTGCACTGACATTGATCTCATTATAATCACTTGTATGATCATACCTATAAAATAAAGTGCCAGGAAACTCTTTCTCAACTTTAATGCATTTAATTTTTAGCCAAGATACCTTATTACCCTCTTTATCTTTATTTCGATTTTTAATTGTAGATGCAGCCAATTCCTGTAGGTTATAAAAATCTTTGTAAGTTAAAACATGTACTTTATATTTATCATTGCTCTTTTTTTTACCTCTTTTACTCCTAGCAGATTTAAAAATCTCAACCCAATCGTTCATGCAGAAGGCACTTTTGTGTTTCTTCGCTGCTTCTATAGCTGAGTGCATAGAGTCACACTCCATGTACGTATGACCAGACTCCAAAAACTTGAGTTCTATCTTCGTCAAATGTTCAATATTTGGAACAGCATAAAGCAACATAGCCGCTACTTGCTGATTTCTATTCTGCGCCCCACAGGTATCACAAAATAATGAGATTTCAGATACTGTAGAGGGCAAGTTTTTTAGAAAATTGTACAGTATTGATCCTATCTCACTACTTCCACGTTTTCCATGAAGTTCATTCCATGTATAGCAGTGAGCTTCTTTCCCATCTCCAACGTAAATTGTTAAATTATAAACACAGATTTTTCGTGAGTAATAGAATAAAGAAACGTTCGAGGAGGGTATTTGCAGCACACTCTGTAAGTCAAATGTGCAAGTAACAAATGAAGCATCCTCTTGACATCTTAATTTGTCTTGGGCCTTAGCTTCATTACATTGACCTTTTCTTATTAAATGTAAACAATATTCCACTTCAAGGTTTTTTTTCTCATCAGAAGATGCATTTTCATATTTAGAGCATAAGGCACAAATGTCTTTTTTTGGCTTGAAGAAAGAAAAATTATAATTATTACAAAATATCCTTCTGTATGTTTTTTCACTGACAGGATTAGCAATATTGTTGTCAGTACAGAAATCATTTTTATATAAATCAAACATCTTAGAAATAGACAATGTAGAATCCAGATATAATTTTTTTGTAGAGTTTCTTGAATAGTGGGATTCCATGACGGGGAAGCTCTCAATGTGTCTTTTTACCATAGCCATACTATCTTCACTAGTTTTATTGCCAGGAGGTTTGCATCCTCTCTTATCTGTACGATCATAAACAGCAAAAGCATTACAACCTTTAATGGCTGTATTGATAGGCCCATTCGAAATGCACAGAGTTTTTTCAAAAAAATTTGCACAAACTCTATGTTTACCCTTAGAATTTTCTAAATAGTAAGATTTAGATACAGAACGTGCTTTATCACTACCAGCAGCTACTTTACGGCGCTTTGGCTCATCCATCTTTACACATTTCAGAATGAAATCCTTCTGTCGCTGATAATTAGCAAGTCCCCAATAAGTTTTACAAATTTCATTCCTTTCTTGTTCTGAAAAGTTATTATTGCATTTATATTGTTACATCGGACCTACTAGAACATTCGAGAAAGCACGTGATTACAGTATGAGTACGTTGGAATTTCGAGAGATTTCTATTATTATTACTTCCAAAGTTGGGTAGGTACCTACAAACTCGCGACCTCTTTATAAAAAGACATTAGAATTTCGACCGTACGCCTAGGGCATACGGTTCATATTTGTTTGTGTTGTACAAGTAGCTAGTAATAATAATTACCTACCTACCTACCTACTCTTTTGTTAGTGTTTTCTATGACCCTCTAGAATATTCGAGGTTATTCTGGTGTGTCTGTGGGCGAGTATAAATAGACCGCTCAGGGCCGCGACAGTCAGTCTTGTTATGGCGATACAACGAAGCGAATCGAAGTGAACTTGAAGTGCGATATCTAAGTGAATAGTGAACAGTAGTGTATTGTAGTGTACTTGTGATTAAGTTTAAATTGTTTTGTGATTAATAAAGTTATTGTGTTGTTTAATCGGTAGTAATTAATTTATCTCATACCCAGCTCGTAACAAATTGGTGTCAGAAGTGAGAGATAAATTATGCCAATTCTACCAAAGGACGACACGGAGGGTATCCGTACCAGGAGTCAGCGACAGCAGGACATGGACCAAAGGCGGTTTGGAGATTCTCCGACACAGACACCGGGTGGTGTCCAGCCTACGTCACAGCCAGTCGCCGGCCCATCCGGAGTTTCTCCAGCATCAATGGCGCCAGACTTGTCTACTCTAATGGCGCTGCTGCAGGAACAGGGGCGCCAATTACGGGAGCAATTGCAACGAGACAAGGAGGAGCAAGCTCGCCGTCAAGAGGAGCAGGCTCGCCGTCAAGAGGAGCAGGCTCGCCGGTTGGAAGAGCAGTTGCAGCGAGACAAAGAGGAGCAGGTCCGCCGCCAAGACGAGCAGATGCTCCTCATAAAGGAGCTTCATGCAACTTTCGGCAAGGACCTCAAGTTGATGAAAGATCAGGTCCACCAGCACGAGAATCGCATCTCGGAGGCCGAAGTTAAGATTGCTAGGGTGCAGAAGGCTTTGGGCGAACTGAAGACTGAAGGTGGAACTGTAGCTTCAGTGATTGTTGCACCTTCTTCGCGTGGTTTTAAAGTGCCTCCATTCGACGGCACATCTTCGTGGTCGGCCTATAGAATACAGTTTGAGGCCGTCATGAAGGCGAATGGATGGACCAAACCGCAAGCCATGACCGCGCTCACCTTGGGCCTCCGAGACCAGGCCCTAACTATTCTCGAGGCACTCGGCAAGGATATTACCTACGAGCAGCTGCTGGAGGCGTTGGAGTCCAGATACGGCGACGCGCACCTGGAGCACGTATTCCGTGCTAAGTTGAAGGACCGTGTTCAACGTAGTACCGAGAACCTACAGCAGTGGGCTCTGGAAGTTGAGAAGCTGGTTCGAAAAGCATACCGGTCTGCCCCTGCACTGATCGATGGAAATCTGGTACAGGCGTTCGTTGATGGAATACGTGCCTTAGAAGTTAGAGCCGCCGTGAGACTTGGGCATCATGAGACATTGAAGGACGCCTTAGCCCATGCCTTGGAAGTAGAGGCAGTGAGGCAAGACCACCGAACACACTACGTCAGGGAGATTGTGGCATCACCTGTACACGACCGTGCGCAAGGTTACAGCCCTAGCTGTAGAGAAAGGGATCATCTTCGGCCAAGTTATTCAAAGCAAGTTGTGGCATCACCTGAACGCCAGCGTCCGCGACGGTACAGCCCTAGGTGTTACACTTGTGGAGAAAGGGGTCACCTTCGGTCGAACTGTAAAAAGCGAAGCGCACCTAGAGAAGATCAATATCAGCAGAGAAAAGCGACTGAGAAGACTGGTCAGCAACAGTGGAGAAAACACAGCAACACAGACGAACTGTCAAGAAGACCTTTGCCCGAAGATTGTAAGCACAGTTCCAGACAGGAGTCTAAGGAAGTGGTGCCTGTGAGGATGCTAAGAACGGACCTTAGCGATGAATGGAAGGTAACTATACAGCAGGCTCAGCACAATGACTCGGACATCAAACCGATCTTCGAGTGGATCAAAGCTGGTGTTCCTAAACCCAAGTGGAGTGATGTGGCTGCGATGAGTTCCATCACGAAGAGTTATTGGGCGCAATGGAATAGCTTGGTGATCCAGGATGGAGTCTTGTGCCGTAAATGGGAAAACGCTAGAGGGGACAGTTGTCATCTACAAATCGTTGTCCCTAAAGCCAAGGTACCGGATATTCTACGGCTCTACCATGATGGATGTTCTGGAGGACACATGGGGGTAAAAAGGACTCTACTAAAAATTCGAGAACGCTTCTACTGGATCCACTGTCGAGATGATGTAGAGGACTGGTGCCGTAAATGTACCAGTTGTGCGGCCGTGAAAGGACCCCGTACACGCAGCAGAGGTGCATTAAAAGTGTACAACGTTGGAGCCCCTTGGGAACGGATAGCACTTGACGTTGCGGGACCATTTCCAGTAAGTGAGAGCGGAAACAAGTACTTCCTGGTGGTCATGGATTACTTCACAAAGTGGCCAGAAGTCTTCGCCATTCCTAATCAAGAAGCTACAACTGTCGCAGATAAATTGGTTCAGGAAGTCTTCTGTCGTTTTGGGGTACCCTTAGAAATACACAGCGATCAAGGAAGGAATTTTGAATCGCAAGTATTTCAAGAGACTTGTCGATTGATGGGTACCCACAAAACCAGAACCACCTCTTACCACCCACAATCTGACGGAATGGTGGAACGATTTAACCAAACGTTGGAGAGGTATCTGGCGAAGGTCGTGGAAAGCCGGCAAAGGGATTGGGACAAGCACATACAGCCGTTTCTTCTGTCTTATCGAAGTGCAGTCCACGAAAGTACGACTGTGACACCAGCCTTCGCGAACTTTGGAAGGGAATTACGGTTACCTGCTGATTTAATCACTGGAACTCCCCCTGATGCTCCATGTAGTGTAACAGATTACGCGAATGACTTGCGTAATAAGTTGAACGATGTTTATGAGCATATCCGACAATCCGGCCAACAGATGTCTGAGAAGATGAAGACCCGTTATGATCGGAAGGCAAACGGTAGGGGTTTCGACGAGGGTTCACTGGTGTGGTTGCATAACCCAGTGCGGAGCAAGGGGAAGTCTCCGAAGTTACAAGCAAAATGGGATGGACCATACCGAGTCGTGACTAGGATCAACGATGTCACCTACCGAATACAGAAGGGTCCACGAGGTGCGCCTAAGATTGTGCATGTAGACCGGTTGGCGCGATACTACGGGACTAATGATGCTCGGGACGAGCATGTCTAAGGAGGGGGCAGTGTTACATCGGACCTACTAGAACATTCGAGAAAGCACGTGATTACAGTATGAGTACGTTGGAATTTCGAGAGATTTCTATTATTATTACTTCCAAAGTTGGGTAGGTACCTACAAACTCGCGACCTCTTTATAAAAAGACATTAGAATTTCGACCGTACGCCTAGGGCATACGGTTCATATTTGTTTGTGTTGTACAAGTAGCTAGTAATAATAATTACCTACCTACCTACCTACTCTTTTGTTAGTGTTTTCTATGACCCTCTAGAATATTCGAGGTTATTCTGGTGTGTCTGTGGGCGAGTATAAATAGACCGCTCAGGGCCGCGACAGTCAGTCTTGTTATGGCGATACAACGAAGCGAATCGAAGTGAACTTGAAGTGCGATATCTAAGTGAATAGTGAACAGTAGTGTATTGTAGTGTACTTGTGATTAAGTTTAAATTGTTTTGTGATTAATAAAGTTATTGTGTTGTTTAATCGGTAGTAATTAATTTATCTCATACCCAGCTCGTAACAATATGTACAATTTGTACAATCAACAGCTTTGGGGGCTTTACCCGAACACTGTTTTTTCTTATTTTTATAAGGCAAGCACTTAGATCTCTGAAACTTTGTGACATTTTGTTTCCAAGACTGTGGATCGCTTTTTCTACATCTAGTTAATTTTTTTTCATTATCTTGGGCAATCTCATAATCTGAAAAATCTGATATATCAGATTTATCACCTGATGGCAAATAAGTGATGTCAGAATCTGCACTAAAGTCTTCATCGCTATGTTCATAAGGGACTAGTTGCATAGGCTGAACTATTTCCTGTAACAAAATAATTGTTTACCGGTAAATTGTTGTTCAATGTTCATGTAACTCAATTAAATTGGTAGCTATAAAATACTTACCAGCTCACAATTATTATTTTGATTAGCAGTAGTTAAAAACGCTGTTTGATTATTTTCATTGTTTTCTATCTGCTGTTTAAAGAAAGAAAATACATATATTATTAGATATCATGAAAGTGAAGGCAGTAAACCATACTTACAACAAACAAAAGGTATGCAAGATCCACCTACTTCTGTTTCTGTAGCTGGCACCACACTAAGTTTGTCCACTGTTTTTGAAGTTGTTGCGGTTAAATCATCGTTACACAAAGGTCTTTGTGTCTTTTCATAAGATACCCGGCTCTAAAAGGTATAAAATACACACTATGTACTTTGAATGCAATAACATTGGTTAGCGTAAACACGTTATACTTTAAAATTTGAATACTTACAAGTTCATTAATAAGTTCTTGGCGTTTTTGAGCTTCTAAATTTAATGATAAATCCACCATTAATCTACCTCTTGAATTATTCATTCTTCTATTATTTTTCACAGCTCACACAATAACAATACAGTCGTTAGCCTCCATAAATAAACCGCGAAATAAAAAAAATGACATAATAAATTATGACATTGACATTTAGTGACGTGAAGCCGGCCGGCCGGCCGCACTATGTTGCCAGCACAAAGTCATTAAGTACAAAATGAAGTTTATCTGCCGGTAATTTTTTTCAAAGCAGTAGATGATGATAATTACAATTATTTAAGGACAAACACGCCGGTCATTCTTCCATACAAACGTAGTCTGGTGATTACTCCTCTGTTTGACGGTGTAGGTTCAAAATGAAAAGCTGTATCAACTGGTCTTATTATTATCTATGCTTGTATGGAAGCAGAATTGCAAAAAAAGTATTGGTTTGGAAGTTATGAGCGTCGAAACTTTCACATTTTAACACTAATTTTAGCTCATCTTTGGGCTTAAATAAGTAACGTATATAGTATGAAAATGAAAAAAGCAAAACCATACAGTCATAGATTAGTTATTCAAAATTTCAAATAACTTTAGTTTGAACTGATACATTCCATAGATTTTTCATAATATCTAGACTACCAAAGGTCTGCATAGAAAATTTCGCGCGCCCGTTTTAGTTGTAAATCTCATTGCATTTCGCTGCAAGTTGCCTCCCCGGTCAGTGGGGAAGACGGGAGGCACGCAGCGCGTGTGTGTGCGTAGTGTGTGGGTGCACACATGCTTGGTTTCGACGCCTGCGCGTGCTGTGCATGAAACTGGTATTGTTTGCTATCGTAGGTCTGTACGAGTATGGCTTGAACTATGGATTCCGATATTTCTTTATTGATAGTTCGTGTTGAATTTAGAATTTGTCCCTAATTTTTATTTTCGATTTGATATTGATTTACGGGCGGCGTTTGAATTTGGACTTGTTGCGTCAGTGAAGTGATCTTCAGCAATTCATGAATTGATCGGGTAAGTGGAATGTTTTATTTTACTTTGTAAAATTCATGACGTTTCACGCGCATTTTAGAATTATAAAGTACCGGCTGCTGGGTTTGTTTAGGTATAGTAAAAGGTGCGTTAACACTTTTGTGTAGGACAAAAGTTTGTTGAAGCATGTTTTGATAAAATTTAAAGCAGGTAGTATAACTTACTTCTTACTTGTTACGCAATAACATTATGAAAATTATACATATTATAGTGACCAACTGTTTCGCTGAGAATGATATTTTCAGTCTCGAATAATTTTAATTCTGTGATAACTTCTGAACTATTCATCCAAATGATATGCTGTAAAAGACAATTTTAATCTAAATTGAATCATCAAGATAATGAACATACTTATTTGGATAAGGATTAATACTGAATAGGAGAAAACGGCTTGGCAAATTAGGTCACATTTTTAAATTTTGAAATTAATTATGGTTACTTAGAGTTTACCACAGGAGATAAACATACTTATTATGTTATTACGGACTTTTTTCGGAGCAGCGGTGGCCCAGTGGTGGCGGCACTGACTTACGAACAGTAAGTCGTGGGTTCAAACCCAGACAGGCGCATTACGTTATGTAATTTATTTCATCACCAATGCTCTCAAAACGGTGAAGGAAAGCATCGTGTGGAAACCGGCATAAGAATAAAAAATTACGGCCGGTACAAGAATAAAAAATTCGAAGACATGTGACATCTATCAATCCGCACAGATTGATCCTCATTGGCCGTGTCCCAGCAGTGGGAACATTATAGGCTGATGATGATGATGGACTTTTTTCACGCTTTCTATGAGTCTTTATAACATAATTTTGTTAAATCTAACAAGGGTTAGCATGTGTGTGTAAACACCTTCCTCGTGAATCACTCTGACTATTGTTGGAAACCGCATGAAAATCCGTGCCGCAGTTTTTGAGTTAGTCACGGACAGACAGACAGACATAAAGACAGATGCGACGGAGACTTTGTTTTATAGAACGCAATAGGCAGTGGTTCTAAAATGGGGTCTAAAATGGGGGTGGTTCTAAAAAGGGTCTAAAATGGCCGCTTTAGCAGAATCGTAAATGAATCACGTTAAAAAAATTAAATTCTTAGAATGGTCTTTGTAGCCATTGCAATAAAGTCCATTTTAAGAATTTTAAATTTTGTTCAATAAAATGAGTCACGAAAATTAAAAATTCTTAAAATGGACTTTATGGTCATGGTTGCAAAGACCATTTTAAGAATTTTTTTTTTTTTACGTGATTCATTTACGATTCTACTAAAGCGGCCATTTTAGTAATTGATCATTTCTAAATCGGCATTTTCTATTATGAACGAAAAAAAATGTGGTAATATTTGCGATAGACTCGCTCCCGACTTTCACAAACTCGGCCCGGCCGAAGTTACTGGTTTCTTTGTGACATGAAGTAGTATTTTGTAATACTTACCTAGAGGCATTTAGGTAAGTATTACTACTAAATTAAATTGTAGTTAGTAGTTTTGCTATGGCATTATAGTATATTTTAGATAGATTTGATTTCTTACAGAATAATATGAACTACATAGATAGAAACAACCATACAGACTAATTAACAGACTTTTGTGTTACAGAGGCAAATAAGGATAAACGTTTGGGCAGAAAGACCAGCCTACGGCCAAGTGTCGCTCGCAAAAAGAGGTGCAGAGTAAAGGGGAGATTTTTAAATGCAAATAAAGAAAATATTCCTGCAACAATGACTTTTTCTGAAGTTCTTTTTCGTGTGTACCTAATTATACGAAGACACGAATGGCGTAGCGGTAGTGAGACTGCCTTACGTTCTTAGAGTATTTACAAACAAAAAGTATCTATGTAGTATATCAACTATCTGGTGTCCATAACACAAGCCTTGTTGCTTAGCGTGGCACTAGATGGCACTGTGTGTAATGTCCAGCGATATTTATTCATTTATTTATATAGACGACCTCGATTGTAAACCTTTTAGCAAGAAAAATGATAACACTAACTACCACAGATCTGGTCAATATCAATTTTTAATTTCAGACGTGACGCTTACTCGTGACGATCAATACTAATATCATAAAGCAGAAGAGTTTGTTTGTTTGGTTGAACGCGCTAATCTCAGGAACAACCGTCTCGAATTGAAAAAATATTTTTGCGTTAGAGAGTCCATTTATTGAGGAAGGCTATAGGCTATATAACATCACGCTATGACAAATAGGAGCGGAGCAGCAAAATGAAATGTTGCAAGCGGGAAAAAAGTTTCCGTTGCGGAGGCGATGCGTTGCGATATCAAAACATCACGCGAACAAAGTTGCGGGCATAAGCTAGTAATATTATAAAGCTGAAGAGTTTGTTTGTTTGTTTGTTTGAACGCGCAAATCTCAGGAACTGTTTGAAATTGAAAAAATCTTTTTGTGTTGTATAGTCCATTTATCGAGGAAGGTTATAAGCTATATAACATCACGCTACAACCAAAATCACACAAACATCGACTGCGGGAACCGATTTTGATGATTCTTTTTTAGGGTTCCGTAGTCAACTCGGAACCCTTATAGTTTCGCCATGTCTGTCTGTCCGTCCGTCCTCGCTTCATCTCTGTGACCGTTAGCACTAGAAAGCTGAAATTTGGTAACATATGTGTATCAATCACGCCGAAAAAAAGGTAAAATAAAAATTGGAAAAAAATGTTTTATTAGGGGATTTTTTTTTTAATTTCAACCCTAATGTGTGATATATTGTTGGAAAGGTATTTAAAAATGAATAGGGGTTCACCAAAATCATTTTTTTTTAATAATGTCAATAATTTCGGAAATAATCGCTCCAAAAGTAAAAAACAATGTGTCCCCTCTAACTTTTGAACCAACCAAAAATCGGAAAAGTAGAACTTTATGAGGAACTTGGATGGAAACAACTGTTTTTGAACAAAAAAGACAAAAAGTTGTACAAATAATTTCTAAACTCATAAGTGGGAACACTTATTGTGACGGACGGGAAACTACGGAACCCTACACTGAGTGTGGCCCGACACGCTCTTGGCCGGTTTTTTTTATTTGAATGCTGATGCTTTCCGTGTGGTGGAGATAGGCAAATCTGCAGTGATTACTGCAATTGATGGATGTTTATTGTTTATCCAACATCATGACAGAACATCACGCCTGTATGCTCTGAGGGGGGACAATACTCCAAGATTGCGACAATTAGGTGTGTATTCCATTTATTAGGGATAAGCCTATTACCGTAACATGTACTGTTTTATTTTATTTTATTGGAAAGGGTGACCTAACCAAACACTACTCTTGAAGGGTAGTTTGATGAGTGTTGGTTTGGTTCTGATTATGGCATACATGACAAAGTAACGGAACTGTTCAATTCTTAGCAGCAAATTTACGATACTCGACCAAATCTTTTATAGGCTACCCGGATATTTGAGTAACCTACCATAATCGTTAGTAACCGACTTCAAAGGAGGAAGTTCTCAATTCCATGTTCTCCGATTACTCAAAGATGGCTGGACCGATTTTTTTTTTTAATGTTTGAAAGGATATATCCTTCCTACGTGGTTCCATAATCATCAAGTCAGGATACTGATGATGGGATCCTGGAGGGGGGAGAAACTAGAGGGAACTCTTCAAATTTTATAGGCACACAAGAAACGATTTGGGTAGTTTTAGGAAGAGTACTTTTTCGGAGTGATCTCGTTTCAATTTGGTACAGATGTGATGAATAACTTCAGAAATAGGCAACGAAACTCCTCAATAAATCATAGCAAATGTACTGGGATTGTTGAAATCTCATGTCTGTCTTTTGCTTACACCAGTTCATAACAAAAACGTTGTGAAAGGGTAAGTGTAACATATGAACCACTAAAACTAAAAACTAAATCAATCAAATCTCTTTTATGGGACGCAGGCGAAGTTGCGTGGGTCAGCTAGTATTATAATAAAAAACATATCTTTTAAAACTTGAGAGATTATAAATTGTGATCGGTAGATCACAATTTATAATCTCTCAAGTTTTAGATATAGATACCTACAACTTTTACATCGAGTTTATAATCTCTATTAGCAAGTTATTTTGTAAGTAGTCGGAGTTTGCTATCGTACATATTCCTACCTTTCTTTTTTTAGGTGCTCTGCGGATATATCAATACGTACTGCAAATGTAGAAAATGTCCAAGGCAAAAGTTTAAATAATATTATTTATAAACTAGCTTCTGCCCGCGACTTCGTACGCGGATCCTGTTGCTTTTGCCAGCGACACCGGGTTCGTCAAAATCGAAGATCTGCAACGTCGAATTCTAAGAGCCCGGGGACGGGAAAATAACGGATCTTTCCCACCTGAGCAACACATACCGTTTGGTTCTTTTTGCCATTTAACAGCTTCACAAAAAGTATAATCTTGAACCATACCTCCGGAATATGTGGAGTATTCAATCATAGGAGTATACGTAAATGAACTCCGTTTTTGTATCAACCCATGGAAGGTCGTCATGCCCTGAGAGACACCCGATTCTTCAGATGTTATCGACATTCTGTTCAGAGAATGTTCTTTCTCTCTCACATTCTAACTGATTATGAATATTTTGTTGTGTGCGTATTTGGGGCAATGTATGATAATCTCGAGCAACAGTTAGTCGCGCATCACGTTCATCGCTCGTTTCAAAAGACCTGTTAGTAGATGTGCGAATACGCTGAAAACTCAAGCGCAATTCTCTATCCGTGAACGCAGTCAGGCATCTATTCTTCACTGGTCCCTAGAGACCTGGATGTAGATGCGTAAATTCGCTGAGAACGCAGGCGTGCTTCGCGATCGGAAGAGGTTTCCACGGAGCAAGTTGCAGCCTGATGTTCTCGAACAGCATCAAGTCTCTCCTGACGCTCTTCGGTAGATTCTTGGGATCTTATGATCCTCAATCTTTTAGCTTCTTTGGAACATTGGGAAAGGTTTGACCTCTTTCTAGGCATGGTTATAGTTTTGTTGTGAAGATACAGCTCAATTAAAATCTAAGTGCCCTGCGTTACCGGGTAGGCTACCGAGTCACGAAGATAAATGGAAAAGGAAATTAAACACTCAAATAACATAAGCCCGGAGACATATTTATTCGATAAAATGAGTTTTGGTCAGTAGAGTCAAATTTTCAATGATATATCATCGATTAAACACTCAAATAACATAAGCCCGGAGACATATTTATTCGATAAAATGAGTTTTGGTCAGTAGAGTCAAATTTTCAATGATATATCATCGTCATTGAAAATAAGTCCTAAACTGTTACCGCCTTAACCGCGTGGAGGTACTCCCAGTTTTTGTTATTTTATAATTATACAGTGAAATTAGTGATAGCTTTGCAATAATTTTCACATCAGATGTTTCTGATCTTCGATTTTTTATAAGTCAACAGGAAATGCCCATCAGACCGAACAACTTTTGCTAAGACGTCATTCCTATATGTGTTATGGTGTAGCTGGGCTCTTGGAGTTCCACAACTGGTGTCCCAGATCTTCGATTTTTATAAATCAACAGAGAGTGCTTATCAAATTGAACAACTTTTGCTAAGACGTCATTTCTATATGTGTTATGGTGTAGCTAGGCTATTGGAGTTCCACGTTAGGTGTCCCAGATCTTCGATTTTTATAAGTCAACAGAGAGTGCTGGTCAAATTGAACAACTTTTGCGAAGACGTCATTCCTATATGTGTTATGGTGTAGCTGGGCTATTGGAGTTTCACGACAGGTGTTCCAGATCTTCGATTTTTATAAGTCAACAGAGAGTGCTCATCAGATTGAACAACTTTTCCCAAGACGTCATTATTATATGTGTTATGGTATAACTGGGCTCTTGGAGTTCCACATCAGGTGTTCCAGCTCTTCAAATTTATTCTCTCAGCAGAAAATGCTCATCACGTGGAACAATTTTTGCTATGGTGTCATTTTTGTATCTCTTATAGTTTAGCTGGTCTGTTGCGGTTCTACATCAGGTGTTCAGGTTTCCAAGATAAATTATAGCCTATATGTTGCCCAGACATAATATCTATACAACGAAAAAAAAATCATTCAAATCCGTCCAGTACTTCCGAAGATTAGCGTGTACAAACAAACAGACAAACAGACAAACAGACAAACAGACAAACAGACAAACAGACATACTTTTTTTTTTTGATCCGTACTCTATTACTGTTTCTAAACCCCCTTCAATTATTATTTTTTAAATATATTCAATGTACAGACACAGCTTTTTTACTCTTTTATTATATTGTCGTATTACTTATCCAAAAAAAAAAAAAAAATAATACAAACAATTAATTTAATTAAATAAAATCAGTCCTATCACGCTTCACAGAAAAACAAAAAAAGTTAGAGGAAGGTCACAATACTTGTTGTCTTGAGCAACCTCCTGGTCCAACTCTGTGAACGTGAACAGCTTCTTGGTCAGCTTCAGGGCTTGTTTGTGAAGGCGAACAGCTTCCTATTCAGCTTCAGGGCTTGGGGCGCGTCAGAGCGTCAGCACCACCAAGCTACTGCTCCAACCTCCTGGTCCAGCTCAGTAGAGAGCGTGGAGTACTGCTTCCTGGTCAGCTTCAGGGCTTGGGGCGCGTCAGAGCATCAGCGCCACCAAGGTACAGCTCCAGAGGACGAACTTCACCATGAATTCGGTGACTTGATATATTATAAAGTAACTTGCTTCGGATCCCGTAGTAGACTGACTTGAAATGTGTCAGGAATGCCCTTTTATACCCAAAAATTCTTTTTTTGTTCAGTTTTTCCACATCAGTTGTTTTATTTTAGTTCTTTCATTCTCTCTAGATTATTTTGATTTTAAAATCAAAAATGTGAGTTGCCTGTATTTAAAACGACCAGTATTATTCAGTAAAAAACTTCCTCGAAGAATTCTGTGAGCGTGCTAATTAATTTTATAAAAGTAAGATAAGATACTGTTATTTAGTAAACAATCGTAATTAACTCTAAAATACATTATTTGAGCTAATATATTGATAAAATAAAATAAAGTTATATAAATCAAAAGAAACCTTCATAGGCCTAGGCCAGTAAGAAAATTAAAAGTAGAGGAAAAGTAACTGACAGCTTGACAATTGACGTAATGTCAAAAAAGTAAACGTTGAAAAATTATTTTTTATTTCAGCTAAAATCGATGTTAAAACATCGTTCTAGATTGAAACAAACGCGAGCTAAAATAGTTACTGCCAAAGCGCGACTTAGATGTAAAAGAATATACGAGGAAAATGAATATGAATGATAGTAAAAAGTGTAAGTACCTATAGTGTGTAAATACTAAATTTCCTCATAAGTATAGAGTGTCTGAAACATGAAAATACTATATTTCCCCATCGACCCCGAGAAAATTTTTGGTCTAGAACAAAAATTTTGTAAGGTTAAAGTATAACAGCATTCACAAAACGTACATACTTCATTCAATCACACCGACATCTTACGTAGTTAGGTCAGGTAGGATTCACATTCAATGATCACTACTCAACCAAGTCAATAACTTTAAGGCTTATTTTCGGAGTTGTAATCCACTCTCGTCTAAAACCCATAATGAAATGAAATATAGAGATTTTTTTTTTTTTATTAGTTTAACAAGGGCTTATTTTTATGGAGTTGTTAGCCGCTTCGAATCAACTTTAGTTGATATAATTATAATAAGGGCTTATTTTTATGGAGTTATTAGCCGCTCCAAATCAACTTTAGTTGATATATATGATAAGGGCTTATTTTTATGGAGTTATCAGCCGCTCCAATCAACTTTTAGAGTCGATAGTAAGAAACAAGTCATACTAACTTGTAGAGTTAGTTGACACGAAGGTTAGGTAACTTGTACCTAAAAGCACTTCTTAGAGATATCTGATCGGAACAGATAAAAAGAAAGATTAAAAAAAAATAATCTTATAATGATGTAAGAATCGATGAATGAATTATAAAATAAATAGAGTTTTTAAAGGACCACAAAGAACTCTATTATAGAAGAAGGAAAGAAGAAAAAATGAGTCATGAGTATGAAGAAGAAGTTTATTTACATAATTATATCCATTATATTTTAAAGTCTTTAATATAGCTTGGTTGCCATTAGAGTCCTCAAGTATATAAACTAATGGGGATACTTAGTTTCTGCTTTGTTAAGAAGTTCAAAGAAAATAATTCTATTCATGATTAAATTAAAGTTTTGTATTAAAGGGAGGAAAAACGATAACTCAAGAGATTGAGTTTTAAAGAAGACAGAGTTAAAGAAAACTCAACAACTCAAGAGACGGCTCAAGAGAAAACTCAAGAGGACTCAAGAGTAAAGAACTCAAGTGTTAGAAAGCACTCAAGTATTAAAGACGAGAGGACGAGAGGATCCTACATAATAATTAAAATCGTAAACCGATGATTTTAGTAATAAAAACTGAAGAGGGTTTTTATTTAAAAAGTTCAAGAACCCACGACACTATACCTAGCTTGATATAAGTGTTAAAGAGGAGGACTTGAGTGTTAAAGAGGACTAGATGATCCGATTTAATGACACGAAAAAAAATTTTTTTTTTTTTTTTTTTGTGTTTTTAAAGTTCCATCATGTTAAGAATGACAAGATGACTTGGCGGCAGGGGGGACAAATTTTTCGTTATTTTTGCGATAGGACGCACCGTTTCTGAGATATAAGCAGTTTTAGAACTTGCTATAATTCGATGACGCGCATCGTATGTTAAAGTGTGAGAGTGTGTGTTAGAATGAGATGAGAGAGTAAGTTATAAGAGAATAAGCCAAATAAGAGTCTAATAAGGGAATACTAGTGTTAGTTTTTTTTAGAATTTTGAAAAAGTATTTGAGTGAAATCTAAGTCTTGATTTTACGTTGGGCGCCAAACTGTCGTATTACTTATCCAAAAAAAAAAAAAAAATAATACAAACAATTAATTTAATTAAATAAAATCAGTCCTATCACGCTTCACAGAAAAACAAAAAAAGTTAGAGGAAGGTCACAATACTTGTTGTCTTGAGCAACCTCCTGGTCCAACTCTGTGAACGTGAACAGCTTCTTGGTCAGCTTCAGGGCTTGTTTGTGAAGGCGAACAGCTTCCTATTCAGCTTCAGGGCTTGGGGCGCGTCAGAGCGTCAGCACCACCAAGCTACTGCTCCAACCTCCTGGTCCAGCTCAGTAGAGAGCGTGGAGTACTGCTTCCTGGTCAGCTTCAGGGCTTGGGGCGCGTCAGAGCATCAGCGCCACCAAGGTACAGCTCCAGAGGACGAACTTCACCATGAATTCGGTGACTTGATATATTATAAAGTAACTTGCTTCGGATCCCGTAGTAGACTGACTTGAAATGTGTCAGGAATGCCCTTTTATACCCAAAAATTCTTTTTTTGTTCAGTTTTTCCACATCAGTTGTTTTATTTTAGTTCTTTCATTCTCTCTAGATTATTTTGATTTTAAAATCAAAAATGTGAGTTGCCTGTATTTAAAACGACCAGTATTATTCAGTAAAAAACTTCCTCGAAGAATTCTGTGAGCGTGCTAATTAATTTTATAAAAGTAAGATAAGATACTGTTATTTAGTAAACAATCGTAATTAACTCTAAAATACATTATTTGAGCTAATATATTGATAAAATAAAATAAAGTTATATAAATCAAAAGAAACCTTCATAGGCCTAGGCCAGTAAGAAAATTAAAAGTAGAGGAAAAGTAACTGACAGCTTGACAATTGACGTAATGTCAAAAAAAGTAAACGTTGAAAAATTATTTTTTATTTCAGCTAAAATCGATGTTAAAACATCGTTCTAGATTGAAACAAACGCGAGCTAAAATAGTTACTGCCAAAGCGCGACTTAGATGTAAAAGAATATACGAGGAAAATGAATATGAATGATAGTAAAAAGTGTAAGTACCTATAGTGTGTAAATACTAAATTTCCTCATAAGTATAGAGTGTCTGAAACATGAAAATACTATAATATGTATAGATGTCGCCAAGAACCTACTGTAACACCGTTTTTTTTTCAAGATGAATATTGTTAGTTTTTATCACTAACCTTGTTGGTTTTCAGTAGGATATTTGAGTGAAATTACGAATATTCCGTCATACACTGCACTTGTTGACACTTGGAATTCATTTTACTATACCAGGATGGAGTCTTTTCATAATTTTACAGAGTTTTAGCTGAAAATAACTTTGGAAGCAACTTTTGTTTTGGTTTTAATATGACATTTAGCTGGGTGATGAACTTTGGACAGTTCTTGTGTCGTTCGGAAACGTTGCGTAGTAGTATGTAATGATGAAATTATGTATTGTGTGATATTTTGGCCTCGAGATCTTATATCTTTTAAAATTGTCGTTTCCGATTCTTCCGCAGAAATTTCTTGCAACTTCCTCATAAAATAATCATTTTTGATGTTTTCAAATTAGTACATAATAGTTACATTCGCGAATAATCGATATTCCAATCGATATCCATGGAGTTGTTTCTAGACGAATTTTCTTTTGACGCAGAGGGCATTTTTTTCCTTTTCTGAGGCCGGAGACATCGAATTCTTTTCCTCGAATTAATTTTATTTCTTGCGCCGGCGTTGACCAAGCCACGTGCATCCTTTGTTTCGGCTTACGGATACTGCACACTTCCTATCGTTAGCAGTAAACTGGAGTAGGCCGCCTTCGCAGCCTCCGAGTGGAGAGTGGCAGGCCTCCAAGCGGGACCTATTTTCCCTGGTGCCTAAGCTGCCAAGTGTAGTGGAGCTAAACGGGACCGTAATTGGGTTCCCAAGAAGCTTCATCCTCCCCAGTAGACTAGGCTGACCCCCCAGGTTGACATTAGGTCACCCAGGGCCTCGCCGCCCAGCCTCCCTCGGAGGCTGTTTACATCCTGTTTTGAACCCGTATTAGGCTGTTTGGGAGCTGTTTTAAGCTGAGCTGTTTTGTTCTGTTCCTGTGGATCCCATCCTGCGGATTGGGTTTGTTTTATGCCTGGGAACGGTAGTGAGGTACCCCCGGCATCGTTTATTTAAAAAAACATCTCAACTTTTTTTTTAACTTAAATTTAGAATAGAATTTATTCGTGCGTGATCAGCCAAACGCCAACAGGGCCCTAACTATTTTCGATTTACACGGTTTTTACAAACAAAGTTTTTGAAAGTTTTTTGTCAATAAATGTTTTTAACAGTTTTTATTTCTTTTTGTTCCCGTTTCACCCCCCCACCATTTTAGAAGAAAAAGACCGTTACACTACGTGAAGCAAATATTGTGGCGAGTCTTTCGTATAGTCTCTGTGGTTACACAATGCCTATTGTTGATAAATGTATACTAAGAGATTATTGTAAACGCTTATTGTACTATTGACCGCTATTGTAAATAAACAGCCAATAAACACTTTACAAAATAACAGATTTTTTTATTTGATGAACCAACAACAAGCCTCACAGTCACATCAAAGAAAAAATCTAATCAATGAAATTATTTGTTGATAATAACAATAACTACCTACATTATTCAACATATATAATGTTCACACTGTAGCAAGAGAACTCATTGTCACGTGGGAAAAGTCGCAGGTAAGTATTATGTAGGAGCTTGACCATTCATAATAACAACCAGGTAAATTGGGTACATATTATTACATTTCACACAGTGATAATCCAAAGTTCTAACATCTATTTGTTTGAGTTCATGTCGTCTTTCAAACATGAATCGCCTACGCGCCACCTATAGCACACAATCACACGCCGCCCGCGGTCATCCACTATTCAATGAAGTTGCGCGTGTATGCGTCACTCAGCGTCAGGAATGCGTATGTGTACGAACACTAGCTCCTTACTGCTCATCACAGCGTCTATCCCTTTCGCTCGTGATGTCGGATGAGATAGCATGCATTTTAACCCCGCCCACCAACTACTTCGTGCCGTCAGAGTGTGTGTTCTTAAATGTCAAGAATAGAAAAGTATGATCTTAGTGACTTTTTCTTGCAAACGGTTATGCAAAAATAATGAACTTCGTGAACAAAAGTGATTTTTCCCAAAAACTGTACTTAGTGAGTTTTTCTTGTCACCCTACGATATGTATAGATAACCAGTTTCCTACAGCCTATGATGAATATACTTTGCCTTCAACTGCTTCTCCTTCTAACAACAACAGCTCTGAATTATGTTACGCGCTTGAAGTACCCGCTGAGACTTTAAACTTACCTGAGCTTGCACTCAACAATACTTCTTCTAACAACAACAGCTCTGAATTATGTTACGCGCTTGAAGTACCCGCTGAGACTTTAAACTTACCTGAGCTTGCACTCAACAATACTTCTTCTAACAACAACAGCTCTGAATTATGTTACGCGCTTGAAGTACCCGCTGAGACTTTAAACTTACCTCATGACCAGATGCTTGCACTCAACAATACATACCCTTATAGCATTGTTGACGAAGTTATTATTGAAGAAGTGTTTGAACCAAGATTTCAAGAGAAATCCCCAAGTTTATTGTCACAGCTTGACCAGTCTAGGTACACAAATAACGACGACTTGGTTATTGATCCTGTTAGTGCAGATGACTCTTTCAATGCCTTTTCACACGATGTAGTTCTTTCAACATTTTCAAATTCAAATCATATACAGGAAGGTATTTCAATACTTCAAACCCCCAATGCACCTATCACAGATACACACAAACTCGTTGATTACAGTGACACTGAATCTGAAGCAGATGAACCAAAAATAAAAAGGAAAAAACGATGCCAAGTAAAGAAAGAAGATTGGGCGGAAGAAATTAATAAAAAGAAGAGAGAAACTGGAAAAAAATACTTAGGTAAGAAAAAAATTGGTGGTGTACGGAAAAAAGATATTATGAGACCTAATAGGATCATGAAACCTCGATGCTCATGTAAAAAAACGAAAGGAATGATTCAGTGCCACCTCTTATTGGAAGAAGACAGACAAAAGATTTTTGATAAATTTTGGACCATGTCTTGGAATGAAAAACGGGTTTATGTAGAAAATTTAGTAAAAACTATTCCCACTAACAGACAAAGGGACAGAAAAAACCCCGATGAATCGAAAAGATCGTGCAGTTTTGTATACTACTTGAAAAAAGGAGATGAGCCGATTAGAGTTTGTAAAACATTATTTTTGAATACTTTATCAATCGGTAAATCATGTATCTGGGGTTGGAAGACGCAAGCTAAAACCACAACTGATGAAACAAAAACAACACAGCCTAAAAAGGCGCCTTTTCAGAATGAACTTCAAACAATGCAAGATTTCCTGGACGAGTTACCGAAGATGCCTTCGCATTATTGCAGGAAAAGGACCAGTCAGATTTATTTACAACCAGACATTGAGAGCAAACGGCAACTCTACAATCTCTATAAACAATACTGCTTGGACAACAATACTAACTCACTATCGATAGCTACATTTTCCAACGCCCTGGCAGTCCAAAAAATACGACGACCCGAATGGCGTAGTGGTAGTGACGCTGCCTTACGTTCTTAGGGTCCTGGGTTCGAATCCCGGTAGGAGCAAATGTTTGTGTGATGAGCATGGACATTTGTTTCCGAGTCATGGATGTTTATATGTATAATAAGTATGTATTTACAAACAAAAAAGTATATATGTAGTATATCAACTATCTAGTGTCCACGACACAAGCTTTGCTTAGTGTGGCACCAGGTGGCGCTGTGTGTTAATGTCCAGCGATATATATTATATTATATATTATTATATCTTTGTTTAAACCCAAAAAAGACTTGTGTGAGATCTGCAACGGATACAAGCTAAAAAATATAAGAAAAGAGGAATACGATTTTCATATTGCTAAGAAAGAAGAAGCTAGAGCAGAAAAAGATTCTGATAAAGAGCATAAAGACTTTGTGTATACTGTAGATCTGCAAGCGGTCTTGATGTCACCTCGTTCTAATGTGTCGTCACATTATTATAAAACTAAGTTGTGCGTACACAACTTTTGTATTTATGATATGAAAAGTAGTGAAGGGTTTTGCTTTCTTTGGAACGAGACCGAGGGTGGTCTTAATTCAGACGAATTCGCCACCATAATAGCCACATTCTTCATAGAAACTGTTATTCCCAAAATGGGCAATAACAATCGTGAAATTATTTTATTCTCCGATGGTTGCTGTTACCAAAATAGGAACACTGTCTTAGCGAATGCCCTTTCTAATGTAGCAATGTTGTATAATGTGACAATCATTCAAAAATATTTAGAAGTCGGCCATACGCAGATGGAGGTCGATAGTATGCACGCTATGATTGAAAAAAAATTAAAAAATCAAACCATCAATGTCTGTACTGAGTATATAACTGTCTGCCAAAAAGCGAAGAAGACAAAACCTTACCATGTGAAATGCTTAACCCACACATACTTCAAAAGTTTTAAAAATCTCAATTTCTTCAGATCAATAAGACCGGGAAAACTAAAAGGAGATCCAAAAGTAAGCATTTATTTAACAAAAACGACAAACTGTACCAAACCAAGTTCGAGCTCAAATTATACCTACCATACCATTGTAGAAGTGGGTAGATGGGTGTGGGGTAGAACTTTATGTGCTTTTTACCTGCTTATCGTTTTGTAAATGAACCTATTTGCCTTTAATCTAATTACTCGTACTTCTCTTCGTTTTCCAGGTGGCCGATATAAGATCTCTGAAGTATGATCCGGATGGTCAAGTGTTCCATAAGCTTCGATTTCGTGATGAATTCGCATTACCTAATCAACGGCGAAATAAGGCATTAAATAAAACTCCTTTTGAAAACATACCACAGTAGTATATTATTGGGCATTCTGTCCCACCTGTCGCGCAGTCGAACAAGTTCGCCTACGCTCCGTTGTGACTGAATGCCCAATAACATACTGACTAATGAACTAGCTTACTAAGAAAGGAGAATTACTTCCCTATAAATAATTATTTGCGGTAATTTAACGCCACATTCGATTCTTACTATTGTAGTAAGAAGGGTGCATTTCGTATCACGAAACTAAATACATCTAACTAAGTTAACTACAATGTATGACTCAGAGAAATCTGATATAAAAGATATTTGTAAACTCATTATGAAGAATTCTAGCGGCGAGATTATATTTATTCAAGATTTGCAAACTGGACAGAAAAATACGTACAAAGATTCATTAAAACACCAGGACCAAACTAAAGATTTGTTCTACCAACAGATGCTTGATTGGCTAAAATCAAACAATCGCTATCTTATATTGAAGAACAGCCATGGTGAGGGTCGTACATTTGTTCGAGTTAGCGACAATGAGTCCGTGCGGGAATCGAACCCGCGACACATGGCCCGAGTATGCTTCGCTGCAAATTCTTCTCGCTTCGGATAAACGAACGCGAAATAGATAGTATATAGTAGTTGTTGTTAAAGTCTATAAATATTCTTGTTATAAACAGTTTTACTTATTGTTAATCAGTTTGTTGACAACAGTAATCATGAAGTTTGTTAAACAACCACAATCGTTGCATGTAAACACAATTTGCGAAGATTTTTGTAAAAGTAGTTCACGTCATGGAGAATTATTACCTAATTCAGTTCGATGTATCATTTGTGGGCCATCGAATTGTGGCAAAACAAATTTACTTATTGGACTTCTTATACATGAAAACGGTTTAAGGTTTCAAAATGTTTATGTCTACTCAAAAACCTTACACCAACCTAAGTACATTTTTTTAGAAAGAGTTTTACAACGGGTACCAATTATCTCACTACACAAATATCAAGGGAATGAGGAAGTTATAAGCGTTCAAGACGCGAAACCCTACTCTGTGTTTATATTTGATGACGTTGCTTGCGAGAATCAAACTAACATGCGTGATTATTTTGCAATGGGAAGGCACAAACACATCGACTGTTTTTATCTTAATCAAACATATAGCAAAATCCCTAAACAGTTAGTAAGAGATAATGCTAACTTAATTATACTATTCAAACAAGATAATATTAACTTGAGACATGTTTATGAAGAACATGTTAACACTGATATGACATGGATTGAATTTTGTGAAATGTGTTCAAAAATATGGAGTGAGCCCTTTAATTATGTTGTAATTAATAAAGATTGTCATAAAAATAATGGATGTTATAGAAATAAATTTGATACTTTTGTAGTCTTTGATTAGAAATACAAATATTTAAGGCTATGGTACTTACATAATATCATTATTCCATGACCAACTCTTAATCGAAAACTAACTTAATCTACTGTAATGGAAAAATCATTGAAAAGGCAAATTGTGGACGCTGCAGAAGCCGTAAAGAAAAAAGTACGAAAGATGCGAGATTTTGAGAGCGAAAATAAGCAGGCATTGGAATCAGTTTTTAGACCTGTAACAGAGTCTCTGAATTGCATAGCTAATATCAATAAACAAACTGACCTCTTGCGATCTAAAGAAGTTGAAGAAACAAAAGTTCCGTTGAGAAACGATATTTTGCAGAAAGAACGTTCTAGTAACGAAGGAGACAGTAGCGCGGAAGAAAATGAATGTGATACCAACAGTAACGAATCGTACCAATCATTAGAAGAGAACCAGCAAGAGCGTGATACTTCATCCTGGTCAATATCTTCAGAAGCATTGACAGATAATCCATTTGGTGTTCGAGCGGAGCGAGGACAATTGATGTTAGGTTCTGCTTTCATAACGATCAGCGATGATTATATTACCGTTGCTGGACAGAAATATCGAAGCACTCCCGGACTGAAACAATTGTTATTGAAAAAGGATGTAGATTTAAGCACGGTTACAGAGTCTGATATGCAGTATTATAAGATGATGTTGATTGCCACAAACGCACATCGTCGAGACTTTGACTCAAACAAACCAATAAAAAGTAATAAGGGACAAAAATATTTGCAAGTTATAAAACCTCTTTTCAAACAGTCAAGTACTATTCAAAGCAGTCAGTCAAAGGGGAAAGGACTATCCTTGAACAAAAG
This sequence comes from Xestia ashworthii, assembly GCA_950022955.1. Taxonomy (NCBI): domain Eukaryota; kingdom Metazoa; phylum Arthropoda; class Insecta; order Lepidoptera; family Noctuidae; genus Xestia; species Xestia ashworthii. The sequence continues at coordinate 10,749,865 of OX465560.1, read as the reverse complement.
GTGGAAAAAAAATGTTGATTTTATATATTGGAATGATCCTAATGAACTTGTGGACAGGTTAAAATTATTAATTGCATCTCGAGACGCTGGTAACACAGGATTAGACAATGAAATTATATCTATTATTGAAGAACTGCGTGAAAGTAAATTGATTAAGTAATAAATAAATGGTATACAATTTTCAATGTTCATTTTATTATCAACCTTTAAATATAATACACCTTAAATATGAATGTAGATAAATTTGGACACCATGTTCATAAGAGAATGCGTTTCTCTGAATTATTAGAGTTCAATGAAAATGCACTGCTAAAATCCGAAAGTGGAGATTTTGACTTGAATAAATCTAGATTGAGAGGAATTAGATCTCCTGTAGAAACAGACGATGCTGTGAATAAGGATTACGTCGATCGATTGCGCGATCATACAATAAAGGAACTAAATAAAGTGATTGGGTTGTTGCGTACTCAAATCATAAAAGATGCACAAATAACAGTTCAATCCACTTTAAAAGCCAAGATACCTGAAGTTTTAGTCCAGTTGGAAGATAAGTTTTATAACAAAGAGGAAGTACAACAATTACTTAAAAAAACTCCGTGATGGCAAAACAACAAATTGTTAATGAACTACACAAGGCTGCACGAAGAAACTTTATTAGACGGTCAGTTATTTTAAAAGGCATAGATGACTTATGGCAAGCTGATCTAATAGATATGCAAAATCTAAAAAAGTTTAATAAGGGGTATAATTACATTTTAGTAGTGATTGATTGTTTCTCAAAGTATACCTGGTCAGAACCAGTAAAATCCAAAAGTAAACTTGATGTTACTCATGCATTTGAGCGAATACTAACTACAAGCAATCGAAAACCTAATCATTTACAAACTGATTCTGGAACAGAATTCTACAACGTAACATTCCAAAAGCTTATGAAGAGCTATAATATTAACCACTACTCTTCGTTTTCTACTAAGAAAGCTTCAATTGTAGAACGAGTGATTAAAACAATTAAAAATAAAATGTATAAATATTTTAGTCTCATTGGGAACTATAAATGGATAGGTCCACCATTAGAAGTTATTCTAAAAACATACAATAATACAAAACATCATACCACCAAATTTAAACCAGTCGAGGTAAATAAGATGAATGAGTCAAAGATAAGAGAAAATATTCAAAAAACTCAAAAACATACGAGTACATCAAACCGATGTCGACCTAAATTCAAAGTGGGTGAAAATGTTCGAATCAGTAAATACAAACATATTTTCGATAAAGGTTACACACCTAATTGGTCGACAGAAATATTTACAGTAAAAAGGATTAATAATACCATACCAGTAACATATCATATAGAAGATCAATGAAAGCAGCTCATTAGAGGATCTTTCTACGAACAAGAACTTCAAAAAACTAGCTATCCCGGTGTTTACTTGATAGAAAAGGTTCTTAAAAGGAAAGGGAATAAACTTTACGTGAAATGGTTGGGCTTAAGTAACGAAGAAAATAGTTGGGTTGATAAAGATGAAATTGTAGGTTAGGATTATGAATATATAACCATGTTTGTAAGATATATTTCATTCATTACACTTACTACTATGCAAGAGAATGGATGGACTAGTTAATAGTGTAATTAATAATCTACCATTCGAACTTCATTTACCTGGTTATAACTATTGCGGACCAGGAACAAAACTCGAGAAGCGATTGCGGCGAGGTGATCGAGGCGTGAATAAGCTAGACGAAGCTTGTATGCATCACGATATTGCATATGCAAACCATACAGACTTACCTAATCGTCACAAAGCTGATTTACAACTACTAAATATGGCTAAACAAAGACTTAAATCGAAAGATGCTGGGAAAGGTGAAAAACTTAGTTCATGGTTAGTGAGCAAAGTTATGAAAACCAAACTAAAATGTGGTTCTGGTGTTAAAACGTTTAAAAGTTTCGTGTCAAAAATAAGAGCGAAAATAAAAAAACTTAAACCAAGGGACAGTAAAACTTTAATTAACGCTGCTTACTTGGCCGCAAAAAAAATATTTCCAAACATTCAGAAAATTCGAGTACCGCGAGTGATACCCTTACCAAAGACTGGAGGTATTCTACCTTTAATTCCAATTTTTGCGGGTTTATCTGCTTTAGGAACTTTAGCTGGTGGTGCGGCTGGTATTGCAAAAACTGTTAACGATTACAAAGCTAGTCAACAAAATTTGCGAGAAACACAACGACATAATAAGGCTATGGAGTCTTTAAAGTTAGGCAAGGGTTTATACATTAAGTCACATAAAAATGGTAAAGGTTTATTCATAAAATCTTCAAAAAACTGAAAAATAAGCTACCTAATCGTGCTCTAACTAATGTAGACATCCAAAAGCATGCACGCGATATCCCTCACTTTCGAGGAGTCTACATGAAGGATCAGTTACCAAGGACACCAAAACGGATTGAATGTGGTATCGTAAACTTGGATGATTATAAGAACGAAGGTACGCATTGGGTAGCTTATGTTAAAATAAACAAATATTGTGAATACTTTGATAGCTTTGGAGATTTGAAACCTCCAATGGAAGTAATGCAGTACTTTAAAAATTGTGATGTTTTTTATAACTATACTAGATTTCAAGAATTTAATACAGTAAACTGTGGACACTTATGTTTAGAATATCTATGGAACTTTTGGAATAAATACATATAAATTTAATGTATTTCTTTTATTTCAATCATTTTCACCATGTCACTCACCTTATCGATAACTGGAAACTCATCCGATTTATGTACATATTATCCTAATACATTGCAACTGCATGGTCATTATGAGTGTGCCTTATTGCATTTCTCAACATTTAATTCAATTCCAAACATTGAAAAAATGAATAATAAATTATATTATGGGTCTAATGAAGTCCATGAATTACCTGAAGGTACTTATGAATTGCAAGATATCAGCGATTATTTAAAATCGGAAATAAAAGATTGTTCAATAAAAGTACAATGTAATAACAATACTCTAAAAACTTCGATATACTGTACTAAAGATATCGATTTTACTAAAGAAGGGACTTTTAACAGATTACTGGGGTTTAAGAAGCAGATCTTGAAAGCAAATAAATGGCATGTGTCAGAGTTACCAGTCAACATTTTACCTACGACCGTGATCAGGATAGAATGTGATATTGTAAGTGGTTCGTACATAAACGGAAATCCTAGTCACATAGTACACGAATTCGCCCTCAACGTGCCCCCTGGATATAGAATTATAGAAATCCCGAAAAACGCCATATACTTTCCAATCAACCAAAACAACATAAGCAGTATACATATTAGGCTATTAGATATAAACAATCGCTTAATAAACTTACGTGGTGAAGAAGTGCAGCTATATTTACATCTTAGAAAAAATGATTGACTACAATAAATATGTGCATCAACAAATTGGAAATATCAGTTCTACTAAAGTAATCAAGCAAATAAGACCTCGGTCAAAGAAAAAAATAAAATTAACACGAGACAATAAGGAATTTCTTAAAACAATCGGTTTGCTATAATGAATATCTTAGAGATTTTATCTACTCCAACTTTCGACAACACTGTTGAGGGAATCGAATTTCATTCTTACAAACCATACATAACTAGCTTCAACAGGAACGATGAAATCCGCATACCTATTAATCAACAGGATCTGTATATACTACCTTCAGCGAGTACTTTGTATTTGGAAGGAACTATAATCGTTAGCAAAAAAGATCCAAAAGAAAAAGCGACTAGCGTTTTTTTAACAAATAATTTTTTACTCTACTTGTTTCAAGATATACGCTACGAACTAAATGGAGTAGAAATTGATAAAATAAAAAACGCAGGTGTGACTACTACGATGAAATCATTAGTGTCAATGAATGAGAGTGAGTCAAAGATGTCTTATGCATGGGGTTGGAATATTGATGGTACAAAAAATATTAATGGAGGTAGTTTTTCTGCTTCTATACCACTTTCTAATATTCTCGGGTTCGCAGAAGATTTTAAGAAAGTAGTGATAAATAGTAGACATGAATTGATATTGTTACGAAGCAATACAAACCTGAACGCTGTAAAACTGAATACTGGTGAAGTTGTAGATGATGTTCTGATAAATAAAATTGTTTGGCGTGTACCGCACGTTAAAGTATCAGACAAAGAGAAAATAAGTTTGCTAAAATTGTTAGAGAAAGACCGTCCGCTCCAGATGATTTTTAGAAATTGGGATCTGTACGAATATCCTACTTTACCTAAAACAACGAAACATACTTGGTCTATTAAAACATCATCACAAATAGAGAAGCCTAGATATGTCATTATTGGTTTACAGACAAATAGAAAAAACAATGCAAGCTCTGATATGTCTCTGTTCGATCATTGTCATATTCGTGACGTTAGAGTATACCTCAATTCAAACTACTTTCCATATGAAAATCTAAATGTGAATTTTGCTAATAATAGAATTGCTTTATTATACGAACAATATACTAGATTTCAACAGTCATATTACGGACGTCGTGCGGAGCCTTTATTAAGCGAAAAACAATTTAAAGACTTGACACCGCTCTTTGTTATTGACTGCTCTAGACAAGCAGATAACTTGAAGACAGGTTCGGTTGTGGATGTAAGAGTGGAAATTGAAACTGATTTGGATATACCCGATCAAACTTCAGCATACTGTCTTATATTAAACGATTGTATAATCGAGTATAAACCGTTGAGCAATACCGTGAAGAAAATATCATGAATCCTGAAACTATATTATTGGATGTTCAAGGATTTAAGGACCTCTACAACAATTTTATAGTAAAAGAATTAGCATTGGCCACTCGTGATTATACCCAAACCTTCTTAGTAAAGCCTCCATACTTGTTCAGATACTTAACAAGCAATGAACAGAAGCAAGTTAAATGGTTAGAAAAAAACCGAGGCATTTATTGGAATGAAGGATATGTTGACTATAGGGAATTCCATCGTATAATCGTTCCATACTTACAAAATAAAGAAATAATTGTAAAAGGTTTGGAGAAGGTGCAATGGGTAAAGGATCTATGTGTAAATTGTAAAGTATCAGAACTTGATGAAAAACAATGTCCTAATTTAGCTATTTTACATAAAAAATATTGTAATATAGATTCGAACTTAAATTGTAATAACCATTTAAAGCAATGTGCACTTAAAAATGTATTGTGTATTAAAAAGTATTTAGAGTGGTAATAAAATACATAATTATGTTTTATAAATAAATACCTTTTATTTCTAAAATAATCTTTTATTTCATTATTTAGAAAGTGAAATGGCTCAAGTATCTTTGTGAGAATTGTAATGTGTCTGAACTCAGTAAAAAAGAAACACTGTATCGTGTTGTATAACAAGTACTGTGATGAAAAAAATAATTTAATTTGTACTAAACAATTAAATATTATATGCCTTAAAAATGTGTTGTGTGTTAAAAACATTTGAATTTGTAAGAAAGGTGTATTTCAGGTTGGAGTAAATAAAAAATCATGAAATCTTAAAAAAATATGTTTATTTCAATAGTTTACCTGCTATAATATAAATAATTAAATTACAAGAATGAAACAAAAATAACATTAATTACCTAACCAAAATTAATTATAAAAAATAATAAACACTAAACCCTAAAAAAAATATATATTATTAAAAATCACTGTCAATCAAAGATTTTGATATTTTTTTAACTAACGATTCCGTATCATCCATAACACTATCAATAGCGTCTTTAACGATGTATTGTGCATTTATAATCACGTTCTCACTATCACTATCACTGTCACTGGTATTGTTATTGCAGAGATCGATAACTGATATTTTTATCAGTTTTATTCCACGTCGATGCAGTTTACTCATCACGAAAGATTTTGTTGGCTGTTTCTTATGAGAAGGCTTTTCTCGACGTTGTCGTTTGGATTTTTTTTCCTTCGTATGTTGACTGCCGTGCGGAGACTCGTTGTAAATCATTTCTGATAGCCCTTCGTAAGGATTCTGCGCGTACTGGCTGAATACAATTTCTGAATCGCAAATCTGAAAAAATGGTAAAAAAATTATTAGTAGGTACATAATTAGTGAAAATAATCGTTACCTACATTATAAATTTATTTAAAATAAATATTTTACTCACCGTTGACATGATTATGATGCACACTGATAGATCAAATTAATATCTCTTATATTGTACAAGTACTCGGGACAGATAATTTTCATAAACTATTTAAAAGGTACTAATTTAGGTAAATATGTAGTTAATGCCCTGACAGGAAACAAGCATTGCGACATTTAAGTTATATTTGTTATACGGCAACGGTTTTCATTATATTGACAAAGCATATACTGATCGTAATACATTTTATTGAAAATAAATCTTATCTATTTAACAATAAAAGCGAAATACCATTGACTTAATCATGAAACAACGCCTTTCAATTGTTGATTTAAAACGTGTATGAACTTGCTCATCAACAAATAGCAAACTTGCATTTATAGTGTCATTGACATGCAGTATATATCATATTTGCTATCGTAAACTACTATTGTCCTGCGACGTTACCTGCGAATTATTGATAAGAACCTAATTCGCTTGTAATTTTAATGGTTAGCAATAATTAAACGGGAGTATTAAACAAATAAAACAATGTAAATTAATAATTAGCTTCATTTAATAAACATTAATTACACATAAGGTACTTATAATCTATAGATACAGAATAGTTACTGCTTCTTCAGCTTGACAGTCTCCAGTCAATCCGTTAAGAACGAAATATACATACAAATCATAATATACATAACATAATAATATACATTACCTATTTTAAAAATGAGCAATGACCCCAAGCTTGGGTTGCGATTTTACAATTAGATATCGCGCGTTTATCATCATTGTTAGATAATGCAATTTTGTTTACGCTTTGCGTAAATATTTCATGTTTAATGGATTTAAACACAATATTTTGCCTACGAATGACTTCACTATTAAATAAAACGTTTTCGTAATCTGTGATACTTAGATCACGAATAACACAAGATTTAACTCCTTTCGCTTTTTTAATTATTTTGTCCTCTGTTTTTATTGAATAAAGTTTAGATCTTAAACCAACGAAATCTGTTATAACTTTTCCTCCCATTTCATCTTTGAAAAGACCGGGAATTTTTTTATTCATTTGAGGTAACATAAATTGATTTTCTACATTATAATTACTGGTATCAAAGTATTGCAATAACTGATGTTTTACATCGCGATAAAAATCATTAGTGATTATTTCGTAAACAAAAGAATCCGTGTCTGTATAACATAATTTCACTCTTTCCTTATACATAGGTTTAATTATATTATAGTGAAAGTGGTACATGTGTGATTTAGACAGTTCTAAAACAGTAAAACCAATATATATAGGCTTGTCTAAAATTACTTGATCTGGTTTCATTTGTATCATTACTAAGTTCTCGGAAAGAATTGATGCGCTATGAAAATATGGGTTGCTCACGAGTCTCTCAGCATAAGAAGACTTTTTGGTTTTGTTATTCGTATCATTCCACTGATTAACTAAATGAACAGACACTCTGTTTTCAGTGTTTTCCAAGGTTTTTCCAAACACGCTATTATTTAACAACTTGAAGAAATCTTGTTCAAATGTACTGTTTGCCTTTTGTCGTAGTTGTGTATTTAATTCTATGTATTGCTTTAAATAGGGACTTTGTCTAAATGTGATGACTCTATGAATTTTGCGTAGTATCAAACCATGCTCCAAACATTTTTTTAAATGCACATAATGAATCACGTAGTTATATTTATTATATAGATTTGAAACCAGTTTTTTAGTTTTACCTCCAGGTGGTATGCATTTTTCAGGACAAAAAGGTAAGTCATTATGTTCGCCGTGTAAGGATTCAGGGTAAAGCAGATCGACTTCTAGTATGAAACCCCATTTCGCATTATCATCAATACATTCAACATTTAATTGGTTTATTTCATTTTGATTTAAAAATCTAAAATCTGAATAGGGTAAATATTGACACATACTGTAACCGTAAAGGTTATTGCAGTCCAAATAAACTATAAAACATTGTGGTTTTGAAGCATCGCATTTTGATAAATACTTATTATTAGCTTTTGCATAGCGATGGGAGCACATACACAAACCACCTCTAATACCGTTTTGAATCATTCGTACGATGGCCAAGTCAGAAACGAGTTCAAGTTGAACACCTGTTTTCAGTAACATCGCGTCAAATGATAAACTAGGTGCGGTTATGTAAAACGCAGGGTCCAGTTTATAATGCTGTTTACAAGTTTTTCGAAAATTCTGGAATATATCAGTTAGTAACAGAACATCTGTTTTTAAATATAAATCAGTATATTCACCTAAATCTTTTATATTGAATTTATTCCAAACCAAACAAGCATGTTTATAATCTTCATCTGAAATAGCTTGGTTAGTTAGAACACTGAAAAAATGTTGCCTCGATGGTAACTTTGTTTCTTCGTAACATTTCCAGTTAGTCATGTAATCATAAGGATACACCCCTTTCCTTGTGAGCAAATTAAATTGATCATTGTTAGGAAAATGAGAGCGTAGAGTGATGAAATCATCACTATGCATAGTTTTCGCAAGTTTGTCTAAGCTAGCTCCTAAAAAATTAAAGGAATCTAGAAATCGTACTTGAACGTATTCATTATCAGCAATCTGTATGAATTTGGAAAACGAAATATATTTTTCTTTAGTCTTTGGAATAATTCTCAACTTTCCAGGCATTTCACCTAATTTCTGTATGAATAAATGACAATCGTATCCTGATAAGTTATGAAAAAATATCGGTATGAATTTAGGTACTTTATACTGTAGATTACAATGTCTATGAGCAGCGCCACGGTATCGTCCTGTTATATGACAATGATCTCTAACTTTATTAGTCCAAAGTAGGTTTTGACATATGTAACATTTATAAGCTTGTTGAAAATCTCGCGCGTCGTCTTCTGTAAATGTCATGACCTGGGTTTCGGTTAATATTTTGTAAATCTTTTTAACATCAGCATAAAGAAATTCTATGAATTTTGAAACACAGTCAAAACCGCGATAACTTTTAAATACCTCATTATTAAAAGCATAATTTAACGAAGAAACAATGTTATAAGCGAATGCCACAGGTACGTGTCGTTGTAAAAATGATGTATTAGCAGTGTCGGGTTCACTAGCGGATGTTGGTTCCAGCAATGTTTCGAAATCAGCGTATATGGCGAATGGAATATTTTGTTTCCTATCATAATTTTTAAACTGTAATACAGACCCTTTTTCGGGTAAAATAGTTACGATTCCTCTACACAGATGATCATCGATTTGTTTAGAAGTAGGAAAAAACAATAAGCAACTTTCACAAAAATATAATTTACTATGATGTTTTGTGATTTGGGTTTTAACAAGACGAGGCAAATCTTTGATGAGACAATAATGGGATGAATTATCATTTTCTAAGAACAATAGATGAATACTCTTAGATTTATTCTTACACGATTCAGGTCTGTACAGAGGACCTGTTATCAGCTTATTGTTTTTTAACCCGTATACGTATATTTTTAAAGAAGGGTTATTTCTTTCAAAAATAACTATATCTGAAAAAGTCATAGGAAAAGAAATATCCTTAACATTTAAAACATCGCGAAAGTGAGGATAAGATGTTATCCTCTCTGGATGTCGATTTGTTGGGTACAAGGCAGCCACAACGCACCATAAAAAACAATAATTATCATTATTATGAATATTTAAACACGCTTTTTTGTTTTTTATAAACTTAGGTAAATCTATAAAATAGGATCCACCAAGTGGCTGATACTTATTAACATTGACTTCTAAATGTAAATTACTTAAGAATGTCCATCCACTGTCTCTCTCCTCAAATTCTTCAATTTTTTTCAACAACGACGTGACAATCTTTTCATAAATAGTATTAAAATCATAATTAAAATGTATGACAAAATTTTTGGTGGCAAAAGATTTGATTTCTTGTAAATCATTTTTGTACAATAGAAATAAAGAAAAAAGTTGAAAATTAATTTTTACTGCATTATGTTTTTTAAGTGAATCATCGATTAAAGATTTAACCTGTTCGCGAATATTACTAAAAAAGAATTCAGGAAAATTATTTGCTTCATCTTTGGATGCAATAACTCGGTAACTAATAATACGTCCTTTAAACGACGATCGTAAGATTTCAACGTTTTCAAGAATAGACACGGTACTATTATTTTTGTGTTTGTTAGTTCGTAAGTGACTGGTCCAGCAACGGCTATCTACGTAAATATCGCAACCCGAGCAATAAGGCATTTTGATAAAATTATAAATAAGAACTATAGTTAACTGATAAATAATTCGTTTTGAAAATAATTGAAAGGTTAAAAGTGTAAAGGATTTAAAGATGTTAAAATTTAAGATGTTAATATCTTGAACGAAAACACACTCTGTATGCCAAATCCAACAATATACAAATTACAACAAAGGGTACAAAATGGTACTTGGATCCTTTAGATTTTCAACCTTTCAATTGGTACAGAACAATAAAATGGGTACCTTAAATACCATTAATTAATGTACTACATGCATCTTGTATTTGTATCCAATTTCCAGCTCAGCTCTATGTCAGGTATTATCAGCTTTCCAAATAGGAAATGCAAATATTCTGGTGTGATCTCAGTAGAAAAACATAACCGAAAGTCAATCAGATGCTTCCTGAAAATAACATACAAAATTAATTGTTATGTACCTTATACTGTTTATTTTCTGCTCAATCCTTTGTGAGAAAGTAAACGTTAAGTATCATATTTACCTTTTATTTTCCTAATTATTTACATTTATTTCCAAGCCAAACTTCTCAACGTAACGTGGTGTAATATCTTGATTTGTTTGGAAACAGCTTCGCGAGATTCCAGGGTTTTTAAAAACTAATTCTGAAAATTATAAAAATGTGTTAGGCACTATAAAACATCATATTACTATATTACCTCTATTTATCACTCATTAAAAATTATAAGTAGGTATACCTTTATTTTCCACAAATTATTGATAATGATTTCGCTTTGCACGTAGCGGCAGTGCAGACCAAACTCCAAAACACGTTTTTCGTTTCGTTAAACGTAAATAACTCTTTCTGAAAGAAAACATACATGTAAATTAATTAAGTAGATACTTATTGCATATCACACGTGTTATAATGTTAATAATATATTTACCTTTATTTTCCCAAATTAATAACGTTATTTATTTCGCGTTAACGCGTAACGGTGCGGTGGTTGATTGATTTACAGTCAACCACCGCACCGTTGCTTTATGATTATGAAAGCCTATGTTTTAGAATGTTTGGCTAGTTTAATAGATAGGTACATAATAAGTCATATGCGTCTGTTATTACCAATAATCATACGACTTTTTTCCAATAAAGTAACTATTTCATATTTTAATATTACGCAAGCAATACTTATTCAACAGTTTATTGGACTTTCGTCAACCTTCATAATTTTCTGGTCAACAAAGTCTATTCGCTTATATCAGCGATACTAGGTAAGGATGGCACGCATACTAATTTAGCTTATTGATATAAATATCGTTGTTTGTTTATTAGGGTCCCGTACCCAAAGGGATAAAAACGGGATCCTATTACTAAGACTTCACTGTTCGTCTGTCAGTCTGTCTGTCTGTGACCAGGCTGTATCTCATGAACCGTGATAGCTAGACAGTTGAAATTTTCACGTGGTGTGTATTTATGTTGCCGCTAAAACAACAAACACTAAAAACAGATTATTATTTTTTTGTCTAATGCTGTACGTACCTATAGATAATGGTATAGATCCCTTCGTGCGCGAGTCCAACTCGCAATTGATTAGTTTTTAATAATATAGTTTAGTTTGTCAGCCCTAAGTTTTTCGCTGCATCAACAATCTATACTGATTTGTGTCGAAACTGTTTGTGGTCTAAATTCCTTACTCTTCATTTTTATGTTGATGTAATGCGTACAAGAAAAATAGTTGATTTATTCAACATAACTAAGTGGTTTGCAACAACTTTGTAATACAATGGTATTATCGGACGATTTCGTTTTTATACATCATGTTTTGGTAGACCTAGGTACAGTTGAATTTAAGTATTCATGTGTGGATACCGTGCTCTACACTTTCATTAGTATACAACTATCGGTTGTTGTTACTTTCGGTGTTGATTGCTGACCTGCTACCGCTCACTGACATCTTCCGCTCCTCCTGCCGTCACCAACTCATCAAGCTATCTTCTCAAGAAACAACAGTTGATTGAAAAATGTAAGTATTATAAATAATGTAAGTGTAATAAGTTTTACTGTGTACTCTTTACTTCTCTAAATTGTTATGTTGTCCTTCTACGACGAATGTTTTAACCAAAACCGTTGATCTATTTGCATTAGTATTTTTTATCAAATTAAATGTATTTCCGTTTATATTTCAGGTCCGAATCTGAGTGTGAAGTCTATCACCCAACTGTGGACATCGAAAAGAAAACTACACACACACGCAAGCAGTCGGTTGCTAACAACAACAGGAAGCGCAAGTCAGGAACATCAACGAATTTATCACAACCAAGGTACATATTCAAATTTTGTTGTAAGACAATGTTGAGTTTTCGCATAGATACTCGTATTCAAATAAGAAGTGCGAGCGTTCAATTAACGGCGATTAATGATTTTGTGACTTGCATTGTTGTTGGGTGTATAGTGTTTTAGTGACTTGCTGCGTTCGATCGCTTCGATGCGGCATCGCGTTAGTTAACTAACTGCGTTCAGTTGCTACTTCAAGCGTTCAGAGTTTTAATTTTCAGAGACATTTGATTTGAGTAAGAAATAATGTAATTAACCATTTTGTTTTCTGTTGTTTCAGTAAGAAAACAAAGACCAGTCCTATCGATGTATTTGGAGTCAGTTGGAATAAGGAAACTGATACAGAGCTCAAAGATGGGTCATCGAGCAACCAACCGGTTTTATCATCGCTCTTCGTAAACCGAGTGGCTACTGGCAACGAGCAACGAACCGCAAACACCGACGGCGAATACTATGTCGATTGTAAAGTTTATAAAACAGATGATGCGCGTGCCACTGATTCCATGATGTTATGGAAGAAGGCACTTGTTCGTATCAAGTTCCAAACCGATACGGATACATCGCAGTGGCGTAAATTGCAAGATTTCGTGCGTTCGGTTGACAAATTGTTTGAAGAACCTCCTAGATTTTTTATTGATAAATAAAATAAAATAATTGAAAGACCTTTGTTTTGTTTTATTAAATATACGATACCAAACAAAATACACACAACACACAACACAATTTGGCTCAATAGGTTTAAATGTACTTATTCGTTGTAAATATTTTCAGTGTTGGGCATTCTGCCCCAGTCGAGTCGATCGTAAGTATATTATTGGGCATTCAGTCACGCGGAGCGAAGGCGAACTTGTTCGACTGCGCGAAGTGGGACAGAATGCCCAATAATATACTACTTACCACAGCTACATACTGAACGCAGAAAAATAACAAAAAAAAAGTATTTAGATTTGCAACAGTTAAAAAATACGATGCCTGAAGACTACCGAAATTTTTATGACAACTTATCTTATGAAGAATAAACATACCTTGTAACTATGCTATAAATACTATTTTAATAAATATTATTTTAAAGAAAACAACCTTTTTTATTACTTACCTAAGGCAGTATAATCAGATAACTACAGATTGCTATGTTTTCAGTGTTTAGCAAAAGGGCCAACTCCAAAATAACGCTTTAATTTGCGAATGAAGAGTTACTAAGTAATAAACCTAGTAAAATATTAAACTTTGTGACATAATGCACCAACGGGACTTTTAGTTTCTTTTTATTTTATTCAAAATAAAAACTATTAAGTTTTAAGTGTCTCCTGTAAACTATAGCAAAATGGAGTTGGCTGGTTTGCGGATTAAGGTATCGTTAATGAGTATTACTGGTTTCATTTACAAATAATGTCAAGTATGAGTATTGAGCTTACGCAGGGGAAACTACTTAGAATTGATGATGTTATGGTGATGTTTTTGGTATCGTTAGAAAGAATAACTCAAATACTTTTAAGTGAGCGCAAATTATTAATAATTTTATGGGACATAGTTTTGAGTAATTCGTGAAAATATTGAAAAATAGCGATTTTTTCGGTCAAAATAATTCAGAAATGATTTTTTTTTTTCTCACCAAAACATTATCAAACATATGAAAAAAGTAATGAATTAGTTAGCCAAGGTTATTTATTAGCTACCGTTTGTCGTTTTTTTTTTGTTTCTACGACGCATACAACCTTTGATGTCACATAAAGTATCAAGCGCGCCGTAGTACATTAAAAAAATATTAAAATAACCATCATTTTTAGGGGGAGGGGGTTCAACCCCCCATATTATTTTTTTTGTCGTTAAAATTAGATGTAGTACTCAGCTTTAACGGGTTAGAAGTCCCACCCCTATCACATTGTATACTGTGATGTATGCGTATAAGGCGGTAGGTGCACATATTTTATTATAAGAGTTTTACCACCCTACCGCGATTTCTTTGCTGTAAAATATACTTTGTGCTGTACGGACATGTTTTATTGTGCTCCTGCTAGACTCATAAACGTTATTTGTCACCACTTTTAAATGTCACAAAAATGCACGAACTTTATTTAGCGACGTGTGTAGAGCAGAATTTACCGGAAATATGTAAAATTAAGAAATGTACATATAACAAACTATTTGTTACTGAATTTAATCTCTCTTTTGGATACCCCAAGAGCGACACATGTGCCACTTGTGATGCTGGAAACTCCAATGAAGAGCATGTATTAAATTATCACGCCGCAATTGAAGCCATGGCTACTGATAGAAACAAACCCAAAGAAGTTATTGGATGCCACTTCCCAAAATACCGACTTCTAAGGCTTTCTACGCCAGATTTGGTTTTACAATTTGGGCATCCATGTTGTTGACCAGACCAAACAAAAAGCTGTCTGCTGCACATGGACAGATGACGTAGCTCACAGAGGTAGTGTTGAAGTTGCTAGCTCTCTACTAAGATTTGTTGAAGTGGATCAATCTTGTCGTAATAAGCATCACTTAGTAATATGGTCGGACTCGTGCGCTGGACAGAATAAAATTTTCAACATTATAGTCTTGTACCAATACATGATTTTGAAGGGTTACTTTAAAATTATTGCCCACAAATTTCCTGAAGTCGGTCATTCCTATTTGGACTCTAATAGAGATTTTGGCCGAATCGAAAAGATCATGCGCAAGCATGAGGCAGTTTATGCCCCCGAGCAATATCGAGAGATTATAGGCAAAGCATCTAGTAACAATGTTGTTATTGACAACACGGATCATTTTCGTAGTATCAACGGTCCTACTTCAGGTCCAAAATTGGTTCACAGCAAACAATTTGGTATTAAATGAAAAAAAAACTAAATGCATAAGATTTTCATTACCGAATGTTAAAAGTAGTGATTGTGAGATAATATTAAATAAAGAGAAACTCGAATTCGTAGATAAAACGGTTTTCCTGGGGCTTACGCTTGATTCAAGGCTACAATGGGGTTCTCATTTAACATCGCTTGCGGGGCGCTTAAGTTCAGCAGCATATGCCATTAGAAAAATCCGTCAATTCACTGATGTAGATACCGCTAGACTGGTCTATTTTAGTTACTTCCATAGTATAATGTCTTACGGTATTTTGCTATGGGGACGGGCTGCTGATATTGAGTCTATATTTATTCTGCAGAAAAGAGACATCAGAGCCATATACAATCTTCGTTGGCGCGATTCTCTAAGGGAACTTTTTAAGGATATTGGCATCATGACGGTTAATTGCCAATACATCTACGAAAACATAATGTACGTTAGAAAAAATCTGCATCTTTTCGGTAAAAGAGGCGACAGACACAATTACAGTACTAGAAATAGGGACCAACTAGTTCAGCCAGGCTTTAGACTCGCTAAAGTAGACTCATCTTTCATGGGGTACTGTTTGAGATGCTATAATAAAATTCCACAAGGTATTCTTGAACTGAATGAAACGAAATTTAAAACATGCATTAAACGCACACTATGTAAGCAAGTATATTACAAGTTGAGCGATTATATCGCTGATAAAAATGCTTGGCTCAATGCTGGTCCTGCTCCACAAGGACAGGGGCTCAAAAATTGATAGCATTAAATGGTATTGTTGGAGCTGCTGAAGATTGTACAACTATCTTTGCATTGTATAGATTCAATCTATTTAGTATTATATAAACGCATAGCCCATATTGTGTGAGTACTATGTACTAGAAAGCTATCAGTCGCTGTAAACCTACTTAAGTTTTTGACTTGAATGTGTCCTGGCGGTTGAGAGTATGTCATGCTCACTCAAATGTCTCGACTGATTATGGCGCGTGTGCGGACCATTTAGTTCCCTTCAAAATGGTTGAGCTGAATGGTGCTGATCCATGCGTCATGTGCGTTAACGGGCGCTGTCAGTTGTGACTGGTCATCTCTTAGTCGCCATGGTTTATTTGAATTAATTATTTTGTTTTTGAGTTGTATTTTGTTTTGCTATGGACACTTTTAACGTGCACATCTTGCTACATTGTTCTCACATAATATACCATCTCAACATGAATGATGTAACCAAGATTTTGTAACAATATTTTGATTTAAAAGAGTGTCCATGGAGTTTCTTGCCCGTTCTTCTCCATAGAGATCTACGCTAGGGAATGGGCAACTACAGTATACAACCTCCTTACACGTACATCCTGCACACGATGCCGTCACAGCGCCGTCGCCGCGCCGACGCCGCACAATTACACTGTAGATACGAGTCGCGCGAAGCCCGCCACCGCGCCGCCGACGCGCGCGCTTTCCCCCCCGTGACTGTTTGATGCATTCCATTACCGGCCGCGTACGAACGTGCACGTGCGTAACTTTTTAAGAAATTACTATGGAAAGATTTGATTACGAAACGTTTATAAGTTTAGTGGAGGACAGAGAAGTGTTATGGGACAAATTTTTGGAAATATAATATTTTTTTTTTTTTTTTATTCTTTTATTTTTAAAGGGGGTTTTTGTCCATACGGATATGCCAACCCCATCGTACCTTATTACCTAGTTACATAAATATTAGGAATACTTACTTACTATGTTTGTACTTAATAGAAAGGGAATCATTGATTAAATACCTTCACCAAGCCACACAACTTCTTTGCAATCGTTGATGTGGGGTTTCCTAAAATGATTTGAATTAGCCCAACGTCCAGAATGTTTAATTTAAACTCTCTAATCAATGATTCCCTTTCATTCTTGTTCTTAACGCACTCCATCAGCAAATGTTGCACATCTTCAATTTTATTGCAACTTTCACAATTTGGGGATGTGACCTTTCGCATTAGGAAAGCAAACTTTGCCGATGGATAGTGTCCAGAACGTAGCCTTAGTGCTAACTTAACATAGTTCCTACCTAAACTTGTATCCTCGAACCACGGCACCCGAGGAGGCTCATTCTGAATTACCTTATACCAAATTCCTTTCGTTTTAGATATGTCATCAAAGTTATTTCTCCATCGGTCAAAACATGACAGCTTAAACTTGGAGCAATATTCCCAGTAATCTGGAATATACGAATTTTCGCTACCCATCTCTAAAATATAATATAAAGACAAGCGTAAAACTTTAAAAGCTTGGTTTGAGATCTGCAATATAATGAATGAGAACTTTGCAGAACTATCTAATACGGAGAAAAATAAATACGGTAAGTATCTTTTTACAAAATTTTATTAATTTTTGTCAATGTGTTTCTATCTAGTGAGGCCAATCGAAAATAGTTATTTATGATAATAGTGCGGTAAGTTGGTTTTTACAAACGAGTAGACGAATGTAAGCCTGAGTCGAAGTCGGAGGCTTACCATAGTCACGAGTTTGTAAATACCAATTTCTGCACGTGTGTCATACAACGTTTTCAACACATTTGCGAGAAAATTATTCATTATACCACGCTATAAAATTGGCGGCAAGAATTTGTTTTCTGCAATTTGCACCTCATTCACAATATCAGTTGGAGTAGATTCCATATTAACATCTGATTCCTCGCTTGAACTCATATTATTATTTTGTTTATCAGTCGGAAAGTCGCAACAATATTTGACGTTTCTATGAAAATGGCGCGAATTCGCATATGGCGCAACATGCACTTGGTGAAAATTAGAACTAAATCTTTCGTCTCAGTTACTCTTTTGTATTAAAGTGAGACAAACGTATTGAGCTAAAGCACTTCCAAGGAGGTTTGATCAGTCAGCCTATTAATTCTCGTAATGTAAAACTCCTTGGTGGATCCTTTTCTGTTTTTTTTAATAAAAAAAAACCATAAAGAATACGCAATCACTTACTACTAGTAGTAGCTTGAGTATTCCCGTTATTATTTTGCCATGGTACACTGCCATATTCAGAATTAAAATACTCCTTATATTTGTCACGTATATCATTAGCTGTTGTAGGAACTATTTCTGCTGAATCAAATGGCAAAAACTCCTCTAATTCACACCCGCTTAGAGATTTTTGCACCCCTTTTACGCCCTCCTCTTTGTGTATAAAATTTTGCAGTAAACAACAAGCTTTCACAACATCAACAGCCAAATCCAATGACACACTTAAAGGTCGATGAAAAATTCGCCACATATTGGCCAGTATCCCAAAGGTACATTCTACATATCGTCTCGCTCTTGTTAACCGATAATTAAAAACGGATTTTTCTGCATTAAGCTGTTGACTATTATATGGGCGCAGTAAATTCTGATGTAGTGCAAATGCTTCATCGCCTACGAATATATATGGCAAGGCAATGTTGGTATTAGGTAAGGAAGCAGGTCCTGGCAAGTTCAAAGTATTGTTAATCATGTTGTGCCAGAAAGCTGTATCTTTAAAAACACCTGAATCACAATCCTTTCCATAAGCACCGACGTTGATATAAATAAAGTTGTAGTCACTATCGGCGACTGCCATCAATTCAATCGAGAAGTAATGTTTGTAGTTCATAAACATCGATCCACTTTTATTTGGTTTAATTACTCTGATGTGCTTTCCATCTACAGCACCGACACAATGAGGGAAATTAGCAGAAACTTCAAATTTATTTGCTATTTCTAGCCAATCGTTCATACATGGCATTTTCATATATTTTGGGTAAAGTTCAGACCATATTAGAGAACACACTTCTCGTATGATTACGCTTAAAGTTGATTTTTCCATTCTAAAACGATATTCAAGATCGGTTAATGTAGTTCCGGTTGCTAAATACCTGCAATTGAAAAAAACATTATAAAAAGAAAATGGATTATTAATATTCATTATTTCAGGTAAAATAATATCTCAGAAATGGAAGAATATAAGAGATGCGTGGGTGAAATGCGACAAAAAGATACGTGAATCGAAGTCTGGATCAGGTGCAAAACCAGTACATAAATACCAATATTATGATAATTTACAATTTTTGAAAAAAAAAATACCCCACGGCCACCCCAATTTGGATCAAACATCATCGAAGAAAAAAAAACTGAAGTTACTAATGTCACCAAAAGAAAGAAAAACGAAGAAATAAATCCTGTAGATAAGAAAATGTTTAAGTTTATGGAAAACTTAGAAAAAGATGACGACAGTAGAATGATGTCTTTTTTTTAAGGTATAGCTCCTACCGTGGAACGCTTCAAAGACGAACATAACCTAACCTAAATGGTAAATCTTTAAAACGATTTTCTGTCAAAATTCCATTACAAACAAATATGCAATGATTACACTTTATGTTATTCACCTTTGTAATTCACCCGAAGTATAAAGTCGACACTCCAAGTATATAGGGCTTTGCCAATCTTCTTTTCGACTGCGCCTGCACACACGTGTTATTTTTTTAGTGTAAAAATGAACTCACTCGCCTACTTTTGTACGTTACTTACTACTTAGCTGCGAGTATTTTGCTTCCTAAGAAGTTTAACTCGTGGGTCGAGTATAAGTGCAATATTTTGTAGATATTTATTTAGGCGAATATAAGCTACCTCTACATTCAGCTAGGGTGCCAATTTTACCTGTTTAATTGAGACGCAACGACGCAAGTATTTATTTAAGCTTCTCATCTATGCCCCTACTAGGCCATCTACTGCCGTGGGAATTGATTAACTACAAATAATGGCTTTTTTTAATTAAAATACACCAACGAATGATCTTTTTCACTTCACAGATTCAATTCAAAGAGAAGACATAGCCCAGTCATGGATAAGAAATTACCCTGAGATGTTTTACGACCCAGCAAGTGGAATTATAGTTTGCACGAAATGTGAAACACGTTTAAACGCGAAGAAAACCATTTTGAACCGGCCATCTGAAATCTCAAAAACAACGCGGCATTCAAGCAAGAGCACCAAGTGATTTTTATTGTGATTTGATTAATTTTTTAATTATGTGTAACATACCATGGTCAAAAGTTGAAAACCCCAATTTTCTTTTTTTTTTTGAAAAATACATTTGCAAGTGTAACAATCAAGATACGGTTACTTCAAGTGAAAGTTTGTTGAGACAAAAATATTTGAGTCAAGTTTATGTAACAAATTAAAAAGTATTCATAGTGATGTACAAAACAATAAGCTGTGGATATCACTAGACGAAACCACTGACTTTCTGGGCCGATATGTGGTACATTTTTTAGTAAAACCATTTAGTGAAAAGGAAAACGTATCAAGGCGAGTTTACATGTTAGCTTGCAAAATTAATTGGTTTAATGTTAATAATCTACTCATAAATGAGAAAAAAAACTAAATGTATTAAGTTTACGATACCCCATGTAAGACAAGTTGAAACTACTGTACTAATTAAAGATGAAGAGTTGCAACCGGAAAATAGCAGTGTTCTTAGGCATAACTTTGGATGCAAAGCTTCAGTGGAGCCCGCATAAGACAAATTGTCGAAAAAACTTAGGTCTGCAGCATACGCCGTTAGAAAAATTAACTGATTTAGAGACAGCCCGTTTAGTTTAGTTATTTCCATAGCGTGATGTCGTACGGTATTCTCTTGTGGCAATGCCGCAGATATTCAAACAATATTTGTTTTACAAAAAAGGGCAATTCGTTCAATTTATAAACTAAGTCCCAGATACTCCCTCAGAGAAAAATTTAAAGAGATTAATATTCTTACTGTGCCCTCTCAGTTTATTTATGAAAACCTTGTGTACGCACACAAAAATATTAATTTGTTTAAAAAATACAGTGATATCCACAACATAAATACGAGGAACAAACACAAATTTGTTGTTCCTGCAACGAGACTCAAAAAAATAGGGGGTATGTTCAGACGTTTTTACAATAAACTTCCGAGACATATTCAAGCACTAAGCCTGAATAAATTCAAATCGTTTATAAACGGAAGTTATGCCTGAAAGCCTTCTATCATGTTAATCACTATCTCGAAGATAAAAAGGCTTGGGATTAAGCTGCTCCAATTTGCTCTAGGAATGTTGAAATTTCGGACTTCGCTTGTTTATTATTGATTCCTTTATTTTATACACTGTGACATTGAATGATTTGACATGAATACTTTGTTCAGTATTTTATTATTTTTTACTTTATTTTTGTTTATTTTATGTGTGTATTTGACATTTCGTATTTTTATTGACATTCGAATTTAAATTGTAAATTATTATTTATTTTTTTAATTATTGTGAATGTGAGGACCTTGTGGGTCACTTTTTGTTGTTTTTTTCCCACGACTGTCAGGCAGTTTGAGTACTATAAGCGACCTACCCAAATGTCCTTTCTTTGGTATTGTTCGTCGTTTCGTTGAGCTCCTTGAGTTAGTCGAGCTACACGATAACTGATAAATGTTTGCACTGACTGGACAGGTCCACTCAAATATGCATGGTTCTTTCTTCAAAAGACCATCTCAGACACTAATCTGCATGGTTCTCATGTGAGTTGAACAAGATTGTCTGGACTTTTAAAGAGACTATGACCTCTGAGTTTGTTTCGGCTGTTTCTTCTCAGAGTAGTCCGGTACGAAACACCGGCCCCATCTAGTTTAAAAAAAATGACGTGTAAAAGCGTTTGAGAAAACCTACTTGCTGAATAACCCTCTGCTGCTGAGGTTACGTCTGACAGACAACGCAACATAAAATTTTGGTTGCTACGCCGCCATTTTTCCGAGAATCGTCCTGCACCGCTCGGTAGCTTTCTGCGCTCGCGTCCCCTCCCCACCAGTGCGGCAACGACAGCCGCGGCGTGCGCTCGTGTCTACTTATAGCTGTGCGGTGTCCGTAATACGTAAGGTCAGTAATAAGTAGTGTCCGACCGAAGCTTCGGCTTCGGCTTCGGCCACCTTCGGCCAAAAAAACCACCTTCGGTGAAACCTTCGGCTTCGGACCAGAACCCGGCCGAAGCCGAAGGTTAGCCGAAGGTCCGAGCAACCGCCGAGATTGAACGAACTGTTACGAAAGACAGAGTGAGAGAGCGACGGACGACGGACGGTCGTGTTAGCACTGCTAACACGACCGTCCGTCGCGGCCTCTGCTAACTTAGCAGAGGCCGCTGGGAGTCACTATCGAATATCGCATTGCATGCGCGTCAAGACATGTTCGTACCTACGTGTATTATTTAAACGAGTGTATTGTTTTGAATTTGTGCATAACAATAACAATTAAATTGTGTATTGATTGATTTACAAATTACAAGTGAACTAGTGAAAAGGACAATACTAACGTAGGTAAGTATTTGTTTGGTAAATAACCAAAACCTACTTTGCTTACGGTAGTTATTATAAGTTAATAGAAATTAAATAAATGATATATTTCAGTAAATGAATGAATTAGGATAAGTTATGTATTTCTCATTAATGATTTGAGTTTTTATTTTATAACTTAATATCTATTCTAGTGCATAGTATTTTCATTTTGATAAAATATAATGTACTTTGAGGTTAAGTTTATTATTTTATTTATTTTAGTTTAGTGGTAAATTACCTGATTATAATAGTTTTTTGTTGTGTAATATCTAGTTACACTTAATTAATATTGAAAGGCTTTCCTCGAATGTAGTCTGTTTCATCTTTCACGGATATTTACTACACTTAAATAGTTAGGTACTTACGTACGGGATATCCTCCGTGTTGAGGGCTTTGGATGAGCTGATATTTAACATATTGATTGTATTTGTATGTTAAACTCACATCATTATTTCTTTTTTTATTGGATATAGTTGGTAGAAAAGTTTTATTCTGTTGTTAGGGTTCATTTCGTTCGTAGTTCCAAAATGTTGTAAAAGCTATTACTGTTTGAGTTTTTATTTACTGTCGCATTGTTGTATTCACATTGTATATGTAGTGTTTGGCTTAGTTTGGAGCTTAATGAATGTAGTTGAAGAAACATTTATCTATTATATTTTTTACTTATATACTTATAATATTATAAAGAGGAAAACTTTGTTTGTTTGGTTGTAATGAATAGGCTTAAAAACTACTGGACCGTTTTTAAAAATTCTTTCACCATTCGAAAGCTACATTATCCACGAGTAACATAGGATATATTTTATCCCCGTACTCCCACGGGAACGGGAACTATGCGGGTGAAACCGCGGGACGTCCGCTAGTCTATTATATTTTTTATTATTTCAGGTACGTAATGGCATCTACGGGTCCTATATGGGAATATTTTTCAAAAAACATAAACAATGATATTGATAAAGCAACTTGTAAAATATGTAACAAGTCTTTGTCTCTTGGTAGTGCCTTAACAAAAAAACAAACTACAACTAATATTAAGAATCATTTGGCAAAACTTCATGAAAATGAATGGGCAACTTATTGTAAGATAAATGAAGATCGCCAGAGCTTGATGAAAATGAAAAAAAAGTCAGAGTCTTTAGAGTCTGACTCTTCGCTAAATAAAAAGAAAAGACAAACACAATCTCAAACCACTTTACCAGAAATCATTGAAAAAAAAGTAGCACCGCCGTGGCCTGATAATCATCCTATATCATTACGTATTGATAAAAGTACTATGGATCTCATAATCGTCGATATGCTGCCATACAACCTTGTTGAAGGAAAAGCATTTAAAAGGCTCCATCTGGATGACCCTGACGCTCCGTCCAGGTATAGGAAAAAGTCTGAGAAATACTTTAGAACGACTGTAATGCCGCTGACGTACGAAAAAGTAAAAGGTAAAGTCGTACTTCTCCTACAAAAAGCTGAATGGGTCAGTTTTACTACTGACATTTGGAGTAATCCAGCAAATACCTGTTCTTTGCTAAGTTGCACAGCCCACTTCATTAATGGCCCAAAAAGAGAAAAAGTTATACTCGCAGCTAGTGTCCTGGAAGAAGATCATACAGGCCAGTATATTTCAGCGAAACTTAACGAAATTATTGCTGAATTTAATTTAACAAAAAAAGTCCACATGGTTGTCCGCGATTACAATATGCAGGCGGCTATGCGTTGTGGTAACTTTCTGTCTATTGGATGCGTAGCTCATACGCTCCAGGTGGTATTCATGATGTTATATTCAAAGACGCTGCTTCTATGAATATGATTAAGAAATGTCGCAAAGTCGTTGGTCATTTTAAAAGAAGCGAACAAGCTTCTCGATATTTAGAAAGGTTTCAAGAAACATGCGGCTTACCCAAACACGTTTTGATTCAAGATATCGAAACCCGGTGGAACAGCACTTATTTAATGTTAGAAATACTCTTAGAACAAAAAACTGCAGTCAACTTATATATGGCGGAACGCGGTGGAATAGAAGTCCCAACTGCAGAAGAATGGGAACAAATAAGCTATTATATAGCAATACTTAGGTGCTTTTATCAAGCCACACTTGATATTTCGAGCGATTCTTCTTCGATATCTTTGATAATACCATTGATCGTCATGCTTAATTCAAAGATGACTACAAAAGATGAAGATCCTGAAAAAGTAACACTGCTGAAGATCCAGTTACGTGATTCTATTCACAGGAGATTTTCTTACGTAAAAAATACTCCACATTTAATGATTGCCACTCTAATAGATCCCCGATTTAAATCGAAGTATTTGACCAACGATGAAACTGAAAATACAAAGGCTGAAATATTATCATTTCTACGACAAACTGAGTCTCGGTCACGATCAGCAGCTATTATGGACGTAGATGTTGATGAACCTAGACCTTCTTGTTCAAATTCAGATCCAGCTACCGAAGGGGTATTCACTAAAAAAAAAGATGATGACTTGTGGGATTCGCATGATAATCTTCCATCATCTGTCACAATTACAAGTGAAAATGAGTTGGGTTTTGATCATCCTGGTCCCCCTTTTGAAGATCATCTTACATGTTTTTTAAAAGAACCATTGCTTCTGAGGAATGCTAACATTTATGAATATTGGTCTTCTAGTCCGTATACTTATCTACGGTCAATTGCAATTAAATACTTATCTGCTCCTCCCAGCAGTGTTCCTAGTGAGCAATTGTTCAGTGCTGCAGGACAAATATATGAGGACAGACGATCTAACTTGATTGGTGAAAATGTAGATAAATTATTATTTTTAGCATACAACATAAGGCTGTTTGACTTTGATTACTAATATAATAGATACGAACGTAAAGACTATATTAGTAATCAAAGTCTTTCTATAAGTAATCAAAGTCTTTCTTTCTTTTTTTTTATTAAAAATATTAGTAATATTTTTAATTAATACATATCGTCAATGAACGAAGAATTTTGTTGATTACTAATCTATGTGATTTTTATTGTAATCAATGTAGCTTTAGTTAAAAAGGTCGTGAGAGGAGAGAGAAGGTTAAGTACAAATATGCTTAGTAAAATATAAGAATATAAATATTATATTATTCGTATAACCTGTTGTTTGACAGTCATTACCTCATTAGTTCTATTGTTATTGTTATATTTATTTTGAACTTTCTAATATTTTCTAAACTGTGCATTTAATTGACCAACATTTCATTATTTGTTAATTATTAAGTTATTGTTTGTTTATTTTATTTAGTTGTATAGTTTCGGTCTAGTCGAGTAAAACAAAGACTGATTGATTATGATTGGTTTAATAATAAAGAAAGAACTGATTATTTTTTACAAATAAATCACAAACTTTTATTACCATCTCTAAATCAACTTCTATACATATGAGACAGTCAATAATATAAACAATAATACAATAATATATTGAAGTTTTGAAATCATTTTATTATTAATTGTAGCAATATTGTCTACTACAAACTAGACAATATTGAACAAAATTTAAATAATAATTACTGAGAGATTATAAACCTTCGGCTTCGGCTTCGGCCGAAGGTTTGGCGATTGCCGATTAATCGGCTTCGGCTTCGGCCAAAAATAGACCTTCGGTCGGACACTAGTAATAAGTGATGTGTCATGTAGACGTATTGTCAGTAAAATAATTTTATCCCCATACTGTCTTATGGACGTCACGTCAATATTTTCATAGTATCTTTTATACTACACGTCAGCAAAATATTTGAAATGTAAGTAATTCATTGTTTATTTAAAATTATAATGTATATGTTTGACGACCCGATTGGCGTAATGGTAGTGACGCTGCCTTACGTTCTTAGGGTCCTGGGTTCGAATCCCGGTAGGAGCAAATGTTTGTGTGATGAGCACGGACATTTGTTTCCGAGTCATGGATGTTTATATGTATAATAAGTATGTATTTACAAACAAAAAAGTATATATGTAGTATA
This sequence comes from Xestia ashworthii, assembly GCA_950022955.1. NCBI lineage: Eukaryota > Metazoa > Arthropoda > Insecta > Lepidoptera > Noctuidae > Xestia > Xestia ashworthii. The sequence goes on along the minus strand of OX465560.1, from coordinate 10,723,073 downwards.
TCAACTATCTAGTGTCCACGACACAAGCTTTGCTTAGTGTGGCACTAGGTGGCGCTGTGTGTTAATGTCCAGCGATATATTTATATTTATTTATATGTGTTATTGGTTTTAGATAGATTGTAACCGACAGCAAAAAACTGACCGACCGTCTAGGAAAAGAAAGGCTACTGACGAACATATTCAACAGTTCTTGGAGGAAGACGACGAGTCGGAGTTCAGTGATGTCGACGATGAGGTTACCGATCGGAATTTTATTATTGAGGAGGAAATGCATGAAGACAGTGAAGTATCTGGTGGTGAAGATCAAGAAAGATTAGAGGAGCAGCCAATCAGTCCTGAAAGCCTGGATTCTAGAGAGGTTTTTTTGTCAAATTCGAGTGGTAGTACGTACGTAGGAAAAAGTGGTTTTATTTGGGCGAAAACTGAATTTTCAAGGACCTCACGCACACCTGCACATAATATTGTATCTTTGCCAAGGCAAACTTCCGAACGAGGGGTATTTCTTGGATTTGAGAACATAATTATGAGCCGTTGGAAGTTCTTTGTATGGTTTTACCAAAGATTTGACTTTGGTTTCTTATGTCCCAAAAAAAGACAAGGCAGTGATCCTCTTCTCTTCTTGCCACCACCACGCCAGTACTGATGAAGAAACCAATAAACCTTCCATGATTGTGGATTATAATCATAGTAAAGGAGGTGTGGACGAAATACACAAAAAGTGTGCTATTTATTCATGTAGCCGCAAAACAAGACGTTGGCCACAAGCAATTTTTTATCGATGGCTGGATATAGCTGGCGTCAATGCATTTGTGCTTTATAGTGAGTATCCAGAATCAAAAATCAGCTCTCGCAACTCGCTGTTTTAGAGCAGGCAGTACTAATGTACTGCCTGCTCTAAAACAGCGAGTTTACAATGAAAAACTTCCGAGAGAATTGCGTATGACTCTTCGGCGCGGTTTAGGACAAGATTTGCCAGCTCCTCTGCCACCAAGCGACACTGGCATATCATCGACAAGAAAGTTGTGTCGTATCTGTCCAAGTAAATTGAAACGCCAAACGAGATTTACTTGTTGCATCTGCGCAAAACCTATCTGTTTGCAATGCCCCGCTCAAGTTTGCGCTGATTGTAAGACTGAAGTTTGAGACTGTATTGTAACAAAAGTACTCTAAGGATTTAAGTTTTTTATTTTTTATTAATAGTTTCAAGCCAGAAGAAGGCAAAATAATGTTGTTTTGTTATGTTTATTTAAATTTTTTCATTTCATAAATTTTTAACAATGGCTGTGCCAAAAGTTCCTTGATCTCATAAGTGACACAAACATAATAACAAATTCTTAAATTTGTGTTTTATTTCATTTTTTATTATGATTACTATTTAAATACATGTCAACAGTTATATGAATTCAAGTTTCATAGCAAAATATATAACACCTATAACATAAATAGTACTTTAACTACACGTCTGTCAGACTACTCCTCAACATAATTGAAATAAAAATGGCACCTCAGTGGCAGAGGGATAAATATAATTTATCATTAAAACTTTAGATTTATTTAACGGTCATTCTCTGTCTGAGTTGGTAATCCAATTTTTAAAAAAATTATGGGGAGATCAATTCGACAGTAAAGTGCGGGATGTCTTAATATTATGTACCGATAGCGTAGCGTATATGTTACTGGCTGGAAGATTATTTAAATAAAATCGAATTTGAAACATTTTACGTGTTTAGCGCACGCCCTGCATAGATTATCTGACACAATACGATTAAGCTTTGGGGATGTAGTATTAATTTATGAGGTTATCGGAGTAATTAAAACACGTAATTAGGATTTTCACTTTATACGTATAATAATCCTTTAAATGTTATTTGGAAGCAATGCGTCTAGTTCCTACTACTTGAACGGGACGAAACGGAATGGGTAGAGCGATAGAGGGCAGGCGCTTATAAAGCTCCACTGTTTAGTAACAGAGATTAGTTTTTGTAACAGATTTATGAAGGAATTCAACACGCCCCCTCAAAAATTAATCGGTAGTTATACAAACAAAAATAGATTTAAATTGACTACCTAACTAAATCACATTAACTTCCAAATACTTGCTGGGGTAATACAATTTGGTCCAACATTCGTTCGAGGGTTGAGGAAAACCCAGTAAAACCTTCAACCAGACCAATTCAAATAAAATTAACACATATTATAAACTTATTTACACTGCACTGTTATTGTACACCCATTTTACATCTCATCATATGAAATGTGCTTGCAGGCAGTGCTTTTGTCAATGCGTCGGCCAGCTGTTCACCTGTGGGAATATAATTTAATTTTATTACATTTTTCTCAACTTGTTCCCGAGAAAAGTGATACTTTATATCAATATGTTTTGACCGTTTATGACTTGACGGGTTATTGGCTATACTTATACAGCCATTATTGTCTTCATAAATGACAATTGGTTCAGTGATAAATATATTTATACTGGCTGCTAAAGACTTAAGCCACAGTGCTTCTCTAACTGCCTCGAATAATGCCATATACTCAGCTTCAGTTGAAGAAGCCGCGACTGACGATTGTTTTCGAGTACCCCAGGAGATAGTACATTGGTCAAAGAGTTTAAACAAATATCCAGTTGTACTCTTTCTATCGTGTGTATCATTGCCACCCCAATCTGAGTCTACGTACCCACATAAAATATCATTGTATTCACACCTTTTGTAACACAATTTAAGATCAGTTGTGCCTTTTAAGTACCTTAGTACTCGTTTAAGACATTGCCACAATTCTTTATTATTTTTGTGTGTGTACCTGCTTAGTATGTTAACACTGACGCTTAAATCGGGCCTAGTACATAGCATAATATACATAAGGCATCCTATGACGTTTCGACAGGGTGCGTCATATCTTTCCTCAGAATTCAACGCGTCATAGTTTAACTTATTTTCTAAGGGGGTTGACACAGGTTTACACTCATGCATATTAAACTTAGTCAAGATTGTTTTGATGTATGCATTTTGGTCTAAGAACATTTGATCACTTTCTCTAGTGATTTTTATGCCTAGAAACAGTTTTATTTCATTTAAATCGGTCATTTCGAACTTGCTCAATAAATATCTTTTAAAATTAGTCATAGTATTTGTGTCAGCACACACTACTACTAAATCATCAACGTATAGCACTACGTATATATTTTTACATATATATCCTTTATCTAGTATATATAAACATCTGTCAACTGAAGAATTCTGAAACCCTTTTTCTTTCAAAGCATGTTCGAATACTTCGAACCAACACCTGGCAGCTTGTTTAAGCCCATATAACGCCTTTTGTAATTTACAAACATAGCCTTCTTTACACGATACACCTTCAGGAACTCTTAAATAGATTTCCTCTATTAATTCGCCATTTAGGAAGGCGGTCTTAACGTCCAAATGATGAACTAAATGATGAACTAATAAATTAAATTGATTGGCAAAGCTAATAATGAATCTAAAACTGGCTATTCTGGCGACAGGTGCAAATGTTTCATTATAATCTGTAAGATACTCTTGACTAAAACCACGCGCCACTAATCGCGCCTTATATCTTAGAGGATTTCCAAACTCATCATTTTTGACAGTAAAAACCCATTTACAGTCTACGATGTTTTTGTTTGGCGGTCGTGGTACTAAAGTCCACGTTTCATTTTTATGCAATGAATTAAGTTCCTCTTTAATCGTGCTTTCCCATTTACTTCTATCATTTCTAAACTTAATTTCTGAAAATGATTTTGGTAAACTGCATAAAACAGTTTGAGCGCATATCAAATAGTCTTGGTCATCAATTTCATTATATGAAACAGGGTTTTTGTCTTTAATCCTATCACTCCTCCTAAGTTCAGTATTTTTGTTTACATTTTCAGTATTACTGTTCTCTGAATTATCAAAACGTACTTCGCCAAGTGTATCATGGTTCAATTTACAAACTTTAGTAGGATATTCACTGTGCTCACCAGATTTTACACCATCTGGTTTAGTTTCGAGATCGTTTCGGGACTTACTTGACACTGATTTTGACACAAAGTCATCAGTTTTGTCATGAGACATTCCAATATTCTCTTCAGGCTTCCAAGAAGGCCTGGACCACACAAAGGTAATTTCGTCCACGATAACATCTCTAACCACTACGAACTTTTCGCAGTCTGGGTTCCAAACTTTATAACCGTTTGGTTCATACCCCACAAGAATACCTTTCCATGATTTATCATCAAACTTAGCTTTAGTCGTTTTGTTATGCACATAAACTGTCGATCCAAAAACCTTTAAGTATTTTACTTCCGGTTTTCTATCGTGCCACATCTCATATGGTGTTTTTGAAAGTTTGAGGGCTTTAGTCGGTGTTATATTTATCAAATAAACTGCAGTCAAAACTGCCTGACCCCAAAAAACTTTATCTAATTGAGCACCCTTTAAAATAGAACGAGCTTTTTCAGTAATGGTTCTCACCATCCGTTCTGATACACCATTTTGCTGTGGAGTTCTAGGTACTGTTAAATGGTATGAAATACCCTTTTCAGCACAGAAACTTTTCATTTCGGTAGATAAGTATTCACCCAAAGAAGTTACTTTTAAATTAAATTTAGCTTCACTTTTTGCAACAAAATCTTTGAACGCAGCATATACGTCAGATTTGTATGTTAATAAGTATGTAACACAATAATGAGTATACTGATCAACAAACAACACGAAATAATTTTTGTTATCAACTGTCGTTGGAGTGATAGGACCACAAACATCAGAACTAACAGCCAATAAAGGTCGATTTATGTGACTTTTGTCCTTAGCGTGATTGAACGGCAATCGGCTCTGTTTCCCACTTATGCAAGCTTCACACAATTCGTCATTCGGCACTACAGTGCTTAACTCACTTATGTCCTTAAACAACTCAAGTCGTTTTATTTCCATAAATTTGTTTCTACTCAAGTGACCAAGGCGTTGATGCCATAATTTATAATTATTTTTGTCACTAGTGCATGCTTGGGAAACGGGACAACTGTCGCTTACAGACGCCACAAAATCTAGAGCAATTAAATTGATAAAGGGCATACCTGTCATCACGGTTTTACCATGTTTGCATATTTGCGCACCATCGGCACTGAAAATGACAGTGTATCCAGCTCGCTGCATTTTGGAAACCGACAGCAAATTGTACGGAACCTCAGGGCAGTACAGAACACCGTCCAAACAGCCCTGGATACCCATGTTGCTGGTAACCTGCAGTGTACCTCTTTTGGTAGCTGAAATAAATTCACCATTTTTAGCAACTGAAATTTTCAGTGGTGTATCTAAAACAACAAAGTTAGTAAACAAGTCTTCTCTATTGATAATGTGATGCGAGGCGCCTGAATCGAGAAGAAATGTAACTTTGTTAAAAGTAACTTTGTTATAGCAGTCTTGCGTTTCATATTCTCCGGTCATAAAAGCAAATCCTGAGAACTCATTCGATCCTGATTGTTTATTCGGGCTTATCTCGACTGACTGTTCTGTTCTTGGCCGGTTAGTGTTTCTATAATTGCCCCTTTGTTGATTTATTCGTTTGAAATAGAAACAATCATTTCGTTTATGTCCACTACGCCCACAATGATGACATTTCATGAACTGAGAGTCCTCTTTTGTTCGTTTCATATTCTTATTTGATTGTTTGTTATAAAATTTTCTTTTCTTCAACTTGTCACTTCTCATTTCAATTTGCAACACTTTTGCGCTCATATCGCCTGACTCGTTTTTCAGCTTCACTTCGTGATCCAATAGCCGTGTTTTGACGAAAGCTAACGTCATATTATCTTCCGATAATGTCTCGATCGCTGTTATCACTCCGTCGTAAGTTGAGGGCAGACTTAGCAATAAATGAGCAACTTTATCAGTTTCTTCTAACTTCGCGCCAGCGGCAAGTAGTTCGGTGATGAGGTCATCGAACGTTGCAAAGTGTTTTATGAGCGACACTTCACTTTTTAACTTTAACGATAACAGTTTCTTTCTCAAAGCCAATTGAGTCGCAATGCTTTTACGTTCGTACAGCATATCTAAATTCTTCAAAATCTCTCTTGCCGTTACACCCTCCTTAGCAAAACCGAGATAAGAGTCTGAAAGATATTCGATTATCACACTTTTTGCTGCACTGTTATTTTTCTCCCACGTTTCGTTGCGTGGTAAAGAGTCGTCGTCGATTACTTTTATCACGTCCATTTCACTAAGCAACGCACGTATGCGAAACTTCCACGCACTATATTTCTCACCGTCGAATGGCTTTATATTACGTTTGATCTTAGAATGGTCCATTTTTATAATTATTGTTCAACACGGATTCACGATTGTTCAACACAGCGGATCAACTATTGTTCAACACTGCGGATTTTCACTCGCGCACACTGGACACATAACCTATTAATTTATGAGGTTATCGGAGTAATTAAAACACGTAATTAGGATTTTCACTTTATACGTATAATAATCCTTTAAATGTTATTTGGAAGCAATGCGTCTAGTTCCTACTACTTGAACGGGACGAAACGGAATGGGTAGAGCGATAGAGGGCAGGCGCTTATAAAGCTCCACTGTTTAGTAACAGAGATTAGTTTTTGTAACAGATTTATGAAGGAATTCAACATGTAGACACTAATTAACAATGTAAAGAAAATATTTTTTAAGTCTCCGAATAGAGTACGAATTTTTAAGGATCCAGATTTACCCTTGCCTCCACAGCCAGTTATTACTAGATAGGAAACATGGTAGGCGGCATTTTACTACGCCAAATATTTAGATAAAATATCAAATGTTGTAGCTTTATTGGATAGAAATGAAGCCATATCTATTAGAGATGCTAATGAAGTATTAACTATATTGCAATATTAAAATTAGAAAAACGCGACCTTTCTACAACTGAAGCCGTTGAAATATTTGACGATGTAAGACTAATTCTAAACGAGAGATCAAACAATACATTAATCCACAAAATGGAACAGCTTATGGATATGTCACCGTAAAATTGTCAAATACGTTATATTGTAATATCTCTAGCGATATTGTAAAATCTCGAAATATTGTCAAATGAACATACTGCTTACAACAAAACGCATTATTTTACGTGAAATGCATGCGATGGCAGTCAACTCACGGGAAGGAGGAGTCCCCCTTGCCCAGTGGTACAACTTTCATGAAAAGATATTGTACCATTCCTGAGAAATACCGATTATTATAACCTAACCTTAAAACTCTTTATATTCCCCTAAAAAGCGTAGTCGACGGAGCCCCGCTTCGCGGGGCCCCTATTTCCGGGTGCAGGGTTTAAAGGAACCTAACTAACCTAAGGGGGGGGGGGTGCCCCAAGTCCTGATTATGGGGGCAGAGATACTTCCGTATGTTCAGTTGACAATAATTCGAGACTTTACAATATCGCTAGAGAATACACCTTATATTGTAATATAACGTATTTGACAATTTTACGGTGACAGATATAAACCTTGATTTTGATATTCTTAGGGAAATAAGCGAAAAAATTACTAAAGAGAGTGACGTCAGTATTTACAAATTTGCGCCACTAACGTCTGTTGATGTAGAAAGATCTTTTCCTTACTATAAATGGATTCTAAATATCAAAAGAAACAGACTAACAATTGGTAATCTCGAAAAGAATATAATTGTTTACTACAATTCTCTAAATGAATAGAAGATACGAATTTAGATTTAGAACAGTCACTGGAATCTGATGCAACACTATCATGTTCAACACAGACAGAAATGTTAACGTCAGATTTCAGTGACTAAAGCACAGTGATATAGTGATTAAAGTTGTAGTAACCGAGGTAATATTTACGCCCAATCAGGATATCAGTAGGGCCCGTTGGAAGATATCTCTTACTCACCTTTGGACACTTCAATAAAGAATATGTATACTACTTAATATGTTTTAAGAAGTCGCTTCCATAATTTCCTAACCAAAAAAATGAACTTTAGGTAAATATGCATCCGATTATCCGATCACTGCTCATTACACTTAACTTGTTCTGTAGGGAAATGTTATACCTATTAAATTTGCAAAAAGTTATAGGTCTAAATTTAATCTGAACTTTTTGTAATGGAGTTTTACACCTAAAAGTTACAGTTTGTTCGCTATGGTCAGACGGCAAACAATTTACTATGGCTTTATCTAAATAATCACAATTGCAGAAAACATTATCTATACAAGTTGCAGAAGACGAAATGACTCTAGTAGGTTCTATAAAAGTGTTGGTCAAGTCAAATGACTTAAAAAGCTTTAATAAGCGTCAAGTTTTGGATGATATATCCAATAACAAGGATCAAAGGTAGAGTGTGTTAATCAAGCTTACGGACTAGTTTCGAAAATGAATAAGTTAGAAACAGGAATAATGATTATAGCGTGGAACTAATTCTAGAGCGCTTACAAGCGACTAAAGCCTCGTTAGTCTTCAGATCAAGACCTTAATACAGGATACGCTCTGTATAAATTATTACATGGCTAGATCCAAGCAATGCGATCCACATTTTCGGATATAGAGACACAGGCCAAAGTCTTGACTGGCTGTGAAGAATATCAGCAATCGACTATGAGAAGACGCAAGCGAAATACAAAGTATGACCAATTTAGCGGCTGTTCTTCACTCGATGAAGTAGTAGAAAATCAAACACCTGGATAACGATTTGAAATTCAAGCAATCCCAGTCCATTTGCTATCATTTATTGAGGAGTTCCGTTCCATATCTCCGAAGTTCGTGATCAGATCATGACAATATTTCTATGGGACCAACTTGGAAGTATACCCTTTCAAACAAAAAAAGAATTTTTCAAATCCGTTCAGGCGTCTTCGAGTAATCGGTGAAAATACATAAAAAAAAAAAAAAATACATACAGTCGAATAGAGAACCTCCTCCTTTTTGGAAGTCGGTTAAAAAGATAATCTTCAGGCTAACGAAGTAATAATACACTGTGATTTTTTCTGTTTTTTTTGAAAATTATACTTGCAAAATGCATCAAGAAATACAAGCCGTCCATTTTGGAGCGTCTCAATATCAAATTTCATTACATACTAGTGTACTATATCGAAAAGTAGATACAACTTGTGTAGCTAAATTTCTAGGTATCCTGATTGGCAACAATTTGACAGGGAAACCGCATGCCGATGACGTATGCAAGAAGTTAAATAAATCAGCCTACGTACTGTACAGTACAACCTATCACACAAAGTTAGCAATGATGCACTTAAACTTGCTTATCATGGGTTGGTTGCGTCACTATTAAGATTTGGAATGATATTTTGGGGTAACTGTAGTGAGAGGGAGGAGATTTTTAAGGCCCAGAAACGGTGTATTAGGTCTTTGTCAAACCTTAAAAGCACAGACAGCTGTGAACCTGTGTTTCGGTCTCTGAGGATACTCGCTTTTCCATGCTTGTACATATTGGAGGTAGCAATTTTTGTGAAGACTAATTTAAACTTATTTCCGTCACTGGCCAATATAAGAACACGCAATGGCCCTTTGAGATCCCAATACAAGAACTTGCTTCACATGGGTAATTACAAAACAGCACTGTTAAGGAAAAGTATTATGACAATGGGTCCTGTCATTTATAATAAAATACCTCATAGTCTTAAAGATTGTTCTATAAGCGTTTTTAAATCTAAAGTAACTGCGCTACTTTTAGACAAATGCTACTACTCAGTGAACGACTTTTTAAATGATTTAAGTATGTCCAGATAATGATTGTTTACTATTGTAAACTTGACCATGTAAGACTTATGTACCTGACTAATTGTTAATTGACTTCGCTTTAATTTCTGTTTTGTTTATCTTATTGTTAATTGACTTCTCTTTAATTTATATTTTGTTTATGTTGATATTGTTTTGATTTTATAAATTAATTAATTTATGTAAGTAATAATTTGCACGTCGTAAGGTAGACTGCAGCCGATCTCGTTAATTATGTAAACAATATTGTAATGCCAACATAACAACACAAACGTGCACTGTTGATATGTTGGCATCATTTTAGAAAACGATGCTCACTTTACATTGCATATTTTCATATCTTTTTAAATAATCCATGATGATAGAGACAAAAGACAGGTCACATGATACTAATATCCGACAAAATGTAGAAAGTCGCCTGACTCACTCATTTGAATGAAATCTAATGCAGCCCAAATTTATTCGTGTTACGTAAGTTCAACTGGTTGACATTCCGCGTAGTGCTTCCACAATGTGGGAAAATTTCCCTTTTGAGAGGAAATTAGGGTCCAGAGGGGAAGAAAAAGGGGAAATCGAAGGATATCTTGGGTAAAGGTCCAAAATCCGCTCAACGGTCACGGTCACGGTCTTTTGTGTGATTTTGCAACGCTGCGTTAAGGTGAATGGATGATTGAGTTCACTGCCATTTTGTCGCTAGATGGCGACACATCCACAGTTTCGAAGATTTTCAATTTTTACACCTAACATAGAAATTTTTAATAGACAACTTTTTTATACGCGAAACCTAGGGCATTAACTTGATATTTAGATAATCACTGTGCTTTTTAACTAGTATCATACAAAGATTTGAACAAAATAAAGATTAGCCTTATGAATATACTCTTTACACACACATGCAAAGTAAATAATAGTAACTTTCGACACCACTAGATGTCGTTTTATTCAAATATGGTTAGAAATTAAAGTGTCCAGCTGGCGTTAATTATTTGTAAGTCATACTTTACATTACCAGAGGTTATATTGTCATGTTCCAATCTATTCTACGCATACTTTTGTTTCTAGGCTCGATATCCGATACCTTTTCTCCATAACAAATTGTCCAGATAAATTATTTTGGGTAATAAAGGTATATTGTACCTATACAGGTTATTGTTATGTGAGTGAACTTAATAGTACCTAACGTGTAAATAAATTGTGACGTGTACTAAATAAATAAAAGACAATTTATTCAATTGTAAAGCTTTTGATTGTACCTTACTATAAATTAATAATATAGATGCATGGTTAATATTTTCATTCAAATAATCGTATTATTTACTCGTAGTGAGAGTAAATAATCGTATTATTTACTCGTAGTGAGAGTAAATAATCGATTTATCTAAATAGTTTCTGGTTGGATTCGAACCATCAACTCGTACCACCATACAAAGATAACATACTTTTTTAAATATTTTGATATTTACAATTATGATTCTGAATTTAGTATTAGAAAGAAATATGTACGTAGATTACACTGATTACAATTTATATAAAATCACACGTAAGTGTAAGTATCTTACACAACAACACACAATTATGTTCCCGCTGCTGAGACTCGGGCCTATTTTTTTCCTCTTCGTAGGTCCGGTGTCGACGCATTTACACCAACACCATCGAAAAGCTCTGTCTTTTTTTTAAATGGCCACTGCTCTAGTCGGCATGTCTCCTGAAATTCACAATATACAAATTAGATTGCTACAAGTAGGTAAGCATATTTTTGGCTGGAAAAAAACAACTGCACCGATTTTCAGGCTGTTTTCACCAATGGATAAGAGTGGTTCTCGAGGAAGGTATTAGTTTATAATTATCCCTTTTTTTTCTGATGGGAAATCATCAAAAAGAGTGTCAGACTTTTACTGACTAAAACCCATCCATGTTGTTTACTGGCCCTTAATGTTCGACCCAAACGGCTGTTATACTATACTTTAGTAAAAAAGGACTTGTTGAAACGATTGATACCACATGATAAAGAGTTTTGCCATGTTAGGGACCTGTGGGATTCTCAGCAGTGGCTAATTTAACTCTGACAATTGTACTAACCTTAAAGCATTGAACACCAGGTACAGCTGATCTGAAGGACTTCTTCTCACATGTGCCTTCAAAATGTTTGCTGCAAAGCATCTTATGCTTTGTATGGAGTTCATCTTGGAATCTCGGTGAAGACCAGGCATCATTTGGAAAGCAATACTTTGCCCTAAATTCACAACTGGAAATAAAACAAACATTAAAATTACATTCCATAAAAATCATATTTCAATTTATCCATTTGCGTTGATCGAAAGAGATGTAATATTGAGAATCGTGACATACACTGACTGGTGGCCTAAGCCATCTAAAACGAATAGAATAGAAAGTACATTAGTAGGTAAATAGAGGTACATAACGCATAACATTTTTTGAGCCAGGCTTCGGAAACCGAAGGTGAAGATCCAGACATGATACAGATTCTAGTGTATTCTTTCTGCGAACGCATCGCAAAATTAAACACAAAATCAAACCAAGAGTCACTGTCTCAACACCGAGTCTCTATCTCACAAATACACACTTAATTTCACCAAAACAAAGACACGAAGAAGCAAACTCGACTCAAGTTAACAATGTATGTAGAATTAAATGGAACTGGTTTATTTATTACAAATAATACAAGACAAAATAGTAATTTCGCGGCAGTTATTGTTCTGCTGACATGAAATGTCAACGTCAAAATTACAAACAATGGCCGCGTTACCAATTGGGCTGTAAACGCTTTGAGCGTCTATAAACCCGTTCCGAATTAGCGTGAGCGCGATATCGACGTCCCTTGAATCGTCATAGATGACGACATGACATGCGCCATCTTGCGATTACAACGACCATGCTCCAAATAGTAAATATCACCGTGAGCGCTGTCAAATAACCTGATTACAGCTCTCAGCTGTCATAATCGTGAAATCTATATCGGAACGCAAAATATTGATGTGAGCGCTGTGAGCAGTAATTTTCTAATACGGAATGAAGCCAATACAATACGGCCATATTAAAAAAGACAAGTAGGATATCGTCGCTGCGCTTGCCAAAACCTCTATTTATATTTAGTCAAGTTTTCAGGGGAGACAATAAACTGTTTTTTTAAATGATTGATGGACTTATCAATAAATTAAAAATGCAGTATGGTGACAAAAATATTGTGTATGAACTGAGATACAAGTGAAAATGATAACATGTAATTTCATCACTCCCAAGTACTCGCAATCCAATTCTGACATGTGCAACAATGGTTAAAAACGTGATTTGAAAACATGTGATGTGAACACCAATTATGTGAACACATAACCAATTTGTCAGTGCCAGGAATGAAAATTAGGTGCACATTTTGATTTTGTCAAATCGATTTCTAGACGGCAATAACACATACTTGTTTTTGTAATCGATGTGCAATTCGCTTTCAAGGACATCTAGCAAAGAAAAAAAATGCACATAACGGTTTTGGCAGGCGCACTGACGATATCTTCATATAAACCATAGTATAAACAGGGGGCAGTAAAGCATCTGTAGCCCAATCCGCGTTATAATTACCTACCGTACTTGCCTGTCTCAGGGTATTTTGTGTTTTGAAAACTTGTGATAATAATTTTATGTCGTAAATAAGTATTTTTTGATGGAATCTTATTGGAATCTGCATAGTATTATGATAAATTAGCATCATCACAATTTTAAAGTCCAATAAGACTAAGAAAAATGTAATTTAAAGTTTTGTGTCACATTTACGTACTTTGAATTTACTTACTTTACTTATTTAATTTACGTAACTTGAAAAGGTGATTTTTTGTTCATTAAGATATGACGTTGAAATTAGTGTAAAAACGTTGGACTTGGCTTAAAACCGATATCCGTGCCAGAATCATGTAACTCGGTCCAGTATTTTAGGGAATATAAGGTAAAAGAAGTAGTAAACATTGTGTTCATCGTATTTTTCAAAACGTGTCCTCCCCTCTAAATTTTAAAAGAAGAGAGTAAAAATAAATATGCTGTAGTAGATCTCAATGACAACACATTTCTAGGCACTGAATTTAAATTTAGCTAAAAGTGAAAACCCTGAGACAGGCAAGTAGGTACGGTAGGTAATTATAACGCGGATTGGGCTGTAGGTAGATACTCTACTGCCCCCTGTTTATACTATGATACGGCGTTGCTGTTTCTCTCTTGTTTGCTAGCCCACCTATATATTGTTCATAGAACACAGTTGACAGGCCCTGACCATTCGTCACCATCAATTAGCGATACGCGATGGCGAGAGGTTTTATTCGATTATTCCAAAGGGATGATACCTGCGAAGAGAGATGTGACATAATTCCAGAAATTCATGCGAAAGAGACAAACGTTAAGGCAAATGATAATAATAAAGTGACTATCTTATCGTCTGTAAAAATCACACCAGAAAACCAAGCTTTCTATAAAATTTTACCCAGAAGTTTACAACTAAAGCCAATTGATAAAGATTTAGATTTGTTTACAAACCAAAAGCGAAAACTGGCACATAGTACAAGCGTATCTAATATACCAAAAAAGAAAAAAGTTAATTGCCCTACAAAAATAACGACATAAGATCAAAAGGATTTAAGTGGAAACTTTTATATCAACATTGATAACGATGATGATGGTGAGACCAAAAATTATATTGATGATTCGAAGAAATACAGTATGGGGGATACAGTTCTTGTTAGATATTTCAAACGAACTTGGACATATGTATTACGTCGGTATCATTGAAAATATTGATATCAATTCAAACCCAAATATGTACAAGATAACATTCTATAGAAATGTTGGCAAGAAAAACAACATAAAATTTGTTATTCCTAAGCGTAAAGATCAAGACTGCGTACCTGATTCTAATATAGTTAAGATGATAGAACTACTACAGATAAATGAAGATCTTGTTGAGTAACCTTATGAATGACGATGATGAAAATTTCTTTTAAATTGAATAATGTTAACGGTCATGTTTATTTTCATTTATGATCATATTATTTTATTCCGTGTTCATTCCTAAAAAGTGCAATTTGTTTTTGTTATTATTGAACTGAAATGTCCATGACAACAGTCAATTCTTTGATATAATTGTTTATGTTCCTTTCTTTCACATTGAAAAATGATTTTAATTAATTAATTTCATATACAGTGTGTAGTATTCATTCCGTGTTTGTGATTTCTATATTTTAAGGCGGTAAAATGTTCCTAAAAAGTGAAAATGTGTATTTTGTTATTGATAATTATGTTTTGGTTTTTATTTTCTAGACCGTTGTCATAGACGTTTCAGTTTAATTGGCATATTTTTATCCCAATTAAACTGAAATTTCTACGAGAACTTACAATTCTTTGATATAATTGTTTGTATTCGTTTTTTTAAATTGACGAATGTTAATTTCATATATTATCATTATAATTTTTTTTTCATTCCGTGTTAGTGATTTCTATACTTTATACTATTATTATTATAATATAATATTTTATACTGCTACGAATTCGTTTCATTATTTGAATATTCCGATTCCCTTAATTTCTCTACCAACCGTACAGAATTTCAATTTTACTTCGTGGCAATCTTTCAAATAATTATTTAACATGGTAGTATTCCTTATATCTACATTAACACACCGCGAAATTTAGAGGATCAAAAAAAAAAGAATATTTTTTAGTCCTGCAATATTCGTATGTATACTTCCCCGTTTTGACACATGTCGGGCACGTCACTTTTCTTTTTCGCGCGTTATCATCACCGCAGCAAAAAGTTCTTCCTCGACAAATTACTCATTTAAAACTAATTTTACATAACATTTTACCAAAATAACAAAATGTCGCGTAACAGTAAGTGTATTAGGTGCATCGTTAGTGAAAATCGTAAATCCGAGACACAGAAACACGAGCAAGTTATGCTCATCGCCGACCATTAAGTGAACTGAAAGAAGATTAGAGTAAAATTAATCAACAACAACCAACAGAACATCAGAGACGAAGCTGGAATAAGCGTGTACCCCTGACAACAATTTGGATCATGTAACCCTTGAGGCCCCACAACCTTTAGGTGTGAGAATGCCCGATTTTAACTGACCTCCGGATACGCGATATCCACAGCGCTCATCGAAGTGCTACGGTGGTCATAAACACTAAAAATGTGTGCCGTAAGCTTGTTAAAGCTTTTTTCCTCCAGTGAGTGCGCGACACTCCAGTAACATCTCATCTGAGGTTACTAACTGGATGGTATATCAGTGCGAAATACGAGATATTCTTAGTCTTGTTTCTGAACAATTCTAACACTGAAAATCTAATTGGCATGGCAGCCATAGGCAGGTAAGGCCTATTTTCAAGACCAGTAACATCTCATGTGGTCAAAGTTATCGAACAGCCAATGGTAAGTCCCATTTTCATGATATTGGTCAAGTACATGCAAAGTTATGCTATTCATCTACCTATAAACAAGCAGGTCGCGAGACGACCATGCTTTTCCTGTGTGCATTATAACCTTGAAAATGCATCATGCCTCTCGCAGTGAATCCGGGATCATTCTTGCTACCTGGATCAGTGAGTAAAGTTGCTGGCTGACATACATTTGTCAGGACTACTTACATCCATCCATAAGTACGAGATACTTACAGAATGTTAAGCCCACATTATGGATTTTGAGTCTACCTCAAGTATAATTAAAATTAGTTATAAATTAATGCTCCACATACATATAACTAACGTAAACTACGTAGGTAGTTATGCCAGATTTGCCATTTTAATCTTGCAGCGACTATTTAATGGGCATTTATATCTTCATGCCTAAATACGAGATATTTACAGCATGTTATGTTCACACTGTGTGTGCAAACTTCGACATCAAGTATGATGTTACAGAAGCATTCTGTGGCCATGCCACAAACTTAATATCTTAATCTTTCAGCTATGAAGTAATATTAACATTTAAGCACAACACTTTCCATACAAATAATAGAGCGAGACTCTCGGTTCACAGAGTTCTATGGGAAAACAGTTGATGGGAAATGTTTTAGACACCCATGACAGATTCCTGTTCCACTACTAAACTTACGGGGAACCTACTCAACCAAAGTATTGAGATGTTTTAAACACAAATTAGAATGTTAATGTTATCTTAAGGAAAACATTGACCACTATCATAATGTAAGGAAAGAAGGCACTTATGAACGGTGAATGGCTTGAAGTACACTGCATTGGCCGACCTCGGGATTAAATCAATATTATTAATTTTTTGATTAAATTATATTTTATACAAGATCTTCAGTAAAATAACACTTTCTTTCAAGAAATACACCAGCTGGTTAAAGACAGTAGTTGTATTCATAGCTTATTTACATATATTTCGAAATAACTAATACATGCACAGCCAGAGATTCATACCATCAACAACACCAAGAAGTAGCTAAGTTTTGGGTCAAATATATTGTTGTGCCAACAACAATAAGAAGAAGATCAATTAACCTGTTTGTGTCCAGCACAATTAAAACACCAATAAAAATATCCCGTTAACAAGAATCTTTTAACACTGAACACAATAAGTAAAAGATACTTACAGTATGTTAAGCCCACAATGCATTTTAGCTTCTACATCAAGTATAATATAGATTGGTTATAAATTAATGTTCCACATTCATATCTTTATTATTTATATAACTAATGTAAACTATGTAGTTATGACTTGCCATTTTAATCTTGCAGCAACTACTTCATGGACATTTATATCTCCATGCCTAAATACGAGATATTTACAGCATGTTATATTCACACTATGTGTGCAAGCTGCGACATCAAGTATGATTATATCAAAGCACCCTGTTGTCATGCCACAAACTTAACATTTTAAGATAGATACTGGAGTGTTAAGTCAGTAGCTCCAAAAGAGCACATATCAAGGAGGGTACCGTAATGAATAAACCAAATTATACACCATAATATAATAATGATCTGAGTAACTTGGTTTAAGTACAATAGTTCAAGGAACCATTTGTCATCAAATCTAGGCACTGTAATATCCCAATACTCAAAACTATTAGTATTGAGAGAAAAAAGGGATAAAGACTTACACAGTTTGAAGTTCTAACAACCTGTCAATGTCATTAAGAAATGACATTAAGAACTAAACCTGGTTTAGCTACAAAACAAATTGCAAATTTATTTCCACTGTTAAACCCCAACCTCGTCTTAGAACTAAGAAAATATTCTTATGATCTTAAGATGATTACTTATAGATCCAATCTAAAATAACATCTCCGTTAGTAACTCATTGCTTTACCTAGCAATCTGTAGGTACAATGATAAATCATGGGTCTACTAATTATGTAATTCATTTATACCCCATTAAGTCAAATAGTATTTTTTGGAAAGATTTCCAGGACCAGATAGCTTTTTTCTGCATTGCATTAGATTTGAAAATCACTTAAACCTTAAGAGAAACAATGTTCTCTTTACTTTGACTGCTTATTATCAAGACTGTACTAAAACATAATTTCATTGTTCACTGGTTCCGGGCGTTGACCCCATAATCAGCTGTAGTTACCTGAAGTGAACCTTGTTGAGAACTCAGAACAAAAACTCACAACCAAAATACTCGAAAAGACGGGTAGGCATATCGTGATCATCATGTCATAAAGAGGAATTTTAACTAAAAATTTCTTTCATTTTCACTGCCAATTAGAGTACCTATTGGCTTTATTAGCTTTCCACTAAACTGAAACAAGGGGGGAGGTACATGGGAGTGCTGAGACAAACGGAAATGCCATACATTTCATGCAGAGTTCATAAAATCCAACTAAAATTCATAGCAATTGACCGTACATTACAGCAATTTAGCCAAACCCATAATGCTGCTTGAATACAGACAACATACATACTAGCTATCCACTAATTGCAAAGATTTTATTATTTATAAAGATTAGAAAACCAGGAGCATTCAATTCAGTTTGCTCTTAGCTTGTCAAACAATGACTTGGTTTTTGACTGCAGAAACCCTTGAAAGACATTGTCAGGGAATCACTGCTGGTTTTGACAGAAGTAGGTAAGATTTGAAATAGTTTGGGAAAATTATACTGACAACTCAAGATGGTGGAGCCAGCTCTGCCTAAACCCACTGCAACATAGCAAATATTTACAATTGAGCCAAGACCTCTCAGTATTACATTTTTTCTTATACATATAATATGAAACGGTAAAAATTGTTGCTCCATTACAAGGTGCTTGGGAAAACATAATAACATTAATGTACAGATGAACAACATTAGAGTATTACCTTTTTTCTTATACATATAATGAAACGGAAAAAATTGTTGCTCCATTACAAGGTGCTTGGGAAAACATAATAATGTTAATGTACAGATGAACGACATTGGCCAGAAATCAGTTTCTAAAAACCTAAATAAACAAACAGTTTGGGAAAAATTGCTCACTCATCCTTCTTCGAGTCAATTGACTACATCTCGAATTCGGTTCGACCAATAAGGAGCTAACTCCTTAGTACTTATCCATTATATTTAGTCATAAGACTCGACCCTTAGCAATTTTTAAGCTTTACTGATAGTAAGAGCTACTAGGTACTAATTAAATCAGCTTAATTCTATAGTAATGAAGTGAAAAGATTACTGTTTTCTGATCAATTGAAGGTAACATTAATTGGAAACAATGTTTTAAATAGACAAGCTTATCTACTATTGAACAATAGTTGGACATTGTATATCTAAGTCAAATTGCTGCATTATATTCTTTAATTTATGCAATTATCATTTGAGACAGTACATCTATGGAGCTCTATACTTACCTTGGTAGCACTTTTCTGGTGCAAGTGTTTTAACAAAAGGCCCTTATATGAATAAATAAACATAATGCCAGCGACTTCCTTTGAAAGTACATACTATCAATTCAACACTAATTAATTGAGAGCCTTTTGCAAACACACCCATTAAATACTAACACTGTAACTGAATTTCAAATAAGAAAATTACTACTAAGAAATCTGAGACCATCATTGCCTCAATAGAATGTATCGAAAGTATCATTAAACTCATAGCTTGGTAGTATGAGCAAAATTTTGAAAACAAAGACATTATTGTTCTGTTAGCTCTAAATTTAACCCATTGGAACTATAAAACAGTTATTAGGATATATCAAGCCCTAATATTTGTAAGGTTGCCACACTTCAGTGAAAGTGGTACTTAAACTTCATAATTGGTTCCCCTCACAATACAACCCAAACAACAGCTCAAACCAGAGCTGGCATCAACTAAGCTAGACATAATGTTGATTATATTATATAAGTTGCCAAAGTTACCATATAAAAACTTAATATACTTATCTTTTACATATTCTTAAAATTATAGTATTAAAGCTATTACACTCCTATTTAGATAGAAGAAGCTCATAAGTTATTTTCATAAATCAACTCAGGATTATTTGCATTTTAATCAGTTAAATAATTAATTATTGCAGCCAGCTCTAAACATCTACCATGTTAAATAATTATTTGAAAGATTGCCACGAAGTAAAATTGGGAATCAAACGAGCTTACCTGTTAAGCGAAGTCTTGATTCTAATTTTATGAGTGGCAATCTGAAAAATAATTACCCACCCACCACTATAATATAGCTAATAGCCCCAAAGCTGCAATAATTAGTCTACCTAATTCAATTTTAACCTTTCAGGAAAACATAGTGAATCTAGGTATTTGGAACTACTCTGTACACAGAGATTGTTCCCAATATTGTGATCTCTAAAATAAGTGACGTGCCCGACATGTGTCAAAACGGGGAAGTATACATACGAATATTGCAGGACTAAAAAATATTCTTTTTTTTTTGATCCTCTAAATTTCGCGGTGTGTTAATGTAGATATAAGGAATACTACCATGTTAAATAATTATTTTTCAGATTGCCACTCATAAAATTAGAATCAAGACTTCGCTTAACAGGTAAGCTCGTTTGATTCCCAATTTTATATAACGCTTTAACATACGATTGCTTTACTTGGTAGTATGCTTGTGGATAAAATCAATGTGGGTAAGATCGGACAAATTAAACGAAAAAAAAAGAATAATTTGGTACATCTATGTTTGTAGTATTAGGTAGATTTTTTTGATGTCATGTTAAAGAACAGGATAGATCGGATACATTCTTTTCATACACCTTGTGCTCCTAGCAATAGGAATAGTTTTAAATTGTT
The DNA here is from genome assembly GCA_950022955.1 of Xestia ashworthii. Classification (NCBI taxonomy): domain Eukaryota; kingdom Metazoa; phylum Arthropoda; class Insecta; order Lepidoptera; family Noctuidae; genus Xestia; species Xestia ashworthii. The sequence continues at coordinate 10,702,092 of OX465560.1, read as the reverse complement.
GTCCGAACTTACCCCTTGTCCACGCCCGCGCTGGCACCATCTAGCGCCAGGGAGCGTTACGCGGTGCGCCATTGCGCCATCAGCGGCATCTGTCACCGAGAGGACACATCGCTGCGAGCTCTGCTACCACTCCGGTCTCCTGCTCACTCCATACGTTCAGAACTTCATTCAGGGCGCCTATAAAAGGCTTGCTTTGTATAGAATCATCCCTTTTACCTTCTCGTCCACCATCAAACACACAAACCACTGTAAACGTTATTTATTTCAATACGAATTATGTAACCACGCAAGTCGCTTCATTTAAAAACAATAACCCACTGGAACAGAACCTCATCCTCCACATATTTTGGTCCTTCGAGCCATATTTTGATCCTGCGAGCCGAAAGAATCTTGGACCAGCCGGAAGAAGACTCCACATTGTGAAGACGTGTAACGTTGCCAACCACGTGGCGACGCCATAATTTGGAGCTTCAACTGGACCAGAAGCCGGGTGCTGAAGACGTTAAACGACGCTGACCGAGAGCAGCGGCGATATCAGACAACCAGCAGCCATTTTACGAGGTTTATCGAAAAAATCTCATGAGAGGGAAGGCGTACACGTAAGAAACGGCGGTCAGGTCTCCGTTCCCGTCCCATCCGTTCTAAAATATTGTTTCGATTTGTGTTAAAGCTGCGTTTTATTCGTTACAGACGCGAGTGCCAGCCACGTGTTCCCAGTGATTCTTGCATGCGGTGAGTCAATCCCACACCACCACACAACACTCACTTAGTTCGCCAAAATGTCGGATAAAGCTGTAGACGAAGTCCTTTCCGAATTAAAAAAAACGCAGAGGTCAAGGGTCGTTTAACCCAATTCAAAAATCATGTAGATTCATTCGCGGGAGCTAACTTAACCCCCATACAACTAGCTGAATTAAATTTACGCGTTCAAGCCGCGAGCGAAATTTATGATAAATTCGATAATATAGAAAATGAAATAGAATTACTCCTGCCCGAATCGCATACAGCAGCGAATTTACAATACGTTGGTGCTTGATAAAAAACGCGGAAATTAGCGGACTACCAGGTGCATGCATCAGCTGGACGAATGGAATGTGCTCAACCACGTGTCAATATAAAATTACCGGACATAAAGTTACCTGCCTTTGATGGATCTTATGATCAATGGCTAGAATTCAAGCATTCATACACCATGATGATTCAGAAATGGAATTTTTGTATTTTAGGTGCGTAGAGTTCAGTCCTGCCAACTATACTCACGCGTGGGAGTTATTAGAAAACCGTTATCACAACGAAAGGTTGCTAATTAACAATCACGTAAAAGCATTGCATTATATTCCAACAATAAAACAGGAATCACCAACGCAGAAAAGAAAACTAATTGATACAATATTACGTAATCTTCGTGCCTTAAGCTCATTTCACGCACCCACAGTCAATTGGGATACCTATCTACTTAGTGGTAACTAAGCTAGACTCGTCTACGGAACGCGAATGGGAAAATCACATAGGAACCACGTGCTTAGGGTCACGCGAGAAGGTCAAACTTAGCGATTTAATAACATTTCTTCGAAGCCTAACATTCCTTAACGTGTCCGCACGGACACGTTAGAAATGATCGGCGCGAATCACGTTAAAGCATCGCCTGAAATTGAAAAAATTCAAGCTATAAGCGAGAAGAGAAGTTCACACCGCGTACATAGCTATACCGAGACGCCATCATAATAACCGCGGTGATAGCAGTTATAGGGAGGATTTACCCAAGTGTGTTCTATGCGATCAAGAATATTCTTTGTACACAATGACTCTGATTCTATCTCTCACGGATATGTCCGTGAGAGATAGAATCAGAGTAGTTAACGAAAACAAGGCGTGGCGGATTGCCTGCGAACGGGTCACGCAATAGACCAGTGTAGATTCGGGTCGTGTAAGCAATGCCAAAGAAAACATAACACCATAGCGACGTACTCCACATTGCTGTAATTGTAATGTCGATCCATTGCAGTTTACAGTGATAACGCGTGCTGCGCGTACGATATTCGCGGGAAAACTAAGTAGGTCAGGGTCACAGCCGCGCGCGCCGCACGGGTAAATAGGCGCTGGCGGCTTCGTTTGACATTGTTGCGCGCAGGCTAGTTTATGCCGTATCACTACACGCGAGAGCTAATTTTACTTTGAACATTTCTAAATCGGTCTTTCCTTTGTCGGTTTCGCGGTGATTTTTTGTATTGTTCCATGCAAACTATTTTATGCCGTATCAATACGTGCGAAAGTTTATTTTGGTTTGAACATTACTATTTAACATTATACATTACTCTGATTCTATCTCTCACGGATATGTCCGTGAGAGATAGAATCAGAGTAGTTAACGAAAACAAGGCGTGGCGGATTGCCTGCGAACGGGTCACGCAATAGACCAGTGTAGATTCGGGTCGTGTAAGCAATGCCAAAGAAAACATAACAGCTTGCTACACTTAGGGCAAATTTCACCAACCTGTTCATAATCGGACATTAGTCAATCAGCCATTAAAATAAATGTCGATGTTATTGGTATTCACGTTCCACCAGAAAAAAATAACACCACATTACGAAACCCGGTGTTAAGTGAATGAGTCATGTATTCTTCACTCATAGATCGGTCAGTTGTCAAAACCAACCAAAATAAAAGGTGGCAATGTCACATGACAATGTTCACAGACAATAATGTCATTTAAGAGAACGCGAGAACGGGGTCCTAATTTCTCATCAAATGAGAAAGAAATTTTAATTACTTTAATTTCTAAGCATAGAGAAGTAGTTGAAAATAAAAAAAAACTGATGCTGTCACAACTACAGCGAAACATGAGGGATGGAGAATTTTAGCTGAGGAGTTCAATTCCTTGAGCAGTTTTGCCAATAGAAATGCTGACCAGTTAAGAACTTGCTGGGACAACATCAAGAGAAATACACGTAAAAACAAGGCTGATACCAAGAAAGAAATTTTTCTTACAGGTAAGTTTTGAAAGCTTTGAATATGTTAGTACTTATTATAATACTTTATTCTATAATACGGTATGCTTGTGTACCATGTTAGTCATTGTTTTATAGGTAAATGATAAGTAATTATTCCTTTTTACAGGAGGTGGTCAGCCTAGGCATCCGCCGCCTGCACCTTTCCAAAACCAAGTGGAAGGATTGCTGGGTCCAACCCTAGACGGTCTCAGCAATGATTTTGACTGTGACTCTTATTTTGAGAAGCCCAATACAGAAACAGAAGTCATCACCTTACCACAAGGCCAGCCTTACCCTATAGTTCCTGCAGCTGCAACTCTTGATGTAAGTACCTATAAATATAAATATATATAAATAGCCACCTTATATCTTTAACATATTTATTTACTTACGATGCAGATCTTTATCAATATTGAGTGAATATGACTTTTAAACAATACTTATGAATTATTTTAGTTTCAGAATGAGCTTGCCGGACCATCATCTGGTATTGCTAACAGTATCGCAACAGATATTGAAGATGACTCAAAACAGGCTTCTCAATCACAGGTATTTCAAAATGTATTTAATTAATTTATTTATTAACAAAGGTTCACCAACAGCTTCTGTGTACAGCATTTAGCAATTACTCTGCCATGTTCAAAAGATTCCACAGTATTTTCATTATGCGCCCACACTCGTGATCATGATGAAAAGTAGCCTGTCACTCTCTGACTTACATACTTAAATATACACCGTGAAATTTAATTGGTTGTTTTCCCGCGGCAGAACGACTTGCCTTAAGGAGTACTTTCGAAGCATAGAGTTAAAGTAAAAAAATAACAATGTTTTTGTTTTAAAATAATTAAAAAAATATTCATCAACTCGAAAAAGTGAGTTACAATAGTAACACTAAACGTAATTGTAGGTACTAGGTACTACTCGCGTCACCACCGACAAAGAAAAGCGATGCACAAAATAATGTTCAAACCAAAATAAACTTTCGCACGTATTGATACGGCATAAAATAGTTTGCATGGAACAATACAAAAAATCACCGCGAAACCGACAAAGGAAAGACCGATTTAGAAATGTTCAAAGTAAAATTAGCTCTCGCGTGTAGTGATACGGCATAAACTAGCCTGCGCGCAACAATGTCAAACGAAGCCGCCAGCGCCTATTTACCCGTGCGGCGCGCGCGGCTGTGACCCTGACCTACTTAGTTTTCCCGCGAATATCGTACGCGCAGCACGCGTCATCACTGTAAACTGCAATGGATCGACATTACAATTACAGCAATGTGGAGTACGTCGCTATGGTGCAGCTGTATGCTAGGGCTGATTATGACTCCCATGCTGCCCGGCGACTTTACGCAGAGCGGCACCACTTGGAGTCGCTCCGTCTTCGCGGGGTTCCCGTCCCCCAAGTCCCATCGCCACGGACGATCGTAGCGGCGACACAGCGGCTACTAGATCATGGACAGTTCCATACACCGGCACATGCACAGGGCAGCGGTCGACCGGCCGTTATTTTGCCAGCGCTCGACGAGGAGATCATCGAGTACTTCGAACGGGATCCTCGTCGAAGTACGCGCCAGGCCGAGGCTCGGTTTGGCGTAAGCCAGTACTACGTCTGGAAACTACTCAACTCTGAAGGACAGCATCCTTATCATTATCGCGGAGTTCACGCTCTCCACGAAAATGACCCCCAGAACAGAATTGCGTTTTGTCAGTGGTTGATCGACAACCAAGATAAGAACATTTTGTGGACGGATGAAGCAACTTTTACGCGAGTTGGAATCTTCAACCAGCGTAACGAACATTTTTGGGCTCTTAATAACCCACATGTTATTCGCGAGTGTGCGCATCAAGTGCGTTTTAGTGTTAATGTGTGGAGCGGCATAATTAATGGCCACCTCATAGGACCGCATTTCGTGGAAGGACATTTAACAGGTGGAACCTACCTGGAAATGATACGCAACATTATCCCGGACTTATTGGACGACCTTCCGCTAGCGGTGCCCATGGACAATCTGTTCTATCAGCATGACGGGTGCCCGGCTCATTATCACCGCGCCGTGCGAGAGCACTTGAACTTGGTGTTTCCCCAGCGCTGGATCGGACGCGGCGGGCCAGTGCCTTGGCCACCAAGAAGCCCGGACCTAACTCCGTTAGACTTTTACTTGTGGTCTGAGCTCAAGCGCCTAGTGTATCGTGAGGAACACGAAACTCGCGACGCGTTAGTAGCTGCGATAGTGGACGCTTTTGATATCGTGCGTAGGGACACAGACACCTTAGTTAAATTGAAAGAAAACCAATTAAAACGTGCGCGATTGTGTGTACAACGGAATGGCTTACACTTCGAACAATTACTCCGTTACCGGGAAGTGTAAGTACCTACTCGTACTTTTGTAAATAGTAAACATTTAAAAAAGTAGTTTAGCTGATTAAAATTATTGTAAATAAGTTGATTCAAATTTTTTAAATACGCCTCAAATACTTTTTTAAGTATCTAATCCAGAAAATTCGTTTTCTTAGTTAATTTTTCTTTTTTAATTTAATTTTGTGTTCAATAAATTGCAGATAAAAAAGTATTTATGACGGTCCTAAGCCCGTAAAAGTATGAAGGGAAAATTTGAATAACATTGTAACGATGTCGTTTCATTTACAGTCTCGTGGACGTAAAACCTCCACGACGACTAAAAACCTCCATAGTACTTACTTGTACTCAAAGAAAGAAATGTAACAGTCCTTTCAAAATTCAAATTTGAAATTGGCTTGTCGCATTGACTGCACAGCCATTTATCATCAGTCCTACCAAAATTATGTAACGATATACATCTTCCTAAGTTTCTTCCTGGTACCAGAGTATTGAGTGTTTACTCTAACTAGCACAGCTAGTTTCTATTTAATGAAGATGTTCTAAAAAAACCCGACGCACGGGTTTTTTTTTATTTTTAATCATACGATTTCTACAATAATAAACTACCAAGTCGCATAAGAAACGTTTATTATTTCATCATCTGCACCCATTACGTCACAACATGTTGGATAACTGGTGATTGAAAAGCACGTGGGTCAATGGCTCCGTGGCCTTTAATAGTAACACTAGACGTTGTAGGTACCTACTACTGGCGTCGCACGCGCCGCCGCCGTCAAAGGAAAGCGATGCATAAATGGTCAAACCAAAATAAGCTCTCGCACGTGGTGATACGGCATAATAGTTTGCACGCAAAAATACTTGAGAATCCACCGCTAAGCCGACAAAGCAAAGACCGATTTATTAAATGTTTAAAGTAAAATAAGCTCTCGCGTGTAGTGATACGGCATAAACTAGCCCGCGCGCAACAATATCAAACGGAGCCGCCTTCGAACCTAATCCTTTCGACGGTGACCCTGACCTACTTAGCCCCCGGGTCAACGCCCCGCTGTCGTATTGCTATTGATTCGTGATCACTTTCGAGTTTAGTTTTTCACAATGTTAAATATGCCAGTTTTTGTTTCTAATATTTTATATAACTACGAAACGATTGTACTATATAGACAAAACCATTTCGCTGCGGGAAAACAACCATTTAAATTTCACGGTGTAGTTTCAGTTTTTTTCGCTGATTTTTGTTTAGTATTTAAATTAATTTATCATTTTGTTTTGTTAATTTCAGAGTACAGAAGGAGAAGTCAAAGCATGGAGCAGTTGGTCGCCAGCAGTTTTAAAAACAAAGGTGTCACAAGTACTGAAAACACCTAATTCGGGTGAAAATAAACCATCATGGTTTAGAAGGAGAAGACCAAAGACCAAAGTTTACTAAACAGTAAACTCGAGTTAGTGCAGCTTTTGAAAAAGAATGCTGCAACTGAGGCAGAGAAAAAAAACATTACATGGGATGAACAAATAAAACAGGAAAAAATTAAAACCGAAATATTGCAGTTAGAGTTAAAGAAGCTGCAAAATAGTCTATAAATAAAAATAGAAAATAAAACATTTTTCATAATTATATTATCTTTTCATTTGTATAATATATAAGTGGTTCCCAGGGGAAACTCAAGTCCACGCCACGCAGGCGAAGTTGCGAACGGATCAGGTGGAGAACGATTAAAGAGTAAATTATCATCTCCTAAAGTAATCTTTGCTGTAAACTTTTAAAATAATTATTAATGAAGCTTCTACGCACAGGATTGATGTCCCTTCTTTCTTCATCTGCATTTCGCTGCTCTCTAACGTAACCTTCTTCTATCAATTCATCCCAAGGAGCCGGAAGTATAACATCAGGGTCATCTGTTGGTAGGTTTTCACTTGCTCTTGTCACAATATTATGCAAAACTCCAGTGGCAACAATCACAGGCAGACAGTTTTTTAATTGTATTTGCATACCTAATGCTAGAACAGGGAAGCGACGTTTCCAAACACCGAATAGACGTTCAATAGGATTTCTACTCCGGATTTGAGATTCATTTTGAAGTATTTCCTCTGGAGTTCTTGGATTATCCAGTGGCATCATAACATATGGTCGATTCATATAACCACTATCAGCCAAAAGTACAGAATCCCCATATTGCTGGCTCTCGAACATAGCATTTCTATATGAGGCATTCCATATTGTTTGATCTTGGCTACTTCCTGGCCGTCTTGCTACTACGTCGGTAATTTCCAAGTTAGCATTGCCAATTACCTGCACATTTATGGACATAATTATAGCCTTTCCTATTTCTGAAATACTCCGCATTGTTTCCACCAGGAGAGCGAATGCGAATATGTGTGCAATCTAAAGCACCCAGTGCCTTAGGGAAACGTGCAATGCTATAAAAATCTAATTTCGTTTTCTTAATCACCTCTTCAGTGTTAGGAAATTTAATTAATTGTCGCCCGAGTGAGGCTATTGCAGTAGTTACCCGGTGGATAATCCTATGAGACGTTGACTTTCTGGTTCCACAGTAATCACCCATATCTGCTGTGAAGCAGTAGCATAATACCTCAACGTCAACAGAAGTTGATTTACTGGTGATATTGAATCGTTTCTGTAAGCAAAATAAAATTATAGGTTAGATTAGGATTTACATTTATTAGATTATTACAAAAGGTTTAAAATTATGTACACATTCGGTAAGTACGTAAGTACCTAGTTAACAGTAATTTTACTTACCGATCTAATGAATATTCAAGTTTATTTTCAATCAAGTCCAACACATCCATGGCAGATTGTCTCGATAAGCGAAATCTTGTACGAAAATCCAATTCATCGTACTCTTCAAAATAGTGCCGCCGTTCTTTATAATTTTTAGGACGTCGTACTATATCGTCCAAGTCGTCCAAAATTTCCAAATCGTTTTGATCTTCGAAAATATAGTCGTACGCTGCTTCCATTTTGATGATTTTGACAACTGACTAAATGCCTGTTAAAAAGTTAACGGACCTATAAGGCAGCAATTAAATTTAATGCCTGATTAAGACATTTAATCATGGATTAGCGCATGGTGAAACACTCGCTACTCCTAATGTCCCGTTAACATTTTAACAGGAGATTAAACTAACAAACATGGTATGGTGAAACTAGGTCTTAGACGAAAAAAGTAACAGTGCCTGTGTGCGCGTCCAGTAGCACGGGGAGGCCGGCCACGCACAGCCGAACAACCACGTTGCATTCAAACAGAGTCTATGAGAATCAAAATTGGTCAAATCCAAAATTTACTATTTTTATTATTTTAATGTAGCAATATTCTTCAAAATCTGATCTAAAACTAGAGAATATCGAAAGTAGTCAAATCCATATTCTTCCTTTAGAAAAACTGCTGTGAAAAGCGGCTGTAGTATCAAAATAAGGCAAATCCAACACTGCCAACATTCAAATTTAGTCAAATCCGATTCAACCAATAAGCTTCGAGTATTCTCTATAGCGAGTCCGCCATGTTGATTTTAGTGTCTTGCATTCCATAACAGGGGCAACTTGATTTCTGTGAGTTTTTAATCAAAATTTTGTGTAATTTTGTGTAATTTTTGTGAAAATCCAAACCAAAAAGTTGAAACACTTCCTACCCATCAAACATTTACGACGTCGTATAGACGTTTTGGTGGCAACTTAATGTTATTTAGTATAATCGTATAAACGTTATAAGGACGTTTACTGGACGGCATTAGGGCCCATTCTATTCAACTTAAGGCGCTAAGAGTTTCGTGTAACAGTCATATAAATACATACTTAGTCGCACAGTAGTCATAATATACACGTCGGCTATTTGACTACTTATCATGTAATGATAGCTGTCGCGGCGTGTATTCGACTTCGGGTCGAATTATGGCACACATTATGACTTTTATATAATGTAATCGTTGTGTTATTGTCATTAAAAGATGATGCTTAACTGAACGAAAATATTGTAACAGATTATAACACGTTAATTTAATTTGCCAGTGTTTTTGACAGCTGAGTTAATATTTACATTTGTTTCATGGTTATTTGAGGTGATGAAACCATTTTATTTTAGGGTCGAAGAAGGGTAGAGTGATTGGTGTGATTTTGCGCAATTCTAAGAATGATGGGGCATCAGTATCCGAAAATAGAGGAGGAAATCGTAAAGAGAAAGCTTTTGCAGGAAAAAGAAAATCAACAAAAGATTTCATTGAAAAGTTGGCGCCGCTTGAAATTCACTACTGTCGCAGCAAAATAAAGAGTAGGCAGTACCTTGCGTCAAATTTAAACATTAATAAGCTTTACAGAATGTATATCTCGCAAGCTGAAGATCAGTTCAAATGCATCAAGGCATCTTATTTCAGAAGAATTTTTAACACTTCATTCAATATTGGTTTCGGGTGTCCGGCAACAGACGTTTGCTCAACGTGCTTGACGTTGAAGAAAAAATTAAACATGAAAAAGATGTTAGCAAGAAAAATGAGCTTCTAATCCAAAAAAGAGTGCACGATTTAAGGGCTAAGGCATTTTACAGTCTGTTAAAGGAAGAAAAAGAAGAGCTACTGACTATGAGTTTTGATTGTCAAAAAAACCAACCTATGCCGAAAGTTCCTGACCAAAGCGCCTATTATTCACGACAAATTATATATCTATAATTTTACAATCGTGTTAGGCAGTTCTAAAAATAAGTTGACTCATGACAATGTCTTCATTTACACATGGACCGAAGATGAGATGCCAAAAGCGTCAAACCAAATTGCCAGTGCCGTTTATCACTGCTTGTGCTGTAATGTTGAAAAATATGAGAAGGTGACTACCATCCGGCTGGTAGCTGACGGGTGCAGTGGACAAAACAAAAACACATCAGTCCTAGGAATGATCTGCAAATATATTAAAGATTATGCACCAGTGCGAATAAAGACTGTTGAATTGCTCTTTCCAGTCGTTGGTCATTCGTTTTTGCCAGCAGACCGCGTATTCGCTCAAATTGAAAAAAAAAATTAAAAAAAACAGAGGTAATGCCTAACCCTGAAAGTTACCTAGAATATTTTAAAGAATTCGAGACTGTTATAATATTGGGAACAGATGCAGAGGTTTTTGATTGGAAAACAGCGAGCGATAACGTGCTGAAAACTACAAGCGGGATGCAATTTTCTATTAAGGATTGCAAAAGATTTTTCATTAGGCGGAACAAGCAAAAAAACAATGTCGAAGTGCGAGCAGAAGGAAACACATTAGGTGCATTTAAAAATATTTGCAAAAAGCAGAAAACTGCCAGTCAAATAATCCCTACCCTTGTGCCTATGAACGTGACAGTTAAAAAAGAAAAATTAGACGATGTCAAGAAATTACTAATAGCCCATTATGGGGAAGAGTGGGAGCTTTTGGCAGAACTTAATTATTTCAAAATGTTTTTGAAAGAACTGCTGGCAATGTCATTCAAACAGAAGAAACATGTGAGCCGGAGGTCGAACTGCCTACTTTGATTGTTTAATTTTTTCTTTATTTGCTTGATTTCCTTTAAGTTAATATTAAATGCAAAATGTCGAATTTTATATACTTTTGTTTAATTTTTCAACCTATAGAATTTATCTACGCAATATCTCCAAAGAAAAATTGACAAACCCTGCTTTCCTTTCCGCTATTTCATGGTCTGTGCCGTCGGCTTGACCTGTGAGATAACACCTTACAATAATCTTCCAAGAACACCGTGACTATGATCCCCGCGCCGTCCAGGCAGCTAGACATAGCCCCACCCCGCGCCCGCCCACCTCCCGGCGGCGCGGCGGCGTCGCGTCGGGGCGCGGCTAGTCGGCTGCTGCGCGATCTACAGTACGCTTTCGATAACGCTTCTCAGTGCACGAGTGTTACTGTGCGTAATAAAAATATCAACGACGTAGTTTCGTTCGAGATCATTATTATAAATGTCATAATAACGATCGTGTTGTGAATTCTTTGATATTGTGGATTATTCTGAAATATTGGTAAGTGAATTCCTATTCTACTAAGTGCTTGCTTTGAATAAAATATAACGTAATAATAATGCAAATAAATTATTTCTATTCTAATGTGTTTATTGCTTTTTCTTCTGAATTTAGCTAATTACGAAGGTGACAGCCGGAGGACTTAAAGAAAACCGAAGTTTATTTAAAGAACGTTTAATTACGTTTAAATTACAATATTTGACTTATGTTAAATCTTATGTCTAGACTTGGACGATGCTAGTTCCGAAGTACCTAAAATAATTATTACAAAAATATAATTCTAAACGATTGCGAAATTGCGGATGCGCTGTCAGCAGAATAGAAGTAGGTGGCCGCCGGCTGCACGAGGCGTCGAGTCAGCAGAGTCGGCGTGTTGCAATTTTGCGTGGAAACATCCGTTGTACGTAAATAGCTATCATGTCGCTATTCGGCCGATTTGGTGTAGGCAGGGCACGTAACAAGCTTGTCTCATTTTAATTATAAATAAGACTAAATAACTTCAATTGTTTTTCCCGAATGTGTTTTATTTTTTTGTGTATTCTAGACTATTCTATACTTACTGAGACTCGCACGCTACGATCTCAGGAATCGTATGGCCTGATCTAATCAGACTTACGTCTCGATCTGAGTCACGAAATGACTCAATACGAGCAGGCGTTCGGCTCGATTTGAGCAGGCGTACGGCTCGATTTGAGCAGGCGTACGGCTCGATTTAAGCAGCCGTACGGCTCAATTTGAGCAGCCGTACGGCTCGATTTTAGCAGCCGAACGGCTCGATATGACCAGCCGTACGGCTCGTTTTCAGCAGTCGTACGGCTCAATTCAAGTAACATCTGAGCTTTTACGCTGTATATAGCTGCGTGCACTCACCAGCTTGCTCATTTCCAGATGGCGACACCTGTAGAAATTTCTACACTAGCATCACTTCTGGAGTGGGAGGCTGAAGACCCTGGTGACAACGAGATCCTGGAAAGGATAAAGAAGCTGGCGGCTGCTCATTTACCTGAAGGATGGTTGGAGTGGAAAGTTATCCCCCTCAAGAAAGAAGAACTAATAGGCCCCGAGCTGGATCTAAATAAAATAAGGTTTGCTTTCCCAACTATAAGTCTTGCTAGAGCTTTCTCGCCTGACTGTACTAGCCTTCCGGAAAAAGTGTATAGGGACATGAAGATTAAAATGCTCGAATGGCCTCTTTGTGTCGGGTTAATAATTGGCCCCCCTTCTGTGGCCTCCAGAATAAGGGGCTCGGCCGTTCAAAATGAGTTGGTTGTCGCTGCTTTAGTCGACCTAAAACCCTTGTTGTTGAGCAGAAAAGAAGCTTCAAAAGAACTTTCTAAAGAGGAAGAAGACGAAATTGATGACGCATCAACAACACGTTCGCTCTTTTCAAGTCAGACTAAACTCAAAAAGGGTTCGAGATTACACAAATTAGAACAATCGCAGGCTGAAATAAAAGATATGCTGTTCTCGTTCATGAGAAAATTTACTCCTCATTCCGGAGACGAGTCTGAGGATTTTGGGTCAGAAACTGACGAGAACTGTGCCCCAGAACCATCTCCTTTATCTGACTTGCCACGGATGGAAGAGACAATATGGAATGCTCCAGGTCTACCGATCGATACGGATCCGGAGGAAGATTTTGATTTTGCGCCCAAAACCAAAGAACAGCAGCCAGCCATCCCTGCCCCAAAAACCCACATCGCAATTCAAGGCACTGAGTGCCAGAGACTAGGGGATATGTCGTACAAGCAAATAAGGTACATAGATGCGCAAAAAGTGTTACATGCTTCGCCGGTCTTTAGCGCTTTGAAAGCCAACCCTGTCCTCGTAAAACAACTATCCCCGTCACCAATGCAGGAACAATTGACGCGAGCTGACTATACTTTAGGCACAATTTTGCATGGTCTGCTATTGGAAAGGGATGCATTGGCTAGCACATTAAATAGCCTTTCTGATAAACATTTGTCGCTGAAACAGGACCTAAAGGCTGCCTTTTCAACAGACTCTCAGTTCAGTCATCTCTAACAACCTTCTGCAATACGTATGTGGGCGTAGAGCTGAAGTAATAGAACAAAGGAGGAATAGTTTGCTACCCAAGGATGAATACCAGGCGTCGATTTTGAATACAATTCCCCCTTCGACTTCCCATCTTTTCTGCGATAAGGAGATGTCGGATCTACTAAAACAACCAGCTCACCAGAATTTATTTCGTGAGCAATACAAAAAGCCTTTTCAATCCAAACATTTCAATGTCTCTCATCATCATCGCATCAACGACCTCGATCTGGCAAAATGATTAAAGCATCAAAACCCTTCACTCGCAAGCCCAATACCAGCAAAGCGCCCGAAAATTGGAAACGTTCGTATGGAAATAAACAGGAACAGAAGACTATTCCCAGGGGAGGGCCGAGAGGCAAAGAAAATCCGAAGCGAAATTGACACACAGGAGTTCAGAGAGGGAAGACTACTATCCTTCTTAAATATCTGGGAGGGGGAAGGGGCACCCCTAAGTATCTTGAATATAATAAAGGGTTACTCGATTCTTTTCATAATGAAACCCCCTCTGATTCCTCTTTCAGACAAAATCTCACAGCTATACGATACAAAAAAGATGGACGTAGAGATCCATTCGCTAGTGCATCAAGGAATATTGCAGGATACAACATCAAAAACAGGGTTTTTATCCAAAATGTTTCCGGTAACAAAGCCGGATGGAAAAACTTGACCAATCATCAACCTTCGAGGCTTGAACAGTGATATCTTCGACCAAAAAAGTTTCGTTTAATGAATCATCAAAAAGTACCCCAATTCTTACAACAGGGAGATTATCTGGTAAAGATAGTCGTATAACCTATAAAGATACAACACCGAAAGTTCCTCTCTATCAGTGTTTCTTTCAGGTACTACTCCGGGGGGGCAGAGCCCCCCCGGAGTAGCCTTACCGCCCCCCCGGGGCACTTGGAACTGAATAGCATTACGTATGTTAAAGGACTTTGTATTCCAATTATATACTTATATTCTAATAATATGTTGCCTTCTAATTATAGACCTAAATAATTATCAAAAATTAAGCACCTCATCAAGTTTATTTCAATTTAATCCTTTGTTTACGTATCAACAAACTTACTTCAAAACAAAGTTGACCTTGAGTGAGCTTCGTGTCAAAAAATGTCAAGTGTTACGCGTCGTTCGTTTAGGAACACAATCTCACTAAACACAAAAGTTTTAATAATAAATTTAATAATTAAACCTTTTATCTTAACTAAATATTAACTTTTACTGCATTTTCTTCATATTACATCAAAATTTGAACAGTTTTAAAGTTTTAAAGGCCCTGAAATCACTAAGAACTAAAATATGTAGGAGTTTTTGAACGAAACGTTCAATCAATTTTGAGATCATTCATTCAATTTTGCACATCCTTACTTACATTAGTATGACGTCACTAACGTAATCGTACGTATCGAGCACGGAACAGTAAAAACAGTGGAAATAGTAAGTGGCACTGTCGCCGCTAGTAAGTCGTGGTAGACGCACTGGCTGTTCAAGCGCTCTCATTCTCTAACTAGACTGCGTCAACATAATATTAACGAAAAATAATATTAAAATGCCTTATTGTGCCATACTGGACTGTAAAAACCATAGTCGGACTAAAAATCTAACTCATGGAGGTGTATCATACCACCGGTAAGTTATATTTTCGGATTTATTTAAATAAAATGAAAAAAATAAATTTCGTCAAACATTGCATAACATATACAAACAAAAATAGTCTTTAAATGGATGACGAAAAAGTTGATTTTCTTTTCCCGGTTATTAGCCTTTCTGGAATATTCGTTTGTCTACCTATACTTTTAACGCTATCCAAATAGTGCGTGACTTTATCGATAAATCAATCGATATGTATTACATTGCCTTTTTAAAATAAAAGTATTTATATATTTAATTATTTAGTTTAATAGTTTTTGTGAGTAATATAATACAGATAATTATGAAATTAATAAAGTAAATAAAATAAAAATTGACTTTGATTTTGTATTAATACTTTTTCACTGTTTTATATTGTCTAAAACTCACACAGCAATGTAATAATAAAATATTGCGAGGTTTTTAGCTTTTTTTTCAATTACCCTGTATAAAATGAACAAATACAAACAAAAAGGTACTTGATTTACATGCAAATAAATACCCTTTAAACTACGATTAAAATTGCCCAACGATATATTAATTTCATTTTTTTAATACTATCACACTATCGCATACAATATTTTTTTTGCATTACATTAATTATGTTTTAGATAAGCTTTCATACTATCGATATTATTTCGATCGAATTAGGTTACATCACTATTTGAGTAGCAACCTGCATTCGTGTCAGTGATACGCCATTCAAATACCACCCCTATTTTTAAACAGTTACAGTTCATACTGAACACACAACACACAATGCCATCTAGCGACGAGTAGCGGTACTTGGTAGTCCAAGATGTATTTACTTCTTGTTTTTATCAATTTGAGTTATGGACCGTTGAAATTAAAGTTGCATTTCGTATAATATTTTTCGTGCATTTCGTTTACGCCCTGATTTTATTTTTAGCCAATCGTATTTTTGGTTTTGTAGTAAGAGTAAATCGCAAATGTATGAGTTTGGCGACACCGGTTCTGGTACAATGTTTATTCTCAAGCTACTTCCACTGTTTTTACTGTTCCGTGGTATCGAGGTCTCGATCGATACTATTACGAAAGAGCTTTGTGCTTCCGACTTTGGTTGTATTCCGTTATCGTATCGGCAACTCGATACGTTTACGATACGAAACCTACAAATATTCGTGCTAGAGGTCAGAGCAGTATAGCAGTACAGAGAATATTGACGGTTTGAAAATAGTACCTAGTCGGAAGGTGGAAAGTGAAGTGCTAAATAGTTTGATAGCGTGATGAGATGAAGTGCTGAATAGTGTTGTATTCGTCCAGTATAAGTTTCGTTCATTTGAATGTATCCGGCAACGCACAATTTGTTAATTCTTTTATAAAATGAAGAGAACAATAGACAGCTATTTTCGAGCCACACCGGCGGCGGCACCTACTAAAAAACAGAAAGAAGAATGTGAAGCTGGATCATCCATTCTTCCTAATGAATCACACGTGCTAAATACCGATTCTGGGTCGTCTAGTCTGAAACCATCTGGTAAAGAAGAACGGCACTATAATAAACAATGGGAACAGAAATATAGTTGGCTAGTTTACGATAAAGAAAGTGGAGGTGCATTTTGTAAACTGTGCCAAATTTTTATGAAAAATGAGCCAAAAGTTTTGCAGAAGACAGGTGGGGTGTTCATAACAGTTCCATTCAAATCTTTCAGAAAGGCTTTAGGAAAAGACGGAAAATTACAGAAGCATGAGCATTCATCAGCTCATACTATAAGCGTAGAAATGGAAAATCTCAGAAGGCAGGCCATGAAAAAACCCATTCCTGCTCAAATTATTCAACAGAGTGATAGTGAAAAAGAGTTAAATAGGAAGGGCTTAAAAATACTTTTGAGAGGTTTGTATTTTTTAATAAAAGAAGAAATAGCTCACACAACTAAATACGAGAGTTTGATTGATAGTATTCTCGACAAAATGAATGGCGAATTTAAAACATGGAGACATGCACTAAGTGAGCGATCTAATTATAGTAGTAAGGAAACAGCTTGTGAACTACTAGAATGTGTGGGTGAAGTTTTAAGAGATGAGTTAAAAGAAACATTGAAAAACAAGAAGTTCTCCGTTCTAGCTGATGAAAGTACTTCTTTAAGAAACGAAATGGAGCTAAGTATGATGTTCAGAGTAATGGAAGATAAAGTCCCTGTGGAAAAGTTCTTGGCAATTGTCAAAATCCCCGATGGAAAGGCAGAAACTATTGCTAATGCTATTGACAAGGAACTCACTGCTCTTAATTTACATTATAACGATATTATTGCTTTTGGATTTGATGGCGCTTCGAATATGGCTGGAAATGTTGGTGGTGTGAGAAGGAAGCTATCAGAAAAGGCAAATAAAGAAGTTCTTTACATACACTGTAAAGCACATATATTGGCTCTGGCAGCAGCTTCCTGCAGAAATAAAAATAAAAAGGTCAAAAGGTTTTTTCATGTTTTAAAAGACATATACAAGCTGTTTAGCAAGTCCCCTAAAAAGGAAAATATTCTACATGAAATTCAAGCAGTAATTAACGATCCCATTCTTAAGATTCCAGAATGTATTGAAGTAAGATGGTTATCACATTACAGGATAGTAAATGCTGTTTTTAGGACCCTTAAGTCAATTATGATGGCTTGTGAACATATCCACAAAGAAGGCGCAGACCTTGCATCACTGGCAGGGGGCATCTTACTGGAAATAAGAAATGAGAGTTTCATCGTCACCTGTCACGTAATGAATGAACTCCTCAGTGCACTTTCTTACCTCAGCAATGCTTTGCAAAAGAAAGACTTATGTCTCGCCAAAGTGATTCCTCTAATTACCACCACAAAATTACACCTGCAGGATATTACAAAGCAATGCGAAGATGTCAATAGCCCTCTCCAAAAAAAAGTTCAGCTCGAAATAGAGAAATTCAAATCTGAAGTGCACCTGGTTGCTGATGAAAATGCAACTGATACATTTAAAGGGTTGAAGAAGTATTGTGAAAGCGTAATTGATGAAATAGAAGACAGATTCAATGACAAATCAATTGATGTCATGACATTTTCAAGTAGTTTTGAGGACTTTCAATCAATAATAGCTTTACAAGACACAGAAGTAAGAAAGTTTTGTAACAAATTTCCTACGCTTAATGCGGAAAATGTGATAGCAGACCTTAAATCATTTAAATTTTACATCAAGTCCATGCTAGAAAGCGGAATTTACAAGGAGACAGGTGAAAATCCAATCGCTAAAATCTTAGAAGCAGACGTAGGGTACTGCGAGTTAAAAAAGCTTTGTGAAATCCTTCTTGTCATTCCCGTAACCACAGCCTCCGTCGAAAGATCGTTTAGTACGATGAATAGGATACTGAATAATGCAAGAAACAGAATGCTACCTGAAACTTTAATGCATTGTATGATGATTAGCATCGAGGGACCAGAGACTCCAAAAGAAGAATTTTTGGAAAAAGTTGTTGTTGTATGCAAGAAAAAAGCCACGAAGAATAAGATTTTTGTAAAGAATAATATGTTTTTTGACAATTTTGGTTCAGCTTAGTTGATCTTTTAGTTATTGTGTAGCTTGATAGCATTTTTCATTCATTAAAATATTAATAATAACTGGAATTAATTTTAAATATTACTTTGTTTTAATTATTTAGTCCGCCCCCCCAGGTCTCTTAATTGCCCCCCTGGAGAATTTTGCCTGAAAGAAACACTGCTTTCTATCGTTCATCAAGGAAAATTTCTGCAATTTTCATGCCTTCCTTTCGGTCTGTCCACCGCTCCCCTAACATTTGCCAGAGTGTCGAATTGGATGGCATCAAGTCTAAGAGATCTATGGATATAAGAGTGATTGTCTACCTAGACGATTTTCTCTTAGCCGATCAAGTCAACGTTGCCAAAACAGTCCAGTTTTTAGAGAAACTAGGATGGATAATCAACCGAGAGAAATCTCTGAATTACCCGGTTCAACGTTTGGAATACTTAGGGATTCTGTGGGATACTGCAAAAAAATCTGCGAGCTCTACCAGAAAAGAAGGTGATATCCTTACGAAAAGACTTGATACGCTTACTGAGAGTACGAACCTGGAGTTGGATATCGGCCAAGAGTCTACTGGGAAAACTAAATTTCGCCATCTTTGTTATCCCTCTGGGAAGACTACACTGTAGAGACATACAACGCGCGGCCCAGACACTTCCAGATTGTTTGCGGAAAAAGAAGTTTCCCATACCAACGTCGGCTCTTCAGCAATGTCAGTGGTGGCTGGAAAACCTAGAGAAAACTACAGCGCTTTTCACGTATCACGAAACAGTCTTGGTAACAACAGATGCGTCGGACACAAGCTGGGGAGCTCAGGTAAATGGAAAACTCATTTGCGACGAATGGACACCTCAACAAAATCACTGGCACATCAACATAAAAGAATTGTATGCGGTTGTACAAGCATTTCGCCAAGAAAAAGAGTTACTGAAACACAAAAGAGTAATAATATGTACAATCGGACAATCGAACCGTGATTTCTTATATAAAAATCAGGGTGGAACTCGGTCCTCGCAGTTAACCAAATTGACATCTCTTCTCCTGAACTTAGCCTTGAGCATGGATACCGAAATCGTTCCACAATACATACCGGGAATCTACAACGATATAGCCGACAACTTGTCCAGACAGAAGCATATAGTAGATTGGCATCTATCAGAAAGAATATGCAACATTATATTCCAGAAATGGGGAGTCCCAGAGATCGACCTTGTCGCCACAAATGCATACAGGGTGGTTTCGACCTATGTCACTCGGGATGTGGGACAAAGAAGCCCTGTTCATCGACGCATTCAGCAAAGTGTGGGAGTTAAAGCTAGCCTGGGTGGTTCCCACCTCCGTCACTAATTTCAAGGGTACTATCACATCTGAACCAGGCAAAAGGACTGTATATCCTCATAGCTCCTCGCTGGGAGAAAGTGTTTCGGAGAGCAGACCTGAGATCGAGGGCGGTAGATCACCCCTTACGAATCAGGAATCTCCAACATCACATGATGGACGACATCTCAATCACATCTCCCCAATGCTTGAAAGTTACGTTTGGAAGCATGGAAAATACGGGGTGGTCGGAAATAATCTCAAAATGGCCAGAGGAAGACCGGCAACTCCTTGAGAAATCTTGGAGACAATCCACATTAAAAACGTACAAGGCCCCGTGGAAGCTCTGGACAAGGAGATGCAACATGCTGAATCTTGACCCAAATAAACCAGATGCGGCTACAGTAGCTTTGCATTTGAGCTTTCTACTTACTATCAAGTTGCATAAATCGGTAATAGCTACTTTTGCATGCCCTCTTCAAAGGGAGATAATTTCAGAAAGCCCGTTGGTAAAACAAAATGATTAAGGCTATCGATACAAGTAACCCACCGCCTAGAAAGAAAACGATCTGGGATATTGCTCAACTTGCTCAACAACTAATTAGAATAAGAATAGAATAGAATAATCCTTTATTCGATAATGGACATCACAACACAATAGAGCAGCACATACAGATACATTATAACAGCAGACAGCTTAACAACTAATTAAAAACAGCTCAACTGCGTTGAGCATGCCCATAACGAAAGGGTAGCCAACTCAGCATATGCTGGGTGTAAAACACTCAGCGCTGGTTTTCAGTAGGCCCCCCGCAATGACACACGGATGAGGGTAGTAGGTAGTAAATAAATAATGATATTATATTAATTGGGCATTTTTAAGTGTGTATTAAATAAATAATACACAATAAACATTTTTGTCAAAAAGGAAAACATAATTATATTAGTAATAATAGAACACGAAGATACCTGCTAAATAAAACAAGTACTTATCCGAAAACGAAACATAGTTTATTGACATTTCGCACTTCGGGCCGGCCGATGCCGCATCGACCTACGCATTTTTAAATTGCAATACCGCAACGACATTTTGTTAGAGCTAAATAAAACAAAACAATTGCTTCCGAGAAAGTGTATAGTGCCCGTAGACTAACATTGCTGAGCATTGAGTTCAAAAACAAAATTACTTAATACAATGGAAGTCGAAGCAAAACGATGAGTGTACAAATACATAACAGTATATGTGAATATACACACATATGGAATATAGCTATCGCAGACAACGGATTTACTACCGCCGGTAATTTAGTAACTGAATTGGAAACTGCGTTAGTAACATTCAAAGTACACTATTTTAATTGGAAGGAACAACAGAGACAGTACCGTAAGTGCGTTAATAATTTGAAGTAAGACGAGATAATAATATTGTGTGATTTTTCTGAAAATTTCTACTGTAAATATTCAAACGAGATAAAATCGATGCACTTCGGTGCTTCAAAGGCCTCTATAACAATACACACTGGAATTATTATTTTTAAACAAAAATGTCAAACATTTGCTACAGTTTCCGACAGTAACAACCACGAGCCTGATGCTATTTGGGCACATTTATTACCACTAACTAAAACTACCCTATTAATGTCATCCATTTTTTTTTCGATGGTCCCACCAGCCAGTACCAGCAAAAGAAGAATTTTTATTTATTAAACTTATTTGCAGACTAACTAAAATTGAAATTCTCCACATGGTCTTTTTCCGAAAGCGGCCATGGGAAAAGTATTGTTGACGGTGTTGGTGGGTCGGTTAAGAGACAGCTTGACACTAGAGTACGTTATGAGACAGACGTGACTAATGCGACAGATGCCTACAATGTTTTGAATGGGTATATAAAATCTGTAAAATGTTTTTATATCAACGAAAAAGACATTGAAAACATTCGTAAGCTTATTCCACTGAATTTAATAGCCGTCCCTGCGACAATGAAATTGCACCAAGTAATATCGAAACAAAAATATAAGATTAATTACAGGCTACTTAGTTGCTATTGTGGTGATAAAGGAGGGTTATGCAATTGCTATTGTCCGGAAACCCATTTTCTAGTCCAGTTGGAGCTAATCGTGATGATAAGTCTGTAGTAATGACTGAGAACATCAGGGAAGTTATAACTTCAGGCAATCACATTTTCCATGAGAACATCACGGATAATACAGTACAAGTTGACAATGCTGTTATGGCCAGCAGCTCACAGAATATCCTCGGCGATGATTCACTTCATGCTCTCCATGAAAACATTACGGGTAATGCCGTTAAAATTGACTATGCACTTATAGCCCGAAAGCCCGAAGGCCAGCAGCACTGCCGGCGGGTGTGATGATTTAATCCCTCCAAATTCGTGGTTAAGTGACATAAATTTTATAATCGATGATAGAATACTTTTAGAGCAATCTTATAATATTGAGTCACAATTAATTGTAGCAGCAGAAAATGCAACAATGGTGGAAACCAAAAAAGAGGATTTCCATAGTTCTAATCCCGGTCCCAGAGTAGCAGCAGATGTACCTGTAATTGACCTTACATGTACACAAAAAATGGTTTCGCAGAATGCTCTACAGTTTCCAGGTCCTAGAAAAAGAGTCGACATATTGTTGCCTGGACATTCTGGACCGTCAACCAAGAAAAGCAGAAAGAAAATAAGCGAAAAATGAAAGTATTATTACCAACTACGAAGAGAAACATTCATTGCAGCTATGTCTGCCACCTTTGTCAAAGCGATTCTTTATGGCTAAAAGACATGATTTAATGTATGGTGTGCAAAAATTGATTTGTCTAATATGTAGTGGCACTGATTTTTTTGATCTGGGGGCACGGCAGTGCCCCCGCCAAGTCGAGCGCGAAGCAAACACTGCCGTACCATCCTTTACTGGAACCATTTCGCCGCATTTTCAGGCCCCTATTTGAGAACCTCTGGATAAGACCAGAACGCAGAAATTTTCGTCATCCAGTAAGCTATAATCACATACTTAAAATCCAAAATTTCAAGTCTGTAGGTCATTTAGTGCCGAAGTTAAGCGAAAGCAAAGTTTCGCATTTATGACACTCACTCACTCACTCACTCATGATCATCAAAATAGAACTAGTACTTCCCATAAACTCAGAGAGCTGAAATTTGGTACAGAGTTAGGGTTTAATGGCCACATAAAGGGAAAACTATAAAAACTAGGATAATCGAAGATCTGGAGTACCTGGTGACCCTGATAAGAAAACACAAGAGCCTAACCAAACTATTAGAGAGATCGACATATCGCCTTTACAAAAAATATTCAACTTGGTTGGCCGCTTCATTTGATGTCAAAAATCGAAGGTCTGAAGTATCTGATGAAGAACCCTCAGCTGGTCTCAGCTGTATTAGAGACTAGCTTCTGCCCGCGACTTCGTTCGCGTGAATTTCCCGCTTGCAACATTTCTTATTGCTGCTTCGCTCCTATTAGTCACAGCGTGATGTCATATAGCCTATAGTCTTCCTCAATAAATGGACTATCCAACGCAAAAAAAAAATTTCAATTCGAGCTGGTAGTTCCTGAGATTAGCGCGTTCAACCAAACAAACAAACAAAATCTTCTGCTTTATAATATTATAAGTACAGAATATATGGTAATGCCCCCTTCTACTATTGGTACATAAAAAAAAATCGACTGTCATTGCAAAAATCCAGCGTAGTGGGACACATCTTCTAATTTAATCTAGTCATAGCGTCCCACTGCTGGGCGAATGCCTCCCCTTCTGCTTTTAATACGCATATAAATAAAATTGAAGGAAAACTCTGGATAAGACTAGACTGGCTTTTATACTTATACTTACAAGTTTACGAGAAGAAATAGTCGAACGATTAACTTTATTCTACTCGAACATTACACAAATTAAATAAACAAATTACACTAAAATATTAATTTCGCATAGAGAGGAGGCCTGTGTCCCAGCAGTGGGAATATTAATAGCCTGATGATGATGATGATGATGATTAAATTCGCTCAAAATTTTGTCAAAATATAATGCATTGGACTAAGAGTGGCGGTGATACCCGCAAACGTCGCTAGATGGCGCTGACTGTATTTTAAAACGCGCTTACGTTTGTTTTTCCGATAACCTTATATGGCGAAGTGGCAACCGGCCGCGTTACAGTCGTTTACGACATTCTCCTACTGCGCTTGAAAACGTTTACTAGGGATTAGGAGGGATTATTTGCATTTCGTTGATTTCGCTTATTATTTCGTGAGGTTTGCTAAGGTTAGCAGGTTGTTATTAGGTATAACAATTCGAAGATTTGAATAGGTTAGGAATTTTATGAAGAAACAGTACTTCGAAAATTCGCTAATAATTTGATACACGAATTATTGCCTATTAAGTCAAAATTTGAGATCATACCCCGGGCATACGTGTACAGAGAAATATTCCCAAGCTGTGTGGCGTATGCCCTAACAATTCACAAGAGCCAAGGTCTAAGTCTAAAAAATGCCCTCATGGACATTGGCACCTCCATATTCTCTTGTGGCTAAGCCTACGTGGTGCTTTCACGAGTAACCAATATCTTCATGTGGTGCACCTCATAAATGTTGACTTCAAGAGTATAAAAGCTCAAGCTTCAGCGATCACCGAATACAACCGGCTTAGGCGTAAATACCGCGCCGATCTTTCAGAAATTAAACCGTCTAAAAGAATAAATAATGAACGCGAATGGGCCATACGAAAAACTATTGCTACTGTATACAATAATCTGAACCGGAAAAATAGAAAAGAAAGATTTGTAATAATAAAAAAACTACTCCTAAAAAGAAAAAAAACTGTGTCAAATAAGAAAATCTAATAAAATAAATCAATATGCCCCACGTTTCTACAAAAAGAAGTGAAATCCCACCAAAAACATTCTGTAAAAAACTAGCCAAGTCTCCATGGAGCTGCTTGTTTATCTCTAAAAAGTAATGAAATCTAGACAAAGTCGTGCCAAGGCTAAGGTTCCTTACTGCAATTTCTTTATTATTTATAGTTAATGTTGTGTGACTTGGCCGTTGAACATTCTTTATACGTTAGTGGGTACCTACAAGTCAATTTTGTAGTAACAATAGATATAACATTACGCGAAAACTAAATTAATGTTCAACGGCCAAGTCACACAACATTAACTATAAATAATAAAGAAATTGCAGTAAGGAACCTTAGCCTTGGCACGACTTTGTCTAGATTTCATTACTTTTTAGAGATAAACAAGCAGCTCCATGGAGACTTGGCTAGTTTTTTACAGAATGTTTTTGGTGGGATTATATTTGCCCAATATGCCTGCCTTAATTCTGATTAGTGATTTTAAAACTACCTAAGTGTGTTACGAGTAGATGATATAGGATTTTCATAAAGCTATCCAGTTCGAAAGTAAATGAAAAATCAGGACTCACAAAGATTATTAATTATTATTATGTACATTGTACACGTAGCCTAATTTTTCCTATTAGTAACTTTGTGTTCCACCTAAGTAACTGTCCTATTAAAATGTGATTTGAATTTTAAGATTTCTTATAATTGTATTAGCTTACAGCTCTAAATTACAATTACAATATTGTTTTAATTATCCAAATTTCATTTTGTGTTACCTTAAAACTTTGTAAACTTACTGTTATGTTAGTTATAAGATATTTTGTATGGTGTTACCGGCACTAATTAATTTATTTAATTATATATAGGTTTACCATCAATTACATGTAGACTCTCGTTCATTAGAAATAAGGTTTCCACATAAGTAACGGGCCATTTTTTTTTAAAAACATATATATTTATATAAACATCAAACGAAATCTTTCCAGATGTTTTAAATAACTAATTTTTTTTTTAAAAACGCCCTCAAACGTAATCTTTCCAGATGTTTTAAATAACTTAGTAGGTAATATTCCTATTCGACGAAGCTGTAAACGATATAATAAAGTTTCTTGTCTTAATATTTTTATAGATGAACATAAGATAATTCGGGTTGGCAGGAGATTAAATAATGCGTCTAGTTTCGCCTACGACAAGAAACATCCGGTTTTGTGATGTAGTCGGCATCCATTCACTATTAGTTTATTTAGATTCGAACATGTACGTTTATCACATGCTGGGCCTCAACTTTTATTAGCTACCGTGCGTGAGTGTTGGTCGCAATTGAACGCTAGAAATCTAGCTCGAAAGACAGTGCACGAATGTGTGACGTGCACACGTATCCAGGGTAAGACGTCAGCACCTATCATGGGCAACTTATCTCCTGAGCGTTTGGACCCGGGCTACCCGTTTATGCGAACTGGTGTAGATTATGCTGGGCTAGTCTTCACATTATCTAGAAAGGGCAGAGGTTCTAGATTGACTAAAGCATAGGCTTTCGATGCTTTAAATGGCTTTAAATGAAAAGACAGATATAGATCTGTCTTTTCATTTGTTTCGCGACTCGAGCAATGAACTTGGAACTCGTAACTAGTCTATCTACAGATGACTACATACTAGCATTAAAACGTTATACAGGATGTTAGTGTGAACACTTTCATTTTCACAGTTTCATTAGTAGAACCTAAAACCAATGAAAAAAAGCAACCTTTTTTTTTTCGAAGAAAATCCACTATTTTCTTCAAGATCATTTCACCCTAATACACTCGGAAACAGCTGACCGCCGACCGGGTCAACGACCGCGCCGCAGCCCGCGCGCCCGCGCAGAGATCGAGTGAACGGTGAGTCACGACCTTACCTCAGTCGGCCAGCTGTCGCCAAAGCGAGTCCACGTCGCTCGTCGGAGCGCGCGCCGCGTGGCGAGTCCTAAGTTTCACGCGCGTAAATTTAGTGCTATGTCTTACACAAGTCAACAGTGGACCGTAATGGTACGGCTTTACGCCATCGCGGGTGATAAACAACCTGTACGAGGCTCGTAGGATGTATGCAGACATCAGATTCTCGAGTGCTCAACAACCTAAAATGTGTGAATTTTGAACAGTAGGTAAGTTAGTAGATATTCAATCTGTCTAAGACGACCCACTGACCTCTGCGTAAATTTAGTCGGTGATTTTTAACTGTACGTACATAAAATTGTGATGAACTTTTTAAATACGCCAAAATACCTACTCAGTAGTTTGGATTACTTTTCATTTTCTTTGTTGTCACATCAAAGTTACATTTAAACTCGTCACGCAACACGTGAGGTAGGTATTTTGCCAGGAAAACTTGCATTTAGGTATCAGGTAATGTTACGAGAATTCTGTAAGTAGATAGATGCGTCGACGGGCGGGCAGCAATCACGCCACTCGTGTAGTCGGGCTAGCCATGATTTCGGGAACATCGTCGGATAATTTAATTTAATTTTTTTCTTAAAGAATATCCCTTTTCCAGTTTTTTAACTCGGTCCTATATTTTTTTATTTATGTCAACTACCCGTGGTTTGAGTGACAACGGTGTTTACATTAACACCCTGTATTAGTAGGCGAGGTAAGCCTTGCACTATGTTTTCCGATAACGACAGGAATTTCGTCGGCGCGGAAAAGGAATTTCCTGTATTCCTGTTATTTCCTCATTGGCCGACCGATGACGTCGCCACCTTTGAGGCATCGTTCACACCAATGCGTATAATCAGCCGCCGACTGTGAGTATCCAGTACAAAATGTATGAAGCGAATCAGTCGGCGGCTGAAATAAATCTTTCATACATTTTGTACTGGATACTCACAGTCGGCGGCTGATTATACGCATTGGTGTGAACGATGCCAAAAAGGCTTGCTTTGTATAGAATCATTCCTTTTACCTTCTCGTCCACCATCAAACACACAAACCACTGTACAAGTGTAAACGTTATTTATTTCAATATAATTAATGTAACCACGCAAGTCGTTTCATTTAAAAACAATAACCCACGGGAACAGAACCTCATCCTCCACACCCCTTGATAGCCAAATCGTCATTATATTCACAAAAACTGTGTCCTGATTTTACAGGCTTACAAAGCAAAAATTATTGAGTGTTTATAAATAAATTAAATTTAAAATTACACTGTGTTGAATCATTATTAATTTCCACTATTTTTCATTAATGTGCTGTATACCAAAATTGAGAATAAAAAGTTTTTGCAACATCCTTGCAACTATTAGAATTAAAAACGGGATATTTACCATGTTTATTGTTTGTTTTGAGTTTCCGATATTTCGGCACTGTTACAAGCGCCATGGTCACGGATGAACTGAAGTTATTGCGGGTGGATGTTTATGAGCAGACGAAACGGTCTACCCTCTTTCTTATTCGTTGTGTTTCTTAGTCGTGCGCGAAAAACGAATAAGAAAGAGGGTAGACCGTTTGACCGTTGTTTTGAGTTTCCGATATTTCGGCACTGTTACAAGCGCCATGGTCACGGATGAACTGAAGTTATTGCGGGTGGATGTTTATGAGCAGACGAAACGGTCTACCCTCTTTCTTATTCGTTGTGTTTCTTAGTCGTGCGCGAAAAACGAATAAGAAAGAGGGTAGACCGTTTCGTCTGCTCATAAACATCCACCCGCAATAACTTCAGTTCATCCGTGACCATGGCGCTTGTAACAGTGCCGAAATATCGGAAACTCAAAACAAACAATAAACATGGTAAATATCCCGTTTTTAATTCTAATGTTTGTGTTAGTGACCATGTCAGTCTAAAAACTCATATCCTTGCAACTATTCGAAAATCCGTCCGATATTACCCCAAGGCACCTTAAAGATTTTTCGTATTTTATTGGGTCTAATTCTCCTAAAGTACCATTATACTTGCTTTTATTCTGCAGAAACCGTTTATTTACGGAGATTACAACGCTTGAAAAATGTATGGCGAGGTCTGTCTAGGCATCCCCCTTAACGTAATTTATCAAATTAAAAACAAAAAATATTTAATTGGAATCGCAAACCAGTAACAAAAAAAAATACATAAAAATCTGAAGTCATAACTTCTTAGGTGACATTGGCAAACACATTGAAAACACAGAAATCATAAGTCCCCACGCCAAAAAACATAAAAAAAGTTTTTAATCAAGTATTTTGAAACTAAGGATTTTTTAAATGTTTAATAGGTACCTAATTAATTTTATTAAGATGAAATTACATTATGTAACACGTTGCTAATACAACAGATAAATTTTTGAGGGAAAAAAAGTCCTGAGAAGGGGAAATCTCGATAGAGGCGTGGGGAAAAGAAATCATTAAAGTGGAAACACTGATTCCGCGTTGTGTCAGTTGTGTGTTTAGAAAATACAAAGTGAAACAAGCAAAAATGCCGAAAACGAGTGCCTCGCAGTTCGAAATGATGGTGGATTTTATGGAAAGGTATGTTAATACATTAGTTAAGTAATGTCACAACCTCTATAAAACCTTAGTTTACTTTTGCTGTGGCTGTGACTACAGTTGGGCCGGAGTTTGAGTTTCGGACTTTCGGTGTCTATTAATGTGATAATATATATTATGTGTATCTAGATAACTTTCTATCGTGTTTATAATTAAAAGGAACGGTGACCTCAGCAAGCTATCGGAGGGGCCTAGCGGGAGGCTAACTAATATAAGACGCTGGGATGAATTAACCAACCAATTGAACGCAGATGCCACTGGGGACACAAAAAGCACGGAAAAGTGGAGAAAGGTTAATTCTTTTGTTTTTAGTAGCTTGATTTGCCCTTTTCAAAAATATTCTTGATGTTTAATTTTATCTATCTCAATTATTTAGGTTTGGAGCGATCTGAAAAATAATACCAAAAGAAAGAAAGCATACGAATACTGCAAAGTGCAAGTGGCACTGGTGGTGGGCCTGCTTCTAAGTTACAACTAACAGATCTTGAGGACCGAGTGCTCAATATTGTTGGTCCTCAAGCGGCCTCTGGTATTCCAGAGGTGCCTGAAATTGGCTTATATCAGGTTTTATGTACCTACTACAAGTAATTTTTTGCTCAAAAGGTACTTCCTATTATTTGATTGTTATGTCATAAGTATTGAAATAAAACATTTTTTTTTTTTGTTTATTTTGTACCTAACATGATTTCCATTCTAAGAACCTAGAATCATTAGAAATACTTATAATTTAATAGAAATACTTGTTATGTAAATAAGTGGTACCTAGATATTTTAGAAAAGGTGTTTCCTAAATCTTTTTTGACAAGTAATTTGAAAACACAATTTTAAGAGTGATAAGATCATAATAAACTGTCTGCTGGGGTTATACCTATGTATGTTTGTATGATGATGATGATGATGAAAAGTAGCCTAGTTCTTCCTCAAGATTTCGCTCCCATGCTAAATCATTAAAAAGGCAGTTTATAAATTTCTTCATTGTTTCACAGGAAATAATACCAACAGGGACCTCTCAATTGCTTCCCCTATCACCACCACCAGCTCAAGAAACATCCGAAGCTTGTAAGCCTTTCTTCTACATACTTTTAACATTTATCCTAATTTAAATCCATGATTCTTATATAATAATTACTACTGACTAGATAAACTTGCCCGTTTTCTAGGGTTCCTAGACTGATGTATCATTAACATGAAGCTAGATTGCTATGATTCTGTTCTCTACCTGCAGTGTAGGCAACAAAAAGTATGATTGGAATAGTTATTATTTAACCGTATCCGCTTCCTTATTAGGAATAATAAAATCTTTATTTGTAGCTAAGATACAGTGACTTCACTTCATGTTGATATGTATTATGTTAATTAATTTTCAGTACATGAAGACTTGCATCGGTCAGTGATTGGGAGCCTTCATGATCCGGCCAGCAGCCTACTTGAGCCGGGCTACAGCCTGCATGAGCCGGCCCTCAGCCAGCATGAGCCGGCCTACAGCCTGCGTGAGCCGGCTGGCTGCTCACATGGACCGGTTGCCAGCCCTCAAACGCCAACCTCCCGAAGGCGCATCACACCCCGGGTGCGCCTTACACCAAGATGGCGCCGCCTCAATCAAAATGCGACCTCGCCTGTTCAGCGCAGAAGGGCTCGTCAGCACACGCAGTCAGAACGTGCTCGCCTGGAGTTTTTGGCGTCTGACCGCGAGTGGCGGGCCTTGTTTATGAACAGGGAGCAAGAAGCTCACAGATTACGAGAGATGGAGCTCGCACAACAAGCCAGGTGGCCAGAGTTGTTCGAGAAACTTCTTGCGACATGTAACACTGCAATTGACATTTAAAAAAATAAAAATACATAGCTTGTTTAATACTTGTTTTATTTGAAACTAGCGGACGTCACGCGGTTTCACCCGCGTAGTATTTCCCGTGGGAGTACGGGGATAAAATGTAGTCTATGTTACTCAGGGTGAATATAGCGTTCCAATGGTGAAAGAATTTATGAAATCGGCACAGTAGTTTTTGAGTGAGAGAGAACTCATGGTAGACGTACAGATGCCAGTGGAAAAAAGAGGTGGAAATCAGAAAATAAATAAATATGGAGTTTTACGAAAATCGATACCTACTTTTCTGAAATCTTTGAAATATACTGAATCTCACTGCTACCGCGGATCTAGCCAACGCAAATATCTACCTGCTGAATTAAACATTAAAAAACGGTACAAACATTTTATGCAGCAAAATCCAAACAGCCCAGTAAAAATCTCATATTTTAGAACTGTATTCAATGAGGACTTCAATTTAGGATTCGGAAGGTCCAGAATGGACGTCTGCTCTAAATTTATCGAACTGCGGGAAAGAAATAAAACGGATCAAAATGAAAGTAAAAAAACTCAGCTTCTGATAGATAAAAGGATACATAGATTAAAATATCAAGTTTTTTTTTTAAATTTCTTCGAGAGACAAGAGAATTTGGCGACATTCTCGTTTGATTGCCAGAAAACCTTGGTATTGCCCAAAGTCCCAGACCAGAGCTGTTATTACAGCCGACAGCTATATTTGTATAATTTCACAATAGTTCATGGATCATCCAAAGACCCTTTAAATAAAACAAACGTTTGCTACGTGTGGACAGAAGACCAATATGCAAAGGGGGCAAATCAAATAGCTTCTGCCGTTTACGACCGCCTAAACAAAACCGACTTAGCAGGTATTACACACGTTCGTTTAATGGCCGACGGCTGTGCAGGCAAAAATAAAAATGTAATGATGCTGGCCATGTGCTCAAGGTGGATTTTGAATAATCCACAAGTGAAAAAAGTCGAAATAATCTTCCCTGTGACTGATCACTCTTTTATGCTGAATGATGATAAGACGTATTTTTTGGTTATTCAAGAACACGTTTACAGAACACTCTTAATATCGCGAAGTAAGCGGTGTTGTTTGTTTTGCGATACGCGGAAACGCAATATTAGACATGCGGAAGTGGCGGCGCTCGCGCATTCACTGAGGTCAGCGCGGGGTGGCGCGGGTATGTGCCCTGTCGGTGCATCGGGGACAACACAGGAAATTGGCGAAGTTTGCGCACGGAGCTCAAGACCGGCACGTGTTTTGCCGCGTGACACCTACTCGCGCGCTCAGTGTCCATGAGTAATGTATTTAATTAGAAAATTATGTCAAAAATTAAGGTTAGGGGAAGGTTGGATAATACCGCGCGATTGATAATACCGCGCCCCAGTGTAACTAAATATCTACCTATAGAAAGCTATAGCTGTGTATGCATCACGTGATCGCCTATGCGACGGAGAAACCCCTCCCCGCCCGGCAGTGGCCCACGATCAGTGGTACGAGTGATACGTATACAGAGAATTTTCGAGCGCGTTTCTTATAATTTTTCTGTGACTGACGAATCCAGGTATGTCCTTCTTTTTGTAAGCTAAATTATGTTGTAGTAATGTAATTTGTAGCGTAATTTAGTGTTACTTAAAGTAGATATGAGTTTTAGGGCCAAAATGTTGCTTGTAAAATTTTATTGTGGTGGTAAAACAAAATGGCGTAGGCTGACAATACCGCGCTCAAGGCGCGGTATTGTCAAACGGGGCGCGGTATTATCAATTGCATATTATTATATTTTTTTTTTTACAGATGGCTGAAAGTGCACCAAAAAGAAAAAAGGGGTCTTGGGACCCATTTCAAATGAAAGCTGCTTTAGAAGCAGTAAATAGTGGGAGGAAAATAAAGGAAGTAGCAAGAGCATTTATGCTTCCAGAATCATCAATAAGAGATAGATTGAAAAAAGGAGAATACTATGACCCTCGACTTGGCCGAAAGGCAACATTTTCAAAAGAAGATGAAAAGGAGTTAGCTGACCACATTATTATGTTGTCTAAAACATTTTTTGGAATCTCACAGCAACAGCTACGCAAACTAGCTTATGAGTTTGCGGTTGCAAAAAATATTAAAAATATTTTTTTCAACAGAGAAGGGTATGGCTGGTAAATGCTGGGTGTACGCATTTTTAAAAAGAAATCCTAGGATCTCTTTACGACTTCCGGAGCCAACAAGTATGAATAGAGTGTTAGGTTTTAATAAAACTGAAATTGCATTGTTTTTTCGCAATTTAGAAGAAATGACAGAGAAGAATGCTTATCCAGCAAAACGAATATTCAATGTTGATGAAACAGGAATTACAACTGTTCAAAGGCCTGGAAAAATTTATGCGCCTAAAGGAGTTAAACAAGTTGGCAAAATTACAAGCGGAGAACGTGGGCAAAATGTCACAGTTGTGTGTGCCATGAATGCATCGGGAACTTCATTCATCCCACCCATGTTTATATATCCACGCCAAAGAATCAAGCCAAGTCTCAAGATTGGAGGGCCCATTGGAGCAGAATATGAATGTTCAAAATCCGGGTGGATTACCGAAGAACTTTTTGAGAAATGGCTTCGTCACTTTGCCAAACATATTAGTGCAACAACTGAAAATCCCACTCTACTAATTCTTGACAATCATGCTAGTCACTTGTCACTAAAAGCTTATCAATTTTGCCGGGAAAATGGGATCCATATGCTATCTTTGCCTCCGCACACTTCCCATAGGATGCAGCCACTAGATGTCACTTTCTACGGTCCACTGAAGACTGC
Organism: Xestia ashworthii; assembly: GCA_950022955.1. Taxonomy (NCBI): domain Eukaryota; kingdom Metazoa; phylum Arthropoda; class Insecta; order Lepidoptera; family Noctuidae; genus Xestia; species Xestia ashworthii. Next base: position 10,668,227 of record OX465560.1, on the reverse strand, counting down.
TTATCATAGAGAGTGTGACTTATATATGAAAAACCATCCATATGAAAAAATTACTCATGATGTTTTGGCTTCAATTTTCAACAAAGCTTATTTGAGAGTAGCTTCGATGGACAAGGCAGTAAAAGGTTTCGAAGTGACTGGCATTCATCCCATAAACCCCAACGTGTTTGATGATGATAACTTTATATCAGACCCAATTATTGAAGACTTAACTACTCGAAACGGAAATTCAATCAACAATGACATAGCAACGGAAGCAGTCTCTACACATGTTACAAATGAAACCGAACCTATTGCCAGCACTTCGGGTAGTAATATTTTGGATGTATTGAGTCCAGTGCCTCAAAAAATTCAGAAAATCAAAAGACGTTCAAAGAAACAACACTCCCAAATTTTGACCGCCACACCCCTAAAAGAACAGCTAGAAGATAAGGAGAGAAAGAGGATATTAAAAGAACAAGAAAAAAAAGGTAAAGGAAAACATATAAAAGGAAAAGCTTTGGCAAAAGGAAAATCTGTGAAGAGAAGAGTGTTAATTAGTAGCAGTGAAGAAAGCAGCGATGACATTCCCTTAGTACAATTATGTGATGATGACGATGACGATGAGATAAGCTCAGACAAAGAAAATGACAATACTAAAGACATATGTAAACTATGTGGTGAATTCGGACGCAACAATGAAATATGGTTTCGTTGCTGCGCTTGTTCATCCTGGATCCACAAAGAATGTAGTGGAAAAGAAACGGCAGAAAATTATATTTGCGACTTTCATTAAGATAAATATAAGCACTATACCTAGAAATGTACAATGGCTGTGAATGATGCCTAAATAAATGTTGATTGACCTATGCATTGCCTATTATTTTTAACGCACGGTATTATCAAACCGGGGCACGCTATTCTCAAACCAGTCTGATAATGCCGCGCTTTCATAAGTTTTCTTTTTCTTCCTTTATTTTTACATAGGTGTTGTAAAAAGTAAATATTGTATTTAAATTTGATTGCTAGGTAACCTGTAATATTAAAAATCTACCTGGAGTCGATCTGATCCGCACTAGTAGAAAATTATAGCTATGTTATCTTAAGGGCGCGGTATTATCCAACCTTCCCCTATAGGTTTTTTACATATTTGGGTTGAGAATCAAATACTGAATACCTTCCCTCAATATGTCCCTCGTTTAACCTAACACGCTGTATAGAGCAACAGTAATGCAAAAATTGCCACATCATAAAATATGGACTGATAGCCTGCCAATTCTTAGTTTTGTCACAAATGACGGAAAATTGGCGAAAGTTCCGTCACTCTCCAATTGGGTAAAAACAATTGAAGGTTTTCAAAATATCACTAAAACAATGCGTAATATGGGTGTAAATTCGCTTTGGTTTAGGAATTTTAACCAAGATACCTTGGAAAACTTTTTTGGGCCAGTTCGAGTTCACGGCTCTAGCAATATTATGCCAACTGCTGTAGGCTTTCAAGCAGCCTATAAAACTTTATTGTTAACAATATGCCGTCGGCTCACTCAGTTGTGTCTAATTGTGAGAAAGATGAAAACAAATGTCTCAAATCTCTTAAAAATGTATTTAAACAAAACCTGACTGAGGAGCCGTAACATGATAATATAGAAATAGCCGAGGAGCATTTATTTATGGAACTAAAAGATTTAAATAAACTGATGAACAGTAAATCCCCAATGGACCGTGGCGGCTGGCTGGTAAAAACTGCAAAAAAAAAAATATAAATCGTGTGCAAACTGTAAAAAACAACATAAAGAGTGATGAGACACATGAATTTCACAAATTTATTCAAGCTAAAGAAAATGATAATAAGCGTTGGTTGTGCTATCCCAAACAGGAAATATTTGAAAATTTTGCCTACATAGAATCAATAACTTACGAAATATAAAAAACGAAAAAACATACAAGAAAACTAGACTATATAAAACAATTATTAGTATCCATATTCAGTGGGACTTCACCGTGTTAAATCCACAAAGAAAAACTAATACATAGATTTTTTATTGAATAAAAATGTTTTGTTTTGTATTAATAACTGGTGCAATGAGGTAAACCAAATATTATGTGGAAAGGCTAAGTGATACAACCAATCCTATAAAGTTCAGGTGTGGAACCACCACCAAAAATATAAATTGAGGAAGAGAATGAGGCAAATTGTTATTGAGGTACATGTTTGAAAAGTATCTTAATAAAGTAAGTATCAAAAGCATCAGATTGCTTAGGATACTCAAGCACACAAGATTTTAGAGCTCCTAACACCGCCTTTTATTTTGAGGTTGATGGATCCAAAATTAGGGTATGCAAACCGTTTTTCAAATCCACTTTTGACTTGAGTTATAAAGCTATACAAACGGCACTTTCAAAGAAGTCGGAATCAGGAGTTATACAAGCTGATTAGAGAGGAAAACACGGCCATCAACCAACTATTGATCCACAAATTAAAAAGAGCGTTATAAATTCTATTCTAAGGATTGAATCTCACTACTTGAGAGCTCAAACGACAAGAGAGTTTATTTCAAGTGATAAATCATTGGCCGATATCTACAGAGATTATAAACAACTGCGTGGAAAAGGATGGTTTAACTTTTGCCACATCTTCCACATTCAACAGGATATTCTACACCGAATTCAACATTTCTTTTTTCGTATCGAAAGAAGATCAGTGTGATCTGTGCGAAAGGTGCAAGAACTCAGACGTTGAAGAAAAACGCAAGTTAAGCCAAGAATATGAACAGCATCTGAAAGAAAAGGCTTTGGCAAGATCTGAAAAAGAAAATGACAAATGTAGGACCGATGGTACTGTCGTAGCAGTTTTCGGTTTGCAGGCAATATTGCAGATTCAAGTCTATTACTCACAAGTTTTTGTTAGGTCGAAGAAATAACTGGTCGCAGTAACAGACATGATTACTTAGATATTTAGCAAAATGTCAGGCTATACTGTGCGGGTTGTCTATTATGTTCACGAGCACATTTACCTACTTTCTGCAAGACAATAGTTTCGTGCATCATGCACGTGTCGTGCAACACTGGCTTGGGGACCAAGTCATCATGACTATTGTTGATTGGCCTGCTAAGAGATACAGCATGAGCAGAAGGTAACAAGAAGTTATAGAAAACGAAGGTTTGACGACCTATTATTAGTCATATTTTAGTAGACGATTAAGAATCTAAGAATCTCGTACAGGGCACGCGCTTGCATGTCACGTATATGTGACAATGGCCTTGATCCATCTGTGAAGTTTGTGAAACTAAGTTTGTGGTGGAGCACTCTATCATTGTTTACGTGACCGTGTTTACGTGTTATTTTTTTTGTGTGGCGTTAAATTACGTTTATCTTGTGCTTTTGCGGTCTCAAACATTCTCCAAACGAAATAATACGAGATACCATTGTCATTTTTTTTTCACACTATGAAATTAAATTTAATTACTTTGTTATATGACCACTCTCACGATGCTCTCACCACAAAATCTTAAGGGCCAACTTTCACGCTCGCAAGTGATTGTGTTTCGTATTCAAGCTGTCAAAACTGTCGAAATTGTAACTTGCACTCGCGTTATACATGCAAATGTTAGCAATGTGCTCGAAACGGTCTGAAGTGTGAGTATATTATTACGTATACCTATACGTGCGCGCACTTAGCAAAGTAAGCAACTTTACTTCATATTCCATTTTTATTGTACTTAAGTCTTAGTCTAATAAAAGACACCAAACTGCAAACAGTGTTTCCTTTAATACAAGCCAAGGTTCCAACATCACATGGCGACCCTGCCAGGGCTCTGCCAAGGAACTTTGTTTCCTTTTGATTCAGTTTTTAAGTACTAGTTACACAAGTAAAAATTTTAAGCCGGTTTCAAATTCGTACTCAAGATGTGTCAGTCAAAAGTGGAAAAGGAAGACGTGTTTCTAACCCAGAACGCTGCGGGCGATAATGCGGCACAGTTGAAAGATTTGGGAAACCACCTTCAAAGTATGAGCACGGTAACATATATTTTGCTGGCCCTGGTTTTGGTACTTGTACTATTTATTGGTTGCAAGTTATACAACGTGTAACAAAAAGGGTATAGTCATATGAAAGGGTGTGCTATAGACCATCAAACTGAACAACTTTCTCTATGGGACCATCATCGTAATCGTAAAAAAATAATCAGCTGTTTCATACATTTGGTCGAGTAGGTATTGGAATTTAGTATGGGGCCGTTGAAATTTTTTTCGCGATTACGATGGTGGTTCCATGGAGAAAGTTGTTCAGTTTGATGGTCTGTAGCACACCCATTCTTATGACTATACCCTTTCAGTTACACGTTGTATAGGGCGTGCCATCGACGCCTTATTCAAGAAGAAATGGGTATGCAGGCTGTAAGGTCCCCTCTACATTATTAATCTTTGTCATTATAGACACCTTATATACCATATTATTATTGTAATAAAGTCAGTATATTCTCAGCAGTCATTAGTTTCATTTACTGTCTCTGCCTACCCTACATGGCGACCCTGCGCAAAGAATCTGCTATCCGAGCGTCGCGTACTTGACACCAGCCAGCCAGCGCTGGCTGGCGCCGTACCATATATGGACAAAAAATGTGAAACAAATCAGTGGATTTAGTACAAAGTGCATCCAATATGAATAAAATATTTTATCGGTGATTAAACTCACACGTACTGGCGCAAAATATTCGGGAAATCGTAAAAATGGGTACAACACAGTCGCATGAAGAAGTGATCTTGGCACAGAACGCAGCAGGAGGCTCGAATCAAGCAACCGTCGAAGAAATTCGTTTTCATCTAAGCACAGCAAATATTATCCTTACAATTATTGCCCTGGTGATTGGTATTGGGCTACTGATCTTCATATACCGAGCGTATAGAAAATGCCATAAGCGCTGGATGCAGCAAGAGAAAAATCGAAATAATCTACGAGTCTCCAATTATCGCCGCCGCACCGCTGATGAGATGAAAACAGCCGGAATTGTTGAAGCAAAGTGAATTGTAGTGCCAAATAAAATAATAAATAGAACACGCGTATAATTAAATAAGTGCAGTGCAGTGAAAAAAGTGATAGTGCGTAATAAGTGCAGAACTTAATAAATAGGTACTTATATAATACAAACAGAAGCAAAGAAATGTCAAATAGGAAAAAGTAAAAATCTAAAATTACTAAGTACTGGACCCGAATACCTCCTGATCAGAACTTTATGAACACTGTAGTGGACTATACGATAGAATAATGATAAAAGGTGTATAATTACAATATTAAATAAAGTTGTAACAAGCATGTCATTGTGCAAAATAGTAACCGGGCGGATAGATATCGTCCCAAGTAAGTTATGAGTAGAACTTTAAAATATTCGTATCAGAGTTTAAATGCTGTCAGAGAATACTTGATTAAAATAGGACCTAAGCGGCACCAAGGGAAGATTATCATTAAAGATTTATACGAAAAATACATATTAGCCATAAACGAGTTATCTCTTGATATCACACAAGGAAAAAAAAAATCTTCTGTTGACGCAGAATTGGTAACTAACATATCCTCAGATATTCAATTACTTTATAGTAGAATAGTGTTCTAGTGTATAATCTGTGTTCAAGAGAAAGCAAAGAGGAGGAAGGTTCAGATACAAGTGGAGTCGAGGGTAACAGTTGTGTAACCATGGAGTTGTTTAATTTAAAGACGGCCTTATCTTTGCTATCACCTATGACAGATGAAGAATCTCAAACCAAACAACTAATTGATAACATTGAATATTATTCATCCATACTAAAAAATGATGATTGTAACGGAAAATTGATCACATTCGTACTCAAAAGTAGATTGTCTCAAAGTGCAAAATTAAAACTAAAAGAAAATTATTCAAGCATTGGTGATCTGATTAAAGATATGCGGACAGAACTTCTACCTCGAAAATCTGCCCCAGCAATTCAAAACAAATTACAGCAGATTAGACAAAACGATTTAAGCATTCAAAATTATGGGAAAGAAATAACAGAATTGTTTATAGAACTAACGATTACGCAATCCAATGGCAATTCTGATTGTTACAATGTATTAAAACCAGTCAACGAAAAATTTGCAATAAAAAAATTTGCTGATGGGCTCCGTAATCGTAGGCTCAGTACTGTAATTGCAGCTAGAAATTACACATCGTTAAAGGACGCAATACAAGCTGCCAAGGACGAAGAAACAGAGACGGCCTCTACATCAGGAGACGTTATGGGTATGTATCGAAATAATTTTGATAACTACAGAAGAAGACTAAACCACAACCGTGTACCACGAGCAGGCTACGACACCAGAATTTACTCAAACCAAGGAAGTCGCAATCCAAACTACCAAGGTCAAACTACCAATGATAGTGGTGGTGGTAGTTTGCAGCCTCAGCAGTCCACACGAGGTGTACTTAGTCGGAGACCTTGGCAAACCAGAGGTAGGTATAACAATTATAGTAGACGCGAAAATCAGTGGATACGCAACGAACCTCTGCGTGTAGCCGACAGTGATAATTCAAATGAAAATACAGATGAAAAAACAAATGAAAAACATTTTCAAAATGATATCGAGGAAAATCAGGTTTTCGTGAACAATAACATTATTTTAGCGACCAATAGTAATTGTTGGATTAGGTTACCAGTAAATAACGTGTCATACACTTGGTTACTTGATACGGGCGCTACCATTTCAGCTTTAAAGTATAAACATGCACTCGAGCAAAAACTTACTATCCATAATGAGAAGATTATCATAAATGGAATAGGTGGTAAAGTCCATGCAATCGGATACACATACTTACAGTTACGTAGCCATGACCAAAATCTTAATCACAAGTTCTATGTATTTGATACATTGCCATGTAAAGTGCATGGTATCATCGGACAAGATTTTTTAGAGAAATATAGCGCGAACATAGATTTTAAAAATAATAATATAACTTTGAGAACAGACCAAAATACGAAACTTAACTTACCTTTTGTGCGGAATTACAAAAACAATTGGAAAATACCATCTAGAAGTGAATCAATACACTATATCCAAACAGATTTAACTGAAGAGTGCGTGATATGTGCAAAAGAATTGGGTGAAGGTATTTTTTTAGCAAGTTCTATAGCTAATCCACGCAATGGTCTTGTGCCGATACGAATATTAAATACTACGGAATCCACAATAACCTTAACAAAAATTGAGCCAACTATTCATAAATTATGTGAATACACGATTTGTTCGTTTCGAAAGACAAATAGGAACGCAGAAAGAGTCAAGCGGTTATTTTCACAATTAAATTTAAAACATTTAAATAAAGAAGAACAGGTGTCAATCGAGAACTTATGTGCCAAATATTCGGATATTTTTTACCTAACGGGGGACAAATTGTTGACAACCAATATTTACGAACATACCATTACTTTAAAACCAAACGTTAGTCCGGTATTTACAAAACCATATCGGCTACCACATTCACAAAAGAACGAAATAAAAACCCAGGTAAATAAATTATTAGAGGAAAGCATTATTGAAAAGTGTAATAGCAGTTGGTCAAGTCCAGTACTATTAGTGCCAAAAAAGACAGACAACAGCGGCCAGAAGAAATTAAGATTAGTCATAGACTACCGTAAACTAAATAATTTGATCGAGGATGATAAATATCCCCTTCCAAACATGTCAGAAATATTAGATGCGTTATCAGGAAGTATATATTTCACACACTTAGATTTATATAATGGATTTTATAACGTACAATTAGAAAAGGAAAGCAGGAAATATACTGCGTTTTGCTCAGGACAGTACCAGATGGTGCGTATGCCTATGGGGTTGAAAACCAGCCCAGGATCATTCTCACGCATGATGAATATGGCCATGGCAGGCCTCACATATGAAAAATGCTTTATATATATGGATGACCTAATAATTTTTGGGAACTGTTTAAGTACTCACAATAAGAACTTACAAGAGGTATTTGAACGTTTGCGAAACGTAAATCTAAAGTTAAATCCGGAAAAATGCGATTTTTTAAAGAAACAAATATTGTATTTAGGCCATGTGGTTTCGGGTGATGGAATATTACCAGATCCATCAAAAATAGATGTAGTAAAAAACTATCCACAGCCAAAAACCCTCGATGAAGTCAAAAGGTTCATTGCGTTTGTTAATTACTATAGAAAATTCATTCCGAATTTCGCAAAGAAGGCAAACCCTTTAAATAATATGTGCAGGAAAAATGTACCCTTCATATGGGATAGTAATTGTCAGGAAGCATTTCAAGTATTAAAAGAATGTATTATTTCACCACCTGTTTTGCAATACCCGAACTTTTCAGAGCAAAATCAGTTCGTCATACAAACCGATGCATCAAATTATGCAATCGGTGCCATTTTGTCTAATAAAGATCTTAAGCCCATAGCATATGCCAGTAGGAGTCTAAACAAGGCAGAAAAAAACTATCCAACAATAGAAAAGGAACTGTTAGCAATTGTTTGGGCGATAAAGCATTTTCGACCATACCTTTATGGTAAACCATTCAAAATTCAAACAGATCACAGGCCTCTAGTTTATTTATTTAATATGAAAGACCCTTCAAGCCGTTTAATGAAGTTTAGGCTCTCACTTGAAGAATATAATTATAGTGTCGAATATGTAAAAGGCACAGATAATGCAGCAGCAGACGCCTTGTCTCGAATCAGCATGACATCAGACGATTTAAAAGAGATGAATGAAAACTTAGTAAGTGTTATGACAAGAGCGCAAAAACAAAAACAAGCGCAGACTAGGATAGACTCCGTGACCAATAGCGACGACTGGCCTTACCAACCGAAAGTTGTGGAGGCACACATCAAACCAAAGGATCGCACAGAGTTAATATTTATAGAGAAAAAGAAGTTAGATGCCATGCGAAAAATTAAAAACATTGCATATGAATGTAGAACGTTTTGCTATATTCCAGAAATGAAAACACTTTACATAAAATACAAAAATTCTCCATCGCAAATTACGCCAGCCGAATTTGTGAGAGAACTCGATACGTCGTGTAAACAAATAGGTATAAATGAAATATATATCGTAAAAACCAAAACCAATAATATATTTACAGAAAATTACTAAATGAGATAAAAAAAAACGGTAGTGCTACTATTCCGCGAGTGTGTATATTAAAAGACATAGTAAGAATAGAAGAAAAAGATGACCAAAAGGTGATTTTGAACGACTTCCATCTACTGCCAACCAGTGGTCACGCAGGCATAAGGAGGATGTTGAGCAATATCAAAAAATATTATTTTTGGCCAGGCTTAGAAAAGGACGTCAATCAATTTGTGAAGAGATGCGATAAGTGTCAAAGGCACAAGCACTCAATACCCGTAAAAGAACCAATGGTTATTACATCTACAGCAAAAACAGCATTCGAAAAAATATATTTAGATATTGTTGGACCATTAGATCGAGATAACAATAATTATACGTACATATTAACGATACAATGCGAACTATCTAAATACGTCGAAGCCTATCCACTGATTACTAAAAGTACAACAGAGGTAGCTAGATCGTTTGTTAATAACTTCATTTTGCGCTATGGTATACCACAGGAGATTGCAACGGACAGGGGCACAGAATTTATATCTTCCACCATGAAGGAGGTATGTACCCTTCTACACATTAATAAAATGAACTCGACAGCCTATCACCACCAGTCTATAGGTGCCTTAGAAAATTCACACAAACATCTTGGTTCATTTCTTCGTATCCAATGTGACAGTCACCCCGAAATGTGGAGTCAATGGCTCCCATTCTGGTGCTTCTCGTACAACACCTCGGTACATAGTGAAACCAAATTTACACCTTATGAACTGATTTTTGGGAAAAAATGCTCTCTTCCAAGTAACTTAAATTCCAATGTAGTGGAGCCATTATATAACTACGATAATTATCCGCTAGAGTTAAAGTTTCGGTTACAATTATCACAAAAAGAGGCTAGAGACAATTTACTTAGGAGCAAAATACAAAGAAAAGAAAAGTATGATAAAAATAACAGACCTGTAACGTATAGTCATAATGATTTAATTTTAGTCAGAAATGAAGTAGGTGGAAAATTAGACAGTGTATATTCAGGACCATACGTGGTAGTAAGAGATATGTCTCCGAATGTGGAAATTATGAAAAAAAATAAGCTAGATGTAATACATAAAAACCGCACTAAACTGTACCATTCTATGTAGTTTAATTATGTTTGTGATTTATTTCATTAATGTGGAAAAAAAAATGTATCTTTAGTTCGTAATTTTTTTTTTCTTTTAAGGGGGGAGGTGTAAGGTCCCCTCTACATTATTAATCTTTGTCATTATAGACACCTTATATACCATATTATTATTGTAATAAAGTCAGTATATTCTCAGCAGTCATTAGTTTCATTTACTGTCTCTGCCTACCCTACAAGGCAATATCCCGCATCAGGTCGTCTTTGCGAGCCAGGCGCAGCGTTGAGGAGACTGCTGCGTAAACAAGTAAACTTTTCGTGAGTGTTTAAACCCTAATATAAACATTAATAATCTCAAAAAGTGCTTGCAAATGAACTATAAGTGTTATTTAAAGTGTTTAGAACATATTCAAGCAGTTTAAAATCGTTTCGGAAGACAATATTGAGTATAAAGTGTAAAGCCAGTGATCAAATTTCATTACGCTAATAAATTATAACACATAAAACGGCGCACGGAGACTCATCGAACATGATACCTCGCGGCGAATACGAAATAGTGTTTAGTTTTACCTAGTTACGAATAATTATAGCAATATTTTAAAAATATTATATTCATTATGTTAGAAAGTTTAGAAGAATGCCAAAAGTTGTTATATGAAATACGAACATATTTGGTAAAAAGAGGTCAAAGTAGATATAGAGGCCAGACTATTGAAATAAAATTCAAAGAAGCAAATGATGTTTTTGAGAAGTGCAAATCATTACTTTTAGTTATAGGTAAAAATAGCGATGCGGAAGTAATTCGATTAGCTAAGGATATTTTTGATAAGAGCCAGGAATTGTATGACGAAATAAAAAATTTATGAATTTTTCCAAAATCAATAGAAACTAACAAAATGGAATTCGATTTAAAGGTGGCATGTAATTTGATTCCAGTTATGGATGATACTGAAAACACCACTAAGAGAATGATTGACGCCATCGAAATGTACGCTAATATGCTCGACGATAAAGGTAATTCTTTATTGATTATTTTTATCTTAAAAAGTAGACTTTCGGAAAACGCAAAACTGCGTATTTCAGACCAATATGGGAAAGTTTCAGATTTAATTAAAGATTTAAGGAATAATTTAACAACAAAAAAGTCGTACACAGCCATTCAATCGCGGATGCAGGCTATGAGACAAGGTCAAAAGACTGTTGAAGAATATGGTAAGGAAATAGAGCAGTTATTTACTGACATGACGATTTCACAAGCAGACGGGGATTCCAGTGCTTATTCTGTACTTAAACGCATAAATGAAAAATCTGCGATAAAAACATTTTCAGACGGACTACGCAGCTCGAGACTATCCACCATCATCGCGTCGCGCAATTACAACAGCTTGAAGGAAGCAATACAGGCTGCAAAAGACTAGGACAGGCCTGCCACACAGCAACAAGGTAACATCATGCATGTATCAAAGCACTCTTCATTGACTTTTTCACTTTTCATTGACTTTTCCCGTGCTTTTGACACGCTTGATCACAAGCAACTAATTAGTAAACTGGACCATAGTGGAATTCGTGGCCCTCTGCTCAACTGGTGCGAAAATTACCTCCAAAACCGAAAATTTTCCGTCAAAATTGGTAATTCACTAAGTGAAGCCGTTCATGTTACAGAGGGCACGGCTCAAGGGTCAGTTTTGGGGCCCCTTCATTTTCTATCTTATGTAAATGACATGAGTAGGTGCATCAACCACTGTACATGCTATCAGTTTGCAGACGATACATGTCTTGTAATAGCTGATAAGAACCCCCAAAAAGCTTGTGATCTTTTGCAATCCGACCTGAACTCTTTGTTAAAATGGTGCCATGATGTTGGGTTGGTGCTTAATTCTAATAAAACCAAATTGCTAGTCGTAAAATCACCATACATAAAGTGTATTCCTCCTAATAATTTAGTTGCACACGACCACAGCTGCTTACATAACTTAAATAACACGAAGTGTAGCTGCCCTCGTATAGAAGAAGTAGATTCTCAAAAGTATCTGGGTCTAGACATCGATAACAAATTCAGCTGGAGTAAACATATAGAGCATGTTTGCAATAAATTAAGACAATTTTTAGCTAATATTATAATTCTGAAGAACCGTATTCCCTTCAAAGTAAAACTTATGTTATACAACTCATTAGCAGAATCATACATTCAATATGGACTCAGTAGTTACGGTCGAACATTCAAATCTTATCTCAGTAAAATATATAAACTCCAACTAAAAATCCTAAAGAATATCGTATCTAAAAAAGTTAGACACCAATTTCAAAACAATGAGCTACAACTTTTTTATCACTGTAAAACATTACCTGTACATACACAATTTAAATATACATTGCTAAAGGAACAATTTTTTAACGGTTATTTAGAGAAAAAAATTCAACATCCTGTATTCACGCGGGCCGTCGCACGTAACCAACTACGCACAGTTCCTGCAAGCAACACGTACGGTGAGCGGACATCTTCTTACCTTGTTCCTCGGTTAATTAACAACCTACCTTCCGATTTGCGCAGTAACATTACGCCAAGAAATATTAAATTAAAACTTAAGTCCCATTACCTACAACACATTGAATGCTCAATGTGAACTGTATACCAACAGAAATGAAGTTACCAAATTTCGAACTATGTAATATTAATATGATGTTTTTATTGTATAACTTGGTTTTTTTGTTTTTTTTTTACAACGATGTAGAATTACAAGTAGCATTAAGTACAAACCTTAGTGGTTTTAAAGTGCTATTCTGCCTTAATAAATGTATTTTTTTGTTTTAAACGGTAAATAAATAAAAAAAAAAAAAAAAAAAAAGCAAGGACGTACTTTCTATAACAATAGACGCTTTAGTAACAGTCGCGATCGCGGTGGTAGACACAATTATAATCAAAACTCAAATAATTATTCTCATAGACAGCTAGGATACAATAGTGGAAATGGATATCAACGTGGAACAGGACGCGGAAATCATTATAACTATAGAGGAAACAATTTTCATAATAACTTTAGAGAAAATTATAGTAATCGTAGACCTACTAACAGTTTTCAGAAAAGCAGGGGTAGACTTAACATACAAAACCGTAACTTATATACCGCGGAACACAATGTAGACGAGCCCCAAAGCAGTGAACAATCAAATAATAGTCAGATTCAGTTTTTTCGATCTTAAGAATACCATCTTATCATGTAATAACGACACTAAATACGTGATATTAAACATTAACAACAAAAAATATTATTGGCTTGTTGATACTGGCGATTTATTCCATTCTAATACCAAAAACTAATACCACTGGTATTTGTTTCAACTCATATTTTTTTTCTATTCCGAACGGATACCACTTTTTAAATAATTTAATTTAATGTACGAACGAATACCAACAACTTGAATTTGGTACAGTCAGCGCAGTCAAACCTAATCAAAGTAAATTTGTTTTTCAATATTTTTATGTAATCGTAATATAATGCTTAAAACTTTCCAAATTCACTTCACTCCAATATTTTTACAAAGGTTAGCATAGGTAAGAGTAGTTTTAGTGAATCATCTTGCTATTTTTTTTACCTGCGAGAAAGGGTGAGTTTGCTCTATTGTTCCAAAATTCGAAACAACCAATCAGAGTCAAGTGTGACTGGAATGTTGTGCTTTGACTCGGAGAGAAATTTTATCTACATAAATTCCTCAGTACATTTCCGTGCGGTGGCGGTGGCGTATTGGTATCAGAGTGACAGTGATTTTTATTTATTAAGTGAGTATATTAATTTGTTCTTTTGTATAATTTACTTCTCTTTATTAAAATTAGTGTTATTTAAAATACCTATTATTTGATTTTTTTATCATAATCCAATCAAATGTAAAAGTTACATACAATATATAATTTTTTTTAGAAATGTCTGAGGAAGCTGATAATCAGCCCTCAACATCTTCGGGAAAAACAGGAAGCTTGACTTTCATAACAAGAAATGGTGGCTTGGTTTTAATGAGAGCTGGTTACCAGTACACAAAAAAAAGGGAAAATAAAAATGGATGGACCCATTGGAGATGTGTGAATGTTAAAGAGTGCAGTGGATCTTTACAGATAAAGGTATGTTACCAACTTCTTACATAGAGTTTAACTGGCTTATTTATAATGGATTAGTGGAGCTTTATAAGGCCTTTGTAGGAAGCTTGTTAAAAAAATGGTATTCATAATCGTATTTTAGAGGTAAAAACACTCTTTATTTCTCCATTAAAGTTAATTTGATTTAAAGAAGCCATGACCCTTCTTTAAACGTTCGTTAACAATAAAATGGCCGACATCAATTCTATTCTATTTCTTTAAATGGCAATTAGTACCGATGCCGTTGTCGACAATTCTGCCATTGTCAAAAGTGAATTGGAATAGCAAGAGTAAAAAAAAACACTAGATAAACAAAAAAAAAAGGGAAACAAATGGCCGACATCGATCAGTTGTTTCGTGTTTGACGTTCGGTTTACAATGTCAGTCAGTTAGTATTAAAATACCTACTTTAAAATCCCTACATAGCATTGTGGTTGTTCGCGTATAAAATTGTATTAGCAGAGATTCGATGCATTTTATCTGGATGACGAAGAATTTCGTAAATGGTACAGTTTTTCCAAAGAAACGGCTGCTTTTATAATTAATTTAGTCGGTGGTGTGGTACTTCACCAGAATTACAAGTATTAACGGCAACGGCCTTTGCCGCTTTTTCCCAGATTGCATGATAACAAATTCAACAAATTGTTCAAAAGACTAGGTAGTTCAAACTATTCCCTCCTTTACCTTGGTGTACGTTTTTTATGACAGTGTTTAAAAATGCATAGACAAATTTTCTGTGACCAGAGGCAAACAACGTTAAAATCGACTAAAATCGCATATTTTTCTACAAAATGGCAACATTGTGTACGATAGTGGCGTTTAGTTATGGGAGCTCTAAGAAACGATTATGAATAAGAATTTTTATCGAACGTTCGGTAGGCTTAAGGTGAATGCTCCAGGGTAGCCCGCGAAATTCAAATTTCCGTACGTTTTTTGCAATTTGCAGCTGAGTATCAGATATTTTATTAATAGAAACTAAATTCGCGGTACTGGCATGTATGTATTTACACAATTATACTTATTAAAACCTTCAATATAATTGTCTAACTTAGAGAAAAGAGAAAATGTGCCATTTTAATAATAACTTTACGTTTAATATAAATTTTAACTTAGTGGGTTACATTGATAAATTTAACTAATATAATGATATAAATACATACATGCCAGTACCGCGAATTTAGTTTCTATTTACCATACTATCCCATACTGAGCTGCAAATTGCAAAAAACTTACGATAATTTGAATTTTGCGGGCCACCCTGGAGCATCCACCTTAAAACACCTTAACTAATGAAGGTTTATACCTTCGGTAAGCGTTATATTATGAATAAGACAGTTAGTGTTCCATCTTTCAATATGTATTTTTATCCGAAAACTATTTTGCTAAAGCTATTTTATTGTCCTCACAGGATGGCAATATTTCCAATGAGAAAAATCATAGCTGCGAGCCCGATGAATTCAAAAATGTAATGGCAAAAAAGCTGGATGATTTAAGAGATAAAGTGATGAAGTCTGATTTCGCCCCAATACCAAACATATATAACAAATTCAAATCACAATTCTGCGCTACTGAATCAGATTTGGTGAGAAATATCCCATCGTTTGCAAACATCAAATCAAAATTGTATTATGCAAGAAACAACGCAGCTGGTGTAAAAAAAATTAAATGTAAATCAATTGATGAAGTAGAAGTTCCATTACAATTTAGAGATTTTTTGTTTTACGATTATAAAGATGAGTCTTCCAATACCCGAATAATAATCTTGGTCAGTCCAAATCAACTAGAGAAAATTCCGAGCATTAAATTTTTTGAAAGCGACGGAACATTCGATTGCACCCCTGAGCCTTTTGTGCAGTTATATACTATCCACGGAGATCTGGGAAGTGACGAAGATCACACTCGTATAGTTCCTCTTATTTATGTTTTACTTAACAAAAAAACAGAAGAAACATACAAAAAATTATTTGAAATTTTGAAACAAAACATTCCTGGGTGGGAACCCGTAAAATTTTTAACAGATTTTGAACTAGCCGCAATGAACGCCATTACAATTGTTTTTCCGTCAGTTGTGATTAAAGGATGCTACTTTCATTATTCCAAAAATGTATGGAAAAAAGCAAAACAGTTGGATCTGACAAAAGATGCTATCACCCAAAGACATGTAAGACTTTCAGCTTTACTGCCTTTACTTCCTCGTAAATTCATATCAGAAGGATGGTGCTACATAATGGAAGACTGTCCTGATACTGACGCCATTCAAACATTTAATGACTACATGGTGTCACAATGGCTAGAGAACGAGAGTTTTGTAGACATTTGGTGCGTTCATGGTGAACGCCATCGAACCACAAATGCCGTAGAATCTTGGCATAAGAAATTAAACTCGGCTGTGCCAAAGAATGCTAATTTATATCAGCTTCTGAACGTGCTGAAAGAGGACGCAGATTTACAAACAGTGGTTATTACTCAATATAAATCAAACGCACCCCCCGCAAAACGATGTGCACAGACAACTATTATGAAAAATTCGTGGATCACATACGTAACTGACCAACTCCTCAAAAACAAAATCTCCGTAGGTCACTGCTTAGAAAAATTAAGGGTTTAGCTACTAATTGTTGAAATATAAGAAATTATTTACACGTCATTTAGCTGATTATACTAATAGTTGATTTTCTGTGATATTTTATAATTCTTAGATTTTAAGTGAATTATTCATATATGACGTTTTTGCAAAAAAAAAATTGCTGATTCATTGCTATATAGGTGAAGAATGACTGATTTGATTAAACAAAAAGTTGATTTTCTGTGAAATTTTACAATTGTTAGGTAAGGTTAGAATTCATTGCTAAAAAAATTGCTGATTCATTGCTATGTAAGTGATGAATGACTGATTTGATTATACAAAAAGTTGATTTTCTGTGATATTTTATAATTGTTAGATTTAAAGTGAATTTTTCATATTAGATATTATTGCAAAAAAAAAATGCTGATTCATTGCTATGTAGGTGATGAATGACTGATTAGATTATACAAAAAGTTGATTTTCTGTGATATTTTACAATTATTAGATAAAAAGTGATTTATTTTTGTTAAAAATTTACCTGACATAGTTGTTATGAGATAGGTAGACGTGAATAATTACGTACCTGTCTAATAATAACTATGTCAGATAAATTTCAATATAAATTAAGAGTTAATTTTTTGAGATATTTTGTAATTTTTAGATTGTAAGTAAATTCTTCCTGTTTGATGTTTTTGCAAAAAAAATATTATACAGGTATAGAGAGGAACTAAAATTATATTAAAGTTGATTATTTAAGTGATATTTTATCATTGAACAAGACGTTTGCTAACAAAATTTGATTTTTTTGGAGTTATCTGTTTTTTTTTTCAATTAAAGTTCTTATATTTACATACAAAGCATTTTTACTGACTGTACCTTATATCTTTGAACTTGTTTTGGTATTAGTTTAAACAATGGTATCGGTTCGGAATAGAAAAAAAATATGAGTTGAAACAAATACCAGTTTTTGGTATTAGAATGGAATAAATCATACTGGCGCTTCAGTATCTGTTATAAAAAATGGAGCAATTCCCTTTAATACGCCAGTGCAAAGAGACAATACATTAATAAATGGCTTTGGAGGGAAGACCATATCTAAAGGATCGGTTGATTTAACTTTAAAAAACCAGTGACAACATACATTTTAATCACAACTTTTTAATTTTTGAATCGGTACCACTAACGGCTGATGGGATTTTAGGTATAGATTTTCTAATGAAATATGGAGCAAATATTAATTTACAAACAAATTTAGTTACTTTATATAAAGACAATTACAGTTTTTCGTTAAAATTGATTAATTATGCTAGTAAAAATAAAAATTTCATAGTTGTTCCTGCTCGATCGGAATCGATACACCATATTTATGTGGATAATTGCATAAATGGTGATGTTGTTGTGTGTGGAAAAGAGCTGAGCAAAGATATATTTTTAGCAAATGAAATTACAAGAGTAATAAATAATAGGATTCCTATTAAGATCTTAAATGTCACTGAAAAAGACGTAGAGTTACCATTGTTTACACCAGAGTTACAATCTTTAAATGACTATCATATATGTTCATTTAATAAAACTGGCATAAACGTAAATAGAGTACAAAAACTACTAAGCGAATTAAATTTATCTCATTTACACAATGAAGAGCAAAAAAGTATTGAAGCAATATGCGCAAAATATGCAGATGTTTTTTACGTAGAAGGTGACAGGTTAACAACCACAAATATTTACCAACAATCAATTACTATTAAACCAAATGTTTCCCCAGTATATGTTAAACCATATCGTTTACCACAAGCATTAAAGCCCGAAATTGAAAATCAAATAAAAAACTTAAAAGAAAATGACATCATAGAAGAATGTAGCAGTGCATGGTCAAGCCCAATATTATTAGTACCTAAAAAAAGTGCAGAAGGTCAAAATAAGAAGTGGAGACTAGTAGTAGATTATAGGAAAGTAAATGAGATCGTCATTGATGACAAATTTCCATTGCCAAATATCACTGAAATATTAGACTCTCTTTCAGGCGCAATTTATTTTAGTCACCTTGACCTTCATCAAGGTTATTACCAAGTGACCTTGAATCCTCAGAGTCGTAAGTATACGGCATTTACAACTAGTTCAGGACAATATCAAATGAAACGGTTACCGATGGGGCTTAAAATTAGTCCGAGTACATTCAGTCGTATGATGTCAGTTGCTATGTCGGGCCTAGCATTTGAAAAATGTTTTGTGTATTTAGATGACCTAGTAATTTTTGGACGCAATTTGACTACTCATAATCAAAATTTAATAAGCGTTAGGGAAAGACTCAGAAAAGTGAATCTTAAATTAAACCCTCAAAAGTGCGAATTCTTAAAAAAAGAACTTTTGTATTTAGGCCACGTGGTTTCAGAGAAAGGCGTTTCTCCTGATCCAGAAAAAACTAAAATACTCCAAAATTATCCAATCCCCAAAAATTCAGAGGAGGTCAAGCGGTTTGTAGCATTCTGTTATTATTATCGTAAATTTATAAAATCTTTCGCTAATATTACTATACCTTTAAATAAATTATGCAGGAAAAACGAACCATTTCAATGGACAGATGAGTGTCACAATGCGTTTGAAATCTTAAAAATGTTGTTAATGACGCCCCCGATATTGCAATATCCTGATTTTTCGAAAGACAATGAATTCGTAATACAAACAGACGCATCAGGAATAGCTATTGGTGCAGTTTTATGCAACAAAGACTTGAGACCCATAGCATACGCAAGTAGGCCATTAAATAAGGCAGAAAAGAATTACCCGACCATCCAAAAGGAACTTTTGGCTATTGTTTGGGCAGTGAAGTACTTTAGACCATACGTTTACGGCAGAAACTTCACATTAATGACTGACCACAAACCCTTAGTGTATCTTTTTGGAATCAAAGATCCTTCTAATAGATTACTTAAATTTAGACTTGCTTTAGAAGAATATAAGTTTAAAATTATTTACGTAAAGGGTAAAGAAAATACTGTAGCAGATGCTTTATCAAGAGTTAATATGACATCGGAAGATTTAAAAAATATGCATGAACGAGTTGTAAATCTGATGACTAGAGCACAGAAAAAAAGGATAGATGAGATGAATGATAATAACGTTTTAAAAGGGAATGCGGTTCTTAGTAAATCTAAAGACGATTGGCCTGATCAACCAAAAGTCGTAGATATATTAAGAAAGCCGCGTGACACGATTGAGATGATGTTTATGGATGGCAAAACATTAGATAAATTGAGAATGAGAAATATGATTACTACGGAAATAGAGTGTTTTGCTTTTAGATCAGATATAAAACATTTATACATTAATCTTAATTTCAAGATCTTTCAGGTAATCCTCACCATCATGCCTCGGTGCATTAATTGCTGGATTGCTATTCCAATTACACAACAATATGTGTACAATGCAACCCATATGGATCTTGAGAGTATCTCTGTATTAGAAGAATGGATTGCCAGACAGGTATGTAGCTATAAATCTTCATACCCATAATTAAAACTAGACACCATGGTTTTCCACTCATAATTTTAATTATATTGATTTTTATTTGCCATATAAAGTGTATAAATACTATTTATCTTTCCACATTTATACAAGGTGACAATAGAAGGTCGCGGGACTTATCTCATTACCGTGACCCCGGAACATAAAGGGCTATTGAAGGACACCGTGGATTTTAGTCAGTACGAGGCTGACAGTCCGTTCCCCAGGGTGGGAGGACTCATTTGATGAAGAGTTTATCCCGGACATACATACAGACAAAATCAGTTGTGTTACCTATGCCTGGCTCATGCAAATATTGAGTTAACTTATTAGCATAGTCATAACCACCATCAACTTAAAATAGTAAATATAAAATATTAACAAATTACCAAATTCCACAAAAGATTAAAATATGATGTTGTTCTTGTTACAGGTAATCGATGAAGACTACCTTTGTCAAGAATGTGTTAACCTATTGATTCTTGAAACAAATACCAGGAATGAAGGCAATATAGGTGAACGTCAATTTGGCCATGATTCAGTTTGTGTATGCTGTGGCATATCCATTGCCAGAAGAACTGGTAGGCGCTCTCATCAACTAAATTATGGTGATGCTGAATGGATTTATTTCGCCAATATAATCAGCCCTCTTGAAGTAGGTGTACCTGCTTGTTGAATTGATTATTCCTACTATAAGAACTCAAAATGAGTACAAAAATCTGTATGTCATAATAATATCAAAACTTAATTCAGCTTAACTTGACCAGCTTGTGTGATCTACTCACTTTTTCTGTTTGTATAAATATTCACCCACATGAGAATAACTAAAACTAATTGTAACTTCAATTGCAGATGCCATCTAATGCCCGGGCATGTAATGCTTGTTGGCTAAGAGCTCATCGGCTACCACCACCAGCAGAAAGTGGATCTGGATTATTCGTAATTAGTACTGCCAGGACTGATAATGAGGACAGTCTGCAAGAACCAAATCCTATCATCAGTGGATCCAGCTCTTTTGTGGAGCCTCCCAGTTCTGCCAGCACAGACACTGAAAATGTTCTCCGAGAACCAGTTGTAAGGCTTACATTAGATGGTTATAGTCGCACTCCAGACACCACTACTCATTGTTTTGTTCCGGATTGTATGAATCACGAAAGGAAACGTGTGCCATTGTATTTAAAGAAGAATATTCTCACACATCAAAAACTGTACATCACTCAAAATGCTCGGGTGTGTGAAGAACATTTAAGCTTATACAATTGGGACTTTCTTGCTGAATTTGAGTTTGTTAATGAATTCAACCAGGTGCATATTACTGAAATGCTTGACTTATTACGGAGGGATGTAAATAACACCATAGACTTTGAAAATGTTGAACACATGAATAATACTACTTGTCGATACTGGTCAGGCTTGACTGTTTTGAACTTTCTGGCAATATTAACTTGCATACCTCAATTGTCCAATATATGTAAAAAACCTAAAACAGCACTTGGTATGTATTTAATAAAAATAAGGACTGGGGAACCTTTTCGACGCATTGCCTCTTTGTTTCGTTTCTCAACTTATACAGTCTGCCAGTATGTAAAGAAGACCCGTGGCTGCTTATTGGAATCATATGTTCCTTTACATTTGGGCATTAGTAATATCCCAAGTAGGGAATGGTCCCGGGAAATCCCGGTCCCGAAAATCCCGGGAAATCCCGGGATTTTTGTATAGTAGACTAAAGAACCGGGACAATCACACCTCGTCCCGGGACTTTCGGGACTTAGTTGAAAAATATAAACTTAAATTAAGAATTTGGGTTTCGGAGTTTATCGATTGATCCTCTTTATAATAAAAATGTAGATAAATAAATTAAAGAATAAAGTTATAAAATCAAAACGCGCGCGCGATTCGCCTCCAGCGAGTGCGTCCACCCGTCCACGTAAGTTAGCTAAGTACATTTGATTATTGTTGATAATTAATCTTAGTCCCTTGAGAATACCAAGGCGCGGGGCGAAAACCAACCAAGTTCCTACTTTGATGATAAAATAAGATTCCTACCTTGTTTACCCAGGTTCTTATTCATAGACGGCTAATCATTTAAAAATTCCATTATTATTAATATTATGATATTATCGGTTTATATATTTATTGATTGTTATGATAAATTATGCCCTTTTTTTTCTTCATTCTAATAAAATAGATTTGTGGTAAAGCAAAATATTGTAAATTACTTAATATTGACAGTGAAGTTGTAATTATATGAAATGTGTAAGTGTAAGTAGATATTATACCTACTGTTATTACGAGTATTATTTACATTTTCTATTATAGGTAGGTGTTTATTATTATAATCTAAATACCATTAACTCTACAATCACACGTCTTTACCAACTCACACATCTGCGCGTGTAAAAATGACAGCTGTCACTTTTGTGCCCGGTTGTATGGACTATGGAGCTTCTGAGGTGTGCCCGAAGCTTTGTTTCGATAAGGGAAAGTAATAAACTAAATTATTTTTACGGTAGAGTTGATAGACCGATATAGCAGTTCCTTTGTTCACGCCATGTGAACCCCGCGCGCTACCACCACCTCGCGGACGAAGAAGGAACCTGTTATGTTCACGCGATGCGAACCCCGCGCGCTAGCGCTCCCTCGCGGAACGGAGAAGAGCTAGTCCACGTCATGGCGAACCCCGCGCCCCCCGCCGCGCTAGAGCCATCATAGCCACGGGATTACGGGATCGTGCGCACGCTACGTCTGTATTATACCCGGCGCGTACGGCTAGCCGCCATCGCCTTTTTAGTTCAGTCATAAATGTTTAATGTTATAATTTTATTGTAATAAACGACGGTTTAAAGTTATTGGTGGCTCTCACCCCTTAACATCCTTTATTTATATTATACCTACATTACCTACTGATACCTGTAAGTAGTAAATTAAAATATTTTAAATTTATTGTTTTAGATACCTACCTTATACCTACACGGGTTTTGAAGCTGACAAATATGGATTTTGAAGAAGTGGCTACAAAATCCAGCGATCAGTCCTCCGTTTGGCATTACTTTCTGCGCTCCAAAGACAAAAATAATGCTACATGTAAATTGTGCCAAAAAAATTTAAAGTGTGTTGGTGGCAGCACGGGAGGCTTAATAAAGCATATTAAAAACGTGCATCATAAAAGTTTACTACTTACTACAGTTACAGAGGGGCCAGTTAGTCAAACAATAGACAGTGCCATAGATAGAATACCCAAAAAGAAGCCCAAAATGACCGATTATTACGGAAGCAAATCCTTCAATGGAAATTATGGTTTCGCGTATGACAGCTAAAGACGGATGTCCGTTTCGAACATTTGCGGAATCTAAAGATATGAGGAAGCTGTTTCAAAACTCCGGTCATAATTTGCCTAATTCTGCTACGGCTATCAAAAATATTGTGATAAAACAGGCTGATAAAAAAAAACAATCACTAATTGACGAGATTCAGAGACAGTTAAAAGACAATCATAAATTCTCAATGTCCTTGGACGAATGGACATCTATTAGAAATAGACGATACACTAGCTTGAACCTGCACTCAAAGCATTTTTCAGGCAACAATAACTTTAAAAACTTGGGGCTAATAAGAATCTACGGTTCTTTACCAGCTAAAAAGTGCGTTGAAGAAATAAGACTGAAATTAGAAGAATTTGGAGTGTCACTAGAAAAAGATATAGTAGCAGAAACAACGGACGGGTGCAGCATGATGACCAAATTTGGTAAAATGCTCAAGTCATGCCATCAGAAATGCATTGCGCATGCTCTTCAGTTGGCAATAAATGATGATCTTCTATACAAAAAATATAGTAAAGATTCCTGCAGCACCGGTAGAATCAGATGATGAAGACTACGATCTTCCCATCTCAGAATTGGCCAAAAGATATCACAACAATACTAATGATGTTAATGGTCGATCTGACAACGACACTGATGATGACGAAACCGACAGTTTGCAAGTTGAAAATTCACGTCCTTCTCCATCAAGTCACAACGAACAACAATTTGAGTACCAAAACCTTCTGAAGAAAGTTAAAACTGTGGTTAAATTATTCAGAAAGTCACCTACCAAAAATGATGACATTCTGCAAAAATATGTTGTTGCTGATTTTAACAAAGAATATTCTTTAATCAATGATTGCAAGACACGTTGGGGTAGCCTTGCGAATACACTGGAGAGGTTTCTGAAATTAAAAAATTGCATAGCAAAGGCACTCATTAATGTTAAGTCAGATATTACATTTACCGAAGATGACTGGACGACTATGAAACAACTACACGAGGTTCTTGACATTATTAAAGCAGTATTAGAAGCACTCTGCCGTAGAGATGCTACACTGCTAACTGCTGATATAGCTGTCAAATTCGGGCTGAATAAATTGTCTGCTATCAACACATATATAAGCACAAAAATGACCACGTACCTGAAACAAAGATATTCTGCACGCCGTCTACTAGAAACTACAGTCCTACAATATTTGCACAACCCAGAACTATATTTTACAACTGTGCAAGACGACGTATACCCAAGAACAGACAGCGATGAAATGCGCAGCCACATTGTTGAACTATTAACACGCACAAATAGCGTTTCTTCGATAGCTGTTCATCAATCTGAAGAGCCTTCATCACAAAATCAAGATAATAATGATCTGTACAGAGATGCTATATTAACAAAAAAAGATGAGCTTGATACTGAAATATTGAATGCTACCAAAAATGTAAGAGTTCGAAGCGATCAAGATGATTTAAACACTACAATTAGAATAGAAATGGCTCTTTTTGAGAATGGTGGTGATCGCGGCCGTTTTCTGTCGTTAGCTTATGATCACCTTCTGACGATCCCTCCGACCAGCGTGGAGCCCGAGAGGATATTCTCTGCAGCAGGATTACTGTGCAACAAAATACGATCACGCTTAAGTGATAAAAGCTTAGATGCACTTATTTTTTTAAGAACCCATTATAATGAGCAAGCAAGACAGTAGTAAATAATTGAACGTTTTCATATTTTGTTAATTTCATTCTTTATAACTTTTTCATATTTTATTATTTTATATTCCTTAAAGATAAGCATCTCAGTGATATGATAACTACTGAATGCTGATGATGATTTGGTTTATATTAGAATTGAGAAAAGGATTTATGTTTTATTTTGTTTTATGGAAAGTAACTATGTTTTTGTTGATTTATATTGGTATATAATTTATGATAATAGCGAGCGTTAAATGCTAATTTGACTTGTTGTTTTCTTTTGTTGATTATTTTTTCAAAGAATAGTAAATGGTTCCTTTATCGTTGATTTTTTAAATATATATCTTTAATTAAATCAATGTAGTTTTCATTACCTACGTACATACAAAAATACTAAAGACCTATTAAAATAAAAATACAAGCAGTAGGTAAAGAAAAAATACCGAAAAGTCACGAAAGTCCCGGTTCTCCCGGTTCCTTCAACAAGTAATCCCGAAAATCCCGGGACGCAAAAAGAGCACCGGTTCTTCATTCCCTAATCCCAAGGGCAGGCTTGTCTAGTAGAAATCTTTTGATTCCACAAGGTCTATTTGGCACACAGGAAAGTAATCCTATAGTAATCTTTGATGGCACATATATATATTTGCAAAAATCGTCTAACTACCTATTCCATTAAAAACCTTGCTTACATAAATATGCCAACCTATTGAAACCTTTTATGATGGCAACCACAGATGGTTTTATTTTAGATGTTTATGGTCCGTATGCTGCTACAACATCTGATGCCGAGATAATGAACCAGCTTTTTGCACCCAGTGGTGCTCTCAGAAATTATTTTAGAGAAAATGATGTGTTTTTGCTAGATAGAGGGTTTCGGGATGCTATAGGACTGCTTACCTCATTAGGATTCTCAGTACACAAGCCCGAGACTCTAGATGTAGGTGAAACACAATTGTCCACGATAAAAGCAAATAAATCTCGCCTTGTAACCATGTGCAGATGGGTAATTGAAGTAGTGAATGGTCGGTTTAAGCGTGATTTCAAAATGTTCAGAAATAAATATTTTAATGTAGCATCAAGAAACTTAATGAGCGATTTTAGGATTTGCGCAGCAATATTGAACAATTTCCATCCGCTTATAACCGACCGTTCTGATGCTCAAGCAATCTTGAACAGAGCATGCAAAGATTGAACTTGCCGAATTATTTAGGTGATTATGTGCTTGACCATCAGTTAAATAGACGCCGAGCCAGTTTTATAAGAATAGATGATGCCCGATTACCACAAATAAATATATTCCCTGTTATGGAAATGTCAGACTTGATTTTGTTCAGTCTTGGAGTTTACCAAATAAAGCAAGCTAGATCTTATTATGGGGAGAATATTCGTATAAATGGGACATTTTCGGTTGAAATAAGTGAAAGCTTAGAAATCACAGATGTCCCAGGCATAACGTCATCACATGAGACAGTATTGCTTAGAGGCAGGATCAGGTCAAGACATCAAAGCAATAAAGTATATTATACTTATGTTTTAATAAACTTAGTAGAATCAAATAATTGGGAGGAAAGAATTTCCGGATATTACTGCAGCTGTATAATAGGGAAGCGAACTGTCGGAAGCTGTGCTCATGTGATGACGATCATATGGTATCTTGGGTGGGCTCGGCATCAAAACAACATATTACCGCCTGCACAGTTTCTTGATAATGTAATTGTTAGGGAAGATGTTGAAAATGAAGAAGTAGAATAGAATAAATACAAACAATTAAAAGCAAATACGTTATTCTTTTATTTCTCTACCTATTTACAAAAAGTGACTGACTATTTACAAAAGTCTACAAAAGGTTAAAAGATCCAATCCAAGTGAAAACTGAAATATGACAGATTTAAGAAGACATAAATAACACATTCATACATTCACGTCACATGTCAAGATCGTAGCAGGTGACGTTCTGTAGTTTCTGCCTACCCCATAGCAATTTTTATGTGCAATTGTATTAAAAACAAACAACACAATGTACTCTGTGCAAACAACTGACAAGTGTTACAGTTACAACCATAGAGGTTACAACCCGGCGTCAACCTGACACAAGTAATGTTTTATTGTTTTCAAAAGAGGCAAAGGAATCATTTTCATAAATCCAAAGCATGCAGATAATTCGTTGGTTTTATTTTAAAGCCATTTAATATGGTTTTAAATAACAGAAAGGCATATAATATGCTAGAAGAAATAATATGTAACAGCTTTTCTTTTTTTCAATGTTTAAAAATAATATTATACGATAAAAAAATATCTAGATTTAAAATATTTATATATTAAATAATGGTGCTTTTAATATTTTTTTTGTTTTTGTAAGGCCGTCCTGGACAATTTTCCCTACCAGAAAAACCGCACATAATAGTTGTTCAAAAACAAAATTATTTTAAGCCTATTTCATAACATGTCCTTTTGATCCCGTTCCCGCAACCCATGAGAACCTATTCCAGAGATAATTATGGACTAAATTTATACCTTCCTCAAGAACCACTCATGCATTGGTGAAAACAGCATGAAAATCGGTGCAGTAGTTTTTTGTTTTATAAAACAGTCCTCCGCCGCGTCTCTCTGTCTGTTCGCGATAAACTCAACTCAAAAACTACTGCACCTATTATTGTTATACCTACTACTATTTTTTTTTTAACATAATCTTGGTTTGAGCAAGGTTAAAAATGGATAAAAAAACTAGCAAAACATATGCTTATCCACTTGTAATGATCTTTTTTGTTTATTGTGAATTTCAGGAGACATGCCGACTGGAGCAGTGGCAACGGGCAATTTAATTAAAAACATTGATGAGCTGTTCGATGGTGTAAACGCGTCGACACCGGACCCACGACGAGGAAAAAAATTTTCAACTAACTTAAAAAAATCTACTGAACATTTGGCAATGTTTAAAAAAATGAAATTGTTTTTCAAAACTTGTGAATTTTTGGGTTGCAAAGGTAATCCCCCGTCAAAAGATGGGCGGATTTGGACCCTCAATGGCATTGAAATGATATGGAGTTTCCTTAGTGCCAAATAAAGGACAATCAAAAGCCTGTCTACGAGACGACTCCAGCAGGACCCACTTGAGAATTTATTTGGTTGTATAAGATACAACTGTGGGTCCAATAGCAACCCGACAGTTGGACAATTTGTTGCAGGATTAAAAACTGCTGTGATCAGCAACATGGCACACAATATAGGCAATTATGAGCTGGATAGCAACAGTGCCATAATAACAAATTTCAAAACATTGCTGACACCAGCCACAGACATATGCGCTGATACAGAGCAATCTGAAAATATCAATTACCAAATCGAACAAGAAATCCAAGAAAACATTACTTCCTCTCTAGGTGTAGGTGTCACGCGGCAAAACACGTGCCGGTCCTGAGCTCCGTGCACAAACTCGGCCCTATTCCTTTGTATTGTCGTCGATGCACCGACAGGGTACACCCCCGCGCCACCTCGCGCTGACCTCAGTGTATGTGCGAGCGCCGTTACTTCCGCATGTCTAGTATTGCGTTTTCGCGTATCGCATTTAACAAACAACCCCGCTTACTTCGCGATATTAAGTGTCCTGTAAACGTGTTCTTGAATAACCAAAAATTATGTCTTATCATCATTCCAGTGAAGAATATTGGGATTATGGTTCGTGCTTAAGTGTTATCTAGTGATATTGTGCGAGGAACCGTTTTTATTATGCAAGGTGTCAATCAACGACTGCGAACATTCGGTCAGTACCTAGTTACCTAGATATTTGCCTGTCCAAAGCCAGATTTAAAGTATGAAAGGAAAATGGATTATGCCTAGAAATGTCATTGACCCGCACACATGATCTGCGATAGGCGCATGGCACACACGTTGCGAAACTTAGGCTAAGTTTTTGGTATGGATCTATCTGTTATGTATTAGTGTTTTCTTTTTGTTCATATGTTTATTAGTATCATGTAAGCATGGACTGTTGCGGGTTTGAATAAGTCCCTCGTTTGAACTAACATACTGTATATGTTCTGTGGGGGCGACGCGCCGCGCTCAGTCTAGTCCGAGCAGCCTTAGCGACAGCACGCCTAAACCAGTAATATTGGAAACAGTGTTTTATTGAACAAAGACACCACCCTGATATACGGTGGCTTTACCGTAAACCCTAACTAGCGTACGAGCGAAAACCACACATCTACTAACCAAAGGAGACAATTCTTTTTGGGCCCACCTAGTCATTGCATTTATTATTCATGTTACACCAAAAAAAAGTAACCATTTTACTATACAGTAAAACGAAATATTACATAGAAATGAAACCGGAATCTAAAAATCATAAAAAAGTACGTCACCTACCTATTGGAAATCATATCTGCTATAATTATAATAGAATCAGAATAGAATATAATAATAAATATTATTAAACTGTGAGCATTTTTAATGCTATTTTTTTTCAGTCTCGTCGCGGCAATCGTGCGAGGGAGACGCGTGTTTCGCACTTGAGTATTATTTTTGCGTTATTAGTTGTTAAAGTCGTGTGCGCCGCCAGATCTCGCAGCCGGCGCACCGGAGTACCGTGCGTTATGTTACCGACGCCGACGTGCGAGCGGCCCACGGATTACGAAAACATCATTAGCGCAATAAAGTACTTATGAATGTAAACACCCCGCAGTTAGAGAATGTGAATACAGTTATAATGGCGAGCGATATTTCTTTGAGTGAGCGTAGTATATCAGATATTGAAGAGGAAATAAACAGAGAAGAGAACTTAGTACAACCTGGAATGGATGAAGATCAACAATTTAGGCGGGAGAAAAGGGAGAGGAATGAGGTATTTGGCGGAGATGATGATGATAATGAGGGATGGAATTTAGTCCGAAGTAAAGAGAAAAGGTTAAAATCACAACTGAAGGAGGATATTGAGATTTATTTGTCTAGTAATGAAAAGTTGCCTAAACAATTTTCATTAGCTAAGATGCTGAAGGCTTATGGGATAGTTGATATTACCAAAGTTAAATACATTAGCCCGTTCAAGATTCGCGTCGAGGTTAGCAGTGAGATGAGTGCTGATAAAATCGAAAAATGCCCGGAATTCATAAAAAAAGGTTGGAAGATCTACAGGGCCATGGAAAGGACTACATCTTATGGCGTCATAAAAGATGTTGATCTTGATTTATCTGACGAGGATATTTTGAGAAATATAATGTGTGATAAACCCGCGGAAATAATATCTGTCTACCGGCTTAAACGTCGAGACAGAGAGGGAGAGGGTTGGCAGCCAAGTGAAGCGGTACAGGTGTGTTTTAAAGGGTCGTTTATTCCACAGTACATATATGTTCATGGATTACGTATAAAAGTAGCACCTTACGTATTTCCCGTATCGCAATGCTCAAAATGCTGGAAATATGGTCACCCTACGAAGAAATGCCCTTCCAATAAAAAAGTCTGTCCTAAATGCGGTGATAACCATGAGAACTGTGAAACACAGAACTTCAAATGTGTAAACTGTGGTGGAAACCATATGGCCTTGTATAAAGCTTCATGTCCAGCATTTTTAAAGGAGAAGAGGTTGAGAGAAATCATGGTAGAATTTAACTGTACTTATAGGAAAGCACTAACAGTATATGTACCGCCCTCGACTTCCTTGCCCGAAAAAAGTAGTTCTCAAGAACAGCCTGGCAACCCTCCTACCAACATAAGATTACAACCGGATATTACATTCCAACAACGTGATACCTCCACATTTGCACAGATAGTAAAAGCTGACGTCATAGTACATAAAGAAGATGAGGATGAAAACACTTGTACGAGATCTCGACGTTTTCGCAGTAGGGACAAGGCTTCTGGTAACCTGAAGCTCCCGATAAACTTAGTAACGATGGATATGGGTAATGAGTCAGCAGTCCCTCCTGATGCTGCTGCTGGTGAAGAGGAAAAGGATGACAGTGTTCGATTGAACGAGCTATTAGTGAGATTAAAAGAAATAATATTTTTAAGGGAATTGACGATGGAAGACAAGGTGCATGGGGTACTAAAGTGTTGTTTAGAGTGGTTAATATTATTGAGTGTACAATTCGTATCTAAGTGGCCTTTATTTAAGATTATTGTTGACTATTTTGTCCCCAATGGCTGGTAATCAGAAACCTTTTAGATTAAATATTGCACAATGGAATTGTCAAAGTATTCGACCAAAATTAATATCCGTGGAGAATTCTCTGATCCAACTGAAAATTCACATTGCGGCACTCAGCGAAACGTGGTTAGAACGGGATAGTCAGCTGAAGGTTAATGGTTATACGGTATATCGTAAGGATAGGGAAGATGGTTATGGTGGGGTAGCGGTCTTAATCCACAGGTCACTCAAATCAAGTTATGTGTCTTTCGAAAGCCTTAACCCAGGGATTGAGATAGTTTGTGTCAAGATTTGCAACTGTGAGCATGTTCAGTATATACTATCCTTATATTGTGCCCCGTCAGTTCACACGAGTCAGAGTGATTGGGAACAAGTTTTTTCTCGTTTTCGCAGAAAGGTAGTTATTCTTGGCGATTTTAATGGACACCACACAAATTGGTCGCATAAATTAGATCAGAGAGGTACCCAAATTTATGACGCACTTTTAGATACTGAACTCGTAACATTGAATGATGGCAGCCCTACTCGTATTAAACTAGTGAATAATGCAATACAACAATCTTCCCCAGACATATCATTGGCTTCCTCAGATATAGCGTACAAGTTTAATTGGAGCACATTTAATGAAACGTTTGGTAGCGATCATCTTTTGATTAAAATTTCAATGCAGGTTGATAGTTTGTCCACACCACCAGCACGCAGGAATTATAAAAAAGCTGATTGGCCTCAATACCGCAACCTAGTACAAACGCTTATGCAAGATTTTATTATCACAGAGGACTTACAGAAATCATATGATTCGTTTATTGAGTTGATTAATTTAGCTGCAGATCTTCATATTCCATTTATTAAAATTAATTCGGATCCCGAGAAAAATTTCACTCCGAAACCTTACTGGAATAGTTCCTTATCAAAATTAGTGGCCGAAAGACGGTTAGCGTTATCAACATTTCGACGTAACCCTACGCCTTTTAATTTGGATAAATTGCAGGAAAAAATTAGGGAATGTCAGAGGCGTCTTCGTGTAGCAAGAAGTGAGGGTTTTAAAGACTTCTGTACTTCATTAGACGGAACAACATCTCATACGGCCTTATGGAAGAAAATGAAATGGTTTAAGGGATGCTATGTACCCCGATCTGGTATTAGTAAAGAGAAGGCGTTGGTACTATTACAAAAACTGGCACCGGACTTCGTTTGTACTGATGACCAATTATTTAATTCAAATAACCCTAAGCTTGAGACACAGATTTTTCGACACGAATTGGACATAGGTTTGCGCACTAAAGACAGTTCTCCGGGCAACGATAACATTTCATATTCGATGCTTTATAATTTACCGAGTAATGCAAAATTGATTTTAGTCAGTATTTATAATAAAATTTTAGCGACGGGCTTTGTTCCGCAGCAGTGGCGTAATATCACTATAATACCTATACCTAAGCCTCGCCGGGATCCTCAGTCTGACTCTTCGTTGCGACCTCTGTCTATGATTTCTTGTGTGTGTAAAATACTGCATAATATTTTGATTAAGCGAGTAGAATGGTTTATTGAACATAATAACATGTTATCGGCCGATACTACTGGTTTTCGCAAAGGGCGCTCCATTTTAGATAATTTGTCTACCTTGGTGTCAAGAATCCAACTAGGATTTTCTAAAAAACAATCAACGATCGCCTGCTTTGTTGACATTGACAATGCATACAACCATGTAAATTTAGAACGTTTATTATTTATTTTGGATAGTATAGGGATAGGTAATAAAATATGTACATACCTAAGGAATTTCTTAAAAGAGAGAAACTTATTTATTGAGACAGATAATAACTCAGTCATAAGCAGGAGATGTTGTTTCGGTTTGGCTCAAGGCGACCCATTTTCCCCGCTTTTATTTAATATCTTAACAATGGAGATTTGCAAGTCAATAAATAATGTATTTATATCGCAGTACGCAGATGACTTCGTGCTGTATGTCACCTGTAATAATATAGAAGAAGGAAGACACCAATTACAATTAGCTCTAGATCAATTAGTCAATATTCTTTCTTTGGCTGGCTTAGATATTTCAGCACTCAAAAGTAAAATTTGTATTTTCCAAAATAAATTTGTACGGGACCCTTTGTCTTTAGTTGTTAGTGGTACATCCTTAGAAGTAGTTGATTGTGTGAAATATTTAGGAATTTGGTTAGACAGGAAGTTACGATGGTCTAAACAAATAAATGAATTAAGAGAAAAATCCTCAAAAGTGCTTAATGTCTTTAAAGTTTTAGCGGGAACAACTTGGGGCATTCACCCAACTAATTTAAGGCGTCTATACATCTCGTGTATTCGTAGCAGACTAGATTATGCAAGTTTCCTTTATGGTAGTAGTTGTAAGACACATACAAGCAAGCTGGATAAAATACAGAATCAGTGTATGCGGGTAATAGGTGGATTTATTAAAACGACACCTATACACGTCATGGAGTGCGAACTACACCTACCGCCTTTAAGTGTACGAAGACATTACCTTGCCGGAAAGTATTGGTTAAAAGCGAAATCCTTTTCTAACCATAAGATTATGCTAATTTTGGACGATTTGAACCTTTTTAGTCAAAATCCGTATTGGAGGTGCAAAGAAAAGCCCATTTTAGTTTTAGTTCATAGCTACCTTAAAGATACTGCGATGCATGTTAGTACACAGTTAGAAATGTTTACACTTAGTACCTGGGTCAGCAATGTGAATATTTCGAATATGATAAAGGTTAACATAGATGCCGTAAGTAACGCTAAAAGAAGTTATAATTCGTTGGCCTTAAAACAATTGTGTAATAGTTATATTAAAAACACATATTCAGAGTATTATAAAATTTATACGGACGGATCGAAGGAAAGTAACTGTGGCGGATTAGCTATATATGACCCGCAAGTTAGCAGCTCAGTGAAACTACGCATTGAATCAAACATCTCGATAATGTTGATAGAATTGATAGCAATATCAGAAGCAATTTCATATCTTCAATCCTGTCAATCGGGCAAATACGTAGTTCTAACAGACTCCAAGAGTGCCCTACAACACCTTGCTCGATGCACCTCGAATAGTCGAGGCACACCGATAGCATACAGCATCTTGGAGTTACTCTCAACATTAGCCAATAAAAATTATACCATAATATTGCAATGGATACCTTCACATATAGGCTTGGCAGGAAATGAAGAGGCAGACTATCTCGCGAGAGAAGCCTTATCTGATGGTGTCCCTATGATTTGTTTGCCATATTATACCGACGTTTTTTATACGATTAAGATCAAATGTAGGAAGATATGGAAGGAATATTTTGATGAACGCTCTCTAGTAAAAGGCATATGGTATAAAACAATCCAAAATAATTTGTCACGTTCTCCTTGGTTTGGTAATTCAGATTTATCTAGACACACGATAGTGACTGCTATGAGGCTGCGTTCCGGACATATCCCACTGAATAGTTTTGCATACCTGATGGGTAAAGTTACGTCTAAAAATTGTAATGAATGTGATTTGGTCGAGGATGTATTTCATATTTTAGTGGAATGTGTTCGGAACGAGGCTGAGAGGATGTCTTTTGAGCTTGCTTACGGCATTGACTTGTACGATACTGGTGTGTGTAATAGGATTCTTGCCTTCCCCTTATCAGAGGAAGCGAGATTCATGTATAGAATGGTTGATTGTGGTTTGAAACGTAGATAGGATAGATGTAAGTAGGATCTGAATGTATATATATTAATATGTCTGTAACTATGGGGATGACATGATCATGCTTGATCAAATCCTCTATTTTCAATAAAGATTAAAAAAAAAAAAAAATGCTATTTTTAAAGGTATATACTAAAATCGCATAGATGGTTAAAACAATCAACGTGGCACGGAACGTTATAAATCTACTTTTTAGAGGCTGACAGGCAACTTCATTATTTTGACATTTACTGTTTCTGTTTATTTTGGTTTTCGTATGTGTTTTTGCAGATTTTTCGCATTTATTCCGGCTAGACATGGCTTAGCTAATTTAACCACAGAAATCTAGAGGTTATAAGGAAGAAATTAATGTACGTTTCATTATTAAATGACAAAAATTATATAGGTGGCCTAATCTCCGAACAAAAAAAAACTCCTTTCAACAGCATAGTTCTTTTAGTTTCAGAAAAAGTGGCTGTGGCATACGGACGGACAGACAGACAGACAGACATGACGAATCCATAATGGTTCCGTGTTTTGCCATTTGGCTACGGAACCCTAAAAAAGGGGTTCATTACGGTACAAATTCAAATACTCTGTGTTTAAAATTAAAGCTACGCATACAAGATCCAGAGAAATAATTTTAATCGTCCACAACATACTGGACTGTTTAGAAGAGTGTGAGAATTATCAACATGAGTGTTTGAATTATTGGTATGGTAAGTGGTCCTAACATGGCATAAGAATAATCATAATCACGTTCGCACAGCTGGGACACAGACCCACTATGAGAGGGAGTGGGCTGTAATTCATGCTGGCGAAGAGACGGTTTGTGACTGTCACAAATGTGAAGTCATCGATTTTTTTAAATCTATGAATCTATTCTTCAGAGAAGTAAGGTGCTTCGTAACGAAACCGGCGTGCTTGTATGACCAGATTTAAAAAAGTCGACCGCGAAGTAGAAGAGTATGTTACGATCGTAGCTGGTGCTGTTATGTAATATCTGCCCTACGACTACCCCCATAATAAAAACGTGTTGGTGTTATTTTATTCATATGTATTACGTGCAGCTCACGCCTAAGTGTTTTATGAGACTGAATGGTATAGAGTACGCTGGGGTCATTTACGAATCTTGCCGTGTGTAGCACTACTAACATGGAAGAGATAAACGAAATTAGTGTGCACTAGAAACCAGTTGCGAAAGCGGCGTGATGTTATTAGAATAAAAGCATCTATATTTTACGTATCGGGGGCGTCTTCCCACAAAACATGGCTTTAGATGAGGCTGAGAATAATCTCAACGCATTAAAGGCGCACATAAAAGAAAAAAACAAATTCGTTGCAATATCCACAAGATGTGATCGATGAGATGCAAATCAGGTCGAACATCTAAAGTACAGCCAACGAACTTTGTTTTTTTTTTTTCATTTTGTTCAATTTGGAATAATCGTCGGCTCAAGTTGAAACTCTGGTAGTTGCTGAAGAAGTACAGACTATATGCATACCTAGCTACCGATTTATGGACGTCACAAGTGACGGAAAGCTACATTGCTGTGACAGGTCATTACATAACTAAAGACCTAGAATTTAAAACGGTATTATTGGGATGCTGCCATTTTTCTGGTAACCACACTGCAAAGAATATTATCGATGAAATTAGTACATTAATTGATAATTGGGGACTTAAAAACAGAGTAAATTTCGCGGTCAGTGACAATGCGACAAATGTTGTCAAAGCAATAAAAGCGGGCTTAGGGTGGAAGCACTTTGGTTGTTTCGCACATACCCTTAATTTAATAGTTAATGATGTTAGATGACGCTAGTACTGGTAAAGGGACCTATTGCAAAGGTTAAAACAATTGTTGCCCACTACAAAAGAAGTACTGTTTCTTCAGAGAGACTCAAAGTAACAAGTGCAACAACAACTAACACCAAAGCATTTAATACAAGATGTGGAAACAAGGTGGAATTCCACTTTTTATATGTTACGAAGATTTATAGAATTGCAGGAGGCTGTACGTTCGACGATAGCGTTAGTTAATAAAAACCTGCCAGTAATCACCAATGATGAATGGTCTACCTTATCACAGCTTTGTCAGATTTTACGACCGTTTGAAGAAGTAACAAGCATGATGAGCGGACAAAATAATCTAACAGGAAGCTACGTCACTGTTATGACGCGATGTCTTATTGAACCCTGTAACAAAATATTGGCAAAACCTGATTTGTCGAGCGTCGTGTAAGAATATTGAATAAAGTGGAACTTTATCAATAACCACATTTATGGACCCCCGATTTGAAATTCTAAAATTTTTCGGATCGGAATGAAGCCGTTAGAACGAAGGAGAAAGTTAGAAACCTTGTGACAGGAATCATTTCCAAAAAATATACTGATACTGCACAAACCATTCCGGAATCCAATACTAGTGAGAAAGACGAATTAAGTCCTTGGGATATATTTGATTCGATAGTAAGCCAAGGTCAGAGTCAAGGTACACCGGTCTCTGCGGCTTTAAAAGAAGTAGATATGTTTTTATCGGACGAATTAGTTCCGAGGAAAAACATTACAGGCGCATGGAACTGTCCCCTGGAGTGGTGGAAACACCATCAATACGTGTACCCCAATTTAGTACAAATATTTATCAAACACTGTAACATCGTCGCGACTTCAGTACCACGCGAGCGAATTTTTTCAAAAACTAGTCTGATTATAAATCAGCGCCGGACACGATTAACGACTAAAAATAGTAAAGTCGAAAAATTGATGTACCTAAATGTAAATATGAACCCTAATAGGTTTAAATAAAACGAAGATTGTGTAAATATTGTAAAAAATAAATAAAAAATAACAAAAAAATTAACAAAAATAAACATAATATAAAAAATTAAGATGATTATGAATATAAAAAATTAAAATGATAATGTACATAAAATGAATTAAACTTTTAAATACGCCTGGTATATCCTTTTTTCGCCAGCCAGTCCTAAGCCTGGAAAAGTAGGGGAGAAGGAGGCAGTTTTGAACAGAGGCACATTTGAACAAACAAGTTTACAGTTAGTTTCAAAGCTATTTTAGTACGGAAACTGATTTCGGGGTGGCAGCACTAGTACCTACAACTGTCATGTATAATCTGTGGCATTTCACAGCTGCCAACCATGGACTTATTATACAAACAAGACTGAGCACTAGAAAAATCGCGTCATTGAAAAATGAACCATAAAGAGTTAAGTTTTGGGTTTATTTTATATACATAGTCGTAGCCGAGGCAAAACGTGCCGAGAGAGATAGCCGGTACCGAGGCCGTGTTTCCCTTTTTCTCAATTGCCAGGAGATAAAAATGTTAAGATTGGTGAAAAAAGAAAAAATAAATGAGTTTCCTAGCCTTGTAACCAAGAATGAGTATTAATAAAGTAATTATTTTCTTAATTGCCACCTTCGCGACTTAGGTCCATGTTCACCGAAAAGATTACGGTCTGATTATCTAAAAACAGCTGTCACTGTGACATGTTCCCATACAAAAATGTGTTTTAAACAGCTGTTTTTAGATAATCAAACCGTCATCTTTTTGGTGAACATGGACCTTAGATGTAAACTATTTGATCGGTCGGTCAATAAAAACCTTCTTTACAATGACGGCTTTAGAAGTTTCGTACAAACTACTATGGTAACCC
Organism: Xestia ashworthii; assembly: GCA_950022955.1. Lineage (NCBI taxonomy): Eukaryota > Metazoa > Arthropoda > Insecta > Lepidoptera > Noctuidae > Xestia > Xestia ashworthii. Next base: position 10,629,335 of record OX465560.1, on the reverse strand, counting down.
TGTTATGCGTCATGGCGACTTTTCTTGTAGACGTTGAATATTGTTTTGTGAAGGCGAGCAGTATATTACTACGTTATTTTAGCATTTTATTGCCAAAATGGTCAAAAAGTGTTGCGTAAAATCGTGCAAAAGTGAATCCTATGGTGGATGTGGCATATCGTTTCACAGGTAAGCAATAATAAACATTTTGTTTACTCACATGACTAGAGTGACCATGCTGCAGACGTTTTGTTAACTTAAGACCACAATTAATAGCTTTGTTTATTTGTGATTATATACTATAATTACCTACTAATATTACGTGCATGTTGCAGCTAACTAACCGTTTAATTGATGGCCTAGCTTTTACATTTAGCTGTGTTGATTTTTCAGCGGCCAAAGTGACATCTTTGGTTCAATTGACTCGGCCATGTCACATAAGGTCTTACTTATTTCGCAGATTAAACTAGTTGGCTGTGACATATTTATAATGATTATATTTTGTACCATGTATTGTATGATTAAAAGAGCATTATTTTTTGTTTCTTTGTAGCTTTCCGAAGATTGATGAAATGACTCAAAAATGGTTGGATGCAATTCCCATGTCACAAAAAATTACAAAAAACTCAGTTGTATGCAGCCTTCACTTTAGTCCGGCAGACTTTTATATAAGAAACTCACAAAATTTGTTAAAAGCGAATGCAGTACCATCCATTTTCCCAGTGGTAAGCATGTTGCATTTATCACTTTTCATTTTAATAACTATTTACCTTAAACTTACTATTTAGTCTATGGTGATCTGTTGTCCAACTCGGGGTATTTTCATAAATATCTGTGCTTACCAAGCATAAGCGTTGATATGACAAACCTTGTTAAGTAATGTAGGTACCACAACAATCAGCCGTAATGATTGTGTATTTATGGACACTTACTGTGTATAATAGATACATTATTGATTGATCTAATTTATAACATTTGTGTATGAGTATTTTTTTGTATATATTTTTTTGTAATAAAGTTGTTTTTCTTTTCTTTTGCAGACGAAGAATAAACAAGTTGCTGTACTTAGTGATGTGAAACTTCCATATCAACACATTTTTAATCCTAATCCTTAAACTTCTCAAGAGTGTAGTATGGAAAAATCTTCACCGAGCCCTTCTACAAGTTCTTTGGACCCACCTCCAGCAAAAAAAATCTGTTCAAGCAATAAGGATGTAGCTGTCCAAACATAAATGTATAGGCGTAGCAGCCCCGCAGAAGATGATTTAAAGCGTAAAGTGAAAATACTGTCTCTAAGGCTAAACAGACGCGAATCTAAATTAAAAAAATTAAAGTCAATCTTGACAATGTTGAAAAAACGTAAGCATAATAATTATGATGAAGTGGAACATACGATGAAAAATAATTTTGTCAACATACATAACCATTTAAATACCGATAAAAGTAATAGAGGTGTACGATATTCGGAAGACGTAAAACAGTTCACTTTATCATTATATTACCTACTATTCGTCCAAAGCATATTTGTTTGTGAGAAACCATATATCTTTGCCACATCCTGCTACCTTGCGAAAAATATTAGCTACTCATGACTGTTCTGTAGGATTTATGACTTAAGTGTTTGCATATTTAAAATTATCAGTAGTTAAACATGATTTACAGGATGTTGCTCTAATATTTGATGCCATGTCAATAAAATCAGAAGAAGTATATGACAAAAATAATGATAAAAAATGGGGTTATGTAGATTTTGCAGATTTTGCAGGTATTGTCCCATACGATTCAGAACGTTTAGCCACTGAAGTTCTTGTATTTCAAATTGTGCCCTTCAAACGAAAATTTAAATGCCCTATTGCGTACTTTCTCATAGACAAATTGTCAGCTGCCATACAAGCACAATTAATAATAACAGCAATACGTATGTTATTTGATATTGGCATCAATGTTCGAAGTTTAAGCTGTGATGGAACTGCGGTTAACTTTTCTACATACGAAAATTTGGGATGTACATTTATTTTACCAAATATGGTTACGAATTTTAAACATCCAATGACAGATACCAAAGTACATTGCCCACCTCATATGCTAAAATTATGTAGAAATGTTTTTGCTGAAACTAATTTGAGTTCTAGAAGTGGAAATAGAGAATTTGATTTTGTTAAAGAATTACATTTATTGCAAGAAGAAGAGGGGTTACGACTGGTAAATAAATTAAATGCGTGTCATGTTAATTTCTTTGGCAAAAAATCGACCGTAGCAATTAACATTGTCAGATCTACTTTTTTTTTCATTTTATTGCATTAAAGGTCTTAGAATAAGCATATAAATACCCCTGCAAATTTTCAAATTCCTAAAATCATTATATCTTTGTTTTTCCAAGTGGAAAAAGTAGTATGTGTTCAGTGCGCACGATTAATATTGTCGCATAATACGTTGAGACTTTAGATGCGGGGCACAGGAGGAGAACAGACGCGAGTGCGTGGCGCGGATCTGCCACTTCGGACAATGTTAGCGGGAGGAGCGCACTCGTCGGTTTTATTTTTAAAGGTTAAATAAATTCGACAATTTATTATAAATTTAATGTTCTCGTTATGTCGAGGTCAAGACGGATATTAAATTTATTAAATCCACCAGTTCCGCCACAAAAAAAAACAAGAAAGAGAAAAAGTAAGTAAAAACTAAATACTTGTTTGTAATATTTCATCATACCTAGCATACACATAATTTTTGAAACAAATGATATCTACACATGCACAAAATCTTAAAAATTAAAACTTAACTATTTATATTTTTTTTTTTTTGTTATTAGCGACTAAATGAGTTCATTTTTTTAAAGAAATGTTGAAAACTACACTGAACGGACAATAATGTCGTTTATGCAAGATACAACAATCTTTATGGTTTTCTATTTCATTTACTGTGTCGGATGTGTCAAATACTACATTATTGCATGATTGATGATAGTTTTATTTTGTCGGATATGGTATAACAGACTTTATTGCATGTTCTTTTGATAAATAGTATTGTATGATGTACCACTACCTACATTATTGACTGTTGTGTGTTTGATTGTATTTTGTCGGATATGGAATTACTGACTTTGTTACTTGTTTATTTCTCATTTCTTGGTGTTGAATGTTGGACATTCGACATTATTGTTTACTTTTGCAATAACAAGGTACTGTTGAATATTGTACTAAGTATAGATATTGCTATTTTGTTAAAAGTAGTTTTTTTTTTATTTTACGAGGAATCATTTTTTTTTTTCAATTAACTTCTCGTAACTTTTTATAAATAATAATCTTTCTAACTGCACTTACTTGGTTTGGTTTGCTTGCTTTGTTTGCTAACATACTAATTATTTTAGGAGAACCGTCGCCTCTTCCTGTTGACTTTGACGAGCTTGTGCAACTGGAAGATTTGATTGGAGACATTTTTGATGACAGTGCAAAGAGCCCCGCGGGAAACATTTTTGATGAAAGTGCAAAGAGCCCCGCGGGAAATTTTTTTGATGAAAGTGCAAAGAGCCCCGCGGGAAACATTTTTGATAACAGTGCAAAGAACCCCGCGGGAAACATTTTTGATGGCAGTGCAAAGAGCCTCGCAGGAGACATATTTGATGATTTTCGTGGCATGATGATTTTTATGGCAAGTCTTACTTTAATATGTGCAGTACTGTTAATAAAACACTGTTCTAGAATTAGATTGAACTTAGTCGGTTTTAAACTAATCGTGTTCTGAATCACTTTCCTCATGAGTAAGATTAGAAGCATTGGTGTGAGGTAGCTTTACATAAAAGTCATGGTAGCGCTCAGGAATAATGCCCACTGTGCAGCGATCTGTAATATCCTTGTATTTTTCTTTACTGATGGTTAAAAGCTGTTGATGAGCCTGATTCAGTTCAGGATCATTTTCCAGTCTTTTCTTGTTTCGGGTGCCAGATTGCAACACAACGATCGACTGTGGTTCTTCATCAAATCGTACATAATACTTAATTCTATCGTCCTGTCCTGCACTCACTTTCACCTCTGGCCCAACGGACTCAGCAATACTATCTGGCAGTAGTATAGCAAAAATAAAAGAATGGTATTGCTTAGTCCGTTGGGCCAAATTTTAAGGTGATTCTTACGTCGTGAAAGAAATTAGACAAGAAGATATTTTCGATTTCAAAGCCTTGCTAGAAAACAAGAATTGGACTAAGAATACCAAAAACGATAAGGTGTCGTGGAATTTTATAAGAGAGATGAAAGTGAGTGCAGGACAAGACGACAGAATGGAGTATAAGTACGATTTTGATGAAGAACCAAAGACGATCGTTGTGTTGCGATCTAGCACCCAAAACAAGAAAAGACTGGAAAATGATCTTGAACTGAATCAGGCTTATCAAGAGCTTTTGCCCATCAGTAAAGAAAAATACAATGATATTACAGATCTCTGTACAGGGGGCATCATTCCTGAGCGCTACCATGACTTCTATGTAAACCTACCACACACCAATGCTTGTAATCTTACTCACGAAGAAAGTGGTTCAGAAGACGATTAGTTTAAAACTGACCAAGTTAAATCTAATTCTAGAACAGTGTTTTATTAACAGTACTGCGTATATTAAAGTAAAACTTACCATGTGCCATAAAAGGTTGTGAATTTGGATTAAGCTAGGTACCTACCCACTTATTTTTATAAATGAGAGATTTATTCCTTCTTGTTTTGACTATGTATGTTCTTTTATTAAGTGTTGTGTTGCTACTTGCTGTGATTACTCGTTGATGTTGTCGATACTTGTATGTAAATTGATTACCTACACTGGTTTGGTGAGAGTAAGATCACCTACCGTCTTATTACAAAACGTGGTCTTAAAAATAGTACCGGGTTTAGTACTAGGTCTAAACCATGAACTTGAAAAAACTTTATTACAAAACGAAGTTTATCGCTAGTCCTAGAACTATCTATGGTACCAAAGTTAGACCATCGCGACCCCTAGTTTAACTATGGTACTAAATTGTCAAACGTCAAATTCAGTCAGATTCTTAACTTTGAGGTTAGCAAATTATCTTTCGGAAAGTATTATTTTGTGATAAAAACCAAAAATGGATATTAATATGGAAGATTTGGATGTGTTGGATATACTTGCTAGTTCCCGGGGACCCAACAGAGTTCGTCAGCGACGAAATCCATTTGAATTAATTAAAGATTTACTAAACGTTTTGGCGAAAGGACTGTCGATTTAGTACGTGAAGATTTATCCCACGAATGCACACACGATCTCACCACAAAGAACTGTACCTTCACTTGTTTTAATAATCTTGATGTTTTTCTTGTCTTGAGTTTACTTTTAAGTTGTAACATAGACATTTCGTTAACATTACTCGAATTCTCGAATTACGCGCGCCGCCAAGTTCACTTCGTTATACGTGCTTGTTGTTCCAAACCAGAACAATTTAAAATAATTGTAAACATGCATTAAAAAAAAACACAAGTCGAAATATTTAAATACCTTTAAATAACAAAGCTTTAATTTTTATCACTACAAATAACAATTTATAAAATAGTTTTTCTTTAATTTACGTCACAACATTGTGTAAAAAGGAGCGGCACATAGAACGCTGAACGAATGAATGAATGGTTTAAATATTTTTTTGCTTATAATCTTGACGACCCGAATGGCGCAGCGGTAGTGAGGCTGCCTTACGTTCTTAGGGTCCCGGGTTCGAATCCCGGTAGGAGCAAATGTTTGTGTGATGAGCATGGACATTTGTTTCCGAGTCATGGATGTTTATATGTATAATAAGTATGTATTTACAAACAAAAAGTATATAATGTAGTATATCAACTGTCTGGTGACCACGACACAAGCCTTGCTTAGTGTGGCACTAGATGGCGCTGTGTGTAGTGTCCAGCGATATTTATTTATTTATTTATAATCTGTGGAAAATGTTTGAACTAGGGACTATCTTTGGTACTAAGTAGTCCTCTGTTGGTCTACGATTTGTAATACGAATGTAAGAACTAACGTTAGTACCGTACTAAACCGAGACCTTTTAGTTCTGGTTTAAACCTGGTACTTACGGAAGTTTTTATAATAAGACGGATATAGTTTTGCGGTGGTTTATAAAGCGGGTAAGTTGTTTTATATACATATATATTAAAACCAGACACAATAATTAAACAATTGACATACGACTCATTGAGTCGTAGTAACGGTTAAGAGGTTAAGTATAGGTATATAGTTATATTACAGATTGATAGGGTTTTGTGATTTTATGTGTGTGACTGTGTGTTATTTTGATGAAAATAAGTAAGGATTAAGATTTTAAAAAAGGATGGTATTTAAAAGTACTTCAATTTATTCCCATTTCATTTACCTAATTTTGCCTGTGTTCCACCAAATATACTGAATGTGCACCAAAATATGTTAATTAAAATATGTCATAACGAGCATCTATTTAACAATTAAACACTGTATATTCTCCTTAAAGCGTAGTCGACGGAGCCCCGCTTGGCGGGGCCCCTATTTCCGAGTGCAGGGTTTAAAGGAACCTAACTAACCTAACGGGGGGTGCCCTAAGTCCCGATTATGGGGGCAGAGATACTTTAATATTTGGTGCACGATCAGTATTTTTCGGGGAAGAAAAGATTTTTGGTGAACACAAAAATATTATCCTTAAAAGAATACAATATACACGAGCAACATACCCACAGGGTTTTCTCTGCCGCAGACGGTAGCGAATACCGCTTAGGTCTGAATAGGCCTTTAGGTTTAATTGTTGATACATAAAGGGTGTAAAAGACCTCTTAACGAAAACGAAAACCTCATATTCTGCCCATCAATGGGATCGTTTTTTACTTCTAGACAATACCTAGGAAATCACAGGTTCCGGAGATATTGAGGGTCAAAGTGTCATTTTTTTTTTCTACTTTTTTGCATCATCAAATTCTAAGCGTCATCACATTTTTTTCTTCCAAACAAACATTATCAACATTTTAAAATTTTCTGAACAAATTATGCGTTTGAAGTTGACGAAATGCAATGTACGCGCAAGCCAAGCGCACACACACATTGACAACGCCGCGGTCGTCTCACGCACACAAGCGCGCGGTTCAGCTGTGCCCGCGTGGCGCGTGACCTCGAGTCATTTGAGTTCAACTCATGAATGTGAGCAGCCGTGTTAGGTAGGTAACCTACCCGCGCGGCGTCCTCAGCTGATCGATTAAAGGACATTTTATTTGTTTGCATTAAATGGTTTTTGATTTCAGATGTTTTTAAAAAACGTGGATTAAGTATGGGTTATTTGCTTTGCGATGTTAAACACAAGTTTACTCTGCGGATTTTTGAGATACCGAATTGCAATATCGAAGAACCCACAACAAACAATTTAAAAACTGCAGATTCAAGTAGAAATGTTTTTAATTGTGTATTTTTAATACTGTTTTTTTCCGTTCGCGCATACAAACCATAAAAACGGTTTACCTAGTTGGGCAACATAACGTTTGAAATGTGAGTGTACTATTCGGTACACCCCTGCCTAAGCCTTCGAGGATTACAGGCGTGATGTTATGTTATCATTGAACCCCGCCAAAAGATAAGTTTTAAAATTCCTTGAAAAATTTGAAAGTAATCTGTCATACATTATTACAGACAATGAGATACGTCTTTTCACAGGTGCTTGGTAGGTAAACAGGAATGCCTTAGGTCCATGTTCAACGGGAAGATAACAGTCTCATTATCTAAAAACAGCTGTCAATGTGACATGTTCCCATACAAAAATGTGTTTTATGTTAACTAGTTAGGCTGAATAATTTATACACCATTGCCTTAAAACTATAAAAAACAATTCTCTTCAGCTCTGTCTACTCTTTGTTCTCTCTGGTACATACTGTAATAACCTGTGCTGTGTTCTCCATGATTAAAACAAATTATACATTAATAAAAGTTCTTTATTCTTCATAAAATACATCAAAATGGTAGCAGAGCGTGGTTGTAACAGTACCGACTAAACATTTAAAAACAGAAAGGTAAAAAACAATAAAATCAACTCAACAAGAAGGCGGCGCATTCTTCATCAAAATGGAGGACGCTACGAAGCATATTCATCGTTTAATTGACGAAAAATCATTTTCAATGTGGAAGTTCACTATAGAAATTACTTTCAAGAGTGAAGGATTACAAAATATTGTCTCAAATGGGCTTACAAAACTTACAGAACAAGAAATGCAGCTAGACGCGAAAGCGCAACGATAATAAGCACAGTTGACAGAAAAATATTATCGTCATTAATGTCGTGTAAAAGTGCCAAAGAAATGTATGACTAACTCAATATAATGTACCAACAGCAAAATAGTCAGCAAAAATGTCACTTGTTACATGAATTCTTCCAGTATACTTATGATAGCAACAAAGACATGAACCACCATATTGGTATGTTAGAAAACTATGCCCATCAGCTAAACAGCTTAAATGAGAAGATAAATGATAACATGTTAATGTCAAAAATACTTTTAACTTTACCAGAAACATACATTTTGTAACAGCATGGGAATCTACCCCTAAAACAGAACAAACAATAAATAATCTTACTGCCCGGTTATTGCTGGAACAGCAAAGACATAAAAGTAGTGAAAATAATCAAGACACAGTTGCATTCAAGGCAACAAATAAGAAAAATAAAAAGACTAAAAAATGTTCAATATGCAAGAAGGAAAACCATTCTGAAAACAATTGTTATTTCAATCGCAACCAGTAATGCTCTATCTGTAAAAAAATCAATCATAAAGAAAAAGATTGCTATTTCAACAAAAATAAAGAAAAGAAAAATAAAAAGGAGAAAGGAGCTGTCTCATTCCTTACAGAGACATTTGTGTGCATTGACTCTGGGTGCTCTACCCATATGACAAACAAGAAGACTGTTCAATTAACATACAGACCGCAAATAAAGATAATGTTTTAAAGTCAAATGTTAAAGGTAAGATTCAGACAGAAAAAGAAAATTTTGAAAATGTTTTATTTGTGCCAAATTTGAAGAAAAGTCAGTCCACGCCATTACTGAAAAAGACGGAGAGGTGATATTTACTAAAGATAATGTGAGTATCAAGAAAAATGACAGCATTATATTAAAAAAGGAAAAAAGAATGAAAATGGCTTATACAATATAAACATAACTAATAATACCAAAGATGCTATGTTGTCTTGTAAATCAGAAACTCCTGAAGACTGGCATATGAGGTATGGTCATCCTGGAAAACAAACATTAAAAAATATAGTAAAAACAGTTGACGGAATTAACATAACTAATTTTTTTTTTTTTTTTTTGTGCTTTATTACTAAGAACAAAATTCTTAATAATTAATTACGATCTAGCCTAAAAGACTAATAAGTAATTTAACTCTAACTTAATATGTTACGTGATAGAATATGTTAAAACTAAGAATAGTGTTCATTTGCACTTTTACACAAGTCCGTAGCACTTTCTTAGAGTCTAATATAATTTATAAAACACTATGTTCATTTGTTATTATGTATAGCACAACATTGTTACTATTACTCATTCACTTTGTACACTACACTAATTCAAAAGGTTTAGTTCTTTTTAGCCTACGCACTAAGTCTGTGTTGTCTAGCAGCTGGATTGCCTCAACATTCACGTGTCGATGGAGTCTGTGTTCGTGGGCTTCAGCAAATTTTTGGATAATGGTGGTGACGAATTCCATTTTAAGGTCACGATGAAGGTCGTCATTTCTTATGTACCAGGGTGCATTGACAGCATCCCTAAGTACTTTATTTTGGAATTGCTGGATTATTTTGACGTTGCTTTGTTTAGTACAGCCCCAAAGTTGGATGCCATACGTCCAGATTGGCATAAGAATATGCTTGTATAGGGTTATTTTATTATGTATTGATAGACAAGATTTCCTTCCGAGTAACCAATACATACTTTTATATCGTATATCGAGTTCCTGTCTTTTCTTTTTGACATGAGCTTTCCAACGCAACTTGGCGTCGAGAGTAATGCCAAGGTATTTGGCTGTATTAGCATAAGGTACTTGCGAACCATTTATGTAGATTGGGTGATAGTCCAAGTGTTTGTTTGTAAAGTCAATGTGAATTGATTTTGACTCATTCAGTTTGATCTTCCATTTTTGTGTCCAGTCATAAACTTTGTTCACAGCTAGTTGAACTTTTTCTACTGCTTCTCTGTGGCTTGATCCGGTAGCCATAATTGCAGTATCATCTGCAAAGGTCGCAATGGTGTTGTTTTCCAGTTCTGGGATGTCACATGTGTATAACAAGTACAAAATTGGGCCTAGCACACTTCCTTGAGGTACACCAGCTTTTATAGCTTTTAGCTCGGAATATGCGTCCTCCTGCCGTATTCTAAACATTCTGTTAGTAATGTATGACTCTAGGATATCTGCGAATTCTGGTAGCATGCGTCTGAGCTTGAATATTAGACCCTTATGCCAAACTTTGTCAAATGCTTGCGCGACATCTAAAAACACGGTGGCGCAGACTTCCTTGTTTTCAAGCGTTTTTTCAATGATGTTAGTTATTCTATGTACCTGATCTATTGTTGAGTGTTTTTCCCTGAAGCCAAATTGATGATTTGGAATAAGGTCTTTATCTTCTATTATTGGTTTTAACCGTTTCAATAACAGTTTTTCAAATAGTTTTGATAACACGGGCAACAGAGAAATAGGTCTATATGATGATGCTTCATGGGGTGGTTTCCCAGGCTTTGCAATCATAATGACTTCAGCAACCTTCCATGACTCAGGTACATGTTTTAATATAAATGCAGCATTGATAAGCTTGGTCAGCTTTACAATGGCTTTGCGCGGGAGGTGTTTTAAAATTTCACCTGTAATGAGATCGTAACCCGGAGACTTTTTCGAGCTAATGTTATTTTGAATTTCTCTCATTACTTCTGCTGGTGTCACAAGCTTAATTCTTTGGTTTTGGGATACATTTTCACTCTCAAGTATTTCTATCGAGCTTTCATTGGGTTGAAAAGTTTCTTCTAAGTGTTGAGCAAACCTTAACGCTTTTTGGTCATTATTTATGGCCCATTTTCCGTCACTAGTTCTGATGGGCGGTATTTGTGTAATCGGCCTTTTTAGATTTCTGGTCGCTTTCCAAAGGGAGTAATCCGTTGATTTGTCATTGGTTAGCTGCAGAAGGTTGGCATTCAGAGATTCATCCTCAAATTGCAGAATTTTCCTCTTTAATCGTTTAGTTAGGTTATTTAATGATGTTTTATCTCGCGGGCACCTTGTTTGCTGCCACTGCTTCCTTTGTTTCCTTTTCTCAGATAGTAAATCCACAATTTCCTTAGGATAGATAAATCCCTTATATTTACGTTTTAATTGCGGTGTGTTGTTCCACGCACATTGTTGGATGTTAACGATGTATTTGTTTACTTCTGAGTCAAGCTGATCTTGCTTTTTTATAGAAGTTTTAAGGTCAATTATATTATCTAGATCAAGGGCAAAACTTTGCCAATCTGTTAATTTATTAACCAGTGTTAAGTGGCTTTGTTTGAATATGATTTTTTGACTAAGCATTAGTATAATTGAAGAGTGGTCCGAATTCATATGAAAACCTTCCTCCAAACTGACGTAATTGGCGGATATATTTTTACATATAAAAAAATCTATAAGATCCGGTATTTTCTGGTGGTCAGTGGGCCAATACGTTGGCTTACCTGTGCTCATAACTTCGGAATGTGTATCTTTGACTGCGCTTAAGAGCTGCCTTCCCTTAGTTGTGGTAAGTCTTGATCCCCAATGCGTATGCTTAGCATTAAAATCGCCGCCTAGGATAAACCTCTGGCCTAATAGTTCAAAGAGATGTAAATATCGCTCTTTTCTTATCATGTGCCGTGGAGGACAGTATACGGCTGCAATGGATATGTGACAAAATTTGGTTTTAACAGATACTGCCACGGCTTGAATGTCTTGTTCTTCATATTTACACTGCACGTAGTGACTAATATTCTCTTTGATTATAACCGCGCTACCTCCTCTGGCGCAGTTGTCAGGGTGGAGCGAATTATATACCATGTATCCTCTAAATTTAACAAAAGATTGCTTAGTGAAGTGCGTTTCGGAGACCAAACACACGTCTATATTTTCTGTGTCCAGGACCGCCTGCAACTCATTTTGATGTTTGAGGAGCCCATTAGAGTTCCAAGCCATTATTTTAAGGGTGTTATTCATTTTTGATTATTTAAAACAGCTGTTTTAGTGCTGGATTCTAATTTCTCTAATCTCTTGTCAAATGAGGTTATACACTTTAAGATCTGATTAATCTTATCCTCCAGATTCAAAGGCTGTGATCTTGCAGCTTCCGCATAGGAACCAGCGTTGGTTACTTGCATGGGTTTTGCAGTTGACTGGACACTTGCTTTCTGTGCCTGTTTGTCAAGTTTTGGTAAGGGAAGAGACTGTTGGGTAGTTGGTACCGCAAGTTTCTTTTTAATTGTTTTATTTTTCATAACTTGAATTTGTTTAGCTACTTCACACCCTCTATAATTGGCAGGGTGAGGTAGACCACAGTGAACACATTTTGGCTTCTCCTCGGGAGATTTAGTACAGTTGGCTGTAAGATGCTTGCCAGTGCATTTTACACACCTTGGCTCTTTTCTGCAATATTTATGAGTATGTCCATATGCCTGGCATCTCTTGCATTGGGGAATAAGTTTGGGATTTTTAAGTGGGTGTATTTCAATTTTACACCCTAAAATGTACTTTATGCCATAGATTTTGTTGACATCTTCGTCATTATTAAATGATAAAACAAACATGTTGAGTGGTTCTTTACTCTTCCAGCTCAATTTGCTGTCTACTTTTTCTATTTTCAGTCCTTGCATTGTTAGATCGTCTTTAATTCGATCAGGTTGGCAAGAAGAATGTAATTTTTTCACTACAACTCTAATTGGTCTAGCTTGCTTATTCTCGTACGAATGCCAATGGTAGTCTTTTTCAGTTAAAAACCTTGCAATTACTCTATAGGAGTCTTCTGTTTTGGCGTTAACTTTGACACAATCCCCATTCATCATTTTTGCGGTAAATGATTCAGCTGTAATTGTTTCAGTTAGCGAGTCGTAAAATGTTTGGTAGTTTTTAACTCCATCTACTATGAGTGGCGGTGGCGGGGGCACTTTTTTGACGGAAGTCTCTTTCGCATTTTTCAGTTGTTTTTCTTGGGCACTTATTTCGGGTTGTTGTTTTGGAGAGAAAGAGGTATTAAGCTTCCTCTTTTTTCTGCTCTTGGCCCTAATCCACTCAGTCTCTTTAGCGAGTTCATCCTCGTCCGTGCAATATTCAACGTCACTTTTTGTACGCTGGACAAATATTTTTTTCTCGCTTTCCTGTTTTTCTAAGGGTTCTTTATTTTCATTTTTTTCCTTCAAGCAATTTAATTCTCCTTGAAGGGTTTGTACTTGTTCTTGCAAGGTATTAATGGTATCATTCAAATTACGTACCATAAGTTGCAGGTTTTCTCTGTCCGTTTTCTCCTGGATGTAACAGTCATACAACCGCTTTTCCAGGTCAGTTTTTATCTTAATAGACTGTGAAGCCATTATTTTGTTGTAAGGTGAGTTTAACACCTAAACAATAAATTATTGTAAACACTTCATGATTTCCGCACTTGTAACTAGGTCATGGCAATGACCCCGATAGATCGACGTAGGTACACTGCGACGACGATGTTGTGATGCGTCTGCACAATACTCTCAACTAGAGCACGCGCGCGCGATCGTACGTCTGTTCACTATTATAGTTAAACAACAACGAACATAACTAATGAACAAATAGATAAAATGTCAAGAAACTGTGATATATGTATCAAAGCAAAGCAAACAAGACTGCCATTCTATAACAGACACAAAACTGACAGAATAATACATACCATACATACTGATGTGTGCGGTCCAGTTACACCTGCAACCTGGGATGGTAAAAGGTATGTGCTCACATTTATTGATGACTACACAGATTTCACACAAACTTACCTGATTGCACATAAAAGTGAAGTATTCACCTATCTGAAAGAATATATACAAGAAGTGGAACGACACACAAGTGAAAAAGTCAGCATGATCCGTTGCGATAATGGTGGAGAATATACGAGTGCTAATTTTAATGATTAGTGTAGAAATAGAGGTATAAGGTTAGACTAAACTGTCGTCTACAGCCCACAACAAAATGGAAAAGCCGAACGTTTCAATCGCACCCTTATGGAAAAAGTAAGAGCCATGTTATTCCAGGCAGGAATAGACAAAAATATGTGGGGAGAAGCGGTACGGTCAGCAACTTACCTGTTAAATAGAATACCAAAAGAGGGACAAACAAAAACACTTGCAGAAAAATGGATAGGGAGGAAACCTAATGTTAAAAATATGCAAACATTTGGTTGCTCCGCATATGCAAAACAACTAACTCCACTCAAGAAGTTAGATGAAAGAAGTGAAGAACTTGTCATGGTCGGCTACAGTCCAACAGGTTACCGGCTATGGAATCCTGTAAGAAAAGAAATAAAAATTAGAAGAGATGTCATTTTTGGTAAAATAAAACCAGGAAAAGAAGAAGAATTAATAATAATAAATATAACACAAAATGAAAATACATATACATACAGAAGAAGACATACATACAGAAGAAGATATACATACAGAAGAAGATATACATATAGAAGAAGAAATAAATGCAGAAGAAAAAGTTAATACAGAAGAAGAAGTAATACATACAAAAGATGGAAAAATAAATACTTACGAAGAAAAAAGACAATTACAAACAAGATCAGGTCGCAGAGTAAATAAACCAAATTACCTGAATGAATATGAAACTAATATAGCATTAAATGAACCTGCTACAGACGTAGCAAATACCTATCAAGCAGCCTGTAAAGATAAAGGATGGAAACCAGCAATAGACACAGAATTAAATGCATTAGAAAAACTTGGAACATGGACAGAAACTGACTTACCTGAAAAGAAAAAGACTATAGACACCAAATGGCTATTCAAACTTAAAGAAGACGGAAACAAAAAGGCCAGACTGGTTGTACGAGGCTTTCAGCAGAAAAGCTATGATAATACAGAAATGTATTCACCTGTTGCAAGAATTCCAAGCATTAGACTGATGATATCCAAAGCAGTAAATGAAGACTTACCAATAAGGCCACTTGATATTCCGACAGCATTCCTAAATGGTGAAGTAAAATCAGAAATTTACATTCAACCTCCTGAAGGGTATATATCTGAAAATAGAAACAAAGTTCTGAAATTAAATAAAGCTCTGTATGGTCTTTACGAGTCTCCAAGATGTTGGAAGGACACCATAGACAAATTTGTAAAAGAAAAAGGATTTAAACGATCAGATTATGACTCATGTTTGTACTACAAAGAAAATTGTTGGGTGATATTATATGTTGACGATATCTGGATAATAAGAAAAAGAAGTGAAGAAATTATAGAAGCACTAAAGAAAGAATACAATGCTAAAGACTTAGGAGAAGCAAAAACTTTTTTGGGTATAGAAATAGAAAGAAACTCAGATGAAATAAAAATAAAACAAACAAAATTAATTGAAAAAAGAATAACAAAATTTAACATGAAAGAATGCAAACAAACAAAGACTCCTATGGAAGTTAATTTCAAAGTAAATCCTGAAATCGAAAAAGAAGAAAGCGAAAAATTAAAAAATCTGTACAGAGAATTAATAGGAAGCCTTCTATACTTGAGTACAATATCAAGACCAGATCTTGCATATTCCGTGTCTTATCTCAGTAGATACCTTGATAAATTCAACGAGACAGCATGGAAGGCTGGCAAAAGAATTTTACGATACCTACAAGGTACCCGAGAACAAGGTATAATATACAGTATGTTAGTTTAAACGAGGGACTTATTCAAACCCGCAATAGTCCATGCTTACATGATACTAGGGAATGCAAATCCGTCCAGTTTCAAAATCCGGATTTTAAGGAACGGATTTTTGGTTTAATCCGGATTATCCGGATTTTACGGATTTTTCATGAAAATAAACAAATCTGCCCATATTCGTTTATTAATACGATTTTTCTTATTTTTGTGTGAATGGGTTAAAATATAAACTCAGGAAAATCAAATCATATGATTTTTTAAACTTTTGTTACTTGAAATAATTCAAATTCAATACCTTGGTTAGTTTCGTTTTATAACCATTATATTCTTTGTAAACTTATGTTTACATTTGAATCGACGTTGACAGCACTGAATATGCTTGTAAGCGGCCTCCAAGTGAAATATCAGTTTCAGGCTTTCGGCTGATGAGCAAATTTTCGAATATTCACGCGAAAATTTAGCCCACGAGTAACAATTTCTTATTATTCAGAAAATCCGGATTCGGTTTTCAAATCCGGATTTGAAAGTCGAGTGAAAATGTGGCGAAGTCCGGATTTTTCGGATCACGGATAGTCCGGATTGCATTCCCTACATGATACTAATAAACATATGAACAAAAAGAAAACACTAATACATAACAGATAGATCCATACCAAAAACTTCTCCTAAGTTTCGCAACGTGTGCGCCATGCCCATATCGCAGAACATGTGTGCGGGTCAATGACCTTTCTAGGTATAATCCATTTTCCCTTCAAACTTTAAATCTGGCTTTGGACAGGCAAATATCTAGGTAACTAGGTACTGACCGAATGTTCGCAGTCGTTGATTGACACCTTGCATAATAATTAACGGTTCCTCGCACAACATCACTAGATAACACTTAAGCACGAACCATAGTCATAATATTCTTCACTGGAACGATGATAAGACGTAATTTTTGGTTATTCAAGAACACGTTTACAGGACACTCTTAATATCGCGAAGTAAGCGGGGTTGTTTGTTAAATGCGATACGCGGAAACGCAATACTAGACATGCGGAAGTAACGGCGCTCGCGCATACACTGAGGTCAGCGCGGAGTGGCGCGGGGGTGTGCCCTGTCGGTACATCGGCGACAATACAAAGGGAAGGGGCGGAGTTTGCGCACGGAGCTCAGGACCGGCAGGTGTTTTGCCGCGTGACACCTACTTGCGCGCTCAGTGTCCATGAGTAATGTATTTAATTAGACAATTATGTCAAAAATTAAGGTTATATGTTTTTTACATATTTGGATTGAGAATCGAATACTGAATACCTTCTTTCAATATGTCCCTCGTTTAACCTAACACGCTGTATACTAAAAGTAAAAATTACAATATAAAAGCTTACTCGGACGCAGACTGGGCGAGTGATGGTACAGATAGAAAAAGTGTCAGCGGAAATGCCATATTCCATGGCAACAACATTGTTGCTTGGTCATCAAAAAAAACAACCCTTCGTTGCCCTATCAACTGCAGAAGCGGAATATGTCGCAGCAGCTGTAACCGCACAAGATCTACTCAACATAAAAGGAATTGCAAAACATCTCAAGTGTTCCGGAGAAGCAAATACACTCCTAGTAGATAACAGCAGTGCAATAAGCATAGCCAAGAATTATGAAAACTCTAAACGAACAAAACGTATTGATATAAAATATTATTTCTTAAAAGATATGTCGCCGCAGGAGTCTCTATCTGCTAAGATTTAATCTAATCATTAACACTCATAAACTATTCCATGATAATATTGATGAACCTGCCATCTCTGCTTTGGCAGTGGCACTAACAATTATTTACAAAGATCATTATTCAATTGACAGAAGGGTTAAGCGCCATCTATTGGCTTTTGTATTAACTAGTACTTAAATAGATCTTCGAGTGACAATTTAAGAGATGAATTAAACAAGTTTAGCTAGAACTATAGTTAAAATTGAGATAGCAAATATTTTATAACTATTGGGATTTTACCAATTTGTAATAGCTCTTTCGTGGACTATGATTTCTTTGTTTGTATGGCAACATTCCACATGTTGTGGAATGTGGCACCAAGTACAATTTTAATGGTCAATAAGTCAATTTATAATTCTAGACTATAACTAGAATCAGTTTTTCTAAAACTAACTACAAACTAAAAAGTAACAAGATTATTTACAAAGCAATTTATTAGTGGAAGACCTATTCTTTGTATTAATTTGACCTGTCCTCCGATCTGCCGGAAATGGTTTTAAAACAGTAATGAATCTAGTAATCTATCTATCTATCTTCTTCTATATATTATTATTATTATACTTATAATAAATCTGTAGAGAGGTCAATTCTGTACATGAAATATATTTACAAAATAACTATCGGGGGGTGATTAGTGATCGATACTGATGCCAAAAATGCAATCAGTAAAATTTTTGTCTGTCTGTCTGTCTGTCTGTCTGTCTGTCTGTATGTTATTTATAGAAAAAAAAACTACTCGACGGATTTTAACGAAACTTGGTACAATTATTCTACATACTCCTGAGCAGGTAATAGTATACTTTTCATCACGCTACCATTAATAGGAGCAGAGCAGTGAAAGGAAATGTTGGGAAAACGGGAGAAGTTACTTGGTTTTTTTAGCTTCCGTCGCGTGTGCAGCCTTAATGGTTAAAGCTACATAGAAATCATGTATAACGGAAATATTCCACATAAAATTATATAAAAAATATCCCACGACAGCATATGTCTATCTTTTATAGTTGACTCACAATAACACGTGTAACTCCCGATAGCTTAGCAGTTCGGAGAATAAATGTGAATGTAAGTTTGTTTGTTGCGCTTTCACGCGACAACTACTGAACGGATTTGGATGAAATTTTGCACACAGATAGTTTATAACCTGGATTAAAACATAGGATACTTTTTATCCCGGCAGTAAGATTCCATGGGACAATAATCAAACTTCACGCGGGCGAAGCCGCTGGTTTAGCTTAAACTTAATAATACCTTTGCATTTGTTAATATTAGTATTGTTTAATTATTACAATAATTAAGTGTGAAGTATTCTGATATTGTTTGTAAGTTTTAATGAACTTACGATGTAATGAATTACTGTACTGAATGTGGTGTCACTTCCGGTATTCAAGGAACAGACGCGTCGATTAGGCGGTGTCTCGTTATCTTACGATGAGTGAAACAATTGAATTACCTAGTAAGCAAATAATAATAGCTTTTGAGGTGAACATTACAAGCTTGTGTAAATGAGAAATGTAATATTGGTTGAAAAGAGTGTAAGGAGTTTCTTTGTCCGTTCTTCTCCTTATTAACAATATTGGCGAACGGGCTGCTCGACTCAGAATGTTTATTGTGTCTGTACCTAAATGGTTTCTTAGAAATAAACGTTTGGAGTTTGAGTAAAATGTTGTGTGTGATTTCAACTACCCATCTACCAACAATGAAGAATCACATCGCACGGCGATGTGATGATTATAGACTGCAGGACAATAAGTATGGCGGCGAATGGCGCCAATATTCGAGGACTGCTACTCTCCAGAGTTTCCCTGTCGTGATAGATATAATAAATAACAAATTGAATAATATTAACTATGTTAGAAGTGATGAGAATTTAGCTGATTGTATGACTAAAAGTTTGGGCTCAGAAAAATTCATTAAATTGAAGAATAAAATGCTTAATCTAAATAACTGAAATAATGAAAAGTTAAAGAATTAAATTTAAAATGAATAGATTATTTTTAAAACTAAAATTGTAAAAGTTAAGTTCATTTATATATAAAATTTAAATACTTGCTTTCTATTGTAAACTTTAAAATATTAAATTAATTTTATATAACATTGTATAAGACAAAGGTTGTAAAATTAAGGTGTGTTAACTAGTTAGGCTGAATAATTTATACACCATTGCCTTAAAACTATAAAAAACAATTCTCTTTAGCTCTGTCTACTCTTTGTTCTCTCTGGTACATATAGTAATAACCTGTGCTGTGTTCTCCATGATTAAAACAAATTATACATTAATAAAAGTTCTTTATTCTTCATAAAACACATCAAAATTTTAAACAGCTGTTTTTAGATAATCAGACCGTTATCTTTTTGGTGTACATGGACCTTCTTCGATCTAACTACCTAAACCAATGACTGAGAATTTATCTGATACCTTAATTAGTTATTATCAATAACACTCATACTTTTTAACTTACTTCAAATTAAATCATTTTAGAGCAGGTTTTTACCTAAACTGAACAGCATTTACTGAATATTTTACACCTTAGTGAAAATGTTTAGCAATTAATACTCGGAAAGTAGGTATGTTATTTTTTAGTTAAAGGATCATAATTCTTGTGCTTACATCTTAGAACCCTTCACAAGTACCTTTACTAGCTACTTCATGAAAGCAACAAACTCAGACACTTGGGGAAAAAAGTCTAAATTTGCGTCAATCATAAAATTGCAAGGAAGTACAGTCTGTCTATAAAGTCATGAAAATAATGTTAGAGGAACTAACATTATTCAGAAGTAGGGCAACACTAAATCATAGTACATTGAATGTCATCGGCTGTCATCGACTTGTTTTGAAATTAGTTATCTATTGCATTTTTTATTGCTTTTCAAATCTACTTAGATAAAACTTCGAAGAAACGTGATAATTATGAAGAAAACAATTAGGAGTGGAGCTAGGGAAATTATTTTTAAAGTGTATCAGCAATGTTTCTTAGAACACCAAGCTGGACAAATTTTATCAAGTTTGGATGATGTTTATGCTCGCACAGCAGCTATGACCGGTATGTAATCGTGTTACTGTTTGTTTTTTATCTACCAGAAGTTCCAAATTTACTAAACATACAATTGTAAGACCGAAATAAGGATTGTTTACATTGTGCAATAATAGGTTAGATTGCAAATATAAGTAAGCCATATTGTAGTGCGACCAGAACTTTTGATACTTTTGGGTGATGAAATTTACCGCTGATTTTAAATATGAATAAATTACTTATACCATGTTTGAAATTAAAAATAGAGTAATCTATTTTCTGTTAGATTTACATAATTATTATTTTTTAAATCTTTCTTTCAGGAAAATCTGAGAGTACAGTGAGGCGTATTGTAGATGAAGGCTTTAAAAATGATGGCAAATTTGGAACCCCTGGCAAACACAGATCAGGCCGTCCTAAAAAAGAAATGGATGACTTCAACATATGTGCACTTCGACAAAAGATCCAATTTTTTTACTCGGTAAAGAAAGAGGTACCAACCTTAAGGAAACTTCAGGTAGTCGCTAAAACAGATCTGGATTTTAAATGTAGCCTAGAAGTCCTGCGTAAAATTTTGAAATCAATTGGGTTTTCTTACAAGAAGTGTCAAAATAACAGCGGGCCTAAAATGGCCGCTTTAAAAGAATCATAATTTGAATCATCTTAAAAAAATCAAATTGGTAAAATGGACCTTATTTTCATATTCATAAAGTCCATTTTAAAAATTTTAAATTTTAACGTGATTCAAATTATGATTCTGCTAAAGTGGCCTTTTTAGACCCCCAGAAAGGCTCTAATTGAACAAGCACATATTGCAGCAAAACGAGAAGAGTACTTGGCAATTATTAAAAAAAATAGAGATTTGCCAGAAGAATTGCAAAAAGATATAATTTATCTTGACGAGACTTACATTCACTCTTCATATAAGGTAAAACTGTTTTTGAGTATTCAATAATATACTTATTGAATATTTTTACTTTATAAATAAGTACCATTTTTTCACCAGGTTCGAAAATGTTGGCAATCTTTAAACGTGGAAGGCGTCACGGAAAATATATCTAAACTTTAGATAGAGAATTATGAAACGCTTTCCTTTAGATTCTAAAGGAAAGCGTTTCATAATTCTCCACGCTGGAAGCGAAAAGGGGTTTGTGCCAAACTGCCTACTTATATTTAGTGGACAAAACAAACTCGAAGACTACCATTCGGAGATGAACGCCCACAATTTTACCAAGTGGATCACGGAAAAGCTTATCCCGAACCTGCATGAGCCATCGATCATTGTCATGGACAACGCCCCCTACCACTCCGTCGTGACAAATAAGGCGCCTACCTCAAGATCTCGCGTGGACGAAATAAAACTTTGGCTTTTGGAAAATAATATTGACTTTGACCCTTCACTTAGGAAGCCAAACTTACTCAATTTGGTAAAAAAAAACAAACCCGACCCCATCTATGCTATTGATGAACTTTTGGGAGAAAATGGGCATACAGTGGTACGGCTTCCACCGTATCACTGTGATTTAAATCCAATTGAGCTCATTTGGGCTCAAGTAAAACAGAAAGTAGCAGAACACAATGTTGGGTCACGTGATGTGAAACAACTAGCTGAAGAGGCCTTCAACAGCATTACACCTGAAAAATGGAAAAACTGTTGCCGTCATGTTGCAAACATTGAAAAAGAATATTATGAACGAGGAAGAACCCTATATCAAAATATAGATGAGTTAGTCATTCGCCTAAGCGGAGATAGCAGCAGCAATGACAGCAGTAGCGAAGACGATGTTAGTGATGCAGCTGACAATGAAAGTACTTTTTTTAATGTAGAATATTTGGAATCAGATGATGAAAGTAATTAATTATTGTGTTACGAGATATTTTTCATTAATAAAAAAAAGTTATAACATATGTTTTATGTTCTTTTTTGCGTCATGTTCACCGCAAATAAACGTGTTTTCTTTCTTTCTTCTTTCATATAATAAAAAATATATATGAACTTTTTTCGATTTTCCGATCGCCCCCACACGAGGACACGGTGATGCTCCTCCCAAAGATTACGGATGTTACGACTTTACCTTTTCTATACAGTTTAAAAAAAAAGCGTCTCGTCGTTTTTATTAACACCAGGTTTGGTTCTAGTACAAAATAATGTGCTAGTATCAAAATCAATGAGTCACACTATACAGGGTTGCTACGTGCGCCACCGCAGCGCCCTCATTTTTTTTCATGACTTTATAGACAGACTGTAGGTAGGTACGGAATTCTAGCTACACCAACACACCTAGCATTAGGTACAGCGGCGCGGGCGCCGGACACGAGTGTAAAATTATTTAATAGATTTTCAACTTTATCGCTACAAGATTAGGTTCAAGGTTCACTGGGAAAATTTTCGGATTTTTCCAAATGATTTTAAACCACAAAATGTTAGTTGTTAAGTTCAAAATGGAATGAGAAAATTTGGCCGAAAATGTTTAAAGATACGGCCCGGGAGTCGGGACCTACAAACCGACGTTGTGTATGTAGTTGTGTGCGATGTGGTGTGTGTGTGGTTTCCGACAAAGAAATGTAAGTACCTAATTTCATGAAGATTTTAAGGATTATTTTTATTTAGTACCTAGTTTGGTTTAAGCTATCAGACATGTCTGATAGCTTTCGCGAAAACTTTTACTGTGTTTTTTTTGAGTGTGTGTTTTGTGTTAAGTACTTGTGTTGTGTGTAGTTTGTGTTTGAGATTTTTAAACATGCCATTTCACCAATACACTGCAAGGGAATACGTGAACATGGTGTACTGCTACGGGATGGCTCGGGGAAATGCCACCGCAGCTACAGGTTCTACAGAACAGAGTACCCGACCGCGTTCCAGCCAAGAGACTCGCGTATTTTCACCCGAGCAGTGCAGCGGCTGCTAGACAACCAGCCTATTGTACCTGTTCGAGAGGGAGTCGGCCGTCAAGTACGACCCGCGACCGAACAGGCCATGCTGCAGGTGATGCGTGAAAACCCTCGATTGGGCGTGCGCACAGCGGCCAAAGTATTGCGGAGGCGGCATGGCCATCGCGCTCGGCACTCAGTGTCGCATTCCACTGTGCACAAGGTGTTGAAGAGGGATAGGCAGAGGCCTTACAAAGTCCATGCCAGGCGACGCAATACGCCGCATGGATTACTGCAGGTGGCTCCTTAGGCAGGATCGGGGATTCGTAAATAACATTGTGTTCACGGACGAGAGCACGTTCACCAACAACGGCATGTGGAATCGTCGTAATTCACATTATTGGTGCTCCGTGAATCCGCACCAAATGCAGGAAACGGGCTTCCAAACTAGATGGAAACATAATGTATGGGCAGGCATTGTTGGAAACCAGATTCTGGGCCCTGTTTTCCTGCCACACCGAATGGACGGAGCTGCCTACCTCGATCACGTAAGGGGCTACCTGACAGAAACATTGGACGACATGCCACTGCAGCGCCGCCGCCGGCGAGACGTGTGGTACCAGCACGACGGTGCGCCCCCGCACATCGTGAGACCGGTACGTGAAGAGTTGACACATCTGTTCGGAGACCGGTGGATTGGGAGGTACGGACCTCATGCTTGGCCTGCACGATCACCTGATTTAACCCCTCTGGATTTCTTTTTGTGGGGTTACGTGAAGGATAGGGTGTTTGACCGCCCCTGCGAGACCGCTGCTGAGATGCGTCAAAAAATCATTGATGTTTTTGATGAACTGAAGCAGCGGTCAGAGCGAGAAGGAATCCTAGGGCGCTGGACACACAGAAAAGACGTAAGACGCAGACGGGGCGCGGACATTTGTCTCTTCCACGTCCCTTTCATATAAAATGTATAGAAGCGTCGTGACGCAAAACATACAGAATAGACGGGGCGCGGGCGCAACGCTTTTACGTCTGCGCCTTTTGTTCAAAACACACAGGAGAGACGGGGCACGGACGCGGCGGGGGCGAAGACGGGGCGCGGGGTGGCATGCCCGCCGGGAGGGGCTCGCTCGCACAGTCACGTGTACCGTCTTGACGTTGAATGGTTGCGTCATGTTTTGAGTTGTTATAATTTTTTTCATAAAAATGCGTGACGACCTAGCTTTTAATATTCAGTTTTGTGAATTAATTGAGAATCATTCTGTTATTTATGATTACAATAGGTCTGACTATTGTAACAGAAATGTTCAAGACCAAGCTTGGGAATCGATTGCCAGGACAATAAACGAAAACGGTAAGTAGTACCTATTCTTTATTTAAAAAACATCAACTTATCCTCGTGCGTACCTACATCTGTTCTTTACGTAGTACATTAGAAATAAAAAAATGTGTACTCTTTGTTTTAATGGTAAAACAGAAATATTTTAATGTAATATTAATGTAATATTTTCTTAATTCCTCTGCGTGTTGTGTGTATGCGTTGTGTGAGTGTGTGTGTGTGCGAGGGTGCGGCGTGCGTGCGTGCGCGCGCGTGTGTGTGTGTGTGTGTGTGTGTGTGTGTGTGTGTGTGATGGTGTGTGTGTGTGTTTATACATTGTGCCTATTTTGGTACGGAATAGGTGCCCGATTTACAAAATAGTTGGTGAGGTATTCCCTGACACCATCTGCAGTTTCTCTGTATAGTGAATCAATTCTTGTTCCAACCAACGTATTTTGGATGTATGGCGCTGTAAATTTTCCATCGCATCTTCGAATAACATTGTGCAATATACACATTGCTTGTATAATTACATCAGCTTTAGCAGGTTCACAGCACATGGGCATGCTCAGTCCTTGAAATTTAGTCCTTGCCATTCCAAAGGCACATTCTACTGATTTCCGTCCTCTGCTTAGTCTGTTATTGAATATTCTTCTATCATTTGTCAATTGATTCCGCGAATAAGGTTTCATTACGTTTTTTTTCAGAGAGAAAGCTTCATCTGCCACAAAATAATACGGCATAGGTTGTACTTCTCCGGGCAATGGACTATGGTCCGGTAAATTAAGGTCTTCACGCTGCATTGCTTGTCATTTATTATTATTTTTATTATTTATTTATTAAGATAGGTTCACCAACAGCTTCTGTGTACAGCATTGTCCGAGAGCACTGGCTTGAAATGCACGCCCGTCACTATTTCTCCCGTATTCCCCAACATCTATCGTTACGAATAACCCGTCAGCGTCTACCAATGCTAATAACACAATCGAAAAGTATCCTTTGTAATTTATGTACGCTGATCCCGTGTTAGATGGAGCTTTTATTCTAATATGTTTGCCATCCAGACTTCCCACACAATTCGGTAAATTCCAAAGAGTATGGAAACGCGCAGCTATCTCTAGCCATTTTTCTACATTGGGTGTAGGCATATATTCGGGTTGTAATGTTTGCCATAGAACTTGACAGGTATTATGTACTATTTCTCGAATTGTAGATTTTCCTCGTAGAAAGTAAACTGACAGTGATTTAAATGAACACCCATCTGCGAAATACCTGTAAATAAATATACAAATATAAATTAGGTATACATATTACTATACTGTGCACCGTGATTTTTTATTCGCGGAGGCTATTGAGCCAGAAAGTAACATTCTTAATTCTTTACATAAGTAGGTACTCGTATTACTGATATAGGCTCTATAGTCTCTGCGAATAAAAACTCACAATAAGTAATTCACTTCATTATATTTATTCGATGATTTGATTGTTTCAGTACAAGCTTGCAAAGATCGTTGGAAAAACATAAGGAACAGATATGGAAAATACAAAAATCTTCTATCACTTCCATCTGGCTCTGCAGCCAAGAAGGTAAAAGAATATTACCTTGCCCAGCACTTGCATTTTTTGGATAAATATTTGAAATCAAGACCTTCCAAATCTAATCTAGAACCACAATGCAGGTCAGATACTCATACGGACGAAAGTGAACTTGATGAGGAGGAGTCAATGTCGCCGTTTCGGCTTCCGTCCCATTCACCCTCTCCACAGGCTCAAAATCATCCTTCGCCGTTATCATCGGACTCGAGTAAAAAAAGTAAAATGCCTACTTTGAAAGACGTCAATCAATCTGCTTTTGATTACTTTAACAGAAAACGACAAAATAGCGAGAAACAAATGCAACCTCTTGATACAGATCTTGCCTTCCTTCAAAGCATGTTGTCTGATATGAAGGCCATGAATCTTGTTCAAAAACGAAGGTTCAAGATGGGAGTAATGCAGTTGGCGGCGCAAATCTTAGATGGAAACGAGGCAGCATCGACATCAGATGGTTCTGATGAATGATGAATGATGATGGTTCTGGTGCATATTCTACCCGCATTTCTCAAAACAACATAGCCACGGTGTCTTCTATACAACAGCCGTTTCATAATGTTGCACCTCCATCGACAATAGAGCAAAATCAAAATGTTGCACCTCCATCAACAATAGAGCAAAATCAAAATGTTGCACCTCCATCAACAATAGAGCTAAATCAGAATGTTGCATCTCCATCAATATCTGTGCAGGATGAGAATACCCCAACGTTTTTCACTCTATCACCCTATTCAACAATTAGTTCAGTTTCGGCTGCACACGTCACCAATACATCTTTTTTGAATGAAGAATTACCTCTGAACTACACGTACAATTTTTCTACACCAAAGTAATCCATCGGATTACTTTAGTGTAGAAAAATTATACACATCAACATCGGTTTGAGCGTGCACATATTTCAAAAGTTAATTAAACCTTATTATGTAACACAATTTTCTGTTAGTATTAAAGTAATTAAAAAAGATAATGTATTTCACTTACCTTAACGTTATAAGTAATCTTTCTTCAGCACATACTCTCCAATTTGTGTGCTTTCTCTGTAAAGCATTTCTCACTTTGGACATGATAATATTAAAACACTGTGGAGTCATTTTATACACTGTGACAAAACGATCTGGGTAATTGTGTAGGTCCTCCATTATTTTAAAAAATCGATTGTCTTGATTGCTTAGCCATACCGGATGTACCCAGTAACGTCTAACCCTCTGTATATTAGCGAGATGTACCAGTGCTAGTACATCTTCATCTTCAGAAGAAGACATGTCGACGTGACAAAATCAGACTGTTGAATGCCGAAAATAGTCCTGACTGCGCGACTGCGTCGCGTCCGCGCCCCGTCTCTTCTATATAACTTCAAAAGTCGCGTCCGTGTCTCGTCTCCGCCCTGTCCGCGACGCGTCCTCGTCTTACGTCTCTTCTGTCTGGCCTGCGCCTAGAGAGGGTTCATGAAAACACGCTGACGCGAGCGCGCGTCTGTCTCCGCGTGGGTGGTCGGCAGTTCGAACCAGAGCTCGTGAGTGTCGAGAGGCGAGAGGGCACCGATCCTGGATAACAGCGACAGTGATGGTCAATAGGTAAGTAGGTACCTAGTTTAAATTAAGTATTTTTACGCATGTAGTACTGCAATACCTACGTACCTTCCCGGGGGCACGTTGCGCGGCCGCCCGCGCCACGTGTCGCGGTAACGTTTGAACTCGAGCGGCCGTATAATACCTACCTACAAGCCTAAAGGTACAGACGCCAGCACATCATGTTACCACAATCGGTCAAATTGCTGCAAAAGATTTTCAACTTTATCACAAAGAGGTAAGATTCACGTTCGATTGGCAAAATTTGACAGATTCGGGTAGGTTGACCTGCTGGTGCCTGTACAGCCGTCAGCACGGTTGGACTTGGTTTTTGGTTTCAGATGTTTTACATTTAACGTTGATGATGAGTTGTTTAATAAATGTTTACAAAAGTTTACGCAATAATTTTGATTTTTATTAACAAAATTGAGCAGCGGTGGCCCAGTGGTGGGCCGGCCCCGACTTACGAACAGTAAGTCGTGGGTTCGAACCCAGACAGGCGTATTACTTAGTGTAATTTATTTCATCACCACTGCTCTCAGAACGGTGAAGGAAAACATCGTGAGGAAACCGGCATGTCCTAGAACCAAAAAATCGAAGACATGTGACATCTACCGGTCTAATCAGTTCTTGACTTGAATGTGCCCTGGCGGTTGAGAGTATGTCATGCTCTCTCAAATGTCTCGCTGATGGTGGCGCGTGTGTCGGACCATTTAGTTCCCTTCAAAATGGTTGAGCTGAATGGTGCTGATCCATGCGTCATGTTCGTGAACGGGCGCTGTCAGTTGTGACTGGTCATCTCTTAGTCGCCATGGTTTATTTGAATTATTTAGTTTTTGAGTTGTATTTTATTTTTGTTTTGCTATGGACACTTTTAACGTGCACATCTTGCTACATTGTTCTCACATAATATACCATCTCAACATGAATGATGTAACCAAGATTTTGTAACAATATTTTGATTTAAAAGAGTGTCCATGGAGTTTCTTGCCCGTTCTTCTCCATAGAGATCTACGCTAGGGAATGGGCAACTACAGTACTTTCACAGTTTTTATGTCTTGTGACTGGGACTGTAGCTACTTTAAATGTTCATTTTTGTTTCGACAATTCAAAAGTGCCTGTAACTGGCCTACTTGAAATAAATGCTTTGATTTTGATTTTTTGATTTTGATACCAATCCGCACAGGGCCCGCGTGGTAGATTATAGCCCATTCCTTCTCATTGAGTGGAGGCTTGTGTCCCAGCAGTGGGAACATTAATAGGCTGATGATGATGATGATTGGGTAACAAAATTGCAATGATAAATCAAACTCTAACGACACTCACATCCTATCCTATCTACAAACACTTGACACAGACGGCGGTTAACCAGTTTTGACCCTTAAGCCTTTAGCGTTAAGATTGAAAAGTGGTCAAACGCTAAGTTTGTAAAAAATAGCACATTAAAATGAACTCCGTAGTAGCAGCGCGGCGGCGGCGGCGCACGCGTTTGATATCGGCGTACATCAAAGCATCAAACGACACCGCCGCCGCCGCACAGTGGGCTGGGATTAAAGTTGGGTCTTAAGAACTAAAATGTATTTTTTTAGTATCTAGACATAAATTTAAAAAGTTTTTACTCTTTAACTTTTTTTAATTGGACTCGTACTTTCGGAGATATAGCCATATCAAATTTGTATGAAGAGTTATGAAATTTTAGTTTAGCAATTTATTCCAATTAATTTGAAATTGAAAATAATGTACACTAAACGGCCTGAAGTACTTCAATACTTACTTAGTAATTTAAATAAAAAAAAATTGTTCGACATTTTCCACCACCATAGGTAATACAGGTAGCTATGACGTAATTTGTTTTGACACTTGTTTCCGGGAATCAAGAGATAGGAATGCGCGACCGCAACTTCAAGTAATGACACGTGTCGTTACCTGATTGGTGCAACGATAATAGGGCACAAAATTTACTGTTGCATTCAAACGTACTTCAGTGTTCTATTACTCACCATAATAGACGCACTACCCTCACATTTTTATTACATAAACGAATAAGTGAAGTGAGTGTGAGTTATTTTGTGTTTGTGAAAATGTTTGAAGATTTAGTGACCAACCTTGACCTTTTTATTATTTTAAAAAACAGTGGCAGTATTAAAAATAATGACAGTTTGTGTAGTGAGATAAGGTCTAAATTTTTAGTCGAATTAAGTGATCAACATGAAAAGACCTTAAAGTTATTTTGTGCAAAATTTTGTTATAATTTAAATAGAAGGTGGGAAAACGCTCATCGTAAAGAAACTATATTCAGAACTAAAAATAGCGAATGGTTACAAGAAACCATAATGTGGCCAGACTTTATTAAGTGTTTAATAACCAGTAATGAAGATCAACCAGCACCGAGTACATCAACTCAGTAAGTATCACCATCAAAAGTTTCTGTCGGTGTCTCCACCGAGAAAAGCCCTAGAAAACCGTTTTGTGAATTAGCACCTAAACAGAAAAAAAAGACGAGCAGAAAACTTTCATTTATCTTCGGACGAAATAAAATATGCATATTTTGAGCAGTTGAAAGCGGATGGGAATGATGAGATTGCTAAAATACTAGAACATTTACTTAAGAATCCCAAAGATGTAAAAAAAGTTAAGAAGTGCATATCTGTTAAAGAAACAAAATCTGTATTTTCTCCGGATGAGGCTTTAGGATTATTTTTATCACTTAAGCTGACCAAGTGGCAATACAATACTTTAAGAAAAAGTGTTAACGAGAATGACGGTAATATATTTCCATCTTATTATCAAGTGCAACATGCGAAACAGGAATGCTATCCACCAAAAGATGCTATTACAGTGACGGACACCTCAGCCAAAATAAAGTTACAAGCTCTATTGGATATAACGACAAGAAGAATAATGACGTCACTCGTCATAGATAGTGGTTGTAAAGAATTTACACTAATCAGTAAGTGGGGATTTGACGGTGCTTCAAATCAAGCCAATTACAAACAAAAAGTGCAAACAAACGATGAACAAGAAATTGAACTGGACGATTCTAGCATATTTATGGGAAGTTTAGTGCCAATAAAATTAATGTGCGGCGAACAAGTTATCTGGAAAAACGATTCACCAAATTCATCATACTGGTGTCGTCCAATCTTTTTCGAATTTGTGAAAGAAAATAAAATAACAATTTTGCGTGAAAAAAGTGCTATTGAGGAAGAGATTGTTAATTTAGTGAAAACAGAAGTTGGAGAAGTAAAGATTTCACACTCTTTATTAATGACAATGATAGACGGAAAAGCATCATCAATTTTATGTGATACTTCATCTCAGAGATGCGACATTTGTAAAGCCACTCCAACTGAGATGAATAATTTGCCCTTAATTGCATCAAAATCGACTGATCCAGATCTCTGTAAATACGGATTGTCATCATTGCATATCTGGATACGAATGATGGAATGCATTCTGCATATAGCTTACAGATTAACGATAAAGACATGGACAGTAAAGGGAGACAACAAGTGCATTATGGAAAGTAGGAAGAAAAATATACAAGATGCTTTTAAAAATAGAATGGGACTTCTGATAGATGTTGTCAAACAAGGGCACGGCTCCACGAATGACGGAAATACTGCTAGAAGATTTTTTGCAAACCCAAACGTGACTGCTGAGATAACTGGTGTTAGTGAAGACTTAATTAGGCGGTTTGCAACCATTTTAGAGGCAATTTCATCAGGTTACCACATTGACACAGTGAAATTTCACGAATTTGCTCAAGTGACCATGCGACTGTATTTGGAATTATATGGCTGGTATTATATGCCTTCAAGTGTTCATAAAGTTCTTATGCATGGTGCAGCTATTATTAAAAGTTTTGGTCTAATACCAATTGGGCAGCTATCTGAAGAAGCTGCTGAAGCTAGAAATAAAGACTTTCGTAGGTACCGCCAACACCATTCCAGGAAATGCAGTAGAAAAACTACAAATGAAGACATTTTAAATAATTTGTTGACCAGCTCTGATCCACTCATCTCAGCGAAATGCCACAAACTTCGAAGAAAACATAAAACTTTGTCAGAAGAGGCACAAGGTTTATTAATAATTGAACAAACGGAAACATTTGATGATGACGAATCCGAAAATTTTGCATTTGTTAATACGGATACTCTTGATAGTGATTAAATTAAAAAAGTGCAGTGACCAGTACCTGATTGTGATATATATATATTTTTATTAGTCCTTAGTGGATTAGGCCTAACGGGGAGATCACTACATAAAAAAAAACGCGCCTGGTTCTTAACCTCTATGGTGGTGTGGAATAGAGAACGAAATTTGAAATTGTGACCAAATCGCAGAAAATCGCAACCCGAGAATAGGTGCTAAAATAGGACAAAAATACGTACTATACATACGTAAAGTCAATTCTTTGAGAAAATTTGAGAATTTCTAGATTTTCAAGTTTTTTTGTTTTGCTTCATACAAAAATAACTTTGGTTATTACTAACTCCGAAAATACTCAAGTTATCTAAACGCCCTCATATAAATAATTACTTATAATCAATACATAAATCCAACGCACTATTTAAAGTTTCAGAAAAATATTTTTTTTTTTTTTAAACGCTAAGTCTTCTACCGGTCCGTTTCAGCCCACTGTGCGCCGGCCGAGCCGCGCGGCCCGCTAGCGTACCTAAAACCTATCCCACAAAGAAATTCAAAATATTAAGGGGCCAGCGCGGCATGAGTTGTCCATACAAGGGTGGATTTACAATGCTGTCGAAAAATCACGTTGAGGGCATAAAAAAATAAATATTGCTCGACAATCGTAACTTTTTTACATTTACAGGGTGTTATAGCCTTGTTTTGTAATGTGCTATAACCCAAATATACTCAAACTCAATAGATTTTTAATAATAAAATAAATACTTCTATCAAAATCATCACCGTCTGTGAAAAAAATGCTACTCTTTACTTTTGCCGGCAAAAAAGTCGAATACCCCGACATATGAAGTAGATTGTAATGTATTATTTACGTTTATCCATATTGTATATAACTTTCTAGAAAAGTAAATAATAATTTCTTCGT
The DNA here is from genome assembly GCA_950022955.1 of Xestia ashworthii. Lineage (NCBI taxonomy): Eukaryota > Metazoa > Arthropoda > Insecta > Lepidoptera > Noctuidae > Xestia > Xestia ashworthii. Next base: position 10,596,299 of record OX465560.1, on the reverse strand, counting down.
AAAATAAATAATCAATAAATAAATAAAATTTTAGCATCGAAATTCGTCAACACCGTCGCGGCATTATCAAAGTGAAGGTAGTTCTGTGTGCGTAGCATTTACGTGGCCCGTAATACCCCCTGCCCCGCTTCCTCAGTCCATAGCTAACCGCGAAGCGAGCCGCACGTCGGCATAACACGCGCTCCGAGAGAAAAAATTGTTGTGAACTGACCAAAAAAGTTGTTTAGACAAAGTTGCGTCATTCCTGTCAGACTGTGGTTCAAGGTAAGTACATAAAATAACATTTCGATTAATTTCAACAAGAACTTAGTTATAAGTGAACATGCTATAGAAACAAGAGGTATCTTACTATTGTTATTACTTTTCTAGAAAAATCGATGTGGCGTCCCAATCGTCATCACCATACGCATCATCACCGTTTATAAATAATGAACGGTGATGACCTCATGTATATGGTGATGACGATTTTGGCCATTTGTTATAATTTTCTTACAAAATTACACTGAGAGATCGAAATTTAATAGATTGAATAATACCTATCAATACAATAACATCACACCTTGTTTCCCCGAAGTGTTAGGTAGAGGTGTACCCATAGTAGGTACACCCACATTTCGCCAGTTATTGTTGTCAGTTATGTTATTTATTAGATTTCTCTGTTCTTATAAAGAATTAGTATAGTACCTATACTTGTAGTTAATTGTGTCATTAGTGTTACTCAAGCGATCAAGGTTTTCTTAATTCTTATGTTTGACTTAATAAACCTTACCTGATTGTGATTTTACACCAAAGTCCTTTTTTATTTCAGACTGAGAAAAGTATAAGCATACCTATTAATACAATAATTATGAAACTAATTTATTATATATTAGTAATAGACACCAATCGTAACACGCCTAACCAAAATCTGTTCCTCCATATTCTTCAAAATTTTGAAGTAATGTATGCCACGCATGAGGGTGGAATTTGTACAGCCCTGTGTGAAGACTCAGAAAATAAGAAAATATATAGAACTTATGAACAGCAATCAGATTTGAATTATTATGCTGTGTACATTCAGGCAACAGCTACAATGGAAACTTTGCGAGTGCTATGTCAGGATATGTATGATGAAGTAATCGTTAATAACCTTCACAAATGGTCGCTAACTCTGAGAGATTTGAGGGAAATAATGTAAAACTATTTTTTTTCACCAAATATCAATCAAAATACTAACCAATTAATGTATGTTTACATAATTATAATAAATGTTTCATGTTAACCTGCTTGCGTACAGAATTGTGGCCACTAACAGAATTGTTTTTCTTTCAGATTACCACAATCAATAAAGGAAGCGTAGTTTCAGTAAAGTTCTGACTCTGCGGGGTGAATTAATATAATAAAAACTGTTTTGAACCAATTATAAATCAAAATAATAATTAACGAATACCTATCAATAAAGTATGTATAAGTAGAATAATGTTTCATGTTTTACCCTACGCTTAGAATTATTGTACATAATAACATAACTGTTTACTTTCAGATCACAAGTATGAGTAAAAGAAAGCGAAATGTAGGAGAAGTTCAGTTAGAAAAACAGAAAATAGCTATAAATAAACGGAGAAAATATGCCACCATGAAGCAGGACCCTGAATTGTATGAACTTATGAAAGAAAAAGAAAAGAAAAGGTATCAAAATAGAAAAGAGAAAGGTCAATTCGAATCAATAAATGAAAAAAGTCCAAGAGAGCAGAGAGTACAGCGCAAGAAATGGCGTGAAGCAGCTAAAAGATATCGGGAAAATAAAAAAAATGAAGCAAAAGCGAAGTCCATTAAACTAGAACCAATATTGATCAATCCCGATGATAGTGTCGAAACAAATATAAACAATCGTTTAGATCAGAATCATCAAGACCCATTAACAACACCCACCAACTTGCAATGCAACTGCTCAGTAAAAGTTAAAAGGATTCGTTATTTAGAATACAAGAAACGAAGACAATTGTTGAAATTAATTATGGATTTGAAAAAAGAAAACACACTACTGAAACAAAAACTTTATCGGCAAAAAATGAACGAAACTGAAGAAGAAACCAAAAAATCTAACCTTAGAACAGATTTCAAAACAAAGAATGCCAAAATGTCACCAGATAGAAAGATCGCTAAATTAATAAAAGAGTTTTATGTTGATGATGCAAACAGTACAATATGTCCCGGGAAAAAACAGTATATAACACGATGCAAAACACAAATGCAGAGAAGGTATCTCAGAAGTTCGATAAAAGATTTGCACTCGATGTTTTTGAAGATTCATAAAATAAAAGTAAGTTACTGTACGTTTTGGAAATATCAACCATTCTGGGTATTGCCAGCCACAGCGGCGCAAAGAGACACATGCATGTGTGTAGTACATGCCAATATTGATCTCAAGCTGGAATCTTTATTTAAGGCGGGAGTCATGAAAGAGAAAAATCATCACGAACTGCTGGAAAATCTTTGTTGCTCAAGATATGCAGAGAAATGTCTTAAAAGAGAATGTAGTGTCTGCAAAGACAAGACAATTCAATTCAAAGAGTTCTCGAATGATGAAGAGATAGTGTTCTCTAAATGGATACGATCCCGAAAATCAATCCCAACAAAAAAAGGTCCCAAAACAGTCATGATCACTCAGAAAGACGAAATCAAAGCAAAACCCCTTAAAATTATCAATGAATTAAATTCAGACTTGAAATCATTTTTCGAACATAGTTACCTAATCCATGCACAATACAACTAATTGAAAGAATTAAAGAAATCTTTAACTGTCAACTCTACTGTCATGCATGTAGACTTTTCGGAAAATTATGGAATGAAAGCCGCAAATGAAGTTCAGTCATTACATTTTGGTGGGAGCCGGAAAGAACTTACCCTACATACTGCCGTTGTTTATGCCTTTGATTTCCAAACAAGTGATATAAAACCAAAATCAGTCTGCACCGTAAGCGAATGTCTGAAGCATGACGCACCAGCAATTTGGGCACATCTTATACCTCTGATAAATGAAGCCATCAAACAAAATCCATTCCTCGATACATTGCATTTTCAATCAGACTCGCCTACATCTCAGTATAGGAATAAATACATGTTTTATATAATAACACAGTTGTCCCAAGATTTCCCACAAATTACCGGAATAACGTGGAATTACACTGAATCTGGCCACGGCAAAGGAGCCGCTGATGGAGTGGGGGCTGTGAACAAGAGAACAGCTGATTTTCAAATAAATCACGGCACAGACATTACAAGTCTTGATAAATTTATGGCTGTTTTGCAAGCACACACCAATGTTACAGTTATTACTGTAAGCGAAACTGACGTGGGGATAAGAGACCTGAAAATACCCAAAAAACTAGACACATTTAAGGGTACTTTAAAAGTGCATCAGGTCCTGTGGCAGCGTCACTGTAATAGGTTAACGTTGAGAACATCAAGCTGTTTCAAATGCACATATGGGCAGATATGTGATCATGGAAAACATTTAGGTTTTATACAAATACCACGTTCAGCCGCAATTACCATGAATCAGGATAAAAACAAAGATCATGTCACTCCGTTAGCAGCAACAAAGCATTCGACTCTTTGTGATGTCACAAATTTGCCAATAAGTTCCAAAGTAATTGTAGCTGGGCCCTCAAACATAAAAATACTCTCCAACAAATTAATCAAGATACAAAAAAAACAATGAGAAGATTATTACCTCTTTGATTACAAAAGAATGTGATGATTAGTAGAGAATCTTGTAAAATAATGAAAATGAAAAAAAAAATGAATTTGGTCAGTCATTTGGTAATTTAATCAATCGTAGAAGTACTACTTACAAGTAGTCTATAACCAAAGAACTGACCAAATTTAAAATAACTTAGAAATAATAATGATGATTACGTGTTAATTAGTTATTAAGAGAAAAGTGACTAATTATGAAAAAAAAAACTAACAGAAATTAAGTACAAGTAGGTAGTTCGTTTACTGACGTACTACTTGTACTTAATTTCTGTTTTTTTACCTCTACATGTTGTCGCTGGCAACACTTTTCGGCCGCAAACTACCCCAGACGCCGACAGAGGGCGCTTGCGAGGCGTTGTCTAGGTTGCAGCGCGGCGGCAACGGTCACTTTGCTTTCGACTACGGAGCTGTTCGGTCACTCTTAACATCGTGGTTGCGATCCTGACTATAATTATCCAGTATCTAATTTAAATAATTTCGGTTGATTGTATAAATAGATTAAAGTTAATGTACAGTGTCATTTTGGGTTAACATTAAATTGTGTAAAATTGGTCGCCGTTGTTTACATTTCTAACATCAGAAGTGAGAAACCGTTACTTTATTCTTTTAAACCCGCGATGCCACGTGGTCGAAAGTCAAGCGCTGTGGAGAAAAAGAAACAAGGACGCCGACGTCGGCGACGCTCCTCTTCGTCGAGTTCAACGTCAAGTCCAAGCAGTACTTCAAGCTCGGACACACGGGTACAAAGAAGTCGAAAACGTAAGAGGTCAAAGCGGTCACCGGTGAGCCAAAACTCAATTTTATCATCTGTTATTCCTGAATTTGATCCGTTAGTTGATGATGTATATATGTGGTTAAATGTGGTTGACGCAAATGCTCGTGCTTTCTGTTGGTCAGATAACGTAGTTATGTACCAAGCGTTGCAAAAGTTGCGTAATACAGCTAAAATGTGGTACGATTCAATGTTAAAAACTGAAACCAAGTGGACTACTTGGAAATGGCATGACTGGCGCAACATATTACTGGAAACATTTGCGATTAGACGTAATATGTACACTTTGTTGAAAGATTTAATGGAATCAAAGCCGACAGAAGGTCAATCATTGTATGAATTTTATTTTACGCAAAAAAAGTAAGATTGATAGGTTAATGCTTTCTTTTTCCGAAAGAGATATTATTTCTGTAATTGTCGGTTCAATTGGTGATAAAGCTATTTGTACGGCCGCAGAGGCGGGTAGTTTTAAATATTGCGATGAATTAGCATCATTCTTACATGGTAAAACATTTGTGCCTACAGAAACTAGGTCAAAGCATGTAGCATCTAGGTATCCTTCTCGACCTTTTGCTTTAGTAGATAAAAAAGCTGATTCAAACATAAACAGTCAATCAAATCCTGTAAATAATCAAAAATTTACGTGTTTTCGTTGTGGTGAAAGCGGACACAAACGTGACAGTTGTACATTGCCTAACAATACGAAATGTAATTATTGCAATAAGGTAGGTCATTTAGAAAAAGTGTGTTTTGCTAAAAATAAAGTAAAAACTGAAAAGGATGCGGAGGTTAAACTCGTGTGTAGTAGGAATACGTGTTTTAAAGAAAAATTTTATAAAAATGTCATGTTAAATAATTGTGAACATCACGCTTTCGTAGATATGGGAAGTGACTGTTCTTTACTTTTGGCTCATTTAGTTGAAACATTTAAACTAGTACCAAGAAAATTGAGTGTACCAATAAAACTAGTGGGTTTCAATAATAATTCGTTCTCAGAAGTTAACGAAGTAGTTACGGTTGAGCTTAACGTGGACGGTGTGCAACTTCCAGTAGATTTTTATGTCACGGATACCTTAACGAATTGTGACATTTTAATTGGCAGAAATTTTACAGAAGATACGCGTATTATGTACAGTCGTATAGGAAATCAATTGAAATTCCAATTAGTTTCAGAATGCTTCATGTTAAATGTCGAATCAAGTGGGTGTAAAGAAAAGTTAAATGACCTATTTTCGAGGTATTCAAAGTGTTTATCAAAGGATTTAAAGGATTTAGGAAAAGCTTCATGTGTAGAATTAGAGATCGAATTAACTACTAATAAACCGGTTTCACATCGTCCTTACAAGATGTCTGACGCGCAACGTGTTATAACTAGGGAGTTAGTTGATGATCTTTTAAAAAACGGTATTGTTAGGAATAGTAATTCTGCTTATGCAAGCCCAGTTGTTCTGGTAGACAAACCTTCTGGGGAGAAGAGATTATGCATAGATTTTAGAAGTTTAAACAAAATAACGGTTAAAGAAAAATATCCCATGCCTCTTGTTGAGGATTTAATAGATAGATTAAAAGGGTGTAAGTACTTTACAGTTTTAGATTTAAAATGCGGGTATTACCAACTTTGCGTGGCAGAAAGCTCAATTAATAAAACTGCTTTCATAACTAACGATGGGCATTATGAGTTTTTAAGGATGCCGTTTGGGTTGTGCAACGGGCCTTCAGTATTTCAGCGTTTAATGAATACAGTGCTGGGACAGCTACGTTTCAAAAATGTAATATGCTATATGGATGATTTGATGATAGCAACTGATACAATCGATAAAAATATTGAGTGTTTAGAGCAGGTTTTATCGGTGTTACAAGATAACGGTCTCACAATTAATGTAGATAAATGTTATTTTTTTCAAGAAAGTGTAACTTTTCTTGGTTATCACGTTTCTTCTGAAGGTGTAAGACCAGGTACTAAAAAAATTAGCTGCAATAGAAAGATATCCTATCCCTCAAAACGTGCATCAGGTCAGACAATTTCTCGGTTTAGTTAATTATTTTAGGAAATTTATTCAGAATTGTGCTTTAATTTGTAGACCGTTAACAAACCTCTTGAAAAAGGATTCTGTTTGGCAGTGGGGAGAGGAACAAATTAATGCTGTCAATATTTTAAAAGATAGGTTGATTAATAATGCTCTATTATCAATATTTGATCCGAAGCTTCCAGTTATCCTTTATACAGACGCTAGTCGCGATGGTTTAGGTTGTATCTTAGCGCAAGTTACTGCAGATGGTGAAAGACCTGTACATTTTTACAGTAGGCAAACTACTACAGAGGAAAAGCGTTATCACTCGTTTGAGTTAGAATTTTTGGCGATAGTTGTTGGCCTCCAAAAGTTCAGACATTACTTGTTGGGGTCAAATTTTAAAATAGTCACAGATTGTAGTGCAGTTAGGTATTCCATTAATAAGCAAGAAATAAATCCACGTATAGGTAGGTGGGTCCTACAGACACAGGAATTTACCTTTGAAATTGTACATCGGGCAGGATCTCAGATGCAGCATGTAGATGCTTTATCACGAAACCCTGTTACTTCCATCATAACTAACGAAAGTGTGATGGCCATTACTGAAGGTGACTGGTTATTGTCAGTACAATTGCAAGATCCAAATATTTGTGCAATACGGGAAATTTTAGAGTCAGGACAGGCCGATGATCATAAAAAAGTGTTTTATGAATATGAATTATTAGGCAATAAAGTTTATCGCAGAACAGAATATGGTAGACGATGGGTAGTACCAAAGCAATGTATTTGGCAAATAATTAAAGCCAATCATGATGACATAGGTCATTTTGCTGTTGATAAAACAATAGATAGGATTAGAGATAAGTATTGGTTTCCGCACATCAAAAGAGTAGTTACTAAGTATATTAGAAATTGTTTGAATTGTTTATATTATAAAAATGTACATGGTAAAAAGGCTGGGAAACTATTTCCAATTCCTAAATATGCGAGGCCTTTCCACACGTTGCATATAGATCACTTAGGGCCTTTTGTTAAAACAACGTTAAAAAACACTTATTTATTAGTTTTAGTAGATTCCTTTACGAAATTTGTTTTCATTGCACCTGTTAAAAATACAAAGAGCCGAATTGTTATAAATGAGTTAAACAAAATATTTAAAATATTTGGGAACCCTAAGAGATTGATATGTGATGCAGGTAGCGCATTCACTTCTAAATTATTTGTTACGTATTGTAAAGACAGGAATATTAGACATCATGTAATTGCTACAGCTATGCCAAGATCTAACGGGCAAGTTGAGCGTTATAACCAAACTATTTTAGAATCTTTGCGTAGTATGGGAGCTAACACAGACTGTAACAAATGGGATTTGCATATTGACCAAATACAGCAAGGCATTAATAGTACTATTAACCCTCTACTGCATATGAACCCATATATGGTTCACCAGATTCAAATTTTTTTTTTCACTTTATATTGCACAAGCAAAAACTAAACGCATAGTAAACATTTTGATTATTATGTTGGCAATACGAAAATATATTTTGCTGTCTGTGGTCTAACGTCATTTTGGTTATAATGTCACTTTACTTGGCGCTTGTGTGAAGTTCAACTCGGTGTCTGTAAACACATTTTTCAAAAAATATTTTCTACGTGATAAAGGTAAGTTTTGTTTCATAAAAAAACGAAATATGGTGCTGTTAATGTTCTATTTTATATATTTGTGATTTAATGTTTACTTTTTTGCATATTTCACTCATATTGGGGGGATTTTGTGATGAAACCATATATGGTTTCGTATGCATTCTAATCAAATTCAACCATTTATCCGCGGTACCATATATGGTTTCGTATGCGCTATTAATTTTTTGCATGAATGGCATGACATTTTTTTTCGTGCGCCTGAACAGAGTTCCTAATATAGACATGCCGCCAGAAAAGGAGTTGAAAAAAAGGAACGAGGATTTTTCATTGAAAAGGTTGCTACCATTGATGAAGTTAGTGTCACTGCCATTACTTGGTTTGATAATAAAGCGGTTAATATGCTTTCGACTTATAGTACAGTACATAGTACAGGTAGTGAACCAACGACTACAAAACGAAGGTATTTTAGAAAGGAAAAGGTATACAAAAACATTACATGCCCTCAAGCAGTTGAAGAGTATAACCGGCACATGGGGGGCGTTGACTTACTGGACTCTATGCTTGGGTTGTATAGAATTCATTTGAGATCCAAGAAATGGTACAAACGCATATTTTTTCATATGGTAGTGGGTAGACATGTGTGTTGTAAATGCTTGGATACTTTGGCGCAGAAACAATCCAGAAGTTTACATGTCTCTCTTTGATTTCAAGCAAGCTGTTTCAGAACACTTACGCAAATCTGGTAAAACCGTAATGGCAAGAAAAAGAGGGCGTCCTGCAAATCACGTAAGAGATGGAACGCCTGATTCTAGGCACGGAAGTCCTGCTTTATCCAATCCAGGCACACCAACTATACCAAAGAAAATCAGGAAAGTACCTACCAGACATCAAGATGTACCTTTAAACTCCGTGAGAACTGACAAAGTATACCATATGCCTAAATGGATGAAAAACCGTCAAAAATGTAAATTTTGTGGCCAAAAAACTTACACAAAGTGTAAAAAATGCATGGTATTCTTGTGTTATAACGACAAAAGAAACTGTTTATCCGCGTTTCATGATTAAAATTGATGTACTTTTTATTTTTTATATATTTATATTTGTTCCTTTATTCTTCATACGAACCCATATATGTCTGTACTTTTTTTATTAAAATTTGTTTGAGTGCATTCGAACCCATATATGACCTCCTTATTTTTTTCAGTTTATGTAATTAGATTTTTTTTATATTCATTTTTGTCATATTTTTTATCCCCAAATAAAGCCTAAACAACCATCAAATATTTTTTTTTTCATGTTTTTCATAATTCATGCAGTAGAGGGTTAATAAATCCACTGCGGCAGTTCCCAGTGAAGTATTTTTTGGGTACAGGCTACGAATGAATTCAGATAAAATAGTCAGTGATAGTGAAGAACAAGTAGTTGATGTAACTTCATTAAGGAATAATGTAGATAATAATATTAATAATGTAGCTAAAAACGCAAAAGTAACTTTCGACTCGAAACGTAAAGATGCGCCTAAATACAACGTGGGAGACCTTGTTATAATTAAAATCCCTAGCCATAACAACGCCGGGCAAAGCACAAAGCTGTTACCGTTGTTCAAAGGCCCTTTCCAGGTTAGAGAGGTCTTGGGCCACGACAGATACAAAGTGGCTGATATGCGGGGTGCCGAGCGTACATCCAAGCACTACGAAGGTATAACGTGCGCTGAAAACATGAAACCATGGATACGATTGTCTGAAGGTGATGACTAATGGCTTGGGCACATTAAATAAAGATACCGGATGTTGTCAGGTATGTGAAAAACTAATTACTATTCTAATGTTGTTACTCAAGTATAAAGCAACCTGATTTAGTAAATATTTCAAACATAATAGTTATTTCACTCCATCAATCCAAGTGTGTGTCTAGTGCAAGTGCTTCATTTATGGTTTTAAAATTCTTAGTCAATAAAATCAGTGACGAATATCGGAGATGAACATCGTTGCTGAGTAGTTGGTCTTGACATCAATGAACCAATAAGCAAAAGTGGCGATATACATCCTAATGTACGGATAAACCACGGGCTGTCTTGGTTATTGATGTCAACCAGAGGTGACGTGACTAAGAATTTTCAACGCTATAAATAATAGCTATAACATCATTTAGTTAGCTGTACTGGTTGAAAATGGCTATACGAAATGATGTAGGTCGTTGTAGGAAGAATTGATAAAATACTAATGTGAACAATATATATTATTTTCAGCACTTGCACCAGACTATGACGCCATCGAGGGCGAAGGCGTGGTGCAGGACGGCCGGATGTTGTCGCTGGCAACACTTTTCGGCCGCAAACTACCCCAGACGCCGACAGAGGGCGCTTGCGAGGCGTTGTCTAGGTTGCAGCGCGGCGGCAACGGTCACTTTGCTTTCGACTACGGAGCTGTTCGGTCACTCTTAACATCGTGGTTGCGATCCTGACTATAATTATCCAGTATCTAATTTAAATAATTTCGGTTGATTGTATAAATAGATTAAAGTTAATGTACAGTGTCATTTTGGGTTAACATTAAATTGTGTAAAATTGGTCGCCGTTGTTTACATTTCTAACATACATGACTGATTATACTATAGTACTTATATATTATATGACTGATTACCAAAAACATTGACCAAATTAGTTATGAGAATAATACTGTTAATAGAATTATGAGTGTTGATTAAATCATTAAAAAAAGTTGATTTTCACATATTTTGTTGTTCTTAATTTGACATTCATGTCTAAAGCGTCATCACCATACACACAAAATCATTACCATCCATAGATAAATCAGTGCCATACCAGCGTCGTCATCACCATCTCACCTCTTTTTATTTGAATGCTGATATCTTCTGATCTACGCTTAAAATGTTGGTCTAAACACAATGTAGGAACATTATAATTATCCTACAACGATTTTATCTAGTTTTACTAGCATTCCAATGTGTTTTAAATTTTTTGAATTTTTTGTTCGGAGAAATTTGTGTTGGGTAAATCCACCCACAAACGTGATACCAAAATCATTTTCAGTATATGAATATTTACACCTTACAAAGCTGTTATTCGGAACAAGAGAGCATTTATCTAGGTTCCCATTTCATTTTTTTTGCAAAATTCCCACCTAAAACGAATTGTAAACCAATTGAATTTCTCACATTTTTACGGTATAAATAAGACGTTTTCATCTCATCTGTTCTATATTAAAAACGCTACCGTTTTTAATATTGTTCAATTCGAAACATGGCTTATATTGTTAAGTTACACATGTAATAAAAAAAATTGAAAAACATCGAGTTTTCATTCATAATTTTTGGTATTACGGCACTCATTCAAATTAATCACAAATGTTCGGCGGCTAGTCGTGCTATCGCATTGAGCTGGAGCGGGGCGCGGGGCGTGGGCCAGAATACTTTGGAAGTGATGACGTAGTATAGTGACAAATGTAAATGTGTGCGTAGGCACGAACAACTAGGACTATGACTAGTTTTATAATACTTGTGATTTGGAATCGAGTAACCTACCTACTCTATTATGACTTTAAATTTTGTTTTGTTTACGGACTTCGATTTGCTTACGATTTGTGATATAAGTAGGTAGGTTACAAAATAGTTTGCAAATATACCTAGGTTACTAACATGGACTCCGAACGTGGGGATGTATCTCACATTCTCACAGTAAGTATTAGGTAGGTACCTACCTTTTTGTCATAATTTTTTACAAGCTTTTATTTAGTTTCACCTGTCCCAATGTCTGCAAACAAATCTTGCAATTAAAATTTGATCCACTTAGGTTACCGATTGAGCTGAAAATTTTCACGCAATATTATGATTACATGGAGCTGATCTGATGATGGAGCTGGAAGGTGGCCATAGGAACACTGTAATGAAACGACACAACCCCATCGAATTTGGACTCGTTTGATTCGTATTGATGAGTAGGTACTTTGCCTTTAAATGATATCCAGGGTCTGATGCTGGCGCTGGAAGGTAGCTATAGGATCTTCGTAATAAAGCGACTCTATCACATCGAGTTTGGGCTCGTTTGATTCGTATTGATGAGTACTTTGTCTTTAGATGGTATCTAGCGTCTGATGATGGAGCTGGAAGGTGGCCACAGGAACTCCGTGATGAAACGACGTAACCACATTGAGTTTGGGTTCGTTTAATTCGTATTGATGAGTACCTACCTACTTTGTCTTTAGATGGGTCAGGTGGTGTATGTTGAACCAGTGTACTAAATGAACCACACAAATATCTCCGGCTAGCGACGTTGTCGCTCCGTGCAACATACATAATTGCGTGCGTTTAAACACCCAAGCGCGCCTCTCCAGTCGTCGGCACGCTGCGCTTAGTGACAGACCTGTGACAAGTGATTTAGTAATTTTGGGGAGAAAAGTAAAATAAAACGTAAGTACAGTTTTCTTATTAATTTCAGTTTAGTGCCTGTTGCTAAAATATGAATGTGTTGTGGTTTTAGACCTAAGTTTTGAGCTATCTTTGAGAAATGTTTAAAAGCTGCCACGTGCGTACGAGTACCGGTAATATAACCTTAAGTGTAAAACGAGGAGCGGGTGTAAATTGAATCAGATAAGAGGGGTCAAAGATGAACCATGGTTCAATTAGTACCACAGATAAATTCATAGTAGGTAGGTAGGAGGTATCGAATTTCTGTGCCCTGTGAGAATTTAAACCACGGCCTGCCCAGCCCAAGGTTCAGACCGTTAGATCATAGAGGCAGTGACTATTTCCTATTATTTGAACATAGGTATGATTTTATATGTATGTTGGTAAGATTACAGACCGTAAGCCCCTCGCAGGTGTACCTATTTAATATGACATTATAACATAAGGCGTTAGTGAGACACATATATATACCTACCGGGAGAATTTTTCGTACTTTCTTGTGATCTGTGATAAGCTTATAGCAACACAGGCCACCGCGCGGTGGGCCGTGTTGCTCTAAGGTGATAGTATCACATTTTGTGACATATGCCATGCATTGCCATCCCATGCCATGTGTAAACTCTTTGCAATATCATTTTTTATAACGATAAACTCCCTATAAAGTAGAAGTGAGCACAGTTTGGTTGGTTTACCTTAAAAACCACACATTGATAAACTCTATAGCACACCAGCCATACTCTATTACGAAGAAATGTGTTCTTAAGGGGACGCTAGCTAAACGCGAGTTTTATAATGCAAAAAAGCATAATGATTCACTGCAATAAACAAAACCAGAAAAATATATGATATTCTTCAGGATATTTATGCTAGCATGATAGTGTTTTGAAAACATAATACAACTAATTTTGCTCGATAGAAAAAAAACACGAACTTATCTCTAAAAATTTCTTTTAATGAGCAAAAACCATACTAAAATACATGCGATCATTCTGATTTTTTGGAAAATAATTCTACAAGCAACATATTAGCATAATAGTGTTTCATTTTTTTAGTCCAATCAATAGATTTTTTGCAAATCGCAAAAAAACACTAATTTCGCACTATTACTACAACAACCGTCTTGCTTTAGTTGCTTTTGTTATTGTTAATTGCCTTGAACACATGCATCATTACGTTTGGTTTTCTTGGAAATGATGGTCTCGAACTAAACACACTACATAGAATAAAATAAAATACAACGGTAACTCTCTGTAACGATAAAAACTGCTCGGTCCCTTGTGTTTCGTTATAAAGTGTTTTTTAATTGTTTGTTTTAGCATGGGGCGGGACAAAAAAGGTCGCGAGGGACAGAAAAAAGGCTGCCATACTGCTGAAATTATGAAGAAAGCCATAGACCTCCATCTTACAGGTACAAGCCTTAGGCAAGCTGCAAAACTTTATGGGCTACCATATCCGACTCTACGAAGATACGTGTTAAAATATAAAAATGATGAGTCAACAGAATTGGAAGCTAATTATGAGATGAGAAAAGTCTTTGACGAAGCACATGAGCTTAGCTTGAAAGACTACATAGTTGAATGTGCCGACAAATTTTATGGTCTCTCAACTAAAGAATGTCGTCGTCTCGCGTTTCAAATGGCCCAGCTAAACAACATTAAGACGCCTTCAACATGGGAGGCAAATAAAATGGCGGGTCGGGATTGGCTGCGTGGGTTCCGCAAGAAACATCCAGACATTTCACTTCGGAAGGCTGAGGCGTGTAGTCTAGCCAGGGCAACTGCATTCAACGAAAACAATGTCAAGAAATTCTTTGAGAATCTTAAAGAAGCTATGAGCCGTCACCCCGATTTTGGAAATGGACTCCGTGTCTACAATTTGGATGAGACGTCAACTACAACGGTCCAACGTCCACCAAAAATCTTAGCAGCTAAAGGTAGAAATGCCTCAAAAGTCGTAAGTGGCGAACGAGGAGTATAATTGGTGACAACATGCTGCATCGTAAATGCATTGGGCCAAGCAATGCCACCGGCAATGGTATTTCCGAGGGTTCATTTTAAGCCACATATGTTAAATGGGGCACCTACCGGTACTCAGGGCTTAGCTGCACCCAGTGGATGGATGAATAGCGAATTATTCGTTGATGTTATGAAGCACTTCATCAAAGTAACGTCATCGTCCAAAGAAAACCCTTCGCTACTTATTATGGACAACCACGAGAGCCATCTTTCGATAGAGGCTTTGAATTTGGCTAAGGCGTCAGGTGTTACAATTCTTACCTTACACCCGCACACCACCTCAAAGATGCAGCCTTTAGATGTAGGACTGAATGGGCCATTTAAGACATACTATAATTCTGCCATTGACTCGTGGTTGTTACGCACCCAGGACAAAGTTTTACCATTTATGAGGTTGCAGAATGTGTTGGCATCGCATACCTGAAATCCATGACACCAACAAACATCATTAATGCTTTCAAAAAATGCGGAATTTTTCCGTTTGATGATGACATTTTTACCGAAATAGATTTCTTACCCAGTAGTGTCACTGACAGGCCGTTGCCACCACCAGACAACAATGAAACCAACAACGAAAGTGACTCAAGCGCTTCACTGTCTCTCATAAGTGAGAATATTAATGACCAAGACATATCAGAAGAAATCTCTAAAAACTGTGAACTTAAAAAAGACAGCCAGTCATTCAAATCAAACGTTGCCACTACATCACAAGTACTCCCTAATAATAATAACGACTCAACTAAAAGACAAGTAGAATCTCTATTACAACTTACATTGGCAGCGTTGAATCGACAGTGTGAGAGTGCATCCGTAGTTAATAACGCCGTATCCAACAAACTCGACTTTACCTGTCGTTCGTTGAAACCCATTGCTCAAGAAGAAATGAACATGCCAGCAGCAGCTGAAGCTAATCCTAAACTGTTTGAATCTAACACGTCAACATCTACAGGAAATGTTTCATCCAAAAAACGATTTTCTTGTGAACCAACTCCTGTGACATCGCCAGTAATGGCTGAGGCTAAAGATAAAATATCTGGTCCAAGCAAGTCAACAGCTAAAGTAAAAAAAACAATCAACAAACAAGTTTCATGTAAACAAGGTCCTGTGAGATTGCCAGTTACGGCCGAGGCTTACCCTAGCACATCAACAGCAGAAGTTAATGTAGTATCCAAAAAGCGAGTACGCTCTCCATCTTCAAAAAAACAATTAGATTTTATCCCACCAAAAATTTTTCGAACGCCACTGAAAGCTCCTCCGAGAAATGCAAGGAAGACAGGGAGAAGTCTAATAGCTACCGACACTCCCGAAAAAGATGCAATAGCTGAGCGAAAGACGCCAAAGGTTAAGAAAAATGTTAAATCAGTTACAAAAAAAACAGCTAAACGAGACCTTTTCATAAAAAAGAAAGTTACAACTTCAGCCTCTACGTCTTCTGATGAGCAAGAAGAATTTAATTCTACTGGTTCCAGTTCTGGTGATGAGCAATTCGCTTATGAATCTGATGATGAAGAAGTAGTATTAACCGAAGAATTTTCGCCACTTTCGCGTCATCCTCGAGTAGGGGATTATGTAGTAATTTTGTTTAAAATAAAGAAGTCGGTGACCATTGTTTGATTGATTTATTAAGTTTTTTTGTCACCGACTTCTGAAGCTAAAGTTATTTTTCACTTTTTTGAAGTCGGTTCTATTTTTTTGCAAAAAAGTTTTTATTTTTCACTTTTTAGTGGTTCACTTGTGCTTACCCCTTCACAGCGTGCCGGTGCGGTGGCGTGATGTTATGTTATGAACTGGTGTAAACAATAGACAGACAATAGATTTCAGCAATCCCAGTCCATTTGCTATCATTTATTGAGGAGTTCCGTTCCATATCTCCGAAGTTCGTGATCAGATCATGACAATATTTCTATGGGACCAACTTGGAAGTATACCCTTTCAAACAAAAAAGAATTTTTCAAATCGCTTCAGGCGTCTTCGAGTAATCGGTGAACATACATAAAAAAAAAAAAAAAAAAGTCGAATAGAGAACCTCCTCCTTTTTGGAAGTTGGTTAAAAATAGCAGAGGCTTCTTTCAGTTTTCTCAGACACTACTTATGCATTTTAAAAAAATACTGTTAAAAAGCCTACAAAAATGGTTGCACTTAAAACCCAAACCTCCGCATCCATGAACGAGTTCGCCGAAAACTGCAGATTTTTCTATGTGAATTTAACAAATTTCAAGGTAAACGAAAACCATCGTGCGCACATATTCTACAGCGCCGTAGCGGTCACACGCATACACAAAATATACGGAATAAGTGTCCTACGGCTCACAAAATAGGTTTGAAAACAGGTCTGCCTTGAGGTCACCGGTGACCTACGAGGCGCCTAAATACTGGGCAGGGTCAGGTCACCGGTGACCTACGTGGCGGTTAACGTGTTAAGTAGCAGTGGGCAGGGTACATTGCTCGCAGAACGGATGGCCGCTGGGGCCGAAAAGTTCTGGAGTGGCGACCGCGAACCGGAAGACGATGCGTGTATCGATAATCTAGGCTATAACGTAGTGACGTAGGTAAATATCAAAAAAAACATTTTTTATAATGTCCCGTATAAATTCTAGTGTTTTGTGGGACCATTTTATAAAACCAATTTAGTTGATAAAAAAGCAAAATGTCGTATTTGTGGTGATTATAGTTATAAAGGTACAACTGGAAGTCACCCAAAGGGCAATGGAGAGGGCTATGCTCGGAGTTTCCTTGCGTGATCGAATCAGAAATGAACCAAGAACCAAGGTCACCGACGTAGCCCGAAGAATTGCTAAACTTAAGTAGCAGTGGGCAGGGCACATTGCTCGCAGAACGGATGGCCGCTGGGGCCGAAAAGTTCTGGAGTGGCGACCGCGAACCGGAAGACGATGCGTTGGAAGACCTCCCACTAGGTGGACCGATGACCTGGTGAAGGTTGCGGGAATCCGGTGGATGCGAGTCGCAAGGGACCGGTCAATGTGGCGACACTTGGGGGAGGCCTATGTCCAGCAGTGGACGTCTTTCGGCTGAAATGATGATGATGATGATGATGAACTGGAAATCTGAAGACACATTTAACCCTTAATTCGACGCTGGGAAGTATACTAGATATCGACTTTGAAAAAATCTGCAGCATTTTTTTTAACAATATTAGTTTTTTTATAAAGGGTGTAAAACACCTCTTCATGAAGCCGAAAGGCACTTCAGCGTTGCCAGAATGTTACTTTTGTAACATTTTACGTTACTTTTGACCCTCTAATGTTACCTCCATGTTACACGACTCAAAATGTTATTTTTGTGTTACTTATAAGGCAAACAAAAAATATCTTGAAACTGAACGCATCGGACGTCCGTGCAAAAATCTGTCACTTCGTTGTATGTACCGCATACTCACTCATTCGCGTGTATTTCTCAATCTTTCATCCTGCTTACTTAGCAAAATTAGCTTTCTCCATAGCCATTGCTAGTCAACCGACGTTTCTTTCTCATATTCATTGATGACAAAGTAAGTTGCAATATTGATAAATGATATTTATTCAGTAAGTAGGTTTTCTCAAACACTTTTACACGTTATTTTTTTAAAACTAGATGGGGCCGGTGTTTCGTACCTGACTACTCTGAGAAGAAACAGCCGAAACAAACTCAGAGGTCATAGTCTCTTTTAAAGTCCAGACAATCTTGTTCAACTCACGTGAGAACTATGCAGATTAGTGTCTGAGATGGTCTTTTGAAGAAAGAACCATACAGATTTGAGTGGACCTGTCCAGTCAGTGCAAGCATTTGTCAGTTATCGTGTAGCTCGACTTTTAACTCAAGGAGCTCAACGAAACGACGAACAATATACCAAAGAAAGGACATTTGGGTAGGTCGCTTATATTGAAAGACTAAAAACGACTAAATTACACGCATACACACATATTATTGATTGTACGTTTTTTCTTTTTTAGCATCCCCAGTCGATTATTCGATCAACAATTATTACGATTTTCTCGCAGTTTAAGAAATAGAACAGGGAACTTATTTTAGTTTTTGTGTATTATAGTGCCATAATAAAGTATCGTGTCGTTTTCCGCTTAATGAGGTAATGTTACTTTTCCCGTGAAAATGTTACTTTTTGAGCTGTTTCATGTTATATTTGACTATCTTGCACTGGCAACACTGAGGCACTTGTCCTCCCCATCATTGCGATATTTTTTTGTTCTACACCATACCTGGCAACCTTCTAGTTACGGAGATATAGGGGGTCAAAGTTACAACTTTTTGACAATTTTTTTTTTAAATTACAAGTTTTTTTTGGAAGATTTTGACTTTTAACACCTCCACGACCCCCGTACTATTCAATCCATCCATCAGCACAAGGTTTTAAGTGCTTTACATTGAGTTCTACCACAAAACACGATTTATAACCTCAAAAAAAAAAGTTGTTTGCCAGCAATAATTTTTTCGTAAAGTTACTTGGTTTGATGTACAGAATGCTTGGTTAACGGCAATAACGGCTTTGTGATGAGGTGGTTTACACCCTGTATATGCAATAACTTGGTTCTGTCCTACATTATTACATAAAAAATAACTGTCAATGAGCGCGTGCGCTCGGCCGGTCAGTCGACGCCGCAAGTCAGGGAGGATGAACGCGTCACGACCGCTCTCGGTAAGTCTTGTTTTTTTTTTTGTTCTAAAATAAATAATTATTTCTTTTCTGTATATTCCGTAACGTATTTTTATACAGGGTGAATTTGAATTAATGCGACAAAATGAAATGGGAGCTTCAGTTACAGTAACATAGTAATTATAAACTGTTTTTTCTACTATCTAAATCGTTAAAAAAAATTACGCGATTATCGTTTTCAAAAGGTCCATTGATGTTATTATCTTTATTTAAGTACGAATTATCGGTATTCCCGTTCATAGCGGTCATTTACCTAATTTAGCCTAGTTTCTAATGTAAGTATCGCTCGACGTTGCCAAACCTCGCATGTGCGCCAGCGCTGACATCCCTTCCCGGCGACCGCGCGCCGCCCACTACCCTTCCTTCGTTCATTACAATTTTACATTTGATATTTTATACATTTTCTTAACAACACGTATTATTGTATATTTAAATTTGTCGCATCTATTCAATTTCACCCTGTATGTACGTGTATACTAAAATCATAATATTATTTAAAGATTTTTCGTTATTCTCTGCGAAACTTGTGTGTCCAGTCCAGTATACTTCCCATTACCGGGTTCTCGAGGGTTTAGTATGGTTTGGTGATGTGCAGTATACTGGACATTGCCAATGAGACAGAAAACTAACAATTAGTATAATTTTATGAACTAATATCTATATTATGTATGTAATATGTTATTTATGATACCTAACAATATTATTATTTACAGGTCTTCAAAACAACATCACGTGCCTCAAAATTATTAGCTTTAGTGCCACCAATTAACGCTCTATCAGACGTAGAAGGCTAGACCAGTTCAGATGAAGAACCAGATTTGCACAATGGCCAGGAAATTGATGATGTCTCATCAGATGCACCATCCATGCCACCGTCATTGGAAAACCTTATTTTCGACAGCAACAATGGCAGTGACGATTCTTCTGACGACGAAATACCCAACAGCGAGCCAGAAGTCGAAGAAGAACTGCCAGTGCCTCTCACACCAATTATGAGGGAAGTGTTGCCATCTACCAGCCAGGTAAACTATGATGTTATTCCGACTTTATCATCAATCCAGTCTGTTGTGGACATGTCACCGGCTCCTAATATTGTAAATACCAGATCAAAACGAAAACAACCCGTCCATACCAACACTCGCATTAGACACGTCAAATCAAAAAAGCGTAAGATAACCAATTACAATTGGGAAAAAGGCAAGTTCCTGCACAAGGCTGAAATTAAGGATTGTGAATTCGTTTTTGACATGCCTAACGACGACTCACCTATAGTTTATTTTCATAAATATTTTTCTGTGGATATAATCCAAGATATAGTCCATAACACAAACCTCTACGCAGTGCAAAGAACTGGACGGTCAATAAATGTTACCGAAGACGAAATTAATGATTTCCTGTCCATACTTCTACTTATGGGTGTTGTTAATTTGCCATCTTTAGTGTCCGACCGAAACAGGATTTTCAGCCGAAACCGAAACCGAACCTTCGGTCTTGGTCCCAGTTTAAAACCGAAACCGAAACTTATTAAAATTTTTATAGCATGTTAAATCTTTTGTATTTTTACGCGTATATAGACAGTAAACACGTCTAAAAAAATAAAATGCAACAATTAAAGTACCTATGTTTCAAAAATATTTCTTAATTCATAAAATACTGCTTTTAAAAAAAAATGGCAAGTAGGATTCTTTTCTTTTTGTGTCATTTTTTACCTGAAAGAAATCAGTCATTATAAATAAATAATATCTCACAGATTAAAATACAAAAACCACTAAGGTAAATACCTATGGCAGTCATTATTAAAAGGAAAATTAATTCAAGTAAATAATGAAGTATAACTAGAAAACTTTCACGTACAGTACTACTGTACTACGGGTCCGAATTGACTAAGCACCTGGCGTACTAAAGGGAAAAAATGCGACATGACTGAAGGTCATTCACGGTAACAGTTAAATCACCGGAGGTAGTTGTGTATCGGATTTACGGGGCGGTTCGAATACAGGTACAAAATTGAATCCAACAACAATTACAAACAAATAATGTTTGAATCAAACATCACAGCCTCACAGGTCAACAAACATCACAAACAACAAATACACATCTTTTAGGGCGCCTTCAAATTGGCCGCAAAGTGCCACGCGGTGGCAGCCAGCGCTACAGCGCTGGCCGCCTCGCTGCGCGGTTAATCCATATAATTAAAAAACGCACGACTGCAGCGCTGCAGCCGCGCGTCAGTTCACGGATCGAGTTTATCTAATGAATTCTATTCTATTACAACTTACAACCTATTTATTTTCCGCTGTAGGACAAGACTCTAATGAATGCCATAAAATAGGTACATCATCATTAATCAAAAGTAAAAACAAATATTTACCTAATAATGTTTGTGCGAGAAAAACCACAACCTCAAATCATCACGATCATGTTGGCTAGCAAACACAATTGGCAATCACGTTCACTCACTCAAAGTAAGCCGAATGATGCGTGACAATTCACGAACACCTAGTTTCGGCGGGGCAGAAGGTTCGGCCAATTATTGGCCGAAACCGAAACTGTGGCCGAAACTAGATTTTTTGGCCGAAACTAGCCGAAACCGAACCTTCGGTCGGTCCTTAGCCATCTTACGTGGATTATTGGGCCAAAGAACTGCGATACCCAGCAATAGCACACATTATGCCTCTGAAAAAGTTTACATACGCAGGAATATCCATTTCGTAGACAATTCCTGTCCCGATTTGGATCGATACTTCAAGGTGAGGCCGTTTGTAGAGAAGGTGAGGATGAACTGCCTAGCTACTGAAGAGGAGATGAGGTATAGCATTGACGAAATGACAATACCGTATTAAGGGACAAAGGCGGGAAATAGAAGACAATATAACCCCATGAAACCCAATAAGTGGGGTTTTAAAAATTTTGTCCGGGCAGGTATGTCGGGTATTGTTTACGACTTCCTGCTATATGGGGGTGAAGATACTTTTAAAAATATTCAGTTTTCTCAAGACGAAGAGACCTTAACCTTAGGAGCCAAAGTAGTAGTCGCCCTTTGCAAAACCATACAGACGCGCGCATGTGTCGTATATTTTGATAATTATTTTTCTACATTAGATTTGGCTACACATTCACACATCTCACAGAAAATTAAGGCATTTTCAGTCTTGTGACCATACGCCAAAACAGGCTAAAGGGATGTGAGAAACTACTCGTGGACGACAAAACCTTGAAGAAAAAAGGTAGAGGATCTTATTGCCAACTAGTTGACAATAGTAATAAGCTCGCAGTGGTCAAATGGTTCGACAATAAGGTAGTCACTTTAATCAGTACCTATGCCGATGCCTACCCAGTGGGAAAGATAAAACGCTATAAGGAAGGAAGTGAAGGCTCGCGTTGACGTGGACTGTCCTGAGCTTATAAAACATTACAATAACCATATGGGGGGCGTCGACCTTGCCGACATGCTCATAGCACTATACCGGACTACTTACAAAAGTCGACGCTGGTACACTGCCATTTTTGCTCAAATGATCGACATTTGTATAAATAACGCTTGGTTATTATCCGAAGAAATTGTAATCGGCTGGCAGTAAGGTATATGCCGTTAAAGTTGTTTCGCTGTCAAGTAGCCAGAGAGCTGCAAAATAAAGGGAGATCTAGATTACCTATAAGAAATTTATGAAAAGTAGAACTGATGATAGCGTCCGTTTTGACGGCGTAGGACATTGGCCGCGCTTTGGAGAATCCTATGGTCGCTGTAAATACTGCACCAAAAATAAGACTGATGTATATTGCGCTAAGTGCAATCAAAGGTTGTGTTTCTCGTCAGAGTAGAGCCAATGCAACTGATGAGCAAACTTCTCAGCGCTTATTGTCCATGCGTGAACATGCTCGTCAGAGTAAAGCCAATGCAACTGATGAACAAACTTCTCAGCGCTTATTGTCCATGCGTGAACATGCTCGTCAGAGTAAAGCCAATGCAACTGATGAGCAAACTTCTCAGCGCTTATTGTCCATGCGTGAACATGCTCTGAGTAGAGCCAATGCAACTGATGAGCAAACTTCTCAGCGCTTATTGTCCGTGCGTGAACATACTCGTCAAAGTAGAGCCAATTAAACTGAGGAGCAAACTTCTCAGCGCTTATTATCCATGCGTAAACATGCTCGTCAAAGTAGAGCTAATGAAACTGAAGAACACCGGGAAAACAGACTAGCTCAGTTGCAACTGGCAACAGCAAATAAACGAAAATGTGATGCTGAACTTTTCAAAGCAACTATTAATCAGTTTGCTGATGTACCCTGTACGCTTTGCCATAAAATGCTTTATCCGCAACAGCGTTTTAATTTGAAGCTCACAGATCGGATAATAAATATTTTACCACCTGAATTACAAAACATACACAAAGTGATAACTTGCTCCAGATGCTCCACGAATTTCAATAAAGGTAAGGTACCTCCACAAGTTTATTGGAACTGCTTTGTAGTACCGGACATGCCACCTGTTGTCGAACGTCTTTCTGGTTTTGAAAAGAAATTGCTTTCACGTATTGTGCCTTTTATAAAATAGTAAGACTCACTGATAAATTTAGTCAACAATGGTGCAAAGGCCATATTCGCTCAAGACGTGGAAGAGCTGGCCGATCAACTGCCTTTACCATTTGATAGGACAGGACTAGTTATTGTCGCAAAATCTCTGGAAAATGTTCGCGCACGAAGAGAGTTTTCGAGTTTTCTGATAGCCGCATCAAAATTGATATTGCTAAACACGTGATATCCAATAGTGTTGCATAGTGTTACATATACGGGTTCAGCTAAATGCGAGGTAATCGCGGACAAACATACATACAAACATACATACGGGTCGAACTGACAACCTACTTTTTTTTAAGTCGGTTAAAAAGAAGAAAGGGCCTTGTCAGTATATCCCGCCTAAAGACGTCAGATTGGATCAGTTAGGGCACTGGCCTGTTTGGACTGTCAAAAGGCTTAGGTGCAAATATCCAGGTTGCACAGGAACAGCCCAAACAGAATGTGAAAAGTGCGGCATAGCCTTGTGTTTTAACAAAACTAACAACTGTTTTCGATCCTTTCAGGTTTAGTAACATTTATATGTATTAACACTATGATGCGTATCTGCATCACTGTTTTTTTTTTCAAAAGTAAATACCTTTTCTCACATACTTAATTATTTTTTCATTATTTTTACCATCATTATAGTTAGTAGTAGTTAGTCTGAATCTATTGTCAATAAAAAATACAAAAACACATTGTTGCGCCGTAAAGGGTTAAGACCACTGGTCCAAGCAACATTACTCTTATCTCAAGACGCTATTAATTCTTTTTACGACCTTAAGGACATTGCTGAATCGGCTTTGGCTGGAATTGACGAGAAGGAAATATTCTCGGTCGAAACCGAGACTATCACAAAAAGGAAGACCTGTGGAATTTTTTTCACGGTCGCTTAATGATACAGAAAGGTAACAGCCATCAACTGAAAAGGAAGCCTGCGCCATTGTTGAACTGAAGCACTACGAAAATGGAGGCACTTTCTCATTGGACGTAATTCCTTACTAATAACGGAGACCAACGATCTGTAGCATTTATGTTTAACCAGACACATTTGAATACAAGAAAATCGAGAGATGATCGGCCAGGAAGCATCAAGAGTTTTCATGCACATCGACAGCAACTCTACAAGCAAACTCATTTCTCTACATAACTCTCTTTGCCACCCTGTCATTTCACGCATGACTCACTGGGTACGGTCCAAAAATCTACCCTATTCAATTGAAGATATCAAAAGAATAACCGCTGCTTGTCTTGCCCGCTCACTGACAGGGTGTTCGCATTGAACATAAAAGAGCGAGGAAGGAACATGGATGGGTTTTAGTCAGTAAAAGTTTGACACTCCCTCGCGCTCCGCCCAGTGGGAGAAGTTATTTGATGATTTCCCATCCGAAAAAAAATAGGTTGAACATTATTAAGCTAAGTCATTATAAAAACATTATTAGAATACATGCAAATATTCACAGATTGGCGACAGAAATCCCCAACCACCCAACCCCCAAAGAAACTCAATGCAATGATCGGTCAGAAACACAACATCAACCCATAAGCATACAGCTGGCAAGTCTTATTAAAATAAATGAGTCTTGCCTTTCTGTGCTTTTAATAAATACCCTTTTCAATAAACACATTTTTAGAGATACTTTTTACTTTTTTTTTAAACAACCAGGACACAGAACCAGACAGCAACACCAAAACAAAACTTTACCTTTCAGTGTTTATAACAAGATTTCATATAAGTAGAAAATAAGAAAATGGAATAAAATGATAAAAATTTAAGTAATTATGGATTCCAGACTTTTGGTTTGAACCAGTGCTTTAACAGTCCGTACATTACATTTTCTTTGAGGTTTCGGCGCGTTTTAGAAGTTCTTCCACATTGCAGTAGATGTCACTGTTCTCAAGATTAAGAACTTATACATTTCGTAATATTATTATCAAAATAAACATTAATTTTAAAATTATAATAAAATATGTATTATCCAATCATACGTCAAAATAAATCATGAGATAAATTTAACCACAAATTATAAATTTAACCTAAAGTGCTAGTATCCCAAGCCCAAGAGGATACCGTTCCGCTTCACGTAAGGCGTTTTACGAACCTTTAAAACTTAATGGTCTGATAAAAACATGAACAAGCCTTGTTAATGATTAGTCATAATAGAAAAATGCACATTTATATTTGTCCTTTTATTTAATTTGTTTAATTGTTGCTATTTTCTATCCCTTGTTACTTTTTTCTTGTTGTCTAATTAGTAAAGAAACGTAACGAAACGTGCAAAATCTGGTCTGTCAATGTCGAGTTGTCAATGTCATTCATTCCGCAGGAGGTAATTTTCAAAAGTGGTCAAATCCAAATCCATAGATTTAAAAGTAAGAACACAACATTTTTCTTTACAGAATTCTTCATTGCCTTATAACATTCATAACTAGCCAAATCCAGCCTAAAGCCCTTAAAAATAAGAAATAAAACTAACGTTACTTTCAAAATTAGCCTATTCCAGACCAGCTTACTTTCAAACATAGTCAAATCCGCATGAGCCAATCACGTCGCTCCAAACCCCAACCGCCATCTTGCAGTTTCCATACATTGAGGCGACGCGTGGGGACCTAACGTTTCTTTTTTGTGTTGTGTTAATTAGTGATTTTCTACGACGTGAATAAAATGGAGAAAAGTGTTGAGGAAGTGCCTAGCCATCAGGCCAAAAAGAGAAAATCTGTCGCAGGACCAAATAGTCGCGGAGAAAAGAAGAAGAAGAGGTCAGTAATTTCTTGAACATTCTGTTTGTTTACCGAAGGTAGGGTTGTGCAACGTTTTCACTCGTATCTAATGTTAATATTTTTTCAAGCAAAAGAAATTGTTTATAATGTAGGCTTTTTTTCTTTTTCAGGTATTCGAGTTTCAATTTGCCTTCGAGATACCCGTGTAGACATAACAGTGAGGCATATAGATGTATTAATATATCAATGCAAGATATCAAACGATTTCATGATCAGTTCTACGCTCACTCTGATAAACGGTATCAAGATGATTTTATTATAAAATCCTGCAAAACTGTTATCCCTGTCCGTAAAAGATTAGTAAATGGAAGAGGCAATGCGAAACATATGAGCATTGTTTACAAGATAAGAGATTCTAAGGGGGTGATGATACCAGTGTGCCGTAATTTTTTTTTGAATGCTCTATCGATTAAAAAGGGTCGAGTGAGAGGAGTGTTAATGAGACACCAAGATACCGGTTTGATGGCTGTAGAAAGACGCGGTGGGGATAGAAAGTCGATGAAAAACGTCGGATTGAGAGATGCAATTATCTCATTTATAAAGAAATTTAAGGGTGTTGAATCGCACTACTGCCGATCTAAAAGTCGGCGTACCTATCTGCCATCGGAGTTAAGCATTGCATCAATGTTCAAAATGTTCATCGAAGAAAATGCACAGTTCCCTCATTGCAAAGAGTCATATTTTAGAAGAATTTTTAACACGAAATTTAACATAAGTTTCAGTCATCCAAGAAGTGATATGTGTTCGACATGCATAGAATTGAAGGAAAAAATCAAAATTGAGAAGGACGATTCAACCAAGGCCCAAATCCAAGTTGAACTGACAATTCACGAAAAAAGAAGCAAATCATTTTTCACATTCCTGGCAGACAATGACCCCACAGTAAAAATATTATCTTTTGACTGTGGTAAAAACCAACCGTTACCTAAAGTCCCTGACCAAAGTACCTATTATTCCCGCCAGTTGTACATTTACAACTATACAATAGTTGTAGGTCATTCTCATGCAGAACTGACAAAAGAAAATGTATTTTCTTATGTATGGACCGAAGATGTTCATGCAAAGGGGTCAAACGAACTATCTAGTGCGCTATATCACTGCCTACAAAACAATGTAAATTTCACTGGTGTAGAGGTACTCCGACTAATGGCTGATGGATGCTCTGGACAAAATAAGAACTCCACTACTATAGGAATGGTTTCCAAATGGTTCAGCAGTAGTGCACCGAGATCACTAAAAAAGGTTGAACTTATTTTCCCCGTCACGGGGCATTCATTTATTCCTCCCGATAGGGTGTTTGGTGTTGCTGAAAAAGAGATCAGGAAGAGAAATACTATTGTACAACCTAACGAGTATGTTGATATAATAAAAAAGCATGCAACTGTTTTTCATCTGAAGGACATTGAAGTATGTGATTGGAAGAGAGCAAGCCAACAAATCCATAAGGGAACTCAAGCTTTCCACTTCAAAATAATGTCTTGTAAGAGGTTCGTATTCACAAGAATGAAAGGAGATCCCCGAGGAGTTATAGTGAAAGGTGAACCTTTTTACCACAATGATACCGGTTCTCGACGTTCCATTACTAAACCAGGCAAATATGCTTCAGACATATTCCCAGAACCTATCACCACCTCTCCCAAACTAAAAAAAGAAAAAATTAATGACGTAGATAAGCTACTAACGAAACATTTTGGTAAAGACTGGATGCAAAGAGAGGACCTCGACTATTACAAAACTGTTATAGACTGTCACAGGAATAATGCTAATATTAATGATATGGATGATGATGAGGAGGTAATGTGCGAAGAACATGTTGAAGAACCTTGTGTTGGCGATATGATATAGATATCACTAACACAAGGTGCTTCACAATTTTTTTGGAACAATTTTATTAAATTAAATATTTTTTTCTTTTTTTCATGTTCACAAAATGTTCTTGTTTATAAACATAAATTGATCAATGCTTAAAATTAAATTTGTTGAAGCATTTCGATACTACATAACATTAATCAAATTATGTTTATCGTAATGTTTAAGTGAAGATAGTATTGGGTGGGAGTGATTTTAATTTAAGATATAAATCTTTATTGTTTATAATATGTTGTGTGATAAAAACATTAATATAATGAAAACCGATTTTGAATGAAGATGGTAATAGATAGATGATAATAGATTTGATGCTAATAGTTACTAAGTTCAATAAATACGTCTTAAATTTTGTTAAAATAAATAATCACTTGATTTTCATGTCAACTGTTTTATTTATTATATAAGTACTTTCCCTAAAACATATAACCAGTGACAACCCTATTTGAATAGTTTAGTTGGATTGTTCAAAAGTAGTCAAATCCTGACAGCTTCCTAACAAAATTAGTCAAATCCTAACAGCTTTTTAACAAAATTAGTCAAATCCACACCTTGGAAACAAAAGAAGTCAAATCCGTTTTTTAATCACAGTTTTCTCTGTAAATAGAAGCATTTACTTTATTTATGTTATTGTTTAATAATCCTGAACTCCATAGTAATCAATACTTACCATCCAAAGCGTCACAAAAGCGTACATCATGACGGCATACAAAAGTTCACTTTTCTCAATTTGGCATTAAGTGGATTTGACTGCTATTGAAAATTACCTCCTGGTTTCTCTTTGTGATTTGTGAATGTGCTCCGCTTGTATTTTTATGATTTTTTCGACAACTGTGCTTGCCCCCCGGACTCCGAAGACTTCGCCTGTTACGTTGGACTTACGCATAAAACCTTGGACCCTGTTTTGCCTGACGATTTGTACTCTGTTGACCTGGATTATGGCTGCTTCTGAGAGAGGTTGTTGTGTGCCAAGATGCGGTAAAACTCGTAAGTAAAATTATTTCGATTGATCAGTGTTAACGATAATATAAAAAAAAACACAGACAGATATGTTACTAATGTGCGCAAAGCAAATAGTTTAAAACCACCCAGTTATGACATCTTACAATAATTGTTAACTAAAGTTATCGTTTCACTCTGCATCAAGGGTGCGTGCTCTCAGTTTTAACTAAATAATCTTTTTTAGGCATGGATCATACAGTCCTGCATTCGTTTCCTAATCCTGACCAGGATATGGATCGATATCTTGCATGGACTCGAGCAGTTCGAATTGACAAATTGGCTCTGGATCCCCATTATGTGTATAAAACCGACGAGTGTGCCATGACCATTTTGAACCGAAATTTTTGACATGGACAAGAAGACTGTGCCCTGGTGCAGTTCCCACTTTGTTATTGTCGGGTAAGGTTCATCATTTATTATATTTCTAATTGCTTAATTGTCTGATTTTATCTAGCTTACTGTAAAATCAAAATACACACATCAAAAGTGTCTAGGGATCAACATATATTTTTGCAATAACTTTTCTCCTGATTGATATTAATTAAAATTTTCTTTAAGGATTCATCAAATAAAGTGTTTTATTTTGTCACAGTAACGATAAACCAAGTCACCTTTGCATTAACAAAGAAATTTGCCATTTTCCTAATAAAAGGATTTTTGACATTTGAACCACTAACATTAAAGTTCGAAAAAAAGACTGAAATAACAGTTTTCTTTATAATTTTATTGGGTAACATAAACAATTAATAATCCGTGTTTCTACCGCGAACACTAACAACACAAGAACATCGGTTTGGCATACTCAAAATGAGTTCATCCAAATCACGCTGTGGAATGGCCGCCCATGTTCGTTGCAACAACAAAAAAAGGTCTTCTTGCGACTGGATACCCTCCATATTCGGCAGAGCTCTTCTCTGTAGCATATCCCATGCATGCTCAATCGGGTTCAAGTCTGGCGACTGAGCAGGCCAGGGCAGGACATTGATGTTAGCTGCGGCGAGAGTCTGTCTTACAACTCTTGCGGTGTGCGGTCGTGCATTATCATGCATTAACTGAAATAAGGGACCGATTTGCACTTGTAGAGGAACGATGACGTCTGATACAATCGTCTCAGCATAAATTTGAGCGTTGAGTTTGCCTCTGATCCAAATCAACTCAGTTCTTCCGCCGATCCAAATACCCGCCCATACCATGATGGTTCTACCACTATAAGGATGGACTTCCTGGCAGGATTTTAATCGCTGTTGGCGTCCAGGGGTTCTCCAGTGTCGTATACGTCTTGTATCCGGTCTCATACCAAAACGAGACTCATCAGAAAAGCACACAAAGCCACATCTCAATCTCAAGAAATCCGCATAAAAATGCTTGATCCCTAGACACTTTTGATGTGTGTATGTTAAGTACTAAACCTGGGCAAATAACATAATATTGGTGGATGGTATTTGAGTAACAGCAAACTAACTGAAGATAGAAAGAGATGATGATAAGATGACTTTGACCATATTATGTGCTAAGCATTTTATTTTCTTACAGGATCTGAAACGGCTAGAGTTCCACTGATGGAGATTACAAACCGGAATCAAAATGTTTTATTGGATACTGCTTTGCCGTCTACTTTTAAAGGTAATTACAATATAATTTGTTATCATCAATTCTGGATTAACCCATAAGCAAATTAAGCACTTGTTTAAGGCATCATGTCTCAGGGGGCACTAAAATAACACCGAAAAATATTTGCTAGCACACGAAAGGCAAGGCTGTTTGAAATTGACTAGTAATGTAACTCCGTCTATGAATGGACACAAAATACTTACATATCCCTATTCAATCAATACAAAAAATATGCCTTGGTTTTTATTGTAACACTTATTCCTATAGGTAAGGTAGATAGGTCGTAGGTAGGGGGCTGTGGGTTTCAGAGTTCAAACCCCCCGAAATCTGACAAAAATAAAGAAACTAACCTATCCGACGCAGAATACTTATTTTTCTCAGAATACTTAAACCTCACAAATCAGACAGTATTTTTACATAATATTGTATACTATAATGTGTTGGACAATTTTATTACAGGTGAACCTTCAGCTCATGTAACTGGTGAATCTTTGGCTCAAGTAGCAGGAGAACCTGTAGCTCAACTAGAAGGCAAACAACAAAAACTAAAATTAAAAAATCCTCCATTGCCTCAGAAAACTTTTGATGGAAAACAGTTGATTAAGGTTGTTAATAAGCTTCAAATGAAGAAAGACCGGTATGCAAGGAGATTAAAAAAAGCTCTGAAGTTATCAGAAAACAAAACTTTTCAAAATACTTTGAAGAAATTCACAGCCTTGGCTGCCATGTTTACATTAATGCAGTTTCGTGAAATAAAGAAGAATAAGATGGGACGAAGATTCACAGAGCCTGAAAAAATTATGGCTTTGAGCCTCTACAAACGGAGTCCCAGGGCATATAGATGGCTTCAAAAAATGTTTGTTTTACCATCGTCTATGACACTAAGCAGACTTATAGCACGGGCAAGTTTAAAACCAGGGCTAAATGAAAATCTCTTTCAGCAGCTAAAAAGAAGAGTTGATAAAATGAAAGCTGATGAGAAGCTGTGCACTCTATTATTCGATGAAATGTCCATTGCACCACACGTTGATTATAATCAAAGAAAAGATGAAATTACAGGATTTGTAGATAATGGGAAGTCGAAACAAAAAAAAACTAGCTGACCATGCTCTCGTCTTTATGATTAGAGGTGTTCAAAAGAACTATAAACAACCAATAGCATACACATTTTGTTCAGGCAGTACGAAAACAGTTGAACTTGCGAGCTTGATAAAAGATATAATAAGAAAACTGCATAGTGTGGGACTACGTGTCATAGCAACTGTCTGTGACCAAGGGACATCTAATGTTGGTGCAATAAATTATTTAATTCAAGAGACAAAAAAAAATTACTTGAGAAGAAATGAGGAACTGCACAGGGACATTTTTGAAGTTGATGAGCAAGAGGTGATACCTACCACTTTATGACCCACCTCATTTAATAAAGGGAATACGGAACAATTTAATAAGCAAAAATTTAATATGCACAATTAGTGACTCCACAAAAGTAGCTAAATGGGAACATATAGTAAAATTTTATGAAGAAAACCCAGCATATAAAGGCATACGATTAGTACATAAGCTGACTGATCATCACATCAACCCAGACAAATTTCAGAAAATGAAAGTTAAATATGCGACACAAGTATTCAGCCAAAGAGTTGCAATTACAATGGGATTTTTAGCAGGTAATTCGTTTTTTTAATATTCCTTATGAGTTTTGTATTACAAATGTTTTTAAATTGTCTCAGGTGTTGTCATACTGTCGTTGTTCCTGTTTTTTTTTTTTTATTTAACGATAGGCTCGCGTTTGACCACTATCTCGCCTGATGGTAAGCGATGATGTGGCCGACGGTGAAGCACGCACGTTTTATGATTCTCATAAAACAGTGCTTTAGCTACCTAGCTTGGGATCAGTACAATGTGTGATGTCATCCTGTATTTATTGTGTGCTAAATTTCACCTAACCATGCTATATAATTATATACATCATATTAAGTTATGGATAGCATGATATTACCTACAGCAGCAGTACAGATGCTGAAAATCTTTCAATTGTTTGTGATGAATTTCTCTGTACCATACAGATTTTTGTTATTTGGCCATAATGGCCATGGAACCTCAGAAACTACCTTAGATCAATAGTTGCTGCACTCAATTACTGCATAATTGAGATCATACTTATATTTATTTATTTTTTCAGAGAAGAAGATACTGCCATCTGAGTGTACGCAGACTGCAGACGTAATCTTGTTTTTTGATGAATTATTCGACTCAATAAATGGCAGTTTCGAAAATTCGAAGAAAAGGAGTGGGAAGAAATTGTTGACTGCAGTAACGCCAAAATCAGAACATGGCCCTGTTTGGTCAAAAGCCAAAATTGTACTAAGTACAATGAAATTTATAATTTCTACTAAAACACAGGACAAGCAGGTCACAGTTCCAACAATAAATAATTGGTTACATACAATTAATAATGTGGAATACCTCATCCAAAAACTATCTGAAGAATATAATATAAAATCTGTATGGATGAGGCATTTTAACCAAGATCCATTGGAAAATTTCTTTGGATCGATTCGAAGCCATGGGTGCAGAAACACAAACCCAACTGTAGCTGGCTTCGAATCTTCCTTTGCTGCTCTCCTAATAAATAATTTAAGTGGCCAGCACTCACTTGGTTCCAACTGTGAGGAAGATAGTTGCCAAGCAATGTTTAAAAGTATGGAATCTCTATTTAAAAATAAAGAAAGTGAATTTAATAAACCAACAGAATCAATAGATTTAGACTTTGGGGAAATATATGTTGATTTTGAGGTGAAAAAAAACAACCCCAGAATATTAGCTTCATTACAGTATGTAACTGGTTATTTATTAAGAAAAGCTAAGATAAATGTATTTAAAAATTGTAAACATTGTAGAAATTGTCTTTATGACGAAAATAACAAAAGCAATTTTTTAAAATTAAGGGAATATAAAAAAGGTAAGTCGTATTTGACATACCCAAATTATGAATTAGTTATACTTTTTTCTAAGATGCAAGATTTAATCACACATGTGATTAAAAACCATTCATCTACACCAAATATAAAAATGTATTTGATAACATTATTATACGCAGAGCTTGATTTTACACTATTTAATTGTGAAAACCATAAAACACAAACTATTGAATTTATGTTGGAACTGTCCTGCAAATTTTTTCTATGCAACTGGTGCAGAGATGTTAATAAAATCATTAATGGTACTAGAACGGTGGAAGATACTGATGGAGATATAATAAAAATGTATGCCTTTAATTATTATAATAAAAGAAAACATTATAAAAAAGCAGTCAACAACTAAACTGTTGTTTTATTTATTTGCCTGAATTCTATTTTATCCAAAGTAATTTCCAAAAGACAAATTAACAGTCAAGTGATTTGTCTTTTGGAAATTACTTTGGGGAATTTAAAAAAAGTGTATTCTGGACTCCCCGGTTTGCTGGGTTGTAGGGGCGTCGTATACCGATAGATGGCGCTTGTGTCATAATTATAAGTGATGACTCTAAACCCGTATATATATAGTACTCTGTGGTTTGAACACAGAATTATACTGCTTACACAACAACGGTATGTCACAAAAATGCCAATGATTTGACAGCGTTGGTCAATGAAAATGTCCCTAAAATAGTTGCAGATCAAAGACACGCATTTGAGACTATAGTTAACCTCAACTAAATGTGAGTAAATGTAGAAACACCAATACTTTACGTTCCCCTTTTCCTACCCAACATCTTTTCCTATCCGGTAGGACCATTTTAACAGTTTTAATACTTATCTTTTTATTTTATATATATTTTAAGTATTATCAATTACGGAAACAAGTTTTTTTGTTCCAGATATGTTGGGTTTTCATCCATAGTGGATTTTGCAGGCTCAGCAACATTCAAGTTGGCAGCATAGCTGTTTATTTATGTACCAACAAAATAAGTGTTCCAGTTAATAGTGACTTTACAGTATGACGCCCCACTACTGTAGACTAAGTACAGCAACAAAACAACACAAATGATGACCTAGCGATTTCTGCATTTGGAAGCAGCAAGACATACCAAGTAATTAGGTTAAGACGATGAGTTTACGAGGCTTTAGAATAACAATTCAATGACACATTTTTGAGAACAACTACATATGTCAATCCTTTGAGCTCTTCTTTTCGGAACTAGAATAACAATAAGTCCTAGTGATTCTAAAGTACACAACGACGGAAGAATGTGTATCGGCAGGCTTTTCACTTCACAACTTTTTTCTCGACCAAAGAACGCTACGACTGATATCAGTCACTGATACAATGTACCCATGAACGCAGGTTTCGATTTGATGAAATTCAAATTTAGTCTCGTCTCTTGATTCATCAATAAAAAAACACGAAAACAGACCATTATCTGTTATTTGCCATTGTTGCTCAATAGGAACAATGGCAAATCAAAGTAAAGAAGGAAAGCAAGTGCAATAATTAAGTCACAACACAACACAAATCGACAAACAGCCAAAATGTGTTAATTTTTACCACAGAGTATATAATCACTACGTTTAATTTTTACACACTAAAAGCACAGCCACAGAGTATATAATCACTACCACTAAAGTCTAAAGTTCTGAACGGCAACACCACAGAGTATATAATCACAACGTTTAGCAACAAGCATGAATGACAAACACAGATTGATGACGAATGCACAGATTAGATACTAGTAGCTAGCTAGACGAATGCCACTCACATGTAGGCTTGTGAAACAATAATCGATTATGGAAAAAGTCGATTATGGAAATAATTAAAAATTATCAATTATTTAAAAATAAAAATCGATTTTAAAACGTGATTTTATTTTTATGAATAATCGATTATCGATAAAATAGGATAATTTAATGTTTATATTTTTTGTTAAATTATATTTCAAATTATAAGTACCTTTTATGTTCTGTTTTAGTTTAACTATTATAAAGTAACTAAATACTTTTTGTTATATTGCTATCTGAGCTTACCAAAACCGGCTCCAGCTGAAAATCAGCGTCTCAGCTCCGGCTGAGGCATTTATGCTGAGCTGGAGACCGTTTCGGGTAAAAAAGTACATAAATTGTTTTTAATTGTGCTTTATGTAACTATATAATAATTCAATTCGAATAAATATTTTCTATTCTATTCTATTTATGTTGGCCCAACATACTCCGAAGGGGTGAAAAACATTTTAATTTGAACCTTTTGTAATTTGATTGTTCTAAAACTTTCATTTGTGTTGATTATATAAGAAATTACTATTTCTGTTGTTTATTTGTAATGAATTAATCTATTGATATATTATTTATGGCGTTTATTTTAAAATTAGGGAAAAAATCGATTAATATATTAAAATCGATTATTGTCTTGAGAAATATCGATTATTTATTAATCGATGTTTCAATCGAAAGAAAAAACCGATTAATTAAAGATTTTTTATGTACAATGTCACATCCCTACTCACATGTCATTATGGTCTTTGCATTCGGCCTGGGGAGCCATAGACAAAATAGGGTTGCCAGATCCTGTTTTTTAATTTCCCAGAATTTACTTTTTTGTCTTTTTTGTCTTTAAAATGATTTTTTTGAAACTTTAGTCTGCATTTTTAACAGACAATTAAGTGAGATAGGCAGATAAAAACTATGTTTATTGATAAAATGGACAAGGCAGTGTACTCGTACCTAAGTACTAATGCTGTAACATGATAACATTGTATTACAAAATGATTTTATAAGAGTAATCGTAGAGTTTCTTGCCGGTTCTTCAACATAGAAAAGACAAACAAGAACCAACCCGTTTAATTTTGAGTGCGCATCAACCCACATCTGACATCTGCCTGTTCTAAATATCGTAAGTTTTGAAATAAAACCTTTGAATTATTTCACTAAACAAGAGGCAGATATGTCTCGGGGTTCAAATCGATATGAGCAACCCATTGCAACGAGATGTGGATCTACTCTATGGTGAAGGCAGGATGTTTGTCTGTGGTGAGTTTCCGCCTGAACGATACATCTTGAAGACGGCCATTTTCTCGGCGTCCTTTGAGGTGTGCTGACAAGTTGCTCGTCAACGGAGTGCTGTGTGAAAGCTAAGTAGAAATATCGCTAAGTAGAGCTTAGCTAAGTAGCCCTAAGTAGCTTTTGAGTAGTTGCTATTATTAGAGTAATGTTGCATGAGGCTAAAGTTGTTAGCTGGTAGCGGTGCTTGTAGATCACCGCCACAGTTAGATATGATGTAGAACAGGTAACACTGTACTGATCAAGCCTGTGTCAAGCTGGACTCGTGGGTAGCACGTGGCAGATTGACAAGGCTGGCTTATGACAGCCACCCCCTAAAGAGCCTGTGTCAAGCTGGCCTCGTGGGTGGCACGTGGCAGATTGACAAGGCTGGCTTATGAAAGCCACCCCCTAAAGGAGCCTGTGTCTAGCTGGCCCCGTGAGTAGCACGTGGCAGATTGACAAGGCTGGCTTATGAAAGGCCTCCTGAGAGAGAGATGGTACAGTCGAACAAGCTATTTGATTTACACCGCACACTGGTGCGTGAAGTCATAGCTATGCACACAGACACTATACAAAACGAGCGAGCTCTGTTATTAGTGTGCGTGCGCAGGGCACATCAATACCGTATACCAATGTATACCTAGTAATCATTCATCGTTACTGAATGACATATAACATTTCGCTCAAATCTCATAAAGAAAGTTTGGCGCAATGGTTATCGTCTTAGGTTAGTAATTAACAAGACGTAAGATCAAATCTCGGTGCAGCCAAAAATGTTTACTTATTTTCTTTTTGTATTCATTATTTTGTTGAAAAATTACTTAAAGTAGAATTTATTACGATTCGATCCTGTTCGTGGATGAGTAATGAAGTTTGCAATGTTTGAGGCAACCACGGAAAGGTTTAGAAAACAACTACCGCCAATTAAGAAATATTGTTTTCAAACCCCTTCATTAAAAAAAACTTAAGCGTTCCTAATTGTCAATATACGAGTATTTGCGTTACTGAGTTTATTGATTACTAGACTCATATTCGTGTGAGGATTTATTCTGTGCATCCAACCGTGCAACACTTGTCAATGTTCAAAAAGCAGGAAATAGTTGTTCTGCATGAGCAAAACGTGCATGCGAAATAAGTGAGATTGTGAATGTTAATGTGGTGTTAGTTGTTACATCACAAATGATGGGACACTTGATACCGTGTCCTGCCTGTCCTGTAGTTCACACGTCACAGGAGTTGATGGATGTTACTGAAAATGCTCAATTTGAATTGTCTTCGACGCACTAAGTAGAAGGGAAATTGCAAGGCGCTGAATGATATCGGTGAGTAACAATTAGATATTATGTTGATATTTTACCTACCTAATTAATTAAATTGAAGTGCAATAAATACCTACCATAGAATAGATATAATACTTAATATGCTATCGTAAATAATTATTACATCCCGCTCGGGACCCAGAG
This sequence comes from Xestia ashworthii, assembly GCA_950022955.1. Taxonomy (NCBI): domain Eukaryota; kingdom Metazoa; phylum Arthropoda; class Insecta; order Lepidoptera; family Noctuidae; genus Xestia; species Xestia ashworthii. Next base: position 10,557,727 of record OX465560.1, on the reverse strand, counting down.
GTTAAACCATTTTTGATGGTTACGTATGACATAATTAACTTGGTTCAGAACATTTATGTCCTACTACGGGCTTATAAACAGATTAAAGAAAAGTCTTCGAATAACGTAAATAGTAATTTGTAGATTATGTTTTGTTATGTTAGTGTATATTATTATCTTGTATCTAAGTATTTATATAAGTTATATCAATTAGGAATTTATTTACTTATTTTATTTATTATTATTTATTTAGCTATTATTATAAAAACTGTTTTTATCCACAGAGGAAAACCGTGCAGTTATGGGTCCACCGATATGCGGATTTTGGAGACGTAGAACATCTTCGACGTGAGCCAAAACCAAAGGCAAATTCACCAATCATCGTGGCAAGGCTTCTTGTCCACCCGCGTATCAGCAACAGCACACGATGTGTGCATACAAATTGTGAGAAATCATCTGAATTCCGCTGGTTGACGTTGCAGCAGTCAGCGCTGAAGATTTTGCAGCCACTTCACACCGACGAAACCTACTACAGCTTGCTAGATCATACATTAATTTTGATAAGAAGAACAATATAATTATGTAGTGATTTTTAGCGACGATAAAACCTTTTAAGTCGGATAAGGATGGGCGTAAAATATTGTGGGGAAAAGGTGGAAAAAAGTACAAGGAATGTAGTCTTCTGTCTTGTAGGAAATTGGCCGAATTTCTGTCGGGTATAGGGGCTAAATAGCGGAAAAAATGCGTTATTATATTATTATGTAATTTTAAATAATTGTTTACATTTTTTTAGTGAATGTGAACCAATAAAAACCTTAGCAATCATTAAATATTGTCATAGTCTGCTTTTTTAAACCACAACTCAGTATTGAAAGTCTGGTGAAGTGATGTTGTTATGGGGTTAGAAGTTGTCATAATTTCTTACTATCTAACATGTTAATTCACTTCACCTCTTATTTTACTTCGATTCAATTTATATACCTATCAACCTACCCACTTTGACAAATTATTTACGCCCATCCTTACCAACAAAAACTTTGTCTTAGTCAATAAAACTGGTAGATAAAGAACAGTGTTTTATTCATTGGAACGTCGAGGATGGTTAGTTATAACCTATTATTATGTTTGAAACCAGTTTGCATACAAGTTTTTGTTGCCAACATTTAGACCACACCAAATTGAACTTTAACCACAGTAATGAAGGAACATATTGGAAAAATGAGACGGATCGTTTTTGCTAATAATGACCAAAGTGATAGGATCTCTCATTTCAACCAATACCAATGTTTATCTAATAAAAATAACAAATTAATGTAAGGGTTTTATTTATTTATCTTTCTACTATTTACTTGAGTGATTTTAGTGAAAATAAATTAATTAAAAAACGAAAAGTAAAAAGAGCAAAACAAAATTCCTAAAAGCTGGAATCGAACTCAAGTCACCGAGATTACTTCAAACCTATGGCAGGATTTGGCATTATTTGAATGTTAAATGTTGGACCTTTATTGTGAACCCGTTTGTTTTATCTTTACCCGTGTGTAGCCTACGTATACGCAAACAATAATAAGGAGTAGCTGACATTGTTGGCTCGTACAGTGACTGTTACCGATGTGTGAGTGAAATGTAAACTAGCTTTGCCCACTCTACGTACTGATAGTCTGCCGAGCCGGCCTCGTGGGTGGCACGTGGCAGCTTGGCAAGTCTGGCTTATGAAAGCTTAAATGCCTAGACGGCTATGAGGGTCGGATCCTACACAACTGCTTAGACTTGAGGATTCCTTGGGCAGAAGAGTGCAAGGGTTGGCTAAGAGAGGGTCTGAACTTATGCAACCGCTAGAGTTGGGGATTCCTTGGGCAGAAGAGTGCGAGGGTTGGCTAAGAGAGGGTCTGAACCTAAGCAACTGCTAGAGTTGGGGATGTATGAACTAATCAAACAGGCCTCCTTATATCCCTAATGGTGCATGAGTATGGTGCTAATGCTTATTTCTATTTACAGCTTGAAAGAGGTGGCATAATCACGGGCCGGATAGACCGCCCTCACCATGCTTCCTTCTCCCCGCCCGTGGTACCGAAGTAGTTAGTATCAACGGGCATTAACACCTACAGATGGTGAACAGCAGCGGGTAGCAGCTAGCTGAAAGGCGCGTCAAGGGACAGGATGTGTGTGACTGTGTGTTAAAGGGGATGGATCTATCACACAATTACTTTAGTTAATTATTGACAGAATCTATATGATCCGTAATGAGCTTATACTCATGCCTTAGTTAACGATAACCCCGCGGTATTACAATGATCTGCTTCGCTTATTGAATATCAAGATTGAAATTGAGTTATGAAAACCAGAGGTTGTATTCTGTATGGTATAAATATGTTCATCCTTACCTTAGCTGAGCTTCACACAGACACAAGGGATAGAGACGTCCAGAGTTCCAGGTGCTCACTACTGGTGAGCACAGAGCACCATTACATCACAGCAAGACCTGTTTAAAGATTGGTCACATTGATTCTAAGTGAATCACTAGGTATTCCTAGATTAATTTATAAGGGTTTTTATTATCTTTTAGTGGTCTAAATATGACCATTATTCTAGGCTCAACTGGGCCGGGCTAGAATTGGTAGTCAATATAGCTTTACTCTATCTTATTCATCGTTCATAAACCTTGCCAAACACTTATGGCAGGGACAATCCATACCATGATTGTCCTTTGTCTGATTGCCCTATAACATGGTATATCAATCTTATTATTATTACTGGAGGCCTAACACTCATAAACTTGTTGGTAGGTCAGCAACTGGAATATCCGTGACATGTTCTTACAGACATCCAAAGCAACCCAAACTCGTGCCTCAGCAGTCATGCTTATGAATGTCATGCGAATCGTTCTTGCATGTTAATATGCCTCCGTTGGGTGCATACGAGAATTGTATACATGGTCTGAGACCTTAGGCTTTGTACATGCTGCCTTGCATGCCTGATAAAACAGAGAGATCAAGAGAGATTTATTAGAGCAAGCACATAGTGACAATTTATAACACCAGTCTAGCTATAAGTGCATTCAATATATTAATTTCATACATGATTATTCCTAATACTTAGCTTGCTTTACAGATGGAAAACTGGATATCTCGATCCACTGAATCTAGTTTAGTACTTATAAGTTATCAAGCAAATTTACGTGTTCAAACCGGCTTTATATTTTAAACGTGAAAGGAGCGTCACTTACCCACCGACAATCTGTCCTTTTTTCTCATAGTTTAGTTTCTGGATTTAGTGTTGCTATATACAATATTTACAATTATCGCGTGTTTCGCGACAAGGTGATACAGCTGAGGGTGAAATAAGGACAAGAATAATAAAGCGAGGTACGATACTCAAAGTATTTATAACCATGATGAGATCATTATAATTATGTATTATTCGTGCGCCTGCTTATGTAAGCGAAAGCTTACATAATAGAGCAGGGGCGTCACGACAACGGTGACGATCCCTTTCCGATTTGATGGGTGTGCTCTAAACCGACTTTAAATTTTAGATCTTTCATGACGGTCGTCACAGCGTCAGACTTAGAGAATAGAAATACATATAAAAGTACTCTGTGATAGAAATAGATCTTCGGCCTTCCGGGTTACTTAAAACATAATAATTATGTCCCTCCTTTACTGAAGTCACCCAGATTTTATTAACGTCCGAAAATAACGTGCATATTTCATAGGTACAGTACCCGTTTTCATATGTTACATAATGTGTTCTAATCATGAAAGTTTAAAAACGACAATAGGTATAGTAAGTTTAGATACGTCGTCGTTTCAGTGTTTCTAACCTTTTCTAGACGACGGACTGTTTTGATTTCTTTATTGACGGACCACAATATTCCAGTGTTGGTGCTTGTTCCATCATAGCATAGACCTCATCCGTCGCTTTCCATAATGCGTGATCGAGGTCAAGAGCAGGCTCATTTTGCAATAAAAAAAGACAACCCGCGATAGCGCTTGCAACAGTGTTCGAAATATCAGACCGATAAATTTTCATTGAAGATATCCCGTAGGTGGCAATGTAAGTTAAAAAAAAAGAATCTAGCAACGCGTCAAAAGATATTGTGTTCGTAGGGTTTTTCAGAGGTGTGAACATTTATTTTCCTTACTTGCAACACAGACACAATCGGGAAAATGAGGTGCTTTTATAAAAATGACCAGTTTCCACGGAAAAACGATAGATGGCGCTATGCAAAACTTAGTGAAAACATTGACGACACTAAAAGCGCAGTAGTAGTGAGGCTCCCTAACGTTATTAGGGTCCCGGATTCGAATTCCGGTAGGAGCTGTCGTGTTTGTTGGTTAGTTGAATTAAAGACACCGTTGGGAAGACTTGGTTTATTCACATAGCTTGCATAGTAGGAGTATCACAGACGGGGTTCACAGTAAGACAGCCATTAGGCAAGTGAAGACAATCATAGACAAGACATATATAATGATAGTGATGTGTAGACTAATTACATACTAAATAGTGATGTTACAACAGGAGCAAATGTATGTATGATGAGCATGGACCTTTGTTTCCGAGTCATGGATGTTCATATTATGTATCTTCTTCTTTGTCGAGTAGTAAGTTGCCTAACCTGGGGTCAGTTTTGTTTTCATATGTATAAAAAGTATATAATATCTTACGTTTACTGTGTCTGACAGGCTCCATGATTGTCTCTGAATATATGTTTACCACGTAAGCCTACACTGTGGAATACAATAAAGTATTGAGAATGTATTTACAAACAAAAAGTATCTATGTAGTATATCAACTATCTAGTGTCCACGGCACAAGCCTCGTTGCTTAGTGTGGCACTAGAAGGTGCTGTGTTGTTTTTTTTAGCTGTATGAAGCTGGCGTTTATTGCCTCTTAAAGATAAAATGGTGACTAGTATATTATGTTTGGGGTGATATAATTTTATTCTTCTTGCTTATTTGTCAGTAATCTGAATAAAACGCAAGTTGAGTATTAAATTCTTCTTGATATAATATGTAATATGGATATTTCTACAACCAAAACGCCCATCGAACGAAAAAGACGCACATAAACAATAAAAGAGAATTTTCAGAAACGTATGGAGCTTAGGCCAGCACTATGTACACTATAAATATGTAAATATCACTGTATAACCGAATCGATTTGAGTCGATGAACGAATTTTTACGGTCAAAGGCTTTCTTCGAGTCTTATGAAGTCATCAAAATCATCAATACAACAATACAACCCGTGTTGATGATTTTGATGACTATAATTCTGTAACTACGAGTAAATATGTCTTACAGTCGCGACCAATATGTTTATCAACATAAAACTCAGCACTGCCCTGAAAATTGCAAAACGTAAGAAAATTTGAATTTCGCGGGCCACCCTGACGCTTTCGCCTTATTGCAAATTTTTGAATGAAACAATATTATTGGGTGCATTCCGTGTTAGTTAATAATCACTCACATCGCTCACATCAATATTTTGCGTTCCGATTTAGATTTCACGATTATGACAGCTGAGAGCTGTCATCAGGTCATTTGACATTGACAGCGCTCACGCATGGTGATATTTATTTAGGGCGTGGTCGGTGTAATCGCAAGATGGCGCATGTCAAGTAGGGATGGGCAAGTGAAAAAAATATATCGATATTTATCGTACCGATATTTTTAAACAGTATCGATAATTATGGAGTGAAAAATATCGATATATCGATATATCGTCAGTTTTCGTATGATTATTCATACACATTCCCAAAGCTTTAAAACTTCGTAAAAAAGATTAAAAGGAAACAGTACTTTTATTGATGCTTGACCCTAAGTAATTATATATACAATTTAATCCAACCAGTAGTCATCAGTTATGGACACGAAACCAAAGTTGCGTTAAAAAAATATCGAATTTGATACGAATTCGATACTCTAAAATAAATATCGATTATCGATATATCGCGATGAAAAAATATCGACGATAAATATCGATATATGTATGGAAAAATATCGATACTTCGATATATCGATATTTTTTGCCCATGCCTAATCTCAAGACGTTATCTATGACGATTCAAGAGACATCGATATCGCACTCACGGTAATTCGAAACGGGTTTATGGACGCTCAAATCGTTTACAGCCTAATTTGGAACGCGGCCAAAGTCTCACGAAACATTTCATCAGTGACATTCATTCCGTATGAATGTCACTGTCAGTTTAAATTGTCACTGTCACTGTGTGCTACTGTCATTGTAATAAATAGCTAGCTACTAATATCTAATCTGTGGTAATAAACGGCGTGACAGCGTGCGTATATTATGCTAATAAATTGTTGATCGAAGCGTGTATGAAATAGTGAAGATTTGAAGGCTGTTAGTGTTAGTGCTCGTGCTGTTTACTTACTTGTTTTTATCATTTTCATAATAATTTCATCTTTCGTTGGTTAACCTTATCTACTATCGTTACTAGGCTTTTCTCGATGCTCGCTTCTGTTCAATAAGAGACAAAATCTTTAAAATACTGGATGATGTTTGAAATAGATAGTGGTAGTTTTACTTCACGTAAAAGTCTAGTATTCAGCTGCACCAGTTAATATTTAGACCCGACGCCGACATAGTTTAGTTGGGAAAGCCATATTAGACGATGACTGTATGTGTATTTTGTCACTGATCATCTGCCTAGCCTTTTCACAACTATGTAATGGTCCAGTCTAACCGGATGCAGCTGAATACCAGTATTTTACATGGAGCTACTGCCTATCTGACCTCCAAAACCCAGTTAATACTGGGTAATACAATACCACTTGGTAAGACTGGTTGTCAGACTTTATGGGCCACTGACTACCTGTAACGACTGCCAAAGATGGACAAATGACAACTGGGAGCAACTGCTTTGTGCTTTCCGAGGCACGGAGGAAGCTCGGTATGTAAGTTGGCCCATCCACAGACCAACCTAGCCAAGCATGACAAAAGTGCCTGTTATTGGCCTATTTGAAATAAATGCTTTGAGAAAAAGTACCTTAAGATCGCCCCGAGCGGCTGTTATTATTTAGCCAGAGCATATTTTGTCACCTATTATGACATTAATGATAAAGAACTGTCGTTCTCTTTTTCTTTTTACAACGGCCATTCAGTGTGAGGAATTTCCACTGTTGTCTTCAAAACTACAATGGGTACTCTTATAATAAGTAAAGATCATTACGTAAAGCTTTATGATCTAAACAAGTAAAACAAGTTTAGGTTTCGTTTATGGTCTATGGGTAGGTTTTCCGGCAGATCTTTGTCAGAGGGTCATCTTACATTGTGGTTTCGTAAAACAATTTATAGAGAAATACGGATATTGCAAGTTATTGTCGCTTATTGTTTGAGGGTAGCGGGGAAAAGAGAAAGTTTTATTGTTGTTTAAAATGTGTCATCTTACAAAGTTATCATAGTATTATTTGGTACATTGTGGTTGTTTTTTTAGTTTGAGAAGATGTTGATGTTATGCAAATTAAGGTTGGTTATATCCAAGAAACTATTACTTAGTTGAAACTTTGTGTGATGTTGTTTCCGCCAAGACTACAGCTTGGAAGGAACAAAAATCTTGGTTTTTGAAGTTCGGCAAAACTTTTCATGTTTGTTGATTGTAGGTATATCATTGTTGTTAAATTAGGTATCTGTTTCATGTCAGTTTTGACACACATGAAAGGAGTGGTGAAAACCACTATTTTGTTGAAACTAATGGGTTTTGGCCAAAATTGTTTTTTATGTTTGTTAATAAGGTAGCTTTGTTAATAATGCAACTGAGTCATATAAAAGCAAAGTCAGTAACATACACTTTTACTGAAAAGGCAGTAGACGACCTTTTTGTGTATGTTGCATGTAGCAGTTTTTAGTTACAATATTGATATAAGGATCAGATATTTTAAAGCAGAATTTCCCAATGAATTCTAAATTTACTAAAATAAGGTGAAACATTTAGAATGTTGCTGTGTTTGCATCCAGTGTTGGAATATTGCTGCATTTGTGCCATTTATAGGAGGTTGATGTTGGATTGTATTTGTACCTAATGGCTGGTTTTGATGATGTTTTAGTGCAATAAATCTTGATACTTATTTTTTTTCTCGAATCAATTGAATTTCCTTTCATACTATACAAGAAAAGTAATTAAGCGAATTTATTAAGATCGGGAGAAAGGAACGCTATGTATATGCATTTTATTTAATACTAATGAATAAATTTAACCTTCAACTTTTTTTTATTAATGGGTATTAAGTTCAAGATTTTTCAACTTGCCCACCCCTTTGGATATTTTGGGGTACATAGCAGTTAATTTGTCTTTGGTTAGATGAGCTTTTTCAAAATAAAGTGTACCATGTCCGAATTTATTGTCAGATTTTAAATGTGACGTTTTCATATGGCATTAGACTTTTCCGAAAATTTCTTTTTTTTTGTTATTAGTTGAATAAGTTTCTTCATTTTTAAATGGAAGACCCTCGCTATAATGTCATAATATCTGTCGAAACATCGTTGTCCAGAAAAAAGTTCTTGCTTTGTTACTTCCCACTCGGGGTTGCAAGTCATCATCATCATCATCAGCCTATAATGTTCCCACTGCTGGGACACGGCCTCCTCTCATATAGAGGGAATGGGCTATAATCTACCACGCGGGCCCAGTGTGTGTGGGGTTAAGTGAAGGTAATAAATAAGTCAGGCCTTCCGTAATTGCGCACGTATGTCATAGCGTCTTGTGTTTTTTCATGCATGTATCGCGGCGATCCCGTGAAAGATGAGGGCAAGATAACGTGTTGACCAATATTTGCAGCATTTAAATTAACATCTCTATTTAAAGCATCTCTTAAATGTATAAAATTCAATCTTTCCGATATAATTTTAGCCATCATGTCAACGCAGTATTGACTGAATAAATGCAGTGGTTCCCAATTAGTTTTTGCTGCGTATAAAATACTTTAAAAAAGACCTCAAATCTGCGTACCCACGATTGTAGCAATCACACTAATAATATAAATGGGTACCTATGAACCAATATAGTTGGTGCTTCGTAGGGGGAACGTTCACTAGGCTTACCCCCGCCGACGTGGTCATACCATACGTTAAGAGCGGCATCTCCTCCTGTATGGCACGCTGTCTCGCCATCTCCGGCTGCCTAGTCACATGCCTGTGTTTGACGGGCTGGCTTGCCCTGTTGACGGCTGTCCCTACTACATCTGTGCGCGGGGCGCTGGCAGCGTGTATCATGTGTATGTTCCCGTTTCGCTACTTGCTCAGACATACCGCCCACCAAGGACATACTGCCCAATGTCCTTCAACAGTGAGTGTGTATGTTTGTTACTTCTTACTTTAACCGCGGGTAACACCGCGGGGCACAGCTAGTGATAAATAAAAAAATAATTCAGTTTAAATAACATTTATTATTTTCAAATTACAGTACATTAGTGAAAATCAAAATAATATGATGTATTGGCGATGACGCTAATGTGACACACACACAGCTCTTGAAAATCTGGTTGTCCTTAAGTCAGCTTCAGTCTTAAATCGTCTTCAAGTTGAAGTCTGTGACGATGTTTAGTTTTTAAGTTCGACATGGCCGAAAATCCGCTTTCGCAAAGGTAGGTTATGCAAAATGGCAGTAAATATTTTATTGCTGATTCGCTGATATCATAAATATCTTTTAAATTAGCCCAAAAGTCACCCAGTGATTGCTCTGCAAAACAACTCTTGAGTCTGCTGTTGCATGAGATGTCTATTAATTCCTCTTGATCATAGATGGGTAGGTGGTCGACGGAATGGATCGCGAAAGGATTGTTTACCCAGTTCCATTGCGGCGATATTTCTGGGAAGTAACTTCGTAAAGCCGCCGACAGATTTTGCAAGTGGCTTTTTATGTCTGATTTTAAATCTTCATTTAATGTCGAAGAAGTTGTATCCAAAAAAAGTTTAAGATTCGGAAACTGGTCATATTTACACAAAGATGTCCAGAGGGATAGTTTTTTTTATAGTGGACTCAACTTTCTCCTGCATAGTGAATATGGTTGTATCACGGCCTTGTAGTTCCAAATTCAACTTATTTAATTTTGTGAAGATATCTGACAATTACCTAAGCCAATTTTTGCACCCACAAAGAGTCAGTCAGCATCTGTTTGTACTCATCGTGTCCCTGCTCGACCAAAAATAACTCAATTTCATGTTTTAACTCAAACATTCTCGAAACAACTCTTCCTCTGGACAGCCAACGCACTTCAGTATGTAACAACAGGGTCTCTGCAAAAATTCTAGAGTTTCTGGCACGGGCCTTGATTAAGTTAACATTTTTTACAGCATTTTTGAGAGTAATATCTAAGTTGGCTGGTTTTTTTTTACAAGCCAGTGCCTCTCGATGAATTCCACAATGCGTCCATTTTGCTTCTGGGGCTATATCTTGCATCCGCTTTACAAGTCCTGAAAAACTACCAGTCATTGCTCTGGCACCATCAGTGAATATTCCCACACATTATGACCAATCCAATTGGTTTTCTTTTACAAAACTGTCGACCATATGAAATATATCCTCCCCGGTGGTGCGAATCGAAAGGGTACGACAAAACAGGAATTATTCATGAAACTTTTTGGAATGAACATGACGAACGTACGTTAAAAGTTGAGCCAAGCTTGTTATGTCTGGGGATTCATCAAGTTGTATGGCAAAGTAATCGCTTTCTAAAATCCGTTTAATTTGGTGGGTTTCAGATTCTCTAACATGTTTGCAATACGACGAGACACAGTGTTATTTGACATAGCAAACATACATTTCACTATCTCTTTTGCTGCAGGCAATATACGGTTCTCCCCAATAGTGTGAGGTTTTGCTTGCTCAGCTATTAAATGACTCACTCTAAAAGAGGCATGCAGAGCGTTGTCATTCGTGTTTTGAGAGAGCGCCGCAATAGATTTTTGTCTGTGTTTGAGATCTTTCAATTTATGTTGAAAGAAGGATACAGACGTCTTTCAAATTAGCATGTTTGGTTTCTAAATGTCGACGTAGTTAAGACGGCTTTAGCGAATGATTTGACAGTGTTTCTGCACAAACGACACACTGTGGCAACGGAGAATCAGGGTCTGCAGAGCTTGTAAAACCAAACTGAATATAACTATCATATATAACATATATAATAACATTTCCTTTTTTTGAGAGACAATTCCGTGTTATCAAGTTTTCATTTTTCTTGTGTCGGAGTACTGGTAGAGGATGACACATCATTATCAGGTGACTGTTCGGTATTGCCTGACACCTCGGCAACCTTTTGGCGACTTATCAGCCACTTTTCCATCTGAAATACAACATTTTTTAATTACAAAGCTTACAAAACAGTAACCGCGAACACGTGTAAAACTGAAGCGACTCAACTCATATATTATTATTATAATTATTCGAAGTTTTTTAAATTATAAGAAAAACAAACTAAACATCGTTACGTTCTATTGCAATTTATAATGAAAGTGTAAGTTTAAAAGTAGTTTTAAAACATTATCTTACCTTTTTCCAAAGTATATTAGGCCGAGGTAACGCGACGTACTCAATTCACAATCAAAGCAAAACACTGTCACACGGCTCAAGACAAAAGCCGAACTGGCGGGAAGCGGGAACGGGTGACGGGTGGCGGGGGCGGCCGAATGACGCGAGTTGCGGGAGGCGCGGGATAGCGCACGGTCGGTCATAGTGCTCGGTGCTCCGTGCTTTTACGATGATGATTGTAATAAAATAATATTTTGGAAATTGTTCTTGTTTTTACTGATAGCCGCACGTACCCCTTGATGCAAATTCACGTACGCCAGGGGGTAAGCGCACCACTAATTGGGAAACACTGATGTAGTATTGAAACGGTTATCTTTGACCATTAGTCTGTATGCAAAGAACTGCATACAGGGAACTGTTTTGTTTTGTGCAGAACCTTGTTGCTGTATATTCAGATAATAGCCATCTTCTCTTTTCACAAACATCAAAGGATACTGCAGGGGATCGTAAGCGCGATGCAATTCGGACACTCTTTTGAACTGTTTAACTGACCATCTTTTTAATGCAGTATTAATATCTCTTGGTCCCTTGTCTTCATCTACTAACAGGACAGCAACTTCGTTTGTTGTAGGGGAGTTGTATCTTCCTCGATGTTGATTTTGTGAGGTGCGACCGGCGTGAATTATTAATTTTAAATTGTCGAAGGAAGAGTTGCTTTCTAAATTGTATTTGAAACTGCGTATGTATTCGTTATGGCTATTTAATACGGTCTGTAACTCATTGATCAAATCGGTTTTTAAAGTGGGGGCCATGTTTGATCGCAAAGAAAGTTGGTCCGAATTAGAAACGAAATATATCTGTAAAAATTTCGGGGTTTGACCTGATGTAGGAAGCAAACAACCAATTAAATGATAAATCTGACCCTCTATCTTAAAAGTAGGCATAAAGTTTCCTTCACGAATTTCTTTACTTGCGTATGTTTTATAAAAAGTGCACAGAATGTGGATGATTACCAGTTGAGAGATCTTTTATTGGTTGTGGCGGTTCTTGATTATCAGGGATAACCACTTTTCCTGCAGCATAACACATACCATTTGGTTCATCACTACATTTATTTCTATTTACTAACATTTACTACGTCACAAAAGCTATGTATTTATGTATTTGGTTCCGGGCTAAGCGAATTTTTGAAAATCGAATTTGCCAGGATAACGTTCCAAACGTTACTTCAGCAAAATGTGTTTTTCTCAAATAACTAGAAAATTTTGCTATTAGTAAGCAAATTTGTTATGGTGTAAACTCTGAAATGCACAACATTTTGCCAGGGTAACGCACACAGGAAAGAGATGTGATTTGCATAGGTGAACGATTAGTTCTTCTGAGCGCTTTATTATTTTGGCATTGTGGACATTTCTTTACATAGTTTTCGACATCTACGCGCATGTTTTTCCAGTAGTATTTTTCTTGGATGCGTTTCAGCATTGTTCCAGAACCTAGGTGACCGGCTATAGGGAGATCATGATTTTCTTTCATAATTTTAAGGATTTCACTTAGTGATGGAAGATAATAGTATTCTTGTAAATGTGTATAGTCATTTCTGAGTTGTGAAATAAATATAGGATCATATAATATAGTTGGATATACTGATGAGTATCGAAGGGATTATTAAAATCAGATATAGCTATTTCAGGGTTATTTTGTCCTGTGAGGCTGACAACTAATTCATTTCTTACGGATTTAAGATACTTAAATATCTTCATTTGTGCAAGTGTCAAAGTGATTGACCTTGGTGAAAATTAAATAATAGATTTTATTTTCGAATTCATATTTAAGGAAGGAATGTAGCGTTCTTTCTAATAATGAAAATTCGCTTAAATTAGAAATATTGGGTATGATTTCTTGGGTATAAGGGACGGATTCGTCCATATCTATAGATGTAGTGATGATGATATATTTTTTATCAGTTTTGGATAGGCTTTCATTATGGTTACACGTTAGGATAAAAAATCTTAAGCGGTGGTTTTCAGGAATTCTGAGTAATTACCATCTGGAGTACTGGAACTACTAGGGCTCGAGACATGAGGTGGTGGTATTGGATTTAGATGATTAGTGGAAGATGAGGGTAAGTTTTCATTTATTATGTTATCTAGATCATCGAGGTTACCTAACTCTGGTAAGCTTGAAGGTTGGATAAGGGGATCTGTGAGATCTTCAAGATTGGATTGAAGATTGGATTAAATCATCCGGAGAGACAGCTGGAAGAACATCTGGATTCGATGTTACGTCATAAACAGGTCGCTCACTGAATGCAAAAGGGCCATAAATCAATGTGCATCTTTTTTTATACGACGCGACGGCCAAAACAAAATTTAGAAAAGGATTTTTTCAAATATTTCACCATTTCTTATGTGATAGTAAAACATGTTAATATGTCTCTAGATGCTTTTAACGTGCTCTATAAATTAAAAATATGAACATTTTCATAGCTGCTACACATGAAATAAAAACGCACAAAGGTCCCTTTTGCATTGAAAATTTCGATCAATGTCATAACCTATTTTGAAAATAAATGGTTTAATACTTCTTCTTTGAAATAATAATTATTCTAAAAAGTCTCTTGGTAGTGACAGATCAAAACATGTTACTAAACAGACAATGAACATCACCGTGTTTCTGAGGTTATACATTAACTTCGGCATGTTGTTCAGACCATTAAATTGACCATTTTTTACTTTACTTTACGCAAATAAAAACATCGTTCGCTTCAAAAAAATTATGGAATGGATTGTCTTCTCTTTCGTTAACAAGACCTTTCATTATAACGGCATCCGATGTTGTTGCTGCGTGAGGCCCAGTAACATCTATTATGTAGCCATCACAACCAGTGTTGCCAACTTTATTTTAACGAAACCACAAATTGTGGTGTCGTAACCCACCAGAAAACCACTGAATTTGGCGATCCCTCAAACCACCAGAAAACCACTAACATATTAAGCTACACAGATAATACCTAAAATTTAATTTGAAAATAAAACAACAATACGTACTGTATTTTTTATATTAAATTTATAGTAGGTATTATTTTTGATAAGTACAAAAAAAATAATCTTAAAGGCAATCATCTTCGGAAGAATCGTCTTCTTCTATGGTTTCTGTTTTTGAAGAATAAATTTCCTTGGTCCCAATTTTTTGTAATACGCTATTGGGTATTATGTACAGTCTGTCTATAAAGTCATGAAAAAAAAATGAGGGCGCTGCGGTGGCGCACGTAGCAACCCTGTATAGTGTGACTCATTGATTTTGATACTAGCACATTATTTTGTACTAGAACCAAACCTGGTGTTAATAAAAACGACGAGACGCTTTTTTTTTAAACTGTATAGAAAAGGTAAAGTCGTAACATCCGTAATCTTTGGGAGGAGCATCACCGTGTCCTCGTGTGGGGGCGATCGGAAAATCGAAAAAAGTTCATATATATTTTTTATTATATGAAAGAAGAAAGAAAGAAAACACGTTTATTTGCGGTGAACATGACGCAAAAAAGAACATAAAACATATGTTATAACTTTTTTTTATTAATGAAAAATATCTCGTAACACAATAATTAATTACTTTCATCATCTGATTCCAAATATTCTACATTAAAAAAAGTACTTTCATTGTCAGCTGCATCACTAACATCGTCTTCGCTACTGCTGTCATTGCTGCTGCTATCTCCGCTTAGGCGAATGACTAACTCATCTATATTTTGATATAGGGTTCTTCCTCGTTCATAATATTCTTTTTCAATGTTTGCAACATGACGGCAACAGTTTTTCCATTTTTCAGGTGTAATGCTGTTGAAGGCCTCTTCAGCTAGTTGTTTCACATCACGTGACCCAACATTGTGTTCTGCCACTTTCTGTTTTACTTGAGCCCAAATGAGCTCAATTGGATTTAAATCACAGTGATACGGTGGAAGCCGTACCACTGTATGCCCATTTTCTCCCAAAAGTTCATCAATAGCATAGATGGGGTCGGGTTTGTTTTTTTTTACCAAATTGAGTAAGTTTGGCTTCCTAAGTGAAGGGTCAAAGTCAATATTATTTTCCAAAAGCCAAAGTTTTATTTCGTCCACGCGAGATCTTGAGGTAGGCGCCTTATTTGTCACGACGGAGTGGTAGGGGGCGTTGTCCATGACAATGATCGATGGCTCATGCAGGTTCGGGATAAGCTTTTCCGTGATCCACTTGGTAAAATTGTGGGCGTTCATCTCCGAATGGTAGTCTTCGAGTTTGTTTTGTCCACTAAATATAAGTAGGCAGTTTGGCACAAACCCCTTTTCGCTTCCAGCGTGGAGAATTATGAAACGCTTTCCTTTAGAATCTAAAGGAAAGCGTTTCATAATTCTCTATCTAAAGTTTAGATATATTTTCCGTGACGCCTTCCACGTTTAAAGATTGCCAACATTTTCGAACCTGGTGAAAAAATGGTACTTATTTATAAAGTAAAAATATTCAATAAGTATATTATTGAATACTCAAAAACAGTTTTACCTTATATGAAGAGTGAATGTAAGTCTCGTCAAGATAAATTATATCTTTTTGCAATTCTTCTGGCAAATCTCTATTTTTTTTAATAATTGCCAAGTACTCTTCTCGTTTTGCTGCAATATGTGCTTGTTCAATTAGAGCCTTTCTGTTATTTTGACACTTCTTGTAAGAAAACCCAATTGATTTCAAAATTTTACGCAGGACTTCTAGTCTACATTTAAAATCCAGATCTGTTTTAGCGACTACCTGAAGTTTCCTTAAGGTTGGTACCTCTTTCTTTACCGAGTAAAAAAATTGGATCTTTTGTCGAAGTGCACATATGTTGAAGTCATCCATTTCTTTTTTAGGACGGCCTGATCTGTGTTTGCCAGGGGTTCCAAATTTGCCATCATTTTTAAAGCCTTCATCTACAATACGCCTCACTGTACTCTCAGATTTTCCTGAAAGAAAGATTTAAAAAATAATAATTATGTAAATCTAACAGAAAATAGATTACTCTATTTTTAATTTCAAACATGGTATAAGTAATTTATTCATATTTAAAATCAGCGGTAAATTTCATCACCCAAAAGTATCAAAAGTTCTGGTCGCACTACAATATGGCTTACTTATATTTGCAATCTAACCTATTATTGCACAATGTAAACAATCCTTATTTCGGTCTTACAATTGTATGTTTAGTAAATTTGGAACTTCTGGTAGATAAAAAACAAACAGTAACACGGTTACATACCGGTCATAGCTGCTGTGCGAGCATAAACATCATCCAAACTTGATAAAATTTGTCCAGCTTGGTGTTCTAAGAAACATTGCTGATACACTTTAAAAATAATTTCCCTAGCTCCACTCCTAATTGTTTTCTTCATAATTATCACGTTTCTTCGAAGTTTTATCTAAGTAGATTTGAAAAGCAATAAAAAATGCAATAGATAACTAATTTCAAAACAAGTCGATGACAGCCGATGACATTCAATGTACTATGATTTAGTGTTGCCCTACTTCTGAATAATGTTAGTTCCTCTAACATGGAGAGGTCTGTATGAAATATATGCCATTATTCATCAGGTAACCTTTGTTACTCCAATAGACGGCTTCCTCGTTGCCGTTAGCTTCTTCTAAGGCGTCTATTATTTTCTTGATTTTGTCATCTTTTATTTGTTCTTCTCGACTTTCTTTGCTACTTCTGGTAGGCATATCTATTTCTACTGCAGATAAGGTACAAGCGGAAAAATCCTCACTCCATGGTGGTCGAGATAACGCGTCAGCCACGGTATTTAGTTTTCCGGGCTGATAGTTGATATCAAGATTGTAGGCTTGAAGTTGTAGTGCCCATCGAGCTAGACGACCTGTAGGGGATTTTAAATTCATCAACCACTTCAGGGCTTGATGGTCCGTCACTAGGGTCACAGGTAAACCATCAATGTAAGCTCGGAACTTATTCAGTGCCCATACGACGGCTAAAGGTTCACGCTCAGTCGTGGAGTAGTTTCTTTCTGCAGAGGTGAGTAATCTACTCGCATATTCTACTGGATGTTCTTCGTCCTTCTCCCCCTGGACGAGAACAGCTCCAAGTGCGTAACTGCTAGCATCAGTTTTTATATATGGTTTGGTTTCATCTGCCTGTCGCAATACAGGGGCTGTAGACAAACAATTTTTCAGTGTAGAATAGGCATCTTCCTGTTCCTTTTCCCATATCCAAGGAGCCTTCTTCTTTGTCAATTTGGTGAGAGGCTGTGCTATGGCAGAAAAATTTGGTATAAATCGACGATACCATGAACACATCTGAAGAAACGAGACGAGTTGTTGAAGATTCTTAGGAGTCGGTCTCGCCAGAATTGCTTCGGTTTTACTTGGGTCAGTTTTCAGTCCGTCAGGTGTGATAATGTGTCCCAGGTACTTGATCGATGGACAGAAGAATCTACACTTGTCTCCGTTCACTGTAAGGTTGTATTCTCTCATTCGTTGTAATACATCTCTTAGGTCGGAGAGATGGCTTTCAAACGTAGAGGAAAAGAGCAGGAGATCGTCGAGATAAACCAACACATTAACGTGTTCTAAGGTAACTCGCATTCTATCAATCAATCTCTGAAAGGTAGCCGGTGTGTTGCGTAGTCCGAAAGGCATCCTTTTGAATTTATACAGGCCGAGCGGTGTTATAGAAGCGGTTTTCTCTTCATCTTCTTTCCTCACTTTAATTTGCCAATATTCTGACTTGAGGTCCAATGACGTCATGAAAGTGGTGGGCTTCGCAGCGTGGAGTAAGTCATCTATTCGAGGAATAGGGTACGTATCGGGTATGGTTATAGCGCTTAGTCGTCGATAGTCCACGCATACCCGAATATCTCCATTCGGCTTAGGTACCATTACAACTGGTGATGCCCAAGGGGAAGAGCAAGGCTCAATTATTTCTTTCTTGAGCATATCTTCTAGTTCCCTTTTTAGAACTTCTTTCTTAGTAGGCGATAATCGATAAGGAGGCACCGATATTGGAACGTCGCTCTTGGTAACAATACAGTGTTCTCCAAGCAGAGATGGTTGGTTATTACCAGTGAAAACATCTTGGTACTCAACTAATAATTTATTTATCTCGATATCGAGACAACCAATTTCAACATTGGGATCATGGGTAAACAGTTGCTCAGAGTGGGGAGAAAGTTTAATGTCCTCTTCTCTGAGGTTTTCCTCGGCATCCCTCATCATATATTCGGCGAACGCCGGCTGGTATCCATCGAATAACCTTCGCGTCCGTTTTGGTGGCGACAGCTCCAACTTATAGCCGGAGCTGTCAGGCAAGTTAGCCTCTTGTGACGCTGTCGCGGCTGTATCGACGACTTTCGGCAAACTAGTCAGGTCCATGGAACTACTTTCGAAGTGCACGAAATCTTCTTCAAACATTTCAAATGTGCAGTCACTGTCCGGATATTGCCAAGTGTATTGTCCGAGATCCAACAGCATTTTCGCCTGCTGTAGAAAGGCGATTCCTAACAGGGTACGGTTGTCTCTGGCCTCAGGAAGCACGATGAAGCGAGTGGGAAATGAACGTCCTTCCAGTTTCACAGCGGCTGTGGTCGATAACACGCGTTGTCTTTTCCCGACACCGTCGGCCAAGGTGACACGAACCATTTCCTCTTCAAACTTGCTGCCTTTCTTTACCAATTGTTGGTATAGTCGGTCAGAGGCGACACTGGCTTTCGCACATGTGTCTATGTATGCTGTGCCCTTTATCTCATTGACCTCAATAAATACAATAGGCCTCATCTTGACATCGTATTGAAGGTTAATTGGGCAGAAACTTATGCCAGCCACTTCGGTTTTGGTGGACTCCCGCTTCTTCGTTGAACACGTTGGGCAACTGGTCCGAACAACGCCAGGCGTACCGCATCCATAGCAAGATACTCTAGGTGTCGACGGTGACAGTGCCTGGTACCTTTTATTTGTGCTCGTGGACCTTTGTCTACCTCCACGATATCCAATTCCTGCTCCTTCTTTTTCAATTTTCGGCACTGATCTGTGCTGTGTCCCGGGAAGTGACAAAACGAACACTTTGGTTTCGTTTGCCTGGTCTTCTTAGTAGACGTTTCGGGATCTTTTGTTCTGCCATTCCATAGTTGCTCAATAGCTCGCGCTGCTTCAAGTAGCTCATCAAACGTGGTTATGGACTGTCGCGGTATTTTCTCCTGGATTCTGTGCTTCAGCTGTCCGTAGACCGTGTCCAGCTGTTGTGCCTCAGTGTGTGTAGGACCCGGGAGCTGAGCCAGCAACATGCGCTTATGAGCAATGAAAGTCTCAGTAGGCATTGCAAACTCCTGCGTGACTTGTACTATCTCCTGGTAGATTATATACGCGGGCTTTTTAGGGGCAAAGGCGTAACGGAGACGCTCCTTAAAGTGCTCCCAGGTGGTGTCTTGTTGTTTCACTACCTGCCACCATACTGCAGCTTCTCCCTTTAGTATTAGTGGCACACCGGTAAGCGCCTCTGAATCACTTATGTTTTCAATTTTTTTGTACACACTAGTCACTGCCAAAAACGCTTCCACCACTTCTGGGTTCTTCACTCCGTCATATTGGGCATTACAGGAAGCAAAGGAACCGTGTCTTCCAGGTGACAGTTTGGCCAGAAGTGCTTCAAATTGCGCGTCGGACAGGTTGACAGACATCTCTGCTTGCCTCCTTTTCACTGAAGTCGTAGTAATACGGCCGTAGCGGGTTCTGTACTTCGGCTTGCAGTCGGGCCCACCGTTGGTCGCCAGTTTGTAGGGGGGGTTCTGCCGAAGTGCCGAAGACGTCACTCGCTCGAAGGAAAGACTTCAGTGAACTGCAGTTATTTATTTCCGACAAGAAGATATGTACAGTTTTACACAATTAATGTATAGGACAGCTAATCTAACCCAACCAAGTCCGCTTGAAGTAATGGACGAAGGTAGGGGAACTTAGTCCTCTAGACCAAAAAAAGTATTCCCGTTCGGCTACGGAACCAACTAACAGGGGGAGTTCTACGTGACCTTTCCAAATAGGATGAGGATCAGTGGATGCACCTCACTGTTAGTAGGAACTGTAGGAAGTAACCTGACCAAATTATTATAAGCGGCCCTAGTCATTAGCTGGCGGAGAATCTTAACACCGCGATTCAGGATCGTGACGAAATTGTACAGCGCCATCTGTTGTCGAGTAGGCGATACTATGTAGTGTCTCCTTTACATAATAAATGTCACTAGTGGTTATAAAAGGTTTGCTACATGGATTATTTTATTCAATAATTCAAATAATGATTACTACTAATGAAATTTAAGTGCACACAATGATATATAAAGCTGCACATTTCCAGTTTTAGATGACCTTAAATGGAATAGGCTTTTCGTACAAAAAGAGGTCAGCTAATACTGAAAATGATGTTGTTGTGCGCACAAATTGTAAATTCTCAGAACTTTTACTAAATTTCATTTCATTCTGAGCCATCTCTGGCGAAGCCAAAAGTCAAATAATCCGATTCTTAAATTAAAAATTAAAACTTACCAAGATTTTGTTTTATATTTTTCCTGGAAATTGGAAGATTTACAAGTGGCATGATTTTCTCATGCACTGGAGTGTCTGGATCTGAAATATTAGATTTTATTTTAACAGTATAACAATACTGGAAGAATAAAAGGAGTTTACCCAGCAGTGGGACAACATAGGCTACAAATAATAATGTAAACTCATACATTTTAATTCGTTTTCAACCATTTTAATAGTACTAACATGACTAGTTTTCTAAGTGATCTAAATAATGATTGCCAACAAACGGAGTTTATTATTATTTATAAAATTATATTATTTTGATGATGTTTTCTTTATAAAACATATAAAACGGGTATTTATCGCGAATTTAAAGTTTTAAAGTTTAAAAAAGACGATGTTTTCTTTGATAAAAGTGTAAGAGAATAAAGGGTCCTATGTATTACCTTTCATTTCTTCAAGTTTCTTAGGTCCATGTTCACCGAAAAGATAACCGTCTGATTATCTAAACACAGCTGTCACTGTGACATGTTCAAAATGCGTTTTAAACAGCTGTTTTTAGATAATCAGACCGTCATTATTTGGTGAACATGGACCTTAAAAGATCAAATGTATAGGTACAGTATTATCATACTGTGATTTGACTTTATAAGAAACTTTTTTAGGAAGATTATTTCTATTTCATTCAATCCCCTTTGAGATTTTTTTTTACCCTATGAGAGAAATATATTTAAGGTGCGTTTTTTGCAATTTGCGGGCCAGTGCTGGGTTGTATGTTGGTGGAAGTACCGTTCGCGGCTGTGGGGCATTTGTGGTTGCAAAATTGTAGTCATCAGAATCATCGGTGCAGCCCTCCAAGTTCATGAAGATCGAGGAACGAACTTTTCACGGTCAAAGTCGTTCCTCGACTTTAACGATCTTTGAGGGCTGTGTTGATTATTTTGATCATCATAAATCTGTGCCTGCATATGTCTTGCAGCCGCGAACGATGTTTTCATCAGCGTACAACTTCGCACTGCCCAGCAAATTGCAAAAAACTTAAGAAATTTGAATTTCGCTGGCTACCCTGGAGCGTCAGCCTTAAGCCGGAAATAATAAAGACTTACCAATATTTTCTTTTTGGACTATGGCCTTTCCAATGTTCATTGATGTATGCGGCAAGTGTTCAAAATTTGAAGTCAGATCTGGAAGAAGAGAGAGAAATATTGTGAGCACTAACTTTACTGGATATCTGTTGGACTTGGTTGTAACCTCTCTCTCTGGTGAGTGGTGAAGCCAAAGGTCAAATAATAATTAGCATAAATTTAGTTTTTATGGTTCTGTACCTCAAAAAAAAAACACGTTTTTTAGTAGTTCTGAAAGTTATTGACGACTTTTTCAAGGTCCAAGACATTCCTCGACCTTTATGAACTTGGATGGTTATTTTGATGATTATAATTTTGTAACTAGTTAACTACATACGTCTTACAGTCGCGATAATATTTTCATCAACATAAAACCTAGTACTGCCCTGCGAATTACAAAAAACTAAGAAAATTTGAATTGCTCGGGCCACTCTGACGCTTTCACCTTAAGGCGCTACCCCAAGCGAAATTAGCAACTCTATTTGTGGTGATTCAAACTTCGTCTGAATCACTGTTAGAATACAGTTCTGATCAGCTTGCACTACGAAGCGGTTCTTACGTCAGTCACTGCGGGTCGAATAGTGCGAAATTAGTGGTTTTTATTCTTTATAAAATCAAATTTCCGTCTTTAAGAAAAAAAAAACTACTATTATGTTCATTATTAAGTTGCCTATCCATTAGTATAAGAAGGAAATCAAAATAATGTTAACTTTACGAGAAGAAACATGTTATAAATATTTTTTTCTCATTTTTGTCGTTTCATTGTGAGGGGATGGATTTATTAAATATTATGAGACATAAAAAAAAAACTACCATTTTGCAGTCAAGAATATGTAGAAATTGAATGTATTTGTTATTACTTGGTATTTCTTTTGGTTATAGAGTAGTTGGCTCCAAAAAAAGCACAAAAAACGGCTTTTGCTCGGGGACGCGCCTTAAATCAAATAAATCAGAAACAATGACTTAACAATGCTTTCATTTTGCACTATGTCTTTTCCAATATTCATTGCAGTCTGCGGCAAGTATACATTAGTGGGATCTGGAAAAAAAAATACATCATGATTTCATTAATTTTACTAATATTATATACGAAAGTAACTCTATCTGTCTGTTACTTTTGCACCACTGAACCACTTATCAGATAGGGATTACATACAGCATGCGGGTAGACCAGGACCATTTCGCAGCATACTAGTATGGATTTTGTCCCTTAATACATTCCTTTGGGATATTTTCAACTTTATTTTGTAGTCAACCGACTCCAGTACTGGCAAACATGCCTCAAAAGCTAGTTATAAATAAATGCTTAATAAAATAATTCAAAAGTATAGTAGTATGTATAGGCACCTGTTGATGTTGATGGCATTTCCAGAACTTGTTGTAATGGCTTTCTAGTAACAGATGTTAATCTCCTCAGTGACCATGATGCTGAAAGAGAGAACATATCTAAATAGAGAAACTAATTATTAAAGTAACAACATAAAATCCCACAACAGGAATACATACAGCACAGTGGTGTATTATACTTCCATAAGTAAAATTATGATTTATACAAACCTGACATATTTAATGTTGGCACAGCAATGTTGCTGATTTTGTTGTTACGACATAGATATTTATCATCAAAGTTTGTGCGACACACACGGGCGGCGGTACTTAAATATGCGCTCATTTTCCAAGCCCAAGATATCACCACCAATTGCATAAAGCCATGTGTTGAAGCGTTCCTTATCCTTTTCAGGGTTTGGGAATCCATGGAGCACTCGATGCATGCCTAAAATAAATAATAAAGTCCTTATAGTTATTGGAAAATAACAAAAAAAAAGTTAACTTTACGACAATTTTGTGGTCAGTGGGTCGTCTTAGGGAATGCCCCTAAGACGACACACTGACCTGCTCTTTGAACAATAGATAGGGTTGCTAAAATTTTGGTTTACTTTGGGCCAATGGGGGGAAATGGTACAGAGTGGTATGATTTGGATTTAAGTACAGTTGCAGTGGTCCCCATAACCATGGGGCTCCGCGGGGTGGGGATGAGACAGAGGGGTAGCCCCCCTCCCTTCCCCCTCCTCCCCGACCCAAAAATCGATGGCCCATAAAGGAAATTTTAACCTAAGTTTGTATTGTGACAGTGATTCTTTTTAAAGTTAAGTGTCGAATTCAGTTTTTTTTGTTATGGATGTGTTCCATTGCATAAAAATTGAGAGTACTTACCTACTACCTACTTTCATAAATACACGGTACGGAAATGATTGATTTACTTTGTGTCAGGTTGCCTAGTAGATAATGTGATATGTGAAATAATAAATTAAGTCTGACATACCTCCACTCTCCTTGCAACCTGGAACACAGCAGTGCTTGTCCGAAGACATGGTGCAATAAAACAGATACTAAAAGAGTCCTATCTCAACAGACACAACACAAAATCCTTTCTGGTCACAGTTATGGATTACTCGGAGGAACTTTCGTTCGACTCAACGACAAAATGCACAACGAAACAGACCGATCGCAAAAATGCAAAAATAACACATGAAACCGGCGCAAGCGTTGACATGTATTTGAATTTTGACATTTGACAATAAATTGAGTATTTTGACATGTATTTGGTGTTACCAATTTTATTGATAAATAAACCACCAATGAAATTCAGCAAAATTGTATTAGAAATTGTTAAAACATTTTCAGTTTTTTTTTTATTATGGAGTATTTATTGTCGTTAAACAATTAAAATGTTTTGTTAACAGATTGGAACTTATAAAATCTTTGAATTGGTCAATAATGTTTGCCCCAAAACTAACAAAATCTACTAGTTTAGTAGCAATGAGCGACACAAAACTATGAATATTCGATTTTGTTTAGCGCCATCTGTACGACTTTTTAGTGAACATTAGCGCAGAGCTGCCATGCCTGCCATCTCTTATCAGTAGTTGGCAAAACCTTCACGTAATAACCCGGCAAAATTAAGAAACTATCTTTCAACTTGCTTGCTTCAGATCTAACAAGCACTTCATGATTTAGTATCATTGTAACCACTAACTTCCCCAATATTTTGTACTAAGATTTAGCACGCCACAGGATAGATAAATAAATCAGTAGTTCAAATATTATTGGCGTGCTGGTAATAATAGCTTGTTTGCAACAAAAACGTATAGCTTGATGTGCTGTCAAACTCAAACTCAAATTCTTTATTGCATTCATGTGTACATTCAGTTGTTACTGTGCACGCCATAGTGTGCACCCGCCGAACATAATAATAAACGACACGGCGCATCTCTATCTACGAGTCATCTGGCAACACTGCGCGCCGCCCGTCAGAGAGAATGTATTGAAAAGAATCGGCGCAAGCGTCCGTCTTGTAAAAAACTAATAGAAAACTTAATAAGAACCTTGTAAATGCAAGAACAATAAAAGTTGATAAAAACCGACTTCAAAAAGAAAAAGTGAAAAATAACTTTAGCTTCTGAAGTCGGTGACGTTTGTATGATTGATTTAATTTTTTTGTCACCGACTTCAGAAGCTAAAGTTATTTTTCACTTTTTCTTTTTGAAGTCGGTTTTATTTTTTGCAAAAAAGTTTTTATTTTTCACTTTTTAGTGGTTCACATGGAAAATGCATACCGTTACAATTACAACAAGCCCAAACACGACTAGGATACATTGTCTCATTATGGAGTTCCGTGACTCTTGGCTTCATCATCAGATCTGATGGTAGAATGGTTCTTATCAAACGCAAATGCTTCACTTGTTGTAGAAAATATAAAAATTGCTGTACGTTATCCTATCAAATTTGAAGAGTTCCCTCGATTTCGCCAAGATTCCATCATCAGATCCCGACTTGGCGACTATGGGACCAACTTGGAAGTATACCCTTTCAAACAAAAAAAGAATTTTTCAAATCGGTTTAGGCGTCTTCGAGTAATCGGGTAACATACATAAAAAAAAAAAAAAAAAAAAAAATACATACAGTCGAATAGAGAACCTCCTCCTTTTTGGAAGTCGGTTAAAAAAGAAGAGGGTTTAATTCAAATCCCTTCAGTTACATATATGTAAGTAAGTTCTAACATGAAACCCGGTTAGGGCACGGCAATATAATATATTGAACAAAACAAGCATCCAGTGAGTAGGTATACTGGATTGCGAGTTTGTTAAACAAATATAATATCACTACATATTATATAAAACAAAGTCTCCCGCCGCGTCTGTCTGTCCCTATGGATGCTTACAGCCAGTTGCAGAAAAGATCTTTAACTTTTAAAGCTGTCATTAAATGCTAATCTTCCATTAACTTGTTGCAGAAAGCAACATTAGATTCGATTTTAATGGTTCTTTAGTTTTAATGAATGGAAGTGTCAAACGAGCCAATCTGTCACATTTTTAGTTGCACAAAGCGCCATTAGCGCTTAAAGAACATTTATGTTGACATTTCGGGCGTTAAATTTTAATGGGTCATCAAACGTCCATTAGCGCAACATTAATATTGCAGTTCGTGGCTAGTTCAGTTGTGTTATTTGCGAATTTTCAGTTTTTTATTTAAAAAGCAGTGGTAAAAAGTAAAAAAAATACTTCAACATGTCTTTGTCGAGCCTGTCATCATTGTCTGACGCAGAAGAATATATGCCTCGTCGCCGTCGGATCCCAAACAGAGAAGATATATTCTCGAAATATGATGGAGAAGAATTTCGTCTGCGCTACAGAATTTCAAAAGCAGCAGCTATTCATATATGCGACCAGCTGGATTTGGAACCAATTACCCATAGAAATAAGGCCATCGATGGCAAAACCCAACTGCTGATTTGCTTGAGATTTTTTGCCACAGGATCTTTTCAACAGGTATTAGGTGATCTGACTAATGTCCATAAATCAACGATTTGTCGAATAGTACAGAAGGTAACTCTGAAGCTTGCTAGATTAGCACCTGTCCTTATTCGAATGCCAGAGAGGGAAGAATTAAGAAGAGTTGCTGAAGATTTTTATGAAATTGCAGGATTTCCACGTGTAGTGGGAGCTCTAGATTGCACTCACATCAAAATTATAAGCAGAGGTGGCTTCCTAGCAGAAATGTTCCTATGCAGAAAGGGATATTTTTCAATAAATGTCCAGGTGGTGTGTGATGCGAAGCTAAAAATCAGGGACATCATAGCACGCTGGCCGGGATCAGTACATGATTGTACAATTTCTAACAACTCTCATTTGTGTGCTGATTTTGAAAGAGGTGCATACAGAAATTACTTGTTGTTAGGAGACAGTGGCTACTATAGTAAAAACTATTTACTGACCCCTGTTTTGCAACCACAAACACACGCAGAAGAAGCCTACAACAAAAGTCTAATTTCCACTCGTAATACTGTGGAGAGATGCTTTGGAGTATGGAAACGGCGGTTCCCATGCTTGGAGAAAGGCATAACTTTGAGGAAAACCACAACACTTCTTCAAGTAATTGTAGCTACAGCAGTGCTGCACAATATGTGTATTGAATTAGATGATGTGGAACCTCTCCATGATTTCCAGCCTGATGTATCAAATGATAATATTTCATATCCAGGACCAAATGTAGAGACATCTGTAAGAACTGCTCTAATACATAGCATTTTCTCACTGGATTAGTTAGGATTATAAAAGATACAATAATTTTTCAACCTAATTTTGGTTTTCTTTGATTCCAATGATGAGTGTTACACAGTTCCTAGGTTGTGGGAGGTCATCCGGTCAGACTGGAAGCCAACCTCAACTTGGTTGGGAATAGGCTATGCAGATGTGTAGCCTATTCCCAACTAAGTTGAGGTAGGCAGATGCCTATTATTATATTAACTCGATCCATTATCATTATCTGATGAAATGATGAATTGAGTTAACAATACAAAGAAATAGTGTTATTTTGAAAAAAAAAAATATTGCGATTTAATTATTATTTACATTCTCCAATTGTTTTTTCAAAATTAACATTTTCAGCCTATGCTGTTCTTTATTTTGGAGTATTTCTTGCATCAGTTTCTTGCGCTCCAAATTAGCATTTTGACACTTCTTTTTGAAATAAATGCGTTTCAATTGTTCTGATGATGACTTATTCCGAGGCTTTAGATTAACAGGAGCTGAAACATTTGCAAATATGTCAATAATACTATCTTATCATGAAGGCCACTTGGCCTAGCATAGTAGACATGTTAAAAAAAAAATAGATTACCCTTTTGTTTTTTTCTATTAATAGTTTTTAACATTTTTCTTTTGACCAGATTGGGTTGGTCTTTTGGTAACTCTGAAATATCTGCCTCTTGAGTTAGAGTCACCATTGAGGAATCCTGGTATCTAGTAATCTCAGTATCCAACAGGTTACTAGAATCTAAAAAAAATACCATGCATCACATAATATGTTCTAACCTAATATTTGAAAAAAGCTAAACTAATATATTTTTTTTAAAACTTTAATTTCATTACAGCAAGAGCTGATATTTACATTGTGTGTGAAAATATATTCATACCAGATTTTTCAACCTCATTTACATAAAAAAAATACCATGCATCACATAATATGTTCTAACCTAATATTTGAAAAAAGCTAAACTAATATATATTTTTTAAAACTTTAATTTCATTACAGCAAGAGCTGATATTTACATTGTGTGTGAAAATATATTCATACCAGATTTTTCAACCTCATTTACAATAATGAAATTTTCTATTTCCGGGGACTTGCTTCCTGTTCCGAGAGGTGTGTAGCATCTAAAACAGTATACATATCAATTATTTCAATAGTTCTGTACTTTTAAATGTATAAAGTATTCATATGTTTTACTGATTATACCCACCTTAAAAATAAAGTGCGCCGCTGTCGAAAGGATTACACAGTGGTTCTACTTGATCCTGTATTATTGCAAGTATTTTTGACTCGCTGCCAGTTGTTTTGGGTTTATAACAACCACCACCAGTTTTGTTCATCTGAACCTAAAGAAAAAATTAAATATATTTTAGAAGTGATGATTTCATGCAAAAACACCAAACTTTAGCTTCATAACGGGCCAATTCAGTACTGGTTTTTCTCTGACCTTGTGTATAAATACATTTGAATAAGCCTTGTGTATGAAGCACATTATGACAAAATTTGACAGATATATACCTTATCTTCTCTTAAATTTTTCAAAGCCCTTGAAAGGTCCTCAGACAATTCAAGAGGGATCCTATTGATGTATTCAGTTTTCTGAAACAAGATATTTTAAATTTAAAAATTTTCACAACGCTATATAAAACTTAGTCAACATTGTGAGCTACTTTTGTTTTTGTATATTGTTGCTTTGCGTAGCCAGAGGGCATCCTCGGATGTGTTTGGACAAAACTTTTAAGGTATTTATTTATAGATACATACATTGCTTTCGCCAATATTTTTCCGTGCTTTCTGTTTCATATATCCTAATCATACAACGCTTTCAATTGATCCATCTCTCTGCGACCGGTATAGCAATCACTGTTGTATTTATCAGTAATTGCCTTCCATGCATCTTTTTTTTCTTTGAATAAACATTCCTCCTGTCCTTTTGTCTTCAATAATGAGATACCTAAAAAAAATGGAGTAATAAGTATAGAAAATTATGAATCTATTTAAATTACTATTAAGAGCCCCCGTAGACTGCAGACTTTCTATCGGTCGATAGTTTAGTAGGGGTCCATAATCAGTATGAAAGATGTATGCAAGTGCGCACGATTCAGTATCGGCCGATACCTAAAGAAATTAAGAAACAGACTAAACTATTGGCCAATAGAAATTCTGCAGTCTGCGGGGTCTCTAACAGTTTTGAGATACTCACTGTGTGACGATATCTGCAAACATGGTTTTTTCTTCCGCGGTATAATTAGCTCCACGCTCTCTTTTCCGACTTGGTGTCTGTGCCATTATAATATTAGAAACCTCCACCAGTAAAAAATATCGAACACGTCTAATTTCTTCCCGTTGTTTCGTGTTTAAATAATTATGCTTACGCAAGTTTCTGTAGTATAAGTTTTTTACTATACTATATACGAGCGTGGTACATCTCATTGTTATATCTCCAAAACACGCATATTTTTTCATGTTGTCAACACTTATTTGATACACCTATCTCCTTCCTTCCTACTACGTCCTATGCGACAGAGAGAGAAAGGTCCACGTCAACTTCCGCCGCGGTTTTTGACAGGAGAACACCACGGTGGATTTTAACTATTCCGTTTGAATCGTTCACCGCACCACACATATTTTTACCGCTTGCTTCCGCGGCGCGCGCCGCAGAAACTAACAGCTGAACCACCGCAAAGACTCTAAATCTTAAAATACGTGTTGGCCAATACAACGTGGTACAATTAAAAACCAAGTGAAGTGCTGAAGAAATCTCCGGAACGAACACGTGCTGGATCTCATCATAAGTGTTGGCAACAAATCCATTTCTCATAAATTGTTTTCCCGCGCAAAAATTATAATCACGCAATATTGGTCCTTCGAGCTACCGCTATAACCCAACTTAACCAAATTAAAAATCAAACAAAATAAAAGAACCTCAAATCTGTGTTAGACTGACAGCAAACACAATTGTCAGACATGTTATTTTTTTCAACAAGTGTTGCCATTTTTTTTTTAAACAAATTGAATCATTCACTTTTGTTCATTCTTTTCTCTTATTACTCCTAGCAACATTGTTTAAAGTGGTCTTTAGCTAATGGATCATTAGTTTATCCTAAAGTTGTTTTGTGCAACATCATTAAATTAAAGAAATCATTAGCGTTAAAGATTCATTACGAAATGGAGCATTAATCTTTGTCTTTGTGCAACTGGGTGTTAGATCTTTAAAACCACGCAACGGATTAGAGATGCGCAAAATGTGTCATTCAAAAGAAATGAATGAAGTAATAGTATATCTTTTCGCGTAACGAAGTAGTCCACTCATTTAGTTCAGTACTTCATTTAGTTCAGTAAATCAGAACAAGTCCATATCCAATCCCTATGATGACGAGACGAGAGTGCGATTGACAAGTTACGAAGAATGATGCACTTCACTAGTTCAGTTTTATACCTATCTCGATTTTCCTTCATACTTTATACAGGCTTAGGACTGTCAACCTTGAAATACGAATTTATGCAAAACTATTTTGATTAAGTAGTATATTTTCTGGTTTTTTTACTGCTACATAGATCTTTTTGTCAAAGTTGGCGTATTTAAAAATCGAAATATGTACAGTGATTTAAAATTATTTACAGGATATATACATAGGGACCTACTTACATTTGACATACGATACATACATACATTTTACGATTATTTACAATTACTATTTACAAATAACAATTGGGATAGTTTTTTGGTTGTTAACCGTGTCCTTCTATCATTCAATATATGCCCGGCTTTTGAAAAAATTCTTTCGCACGGGATGGAAGTCGCCACTAGGTGCAATCTTTTTAAGGCGTATTTAAAAAGGTTTGGGTAAAACGACCGGCGCTCGTGCCACCAGCGCAGTGTATCATTGCAGCGTTGCAAAATTGGTTCCTTGAGGTATTTGTCTATCTCCACAATGCCAGCGGCCAAAGGGTTTGTGGGTGTCAACTTTGCCACTTCTGCGTAAAATTGGTCCCATACAGACGTCATGGTAGTAGACACTGACGTTGTTGGCTCTGATGTTGAAGGCAACATCGTTGTAGTTTGCTGCACTTTACCAACTTTCTTCTTTAATGTAGGCACAGCCTGGTCAAAATTATTTTTTTCACTGAATCCTTTACTTTTGAATCGAGGATCCAATATCGTCGCCTCGTTACTCTCGTTGGAGAAACGCTTTTCTAACTGCTTATCGAGTGTTTTAGCATTAACTGCACTTGCGTTGGAAGCGTGATATTATTTAAGTGCGCTTTAATATGATTCTTCATGATGCCACACAGGGGAATGACTTTAGCCAGCGGAACGTTCTTCTCGGCACTAATTTCGACGGTGATGTCGTAAAACAGTTTTAAAAGTGGCGCCGCGCTTTCTATGACGCCCCAATCGTCGTTATTGAGCGCCCGTTCAGGTCGCATTATATCGACCGTGGCTATCACGGCATCTCTGGCTGATAACAGCCGCTGCAGCATGTCATAGGTGGAATTCCACCGCGTTTGGACATCTTGCTAGTTGGGCAAGGTTCAGTTGTTTTTGCATTTCTCGTAGCTTATGTTGAGCGTGAGAGCTTCTTTTAAAAAACTTGACGATGTTTTTACTTTTACCAACGTTTCTGATAGATGCGTCAGAGCGGCTTGCACACACAAGTTAATAGAATGCGCAAAGCATGGTATGTGCCATCTACCGGTATCTCTTATTGCAGCAGTAATGTTGGCAGCATTGTCACTCGCAATAGCTGTAGTATATTCTGCTATATTCCATTCTGCCATTATATCGCGTAGAAAAGCTGTTAAATTTTCGCTTGTGTGTCGTTCGTTATATTCGATACATCCGATTAAATTGGACATTAATTTAGTTTCATCCGCTGTGGCGCTAATATAGTGTACAGTCAGGGCTATAAAACTGTCACGGTGGAGGTCTGCCCTGCGTGGGCGGAGCACCGCCGTGTCCTCGTAGCGGCGATCGGCGGCGGCGACCTCTCGCGTTCGGCCCTGGTTCAATCCATGGTCCGGAGCGAGATGGAATGGGAAGCCGTCACCTCCTTCTGCGAAGCAGTCATGCTAGCGAAGGAGGTGGCGGAACGAGAGAGGGAGAGAGCCTCTCTTCCCGGCCGCCGCGGGAGACGCATCGGGCGTCGGGGGCCACGTGGTGGCTACCGGCCACCGTAGATGCGGGCCTGTGGACAGTTAGCTATGGGCTAGCTAGCCGTCCGTCCGTCTAGTGACGACAGGCCGTGTCGACGGCGCGTTCGTGTTCCACGCGCGCCTCAAAGAGATGTCAGCATAAGGGGAGGGGCCCGCAAGGGCGGAAGCCTGCCGGGGTTGCGGGCCTGTTCGAAAGAGATACCGCGGCCCCGGAACATAAAGGGCGAGGAAGGAACACGGATGGGTTTTAGTCAGTAAGAGTCTGACACTCCCTCCCGCTCCGAGTGGGAGAAATCATTTGATGATTTCCCATCCTAAAAAAAAAAAAACTTGAGAGGTGTCAAGGGACACCCGGATGGAACGAAGTTCTTTCGATTAACTAGTGAAGGAATTGTAATAAAATTTTATTTTTTTTAAGTTATAATAATATTTTTTTTATTATTAACAAATATAATGTTCACTCAACAAAAATAATCGTCGCGACACCACACTGTTCAATGCGAAATAGAAATGAAACAAACGCATTGCAACCTTCATTTATTTTTAAAAAGAAAAAAAGAGTCGTGACAACTTTTTCGCAAGATTTTTTTCCGTCTAGCCCCCTTTCACAACGCGCGAAAAAACAAAGGGCTATAAAACTGTCATTGTTAATTGTGGTCCAACCATCTGTTGTCAAGCAGAAAGCCTGTCCCTCTTGGACCTCACTTTTAACCTTTTCTAGGCTCGTATTATAAAGTTTGGGCAAAATACTTTCCGATATGGTTTTCCGTGTTGGGAGTGCGTACTGTGGGTTAAGCAGGGAAATCAATTTTTTAAATTCGACATCTTCGACCATACTGAAGGGGTGGGCCCTTTGGCAATCATTTTTATAAGCTGCTGGTCAATTTGTTCGGAAAATCGTAGTGGTAGCGGCCTCTTGCTTTGTGCATACGATTTTATTGATGGCTGACTAGAAGAAGTCGCTCGAAGTAGATTTTGACTTTCAACATCAACACTGGCAACTGGAAGTATGTGGGTCTGGTCTGGCTGTGCAGATTCGATAGGCGGCTGCCTTTCTTCAACTAACTTTATCGTGGGGTGCTTGGTGCGTAAGTGCCTGTTAAGGTTTCCCACATTGCCACCAGACACAGATAATTCACTAGAACAGTATGAGCATTTTGCCTTTTTAGGTCCGTGTTCCACAAAATGATTCCACACATAACTTCTCTTTCTACTTACAGTCTCCATTTTTTTATACAGTGTGTCCGGACATGGACTAGCGATATTCTAAATACTTAAATATTAACTATTTTAAAGTACAATTACACCCTAGGCTTGGGTCCAATACACTTACCCGCTATGTGGCAGCCATTTTGTTTTTTTGTTGAAATACGCTCTATGCGAGTACAAAAAAAATCATATCTCTCAAAGTTTTAGTCATGTCGTGTCAAGTTGAGGCGTGTCGTGTACTGTGTGCACTGAATAGTGATGTATCGACGCCGCTCTCTGATAACACCAGTTTTATCCACCGACTTATGGTTTGAGCTGTGGCCGCTTTGTTAGGTTTTTTAATTGTTAGTAATAAGTTATTTATATTTTCAGCTCTTAGGTTTTTTGTGAAAAGTAAATAATCTGTGAGCACAGTAGCAGGACAAATATTTTTATTTTCTACAAAGTAGGGGAGAAAAAGTACGGGTTGTTCTCTTCCTGGAGCCGAAGTCTTGATAACGTCTGTTATCACTACTTTGACTCCATTTGACGATATATTTATATTCTCTATTTTTATCAAGGAAAGAGTGTGGACTCGCTGTGCTGTACATAAAGCCAGTAAGATAACTAATTTTTTTGTCAATTGACTTAGGTCTAAGTCTCGATTCGGGTACCATTTAGAAACGAGATTAAGTACTAACTGCGGGTCCCATGTGTGTGTGTATTTTGGCCTGCTAGGTTTAAGTTTATAGGTTCCTCTTAGCAAACGTTTAATGCATTCGTCAGAACCAATGTTGTTGCCCAATAGTAACGAGAGTGCGGATCTGTGGGAATTCAAGGATCCATACGAGGCACCTTTATTAAACTCTGTTGTCAGAAAAGAGATGACCTCTGCTACTGTGCTCTCAAAAGCTCTCAAAACTATCAATTTTCTTAATTAGGCAAAACTGCCACCAAAGTTTGTATGAGGTGTTATATTGTTTTTTGGTATTATCAGAAAGCGATTCTAACATGAGATCTATTGCTTCTACTGGGATGTTACGTCGGAGGAAGGCTTCCCGGAGAGTATCGCTGCAGCCAGTGTAAGATGAGTGCAGCGGGTGGTGGTGATCCCTGGAAGAGGATAGAAGCAAGTTTTTACTGGGTTCAAAAAATATTATTTCTGAAGAGATTAATTCTCTAACGATAGGAAACCATGGCTGTGATGGCCACCATGGAAATACGAGTATACCACACGCCTCATCATTTATTATCTTGTTAGAACTTTTAAGTATTAATGAGAATGGGGGGAAAGCGTAGAAAAAAATATTTTTCCAACTAAAAGTATATGCGTCGACAGAAGCCGCGTCAGGGTCAGGAAACAACGATGCGTACACATGACATTTGGCATTGATGCGAGAAGCGAACAAATCAATTACGGGTTGACCTAGTTTACGAATGATAGTTTTAAATGCTTGATCTGATAAGCTCCATTCTATATCTGGATTAATTTTTCTTGATTCAATATCAGCTTCTATATTTTGTTTGGTATTAATATAGGAAGCAAATATCCATATGTTCCGCTCCTCGCACCATTGCCAAATTTGATAGGCAAGATCATTTAAGTGAGGATATTGTACTCCTCCCATTCTGTTAATGTAACTTAACGCCGTGTTATTGTCAACTCGTAACAATATGGAACAATTTGATCGTTTCTTCGCGAAGGTTTTTAGTGCTAAGAAACTAGCTAATAACTCTAGGTAGTTTATATGACATTCTCTTTCGGTTTCTTTCCATGATCCGTGAGCGCGATTACCATCACAAAATGCTCCCCACCCTGTTTTTGAGGCATCGGAAAATATTTCCAATTCGAAATCAGGGGCGACGACAAAGTTTGTGCAAGTAAATATATTTTGTGACCACCAATTTAAATCATTAAGTATGTATCGTTCTAGTTTTATTTTAGAATTATAATTATTGTGAAATCTATTCAACAAGAGGTGTTTTTACCGCTCTAGGGTTTTGGTGTATAACCACCCGTATTTAACAGCAGGGCACGCTGCTGTGAGGACGCCGATTAGAACTGAGCGAATTCTCTTATGGTACAGGGAGGTAAGCTAATGAACTTTTTAACAAGCTGCGCGATATTACGACGTTTGTCAATAGGTAAGGAAACCGAAAGGTTTGTCGTATTATAGATAAAACCTAAAAAGGATAATGCCCAAAAATATATGGAGCAAAAACCCAGAATCGATTAAAACGATCTATGTGTGGCAAGGTAGAGTATACATAGTATATTCCGAATGCAATAATAGTTTTCGATTAAACCATCACCAAGTAATAGAAAACTCGTAACTAATTGACAAAACTTTAAAAAAATCTATGATATTTAAAGCGGTTTTACAAACGATATTGTGACGAATTGTGCGTAATATTGAGAGAGATTTGAGAGTAAAGAACATTATACGTATCTACTGATTATATAATTATATGTATATAAATATTATTTATATACATATAAAACTGATTGCGGGTTATTATATGGCTATTATCTTGATAAATGAAAACAACCGAATATATGCTACGATCTTTTATTGATTTTAAAAATGTTACATATTTTCTAAATCTAGGAGAACGGTATCAAAAAAAGGCCGCTGGCTGTTGAAGCCCTTCGTGTCTTGCAAATGCAAGGTAGTACAACATGCTTATTATATGAGCACAACTGCCTAAAGTTCGACGACCATGAATGCATGAACAAACGTATTCAACATTGCGTCTTTGCTGTTGTGACCCGGTGTATACATGATGTATGTATAGTACGTTCTGGATCGAACATGCCGCGACTGTATGCGTCCTCTTAATAAAGTTTTCTCACCTAAGCCACCAATATTAATATGATGAGGATGCCGGTACACTTCTATTTCGTAAGTACCGTTCTCTCTTACATGCTCCCAACAGTACGACTGATCGCGCTGGTAAGGACCTTATTGGGGTCG
Organism: Xestia ashworthii; assembly: GCA_950022955.1. NCBI lineage: Eukaryota > Metazoa > Arthropoda > Insecta > Lepidoptera > Noctuidae > Xestia > Xestia ashworthii. The sequence goes on along the minus strand of OX465560.1, from coordinate 10,520,698 downwards.
TTGGAAAATTGACTTTAAACCAGAAATAGAAAATGCACAGCGACAGTAAGGATGGATGTAGGTAAAGGACTCACCGTAGCTCGTGGATCGAATGTCCAGAAATTGTGAATGTTCGGAGGTCTCCTGTCCACGAAGTTTACCACTTCACAGCACAGTATAGTTTTCCTGTATTTTTGGCACAGTTTATAGCACAAAACACGAGATTATAACAATTGAAGAAATTCCAATGCGTGCGCGACGAAATCAAGCCGGCAACTGTTCTTCCTGGTGAGAAAAGGTGGGGAAAGAGACAAGGAATAGGTTTGCACAGTAGTGCGAGGGAGAGGGAACATCGCTGTGCAAAAGTACCCGATTAAAAGTCTATTTCCTTTTATATCTTTTTTTTAATAATTTGGATTCTAGCAATTTTGGCCTAAACATCCTCCCGGGGTTGACAGGACATAGTCCTTTCAAGAAAATTAAGGTAAGACTTTAAGCCGCCTTAAATTGAAATCAAAGTGTCAAGAAAATTATAGAATTTATTTAAGTTATTATATTTTTCCGTATGGAAAAATTCAAGTTTATTTAATTAATACTTATGAGCTAAAATAATTAATCATAAATTGGATATAAAATTTTAGTTAGTTGAGCGATATTATGGACTGTATAATGTTATTTATTGAGACGGTAGAGGAAAAACCTTCACTACTGGTCTACGGTACAACCCAGATCTTGTCCGAACGTCTACTACACGTACAACTCCATCTTTACCAGGAAAAGTTTGTTCTATTATGCCTAAAGGCCAATCTAGTGGGGCGCTATTATCCGACTTTAATAAAACTACAGTTCCCTTTTCTACAGAGCCGTTGGTTTTTACCCATTTATTGCGGACTTGCAGAGAGTTAAGGTATTCTACCTTCCACCGTTTCCAAAACGACTGGACTAAGTTGTCTAAATTACGTTTCCTCTGGAGCAGAGTAACGCACTCATTCGTTAAATCTTCTGCTGGAAGAGACTTTAATGGTGTCATCACAAGGAAATGAGCAGGCGTCAGAGCCAAAGGCTCAGTAGGGTCACTGCTCAATACCGACAGGGGCCGTGAGTTGAGCACAGCTTCCACTTGAGCGAGCACTGTTAGCGTCTCTTCAAACGTGAGCAACTGACTACCTACTACCTTTGTGAGGTGAGTCTTGACGCACCTGATATTGCCCTCCCATAGCCCTCCAAAATGAGGTGCAGAAGCGGGATTGAATTTCCATGTGATCCGATTTTCACGCAATTCATTAGCGAATTTATCTTTGTATTCTTCCGACTCCAGCAATTGGTATACACTGTCTAAATAAGATTTAGCGCCAATAAAATTAGTACCTCGATCCGAGTACATCACCGCAACAGGGCCGCGACGTGATATGAACCGCTTCAGAGCATTCATGAAGGCTTCAGTACTTAAGTCGGAAGCCAACTCAATATGCACTGCCTTCGTAACCAGACAAATAAATAGGCATAAATAAGCTTTCTGACTACGTACACCTCTACGCCGATACGGAACGATATGCAAAGGACCTGCATAGTCCACCCCTGTGTGACAGAAAGCCTTTGCTTCCTGCACTCGGCAAGCTGGCAAATCAGCCATAATGGGAAACTCATTCCGAGGGTTTACCTTAAAACAGATGTTACATTTTTGTATACGTTTACGCACTATGTTGCGACCCGACAAAATCCAGTATTTTTGCCTCAGTAGAGACATTAATAATTGGGGGCCCGTATGAAGATACTTTTGTCGTGATTCTTTGTAAATTCTTGCAATATTATAATAATTATTCCATATCAGTAGCTGTTTTGACTCTAAATTTTATCTGATTCAAATAGTTTATAAATCATACTGTGAATTTTAAATATATTAAATTATTAGTAAGCATTATGATTGTCAGATATTTATTATTAAAATCATGTTTAGTTTAGTTGCTGTATTGATGTAAGTAAAGTTGGAAGGGGACATCCCCTCCATACTGCCAACGGCGGCGATGGCTGACCATGGCCGAAGCAGTTGTTCGGTGACGGCGGAATGGTGAAGTCCATCTAACAAAAATACCGCACGCGCAAGATTATAATTTAAATATAGTTATTGTTGTGATGAATATAGTAGTGATTGATGTCATTATATGAAGTTTTATTTTAAGTCAGAAGTGGTATAAACCTGCGAGCCATGTCGGACAAAAACCGTAAGTAGTTTTATGAATTAATAACGTTATTTTCTTTTTTTTGTATCAGACAAGTTCAGTGAGCGATGTATTATGTAGTGTCATGATTCTGTAGCAGTCATTGTAGCATATTTTCTGGATAATTAGTAGTAATTGGGCCGATACACGTAGTGCCTTTGGTCGAGGCTACTCCTCGATAGGGTAAGCGTTGTTGGACTAATTATATAATGAGTTAATAGTCTGGCCAGTGTTCACGGTGCCTTCGGTCGAGGCTACTCCTCGATAGGGTTACCGTTGCATTGAACTGATTATTTAAAGAGTAAATGGAATTTAATTGAATTTCGCTACGGGATTTCACTTAATCGTGCTACACGAGTCTTTTTCACTCACTGAATTTTCTGATTGACCTTAAAGTCTGATTGATAAGCGACAGTTTAGATTTTGTTGATTGCGACAATTTCTAGTGACTGTGACCTGTAATATAATGTGTAAACTCCTATGCGGCGTGCACTCTGATTCAGCCATGTAGGTGAACTGTTCAGAGATGTTCGAGCGTAGTGTAAACTCCTATGCGGCGTGCACTCTGATTCAGCCATGTAGGTGAGCTGTTCAGAGATGTGCGAGCGTAGTGTAAACTCCTATGCGGCGTGCACTTTGATTCAGCCATGTAGGTGAGCTGTTCAGAGATGTACGATCGCAGTGTAAACTCCTATGCGGCGTGCACTCTGATTCAGCCATGTAGGTGAGCTGCTCAGAGATGTGCGAGCGTAGTATAAACTCCTATGCGGCGTGCACTCTGATTCAGCCATGTAGGTGAGCTGTTCAGAGATGTACGAGCGTAGTGTAAACTCCTATGCGGCGTGCACTCTGATTCAGCCATGTAGGTGAGCTGTTCAGAGATGTACGAGCGTAGTGTAAACTCCTATGCGGCGTGCACTTTGATTCAGCCATGTAGGTGAGCTGTTCAGAGATGTACGAGCGTAGTGTAGACCCCTATGCATCGCGCACTTTGATTCAGCCATGTAGGTGAGCTGTCCAGAGATGTGCGATCGTAGTGTAGACTCCTATGCTGCGTGCAGTAATACAGCCATGTAGGTGAGCTGTTGTTTTGAGCTTAGAGTAAGCATTTGTGCAGTAATACAGCCATGTAGGTGAGCTGTTGTTTAGAACTCTAAAGTAGGCACTTGTGCAGTAATACAGCCATGTAGGTGAGCTGTTGTTTAGAGCTTAGAGTAAGCATTTGTGCAGTAATACAGCCATGTAGGTGAGCTGTTGTTTAGAGCTTAGAGTAAGCATTTGTGCAGTAATACAGCCATGTAGGTGAGCTGTTGTTTAGAGCTTAGAGTAAGCATTTGTGCAGTAATACAGCCATGTAGGTGAGCTGTTGTTTAGAGCTTAGAGTAGGCACTTGTGCAGTAATACAGCCATGTAGGTGAGCTATTATTTAGAGCTTAGAGTATGCATTTGTGCAGTAATACAGCCATGTAGGTGAGCTGTTGTTTAGAGCTTAGAGTAAGCACTTCTGCAGTAATACAGCCATGTAGGTGTGCTGTTGTTTAGATATTAGAGTAGGCACTTGTGCAGTAATATAGCCATGTAGGTGAGCTGTAGTGTTAATTTTATTTTTATTGGTTTATGTATATACATTGGTGTAGATAACGAGAGCTACACTCCAGAACGACCTCGATCACGGACACGACGAAGACTACGGTCTCCCTCCAGTGAGTCCGATGAGTCACGTAGGCCCCGGAAAAAGTCGAGGACTAAAAGAGGACTGTCTGCGGAAGACCTGTTGAAGATATTAACTGCACTGCCAAACAATTCAAGTAAGAGTACTTCTACGACCAATGTGTTACCCGAGTTTGATCCTAACAATAAATCCCAGGATGTCGAACGGTGGTTGAGGAAAGTAAATCAGTGTGCTGTGATCTATGGCTGGGATGAAACGCAAACCATCCATTACGCGCTTCAAAAATTATGTGGTCTGGCAAAACAGTGGTACGAGTCTCTTCCATCGCTCGATTTCTCATGGGAGGAGTGGCAAATTAAATTTAAGAAAGCGTTTCCAAACGATATAAATTTTGGTAAACTACTGGAAGAAATGTTACACCGAAGATCTCGCACAGATGAAACACTTAGAGATTACTTCTATGATAAATTAGCATTACTAAGTAGGTGCGAGATTGTCGGTCGTAAGGCCGTTGATTGTATTATATATGGAATCGCTGATAATTCCATTAGAAATGGGGCTCAAGCTCTTAAATGTGAAGAGCCTGAAGATTTGCTAAACTACTTAGCATCGCAACAGCAAACGCTAGTGAAGGAACCTGTGCGAGGATCATCCGATCGATCTTTTAGAAAGCGCGATTTTCGTGCAAGTAATAACGATCAGAATAGGGTTTCATCATCAAATAGGCCAACTGAAGGTGTTTGTTTTAATTGTGGCGAGCGCGGACATAGTTACCCTGCTTGTAACAAACCTTTGATAAAATGTGTCAAGTGTAAGAGGGTCGGCCATAATTCGAACAGATGCGCTAGGAAGCCTTTACAGGAAACCAATAGCCAGTCTACTCAGAATGCTGAACAAAAGGTGCTTAAAGTAACTTCTGATTTACATAAAACTAGTCAAGTAAATCCCACAACTTCAAATATTGTCGTTAAAAATGACTCTATGAGCAATAACAATAAATTTAATAAAATTGCTTATGTTAATGGTACTCAGCTAAATGCTTATATAGATTTTGGGAGCGAGTGTAGTATGATCAGGAATTCAGAAGCTAAAAGCCTCGGTCTCTCTGAGCGCCACGAATTGTTACCAACTATAAAAGGTTTTGGTAATTCCAATGTCAAGCCAAGGTTTCAGTCCACCGTTTGGATTAAAATTGATGAAATAGAAAGCGAACTGAGTATTTTGGCTGTCGACGATGAATTGTTAGATACTCCAATGCTAGTAGGTCAGAACTTTACCGAGCTGCCGTCCGTAATGGTAATGAAAGATAGTAGGAGTCTTAATTTTTACCATGCTCCTTGTGGTGTCTCTGGCGATAGGGACACGGTTCTCGATCTTTATGTTGCTAAAGAAATAGTCATATCGAAGGGGGGGCTAGTAGAAGTATATACACGCGAATCATATACGGGTGACATATACTCCGATGGATGCTCTAGAATGATTCCAAACCGGGAGTACTACCTACATCAGGGATGTTATAAGATAGAGGGCAGCAAAGGAATCATATTTGTAACTGCGTTAACAAATACTCCCATTATTTTCAAAGCGGACAGACTAATAGCTAGAGTTATACCCATTAAAGAGACTAAGACGTTGATCGTGCGTTCGGATAAATATCATAGCAATTTGTTGCCCTTAAACGAATCTGATATTAAAGTAAGACATAACATAGATCAAAATGTCCGCGATAAATTATACAAACTCTTGCAAAAGTATAGGCACTGTTTCGCGGCTAATCTGAGTGAGTTAGGCTGTGCAAAAGACACTGTAATGAACATAGACTTGCAGGATAAGGGTCCAGTTGTCTACAGACCCTATCGTCTATCACATAATGAACGTCAAAAGGTTAGGGATATAATCAATGACTTAGTTAAAAATGATATCGTTCAAGAGTCCAATTCAAACTATGCCAGCCCCATACTATTAGTAAAAAAAAAAGACGGCGAACCTCGGCTTTGCGTTGACTATCGGGCGCTTAATAATAAAACGGTAAAAGACAAATACCCATTGCCATTAATTGACGACCAACTTTCGAATCTAAGTGGCAACAAGTTTTTTATAACTTTGGATTTAGCTTCGGGCTATTATCAGATACCAATGGGAGAACAGAGCCGTCACTTGACTGCGTTCGTCACCCCGGACGGACATTATGAATTTAAACGTATGCCGTTCGGGTTGGCAAACGCACCCTCAGTATTTCAAAAAATGATGAATCGTCTACTGGGTTCACGAAGGTTTACATCCGCACTAGCATACATGGATGATCTCCTTATTCCATCGGCCTCTATAAACGAAGGTTTTAATCGACTAGAGGACGTACTTAACGTGATTCAAGAGGCCGGTCTTACATTGAAGCTTTCAAAATGTAGTTTTTTCGATACTAAAATAGAATATTTAGGGTACGAAATCTCGTCGGAGGGTATAAAGCCTAGCGAACGAAAAATTTTGGCTGTGCGAGATTTCCCAGTGCCACGTAATGTTCACGAAGTGAGGCAGTTCCTCGGTCTGGCGAGTTATTTCCGCAGATTTGTGAAAGGATTTGGGGAAATTGCTAAGCCCTTGACAACTCTGCTCAAAAAGGATGTGCAGTGGCGATGGAATTGTGAAGAGTTAAAATCCTTCACAACTCTAAAAGACCGTCTAATCGAACGTCCGCTGTTGGCTTTATACAACCCAGAGTTGGAGACTGAAGTGCATACAGATGCTAGTGCTCTCGGCTTAGGTGGTATTCTAATGCAATGGCAGCTTTCGCCCAGGGTGTTAAAACCCATTGCCTACTTTAGTAGGCAAACCACACCCGAAGAACACCATTTCCACTCGTACGAGTTAGAGACGTTAGCCGTGGTTTGCTCATTAAAGAAATTCCGCCCCTATCTTTTAGGACTGAACTTCTCTGTTTATACAGACTGCAATGCGTTGCGAACCACCTTGACTAAAAGAGACTTAATTCCTCGTATAGCACGTTGGTGGTTGCAAATTAGCGAGTACAACTTCACCATTGAGTATCGGCCAGGTAGTCGAATGAGCCATGTCGATGCTCTGAGTCGGAATCCTCCGAATGGAGATATTACTAGCCAAATCCTAAAAACCTTGAACATAAGCACAGATAACTGGATACTCACCCTACAGATGGCAGATCCTAAACTCGATCATATTTTCAAAATTCTAAAACCCAATGTTACTGAGGAAGTTTCGGAAATAAAAAAGAACTACGCTATTAGGAATCATTCGTTGCATAGGAAGGTTGGGGAAGAGTTTCGTTTAGTCATTCCCAAAGACGCTAGGTGGCAAGTTTGCAAGGCAAATCACGATGACGTAGGTCATTTTGGGTTTGCTAAGACACTAGAGCGAATTCAGGGCCGTTACTGGTTTCCAAAATTAAGGCGCTTTGTAAAAAAATATGTAGCAGCGTGCATAGACTGTGCATATAACAAAGACAATGCATCCCGGATTCGCACTGGCCTTCTGCATCCCATACATAAAGTGGAAAAGCCCTTCCACACGCTCCACTTGGACCACTTGGGCCCATTTGTACGGAGCAAGTCTCGCAACAGCTATATTTTAACGATAGTGGACGGTTTTACGAAATACCTTTTTGCCAAACCGGTTAGGGACACAAAAACAAAAAGTGTTATTAAAATTCTGGATAATTTGTTTTGTGATTTCGGTGTACCATGTAGAATTATTTCGGATCGCGGGACGGCTTTTACTTCGGCTCAATTTAAGACTTTTTGCACCAATAAAGGAATTAAACATATCCTTAACGCAGTTGCTTGTCCCAGGGCAAATGGTCAGGCTGAGAGATTCAATCAGACGATCCTCGCAGCTTTGTCTACACAAAATTTTGGCAAGGATGAACGTGTTTGGGACGAGCAGCTGGGTCGAGTCCAATGGGGTATAAATAATACGGTCAATGCTACCACTAAGAAAAGTGCATCAGAATTATTATTTGGGATAAAACTAAATGGTCCCATTGATAACATGTTGACAATCGAGACCATTGAACCCAGTGGTGAATCGATTTCTCACACATCAACTGTAGTAGCCACTGAGATTAGTAACAACCATTTTCCCAGTAGCAGTAACAATGTCGAAATGTCTTCTGATGATTTGCATGATATCAGTAATGCCAATCAATCCCCGTCGGCCCCTCTAAATACCTCCACTCTTAATAAAACGCATGAGATCCCTTGTCCACTTTCTTCTACCTTACCTGATGTTTTAGTGGACAATGAACACTCTAATCCATTTTCGTCAATTCGCCCCAAGCCGTCTGCGGAAATTGATAGAATTAGGGAGGAAGCTTCAATCAACATTACAGACAGCCAAATTCGCCAAAAGACAGTTTATGATAGGAACAGGTCTCCAGCAGCTTCATATCATGTAGGTGACTTGGTAAAAATCACTAGGACCAATTTTAAGAATGATGGCAAAAGCAAAAAGCTTTTACCAAAATTCATAGGTCCTTACAGGATTACAAAATGCTTAGGAAATGACCGTTATAAAATTGCAAATGTCCCCGGTTTTAAAGAAAGAAAATACGAGTCTGTAATAGCGGCAGATAGGATGCGGCCTTGGATAAATATCAAAGCGCTAGAAATTAATGAATCTTCTAGCTCTTCTACGTCGGACTCTGATACTAGTTCAGATAAAGAATACTGTGATTAATTGTGTACATTATTGATTTTGGTTTATTTTGTCACGATAAGTGTGATTTTAGACATATTATGTGTGGTAGAGATTGTATTATAGGTATATCTAAAAACAATTTTATGTTAAAAAATTAGAGATTAGTCGATTTATGATTTTGTGGACATAATTTTGTTGTAATATTGATATCATCTGTTTCAATCAAATTGATGTTTTGTTTATACTCACGTCAGATTTTCACTTCAGCTGGTTATTGTGTATAATGTTATTTTGTAATAAAATGCAAGTATGTATACGCTATGATTGACAGGATTATTTCGAATGTCGTGATTTATTGCGTGCACCGGAGTTTTGCACGCAGTCGGACGGCCGAATGTCGTGATTCTTTGTAAATTCTTGCAATATTATAATAATTATTCCATATCAGTAGCTGTTTTGACTCTAAATTTTATCTGATTCAAATAGTTTATAAATCATACTGTGAATTTTAAATATATTAAATTATTAGTAAGCATTATGATTGTCAGATATTTATTATTAAAATCATGTTTAGTTTAGTTGCTGTATTGATGTAAGTAAAGTTGGAAGGGGACATCCCCTCCATACTGCCAACGGCGGCGATGGCTGACCATGGCCGAAGCAGTTGTTCGGTGACGGCGGAATGGTGAAGTCCATCTAACAAAAATACCGCACGCGCAAGATTATAATTTAAATATAGTTATTGTTGTGATGAATATAGTAGTGATTGATGTCATTATATGAAGTTTTATTTTACTTTTGATGATAATAATCAATTAGAAGGTCAACGATATGATCCTTTCTAGGAAGTAATATGGGGTGCTGACTGTCGTAACTCAAATCTGCATTACTCAATCTACCACCGACTCTAAGTAAATCATCTTTTACAAAGGCCTTTAGCTTTAAGAAAGCTGGGGGTAGATTGCCTCCAGACTGAGCCAACTTAAGCTCACTTGGGAAGTGGATCTGCTGTAACTCTCTAATGACTGCTTCTTCAGCTTGCTCTAAATGGGAGACTTCAAACTTCCTTGGAAGTTTCTTTATGAAGCGAAGAATATACACTACAATCCTTAGCAATTTTGACCAAGAGGACACGCGAGAAGAGAGGTCATAGAAAACTGATGCCGATTGCGGAGCTGCCGGCACAGTAGTAGCCATTACATTGACCTTCATTTCAGGCATTTCACTGACTGACGCTGGATCAAACTGATGGACTGGCCATTCAGGAAAGGGTACGTGAGCAAATCGAGGCCCGTGGAGCCAGAGAGGGTGATCAAGCAATTGTGCTGGCGTCAAGCCTCTCGACAAGCAGTCAGCAGGGTTTTCTTTTCCAGGTATGTGGTGGAAATGACGAGGTTCCAATTTGCTTTGTATTTTGGCAATACGATTTGCCACAAAGGTCTGCCATCGGTTAGGCAAGGAGTGGATCCAGGCCAAGGCCACAGTACTGTCCGTGAATGCATAGATATTTGATATTTGACAACGAGTGGAGTAGGTGTCAATAACTAAGCGCATTAATTTCGCAAGTATGAGATTAGCACAAAGTTCCATTCGAGCAAGAGAAATCACCGTCTTAGACGGCGCCACTTTGGACTTGGCGCAAACCAGGTTAATTAGTGACTTCCCTGTCCCGGGGAAGGACACATGCAAATACACAACTCCACCATAGGCGTTCTCAGATGCATCTGCGAATCCCAAGATAGATATCACGCATTCGTCGTTCACTCCAAGGTGGCGTGGCAATTTAATTTGTTGAAGCAAGGGCAATTCCGCTTCAAACTTCTGCCATAGGGCCACTACGTTGGCGGGAGGTACCTCATCCCAACCAATGTTTTCCCTCCAGAGGGATTTGATTATTAATTTAGCGAGTAATGTGACTGGTGCCACGAAACCCATTAAGTCCCATAATCGGGCAATAGTGGATAAAATATTTCGTTTTGTGCAGTCACGTGACTGGGGTGTCACACTGAAAGTGAACACATCTTCGGCTGGTACCCAGTGTAGACCCAATATTTTAAGCTGACTATCAGGACTGAACTCGACTGTTTCAGAGATACGATGCGACACAGGGATATTCGTCAGAACTCCAGGGGAGTTACTAGAAAATTTAACCATCTCAAACCCGCCAGCTGCAAATAAATCGATCAGCTGATTCGAGAGGGCAATGCCTTCTGACACCGAAGAACAACTGGTGGCTAAATCATCCATATAGATGTCCGTCTCTGCCACACCAGCTGCCAGGGGGAAGCGCTCGCGCTCATCCAAAGCGAGTTGACGCACAGTGCGTATGGCCAGGTAGGGACTGCAGCACAAACCGAATGGCACTCTAGTCATTTCAAAAATGTTTATTGGCTCATTTATGTCAAATCTGTAGAGCAATCTCTGGAAGCGTGTATCTTTTTCATCCATTAAAATTCGTAAATACATTTGACGTATATCGGCACTTATCGCCACTGACTGCAATCGAAATTTAAGGAGAATTTGGAATAAATCATTTTGTAGATTCGGTCCTGTGTACAAAATATCATTTAATGACTTTCCCGACGTAGTCGCGTTACTAGCATTTAAAACTACACGCAACTTAGTAGTACTTTTATCCGTACGGACAACAGCATGGTGAGGTATTACGTATTGATCATTCCCCGAATCGACCTCCGAAATAGTACCGACTGGTCTCAGATAATTTTTCTGTAGGTAATCTACGAACACGTTATCGTATTCCTCTTTAACAGACGGATTCAATAACAATTTTCGCTCTAAAGATAAATACCTATACTCGGCTGAACGCAAGGAGTCGCCTAACTCGGAAGTATCGTTCTTAAGCGGAAGCGAAACTACATAGCGGCCATTACAATCGCGGCGCGTAGTTTCACAGTAATAATCCTCGCATTTTTGCTCATCCGGGGATAAAATGGTAGGTACATTAGGTACCTCCTCCAATTCGAAAAATCGATTCACACAATTTTCGAATGTTAAGTCCGTAGTGCAGTAAGTACGCACAATATTACTCGCGGGGCTAATTATCGGAGCTTGCCCTACTATTATATAGCCTAACAAAGTCTCAACCGCGACAGGTTCCCCAGCGGCGCGAGAGATTGTATTCGGACCTAAAATACGGGCAAATACGTCCGCACCTAAAATCAGGTCAATATTAGCAGGAGTAAAGTAATTACAATCCGCTAATGGAATATTATTTAAATAATCCAAACGTGAAGCGTCGATCTTCGCGGTAGGTAATTCATTAGTGATACGATTTACGACCACAGGCTGAATATTAAACCTAACCGAATCATCGAATTTCGAACGAATTGTTAGACAAGTTACGCCTTCAATAGGATTCGTAACGTCGCCTACACCTGATACAAATTTATTCTGAGGCGCACGCATTTTAAGTTTCAACCGTTTACAGCACTCTGTCGTAATCAAATCCCTTTGGGACGCACTATCAATTATAGCGCGTAAAACACAAATGTTGCCTTCGGTATCAACGATATGGCACTGCGCAGTTCCTAGCAAAACAGACGTCGTCGTCGCATCGCCATGCCACGGGCCGCTCGACGCAGCGACGGCAGCGCACTCGCCCACTGCACATAGCGAAACGGCAACAGGGCCGCACTCGGGCGCGGCGCACTTCTCGCGCGCGGAGCCTTCCGTACATTCCGTGACTATCGCGGTAGTACTGGATGCGATTGGTATAGAACTGCGTGTGTTTGAATTCGTATTACTTGTGGGGAAATGTAACAAGCTGTGATGACTACGTTGACATTCACTACAACGAGTTGACTCAGCGCACTTTGTAATGTTATGTTTATCACTTAAACAATTTACACACATTTTCCGCATTTTTACGAATTTATAGCGTTCACTAGGGGTCTTTGACAGGAATTTTGGGCACTGAGATAAACGAAAATGCTCACTCTTCCCACAAGATACGCACTGATCTTGTTCCTGCACATTAATAAACGTCTTAACGTTATTATTATTAGAACGCGAACCATAATTACCGCCCGAATGCGAGGAAGTATTTTTGCGTAACTGAGTACCTCCCGTGGAGGCTGGTTGCTTCGTACTCGATGAAATATTTTGCGCGCGTTGCAAAATGTGAGACTGGTTCCGTACAAATGAAATAAATTCTTGACAGTTTGGAGTTTTATTTTTGTCATTACTAATGTGTAACTCATAAGATTTTACCGTTTCCAAACCTACTTTCTTACAGGCAATGTGGATAAACACGAAATCTTCCAAATTGTCAATATTCATTTGTTTTAACGCGGAATAAATTGATGAAAATTGATCTATAAATTCCTCCAAATTAGTTGGTGAATTTTCTTTTACATTATTTAACGTGAACAGTTTATCTAAGTACGTAGCAGCTCGTACTCGTTTGTCATTATATTTACTGACTAACGTATTCCAAATAACGCTGTAGTTTTCGGCAGTAGGTAGAATACCTTGACAAATACTTAGGGCTTTGCCTTTTAATTTACCTACTAGGTACTGAGTTTTCTCGCTTTCGGTAAGATCTGGATTTTCGTGAATTACCGTCTTGAAAGTTTCGTAAAACATAGGCCACGACTCAATTTCTCCATCAAAAGAACATAGCTCTAACGCAGGTAATTTTATTGAAAGTTTTTTCTCGCATTTAACCGCGGAACCCTGGTCGCGACTAGTATTATCAGTCACTTGCGACAACTTGTGAACCTTATATTTGATACGCGAATAAAGCTGTTCAAATGAAATTGCCGAACTGTAATTCGGTACAGGATTTTCCGGACTAGACAACTGGAACCGATTTCTTTCATTTAACGTGGTAAGAAAGTCATTTCGTAGGGTATCAAGCGTAAAACAGTCGGCTAAAAAGTTTTCGATCGCGATGGGTTCGTCATTCAATTTACAACTAGTGTCGTAAATAGCTTGAGCACGACCATACAAAGCACTTAATTTGTTTTGTAATTGTTGCAATTCGCGATCTATTCCCACCGACGACGCCGGTGCGTGTGGATCGTTCGGCATTTTTACCAATCAATATGGCTGACCGCGCTTACCACGTGCCTACCAACTGACCCACTACAATTAAATTAACGAATCTGTTAATCCGGAACGGAGTGACCAAAAATAATGATCGCGCTGGTAAGGACCTTATTGGGGTCGTTGGAAAATTGACTTTAAACCAGAAATAGAAAATGCACAGCGACAGTAAGGATGGATGTAGGTAAAGGACTCACCGTAGCTCGTGGATCGAATGTCCAGAAATTGTGAATGTTCGGAGGTCTCCTGTCCACGAAGTTTACCACTTCACAGCACAGTATAGTTTTCCTGTATTTTTGGCACAGTTTATAGCACAAAACACGAGATTATAACAATTGAAGAAATTCCAATGCGTGCGCGACGAAATCAAGCCGGCAACTGTTCTTCCTGGTGAGAAAAGGTGGGGAAAGAGACAAGGAATAGGTTTGCACAGTAGTGCGAGGGAGAGGGAACATCGCTGTGCAAAAGTACCCGATTAAAAGTCTATTTCCTTTTATATCTTTTTTTTAATAATTTGGATTCTAGCAATTTTGGCCTAAACAACGACCGTGCTATCTTTAAATGGTAGGTGCCTGCAGCGAACAAAATCAATTCGTGGTATGATAATCTTGGAAAATCTTGTAGGTTTGGGGGGTTTGCTTGTAATCTCTCAAACGCTACTCTTTGCCGATTCATATTTTGTTGTTCCACATAATCTGCCAGCAGGTTCGGTTTATGCATGTTGGTATTAATTATGTTGATGAACGCGTCAGAATATTGGCTGTCAGCGTAAGGTTCTTGGAATGCATTTATAAGAGCTGCAGAAATTCTGAAATCGGTTATGGCAAATGACGCTGATTTATTAAAATAAGTGTTACGGAATATTTTATAGTCTCTTTTGAAGCGACCGTTAATTGTCTCAACAACCCATCGGACCATTGTTATAAGTCTGGATTTGTTAGCATCTTCTGTGCTGAGTTGTGTTTCATGCCGCCTCTTAGATGGTGGCATGTGCGGTTCAAAACCACATTCTTCTAAATCCGGAATTACGTCGCGGAATCCTCGGTCTAAAATCAGTGCATCGCCTGCGTTTAAAAACCATCGAATAGGTGCCTCTTCTAATGGGCCATTGTGGTTATTTAATATATTCTTCATTATTGTAGCGTCTGACTTGGTGGCCGCATATGGTCCAGAGACTTCAATGATATAGCCATCTGCACATACCATAAGGAAAGGTTTAATCAAGTTTTTGTATTTGTGCAAACTGTAACTCTCCCTTTGGAACAAGAAGTTAGTACTCTTCTGTAAATATAAATATGTGCCATCACATATAATTATCGCTTTGGTCCTTGGGTCCGTACCAAAAATATGGTTTGGAATGCGTCTGTTTCTTCTCACAACCTCTTCCTGCGTTATATGGTCACACCCCAAATGAACAGATACAAAATCTCGATCCAAGCATTCCCTTGCCAAATGTATTTTTCTCTCAAGATTCTGTCTTGACATACCGAAAACTGTTGCTAGTCGCACACCGGGCTCGCCTGTCCGTATTTTACTTAAATATGCTGCTAGGTCGGTGTTGGGTGTTTTAGACATTTCATGAAGAGATGGAACCTCGTTGAGAATACTGTTAAATTGCGTATGGTTTACTCCAGTCCAAAAATGAAGGGTGTTTTCATCAATTTCATCCAAATTCTCGAAGTTAAGTGAAGATTTCTGTTCAAGAGCTTTTGTATAGATTCGAATGATATCTTGCATATACTCAGCGTTAAAGTTGTTTAAACGGCGGGATACGTGTGTCGCAAAATCTTCCCAAGTGGTGTTGCCCAAATGGTTTTGGCAGATTCGAGAGAGTGGAGATATATATATGTTATAATAACTAAGAAGATAAACCTTTAATGTGTTAGGTACTTGACGTAGTTGAAGATTGTTGCAGTTTTCAAATATGCATCGTCTGGAAGAATTGGGCGTACGTGCTAATCCAGCAGGACTAATGGATTGTCTTGATGGTGGAATTGGTGGAGCTGGCTGGTCTTCTTGTTGTTGCGTACGACGTAATGCGTAGTCGATTCGTTGCCAACAAGGATGACAAAGTGATCTCGAACCATTAAATTCAATCTGTAACAATAGTGTAACTTGATGAAATGCTAGCAACTCTTGTGCTAATAGGCTATTGCTAACAATCGTTACCAAGTGATACCGATTGTTAACAATAGACTAATAGAAGCCTCGAAGAAAACTGTGTATAAGCCATATAACCAGACATCCCACTCTTTAAAACCCCATCGTTAACACTATTAACGACTGGGAATGTTTTGTTCTACTCGTTAACACAGATGACGAACGAGACTTTTTTTTATTTAGGTACGTACCTACGACTTCTGAATGTAATAAAATACATTCCTACACGATGCAAACGACAAACAACAAAGAATAGCCAATCGCCGCGGTGCATACTGTACACAACCATTTTGTAATCCAGAAGTTTAAAAAAAAATTGCATTAAGTGACGATTAGCCTCTGGGCATTATATAATTATATTACCTATATGTGAGTTAAAGCAATTTCAATAACAGTTATATGATCTTCTGTGAACAGTTATATCTAACCAACACTGACATAAATCGGATAAAAATACATAAAGATGAGTAACTAAGAATGTTTAGTATTTTTAAACTGTCTATTGTTTTGAATTCCTTGTTTGTAACTATAAGTATTCAAAGTGGTACATACCTCTTGTGGCCCAATGGTGCTGAAAATATACTCTACGAACGCTCTATGCGTCTCAAGGAAATCAGTCGAGAGAACATGATGCTGTCTTCGTGCCAGAGAACGGTCACAACTAACACAATGGTTGTTTCTATCCATATTCAGTCCACAAAGCACAAATCGGTGTCCATAAATGAAAGCCAAGTTCGTCACAATAAACAGATTCAGTACCTAAAGGGAAATGCAAGTGGTCGTCGTGAAAATAGAAATGAGATAATTAAAAATAACACGGTCGCAACGAAAGCTTACGAGGGACTGCGCGCGGGACAGGGTTGGTCACGGTTTCGCTACCTGGTTAACAACTCTTTCTTTCTCGTAAATGTAATTCCTTATCTATATTCTCCATCTCTTTCACGAGTGAGCAACAAACACAGTAATAAAACAATAAACCAACCAATCATCAACGCGCCTTGCTACACAGAATTGTTATATGCTGCTGGCCTGTTTGGTTATGGTTTTAAGCGAAACAAATAGCGTATTTATAACCTCTTACTTAAGGTCTATTTTTTTAAATATTTATTCATTTTTATACATTGCTGAACAATACCGTTTTACGCAATATTTGTCGTAATGTAGCCTTATTTCCTACGTGCTTGAGGGTTACAGACTTCCCGTAGCTTTTAACAGCTTCGCTGCCAACTGGAATATGGTGACGTCATAGAAAAATCCAATGTTTTTTTTTGTAAAATATGCATGAGGGACGTTTCAATATTGTTATTTTGGAATTATTTAACTATTTTTAAAAGGTTTTGGTAAGAAAATGCTAAATAAAAAAAATCCGCGAATTTGCGGACCTGGCACTATGATTGACATTTTCAACCCCAGTGCCAAGTCCGCAATGTTGCGGAGTAGTTTCTTTCATATATTATGGTTTATTTAAAATTATCTAGGGTATTTTAACACAATAAAATAGTAGTTTGCTTAACTCTAATACCTTTGGTAACATTTACACTCCCTCCCGCTCCGCCCAGAGTGGGAGAAGTCATTTGAAGATTTCCCATCCTAAAAAAAAAAAAAAAAAAAAAAGGATAATCTTACAAAAAATAGTATAAAATATAAAAAAAAAACTCCAAAGCAACTTACGATTGCAACAAAAATAGCTGAATTACAGCATTCTAAGTAAAAATAAACACAAAACCTCTAAAAATAATCACAGCTTCCCCAACTCAAAAAAAAATAAACTTCTAAATACCTAATTGAAATCTTCTATAAAATGTTTTGTTAGAACTTTATAAAATCAACTCACAAAATAGCCCGCTGTATGATCGCGGTCTAAATAAACATTATTTACTAATAAAACTTATAATGCTATATAATCATACTGTTGATGAATACAAATACCAAATTTTTGGTAACTAAAAAATTTGGTATTTGTATTTATCAACAGTATGATTATATAATAATAAAAAAAAACATAGTTAAATTTAGATGGACAAGTGGTATTCATCAAAACATTCATAGCATAGACCAGGTTTGTCTTTACACATTTCGCAATGCCACATAGAGTCTTTACGTTTTTTTTGTGTTTTTGAGCACATGCGGCACATTTTACGCCTAAGAAATCCTTTGGAATTTCTCTCAGTAATTTTACTGATTTTGTGCAGCACTTCTCTACTTGTTCTTGTTCTGCTTGAACCAGCAACCACTGAAGTATTGTTTTCGGGTAGCAGCTCATTTATCACAGATAAACGGTAATCATAGGGTGTCATTTTCGGTTGGCCAGAATATTTGTTATAAATTTTGTATGAGTTTATAAAGAGAAGTTGAAAGGTATGGATTGCTAACTTCAGATACCAACGTAGTGTTTTTCTTTCACATGGATAAAATGCAAGCAACTGGTCTTGTCTATCAACTCCAGACATAAACTCATTGTATTTTGCAATAGCTTCTGGCTTTTCACTGATCTGGCCACGTTTATTGGCAACTGGCACCCTTCTGTCTTCATGTTCTGTGGTGATGTACATCACGGGGCGTTTGTCTTTCCACTTTCCAATGTGTACACTTTCTTGAAAACGTGATATATTTTCACCTTTTTTCAGTGTTTTTTGGTACACTTCCTTTGGATTTTCCTTCAAATCTTTTCGCAAGGTTCCAGTGCAGTATGTTCTATTTTCTAAAAGACGCTTTGCCAAATGGAAGCTATTGTAATAGTTGTCCATATACAATGAGTGGCCGTTCTGAAGATGCTTTTCCATCAATTGCATCACAACTTTTTCTGCGTGCCCTTTTCCTGCCACTTCAATGTCTTGGCTCCCTGCATAAACACGAAATTTGAGAATGAGACCATCAGGTTCAGTCAGCATGTACAGTTTGACTCCATACTTATGTCTTTTATTTTTGATGTACTGTCTAAATTTGAGACGCCCTCTCCATAGCACCATACTCTCGTCCAAAGACAACTCTTTCGCAGGATAATAGCAGCTATCCATTTTTTGATTGAAATAATCAATGACGCTGCGTATTTTGTACAGTGGGTCTGGGTCAGTCACTGTCTCTGAGCTGAAGTGGAGACATCTCATTATAAGCAGATATCTGTTTCTACTCATATTTTGCCCAAAAATTGGTATTGAAAATAAACGGTTCGTTTTCCAATAATCTTGTAGGCGGGGTAGTTGAATGAACCCCATGTGAAATAATAAGCCTAAAAATATTCTCAGCTCAGGAATATTCAATTCCTTCCAAGCGCACCCCGCGCTCACCCCGCACCCGGCTAATTCGCGGAGCTGGCAGCGAAGTTGGTCTTAAATTTAAGTATTTTTGACCAACACATTTAATCCGTTCCAATTCGTGAGATTCGTCACAGCTTGAATGGGCAGGCAAAATGTGCTTAATTTTAGGGGAGAATTGATGTACTGTCATGTTAAGCATTTTTTTCATATTCACATTCTGTAAATCAGGAGACATTACCAAAAAAAGTTTTCATCAGGTTTCAGCTTTTTTCTAGTATAACTAGGAATAAAGTCGTCACATTTAAAATGCTCACTGCAAACAA
Organism: Xestia ashworthii; assembly: GCA_950022955.1. Classification (NCBI taxonomy): domain Eukaryota; kingdom Metazoa; phylum Arthropoda; class Insecta; order Lepidoptera; family Noctuidae; genus Xestia; species Xestia ashworthii. The sequence continues at coordinate 10,501,353 of OX465560.1, read as the reverse complement.
CAGACGACTTTGAGATTTTTCAAGGTACTGCATTTTTCCACTTCAGTTTCTGGTTTTCATTCTTCGGAAATCTACAATACAATAAATATAATTAATAACAACTAGCGTCATCGGATCAGTCGAAGGATACGATAACATCAACAAAAAAATTGTAATCCTTTATAAAAATCTAAATGGGTTTTGCCCGTTTTGTACACTGACGGTGACCGGTAAATCTCCAAGTTAAGACAGTCAGTACATCGTATCTTCTGCCTACCTACTGCGAGATTGTAAAAAAATCTTTGATCAACAAAATTCATGGTTACCTTATAGGTTATGATTGTTGTTTTTACTTACCCGTGGAAAGAGAAGCGGCTACCGGGATAAGACTCATTTTTGCACCCTGTCACACAACAACAATTCACCATATTTCATGAAAATTTCTGTTCCTCCTGGACCGTCGCCTTTGAATTCCTTTTTATTTTTTATTGCTTTCCTTTTAACGCTGTTGCGAAGGTCACGCCATGTCTGAAAATGAAGTTAATCTTTAGCGGAATTAAAAAAATCTTAAATAACTAAAATCTTCAACAAAGAATCAATGCAAATATTTAATTAATGTAATGTACACTGTAAAATTTATTAACCTGTTTCCATTTATCTACTGTTTTCACTGGACCTCCAAGGGCATTTAATGTATCTGTTAGTTCCTGCCACATCCTCTGTAATTCAACTTTCCCTTGGAGACCGGTGCCAAGCCCCGAAGCACATTCATGGTGGACCTTCATGAACTCAACCATGTGGTTAAGTTGAGTTGGAGTAGCCTTAGCTCTAGACATTCTGGCAACAAAAATTGTGGAAATCAGAAAAGTAAAACATTATGGAAATGTGCATCAAGTTTAAGTCATGCTATATAGGTACCTAGGTATATCGTTAATTTCTAATGTATTTTGTGACCATTGTACTTTTTAAATAGGTAAGTACCTATGTCGTTTTACAGAAAATACTATTACTCACAAGTCACAAGGTTTTTACAGGATCACAATTAAATAATCTGATATTTTTTATTAATATCGTGTGTAGTTTACTATGAAAATCGATTATTGCTTACCTATTTTAAAGATTGTTCGCACAAAACCGCCAATATTTCACCAAACTTAAACAAATCACAACCACAGCACAAACTAGTCACAACGATTCCGCGCGGTTGTCAAGCGTGGTATTTTTGACAGTTCAAACCACGCTAATGTCGCGTTCATTCCACAAGGTATCGTTAAAAGTGTCATAGAGAATACGTTTTTGGAAGATGTCTTAACTTATTATGGAACTAGCTTCTGCCCGCGACTTCGTACGCGGATCCTATTGCTTTTGCCAGCGACACCGGGTTCGTCAAAATCGAAGATCTGAAACGTCTAATTCTAAGAGCCCGGGGACGGGAAAATAATTGATCTTTCCCACCTGAGCAACACATACCGTTTGTTTCTTTTTGCCATTTAACAGCTTCACAAAAAGTAAAATTTTGAACCATACCTCCGATGGCGGAATATGTGGCGTATTCAATCATAGAAGTATACGTAAATGAACTCTGTTTGTCATCAACCCAAGGAAGGTCATCATGCCCTACGGCTATATCTTGAGACACCCGATTCTTCAGATGTTATCGACATTCTGTTCAGAGAATGTCGAAGTCTTCGCGTTCTTCTTCTGTCTCTTCATGCCGTACTCCAGCAATTCTTTCTCTCTTCTCTCTTCTCTCACTTTCTAACAGATTATGAATATTTTGTTGTGCGCGTGTTCGGCGCTCTTCTTCTGTCTCTTCATGCCAAAAACACTCAAATAACATAAGCTCGAAGACATATTTATTCGATAAAATAAAATAATAAATGGGAGTTTTGGCCAGTAGAGTCAAATTTTCAATGATATACCATCGTCATCGAAAATCGAAAATCAGTCCTAAACTGTTACCTCCTTAACCGCGTGGAGGTACTCCCAGTTTTTGTTATTTTATAATTATACAGTGAAATTAGTGATAGCTTTGCAATAATTTTCACATCAGATGTTTCTGATCTTCGATTTTTTATAAGTCAACAGGAAATGCCCATCAGACCGAACAACTTTTGCTAAGACGTCATCATTCCTATGTGTTATGGTGTAGCTGGGCTCTTGTAGTTCCACAACAGGTGTTCCAGATCTTCGATTTTTATAAATTAACAGAGAGTGCTCATCAAATTGAACAACTTTTGCTAAGACGTCATTCCTATATGTGTTATGGTGTAGCTGGGCTATTGGAGTTCCACGACAGGTGTCCCAGATCTTCGATTTTTATAAGTCAACAGAGAGTGCTCATCAGATTGAACAACTTTTGCTAAGACGTCATTCCTATAAGTGTTATGGTGTAGCTGGGCTCTTGGAGTTCCACATCAGGTGTTCCAGATCTTCAAATTTATTCTCTCAGCAGAAAATGCTCATCACGTGAAACAATTTTTGCTATGGTGTCATATTTGCATCTCTTATAGTTTAGCTGGTCTATTGCGGTTCTACATCAGGTGTTCAGGTTTCCAAGATAAATTATAGCCTATATGTTGCCCAGACATAATACCTATACAACAAAAAAAAAATCATTCAAATCCGTCCAGTACTTCCGAAGATTAGCGTGTACAAACAAACAGACAAACAGACAGACTTTTTTTTTTGGATTCGTGCTCTATTACTGTTTCTAAACCCCCTTCAATTTAATAATTGAAGGGGGTTTAGAAAAATATTTTTTTTAAATAAATTCAATGTACAGACACAGCTTTTTTACTCTTTTATTATATGTATAGATTGACGTGGTTTCGAAACAAGGAATCGTTAAGTGGTCTTAGAGAATTAGGGCCCAGGGCATGAAGTAGTTGTACTGTTTACTTTAAGCGATATATTTTCATACTGCCTTGTCCTAGTTTTGCCAGTTTTTTTATTTATAATATTCCACAAAGTTTTAGTTTTATTATCTGACTTTTTCATTTGTCTGGCATATTCTATTTTCCTTGAAAGTTACGTGCCTTGCTACGTTTTAATATTTTGCTAAATTTGCTATGATATGTTTTTATGATATTGGATTTAGATTCGTTTAGTAAAATTCTTAGTACTCTTTTGTGTTTGTATGATTTTTTTAGCCCTGTTGTCATCCATCCTTTAGCTTTTTTAGATTTTATTTTCACTTTTTGTTTTGGTATTATTTTATCTAGACACAGCTCGTGTTATAGTTGTGATGAATGTATAGTAGTTTTCGTTTACGTTTTATTTGTATTAATAGTGTTTCCCCAATCAATTTTCTTTAATAAATTTTTGAAGTTTATCATGTTTTTAGTATATCTCTCTAGCGATATTGTAAAGTCTCGAATTATTGTCAACTGAACATACGGAAGTATCTCATCCCCCATAATCGGGACTTGGGGCACGCCCCCGCTAGGTTAGTTAGGTTCCTTTAAACCCTGCACCCGGAAATAGAGGCCCCGCGAAGCGGGGCTCCGTCGACTACGCTTTTTAGGGGAATATAAAGTATTTTAAGGTTAGGTTATAATAATCGGTATTTCTCAGGAATGGTACAATATCTTTTCATGAGAGTTGTCCCACTGGGCAAGGGGGCCTCCTCCTTCCCTCCACACCGCGTGAGTTGACTACCATCGCATGCATTTCACGTAAAATAATGCGTTTTGTTGTAAGAAGTATGTTCATTTGACAATATTTCGAGATTTTACAATATCGCTAGAGATATTACAATATAACGTATTTGACAATGTTACGGTGACATATACAAGCAGTTTGTATTTAATTTTAAGTTAATAGATTTGTGATCGGAGAGTCCGTAATCTTCGACATATTCTTAATTAAGGGTTTATAGTTGGTAAAAAGTAAATCAATACAAGGGGAAGTAGTTTTTGTTACCCGTGTGGGTTCGCGAATTATTTGTTAAGATTATGTGAGCGCATTAAGGTAAGAAGGTTCTGTGTTTGTTTATGTTTTTCGAGTATGTTAATATTGAAATCCCCGCCAACTAAAATATATTTATTCCTATCTCTAGTATTTAATCTATTTAAAAGCTTTTCCATTTTCTCGTAAAATATAAAATATAATATTATATAATATAATCCTATGAATATACAGTTTAATTCAGGTACTTCAATTGCACAAATTTCTATAATAAATTCTTTGGAATAGTTTACTATATCTATTCTCTCTACAAAAATGTAGGGGTTCTTGATCACGCCTTCACATGGATGATAAATGATAAACGACACAAATTTCTGTGAAGTGTTTAATTCATACTTATTGATAGAAATGATAAAGTGCAGTGATACATAATGCTGCAGTTACAATATAAATACCATAAAATGAGCTGACGCGCGCCGCGACGCTCGTTATTTTATGTATATAAAACTAAATTAAACCTAACGGCGCAAACAAGAAATAATTACATAAAATTAACCCTTTAGCTCTCACGTAGAGGAATGTCAAACTTAATTGACGTCTGTCCACTGCACTATTGACTGTAAACACCTATACACTTAGGTATATTATTATAAATGTATGACTTTTTTTTATTGCTTGGTAAAATCATCAAATGAGTTCTGCCGCTCTGGGTGGAGCGGAAGGGACTGTCAGACTTGTACTGACTAAAATCCACCCTATTCCTTCGGTTGCCCTTTGCGTTCCAGGGCCACGGTATTCTGATAAAACAGTCTCGTGAATGAGAAGGCAGGCGATGATCATTCTGCAGACAGGGGCGGCCCTAGCCCATTTGACGCCGGGGTGCGAGCTGTACCTTGGCGCCCCCCCTATTGGAGTTCAATTTACAAACTATAGTAGGGGAAGTGGGGGAAAAACCGCCCCAATAACATTCAGTCGATTAAAATATAGAGAAAATAAAGCAATTTACCAATTCTCACGCTTTTATTAAGTAACAATACTATTTGTCTTACACATTTAATTAGTTTTTACGCATGAAAACATCATAAAAAGTGGACAGAGCCTCAAAACTTTAAAAAGATGAAAAACCGATTTTGCCCCTACAGTGGGGCACAACCGACCCAGCACTTTTCGTTAGGGGCACAACCGATTTTTGTCGTTATTGGCAAAAATCACAGATATATTCGTAATCGTCTTCTTCATCCATCCCTGCACAGGCCTCATGAGCCCAACCAGGACATATTGTGCATTTAATCCAACCATCCGTTGACTTAGATTTAGAATATATCTCTTGACAATATATGCATTCACTGTCTGTCTTCGTCTTCATCTTCACTATTGCGTTTAGCTTTCTTGATCGATTTTTTCACTGCTTGTGTTTTCTTCCGTTTTAATTCTTTATTTGTAGTAATTTCAGGTGTCTTCTTCCCTTTACATCCTTTTTTTGTTATGGGTGTCTTGTTGCCTTTACTTTTGCCTTTTGTAACTTCTGGGGTCTTCTTGGCTTTACCTTTGTCTTTTGTAACTCCTGGGGTATTCTTTGTTTTACATTTTTTGTCTGCAATAGCAGCTTCTAGTTCTGATTTGTACGGAGAACTTGTTAAAATGGCAGTCTTTCCTTTTCTCTTTGTTTGGCGAGACGTTACTGGTCTTCCTCTGTCAGGCAATTTAACGAGGACTCTGGGAGAAGTGAATTTAAATGTGGATGATGATGAATGGAATGAATGTACTTGCTTGGAAGACTGCGCTTGATTGAATGATTGTGGTACTGGTTCATGATGAACCAAAGTGGATGTTAATGGTTGTGGTAAATGTGCTAGGTTGGAAGGTGGATTTGCTTGCTTAGAAGACTGTGCTTGATTAGGTGATTGTAGAATTGGTTCATGATGAACAACTGAGCATATTATGGGTGATGATGGTGAGAATGGATGTGCTTGCTTGGAAGACTGTGCTTGAATGGTTGATTGTGAAACTGGTTCATGATGGACCAATATGGATGTTGATGGTCGTGATAAATGTGCTTGGTTGGAAGACAGATTTGAGACATTGCTTGATTGGTTGATTTTGGAACTGGTTTGCTATGAATTTGAGCAGTTACAATGAACTGAAGGGGTGCTGGTGATGTTCTAATATTATGCTCGGATGAACTTAGTTCTGAATGGTGCACTGGATGTGAAGGAGATTGGTGCACTGGATGTGAAGGAGATGCGCATGTTATTTCATCATCGTGTAAAATAGCGTCCAAATTATCCAAATTTAAATATGGAGGGGATGGGCATGTTATTTCATCACCGGGTAAATCTTCTAAATTATCCAAATTGAAAAGTAGCAGGAGCGAATCTGATGCATTTGTTTCCTGGGAATCACTGTCATGATTATCTTCAACCTGGGAAAGTCTAGAAGTTCCAGTGACAGCAGAATTTACTAATGTGTCTTGCAGGTCCGGGGCCTCTGGCCTGTTTGTGGTTTCTGCGGGTTCAAATCTCCAATCTTCAAAAACGTCAGGATTCAAAGGATATATGCCTGTCTTTCTGAAACTGTTAACAGCCGTCAACATAACAGCCGCTTGCATGTAAGCCATTCCAAACAATTCTGGGATCTGAAGCTCAGTCACCATCCTCGGATAATTTTTACGCATCCATTTCTTTACTTCTGTTGAATAATAATGACTGAGTGGTGACATAAAGCCAACGTCTAGTGGCTGGATATTGTGGGAACAATGAGGCGGAAAACAAATCACAATGACGTGGTTTTCTCGAGCCTTGTTGATGAAACACAAATTTTTGGTATGCGTAGAGTGGCCATCTAATAATAGTAGTATCGGCTTTTCCTTTGTTGGTTTTGTGTGAGACAGAAGGTGATCAAACCACGTCAAAAATATGTCAGTTTGCATCCAGCCACTTGGATGATAAGTTGCAACTGAACCTGGTGGAGCCCTATCCAAAATGTGGATGTTTTTGGGTGCTCTGACTCTTGGGAAAACAAATAGAGGTGGGATATAGTGACCTGATGCACTCATACAAATTTCTATCGTGACTGTCTTACCACGTTCAGCCGCTGTTAGAGAGCCAACCTGAGCTTTTCCTTTTCTGGCTAGGACTTTTGAAACTTTCTTTGGTACGGTTGAAATTCCGGTTTCATCTACGTTATAAAGCTCAGGAGATAAATTATATTTGTCCATTGTTTCAGTAAGCAAACCAAAAAATTTACCGACTGATACTCTATTGAAACCCATGGCCCGGGCTCCTGAAGTTCCTTCTGGTTTACGGAGAGTAATGATTGGATTCCTTTTCAGAAATTTTTCGACCCATGTGTACCCAGCCATCCCAGTATCTTTATCAAAATCATGTTTTATATTATTTTTTTCTGCTAAATTAAAAGCAATCTCCCGCAAATCCTTCACCGTGATAGGAAACAGACGGCTTTCCAGCTGAAGAATGTGATCCACCATTTCTTTTTCTTGATCTTTTGTAAACACAGTTTTAAAGTTTCCAAGACCTTTATTTCCGCTGTTTTCAATATCCTTCAACCCATCCTTAACTTTTTTTACTTGTCTCTAAGAGTACTAGTAGGCACATTATAATTCTTGGACGCTTTTTTGTAGCCCATTTCTTTATTAATAACAGCCTCAACAGCGCTTTTCATTGCACATTCATCCCACGACTGCCGCGTGGTACAGCGCACGTAGTTTCGTACCATTTTCAAAAGACTAACCCCTGCTTTTGTACCTAGAAATGCAAAACGTCAAGTATCAAACTAAAATAGTATACAAAAATATTTTAGGGGCATAACCGCCCCCTATGTGGTTGTGCCCCTATGTGGTTTTGTCCCCAGGCACTCGTTTTGAAAATTGATGTCCGCTGTGTCTTGTATTTTGAGGTTAAGTTACTAACAAACAATGTAAACATAGCTCAAATAAATGCTCTTCAGATTAGTAAATTACTTAATCATGCAACAAGTAAATCATTCTACTTATTGCATCTAAAAAATTGGTACGTAATTATAAGAAACTTACCAAATTTAACATAAATGCAAATGACTTTTTCTTTACACAACCAACGACACTGACACAACATGACAGGAGAGCGGCCATTGAAAATGTGTGACCCTGCCGAAACAAATGTTGACATTTCAAAAAAAAAACTGTCAAAATGGTAGAAAACGGTTGTGCCCCTATATGCGGTAGTGCCCCCACCTCCCCTACCTACATTACTGCCGCGCCGCGGCCTGTAATAACTGCGTCTAAAATTGCGATCCTTGATGGCCAGCTGAAATAAAAGCGAGACCGCGCTCGAAGATCAGTACTTTCAGTACCATTATAGAATAAGTTGTAATAAAACAAGTACCTATGAACGGTTACAGTACCTACATATTTACTTTGAAAAACTAAATTAGAATAAATTTTAATATAACAAGTACGTATGAACGATTACAGTACATATTTACTTTAAAAAATCTAAATTAGAATAAATAATGAAACAAGTAAGTACCTATGAACGATTACAGTACATATTTACTTTAAAAAATCTAAATAAGCATAAATTTTAATAAAACAAGTGTCTAAGAACGATTACAGTACATATTTACTTTAAAAAATCTAAGTTATAATAAAATCAACTTTTCGAGTTTTTGCATTTGCAGAGTCCCTTACAATGTCACTGATTTCAATTTGTGTTTCGTGTTCGATACTAATTACAGATAAATTTGTTAACTTACTTTGCGCTAATGTCGACCTTAAATAGTTTTTAATTCATTTTAACTTAGAAGAAGATCGTTCACTTAGTGGCACTGTAACTGGTAAAGTTAGATAAATGCTAAGCGCAGTTGATAAATTCGGAAAAATCGATACCAAATTCTTTGAAAATAAATAATTCAAAATGTCTAAGGGGGTAGTTCAATCTTCGACGAACATTGGTAAAACTTCGATTTCGTTGAACAAATCGTTTTCATCAATATCCGAATTTGAACCAGAACTACTCAATTTGTTTTTCAAGTCTGAACAATGCTTTCTTTTTCTTTCCGAGTCTAATGTTTTCTAACTATTTAAGTTCTGTAAAAATGCAAAATGCATGTTGTTTTCATGTAAAAGTTCGAAACGTTCTTCTAATTTCGATATAGAGATGTCAAGCAAACTATAGTAAAAATTTACTCGAAAATGCGTCTCTGGATCTGTGATAGGTTCATCTACAGACTGAGCCTTCTGGACGCGAGCAATGTGTTCTGTTAATACCTCATCAAAATTAGAAACACTGTAAGATTCTTCCGTCTCTTACCACCAGCTGCCAGCGGAGTTTGCTATGAGACTATGTGGGTTCTGAGCGCATGAGGTGTTGATTGAAATGAAAGAACTTTCTTCAGTCTTCTCAATTATTTTATCGGTGTAGGCACAGACATCAGTAATAATAGGGTTATAGCTCCTGCCCTGATTCTTAGCTTATTAAGTTGTAATGTTCACACTCACATTGGGTAGACCATACTACCGTATACTTAGGTCCAACCATGGACATGAGACGCAGACAGCAGTCGCAGTCTGTGTGGGTTGCAGAATATTACACGTGGCGGTATATGTTTGGAACCAAAGCGTGCCCCTAATTTAATCCTAATCAATGTGGCATTTTCTTGCGCCTACAGGTTCTTGAGAAGACTTATTTTCGTTTAAGTTATTATTAATTAATTTAAGTAATATTTAAAGCCCTGAAAATAATATCAGAAAAGAATATCAGTATGAGCCCTCCATACACATGGTGATGCTAAGTAATTCTCACAAAGTAGCAATAATTCAGAATACATACACATTCGTGGCTCCTATTTAGGCACGGGTTTTCATTTTGACGGCTATCCCACGCCTCGTCCGCGTCATCAGATTTTTATTTAATGTTCACGTAATTAAGTCAATCTTCCATGAAAAGATTCTCAAGTGAAAGAAAAGTGTCGCGTCATCCATCACAGAACTGCTGAGCCTGGTTTAGACACGAGTACTTTTATCTCGTCAAACACTGTGCTATAAAACTAATTATAATTTAAAGAAAACTCATCATGGCTAATTATTACAATTTTGTGTATGTATTTTCCATATTTTATTTATAATTTACATTGTTGAGAAAATAAGCAATATTACTCGGTGATGCCATCTAGTTGACATCTGCCGTTTCATTGCAGCTAGTGCGCTATTTTTTCAATAGAGGGCGCTACCCGTCCAGATAATCGCTATGTATCATTTTAATTGTTACAACACATTCTATAAGTTTTAAAAAGTTGCCGTTGTCAGGTTGGGAAATTCTCTCGGGTTTCCCTCTTAATGCTAAACATTGCCTTGCTAGAAAATAAATAATATGAATTATGCGTTCAATAACGTTATTTTTTATCATTCAATACGCCATGCGCCCCGCTGGCTGCGCCTCCACCGGTGCAAACTTTGACCTCTGTACCGCATCCGCTCCGCACCGAATGGTTGTAGAGGATTTGGTGAGTAATATACACATACAAAACAAATATCGTATTAATTTGGACTCCATTTTAGATTTCCAAAATACGTCACCTTTTTCAATTATTTCGATGTGGACTGGCTCTTTTTCTCCGGCCCAAATTCCAAGTAGACATTGCCGTCGTCTTGCCACATGCAACTGACCCTGTATTTGGTAAAACCAATTACTATTTTTATTAATTGTTGTAGTGCGCGTTTTTTTATTACATTTTAATATTTGTATTTTATTTTCTTCAATAGCTTTTTTCATGCCAATTTTCGATGCTGAAAAAGGACATTTGACTTCTACCAGAATGTCATTTCCAATGAGCCCATCTGGCGTAGCACCAATGAATGGGAAATCTTTATCTATAAACAGACCACAGGGCTCAATGGATACGTTTTCTTGTTGTTGTATCTTGTGCAATGCTTGCTGCTCATTTTCAATACCGTAAGCAATGGATGCAACACGGCCTAAATTTGTTTTATACAATATATTTTTTACTAATGGTGCGGTATCTCTTGATACTTGCCTTTTGCAAATAGGACCGAAATTAGAGGCAGTAATAAGATTTTTTCGAATTTCTAGCCATTCGCTACTGTATCTTTGTAATATTGTATTACGCTCAATCGCGTCCTTGTCAGCAGTAAGAATTTCAATTTTTTTTTGTAATTCTTCTTTAGCTACTTCTAGTTCAGACAGGGACATATCCGAGTCTAAACGAGCGGGGCCATAGTCATTTTGTTTTTGTTTCGTGTCTGCCAATTTCCTGATTTTCCTTTTAGCTGGACGTTCTGAGTTGTTTTTTCTTTTCTGGGCTTCTTCTCTTTTCCTTTCCACAACTTCAGCTAATCCCTCTTCTGGTCGATTTTTATTTGTTAATGTGTTTTGTATAAACGATTTTGCTGACTTTTTATTAAATTACGACCGCAGCATTACACCTTCCTTGATAGCCTCGTTTCAAGGCAAAATTAATTCGCTTTCCTCCTACAAACTTCGCAATGACATAGTTGAAACATTCGACAAGATTTGTATTTACGTTCTCTATTAAACTTAATGATTTTACTGCCACATTAGAAATAATCGAATTTATCCGGAACAGAAATGTTGAATTTGTTGGTTTTCAGTCCGTCGCTATACACTTTTTCTTTGTCACAGTTATAATCCTGACACATCCTGTGATCATGCATGCGCTACAGAATTGTTATCACTGTGAAGAATACTTACAGCATCGTCCTATAAATTTTTATTATGGTGTATAACTGACCTTACTATTGCTTTCCTCATGGACATAATTTTCACATCTGTCAAAGTTTTTCGGTGAGCTAAAAGGTATTTTGTTTTTGAAACTTTAGTACGTAATTTTTTGCATAAAAATCTCAAAATGTGATTTCTGCATTAAATTTTCTCTACTGTAATATTTTGGTCTTTATATGGACTTTCTTTTAGTACTTTTGCGTATGTCAAGGCGTCTCCGTCTGCAATCATTCTTGAAATGGAAAGTTTGAAACCCTCTGCAATTATTTGGCCCTCCATTGAACACGACGAACCATGGAAATTTTTAAAACATTTCTGCTCGTTAGGAGCGACATTTTTGTTTTCTGCGCGGGCGCATACGAGCCAGTATTTATTTTTTACAGCCAGAAAAAATATTTGACCGGTTCTTCTACCGATAGTTGCTGCAGTTCCAGATGCAGCTTTATAATTCGATCCATACGATCTTGCTCACCAAGAAGCGTCCACGTAAACATCAATTACTGCTATGCCATTTTGGTGTGACCTTCTGCGATAGCCAATTTTTTTTCTTCTTCTGCAGCATCTTGCAACGACGCGGCTGCTGTTTTTTCACAACATTCGTACACTTTATCCTGGAGTTGATTGTAACAATTTGTAGAAAATACAGGAATGTTCATAGCAGAAAAAAGCTCTTCGAATTGTGAGTAGCCAATCCCTGTTGCTACCATGCCAGTGGTGGCTGCGATATTTACATCAACTTTTGACTCAGTCTTTTCGGAATTAATAAAGCAAAGTTGTTTACAAATATTGTTTAAGAATAATTTAAACATAAGTGTGTTTTGTTTGCAATGGCAACATTTATATGTTTTGAATAAGTTTTTATGTACTGGTAACATTGGTAGTTCAGAATCTCTCGGTCTCGGTGTCTTGTACTTTTGCTAGTGTGTAATAATTTTAAACCTATTTGGAAATACAGCTAACTGCTAAAAAGTATTAAGCATTTTATTGTACATGCTTAATGTGGTCCTTCAAAGCCAGTGAAAAGTAGTGCGGTGTGTAAATCGCGTATTATACAAGTTAGCGTGCGTGACTCGGCTGCCGGTGCGCGCCATTGTTCATGTGCGTCGAACAATTATTTTGCGAAAAATCTATAATTTTTCTGCAAAAATAAAAGAAGAATCGCGAGGATCACTGCATATTTCACAGAAATACGTAAAGGTGTGGATTGCAAATCTATAATTTTGCAGCACATTGAAAACTTGAGCCATTGTTCGTGGTCGCCGGGCAAGTTTTTGCGGGAAATCTATAATTTCTCAGCGAAATAAAAGAGGATTCGTGAAGATTTCATTCAATTTCAAGTTATTCCTGTTGTGGGTGAGCAAATCTATAATTTTGCATCACTTTCACGTCTACCTTCCATTGGAAATATCATTCATCAAATCATCTGTCATCATCAAAGAAGCGGGAAACGGTCGACGAGTCGTCAAATTACTACGTGAACGTCACATCTCTATAGTCTGTGGCTTGGAGCTGTCAACGCTGTCAGCTGTCATCGGGTTCGAGGTTACCTTTGCTTGGTTGTAAACAAGCATCAATTACTCGTCTGCGAAGAAGTTCGTCCGGTGTTTACGGTTAATAAAAAGTGCGCGGATACGAAAAGCGAAGTGTTATTGTGAGAATTATAGTGCGTTTGTGCGTAACCTAACTTATTTACCATGTCGACGGCGGAGGAAGTGCTTAAAAAGTTGCGTCTCGCCCGGGCACAGCAAAAAGGTACTGTCACGCGCATCGAGAACTTTATTAGTGATCCAATTAATCTTGCGTCTGCGTCTATCGAGATGATACAAGCGCGTATTGAAAAGCTGAACACAACTTTTCGGGACTATGAGAGAACTCAGTTAGATATCTTATCTTGTGATGATAAGGACAAGGAAAATGTTGCTATTTTGGAGGATAAATATTTTGACGTTATATCAAAGTTAAATTCAGCTTTAAAAAACTTAAGTACATCTGAAACAAAACAATGCTCGAATGTTTCAACCTCAAAATTACCTAACATTGATATCCCGATATTTGATGGGAAGGATTTTACAAAATATACTCCATTTATTGATTTGTTCATGGCTGTTATTGATGGAAACAGGGCACTCTCAGATGTGCAAAAGTTATTTTATTTGCGCAAATTTTTAACTGAAGAAGCATTGGCTGTTATTGTTAACCTACCGCTTGTGAATAAATCTTATAAGGAGGCGATTGAGTTTTTGAAAAAACGCTTTGAAAATAAGTCAAGATTAATATTTAATCACATAAACATATTGTTGCAATTGCCTGTAATGCAGAAAAGTACAGCAGCCTCTATAAGGTCTTTTACATCACAAGTGCAACAACAATTGTATGCACTTAAAAACTTACAGCAGCCTGTTAATCAATGGGATATGCTTTTAATTTCAATCTTATCTAAAAAATTAGATTTGTATACCAATCGTGCTTATCAGTTAGATAGGGATACGGATACACTTCCAACCATGGAAGGGTTCATTTCATTCTTAGAGAAGCGCGCTATAGCGTTTGAAGATAGCTGTAATTCTGACAATAAGAAGAATACAGTACAAAAAGTGAGCAATGTTGTCACTAAAACTTCTAGTTCTTGTTCTTTTTGTGGAGGTATGGCACATTTGTTGCATTCATGCCCTAAATTTAAAATGGCTTCAATAGAAGACCGTATGAAATTCGTAGATGACAAAATGTTGTGTACTATGTGTTTAAAAACTCACACTGGTAAGTGTAAGTTTTCATTTTCTTGCAAAACTTGCAAACAGGGGCACAATACACTCCTGCATAAAGACAGTGATCCTGGCCCGCAGGCATCAATATCACTGCATTCTGTTAATTCAACTATGAATACCCTATTGCCTACTATAAAGGTTAAGTTAATTGACTATAAGGGCTCCAAGCTTTATGTCAGAGCATTGCTTGATTCAGGAAGTCAAGTTTCACTTATTACCACACATCTTGTGGAAAAATTTAAGCCTAAGAGTCAAAATACCAATATAATTGGCATAGGGAACAATTGTAACCAAATCAACAAATATGTTGACATTACCATCAATTCTCCAGTGAAAAATGTACAATTAAATATAAAATGCCATGTTGTAAACTATATTACAGCAAATTTGCCTCAAAATCATTTTGATAGTTCAAAGTTAAATATTCCCAAACACATCCAGTTATCAGATGATGAATTTAATGTACCAACAGAAATCTCCATGCTTTTAGGTGCTGATATTTATTTTAATATTTTAATTAATGGTCAACTTAAAATTCATAATGGTTTATTATTGCAAAATACTTTGTTTGGGTATACTATTGGTGGAAAGCAATTTGTTGATGATCATAAAAATAGTATAGTTACAAACTTGGCTATTTGTGATAGTAATAAGTTGGAACTTGTAATGGAACAGTTTTGGCTTACTGAGATGATTCCCCAGTCAACAACAAAAGGCTGTAATGAACTTAAACAATCGGAAAAATGCTTCCAGCAATCTGTTAAACTTGAAAATGACAAGTTTTGTGTTGATATGCCCTTAGCTTCCAAAATGGAAGAGTTGCAGCTTGGTGATTCATTCTCAGTGGCTCTTCAAAGATTTATAACACTGGAGAAACGATTTAAACAAAACTCTGTATATTTAGAAAAATATAAGACCTTTATTGAAGAGTACATAGCATTGGGGCATGCTAAAACGGTGGATGTAGGCAGCTATGATGTCCAAAATGGCACTGTTTATTTTTTAGCACACCATGCTGTTCTAAATGAAGCAAGTCTAACCACCAAACTACGCGTGGTGTTCGATGGCAGCATGAAGTCTAGAGCTGGTGTATCACTGAATGATGTTATGTTGAATGGCCCAGTTGTTCAGAGTGAACTCTTCGACATTCTCCTACGTTGGAGAACATATTTATACACGCTGACCTGTGACATTCAAAAGATGTTTCGCGGAATTCTTATTAACCCGAGTCAAACTTGTCTCCAAAATATCTTATGGCGTGATGATCCATGCAAACCCATCAGCTGTTTGCAGCTGCAGACTGTCACGTATGGGTTAAAGTCTTCTACCTTTTTGGCTACTCGTTGTCTGATAGAGCTGGCTCATAGATATCAATCTGAATTCCCGCTTGCTGCTCAAGCCATGTTGTTGAGCACTTATTGCGATGATGTCATTTGTGGTTCTGATAGTACTCATGATCTTTATCAACTAAAACATGAACTTATTGCTCTTTTAAAAAAAGGCAGCTTCACGCTTCATAAGTGGTGTTCAAATTACCCCGAAGTTATTAATGATCTCCCCAATGAGCACAAATGTTTTGAAAAATTAGACATCAATAAAAACAATATTGTCAAGACATTGGGTTTAAAATGCGACATTTTAAATGATACATTTACTTTTAGCTGTCCAATGATTAACAATGATGATAACAAGACCAAACGGTCTATTCTGAGTTTCATTGGCAAAATGTTTGACCCGCTAGGCCTCATAGGTCCTATTATAGTTGTGGCAAAAATTTTCATGCAAACTTTATGGGCGATGAATTTAGACTGGGACAAAATATTGCCCCAAGAGCAACTCAATGTTTGGGATAAATTTATTAAGAACTTAGCATTAATGAATACAATTACTGTGCCAAGATATGTAAGTTCATGTGATGTGGATATCATAGAGTTGGTGGGATATGCTGATGCATCTATGAAAGCGTTTGGAAGCTGTCTTTACCTAAGAACTGTTAAATCGGATGGTTCAGTTTTTGTTAATTTATTGTGCTCTAAGTCCCGTGTTGCCCCATTAAAGAAAAATTTAACAATTCCAAGACTGGAATTAAATAGTGCTCTCCTTCTCTCGCAAATCGGGAATAGGGTGTACAATATTTTAAAATGTAGATTCCCTAGTCTCACTGTTCACTTATACAGTGATTCTCAGATAGCACTAGCATGGATTAAATCTAAAAACATAAAATCAAACCCTTATGTGGCTAATAGGGTAAAGCAAATAAAAATATTAACTTCACACTTTCAGTGGTCTTATGTCAGCACAGCTGATAATCCTGCTGATCTTCTATCAAGAGGTTGTGACCCATATAAATTAAAATCAAGTGTGCTTTGGTGGCATGGTCCTAAGGAATTGTTAAATAAGGACTTTAAACACTCTGTAAGTAAGGTTGAGTTCCCCATTCCTTATGTAGCTGAAACAGATATAGTAAATAACATGTGTGAAGTCAATGAACCTTCTTCTAAAAAAGATGAATCAGTTTTGAGTGATTTAATTGGAAAAATATCAGATTTTAATAAACTTCAGCGAATTGTTGCCTATATATTGCGATTTAGACAAAATTGTTCCAAAAACATTACTAAGATGTATGGTCCTTTGACGGTACAGGAGCTTCGTGATGCTTTGTTGACAGTTATTCGTAGTGTTCAAAGAAAACACTTTCCCAAAGAAATAGAAGGTCTTAAAAATAATGTACCTATCAAATCAGGATTATCAGGTTTACATCCTTTTTTGGATCAAGCTGGTGTGCTTCGAGTTGGTGGCCGTCTTCAGTGTGCAAAGGACATGGCATATAACAAAAAGCATCCTGCCATACTTCCTAAATCTTGAAATTTCACAGATATTCTAATTCGAAATGAACATCTGCGCTTGTTGCATGCGGGAGCTAGATTGGTCTTGAGCTCACTTTCGCAACAATTTTGGCTTATCAGTGGTATACGTGAAGTCAAGAAGGTAGTGAACAAGTGTGTCAAGTGTTTCCGTTTAAAGGCTGCAGCTGCGAAGCAGCTTATGGGTTCTCTCCCACAAGAAAGGATTACAGCTGTTAGGCCATTCAATGTAGTTGGCGTGGACTTCTGTGGACCTTTTAATGTTAAAGCTTCTAGAATCAGGAAACCATTAATCACGAAAGGCTATGTGGCACTCTTTGTGTGTTTTGCTACAAAGGCAATCCACATGGAGCTCGTCAGTGATCTCACCACTGAAGCATTTTTAGCATGCCTCAAACGTTTCATTTC
Source organism: Xestia ashworthii (assembly GCA_950022955.1). Lineage (NCBI taxonomy): Eukaryota > Metazoa > Arthropoda > Insecta > Lepidoptera > Noctuidae > Xestia > Xestia ashworthii. Next base: position 10,483,671 of record OX465560.1, on the reverse strand, counting down.
TCGAAGGGGAATGCCAGAGAAAATATTTTGTGACAATGCAAAAACATTTAAAGGTGCTGCCAATGAGTTAAATATGTTGTATAAATTGTTTATATCAAAAACTCATAAGGATTCTGTGAATAGTTATTGTACTCCCAATTTTATTAAGTTTAAGTTTATCCCTAGTTACTCTCCAGAGTTTGGAGGCTTATGGGAGGCAGGGGTCAAAAGTTTTAAACACCATTTTAAGAGAATTGTTGGAACTCTTGTCTTAACTTTTGAAGGTTTATATACTGCTATCACGGAAATTGAAGCTGTGCTTAATTCAAGACCACTTCTTCCCATGAGTTCAGATATTTCTGATTTTAAGTATTTAACGCCTGGCCACTTCCTCATAGGAACCTCTATGATGAGTTATCCTGAAGCTGACTTATCTAATTATTCTATTAATAATTTAAGATTTTGGAATGTTTTATGTAAAATTAAACAAGACTTTTGGAAAGTCTGGTCCGGGGATTATCTTACACAGCTGCAAAGCCGGCCAAAGTGGCACCATATTAATCCTAATTTAAAAGAGGGAGACTTAGTTATTCTTCGTAGTGATAATACGGCTCCAATGACATGGCCCATGGCAAGGATTGTAAAGACAACACCTGGACCAGATGGTATAGTCAGAGTGGCAGAAATTAAGCTGCCTAATAATAAAATATATGTTAGATCTCTAAGAAAATTATGTCCATTACCGATAAATTAAATTATATGTATTTAAGTTTTGTTGCTTTTATGTAGAGTTTAATTATTGTTACAGCTTTTATTATTTGCAAGGCCCCGGCCCAACTATGTTTAAGAATAATTTAAACATAAGTGTGTTTTGTTTGCAATGGCAACATTTATATGTTTTGAATAAGTTTTTATGTACTGGTAACATTGGTAGTTCAGAATCTCTCGGTCTCGGTGTCTTGTACTTTTGCTAGTGTGTAATAATTTTAAACCTATTTGGAAATACAGCTAACTGCTAAAAAGTATTAAGCATTTTATTGTACAAATATTACATTTAAATTGAAATACTGAAATTAAGCCAATTCTTTTTTCACTAATTAACTGAAAATTCCCGCTTTGCAGTCGAACAAGTTGTTGTGACGTGCTTTTTCTTGTAATTGACTAAATAAGTAATTGATATCAATAACGCGTCGTCCTGTCACTGTTTGGAACTGGTCTTCTTGAATTTCAGCTTCAACGTTATAGTAATCATCTTCCTCTTCTTGATTTTCAGCTTCAACAATAATGGAATCATCTTTGTCTTTTCTAGTTGTCCTTTTTAAAGTTTGTCTTCATGGTTTTCAGTTTCAACAATAATGGAAACATCTTCGTCTTTTCCAGTTGTCCTTTTAAATTTGTCTTCTTGATTTTCAGCTTCAACAATCATAGAATATTCTTTGTCATCCCTAGTTTTTCTGCAACAATGGAATGTCATTAACGTAATGAAACGGATTTGGTTTCAATGTCACTGAAATAAACTTTAACAAAAAATCATTTACTGCCATGTTACATCCCATAATAGATATGTGATACATAGGACATGTGATAAGTAAGAAAACTAAAGCGCGACGGGACATAACTTCAAACTTGTAGCGGATGGATAAAACTGTTCCACCATAGTATATAATGCAATATGTACATAATGTACTTACGCATACTGTCCCTCTTTAGAGTGCCCATCGGGACTTGTTTTGGACATCAAAGTACCTTTTCCGGTACGTGGTCACAGAGCACTGGAATGGAATAAATTTCATAACATATTAAAAAAAAAACAAATTAACAAACACTAATTTAATAAAATATTTATTAAGTATAACGATTGTTGTAAATTGCTGCGTTAGCAAGTGTTCGGTTGCTTAGACCGAACATATTCCGGGGCGGCACAGATGCAGTTGATGATAGTACAATCATGTTAGCTAAGATGATAGTAACCTAATGTTAGTAGTGATTCTTAAGATAATAAGAAACAATAGCGTTTAGAGAAGTACTTAGGGTATAATCTTAATGTCTCTAGTTTATGTTTAAGATTGGCAAACACGATTTATTTATTTTTTTAATTACGCACACTTGCACTGCACTTTGAGCACTGGGCTGACGATCAGCCTTGTTATGTAGTCGCTCACAAGCACTAGCACTCGCGTCGTTTACACTTTGTAGCTCGATTTCTGGGGAGATAAGCACGCGTCGCATGTGGCGTCGTCGTCGCCACCGCCACAAGAGCACGGCCGTGCCCGCAGCCGCCACCAGCACGAGGGTGTAGATTACCACGTAGTGATGGATGTCATGTGGTGACAACATCTCATCTAGTTCTACATCGTTTTTCATCTGCTTGATTTGTTTATAGATTTTGAGCAAGTCGTCATCTATTTCGTCTTCCTCAGTTTGGTTATCGTGAGGCTTTGACTCCATCGGTATGCTCACATTGATAATGTTGTTTAGTTGGTCAATCTTGGGTACGTAAATATTTGACTCAACCGTTATGTTGTTGTCAAATTTTGTGTTTGCATGCAAGGTAAAATCTTGTCCTTTGATAACACAAACTTGTCCGAGGTATATTAATCCTGCTTGGTTAAGTTGTTCGACTGTGATATGCTCTCCACAAATGAATTTAATGGAATAGTTGTTACAGCAGTGATACGAGTATAAATGCTCAGTAGGATCATTCAACGGTACCCACATGCTTGAACATAAAATTTGTTCAACTTTACGTTGGTTAGTCTCATGATTGAGGTTGCAATAATTGTTGTTGTTGCATCTGGTTGATTAGCGTTTTTACAGCTTGGTACGACTTACTTGTTTTCTCATGCTCCTGTTTCGTAAAGTATGCATGTGACATACTTACTTCCGTTAAAAGACTCATTCCAGTATTTTTCTAAATTGTTCAAACAGTTTTTCAAGTATTCGAAGGTTCGCCTTTGTACACTGGTCTTCTTCAAATTAACCCCGATCTTTTCAATGTTGATGGCGAGCGCCAGTTGGACGTCATAGAGCTCAGCCATTTTGCCCGATGTTTAAGAACGTAAAATCTCCCAAGGTGTAGAAAATAATGGAAAGATCTTACTTGTTGCCTGCTGTTATACCACCGTTGATGTTCTCTTTGGATCAGGAGCGTTCAGAATACCACCTTAGTCCACAACACACCGAATTGTTGTTTACGCAGCACTCGCGATTACTTTTCGAAACGCGCGCGACCCGGTTCGAAGGACTAATATGTTCGGGGTGCAATGTCGTAGGTAGTATTAAAGCACAGTTTCGATTTGGTTACAAAGAGTTTATTAAAAGTTCTTCAAGGTTTATGTTAAAATGTCTTAAAGTAAAATGTTATGTTGAATGTTATGAATGCACCCGGTCCGTTTGATGTCTCGTAATGCACTGATGTTAAAGTATTAATAAAATTGTCACATAGCGACAAGTATAACGATTGTTGTAAATTGCTGCGTTAGCAAGTGTTCGGTTGCTTAGACCGAACAATTTAAATATACTAATCATCCAAAGTTGATTTTCCTTCATACTTATACCCTAAATCAACAAGTAACGGGTTTCCAGGCTCAGTTCGAGCGAGTCTTCAAGTCATGTCGCGAGCTACTGCGCTGCTACCGCTCGCGTGATGTTTACTGTAATGGTGTGATGCTTATTTTAGTCGAGTAATGTGTCATGTTACAGTACGCGCTCGGGTGATATTACGCGTGATGCATCACTCGCATTACTTACACATGTCTAGTATCAATGGAGCCGAGCCGCGCGCCGCCGCCGGCGCCGCTTCATTGATACAAGGTTCGGACCGTCATGCGTAATTTTTATTTTTAAATTATTCAAATCTCATAAATACATACCTATTTTTTATTATGAACCCGTTCTACTCATTGGATACATGAAGTGGGCTGCCGTTGTAAGACGACTAAAAAGTCACGGTGCATAAAAAACTTCTGGTTTTAAATGTTTTGACAGTATTTCAGAATAATACGAAAGTATTTATTTATTTTATTTGAGTGTCGACGAGCTGTGCGAGGCGCCGCGCGGCCGGCCGATTTCTACCTAATAAACGCGGCGCGACCATAAACCGTGCTCTAGGTACTTACCTAGTGAGTACAAGTAGTGACCGATAGCAATGTTCAATTTCTTTCAAATCTTCCTAGACATAATAAAATAATGTAATAATAAAAACAAAACACAACATACCTAGGTACTTACACCTTGAATTTGACCAGGATGCAAAACTGCACTTCGTAAAGGTATAAGAATGTTTCCATTATAGATTTAAATTTCTAGTCATACTGACTTCGCTGGTCTGTGTAGAAAAGTATTTATATTGTGACGTATTTATAGAATAAGTACTTACGCAATACACTTTCGGATTTTCTTCACTTCAGATACCCTTTTTTCTTAATTTTGTTTTTTCTATTCGCCATTTTAATTACTTAAAACAACACGTTTATTTACGCGCGCGGCAACGATAATTTGTGGTCGCGAGCAAAAGTTGCATAAGTCCTCCCTCGATGACGTCCGGCAGGACACAGGCGCCTTGCACAATGCTTACACTTTTTTACTGCTACCGGAGCAAAAGACAGTTGTTTATTTTGAGAAATTAATTCGCATTGTTTTTTGTGTTTTTTTGTTTCCAAATGCTTTTTAAGATCATTAAGTTTCGCGTACATTTCTGAATGACAATAAGAACAGTGCTTTACTTGCGTCACCTGGCACGGGTTTTAACCAATGCTTGAATTCTTCATATTTTTCCCATTCGCTTCTATAATGCTATGTGTAAGACTTTTTTTTTCTTTGGGACTTCCATGCTTCGCGTTTATTTTAGACACAGTAATCACAACTAACCAATATCTTTCAAACTTGGAGTCGAAAAGAAAAATATTTGTTTCACTTGATTGACGTGTTGCGAACGAGCAAGAATGACGAAAGAATCAACTGAATTTGGCTTACTACACAGCTTGTTTATAGCGGGGAATTTCCGTTTAGTATCATTCTACGTGGGTATTGCCAGCAGAACATTTGAAAATCAGCTAAAAATACGAATTAGAAAAATTGTTTAGAAAAAGTTTGTGAACGAGACAAATTTTGGGGTTGAGGCTATTTGAGGATATTTTATGCCAGAACGGATGTTTAAGATTGTTCAGGTGTAGTGGTGGTCTTAAAAAACACATTATTTTCCAATTTTTTTCAAAAAAAAGTCGCATATGCGACGGCTCAAAATCCGCTAGAAGTCTAAATATTTTTTGTCGTTAACTCATTTTTTTTTGCCGCTAACCACTCGTGAATTCCGCTAGATCTAGCGACAAAGTCTCTAGAACGGCAACACTGGCGCGCGTGCTGTTATCACGTATTTATTTTATAAAAAAAAAATAAGTGCCATGTTATAAATTTATCCAATAATATCCCTATCAAACCCGATTAGTAAATGAAATGTTAAATTTTCATAAAAGTTGCGTTCCCCCAAGTCTCATAAAACTTAAAATACTTTCAAAATCGACTTTACTTCAGTTTTTTTTTTTATCGAGCGAAATGTTAATTAATGTGTTTTTAACCAAAAAAGGTACTAGATCAAAGATGTATCTGTACTATATATATTTTTTATGGATTTAAATATGGTGATTTCTCTGAAAACAACTCGATCTAGAAACGTAAATTTCGAAAAAGTGCAGGTCGTACCTACTTCTCTTGCAAAAGTTTTTTATCTTCCACATTTGCGAAAGCTGTACCGTCTTCGCACTGGTCCTTCTTGGGTTGTCAAAAAGAAATGTTGAAGTCATTCACGAAGATGTTAGAGTACAGCTTGTATGAAAGATATTGTTTTCCTTCAGCTTTACACCTTTCAAAATAATCTCTATGTAATGCTGCAGCAGACAGGCTGCCTTCAATAAACTCGTTACTGCGAGCCCGGCAGTAATGGCTTTCAATCCTGAGGATTGAGTTAATGTGTGCCTTTGCACCATCCTTCAAAGGAGCATCCAACTTCCCTCGTTTATCTTGCATTTGGATTACCGTTAGTCCAGGTCCCAAATTCTTCTTCACAACAGTCCTTATAGTTTTATCTGATATACCAAGAGTATTCATAAAGAATACTTTACATACTCGCATGCGCTTATTGTCTTTCGGTAAATAATATGCGTGGTTGCAGTTTTGGCGAGTGTTACCAACACGGACATGTCGATACGTAGGCTCAATTTTTGTCATGTTGTTATTAATAAACTGCCTCTGAAGGTTCAAATCACCACTTTGCCTATAATTATTAAATACTAATAATCGTTCTTCAAATGAAAATTCAGTTTGACATTTCATTTTGCAACTATCAGGACAACTACTCCCATTTTTTAGTTTTTTAGATTTGGACATAGCTGTATATGCCTTTCCACTATTTCTTAGAGTCTTGGTATTTTAAGAACTTCTCCAGAACGTATGACAATCCATCCCGTTCCCGTACAAGTACTGTCCCATTCCTGACCCAAACGTATTTATAACCGACTTCATTGGCAATCTTCTGAGCTTCTCGAAATAATGGTTTATTAGTTAGGGTTAAATGTTCATTGAAATAAACGTTTACCGTGGCACCAGAGACCCCCTACTGATCAGATGTAAGGCGAAGGGCCTTACATCTTTTGACGACAGGCACTAAGAATGTTATCACTTATAACACGTGTTCTGAACTTTATAATAAAATTTTTAGGTTTGCGATCATCTTGCTGAGCGTGTGGCACTCTATGTATCGATGTGATGTCACTATGAGACACAGGTAAGCCAATAGCGCTGCTTATGGAAACCATGATGGCGAACAAATTTTCATTTCGCTTTTCTGGCAGATTACAGATCTCAATGTTATATGAACGTGCCTGTTGCTCCATTCCCTCAATCTTAGCCTCAAGTTTAGCCACAGCTTGTGCATTGACACTGTTAGACATGTCATTTAAGCGTTTAATATTCTCCTTATGTGCAACTTCCAGGCTTTCCAGACTAGACTTCATCTCCTCACAGTTCAAGTTGAAAAAATGAATTGATTTTTCAATCTCAGCATTTATGACTTCTGTAAATTGAGATTTTGTTGTTTCAATTCAGATACTTCAGCGACTATTTTGTTGAGGACAACATCTTGATCCTTTTTCCATGACTGCAACATACTCATCAAATCTTTAAATTTATCAGTCTCCGTGCAGTTGCCATCATCTCTGAAGCGTTCATTACTACTGATGGGTAATCGTACCGCCGCGGGAACTCAACCATTAAAATTTCACGGTGTATATAGGGTGACTGGTAATTAGTGTACGAAACTAAAAAAAAAAAATAAGCTATTCAGTACATTTATGTTCGCCTAATGTACTGAACAGCTGATATTTTTATCATGATTTCCGCTTTGCTCCCATAGTAAAAGTTGTTATCATGACCACAATCACGTGTTAAAGTTTCGTACACTAATTACCAGTCACCCTATATAGCTGCATATGCTGAAGTGATATATTTATTTTTGTTCTGCCCGCAGCAGTTGTCGGAATAAAATATAATTTCCTTTTCATCATCGTCTTCATCGCATAATGCTTTCAAATTTATGCCCATACACATGAGCCGATCTCAATGGCGCCACGTTTTGCGTCACTCTCTGACCAGAAATAACAATGCACATTTTTATATGCAACATTGCAGTCCTTTCCAGTTAGCTCCGTTAACAATTTTGTTTAGACTTATAATAAAAAGAAGAAGTATCACAATTCATTTTACAGTTCATTAAATTTCATATAGCTTCCCTTTAAGTTTCAATTTATTGACACTACACACAAGAGTAAGGGTGAAATGAGTACCTTAATTTGGTTCATTCTAATTTTGGTGGATCTCTTTCGAGCGGTTTTTTTTTAACTCTCCCATTTCAATTTTAATTGATCGGTTCTTCGTGGGCAACTTGAAACCGATGCATTGAATGTATCTGTGATTTTTGACCACGCAGCTTCTTTAAGCTGATTATTTGTAGCATTTATAGCCTTGCTTGTTATCACCTTGTTAGCTTCAACAAGATCAGTAAGCAAGGCCACCTCATCCTTGGATAAAGGTACACCTTTAGTCTGAAAACAAAACAAATATTAAATACAGTGTTGATCTTGATTAAATGTAGAGAAAGACGAAAAAACATCAATTGTTCCGAGGTTTAGTTTGACTGTAATTTACTAAATGTTGTAACTATAGCCTCTTGTCAACTTGAATAGGAACGTATATAATAATGTCTGGTAATACTTACAGCGCTCATTATATGTAAAAATAAGCAGAATTCACACCACTCAACTGTGGAGCTGTCAGAATTGCGCCGGCCCTAAGATGTGGGGCCATTCCGGGTGACCGCAAGCGATTCCGGCGCGTCTGATTAAAACAACGATATCTCCGAAACTACGCTAGTTAGCTCACTATTAGTTATATCATTGGAATCGTTATTAAATTAGCTAACAGGATATGCATATTTTCATATAGTTTTGCCTTGTAATTAATCATTAATTGTAATGTGCTTCAGTGTCAGATCATTTTTATGACATTCTTGTGTAAGGGCATTGTAATTAAAAAAATAAACCATTATTTCAATAAGTTATTGCTTTATTTGCACAAATATACATTATTCCACATAAATCAAACACAAGAACAGACCACGCAAAACATTTTTTTCATCTCACAAGCTTAACAAAACATGACGTCATTTACGAGTGCGACATTCCAAACAAAAGAATGGGTTTCTTTACACTTCTATTGTCTGAACTCTCAACGCTTTTTGGCTTGGGTTACATATTAATTATAATGTTTGGTTCACATACTCGACACAGACAAAGTTTCAGCTGATAAAAATGTTTAGTTTAATAGTATCGGCTAACCGGAATAACCACTTGAAAACAAGCGCAAAAAACACCTACTCACACTTTGAACCACAGTTTGAATTCGATATGTAAAGTAAAAATTAACCTACGCTTATTCCAAAACCATTTGGAGATTTTAGGGTCTTATGCCTTATTTTTCTATTTTTAGCTTTCTATATCACAAGATTGTGTTTATTTTCACAATAATACTTGTAATCATTTGACTTTCATTTGACCTCTAAATGACGTCATAACGTAGCCTGAATAGACTACTTCCTTCGTGCTTTTCAAGATAAATTTAAAAAAAAATACTTTTGTTTGTCATACCGTCAGTGTCAAATCAAAACTATCAATGCTAGTTACTGTGTTATTTATTTGTATGCATCGCGCGCTGATAATTTCTCTTTCTCTACGTTAATTCTTTGTACACGACAGACCTTGCTTTCCCGTTGGATTTGGATACTTACTGCAACATTGATCGACCATTGCACACTTTACAGAACTCCCGGCCTATTGTTTGGATTAGTTTGTGTCAACAATTTGTGTCGGCTATTTGTTGTAGTGTTTTTACATGACGGTACGAAGCATTTAGCACTAATTGTTGATGACATATTCATTGCACGGATACGCAGCACGGATAATGGATAGAAATTAAAATTTGCTAAAAATCGTAGGAAAAATAACTCAAACAAAAAGTTCACATCACAGCATTCACATTTCACAACAAAATAAAAACACGTATCTGTCAAGCGTCAACTGTCATCAATGTCAACTTTGAAGTTACGAGTATCTATTAGTGTTTTGTGTATATACTGAAAACGTGGCAAAGACTTAAAGCTACTCAGGCTATGAAATGACGTCATCACGAATAATACTTTAAAAAATAATAAAAAAGAAACTGTTACTTGGAAAAAAAAAAGCTTAAAATAAGTTTCTTAAAATTAAATGTTTTACGAAATAAAAATGTAAAAAAAATACCTGAAAAATACTTTACATACCGAATTCTGTTGCCTCAATTTGAAATCTAATTACACAGTCTACAAGGTGAAGATATTTACAAAACGTTAGGCTAATAAAAAAGGCATGCTGCCTAAGAAAAGCATTGTACAAATCAACAATCAAAATGAACAATTTCACTAAAAAATCACAAGTACATAAAACATAGATCATAAAAAATATGGATCCGGCAAATACTGTCACATGTAAACAAGAAACACTAAACTAAAAAATATTTTTATTAAGATTTTAAGTAAGTAAGTATTAAAAGTAAAGTTGTAAAACGGAACCCACGTAATCCTTCCTTGGCAGTCGAGTGAAAAATAAAAAAGGCGTCAAGTACTCTTTAGTAAAGAACAACAGTAAAACACAAATAAGGGAAACAACTTTACGAAAAAAAAAAGAAAAAAAACCCAAGGCCGGAAACAACGGTATACAACGGCGGATGAACAATAAAGCCGCATTTATATTTATCTGACGTGTTGTGTTTTGATACTCTCTGTCGTGATGGCTACTGTTCACATTGATATGACGTGTTATGATGCATTATGACGGTTTTTTGTATCAGTTCCGTCTTGACTCCCAGAGAGTTCACACATTTGCAATGTTTTTTCAAGAATCATCCGATTCAGATTCAGATTTTGAAGAAGAGTTGCAAAAATTGGCGTTGGCTACGCTTCTAACTAAACAAAGAAAAAGAAGATATTGGATACATCCCGTAAATAGAAAAAGAGAGAGCAGAGGCGAGTTTCATTGTCTCGTTAAAGAGCTTGAGAGTGATGCAGAAAAATTTCATCAGTATTTTAGAATGTCTAAGGCACAGTTTGAGGAAATTCATCGTTTGATTGAAGAAGACATCAAAAAAATACGGACAAAATTTCGTAAACCTATTTGAACAAAAGAAAGACTTGCAGTATGTTTAAGGTAAGATTATTATTTTTCATATAAATCAATTATTTTCCTCAGAAAATTGTATGTTTGAAGAATATGCCGAGAGACGAGAATCCTGTTGTTCCGAATCCAATGTCGATGCTTCCATTGGTGCTGTGAATGTCGGTGTGTAGGCGAAGGTTGATGTACTGGGGAATGACAGCATGGATGTGGATGTGTGAACGGGTGATTGCAGTCTCTGTTGTTGCGGCTGAGAAATAATCTGGCGAGTCACATTGATTGGCATTCTGCGGATTTGGTCTTGTGCTTCGAGGATGCGTATTTCGGCTTGTGATATTGCAGTGTGCAAATCTAATTTTATTTTGGACTGTTCAAGTTTAGGAAGTTTTTTTATGGCTTTGCTCATGCTGAGAAAGAATAAGTCAGTTTCATCCATGTCTTTATCCTGGAGCTTGTTTTGTTGTTTTTGAAGTCGCAAATCATGCGATGATTTCATCAAATCGTATAATTCATGTAAGTTGGTTTTATTGCGTACAGGTCTGCTATAATTTGAAGAACTGGATTGTGGTGTTGGTGAGCGGTTATCTAATTGAGATTGAGCTCAATTAGATAACCGCTCACCTCTCTTCCTATTCAAAATGTAGCCAAACATGAGATTTTTTTCCTGGGTTAGGCATGATTGTTCTTTTTTAAGTAACACTTTAACTAATTAAGTATTCATCAAGTCTTTAATTCAATAGCATTTTTCAAATAAGTAAAGAAATAAAAAAAACGACGAATAAAAAATGCGTGCCGCCTAATCCTAAACACAAGCGTATTGATTGAGCGGGAAATCCCCTATAATAATAAACGCTAGGTTATACAAAACGGGGTATTCCCCGTAAACTATGAAAAGGGTTGCCAGCATTTAAAAGTGGAAAATTAAATTTACTACATATATGAAAATATGTATAACACGAAACTGATTTCTTTTACTTTATTGTTTTCTTTTCTCACAACCTTAGAAGAAATTAGAAATATTTTTAATGTGTTCAATGTGTTTTTTATGTCGAATAGTGATGTCGAGTTATTCGACTATTCGCCAAAGTGAATGGCGATTAATCGGTATTCGACTATTCGCGGCAACTCTAGTTGGTATTATGTCATGTTAGTATTTTTGACTTATCAGCCTTTATCTCAATCTTCAAGGATGATTTTCACATTTCTAAAAATATGTGTGCCTACCTTGCTAAAAGATGAAGCTGTTAAGAGGGATCTTCGTAGCTCTAGCCATAATGCGCTTGCCGCTTGCAAAACTGTGTCCCGTTCAACCTCATGCCGCTTTTCTACCAGGCCTTTCAATTTTTTTAAAAACAAACTCTTCCCGATCTCATATTGTTCTGGCGTCATATATGGTTTTTGAAAACTTTCACCATAGTCGTCTCTATCGTTCAGGAACACAATTTTTTTCTTACAACCTGTTTGATAACTACGGTTGCAGTTAACCTTGGAAAGTCTCAACTCCAGCAGCTTAATTGCTTTCCTGGGACTATCTCAAAATTGGTTTTGTACAAAGTGTACTGCGCTTTGCCAGTGTTAAATGCTACAACCGCAGCGTGACATCGAGCTGTGAACGAACTTTTCAAAGAAAAATTTATGCGTTTTCCACCAACGTGTTTTGCAACAATGCTATTAAGTTGTTCGGCACGATTGTTACTCACATTATAGAGCCAACTTTTTGAATTGAAAGCAATTTGTGTTGTGTGGACCATTCATTTTTTTAAAGAGTTTTCGCTGTCGGAACAAGATTGGGCTGTGTTTTTTTTTCGTCTGAACAATAATATTCCTAACAGGCACTATGATCACCCAAAATATGCTTTGGGCTGTTCAGAATATCATCCCTTAATTTTATAATTTTGTCGGAAGTACTCGTATTCTGAGCATTACGAAATCGAGCTGCAGCTCATACAGCTGTACGAAGTTGAGTGATTCGTTCCATTGTAAATAAATAAATAAATTGTAAGGAGTCTTCGTTCGGAAAGTGGAATTGCTGTATCCTTTTGAAGCTGCATAAGTTTACCACCGTAATTTCTGAGTAAGTGGTTCGAACATTTAATTTTTGCACTTGCACATTAGGATATGGCCTGCTTTCCAATACAATTTTTGTATGTGCTTGCATCTCTATCGGCCATAAGTGTTTTATATATTAGGCTGTGAGTATCCACTGAAGTTTTGAATCATTCCACTATGCTCGTTTGTTCCATGCTTGTGGACGAACCTGCATGGTTTCTACTGCACTGACGGATTGATGGCGGCCGATTTTTTAATATTACTCGGGCGCATACTATGCAATATTTTTCACGGACATGAACAAAACTTTTCCAGTTTTGAAAGCAATAATTGCAGCTGCTCCCGATGCTGCTGCATAATTATTTCTGTATGATCTTTTTGACCAGCACGCATCAGCCACAACTGTGATTGCAGGAATTCCATCAATCGTTTCTCCACTTTCAATGGTTAGCTCGGCTTCTTCTTTAGCTGCCTCTATGCAGCGCGATAATAGTCGCCCTCGCTGCAATATTAATATTTGCCTGCATTTTGAGAATTAATTATACCAACAACAATACCGCTATCTATTAAACCTGCGCTTTCGTTTGTTTTGTTCTGCTTCAAAAAATCTAGCTAACAAATATATTTCTTCATCGGAGCTATCTAAATCCATGTTCCGAAAAGCACACGTTAACACCGAAAACAAAACTTGGACTGCGTGGAATACTGGTACTGCCTTTGAAGTGTATCCACCCGGCTCCAAGCGCATCCGACCGGCTCCGAGCGCATCCGCTTCAGATCGCTTCCAGCCGGTCTATGTGAAATAGTTGGCGTCTCCGCTCCGACCAACTTCAAGCGTATACGATCCGGTCTGTGTGAAAAGAAAAATGCGCGCCGATGCTCTCCGAGCCGGTCTGTGTGAAAGGTTTTAATGGGACCTTATTTAAGTCAGTCTGGTAATTTTAGTGGAATTTTGCTATCCAATGCAAATACGATCACGCGTTTGCTGCGTGTTTAATAAAAGAGACGGTATTATATTTCTTCTTGTTTCGACAACTTGCGACAGCAGGCGAACTCTGTGGCTGTGGTGTGCGTACTGTATTGAGACAACTCCCACATACAGCCGCGCGGACGCTCGCTCGTGCGTTCACAGCAATACGATCATTAGCGTGCCTAAGCACTTATGAACACTTACTGTATGTTGCTGTTATTGTCGTGATTGATTGAAATGTCAAATATTAGACATAAAAAGAAGCAGTTATTAAAGTAAACATTGCTTAAAATTCAATGGTTAAAGATTACACTTAATTAAATGGCTGAATGTAATTAAATAGTACAGATTTGTGTTTCATTATTATTGTTTGTGTTTATTTTATTTTGTAGTTTGTGTGCTGGTATAAATTGTACCCGTAAGTAGTCTGATCTGGATAGTTTTGAGAAATATAGGTTTCGTTTGACAACTGTTGGGAAGTAGATTGATTAGAGGGTGGCAACTGTTGAAAAGTAGATTGGTTAGACTCTAACCAATCTACTCCACCGCCATCCTCTAACCGTTAGAGGATGGCGGTGAATTTATTGGCAAAGAATCATTCAAATCTGCACTATTTTCATACAGACTTAATTCAGCTTCATTAACAATGTTAAACACGCGCCTTTTAATTCGTGCTTGGACTTCTTTTGGAAATGTTGCCACTACACTACATAGACAAAAAAAAAATATTGTTCGAAAACCGTAGCAACATCTTTGTTTAAGCGTGGTCTCTTTTTCGAGTCGGCACTTGCAAGCGATTAAACTTCGGAATGGTCAGAACGTTTAGATGATGTCGATGGTGGTGGTAGTGGTGTGCCAGGCTCCGAATCATTCAATGATAATGTAACATTAGATATTTGATTCCGATTGCGAAAAAACGGTATTATAAAAGAAAGTTATTTTTCAAATTTTATTAATTTGGATGTAGTCGCACCATCGCCACTCTTGCCTTTTCGGTTATAATAGGCTTTTCTTAAGTTATCTCGCAGTTTCTTCCAACGATCTATGAACTGCTTGATGCATGAACACACAGGGTGTAAACCACCTCATCACAAAGCCGTTAACCAAGCATTCTGTACATCAAACTAAGTATCTTTACGCAAAAAATATTGCTGGGAAACAACTTTTTTTTTGAGGTGGTAAATCATGTTTTGGGCTAGAACTCAATGTAACGCACTTAAAACATTGTGCTGATGGATGGATTGAATAGTACGGGGGTCGTGAAGATGTTAAAAGTTAAAATCTTACAAAAAAAAACTTATATTTAAAAAATAACTTGTCAAAAAGTTGTAAATTTGACCCCCCATATCTCCGTAACTAGAGGGTTCCCAGGTATGGTGTAAAACAAAAAAAATGATCGCAATGATGGGGAGAACAAGTGGCTTTCGGCTTCGTGAAGAGGTGTTTGACACCCTTTACATGGTCGCTTTTTATGTAATCGGCCTCAATTTTTTTTACTTTGCCACATAATTTCGACCATTCATCGGCGCCCATTAATGCAACTTTTTCTTTAACGAACTCCATTGCACTGGTCACATTCCACGTAACATTTTTGTTGGCTACATAACCTTTGATTGCCGCCCATGCCATTTCTATAGGATTTAAGTCCGGATGGTAGTGCGGGAATCGCAGAACACTATGGTTGTGTTCTGCAAGTATTTGGTCAATACTATATTTTCTATATTGTTCTTTGTACAGTTTAATCAATTTGTACAATTGAGGTTTCAGCATGCTTTCCTCGAATGGTATACCCTTTTCCACCAGCCACCTCTGCATGTCCGCCTTCTTGGCATTCGAGGTAGGTGCAGGATCGTACTGCTTGTTGTGGTACGATGCATTATCTACTACTAACACCGCATTTGGCGGCAGGTTCGGTATTAGTTGGCTGCGAAGCCACTTTGTGTAATTATTGTAATTCATGTTGTCATGAAAGTCCCCCGAATTTGTTCCAGCTTAAAGCAGTGCATTGGGAACGAATCCAGCTTCGGATTCAGCATGCACTATTACAATCCGCTGCCCTTTTGAAATGCGTTTGAAGCCCCTTTAGTGATCCATCTGACCACGCTTTAGAACCTATAAAAAGAGATAGTGATTATTTGTCATAAGTATAAGTCTCTCTCGTAACGTCCAGACAATTTCACAGGACACAGGACACAAATTGCGAATTCAAAATAAGATAATTTGGTTAGGTATTAGGGTGGGCTTGTATATATATATATATATTATTGCAATTATTTACATGTATATTTGTCATTTCTGTGCAATAAAGAATAAGAATAATTGTTACATACCTAAATGAGATGAATCAACGTACGACTCATCTGTATAAATAATAGGTCTTCTTTCTTCCCTATATTTAAGGAACTCTATCCTTAGCGATCTAATATTCGTTTTTTCTATCAAAAGTTTTCTATTGTTTTCGGCTTTTTTCCATCGTAAGCCCAAGTTGTTCAAAATCCTGCGCAGACTGCGCTCCGATCCACACTTTGACAGCCGAAGATTTTAAAACGCGGATTCCATGGTTCGCCGGCGATTTTCGCCGATATTGCAACATTTATAAAATGAGAACTATCAATGATAAATCTATAATTATTTTTTTATTTATACTATTGACTTGTTTATTTCTAGGATAAAAATAAAAAACAGACGTAAATTAGTTTTTTTTATTTAAAAATGTAGAATAAAAAAGAGGTTTTATGGAAAAAAAAAAAAGTCGAACATGGACTTTTGCGTGTTCAAGTCGTGTAATTTTTGCGTGTATGAAACATTTTGAAGCAAGGATGGTAGCATAAAGGCACGTTGCAGTCTGGGCAGTAAAATATGGTTTCTTTGCGTCCTCGTTTGCCAGTGTTTTTCTTAGAAATGTCTGCACAAACTTTACAGACTCTTGCCACCTTCTCTTTTTTTTCGGTGCTCGGTATCCTTTCGAGAAAGTGCCTTCCCACTAGTCTGGTACTGCTGCCTACATGGTGTGGGCCACGTGAGGGTCCTGGTTCAGCCTCTGGTGCAGTTTGCAGCAGCTGGTCACCACACTCCATCAGGAACTGTGAGAATCGCGGGCGGCGCCTTTGAGACCTTGATTTATTGTAAATGACGTAAGCATTTACCATTGCTCTTGCTACCAGGTAGAAAAACATCTTTTTCCACCACTTCATGCTCTTTCTATTCAAGGAGTAGTAAGACACATACTGGTCATTCAGATCTACACCAAATTTGTGGTGGTTGTAATCTAGTACACAATCTGGTTTCAGCCTTTTGGTCACACCGACACCTTTGACTTTTGCATCCACCTCTGTCCAGCTAGCTCCGTGTTTCGTAGTAAGCATGAGTACATCACGCTTGTCCTTCCATTTACAAGCGGTTAGATTGGCCCGGTGACAAAAGGCCATTTCGCCTTTTTCCAACGGTTGATGACGCCAATCCTGTGGCAGACCACGACGATTCGCCATTACAGTGCCAACAAGGCGAGTGTCCTTTATCCACAATAAGTCTGCGATTGTCGGACTTGTAAAGAAACGGTCCATGTATATGGTGTGCCACTTACCGAAGTATGGTTCACTCAATTCCGTGATAATCGTTTCCACCGATTTCGAGTCGCCTATGTAGGGAACCATGCGCAGTATGTATCCTGTTTCCGCGTCGCAGAGCATGTACACTTTCATGCCATATTTATCGGGCTTATCTTTGTTATACACTTTGAAGTGCACTCGTCCCCTAAACCCACAAGTACCCTCATCGATAGTCAAGTGCTCATTGGGATAATAACACTCTTGACACAACCGACACATGTCATCAAAAAAAGGTCGGAGTTTGAAAAAAGCGTCGTACTCGGGATCACCACGCGGTTTGTAGTTTGCGTTATCATTCAGATGGAGACAGCTATAAATGGCTCGGAATCTGTTTCTATTCATGTGCTTCCCGGCGAATGTAGTGGCTATTATTTCCCGTGTAGACCAGTATGAATCAAAACTCTCCTTGTGTACAAGCGTAATATGAATCACGATAGAAAAAAATGTCTTTAGTTCCGATTTTTTGACAGCTTTCCATTCGTACAACATAGTGCCAGGTTTCAGAATGCCTTTTCTTGCTTGTTTGGTTTTCATTTGAGCTGCGTAACGGTTAGTTTCCGTCTTTAGAGTGTTCCAAAAAGAATCGGGGAAAAAAATTGAAAAACAATCCAACTCTGACGAACTTTCATCTACTGGAGCCAATACTTGAGATACTTCTTGAAATACTGGATTTTCTGGGGGTTCTTGCAGTGCTTGGTATGACCATCCATTACCTTCATCCATTTCTCTGAGGGTAAGTGCTGCTGCTGATCTGCGGGTAACGCCGCGCCCGCGTGTAGCCGAACGCACCGCCGAGCGACCGCGACCGAGGCGGGATCTCGTATTTCTTCGAGGTGTACGACCCCGGCCCCGTACATGTTCCCCCCGTACAGGTTCAGATAAGTCGTCTGACATGTCAGCATCAACATCTTGTCGATCATGAACCGATACAACCTCTTGCAAGTCTTGAATAAGGTCTGGAAAGAGAAAAAAACAATAAAAATATGTACGACGCAAAAAGGCTACATTTCTACAATAATAACCCAACAAAATACAATAATTTACCTTGAATTTCAATATCTGGGGCTTCTTCAATATCCGAATCATCATCAGCAACCAAGGAGTCAATAATTTCGTTCGAATCGAGCCGATAACTTCGCCGTGAACTCGCCATTTCGCGCCAAAATTCGTGTACGTGCACTCGCAATAGCGGCGCGGGAACACTGGCGCAGCGCGACACTCGATAGCTTGTTCCGCTCACACCAAGCGCCCCACCACGGTTATTCTTACATGTGTGCGTAGCTAAAGCACTACACTATTATATCAATGCACGCCAAACACGGACTACGGACGTCGTTTTAAAACAAACACTAAGAAAGTCAGTCACGTACTGAGAACGTGATCAGCGTCACAATACAATCAACCTGGGACGTACTCTGCACGTGATCGGCTGTGAAAGTGTTAAAATTAATGTCATCGTTTAGTTTTTTTCTTAATTTTTCAACCGTGGCCAGCTCTTTATTAGTAATGTGGTAATTGTGGACACAAATTCTTACCACCGACTGGTCAAAAGTGTCGATCTCTGTAATTAGCTTTGTTTTACTCCTTTTTTTCCGATGTCCTAAAGACAGTGAGGAATTCGGAATTTCTACCTTCCTTGACTATACGTCTAACCGTTCTTTTTTTTTTTCAAAGGTTTTAGTGATCGGGTACGGCTGCGACTCCAGCTGCTCAACAAAGTCGCGCTCATCATTAGTGATGATATGGCCGTTTTGGCGAGTAATTCCACTTTGCCCCACCAAGCCCGCCACCCTGGTGTGGCAAAGTGGACTGCCTAAAATTTTGCAGTGGAATATGCCCCACTATTCTGATTTGATGGGGCGGATAACACTAGCATAAACACTTTGTGGATTCTGCCCCACTAGGGTTGGCACCTCAGGATTTGTGTATGAAGGTTAACATGTATTTTTACATTTGTTTGTAAAAAAAATAAATGTATACCTATATCTGTAAGTAAAACGTTATTAGTAAATAAATAATTTTAATGTACTATTTATTTCTGGAAGGAATCGGTTTATAAATCACAGATTAATTACCTTTTACAAATAAAATTTTACTAACTAAGATAAATCTTGATAATCACAAATTAAACAATGATTTGTTCTTATGATATGTTCTTAAAACGAAACATATTTACTACATAACTATTCAAAATCACAGATTCTTCATCATTTGGTATACCTTTTACAAATAAAATCTTACTAACTAAGATAAATCTTGATAATCACAAATTAAACAATGATTTGTTCTTATGATATGTTCTTAAAACGAAACATATTTACTACATAACTATTCAAAATCACAGATTCTTCATCATTTGGTATACCTTTTACAAATAAAATCTTACTAACTAAGATAAATCTTGATAATCACAAATTAAACAATGATTTGTTCTTATGATATGTTCTTAAAACGAAACATATTTACTACATAACTATTCAAAATCACAGATTCGTCATCATTTTGTATGGTTTGTGTAGATATAGGTATTTTCTTACTGATTACGTTATAAATAATAAAAATAAATTTAAACTATATACATACAAACAGCCACTAAATTACTTGTTACAAAAAATAGAATCACAGATTATAGAGTCACAGATTATAGAATCACAGATTGATCGACATGGTATAAAACAGTCTTATGTATTACCTTATGAATAAAAACAATTTATATGCAAAAAAAACAGCCACGAAATTACTTCCGGCTAAAAAACAAAAACTAAAATTATAGAATGATAAAATTTTACATAGCAAAAAGTCTTATTAATACAAATAAGAAACATCCTAACGAAAGTAGGTAAATACTGACTGTTGACAAAATAATTATCATAACAAACAGCCACTATATTAGTTTGAGTACTGACTATTTATAAGAATTAAAATCATCTAAAATCATAGATTTTGTATTTGTTTAGTTCACATTTTTTGGAAAAACTAAAATAGATTTCTTGGAAAAACTATCTTAGTTTTTCCATTAAATGTCCAACCGTAATGTCGCCGTTTATGAGCTCCATTTGGGCATCTTGTATATTCTGATCGTTTTGTATATATTTATCAAGGCGTAGCTTGGAAGGTTGGTTCTGCATAGATTTAACTATTGAAAGCGTTATGTCTTCGTATAAGACATTAAGAAGTCTTAATAAACTGGGGCTTTTTTTAAGAATTTTTTTGTTAAGTTTATTATGCCAACTTTCGAGGGCATTAGTTGTGCGGTGTTTTGCCCCATATACGCACCACACTTTTAAAAAGTTATCTTTCAGCCAATTGCGCAGCATATATTTTCTAAATTCTTTACTTTTTTCGTCATCTGGGCTTTGTGCGGCTATGTAAAACCAACCTTCAAAAATCTTTTCTTCTGGTAATAAGGGTAAGACTGCGCTAAGCGCTACTTGTTTTCGCAAATATTTAGATTTTGTCAACCCTAACCCTTTCCCCTTTTTCCAAATTGCTTTACAAAAATGAAAAAAACACCCTTTGATTGATGCTGATTTAAAGACATTTTTAAAACCAGTCATAGCCGCTGCCTCAAAATCCGACTGAAAACTATGTGGTTGCCAATCCGGAATCTGTGATTTTATTACAGAAAAGAGAGCGGTGTAAGCTTTGGTTGATTTAGTACTCATAAGAGCATATACTAATGGCACAATATTTGTTGTTTGTTGGGAGCTACCCAAATCAGCATGCAACGAATACAATTGTATGAACGGTTGTGGGCAACTTTTAAAAGTGCCATCGCCAAAAAAATGTTTGCAGGTTTTCATCAAATTCTTAGCTTGCTCTGAACAAAATATTAAAATAGAAATATCTTCGTCAATATACTTGGCAAGTAAAAAAGAATGAAATTTTTCAGGAACTTCTATTTCTGATAATGTATTGTAATATATTTTTTTTACATTAGCATTTTTGTTTCTGTATTTATACAATGCAGACTTTACTTTACAAAATGGAGGAATTTTACTCACAATATTGCTGTTGCTACTTTCTAAATATAAGGAAGCTACATTTTTGTCGTATGTTGCTGGAATGCTTGGTACGTCTGCTGAAGTGATTTCTCTCTTTATTTTCTGCATTAATTTTGTCACTTTGTTTCGGTCAAAATCAGGTTGACATTGGTGAGGTTTTTCGTTTAAAAGTGTATTTCCCTGAAAACAAAAAAATGTAGGTATTAGAAAATATTTATAACATAGCACGACTTGACCTGCTACAGAGTCTTCTGCCATTTTTGTAAAGCTGAAAAACACAAAAAATATCTTATTAAAAAAAATCTACACAAATCATCAGCATCCATGAAAAATAAATACGAAAATACTTACAATAAACTCAATACCACTCACCACCACTCCACAAATGCAAATGTCCGTCTGTTTTGTAAACAAACAGAATGAAACAAAAAATGTCAGACAAGGATAACCGATAAGTCGCGGTGGGCGAGGCAGTGGTGAACCATAACCGGTTTAGTCATTTTTACTCCAACAGCATGTTTTAATCTCAGATTAAATAAAAAAATACTAACAAACATATGAAGCCATGATGTTTGTACGTAAAGGACCTCAAAATAATAGACCTATTTTGACATTTGTGTTCGCGGCGTAATTAGTGATGTAACCATACGACTCGTAGCTAATTTTATGAGCTTATAATTACTAGTATTTATTTACTTTTTCGAAGCCGGGATAAAATGATATAGATTTTTTTTTAAACTTAAATCCTTCCGATATTTTTATTACTTTCGAATGCATTTCAACGCATTTTTTTATTATTTAATAAGTATTTGATTTATTTAAAGTTTAAAAATAATAATATGACAATAATACAAGTACATATCACAAGACTTAATAACTAGACTTAATAAATTAACATAAAACTATAACTCTCATAAAGCGTTTCTGAACGCATTCTTTCACAATCTGTGGTTACGTTACGTTTCGATACTAGTAATATAGTATTTACGATTTCTTTTAATAATTATTATTTAAATTATCCCTTTAGTAATAGTGTTCTCGTACATTATTCTTCGTTTTTTGTTATTTAATAGTTATCAACAGTGATAATGTATCAATTTCTGGGCAAACATCTAAATATATTTTTAAATCATTTAATGTTTGCAACGGATGGATCGGAACGTAAATGGAATACAAATAGCAAATGTCACAGCTATGTCAGACTAAATTGAATAAATACAGCAAAACTATATAATGTATTTATTTAAATCCAGGAAGATTTAATATGTGACAGTTTTTTACAAAAGTAGAACCTTAATACACTGTTTAAATAACCATTTTGATGTATTTAGATTTACGTTTGCTTGTCTCAGACTTGTCTAATCCTAACGTCAGTGGTTACATTTATTTTTTTTACAAACAAATTTAAAAATACATGTTAACCTTCATACACAAATCCTGAGGTGCCAACCCTAGTGGGGCAGAATCCACAAAGTGTTTATGCTAGTGTTATCCGCCCCATCAAATCAGAATAGTGGGGCATATTCCACTGCAAAATTTTAGGCAGTCCACTTTGCCACACCAGGGTGGCGGGCTTGGTGGGGCAAAGTGGAATTACTCGTTTTGGCGATGGATATCTAACATCCTGCCATGTAAAAGCATGCCGAAGTAATAGTTGTGCATACTCGGCGATACGTTTTTGGCATACACATGGGACTTCGCAGTTACTGCGCGATAGTCCTCCTCGACCACATCGGTGAAGCCAATGTGAGTCGGATGAACCTCATTGTTCACTGGTGCCACCTGCATGTCTGTGCCAAGTTCATTCATGAACGACTCGAGGTATAGCGGGTCGTTCGACAATGTCGAGGCCGTCTTCGATAGATGTTTTGAGCCTGGCAGTGCTGGAACTGGTGCTGGTGCTGGCGGCGCTGGCGCTTCAACGGGCTCCTGACGAGGGCGGCGATCATTTCGACCTCCTCTAAACCCTGCGCGGCGACGAGGCTGCGCTTCAAGATCAGCGGCGGGATGACGGTTGTATTCGTCGACTCCCCACTGTCTTCCACCACGACCTGCAAAATTCTGCCGGTACATGGTTGATAGAAAAGTTTAATTAATTAAATGCCCTATCCAGGGTCTTGAGTCTCAAATGAGAATGCTACAAGAGCGGTCCAAAGGTTTTGGGCCGCCGTTCTTTCTGACGTTTTAGTTGCTTCTGCAGTCCGTTTTACCGTCTTGTAACCCGGATACTTTGTTGTTAACAGTTACCGTGCTGCAGTAAATTTGTTGGTATAACGATAAGTGGAAGTGTATAAAAATCAAACCAGTCTTAACACTAAAATAACATGGTTTATTAACTAACACATAAGGCATTAAACTATGCACCTATTTAAAATGATAAAAACTTCTTTTTAATTATAAACTAAAGTAAACACAGTTGTGAGACAAAACCTCAGAGTCGCTTTGAGGGTTTCGTGAGATAAACAATGGTAACGATTCTAGCTCAATCTATTTCAGATCCCATACTCAGGTTGTACCCATGACACAAAACTATAAGGCAAAGTATAACCCTAAAACCTTCAAGGGCTCCATCGGGATATTACTAAGAATTAGGTCTCTCTTTTAGCGGAACAGAGTTCCCTTGGATTCGGGGCACGGACGGCCACCCAGGGCCTACTAGCTCCGTGCACCACTCGCCGAGATGTTACGCGTCCTACGGGATATCCTAGCTGATAAGGCGTTCGTTACCTGATGCCATGTATGTTACCAACAACGAGGATTGAGTAGGTGTGACCGTCCTGTCATCGGAGGCCACACTGTCAGCACGCTCGTCCAGCCCAGGCACCGGATGTCACAACCAGTATAAAAATAGGACTCGCATCAAGGAACCTCGGCTTCAACTCGCCGAAGGTTCAGGCTAGTCGAAAGCAGCCAGACCTGTAACGATATTTTCCCCCCAATAAGAAACACGAATACCTCTCTTATATGATCGACAGAAAGTTGAAAACCACGATGATACTCACAAGAATATAACCTCCTTTGTCTCACTAAATTTCACAGCTTCCCCATGGAACTATTATAAATTATTATCGTATCAACTTCATGGGATTTTGCTGCTCACGGAGAACATCAGGATAACCGAGAGATGGCGAACTTCTTTTCGGTTCGACGCTCACTATTTAATTTCTTCTGTTCTCTCTAACAAAATCTCCGGTCTCTGACCTAGCCGTGACCTCAGCCAAAAAACCCTAACGAATTTCATAGACAACTATCACGACGCCGACTGACGTGGCTTGGTTTAATGTATTGTCTTTGGTACTTAAAAAGATTTATATTATTCATGCATTTATATTAACTACCAATTTCCATTCAGACAACTAAATAAATTACTATTAAAAATAGAACGCTATATGAAGAGATATTAAAATATCTTTCGGATGACCCGCCGTCTAGTTCATGCTTTTATGGTCTAGATGTCGCTGTTTTAAATAACTGTAAACACTGATACTAACAAATTGCAAAAACTGCAACGTTACAGTCTCTTTTTCTGTTCGAGCTTCTTTCTCCATGAAACAGTACACATCGTACACCATTTTTCTGGCATGTCTGCTTAAAACGGTATTTGGTCTTGGCATTCTAATCAACTTACAAAAACTACATTTATAACAACAACAATAACAACAACTCGTAACAAAAACTAAATTTAAAACAAAAACAACAAATCGTAGATAAAAAAAAATCAACAATAACAAAGGGTTCAACTTTCGGTGCACGCAAGTGTAATCGGGAGCGAATGGAACGTAGACGCGGTGCGGGAGGCAAGGGTCGACTGACGCGCGCTCGGATCGCCTCTACCTCATACCCCGCGTCCCGCTTGACCACCAAAGAGACCTAAAAAACGGCTTCAGCGCATCTAACGACTCTTGCTAAGTTACGTGCCGGGAACTGTACTTGTGTTCCGAGTTATTAACAATTTTTCTAACAGTAAGTGCCGCGTCAACTGTAGATTTTCCCACGGTGAAACCTAATTGGTTGTTATGAAACTTTGGCCCGTCTGGTAGCAAACGAGTAACGATAAGGCGCTCCAGGAGTTTTCCCAACATGAAAAGCTTAAGGCAATAAATTGCCTTTGCCATCCACGGCGCTCAATGAAGACCTGCTGGGGCCCTAAATGATATTCCTTTATAGTAAGTTTCAACAACTTGTGTAGTCGTCCCGAGGTTGATATTCATAGTTGTTGCTCAGCGAATAAAATTGTACTTAGCCTTATTTCTTCTACGTATCTCAAAACGTCAGGGTCTGAAGAAATCCTGCTGAACTTTTTCTGATCAATATAAAGCATCTTTAAAACTGGCCCACTTGAAGGACCTAGTGCTTGAAGCACAACAGCTTCTAACATTATCTCCATAATATGGCGACAGGCTAACCAAAGAACATCTTTCTCCATCTTTTTTTCCAATAGGATACAAGTACCACCTGTTAAGCCAGTGTTGACTGTAGTATCGAAACACAAGGGTTTAACTTTGTCGATTAAGTTCCAGGAAACAATAGTATCGTACACAGCTCGCCTGTTCCTTGACTGAGTTTGGGAACTGACAGAAGTTGATCGATGCGCTTTCCCGACACTAAAATTGGCAGACGATCCACTGTTTTATGTCCTGTAATATCTTCTATCAATTTACCATCCCAGTGAATAGTGAGAGGCATGTCTGGTTTGAAATCTTTTTTCAACGACTCGGCTACTCTTTGCCTCTGCTTCATTCGTTGGCGACAAACCGAGGAATAATTAACATTGAAGTCTGAGGGATCGGATCCTGAACTTTTGAGTTGCTGTAATAACAACAGTTGCTTTCCTGTCACTCATTTTAGCGAAGTCTAGACTTGCTGCTAAGTGTTCATCAACAATTTTTTTGTGCCTCGTTTACGTTTAGGCGGAATTGGTACCACTGTCGAAGGTCCTGCGGCATTAAGTGCAGTGCGATGCGCGCTCGTATACGGACGTGTTTCCACTGAGCACGACTCGAATTTTATTCGCGTGTTGCGCGGCCATAGCCGCTGCCCGTATAACTATGAGTTCCAAGCCACTTATAGTAAATGAATTGCTGGCATTCCTATAGTCCATGCCATCGATTACATGGACGAGGTGAGCATCCTGCAGATATGCCGGTCCAATTTCAAGGAGGACGACATCAGCAGCGGAAAACTCTTGCTGTTCCAGTCCCTTGGAAAACTGGACCAGATGCCCTCTCGGCGCAGAGATGGAACCAAGAAGAGTCTTCAGGACATTATTGTTATGCTGAAGAAGACTGACCCGGACGACGTGCCAGATTTTGTGGCGAAGCAGCTAAGTAAACTGCCTCCCGTCACTTTCGATCACGTCGACGTTACTCGGCTGCTAAAAGACATCACTTCCTTGAAAATGGAGATGACCAAGTTGCAGTCAAGAATGGAGGTGTCGGAAAAAACCAATACCGAGCTACGTGCGGAAATAGCTCTATTGCGCAACGTTGGTTCGGAAATTGGGTCACCTGAGGCCTCAAAGGTGAACACGCGTCGAGGGGCGCAAAATGCAGCCGTCGGCAGTTTTGAATCGGCGAACACAAGTGTGGCGTCACCAGCTGCCGATAACGCTGAGCAAGCGCCGCCCGCCGCCGTCGTCGCCCGCGCCACAACACCGGCTGCGGATACGTCACGCGTAGGCACTACGTCGACCCCTAAACGTGCCTACGCTGCTATTGTCACTAGCGGAAGATCTGATGCGTCGCAGCCTAAGCGACAAACCAGAAAAGGGGAAAAATTGGCTCAACCTGCCCTGGCTGTGGTCCGTAGCTCCGTGCCAAGAACTAGCCAAGTTGATGAGGAGGGCTTCACGAAGGTGGAAAGGAGGAGGAAGAAGAAGCCCTGTTCTCGCAACCTGTGCGGTACCGCACCGACTGGAACCAACATGCTGCTGCGTCCTGCTGTGCCTACGACGCAGCTGTACATTTCGCGTCTGCATCACTCCACTACAACTGAGGAAGTGGTGCAGTATTTGAAAGTGAAGATCAACTTCATTCTGCGGGTCGAAAGGTTGGAATCGCGCCACAACATCAACTTCAAATCATTCGTGGTACGAGTTCCAACCGACCATCTACAGACCTGCATGAAGGAGGACTTTTGGCCGATGGGTGTCGTGTATCGACGTTTCCGTGGACGGTTACGCGACACCACGAAGCGAAACACGACGCCGACAACGTTACGTGTCTAATAATACTCGTAGTTTTATAAGTTAGAATATGTATTAGTTTATTGTTTTTGTTGTTTTGTTATTTGTGTATTTTATCTATGGGCCTTAGTTGCCTGATAATAAAATGATGATTATTATTATTATTAAGATTCCCGACGCTGGACTTTTCTTTTCATCGTCACTACCGGTAGTTGAAGAAGATAAAACACACTTTTCTTTTAAGGATTCAGTATAGCTTAGTTCTCGGTCTAGTAGCCGCTGAAAGCCAGCCTGTTTCCTCTGTTTTTTTTTTTGCATTATTTTTTAAATTTACTTCTCAGCGCTACCGATTACACCAGGGCGTCCTTTTTGTCTCTGTGAATTCAAAAATTGACCATCTTCTTTAATAGTGCTTGTTCAAAGCATCAGCCTGAGCAATATTAAAGTGATCTTCCAAGTTTTCTTGCCATTTCTTTTCTTTATTTTGTATGGCTTCAGAGCGTTTGGCTTTGTTCACTTTATTTTTTAAATTTTTGCCATTCTGAAAACTTATTTTCAGTCTTCTTTATGACGTCTTTCTTTAATTAAGTCGGAATTCCCGTTCGTTCCCACAGTAACATGACGTCACGGGCAGTAAATTGGCTGAATTATGATTTGTTTGCTTCATTTCGATTTTGTAGTGAAAAAAAAACTTAATACTTCTTTTGTCATCAGTAATTTGCTTTGAAACAAATGATCTGATGTTTGTCCTATTAACTAAACATTTGTTTTATTTCTAGTCGTCATATTCACACTAGAGGATGACGCCATGATTCACAAACGGCGATGCGTGGCAAGATAAAAACTGACGTGCACTACCTGTCACAGCGCGTTTGTCAGTGACGACAAACGTTTCATACACTAGTGACAAATTGTCACTAGTGTATGAAACGTTTGTGAGCGATAAGTTGCGGGGGGAGTGCAAGATAGGGATTGGGATATGTCGTCAGAATTGCGTTTCGTGTCGTGCTGTCGTGCAGTAACGTTATAAATTGTATTAGAATAACATTATAATTTCTTGTCTCCTAAGTTGTGGGTTATCAATTTCTACATTTTTCCAAACTTTGTCATGCGGTAGCGACCAGTAAAACTCAATACAAAATTTAAAAATAAATCACAGGGTCGTTTTTAGGGGATAGAACCGAATGACAGTGTGACGCGGCTATTTTTCGACAGTCGATAAATAAAAACCACCCATTGGCCATCATCGTATTATATCTAGCGATGTCAGCTTCACCTGCTCCGACCGCGAAGACAGGATTAGGAAAACGGCCTTGCACTACTTCTAGGGCTTTTTCAGTACGATCAAGTAGGATGGAAATCTTATATTTTCATGTGGATCAGTTTTCTTTTCCTGTGAGTTTGCCAATATCTATTTTAGTAGAATAATCCATGAGAAGTCTCCTAGTCTAAAATCAGACGCGGGTCCAAAACCTGATATGAGTGACGGGTAAAACAAAAAAATACCTTTACAGAGGTTAGCAGAAGCTAATGAGCGAGAGCACCAACACTTTGGAATATCACACTTCCTGTAGAGCGGCTATTCTAGCTAAAGAATCAGTTTAATTCACTCGTGGATCTAAACGTACCAAATAGCATTACAAAAGTTTTTTACTACTTTTCAGTTACACTTTTATTTTCAAGTCATACTGGCTGTAAATAATGATGGTTGTCTAGCATCTCATTAAAAAGAAGTCTTCATGCGTCAATGCCAGACACCATAACAAATACAAATCAATCAATCGATCAACTTTATTTCCTACCACAATAATATACATGCATTATTTTACATAGACAAATATACACAACTAGCTTCTGCCCGCGACTTCGTTCGCGTGACTTTCCCGCTTGCAACATAATCTTAATGCTGCTCCGCTCCTATTGGTCATAGCGTGATGTTATATTGCCTATAGCCTTCCTCGATAAATGGACTGTCCAACGCAAAAATATTTTTTCAATTCGAGCCCGTAGTTCCTGAGATTAGCGCGTTCAACCAAACAAACAAACAAACTCTTCTGCTTTATAATACATATTATATTTTAGTATAGATTCAGGTAAGTATATTATATTGTGGGAGACAAGTGCCTAAATAGATTTGAACTTATGTAAGCTGTTGGATTTTCAGAATACAATAAAAGAATTATTACACCTATTTTACCAAAAAGTTCAATCAGTGCTACAACGTACTTTCATCGCATCAGAATTTGACGCCGCAATTGCCATGAAATCCTCCCGAGCTGACGAATACTATTCAGCGACAGAGTGGCGAGGATTCAGGTTTGAAAAATAAATTGTACTTTAATTCACCGTATTTTATGTTAATACGGTGTATAATGTATAAAGTTTCAAATTCAAATTTTTGTTTTTTTGTTGTTAGATTCAGAATCAGAATCAGAATGCTTTATTTGTAAACATAGGTCAAATTACAATAATGATGTTACAGATAGGTAGATCCTCTATGTTTTGCCCGTACAAATATATAATTTTAATTAACATCTGGGGGCACGGCAGTGCAAGCATGACGACAAGCATGTACGTATTAAAAGTCCGAAAAACAGTGGATCGATGTTTTTTAACTATAAAGACTACTATTCCACTGTATTATTGGCTATTGTAGACGCTAACTGCAAATTGATTGCTGTTGATGTGGGTTCGTATGGGAAGGAAGGAGATAGCGGTATATTTGAAAAGTCAGCAATGGGCCAAAAAATAATGTCCGATCATTTTAATGTGCCTCAACCGGCAGCCTTACCAGGGACAGATATATTAAGGCGCTACCCCAGGCAAAAGCCGTTTTTTGTGCAGTTTTTTGGAGCCAACTCCTCTTTATCCAAAAGAAATACCAAGTAATAAAAATACATTAAATTTCTACATATTCTTAGACTGCAAAGTGGTAGTTTTATTTTTTATTTTAAGTCTCATAATGTGTAATAAATCCCCTCACAATAAAACCACAAAAATGAGAAAAAAATATTTATAACATGCTTCTTCTCGTAAAGTTAACATTATTTTGATTTGCTTCTTATACTAATGGATAGACAATTTAATAATGAACATAATGCTAGTTTTTTTTTTTCAAAAGACGGAAATTTGATTTTATAAAGAATAAAAATCACTAATTTCGCACTATTCGACCCGCAGTGACTGACGTAAAAACCACTTTGTAGTGCAAGCTGATTAGAACTTTATTCTAATAGTATTTCAAACGAAGTTTGAATCACCACAAATAGAGTTGCTAATTTTGCCTGGGGTAGCGCCTTAACCCCACATTATCTAATTGGCGACGACGCGTTTGCGTTAGACGTTCACATGATGAAACCCTATTACAGAAACCATATTAGAGGCGATCGTGATAAAGCTATTTTCAACTACCGCATCTGCCGAGCAAGACGAGTCACAGAGAATTCTTTTGGACTTCTGAGTCAAGTTTTCCGAATATTATATACACCTATAGCAATTAAACCAGAAATATGTGATGACTTAGTTATTACACTATGTTGCCTCCATAATTTACTACAGGATGCTTATTTAGAAAAAAATGGAATACCACATTATAAATTTAATGAAAAAAAAAAATCCGAAACCAACGGAGAACATGATTCCACTGACACGTAGGGGAGGATTTCTAAACATTGATGGATTTCAAATCAGAGATACTCTTAAAGATTACTTTATCTCAGAAGCTGGAAAAGTCTCATGGCAGGAACAGTGGATAAATAGAATGAATTAGAGTAGGTATGAACTACGCAATGTTGTACGCACAAGCAAGCTTTATTTGTTGTTTAAATGCATCTGTGTTCCGTTCAATTGTGGCGATCGTTCTCCACTTCACTCAGTCGCGCGCCTAAAGGCTTGCATAAAACTACATAAAAAACTAGGAAAATGTGGTGTGTGCTGAGTCATTGCACTAATAATACAAGAAATAAGGCAACGTGCAAAAAAAATTCGAACGCTGAGTAAACGACTCATGATTAGTTAAGGATAATAATTTTAAAATTAAATATTATACATTTTTCATAGACGCCATGTTGTGTCAAAACTACATTCTAGACTTTTCAAAATGGAACATGGCTTCGTTAATAGTACATAATAATATTACCTCAATGTTTATTTGTATGAGCTATGTAAAATAAAAAATAAGTAGGTACTTAAGTACTTGTTTTATTGAGTTTACTAGCAATATACTCCCATATATTATCTCAAACAATATTATCCTTATAGGTTTTGAGTCGAGAATCATAAAGCGGTGGATTTTTAGCAATTAACTCAACTAAAAACTCGTCATTTTCATCTGTAAACGTCGCCATTTTGTCACCCACTGCCAATATAAAAGTACTCTGTGCCCACTGCGAGCGGGCAGCGTGACCGTACGTACTGCCTCCGGAGCGGCTCGGCGGCGCTGCCAAGGTCGCGCGTAGGCCACGCCCCCCGGCCGCGCTGCTCGGTCGCTTGCGTCGGAAACTATTATAGCACCTATAAATCCCTACAAAGCAGTGCGGCGCGACCACGGCTGCGGCTGCAGGGCCGCGGCTGCCGTGCCGCTACTGCCGTGATCCGAATGCTACCTTTACTATACACTGTAGTTTTTTCGCAACGAAATGTCATTGTACTTTTCGTGGACTCTGGGTGCAGACGTCACTTAAGAATGTCGTCCGGGTCGTCCAAGTCATCGCTTTCAGATTCTGAAGAGGAAGAATTGTTGTTGCTGGCTGTTGCGTATTAAAGAAAAAGCGTAGAATCTGTGTGCATGAAATAAACCAGAAACGAATCACATGAAGATCGTTTCTATACCTATTTCAGAATGAAGCCAGAAACTTTTAAACATTTACACAATCTTCTTGAACCTTATATTAAAAAGAAAAATGCAAATTACAGACAGGCTATTTCAACAAAAGAAAGACTGGCACTTTGTTTAAGGTAAGAATATTTATTATTAAAACGTTTATTTATTCACTTCTCCTTCCAATTAGAAACATATTCTTGAATATCTTTTTGATGTTGTGTTGTGTCGTGATACGAGTACTGGTGATGCGGTACAGTGGTGTAGTAAAAAAAAAAAAGAAAAAAAAAGAGTGGGAAATAGAAATGAGCGGGCGAGGTATGGTTGGCGCCGAAAACTGCAATCGGACGAGAGCTAAAGAAAAGCAATCCACTCACCATGCAATGTCGCCACGAGGTCCAGAAGGTTATGAACTATAATGGCGGCGCGGCGCGGAGAGACGAGCAGCGGCGAAGAGCGGCGCAGACGCAGTTAGCGGAGCGGGGTTTGATGGACGACTGATTTGCGACCGGCTCTCCGGAACACACGCGTGAGCGAATGAGTGAATGCAATCTCAACACTCGCTGACCGAATGAATTCGGCGCAACCATCCTCCCCCCTTTAGAAATCCGTAGGATTTTCGAAACAAAAAAGGAAAGGATAAGGGAAGGATCTTAGTTTAAAGCGGAGCGAGATCAAATGGATTGACATAAGGTTAAAGGTTACAAAAATAAATGTTGAAGGTGTGGATCAAATTACGGATACGAGTAATTATATTAAATTAAATACTTAAGGTTAGCGGATTTATAGCTGTGCTTATTGAGAAATTAAGTTTAAATTATTGCGATGGAAGGGGGCACAACTTAACGGCGGGGCGTTTGAAAGTCCCTGCGGTAGTGCGCACTAACGCGACTCGCACGATTCCATCTTTACCCGGATATATTTGTACAACAATGCCGGTAGGCCAGCGAAGCGGCGGTGAATCGTCCTGGTGGGTAAACCTGGCTGAATAGGTACATCCGGAGTATTCCATTTTTGCCTTAGTTGAAGTGTATGCAAATAATCTACATGCCATTTTTTCCAATAGCTTTGGACTAAACTGTCTAACAGTTTTTTTCTATTATGAAGGCTCACGGATGCGTCAACCTCATAAGCAGGCAACGACTGCAAAGGGGTTGTGTTTAGAAAATGCGCAGGAGTTATAATCGTATGCGGCTGTTCAGACAGCTCAACAATGGACGAGAATTTAAGATGCACTCAATTTGAGTTAATACTGTCAACAATTCCTCATAGCACAGTAATTGTTGCCCAATGCAACGATATAAATGAGTTTTTATGCATTTTATGTTGCTTTCCCAAATTCCTCCCCAGTGGGGTGCGCGAGCAGGGATATTACGCCATGTTATTTTACGATTATTTAATTCAGTTTGAAATGCGGTAGATGTATCTTTAGAAGAAAGGAAAGTGTATAATTCGTCCAATTGACGCTTTGCACCGATGAAATTTGTTCCGTTATCGGAATAAATAATAGATACTGGCCCTCGCCTAGATAGAAAACGCTTAAAAGCGTCAAGAAACGTTTCTGAACTCAAGTCTGAGGCAATGTCAATGTGTATGGCCTTGGTAGTCAAACACACGAACAGACAAATGTACGCCTTTTGGCTTTTAACGCCCCTCTTTCGCGTCATAGTTATATTTATTGGACCAGCATAATCAACGCCAGTGTGAGTGAAGGCTTTAGCTTCTTGCACTCGAGAAGGGGGTAAATTTGACATCATAGGCGTAGGATGGGAGGGTGCAACCTTAAAGCAGAAGTTACATTGGCGTATGCGTTGTCGAATAATATTTCGAGCGGAAATTATCCAATATCGTTGCCTTAATAAAGACATAAGTAGATGTGAACCGGTATGACAATTGGCTCGATGACAATCATCTATTAGTAGATCGACTAAGCTAATAGCTATTTTAACCGTTTGTTACTTGACCATAGTCAACGCCAAAACAAACAGTTAAAATAGAAATACGTTGTTTGAACATGTTTTTAACTATTGTCAAATATAACAATAGTCAATTGTGTTGCTACAATAAAAACAGGGGTCGAAACAGGTTCAGTGTTCAAAAATACTGATTTTACTGACCAGAAATCTAAAAAAACTGACTTACTGACCATCTGAACTAACTTAAAAGAAAAGTTTCATGTGGAATTGAAAAAAAAAATATTATTGGCCTCCACCATCCCCATAGCCAACCATCACCACCTTTTTATTATTAAAAAGTTTACAAATAGTTATCAGTTTTAATATTTGTTAATAAGCAAATGACACACATCCAATCATGCAAATAATATTAAAAGTTAGAAACATTAGACATTATGATTTCTTGAAGAAGTTAGTAATCAAAGCATTTTTCTTTTTATCTATAATTTTTTGTACGTTTTCTTCTTCTTTAATTTTCTCCTCGTATTCTTTTCTTTCTTTAACAGCGGCATCTAGTAATGTCTTGGCCATATTACCGGCGACTAAGTCTTTGTCCTTAATTCCTTCTTTTAACATGCCAGTAGCGTTATCGAGCAACCTGAAATATTCATATTTCAGGTTGCTCGATAACGCTACTTACGGATATAAAAAAACGCTCGATAACGCTACTACGGATATAAAAAAATCGTTAAGACAGGTTCGTTTGGGTTCAATCTACAAGGTTCAATTCCTATTAAAGATGGTTTAAGAACCATGACTAAGGTTTATCGGGTCGTTGAGACCCGATGAGCATCGATGTTCTCGATGAATCTTAAGTTAGTGTCATATCATAGTTCTCCCACCACACACTAGAAGAACACTGACACATAATAAAACCATAAAACCGTTAAAAATATCATATACCTGTCAACGGTCATCCTCTTGATTTTTTCTTCATTTTTAATTTTTTTTAAAGTTGTTTCTCCTTCTTCAATGCTTTTTTTTGTATCTTCATACTTTCTTTTCAATTCCTTTTTTTAATGTCTTCTTCTTGACGTGTTCTCTCGTTCAACTTCTTGTTTAGTTCCAACTGTTTTTGCTCCTCACAATACAGTCTATATCTTATATACGCTGTTCGAGCTAAATTCATTAATTCTTTAGTCAGAGGCACAAGATCTACTCTATTATTATACATATTTGTAAGAGCTGACTTTACTGTCAAATGTGCGTCTAGAGTTCTTTGAGACATTGCAGATCTTTCTGGTGTAAGGATATGTCTGGAACGTGAAAATCCTCTTTCTACGTCTGCGTTGCCATGAGAAAGAGATAACGCGGCTCTGACTAATATCTCCAAATTTGGGTATATTGGTTGTCCAGTCTCAAATATTGATTTAAAAATCTTAACCCAATACGTTTCAATGCGTATTTTATCAGGGTTGTCTTCGTAGGGCAATTGAACCAGGAGACGACATTCATTTATTAATTCAGACTTGTATTTCAATGGGAAGGGCTTTTGCAATTTTTATAAATTCCTTATAACAATCAGCGGCTCTGTGAGCATTGGATCTCAAAATGCGCAGGTACTTCGCCAATGAGTTATCTACAGATGTCTTCTTTAATATGTGCTTGCATGCAGCAACATAGTGATTCCTCACTTTCATCAGGAACGTCAATCTGTCGCGTTCTTGGATTTGCGCTAAAGATTCTCTAATGGATTCTTCCAGAACAATGTCCGATAATTCTAAATAATACTTTTCCTGAAACGCGTCAATGGTTCTTGGTGCATTACTTTTGCAAACTCTGTTTATTATTTTATTGACGAGATGTTTTAATTCATCGTAGATCAAGTGAACAAGGGGTTCTTCCCGCTGAAAGAATCCTGTAAATTTTACAAAAATTTGTGCACTTGAAGCAACGAACATGACCTCAATTTTCGCCGTCTTTTGAGTTAAGAAATTGTGTATATTTTTGAAGTTAACAGATGTAGTCTTCTCTTTGTTTTTCTTTGGTAAGTGCTTCGTAAAATATTCAATTATTGCAGGCCACTGTTCTAAAATCCTTTCGGCGGCAGTGCCTAAAGTCAGCCATCGGGAAGAGACATGTTTTAAAAATTTGTGACCAGGTAATTTTAAATGAAAGCCCTCCTTTGAAGGTTATTTAATTGTTCCAAAAATCGCCATTCTATGGTATTACCATCTTTATCTAAAAATGTGTTATAGCATTGAAAAGCATTACGGATTAATTTTATCATGTGTGATGGGTCTAGTACTACAACAACTGGATTATTCGTTGACGGGTGTGGAAAAGATTTTTTTTTATCTTTGATTGAACAGTTTAAGCATTCTACCATTGCAATGTTTGCTGCGCATCCATCAAAAGTTAGGGAAATTATTTGTATGCCTGTTTCTGCCTATAAGTTCCAAGCATTGTAAAATTAAGTCTGCGCGTTGTCTTCCGTTAATTCCGTCAACTAAGAAATATCCAACGGGAACCTTAAAATTACAATTTATGCCTGTCACTAGAAATACCAGAGCCTCTTTGGCTATTCCTACGTGGTCTCCTTCGATGCCACTGCCAATATCAACATGTCCGAGTAATTTTTTTCCATCCCATTCTATACGACGACGTATAGCCATTTCATCCAAGGAAAGGGCTGCAATAATGGGATATTTCGTGCTTTTCACTTTTATTTTTAACGCCTCTATGGATTCTGCAGTAAAACCAGGATCACCTCCCATATTTTGGTACCATTTTCGAAGCGTACGGCGATCCGGAAGGCAAGTATCAAAAGTTTTGCGTACGTATTCATACGCCTTAGGCGAATAATAGTCAAGTGTTAGCGCAAAACTACGCAGAGCTGGACTATATTTTTGCTTAGATGGGCCACCACCAGTACTTTTTGCTATCATACGATTTGTCAGTTCTTGTATCTGTGAATAAAATTAAAATAATATATCTTCATTATCTCTGTTATTTTTATAAGGCAACCATATTTTTTTGTCGTTTTTTGCAATTTACAGGTAAATTTCAGCTTGTATCTTGATGAAAATTTAATTCGTGACAATAACAAGTATGTATTTACATAATTATAACCATAAGAATCATCAATACAAGCTGAAACTGACCTGTAAATTGCAAAAAAAGACAAAAAAAAAAAAAAAACGCGGGCTACAGCAGAGGAATCACCTTAACATTTAAATTTTTTAGAACAGATATATCTTCGTCCTGCAATGAAAATTTTTCTTGAAGATCATTTAAAACATCTTGCATTTTATTAAATTTTTTTTTTCAGTCTTCGGTTTTGTTCCTGTATCCTTCTTATCTTCAACCTCTGTTTCTTTATTAAACATTCTTTGTTGATGATTATCTTTTGTAGCTTTCTTTTCCTAGGAGTGCTTGCATTTGAAGATGACATTACGCTTTCCTACAAATAAATGAATGAATGAAACATTTGCGGAACAAGTGGTTTGTGAAATCAATAATATATGGATCGTTGCTTGTCAAGTGAAAATTTGTGAAATAAGCTTTGGAGAAACATTAGTAAATCTTTAAAAAAACAACTATGAAACGATTTTTGATCAATCTTTGTAGGTATAAATTAACTTACTTCAGTGTATTTTCTTTTTAAATATTTATCTCTTTTTGGTGTCAACGTCAACAAAGTTGAAGATGAAGCCTGTGCTTGTAAATCCTAAAATTATAAATAGCATAAAATATCTTGAGAAGCTAGCTGACTTTACACGAGCGATTATAATTCAAGATAACATATAAATATTATGTTACCTGAGTGCCTTCGCAATTTTGCACACTGGTGGAAATAGCAACGTAACTGGGCTTATTAATTATAGCATTGCAAGAATTAGTTGTCTGAAAAATAATGCAAAAGTCTTAATATGCCACATAAACTTACAAAGTAGAAAACAAAAAATCAAAATTAAATTATTTTTTAAGAGCTGGAAGCTTGGATGATAATCATTTACCGGAGTGTGATATTAATCTACAGTAATAATTATTATAAGATTCCATACATACTCAAAATATATTTCATGAAAATGAACAATCAAATAAAATAAAACCTAAAATCAGATTTGTTCATAATGTAGGAGACAATAAATAGTAGTAGAATATGAAATATGGGACAAACTTCCAACAAGTTAGTAATAAATTTTGACAAAACCTACCAAAGAACTTGAACAAATCTGAACAATTTGTTCTCTTGGGATCGTCCCTTTTTTTTTTTTTTTTTTTTTTTTTTTTTTTTTTTTTTTTTTTTTTTTTTGGGATGGGAAATCATCAAATGACTTCTCCCACTCTGGGCGGAGCGGGAGGGAGTGTCAGACTTTTACTGACTAAAACCCATCCATGTTCCTTCCTCGCCCTTTATGTTCCGGGGCCGCGGTATCTCTTTCGAATAGGCCCGCAACCCCGGCAGGCTTCGGCCCTCGCGGGCCCCTCTGGTTTATACCTATAACCTATAACCTGATTTTTTAATGATAAAAACATTTTCAGTAAAATGTTTAGAGCAAATAGTACTCGTCTTTGTCGGCATCCAGTTTCCTCTACCTGTCACGTCAATCCATTGTTCTCGGGCGTTAGGCTCTTTAGGAAACCTAAAATGTATAATTTATTGCTGAAGTAAAATTGCATTTTACTTATATTTTAAATACTAAATCTAATATAGCAAATACTTGTAGATGACAGATCTACAGGGTGAAATTGCATTCATAGGCAATATTTTTCAGACTTATCAAAATGAAGGGAACAGCCGTTTTTCTTTCGTGATTTCAGGTTTGGTCCCGTAGTAAAAGTTGTTCATAATGATGAGTACAATGACCTCTTAAAGTATTGCCAATAATTCAATTTAACCCTATGTCCCTTTATATCATTCGGTCACATTCATTCAATGATTTAATATAACATTTAATTTACTCATTATTCGAGTACGTCTAACTAAAAATATACTATCATTAAATAATCCAAAAGTTATCTTTATCACACGTAAATATAAATTATTTGAGAATTCTATCGATGATTTTATTTAACGACAAGGTCACCTCACTATCGATAAACATGGCGCCTTGCATTACAGCCAATCAGAGCAAAGGACGAAACGAAGTGTAAAGAACGCAATGCATGCAGTACATTGTAAGCGGACTTGGTCATTGCGTTGATTAAGCGAGTACACATCGGGCAATGTATATTTTTTTGTAACTTGTTGCAATAATATTGTTAATGTTTGGAATTTCATAATGATCAGAATATTTATATGTTTTTACTAATAAAATGATAATTAAATGTTATTTTCGACTTACCGATGGAAAGATATACCTCCTCGCTCTATACTTGCGGTTTGACTTTTTGTTTTACAAGTTATAATTGCACAGCACGGCATTTTAAAGCAGAGCTCTGTTCTACGAAGTAGCCCGAAGCGCAACAAACGCGGTGAATGAATGAATCGGTCGAGTTATGATTTTCGAATCATAATTGTGGCGCGCTCGCCCCGCCCACATTACCATTCCAACCTTATTTATCTATTCCGTGGGAAGTACACTTTTCCAAATTTTTTTTTTTTTTTCAATTTACTTTTAATATTAAAACAATCACACTCATGGTTAGTCAAAGATGTTACAGTAACAAATTAACATAAGAAAAGGTTTTGCTGCGATGGATTACACTAATATAATATTTTTAGATGGCTAAATGTTTGCAATGGATGAATGAATGACTTTGCGTTGAACTTTGAAATGGTTGAATCATTTATTATTAATATTCTGCTAGTTCTTTAGCCATGACAAGATTTATATGAATGAAAAGCTGGCCAGTGAGCTTTCCCAAGGGCGAATTTGAAAACTTTAGTCTCTTTTTATTTCATTCTCATATAAAACTCACGACAACAGATAATAAACTGAGTTTATTTCAAACTTACCATCATTTTTGCACCCAAAATAGCAACGTAACCGCGATTTCTTCGGCATCTTGTAGCTCAAAACCAAATCGAAAGGCTAAAGTCAGCAGTCCAGGTATAAATCGCCAAGTAGATCAGAAAAGCAGTAATCGGTGTCCAAATTAAAAGCCAGGTGGGTTCCGGTATTATGAGGGAGAAAATCAGGATCCGTGTAATGAGCCAAGTCGTAGAAAGATATCAAAATACACGAAAAATCACAAACAACGAACACCAAAAATCACAAACAACGAACACCAAAGAAACGAACGAAACAACAAAGTTTTGAACAAAATTCAAACGAGTCAAAACAATTCAAAACATTTGGTGTTGTTGATAAAAAAAACTAAGAAATTATTTCAATTTATACGAAGCAAATAAAATTATTTTGATTATTAAATAGTTAAAATAAAATAATGAAAAATTTTACACGTATTCTGGTATTTTATAATTTCTAATCATTTAATTTATTAAAAATAGTCTATCATGTAGTACTAAAGTGCCACCTAGTGACATTAATAAGTAAACTATCTTTGAAAATGGAGTGTCCCCGATGGATAGACGGCGCTAGCGTTCATTGTCAATTTCGAATCGTACGTTTGTTCGGAAGTTTCATGCCCCTGGTTGTACCCCTGTCTATATAACAGTTCTAGATATTTTATTTTATCTTTGTATTGAACTTTCGGTCTTATAACCCCTTGTGGTTTTATGTTGCTACCATCATAAAATTTTAACACCAAATTAAATGGTTTAATTACTCTACTGTTAAAAAGTTCATCATATGTTTTCTTACTGATGCATGAAATTGCCGAGCCTGTCTAGCTCCATTTTTAATGTTTTATCATCAATCAGTAATGATAAACTCACCGGGTTGTAGCCGCTCAAACATAGTTGATGAAGTTCTTCCTCAAGCTCGTCCGAACTTGAGTCTCCCGCTCCTGCCCTCGAATGGTCGCTCGCGGTAGCATCCACATGGTTCACTCCGCGCCTTTTTCCTCTGCCCCTGTTCGCCTCCGTCCGCTGACAAACACGCCTCAAATGTCCGCTTTGTTTGCATTTGCTACAAACAAAATGCTTATAGCGGCACTCCTCCTTGCTGTGTCCGCGCCAGCCGCACGCTGTGCAGCCCCCCGCGCCCTTCTCGTTGTCCCGCGCCGCACGCCCGTGGTTCGTTCGTTGGTCCGCTGCATGGTCCGAAACTGACCGCGCCCACGCTTTTCCCGCAACGTGTTCACGATTGCCGATGCCTCCGCCGTCGTTTTTCCACGACTGCCGCATCCCGCTCGGCCGCCTCCAGCCCAACCGACAATTTGACTGCTCCTGAATACGTCAAATTGTCTTCCGCAAATAACCTTTGCCTGATGACGTCACTCTTCACTCCGCATACGAACTGGTCGCGCAAATTCTCCTCCAAATTTGCACCAAACTCACAAGTTTTCGAGATTTTCTTTAACTCGGTCAGATATTGTGTTACACTTTCGTCGTCTTTCTGTCTTCTTTGTCTGAACCGATACCGTGCCCAGCAATTCGTACGTCTCATCACCCACGCCCGTGATCAGCATCGGCAGTCACATGTCCTTCTCGACCTTATTGACCTTGAAGAACATCTGCAACCGCTCCTCGTACAAAGTCCAGTTGCCTGACTTCACACCAAACTCGCGAATCTTTCCGACTTTGCCGACCGACATTTTTCTCGAATAATTGCAAACGAACTACGATGATTATTATCACGCACAAATAGTGATCCTCATCGCCACTGAGGTGTCGGGAGTAATAAATAAAAGGAGTAAGGACGTCAACTTGTAGCGAGCGTATATTGCGAACTGGTCGGTTGCAATGATGTAGGCTAATTTATACGTGATCTTACTTACTAAGTTTTTTATGTGGGTAAACCCAAATATATTACAGTTTGGGTGCCAAAGATTGAATGATAGACCACTTGCGCAGCTGAGACATCATCCATAGCCGTCTCCAAAGCCCATGAAACCCTTGAGCACTCTCGGTATATCCGCCACATTCCCCTGCCAGATAAATCAACGTTTGATGGACTCTTGGGAAGCGAGGCTCGATTAAGCTTACATAAGGCCAGCTGCTCCTTAGTTGCCAATTCATAAGGGAAGAAGGCTCTCTGGGCATTACGAGCACCGGCTATCAATACCACATCAGCGAATGCGCTCAACGCAGGTGCAACCTCTTCCGCCCTCTTCCCTTGCATTGCGTTGCAAAGATTGAGCGAGTTTGGTATGTGGACAAGATCTCTTTTTACTGCCTCCACCCATTTATTCCGATATGGATCTCTAGATTTGTAAGCAGCTATCACTGCGGTCAGGGGCCCCAAAGTCTGTGCCATTGCTGAACGTCTTTCTGGCTTATACAGTGGAGCCTTCAAGCAAGATATGATGAGCAGGAGTCAAGCCGTACTGGGCTATATCAACGTAATCAGTTGTGTTTCCTTTTTTGCCCACAGGTATCCTCGAAACACCAATTCTTATTTCGTCATACCTCATTTTGAAGGCTGACAATATATTAAAGAGAGGGTTGCCAATCCCATACCAGTGGCTGTTATCTGCTCTATTTGATTGAGTGTACTCAAGTCCAACAGCACTCGCTTCTGCCCTCATCAGATCAATGACATCTCTGTATGTTATATTGTAGTTCTGAGCTCCAATAGTTATGGTTGCTGTCATGCATAGGTTTGGGTGTGTAGCCATCTTGAAATTAGCCATTTTCCTCATAATGTTGTGGCCTCCCTGCAAGTCGCTCATCACCTGGTGACTCACAGTGATGTTGGAGACATGGATACATATGGCTAATTTCTCATGCAATTTTATGGCGCTGTTCACAATATATTTCAATACTTTCTCTTTAGTTGCATTATCGAGATTTATCCTGGGTCTCTTTGGGTCTGAAACCTCTGCATCAGTCTTGTCTGCGTCTACAGTTCTTTTCCTGCTTGACCCGGCTTCTGCGGCATCTACATCCATGGCTATTGAGTGTTTTTCGATACTTTATGTTTCAGATGAGTCTGTTTATACAAAACAAGACTGACGGTCGCGGGCCTGAGCGGTGTATTTATACTCGCCAACAGACACACCAGAATAACCACGAATATTCTAGAGGGTCATAAAAAAACACCAACAAAAGAATAGTAGGTAGGTAATAAAAGTATTAGGTATAAGCTACTTGTTCAAAACAAACAAATATGAACCGTATGCCCTAGGCGTACGGTCGAAATTCTAATGTCTTTTTATAAATAGGTCGCGAATTTGTACCTACCTAACTTTAAAAGTAATAATAATAGAAAGCACTCGAAATTCCAACGTACACATACTGTAATCACGTGCTTTCTCGGATGTTCTAGTAGGTCCGATGTAACAGTAAGAACTGTATTTATAATAATAATAATAATAATATTCCACAACTATCACACAACGCCATCTAGTCCCAAGCTAAGCAGAGCTTGTGTTATGGGTACTAGACAACTGATAAACATACTTATATATTTCTAAATACATACATATTATAGATAAATTACACCCAGACACAGAACAAATGATCGTGCTCATCACACAAACATTTGTCCTGGGTGGGAATCGAACCCACGACCTCCGGCATAGCAGTCAGGGTCACTAACCACTAGACCAACAGGCCTGTCAAGCCCAAATAATAAAATAAATAAAATGCCAAAATGTATTGTAATTACCATAATCAAATAGACACATTGATTTTATTGTTTGAAAACGTGTTTGTATGTTACTATTAGCATATAATTGCATAGCACAAAAAAGGAATTAGGTAGGTAAAATAAAGGCGGCCCCGACTTACGTTCTGTAAGTCGTGGGTTCGAACCCAGGCAGGCGCATTAATTTGTGTAATTTATTACATCACCGCTGCTCTCACAACGGTGAAGGAAAACATCGTGAGGAAACCGGCATGTCCTAGAACCATAAATTCGAAGACATGTGACATCTACCAATCGGCACTGGGCCCGCGTGGTGGATTATAGCCCACACGCAATATACGCGCTTTGACGTGGTGTTGCGGACACCAGCCCGTTGTATAATACAATACAATACAAGCTACAAGTGTGGACATTTGTGTTTCACCCACCTGTAATGTACCAGGCACGAACGTTCTGCAACCACCGTCATTTAATATGGGCAAGCCGTCTCTAAATCTTCTATCTAGAATAAATCCATCACCAGGTCTAAAGAATTCTTTGAATTCTA
The DNA here is from genome assembly GCA_950022955.1 of Xestia ashworthii. NCBI lineage: Eukaryota > Metazoa > Arthropoda > Insecta > Lepidoptera > Noctuidae > Xestia > Xestia ashworthii. The sequence goes on along the minus strand of OX465560.1, from coordinate 10,439,197 downwards.
AATTTGGTTTTTGAATCTCACATTTAATTATATCAGCATCTGATGTTGTTGCTGGATAGGGACCTAAAACTTCGATGATACGATATGGCTGTACATACCATCATAAATGGTTTCACCAGATCGGTGTATTTATGTAACTATATTTTTTTTTATATGAATAATTGGACTCTTCTGAACATACGTGTATGTTCCATCAAAAATGGCTAATGGTCTTTCCTGTCCCTCAAAGTTCCCAAACAAACCAAACCCTTTGGGATCAAAAGCGATTTATTTAATACTTGTTGCCCATTCAAATGGTGGAAACCCAAATGGTGTGGCACAAAAAACTCTGTTAGGATATCACGTGCCTGTCCCATTAATACTTCCAGTGAACTCCTTGAAATTTTCAACATTGTTGCAATACAATCATTAGAATCACCAGTTCTTAATTTCATCAAATAAACACCCTACCATCGTATTAATAAACACAGACTAGAACAAGAATAACTTTACTCCTAGGTGTAAGTTAAGAGTAATTAAATTTAGTGTTAATAAACATAGAGTATGGAAGGAGTAAGCTAATCTGAATCTACTCTCGTAGTAAAAGTTAATCCTTCGCACTACCTAGTTTAAGGAGTGACTAAGAACAAATGTGTATTTTGACATTTGACGGCATTCATAACCTACAAAACTCAGTGAGGTTACTTAATTTTTGCTGCTTTGCGCGCGTTAATGTTTTGTTGTTGAGTGTGGTGTTTGTTTGGTTAGCGAAAAGATGGATATTGATTATTTTATTGAGGATTTGAGGGTGATAGATGATATTACTGAGGTTGAAAACCTCATGCCATTGATGAGGAGCGTAAAACATTATAAAATACGTAGAAATCCCCTGGAAGAACTTCAAGAAGGTGAATTTAAAAAAAAGTATAAAAAAAGTACAGGTTTTCTAAACATACTGCTGTAATGATAATTGATATGGTGAAAAATAATCTAGCTGGTGATGCAAGAGGTGGCTTTATACCACCTCACCTTAAAGTATTGGCTGCAATTAGAACATGGGCCCGTGGTGAGATAAAACTGATTCTTTATGTTTAATTTAAATATAATTTTCTAATCATCTATATAATATCTAGTCATTTGCTAATCATATAATAAATTCTTATATTCTTTTTATAAATCAGTTAAATTTTTATGTTAACAGATTCAAGACGATGCAGGAGATCTTGGTGGCATGAGCCAGCCAACAATATCACTAATTTGCAAACAAGTAGCCTTAGCAATACTGCCCCCCATGTCATAATTATTACAGTAAGTAAAAAAATGTAAATGGTGGGAAATCGCACTTTTGTTTCGAGAAGTTTAAATTAGTGTATCTTGATGATTTGAGCAGATAGCTTAAATATTTAAACGGATAATAAAAGATACATTTGTGTAGATTAATCTTGAATATAATTTATTTGTTCCATATTGGTGGTTTTTATTTTATCTGATGAATTGTATCTATAATTACCACTTCTATCAGCCCAACTAACACTTTCTTAAACATATTTACAGTAAGTCGGTAAGATACTGTAATTATATTTAACGAAATATTCTGTCGATGTATGTTACTGTAACTATGTTTACTACAACATCTTTATATAGCCCACAAATCCAGCGACTTTTCTCGCAAACTTCCCGTATTTTGGAAATAAGGGCATAATAAGGGCATGTCTGCAATCTAATTCCGTACATTGATACATTCAGTTTTGTAAATAGTGTTAGGCAATTAATTTAAATGTTTTATGATAAAAAACAATTTTTATAATAGAAAAAAAATATTTATTATAATTAATACTTACTTTCAGTACAACTTTCACGGCTCACGTGAAAGTTGTACTGAAAGTAAGTATTAATTATAACAAACAATGTTTGTCTTAAAAGCATAATCACATTTCTTAGACTAAGTCTAAAGTCTTACAAATAATATGTTACTTATATTAAAAATGAGAAAAAACCGAATAAAAATACAATTGAAACAATCTTTTTTTTAATCTTCAAGATCAGAAGCATTAGAAGTTGGTATATTCAACCAAAATACTCGTCTATTTTCTGGCATCAATGGAACCAGCTTTTCCAGTATCTCTTTCTTCTTTTCCTCTGTTATACCTCGTGGAGCAGCTTTTGGCCTAAGTTCAGGAAATGTTTTATTTTTTAAGACTTTGTTTTGTAAAAAGTCCAAAATTTGAAAGTCTTCGTCATCTTGATCTTTTTTAAATTTTAGGGTGAAATAGCCTCTTTCTGCTTTAACGTATGTGATGTCTTTTAGGTAAATACGTGGTGAGGAGTTTCGAATTTTGTGTTGCGATACACATTCATCATACTTATAAAAATCAGTAAAGTTCATTTCTTTAACGGTAGTTTTCATAGAATTCACACTTTATTCACAACATAATCATCAAAATCATACACTTTGGTGTTCCGCAATTTTGTCTCGACTTGGTGATGGAACTGGTCCGCAGACATAAAAGTGTGACCAGGCTCAAAATATTTAATCTCGATTAGGTCGTAGTGGCAATTAGGTCGCTGTTTATAATATTAATTAAAAAAGACAACAAAGCCCAGTTCTTATTTTGTGAGGAGCAGTTAGTTATCCGCCCACAACACAATTTTTTCAGTATCTCGATTTTGCAAAAAGAATGTTCTGTATGCCGAAAGAATATCATGCGAACAAGACTGCAACAGGAAAGTTTTTGAAGACTTACCAAGTGGAACAAAACTCTCATTAAAAGCAATAATTCTACTGCAAAAAATCGCGGCTTTATATTGTTCCATTCTCGGCAGCCATTATGACCTTTTGAAGGTCCACGGAATAATATTTAGTGTCAGTTTCGTTTGCACTATTTTCTGCATCGAATTTGTAGTTAATTCGGCTTGTGGTATAATTATTTTTATGAGATAGGTATTGCTTACAAGTATCACAGGTCTGGTCTTACTTTCAAGTATCACAGGTCTGGTCTTGACTTTCCTTGTTGTGTTCTTGGAATAAATAAATAAATGTCGCTGGACGTTAACACACAGCGCCACCTAGTGCCACACTAAGCAAAGCTTGTGTCGTGGACACTAGATAGTTGATATACTACATATATACTTTTTTGTTTGTAAATACATACTTATTATACATATATACATCCATGACTCGGAAACAAAATGTTCATGCTCATCACACAAACATTTGCTCCTACTGGGATTCGAACCCAGGACCCTAAGAACGTAAGGCAGCGTCACTACCACTACGCCATTCTGGTCGTCAATATACGTGCCCCGCACCACCCGCGCACGCTCACGTATTTGCGAGGACCAAAAACATATTTACAGTAACTATCGATTTTACTGTTAGATTGATAAAATAGTTTGATTTTCACCTATTATATTTATTTAGTAAATAGTCTTACTTTGTTAAAAATAAAAACAGTAACGACGTTTTTCTTAGCATTGTTACAGTAAGTATATCTGCTCACTCACTTACTTCATGTATGCTTACGGATCGGTTTTATTTTTTGTGAACTACACAAGTAATAAATAGAGTAACTATACTTACTGTGAATATGTGTAGCGAAAACACCATATTTAAATAATGTCAATCTACCGGAACATTAGTTACTGTAAATATGATAGTAAAAATATGAAATAAAACATAATTTTAATACAGTAAGTCTACTTATTGTCATTATTTTAACGAACGGTTGATTTCTCTCAACATTTAGTGTGGTTGTGCTTATTGTAACTTTGTTAATAATTTAGATATAAAAAAAAGAAAAATGTTCCCTAAAGGACTTGATTGAAAGATCACAGTACTGTAAAAAAAGTCATAACACCAGTAACACGACTTACTGTAATTGTGTTATCGGGGGCAGAATAGTGGCCCATAGCCCGCTCATTGGATTAAAATGCCTCAAAGTGAAGTGGATCAAAATGAAGTTATTGCTGGATTTTATGCACTGTGTGGATTTCAGTAAGTAATAGGAGCCATTGATTCCACTCGTGTAAGAATACCAAAGGTTGGTAGAGATGTAGCACAATATTACATAAACAGGAAGGGATACAGTTCCATTAATGTGCAAGTGAGTTATTTAGTATAGTAATAACAGTAGGTAGCCTTTCTTTGACACAATTTCAATAATTGTCATCAATCTTATGTATTTTTGATACATTGTTCCAGGCAGTATCAAATGCAAACTTAGAAATAATGGACATAGTGACGCATTGGCGAGGCAGTACACATGACTCGAGAATATTTAACGAATGTAGTTTGAAGCAAAGATTTGAACAATTGGAATTTAAAGGAAGACTTTTAGGTGATGCAGGTTGTGCTTGTAGTCCTTATTTATTTACTCCGGTCCTAAATCCAAATACTCGAAAGGAGGAAATGTATGACCGAGCACACATAAGAACCCGTAACACTGTAGAGTGATGTTTCAGAGTGTGGAAGCAAAGGTTTCGGTGTCTATTGCAGGGATTTACAACAAAATTGGACAATACAAAGCTCTACATTGTTGCATTGACAGTTTTGCATAATATTGCAATGCACAGACAAGATTTTTATGAAGAAGAAGAAGACGGTGATGATGAAGTTCCAGTAAGATGAGTAATAAGCAGTACTCGCAGAGGCAATGCTGGCCGTGCAGCATTTATCAATGAGAATTTTTAAAGAATTTTTAGTTTGAACACTATTTCTGTACATAAATAAAAACATTTAAGTTGACAAAAAGTTTTATTTATTAAACTTTAAAAAAATATTTTGTCTCTGAAGCCTCACGTGCTTTCCTTATTTCCAACATTTCTCGTTCCAGCATTGCTGCTTTTAATTTTTCTTGATTTATTTCTTTTTCAAGTATTGCTGCATTTAATTTTTCTTTATTTATTTCCATTTTAATTTTGTGTTCTTCATCAGCCATTTCCATTCGCCTCAGATGTTCGTCATCTTTTAAAAGTTTGCTATGGCTTAACATGCGGCTCACATATTCTTCTTGGTCCTGTATAAAATAAATAGTTTAATATATTGTTGGTAAGTAGTGACATAGCAGCCTAAGTATTAATACTACCTTTCTGGGTTTTGAACTATTACCCACAATGTTGTTCAAAATAAATTTCCGTTTGGGCGCCTGCAAATGAAAAAAAAATGAATATAACTTTAATATATATTTATAGTATTTTATATAATTATATATATATAGTATTTTATATATCCTTGTAGTTTATCGTAGTTTTAATAAAATTATTCGTGAAGTTTCAGGAATGACACCTACCACTGCTTGTCTCTGCATCACCTAAAAGTTGACTGGTAGAGAATGCCTTTGGCATTAAGTCCGCCTCTGTACTTTGTGCTTGAAGTGTTAAATAAATAAATAAATATCTGCATATAAAAAAATTAATGAAAACATTTCGAATACAACAGTCATAAATATGTAGTACCTTCTTTGCTTGATTTATTCCGATACTTTTTGTTTTTGGCGTTTCCATGGTTGTATCATCTTCAGAGATCTGTAAAAATATAAAGTAAATTTTTCCATATCAAGCATACCAGCATTACCTTTCTAATTGGTAAAGAAATTCTATTCCTTTCTCGGCCCTGACATCCTTCAATAAAGCATCGCGACTCTGTTTCAATAGCTCTAACATAGTCAGGTAAAACAATTTGGTCTGCTTAAGTACTTGCGCCAGACACAACATTTCTCACATGCATCTTCAATCAGAATTTGAGGTGATTCTTCTACAGTAGATGCCATACCCGAGGTAGATGGTCCAGAGATGAAATGGCGACTGGCCTTATCAGGTCTCATCCAGCAGGGATGACACAAGCGGCGGGTCAGTTCCACCTGTAGAAAAAACCATACATGAATTATTTATGTGTATGTACCCCGCGGGGTGGGGAGTGCGGAAGTGCGTCGCCGCGCGCGCTCGGCCGCGAGCGTTCTCTTAGTAATAAACGAATCTTATACTAGACGGTCGTTTCATTGCGCACAAACACATCAATTATACAAGTCTATAAAATGGTAAACTCAATAATACATGAAGCTTTTGATAAATGTTAGTTACCGTTCGTGGCATTATCCATTCGCATAACATTATAGATTCGAGCTTCACGTTCAGTACAACTGCTCAAAGAGTGAAAGCGTGTACGAAGAAAAGAGCGGCCACAGAGTAGAGTACACACACACTTCGATGTCCAACCATAGTAGAAGAGCTTGTAGGTAAAGAATAAATAAACCGTTAAAAACTATCTCTGATTAAATTATGCGACCGATTGATAGATCGAAACCGATTAGAGCCCTTATAAATGAGCGTGTAGCGCCCCAAATCGTTACCAATTGAAAAATTAATAGTAGGTACTCACTGTTCGACGACCAGTCCTTGCCCTTATTATGGAAAGAACTGCTTCATCATGTAAAGGCACACTTCCAGTAGCGTTGCTACGATCTGTAGCGATACCACAACTCACGCAATTCACTATTATCCAGTCTATAAGCAAAATCGGTGTCCAACAAAATACACAATACCAAGTATCCAAGTCCGTAAAATCAATCCAAAGTCGTCGGAAACAAGTCCATGTTCAATTGTTCATCACACAAACATTTGCTCCTACCGGGATTCGTACCCAGGACCCTAAGAACGTAAGGCAGCCTCACTACTACTACGCCATTCGGGTCGTCAAAACTATACTAAAACAATAATAATTTCATCAAATGTCCTTTTTTTCTTTTATAAATGATTCTAATGTTCATGACAAATGCTAAAACAAAATAGATATCGTTTTTTTAATAACTTCTTTAGAACTACTAGTTTTAGAACGAACTTAAAATGACCTGACAGATTGTTTACGTAGCTAGTTTTAGAACTACATGAAATTAAAAACCATATTTCAAATTATAATTTTTAGCTCATTCCGGTAGACAGTTATTATTGTTACATGTTATTTTTAATCAGTAAAATATCTAGTTTTGTTAATACTGGCTCCTTTTCCCGGCCCTGAAGGCCGGTAAAGGGGTTTGAACTTTTTGGCCGGATTTTTTTCCGCCATTTTGTTTTTTTTTTTTTTTTTTTTCAAAGTAGCGGTCCCGCATAAGACTTATTTTAATCGATAGCTGATATCAATACAAACAAGTTTTGTATTGAGCTGTGTAACTAGGGTTACCAACATTTATTCAGCAAAATATAGTATTTTTCAAAATAAGCTACAAAAAATATAGTACACCCCAAAAAAAAAACAACAAACTGCAAAAACAACAAACTGTGGGTGTCATACTCGCAGAAAACCTACGGAGCCCTCCGAGTTCAATATAACAATGCGCTGAGGGCATTGCTGCGGCTGCCTCGCTTCTGCAGCGCGTCGGGGATGTTCGCCAATGTGCGCGTAGACTGTTTTTATGCCACTATGCGCAGGAGGGCAGCCTCGATAGCGGGCAGAGTGAGGGCCAGCGGCAACAGTCTCCTCGCCGTTGTCGCCGACAGATTAGACGGGCCATTCATGCGGCATTGGTTGGCCCTACATGCGCCCATTTTTAGGGCTTGGGGGAGATAAGTAGTGTTTAAAGGCTATTCTAGTTCTTGATTATTTTTAATTTTTATGTTATTGACAATTATTAATCTATTAAATCTAATTGACTTTGTTATTTTAAATTGTTATGTTAAATTAAATTAATTATTTTAGTATGTATTATTTACATTTAATCTAAAACCCTATAATTATGCCTAAAAAAATATAGTATTTTCAAACAATCCAAACGGGGTAATAATAGCCGTTCTTTCAATGTCTTAAGGTGCTACATTTATGCAATGATCCACCTTTTCAATTCATTTTCCAAAGTCAAAATCAAAATCAAAGCATTTATTTCAAGTAGGCCAGTTACAGGCACTTTTGAATTGTCGAAACAAAAATGAACATTTAAAATAGCTACAGTCCCAGTCACAAGACATAAAAACTGTGAAAGTACTGTAGTTGCCCATTCCCTAGCGTAGATCTCTATGGAGAAGAACGGGCAAGAAACTCCATGGACACTCTTTTAAATCAAAATATTGTTACAAAATCTTGGTTACATCATTCATGTTGAGATGGTATATTATGTGAGAACAATGTAGCAAGATGTGCACGTTAAAAGTGTCCATAGCAAAACAAAAATAAAATACAACTCAAAAATAAAATACAACTCAAAAACAAAATAATTCAAATAAACCATGGCGACTAAGAGACTATGACCAGTCACAACTGACAGCGCCCGTTCACGAACATGACGCATGGATCAGCACCATTCAGCTCAACCATTTTGAAGGGAACTAAATGGTCCGACACACGCGCCACCATCAGCGAGACATTTGAGAGAGCATGACATACTCTCAACCGCCAGGGCCATTCAAGTCAAGAACTGCCGTAGGTTTCCAGTGAATGATAGCTTACTAGTACATAGTACTCACACAATATAGGCTATGCGATTATATAATACTAACATTGAATCTATACAATGCAAAGATAAGTTTGTACAATCTTCAGCAGCTCCAACAATACCATTTAATGCTATCAATTTTTGCGCCCCTGTCCATGTGGAGCAGGACCAGCATTAAGCCAAGCATTTTTATCAGCGATATAATCGCTCAACTTGTAATATGCTTGTTTACATAGTGTGCGTTTAACGCATGTTTTAAATTTCGTCTCATTCAGTTCAAGAATACTTTGTGGAATTTTATTATAGCATCTCAAACAGTACCCCATGAAAGATGAGTCTACTTTAGCGAGTCTAAAGCCTGGCTGAACTAGTTGGTCCCTATTTCTAGTACTGTAATTGTGTCTGTCACCTCTTTTACCAAAAAGATGCAGATTTTTTCTGACGTACATTATATTTTCGTAGATGTATTGGCAATGAACCGTCATGATGCCAATATCCTTAAATAGTTCCCTTAGAGAATCGCGCCTACGAAGATTATATATGGCTCTGATGGCTCTTTTCTGCAGAATAAATATAGACTCAACATCAGCAGCCCGTCCCCATAGCAAAATACCGTAAGACATTATACTATGGAAGTAACTAAAATAGACCAGTCTAGCGGTATCTACATCAGTGAATTGACGGATTTTTCTAATGGCATATGCTGCTGAACTTAAGCGCCCCGCAAGCGATGTTAAATGAGAACCCCATTGTAGCCTTGAATCAAGCGTAAGCCCCAGGAAAACAGTTTTATCTACGAATTCGAGTTTTTCTTTATTCAATATTATCTCACAATCACTACTTTTAACATTTGGTAATGAAAATCTTATGCATTTAGTTTTCTTTTCATTCAATACCAAATTGTTTGCTGTGAACCAATTTTGGACCTGAAGTAGGGCATTATTCACTTCATCTAGATTTTGGGCCCGTCTATTTATCTTAAAAATTAGGGAAGTGTCATCAGCAAATAGCACCATATTTTGTGGTTGGTTTTTCAACAAATAGGGTAGATCATTTATATAGACTAGAAAAAGGAAAGGACCCAATATTGAGCCTTGCGGAACCCCCATTTTTACTTTCAAACCCTGTGAATTGACACCATTTATTTGAACATGTTGTTTTCTATCACTCAAATAAGATTTTACCAGGCTAAGTGCAAGTTTACCTAGTCCGTAATGCTCCAGTTTCAAAAGTAATGTGTCGTGATTTACGCAGTCAAAAGCTTTGGAGAGGTCACAGAAAATTCCTATTGCGTCTTGGGACTCTTCCCACGCAGCAAAAACGTGCTTTAATAAGGTTACACCGGCGTCAGTTGTACAACGTCCCTTGGTGAAACCATACTGTTGATCATGTAAGATTCTGTTGGTGTTAAAATGATAGAGCATTTGATTAAGCATTACCTTTTCAAAAACCTTGCTAAAAACTGGTAACACGGATACAGGTCTATAATTATTGGCATCTTTACTGTCCCCGGATTTGAAAAGAGGTATGACTTTACTGTATTTCATTAAATCAGGGAACACTCCTTGGTCTACACATGAATTAAAAATTAAAGCTAAGTACGGGGCTATGGTCTCAAGTATAGATGTACAAACTTTGATAGACATTCCCCATAGATCTTCGGTCAGTTTGATTTTAATTTGCCGGAAAGCTTTAATAACTGTCATAGGGTTAATGTGTTTAAATTTAAATTCAGCCAGGCAGCCAGATACATTCGCCTTTAATAAGCCAATTGAGATTTCAGGTGAGGAATTAAGGGCCTCCGTAGTTTTTATTGGTATATCGGTAAAGAAATTTACAAATTCTTGAGCTACTTCCTGATTAGAGCTTTTAGGACCACATTCTGTATCTAATGTATAGCTATTATTACGTATTTTCTTTCTGTTAGTCTCGTTATTTATGACTTTCCAAACGGTCTTTATTTTATTTTCTGCTGTTTTGATCTTGTTGCTAATGTGTAGGGCTTTAGCAACCTTGCAAGTATTTCTAAAAATCTTTGAATACTTAGCAACATACTTGCTAAAAGTTTCTGTGTTTATAAAAGTCTTAAGGCTGTAAAGCTCAAATAGTCTTTCCCTACTTTTTCTGATACCTCTAGTTGCCCAATCACTAAATATAAATTTAGGGCAAATACTCTTTGTCTTCTTTTCAAAAGTTTTGTTGAATTCCGTGTGAACTAATGAAAAGAAACGGTCATACAATTGATTTATATTAATATCCTCTTGGCTCATTTCACATAACTTGTTCTGTAGGGAAATATTAAACCTATTTAATTTGCAAGAAGTTATAGGTCTAAATTTAATCTGAACATTTTGTATTGGAGTTTTACACCTAAAAGTTACAGTTTGTCCGCTATGGTCAGACGGCAAACAATTCACTATGGCTTTATCTAAATAATCACAATTGCAGAAAACATTATCTATACAAGTAGCAGAAGATGATGTTACTCTAGTAGGTTCTATAAAAGTGTTGGTCAAGTCAAATGACTTAAAAAGATTTAATAACCGACTGCTATTTGGATTCTCTTCTAAAATATTGATATTGAAATCACCACAAATAATTGTAGACTTATTACTGGCTGCAAGTTTTGCCAGGACATCTTCCATTATTGATTCGAATAAGGAAAAGTTTTGATAGTTTGGGGGTCTGTACACACACACAACTACATGCTTATCTAGCTCAACACAGGACAGTTCGACGCAATGTTCAACCGAGAGACCTACTATGTCATTACGTTGCTTATATTTAAAACTATTTTTTATTAATATTAGGGAACCTCCACGAAGCATAGTTTTACGGTTAAAGCAGCTACCCACCATATAGTTCTCATAATTAATAAGCATTTGGTAATCCTTTAGCCAATGTTCAGTAAAACAAATAATGTCAAACTTACTACTTTCTAAAAACAATTCAATTTCTAATAATTTGGAAGAAATGCCTTGGATATTTTGGTGGAATAATTTTAAGGTGTTCTGCTGAGGCCCTTTTTTACTAACTAGTTGAGTGCAAGAAGATACCTTTCCGACTGACGTTTACCCAATCTCTCGTTGCTGCTGGGACTGTTTGCCCTTGGTTTCCACGAGCAGGGTTGTGAGCATTTACGAGCGTTGTGACGAAGCTTGAATTGGTAAAAGCTTTGCGAATCCGGAGTTTGGTTGAAAGCCTGGAATGGCTTCTATTGCGAATCTCTCTGTGGCGGCGGCGCTCGATGTTCTCCAGGCGAATGCTCACCTTGGCCAATTTCGGACGGATATCGTCAGACACAGTGTCTTTTGGCTCGGTTTTTTGTGCTTCATCCAAAACTGACTGAACGGAGGCCACGAGGTACAGTCATACCTCGTGGCCTCTGTGATGTTATCGCCGATAGAAGCCAAATTATACAAACTTTTGGTCTCGCTCGTGACTAATACTGCCCTAACGGTTGTAGTAAGATGACCTTCGCAGAGAACTAGCAGTGTATCATCCGGAATTTTATCGCGGGCGAGGTCACGCATGCGATGTAGCAACTGAGACGGCTTTTGATCGACAAGATCCATTTCCCTCATTAACTTCTCTTTTTGGCGTGCTTTGGAGTCCTCGAACATTGTTAACAATTTCGTCTTTATAGCTTAAAATTTACCGGTGTCAAGTTGCTTCGATTCGGATGAAGCAAACCCTAGGTTGGCCCACCCAAAATTCTGAGATACGCGACTCTACGGAGTCGCCCATGTCCTCTGTGTGTCGTTGAGGTGGTTGTTGTCCGATATTCATAATTTTCTCATGAAATAATCACAATTGGTCCGTTCGATCACGTCGGGGTCACCAGTTTAGGATATTTTCGGGACCCAATACATGAAACAGTCTTAATATGGTGAACTATTATATTTTACACGGTACACGTCTAATACAAGCGAGCGCGTATCCTGACTGGTTCTGGTTACCTAGTAACAAGATACACCCCTATGATCGTTGATCCCCAAGTCCCAGACATGGCATTGAGATCTCCGAGCAACAGCATCGAGCGAGGGTGGAACCGGCTCACGACGGCACTTAGCTCGACAAGGAACTCCTCGAAGTAAGCATGACTCTTGTTGGGGGAGAAATACGCTCCAATGGTGAATATGGCCATCCACGAGGGCGGCCACCCCACCGTGTCCTCGGCACGGACTGCCAAGAGTCCCACCAATGATGGCCACCAAACCGTCTAGGCCCCTGCCCAGTTATCGCGGGGGGGGGGGGGGGGGACACAACATACGGCTCGGCGACCACAGCCACATTGATCAACCACTCCACCATGCTCTGGAGCAATAGATCCTGAGCTCTGGTGGCGTGGTTGATGTTCGCCTAGAGGAAACGGAATTGTGCCATAAATGAAATTCCATTTCCTCGCCGCAGGTTCTCCGACAGCTCTAGACCTCCTGTTCTTGGACTTGGGTGCCTTGCAGGCCTCCCGCCAAGTCAATGCTCCGAGGGTTACCCTGCAGCTGCGCAAAGGCTGCAGTTTGGCGCTCCGGAGCACTGAGCCGCCCTGTAACCAGGTCGACTGTAGCGGAAACATAGTTCGCTGCGATCGATTTGTGCAGGGCATTGTGCCGCACCGGACACACTGCTCAGCCCGCCTTGGCAGGAGTTTGCCCATGGCAGACACCCAGCCCACTAGCAGTCGCCTGCCATCTGCAACCTTGTTCGCATCCGCGACCGGGCACCGCACCCAAACAGTGCACGCCCGCGCCGCTGCAAATTTCGCCCGCCGCCACGTTGCAGTAATGTAGTATAAGTAAATGTAGATAGTTAATAATCAATGAAACAATTTTAGTACATTTCTTAGATTCATAAAAATCTATTGTAGCCGTGATCTATCAGCTTTTTGGGGTCCGTAAATATAACAATGTTGTTATTACAGATTATTATTTAATATTCTATGAAAAAAATCATATAATTATGTAATGTAACATGTACACGCTTTAAACAATCAGAGACCGCCATTCAGCGTGAGGCTCGTGCGGCGGACTGTTAGTTTTGCATTGTAAGCGAATACGGACGGACGCAGATGGGTTTTACTTTCGTAACTCAATGTTAACGCAAAAACTAGTGGATTCTTAATGTAAGAAGTCCTTTATAATTAATCCAAATAATGAGTCTGATTCTTTAAATGGTTTAGTATTTAGTTTATTTTAAATAAAATGACAATAACAGTAAAAAAAATAGTAATTAAATATGTTTGTATTACTCTGCCCAAAAGGTGATGGACCATATGTATAACGCCCGGTCAATTTGATTATTTGAATAATTCTTATCAAATTGCATTCTCATATTGGGCAGTTTTCATAATGACCGGGCATCATCATCTGCCTAGCCTTTTCCCAACTATGTTGGGGTCGGCTTCCAGTCTAACCGGATGCAGCTGAATACCAGTATTTTACATGGAGCGACTGCCTATCTGACCTCCACAACCCAGTTAATACTGGGAAATACGATACCACTTGGTAAGACTGGTGTCAGACTTTTGGGGCCACTGACTACCTGTAACGACTGTCAAAGATGGACAAATGACAGCCGGGACCAACGGCTTAACGTGCTTTCCGAGGCACGGAGGAAACTCGGTATGTAAGGGTGGTCACCCATCCACAGACCAACCTAGGCAAGCATGGCTTAACATAAAGATCGACCCGAGCGGCTGATAATATTTAGCCACGAGCTCCTCTTCATAATGACCGGGCATTATGTATAATGTCCAATTTATGACTTGGTCCATAACATATACAAATTAATAAAATATAATCATGATTTTAATCATCAATGTTGATGAATAAAAAAACTAAACTGATAGCTACCTCTAAACATAATGTAAAAAAATAGAAACCTTACAGGAACCTAGGTACTCGAAGTACCTTGAAATGTCATTCACTCCATGTTGCATAAAACTTTTCAACAATTTATTTAAATTACCTTTTCGGCGCTCCTGGTTCTCGTTTCCGAGATTGTGGATTGCGTGGACGTTTCCGAGCATACTTAGGATCACATTTTTCCGAACTGCGCTAAATCTTCCATTATTTCTTGTGAATTTCAATTAAAATCCGCGAGCAACTATCAAAACATAACGAAAATCGCCATACTGTTTTAAAGGTCACGTGACTTAAATGCGGCGCTGTCATTGGTCGATTTTATTTTATAGGATTTTGATGGTAACGTAGGACATTTTAGCGGAATTTGCAACTACCATTACTTTTAAGACTGGTTTTACTGTGTATTTAAGTGGGTTATGAAAGTTAAAGTATAGACAAGGTAAAATTTAAAACTCTATTTTGATGCAACAATATGTAAATGTTTATGAAGTAATTTTAGGGGGTTTTTAAATAACACCCCTCGTATGTTGATTTAAATATTGTTCCAGACTGTAAGACGTAGGTATGTAGTTAAAGAATTATAATCATCAGAATCATCAACACAACCCTCCAAGTTCATAAAGGTCTAGAAACGATTATGACTTCGAAAAAGCCGTCCCTCGACGTTTATGAACTTGGAGGGTTGTTTTGATGATTTTAATACTCACAATTCTGTAACCGCATACTTCTTACAGTCGCGAACAATATTTTTAATAACTTTAAACATAGCACTGACCTGCAAATTGCAAAATACGTAAGCAAATTGAATTTCGCGGGCTACCCTGGAGCATCAGCCTTAAGGAACTACGTTCCAAAATTGCAATAAAAACTTACTTGGATGCGATTCATCCTTAATTTGGCACAGTATTTGCGAGCATTCTTTTAAATTTTCCCATTTTAAACGCAAGTGCTGTGGTGTCCGACGACAATTTGAGGCAGTTGCATTAAAACGGTTTGTAAGTCGAATCCATTCTTCTGTTTTCATTTTTATTGTTAATGGCGTTGGTTGTTTTTGATATTAATATTTTATTACTTTCTACCAAACCCACCAAAAACTTAGTTTCGTCCTTTGTCAAAGGTTTTCCTCTTACTTATAAATAAGAAGAAATATTATTTTGAAATGTTTACGAGTTTTACGATCTTTGCAATCTAATAACGTAGTAGGTACATAACAAAAGTTCACAGAAATTGCTACACCTCCAAAATTTAATCATTTACCTCTTCAGACTCCATAGCTATTTAGGTACTGTGATACACACAGCATGCACAGATCTAAAGTCAATATCAAATTAATTGTTTTTATTTATTTATTTATTTAGTACATGGACCTACAGCTAACACATACAGGAAAATGCATGCCTAATAAAATTTGGTGGCGACTGTTTGCTTGTTCATCATCTGCCTAGCCTTTTCCCAACTATGTTGGGGTCGGCTTCCAGTCTAACCGGATGCAGCTGAATACCAGTATTTTACATGGAGCAACTACCTATCTGACCTCCACAACCCAGTTAATACTGGGGAATACGATACCACTTGGTAAGACTAGTGTCAGACTACATGCGCCGCATGATGTTACACCACCTGCTCAGTTCTGTGTGTTCTATGACTCTTCCCTTTCGCGATAATAGAACAAATTGTAATGTTATTTGTTTGACCCATTAAAAACTTTCTGCATTTGTTATAATAAGACTCAAAACAGAAGCAATGTCATACCACAAACCACTTTTTTTCATTTAGTCATTTCAGGGACTAAATTGTCGCCACCTTATTTTTGCAAAGTAAACCTTTGCAAAAATAAGGTTTACATTTTCACCGAAGATATGGCATGGACTATTTGATAAGTCTAGTTTTAAAATATTAAGTCTTTGCTCCACTGTCATATTTGGTAATTTTGATGTGTAATCGACAGCGCCTTTTATGGCTTTTCGTAGACTCAAGGTATTTAAATCCTGGAATTTCCGTAATTTTACTGGAACCAATCCGAATTTATTTTCAGTCCTTTTTACTATTTTTTTGTTTTTAACCGACTTCTAAAAAAGGAGGAGGTTCTCAATTCGGATGTTTCTATTTTTTTTTTTTTTTTTTTTTTTTTATGTTTGTTCGCGCATAACTCCGTCGCTTGCCAACCGATTTGAAAAATTATTTTTTTGTTGGAAAGGGTATACTTTCCAAATGGTCCCATAGCCACCAAGTCGGGATCTGATGATGGAATCTTGGCGAAATCGAGGGAACTCTTCAAATTTTATAGGATAACGTACAACGATTTTGGTATTTTCTACAACAAGTGAAGCATTTGCGTTTGATAAGAACCATTCTACCATCAGATCTGATGATGAAGCCAAGAGTCATGGAACTCCATAATGAGACAATGTATCCTAGTCGTGTTTGGGCTAGTTGCAATTGTAACGGTATGCACTTTCCATGTGTATCAACCACATGTGAACCACTAAAAAGTGAAAAATAAAAACTTTTTTTGCAAAAAATAAAACCGACTTCAAAAAAAAACAAAAAAAAGTGAAAAATAACTTTAGCTTCTGAAGTCGGTGACAAAAAAATTAAATCAATCAAACAAAGGTCACCGACTTCAGAAGCTAAAGTTATTTTTCACTTTTTTTTTGTTTTTTTTTACTTGAGCAATAGTTTCTCATTAAATGATTGCTACATTCATTTTTTTTTATGATAGTATAGTGGCCGTACGGCAAAAATTAATTCAGAGCGTTAGTAACGCTATTATCACCGATTAACGTTTTGTATTTTATTTGATACACGTCGATGCTACATTTGAAGCCTTCCACAATGCTATCTGGTTCTGTCGGCGCGCACACACGCCCGACCATGCATGCGTAGAACGCGGGAGAAGAGCGATAGTTAATCCCGCCACCGCGACCGCGCCGTCGTCGTCGCCGGCGTTGCGCCGCGCCACGCTAATCCCGCGACCGCAGCACCCACTACTTGCGAGCGTCGACAAACGCTACGCGCAAACGGCGAGCGAACCACATTATTGTCGCGTCGCGGTCACATTATTGTACTCATTAATTTTATAGTCAATTATAGAACCGTATAAAAAGTAATCTGAGACTCATCTCTACACGCGATCCTCAAAATGGGACGAGATCACATTGATTCAACAAATAATTTCAGTGAGTTCATTGCATGCATTGTAAACTCAAGAGTTATCGTCGGGTCCTATGTGTAGCGTTAAATCGCTCCAAAATGTCGTTCCAAAAGATGGCAAATAGAGATGTTTCGAGACAACTAATCTTCTCCAGAAGATGTGTTGCTTCAATTCTCACGATGTCTTTTTGCTCCTTATCACAAGATATGCTGGTTAGAGCTTCTTAGATTTTCAGAATCAAAATCAAAATATTTTATTTCACATAGGCCTAGATGGGCACTTATAAAACGTCAAAAAATGTGCACGGTTCGCGTTGGTCTATTACAACAGCTTAAAAAATTGAATAACAAGACCATGGAAGAAATCCCACAAAACACAAATACCAAAATACAAAAAAAAAAAACGAAGCAACCTGTATAGTATACGTTGACTAGAACCGGCTTTCTAATGAGCGCCCAATAGCAAGAACTCAGATTCAAAACATTGCGTGACTGTCCTTACTGATAGATGTTTACGGCTAAAATAAATGTTTTTCATGTACCTACATTTTTAATGATTTTGTTTATTAGTGATTAAGCAGTGCTGTTTTAGTGAATGTGAGTACCAATACAAACCATGTCTGGTTTAATGGTACAAAATTAACATAACCTGTATTGAGACTTTAAGTTGAAATAAATAAAATAAATAAATAATAATAATAATATTCCATGGAGAAGAAACGGCAAGAAACTCCATGGTTACTGTTTTCAAATCATTTGGTATTACAATTTTATTATGTTACAGCATTAGTACTCAGAATAACCGTTGACAATAGCTTTTGTAGTTTCAGCTCGTCAAGACCGGCGTGTATCGCTAATCGCTATCGGCGTGTGTTTTTTTATGGTCATTGACTTACAAGTGTAGTGCCATTGAAACGTCATAGAAAGACTTTTGTAGAAATTGGTATTCTGTTGCACCACAATCTGTCAATGTCATCATGATGGCCAAAGTTAGGAAAGTCTGTAAATATTTTAAGTGTATTTGACCGTTGTGTCTATCGAACTGCCACACTATCGACACACTACTGAGACACCGCTGAAAAGCCATTGAAGTTTTTGCAGAATACCAAATTTGCAACAGTGGCAACATAATGTCTGTAGTGTGTCGATAGAGTGTCAATGGCGTGTTGCTTAACGTTAAGTTACAGAATTGGCACCTTTGTTTGTTTGTCCGATAATTTTTCAGTTAGAATTCGGTATCTTTCTGTACTTACTGTGAAAAATGCATATGTCACCGTAAAATTGTAAAACCCGTTAGATTGTAATCTATCTAGCGACATTGTAAACTCTCGAAAGATTGTAAAACGAACATACTGCTTATTATTTAACGCATTATTTTTTGGTAGATTACAACCTATCGAATTGAAACCGTAATATTGTGAAATGCATGCGACGGAAGTATCTCTGCTCCCGTAATCGGGACTTTGGACACGTTTTTTTTTTGGCATTTGGGGAAACCCCACGGTTGGACACTCAAGCTGCCTCACAGACAAGCCGATCTGAGTAGTGCTGGGCTCCAACCAGCTAAAACCACCTCCTGCCTTACAATCATATCCACAGACTTAAGTGTCCGTGCCCTTGTTTAATACATTTTTCTTTGTGACTCTGAGCTCCACGTACAAGTGGTGACTCCGGAGTACAACTTACTCTACTTAAGTCTACTTACTTACTGCTGATGAGTCCATCACACTAAAGTAATATTTTTTAAGATTATGTACTAGGGTTAAAAATTAAAACATGCAGACAAGAGGCTTTGATGCACAGCCGGCAACCACATCGGACTCTACTGACAGCGTTCGTTCACGAAAACTGACGCCTGCATTGGCACCGCCCTACTCAACCATATTTGAGGGAGTTAAACGATCCAACACACACGCCACGATGTGGGACGCTGCTGTGGATGACGATGTTTTTAGACTTTGTCTTCAAGATGAAGACTGTCTCGCACGTTAGTCCCTGAGCTTCGTGGATCGTCAGAACGCTCGACCCTGTACCCACACCATATCCTTGGTCAATGAGGGATTTTTTCTCCTGCGTGTGGAACAGCGTGTTAGAGAGGGTGCTTTGTATGTTGGCGCCTGCCGCCTTCAGCTGCAGGGAGTGGACTTGGTTCTTCGACGAGTAAATGCCAGGATAGATTTCTGCTAGGGCGTACGCGACGTCCATCGGGTTTCGATGCGTACAGGACAACTCTTGGCTGATGGTCACCAAAGAGTTTGGACGGGCGGATGTAAGGGGAAATAGGATTTCCCTGTCCAGATAGGGCAGTTGTTTAATATCACCGATAAGGACCACTTCGGTTGCACCCGACAAACGAACAGCCATCACTATGGCCCCAAAATGGTTCATGAAAGTCTCGTCCACTACAATGCGCCTGCATTTGTGTGGCCCTTTGAACCCGTTCGATAATATTGAGGCCAGTGTGCGCACCTTGGTTCTGTTGTCTTCACCGATTTGGTGCGCCAGCTTTTGCCGCAGATCTTTCGCGGCCTCAGTTATAGTAGTGACGATTACGTCGTGATCCTTATCGAAGTTATTAACCACCCAGGTCGTCTTGCCGAATCCTGGAACGCCGTTTACCCACTTTATTTTCGGTAGTGACCAACCTCCGCTTTGACTTATGCTCCTTAAGATTGTTTCCGCCTGTTCGAAGATCTTGTCGTCCAGCATAATTTTAGTACATCGGGCCACTACCACTATTGGGTCACTTCCGGGTGTCACGAAGGTTATGTGGCCAGTCCGTGCCGACTCGTCCAGCGGAACGAAGCCGTTTGTAGCGTTGTACGCAGCCATGTACGTGCCGGTCATTTCTCGACCATGGCCGCCTGTACTGGTTTTTGCCGATTAAGAGTGCACTGGATAACTTGTGTGCCGGGGTTTTGTTTCATCACACCTGTTCTCCCAACATAGGGTTCTTGGATAAGTGCGATTGAGATTCCCATCTCTTTTGCCGCATGGTGGAGTTCAGCTGTTGCAAGCTTGGAGCGTTGCAGGTTGGCCTGAATGAACTTCAGCCTACCTGCCGGTCCTCCGGTGCTTTGCTGGGTGGTTGACACGTTGTTCTTGTCGTAGCCCTTAGCAGTAGGAAACCCATGACCTCGCTATATTTCTCCCATTTCTGTCACTCTTGACACTCAGAGCTGAACGCTGGGTGAGCCACGTCTTTTCCCTTCTTTGGTGCAGTTCACGCGAGCAGGGGGGGCGCCGCCCGTTAGCCCTGACTGAACAGCCTCTTCCAGTGTGTGCACCGCCACAATAACCACAGCTTTCTTTTCCTGCCTTGCAGAGATTTCTGCCGTGTCCGTAGCCTAGGCACTTTGTGCACTGCACTAGAGGATTCTGGTCTTCTACTGGACACCTTTGGATTCTGAGGTGTATCTTTTCCGCCTGCGTGAACCGCTTCCATAGCTCTGGGGAGAGTTCGAAGACCTCGGTGGCACTCATGGGGATTCCTCGCGCGTCTTCGGAATCTCAGTTTAACATCGAGGCCAGCCGAGTTCAGATCTTTCCAGAGAAGTTTGTTTTGGGCTTGAAGGAGATCTACCATCTCTTCGTTGGTGTAGGAAGAGAGCACCCCTTTGACAACGATCAGTGGGTTGCTCAGCATGGGCTCCTGGACCTTTAGCCCACTGGTGGTCTGGACACGTGTTTTAACGATGCTGAGGTCTTCCTTACTCGCGCAGCTCACCGCGATCTTGTGGTTGCACGCTTTCCTCACCTTGTCGACTCTTGCTCCAGTGGTTTTGAGGTCAAGAGCTGTCCTCATCCTTTCAATGACATTTTACCCTGTGTGTTGAGAAGATTATAAGAGTGTGGTTCGGTCGTTTAGGTGCTTTGGCAGCCTGGGCGAAGGTCTTAGACCCTGGGTCTGGACACTGTTGTACGCTTTCCGGCTGCTTCAGCTCCGAAACTCCCTTTCCAATCGAAGCAAGTGTACTCTTTAACTCCTCGACCGCGAACTCCGTGTCTAGGCTTGGTGCTGGTTGGGCCGGAAACCGGGGTTCCTTATCCTTCAGCACTCTCAAATCAGATGACACAATGTCCAACCTTTCTGACAAGGGTTGGAGGTGTTCTTTCAAATCCAGTGGTTCGGGCTTTTCTGACATCGTTCTCGTCATATTCATTACATTCTCTATGTCTTCGGCCAGTTTGTCAAGCCTGGGTTCAATAGAGGCATCAGGAGGCAGAAGAGGGGCAACAAAGGGTTCCGCGG
This sequence comes from Xestia ashworthii, assembly GCA_950022955.1. Classification (NCBI taxonomy): domain Eukaryota; kingdom Metazoa; phylum Arthropoda; class Insecta; order Lepidoptera; family Noctuidae; genus Xestia; species Xestia ashworthii. The sequence goes on along the minus strand of OX465560.1, from coordinate 10,417,529 downwards.
GAGTTTGGATCCGGATCCGGATCTTTTCGACTGCTTGTCGCAGCGTATCCAGCTGGTTTGATACGTTCGTTACGTGGATGGTGAGCTATGTCAGGTCCGCTGTTACGGTATCACAGTTTGGTCCGCTTTGTCGTGCCCGGTCTTAACTAGCCCTATCAACGACTCGATCGACTTTTTGGCTTTTTGTATTTCCCTGAAGGACTGTTCCTCCTTCAGAGTTCCGGAAATTTCATTTCGAGCGAGGCCCAGCTCGGTGATGACTTTTTGGTGGTACTTCAACACCTCTTCTCTGTGGGAGCGCTCCACTTTCACAAGTTCTCGGGCGTGTCGAGAGCGCTCCTTCTCTAAGTTATACTTGTGCCTCACTCGAGAGTCGGACAGGGAAAGGACAATCTCGTATAGCCCTTGCAAGCTATCATGGCAAGTCGTTCTGTACTCTTTTTACCGATGCCTCTAACGCACTCTTCCCATTCTGCAGTAGGGTGTTGGCCTCTCTCATTGCCATGTCCATTTCTACGCCAGTCCCTCTTCTTGGTGTGCTGTAGAGGAGACTGGCCCTTTTTCTCTCTCCTCTCTGCTCCAGAGTCTCCAGCTCTCCTCATCTGACAGGATACGGTGTGGTGGAGATATGTTTAGTTGCTCCCAGTTGATGATTTTTGACACTGCCATCTCTGCTGCGTCGCATTTCTCTGGCAGGGACAGGTTGTCGACTGACGACGCTAGGCTACCCTCCGCGGCAGCTGGTTCCGACGCTGCCTTTGACACTTCTGGCAGATCCTTTGGCGAGGACTGTTGGGTAAGCCTCTCCGATTGAGTGGACTTTGCTACGTTCTTAAGGACTTTCGTCCGCAAGGTTCGTGCCTTCGGTGCGATCTCCGCAGCTGACTTACGGATTGTGGAAACGGAAGACATGTTAAGATTTTTGAATTATAACACTAAAGAAAGTATAACACTAAAATATGTGAATATAAATATTATATTCTTTTTGTTTTCTTGTGTGATGGACTCACCCTAAATAAGTTTCGACAGCTTTGCACGTTGTGATGATGCTGTCTTCTGAATGTACTTGACGCGATGTTGTGGCGTTCTGACGCTTGATGGACTGCGTCTATATTGTAGTCTGGAGTACACGCCGCTGCGTTACAGACACAAATGTGCCTTTGCTACTGATTAGCTACAGTGCAGCGACTCAGGTCAATTCAAATAGATTCCCGACGTTAGGTTTGTTAGATCCCTTTAAACCCTGCAAACGAAAATAGACCCGTCGATTACGCCTTTTAGGCGAATATAAAGTGTTTTTGTTAGGTTAGTCGGTATTTCTCAGGAATTTTGCATTATCTTTTCATCGTACCCATTCCCCTCCCCCCCTCCAAACCGCGTGAGTAGAGTTCTGTCGCATACAAAAAATATATATATATAAGTTGTCGAACTTTTTATTGCCTACAACTTTCCCATTAAACTTTTTCCATAGAACTTGTAGTTTTGCCGGAAATTAAGATAAACCGTTTTTTAACCCTTAAGCCCTGGTCTAGTAGGTACAAATTGGTAGAACAATCGCCATTTTTAAAACACGCATTAAACACGATCAAAATATAAAAGACAATCAATATAACTTTAATTGAACAATCTATCTGATATATTTTGAGGTAGGTCAGTATCAACCCATTTATTTGGACTTTATTGATCACGCTACGACCAATATTGATTGATCGTTATCATACACAAAATTTTCAATAATCCTAATCATTGTTAACAGTTTTATATATTTGGACGTAAAATAAATATTTCATTTCTTATGTCTCTAAACGCCCGACGAATCCGCCTTTTGAGCTCCGACGTATTATGGAATTCAGTGGCACGGCGCTTCATTTTTCTCCAAAGATAATGGTCCAGAGGCTCTGGCGAACGCGTTGGCCACGAAACTGGCCCTCCACGACCAATCCATCGCCCTGGAAACTCTTCATCCAGCATACCTCTGACTTGAAGTTGAAAATGTGCAGGGGCACCGTCATGTTGGTAGTAAAGGTTTCTCAGGGAACGAAGAGGCACATATTCCAACATCCTGTTAAATATTCGTCGTTAAATGTACGACTGTGTATTTAAATGGCCGTCAATGAAATATGGTCCAAGTAGGTTACCATCCAGTATTCCCGCCCACACGTTTACGGAAAACGATGCTAAAAACAGTTTTCTCGTGTTTGATGTTCATTTAACTGGCTCCAGTAATGTGCATTATGAACATTGTAAATGCCAGCTCTCGTAAACATTGCTTCGTCCGTAAACAAAATTGAAACGTTTTCGAAGTTATCAATAAGTCACTGCGAAAGCACCACACGCTGTATGTGGTCTGTTTGACAATTTTACGGTGACATATATTAATATAATATAAGAATCATACTAAATATTCAATAAGAAAACATAGCTTACCAGCTAAATAACCCATGGTTTTGCTAAACAATTGGGATGCAAATTTTGCTTTCATTTTTGGTATCTTATCTTTATTGCTGTGATTCTCAGACAACTTTCTGATCAGTTTCAGTCCTTTGTATGTTGGGTTGTTTTTATATAAAATTGTATGTGTTCCCACTTCGCAACTTTTTCTTGGCCATCCATGGAGTATTTCAAATTTTTTGTCATAAGATTATTTCGTAACCCTTTTAATAAATGTGGGAGGTTCAACCTCAAATGTTGAGTGTTGTAAAATTTTATTGTTTCTTAAGTAGTTTTGTCGAGTTTCTTCAATCAAATAGTTTATTAAGCTTACATTTGATGTTCCCTGGTCGCAAACAGTAGCCATAACAGTAAATCTTTTTCTGTTCAATTCTTGAATTTTTTTTTTATCAGTCGTACCAAAACTTCTTTTGGTGTAATCCCAGCAGAAAATGAGTAGTAAATCGGCTGTTTGTAGTGTTTTACAATGCCTCTCATCATAAGTACTAACACACATGATCAGCTATTTTTGTTATTGATTCTCCTTCATAATTTACAAATCCTGATATTCGGTATTTTCGTCTGTTGTAGTCTAAGTGCGGAGAGATAGCCATCTCATCAAATATTAATGTACATAATTTTTCATGTTTTTTCATTCCTTTTACTTTTTCATGCAACTGAAAGAGGTGGTTGCCGGTGCATCTACATGCAATTATTTATCTAGCGCTTTCAGCACATTCAGTTTTTGGTAGCTATGCTGTACTTCCGTGTTTTTAATTGTTACTCCTTTGTTTATTTACTGACGACTCACGCATTATTAAAGGACTGGTGTTTCCACATTTGCAACTATCGACTTCGGCTTGTTTTGTGAACTTGATTTGTTATTGATTGGCTTATTACGAACTATGGAACATTTGTGTGTGACTTCTAGTCGGTCTTTGACTCGACAGCGAGTTAGACATGAAGTTTCAAGAACGGTATTAGAAGCAAGACCGCGTTTAGCTGACTATATTTCACAGCTCATGTTTAACGGGAAAAAGAACTGTAGGTACTTGCGCTCACGTAATAAGGCCCACTTGCGCCAGTCTAGGTTAACACGGTTAACTCAGAGGTAAATGCTACTTTGGAGTTAAATTCTAATTATGTCTTGCACCATCAAGAGTTAGGGGTTAACCATGAGTTAAATTTTTAAATTTTTAACCCACTGATGTGGGAGGGTTAAAGTCAAATAACTCTGGGTTAGTAATGTCAAATTTAAGATATTTTAGGTTAGGTACGCTTTGATTGTGTCTTGTGTTTGTTGCATTCAGTGATATCGGTTTTATTTTGTCCTGAAAATGATAAATGAATGGTGGTTGTCTGATGATGATGAAGAGATCATCGAATACATTAGTTCAGACTTTTATAACAGAAGAATTGCAGAACGGACTGATCATTTTTACTCACAAAGAGACAAAGACTTTCATAGATGATTTCGGCTACAAAAAGAAACTGTTCTCTATTTATTAGATAACATTGAAAATAGATTGCAATATACAAATGTGAACACAAAGTAAGTACCTACATGTGACCGACATTACGTTTTTAGTGATTAGTGCTTCTTCAGTGAACTCCTTTTAAAATAGACTGGATATTGGATTTAAGTGCAATGATATACCTACTATGTGTTGCTACGCAGTACGCTGCTAGTGTATGTGTAATAATAGGTACCTATGTACAGTATTGTTTAATTTTATTTTTCCAGTGAGGCTGTATCACCTATGAACCAACTATTATATGCATTACGGTTTTAAGCCACTGGAAGTCAATTACTGACTTGTGGAGATGTCATGGGGGTAAAATCATAACGTAACTATAATGCTATAATGCAACTATAATGTGGTCCTTCGAAGGAAGAGGAATTGGTGCAGAGATACGATCAAGAAAAAATCGTCGTGTGCTTTTCTACGACGTACGGGCGCGGGCCACGTCGCGTCGCCTGCAACGTGCGTGAGTGCAATTACAATTTCGGATTCTACTCATCAGTCACCGACTGCGAGGAGGTATTTAGAGTACATTTCGTCATAAAACCTCGCTTCAGAGCCTCCCGGGGCCGAGGGTCGCATGACGCGATAACAAGGGTTACTTTAAAACCTTAATTGTGCAAGTTCAAGAGGCAGCCATTTTGCTGTTTCGCGGCGGGCCTATTTTCCCGCGCGCTGACGCAACTACATGACGCTATAGCTGCGAGCCAATCAGCACTCTCGTCGTGTCAACGTCAAGCAAATTCCTACAACCTTATTGGACGAATCTTCACAGAAGCAATTCAAACTAGTTCAAACGTCAAACTACGTTCATTCGTTTCGTTCGATTCTTCATTCTTCAATCACTCAAGAAAAGTTTTTAAGAAGACGCCATCCGCCATCTTAAATATTAACCATTGTTTGTTCCTTGTTCTACTAAATTGTAACTGCGTATTTTAAGATTATAGTTCAAATTGTTGTAATATTAAACAAACAAACATTGTTAGAGCCAGTTTACAGTGTGTATACTGTGTATAAGTGTTACTAAAACCAGTATTAACGTGTAAAACATGGATGAGGTCGCGTTACTTTAACGAGGGGCTATAATAAAGCCTCAATTACTCAACTGTATCAATTCGTTTCAAACAGCGAAGATGTAAAGCTCAGTAGTGTTACTATATTGCAAGCAAAAAGGGCTAGAATTACTGAATTGTTTTCTGAATACGAATCATACAATAAAAAGATTCTCGCAATAGATGAGAAAGACAATGAAAATGTCGAGAAGTGTGAAGCAAAGTATTTCCATGTTCTAACTGTGCTCAATGAGGCGATACTCAGTAAATCCACACCAAATGTAGATAGCGCACCAGCCTTTAAGGCAAAGTTACCTGCAATTCAGGTGCAAATCTTTTCAGGAAAATACTGTGAGTACACGCCATTCATTAACATGTTTCGTGCCATAATACACAAAGACTTGTCCATTGATAAGGTCCAAAAACTATATTACCTAAGGTCCTTTCTTCAAAAGGAACCCTTTGATATTATAAAAAATTTACCACTTTCCCATGATAGTTATGATGAAGCCCTTAGGCTCTTAGATGAAAGATACAATCATAGATTTAAAATTATTATTGATCATAATAATGCACTGCTTGATTTGAATGCTCTGTCCAAATCTACTCCAGTTAACATTCGAGAATTTGTTTTTAGTATTAAACAGTGTTTAGCTGCTCAAAAAAACCTAGAGGTTAATGTTGAGGGATGGGATCCTTTAATCTTATCTATTTTATACCGTAAACTAGATACCTACACATCAAGGGCTTACCAGCTTGAGAGAAGCAATGAGTCTGATACAACAGTGGTTGAATTCTTGTCGTTCCTGGAAAAAAAGGCCTTGGCATTGGAGAATGCAGAACCTAGCGCGTCAACCAAGGCTCACAAGGTAGTGACCAACGTGGCTACAGCATCAGCGACCAACTCATGCGCTTATTGTAAGTCTGAACAACATAAATTATTTTCTTGTAATGATTTTAAATTATTGCCTAGTAGTGCTAGAATAGAATTTGTTAAGACTAATAAGTCGTGTGTCATATGTCTTAACAAACATAACGGTAAATTTCATTTCCGCTGCAAGACTTGTAAAAAAGACCACAATACAATGCTTCACGAAGAAACAGCTCAAGAACAACCTGTTTCTTTAATTTCAAGGGTTAGCACTCCCAAAGTTTTATTACCTACTGTGAAGGTGAAGCTATATTCCAAGAGTGGTAGGGAAGTGCACATAAAGGCAATATTAGATTCCGCATCACAGATTTCTTTGGTCACCAGCAAGGTGATAGATGTATTAGGTATCACTCCTATTCCAGATAATACAGACATATTGGGTGTCAGCAACTCTAGTAGTATTGCTAATTACTCTGTGCCTCTTGAAATATTTTCTTTAGTTACCCCATACAAGGTCAATATAAACTGTCATGTTTTATCAAAAATTACATGCAAAATTCCACAGTTTAAGGTTGATTTATCATGCATAAATATACCTACAGGAGTAACGTTAGCCGATGTAGACTTTAACATCCCATCAGAAATAAATATGCTGATAGGCGCTGACATATTCTTTCAGGTGTTGCTACCGGAGCCAGTAGAGGTATTGCAGCCAGCTACTTCGCGATTTACTGAACAAACGGTTCAGCAACAACACCTGCAACCCCGCTTGATCAGTACAAGGTTTGCGCATGTCATAGCTGGCGCTTTAACTGACCAAGCAGTCTCCGACAAAAGTAATGTGTCGCTTTTATGTATTCATGATAAAGGTGAGTTAGAAGTTAACAAAACCTTGCAGCATTTTTGGTCAACTGAATCTGTCCCACAGTATTTTAGCAAAAAAGGTTCAGAACATGATTTATGTGAAGGCATTTTCAAAGAAACCACCATACATAAAGATAAAAAGTTTCAAGTTAATTTACCATTAAAGATTTCCTTAGATGAGGTTAAAGATACCCTAGGAAATTCTTTTGATTTTGCACTATACAGGTTTTTAAGTTTAGAAAGAAAGTTGCATAAAAACCCAAAGTTGCTTTCTGATTATGATAAATTTATAAGTGAATATGTGCAGTTAGGGCATGGGCATTATGTTGAATTTAATTCACTAGATTTTAAAGATAAGCCCTTATACTTTATGCCACATCATGCTGTGTATAATGAGAATAGTAAAAGTACCAAAACTCGAGTGGTTTTCGATGCATCCATGCAAACTGAAAAAAAGAAGTCACTTAATGACCTCTTGCTCAATGGTGATCCGGCTCGAAGGACCACAATTATGTTGGAGTATCGCAGCAGCAGGGCTGGAGCAGTTCTTGGAGGTTTTGCAGGTGTAGAAACAAATAAAAGGCGGGCTTTGGCGACACGTGAATCGATCGGATTTATATTGCAGACTTAATTAGTAAACGACCGAATGACAGCCATTTGACATGAGGAAACGGAAACTTAAAAATTTAAAAAATATATTATTTTGTTGGAGTTGCCAACACCCTTCCTTTTGGCTTCTTGTTTCAGGAGGAGAAACTGCAGAGATATACCGAAATAGGAAGGGATACTTTTCAATCAATATGCAGGCAATATGTTCAGCTGATTTAGTGTTCAATGATGTTGTTGCACGGTGGCATGGATCAGCCCATGATTCCAACGTCTGGGACAATTGTAACCAGCGTCGACATTTTTTGCAAGGAACATACGGAAATTACTGCTTACTTGGTGATAGTGGATATGCACAATCAACATTTATGATGACACCATTGGCAACAGTGACTTCCATAAATCAGTCATTATACGAGTATAATGAGTCGCAGATAAGGACAAGAAACACTATAGAGCGAACCTTTGGAGTATGGAAAAGAAGGTTCCCTATTGTGACAAGAGGGATTCAAGTACATTTAAGGAGAATACCTGGCATCATTATTGCTATTTGTGTGCTTCATAATATTGCACGGCTTCAAAAAGCCGTAGAACCACCCGTTGATCCAGAATATCCGTTCATTTTACACTAATTACCTATATCAACATTTCAAACTAACTTACCTTTTTATTTTTTTACTTTGCTCCATTTTCCTTCGGAAACGCAATATTTTTTGCCGTACTTACCTATGTACCCACACAATAGCCATCGCAGTTGCAAACTTTTCCGTTCACTTCTCATTTAGTTATATTATTACATTATCACTCCATCGCGCTCGGCTGCTTGCAGCGTATTGAACGACGAAGTGCACGGAACGATGACATAATATTATGCGTCTAATGGTTGGGATCGTGCGAAACAGGTTTATGTTGCCTTGCGTCCGTCTCATTTATTTAAGTACTTTGGGCTGTTTGTTTTGTCTTGCACTTTTCTTAATGTTTTATTCATAAGTAGTTTATCTGTCATTTTATTTAAGTATCTATTCACGCATACACAAATCTAATTTGAACACTCACACCACAAAACTTTTTTATGTCCGTGACATCACCATCTCAGGTCCAGTTGAAAAACAACGTCGGGCACTAGCTACTCGGCAATTTGCTGAACTGGGCCTTTTTGGCCTCATGTTGGAGAAAATGCAAAACAAATTCTGTAGATTCCTCTACCTTAAGGAATATGGGGTTTATCCCTTTTATCCCCTTATGTACCCGAGTCTGTTCGTACTGGGCATGGTTGGGTACACCAGGCTTGCAGTAAGAAGGGACGTGGCGCTGGTCAGGTATGTGGCGAGCGTACTGCTAGGGCTGCTGCACCATCCCGAGGTGCTGGCTGCGCTGCGGTTGCGCGCGCCGGATGGGTGCGTGGGAGCGCGACGCCGCCCGCGCTGTTAGATGTGCCAGCCGCTAGGACTAACCTACTCAAGTTTGCCCCTATGTCGCGAGCTGCACGCATTATTAATAGTATAACGGTATCGGAAGATATATTTGGGCAACACCTGCCGAGATTTATCCAGAGGGCTCAATTCATAATTGAACAAGGTGTGCAACTGTGAACATTGTCATATTATTGTATTAATTTTGGTGTTTTTATTTTCACTGGGTAGTTTTACTTATTTTACTTATTTTATATTGTGTGTATTTCTATTATATGTGTTCAAAAATGTGTTTTATAATGTTTGTCTTATAGCATCGTATTGGAATAGTCTGTAAGGATGTTATAATTGGTGGAAATAAATAATAATAATATATTAATAATAATCTCTTTTGTTTTCTGTAGTTTTAAGTTTCTTTATTTACTGTTTATTGTTTCGTTTTAAGTTTTTACTTTATTTAATTCCTATTTTTGTTATGTTGTGTTCACTTGCGGCTTAAGCCAAATAAATATATTTTCTTTCTTTCTTCTTTCTTAAATGAAAAATGTTGCAAAGACGGGGGAAAATTGTATTCCCTTTGTGAGCTTTTTCTCTCTTATGTGACGCAGACGAAGTTGCGTGGGTCAGCTAGTGTATATTCAGTATGTATGTATTTCCAAAAAAAAGTATCTAAATCAACTATTTGATGACCACGACATAAGCCTCGTTGTTTAGTGTGGCACAAGATAGTGCTGTGTGTAATGTCCAGCGATATTTATTTATTTTGTTTACCTGGTTTCGAAGATATGTCTGTGTCCATTCGAACTGGTCCGGTAGAGATGGCCATCTCCATTTCAAGTGGCATTTCAATATTTATTAGTGTAATCACATAAGAAAAACAAAATTAAACATTGTATTGTGTAGATTACCAATTGCAAAAAATGTTTCAACAAAATTGGTCAACACTATCTTTGGCCGACTGTATAATATTTACCTGGCCTGGAAGACATGTCTGTGTCCATTTGAACAGGTCTGGTAGAGGTGCCCGTCTCCATTTGAAGTGGCATTTCAATATTCATTACTGTAATTACATAAGAAAAACAAAATTAAACATTGTATTGTGTAGATTACCAACTGCAAAAAATCTATTAAGAAAATTGGTCAGCACTATTTTAAGCAGATTGTATGATATTTACCTGGCCTGGAAGATATATCTGTGTCCGTCTGAGCTGGTCTGGTTGAGGAGGCTGTCTTTATTTGAACTGAAGTAGATGGCAGTTCAATATGCCTGCGCTCACCAACGTGCACACCTGAAATTTATAGGGTGATTTTTAATAGGTATGAACAGCTTAACCATTCGGGATTTATTCTCAGGAAGCTGTTATCATCACTAATCAAATTTTAAACAACTTTTGAATATGAAAATCTATACTTAATTCTCGTATAATAAAGCTCAAGAGTTTGTTTGTTTGTTTGTTTGAACGCGCTAATCTCAGGAACTACTGGTTCGAATTGAAAAAATCTTTTTGTGTTGGATAGTCCATTTACCGAGGAAGGTTATAGGCTAAATAACATCACGCTACGACCAATAGGAGCGGAGCAGAAATGAAAAATGTTACAAAAACGGGGGAAATTTTATTCCCTTCGTGAGCCTTTTCTCTCTTATGTGACACAGACGAAGTTGCGTGGGTCAGCTAGAATAATATAAAAAGATTGAGTAATATTAATCTGCTTAATTTTTTTTAGAGTAGCTTTGGCCCAGTGGTGGCGGCCCCGACTTACGAACAGTAAGTCGTGGGTTCGGACCCAGACAGGCGCATTATTTTCTGTAATTTATTTCAAAACGGTGAAGAAAATCATCGTGAGGAAACCGACATGTCCTCGAACAAAAAAAATCGAAGACATGTGACATCTACCAATACGCACTGGGCCCGCGTGGTAGATTATAGCCCATACGCAAAATAAGCGCTTTGACGTGGAGTTGCGGACACCAGCCCGTTGTACAAACCACGTTTAATTTTTCCATCATTAAACAGAGTACAGTTAATGATATAATAAATTTAAGAAATTTTACCTGGAATTGCAAGTGTCGGAATTGCCAGTGGAGATAATTTCTTATTTGGAAATGTGTAAATATGTAGCTTCAAAATGTTTGTGACACACTTTTCGATTCTTGTGTATGAAATTATTATCTTCTCCGATAATGTCGCCTCCAATTTTCATAACCCAAGTGCGAAAACGTTCTATTTGTGCAGGATTATTTGGGTTTGGAAACTGGTGCAACGGCAATCCTGAAACCTGATGAATAAAATGGAACTTGTTACAAGTTCACCAAACATAAAAAGAAAATGATAAAAATATACTCAGTCAGACTGAGACAACTTACCACCTCCAAGTTTCATGGAATAGCCGGGAACTCAACAAGACCTTTGAGCCATCACAAACTTTCGAGAAAGGAAAAGTTCACGATTGTTTTATGCTGGCAATCTTCAAAGCCAGAGGAACAAAGTTAAACTCAACGTACTGAATGAAAATAAAACCGAGAAAACACGAAAATACAAGAAAATTAACAAGTTATGCGCATGCACAGCAACCGAAAAAATCTTGTGAAAAATTCAAAGTAATGTCAAATGTCAACGTCACTTTATTGTCATCGTTAATTCGTTGAGTTTTGGTTAAACTGCCATCTAGTGATAAACCTGCGATAAAAAATACAAACAGCATTTTGTTTCTTGAAGCAGCGAATATATGGCAGCGCTTACAGCGTACCGTGCCGTTTGTTCTAAGATACAACACACAGCTGTGGCGGCTAACTGTTAAGAGGCCCGCGGAGCATGCGTGTTTCATACAAACGTAATACCAAAATAATTCGTAAATTAAACATATTTTTAAGGTAGTGTGTATTTATTTCGATTAAGTTACGTAATATCTAGGTTCCCAAATATAAATTTTGAATGGACACTGATTTAAACGAGAGTTATTAGAAAAATAAGATTTCTATAGAAATTTTAAATTGCTCATATCTCGTCTTTACATCATTTTCCTTTCAAAATATATATTTGGGAACCTAGATATTATGTAATCCAATCGAAATAAATAAACACTTTCTTAAGAATATGACTGATTTACAAATTATTTTGGTATTACGTTTGTATGAACGACGCACACTCCGCCGGCCCCTTAAGGCTGGCGTCCTTTAGGGACGGATCGGGGCGGGTCGCATTGGAACGGGCCGCGGTTCTGTGATGCTCTTGCGTCCATCTGTACGGGGCGCGGCGGACCGCCTAAGCGGATTTGATCTTACAGACGTGTTTTCGTGCTTGGACTGACATCGCGCTACCATGAACAGCTCCGACGAAGAGATGTTATGGTTTCAAATCCTTCTTGAGGAAGAGCAAAAAAATAAAAAACGACGACGAGTACACAAAGTGTGGGTGCATGATATATGCCAGAAAAGAAATGTATTTGGTGAATACCATCATTTGTTTAACGATTTGAAGAAAGATCCAGTCAAATACTTTGAGTATTTTCGAATGTGTTTTTGAAAATTTGAAACTGCTTAATATATTACGTGAAGATTTACAGAAACAAACCACAAAATTTCGAAGGCCAATTGAACCAGACCAACCAGAACCAGAAGAACGACTTGCTATTTGTCTCAGGTAAATAAGATTTTTTGACATCTGATAATAATTTTAATATAATTAATTATTGTTTACACAATGAGATCGTGCTTTACCTCCAATCTAAGAATCTGTCCTATGCCCGAATAGGGGCATGGGTAAACCACTATTGCTTGGCGGTAGTCTTTATAACTAGTTTTATAAATACAAAAGTTTGGATGGATGGGTGTGTTACTCGATCACGCAAAAAGGCTGAACAGATTTGGATGAAATTTGGCACTCAGATAGTTTATTACCTGTATGAACACATAAACCAGTTTATTTATGTGACAATAAAAAAATTCAGTCATAATTAATCATATTTATTAGTAATTCCTAATAAAGTTAGCATTAACATTACACAGTAGGTAACAATTATATTTTTTTTGGAAAATGCAGAAATTGTTCCATGATTTCAGAACCTTGCAAATCATGTTCTTTTACTTCATAAACTTGTCCTTCATATACTTGTTGTGACGAGTTAAGCCTTGTATTCATTAGGCAACATTTGTTGATAAACTGTTTGTGACGTGTTTATCACCAAGTTTACCGTAAACACTGTTTCTGAAACATGACCGTCCACACTTGTCAGTTGTTGCTAGGATGTCGCCCGAGGAGGTAGTGATGCTCTGTGCTGCTTACATAATAATTCATAAGAGTGCTACTAGAAAAAAAAGAAGAAAAGGTGGTGGATTCGGAATTATCTCTTAAATAGAAGTTACGTACTTCATGACCTTCGTGAATTTGATGGGTCTTTTCAGAATTTCATCAGAATGACAACATCTGATTTTGAAATGTTATTGAGACTGATTGGACCAGCAATAACAAGACAGGAAACGAAATTTCGGCGTCCTATTGAGCCCCAGAGAAGACTAGCAATAACCTTGAGATTTCTTGCAACGGGTGACTCATATGGCTCACTGTCTTATACTTTTAAAGTATCAAAACAATTAATCAGCAAGATCATACCAGAAGTTTGTCAGGAATTGACAAATGTTTTGAAGGACTATGTAAAGGTGAGTAAAATAAAATAAATTCAAATCAGTCAAGTATTTATCAAATATTTAAATCAAATCACATCAATTTATTGTGTGTCATCTTCCAAATGGGAAACTATTTCGTCAATATTGCTAAAGTGTAACTCGTCACCAGTTACAGTTTGGACTTGGGGTTCTGGTGTCTGTGTTGGGGTAGGTGCATCGAAGGATGTCGACGTTGATGATGCGGTGCGGTATCCGTCACCATAGCCGTGCCATCCATCTCCATAGCCATGATATCCACCGAAATAATTATGATCAAAATTGCCCATTCTCGCTTGTAGCAATATATTATTTATGTAATACTTGGCCTGTAAAAGTGCTCTTTGGTTTTTCACATTTTTTAATTCAGATGCCACATACTGGCCATAAATTTCAAATTCGTCTTTTGGTTTTGATTCCTCCATCTTCTTTTTAGCACTTTTCATAATTTCATACGCTTCATTGACAGTCTCGTCACAATTCCTTTTTTTGGAGTTGTTCGACTGTGGAAGCGGCGGCGATGGCAGCGGTGGTGGTGGTGGCGGTAGCAGTTGTGATGTTGGCGGTAGCGGCGGCACAGATAAGGGTGGATTTGACGACTGCGTTGAGGCACTGCCATCCTGTAAACCATTGTTTTTTACATTTATTACAGGTTCCGTGTACTGAACAAGAATGGAAAAACAAGGCCCGCCAGTTCGAATTATTATGGAATTTCCCTCATTGTATCGGGGCCATTGATGGAAAACATATTGTTATTGAAGCACCATTTAACTCTGGCAGTGATTTTTTCAACTATAAAGAACAATTCAGCATTGTACTACTGGCAATAGTTGACGCAAATTACAACTTTATGTATGCGAATTGTGGTGCTAAAGGCAGATCTTCCGACAGTGGAGTATTTCAGGAAACTCCATTTTACGATGCAATGACACAAAACAATTTGAATATTCCACAGCCTCAACCAATTTCACCAAATGGTCCGAATCTACCTTATGTAATAGTAGGGGACAGCGCATTTGCCTTATCCGAAAATATTATGAAACCTTATCCTGGTACTCACAATCGTGGAACTATAAAGCGCATTTATAACTACCGCCTTTCCAGATCAAGAAGGATAGTAGAAAATGTGTTTGGCATATTATGTGCTGTCTTTCGCGTTTTCAGAAAAGCCATACCTCTTAAGCCTGCTACTTGTGAAATTATAACAATGACATGTGTATATTTACATAACTTTTTAAGGCGCAATAAACAGTCTCGAGCTATATATACTCCACCCGGAACATTTGATTATGAAGACTCGGATTATAACATTATAGAAGGTTCTTGGCGAAGAGATATCGACCCTCACAGCAGCATGTTGGATTTACAAACTATTGCAAGACATCCACCACTACCTGCCATGGTCGTAAGAGATACATTTGCTGAATATTTCATCAGTCCAGAAGGTAGTGTGCCATGGCAAAATTCTCATGCATAATAAAATAGTACCTACGTACCTATTTTTTTCCAAATAAAGTTCTGATGATAATATTGAGTTTTGTGTTTAATTTCAAACAAATCTTTAGGCTACCTAGATACATCTTTGTTTAACATTCCTCATTAACTTACAATAATAATATTTTCACATTTTGCATTAGGTAATTAAAAAGTTCGTAGAACAAAAACATCAAAAATTCTGGTTGTTTACATGTTCACTATACTAATTCTTAATTATCTCCTAAACGCGTGGACCTATTTATATGATTCAAACGAACAAAATGGTTTTAGACCTAGACCTTTCATTTGACATCAAAATCGTTAAGATATCTCAACAACAAAAAATAAACATTTTCAAGTTGCTCTCGTAATTATCTAACATGTATGAAACGCGTAACAATTGTTTTAAAAACTATCTTGTTAAACGTTAAATTTATTTTAAACTGGGTCTAATTCAATAAAAAAGGAATATGATTTTATTTCTGAACAACACGATAATCTAAAATACTCAAGTAGGTAGCTAAGCAAATAATAAAAAGATGTAGGTAGGTACTCACTATTCCCATTGTATCCGATGTTCCAGACGTCGTTGCACCACGTAATAAAAATTGTAGCGGATCATACCACTGCCATCTGCTTTTTATCACTTCCTCTGCGCCGCTTCCAGTTCTTTTTGATGACTTAAGTTTTTTCTTTTCACGAGAAAATTGTGAGCGTAGAGTATGCATCTTCGTTTCCACTTCCTTTTGCGACATTTTCAATTCTGCAGCAATATCGGCCCAAGCATCATTTTTTTTTAATTTATCTTTATAATCTCTATTTGAAGAATCCCAAAGTACATGATGCTGTTGATAAAGCTCTATGAGCATCGAAACCTGGTTGTTTGACCACACTACTTCCATGTTAAATAAACTCGCGCAACACACGTCCACACCTGTTGACTTTTGCTCATAAACAAGATGTTTCGGCTTGCTCTCCATTCGATTGGGGAGCACGGCAACATGTTTCATAAACAATGTTTCATCATATTTGTTTATGAACTGTTTATAAACTGTTTCCAGAGATGATGAAACACTGTTTATAAACTGTTTAAAAACAGTGTTTATCAACAAATGTTGCCTAATGAATACAAGGCTTTAGATAGCATCGATGCCGTAGTAGGTGATGCTTGAAATGATGCTTGTCCAGAGGTCCGTAAAGGTTGAATGGACGAGAATTGATTATTTTGACTTAAAATCACGGCTGCAACTGGCTGTTGATTTATGGTTTGCATATTTTGGGACTCTCTAATCGCATGCGATATATTATTTGTATCACCCTGTCTGCAAAACAAATCAGCCTCAGCATCGTTCACAATTTTAAACACCGCACTCTTAACCCGTATCTGAACATCTTTCGGGAAAGTTGTGACTGTTTTCCCCAAGTTTGTGAAAAAATCTACCATAGTATCATGGCCTTGGTTAAGCGATTGATACTTTTTTTCTAAGTATGATTGGAACAGAGTTTGTGTCGGTGGAGGCGACTGAGAGATTCTGTCTGTCTTCTTCTTTTTGGTGATCCTACTCGAATCAGTTTCACTGACTTGGGATCTACTTATGGGTGGTGGTGACATGACTGATGATGAGTTTGATGATAGTGGTGACATGGCTTGTGGATCTGTTGCTGACCGTGGTGACAGGACTTGTTCATCATCACTCAAAGATGGCAAATTTGTTAAATTTTGTTGTGTGTCATTACATATAAAGGGAGAGAGAAAGCTCAGTTCTTTTTCAAATCGACTTGGTTTTATGTTAGTGGCTGCCTGGCCACTCTTCGTTAGACGTAGTTTTTTGGCGCGTCGATAATTATCGCGAATTCTCTTGCATCTCTCTTTACAATTTGCCGCTGGAACAAAATAAAAAGAATATCAGTCAACAAACATAGAAACGACTTCAATGAACTCTACGCTTATGGCAATGGATGAAGTGAGGTGCTCCAACTTCATTATTGGCGGAGAAATCGCGTAACATTCACACAAAAAAAAATAGAATTGAATTGAGAACCTCCTCTTTTTATGGAAGTCTGTTAATAAAATGTGCTTTTGTTTTAGGTTTTTGGCCACGGGGAATTCATTCAGGTCGCTGGCTTTTAACTATCGACTCGGAGAAAAAACAGTAAGATATATCGTTTATGAGACTTGCACGGCGATATGGAACAATATGAAAGTACCTACACCTTCCGAAGAGGATTGGAAACAGATAGCAAGACAATATTGGTAAAAATGGAATTTTCCTAATTGTATTGGAGCACTGGATGGCAAACATGTTGTTATCGAATGCCCCGCAAATAGTGGCTCGAAGTATTTTTGTTATAAAAAAACATTTTCAATTGTTTTGTTGGCCTTAGTGGATGCTGACTACAGATTTACACTACTCGATATAGGTGGCCTTGGAAAGAATTCTGATGGCTGTTTATTTGCCAATTCTGTCGTGGGAAAATCATTGGCACAAAACAAATTACATATACCTGATGACAAGGCACTGCCGGGTACCGAGAAAATTATGCCTCATGTTATAGTGGGAGACGCAGCCTTTCCGCTACAGAAACATTTAATGAGACCGTATCCTGGAAATCAATTAACGGACGAAGAAAAAAAAATTTTCAACTACCGACTAAGTAGGGCCCGCCGAACCAGCGAAAATGCTTTTGGTATATTAGCTAGAAGGTTTAGAATTTATGAAAGGCTCCTGAACATGTCAACATTGTTGTAGCGGCAACATGCTGTTTACATAACTTTTTGACAAATAGCCCATCGTATTGGTCACAAGATGATCTAAGAGAAACTGTGAACGAGGGACTAGTAAATTTACCAATTATTGGAGGTAATTCCTCTCAAGTCGCTCTCGCAATTCGCAACAAATTCAAAAGTTATTTCGTATCTCGTGCAGGCTCATGTCCATGGCAAATGACAGTTGTGAACAGAGGATATCGCCACATAGACCGAGACCCAGATATACAAGCGCAAGAAGAATAAATATAATTATAAATTAATAATAAGTTACTTATTATTGCGTAAAGTTTGATGTACTTACAATATTTTAAAAATGTTTAAATAAAAACATAAACCGACTTCAATGAAGTCTTCGCTTGGAGGTGCTTTGAGGTGCTCCGACTCCAGTGAAGTCTGTTTATGTTTTTTTATTTAAACATTTTTATTTCATCATTTTTTCATGTCAAAGACTAATTTAAGTACACTTAACTCTCTGTATGATAATTAATAAACCGATTTTGATGAAACTTACAGTTTTCATTCAGTTGAATAATACCTAGTTTAACAAAAAAAAGAATTACTTAAGTCGGACTAGTAAGTATCGGAGATATGCGAGAACAAATATTGCACCTGTCTAATAATAATACACAATAACATTCCCTATCTCAAAAACTTTTCAACCGATTTTGATGAAGTTTGCACCATTCCCTAAGTTAAACAATACCTAGTACAACAAAAAAAGAATGGATGGTATTTAAAAGTACTTCAATTTATTCCCATTTCATTTACCTAATTTTGCCTGTGTTCCACCAAATATACTGAATGTGCACCAAAATATGTTAATTAAAATATGTCATAACGAGCATCTATTTAACAATTAAACACTGTATATTCTCCTTAAAGCGTAGTCGACGGAGCCCCGCTTCGCGGGGCCCCCTGTTTCCGAGTGCAGGGTTTAAAGGAACCTAACTAACCTAACGGGGGGGTGCCCTAAGTCCCGATTATGGGGGCAGAGATACTTTAATATTTGGTGCACGATCAGTATTATTTGGTGCACGATCAGTATTTTTCGGGGAAGAAAAGATTTTTGGTGAACACAAAAATATTATCCTAAAAAGAATTATTTAAATCGGACTTATACTTTTGGAGATATGCGTGGACAAACATACAAACATAAACACACTTTTGAAATTTGGCACAGGTCTTTATGACATATGATATAGACTAACATATCCAAAAACTGGGCATTTCTGAAATATTACATACATACGGGTCGAATTGATAACCTCCTTTTTTGAAGTCGGTTAAAAACCTATAATTTAAATGAATAGGTACTTACGTGTTTCATTCAAAATCTATGCTATTTCTTGCCATATATTCGTCGTGATATCTAGGGTCTCCTAGATCATACAGTTCTCTATACTTTTGCACTAAAGAAATAAGCAGTTCTTCGTTCATTTTCGTTTATTTTTATTAGCGCGGCACGTGCGCTCACATCCGCCAATGCGTTGCCGCCCGCCGCGCTCCGATCCGTCCCTATAGGACTCCAGCCTTATGAAATATCGTTTATTAGCTACAAAACATAGGCCAGGCGTATTTTTGCGTTGCGATGCGGCCCGACCCGATCCGCCTAGTGGACGCCAGCCTTTACAATATGTTTAACTTTCATATTATTTTGGTATTACGTTTGTATGAAAAACGCATGCTTCGCCGGCCCCTTAAGTGTTGAAGTTTTTGAGTGCCTGAATATACTCGTAACTGAACTGTTGCATAAACTATCATTTTTACTCGTATTTTGTAACTGCCTGTGTTAAAATTAATTTTTGATTATTTTAGAATGCAGTATCTTTGAAAAATGCTGAGAGGCATCTATTTTCAAAGAGAGCACAACCAACAACTTCCCAGCACAGTCATCCACTTGAGAATTCCTTGGATATTACACATGAAATACAAGAAGAAAGCTTGCAAATAGTGGTCTACATAAATACGTTCAGTATATAAGGTGTTCAAAAATTAACCGCAACAAACCTGAGCAGTTGTTTGGAATCACAAATAAAAAATTATCACGAAAAATTTTATATAAGTAATGATCCGTTTCAAAGATCTGCAATATTTTCACTGCGCACAAAATTGTTGGATATGCGCACTTGACTGTACACCGTGCAGGGCGCCGCGCCGCCCGCGCGCGTTTTCGTGCACCCCTGCGACAGCGCAAACGTAGACAGCTGATTCTAACTTTCTTTAGGATACTAAGAAAACATTCTTCCAATTTTCCAGAGGGATAACATAACAACTTTTTGTCAGGGAATTATTCTTTTGCTGCAATGTAGGAATTGTTATGATTTTCACTACATAAAACAGTTTTTCTGCATGATTTAAAACTTCCTCTCTAAATGCCATTTCTTTTTCTTCGGAATCCTCGATTTTAGAAGCAGTATCAGAACTTTATGTAAAAAAATATAGTGATTGTAAAAAACTAATATTATCTTCTTCGCAATTTGCCCGAGCTGAATGATAGTTTAAATTATTTAATAAAATCGTTTTGAATCCGCCTTCAAATGCCATTACATTGGGTGCAATGTTTCTTGCCCCGCAATTTCTAATACTTCCGAAGAAATTCCCAACGGGATCTTGATTTAAATTTCTCGTCAACATTGAGTCAAAGAATATTTTTGTGACAAAATTTTCCACAATTCTTGAATTTCTTCAATAGTTTTTTCAATTTTTTTTACAGTTGGAACAACAGTTTCAAATTTTCGGATTTTACTGCATACCTTTTTGCTTGACTGGAATTTTATAGCGACACTCTTCGGGTAACTTTCCTCTAGCTGTTAATTGGTCTGTGGTAACCGCCACGCTATGGCTAAAAATCTGAGCAGCAGTCTTTACTCGCATTTTCTAAATTTTGTCGGGAACTGCGTGTTCTTCTGTCAACTTATGGAGGCTGCTCAGTTCTCCTCAAGATTTATCGGCAGCATATAACTGCTTGAAATATTCGCATTTTATTGTCTTATTTTTATTTCCATCTTCATAAACAATGTAACGAATTGTTTATCATTCAATTGCACAGATACGACCACCTCCGGCCAGCTGCGGGATATCGCCTGTAACTACAGGGGAGTACCGATCCCTGCAGCAGTGACCACAGACATATGTAACCTTCGACCCTACAAATTCGTGTGCCTCCGGCTAGGCTGGCTTTTATTAAATTGTTTTAATGGTACACACCCGTCTTTTATTTTACTTTCACCTATTAAGGTTGCAATAAGACGGGTGGAGGCTACAACAATATACGTCATGGTTTTATTGAGAAGATGGTTTCGCAAACCTTTCAATAAATGAGGAACATCGTACAAAGGTATAATTTTCTTTTCATTTATCTGAAACATATCGATTTCGCATTTCCTTCCCTTTTCTCAAATATTTTACTTTAGTTTCATTTATGAAGGCTTACCTTCAATGGCGCTTACATTAACCGTACTTTGGTCGCACACTGTACATAATATGATCAAACCAGTTTTTTGAACATTTTTAATTACATCCTTTATAATTGATATTAGATCAATTTTGTTTAAGGCATTGGTGAAGAAATAAGCTACGGGTTGTTTGAAATGCTTTTTTTTATGCCCTTAACCATAAAAACTAGAACATGGTTCGCAATCTATTTTTTTCCATTACTGGCAAATACCTTTAAATCGTCCCTTGATGAATCATAATGTACTTGTGGCATTATTGACATCTCATCGAATACAAGGGTACACAGTCTGTCTTCAGTATTCAAGTAAGACACTATCTTTTTTAGCTTGTCAAAAATAATTTTGCTAGTGCCAGGGCTTAATTTAATTTGAGCTAACAACCTTTACATGGATTTTGTCGATGGTTAAAAAAAATATTTCGACATAGCATTTCGGACTCCTTTAATATAAAGAAAGTGAAAGAACCTTCTCTTCGAGAGAAAAACGCCGTCCAGTTGGTTTTATCCTTGGAACTACTGCATATTTGTGAAAAAATTTGCAGCATGTGTCATATCCTTGACAACTTTTAGGAACTCTGATTTCTTGAATAGCTTTTCGGCATTTTTCAGTCGCGCTTTCAAACCTTTTCCCTGCTTCTTAAGACGATACATCTGTCTTCTCAGATTTTTTACAAAGGGTGTAAAACACCTCTTACTGAATACGAAAGGAAAGGCATTTGTTCTCCTCGTCATTCCGATCATTTTATTGTTCTACACCATACCTGGGAACCTTCTAAAGTTTTTTTTTAAATACAAACATATATCGCATGATTTTTACTTGAAATATCTCTACGACCCCCGTACTATTCATATTCAATCCATCCATCCGCTCAATATTTTGAGTGAGTTACATTGAGTTATACCACAAAAATTGATTTTTCACCCCAAAAAAAAATTGATTCCTAGCAATAACTTTAGCGTAAAGTTACTTAGTTTGATGTACAGAATGCTTGGTTGACGGGTTCGTGATGAGTTGATTTACACCCTGTATTTTTTGGGAAATAATACATTTCTTCGAATTCACTGAAGAAAGCTTATTCTTATTCCAATCTGTAAAATACAATAATGGTATCAATACAATAATGAATAACGTGGAAACTAATGTATTACAATTATTTACAAGTGACTTGTTTATGTATTCTGCATTACGTTTTAACTTAAAAAAAAAATATGAAACGCAAATAAAAACAACGCCATGAACTTTAATTCTTAAATGCCTACAATAGGATCAGATAAGTTTGGTTCATTATAAAGTTATTTCAGATTTCCAAATGAACATAATGAATACCTACTTCTTGTATTCGAAGTTGGGGATGGTTTGTAATAATTATGCTCCAGCAACGGATTGTGAGATACTTCTTGAGATGCACCTGAATTGAGTAATTCCACTTTGCCCCACCAAGCCCGCCACCCTGGTGTGGCAAAGTGGACTGCCTAAAATTTTGCAGTGGAATATGCCCCACTATTCTGATTTGATGGGGCGGATAACACTAGCATAAACACTTTGTGGATTCTGCCCCACTAGGGTTGGCACCTCAGGATTTGTGTATGAAGGTTAACATGTATTTTTACATTTGTTTGTAAAAAAAATAAATGTATACCTATATCTGTAAGTAAAACGTTATTAGTAAATAAATAATTTTAATGTACTATTTATTTCTGGAAGGAATCGGTTTATAAATCACAGATTAATTACCTTTTACAAATAAAATTTTACTAACTAAGATAAATCTTGATAATCACAAATTAAACAATGATTTGTTCTTATGATATGTTCTTAAAACGAAACATATTTACTACATAACTATTCAAAATCACAGATTCTTCATCATTTGGTATACCTTTTACAAATAAAATTTTACTAACTAAGATAAATCTTGATAATCACAAATTAAACAATGATTTGTTCTTATGATATGTTCTTAAAACGAAACATATTTACTACATAACTATTCAAAATCACAGATTCTTCATCATTTGGTATACCTTTTACAAATAAAATCTTACTAACTAAGATAAATCTTGATAATCACAAATTAAACAATGATTTGTTCTTATGATATGTTCTTAAAACGAAACATATTTACTACATAACTATTCAAAATCACAGATTCTTCATCATTTGGTATACCTTTTACAAATAAAATTTTACTAACTAAGATAAATCTTGATAATCACAAATTAAACAATGATTTGTTCTTATGATATGTTCTTAAAACGAAACATATTTACTACATAACTATTCAAAATCACAGATTCTTCATCATTTGGTATACCTTTTACAAATAAAATCTTACTAACTAAGATAAATCTTGATAATCACAAATTAAACAATGATTTGTTCTTATGATATGTTCTTAAAACGAAACATATTTACTACATAACTATTCAAAATCACAGATTCTTCATCATTTGGTATACCTTTTACAAATAAAATCTTACTAACTAAGATAAATCTTGATAATCACAAATTAAACAATGATTTGTTCTTATGATATGTTCTTAAAACGAAACATATTTACTACATAACTATTCAAAATCACAGATTCGTCATCATTTTGTATGGTTTGTGTAGATATAGGTATTTTCTTACTGATTACGTTATAAATAATAAAAATAAATTTAAACTATATACATACAAACAGCCACTAAATTACTTGTTACAAAAAATAGAATCACAGATTATAGAGTCACAGATTATAGAATCACAGATTGATCGACATGGTATAAAACAGTCTTATGTATTACCTTATGAATTAAAACAATTTATATGCAAAAAAAACAGCCACGAAATTACTTCCGGCTAAAAAACAAAAACTAAAATTATAGAATGATAAAATTTTACATAGCAAAAAGTCTTATTAATACAAATAAGAAACATCCTAACGAAAGTAGGTAAATACTGACTGTTGACAAAATAATTATCATAACAAACAGCCACTATATTAGTTTGAGTACTGACTATTTATAAGAATTAAAATCATCTAAAATCATAGATTTTGTATTTGTTTAGTTCACATTTTTTGGAAAAACTAAAATAGATTTCTTGGAAAAACTATCTTAGTTTTTCCAAAAAATGTCCAACCGTAATGTCGCCGTTTATGAGCTCCATTTGGGCATCTTGTATATTCTGATCGTTTTGTATATATTTATCAAGGCGTAGCTTGGAAGGTTGGTTCTGCATAGATTTAACTATTGAAAGCGTTATGTCTTCGTATAAGACATTAAGAAGTCTTAATAAACTGGGGCTTTTTTTAAGAATTTTTTTGTTAAGTTTATTATGCCAACTTTCGAGGGCATTAGTTGTGCGGTGTTTTGCCCCATATACGCACCACACTTTTAAAAAGTTATCTTTCAGCCAATTGCGCAGCATATATTTTCTAAATTCTTTACTTTTTTCGTCATCTGGGCTTTGTGCGGCTATGTAAAACCAACCTTCAAAAATCTTTTCTTCTGGTAATAAGGGTAAGACTGCGCTAAGCGCTACTTGTTTTCGCAAATATTTAGATTTTGTCAACCCTAACCCTTTCCCCTTTTTCCAAATTGCTTTACAAAAATGAAAAAAACACCCTTTGATTGATGCTGATTTAAAGACATTTTTAAAACCAGTCATAGCCGCTGCCTCAAAATCCGACTGAAAACTATGTGGTTGCCAATCCGGAATCTGTGATTTTATTACAGAAAAGAGAGCGGTGTAAGCTTTGGTTGATTTAGTACTCATAAGAGCATATACTAATGGCACAATATTTGTTGTTTGTTGGGAGCTACCCAAATCAGCATGCAACGAATACAATTGTATGAACGGTTGTGGGCAACTTTTAAAAGTGCCATCGCCAAAAAAATGTTTGCAGGTTTTCATCAAATTCTTAGCTTGCTCTGAACAAAATATTAAAATAGAAATATCTTCGTCAATATACTTGGCAAGTAAAAAAGAATGAAATTTTTCAGGAACTTCTATTTCTGATAATGTATTGTAATATATTTTTTTTACATTAGCATTTTTGTTTCTGTATTTATACAATGCAGACTTTACTTTACAAAATGGAGGAATTTTACTCACAATATTGCTGTTGCTACTTTCTAAATATAAGGAAGCTACATTTTTGTCGTATGTTGCTGGAATGCTTGGTACGTCTGCTGAAGTGATTTCTCTCTTTATTTTCTGCATTAATTTTGTCACTTTGTTTCGGTCAAAATCAGGTTGACATTGGTGAGGTTTTTCGTTTAAAAGTGTATTTCCCTGAAAACAAAAAAATGTAGGTATTAGAAAATATTTATAACATAGCACAACTTCAAGTAATATTATATGTATATGTATTATTATTATTTTAAATTGTATTAGACCCGTATTACTAAAAGTGAGTCAGTAAAAAGAATTACTAATAAGTAGGGACTTACTTTCACTACAATCGACCCATTGCACTTTTGTCTCCTTCTGTTTTTGCATTCCCAAATTTCAGATGCATTTTTGTACTTTCTTTTGAAATAGTATTGATGCCCAGCTCTAATAATACATTTTCCATCATTTATAAATTCAAGGCCAGTTTGCCCACTAGAACTTCCTGCTACAGAGTCTTCTGCCATTTTTGTAAAGCTGAAAAACACAAAAAATATCTTATTAAAAAAAATCTACACAAATCATCAGCATCCATGAAAAATAAATACGAAAATACTTACAATAAACTCAATACCACTCACCACCACTCCACAAATGCAAATGTCCGTCTATTTTGTAAACAAACAGAATGAAACAAAAAATGTCAGACAAGGATAACCGATAAGTCGCGGTGGGCGAGGCAGTGGTGAACCATAACCGGTTTAGTCATTTTTACTCCAACAGCATGTTTTAATCTCAGATTAAATAAAAAAATACTAACAAACATATGAAGCCATGATGTTTGTACGTAAAGGACCTCAAAATAATAGACCTATTTTGACATTTGTGTTCGCGGCGTAATTAGTGATGTAACCATACGACTCGTAGCTAATTTTATGAGCTTATAATTACTAGTATTTATTTACTTTTTCGAAGCCGGGATAAAATGATATAGATTTTTTTTTAAACTTAAATCCTTCCGATATTTTTATTACTTTCGAATGCATTTCAACGCATTTTTTTATTATTTAATAAGTATTTGATTTATTTAAAGTTAAAAAATAATAATATGACAATAATACAAGTACATATCACAAGACTTAATAACTAGACTTAATAAATTAACATAAAACTATAACTCTCATAAAGCGTTTCTGAACGCATTCTTTCACAATCTGTGGTTACGTTACGTTTCGATACTAGTAATATAGTATTTACGATTTCTTTTAATAATTATTATTTAAATTATCCCTTTAGTAATAGTGTTCTCGTACATTATTCTTCGTTTTTTGTTATTTAATAGTTATCAACAGTGATAATGTATCAATTTCTGGGCAAACATCTAAATATATTTTTAAATCATTTAATGTTTGCAACGGATGGATCGGAACGTAAATGGAATACAAATAGCAAATGTCACAGCTATGTCAGACTAAATTGAATAAATACAGCAAAACTATATAATGTATTTATTTAAATCCAGGAAGATTTAATATGTGACAGTTTTTTACAAAAGTAGAACCTTAATACACTGTTTAAATAACCATTTTGATGTATTTAGATTTACGTTTGCTTGTCTCAGACTTGTCAAATCCTAACGTCAGTGGTTACATTTATTTTTTTTACAAACAAATGTAAAAATACATGTTAACCTTCATACACAAATCCTGAGGTGCCAACCCTAGTGGGGCAGAATCCACAAAGTGTTTATGCTAGTGTTATCCGCCCCATCAAATCAGAATAGTGGGGCATATTCCACTGCAAAATTTTAGGCAGTCCACTTTGCCACACCAGGGTGGCGGGCTTGGTGGGGCAAAGTGGAATTACTCGAAAAATTAGATAAAAATTAAGCATGTTTTTGTTTTCAAAAGCCAATGCTTTTGAATTTCCCCATTAGAAAATTCTCCTACATTGTGGTTGCGTTTACTAACATTCATCACAAACGGACAAACGGTCAGACCCCAAACAACAATCTGTAAGTCATCTGTAATCTGTAGGTCATACGACAAATTATGTTCCGCGGGAGAATCGAACCCGCGACAAGCAGTTAATTCATACTGCATATCCACTCAACTGTGGAGCTGTCAGAATTGCGCCGGCCCTAAGATGTGGGGCCATTCCTAGTGACCGCAAGCGATTCCGGCGCATCTCATTAAACAGTCTCAGACACTCAAAACCTTTTAACTAATGCACAAATACAATTGCCCAATATACAAACCCATTCGACACAGATACACATACCTTATTATACTCAAACCTATTCGATCCCAGACACTCAAAACCTTTTAATTAATGCACAAATACAATCGCCCAATGTACAAACCCATTCGGCATAGATACACAGAACTAGTAATGGCAGGACAATTACACGCGCCAAAGTACTCGTATCACAACACAACACAACATCAAAAAGATATTCAAGAATATGTTTCTAATTGGAAGTAGAAGTGAATAAATAAACATTTTAATAATACATAATGTTTTTGAGTACATTTCAAGCTTTTGAAGAAAAAGGAATTCTTCTCTATTTTGAATCCAAATTGTTACATCATCTGCAAATTCAAGAGAAATTTCTGTAAAAAAAATGTACTATACCCTCAATGCCCATGAATTCTAAAATATGCCTACTAAATACCGATTCCAAAAAGGTATCATAATAGCAGATGTTTAATAGAAAGATAATCAATTTTAATCTAAGAAAGGAAGATTTTCATTAAAATACATTTTAAGTTTTAGTTACGTTATTACTTACGATTTTTATAAAAAAGTTACTACTCTGCAATGCCAATACCATGTTTTGTCACTATTGTTGCAAAGTGATATAATACGCCCAACTTATTTATCCAAAGCACAATAAAACAATTCATACTAGTCATCATTTATTAAAATCTTTAACATGGTTAAACACCAAGCCCATGTGATTTTAGGTATACAGTATGTTAGTTTAAACGAGGGACTTATTCGGACCCGCAATAGTCCATGCTTACATGATACTAATAAACATATGAACAAAAAGAAAACACCATACATAACAGATAGATCCATACCAAAAACTTCGCCTAAGTTTCGCAACGTGTGCGCCATGCGCTTATCGCAGAACATGTGTGCGGGTCAATGACCTTTCTAGGTATAATCCATTTTCCCTTCATACTTTAAATCTGGCTTTAGACAGGCAAATATCTAGGTAACTAGGTACTGACCGAATGTTCGCAGTCGTTTGCAGACCTTGCATAATAAATAACGGTTCCTCGCACAATATCACTAGATAACACTTAGCACGAACCATAATCGAAATATTCTTCACTGGAATAATGATATGACGTAATTTTTTGTTATTAAAGAACACGTTTACAGGACACTCTTAATATCGCAAAGTAAGCGTGGTTGTTTGATAAATGCGATACGCGGAAACGCAATAATAGACATGCGGAAGTAACGGCGCTCGCGCAAGTAGTGTATAATTGGGGTATCTGGATCACTTCGCTTCGATCGTGTTCCAGATACCCCAATTATACAACAGTAACTAGCTTCTCACCATCTATTCAGAAAGTAATCTATATTGAGATATTTGAATAAAGATCCACTAATTGTTTTCACTTTATTTAGATAAGCTACTACTTGAACTAAACAATCACTTAATCGATCAATATGTTGTGAACTAGACAACCACTCAATCCCACTCATTTTATTACTCATTTCATCAACATTCAAATATCATTTCATCCTTTCTATTCTAATTGATTATTTTTATTATTACATGTGTTCTTAGCAGAGTGTGTTTTGGCAAATGGGACGAGCATTGTTGCTACTTGATATTTATAGCACAATGTTTGCTTTAATGACTAACAGATTTTTTTCAAATGAACATTATTTTCTGAATGACATTTAAACAATGAGAACATACTTAGATTCTTACGGGTGATTTAATTTTACAGCTTCTGTAAATGAAACTACGTTATTGCAATGAATAAGCAAGTATTTATTTATTCATTCATATAATTACAAATAAAATTAAAAAAATAATTACAGTTAATTAATTTGGAATTAACAGAAGATGTAGTAGGTAGGTGATCCAGGTGCTTGAAGGTGATCCGTTTTTTTCTTTTTATAAGGATTGATAAAAAGTATTGTTTAAATATGGTAGCATGTCTTTGACACGTAAGTAGATGTTATCAGTGTAAATGCTCTTTACAACATGCTGAACACATATTTCAGCACTGCAACTGCACATAGAATTATTTTCAAATTGGTTTGCATCGTAAATTTCGATCCGTATAACTTTTGTGCCACCGGTCGAAACCGTTTTGTAAAAACTTATCAACTCCTTATTATTAGTTGTATTTGGAACACATGGGGTTCGTTGTCGTTCTTCCTCATCCAAATAATTTACGACTTTATCAGTCACATCAGGTTCTATCATTAACGGAGGTGAAGTAGGTGAGTAAACCCAAGTCGGTAGCTGAAACAAAATACATTATTTTAAAATGAATAAAAACGATAACTATCTAATAAACCTAGATAATTCTTAACTCTTTATTCAAACAATAGTATTATCAAATAATAAATATTCCCACATTTTATACACGGCTACATAATATCAAGCTATAGCTACATTTCCGGTATAAGCTGACCTCTCGCTGTACGGAAATGTATAGCTTGAAATGTAGCCGTGTGTGCCTAATTGTTGGCTTCTAACTCGGCTAGGGAATCGAACCCAAGGCTTTTGACGAATACCACCACTTATCAACCATTCTACCAACGTAACTATTCTCGTGTTTTGTTTTAAACTAAAAAAATAATAATATCTAAGTTTAAAAAATAAAAACTACCAAAGGTCTACATAATATTTTTAATTCGTATGATGGAAGAGTGCTGGAATTGAGTGTTATATACATTATAAGTATTTATTGTAAGCATTCCACTATTAAAGTCAATAATCTGATGGTTCAATCTGTCATTAAATCAAGTTAAACTTTGCAATGTAATCAAATACAGGGTGAATTTGAATAAATGCGACAAAATGAAATGGGAGCTTCAGTTACAGTAACATAGTAATTATAAACTGTTTTTTCTACTATCTAAATCGTTAAAAAAAATTACGCGATTATCGTTTTCAAAAGGTCCATTGATGTTATTATCTTTATTTAAGTACGAATTATCGGTATTCCCGTTCATAGCGGTAATTTACCTAATTCTGCCTAGTTTCTAATGTAAGTATCGCGCGAAGTTGACAAACCTCGCATGTGCGCCAGCGCTGACATCCCTTCCCGGCGACCGCGCGCCGCCCACTACCCTTCCTTCGTTCATTACAATTTTACATTTGATATTTTATACATTTTCTTGACAACACGTATTATTGTATATTTAAATTTGTCGCATCTATTCAATTTCACCCTGTATTAAATAAAATAATTCAATTAATACTCACGGACATAATTATTATTACTCGTTGATTGCCGGCGCTTGGTGCTAGGAAACTAAATAATATTTGAATTTTCAAGATAATTTATCCTTTTTATAGGATTCTAATAAATATTTTTAAATGGATATAAAGTTCAAAATTGCTGAGAAAATATTATTATACGTATGTCAGCTTAATTTATATATTCGAGACAATACGATGCTATACCGTTTCAGATTACAATTAAATGCATACCATAATATAAAGTCAGCGGTAAATAGACAGCGGTGCGGTGCGATAGCGTCGTGGTGACGTTTAAATGCTGGGGAGTGCCTGGACAGATACGATACAGTAGTTTAACTTCATAGAAAACGGCCAAAAACGATGCGCCTCGAAATCTCAGTGTATACCGGTAGACAGTTGTTCGATTGGACGGCAGTTACGCACAGACGAACGGGGGGTTTATCTACCGAGCGACCGTAGGTTAAGGTCACTGCTCAGTTAATCTACTGTATCATTTCTATGTCCACATCATGTATGACCGCGCTCATACTGATTTGAAAAATACAAAAAGTCACCTCAACGCTATCGCTCTGCATCGCTTTCTGTGAACTGGTGACTTGAAAGTCAATACAATTAGCGAATTTAAGTATCTTATGATGAAGATAAAGTTCAAATTGCATGATCTCGATGTTTATTGCTTAGCAAGATATTTTTTCTACAACGTAAACTATTACATATTTGGTGTTAGGGCTGATAAAGCATTTTAGTAACGCGTGTCCCTATTCCTTATATGGGATATCGTGACGTGGATTTACCACTATTTAAGAGTGCATCACATCAAAACTTCAGCTAGGAGCAGTGACATCTTACAGTTTTTGCACTACCAAATCAACGTCAATCTTCTAAAATGTAAGTATCTACTCACTTTTCAATGTAAATTTACTCTGTGTTATCTGTTAAAGTTTCTTGAAGAATTAAAGTGGATAAGAAATGCAGTACATTTGTTATCAACCCTAATTCACTATTCGATCATTCATGTATTTATAGTTATTCTTTAACCTCGTCAATAATTCGGATAAGTTAGCGAGTCTCTCATCTACGAAAATAAAAACTGTTCCTTTGATTCATAATTTTTAATATTCATTCATTCATTCATTCAAGTAATAAATTCATGCACATAGTGTCGTCTACATAATATAAAAAAAAGTTACTGTACTAATTGATTGTTTTTATTTACAACAGGTCCAAGAACACCGCTGACCATATTTTCCCTTCGGAGGACGAATCGGCAGACGAGGGGCATGCACTGGCGAAAACCAAGCCAAAGGAGAACAAAAAGCGCAAGCCTTCGTCAGCGAGCAGCTCCCAGCCGTCTACGAGTAAGAAAAGTAAGCCAACCATTCACCCAATCACCCCTGCCACCAAGTCAACGGCTCGCGAGTTGTTCGGGAGCGATAGTGATGACGATGAAATTGATGTTGTTGTGGACAAAAAGGCTCCACCGATATATTCGTACATCACGAGGAGACTGGCGAACGGATTTTCGCGACAAATGAACGAGCAAAAAAGAGGTGAGTTCTATATAGAACTCAAAGTATATAAATGTGATGAAATAGAGCGGGTCCAACCAGTAAATAGATGGCGGCACTCGGTAATCACGATTAAAAACAAATGTGATGAAGATTCGGAGTCCTGGCATCGCCTAAACGCCTACATAACAAGCGCCAGGAAGGAGTTTAAAAAATGTGCTACTGTTTTTATAAGCTCTTATCAATAGTGTTAGCAAATAGTTTTCTTTTCTATCTATGCTATACCACATATATTATAATCATTATATAGTTTATTTTAAGATAGTATTTTGTAATCACATTTAATCCCAATAATTAAACTATAAAATAAAAAATGTTGTGTCTTTTTTTTCCAGTTACACACCCCCGTGATGGGTCATCAGCAAATTCAGATATTAATAATTATAAATGCCAAATTGATATCCCAGAAAATGAATACGATACGAATGTTTATGAGCCAAATGGTTTATCAAAGTATATTCATTGTGATAAATGCCAAATTGAGATCCCCTAACATAAATACAGATATCATAAGAGAACGAATATCCATAAATCGAATTCCTTAATAAAGTCAAAGTTTGAAAATGTTGATATTGTAGCTACAGCATTTAAAAATAGAATCATGACTTATCGCTTAAATCCATCAATAGAAGACGAGTACCTCATACTAGAGGCGTTCTTGGAGGATAAGCGAAAAGATGTTTTGAAAATCATTGAGTTATCATTATTGGAACACACCTGTATTAAAGTTAATTTCGAACTGTTTGCTTACTTTTTACTACCGCAATTAAGTGAGCAGCAGCTCAAGTCATTTAATACGAAATATGAAACTATATACAGCAGTACTGACTGTAATAATTTATTCTCGAATATAAAAGAAATATTTAAAAGAAAACTTACTGAATTTGAACATTGTGAATCTGGATGGTCATTTGTTTGTATAAGTCATTTAGAAATGAATATTAATAAATATTCCCCCATGCGGGGCGGTACTTATTTAGAGCTACCAGAAGTTATTAAAAACACAAAGAGTTGTTTGAATATACACAATAATGATGAATACTGTTTTTTATGGAGTATTGTCGCAGCATTATATCCAGCAAAAATTAATGTCTGTAGAACAAACTCCTATCCACACTTTAGTTCAATATTTAATATACAAGGAATTTCATTTCCACCTTTACCTAAAGACATCAAGTTGTTTGAAAATAATAATTCTGAGTTCAGTATTAATATTTATGGATTAGATGAACGTTGTACTGTAACTGGCCCTCTTTATGTGACGAATTGTAAGAAAGATAAACATATTAACTTACGGTATTTTGAAAAACAAAATAAAGGTAATTATTGCTTGATAAAAAATCTTTTGCGCTTAGTGCGAAGACAAGTTACATGTCATAAAGGTCAAATGCATTTATGTGATACATGTTTACAATTTTTTACTACTGAAACAGTATCATTCTCATAAAACCAAAATGCAAGAAAGTGGCTAAAAAATTAGCCATGGCCGCTGCCAGAGAATTAGCTGATGATTCATCCATTAAACTTCCTCGTGTTATTCCTATACCAAAAACTGGTGGAGTATTGCCTTTGATTCCGATTTTTGCGGGATTATCAGCGGTAGGAGCTTTAGCAGGTGGTGCAGCTGGTATTGCTAAAACCATTAATGAATTCAAAATGGCTAAAAAGTTATTGACTGAATCGAAGAGACACAATGAAAAGATGGAAGCTCTCTGTATCGGAAAAGGACTACATCTTAAACCACATAAAGATGGGCTCGGAATAGTTGTATCAAAAGAAAAAAACTAAGATATCGGCTACCCAAACGAGCCTTGACTAATTTAGACATTTTGAAGTATGGAAATAATATTCCCTATATCAGAGGTGTCTTTATGAGAGATAGGCTCCCTAAACACCCTTTTAAAAAAGAATGTTGAGTTATAAATTTAGATAGCTCTAATAATCCTAGTTGTCATTGGGTAGCCTATGCCAAATACAACGATTATATTGAGTATTTTGATAGTTACGGAAATCTTAAGCCTCCAAAGGAATTTATAAAATACTTGGGATCCAAAGTACACTATAATTATGACAATATTCAGCGTGATCATCCTTTTAATTGCGGACACCTTTGTTTAAACTTTTTGAAGAATTTTTGGTTCATTGAAGGAATAAAATAAACAGTATCTAAGAAAAAAGTTCAGTGTCGAAGCATGTCTACTACGGTTACCATCTCGGGTAATAAATCGGAGTTGACCTCATACTTTCATCCACCACTGCATTTATCGGATCAATACGAGTGTGGTTTGCTATACTTTTCAGTAATAAATTCTAGACCAAATATTTCTAGCATTAACAACAGTCTGTTTGCGATCAGAATCGAATGTGATATTGTGAACGGATCGTACTGCAACGGATCACCAACTCATTTTATTCACGAATTTGTGTCTGATACTCATCCAGGTCATCGGTGCATAGAAATACCGCAAAATATTATTTATTTTCCAGTGAACAAAAATATAAATTCTTCGATATCTGTTAGGATTGTAGATCAATTTGGTCACTGTATTAACTTTTGCGAAGAACATATTCAGCTGCGTCTTCATTTAAGAAAAACAAAATGATAGTTCATTATAAAAACACTCAAGTCAGTAAAAAACATCTTAGTTCTTCAACGATTGCTAAGGTGCAACGACGTAAGAAAAACGTGAAGAAATTGACTAAAGTAAATAAAGATTTCCTTAAAGCTCTTGGGTTTAAAGTATGAATATACTACAGATTACTGAATCACCACACTTCGACACTTCGATCGAAAGTTACGAAGTCCATTCATACAGTCCCTACAATAGCAGCTTTAGAGAAAACGATGAAATCAGAATTCCCATCCACCAGCAAGACATATACGTGCTACCATCAGCCAGTTCAATTTACGTCGAAGGACAAGCGAAGTTTTTCGGGAAAGATGGGAATCCAATCAAGAAAACTGTTACGTTCACTAATAACCCTGTTTTGTCTTTGTTTCAAGACATCAGATACGAAATCAATGGTATTGAAATAGACCGCAAAAAAAATTCTGGAATAACGTCAACAATAAAATCATACATCTCATTAAATGAAGCAGAAAATAAAGTTGCTGCCCTATGGGGTTGGAGTTTGCAGGGATTTCAAAGTGATGGAAATTTTAGTGCTGTGATACCATTAAATAAAGTTTTAGGGTTTGCAGAGGATTACAATAAAGTAGTGATAAATTGCAAACATGAACTTATATTGAACAGAAGTAACACTAACTTAAATAGCGTTATCCTTACTGATGATATTGCTCATTTTCAAATAGACATAGAAAGAGTTCAGTGGAGGGTGCCACACATAAAAGTATCAGACCGAGAACGACTGACACTTTTAGAAAGAGATAAACCTATTCAGATAGCGTTTAGAAACTGGGATTTATATGAGTATCCGTTACTACCCAAAACCACAAAGCATTCTTGGTCAGTTAAAACTGCTTCACAATTAGAAAAACCCAGATATGTAATTTTTTGTTTACAAACTAATCGAAAAAATAATAAAACTAGAGACAGTTCAGTATTCGATCATTGTGAAGTAACAAACGTTACGCTCTTTTTGAATTCACAATATTATCCATATGAACCTTTAGGTTTAAAGTTTTCTGAGAACAAATATAACATATTATATGAAATGTTTGTGAAATTTCGTCAGTCGTATTACAACTGTCCAGTAGACCCGTTGCTTGACCTAAAGGAGTTCAAAGAAAAAGCCCCTCTCTTTATCTTGGACTGCTCAAGACAAAACGATAGCCTAAAAACAGGTCCAGTGGACGTGAGGTTGGAGATTGAATGTTCTACAGCAATACCAGATAAGACAACTGCATATTGTTTGATTATAAACGATCGACTTGTGGAATACAAACCTCTCAGCAACATTGTGCGCAGGTTATCATGACCGCCATTGTAGATGTTCAAGATTTCAAAACAGAATCAAATTATTTTATCATTAAAGAAATTGCTATACTATATAATAATAAAATTCAGGTGTTTTTAATTATACCGCCGTTTCCATATCGCGGTTTGTCAGAGCTAGAAAAACGACAAGTTGGCTGGATTGAACGTAATAGGAAGATATACTGGGATGAAGGATTTGTGCCTTTCGTAAATTATCGGAACTTGGTTGAAGGTATTTTAAAAGATAAATGTGTTCACACCAAAGGTAGAGAAAAAGTATTATGGTTGAAAGAAATTTCAAATAATAATAATGTAAATAATTTAGAAGATAAAGATTGTCCTAGTTTGATAAGCTTGTACAAAATGTACGAAGATTGTCATGATTTGTATAGTTGTATTTATCATGATTCAATATGTGCTTTAAAAAATGTTTTATGTTTAAATAGATGGTGTATAGATAATAAAATTTTGATATAAATATTTTCTTGTTTAATTTTTACGATTACTGTTTCCTCCATCTCCATCCATCCATCCCTCCCAAACTCCTAAATGTTAATCTTTATAAGTTGCTAGCAACAAGTAGAGAGCGAGTAAACAGAACATGTGTCAAAACAAATACAATCCGCGCTATGACATGTATAACACGTATAAAATGCGTGAATTTTCATTTAATCATTATTGGGCAACGGTTGATTCGAGGAGCAGATTAGTGATGGAAATGGCTGACGCCGGATTTTTTTATTGTGGAAATGGTGTAAATGATAAAGCAGCTTGTTTCTCATGTGGAGGTGTTATAGAAGATTGGGAGATTTACGATGATCCTTGGCTGCAGCATGTTCAAAACTTTCCGGATTGCTTTTATTTAAATGCTGTGAAAGGAAAATATTATGTTGACAAATCAAAATGTCTATTCAAGTATAGTAAGGAAACAAAAATATAAAACTATTCGTTAAAATTGATACATCTACAAAAAACAAAAAAAAAAAAAAAAAGAGACTCGTGAAGGATTTGAACCTCCGACCTCCGTTTCTCCGAACGTAATCGGCGACGCTCTTACCAAACTGAGCTAACGAGTCTCAACTATACTTCTCTAAAACAATGACCACTATCATCAATATGACGTCATGATTATTCACCCTTTGAACTTTTCCAAACCCATATTTGAGAGTAAAAGAGGAGAGCAGTGGTGGTCCAGTAGTAACGGCTGCGACTTACAAGTTGTAGGTCGTGGGTTCGAACCAAGGCTAGCGCTTTACTTTGAGTAAATTATTTCATCACCACTGTTCTCTGTGAGAGGAGACGGAGACCTTTGTGCCAGTAGTGCGAAAAAAAAATACAAATTGAAATCTTAAACCATGACTACTTTGCTTGTATCATAGTATTCGTTGTCTACCTTGTTCCTGTTTCTGTTCCGATTTCAATCAAAACATCCAGACATCGTGCATCTGTGTCGTGATCCTAAACACATTTTTTTTGACGAACAGACGGTTCTTTCATAGTCTTAAGACGCTGAAAACTTTGCTTGCGCGATGTAGGATTTAATGTTTTTAGTTCATCCGATGTGTCATAGATGATGCTGTAGTACTTTTTGCAGAATGCGAACGAACATATTGATCGATTAACTGATTGTTTAGTTCAAGTAGTAGCTTATCTAAATAAAGTGAAAACAATTAGTGGATCTTTAGCCCATATTCAAATATCTCAATATAGATTACTTTCTGAATAGATGGTGAGAAGCTGGTTACTGTTGTAAATTTGCGCACGGAGCTCAGGACCGGCACGTGTTTTGCCGCGTGACACCTACTTGCGCGCTCAGTGTCCATGATTAATGTATTTAATTAGACAATTATGTCAAAAATTAAGGTTATAGGTTTGTTACATATTTGGATTGAGAATCGAATACTGAATACCTTCCCTCAATATGTCCCTCGTTTAACCTAACACGCTGTATTGTTATTTCGAACTTCCATAGATGAAAAGATTCAGCATCTATTAGCTTCTCTATATGTTGTTCCTCGTGGTGAGTCATTTTATAGAGCACTGGTTGTTATTTTTATTTTATTTGCGATTTCTAGCAATTTTATTTTAGGCACGATTTGCGGCACACACTTTTTACTTTTTACAACCACTTGCATGAACCACCGTTCTGCTACCGTGTAGGATGGTCCGGGAATTTGAAGTAAACACGGTGATTGTTTTTATATGTGGTAGTATATTGATAGATAATATTAGATTAATAAATTGCACCGCAAACACACGTATTTTATATTAGCCATCTCTTTTATGTTGTGTACAGATAGTGCAGATTAAATAGTGTTGTGCAGAGTGTTGCCACAGATACAAAATGTTAACAGAAAGCAGTGTGATCAGAATCAATATTACTTTTTTGGTATATTTATTTCTGTTTTCGAACATTTTGTTGGTATTTTGCCGGAAGTCAGTATTTATTCTAACTCGCTATATGACAGAGTTTAAATCTAAACAAGAAAGTGAAACGCAAACAAAAAATATATTATACTATTTAGGTAGGCAAAATTAGGCGAATCCGCGAATTGAGTTAGCTTTTATCTGGCAACCCTGGTCACGTACGTTCGTTTCGTGTTGAAACTTGAAAACTATTTTCGCGCTGACGTTTTGTTTTGTACAACGTGAACGTATGTAGTGAATTAGCTTTGTTTTAGCTAAAGTTTAGGGAGTGTTGTTTGATTTCATAATTGTTCTGTGCATCATACTCTGTCCGTCTTATTACAAAACGTGGTCTTAAAAATAGTACCGGGTTTAGTACTAGGTCTAAACCATGAACTTGAAAAAACGTTATTACAAAACGAAGTTTATCGCTAGTCCTAGAACTATCTATGGTACCAAAGTTAGACCATCGTGACCCCTAGTTTAACTATGGTACTAAATTGTCAAACGTCAAATCCTTTTTTAGTTTTGAGGTTAATTTTCGGAAAGTTTTTGTGATTTAAACAAAAATGGATATTATTGATAGGATTGATATTATTGATACGATTGATTTGGAAGATTTGGATCTGTTGGGTATTTTTGAGAGTTCCCGGGGACCCAATTTCGGGCAATAGAAATTTATTGTAAAAACTGACTAGTCGATGTTCCATGTTTTCGCTCCAAAATTTGTCGTCCCTGATTATTTTTTCTGTCTTCAATTTAAAATCTTTGCCTGTCCACACAGCAAAAAGACAGTAATTTCTATTAGTTATGTGCAGCTGCCCCTGTATTTGATAAAACCAGTCATGGCGTCGATTCACAGATCCATCTATTTTCCAGATTTTTTTTTTTTTTGTCCAATAGCTATATCTGCCTCTAATCCGAATGCCGAACTAGGACATTTAATTTCGATGATACCATCGTCTTCGATCAGTCCATCCGGCGAAGCACCTGTAACCATAATAATTTGAAACTCATTACGTATTATAAGAATATAAGAATAAGAAAATAAATTGTTGTTAGAAAAATCTAAAACCTACACTATAGTATAGTTCTCTATACTAATAGAGAAGCAAGTGAAATGAAAGCAATAGACATCGAAATAAATACAATAGGGTAGTACATACCCAAGAAAAATAACTTCTCATCAACAAACAATCCGCATTTTTGTATCGTGATATTTTCTTCTACCTGCAACTGTTCTATGGCCACTTTTTCGTTGACTTTTCCATGATGAATACTTGGGACATGGTCCAAGGAATATGAGTAAAGAAATTGTTTTACTAAAGGTGCTGGGCTAATAGTCGTTCGCCGTTTGCACACTTTACTGAATGAAGATGCTGTCAATAAACATCGTCGTAGTTCTAGCCAAAGTGCACTCTCTGCCTGAAGTACTGTATCCCTTTCAATTTCTTGTCTATTATTTACCTATAACATAAAATTTGGAAATATATGTTTTAGTCTAATATTATCAGAAACAATGTACATTATATATCTGAGAGTAAAGTGTTAATACACACTTGTTCTTGAAGGTTTTTCAAAAACTCGTCTTTTGCCGTTTCGTATTCCTCTATAGGCATATCTGGCCGCTCACATTCTTCTCCATATCGCTCATTTGGTGCAACATTGACGTAATTACACTTTTAGAAATTTTGCAGGAGAGCCAATCAAAGATTTCTATTAAAGGTATGGGATGTTTAAAGGACTTATTATAATCGTCGTGATTTTAAAAGTAAGTTCAATATGTGTAGTTTCTATTATAGTCCCAATCTACTCGGTACATTGTACATAACCTAAATTATAGACATAAATAAAAAAGGTACCTGTAAATACGTCACTGTTGCTTCAGAATTCAAAATAAAAAATAACGCTTTCACTAGGAAATTTTGCATTTGTGACAAAATAAAACTAAATAATTGAATTAATCAACGTAAACATTTATTTATGAGTACTAATTAAATATTTAAAAACTCAAAAACACTTCTAATCTTAAAAAAATTAACATTTAAAAAATACTTTCATAAAAAGCTGAGTAATAGCGAGGAATAATGTTTTTTTGTAACAGTTCTTTTAGATCAATTTTCTTGTTAGCAGAAATTTCTCGTTTTGAAGTATACGCTGGAACCAAATCAATATCTTCTATAGCCTTAGTTATTCGTTGACTAGTAGATCTTTGTTTCTTTTTTTTTATTTCAGCTTCACTCCAGTTATCGTCGAATTTGAGTTTGTACTTGTATACTGCATCGTTTTCTTTCGTAAATTCTACCCAAGTAGCACAGAAACGCTGTATATCAGCTGAATCACTGTCTACCATAGAATCTTAAGCTGTACAAGCCTGCTGAACAAGAGCGTTAGAGGCGCTGTTTCAGCTGATATAACTCCGATTTGGGCACAAATTAAACAGCTAATAGTTCAATTACTGTACTAATTGCGTTATATTAGCATTATTTAAGCATTTATAATGGTAACAGTCACCCCAAGAGCTGAACATTGGCTGATTATTAGAGTGGGTGTTACCTATTATGCAGCACAATGGCTGAATTATTAGATGTGAGTTACCTGTTAGTCAGCACAAACTACAGACGTGGATCTTTTTAATTCTTCGGCTGTTGAAAATTGACAAGTGTCAAATTTTTATTTAATACTTTGGTGTTGTATTTGTGCGCCAACCATTTTGTGACCAGTGTTTGTGATAAAATATTAGTTTTCGTTAAGTAAAACCTTGATTTTTTTCTTTAACATGCATGAAATTTGATTGGGAAAGCAAGTTTGTTGTCAAATATCGTATGATTATAGGCGAAAATTTTCACGCGCTCTCAAAATTTGACTGTTTAGGTGAAAATTATAGAATAAAATAAAATGATAATACAAAAAAAAACCTAGAAATCTCTTTTTATATGACATGTAATTTGACTATATGCTGTTTACTTATAAATAGTTGGTATCCTTTTCAAATTTAGTTGTTATTTTCGTTAAATAAACAAAAATAAATTGTTAGTATTATAATAAATACTTAGGTTAAAACAAGAAAAATGGCGAACACCCAATGTGCACCGCATTAATCACAATTAAACTCTATGTGCTGTATATGAATTCACACGTGGTACATAAATCCGTAACAAGCTGACACGAGTAGTTTTTGTGTCGAACAAGTCAGCCACAGATCCATGTAAAGCTTAAATAGTGGGTATATCATCATCATCGTTAATATCATCTGTATTGCTGTTTAGAATTTTCAAGTATTCCGCATTTGTTTTTCGGCGAATCCCGCCAGTTCTTCGTTTAGATTTCCACATTTCTAAATACCATTATATCGCAATGATGGCGGCGCGGCGTTCAACTGACAAGATATTACGCACTAGGCGCTAATAATAGTCCTTCAGGATCTTATTTAACAACATCAGTAGTAGAATTGCCTATGCTAGTACAAGTATTCCGCTCCAAGCAGGATCAAAGGTCACATATGATCTAATTTATAGCAGTTTGCTGTAACTTAGCATCATATAAATTCACCTATAGTGATCATGTGGGCTAGATAAATGCTATTATAAGATTGCATGTAGCAAGCTGCTTAACACTAAAAAAGTTCAACTATGTTCAGCAAGACGCAATATATCTTTGTTAATTGAAG
The DNA here is from genome assembly GCA_950022955.1 of Xestia ashworthii. Classification (NCBI taxonomy): domain Eukaryota; kingdom Metazoa; phylum Arthropoda; class Insecta; order Lepidoptera; family Noctuidae; genus Xestia; species Xestia ashworthii. The sequence goes on along the minus strand of OX465560.1, from coordinate 10,375,269 downwards.
TCACAGAATAACTTATTACATTAAAGCAGTTCACATGTTCTTTTTTAAAATGCAAGCATTTTATGGGTACGTTTGTGGTCTTCAATTCAGGATATAGCTACTTTCAGGTTCACAAAAATGCTATATTGTAGCTGCCGCTACTATTTATTGCTAAATGCTGATTAACACAGACCTGAACACCTATATTAACGCTCGCAACATTACAATGTTATTTCTGTGGTTGTTACTATAGTCGATAAACAGGCGAAGGCGTAGTTTTCAGCTTTTGTAGTTCGAGTGAACTGTAATAAGTCTTCATAAATGCTAATGTTACTGATGTGGACCCTATGTGACATCCTATAATGCAGTTTTGTGCTACTTGGGTATTGCTTTGATATCTGAGGTTTTAATGGTGTTCCCATCCACATCTTTGACAGTATTAAGTTCGATTTCGTCATATAATTTTTTCAAATCATAAAAATCATCGAAATTTAGTTCATCAATTTTAAACTGGTTGCCTTTTACCTTTGCAGATCTTATTATTTGGACATACTGATCTGGTACGTAAATAGCGCCCGACTTTTTGGCTCTTTTTATAGCCTTTTCAATAATGGAGTGGGCTGCATCTCCCTCATTTTGGGTATGTCCCCTTATGGGCAAAAATGTATGAAACCTGGGACCACCTTCCAATAGCAATGAGATATATATCGTTGGATAGGTCTTTTCAATTGGAACAACAATTGTTATGACAACTTTGTTGTTACAATTGTCCGTTCAGAGTTATAAGACTTATAAGTTCAGATTTAAAGATAAAAATATTAAAATATTTTTGAGGAGAAAATAATAACACCGTTAATAATTCATTAATTATTTATTATTACGTTACACACATCGACGTGTTCTATGGGTTATCTATAATAACATCATTCAAGAACATTGCTGGTGCAGTAAATCCTTCATGAATCGCATACCCTAAATACCAGATTATTGATATAATGTGTGCACATGTGCCCATCGTTCGCCGTCCCGATATGCATGTACAATAATGTTGTACTATGTTGTTATCTTCATTTGGATTGTTATTTATTAAAATATAGCAATAATACGTCCTTTGTCTCACATGACGTGATTGAATGCGTCCACGCAAAAGCCACACATTTTCCTGAATACCGTAATCAGGCAGATCATCTAACCGATTTTCTCTATATGTTTCTATTATGTATAAACCATTTTGAAGATGCTCGCTGCAATAGCTTCGCGCCAGTTTTAACTGGTATGTACCCAAGGCTAATACAATTATTTGGTCTTCAGTGAGCCTTGGGAAGTTTTCTATTAGATTAGCTTCCAGCCGTTGAAAATCTGCCCTTCGGTTATTCAGGCGTTTTCTTTCTACATAATTATACAATAGATTTGGTGTATCAACTTTGCGTCTTATAAGATTTAAAAACTCTTCTGCGTGGACGTTATCTTGAATGAGTACGTGGAAGTGATTTATAATAGCTGCAGCAATTTTGAAATCTCCGAACATGTGAGGCAGCGCTCTATTGAAATATTTTTGCCGCAACAGCCTAAAATCGCGTTTAAATCGACCGTTTATGACTTCCACTACCCATCGGCACATTGTAACAGCTCGTGCTTCATTTGCCTGTTCTGTAGTAAGCTGTGTCTCTCGACGATCTTTAGTTGGTGGCACATAATATTCATAACCGCAAGCTTCTATATACTCCAACCCATCCCTAAACCCACGGTCCAAGATAAATGCATCATTTTCTTGAAGTAAAACATGTAAAGGGTTTTCTTCGTCATTCATTATATCTTGAATGATTTGCGCGTCAGTTTTTGTGGCAGCGAACGGTCCTAAAACATCAATAATATAACCATCTGGAGCAACGATCAAAAATGGCTTTAACAAGTTTTGGTACTTGTGCAAACTATATGAGAGGCGTTGAAATAAAAAGTTGCTACTTTTGTTAATATAAATGTAGGTTCCATCACATATAAGAATTACTTTGCTATTTTCTTCATTGCCAAACAGATTTTTTGGTATTGTTAGATTTCTCGCCAATATATTTTCTCTGTCTATGTGATCCACTCCTAAGTGTAGTACGATGTATTCATTAATAAGGCATTCACGAGCAATAGCTAAATATCGTTCCAGTTTTCTTCTTGACATATTAAATAATGTAGCAAGCCTCTCATCTGAATCTAGCGTGCGAAGTTTTACTAATAATATGGCTAACGCAGTCCTTGGATCATTGCACCTCACGCCCAATGATGGTGTTTGCTCTAAAATGTCATCAAACTGGGAGCCATTAAGACCAACCCAGTAGTGCATTTCTTCATCAGTCATAGCTCCGTGAAGACTAAAATCTAACCTCGAACCCCGTTGAATAGTTGTTCGTAGCATGTCACAAACATCTTTAAACTGGGCTGCATTAAAATCATGAGTTGTGTTACAAAAATCAGGCAGCTCATCCCAGTTATTGCCTTCAAGATGTTCTCTGCATACTCTGGCACCATCGGGTATATATAGCTTGTAGACACAAAAGATGTGAACTTTAATGGCATTAGGTATTCTGTGTCGGGTATTATTAGCACAGTTGTTAAAAATACAATACCTATGGTTATTTGGCGCTCTTATATATTCAGGTACATGAAGTACATGAACATTTTGCTCATTCTCTTCAGGTGCTTCAGGCACTACCGCTTCAACAGGTGGTCTAATGGCATTTGCAGCTCTCTGCCAGCATCTATGGCATATGCTTCGTGTGTTGTCGAACACCACCTGATAATGATAAAAATAAGCAATTATAATAACTCGTTTAAAGAAAGAATAATTATAATTCTATGACCAACGTCAAGTAACGACATTGTAGGAGTTTGAAGTTAAATCCAGTTTGCACGGTATCCTAATGTAGCCAGCTTAGATTAGATACCAGGAGCTTTAAACATAAGAGTATTTAAAATATGTGAACACTGTAAAAATAGTGAGAACCTACAATATCTTATATTAGGCGCCATAAAAATACAGCTTTAATATATTGGCTTTTTTAAAAGTTGTCCCTTGTGCAGGCCGCATGCAAAAATGTAACCGATTTGATTCTAAAAAAAAACAATGATAGATATACACACTACACTCACCTCCAATACTGAATGTTGTTGTATATATGCAGCAACCTCTGGCTGTTCTCTTGGAAGATTTTCTGACAGGACGTGTTGTTGATATCTTCCGCGATATAGGCCTCGCCGACACATGACACAGTTGCGATGATCTTCCATCACAATTAAAACCCGATCGAGATGCAATTCAAAAGTCCAGTGTGATAGCCGAATTCAATAATCAATGCAGAGTTTCCGAGAAGATATCAGTGTCCAGTAAGAATGCCAGGTCAAAGTCGTTGGAAAGTAGCGAATGAAAAGGAACGGCAACAAACGATAACTCACACACAATGCCAACCAAAGACTGGTTAAACGTACCTGCGCGCGCGCGGCGCGGGCTCCACGAAACCGGTTTTGAGTGGGGAGGGCTCACCGTGTCTACCTGAACGCGGCCCAAAGCACAGTGTTTAATCAAGACAGACGTACACGGGTAGGTATGAAAAAGTAAAAACATAGAAAATAGTTTTTTATTTAATATTTTTTTAAATAAATAAAAAGTTTTATAACTTTGAACGGACAGTTGTAACAACAAAGCTGTCATAATAATAGTTGTTCCAATTAAAAATACCTATCCAATGACATACATCCTATTGCTATTGGAGGGTGGTCCCAATGTGCCCATTCTCCTTTATGTGTGATTTTATTAATTTGTAGAGTTTTGACTGCATACAAGTACATGGAAAAATAAACCTGAAAAAAAAATACAAAATATTAGACACGTGACAAAACTACAAAAACAGTTCTTAACAAATGAAGCTAACCTGTTTTTTTGCTGCCCGCCACAATTGTCACTATAAAATGTGATGTTACAACCAGGGTGATTATCAGCTACAAGTTGCAGGTACTTAAAGACACAGGAACCAATCTCAACTGGTCCTCTACCTCCTAGAGCCTCATGCCAAAAGTAACAATAGGTTTGTTGGTCCTTTACATCTGATACCTATAAAACAAGACAGTTTTCAAACTATTGACAAAAAAAGAGAATAAAAGAATATTTTGAGCTATAATAGGTAGGTACGTACTGTAAAGTTTAAGCAGTTCAATTTTGATTTATAGTAAAAAGACGAGGACTCGCCGACTGGCACTGGCATAACTGCTTGAAGATCATAAATTGCGACTATTTCGTTACTATCTGTATTCTTACATGTTTCTATATCAGTCTTCTTTTCCATTCGACTAAGTACTTTCTGCCGGCAATGTTCTGCGTAGTCAGCCTCTATTTTTTCTTTTGCCTCTCCAACAGCATTTTTATATTGTTCACAGATATCGCATTGGTCTTTTTTTGGCACAAAAAAAGAAATGTTAAATTCCGTATTAAATATGCGAAAGTATGAATCGTAATTTGCAGCCTCTTTGTTTTCGGATTCTCTTAATCTCTTATAATCGCGATGCAGATGAGCTATTGTTAGGCCACCATCAATATATTCTCTAGTGGTGTTTGCCCGGAGATAATGGCTCTCAATTCTACTAATTGAATTTATATGATTCCGAACAGACTCTTGTAGCTCAGAACTAGTCTTTCTATGATTTCCATGGCAGCCACGTTTGTCAATTGGTGCTTCGCCATTAGATTCATTTCTTGTCTTGGCCTCGATTACGGTACGTAAAGTACGTTCGGAAATCCCCAATGTATTTAACAAAAATAATTTGCATACCCTGAAACTCCTACCATTACACATCAAGGAACAATAAGTATTAGGTTTTCTGTTCTTTTCTACACCAGTTTTCAAACGACGTTGTAGCACAGTTATTGTTGAATTCAAAAAATCACGCTGTCTTTGAAGAGACGATAAACCCAATTAATACATTTTGAAAATATCATATCTTTGCTCCTCTGTGATGTGTTCTGAACATTTATGTTTGCATTTGTTAGAGCAAGGGGGCTTAATCTCTTTTGCAGGAATGATCTTGCCCGTCCGAGAAGTATACTCATGACCTGAATTCTTCAGCTGAGCACGTTGATTTTTCTTCCAAGCCACTGGATTTCTTAACCTTTTTTTTGTTTTTTTATTAGCTGATTCTAGATTTTGATCAATGTCAGTAGATTTATGGTTTTGAATACTATTGTCTTCCGGTGGATCTTGACTATCTTTAACAGTACTGGGGTTGTTGTCATGGTTTGAAATTAAAGGTTGATTCTGCGACAAAATTGAAACACTTTGTGTAGAACTGTTACTAGATGATGAAGAGCTTGATGATGAGGAAGAGCTCGATGATGAGGAAGAGCTTGAAGAAGAAGAACTTGATGATAATGATCTTCGTCTACTACCTATTACTGGACATGTACGTTTAACTTTTTCAGGACATTATTCGTCTCCACTGTCGTCTGGAGAAAAATCTGCATCATCTCGTGTATCCATTTCTGGTACATCATCATAAGTCAATGACTTTGTTTCCAATTGGTTAACAGAAGTTTGTGACTCAATTGGAGCTTGAAAGTTTGATGTATGTATGTCTAAGTCAGGCACATCATTTCGTGGCATATTATTATTAACTTTTTCAGGACGGTATTCATCTCCACCGTCGTGTGGAGAAAAATCTGCATCATCTCGTGTATTCATTTCCGGTACATCATGATAAGTCAGTGACTTTGACTTTGTTTCCAAGGTCATAATATCAGAATCCATAGCTTGGTTAACAGAAGTTGGTGACTCAATTGGAGCTTGAGAGTTTGATGTAGGTACGCATATTATTTTTATAATGAATTACTTTTTTTTTGGTGTAAATGTATCTTTATAATTTTCTGAAATAAAAATACATAATAATACTTATGTGTTTAATAAATCATAATCGAACGTATTGTCTATCTCAACCGATTACTACTTACTTTTAATAGATGAATGAGATAGGTACTTTTAACTGTGATTTATTAAATAAGAATTAAGTTACATACTACATACTTACCATCTTTGCATCGTTTACTAGCTTCGGAAGCATTCGGTTTTGCAAATGGTGGTACTTTCCTTTCCATTGTACAATAATTCACCAATCTCCTTGCACGGTTTTCCATCATTAATAATATTCTCTGAAAGTTTAAATTAATATAGTCCTAGATGTATTGGCTGCTATAGGCATAAATTCTTTAATGTATTTAACTATCTCCTAGTCACATCGACCACTAATAAATGATCGATGCCTAGTCATCATTTTTCTCACTCATAAAAATTATAATTATTTAGGCTGAGTTGTAACTCAGCCTTAAACACACAATAAAAAGTACTGGAGTAACAATGACACAGTTCTGTAATTTTGTCTATTAAAAAAAAAGAACATACTTTATTTACAGCAATAACGACGTAATTACACAATTCTGACATCGTTTTAACAGATTAATAATTTATCTGGAGAAAAAACGACGTAATTACTCAATTTTGTCACTGAACTATCAAAAAATACCATATTTGGAGCTACAACGACATATTTACAAAATTCCGTCGTTGTTTCACCAGAAAGATACTTTACTTGGACAAACACTGACGTAATTACGCAATTTTGTCATTATTTTACCAAGAACTTAATATTTTTTGGAGCAACAACGCCGCAATTGCTCAATTACGGCATTGCTGCACCAAAAAGTATCGGATTAAATGTCATAAATACCTTTACGTCGTTGTAGCTCCAAAACACAACCACACTCAGCGGGGCGCCCCGCGCAACTGGCCATCCAGACGTTGTAGCCAGTGTTACCAGATTAAAATTGTAACTACCGTGCTGACACATTAAAAATACCGTGTTTCATGCTTAAATTACCTTGCATCAGTTGAAAAAATACAGTGTAATTACCGTGTAAAAAAAGACATCATTGAAAATTTCGAAGTTTTATTTAAATTTTAATCAATATTTGACTTAATTAATCTAAAGTAGTCACTTCTTTCTCATAGATACTAGCATTCATTTTCGATATCATATCTTTGGATGGTCAAAATCAACACAGCTATTTCCATTTCGGTGAATAGATTGTTGAGCAAGTATGTTCCCCTTTATTGTTTTTTTTTTTGTAATTAATTTGTTGCGTTTCTTGGTTTTGATGTCATTTACTTGACTAAATATTCTCTCACACGCTGCATTTGAATGAGGTAAGGATAAAATGTTTAACATAAAGGTGGGCAGACGCTGAAATTTTCTCTGTCCATTTTGACCTTTTAGCTGATTTATCTGTAAACAAATTAAAATAATAGTAATTTCACTAAACAGAATATGTTTGAAAATTTAGTTAAAAAAAGCTATAGTTTACCTCGTGCCAAAACTCGTCAGGTTTATCATTGCTAGGTGGTTGCATTTGAGATCTAATTATAGGTAAATTCCTCCATTCATCGTCCAGCATTTGTTGATCATTTAGTTCTTTTGGACTGATTCGGGGAAACATATCAAACAACATCGACAATGTGACGAACCGTTCGTTAGATGACAGACAAATGCAATATTCTGGTTTTAGTTTAGAAATGGCAACCATAACTTGATCATCCAAACTATATCTCTTCCGGATACCCACACAAGCAGCAACAATAAACTGCTGGCAATTCTGCATGAATTCCTGTTTTTCGGAATGAGAAACCTCAGGCAAATTTAATTGTTGTCGAGCACCAAGACCAAGGTATATTTCGTCCAAACGACAATATTGGTCAGATCTCGTTGGGTCGATTTCATCTAGCTTAGTGGATTCCACGTATGCTGGATTTATAATTAGGAGGAGTAATTCTTTGTATAATTCTGTCATTTTTGAATGAAGTTCAGTAATGACAGTGGCTTCACTCTGGAAAAACATGTTAGCTCTTGTAAATTTCGGCAACATCCATGACATAAAGTAGAAATATGCTTTTATGATTGGATCGTTTAAGGCTTGATGAATCTCGGCGCATTCGCTGTCATTTAACCATTTGCCATCAAAAAACAATTTTAGAGCTTGCCATTGTTCTAGAATTCGTTCTATTACGGCAGAAAGGGAAAGCCATCGAGTTTGTGCTGGTCGCAACAATTTGTGTACATCTGTTTCAGTAAATATCTGAAAATCTTTAAACTCGCTTTGACGTTTACTACTTAACTTAAAGAAGTTGTATATTGCTCTAGCCAACTTTTCACATTTTTGGGGCAATTTATTGCTAGCATCACTAGCACATAAGTGCAATGAGTGGCACACGCATTTTATAACAATAATGCCGAGACAAAGTTGGCGAAATCTGGTAGACACTGAGTTATTGCAACCCATCATGGTATTGCACCCGTTAGAAGCAAAGCCAATAATATTTTCCAACGGAATTTCATATTTTTCAAAAGATTTTACGACTATATTAAATAAGTGTCCTGCGTTAGCTGAGTAATCTTCAGCACTGCTATCAAATAACTGTATCAAGTCCCAAAAACGAGAGACAATTTTGCCTGAAACAGGATCATAGTACCTGACAACCACGCATACTGTTTTTACAACTGCGATATCAGTGCTCTCGTCAATCAGAACTGAAAATTTTGATTGTTGAATGATCAAGCGAGCTTACCTGAAGTGAAGCTCGATCTTGATTATACTGCCTTCACCGAAGAGAAATTCTTACTTGTAGTAGTACGTAGGTACGCTAGACTATATCGCACAAGTGTTTAGAGGTAGACAGAGAACGAAAAAAACCGATCCCTGCTACCTCGCCTCGCCGCTAGCTTACTCATTATCTTCAGAGCAGAGTAACAGCAACGTTGATCTTCCTGGGGAGTTGTCAGGGTAGGGAGGGACCTTTCTCTTCGGTGAAGGCAGTATAATCAAGATCGAGCTTCACTTCAGGTAAGCTCGCTTGATCATTCAATTATACTGCCTTCACCTTCAGAGAAATTCTTACTTGTAGATGTTTAGAGAACATGATCAATGTTGCACTAATTAAATTTTTACGAAAAAACAAATATAAAAGACAAAAGAAACATGAAATAAATAATAACTTTATTGTAAACAGACATAGTGAAAGCTTGCTTGAGTACATTATTTTCTTTTAAATAATTACAGAAGACCAAAGCAATAACTAAAAATAAAAAATAATTGACTTTCCTTTATAGTACAAAACCAAACTTATTTCTTATTAGGAACTTTAATACCTTCTATGTAAATAATTTATTTCCCTAAATTTAGATCACTAGAATTCGTTTTAATATTGTTAATAATCAGATTAACGAACTCAATAAATTGGTTGACTCAACAATCGGCCTATTATAAAAATTTGCAAAAACAGCTGATTGTGCAGACCAACCAGCTGACTTCCTTATGACGTCAATACTAAGTCCAGATCGAGAAGCAGCTGAAGTAGAGGCATGCCTCGTACTATGAGCTCCAAAAACAGAAGTGTCGATACCGCTATCAGTTAGCGTTTGTTTAATCCAGCGTCCGATAGATTGTGAAGACGCAGGTTTGTTGGGTTTTTTAAAGGTTAAGATGAGACGATCTTCTGTTTCCGATCTGATAGAAGACGTTATGAATAAATATTTCTGCAAGACAGAAGCGGGACAAATACCTGGTCTTAGATGAAAATAAGGTAAATTTAAAGAAGGTTGCATTCTGCCAACCCCGGAAGTTTTAATCAAATCTGTTATCGATATGACGATTCGATCATTAAAGCATTTAATATTTGAAATCAGAATCAAGGATAATGTTTGCATCCTCTGGCCGGTTGATAATGCGAGTAGCATAACTAATTTTTTTGTCAAAGTTTCTAAATTAATTGTATCATTCTGAAGTTTCTCTAAATAATCTAAAACTATACTCGGATTCCAAGTAACATCGTAACGAGGGAAAGTTGGCTTCAATTTAAAAATGCCTTTGAAGAACCGCTTGACGCTTATATTTTCACCTACTTTGTTTAAGGATATTAAAGAAATAGCAGATCTATGATTATTTAAAGTACCATATGATGAACCTTTTTTGAAACAAATTGTGAGAAATTCCAAAAGAGATGATACATTAACGTCATACAAATCGTTATTATTAACTAAACAAAACTCCCACCATTGTTTGAGACTACCATTATATTGTGATCTAGTATTTAGAGAAATAGAAGAGAGCATCACGTCTAATGCCGATTCCGGGACAGATTGTCTACGGAAGGCTTCCCTGATAACACACACACTGCCAGGGAAAGCTGATGATGCAACGGGTGTAATGATCTGAAAGGAGAAAAAAGAAGATATTTACTTGGAGGAAGTATCAATATCTCTTCAACGCATAGTGACCTGAAGAGAGGGTACCATGGTTGGGACGTCCAGAATGGTACCACAACAATACCCGTGGCTTGATCAGATACAATTTTATTTAGGGTTTTTAAAACTAAGGCAAATGGTGGGAATGCATAAAAATAAAATTGGGACCAATTTATTGTAAAAGCATCAATGCTATGGGCAAAAGGGTCTTTTTTCCATGAAATATATAAAGAACATTTTGCGTTGATACGTGACGCGAATAAATCTATATTTGGTTTATGAAATCTATTTATAATTTCTTTAAATTCATTTGATCCTAACTCCCACTCCGTATCAATATTAAGTTTCCTCGATTCCGCGTCAGCTTCTGTATTTTCAGCGGAAGGTATATATGACGCGAAAACAAATATTCTTCTTTCCTCACACCATTTCCAAATCATGTTAGCTACCTTGTTAAGATGTGGATATTGGACCCCACCCATTCTATTTACATAAGAAATAGCGGTTGTGTTGTCCACCCTTATAAGAATATCACAGTCTTTTTTATCTTTAGCCACTATTTTAAGACCGAAGTAAACCGCCATCAACTCGAGGTAGTTAATATGATTGGATCGCTCCGTGGTAGACCAATGCCCCCCAACTCGTTCAGAGCCACAGGACACACCCCAACCAGTGGTTGAAGCATCCGTAAAAAGTTCACAATCATACACATGTTGCCGGATAGGATTAACCACTATAGAAATATTATCTTTCCACCAAATAAGATCCTCACGAAGGGTAACTGGGACATCCATCAGTGCTTCATAATTGTCATTATTTTTTAGTAGGGCCAGATACTTTGCCCTTTCCAATGATTTTGTGTACAACCAGCCATACGGAATAGCTGGGCATGCTGCAGTGAGGGATCCTAAATACCGCGCAAAGGCTCTTATCTTAATTTTTTTTAAATGTATTATCCTATTAGTTTCTTTTAAAATCCTTTGTCTTTTTGAATCTGGGAGTTGCAAGGTCATTGTTTTCGTATCAATTATGAAGCCTAGAAACTTGCAAGAAGTTTTTGGTATTAAAATACTCTTTTTATCATTGATTACAAACCCTAAACGTGTTAAGCAACTAATAGTCGCTTCCGCGTTTTCTAGGCAACCGATTGCTGACTGCGCTATACAAAGTATATCATCCAGATACCTTACTGAAACTAGCCCCTGAGATCTTAGATGGGCTATAACCGGTTTTAATAGTTTTGTAAAAACGTAAGGGGCTGAGCACAAGCCAAATGGAAGGGCCTTAAATTCATACAAAAAACCTTGAAAATAAAAACGCAAATATTTTGTAAAATCATTATGAATCGGAATCAAAAAATAGGCTTCCTTTAAATCAATATTTATCATGTGAGATCCTTGAGTAACGAGTTTAGTAGTGGTTCTGATGTCCTCCATCTTAAAATGATCAGTTTGAACATACTTATTTAAATTTTTTAAATTTAATATAAACCGATTACTACCGTCGGCTTTGGGAATTAAAAAAACATCTGAAATAAATTGTCCTGCGGTTGGATTACACCTTCCAATAGCCTGAATATCAAAAAGATGATCTAGCTCAGATTTTATCGCTGTCATTTCAAACTTAGAATACCTACGTTGTGGATAATATTCTAGGTTTTGGTTAGGTATTTTTATAAAAGGTATTTTATAGCCAGAAACAGTATCTAGAATAAATTTATCATTCGTGATAGCTGTCCATTCGTTCAAGAAGTACTTTAGACGGCCTGCGTGTACCTGCGGTGGTGAGTCTACGATCTCCGATGAGTTGCCGGGTACCGCCGCGCGTAGCCGGCCGGCTGGCGCCGCGCTGGCGGCGGGTGGCGGCGGGCCGGCGGCGGCGCTCGCGGCGCGGCTTGTGCGCGCCGCTGCTGACTTGAGTGGTGCGGGTAGGACGTCATCTGTCTGGGCCCACCGGCTCGGTTGAACGTTTGGTTGCCGGTACCGCGCTGAGTTCTCGCACCGCGAAACGATGGGCCTCTTCCGTTTAAATTCCCACTAGATGAAACGGCGGGTTGAATCAGCTGACTAGTTTTCTTTATGCCTCTCGAATTTTTTACTAGATCGGCTAAATTTTCTCCAAAAAGTAGACTATCCCTTTTTTTATCTTTGAAAGGGTCCATCAGGGATTTATCTAATAACGGGATGATCACGGATCGACGAGTATCTGTTTCTGCGTAATGAGAATCGGCTAGAATTCTGCCCGCATCATTTAGCGTACGGATGACATCCGTAATATCAGAGTTCTTTTTCATTAGGTTTGTCATTGCCTTACCTAAGATTGAAAGTGCTTTACCCAGCTGATCTTGCTTCGTAAGCAAACGTTGGTCTCTAAGTTTGCAAGTATCGACGAGCATAGCAGCAATCTCCGGGTTTAGAGAAGGACCCTTGGCAAACGATAAGTTTTTAGGGTAAAGGTTTCTTTTTAAAATCTCATCTTTTGTTTCCTTTTGAAGGCCGCTTAGCAAAATTTTTTGAAATCTAGAAGCTAATTCAGCTTGAATATCCTCACCATATTCCACAACCTCAGCTTCTGATTCGCCGAGGGCCTGAAGCAAATCAGGGTCAAAATTGTCTTCGTCGGTAGTCTCCTGCGCCACCGTAAGACCAACCTGCTGCTGGCCTTCTGTACTTGGCCCGGCCTCGGAGCTTGACATATCCACTATATCCTGTACCGGTGATACCCTTTCAAGCCCTTCTTCCAGATTCATATGAAGAGAACAGTCACCCGATGGATTGATATGTTCTGAAATAGCAGATAAAAAATACCCGCTTAAGGAAAAGTTTTTTTTTTTTTTTTTTTGTAGGTAGATAGCAAACGGAGTGCTGCTAATGTGATTTTTTAAATATTTTCCGATAGAACGGTTATTCGAAGAATACAACGAACAACAAATATACCGTTTTGCATTACCCAAGAATACAAGGGGACCTTGATGTGCGTTGTCGTTGAATGCAACGAAACACAGCTAGATATTACACATTATTATAGTGCAAAGACTCGATGAATGCATCGAGAGTATCCGAAGAATACAACGGATACTTAAAAGTAGGTCATTAGATACACAAAATTCACCTTGAGAGTGTACAGCATCGTCCTCATCATCGGAATATATAACCCGTCTTTTTTTCCGCTTTCTCTCCAGCTTCTCTTCATATTTCTTCATTTTCCTGGTCCACTTATCTTCCTTGGTTTCTTCACGACCACGTTTGGGCATATTTCGTTGCTCGAACGGGGAAGAAAACAATTTAAAAAAACTTGTTATCACCTGTGCGAACGCCGTGCGCGCCCGAACAAGAATGAGTAAGCTAGCGGCGAGGCGAGGTAGCAGGGATCGGTTTTTTTCGTTCTCTGTCTACCTCTAAACACTTGTGCGATATAGTCTAGCGTACCTACGTACTACTACAAGTAAGAATTTCTCTGAAGGTGAAGGCGGTATAATTTTAAGTCTTGACACAAGATTTCTTTTTCAGTCTTTCCAATAACGTTGTTTATAATAGCTTGTACTTTTGTACGTTTAAGTTTTAAATTTTTAGCTATGTCTGAATCCGTAAAAGTATTTGATAAAAGTTCACACAAATGATCCGCCACTCGATGGGATACATTGTGTTCAGCCATGAAGGCAGCCAACTTTATCTCTGCCTTTTTTTGTTTGTCGCCGACAGGTGGATTTTTTAATATACTATCTATGGGCCGAACAATTGAACGCAATGATTTAAGTTTTTGTAAATGTTTCGTTCCCTGCGCATGTCTTTTTATAATGGTAAGTTCTGCATTCATTGGCGCGTCGCAATAAGAACACATAGCTTTATATTTATCCTTAGGATGCTGTTGAAGCCACGGGGAAAAATTTTTAATTGTTAACCACTCATTTTTAAATTTTTGTTTGTAATGCTTACGTTTTTGTCCAAGTTTCATAATTTTAGATGTTGATGCTTCTTTGTCCGTCTCATAGTTATCAGTATCACTCCCCATTATAAAAACCACTTCACAAAATCACAGAATTATAAACTTTTAATTCTTCTTACCAGAACAGGAACTACACTCATCACACCACATAAAAACCACAGATGAAATAGAAAATAGTACGTAAAACAAAGTTCAATCATTAAACGACCAATTTTAATAAAACATTAAATATGTGGGCTATCAGTTACCATTACTTCATTTTTATTTTGTCGTATTATACAATCATGCTAAGTTTAGGGATCTCCCCGGCCCGCCGCCGCCGGTCTACAGCAAAACTAGTGTTACCATTTTACGAAACTATAATTCCGCTTCGTATTACGCATTTTTTATCAAACGATTGTTATTTAATGATAATGTTTTTAAAAACCATAGACCGGTAATTCAAAGTTCAAAATACCGTAGAAGATCACACGGTAGTAAATCATTACCGTAGACCGTGTTTTAGTCTGAAATACTGTGCATCTACGGTAATTACCGTGTACCTGGTAACACTGGTTGTAGCAGCAGAAATGGCGCCATTTTACTCAATCCTACAATGACATTCGCGCCATCTCGCGGCAAATCACTACAAATTCAATTCTGTCGATGTTTCTCCCGACGTAAATAGTCTTTCCGCACATTTTGACATATTCAACTTGTTTTTGAAAAAAAGTGTAATTACGTCATTGTTGTACCAAATGAGCGATATGAGCTTTTGTCTGCATCAAATATAATTTTTTTCTTAGGAATGCGATGTGATTTTTGTCTTAACTTCCTTTTTAAACGAGCCATTTCAATGCGCTTCAACGAGTTTCCTATAAATGATGGGTAATTAACACATTTTGTATTATAATTACATAAGCAGAGAACTTATTATCAGATAATTAACATAAAGAGAGATAATTAACAAAAAGGTTTAAAATAATACCTGGACTTCTATTAAACTTTGATTTATATAAGACGTATTGTGGCCGTGCAGAATTTAAAGAAACAACAGCTGCGTTACATCGTGCTGTGTAAGATTTTCTTTGAATGCAAGGCAATTTGTGTTGTTGGTTCCATAATTTTTTTAAGCAATGTTTTGGCCTTTGGTACTACATTTTCTTCTTTTTTTTTCATCAGTACAATAATATGCTTCACATTCTCTGTGGTCCCCGAAAATATGCTTTGGGCTATTTAATATATCTTTTTTTAAGCTGATAATCTTGTCCGACAATGTAGAATTTTGGGCGTTTCTAAAGCGTGCAGCCGATCTTACCGCAGTTCGCAGTCGCTTCATTCGATCCACTGTTAATAATTTTCTTTCTGCCAATGGAACAGCCGTATCTTTAGCCAAGTTGATAAGCTTACCACTGAAATTACGCAATAAGTGGTTTGTGCATTCAATTTTTTCAACATTTACTTTAGGGTACGGTCGGCTTTCTAATATTTTTTTGTATGTACTTGCGTCTCCATCAGCTATCAATGTCCCGTATATTAAATTTCTTTTAGCAACTGATGTCTTGAAACCTTCGACAATACCAGAATGTTCCATGCTAGTGGAAGATCCAGTATGGTTTTTATGGCAATCATGTGCGACTGGTGGTATATTTTTTTATGTTGCCTGGGCACAAGTGGAACAATGTTTGTTAGCCACATGTAGTACTTTGCCTGTTTCATGTCCCACAATAGCTGATACTCCAGATGACGCCGAGTAGTTACTCTTATATGACCTTTTTGACCAACAACAATCAGCAATGGCCTTGACAACTCGAATCCCATCTTTAACTTGGCCACACGACATTGCTTTTTCTCCTTCTTCTTTTGCAGCTTCCTGCATACTTGCTTCTGCGGTTTCTTCCCACCAGTTAGCAATTTCATCGTGTATAACTTTACATCGTGTATTAACTTTTTCTAAACTACAGTGTTTCATAAAAATATATAGACAATAATACAAATATTTTTCTACATCGTCAACAGAGATATTATATATTAAATTATTTAAAAATTTAATTGAATGCACCTAAACTAAGTAAAAGTAATAATGATGATTCCAGGGTTAAAAAAAATCTATTTAGTCCGTTACTATTATCAAAAAATGTTGAACACGTATTTTTTGCTTTATCAAAACAATGAAAAATTACAAAGATAAAACGACAAACAAACAAAAGAAAAAATACGTGTCCAATATTTTTTGGAAACTGACGGGCTAGTTTGATTTTTTTAGTCATCAACCCAATAAATGTTATACTATTATATTCAGTAAGTATATTGTTTCTTGTGTGTTACTTATTACACCAATATTTTCTTTATAAGTACTGAACCCATCTTGTTTCACTACATCATAATTTAACGATACATAAGGAAAAAGAATACCTAAAAATGCCGATTGTGGTACAGTCAGTGACCTGCATAACCTGAACCATCTTCTTCTTTGTAAGAGAGGTCAGGTAATGCAGAGTACTGCATTACCTGACCCCTCTGACCGTACATCTCCATTTAAAAACTGACAACCCCAGAATTTTCAATTCAGTTTATGAGATTATAGGATGAATATACCTACGCTAATTATTACGACTTCCATCCCCGTGTAAGAAAAATCTGAATTTGCTATAACCTGTTACGTCGTTAAAAAGTGGCTCCTCGGTAACTTACCTTTTAGCTTCATTAGCCTTGTCCAAACTTTCGTATTTTTTTCTTTTTTTTCCCGTAAAGCGCCTTTTGTTAGCCATATCTGAAAAAAAAGTAAAATGAAAACATGCAGAAATCTATTTTAAACAGTTAATTTCAACACCATTACATTAAAATATGTAGGTACTCACCAAAGTTTTGTTACACAGTCAAAATAGATTATTATACTAAAAAGTATCAATACGTCCCAGTCGCGCTACAAATTCCCGAAACTACGATAATATATTACGCGGCACGCGGCGACGGGAGCGACACACGTCCTACCTCTGAAAGGCCTCGGCCGGCACTAAGCGCTGGCGTGATTCCGCGCCGGTTATATAGTAGTACTAAATAATTCATAGTAAAATAAATGTTTATGTTATAAAAAAAATATTTGAACCATGTTTTAGAACGTAAATTTCTTCATTTATTAGTCCTAAAAAACAACAAAAATAACTCAGATTTCATCCTAAATTAACAATTTTAATATCTCGAAAAGTGGCTAAAAATTACACTTTTGATTACGCTTTTCATGAATGAAAATTTACAGTAATCGTGTTTTTTTTCGGCCATGCACTAATAGATGTTATTACTTTTGATATAATAATATTGTTATAACTTTGTCGTTTATAGTTTTACTAATATCTCGCATCTGCGTAGACCATCGATCGCTAGTTTAAAAAAACGCTTGGATAAAAACGGTTCTAATGAGAAAACTATACAAACATTTAAAAATATTTTTCGGCCATGCACTAGATTATAAAATTACCAATAATATTACGTCAATAGCTTATCTACAAATTAAACACATCATTGTTTTATTGACCATCGGAAATCATCAATTTTGACTTCAGCGTGTTTCTAACGGATGAACGCTCTTAAGGGAGGGAGCCCAAGCGCAGATGGCGCTCGCTAATGCGCAGACAGAGGCCGCTCGACATCTCGGCGATTGTATAATTCGTGCCGCTACCATATTCGTCGAAGCGATGCAATTATATAATTTAAATAAGTAATAAAACATTTTTTTTCGAAATTTAAGTTTTATTAATTCTTTAATTTTAAAATATTCTTTTATTTATTTCATTCATCATTTTATTTATTACATTCATCATTATAATAGAAATAAAATATTTAATAAATACAATGCTTATAACCCGTCAGGTTCAAAAGTACATTTCCATAATGTACAGTCGGGGAACATTCAATAATATCATGCAAAATATTGTCTTGTAATGCTATTTCTTATGTTGCGTGCTACATTTAAAAAAATCATATCCCTGGGAGGATCATCCACTGGCCGCCGTCTGTCTTCGAGTTCCAACTCATCTGG
Organism: Xestia ashworthii; assembly: GCA_950022955.1. Classification (NCBI taxonomy): domain Eukaryota; kingdom Metazoa; phylum Arthropoda; class Insecta; order Lepidoptera; family Noctuidae; genus Xestia; species Xestia ashworthii. Next base: position 10,357,001 of record OX465560.1, on the reverse strand, counting down.
CAAAGGATCATTTCTCCTGATTGCCAGATTATGGAGAACAACTACAGCCGCTATAACTTTTGATGCCTTCACTGGATCATAATGCAAGGTCCGATGCTTGTGAATGCATCGAAATCTTGTCTTCATTACTCCAAAACATTTTTCAATGAGGACCCTTGTTTTTGAATGTGCTAAATTATATCTAGCCTCAGGTGTGTTTTCATCCGCATCACCATATGGGGTCATCAGCCAAGGCAGTTGGGCGTATCCAGAGTCTCCTAAAAGCCATTAACCAGCTGAATCTCCATGAAGATAGTTGGTTTCCAATAATTGGCTCAAACTGGACCCTTGCCACACTGCTGCATCATGTGTTGATCCGGGAAAAGTGGCATTGAAATTAATAATTTCCATTGTGCGTTACATACAAATTGGCAATTAAGACTATAAAAGCCTTTGCGATTATAAAATAATATTGCTGGTACAAGTGCCGTGTCTTTTGGGCGAACAATGGAGATTTGACTGCAGTCTATCAAACCCAAGACAAAGGAAACCCAGCTATTCGTAAAAACCTCTGTTTATTTTCTGCGCTCTCCTCTTCGCCCTCTGGAAATACCACTATACCATTCAGTAAGACAGTTACAATGGCATCAGTAACTTCTTGTAAGCATTTGCTTACAAATGGCTGACTTAAACCTAAATACTGCCCCTGCCCAACCGTTGTTTGGTAGCCGCCATGTCCAAAGAAATGGAGTGAAGCCAAAACTTTGATATGTACAGGAATTCCGTGCTGCCTTTGTCTATTTAAATTCTGGTGAAGGCTCTCCACTAAGAAATGCGCAGTTCTTTTGGACAGCCTGTATAATTTTGTAAACACCCCTGCAGGCACGTCGAAAGGGTTGGAATGGTCCCGAATATGGCGATGCGCTAACCTTCTCGCAGCCCTAAAACGAAAAAAGTTAGGTTATGTTATGCAAGCGCCGTATACAAGAAAAGACCAAGAAAGTTTATATTTATATTTACATACCGTTGCCGTTCCTCATTGTATCTTCTTTGAATGATAGCCCAGCCATAAGGAAACATTTTTAACTATTTTCTTAAGAAACTTCGCTTACGTACGGACTAAATAAGTGCGAACATAAAGAACAACACTTCCTAGACCTTTAAGTACATTTAACGCCGACGAACTGTCAAACTGACAGAAACGGAATAGCAAAAGATATGCGTTAGACATAATTAAGTCCGAATTGGACTTATATAGTGTCGTGGACATAATTAATCAATAAACGCAATAGCTTTAATATTAGTCCAAATTTTAGACTAATTTAAGTCTAATTATCGGCATTATTTAAGTGCGTCGAAGAAACGCAATCGGACCCATTGGCGCCACAACGTCCATGCTATTCCGATGACTATGATCACGCAGATGATGGTAAACCCGGTGTTGTACTTTGTCATTTGTGATACTACTGCACTATTTTGTGCTATAATTACTTCTTCTTTGCTGTATGTTTTGCCCATTATTGAATAGAGAGGATACCGTGCGTAAGTATCGTATGTCGCTGTAATTGAACTTATTCGTCACGTTAGCGGTTGGTTAGTGCTGGCACAATAGTATGCCTGATTTAAATTACAATTATTCTATGACCTCAATGAAAATTTGTTTTGATACGTAAGTTTTGATGAACAGTGTTGCAAGAATGCTTACGTTGTGCTTTGTTAAGCCTTGTATTCATTAGGCAACATTTGTTGATAAACTGTTTGTGACGTGTTTATCACCAAGTTTACCGTAAACACTGTTTCTGAAACATGACCGTCCACACTTGTCAGTTGTTGCTAGGATGTCGCCCGAGGAGGTAGTGATGCTCTGTGCTGCTTACATAATAATTCATAAGAGTGCTACTAGAAAAAAAAAGAAGAAAAGGTGGTGGATTCGGAATTATCTCTTAAATAGAAGTTACGTACTTCATGACCTTCGTGAATTTGATGGGTCTTTTCAGAATTTCATCAGAATGACAACATCTGATTTTGAAATGTTATTGAGACTGATTGGACCAGCAATAACAAGACAGGAAACGAAATTTCGGCGTCCTATTGAGCCCCAGAGAAGACTAGCAATAACCTTGAGATTTCTTGCAACGGGTGACTCATATGGCTCACTGTCTTATACTTTTAAAGTATCAAAACAATTAATCAGCAAGATCATACCAGAAGTTTGTCAGGAATTGACAAATGTTTTGAAGGACTATGTAAAGGTGAGTAAAATAAAATAAATTCAAATCAGTCAAGTATTTATCAAATATTTAAATCAAATCACATCAATTTATTGTGTGTCATCTTCCAAATGGGAAACTATTTCGTCAATATTGCTAAAGTGTAACTCGTCACCAGTTACAGTTTGGACTTGGGGTTCTGGTGTCTGTGTTGGGGTAGGTGCATCGAAGGATGTCGACGTTGATGATGCGGTGCGGTATCCGTCACCATAGCCGTGCCATCCATCTCCATAGCCATGATATCCACCGAAATAATTATGATCAAAATTGCCCATTCTCGCTTGTAGCAATATATTATTTATGTAATACTTGGCCTGTAAAAGTGCTCTTTGGTTTTTCACATTTTTTAATTCAGATGCCACATACTGGCCATAAATTTCAAATTCGTCTTTTGGTTTTGATTCCTCCATCTTCTTTTTAGCACTTTTCATAATTTCATACGCTTCATTGACAGTCTCGTCACAATTCCTTTTTTTGGAGTTGTTCGACTGTGGAAGCGGCGGCGATGGCAGCGGTGGTGGTGGTGGCGGTAGCAGTTGTGATGTTGGCGGTAGCGGCGGCACAGATAACGGTGGATTTGACGACTGCGTTGAGGCACTGCCATCCTGTAAACCATTGTTTTTTACATTTATTACAGGTTCCGTGTACTGAACAAGAATGGAAAAACAAGGCCCGCCAGTTCGAATTATTATGGAATTTCCCTCATTGTATCGGGGCCATTGATGGAAAACATATTGTTATTGAAGCACCATTTAACTCTGGCAGTGATTTTTTCAACTATAAAGAACAATTCAGCATTGTACTACTGGCAATAGTTGACGCAAATTACAACTTTATGTATGCGAATTGTGGTGCTAAAGGCAGATCTTCCGACAGTGGAGTATTTCAGGAAACTCCATTTTACGATGCAATGACACAAAACAATTTGAATATTCCACAGCCTCAACCAATTTCACCAAATGGTCCGAATCTACCTTATGTAATAGTAGGGGACAGCGCATTTGCCTTATCCGAAAATATTATGAAACCTTATCCTGGTACTCACAATCGTGGAACTATAAAGCGCATTTATAACTACCGCCTTTCCAGATCAAGAAGGATAGTAGAAAATGTGTTTGGCATATTATGTGCTGTCTTTCGCGTTTTCAGAAAAGCCATACCTCTTAAGCCTGCTACTTGTGAAATTATAACAATGACATGTGTATATTTACATAAATTTTTAAGGCGCAATAAACAGTCTCGAGCTATATATACTCCACCCGGAACATTTGATTATGAAGACTCGGATTATAACATTATAGAAGGTTCTTGGCGAAGAGATATCGACCCTCACAGCAGCATGTTGGATTTACAAACTATTGCAAGACATCCACCACTACCTGCCATGGTCGTAAGAGATACATTTGCTGAATATTTCATCAGTCCAGAAGGTAGTGTGCCATGGCAAAATTCTCATGCATAATAAAATAGTACCTACGTACCTATTTTTTTCCAAATAAAGTTCTGATGATAATATTGAGTTTTGTGTTTAATTTCAAACAAATCTTTAGGCTACCTAGATACATCTTTGTTTAACATTCCTCATTAACTTACAATAATAATATTTTCACATTTTGCATTAGGTAATTAAAAAGTTCGTAGAACAAAAACATCAAAAATTCTGGTTGTTTACATGTTCACTATACTAATTCTTAATTATCTCCTAAACGCGTGGACCTATTTATATGATTCAAACGAACAAAATGGTTTTAGACCTAGACCTTTCATTTGACATCAAAATCGTTAAGATATCTCAACAACAAAAAATAAACATTTTCAAGTTGCTCTCGTAATTATCTAACATGTATGAAACGCGTAACAATTGTTTTAAAAACTATCTTGTTAAACGTTAAATTTATTTTAAACTGGGTCTAATTCAATAAAAAAGGAATATGATTTTATTTCTGAACAACACGATAATCTAAAATACTCAAGTAGGTAGCTAAGCAAATAATAAAAAGATGTAGGTAGGTACTCACTATTCCCATTGTATCCGATGTTCCAGACGTCGTTGCACCACGTAATAAAAATTGTAGCGGATCATACCACTGCCATCTGCTTTTTATCACTTCCTCTGCGCCGCTTCCAGTTCTTTTTGATGACTTAAGTTTTTTCTTTTCACGAGAAAATTGTGAGCGTAGAGTATGCATCTTCGTTCTGCGACATATTCAATTCTGCAGCAATATCGGCCCAAGCATCATTTTTTTTTAATTTATCTTTATAATCTCTATTTGAAGAATCCCAAAGTACATGATGCTGTTGATAAAGCTCTATGAGCATCGAAACCTGGTTGTTTGACCACACTACTTCCATGTTAAATAAACTCGCGCAACACACGTCCACACCTGTTGACTTTTGCTCATAAACAAGATGTTTCGGCTTGCTCTCCATTCGATTGGGGAGCACGGCAACATGTTTCATAAACAATGTTTCATCATATTTGTTTATGAACTGTTTATAAACTGTTTCCAGAGATGATGAAACACTGTTTATAAACTGTTTAAAAACAGTGTTTATCAACAAATGTTGCCTAATGAATACAAGGCTTTATGTCGAGTAGCAATACTAGTGACTGTACAGGCTTTGTTTGTCATTTCTTTACAATGTTTGACTTTCCTTTTACTTTGTACGTCGTGAGATATGGTTATATGTTAAATCTAACTGGCGGCTTTACAGTGCGTCCGCTACTTGTTTTCTTATGTACTATAGGCCTCTCATTGTTTATACTTTGTGATGTAACCCTGGTAGTGGCGTTTGAATTTGTACGTGCATTGTTATCATTACTGTTGTTTCCTGAATGCTCATTAAGTACATATGCTGGTTTTAACCTGTCGATTGATATATTACTTTTTCTGCTTGGTAACTGAATTGCATATACTTTCGGTGTTCTTTCTATGACGCAATAAGGACCATCGTATGTGGGTGTTAGTGGTTTACGTATCGCGTCGTTGCGAACAAAAACGTACTCGCAGTTTTATAAATCACTGTACGAATAACGTGCGCGAGTCTCGTGTAATACTAGATACCGGTTTAAGTTTGCTAATAGTGTCTCTAATGTTTTTTAATAGTGTATGGTCCTCATACGTTCGCTTATCGGAGATGGTGTAAAAGTCTCCTGGTAAGCGAAGCGTTTGTCCGTATACGTACTTACGTACATTCTGCGGGACTCGTGTTGTCGCTTCTGCCTACCGCGCGTAGTCCTAACAGTACTGTAGATAGCTCGTTGTGCCAGTAGGGGTTGTTTTCGAGGCGCGCGGTTAACGCTGATTTCAGTTGTCTACGCCATCGTTCCACAATACCATTACTCTGTGGATGGTATGGTGTGGTCCGCAGTTTCTTGATGCCTAATAGTAACATCAATTGTTTGAATAACGCACTCTCGAATTGACGACCTTGGTCGCTTGTTAGTCTCGCGGGACAGCCAATTCTGCTGATCCATGTGTCGTAAAATACTTTAGCTACTACTTCCGCCGTGATTTCTTTGACTGTTATTGCCTCGGGCCATCGTGTGCATCTGTCAATCATTGTTATTAAGTATCTGTAGCCGTCTTGTGATGTTGTTAGTGGCCCTACTATATTTATATTCACGTGCTCGGAGCGTTTGCTCCCCTCGTATTGCTGTAGGTCTGATATTGTGTGTCTGTTGACCTTGCATTTTTGGCAAGATATACAGCATTTTGCCGGTCGGTTAACGTCTTTATTTAGGCCGGGCCAGAAATATCTTTGTGCAACTAATTTTCGTGTTGCCCTTATTCCCGGATGACTAACATTATGTATTGAAGCAAACGCGATTTTTCTAAATTTTTCTGTTAAATACGGTCTACACGTGTTTGTTGAGTTTTTTCGTAATATACAGCTACGAGTATGTCGCAGTTTGGAATGTGATATTTCTTTAGACTTAAGTTATCGTGTGATTCTTTTAATAATTGCATAAGCTCGGTGTCGTTTCGCTTCGTTACTGCTACGAGTAGTTCGGCGAAATCGAGTACGGTCGGGCAGTCAATTGTTTGAATGCGTGATAAAAAATCGGCGCCTGCGTTCTTATCGCCTTCTATGTACCTTATTATTGTGGTGAACTCACTAATGAATAAGAGCTGCCTTGTACGTCGAGGCGTTTCGGAGTTGCTCTGTAATTTGTCAAATGCGTAAACTAATGGTTTGTGATCTGTATAAATTGTTGGATGGTTTCCTTCAATTAGATATCGAAAATGCTTGACTGCCATATATAGATCGCTAGTAACTCTAGGGAGTTAAAAATGAGCTTAAACTAGGCTCAACAAAAGTACTCAACGTATGATAGGTCATACGTTGAGTACTTTTGTTCCTCATCCAACACAAAACCTCGAAAGTAAAAGTTCAATGCACAACATTCATGGACAATTGCAAAATTAACAGTGGCGTTACTAAGCTGCATATTAAACAATTTCTTCACAGTCGTCTGACGTCACAGATAAGCATCCTGCTTGTGTTTGGATGACAAGAAAGGGTCATTGTTTATCTAGCTACCTGAAATCGTGCCGACCGGTTATGAAGATGTATTCCGTTTATTTAGACGACGATTTCAAATAATTAAATATTTTTTAGTTAAAATTCATAAATTGTGTGACTAATAGAATGTTTGCGACTGTACTTTTGAATTATTTTTAAATTCATTTTACCACCGGGCCATTCGAACGTAGACGATTTTTGTTTACGGTCGAATGGCCCACGGGCCATTCGATTTGGGCCGTTCAGCCTAAGTACCCACCTTAGAGATAACTTTGGCAAAAAAATGTTTGAGATCAATCTTATAAACTACAAAATATAATATTTTTATTAAAAATTATAAATCTGAATTCACCCCATACCTATGGGTCAAACCGAATAGGCATTTTTTTATTCAAGGGGTGAATACAGATACTAACAATAAAACTAAATAATCAAATTATTCGCAGTTTTTGCATACAAAAAATAATAATTCTTGCTCAGAACAACTGATGCAACTATCGTGAGCCCATTTAAGACAAGCAGTGCATCGGTACCATTCATCTGTGGACTTAGTTTGACTGTACTTTTCGCCACAAACCAAACACTCCGAATCCTCCTAATAGTTTTCTTTATGCGTCTTTTTACCGATACCTTTACCTTTTTTTGTTTTAATTACTGATGACATAGCCTTATCTGCCAGTTCATTTTTATACGGTGATTCAGTCAAAATTGCGGTTTTTCCTCGACGCGCTGATGGCCACATGTGCCAAAATGAGGAATCGGCATGATATCTTTCGGTGATACAAGACTTAAAGAATCTGAAAACGTTAGTCCTTCTGTAGATGTTCCTGCTTGCGGGGACGGAGTTCTTTCACGAGGCAACGGATCCTGAGAAAATTCATTTGTTGTTGGTAGTACAAATGATAGTCGTATTTCTGTAGTCTGTGATGGTGCAAAATCTACATCAGTAAGCGTGTTGGGATTCAGAGGGCAAATTCCGGTTTTGGTAAAAGCAGACACTGCATTTTGCATAGTAGCGGCACGATTATAAGCAGTTCCAAACAAAGATGCCATTTGAAATTGGGTGATAACACGCCCTGGATGATTACGAAGCCATAATTGGACTTCTTGCGAGTAAAACGTGCTCAAAGGCCCCATAAAACCAACATCGAGTGGCTGTAAACGATGCGTGCAGTGAGGTGGCAAGCAGAGCATTATGACACCATGAGTACGAGCTAACTCAATAGCTTCTAGGTTCTTAGTGTGAGTCGCGTGACCATCTAAGACGAGAACCACAGGATCTTCATTGCTTGGTTTGACATGACCGATAAAGTGACGCATCCATTCAGTGAACATGTGTTGTTGCATCCAACCACTTGGATTGCATACAGCTACTGTGCCTGGTGGTGCACCATCCAAAAGCTCACTCTTCATTCGTACGCGAGGAAAAATTATAATAGGTGGAACATAATGTCCAGCTGCAGAAAAGCAAAGCACTGCCGTTACCAACTGTCTCCGTTCCGCTGAAGCTAGCGCACCAACTTGTTTTTTACCTTTGACTGATATAATTTTTCCTATTTTTTTGGTACAGAGGTCAATCCAGTCTCGTCCATATTACAAATTCGCGTGGAATTGAAAGCGTGCTTAGCATAAAGTGCATCTAAAAGATTAAAAACAATGACACTACAACTCTATATTTCTCATTAAAGCTGTTTCTTTATTAATAATTTAAAAAAATACTAATAAAGAAACAGCTTTAATGGTTTTTCACAGTCATGTATGTTCAGTTTTGAGGTATGGGTTAATCATATGGGGAAACTTTATAGACGCCCAGAGAGCTTTTATAGCCCAGAAAAAATGCATAAGGTCAATCTATGGTCTCAAATGATCTGATTCGTGCCGGCCAGTTTTCACTGATGAACGTCTACTTACACTTCCATCCCTATACGTTTTTGAAATGAGTAAATTCGTTAGAAACCACCTTTCACTTTTTGAGCAAGATGAGAAAGCACTATTTAAAAGGAAAATAGTACAAAAACCTCTGGTAGTACCTCGAAACAGATTAAAGTTATGTGACAGAAACTGCTACACCATGGCGGTGAAAATTTATAATAAACTACCTGAAAAAATAAGAAAACTAAATAACTTAGTGTTTCGTGCCGTACGTGTATCGAAACGCACTTGACGTTTGGACTGTCTCTGAAATATCTTATCTGTGCTTCTAACTTATCTGTGGATACCTGCGAGATGATTTTGCATTGAATTTGTTGTTGATTGATTGATATAATTGAGAAACCTTTTTGAATCCTTTTTTGTTTGCAAGACTTTGGTTATAATTCAGTGTTAGTTGGACAAAACGACCGAATTGTGTGCCAAACCGGGCTTATTTGTTAATTGAACAGTATAATTTGAGGTTGTGCTTGGCCCCTCGTGCGAGGTGAAAATTGTAGTGGATATTTGTGCTGTTTGAACTATTATTGTGCTTCATCCCGACCTGATATACGCTGCCGGGGCAGCGTCTGTTGAAACACAGTCGGATCTGGCAAGTCACTCGACCACGCATTACTTAACATTTACACACACATTTACATACATCCTTGCAGACCTGGCTTGATCAAGGACTGGTCATCCCCTTCAGCCCACCGGCACCAGGTAAGTTGATTTACATTTATTGTAGACAGGGTAGATTTGGTAGGGCTCCGCGTACAGCGGACGTTTCGATCACCAGCCCCCTGTCCTGGCGTAGAATCGAACACTTAGAATTTAATAGAAATTTATCCAGTTGGCTGTGTAACAGATGTTTTTATTCAATAGATGATTATTTGAATTTTAAGCAGACTTGATGTATAAATTAGTGATGACTTATTTAAATTAAAATTGTAGACATTTTTTATAAATCTAATTAATATATTGATTTTAATGTTCCTAATTAATATTAACGAAGCAAGATTGTAGATTCTATTATGACTATGATGTGTATGACCAATTATTGCATGTACCTGCTAGAAATATTTTACCACGTATTGTAAGCACCTATATTCTGGCAAATAAATAAATTTCATTTCATTTCTATTAAAGCCCATTGCTCTTGCAGCTGATGTAGCTTCAGGTGATCTTAGTGACAATTCCGAATGTCGTGTCAGAAATCCACTAACCCAATCTAAGCCAGCGAGTCCAGTTTCCTTATTAAAAGTATGATTCAAATTATTTCTTTCAGCCAATTGGAATGCCAAAAGTCGGAGATCGGTTTTTGTCAATCCAAATAGTCGAGATTCCATGGTTTTGATATGTTCAACTAGCATGCCTTCCAGGTCATCAGTGATGACGCATTTGGCAGTAGCCGGGCAGTTTCGAAACACTTCGTCTTTGGATTTTCCAGCTTTGATCTTTTCTATACGATCTTCTAATGAACTTTTGGGTACACTGTAAGTTTGTGACGCTAAAAGATATCCCATTCTGCCTTCCAGCACTGAATTTATGGCTAATAGCATGTCTGACTCCGACCACTGCAGCCTATTTAACTTTCTCACATATATTCGTGGCATGTTGACGCTTGTACTCTGTAAAAAGTTAAAAAAAAAAAATTAAACAGAGGAATAAAACAAACGCCCGCAATACCTACCTACATATAAAATCAATCGGGGTGAATCCGGATAGTCGGAATCACCCCGTCCGCTTGTACCCCACAGGTGCCATGTTTGAAATTGTAATAATAACAGAGATTAAGTTTACACTCATAGCAACAGCAAATACCGCTTTAAAAGGTTAAAAGTGTATTACTTCATAAAAAATACAACTGTATAGGATAGCACTTAGCGTAACTTAATGATAACACTTCAAAAAAGTCAAAATATTGGATAACTTACCTTTGTTTAAAATTTTCGTTTATAGACGCACGCGCTGAGATGTTACCGTCGCCGCCATTTGCAACTGCCTGAGTAAGCGTTCGCGCGTATTTCACCGCTACCTAGAGCGAGACAGCTTTACGCGTAGTTATGAAATAGCAACTATCTGGTTTCAACCCTTGTCCGGTTTCCCCCCTCATTCCCCTACATATAAACATCCATGACTCGGAAGCAAATGTCCATGCTCATCACACAAACATTTTCTCCTACCGGGATTCGATTCGAACCCGGGACCCTAAGAACGTGAGGCAGCCTCACTACCGCTGCGCCATTCGGGTCGTCTTTTTTTTTCATGGTCCTTCTTATCTTTATTTACAGTACTACGAAATAAACAGTATGAGTCAGAGCCCTTTTTTTTTTCTTTTTTTTTTTTTTTTAGGATGGGAAATCATCAAATGACTTCTCCCACTCTGGGCGGAGCGGGAGGGAGTGTCAGACTCTTACTGACTAAAACACATCCATGTTCCTTCCTCGCCCTTTATGTTCCGGGGCCGCGGTATCTCTTCAGGATTAGTAAAGGAAATTGAAGCACAAGAAAAACATAAGCGTAAAGCCATACCAACTGATTATTCATCTGATGATACGGTAACTGACCGTAGTTGCCCAATATTAAAAAAAAACTTGATTATACAGTAAAACCAGCAAGTTATCGACAGGCATACTCATCAACACCGAAAAGTGAGTTAATCATAATTTAACTCTTTCTCATTAAGAAGTACACACCCCACTTAATAATTTTTTTAATGTAATTTAGCCGCTGGAGTCACTGTGACCGTTAGGTGTAAATTTTTATAGTCTTTAATAATATTTATAATTTCTGATATTTAGATGCTGGGACGAACAATGACAACAGTGATTTTCCAAACACATTGTCATCCAGTATTCTGCAAAGTAAGTAGTTTATACAGGGGTGCTCATTATTAGCTTCAAATACTGATAGGGCCTAATTTATAGGTCATAAATTTTCGATTGCATCCTTTTGTGTGCAGGTTTTTTCAAAACTTAAAAAAATCCGTACGGATTTTAATTTTATTTGTAGATCCCGTTATCCTTGAATGTAATTAACTAATAATGAACAACCATATTTATTAAGCATAAATACTTAAAGATATTTGGGTAGGGACTAACTGAAAATTATGAATATTTGCAGACTTAGAACAAGACCTTTTCACAAGTGATCAAAGACGAAGCGATATCTTCCACGAGAAAGTAATTACGTTGTTAACTCTTATTAAGTGTCAAAATGACCAGATTTTATCCATATTAAAATCTACTGAAGGAACTTTAAAAGTAGATTTCAAACTGCCAATAACCACAATTGAGGCCTTGGAAACATAGGGCACGCCACGATAGTGGCGGTAAGTCCCCTCTTTGAGGAGTGGCTAGAGAGGCGCCACGGCGTCCTCACCTTCCGCCTGACGCAGGTCCTCACCGGACACGGATGTTTCGGGAGGTACCTGCACCGAATCGGGCGGGAGGAAACGCCCGGGTGTCTCCACTGCGAGGATCGACCGGAGGACACGGTGGAGCACACGGTGGAGGTCTGCCCTGCGTGGGCGGAGCACCGCCGTGTCCTCGTAGCGGCGATCGGCGGCGGCGACCTCTCGCGTCCGGCCCTGGTTCAATCCATGGTCCGGAGCGAGACGGAATGGGAAGCCGTCACCTCCTTCTGCGAAGCAGTCATGCTAGCGAAGGAGGTGGCGGAACGAGAGAGGGAGAGAGCCTCTCTTCCCGGCCGCCGCGGGAGACGCACTGGGCGTCGGGGGCCACGTGGTGGCTACCGGCCACCGTAGATGCGGGCCTGTGGACGGCTAGCTATGGGCTAGCTAGCCGTCCGTCCGTCTAGTGACGACAGGCCGTGTCGACGGCGCGTTCGTGTTCCACGCGCGCCTCAAAGAGATGTCAGCAGCAGAGAGGGGCCCGCAAGGGCCGAAGCCTGCCGGGGTTGCGGGACTGTTCGAAAGAGATACCGCGGCCCCGGAACGTAAAGGGCGAGGAAGGAACATGGATGGGTTTTAGTCAGTAAGAGTCTGACACTCCCTCCCGCTCCGCCCAGAGTGGGAGAAGTCATTTGATGATTTCCCATCCCAAAAAAAAAAAAAAAAAAAAAAAAAAAAAAAGGCCTTGGAAACATACTCGTAGCTAGCCGTCCGTCCGTCTAATGACGACAGGCCGTGTCGACGGCGCGTTCGTGTGCTTGTCCTGAAAACACAAATTTATTTTGGGTTTATTATTACTTTCATTGACTGTTGCTGCACTGCACTAACAATACTTATATTTCCAGGTTCGATATCTAAAGTCTATTGGTGGAAGGGACATCTTCAGCAAAGTTTTTCGAATTCTGAAAACGCTTTTGTGAAACCCTCTGGCAAAGCAGTTCAATTTCTATGGCAAACGATCACAGAAAAAGCCATTTTGTCAATTACGTCTTCGAAACTGTCTTGTAGGTTAGTACGTTTGTTGAATTTAACGAACATTTCGCTAAAATTCCTTCTCTTTTGGACCCACGGACACTTAAAATTTATCCGCGGTGAGAGGTATCGTCATCGAGGGTAGGTTATCAATTCAACAATCAACAACTCGTTCATTTTTGCCATGTCTAGTCAAGTCTGTGACATGGCCTGTCTTATTTTATTGTGGGCTTATTAAACTAACCACTTTTATATGTATTTGATTGCAGAGGCTGTAAAGAAATCTACTTTAGGAACTACTGAAAAAGATATCGAAGATTGCATTAAAGTGTGGCTCAAACACGCACCTGAAAGACACCGCAAGAACGAAAATAAGCAGGTCATATAAATGTTACCTCAAACAAAATTTAAGACAAAAGCTGTAGTTGGCCAGCGTCAATTGTTAAGAAGAGCTAAAATAGCAAAATCAGAATTTATATCAGATTTACAAAAAATCAATAGCACTTCCTTTTCACATACATCACATTGTAACTTGCCTTCTACCTCATCGAGTGAGTGCAACATCCACATACAGCAAACCATACCAAAAGTTTCCACGGACAATGATAATAATTTATGTGAGAATGATGATGACATTGAAGTTAACAGTAATATAGACTCGTCATCTCCGTTGAGAACATTACCAGAAATTGATATCAATTGTAACACTGACTATGACTTGCCAAATCAATTGAAACATTGGGCTACTGAGCATAAAATACCGTAAACATCCATAAACAGTCTCCTCAAAATTTTGATACCACTATCTTATATTTTACCAAAAGACAGTAGAACCTTGATGCAAACTCCAACGAATTTAGAAGTAACTGTTTTAGTTGCGCGTTCGTACACAAACTCACTCCTCTTATTACGAGAAACGTTTACAGAAACTAGTCCTTGTTCCTTCAAGCCCGTTACAACATCATTAAAAAGGTCTTCCTCACTGTGTTTCTCCATGATAACACTAAAACAAAAGACGAAAAGATAAGTACCTAATTATCCCATTGCCTGCTTAAATGATCCATGTTGAAACAAAAGGGCTATCTAAAACTCAAAGATTTTTTTAAATCGAACCAGTAGATCCTGAGATTAGCGCTTTCTACCAAATAAACAAACAAACGCTTCAGCTTTATAATATTAGTATAGATAACTCAATACATCTCATTAATTAGTTTTACATACCTACCTATAATAGTATCGATGATAAGATGACTTAAAATTTCAATAGTGAGCTTTTATTGAGCGTTCTACGTAAAATAATAATAAAAACTCACCAATATACGAGTACCTTCAAGGACACTTTTTGGAAATAAATAGACGTATTTAAAGTTGTAATTAAATATACAACTATTTTTAAACAATTGAAACCCGCGCCGTAATGTTACTCTGTCAGTGAATTTTGCGAAATGCATTTTGCGTTGACACCTCGTAACTCGCGCAATAGTAAGTTCAAGTTGATACTTGTTTGTTGTGAGTTGTCGACTCTGGCACAAATTGTTCGAGTGACATTTTTTGTGAATTAAGAGTTATCAATAGAAAGATTCGGCGCTTAATTTCAATATTTTTGATGTACAGTGCCGACCAAAAGTCCATAGGCAATCGCACAAAGCAATAGCTTGACGTTTAGTTTGACTTACGACCTTCTACTTTCACGAAAATAAATATTGTTGTCTGCAACTAGTTGTAGTTCATAATTTCAAGCATAAAATCTAAGACATGATGGCCTAGCGGTTGAGGCCGTCCAGAGTTATGAGTGAATCAGTAGGCCGTGAGTTCAAATCTCGCGCATTTAGACTTTTTGTAAGTTTTTACTCGACAGAAATGTTATAATATTCTTTATCTTGTTCGCTCTGTTCACACATTTCGTAAAGTTAGGAAGGTAGATAGAAAAATAAGTCAAGAATTTAGATTTCTGCGAGGTAGACATGAGTTTATGAATATTTATTTTAACTTGATCAGAATGAACTTTGTCGTTTGGTTGTAGTTGATGGTCAGTGACGTGTGGTTTAATAGATAGCGGTATTGTTGTTAGTATAATTCTCAAAATGCAGGCAAATATTAATATTGAAGCGAGGGCGACTATTATCGCGCTGCATAAAAGTGGCCTTAATAGAACACAAATATCTGAAGAAACCGGACTGAATGTGAGTACTATATTTTGAATTGTAACTTAAACTTAAGTATATTATAAATTGTTAGTTTATTTGGTGACATATGGATTACTTAATTCGTTGGTTTTTTTTAAATTTATCATCATGTAACTTAAAAAGTTTGTGTTTATTATCGGATTTATAAATGCAGAGTGAATGAACTCACTTTAGTATTTATTATAGCTGCCTAACATCACTTTTGTTTTGTTTTAGAGAAATACAGTAAGTCTCTGGATCAAAAGGTATGTGGAAGAGGGGAGCCTTGCTAGTAGACAGCGAAGTGGAAGGCCGTCGCTTATTAGCGAAGCGCAGCGACAACATATGGTGGGCGTGTATGAAATCAATGGTTTCACACCTACGAGACACTTTGCGGAGTTATTCGACACGACACCGCAAACTGTTCGCCGTGCCCTCCACGCTGAAGGCTTGCATCACAGAAGACCAGCTAAGAAGCCCTTCTTGACAGAAAAACATAAAGAAGAACGATTACGTTTCGCACGGGAATATTTGGACTTTGACTGGAGTACTACCATTTTTTCAGATGAAAAGACTTTGAAATCAAGTCAAAAGGGTAGACTTCATTTATGGCGCAAGGATAACACTCGCTGGTCCGATAGAAACGTAATCCCTAATACAGACTCAGGTCGAATTACGGTTAATATGTGGGGCTGGATGAGTGCAGATGGGCCAGGAGAACTGGATTTTATTCCTCCACGCGCCAACAGTTCTACTTATGTAGATGTATTAGAAGATGTCATGCTACCAAATGTGCGAAACATTTACCCAGCTGATGACTTGACACAAATAACATTTGTCCAGGACAACTGTCCTATTCACCGGGCGGGAATTGTGCGTGAGTGGTTTCACAATCACCAGGAAATAATTGTTGTTCCATGGCCAGCGCGATCACCCGACCTCAACCGCATAGAAAATCTATGGGGTTTGATGGTGCAAAGGTGAGATACACGGGATGAAAGGTGTATAACACAATTAAAAACCCATTGCATGGAGGTGTGGGAAAATTTAAGAGGAACCGAAATATGTCGTAACATTGTAGGGTCCATGCGCAAACGTCTACTGGACTGCATTGAAAAACATGGGGGTTATACAAAATATTAATCCCTAATGTTTTAGTTTTAATTAGACGTATAATAACATGTTTAGTGATGTTAACTAATCCGTAATCATTTAATTACTTATCCTAAATTGAGGTTTAGTTTCAATCTTCTTTTCTCTTGGAAAATGAACACTTAAACTATAACCTCAATACCAGTTACATTTATTGTGACGTCACATAAAAAAACATGTTCATGAAGTCTAAATCATTTATTAGTTTTCAATAAACTCTGTTGAATACTGATACATACGTGGGTATCAACAATTATATGTGTGTGATTAGAATGTCCTTTCCTTGTTATGTTATTAAAAATTGACTTCAAAGTGGGTATACACTAAAAAATCTTATGAACAAGAGAGCTTCTTTTATCTGGGTAGGAATGTGACGTTATGAATCTCATTAAAGTTGTTAATTTTATCAATAAATGAAACGAATAAAACAATGTTTGTTATTTCCCACCACGACTTTTTTATTTCCACCTTCCAACACCGAAAAACTATTACACAATCATATAAATTGTTAAATAGTTACGATGGGTTTTTAACTAATATTTAAATTCTTATAAAGAAGTAAATAATGAGCATGAACCCATTTAAAAAATTCCTAACAAGTATGCATAAAATACAAATCTTACAAAAAGCCCTTTTCGTAAACGGGATTTGAACTCAAGACACGTTGATCGTGAACCCACTGCTTACCCTAAACAGCTATCAACACCTGGTAAACATGGTCGAATTTTAGCTATCGAATGCAAGATCATGCGTTTGCTGCGTGTATCAAAAGAGACGGTAATATGTTTCTTTTTGTTTCGTGGAGTGTGACACGACGACATGCGACAGTAGGCGAACTCTGTGACTGTGGTGTGCGTACTGTATTGAGACAACTTACACATACACGCACGGGCGAGCGTCCGTGCGGCTCACAGCAATACGATCCTTAGCGTGCCTATGCACTTATGAACGCTTACTGTACATAACACATTTTGTGAAAAAATGTGGGAGAGCGAGTTGTCAACCTATGACCATCGATATGGTACATTTGTAGAATTTTTAATAAATATTTTTTTCTGATTTAATGCTGTTTGAGAACCTTTCTGTTTAATTTCAATGCCTAAGTAGTTAGAAGCCAAACCCAAATCTTTCATTTTAAAGTTATTCTTCAACAGATTTTTGAATAAATCTATCTCATTTCCAAATAACAAAATATCATCTACATAAAGAAGAACATACATTACTGTTTTACCATGTCTCTTCATGTACAAACATAGATCATTTTTTGATTTCAAATATTTTTGTGATATCATGAACTTAACAAATTTTTGATTCCAATATTTTGGAGATTTATTCAAGCCATACAGTGATCTATTTAACTTAGCAAATTGACCATTTGGAAGTTTTAGGTAAACTAGCTCATCAATGTCTCCATGAAGAAATGCTCCTACCACATCCATTTGATACATCGGATATTTAAGTTTATTTGCTACGGCCATGAATAAGCGGAATGTAGGTAATTTAGCTACAGGTGAGTACACATCGGAATCACATTCACTTTGCTCGAATCCGCGGGCAACTAACCTGGCTTTATACAATTTTTCACCATTTATTTCTTTTGTACACAACACCCACTTACTCAACACTACATCTGAACACTCCGGCACACTCTCCACTATTTCTCATGTATTATTCTCATTTAGAGTATCCAATTCCTTTTGTATCGCTTCCTTCCACTTGTTGCTTTCATCAGTACACATTGCTTCCTCATAAGTTATTGCTCCTACACTCGAGTAGCACTGATAATCACCGTACTTTTCAGGTTTCTTACGATTTCTCTTGGGATGTGAATATTTTTCTGTTTCTGACCTTTGCTCTTTACTTTCTTGTTCATCTGACGTAACTAACTAACTTTCGTTTTCTTTTTCAGGTTCCCGGATCGACTGCTGCAACTTATTTTCTTCAGGTTTTTGTTCTAACTGGTTATCTTTTGGCAGGTCTACTGATGAATCAAGGCTTATGCACTCCGAATACTGATCGCCGCTGTCCGAAAAATAATCGGGGATTTCTGAAGACGGATCATCACTTTCACCATTTTCGTCACATTTTGGCTAGCTCAGCACCCCTACAGATAATGCTTAGGTCATCATTAAGTAGTTTGCCCTACGCGTCCCGTGTAGCGCGCTTCAGTTCACTCCCGACCTCGGTCATAAGCGGTTGCCACTGGATCTTTTAAGTGTTTTATAATGTGGTTAAATAGTAAACCCTTTCTCCAATTAAATCGTCTTTTTTTTAAAAGACATTTACACAAGGCCGTATAACAATTTTGGTGGCAGCGGTGGGATCCGAAAATCTCCAGTGCCCGGCAACCGCTACGTGGAAACCAAAAACTTTAAATCCTAAACTTATATTGTCACTTACGGGAGTTTAGTTTTAAACCGTGAAAGCCTAAAACAGTACTTTAAATCCTATCGTAAAACCTTGTGAATTATTACGTGCAAAGTGCATATCGAAATCCTGTACTCAGTGAAGTGCTACCACTAATTACCTGAAAGGGAAGTGTCGCATCCCTCACCGCGATTACTTACTTTTCTTCTCCGTCACCGTCGTCGTCGTCACGAAAAGTGCTGATAGCTGTGGGAAGACTCTCACAAACTCGCCAATCTCTTCACTTCGTTGGCTACAAGCATCCAAGGTCATCGAAGATTTAAATCAAATCTTATTTCGTCGCCTCCCGGTGCGCAGTCGCACCACCTTATCAATCGGAATGTTCCTGCTTGCCGTTATCGCCGTCGCCCATCATTACTAAGCCTAAACCCGAATGGCGTAGTGGTAGTGACGCTGCCTTACGTTCTTAGGGTCCTGGGTTCGAATCCCGGTAGGAGCAAATGTTTGTGTGATGAGCATGGACATTTTTGTTTCCGAGTCATGGATGTTTATATGTATAATAAGTATGTATTTACAAACAAAAAGTATATATGTAGTATATCAACTATCTAGAGTCCACGACACAAGCTTTGCTTAGTGTGGCACAAGGTGGCGCTGTGTGTTAATGTCCAGCGATATTTATTTATTTATTTATTTATTTAATAGTCTAAGTTTTAAATACCAGTGTTTCTCAACCTCTTATTTTAAACAACAATTTTGTATCTAAGTACTGACAGTTTGTTAATGAAAACTTATGTTTTGCTGTGTCTTCTGTCGTTTTAAAATTAGTTCTAGAACATTTTATTATGAAAAAAGCACTCAAGGCAGACGACAATAAAATACTACTTTCTTTAAACATCCCAGAACCTGAAAAACTAGTAAGTGATAGCGAAATCGTGAAGTCACCCGTCACATCTCCTCGTGTAACTAGGCAAACCAAAGCAAACCTCACAATGTCAGAAATCGATTTAAATATCTTATTCAAATTCATAAAACCCTATGACGGTAAACGGGAAACCCTAAATTCATTTCTAGTGAACTGTGACAATGCCATTGACTTTGCTTCAGAATCTCAGAAGGGAGAACGAGCAGACTTCTAATACTTCTATAGACTCTGGTCCAAGAAGCGTTGTTGGTTCTAGGCTACTCAAATCACTTGTAGTGTTTGATGCTTTTCAATTACCAAAGCTCATGGAAATCGCGAAAAAAAAGGTAAAAAAATAGTATTTTTTGTAAATCAAATTCTTCATTTCTTCAGTATAAGAAGTATGAAGCCCTCATCACTTAATTACTGATAAAAATAAGCGTAACCTTCACGACTATAATTCTTAGAGGGGTAAGCAGACATGTTCATCGTACGCCAGATTTCACAATAGGGTTGGATGGTTAAAGCTGATAGCAGATGGCGCCAGCATAGATTGTTCCCTTGTCATTGTTGTTGTCATATTTCTATGTTGTGTTGATTGCAGTTAATCGTGTAAATTGTTTCCTTTTTAACTTTGTGGCAGCTGTAAGACAATATAAATAAGTGGAGCACATATTTATACATCATGCATTCTAACTGGCGAGTCAAGGAACTGAAAGACGAATTAAAAAAACGCGGTGCTTCCTTACGAGGAAAAAAGCGGACCTCATTGAAAGGTATCTAGTTTTGTTCTGTAATTCATCAAACACACCTTAATCGAAGTTTATAGTCGTTGAAGATCGAAGGGCGCTATGCAAAGTAACAATTTTAAACTTTGACTTTGAAAATGTAAAGATTTCGTGGTATTCAGGTTAGATCTTTATGACCAAAATTTCAATTTTGGTCGACCTGAATGCGTAGATGACGACGAACCCAAAATGGAGCTACCATCAAAAGAATCTTATCGAGATGTAAACAGTCATACGATTCTGCCACCTTTGGACAAGATAATGCTAATGTTAGTATGTTAAGATAAAGTTAAATCTTTCAATAATTAAATTTCTTTCCATACTTTTATTTATCTAAGTACTTATTTCTTCTTTTTTCTAGCACAGAGAAAAAAATAGCAACAGCTACACAGCTATATGAGACACGGCACTTACTGATGGCAAGATCTTCTGTTGTTGGTCAAAATACTTTACTACTTTACTACTTACTGCAGGAAAACAATGAAGAATCTGCAGTACGAAGTTGATGTAAAATTGAATAAAAATGGAAATCCTGAAGCATCACATTGTGAATGCCCAGCTGGAAGTGGAATAAATGCAGTATGCAAACGTGTTGCAGTCCTTTTACTTGGCATTGAGAACATGGTTTATCAAAAAATTATTTTGCTTCAAGAAGCATGCACTCAAAGACTACAGCAGTTCCATGTTCCAAGAAAACCATACACAGGTACTCCAGGCCCGGCAGTCTCGACAGAGATAACGACAAAATCGCTAACTTTTGATCGCTGATTACTACCGAATAAATTCGGTCGCAATAATGATGCTTGTGAATAATGAAAACCTCTACATCCTAGACGCGTTTCTCATAAACATAATTATTGCAACAAACTTTATTCGTTAGTAATTAGCAACCGAAAGTTAGCGACTTTGTCGTTATCTCTGTCGAGACTGCTGGGCCAGGTGAAAGCTGAAAAAATGTATCGCAAGAAAAATAAACACAATTTGATTTTTGAGCCATATTCATTAAAACATATGGAAAAGAAAATTATAATAATAGGATAAGAAATATAATATAAAATTTTCCAAATTCCCGGATGCCATTTAAACAACTTTATGAACCAGCGAACCCATATGCTTTAGTACATGATCATCATTATACTGAAATAAGTCCAGAGCAGAAACTTCTAAATGATTTAAAATTGTTTTCAATCACTCAAGAAGAAATTGATAATATAAAAAATATTACCATTGGCCAAAATGAGTGTCCTGAATTGCATACATACCGCCAAGTAAGGCTTACTGCTAGCAACTTTCATACCATTTGTCACCTTAGGTCAAGCACAATGTGTAAATATGCAAAAGAAACATTAAATAGAAAACCATTTATGACAAGAGCAACAAGCCATGGCATAATTAATGAACCAACTGCTCTTATCAAATATGCAGCTGAATACGGTCTCACTGTAGAACCAAGTGGTATTTTTATTAGTTTAGAAAGACCATATCTTGCTGCTTCTCCTGATGGGTTACTGGAACAAGAAACAATTATAGAAATCAAGTGTCCCTATGCAAGCCGATACCAAGAAATAACTACCATTACAGTTCCCTATTTAGAAAAAAATAATGACACTTTACCATTAAAAAGAACTAGCCCATATTATTTCCAAATTCAAGGACACTGTTCAGACAGAACATACTGCAACCTTGTTATATATACCTACAGGGATTTCAAAGTATTTCTAAAAAAAATATAGAGTCTCAGTTACTAACCTTGTGCCAGAATTCATCAGGCCGTATTGCAGCGTCGAAATTTCCTTTTAACTTTGGCAATTTTCTCCATTGGTCATCCAAAGCTTGTTGTTCTATCATAGAAGTTGGTGTCAATCTTGGCACTAAGCTTGTATATTTTGAATTGATTCATCGCGATCTGAGATATCGAGATATGTTTCAGGATCCAATTTGGATATCCCAAACAATACTGGATCATTTAGAGCGAATCTTTAGCGGATAGACGCACGTGTTACAAAATTTTGTATATATGTGTTGATATGTACTAGATGTATGTAAGGACTAATCTTTGTTATTTGGTATTAAGGGGAATATAAATAATATGATTAAATCCATAATACCATATTTATTTATTACTATTGCAAATACAATTAACTACTTACAGTAGTAGTCTACACTTTTCATAAATAATAATCACCATGAACAATAGGAGGTTATTATGTGACGAATTTAATAAATACAGAACATCATAATAACATTGCATCATATCTTAGTAGCATAATTCACAATAAAATATTATCAACAATAATTCAAAAATAATCAGAGTAATATCATACCTTAGATGTTAACGCCTTGAAAACCGAAGAGCAACTGCCCTACTCAAGCAAGTGGGACGTCGCTGCACCCCCGCAGGGGGGCGCGGCAGGCGGTCACGGGGCTTCGCCCCCTGGCCGCGGAGGCCATACCTCGGCCTGTTAAAACAGGCCCGTCATTATATTGCCTAACTGCCCTACTCCGCCGAGTCTCCGCTCTTTTATACCCGTTAACAAACAAGTATGATTCACAAGCGTCGGTTGATTCAAATCAGTGTTTTACTTATAGAAAAATACGTTTCTTATAAAGATTCTTTAGTAAATTGATAAATTCATGTTAACAGTTGATTAATAAGTATTTAGACTGATAATAATTATTTTTATATGTACATCAAGTATTGTTTTTAAATATTGGACACAATAATAACAAGAACATAAGTTTCATTGACTTATTCTAACAATTGAATACAAATTATAAACAGATAGTTACATTTATAGGCATATCAAGTATTTATTTTAAATATCAGACACATAATTACATTTATATATCACGGCCATACTAATAGTACTTCGCTCTCGAAGTACATCACCCCTTTTTTTAACCACTTTATTTTTTGTTTGCCAATTGCCTAGACGTGTCAAGTCCCCTCCACCCGCTGCTCGTGGGATAGACTTGCACCAAGCAAATGACCGACCAGCGGAAACAAATTTTTGTTTTGCCAATTGCCTAGACGTGTCAAGTCCCCTCCACCCGCTGCTCGTGGGATAGACTTGCACCAAGCAAATGACCGACCAGCGTAAACAATTTTTACTTTTCATAATTAAAAAAAAAATTACACGTTATTAAATAAAGTATTTATTTTAACATAACATCTCAACAATCAACAGTACAATAATGTATACGTAATCAGGTAAGGTATTATAATAATTATCCTAAGGGGTTACTGTGCCATTTCATTTTCGACGTTCAAATTTTCATCAATTAATTCACCCGGCCATAATCTTAATTTTTCTTTAGCTACTGAAATATTTCGTAAATTACCTAGGCTTTGTAGAGCAAAGCGATCATTCGGAAGGATGGAAGATATTTCATATGGCCCTTTAAATTTTGGTGCCAATTTATCATTACGCCTATGATTCTGTGAGACATACACTACATCTCCTATGTTTAAATTTAAGTTGTTACGACGAGTGGCGTCGAAACGTTTTTTGAATTTCTTTGCTATTTGTAATAGGCGTTGTCTAGCTATTTCTCGGTCAGCCTCTACGTTATTTCGATTTTGTCTATTATTTTCGTCAAGTACATCATCTAAACGAGCTTGGACAGATGGAATATTTGCGTCTACGCCGATAAGTAATCGCAAGGGTGTAAAGCCTGTGGATTTTTGTACAGTTGTGTTAATGGATTGTTGTACTTTCCACAAAACGTTCGGCCAATCTGACTGCTCATTGCACATGGTGTTAAGCATATCAGTTACAGTGGACACGTAACGTTCTACTTGACCATTACTTCTGGGAGTGCCCGTGGAAATCAAATGCTGTTCTATATTTAGTTCGTCAAAAAATGACTTTATCGGACCACTGCTAAAATTAGTTCCTCTGTCAGAAATTACTATAGAAGGAGTTCCAAATAAGGTGATGACATCGCGTAAAACCGGTACTAATTCTTGGGCATTAAGGGTTTTGAGTGGTTTAAGCAAACAGAACTTTGTAAACCCGTCTATTATTAACAATATATGTTTAAAACCTTCATTTGACTGGGTAAAAGGCCCTGTACAGTCCAAATGTATGGTATGGAAAGGTAGCGCGGTTTTTTGAATTGGGTGTAGGAAGCCTTGTTTAGGGCCGTGGTGACCTTTGCGTTTAATGCAAATTAGACAATGAGATATGTATTTTTTTACAAAACTTGTCATAGCAGGAAACCAAAAATGCTCACGTATTTTAGCGATGGTTTTTTCGAAGCCAACGTGACAATTTTCATCGTGGTAGAGACGCAAAATACTCAATCTTGTACCCTTTGGAATGTATAATTTTAATTCCCCGTTTGGTTTAACTTTGTAATAAAGTAAATTATTACGGACTACATATTGGTTTGAATCATACTCTCCTGTTTGTACTTTATGAATAATTGACAGCATTTCGGGGTCTCTTTGTTGTGCAAGTTCTAACCAAGATTGCGGGTCATCTATTAAATTTACTATTTTACTATCAACAGTCATGGGGACCTCAACAGGATTGCGACTAAGGAAATCGACGTGGCTTATATATTGTCCCTTTTTGTAGGTAATTTCAAATTGGAAATCCTGCATATATGTCCACCAGCGAGCTACTCGTGGTGATAAATCTTTTTTATTCATTGTTGATTTAATAGCGTTACAATCTGTGATAATTTTAAAGTTAATTCCTAGTAAATAGACTCTAAAGTGTTTCATGGCGTTGTAAATAGCCAGCGTTTCTAAATCATAAGAACTGTATTTGGATTCTGCAGGTGTAGTTCTTTTACTAAAATAAGCTATGACTTTAGAATCATTCTCGCATTTCTGGGTTAAAATGGCACCATATCCTATAGCACTAGCGTCAGTATACAACTCTGTTTTCAAAGCAGGGTCAAAGATTGACAACAACGGTCTAGATACTAAGTAATTTAGTACATAATTTCTCGCAATGTCCTGTTGAGAACCCCAATCCCATTTTTGGTTTTTCTGTGTTAATTTACTAATACAAGCAGTACGGGTTGCAAAACTTGGGATAAATTTTCTAAAATAGGAGGCCAGACCCATGAATTGTCGGACTTGATTAATGTTACGAGGTATTGGTGAATTTATTAAGGCGGAAACTTTAGATG
Source organism: Xestia ashworthii (assembly GCA_950022955.1). NCBI lineage: Eukaryota > Metazoa > Arthropoda > Insecta > Lepidoptera > Noctuidae > Xestia > Xestia ashworthii. Next base: position 10,331,409 of record OX465560.1, on the reverse strand, counting down.
TACTTGGCCTGACACCTTCTTGAGATATTTGTCTACCCAAATACTCGATACAGTTAACAAAAAATTGACACTTTTTAGGGTTAATTTTAAAACCAGAAGATGTGAGAGCTGATACTGTTAGTTCTAAGTACTTTAAACCTTCTTCAATTGTAGAAAATGGAATTAGAATGTCATCCATATAAATAAGTAGGAAACCTAAATGTGAAACGGCTTTGGAAATTGCCCGTTGAAATACGGATGGCCCATTACAAATGCCAAATGGCATTTTGATAAATTCGTAATGTCCGTCAGGGGTTGAGAAAGCCGTGTATTTAGAAGAATTTTTGGACACTGGAATTTGATAAAAACCATTTCTCATATCTATCGAGATATAATACTTAGCTTTCCCTAATTTGTCAATTTGATCTTCGATAAGAGGAAGTGGATATGTGTCTCTTTCAATGATTTTATTTAAGGATCTATAATCAACGCAAAGTCTATCACTGCCATCTTTTTTTTTTACTAATATCACGGGGCTTGCAAACGGTGATACGCTTTCACGAATTATTTCGCTATCGATTAAATCCTGGATAATGAGTTTTACTTTATCCCTTTCACAAGGTGCCAAACGATAGGGGCGATAATTTACTACCTTGTCACTTTTTAACCTTATCCTTAATTCTCCTGTCGTGACTGACCCAGTTTTATTTAATATAGCAATATGTCTCTCAAAAATATCTATAATTTGATTTTGCAAATTTCCTTCTAAGTGAATTAATTTTGATTTTAACTCGGCCATTTGTATATTACAATAATCTAGCTGGAGCAAGGTATTTACGTGTAAGTTTACATTGTTAGGAGTTTTTCTCTGAATTTTGCTTCCTTCACAATCTGTAATTATTTCAATATCAGGGTATTCAACAGCATTCCTCCCAATTAAAAGGTTATAATTAATTGTTTGATCATTAACAACAAACAAATCAAGTTCAATATTTATATTATCGAATCTCACAGGGACCGTTATTTTACCAGAAATTTCCAATTTAACATTACCTATTCCTGTAAGGTATTTGAAACATGGTAGTATATTACATCTAAGTTGTTTAGCAATAGATTTTTTGATTAAGCTACAATTGGCACCTGTGTCTATAAGGGATTCAATTGGAATATCGTGAATAGACACAGCTGTAAGTTTTAATTCGCTTTGTCTAAAAAATTAACCTCATTTTTATTATTTTTAGTGTTTTCTATATCCGAACGTGCTTTATACCAGCACACCAACTCATTGTGACCGATTTTTTTACAAATGGTACAAGTAATTTTATCAGGGGCTTTATCTGGAGTATTGGTCCCTGTTTCAGATGGACGATTGTTTCTACGGCACTGGGCTTTAAGGTGACCTTTTCTACCACACGAGAAACATGTTCTTTCTTCGGGAGAGTTATTTCGGACCTCTAACCTTGGGCGTTTGGCTTTAATTTGTCCTGTTATACTATCAGAATCTTTTTGTTCTATTGGTCGTTTTTTGGTTTTAACGTAACTGGAGAACAAGCTTATGAGTTGAGAAGTAGTTTTAACATTACTATTGAAAGCAGCCATTCTAACATTCACATCGGTTATGCTACCACAGATCAATTCGATTAATTGGAATTCTGTAAATGATATTTTTGTATTACGTAGCAGTCTAATTTTTTCCCTAGCGTATTCGCAGTAAGCATCTGCAGAATCAGAATTGTACAGCACGGCCTTGGATAAATTTTCAGACAGGTTTCGTTTTTCTGGATACAAGTCTGTAAGGTCTGTACGGAAATTTTTCCATGTTCGGCCTTCAGATGGTACCCAAGACTCAAACCATAATAAAGCGGAACCTTTTAAGGCCTTACCGGCTCTTGCGACTGTTGTGGTACTGCTCCATCCAAATTCCTTTGATAGATCTTCGATGCTTTGACACCAGCCTCCCGCACCGCTGTCACTGGTTGCTGGGTCGAAGACCGGGAGTGCCACGTCATCATCAGCATGGCGACGACCAGCAACAGCGTCGTGTATTGCCTTGAGGAGACCTTCCAAGACAGCGGAATCCATTCTGAAACTTATAAACAATGTCTTAATAAGGGTGAAGTCAATCCCACTTCTGATGTTACAAAATTTTGTATATATGTGTTGATATGTACTAGATGTATGTAAGGACTTATCTTTGTTATTTGGTATTAAGGGGAATATAAATAATATGATTAAATCCATAATACCATATTTATTTATTACTATTGCAAATACAATTAACTACTTACAGTAGTATTCTACACTTTTCATAAATAATAATCACCATGAACAATAGGAGGTTATTATGTGACGAATTTAATAAATACAGAACATCATAATAACATTGCATCATATCTTAGTAGCATAATTCACAATAAAATATTATCAACAATAATTCAAAAATAATCAGAGTAATATCATACCTTAGATGTTAACGCCTTGAAAACCGAAGAGCAACTGCCCTACTCCGCCGAGTCTCCGCTCTTTTATACCCGTTAACAAACAAGTATGATTCACAAGCGTCGGTTGATTCAAATCAGTGTTTTACTTATAGAAAAATACGTTTCTTATAAAGATTCTTTAGTAAATTGATAAATTCATGTTAACAGTTGATTAATAAGTATTTAGACTGATAATAATTATTTTTATATGTACATCAAGTATTGTTTTTAAATATTGGACACAATAATAACAAGAACATAAGTTTCATTGACTTATTCTAACAATTGAATACAAATTATAAACAGATAGTTACATTTATAGGCATATCAAGTATTTATTTTAAATATCAGACACATAATTACATTTATATATCACACGCTTTAATCAAAAAATTTCGGCATTTCTTTTTGAAATCCTTTTTTTTCTCTGCTGCTATTTCATTTGTTGAAAACTGTTTAGATACTCCCAAGCCCAGATAGATGTCATCCAAATTTTTGAAATTGTTTTCGTCAGTTGGGTCAATTTTTTCTAGTTCAGTGTTTGCAATATGTACCGTTGTCATGTATGTCGATAAAAGTTCGTGAAAGAGATCGTTCATTTTAGTGTTAAGTTTTGTGATCATTGGAGTCTCACTCTGAAATAGCGTATTAGTTTCAGTAAATTTAGGTAACATCCAGTTTAAAAAGAAAAAGTATGATTTTGTTATGGGATCATTCAACTGCATAATTATGGATTTCGGAACATTCGTTGCCTTCAAGCCATCTTCCATCAAAAAACAGTGTTAATGCATTCCACTGTTCTAAAATTCTTTGAACTAAAGCACTTAGTGATAACCATCTAGTTTGAGCCGGTTTCAAAATTGTGTGTATATCTGTTTCTGTGAATACTTGAAACTCTTTTAATAGCGATTGTCTTTTGCTTCTGGTCGCAAAATAATTGTAAATATCACGTGTAGCTTGTCACATTCAGCTGGTAACTGTTTGCATGCGTCAGTCGCACAAAGATGCAGGGAATGAAAAACACATTTAAGAACGATAATTCCGGGACATTTTATTCTAAATCGACTCGAAACAGAGTTGTGACACCCCATCATAGTATTACACCCGTCTGATCCAAATAATATTCTCTATAGGAATAGAATTTTCCTCGAACGATTTTATTACTGCTTCGAAAAGATGTTGCGCTGTGGCGGTAGCTACCGGAGCAGAGTTTTCCTCGCCATGTATTTGAATTAGGTCCCAAAATCTGCTAACAATTTGACCTTTTAGTGCACAGTAATATCTGACCACAACACACATAGTTTTTACTGCTCCGATATCAGTGCTCCACGCGACGAGCCGGGTTGAAGAACTCCTCAAAGAGGGGACTTACCGCCACTATAGTGCCGTGCGCTACAATCCACACCCTTGCAGAGCAATCACAAAGTTTTGATCATTCATGATTTTTTCAGGCTTGTAAAAGTATGATGCACAGTTTCGATGATCACCAAAAACGTGGTTTGCGGCATTTTTTATATCCGTTTTCAGATTTTTTGTTTTGTCATTGCGTAATGCTTTCTTGTTCCTTTTTATAATTTACTGCTCCAACTATATAGCCTTCCTCAAGCGTAAAACGTTTGCTTCAACCTTTTTTCTAAGTTCAACTGGTACAAAGCCTTTGTTGTTGTTTGTTTCCTTTCCTAGGGCTTTTAATTTGTTGCAAAAATTGCGGAGCAAGTGATTTTTGCACACGATTGTTTGGATAATGAAATCAAGCCCATATGGCTTTTTTAGCGTTAATTTCTTCATTGTACTAGACGTCGTCTCGGTGCTTTTTTGTTCTATCTACCAATTTTTTCGAAAATTAGTTCTTATGAAATGAATGAAATGAAATGAAATTATCCAGGATCTGATGATGGAGCTGGAAGGCGGTCATAGGAACTCCGTTATAAAACGACTTAACTCCATCGAGTTTGGGCACGTATGATTCGTCTTGACGAGTACTTTGTCTTTAGATGGTATCTAGAGTCTGATGCTGGAGCTGGAAGGTGGCCATCGGAACTCTGTAATGAAACGACGTAACCCCATCGAGTTTGGACTCGTTTGATTCGTCTTGACAAGTACTTAACCTCTAGATGGTATCCAGGGTCTGATGATGGAGCTGGAAGGCGGTCATAGGAACTCCGTTATAAAACGTCATAACTCCATCGAGTTTGGACTCGTTTGATTCGTCTTGACAAGTACTTTGCCTCTAGATGGTATCCAGGGTGTAATGATGGAGCTGGAAGATGGCCATAGGAACTCCGTTATAATACGCCATAATTCAATCTAGTTTTAATCTACTTTTTCTACTTCATTAATCTAGGAGTTAGTTTTGAGTTTTTAGTGCAAAAAAAAACTGACTTCAAAATTTCTAATGAGGTATGTCCTCGAAATTTTGAAGTCAGTTTTTGGTTTTGTATAAAAAAATAAATTTGAAGGCTGGTTTTTCAAGTGGTCCCATTTAAATTTGATCAAGATCTGACAAGTAGTTTTTGAGTTGAGGTCGGCTGTAACACTTGTCAGAGAAATATATCTTTAAATTTTATTTTTAGTTACTTCTAAATAATATACAGGGTGTAAACCACCTCATCACAAAGCCATTAACCAAGCATTCTGTACATCAAACTAAGTAACTTTACGCAAAAAATATTGCTAAAATATTGAAACAACTTTTTTTTTGAGGTTATAAATCATATTTTGTAGTAGAACTCAATGTAACGCACTTAAAACATTGTGCTGATGGATGGATTGAATAGAACGGGGGTCTTCGAGGTGTTAAAAGTTAAAATCTTACAAAAAAAACTTTGACCCCCCATATCTCCGTCACTAGAAGGTTCCCAGGTATGATGTCGAGCAAAAAAATGATCGCAATAATGGGGAACAAGTGCCTTTCGGCTTCGTGAAGAGGTGTTTTACATCCTTTATTTCTTGTTTCATGTATTTGAAAAGGCTTGCAAAGGTCAAGAAAAAGCTTTTTGAGAATGATGAAGTTACTGAAAAGGACTACATTGAAGATACTCCAAATAAAAATATTGTGAAGATAAACGTAAAACTTTATGAGCGTCCAAAAGAGACCAAGAAAACACTCATCGCTTCAAATAATAATAATTCCATAATCATTCCCTTAAACATGCCCGGTGATGAAATTTTAATACCTTCCACTGAACTTCCTGTTTGAAACGAACTTTCTTATAACAACGACGATCCAATTAAACTACAGATTTTAGAAGAAAATAATAAGCCAAGTCGAAAGAGAAAGCGTCAACCAAAATATTGGAAAAGAAATATTAAAAAAATAAAAAGAGAGAGAGGAGAGGAATACACAGACTCAAATGGAAAATGCGTACCGGCTAAGGTTGTTAAACCTGGGTGTGAAAGTACTTGTAAGCTTTTGTGTTCTACAAATTTTCCCTCAGATCTAAGAGAAAAAATAAAATCTGAATTTTATAGCTTGACTGACGCTCAAAAATACATTTTTACGGAAAATACACAACGAGAACAAAAAAGAGTAGAACGAGAACAAAAAAAGAGAACAGTAGGCGATCTTACACTTTCAATTATTATTTTCGCAAAGAAAATGAAAGTGTTAAAGTCTGCAGAAAATTTTTTTGTTCCACGTTGAGTATTTCAGCTCGTCGGATTCACTAGTTTTATTTAAAAATTGATAAAAATAATACACTCTTGCCTCCTACACCAGCAAAAGGGAAATACGTCAAAAAAGAAACACCATCTGAGAAAGTAAACGAAGTGGTTGATCATATTAAATTGTTCCCAACAGTGGAATCCCACTACTGCAGATCATCTAGTACGCGCCAATATTTACAGTCGGGGTTGAGCGTCGCAAAAATGTACTCATTATATCTAGAAAATAATAAAGATCCTGTCAAGGAAAACATCTACCGGAAAATATTCTGTGAACGATTTAATCTCGGCTTTCATCACCCAAAAAATTATGTTTGCGATTTCTGAACCGAGTTTAAAGCTCAAAAAAAAACCCAGTAGCGATATCATAGAAAAACATGAAAATCACCTACAAAGAAAAAAAGGGGGTGACGAAGAAAGACATAGAAAGAATACAGCTTTTTAAGAGAATTAAAGCTAAAATTTTACCAATGGCAGATAGGACAAACAAGCACTGAGGCGACGTAGAGTCACCATCTCCTATTATTTTTTTTTATATTTGACGATTTTTTTTTTTATAAAATGCATGAATGCATTTCCATGTTCCTCGCAAACCCTTCTGCTATAATATCGGCCTCCATAGCATTAGCGCTGTCACGCCAGTTTTGAAAGCACCTGTGCTCAGGCACATCTATGTTTAATTTCAGACTTCTAGCACATGTGCAATCTAATCTTGAAACTACTAATGGTTACGTAGGGGTGGAGGGATATTGTTCCAAATATTGGCGATAGTATATTTAAAACTACCCTTGAATGCAGTGATTTTATGTGAAGGGATAGACAGAAGACTGCAAATCGTTTACGGGATGACCAAGTAAGTTTATTGAAAAGGTAAAGGGGATTGGAGTTTTTAATAGTGCCAAATAGAAGAGTAGCAAAGTGAATGGATCTTCTAGAAGTCATATTGAGTATTTTGGCTTGATAAATGTACGGTGAAATGTGACTTCTAGGCGGAACATCAAAACTGACGGTGGGAGGGGTATCCATCGGCGTCGAGCCGACGTTGAAGTACCTGGGACTCGTACTCGACAGCCGATGGAACTTCGTGGAACATTTCCGACGTTTGGCCCCCAGGCTGGAACGGACCGGGGCTGCCTTCAGGCGGCTCCTGCCCAACCTTGGGGGGCCAAACGCCTCCTGCCGCAGGCTCTATGCGGGGGTCGTGCGGTCCATGGCCCTTTACGGGGCCCCAGTGTGGGCGCGTTCCTTGAGGCGGCGAGCCGCCCATTACCTGAACGCGCCCCAGAAAGTGGTGGCCGTAAAAATGGTCCGTGGGTACCGCACGATCTCCCGCGAGGCGGCGGGCCTGCTTGCCGGATTGCCGCCATGGGATCTGGAGGCGATAGTCCTCGCGCGCCTGCACGACTGGCGCGCGGAAGCACTACGCCGGGGGGAAACTCCGCTGCCGCGGCAAATTGCCGCTCAGCGGACAGACCTCCGGCGCGATCTCATGGCGACATGGAGAGAGCGACTGTCGCAACCCCGTGCAGGGCACGCCACGATAGTGGCGGTAAGTCCCCTCTTTGAGGAGTGGCTGGAGAGGCGCCACGGCGTCCTCACCTTCCGCCTGACGCAGGTCCTCACCGGACACGGATGTTTCGGGAGGTACCTGCACCGAATCGGGCGGGAGGAAACGCCCGGGTGCCTCCACTGCGAGGATCGACCGGAGGACACAGTGGAGCACACGGTGGAAGTCTGCCCTGCGTGGGCGGAGCACCGCCGCACTGTGGAACGTCCCTATACATTAGGTCGGACGTTGAACTTCAATCGTTAATGTGTCAAATGACTATAAAACTTTATATATTCGTTAATTTAAGGATTGATACCATTTGATTTAGTCAATAATTTTCTCTTTTTGGTATTATTTTTAGTACAATAAAACTTAGAACATGACGTAATGCATTTTGCTGAAAATTTGACATACTTTAAAATTGTTTGAACTGCATTAGTTTCAAAGCACCGAAACAAAAAATGAGTGATTTTGTGTAGATTGTATATTAACCTAGTAATGTAACTGTTTTCTACATTTTTTTTGTTAATAACTGGTTTGTTTTTTTTTTTTTTGTTGATCCTATGGTAATTAAACACTTACGAAGACTTTTAAAAAAATGTCCAGACTTGTCCAGGCTAAAATTGACTTCAATTGAAAGGCCAGAAACTTAGCTACAAAATGAAACTAAAATCTCTTCCAGATTCCGCCAGGCGTTGAACAAAGTTCTTTTTTTTAATGAAGTAGGAAGTAGTATCGCTGTACCTATATAGAGTACAGAGCTTACTGTTACAGCCATACTATTTAAAGGTTGCAGAGACTTTATTTAAGTAATAATAGCGTAGCTAAATATAGAATTTGATGACTTAGTAATATTTTTCCTGCTTTTATTTATATTAATATTAATATAATATTTTAAAAATATTAAAAAAAATATGGCCTTCCCATACACTCTGTGTGTCGTTACGTCTGCCCGTATGTGTTAAGATTCTACTATTAAAAGGAATCATGTGATAGTAGAGTATTGTGTGGATCTCTTTTGAGGTTGTAACCTTAGGCAGACGTAGCGAAAGAGAAAAAAATATTATACATGTAACTTGTACCTGGGTTTTCTTTATCTGCTTCGCTTGTTAATTCTTTATGGAGACAGAGCACTGAACACAGAGCAACCAGACTCGAACCGAAGGGCCACTTTCACCACCTGTAGATAGATATTATCGATGACACTGATACTTCGATATTTTGGGCATCGTAGATTGTAATAGGTATTTACTGAAACCAAATGTCAAATATTAGTAATCGTTATTAAATAACTCGACAGCTGGAAACCGGTATGGTTTCCACCCCTGGAAGCTCACTTCCAAGGGCACTCGAAAGGCTTTAAGGTCAAGCATACCTTTAGAGGACAGCGTGGTATTCTCACTGCCTCACTCATACTAGTACTAATTGAGACCTCAAGAAGCTCCAGTAATAACTTTCCCAACCTCGTTGGTTTACTTCTACTAATAACTTTCCCAACCTCGTTGGTTTACTTCTACTAATAACTTTCCCAACCTCGTTGGTTTACTTCTACTAATAACTTTCCCAACCTCGTTGGTTTACTTCTACTAATAACTTTTCCAACCTCGTTGGTTTACCTCTACTAATAACTTTTCCAACCTCGTTGGTTTACCTCTAGTGATAACTCGTTGGTTTGCATGTAATAATTATTCAACATTCCACTTCGATCAATAATAGCAATAGTACCATCATTGATCGAAGGTACTTCAGCATTCTCAAGAACAATGGTTTCAGCGAATAACCTAATTATGTACTAACTTAGAATTACTGATTAATCTTAAAACATTAGATACTCAGCTTTCAATCCAGAGATGCAAGCTCCAACCAACTCACAAACATAAAACTCACTTTGATAAACACTAATAAACTTCTGACTAAAGTTAAGCTAAATTCAAACAAGACAAAATACTGGTTCTTACCGCGTCGGATCGACTTGACGTCTTCGCACGTATTTCCTGTGATGTACCATCGATGTTGCCATTGTATAAAATAATTGTTTTAATAATTGTTGCTATATCTGATTATTGTTGTATTTACATTCGCGGATTATATCTTCTAAAGATCCGCGACACTGTGATTGCTTTACTATGGGAAAGCCAAATTTTTTTTTCACATTTCGTCCCATGTTTCTTGGGAAAAGTTGCTTGTTTTGATGGGTACTTCCATACCCTGACGGCACGTGCACCAATTTAAAACATCCTATATAGAATATAGATAGATAGATGAAGATGATAATAACTAGAGAGCGGATTTGAAGTAACTATTATTGGATTTATATGGATACGGCAAGTAAAGCCTTGTTATTTCTAATATTTTTCCATTTAATTTCGTTATAAGTATATGTTACTTCGGTGAATTTTTACATTTCCAAAAGCAACCGTTTAGCTTGCAGGGTGTGAAGACACTTGAATCTGACAAAAATTTACACGAAAGCTTAATATTTCGCAAACCGATTTCTGAATCGAAAAATTGTTTTGGCACACCTACAATATTTTTATACCTACTACCTGTCCAATGACATCCCATACCATGGGACAGAAGAAAAAAAAAAACAATATTTCTGTGAAATAGTTTAGTATTTTTTTTATAAAATTAGCTTAGTCTTTTTCAAGACAAGCACATACAAGAACATAAAATAAAATAATAAAAATAATTCGTTGTTTATGTTAAAAATCAAAGATTCTTCGTAATTCTTCAGGGTCGACTTTTTTACCAGGGTTCACGTTGTTGATAAAAGTACCTATTCGTATGTGGTTTCTTGATACTCACACTTTGGAATTGAAACCTTGCGTTAAATAATGGGAATTTTTCGATTAAAGGTTTGTGGCTCAGCCTGACACAAAATGTCGTAAGCCCGAAACGATTTTCGCGCCATTTCTTACGAAGTAAGTCTTCTTTTTCTTTTCTTAATCTTTTTCTTTCATATCTTGCTTCTGCTTCTTCGACTTCAGCTTCGTCCACAGAAGCAGACGAAGAGGATTCATCAGTTGCCTCCTCCTCCTCCTCGTAGGGACGCTTGAATAGATTTATTTCCCACATATTTATTGACTTACAATATTTGCTCGGAGTCTCGCAAATATGGTTCGGGATGAGGCCGTATTGTCTCTTGAAAAGATTCTCTATTAAATTTTTGCACATTTTAGCTTCAATTTAATGCGTAATAGAACAAAATAGAAACGTTCAGTGCAGCAAACAACAATCTATTAAATTTCTTTCAAAAAAGTATTTTTGAAATTCGAATATCTTTATAGTTTTTTCTGTATCAGCTAATCAACCTCTTTGTTTTAAATGACATTTTATTTAAAAAGAAAACGCTGAAGGAACATTTACATTCGAAGTTTAAAATTTCTGATAATATGGCAGATTATAAGTTGACTCTTTTGTTTTCTTTAATTTAAATATTGTTTGTTCAAAATGAATCATCTCAACCGGATTAACACTAATCGCGATTTGTACGAGTTATTTAAAGAAAATGGATTTGCAAATGACATATATAAGGATAATGCTAAAAAAGCTATTGCGCTGTTTAAGGAATTTGGAGGGAATAGTGAATTGAACGAGTTCGTTTTCTTTATGCTATAGGTAGGTAAGTGTTTTCTTTTAAAATAGCAATTACAAACTTTCACTGTTCTTTTTCAGATTTATAACTGAGAAAGTGCGTATGTATTGTCATAAAGTACACCAGAAACGAAAATCTGTGTATCACATTGAAAAAGATTTTTTGAAAAAATTCGCTAATTGGCTAGATTTGAGTTTAACATGGATAACTGATATACGAAAACAATATTGCCTAGTACCAACTTGTTCTTCCTCGACTTCTGCTACTACGTTAGAAAATAGTAGTAATTTAAAAAAGAAATTCTGTGAGTTAAGCGATAGGCAAAAAAGAAGGAGAACTGAGGATCTGCGTGCATATCCACCAGAATATTTACAGTATGCAGCATCAAAAAATGTATCTGCTATCCCGGAGGACGCTCAGTATATTTTCGACTTTACTTGTAAATATCCAGAACATGTCAAAAAAGTACGAAAATTTTGTGAAGAGTTGTTGTTGTTTCATGAAAATTCTAAGGTTGAGAATGAAGATGCTCTAAATATGTACGTTACTTGTAAACTCACAAAACACCAATACAATTCCATAAGAGCAACTATCAATGTAAAGGCAGAAAATCTCTTACCGAGCTATTACATCATCCAAAAATCCAAAGAAGAATGTTATCCACCTTCAGAATCATTAGTTGTTACCGAAACTGAAGTGAAATATAAGTTACAGCCTTTGATAGATACAACTATGTCCCGCTTATTAAGATCATTAAATTATGACACTGATAACGAAACAAAATTAGCATTGATTTGTAAATGGGGATGTGATGGATCATCCGGGCAGTCAAGATATAAACATACATTTATTAACAGTTCTGACGATGTCTGTTCGGTATTTTGCTGTAGTTTTTTACCAATAAAATTATATAATGAGGAGAACAATGAAACAATTTGGCAAAATCCTGTTCCATCATCCACACGTTATTGCAGACCAATTCTTTTTAAATTTGCAAAAGAAACTCCAGAACTAGTGAAGACTTGTGTTGAACAAATTAATGAAGAAATTCGAAACTTAATCTTATTTACGAAAAAACAAATATCTGTACGATATGAAATGATATTCACAATGATTGACACAAAAATTTGTAATGACTTGGCAGAAAATCGCTCATCTATGAGGTGCTACTTATGTAATGCAAATCCAAAATTGATGAATAACTTGAATGCTGTCGATAATCTGGAAGTGAATGAGAACTATTATAAATTTGGATTGTCTTCTCTTCATGGATGGATAAGATGCTTCGAATGCCTACTCCATATAGCGTACAATTTACCATTTGCTTGCTGGTCAGTGAAAGGAGAAAATAAAATATTAAGAGATGAAAGGAAAAAAAAGATACAGCTCGAGTTCAGGGAGAAAACTGGTCTTCTCATTGATGTTGTAAAGCTAGGCTCAGGAAAAACTAACGATGGGAACACTGCGCGTAAATTTTTTAGAAATTACAAATTAACTGCTAAAATAACAGAACTTAATGTAGATTTGCTAAAAAGATTTTATGTAATATTACAGGTACAGAACTTATTTTAAAGCTTAAATCACTTTTCTTTGTAATGATTTGATCGATTTTTTAAAGCTTACTCAATAATTATTTTTAGGTAATTGCTTCGGGATATAAAATACACATTGAGAACTTCGATCTGTATGTCAAAGAAACTGCCCAGATGTATGTCAACCTGTATGGATGGTATTACATGCCAGTGACCGTCCACAAAATCTTATTACACGGAAGCAAAATAATCAGACATGCTATAGTTCCTATTGGTTTATTATCTGAAGATGCACAGGAGGCCAACCATAAATTGTTCAGATATTACAGGCTTCATAATACAAGAAAAATGTCAAGATCACTAGGGAATAAAGATTTAATGAATGCATTGATATTATCTTCAGATCCATTACTGACAAGTCGAGCAAAATTTATAAAAAAGGAGGAAATATTTCTAAAAGATGCTGAAAGCCTTTTTGATGGCGAAATTGTCAGAAATTTGAAATTTGTAGATAATTTACCTGAATCACATGACAATTTAGAAAGCACTGAAACCTAGATGAGTTAAGGATTATATTTTTGTTTTATATTAAATAAACCAGATGAATATCTATTTTGAATACTGACTTTATATTTTATTTAATATTTCATTTTAGAAGTCCTATTTTCCCATGGGAATGAGATATTTTCCCGCGGTAAAAATATATATATTCTTCCTAAAGACTCAAACTATCTTCATACCAAGTTTTATCTAAATCGGTTCAGAGGTTTCGAAGTAAATAAAAACGGTTTCACACGATCTAAAACTGATTTTCCCATGGGAATGAGATATTTTCCCGCGGTAAAAAGTAGTCTATGTTCCTTCCTGGGTCTCAAACTATCTCTATGCCAAATTTCATCTAAATCGATTCAGCCGTTTTGACGTGAGAACAAAACATATTTCCAGACATACAGACAAAAATACACATTTTCGCTTTTATAATATTAGTAGGGATTAACAAAGCACTAACATTAAAGTATACGTTTATAAATTTTCATGCACATCCTATGTATGATTAAAAAGATATAGCAAAAAGATTTACGCAGTATCGCGCGTCCGACCTAATGTATAGGGACGTTCCACAGTGCGCCGTGTCCTCGTAGCGGCGATCGGCGGCGGCGACCTCTCGCGTCCGGCCCTGGTTCAATCCATGGTCCGGAGCGAGACGGAATGGGAAGCCGTCACCTCCTTCTGCGAAGCAGTCATGCTAGCGAAGGAGGTGGCGGAACGAGAGAGGGAGAGAGCCTCTCTTCCCGGCCGCCGCGGGAGACGCACCGGGCGTCGGGGGCCACGTGGTGGCTACCGGCCACCGTAGATGCGGGCCTGTGGACGGTTAGCTATGGAGCTATGGGCTAGCTAGCCGTCCGTCCGTCTAGTGACGACAGGCCGTGTCGACGGCGCGTTCGTGTTCCACGCGCGCCTCAAAGAGATGTCAGCAGAAGAGAGGGGCCCGCAAGGGCCGAAGCCTGCCGGGGTTGCGGGACTGTTCGAAAGAGATACCGCGGCCCCGGAACGTAAAGGGCGAGGAAGGAACATGGATGGGTTTTAGTCAGTAAGAGTCTGACACTCCCTCCTGCTCCGCCCAGAGTGGGAGAAGTCATTTGATGATTTCCCATCCTAAAAAAAAAAAGGCGCAGGCGTTTTGAACGCGCTAATCAGACTTTTAGTGTATAATCAACTAAATAAAAAATAAATTTGTAGCAGTGTTGGGGTCAGTAAATGAAAAGTGATGAACTGAATATATTTACACTAAAACTTACACTGCTTAAGTCATATTTAAAACATGCGAGATAGTTGAAGTTCCACCTGCCAACAGTTTCTCATTGACCAATCAGCGCGCAGTACAGATGATGTCGCACACCGTAGCTTCGAAGTACCTTGGGAGAACGGGACAAGTAGCTATGCGAGCGAGAAGGATGCGCGTAAATATGTCGCGTCTCTAGCGCGCCGTGCGAGCGCCAGACTGGCGCGACTCGCGAGTGTTGCCGTTTTAGCGCTTTTCGCGCTAGATCTAGCGCATTTTTAAGCTCTTCAGCGCTTTTTTTTTTTATTTATTTATTAAAACTTTATGCACAATTAAAACTGTACAAAGGCGGACTTAATGCCTTAGGCATTTTCTACCAGTCTACCTTAGGGTGATGCAGAGATAATACACAGTAGGTGCAATAACCGAAAAAAAAAGACTAGAAATTATTTATAACTAAAATATATAAGAATAAAATAAATACATACATACATACATATAGTAAAATATATAAAGTTAAGAGAGATAAGAAAAACGACAAAAACCTAGTTTTGAGACAAATCTGCCAACTCCTTGCGAATATGCTCTCGAGCCTTCACTTTGAAACTGAAACGACTAGTCAACGTCCTGATACTCTGAGGGAGCGCATTCCAAAGGAAGACCGCTTGGACAGAAAAGGAAGATTTTATAAAGCCAGATCGGTGAGAAGGACAGCGTAGAAGACAATTATTGGAAGAACGAAGATTTTTGCTGTGCGCAGAGCATAAATATTGAAAATGAGAAGTGAGATAAGAAGGAGAAGTGGGTTTGTGAAGAAGGGAAAACAGTGTTGTCAAAGCCCTCAATGCTCTGCGCTGCCGGATGGGTAGCCACTTTAACAGCGAACGATGTGCAGAAACATGATCATACTTGCGGAGATTGAAGACGAATCGAATGCAGTTATTAAGAAGTCGGTCAAGTTTATTGAGCAGATCAGCATTCAGGTCATAGTAGCACACATCACCATAGTCAATCATGGGGAAGATTAGGGACTGTACAAGCATTGCCTTAATGTGTGAAGGGAGAATATTTTTCAGCCGGTAGAGCGACCGCAACGTTCCAGTAACTTTCTTGCTCACAATCGCAACCTGCTTACGCCAGTCAAGGCAAGTGTCAACGTGCAAACCCAGATCCTTGACGTCAGAGCTAAACGGAATTACTGTGCCGTCAAAGGTAACCGGTGGTACCGTTAAACCATTCAGCCTCCTCAGGCTGTGGGGGCTCCCTATAATTATAGCCTGGCACTTGGTTGGGTTAACCGCCACACCGAAACGATCGGACCAGTTTTTAACAACGCGCAAATCCCGATTCAGCTCTTCGATCGCACCGGATAGGCTGTCAACACCTGCCTGACAGTAAAGCTGTAAGTCATCAGCGTAGAGATGATACGCACACTGAAGCTCGGTAGTTATGAGATCAATAAAAATAGAAAATAAAAGTGGAGATAAAATACCGCCTTGAGGGACGCCAGCTTCAAGATCGCACCAACTGGAGTTACACTCACCAGCAAGAACGACGCGTTTTTAAATGACGCGTTAAACATAATTTATTGGATTCTGGTGGAAAATTTAAAAAGAAATTGTCAACCTCCAATTAGGCCAAATTAGGTCAGGGTTTAGAACCAAAAAAATACAAAAAGTTCATTCTGTGGGTCTATTATGTAAGGTGTTCGAGCACTTCCCGCGCGGGAATACCATGCGCCATAATGAATTTGAAGTTTTGAGTTTGAAGGAACTCTATGCTTTGGACATAGAGGCGCTTATGCAGTGTATCAATCCAACACCCATGTTGGAGTTGGGTTGATAAAAGTCGGGTATTCCCCAACCATAATGTTTGGTTTAGTTTATTGTTTTGTCACTTTTTACATTAAAGGATTTTACTTACTACGGCTGTCTCGCTCGTGTTACTAACAGATAGAGAAAAGCTGGTTCATTTATCTTAACTACGTACCTATTACGGCGGCGCTCAGTTCCTTTCATATTTTAGTTTGTGTTTTCGTGAAAATCTTAAATGGAAGTTCCACTGAAGAAGAAGGCTTATAGCCAAAAATATCGTCCGGAATGGGAGGTGATGGAAGAGTTCAAGAATTGGCTAAGACCTGTGAGTAATGATCAAAATAAGGCCATTTGTTTACTATGCCATACAGAAATGTTTGCAAAACTTGCTGATTTGCGTAGGCACGCCGAGACTAAAAAACAAGAATAAATGTGAAGCTTTATAAAAAAATCGGCAAATATGTTTTGATGCTGTACCAAAGGAAAATTTTAGTAGAAACAAAAAGCAGAAGGAAAATTGGCATTATTCATCACGGAACACAGTTCAATTTCTACAATTGACCATTTAACCGATCTATGTAAACATATACACTCGAGAGCAATGAATCCGGGTCACTTAAAGAATGTTAAAAATCTCGGAAGCTAAAAATGATAGGTTAATGCAATAAATTGTATTTAATAGACAATGTAATACTCCTTAAATGAAAGTAAAAAAAATATGAGTCACCATACATTTTATTAACACAAAATTACATAAAGAAAAAAACTGCTGATCTCTCCTTAAAACAAAAATAGGAAACATGAAATTTTTGAACTTTATTACGATTTTCTTGAATTTTAATACTTCGTATTGCCTCCTCGTGCTTCCATTACTGCGTTTACGCGGTTTGGCATGCTGTACACCAAATTCCTTATACGATTTTGGGGAATATTCTCCCATTCCTCTGTGAGAGCAATTTTGAGCTCACGAAGCGTGATTGGGGGAGGGTTTCGTTGTTTTACGCATCTGCCTAGCTCGTCCCAAGCATGCTCGATCGGGTTGATATCCGGGCTGCGCGCTGGCCACTCCATACGAGTAATGTTCATCTCTTGAAGGTAGTCATTCACAATCCTACCTGTATGAGGTCGGGCATTGTCATGCATAAATATAGCATCCTAACCTAAATTGACCATAAATGGACCAACGTGATCATTGAGGATTTCTTCCACATATCTTACGCTAGTTAAAGAGCCGTTTTCTATGATCACCAGCTCTGTGCGACTTTCAGAAGAAATTCCGGCCCACACAAGTACAGACCCACCACCGTAGGCTACTTTTTCTTCGATGCATGCTTGCTTGAATCTTTCCCCTGGTCTTCGATACACTCTGTGTCTTCCATCGTGCTTGTAGAGCATACATTTTGATTCGTCGGAGAACATAACTTTTGACCAATCTTCAATACTCCAATTTACGTGGCTCTGGGCATATCTTAGTCTTGAAATACGATGCCCACGCTCCAGTTTAGGGCCGTTTGCAGGTCTAAGGGGTTTTAAGTTAGATTCAGCATGCCGACGTCTTACTGTCCATGCACTTGGGTTACTTCCTCCGAGGCGTCGAAACTGATTTGTGAGTTCAGTTCCTGTGAGAAAGCGATTTCGAAGCATGGTGTTCACCAAGTATCGGTCTTCTCGTGCTGTGGTACACCTGGTTCTGCCCGTTCCTGGTCTGCGTAGGTTAGAACCAGTTTCTTCGTAACATCGGAGAACTCTTTGTACTGTTGACAGCGACACACCGACAGTCCTGGCTGTATCGCGCTGACTCCGGCCGGTTTCCAGCATTGTAAGTATTCTGGTGCATTCTTCAGGCGTAAGCGACATAATTTCAGCTTGAATAATGAATATAGAGCACTATCAACATGGTTTATGTACCCACATAAATGACAGATTACAAACAAAAGCAAAACCAAATGCTGTTATTTCGTAGTTCCATCTTCGAAAGTGGCACTTTTTCAAATTTGATTTTTTTATGATATAACTTTACAATAACTAAGAAGTTCCATACCTTCATTTAAGGAGTATTACATTGTCTATGAAATACAATTTATTGCATTAACCTAGCATTTTTAGTTTCCGAGATTTTTAGGATTCTTTAAGTGACCCGGATTCATTGCTCTCGAGTGTATTTCCTGATTCAAAAGCTGTAATAGATCTTAAAAGTCTTACATTAAATGCAGTTGTTTCTGCGTTCCTGTCTCTAGAGCCTGTGGATAAGGCTGACGCCAATGGACTCGTGACAAGTTTAGTGAAATGCCTCAGTTCCAATAATCTGCCAATTGCCAACTTGGTTGGTATTGGTACAGATAATGCTGCTGTAATGACAGGGCAGCACAACAGCGTTTTTGAAATTCTGCGAAAACAATATAACTTACCGAACTTAATATTGATAAGATGTGTTTGCCATTCACTGCAGTTGGCTGTTAGTCGTGCATCAGAACAAACGATTCCCAAACACATCGAATTTCTTATTAGAGAAACATATAAATGGTTCGCACTTTCCGCGAAGCGCCAAAAAGAATATGAGGAAATTTAGCCCCTGAAAATCTTAAAATTATGTGACACGCGCTGGTTATCCATTGAGCCCGCAGTAGCTAGAATTTTAAATCAATGGGAAGAGTTAAAGGTCCATTTCCAACTCACGAAAGACAAGTGTTACACTTCAGATGTATTATCGCGTATGTATGTAGACGAAGCCAACCGATTACATTTATTATTTTTGAAAAGCATTTTGAATGACGTTCAAACCGGAATAAAAATTTTTGAAGGAGAAAACACAGATCCCGTCAAATTATTGTCATCATTAATGAACCTGTTTAGATCTGTTGTTTCCAGGGTCTTAATACCTAATGCAGCTGTTACTGATAAAGACTTTTTAAACGTTAATGTGCGCGACCATCTGAATCCCGTTCCATATCTTGGATATTTATTTGAGAACCGAGCCCAAAGAGTGAATATACCACCAGAAAAACTAGCTGAAATTAGAAGAAGCTGCATTGAGTTTACAGTTCAGTTAGCAATACAAATTCAGAATAGACTACCGACCAATTACGCTGCTCTAGAAAAAATGGCTCATCTATCTAAAGAAAATACACTGAAACAAGTCAAAGATAATTCAATTACTGTCCTTGCTAAAGAATTGGGATTTTACGACGAGAAAATTGATAAAATACTGACGCAGTGGCATGGGATTCAATATATCCAATGGGAAAATAGTAGTGAGGATGCAGTGAAGTTTTGGGCTCAAGTCTCTAGATACAAGAATGCGGCAGGATTTAATGCTTTCCAGGATTTAGTGGACCTGGCTATCACTGCTTTGTCGTTTCCACATTCCAATGCTGAGGTAATACGCGCTCTAGCGCGTATTCAGCGTAGTCAGCTGTTACATTGAATTCGATTTTGCTTATACGCCACCAAATGAGATTATTAAACAAAACTTGCCACACCTACGAATTACCTGAAAATATCCTGGATAAAATAACAAAAACTATCAAAAAAAGGAACATCAGCTGGCGAAAGTACATCACAGACACTGACACCTGAAAATAATGTCGAAACTGACCACGAAAATGTGACTGAGTTATTGAACATGGTTGATTTTAACAATTAGGTAAATAAAATTATTATAAAGCCATTAATAGTGTTTTTCTTATCTTTTTTTCAATTATAGCCTAAAAACTATAATTTTGACCATTCGAAAAGTTTAGTGGATTTTAGCGCTTTTTTAAGCCCCGTTTATTCAAAAATATAGCGCTTTTTTGACAAGAGTTTGGTGGTTTTCTTTTTCCTGTAAC
Source organism: Xestia ashworthii (assembly GCA_950022955.1). Taxonomy (NCBI): domain Eukaryota; kingdom Metazoa; phylum Arthropoda; class Insecta; order Lepidoptera; family Noctuidae; genus Xestia; species Xestia ashworthii. Next base: position 10,311,184 of record OX465560.1, on the reverse strand, counting down.
GGCAACATGCCAGTTGAGAACGAGTGTTCGTGCGGCGTGCTTGTCAATGCGCGGGCACTCACAAATTAAATTTTGATTAATTGAAACTACAAATCAGTAGGCAATGACTTTAGAAATAACAGTTTCGATAACCGTTTGGATAATATTCGGCTCCTGGCCTTTGTTAATATGACGCCAGCTTTCGAAAACAATCTCAAGTAGCCGGTACCAATAGGTGCTTACACGCCAACTGTGTGAGTTGGGGATAAACTCCCTCATAGCTTCTCCAGGATTCTAAAGCGTCTTCTTTTAATCCTATTAGAGGTGCAGCTATGTACAAGCTTAATTCCGATGTCGGACTGTGACTTGCACTGGTTCTCATAGTCTCCAACAACAGCATGTTATGGGTTTCCCAAATGTCATCATTATCTACATTATCAGCGGCCGAAGTTATTGACAATGAGCAATGCTCTGGTTCTCGGTTTTCTTCAATGGATCGTTTAATATAGTTTACAGTTCTTGCCAAAGATGCTCCATCATCAAGGTGTATTTTTTTAAAGCGAGGATCTAAAAATGTTGCAGTATTAAACAAATGAACTTTCTGGATGTGCTCAAATCTTTTATTTAATTCATTTATTATTGAATTTTTCAATTAAATTGCCAAATCATGTGACGGATTTGTTTTTACCAAAAACTGTTTCAGGCACATTATAATGGGAATAACTTTACTTGCGCTGACATATTTTTCACTACAAATCTCCTCGCTTACTTTTTCAAACGGTTTGAGAATTTTTACGACCTCTTTCAGTACAGCAATTTCACTAGCTTGAATCATAGGAGGAGCATTAGGGTGTTTCAACAAAATTCCGCCCACCGTCCTACTCGTAGCTATAAACCTTTCAAGCATATGCAATTGTGAATTCCACCGCGTTGAAACATCTCCTACCAGGTTTTTAATTTTTCCTTCAGGTACATTTCAGCCTTTTGAGAATTTCGCAATTGGTCTGCACCAACTCCGCTCTGATGGAACCATTGTACAATTCTGCGAACTTTATCAATGAATATTTTTATTTCATCTACCGTGACTAAATTTTGTACAACAAGGTTTAATGTGTGAGCTATGCAACGAACATGCTTTGCTCTACCAAATGCTAATTCGATGGCTTTTACAATATTTGCACTATTGTCAGAAGTGACGGCCACAATTTTTTCATCGGGTATTTCTCATTTTTCTCTCTTCTCCTTCGACCACGCTGAAAGGAAGATTTTCGCGGTATATCAATTCTGCTATAGCGTCTGTAATCTGTTTGTTTTTTGAACCCCCTAATCCATATTCTAATATTTTTGAGAATGATGCTTCTATGCCCATTTTTGTCGTTTAGGAGTTGAAGACCCTACAGGATCTTGAATTTGAGATGCGGAAGTAGCCGGTATCATAATCATAGAGTCTTCAGAACGTGTAGATGTCGATGGCTGAGCAAACAAGTCAGCAATTGATTCTTCCTGCGAAATGTTTCCCGACAAGACAGTGTGATCCAAAATTAAAATTGAATGAAATTATCTTTAAGCCATATGCCACTAAACTGAAAAAAAAAATATTTCGAATCATAAAAGCCAATCAAAATCAAATCCAAATTTTGACTTGATTAACCACTGTTTAGATCGTAAATTGATTTGTTATCTGAATCGGTAAGTATATTTTCCGATTTGGAAACACCCAACCCTAATCTAGAACTGTCAAAATGAAACATAGACTTGTCAATAAGTTGTCATTTATCTTAATTAATGCCCGGGCATTTTAAATATTGTCCTGAATGGCCCTGGTTTATCATTTGGTTGGTTCATAGCAACGAAAATAACAGGTCAGTAAATATTATACGAGTTTATTGCTACATTGACACAGAACTGGACTCTAAAAATTAGAAGCGCAAAGTGTGCAATTCTTAAATAAATCACTAACTGACAAACTAACGAAATTTTTATCATTTAAGTCCGTGCAAAATGGATGAATTTTGTATAATTATCATAATTATTCGTTAAAAAAACGAATCATTGACAGGTTAGTATTTGTATAAAAAGTGGTCCAGTTTCTTTGTAATTAACTATTGTAATTAAATCCAAATTGTAGGAACTTACCTCTTTATTTTTAATACTACTTATGATACCAGAGTGTTTTCTTTCCATATGCTGTTTTAAATTGGTAGTATTACTACACGTTTTTAAAATTTTAGGGCAATATTTACATTAAGCATTGCCAGATTTATTGTCAACATGAAAATATTGACGCCAACTACTTGTCGTTTTTTTAGTCGTAGACATTGTTAAAAACGAGACTAAAAGTTTCGTTTAATATGACTAAAAACTTTTTGTCACTAAAAACTTTCGAAATTGTCTTTTGAAAAGTGAATGAAGTTTCACCAACGAACAATGAATGACATAACAACCAAATGTCGGTAAAATAGTACAGTTCATTGACTCCAATGAACTGTACTATTTTACCGACAATCTAGTGAATGTTTGATTAAATGAATGTGTTTCAAAAGAACAGAAGGAATGCCATCATAGATACACAGATGGCGTTGATGTAATATTATGGAGATGGTATTCTTTGGCAGTTCGCGTTCCGGGCTCCGGGCCAAAACCAACCATAAGTCGGGAGTTTACAGATGAAAAATCAGTAATAATAGGGTGAATTATTATAAAAATTTCGATTATTAATCGATTATTCATAAAAATAAAATCACGTATTAAAATCGATTTTTATTTTTAAATAATCGATTTTTAATCGATTATTGCTTCACAAGCCTAATGGCGTTGATGTAATATTATGGAGATGGTATTCTTTGGCAGTTCGCGTTCCGGGCTCCGGGCCAAAACTAACCATAAGTCGGGAGTTTACAGATGAAAAATCAGTAATAATAGGGTGAATCGATCTTTCGATTATTAATCGATTATTCATAAAAATAAAATGATGCCTAATGCCAGAACGACGTTAGGATGTAAAAGACCTAGTGTGTTAAAATTAAGTTGCTTAAAATAAATCTATTAAGTGTTCAAAAGCTACGCAATTTGTTTGACTCAGCCCCAGATCCCACATATATACAATTATTTGATTTGGTTTCGTATCTATAAATCCCTGTAATGTAGGAATATCAGAGAAATCAGTATTTTCTTCTGAATTAATAGTAAGTAGCTAAGGAAGGAGAGTCTGCACTTTCCGAGGTTGTGATTGTTTCGCTTCCTATCGAAGGTATTGAATAAGGTGATTTAAGTCTATCCTTATAATCTCTAGACGAAATAGTAATATTGTCGCCTTCATCTGATGAGATGATAATCGTTTTCGAACTATCGGTATTAATTATCATTGAACGCATTGACTTTTAGTCTAGGTAGTAGTAGTGCATCTTTTTGTTTTTTTTTTTTTTGATGGGAAATCATCAAATGACTTCTCCCACTCTTGGCGGAGCTGGAGGGAGTTCATGTTCCTATCCATGTTCCATCCTCGCCCTTTACGTTCCGGGGCCACGGTATCACTTTCGAACAGTCCCGCAGCCCCGGCAGGCTTGGGCCCTTGCGGTCCCCTCCCTTTATGCTGACATCTCTTTAAGGCGCGCGTGGAACACGAACGCGCCGTCGACACGGCCTGTCATCATTATATAGACGGAAGGACAGCTAGCTAGCCCATAACTAACCGCCCACAGGCCCGCGTCTATGGTGGCCGGTACCACCACGTGGCCCCGACGCCCGGTGCGTCTCCCGCGGCGGCTGGGGCGAGAGCCTCTCTCCCTCTCGCGTTCCGCCACCTACTTCGCTAGCATGACTGCTTCGCAGAAGAAGGTGACGACTCCCCATTCCGTCTCGCTCCGGACCATGGTTTGTACCAGGGCCGGACGCGAGAGGTCGCCGCCACCGATCGCCGCTACGAGGACCCGGCGTTGCTTCGCCCACGCGGGGCAGACTTCCACCGTGTCCTCCGGTCGATCCTCGCAGTGGAAACACCCGGACGTTTCCGTCCCGCCCGATTCGATGCAGGAACCTCCCGAAACATCCGTGTCCTGTGAGGACCTGCGTCAAGCGGAAGGTGAGGAAGCCGCGGCCTGAACCCATTCTGAACAGGAGGCTGGCAGTGAGTGGCGTAAGTTCTATCAGATTGATTCAATAGAATAAAATAAAACATTACATTAATGCGATAATACCGGTGCAGTATGAAAATGATAGTTACAGATTTTAAGGAATCTGAAAAACCCTTAGAAAATCAAAATAATTATCGATTCTCTAGACGCGGTGGTACTTTCGCACCCGGACTAATATTTGACCTTGAGAAATCCAAACTTGCACGCGGCTGCCCGTTTCTAAATAAACGGTTGCGATATTTCGACAAGTTCTCGCGCATCGCGTAAAACTTTCTTGGTTTTCCTAGTATGCCCAGTGTTTTAGACGTTAGATCTCGGTGATCTCGGTTAAATTTTCACCATGCTGTTATCAACTGCTGGGCCAAAAACCTCATAGATAAGCACACTAGGATGCCACGTGGTTTGGATTTAACGCCAATAGGCAGCACCCAATTTTACAACTGGCCGATGTGAATCGTTTTCAATATTACAACATTGTATAGTACAAATATTTTGACCAAATTTACAACCATTCGTAGTAGGTCTTCGCCAATGATTTCAGGTGCATATTAATTATTATTAGCTTTGCCTCTGGACCGTGTCTCGACATTTGTGAGATCGGTGATTATCTGGGAATGTAAAGTCTGCACGGGAGTGATTTCTGTTGTTTAAGATGCAGCGAGTCGCCTTCTATTTCTTAACATTTACACACAACACTGTCCGTCACACTGTCTAAAACCTCACGCACTCGCAAAAAATCTGAATTGATGCTCGTTCGCTTGTTTGTAAGGACCGATCGAAGGATTGGTTTTGGCCAATAATTGGCCGAACCTTCGGTCCCACCGAAACTAGGAGTTCGTGAATTATCGTTAATCATTTGGCTAACTTCGAGTGAGTTAACATGATTGCCAGTTGAGTTTGCTAGCCCGCGCGATCGTGATGATTTGAGGTTATGTGGTTTTTCTCGCGAATCTTTGAACAACGAGTTCTCTTTTTTAACCCTCAATTCACCAGGTGAAAGAAACTAACGTAAACTCTCTCTATGAGTCCCAGGGACTCACATATATTATTTTAACTTTTCTATAAGTAAAATAACTATTATTTCAAATGCTTTTTTTATTAACTTCTTTACCATTTATTAAGTACTAAAAGGAACACAATAAACGTAGCAAAACTCTTGAGATCATCTTAGAAATTATACGAATTAAATTTAGCAGCCTAAAAGAAAATTGTTTCTTTTTAATAAGTCTCTTAAAACTGTCAAAAACTTCTGAAAAACAGTAGTAACTATCTTTTATATTTTCATACTAGACTACAAAATAAAATAAAAATAACAAAAACATATGCTTCTATAAAAATAAAAATCGTGCAACGGGTTCTGACCAATACCTAAAAGCAGCGTTGACAAACCTTTTTAGAGCAAGACAAACATAAATTGGCTTCATACATTTGCAGCAACAGTAAGAAGATTTGCAGCAACAGAACGTTCTGTTGATGACTGCTACTTATTTGATTATCATCTTTGTTGTCACTCCCAATTTCATCGTCGAGTTCTTCAGTGTATGTAAATGCAGAAAATGCTAATCCAGTTTTGGATTAGCATTTTCTGCATTTACATACACTGATGAATTTTAAATTTCTCATATCTCGTCTTTGTATCATTGTCCAATCAAAATATGTATTTGGGAACCTAGATATTCTGCAATTCAATCGTAATAAATACACACTACCTTAGGAATATGTTTGATTTACAAATAATTTTGGTATTACGATTGTATGAAATACGCATGCTCCGCAGGCGTCTTAAGCGCCTATCGTGAATGACTCCTAAGTATCTGGCATGATTCTCCCAGGGGATCGGCTTGCCGAACATGGTTATCGGAGTGGGGGTGGGGGGGAAGGATTGGCGGGAAATAACTAATCAGCGTTATGATATTCTTATATTTTTACAGAATGGAATCATAAAAGTCAGAGTAAAAGTTAGGTACCAAATTCTTAGACATTAAGTCGCGTAAATCTTTTTTTTATTTTCACTTAGCTCTTGTTTTCCTGTATATGCTTTGACTAGTGTTAACTCGTGTAAAGGCAACATTTTGGTTCGCCTGTTCCTTACACATACTTCCAAAAAATCCTGTTTATAAGATTTTTTAAGAAAAAATGAAAAGGGGTTATTCTTTGTCACCTTAATCGTTTAATTACGTCATTCCAATTAATAATATCCACATTCTTTTTTTTAACTAAAATTGTATCCCCAACCTTGTAACTTTTTCAAGTCATAAAAGTCATGATATGTACGCTCATTAACTATAAAACTTTTCCCTGAACTTCGTGCATTTTTAATTATTGATATACAGGGTTACTGGTAATTCGACGTATTCCTTACAGGACGTTATAGTATTCATTTCTTGCATTATAACCCTATAATGCAAGAAATTAAGCCACCAAATGTTCTACCGAAATTCTGTAGTTTTTGAGTTAGGTCGATTTTTAGTCATGTCCAAAATGTTTGCATAACCTTGTGATTCCAAAAATACTAACTTCAGTTACTTGCCTGACCGCGTTTTCAAATAAGCTCAATTTTGTTTTGATCTAATTCGTCTGATTTGATTTAAATAGTGTAAAACAGTATGTAGTCAATTTTGAATACCAAAAACACAATTTTCGGCCACCAGTAGCGTCGCACGTTGTGAGAAAATTGAAAATGAGGCAAAAAAAACCTATTGCAAACAGTCTGCAAATCTTGTTTTCGACTGAAATTGGTCAGTCGATGCGAATATTTAATTTTTAATACTGTTTAGGAATCTTAGTGCATGAACAAGCACATTGCGAATAGGTTTAAGTTTTTATTTTATTTTTTTTTTATTAAAAGGAATAGTAAACAGTTACATTATGAAAACTTAAAACTAGTATAACAATATTTGCGGTTTGGTAATAATGTAACCCACAACACTGTCCACGGGTTGTCAAAATTATATAGAAAAAACAATAATCGCCAGGGGTGAAAAAACAAAAAAAGAGTAAAAAATTATAAAATAAACGAAAGATGACAAATGACAAGTATTTGTATACCAAGACAGATATAAAACAATAATTTGAAGATTACATGTGTAGGTATAATGCATTAATTTTTAAGAGTTCTGAAGACAAGACTTTTGAATTTTCCTATTGGACTATTGAAAATGTCAATATTTACAAAAGTTTTATTGTACAAGTCAACCATGCGGCGGATGGGTGAGCGCAGGCCGGAGTTGGTTCGGCAGGAGGGTATTGCAAACAGCGTACCTGCGCGCACCTGACGCCTATGGAAGGTTCTAGGTATTGCGTAACATATCATGTTATTAAGATTAATGCAGTTGAATTTATCTCTAACAATTTTGTATAGCGTGAGAGCTTCAAGGTATTCTCTACGACAGTTTAATGATAGAAGTTAGTGATGGTATTGAGTTGAGTTGCCTAAGTATGTACATTATCGCGATATAATATACTTTTCATCCCATCTATTCGAAAAAGACGACTTGGTTCGCCTTTAAGTGCACCCAAAGGTGGTGTTTTCTATAAGAAACTTTTAGCGGGCAGTAATGAGTTTTTAATCCTCTTTATAAGTGCGCCGCAATTATCTTTGCCGCGCACTTTTTGAATTTGGAACATCTTGTGTTCAGCGCCCAAGAAATCGAACGCAAATATTGTTTGAATAAAGACTGGCTGGTGCGACGGCCCATAGTAGCGCCGCGCGCCGGCTGAATACAAAAAAAAAAGAAATAAAATTAAAAACGCGCGAACTATAGCCCGCGTTTTCGTCAATTTTCACGGATTGATAGAAATTCATGATTTTGTTTTGAAAAATGAGTTCTTCAAGTGACAGTGAAAGTATAGAATTAACTCCTGATAGTATTAGAACTGACGCAAGAAATGTGATGGATAATCTACTACCTGCAAAATCCCGGGAGAAATATATGAAAGCTTATGGTAATTTTATTGAATGGAGAAATTCAAGAGGCGCCAAGAATTTTTCAGAATCTGTGTTTTTGGCCTACTTCCAGTACTTAGCCAAAACTAAACAACCTTCCACACTTTGGAGTACCTACTCAATGCTAAAATCAACAGTCAGTTCTAATAACGACGTAAAACTGGACACATATTCGAAATTAATAGCGTATCTGAAGAGGATGTCTGATGGATTTAAACCTAAAAAATCCAAAGTGTTCTCAGTCAAAAACGTGGAGACTTTCCTTAATGAGGCACCCGACAACATCTTTCTTGCCGTAAAAGTAAGTAACTATGTATGTATATATGGTGGATTAGTAAAGTATAACCAGTGTTTTAAAATGCGCATTTTATTGTAACCTGTACTTCGATAGATAGGTACTTGTCTTATTCACATTCGGTTTTGTTACAGGTGGCTTTAATTTTCGGAGTACATGGAGCTTGTCGTGGCAATGAACTTTTAAAAATAACTGTTGATGATGTCGAAAATCACTCGGATAATTTACTGTTAGTAAAGCTGACAGACACAAAAACAAAAATTGACCGATCCTTCGTAATCCGAGGAGAATACAAAACTATTGTACAGAAATACCTGGACCTGCGTCCTGCTGATATAAAGACCAATCGGTTTTTCATCCGTTATCAAAATGGCAAGTGCTTCAAACAAGTTATGGGAAAAAATAAAATTTCTTACATGCCACAAGAAATCGCTACTTATTTGAAGTTACCAGATATCAAGCTATATACAGGACATTGTTTTCGTCGCACTTCTGCTACCCTGTTGGCAGATTCTGGAGCGGACTTAACTGTTCTCAAGCGACATGGAGGATGGAAGTCGAGTGCTGTAGCAGAGGGATATATAGAAGATTCCATTGAGAACAAGGCGAAAACATGTGAACGCATCGTGGAAAACATTAAATTGCAACCTTCAGTTAATCCATCCATGCCACTGTCGCCGCGCCCATCTACATCCAAACAAAGAGATTCACCGTCACATTTTCCTCAAAATGAGCCACATTCTGACATTATTTCAAACACGCAGAATAAAATTAAATCTACAACAATCTCTATTCCTAATAAAACTGTAACAATTAATTTTCAAAATTGTGAAAATGTCTCAAATGTAAATATAAGTTTTTAGTTGTTTTATTATTAGATACTACTTAATTTCAATTTAGTTGTTACTCTGTTTCATTAAATATCAATATTACAATAAAATATGAGGCGCCTTTTATTTTCTCATAGTGGGTGATGAAAAGTAGTGGAAGGAAAAGGAACTTACAGGAGGATGAGTAATGATGCGTCCCTTCGATAGCAGCTACTCGTAGCAGCCTCCAGCGCGCCGGTTCAGGCGATATTTCCACCAAGATTCACGAGAGGAGAGAGTTTGAGGATTCACCACACAGCACCATATATAATTTTTCACTTTTGAGAGTTTTTGGCGGAAGCGCGGGCGCACGGATACACGTGTCGCCAGTAAGCGAGCGGATTTACGAGTAGGAAAGGCGGGGTCGGGGGTAGTTTGAATGAACGGAACAGGAAATAGTGGGAGTAAGGAATCGATTTTGAATGGAATATCCTTCTCGAGTGAGTGAATGAGTGAAGTGTAATACAGTGTCGGAAGTACGCGTTTATGATTTCAATAGATAATGAGACAAATTAATAATAATAATAAGTATAGATAAAATAAAGCGAATGGCGCAGACAACTCCCCCGGCCTAGAGGTTTTCCTCTAAACTAAAACTTTATGAGAACTTAATAATTAAATGCATGAATTTAATAAAAAATAGAGTTAAGAGAAAAAAAAATTAGAGTAATTATTGTGTAGGTAGAGGACAAAGTCGCACTACCGGGCGTATATAAGAACCGGAAGCAGTTCTAACCTTCACAGTCCTAACTATATTATCCTTACCAGGATAAGTCGCATGTATGACACCTAAAGGCCAACAAAGCGGGTGAGCGTTGTTGTCTTTGATAACAACAATCGTACCTACTTCAATAGGCTTTGACGGTGTGTTCCACTTCTCCCGCTGTTGCAAGGAAGTGAGGTACTCCTGACTCCAACGATGCCAGAAAGAATGAGTTATTTTAGTAAGAAGTTGATAACGCGTTAAGCGATTGTCTGAAATGTCTGTGACATCTTCAGCAGGTAAAAATTTAAGCGGAGTTACGTTTAAAAAATGATTAGGCGTTAAAGCACTAATATCAGACGGGTCAGAGCTTAAAATACTTAGAGGTCGATTATTTAAAAGACATTCAATTTGAACAAGTACGGTAGTAAACTCTTCGTATGTTAATATTTGAGAACCAATGACTTTAAAAAGGTGAGTTTTGACACAACGAACATTAACTTCGCTGAGTCCATTAAAATGAGGACCGTAAGGCGGACTATGTTTAAATCGTACACGATGTTCAGCCAATTGATCACCTATGTAATTTATATGAGATTTGGATTGAATTAAGGTGTAAATTTCGTTCAATTTGCGCTTTGCGCCAATAAAGTTTGTGCCTCCATCACTATAAATCATAGCAACAGGACCTCTACGAGAAATAAAACGTTTAAAAGCGGCGAGAAATAAATCTGAACTAAGGTCAGAGACTAACTCTAAGTGTACTGCCTTAGTTGTTAGACAGACGAACACACAAATGTAAGCTTTGTGGCTCTTAATTCCGCGTTTTCGGATATGAGTAATGTAGAAAGGACCACAGTAGTCCACAGCGGTATTAACAAACGCTTTCGCTTGTGAAACGCGAAAGTCGGGTAGATCACCCATTGGAGGGTAAGTATTTTGAGGTTTAAGTTTAAAACATTTATTACAACTATGCACACGTTGTCTTACAATGTTACGAGCTGATAAAATCCAGAATTTTTGTCTAATTATACATAATAGAAGAGCGGGACCCGTATGTAAATTAGTTACATGATAAAAGTCAATTACTAGTTGAGTAAAACGTGATTTAGTTGGAATTAAAATGGGGTGCTTTTGACCATAATCAAGTTGAGAATGAGTTAACCTTCCACCTACTCTGAGAATATTATTCGAATCCAGAAAGGGGTTGAGTTTAGCGAGACTTTTATTTAATTTTTTATTAGATTTTAAAGCGTTAATTTCTTCAGAGAAATATCTACTTTGTACGTAACGTATAAGATATATTTCCGCGGCATCCAAATCCGAAACGGTGATACAACCACGCGTGTTTAGTAACTTGCAGAAACGTAATATCAAAACAAAGCTACGTAGTAAAATTGAATATTTAGAAATGCGGTCAATTAAAGATTGAATAGGTTGAGGAACTTCTTGCGTTACTTTGACTGAGAGAGCGATATTTTTAGTTTCCATTACTTCCGAATTATTATTATTTAAACTGACCTTAAATGGCTTGATTGGCCACTGATTTAAGGGGAATGAAAACCAATGCGGAGCGTTAAACCAAAGAGTCAAATCTAATAATTGTTTAGGCGTTACGGGACGAGAAACTACATCAGCGGGATTTTCAGTTCCATCGATGTGAAACCAATGTTTAGCAGGCAATTTTGAATTAATTTCAACAATACGATTTGCGACAAATGTATGAAATCTATGTGAGGGCGAGTGGATCCAGGTGAGCGTGACTGTTGAATCAGAAAAGGCAAAAATATTATTAATTTTACAGCGTTTACTTAAAACTTCTACAACTGAGTTGATTAAGTTTGCTAAGAGAAGAGCAGCACATAGCTCGAGACGAGCTAAGGGCGTATTTTTAAGCGGAGCGACGCGAGATTTAGAAGTTAGTAAGAGGGCTGATCCGCTATCTTCATCGTTAGAACTAACCCTTATGTAAACAGCGGCACCATAGCAGCGTTCACTGGCGTCTGCGAACCCGAGGAGAGTGACATGAGAACCAGAGGTGATACCTACATGTCGCGGGAATTTTATTTGTTCGAGATAGGAAAGTTCCTTGTGAAATTGATTAAATTTATTTTCAATGTAAGCGGGTACAGGATCATCCCAATCAAGATCATGCTTCCAGCATTCCTGAACTAAAACTTTCATGAATGCGGTAACTGGACCTATAAGACCTAAGGGGTCAAACAGCCGTGCGGTTGCGGATAAAACGGTACGTTTCGTACATTTAAGAGAATTACCATTTATTTTAAATTGAAAAGAGTCTTCTACAGGATTCCACTGCATACCTACAATTTTAGTATTATTATTAGCGTCAGCGTCAAATTCTATATTTTGCGGATTTAAATGAGTTGAAGGAATTTTATTTAAGAGTTCGGAACTATTAGAGATCCACTTTACAAGGTTGAAACCGCCTGACCTGAACATGGCGACCATTTCTTGATATGTCTGCTCAGCTATTTCAACGCCATCTAGCGAACATACGTAGTCATCCATATACATATGGTTTTCAGCCTCGTAAGCCGCGAGCGGGTATTTATCCCGACTATCAGATGCGAGTTGGCGAACTACTCTCATAGCTAAATAAGGCGAGCTTGAGACACCGAAAGAAACGCGGTTAAATTCAAAAGTTGAAATCTCAGAATCTTTATTGAATCTGTATAAAATGCGTTGAAATGCGTGATGACCAGCGGAAAGATTAAGTTGAAAATACATTTTTTCGATGTCTGCAACTACAGCAACGGAAAACATGCGAAGATTAATTAATAAATCGAAAATGTTACTTTGTAGATTCGGACCTACATAAAGGAGATCATTTAGCGATTTACCTGAGCTAGTTTTACAGCTAGCGTCAAGCACGATACGAGTCTTACTGGACTGTTTATCCGGGCGGTAAACAGCACGATGCGGAATATAATAATGCGGGATATTGAGAGAGGGATCTTTGACCTTGGTCAAATAACCTTTGTCAAGGTAATCTTGAAGCGTAGCGTTGTAATTAGATCTGATCTCGGGATCAGAATCTAACTTTTTTTCTAAATTAATGAGGCGGCGCATCGCCGTTGAGTGCGAATTTCCTAAGTCTGTACACGGAGCCTTAAATGGTAGCTGCACTGTGTATCTACCTGTTTCATCGCGAGAGTAAGTTGAATTAAATATTTGTTCACACGCCTGATCATCAGGACTCATGTGAATCTTATTAGGGACGCTTTCCAGCTCCCAAAAGCGTTGCGTGAGCGTATCTAAGCTAAGCGTGCTAGTAGCACAAAGAAAAGTTTGCTCGTTTTTATTTTTGTTTATTTGAGCGGGGCGAGCGCGCGAAGTTATACGAGGTTGACAATCAGCCCGACCCATGGCTATGTAGCCAAGGGTGGTTTCTACCGCGACGACCGAGGAGCAAGGTAAAGTTACCTTTCCACTTCCCAACAAAAGCGGGAAAAGTTCATTGCCGAGGAGGCAATCTATCTCACTGGGAACGTGGAACGCGTCATCAGCCATAGGTAAATTACGTAATGGAGCGAGATTTGTGATATCTATGGATATGTTGGGCAAGTCGTCAGTAATACGATCTAAAACCCGAGCGTGAATTGTATAACAACAGCGGTGATCAAAGCGGGAAAATATTTTAAATGACGTAGTACCAAACGAGGGTATTTTTGCGTGACCTATACCGAAAATAGAAGATTTGTCAGGAGTAATTTCTAAATTTAAGCGTTTACAGCAAGCCTTTGTAATAAAATTACTCATTGAGCCTGTATCAAGAAAAACGCGGAGAGTATAAGGTTTATTATTATTATAAGCGTATACGGAAGCGGTAGGCAACAAAACAGTCGTATTATTTTCAACGCACGAGGTAGCCGAAGTCATTGATAAATAAGGAGCGTTTGAATTTTCGCGCGCAGCGTTATCACTTCCCGGTACGGGCGACGAATCGAGTGTCGCGGGAGCGGCAGACAGCGGGGGCGCGGGAGCGGGCGCGCGGGGCGCGCTGTTCGCAGCTGGCGGCGGTGCGCAAAGTGCGGACCGCGCAGAACCATGTTCAACTACCCGATTGTTTAAATTGTTAAAGTTGTCTAGATGTATTAGCGAATGATGTTTACGGTGGCAAATCGAACAAGTATTTGTTGATTTGCACATTTTAATATCATGAAATCCTAAACAATTACGACAAAACTTATGTTTGTTTACAATATCTAATCTTTCTTTAGCGGATTGATTCATAAAATGAGAACATCTATAAAGTGGATGTGAATCAGGGGATCCACATACTTTGCAGGAACGCACTGGGTTGTCCTGGGTAGTACTCGCGAAGGCTGCTTGGCTATTCCTAGATTTAAATGAGGATTTATCATTTTCGTTATTATTATTACGAACTTTAGAGGGATTAGAATGTTTACGAAGCGTTATTATTTTACTTTGTTCTTTTAAAAATTGCGAAAGATGATCGAAGGTAGGTATTGCAATATGACTATGCGATTGTTCGAAAAGGTTAACGACCTCTTTATCGAGCTTACTGAGTGCAATATCAGTTATTATAAAATCTGACAAATCTTTTAAGTTTAAGCGACGTAAAGCGGCTTGTGCCGAATGAAACTGCTCAAGAAATGTATCAATAGATTGATAAGGTTTAAATTGAACCATTTGATGTAAATACATGGAAGCTTGTACGCGTGTATCTTGATATTTTTCTATTAAAGCATTCCAAATGAGTAGGTAATTATTAGCGGTAGGTATGATACCTGAGCAAATAATTAATGCTTTGCCCGAGAGACAACCTATTAAATACTGAACCTTTTCGGCGTCAGTTAGATGCGAATTATCATGAATAAGACTTTTGAAGTTTTCATGAAAAGTTGTCCATTTGCTGGGCGTGCCATCAAATGAAACAAGTTTTAAAGGCGGTAATTTACGATTTAAAAACTCGAATTTATTAGTGTTATCATTACTCGTATTTTGAGACTTATGAATGTTAGATTCTATTGTTTTAATTTGACAATAGATTTCATCGAATGTGGAAAGTGGGGCGTAGTTCGGCTTTGTCGTCGAACCATTTTCTAATAAAGCTAAATTATAAGCATCAAGAGTTTCCATAAAGTTTGTTCTAATTTGCTCAAGGGAGCTAATTCGAGTTAGAAATTGAGATTTTAATGAATTATTTACGGAAACTTGTAGGCCGAGATCGTAAATAGATTGCAAAATTTGGAATAAATTTTCTTTTTTCGACTCAAATAAAAGAACTTTAGGATCTTCCTCGGTAGAAGCATAGGATTCTTTATCAGATTCCTTATCCTTACTACGCGTGGAAGCCATTTTTATGCGTTGAGAAATACTTAATCGAGTTTTTAACCGTGTAATAAATTAGATAAATGAATAAATGTATGCGAGCGTGCGTGAACAAAATGGACTTGTCTGTGTGCGTTATGTTTTGAGAAATATGCGAAAAAATGCGTGAGATGAATAAAATATAGTTATAATATTTTAGATAAAAGGTATTTAAATTGAAATAAGATGCGTTTTTATAAAAACAACTTAGCGTTGATGAGAGATTGAGCGGGAAATGTGCCCACGTGGGCGCGTCGTGTATCACGTCGACGGGTAATGGCGGGTGCGTAGTTGAGCGTTTTTATGCGACTAAATAGATAAATGCGATAAATATGATGTGTGTGATGAGTGTAGCGTAGATGCGTAGTAGGTATGCGTTTTTTATTGGGTGAGAAGGACCAGAAAACTTGGAAGGAAAAGGAACTTACAGGAGGATGAGTAATGATGCGTCCCTTCGATAGCAGCTACTCGTAGCAGCCTCCAGCGCGCCGGTTCAGGCGATATTTCCACCAAGATTCACGAGAGGAGAGAGTTTGAGGATTCACCACACAGCACCATATATAATTTTTCACTTTTGAAAGTTTTTGGCGGAAGCGCGGGCGCACGGATACACGTGTCGCCAGTAAGCGAGCGGATTTACGAGTAGGAAAGGCGGGGTCGGGGGTAGTTTGAATGAACGGAACAGGAAATAGTGGGAGTAAGGAATCGATTTTGAATGGAAGATCCTTCTCGAGTGAGTGAATGAGTGAAGTGTAATACAGTGTCGGAAGTACGCGTTTATGATTTCAATAGATAATGAGACAAATTAATAATAATAATAAGTATAGATAAAATAAAGCGAATGGCGCAGACAAGTAGAGTGTATCACTCGGGCGCAAAATATATTTTTGGCTCGGGCGACGTACTTTGAATCCCTCGCTACGTTCAGGATTCTACTAAAGAATCCCTCGCTACGCTCGGGATTCTACTCTAGAATCCCTCACTTCGCTCTGGATTCAAAAAAGCGCCCTCGCCGTAAAAATATTATTTTGCTCCCTTATGATACAATCTACTATTGCCAACCTAAGACGATCATTATCTTGACGTAACTTTAATCGACAACACGTTACTAAGCTTACTAATTAATATTATTTATTCGTTTAATGAAGGTCGGTCCCCTAGACTATTTAATTGAGTGCGCGAACAGAGAATGCGTGTTCGCTGACTTGAGTCCACCGCTACTACGAGTGCTCTCACAAATGTGCGCGAACATTTCGGTGAACACGCGCATGTTTTGTTCATGATCACTAGAACGAGTCTATCGAAAAAAACATGTGTGGGGTAGAACGTCTTAGTCGAACAAGACGTGTAAAAATGAGTTATTATTAAAGTTTTAAAAGTGAAATTGTTTAAAAATAATAATAATTCACAAAATTGTTTTCTTTGATTTTCCGCATTCCTTTTACCTTTTTTTTTCCTTTTTTCCAGGTTTTACCTTTTTTTTCCTTTAGTCCATAACTTTTTAACAAGATTTATACCATTTTAGAGAGCTGATAGATTTTTCTAGCATTTTTTTTACTACACAACATCTTTTTATAACGGAACGGCAAAAATTACAGAAAAAAATTGTTTCATACGTAATTTTTCCTAAAGGTGTGACGTAGTGGGTGCAGATGATGAAATAATAAACGTTTCTTATGCGACTTGGTAGTTTATTATTGTAGAAATCGTATGATTAAAAATAAAAAACCCGTGCGTCGGGTTTTTTTTTTAGAACTACTTCATTAAACAGAAACTAGCTGTGCTAGTTAGAGTAAACACTCAATACTCTGGTAGCAGGAAGAAACTTAGGAAGATGTATATCGTTACATAATTTTGGTAGGACTGATGATAAAAAATGGCTGTGCAGTCAATGCGACAAGCCAATTTCAAATTTGAATTTCGAAAGGACTGTTACATTTCTTTCTTTGAGTACAAGTAAGTACTATGGAGGTTTTTTAGTCGTGGAGGTTTTACGTCCACGAGACTGTAAATGAAACGACATCGTTACAAAGGTGTAGGATTTTTTGAACTTTTAGTTATTTAAAAAGGTCTGTTGCGTCGTCAGCTATGATAGTAACTAAATTTCAGTACATTCGCGCCGTAAATCGTTTTTAAATTGGCTTTAAATGATTTAATCTGGGATTTTTCATAAAAAACTAAAAATCGACCTAACTCAAAGACCACTGAATTTCAGTAGAAGGGCGGAGGATAAATTATCGGAAGGTAATTTACTCGAGTATTTATCCGAAATGGAAAAATACTCGTTTTCAACCATTTTTATCGGATATTTACTCAAAATGATGGATATTAATATTTTTTTGCGAATCGGATGGTTATTTTTTAAAATTTAATGACTAGTATTGTTATTTGGGCTTTCTAAAATATTACACTATTACATTATTACTTTTGATGTCAAAACGAAACAACGTGGTACTTACTATTCCGGCCATCTTTGTTTTGCTTATCTTCCCCTCCAACCCCGCGCCGCTTAGTGTCCGTCGTGCAGTGCCCAGGTTTGCGTCATAAAGAGAGCACGCGCGTGTAAGTTTTACAACAACATTATATCTACGAGCTTGTTTATAATTTTTGAAGTTGCGTTATAAGTTTATAACGTTTTAAGGTAAGTTTACTAATTTGAATTGTGCTAATACAAATGGTTACTTGGGTAGTGATAAAGTGATTGATAACCCATTTTTATTATATAATTAAAAATGCTTTTGCAAACTTGTTTCGTACCATGCGTGTTTCCGAACGCAACCTTTGTCGTCCGAGCATCTGACAGTTTGTTTGACATTTGCTGTCAGTATTTTTTGTCTTTGTAAAAATTCTGGTTGAAACACATTGATTTTTTGTTGTTTGATTGATATAATTGAGAAAGCCTTTTGAATCCATTTTGTTTGCAAGATTTTGGTTAAGATTCGGTTTTGATTGAACTAAGCACCGCCATTTGAGCAAAACCACGGGCTTATTTACCGATCGTCCGCGCCGAGTTTGAGGTTGCGTCAGCCACGCGTGTGAGATTAAGTTTAACATTATAATTTGACAATAATTGTGAAAAGTGGATATTTGTGCTGTTTGAACTATTATTGTGCTTCATTCCGACCTGCTGCACGCTGCTGAGACAGCGTCTATTGAAACAGTCGGATCTGCCAAGCTGCTAACACCCACCTCATAATTACACTATACACAAACACACACACACAGACATCCTTGCAGACCTGGCTTGATCAAGAACTGGTCATCCCCTTCGGCCCACCGGCACCAGGTAAGTTACCTTTATTAAGGGGCAACTTTAATTTGATTGTCTCCGTGTATCGCGGAAAGTTTCGGTCACACCTTGCCCTTTTTTTTTTTTTTAGGATGGGAAATCATCAAATGACTTCTCCCACTCTGGGCGGAGCGGGAGGGAGTGTCAGACTCTTACTGACTAAAACCCATCCATGTTCCATCCTCGCCCTTTATGTTCCGGGGCCGCGGTATCTCTTTCGAACAGTCCCGCAACCCCGGCAGGCTTCGGCACTTGCGGGCCTCTCTCTTCTGCTGACATCTCTTTGAAGCGCGCGTGGAACACGAACGCGCCGTCGACACGGCCTGTCGTCACTAGACGGACGGACGGCTAGCTAGCCCATAGCTAACCGTCCACAGGCCCGCATCTACGGTGGCCGTCACACCTTGCCCTGGGTTAGAACCGAACAAAACTCTTACCAATTTGTAACTTGCTTTATTCCCGATGAGCTAGAAACTTGTAACTTCGAACATAACTTAGAACTAGATGACAATACAATTTACAGTTGTGTCAATCAGTGTAGATTGTTGCATGTCTATTTTTCATCGTTTTAACTTAATGTTTCGTTGTTTTAGGTATCATGGGAAGACCAAAAAATGAACGTGTTTGGAAACATTATCGCATTGTTGATTCAAAATCTGTACAATGCAATTATTGCGACAAAAAATATAAAATCGGAAACGTAAACGTGCCCGGAAATTACTCGAGCAGAAATACAGAAAAATAACTTGAGCTCAAAACAAATGCCGTTGCAAACAAGATCAGAAAATGTGCCACCAGTGGACAATCCGTCTTGTGATCTTACTATCGAAGCTCCAAGTAAAAATAGTAATAACTCAAATATGAGCATCCAGAGCCAGAATATGCCTTCCACAAGTTTTTCTTCAGGTGTTGATCAATCTACCCTCGCTGAAAAGCTTGACAGAGCTATAATTGTGTCAGGAGCCCCGCTGTCACTGATGGAACATCCTCTTTGGATAGAATTATTTGGTTATCATCAACCATCGTTTAAGTTACCTTTCAGAAAAGCCCTATCGACCAAATATTTGAATAAAATCTACAACGAAATGAAGAAAGAAGTGAAGGAAGAACTTGCTATACCGTTAACTGTATGCATCTCCAGTTGGACGGCTGGAGTAATATAAACAACGAAGGTGTTATTAATTTTATTATTTCAAAACCAGAACCATTCTTTGTTGAGAGTTTAAACACTGAACAGAATCGCCACACAAGTGAATATCTCCGGGAATAAATTTTAAAAGTCATGAGAACATACGGCGAAGAAAAGTTTGTTGTTATTATTGGTGACAACGCTAGAAACATACAAAAGGCTTTTCAATTAGTCAAAGAAGTACAACCACATGTTGTGCTTCTAAACTGCGCAGCACACACTATTAATTTGCTAGCTCATGACGCACTGAAATGTGAAGGTTTCAACAATTTCATTAAACTCTGCATAGATGATAAGATCTATAAAAAAATCCGAGGTCCGAGGTCTGTTTCCGCCATGATTACTGGCTCATCCTCTCTTCTTCAGAGGTGCTCTCTTCAGATTCGTTGTCTAAATTGATTGTAGGCTCTTCTCTTTCGCTTGTGGCAGAGATACTTGGATTTGGTTCTTCAGACTCTTTGTTTGAAGAAGGTTGTGGTTTGTTCATAATTTTCCAATTGTGAGCAATCAGACAAATTTTGCCTGCCTTTTCAGTGTTGAATTTGTTACGTTTTTTGATATGTATGTTTGAAAATGTGGAAAAAGAGCGTTCCACAGAAGCAAAGTTGCTGGAGTAGTCAACATTTTTCAGGCAATTGCTCCTAATTCAGTTTTTGAAACTAATGTTTGCCACCACGCAACTGGCTTGACTTTTTTAGCTGTTTCCCAAATAAACTCTTTGCTCCATAAACCAGTGCCACATTTATATTCAGACACCTCTTCGAACAGTTGTTGAACTGACAGTATTACAGTCTTTCAGCCAAGCTAAGAACGAACTCCCATCCATCTATGTTTTCACTTGATGTCATTGTTGTACCACGATTTTGCGGGTTTAATAATACCGCAGCATAGTGCATTGGCTTAAGCGCTGTAGCTTTTCTATCGCTGAATTTCTGTTTTAAATGTGTGTGTACTTCTTCGCCTAAAATTTCAGCTACGATAGGCTTTTCTAGCAGTTCTTTTAATTCGCTGAATGCCGTATGTATCAAATGGATAGAATAGTAATCTCCTTCCAACTTTGTTATCCAACCTACGATTGGTTTTAGTAAAACCTTTATTTTTTCAAATTTCGTCCACTCGTCTTCATTTAAAAGTAAATTTTTATATTTATGTACACCTATATTTTGAAGAACAGATTTTTATTCCAACAGACTTTGAACGCAGTTCAGGTGACTTCCCCATCTTGTTTTCACTGGTAACTGTAATGATTTCGTAACTCCCTTTTCCCGTGAAATTGATTTAAAATCTTCTGACAGAATATGAGAACGCTGAATACACTTGATAACATCGGTGATATCAGAAAACAGTTTGGTAACTTGTTGGTTTTTTAATACATCGCCAATTATCAGATGCAATGTGTGCGCTAAGCAGCCTGCCCACTTCACATGGGGATATTTTCTTTCCAGCATCTTACCACATTTTACCATGTTGGTAGCACTATCTGTTATAATCAGCATAATTTTGTGACTTCCGATTTTATCAATGATTTTGCATACTTCTTGAAATAAATATTCAGCTGTATGTTAATTTTGTTTGGTCTCTATGAAATCATAGAAGTATGGTAGGTGTATACAGAATTATGTTCACTATGGGCTCGTTTCTTATATTGGTCCACCCATCCAAAGCAATGTGAATCACTTGAGCTTTATTAATTTTTTCATCAATTTCCTCTTTGATTTTTGTTTTTGTGGATTCCTCATCTAGAAGTTTCGTTCCAAGTGTTTTTATAGTAGGCAGACTAAAATCTGGTTTTAGTAGTTTGAAGAACTCTCTCCATAAAGGGTGTTCTACTAGTGCTAGGGGTTGTCCAGATACATAAATTGCTCTAGCCAGCGCACGTTGCACGTTTTCCTGTGAAGATAAAGAGTAAAAGCTATTTAATGTAATATTCTAATATCATTAATATTAATCCTAACTATCAGCATCAAAAAATAAAATTCTGATTACAAATTATTTACCTGATCAAAATTGGTTTGTGGTTCTGTGACAATGTTCTCTGTATTGGATTGTTCTTGACGTCTTTCTTGTAGTGATGTATTATTTTCGGAACTATCACTAGGTAATCTGCTTAAATTTGTAATGTCTGACATAGGTGTTTTTTTAATCAATATTGTTTTAACACTTCAGGAGCTCGAGAACAGTTTTTAAACAAATGAGTAGTCTTTCTAGTTACGATTTTTGTAACGTTGGCCACAAAATTCACATATACAGCGTGTTAGGTTAAACGAGGGACATATTGAAGGAAGGTATTCAGTATTCGATTCTCAACCCAAATATGTAAAAAACCTATATAACCTTAATTTTTGACATAATTGTCTAATTAAATACATTACTCATGGACACTGAGCGCGCAAGTAGGTGTCACGCGGCAAAACACGTGCCGGTCCTGAGCTCCGAGCGCAAACTCCGCCCCTTTCCTTTGTTGTCCCCGATGCACCGACAGGGCATCGCGCTGACCTCAGTGTATGCGCGAGCGCCGCCACTTCCGCATGTCTAATATTGCGTATCCGCGTATCCCATACACAAACAACCCCGCTTACTTCGCGATATTAAGAGTGTCCTGTAAATGTGTTCTCGAACAACCAAAACTTACGTCTTTTCATCATTCCAGTGAAGAAGTAGTGATAGTGTGCGAAGAACCGTTAATTAAAAAAGTTAAAAAAAATAAAAAGGTTTATTGCAGAAACTTGTACAACTTTTACAGTAAATCTTACATAGAGACCTCCTTTTAAGTAAAAGATATACCTGTGCTAGGTGATCCCGCTCTTCAATGACAAATGTTGTAATGGTAAAAGTAGTGTACAAAAATAAAATAGAATTCAAAACAAACAAATTAAAAATTAAATGACAAAATAAATACTAAGATCTAAAACTAAACAATAAAGAAAAATAAACTTAAAGATATTTTCAAAACAGTTTAAGTGAGTATGTGTGTGTGAGAGTGTATATGCCTTTGAGTGTGTGTGTGCGTGCGTGTTTGTGTGTGTGTGTGCGTGTTTGCCCCTCTTTGATCACGGTGCTTGCAGCAATAATTCAATATCATCATAGGACTTTACTTTTAGAAATTGAACTATTGTCTTTTTGCAATCTTTGGTACGCATGAGATAGATGTTAATCATTTTATTTATCTTGTTATACAAAGCAGCAGAGTTTGCGTTACATTGTCTTTTGGCATACACAGTTTTAACGAATTTTGTTGATGCCACAATGTATTTTCGTCTTCTTTCCTGATGGTGAGGGTCGTAGGGTAGGACTTTGTGTAATTTGAAGACAGCATGTAGTACGTACAATTTTTTGACTGAGAGAATGCCGCTCAGGGAGTATAACTCATTAGTTGGGAATCTGAACGGTTTAGTGTACATGACTTTGATGAGAGATCTCTGTGCTCGCTCTAGCTCAAGAAACTTCGTTTTCGTTGCACCGCCCCACACGGGTAGTATGTAAGATTGACTGAGCCAAAACGACATAGATTTCAGTTAACATTTTTTTTGTTGTAACATGTCGCTGTTAACTAGTTTGTATCCATGCAGTTTTTTTTACTTTGTATTTGATCTATAAACTGCAGTAAAGACATTTGTTATGCTTGAAGTTGGTTATGTCATCTGTGTTGTGAACAACTTTGATTGAATATAGTTTCGAACGATTTGTCGAATGAATGAACGTTTCGCTCTCTGAGTGAGTCGGAACGGAACTTCAAATGGGTAGCTACGTTCACGTTGATCGGTGACCGATAATTCAAAATGGCCGAATAAAATTCTTGTTAGACCGGCACTTTTGCAATACGTTTTCACATGAAATCCATTGTCCTTCGTCGCCAATTATTATATATTCGGATGTCCCGCCGTTGGTGGTAATTAATTAATAACACCGAGCTTTAGGAAACGTACTTTTTATTAAGTTTTACTTAAATTAACACGACAGCAATGCTACACGTTTAGATCGGTATGCAAGAAAGAGTGAGTGAAAAGAGTGAACAAATGAGGCAAGTTACCACAGATATACTATAAAAAGAAATTTTTCATTTAAATGTTTTATCAGTCATTACAACATGAATAAATACGCTTCGCAATCAAACGCTTCGAAAACGGCTTTGAAAAATGTTGTTCGGAATGAAATATGTCAAAAAATATAAAGTTGCTTCTAAACTTTCACTGAAAATCGGATTAAAAGGAAGAGTAAGAAATGTTTTTAAAAGTAATGAAGAACAGGAGAAATAAAATTTCAAAGGAAATAGATTTCTTTTGCCGTGACGATATCAGTCGAGCAACGTCTGGGAAAAAAGAATGTTTGACGAGAAAATCCATAAAAAAACAAAAAAGGTACTTACGTACCTCAAGTAGTACTTGACTCAATGCTTAATGCACACAAAACATATCGTGCATCAGGAGGAAAGGCTTCATATACCACCTTTTTAAGATATCGTCCATTTTATGTTGTAACACCAAAAATTAACGAAAAGGACACATATGCTTGCGTCCGCCATAGTAATATTTCTTTGAAGGTACTAAAGTTAAAGAAGTTGGGACTGATTAAGACAGTAAACCTGTGCCTGCAGTCTCGACATAGATAACGATCGCAAAACTAACGAATTCGGTCGCAAAGTCTCACCGATCCAGATTTAGCGATATTTGGTAGTCTCTATACTCAAAGGTAACGAGTGTTCTTGGTTTACTAAAAATCTTTGTAGCTAACTCAACAAATTTCGTAAAGTTTACAAATATATTTTGCGAGCCTTTTTGACAGCCCGCAAAGTGAATCGTTACCAATGTAAGTTAATTTATCGGTGGTTTTCACGGAATTACTGACCAAAAACTGTGCCGGACGGGCTTATTACTCGAAGGTCTATTGTCTGTACCAAAGTATGCTGTGCTTACGGCCTGTAATGGCCGTAAGCCGAACCTAACCTATAAATAAGTAGGTTCCGGACATGAATTAGTGTGAACAGGCGTCGCTAATATTCATTTCATTGGAAGGAAGAGGATTCATTTAAATAAATATAACACACAATATTGTAACCTGTTACTATTATCACCTTTATTAATATCAAAGTTATTCAAGTATAATTCTACTAATAAATAAGGTCGCTCACACATTTTAAATCTTATTATGTACTGTGGTTGCGCCGAATTCATTCGGTCAGCGAGTGTTGAGATTGCATTCACTCATTCGCTCACGCGTGTGTTCCGGAGAGCCGGTCGCCAATCAGTCGTCCATCAAACCTCGCTCCGCTAACTGCGTCTGCGCCGCTCCTCGCCGCTGCTCGTCTCTCCGCGCCGCGCCGCCATTATAGTTCATGTTAATTGTCCTTCCGTAACAATAAAACCTCGCTTGCATGCTCGCCGCCTTCCGCGACCATCTTTCATAAACCCGCTCAACTGTACGTCAAAATCTACCGCTTGTGCTCGCTGCTTCAAATATCTGCAAGAAGAACCTTCTGGACCTCGTGGCGACCTTGCATGGTGAGTGGATTGCTTTTCTTTAGCTCTCGTCTGATTGCAGTTTTCGGCGCCAACCATACCTCGCCCGCTCATATCTATTTCCCGCTCTTTTTTTTCTTTTTTTACTACACCGCTTTTTCGCATCACCATACTGTCTAAAACCAAATGTATAAAACATGTAATAAAGGTCGTATGTGCATATCTTTATTATTTGTATAAAATGTGAAGTAAAAGGACACATTTCATCAAACTCATAATACGGCAAGAAAATTACAAATCGCAGTACATCCTCTATACTTATCCTATGTCAAAATTTTAAACAAGACATAATAACTAATACACACATCATCTAACCTACGTACAATCTTATCATTACCACCAAAACATTTTACACTTTTATTTCAACTGAACACGGCACAGAAACAAATATCTGTATCAATACAAACAATAATAAACACAAATACTTTCTTAAAACAATGCAAAGTTATCAATTTTTGAAATACTAACATGAAAATCAACGTTAAAATTAAATTACACAATGCATTTTTAATATGGGAAGAATGAGATGAATATTTTTGAGGAACTTTTCGTGGTTTTAATAATTTGGTTGATTTAGCCATTTCCTTAAGGCACAAAAAATATATGGGATAGGTTATCTACTTTCTGAGGTACTTAGAGCCTTATAAATTAATGGTAATGGTACAACTTCTAAATATTAAGATTCTGTATACGGGTAATTCTGCGAGTGACTTCACTCATGTTTGAGTTATTTCTATTTGAAAGAGTTTCATTTTACACTTAACAGGTTTGGATAGTTACAAAATGTAATGGATAAACACTTATTTTCCTTTAAGTTAAATGATTCTGTGATTTGCAGATCGGTTGACAAGATTCAAACCTTTGTAAATTGAATATTTTGGAATTGTCTTGCACACAAGCATTTATTTTGTGTCATTTACTCTGCTGTGAATCCCTAACAACTATAATATGGTAATATCGAATATTGGAACACTGCGATTACACACAAATATAGTCTTGGAAATATCTGATCAATATTACCACACTACACAAATTCACTGTTTGTTTTTTTGATTGTTCTTCGTCTTTTGTCTACCATAGTCTCCAGCCGGCTCGGAGGCCTTCTGTGGTGTGACACAACGGCTCAACAGCTCGCTACGTGCTGCTTCCGATAGCTTCGGCATGCTTCGACACATCACACGACATCAGCGTGAAAATGTAAAATTCCTTGAATTTGATTATTTCTGTATCCGGACGGAATAATAACAGAATTGTTCATGGAGCTCCTTTATGAATTTCAGCCATCTCTTCAAACACAACGACCTTACGAACTCTAGGTCGAGTTCCAGTATAACTTTACGACATTTATAATAAGTGAATGTAGAAGTATGTCCGGTGGGGTCGCAGCTTTAGCCAGAAAAAAGTTAGTAGAGGTACTGTACTGTTGGCTATCAATGAAAAATGCTTCAGAAAATACCATAGAAAACATAAACACAACAAATATTGGATTCCAATGACAATGAAAACAATACAAAACCAATTGACAAGTTTGACATTGACATTAATTAAGCCAATGTTGCAAGGAGGCAAATTCTAATTTCCATAAATATTTAACCATTTATTTAATTTTTTTTAAACGTTTTTGGCTCTACTTACGAGTTTTCATGAAAAATAGTGCCATCAAAATAAGGCTTTTATAGTCTCAGTTTAAGATACAAAAAAAACAATGATTTGTATTGAATCATGTTTTCTGCTTTTCCCCATATTCAAGGAGATTTTGTGAAAGCATAAAATTGTCTTTGAAATAGCCGAACTATGAATACGTTTTTCGCTAGCCTACCGACATCAATATGTCAAGATAATGTACGACTTTGCACGTTAACTTGAATGTAGAGACTTGCGTTTCTCCCAAGCGTTGTTATTGCAACCGAATTTTTTCATTATTATTTATGTTACGTTAGCTTCCGACAGCGTCGTTACTAATGTTGAGACTGCAGGCCCTGGACGATCTTATCATGGAAATCGCTTGTGATACAAACTCTGAAGAGTGTATGTATGGAAAATGCACTAAATGTAAACAGAAAGACATTGGTACATCAGTAGCAGAGATTGGTAATGATACTATTTCATGGCTGGAGTGGGAGCTTAAAAAACATGAATATAATAAAAAGAATCTCTCAGACGGATCCTCTACAACAATGGTCACCAAAAAATACTCAAAAGCAATTAAGACTGGGGTCGTCAATGACTTTTTGGCAGATTTTCAGCTCGAATTCAAATATTTTAGACAGCACTATTTTAACAATCGCCACCAACAATCCCAATTTAGGACTTGTGAAGACAATTTGAAATTCAACGAAGCCGCAATAATATGCGATTTTTCGGAGAATTATTCAGCTAAATACCATGAAGAAATTCAAAGTATGCACTTTGGGGCTTCAAGAAATCAAGTCTCGCTACATACTGGAGTAATCTACACCCGATCTGCCAAAATCGTTTTGTTCTCTTTCCCCGAACACAGATCATGATTTGGGCCACACGCCTCGCCTTTTTTTTTGTTTTTTTTTTTAGGATGGGAAATCATCAAATGACTTCTCCCACTCTGGGCGGAGCGGGAGGGAGTGTCAGACTCTTACTGACTACCTACCATCCATGTTCCTTCCTCGCCCTTTATGTTCCGGGGCCGCGGTATCTCTTTCGAATAGGCCCGCAACCCCGGCAGGCTTCGGCCCTTGCGGGCCCCTCCCCTTATGCTGACATCTCTTTGAGGCGCGCGTGGAACACGAACGCGCCGTCGACACGGCCTGTCGTCACTAGACGGATGGACGGCTATCTAGCCCATAGCTAACCGTCCACAGGCCCGCATCTACGGTGGCCGGTAGCCACCACGTGGCCCCCGACGCCCGGTGCGTCTCCCGCGGCGGCCGGGAGGAGAGGCTCTCGCTCTCTCGTTCCGCCACCTCCTTCGCTAGCATGACTGCTTCGCAGAAGGAGGTGACGGCTTCCCATTCCGTCTCGCTCCGGACCATGGATTGAACCAGGGCCGGACGCGAGAGATCGCCGCTACGAGGACACGGCGGTGCTCCGCCCACGCAGGGCAGACCTCCACCGTGTCCTCCGGACGATCCTCGCAGTGGGGACACCCGGGCGTTTCCTCCCGCCCGATTCGGTGCAGGTACCTCCCGAAACATCCGTGTCCGGTGAGGACCTGCGTCAGGCGGAAGGTGAGGACGCCGTGGCGCCTCTCTAGCCACTCCTCAAAGAGGGGACTTACCGCCACTGGACTTACCGCCACTAGGCGCATTTGCAGCCTGTAATCGAATTTATAAGGAAAGAGTTCCTTCAAATCAATGTGTTGCACTTTACTGACGGACCCTGCACGCAATACAAACAAAAAAAGTTTTTTTTGTCATAACACGTAAATTAAATGAATTTCAATTTCGATACTTAACATGGAATTTTTTTGAAGCTTCGCACGGAAAGGGCGCCGCTGACGAAATAGGAGGTGCAATAAAAAGACAATTAGATCAGAATGTGGCTTATGGTATTGACATAACGAATGCTGAAGAAGCATTTAAGTTTTTGTCTGATAAAACAAAAATCAAGTTATTTTACATTTCAGAAGAAGAAGTGTATTTGCAACAAAAGATTATCAATGAGGGTCGAGGGAGGGAGTGCGAAAAAGACCGAAGTATCGTAAGCTTTATTCTACCATAAAAACGCCGCTTCTTTACTATTCACCTAAAAGTGCATCCCTTTTAGTGACCCTCTATGAGCGTAACTCGATTTCTAGTGCTGATAGTCCCCGTCGAAGTGAGGCAAGTCTATCTTCGGCAGCCGAACAAAGTCGTGCTTGCAGCCAGAGCCGTGCTGTGGGAGGTCGTCTGCTGAGGTGGCAGACATGAGCGCAGGCGAGGGGGCACGCGCGGTTTCCGCGTGTGTCGATGTCAATGGCCGACGTGCAAACCAAGACAAAGAAAAAAATTAAAATGTAGCAAGGTATGAATTTAAGAAATAATGCGTCAGTGACTGGCTAGGTTCACGGTGCGTCAGCAGATATTGCAGATAAGCCCTGCGTTCAAACGGGTTCGACACGTAAAAGACCTAAAAACCAATAACGTGGTTGTTTACGCGATCCATGCGTGCGATAAGCAACCAAAGGAATTGACAAAAAAAAGGAATGAATGTTGTTTTAATTTACTATTACTTGTATTGGTATTAACTAAGAAGAGATCAACATGCCGATCAGTATAGTACCATTTAAAATTCCTGGAAAAAGATTCACTCAGAATAATGTCCCTCAGCCCTCTATTCTAGGTACACTGTTCTTGACGTGTCTTCTTCGCGTAGCAAGCTCGAGCTCAAACACGGTACGGACGCCAAGCCAGTCCAAAGTCCCAGGAGGCACGTGCACAGCGAAAAGACGGCGATCTTCTTGCTCGAAGTCGAAGGACCATATGTTGAGTGTCAAGCTCCAGTTGTGTTGCTGGTGGTCTTGACTAGTCTTGATGAGTATGAGTAAAACTACTTGCTGCGGTTTACAGGACTGTATTGAGATTTATAATAGGTTGTAGGTTACAAAGATATTTTGCCGATATAATTATGTGCACACGTCAAAGAGCGTTGGTGAGAGAGTGGCGCGCAGAGCGCGCTTACACAGATAATTTAAAAATGCAGATTATACTGTGCCACGACGGCACAGATAATAAATGTTTCCACGACGGGGGTGGTCCGATGTGACGCAGGAACACTAGGCGACCACGCAGCATGTCATCGTCCAGCAGTTCCTCGTCTTCTAGCTCAAGTAGCTCATTTTGCTCTAGTCGCAGTAGCCCGCTCCATAATGGTAACACAATTGAGTCGAATACAAAGATAGGTGACCCTTCAACCTCTACAGGTACATATCGTAATACTACACAGCCACCTAAAAAATATTGTGAGTCGCCTATTCATTCGAACGAAAGTGATGCAGACTTGAGTGACGATGACTCTTCGTATTCAAATAGGCCTCGTTCACGTCTTGGAGGTGCAGTCAGAGTATCTGCGTCGAGTACTTCCTCATCTTCACTACTACAGATACAGACAGTGATCCCGAAAATGTTAATGCTTCTATTGTGGAAGGTCCAAAGAAATCCCGCAAACGTCTACGAAATCCCAACAAGTGGAAACAAATTGTTGCCAAAACTTTGCGAATTACTGGGAAAGAATATGTTTCTAACACTAAATCTAAAAAAATTGTTCCTGCTCGTTCAATAAAAGATCCATGTACACCAACAAATGTAGAGTCAAATGTGTCGATAACATAAATCAGATCGATAGAAATCTAATATTTCAAAAATATTGGGCACTAGGAAACTTGGAATTACAGAGATCTTTTATAAGAAATTGCATGGTAGAAGTAAAACCAAAATATAAATACACAAATGCGGCTAGACCAAGGCAGCCTAATAATGCATTTTATTTTACAGTTAATCATACTAAAATTAGAGTTTGCAAAACTTATAAACACGTTAGGTATATGTGACAGGCAAAAAATAACTGTTAAAAAGAAGACAGATGCGCATGGTTTCGTAGAGAAAGATAACCGAGGTAAAAACCAGAATAAAAAAAGGATAGAACCAGCAATCATACAAGATGTAAAGAACCACATTAATTGCATACCTAGGATTGAATCGCATTATTTAAGGTCTTCAACTTCTCTCGAGTATATAGGTGGAAAGAAGACCATAATGGATCTATGGAGAGATTTTGATAAAGATCAACGCGACGCAGGAAAAGCCACATGTGAATATTGGTTATATTATTTACATTTTCACAAACGAGTTTAATATTGGATTTTTCCAACCCAAAAAAGACAGATGCGACCTATGTTTTGAATTTGAACTTGCTTCTCCAGAAAAAAAACTACAACTAAAAGAAAAACATGATCGTCATTTAAAAGAAAAATATTTATCTCGAAAAGAGAAACACAATGATCGACTGAACATTGATGAAACCCATATTTGTGCAGTTTTTGACCTGCAAGCAGTTATGCAATGTCCTAGCGGTGATTCGTCTTCTTTCTATTACAAAACAAAACTGAATTGCCTCAACTTTACAATCGTGGAATTACTAAAGAAAAGAGACAAAAATCTCGGGGGGAAAACACAAAAAGTGAACACAAACGTGATATTGGAGCTTATGGAGATGTCTACAGCTTTTTCTGGGACGAAACTCAGGGAAAACGCGGATCTAGCGAGATCGGATCGTGTGTTCTTAAGTATTTGGAGATTTTAAATGCAAAACATCAGGGTCAGGCCATCCACGTTACGTTTTATTCCGACAATTGCTGCGGACAAAACAAATATAAATATGTAGCTTGCTTATATTCCTACGCAATATCACATTTTGAGAACATCCAGTCTATAACCCAAACGTACCTAATAAAGGGTCATACCAAAACCGAAGGGGACAACGTCCACAGCCTCATTGAAAAGGAAATCCAACGGAATATAAAGGCTGGACCCATATACGCACCTTGTCAATCCGTCACTTTAATAAAAAAATCGCGAAAAAACGGGAAAACGTTGATTGTTCGAGAATTAACGTATGATTTTTTTTGGGACTCGAAGATGTTTCAAGAGAAATGGTCTTACAACTTTAGTGAAAATGAAAATAAGGGCAATGTGACTTGGAATGACGTAAAGTTTACGTAACGTTACGTTTAATTTACGTCATTCCAAGTCTTGGAATGACGTAAACGCGGGCCGCATGTTTGTCAAACATGCGGCCCTCTAAGCATTATCCTGCGGCCCGATCCCATTTGAAAAACAGCTTCCAGTTGCGGCCCGCCAACACGAATAAAATTTAAATAAGCGCGCGCTGGAACAATCTCGCCGGCCGACACACCACCGCCGCCGCCGCCGCGCGCGGCGCCGTGTCAGTCGATCAGTGTGAGATTTAGTTAGTTCAATTCAAAGAGTAAAGTAATATAATGGGTAAAGAGAGCCCTCTCTAGGCAATTTAGAGCAAACCTGTTTGAACGCCAGCGACATCTGAACATTGGCCCCGGAAATGTTTTCGCGCCCATATAATACGACCCTACAATGGGTACACTACTTAAATTAGTTTGCTAATTGTAAGTATATTATATTGTAGCAATATATCGGGTACAACATAATTTACATACAAATTAACAAACTAATTTAAGCAGTGTACCTATTGTAGGGTCGATAATTAATTTTACCCCAAGAAAAGTAAGACCGATTTACTGGAGTAATAATTTTACTAAAAGGATGGAAAAATAAAACAAATGTTTAAATATTATGTATTTATCACTTTTTATTTTTATAATGTTTATGTTTTTCATAGTATTCCTGCGCAGCAATTTTAAATTGATCATCACCGTTGTACGTCAATTTTCCTGACAAAATTCGATTAACCGATCTGCACCAGCTGTATAAAATAACATTTATTGTCGTATTCATGAAATACTTCTTTAACTCTTCTTTATGCGTAATGCAGTTAAAAGGAAAATCAACCATTACATCTGCTAGTAATAAAATATTCTGTTTAATTTTTTTTTCTGGTAATCTGTTTTTTAAAAATGCAACTATTATTTTTTGTAGGTCATGAAAACTATTTTCTAGTTCTTCACTAGGATAGCATAACCACCTTTTATTTTCGTATTCTTTGGCTTTTATGAAAGCACTTCTATTTTGGTCTCCCTTGTCGATTAGGTTTTGCCTACACTTTTTACAAGTCTTTACAATATTTTTTAGACATTTCGTCAGGACCCAGCCACAGACATAATTTCTCTGACCTGCATCAGTTTCCTTATTGGTACTGAAAATGTCTTCATTAAGTTCAATTGTGTCGTTAGTTTCTAAAGAGGGTTCATCAGAAATATTAGAATATTTTTCTGTGAAGAAGAACTCAAGAGTTTGAAGACACTTGTTTGAGTCTTCTTCACAGTTTGCTCTCCCTGAGTGGGGCGAGTTATAGTTATTTACTAATAATGCTTTGTATGCCCCTACAAATGCTTTTGTGTTCGGAGAAATGTTTCTTGCTCCATAACTTCTGATGTTCCCAAAAAAGTTTTCTACTGGGTCCTGATTAAAATTTCTTGATAAAAGGCAATCAAAACCATATCTTTGGGAAACAATATGCCAAATAGCTTCCATACCTTCAATAGTTTTAATTAAATTAGTAACAGATGGAATGTTTGTTTCGATTAATCGAGTTTTGTTTCCAACAATTTTACTGTATCTAAATTTAACAGTTTTTAAAATTAATTTAGCTTGCCTCCATAACTCATGATGAGGCGAGTGCCTTTTAATAGGACCTTTATATTTTTATCCATTGGGAATACAAAAACTATTGACATTTAATGAATCAAATAAGTTGTCCAACAACAAAGTAATGTCAATTAATTGTTTACATTCGTTTGGTAGATCGCCTCTGGCTGTCAAATGTTCGGTAGCCACAGCGACGCTGTGGCTAAATAATTGAGTTGCAGATTTGACTCTCATTTTTTTTATTTTTTCTGTTATAGTTTATTTTTTCAATTTATCTAATAATCTCAGTTCACCATATGATTTATCAGCGGCATACACTTTTTGGAAGTACTCCCATTTTACAATTTTTACTGTGTTGTTGGACTTATACACCAAGTCTTTGGTAATCAAATTGTTTCTTATTCCTTTCATCAAATGAGGCACATCAAATAATGGAATAATAATTTTTCCATTTATTACAAAGTGGTCATACCGCCATTCTTTTTGCTGTCTCAAGTATTTTGCTTTCGTGTCATTAATCAATTGCGTTACGGCACCGACATTTACAGCGCTTTGGTCACAGACCGTATTAATTATTGTTAGACCCGACCTTTGAGCATGTTTTATGACATCAGTAATCATATTTTTTAACTCTTCTTTGTTTAGGACGTTTGTATAATAATAAGCTATAGGCTGTTTAACCCAGTTGTTACTGAAACTTTTTTTTATCTCGAATCACAGTATTTTTTTAGTATTGTTACCTTGATGCATATGGTAAACATAGAAAAATACCAAAAAAAATCCAAGTTTTCAGGAAAGCTCGGAAAATGCGGATCGTTTTAACGATCAGTAGTAATAGGCAGGTAGGTTAACGCTCATACAACTACCACTTTATCGATTGTCCACCGTTAAAATGTTATATCCCTATTTTAAATGAAAGAAACATAGTTATTATTAATCTGAAAATCTAATTGAAAAACGTTAATTAACAAACAAGTCTATGAAGGAGTATGGTAAGTAACAAAACAAGTTTTGAGGTGCTCCCCACTTGGAGCATTTGCCTGTAATGTAAGGTTACAGAGTCGAGCATTACATCATTGGGGGAAGAGTACCGAGCATTATAACGCGCAACCTGTAATGTTACAGATTCGAGCATTACATTGGTGGGGGAAGAGAACCGAACATCACAGTGCAGTGCAGTGATGATACAATGTGTAAAATTAATATGCCGCGCTCAGCACAAAGTCCACTTCGTCTGACATTGTAGAATCAACTAAATGCTCAAAATCTAATCTGATGTGCTACATTACAGGCGAACGCTCCAAGTGAAGGAGCAGCTTTATGGGCAAATGGATATTACATTTTTGACAGGCAATTTGTATTTTTTTACAAAGCGAACATTGGAGCTGAGAGTCATTGTCCTCTACTAGAGGATCAACTCTATCGTAGCGTGAAGTTTCCCTGTAAGTTCTAGGAGTGGGATAAGGACCGCGATTGTCATTTTTATACGTTCTAGATACCTCAGGCGATAGTTCTCCAGAATGTAAGATGATCGCACTCTCCTTCATTCCTGGTTGGCTAGACTTGTACTTGAATGTGTGTCTTTCTGGTTTCTTGAATTCTGTATAAGCCAGCAAAGGACACTTTTTTGTACGGTCCTCTCGAATTACATCAGTGGCTTTGAGCTCTCTGTTACTCAAATCGTGGAACAGCGGAATAGAAGAAAATAAATTGTCAAAGAATAAGTGACAAGGCACACCTGGGTGACGAAATTGTTTAATGATCAGATATAAGCCTGTGGAATAATTGCTGCAAGTCCTTGGTACGGATCAATCCATAGTACGTATCCCAATCTAGTCGCTCCAACCCAGAACTCATATCCCCATCTAATCGATTTAGCACGTATAAATTGTTTACAGCAGCTGTGTCCTCCATAATGAGGTACCATAGCCTCGTTTGTGCTGTACATTTCTTCTAAAGGAGCCAAACCTATAAGACTCTTCAAAGTTACAAACTCCTCATCACCAGAATCTTTATCTGTGACATCAGCATTCGCGTTATCCGGTGGTACCTACAAAAGTTTTATTTCTTGGAAATAGGGGACCATCTTCGAATTGTTTCAATTCGTCAACAATTTCATCGAGAGACAATGGTTTATTGGTATTGGGTCTGAAAGTCAAAATACATCCCCAAATTACGACCGATCGTTAAAACGATCATCAAAAATAATATCATTTCTTTCATATAAAAGATGTGACAAAATCAAATTTGAATTCACAGATTTGTTAGACAGGTTATAAATTTATAAAAAACGTGCATTAAATAAATTTCAATCACAAGCTACTTTGTAAAAAATTACCGTTTTGACTACATAGTGAAAGTTGATTTCGCTAATACGAACTAAAATACAAAAGTTCTTCAAAATAATGATCTTAAGATAATTTTCTATGCACCAAAACACAGTCCAACAATCACTGCGACGATTGGTATACAATAAGCAAAAGTTATCCGCTCGTTATTATTTTTAAATTGAGGGTAATTTCAAAGTATTTTTTTGATCTTTATAACGATCGGTCGTTATAAATGGGTTAAAGTTTTGCTTAATTCCTTTAACCATAAAAACCAAAACATGGTCAGCAATTTGTTTATGTTTATTGATGGCAAGGCCTTCCAAAACATCTTGCTGAGCATTATAATTGACCTGAGGTGTCAAGGACATTTCGTCAAATATTAGAGAACACAACCGGTCATTGTCGTTTTTTTCCGACATAGTTTTTTTTATTCTCTCGAAAACTATAGGGACAATACCTTGGTGTATTTTTACTGTGCTCAATAGACGCTTCATACACTTAGTAGATGGCAAAGTAAATAGTCTATTTAATAGCCTATACGCCTTGGGACTTTTTTTATATAATGACAAAGAAAGCACCTTTTCTTCAGTCGTGAAGCGACGCCCTTTTGGTTTCTTTGATCCTTGCAGTTGCATTTGGAGAAACAATTCGGCCGGTTTATTTAAAATCTTTGCAAAATGATCCATAGCCGTTTTGCTGGATAACACTTCCGCACCTGATAATCTCGCTTTGAAAGATTGGTTCTTCTTACGCAGGCGTGATACTTCCGCCTGGAGATGCTTGATCTTCTTGCGCAGCGGACCCATTAAATCTGTGAACATCAAACAAGTCTTCATTCTTGACGTAATATTTGATATTTTCGGAATTTTCGGTGCTCGACACAGGAGAAATCAACTTTTCGATGTCGCCAATACAACAAACATCGAAGCGCTTCAAACGGCGATATTGTAACGTAGAACGTTTCGTGGATATTTTGGCAGCTTTAACGTCTTCTATTAACTTGGAATACTGCACATCATTCATATAGCTTTGATTTTCACCATGTTTTGTGGATAATAAACACTGAAACTGTTCCAAATAACTTGACTTCATATTCTGTAGGTCTTCATTCACCGCCGTTCTGAATTCGAACGTATGAGTGCGCAAAAACAAGAAAGTACGTCTGTTTTGTACACCGGCACAACGCGTACTAAACTCGCGCAAGAGGAGCGCAAGGGCAAACGCGGGTGGCGGGCGGCATGCGGCAGGGGCGCGCGAGCGTGACGCGACTCGCGTGAGCCAGGCGCCTGTTACTTGTTTCAACTTGTTTGCATCTAGTTTTATCCAACAGGGAATGGCTGGACCTAGCTGTAGCCGGAATGATATCGGATAGACCTAGTTTTATACAACAGGGAATGGCCGAACCTAGTTGTAGCCGGCATGATGAAGGATAGACCTAGTTTTACCCGAA
The DNA here is from genome assembly GCA_950022955.1 of Xestia ashworthii. Classification (NCBI taxonomy): domain Eukaryota; kingdom Metazoa; phylum Arthropoda; class Insecta; order Lepidoptera; family Noctuidae; genus Xestia; species Xestia ashworthii. The sequence continues at coordinate 10,273,872 of OX465560.1, read as the reverse complement.
ATCAATCGGCTCGTACTAGGTTTAACCAAGAGTAAGTGGCTACACCTAGTTCTAACCGGCTAAAACTAGGTGTAGCCGCACTTCGGGTATTAGCCGTAACATATACACCGTCAGTCAAGTTAGCAACAGCTTCTTCTCATTGTATATGCGACATTGACTGTTTGTGAAGGAAACACTGTTGTTATTCTTGATGACGACTTACTTATTGTCAGTGAGTCAATCACTGACAATAAGTTAGTCGTCAGGCTTGGAACGCATAAAACATCCTCAATTGTTATATAATAGCCCTGCTTCGTTGATATTCTAACATTGCCTTTGCACGAGACTTGAATTTTTTTCTTGGTTGGCTAACATTATCTCGGGTAATGTCTGTGGATTTGAAATATTCTGCAACCAACTTGCTATAGCCGTCATGTGAGAGCTGGCTCCCGAATCCACATACCACTCGTCTTTTCCATATTTAGCACTCAGGAAAACTGCACTAAATGCATTTGAGGACTTATTTTTGCTGTATTTTTCGACCATTGTACGTGATGGCTGACGTCATCAAGACGAAGTTGATGGATTCGGAACCGTTAGAGTTGGCAGCAGTGACATCGAACGAAAAAAAAAAAAAACATGTTTCAAATGCAAAGCACATAATTACCCTGTGCTTTGCATTTGTAACAGGTTTTGTTTTGCTCCTGTCACTTTGACATCTGACATTGTCCCGCCCTGACTGGTGTTGCCATTTTTGGGTTTTTGTTTTGCCCATCTTGAAGCAAACGCCGATTCAGAATTCTGCGTTTCGTTCGATGTCACTGCTGCCAACTCTAACGGTTCCGAATCCATCAACTTCGTCTTGATGACGTCAGCCGTGATTGAAATTCCTGAATGTTCTCTGGCTGATCATCGGTGAAAATTTGTCTGGTAATCCTGTCAACATCAATGATCCAACCCACTGATCTGTTATTTCAAAACTAATTCCACTCAATCTTTGCGATATTCCCACAATTTGAGTCACGTAGGTGGTCATATTCTCACAATTTTCTCGTCTTATTGAAATCAAGTGACGTAACAACGATATCTTTCTCGAAAATCCTAAGTCGTCAAACAGGGATTTTAGTTTTTCCCATAACTCCTTCTTCTTTCGTCTTTTTGATATGTACATACAAGGCTGGGTCGATGGTGTGAAATAAAACTATTTATCTAATTGCAACCAGTACAGTTTATTCGCCATCTCTCATCTTATGATCCACAGACTATACAGCTCACTAGTGCTGTCCTTCAAGTAGCCATGTACTACTTCTTACATCTCCCTTTCTTTATTAACATAATTATTTTACTTATATTACTAACATACTTCAAAATCCTCAAGGTATTTTGGTTTGTTCACTACCCTACCAGATCTAGTAGTGTACTCCGACCTTTCATTTACATCGTCATTAACTCTAAAACTATTGTCTAATACACTCAATCGATTATTGTTATCTGTCCTGTCATTTACATCATCATTAACTCTAAAACTATTGTCCATAACATTATTTTCATTTGTATTTCTATTTTGTGTTTGCATACTATCTTCATTTCTTAAATTATTACTGACTTCAAACTTTGTATGTGGAGAACCTCTGTAGATATTGTATCTGTTTCTAATCACCGTTTGTCCATTTTCTAATTTAATTTTGTAAGCTCTTGGATTTTTGGCTTTGTTTATAATCTGACCTTTAACATTATTATTTTTACTGTCTCTAACAAATACATTTTGATTGATCGAGTATTCTTCTCCCTTTCCTTTATTTTTTCTATCATGATACAATTTATACTTATTTCTCTTATTTATTAAATGTTCTCTTACATTTTCACAGCTTGTTTCATTATTAGATACCATTGTGGGTATTAGTGAATTTACTTGTCTACCTAGTAATAACTGATTAGGTGATGGAGTTTTATCATCTATTGGTGTGTTGCGATATTCCAACAATGCTATATACGGATCTTTGTTATCATGGAAACATATTTAAAAATTTTTTTAATTGTTTGTACATATCTTTCCACCATCCCATTGGATCTCGGATAGTATGGACTTGATGTGACATGTTCAAATTTCCAATACTTAATAAAGTTTTTGAAAATTATACTGTTGTATTGTGATCCTTCATCTGTATATAATTTTTGTGGAATACCCCAACGAGAGGAGCTTGTATATGACTTTCAGCAGTCTGATCTTTTAATTCAATAACTTCTACATATTTGGTAAAATAATCAACTATCAATAAAAATATCTTTTGTTGAAAGAAAAACATATCAGCTGCAATACTTTGCCATGGTTTATCAGGAAATTCTCTTAGCTTCAAAGTTTCATGTGTGTGTGAGTTTTGAAATCTCAGACACGTTTCACAATTAGAAATCACATCTTTTAACTCTTTAAAAATAAATGGCCAATATAAAATATTTTTTACTCTATTTTTGCATTTTTCATAGCCTAAATGATTGTAGTGAATTAAATTGATCATTTGTTTTCTAAGTGACTTTGGAACTAATAGTGCTGTACTTTTAAAAATTAAATTGTCCTGAACATACAGATCATCTTTAATGGAATGATAAAATTTTAGATCTAATGGTATCTCAGAACTAGTTGGCCAACCATTTTGTACATACTGCAACAATAAACTAAGTTGATTGTCGCATTCAGTTTCTTTTCTAAAGATACTCAACATTTCTTTGCTAATATTCATGTTATTTATAATCATACAAACATGTAAGTCTACTGTCTTATCCAATCTCACTATTACATATACTATCATTAACATAAGTTCTTGATAGTGCGTCTGCTACTAATAGTTCTTTACCCGGTTTGTATCTTATATCTAGATCATATGACTGCAATCTTAATCTTAACCTTTGCAGCCTTAAAGGAGTTTCATTCATATTTTTTTTAAATATATGTTCCAAGGGTTTATGATCCGACTCAACTACAATCTTCTTGCCATAAATATATTGATGAAATTTTTCACATGCATATACTATAGCCAACATTTCTTTTTCAATTTGAGCCCATTTGGTCTGAGTTTCAGTTAATGCCTTTGATGCATAGACTACAGGCATATTTTCTTGTAAAAGGACCGCCCCTAGGCCTGTACTGCTACTATCTACCGACAATGTTATAGGTATGTTTGGATTGAAAAATTTCAATACTTTTGGTGAGGTCAGAAATTCTTTAAGTTTTTTATAGTCTTGTTTTTGTTTATCACCCCATATAAATGCTGAATCTTTTTTAAGCAAGTCACGAAAAGAGTGTGTTATGTCAGAAGCATTGGGTATGAATTTGGTTATGTAAGTTATCATTCCCAATATATTTTGTAACTGTTTCTTATATTTTGGTTCTCCCATATCTAAAATAGCCCTAATTTCCCTGGATCTGGTTTTAACCCCTCGTTAGTTAGTATGTGTCCAACATATTTCACTTCTTGGACTCCAAAATTACATTTTTTTTTATTAAATTTAACTCCCGCTTTTTGTGCTGTTTTTAAAACTGTTTCTAATCTACTATTATGTTGATCTAAGTTTTCTCCCCATACTATAATTTCATCAACATATAATTGAACCCCTTCAACCTCTTTAAATATGTCTGAAAAGCATTTACCAAAAACTTCCGGTGCTGAACTAAGACCAAAAGGTAATCTCAAATAACAATAACGTCCCAGGTGACCTGCATTAAAAGTAGTGAGTAGTTGACTTTCTGGAGACAAAGATATCTGATAAAATCCTTTATGAGACAGAAAAGTACTTTGCTTTAGGCATTTTAGAAACTAGCTCCTCAAATGTTGGCATCATATGTCTTTCTCTAATTATGGCCTTATTCAAATTCTGAGGGTCTAAGCATATTCTTACCTTATTTTCATTTTGGCTTACCACTACCATAGATGATACCCATTGAGTCGGCTCACACACCCTTCGCACCTCACCTAGACTTTCAAGTCGGTCTAGTTCCTGTTTAATTTTGTCTTGTAGACTGAATGGTAATTTTCTTGGTCTTTCTGCAACAGTTATAGAGTTTTCTACTAATTTAATGTTATATGTATAATCAATTTTTCCTAATCCACTAAATAAGGATTCATGCTTCTGAACAATTATATCTACTTCTGATTTCTTCTCAATAACATTGACTTTGTTTATTAGTCCTAGTTTTATTGCTGACTCTAATCCAAAGATACATGTTGTCTTAAAATTCACTACATGAAATTGACAATTAATAGTTTTATCACTATTTGATAGTTTTCCTGCACAAATACCTTCATATTTAATTTCTGAACCATCAAAATTTTTTAGTTTTGTTTTGCATTTCTGTAAGGTTAATTGTAACCTTTTTACAATATCTAAAGTTAAAATGTTAGCTTGTGACCCTGTATCTATTTTAAATTTAATATTTGATGTGCTATTTAATGTTAGTGTCACATACCATTATCTGTCTGGTCTCATTGTTAGCGTCCCCACAAAAAGCTCATCTTCGTCTTCTTCATCACACTCTAAAACTGACACTTTCTTGTTTTTGTTTCTGCGGCACATTGATGCATAATGTCCGTAGACGCCGCAGACTGCACATTTTCTACCATATGCTGGGCAAAACTTCCCATGCTGCTCACCCACAGATATAGATAGACCTAGATAACGCAAGAGCAACTACTTCGCGTGCCCAGCTTACGTACAAAAATCGTAAGCGGCCACTTTCGCGCTCAGTCTGCATCGGTGTGCCGCGCTAGTCGGACGTCAGTAAAAAATATAAAATGGTTAATTGCTCAGTTATAAATTGTAAAAACTGTACAAATGCGAGGAGAAAAAATAAAGGAAATGTTTCCTTCCATCGGTAAGTCATTTTGTGATTAATATTATGCATATTTAATATTAAAATCAATTATTTTTGATCTAATACCCTCTGTAATACCAAATTTGAGAAAAAACATAGGTCATCAAACGTTAACTGCATATTCGTGTTACATTGCGGCTTTTACTAGAAGCGGTTGATGCGACGTTTTGTTTTAACAAGTGATGAATATCGCAGCAAGTGATACTATCGTATATCGCATCGGTTTTGTAGTACAGGGGCTTTTATCATTTTTCTGTCAGTTTTAGCGATTAGTGCTGTTCATCGTAGGCAACACAAATCGATTCTCAAGAATCGATTTCGGAAACAGAGGAATGATTTTGTATTTTATAGGTACTAATTATGTAGACAATTTTAGTAAATAATCGTAACGTTTAGTGTTTTTTTTTAGTTTTCCACATGAACCCAATTTAAAAGAAAAATGGATTGAGGCGACGGGAAAGAAAGATTGGTTCCCAACAAAGCATAGCACTATTTGTTCAATACATTTTGAGGAAGCATGCTTTGTTGAAGGGAAAAAGCAACGAATAGTAACAAAAGCAGCATATCCGACTATTGATGTACTGAAGATCACAACTGATGAAGTTAGTTAATTGAGAAGTCTATGTACTTTCGAGCTTTTTATTACAAGTGTGTAAAGTTTTCAATGTTGATTTTTACTTGTACTTGTATTACAGAATGTAGATCCAAAAGTTACGCCAGAAAAAGCTTTGTTATCGCCAAAAAGGAGGAAATTAGAAAAGGTAAGTACTTTATTGTTATATTTTTTATAGGTGCCTTATTTTATTACATACAATACAGGACAGTAATAAAAATAATAAAGAAAATATATAGAGTACATAGTGTACAAGTACCTACTAATGGATGTTTTCTTGTGTTGTTTAACTTGTTATTATTAATTGTTAATATACCATATAATACAAGCTACCTACCTGGTTTGTAAACATTTGAGGGAGATCTGTGTTTAGCATGTGTTTCAACAGCTGACATGATAATAGTGATTGTTTTGTTTATAAAATGATTTATGTTTCAGGATGTCAACGAATTACTTAAATCAAACGAAAACACTCCAAAGAAAAAAAAGATATTTATAAAATTGAATCAGGCAAACGAAAAAGTTATACAGCAAAAGAAACAAATAAAAATTCTGAGGGAACGAAACCGTCGCAAAGTCCAAAAAATACACGCCTTGATAACGTTAATAGAATGCTTAAAAAAGAAATCGTTTATTAATGATGAGCAAGCTAATGTGCTTAAAACAACCAACGTGACAACTCAAGAACTTTATTTAAGACAGTCGAAGAACAAAAACGTAGTCAGTACGTCGAAGTATACACCAGCACTACGGACTTTTGCTCTGACGTTGCATTATTATTCAACAAAAGCTTATAATTATGTCAGAAAGGTTTTTAATTTTAGCTTACCACATCCTCACACTATTCATAAGTGGTATAGATGTATAAATGGTAGTCCTGGATTTACCACTGAATCTTTAGAGGCGTTGAAGTTGATAGCGAATAAAACAAAACGTCCTTTGTATTGCTGTCTTATGATCGATGAAATGGCAATTAGAAGGAAAATTGAATGGGACGGAAATAAATTCCATGGTTATGTCGATTTTGGTGGTGTATTAGATACCGAAGAGGTTCCTGAAGCTAAAGAAGCACTGGTATTTTTGGTGATCTTGAAATTTGAATTAATAATGTTTTTTTCTTGTGTATGACGATATTATATTAATTCGGTTTTATTTACAGGTTCCTGTTGGATATTTTTTAATAGATGGAGTAACTGGTCAGCAAAAAGCCGATTTAGTGCTGCAATGCCTGAGACATTTACACGAGTCAAATTTAAACATAGCCGGTCTTACTTTTGATGGATGTCCATCTAACATAACAATGGCAAAAATATTGGGTGGCAAATTTGAACCAAATAATATGAAAACCACGTTTGAACACCCTGTTACTAAACAACCAATTGCATTTTTTTTTTATGCTTGTCATATGATGAAGTTAGTGAGAAATTGTCTTCAATCATGTAAAAACCTTGTTGATGGTAATGGCAAATGTATTTCATGGGAGTATTTTGAACATCTGAACAAACTTCAAACTACGGAATATTTCCATTTAGCCAACAAATTACGGAACCACCACATTAATTTTCACAATCAAAAGATGAAAGTTAAGTTGGCTACCCAACTTCTAAGCAAAAGCGTTGCTGATTCTCTCGATTTCTGTAGAAAAAAATTGAGAATTTCTGATTTTAAAGATTCATTAGCTACAGCGGAATTCGTACGTATTTTTAATGATTTATTCGATGTACTCAATTCTAGAAATTTAAAAAAATTTTAATAATGAGCAGCCTCTTAACTTAAATAACAAATCAAGAATAATAGATTTTTTGGATAAGGCCGAAAGTTACATTATAGGATTGCGAACTTCAGAAGGAGATTTTTTGACTCAAAGTCGCAGAAAAACAGGATTCGTTGGTCTTTTGGTTTGCATCAAAAGTACAAAAGCACTATTTCAACATTTGATTGAAGAAAACAGAATCAAATTTATGTCTATGTACAGATTCAGCCAGGATCACCTAGAGTTGTTCTTTTGCAATATTCGGGCTCACGGTGGAAGTAACAACAATCCGACTTCAAGACAATTTCAATCTTTCTACAAGAAACTGTTGAGCCATGTTGAAATAAAAAACAGTAATGCTGGTAATTGTGTGGAACTGGAACACATTTCAATACTGAATTGTTCTTCGGCGATACAAACAATTAATGCTACCACAATACGCGGACCACTAGCAGATGATGAAACAGATTGTACAGAACTCAATATAAGTAGTCTCCGAGATTTTGATGATTTTTTTTTTTTTTTTTTTTTTTTTTTTTTTTTTTTTTCATTCGACGCTCGGCCGCCGCAGCGTGCAGACGTGCGCTACGCTCCGCTCCGTCGTCTCTCCGCGCCCCCGCGCCCCCGTTCCGGTCAGCTGCAGTGCTACGTCGTAGCCCTGCGTTCTCACCGAGTCTACGAACAGTCGTAGCACTACTACGGTTTGTGACTCGTTCACAACTTTAGTGTGTTGCGCCGTAGCGAGCTAGCTACGACGAGTGCTTGCGCTCTTAGTAGTTGGTCCGCTGCGTAAAACTGTCTTTTTCAAGACAAATCTCTTCATCGTCAAAAACGTTTTTTGCCCCTTCAGGGAAATCCACGGTTTAGTGGTACTTGGGTGGATACCTAACGGTGCTAACGATCCCAAGTGGGTGTTGACCCGACACACCCGCTAACCCTCTTCAAGGGAAGGCAATCCGTTGGAAGGGCTCTGACTGCGGCCTTGGGGGATCTCCTAGTCGCAGTCTGGTAGCACCTAACCCCCGTTTGTCCACAGCTGCACCCGGGACGTCTGGGTGTCTCTACCCCAGCGGCCCGGATCGGTCGCAAGACCCATAGGGCCCTGTCGCACAATAAGACTGGCGACAGGTTTACAAGCTTAGGGCACACCTTAGGTACTCACCTCCCTGTGTCACCCACAGGGAGAGAACACATCCCCGGGTTATCCCACCCGGGGAGTTAGGTACTGGTATCGCTAGATAGGCAAACAGAATAGGCCCTTCAGGCAATTCTCAGACAGTCGTGTCGCTGGCAAGTTTGTTTGTGTTTTTCTTCTTGCCAGTAACACTAGGAAAAACACAAGGGTGGGTTCGTTTTTACGGGGAACTGTCTGCCCGGGGAGTTCACGTTTAACGTGTCTCCTCGGGACTAGGTAGTTAGCTCTTAGTTAGCTCACTATTAGGATACTAGGCTGTTAGGCTCCCCCTGCCAATATGGCTTACCGTAACGTACCACTTAACGCGCATTTCGACGACCTGATACAGGTACTGTTAGCTGATGACAGTCCCTATATCCAGGAAAAATACGCGAACCTCTTGACTCCTTTTAAAAAGGATAGTTATAGAGCCCTCAGGAAGGAATTTCCTTCTAGGTCGCCCACGCGCTCCCCCGACCCGTTAGCTCAATCCTCCGACATGGAGATAGTAGAGTCCCAGCCAGCCCCTGAGAGCTCTCCGGAGACCTCGGGCACCAACTCCTCGTCCTCAGAATCTGAGGACTTTCAGTTGGTGCAGAAGGGCAAGAGGAAGAAGGGAAGGCAAGCGAAGGCCGGTAAGGCCAAGAAGGCCGTCACGGACTTCAATGCGCCTCCCCTTGCTCCCCTAGCCTCCCCGCCCCCGTCCGGTGTTACTGCACCCCCAGCTGCCTCCCAGGGCAGCCGCCCGTCCAGCCCTATGGCTATTTCCTCACCGCAAGGTGCGGCTCCTGTCAGCCGCCCTGCAAGCCCTATGGCTGCTTCTCAGCCAGCCCCCACTTCTGCTGCTCCTTCTTCAAAGAAGCAGCTAAAACCCCCGGCTCTGTACATCCAGGAGAAATCCAGATGGACAGAAATCTCCAAGATGTGTGTTGATCGCAAGATCAACTACACCAACGCCACCTCTACCCTTCAGGGTATCAAGGTGAAGACCCCCACGTCCACGGACTTTAGAAGTCTCGTCCACGCGCTTCGTGGAAGGAACGTCGCCTTTCACACGTATAGTCTCCCTGAGGAGAAGCCGACCCGTGTGGTCATCAAGCGGATCCCCAAGGAGATTCCCTCCCAAGATATCCTGGAGGATCTCACCTCCCAGGGTATCCCCGTTTCGGCGGTCCACCGCCTTCACAAGAATAGGTCCCAAGGGGGTGACGAGTACGACATGGTACTCGTAATATGTGACCCAGTTGAAGGGCACCACCCCATCTTCAAAGTCCGGTCAGTATGCTCGCTCTCGGGCATCATCATTGAGAGGCCTAAAAAGCTAAAAGTCGTCGGGCAGTGTCATCGCTGCCAGCTTTATGGCCACAGCCAAAAGCACTGCTACGCACCGCATAGGTGCGTAAAGTGCCTCGGCGATCATGCCACGGCAGACTGCACCCGTCCTAAGGACAGGAACCTCTGCACAGAGCCGCCTAGTTGCGTCCTGTGCGGTCAGTCTGGCCACCCGGCTAACTACAGGGGCTGTCCCAAAGCCCCCAAACAGTCCGCTGGTAAGTTGGCCAATCGCGCCAACCAACGCCAGCAGAGGGAAGCTCCCTCTTCCTTTCAAGTCCCCTCCAAGGTCCTCCCCGAGCGTCTCAGCCCGCAGAGGCCCTCCCCATGGAACATGCTGAACCATCAGCAAGCGTTCCCAGCCCTCGCGAAGTCCCAACCCAACCCCCCCATGCCCGGTCTAATGGAAAACCCTGTACCAGCGCCCACTCCCGTGGTCGCCCCTCAGGCCCTTCCTAAAACCCGCGCTCCCGTCACTCAAACCCGCGCTCCCGTCGCTCCAACCCGCGCTCCCGTCGCTCCAACCCGCGCTCCTGCTTCACAGGAATCTAACCTCAAATACTTGATGAAGTATCAGCCCCTTTGCACCCCTGAGGCCGACCGCATGGTGGCCGAACTCAGGGCTGCAACGGACCTTCAACAAGTAGTTGATATCATTGATGCCTATCCGGTCATCAAGTCAGCCTTAAGCAACCTTAGTTTCGCGCCGTAATGGATATTACACCCGGTATCTCTTGCACCCAACCCCGGTCCCTTAGATTAGGTTACTTTAACGCCAACGGCATGAGAGGTCAACGCGACGAGATCGCCTCTTTCCTCCGTGACCACAACGTTGATGTACTCCTCATCCAGGAGACCTTCCTTAAACCCAGCCACCGCGACCCCAAGATTGCGAACTACCGTTTAGTTCGCAATGATAGGTTACGTTGCCACAAGGGTGGTACTCTCATTTACTTTCGCAAGGAACTACACTGCATCCCTATCGACCCCCCTCCTTTAAAGTCCCTACTTGAGGTTTCAATCTGTCGGCTAGCTATGACCGGTCATCAACCGATCCACTTAGTGTCTGCTTATTTGGCCCCTTCTAACACGTCGGAAGATCACAACCTCCTGGTTAATGATCTCACCCTCCTTTTCGGCTTAAGTGACTCCGTGATCATCGCGGGCGATCTTAATGCCAAACACCCAGCCTGGAACAGTAGAATGACGAACCCGAGAGGGAAAGTCCTCTACGATCTAGGTCTGTCTCTCAACTTTGACCCGATCGCTCCTATCGAGCACACCTATTATCCCGACACTCCCAGCTATCATCCTGACGTGCTCGATATAGCGCTGCTCAAAAACGTGAACCTTCGGTTACACTTGATTGAGACGTTACACGAGCTCCATTCCGACCATCGTCCAGTGCTCATGCACTTGATTCCTCGCTCGGGTATCATTGACCCCAGCCAACCCCCTCCCACCACTCTCACCACTGACTGGAGGAAAGTAAGCGATATGCTGAAATCTGAAACGTCACCGCTTCTTGATGGTATTCCCGACCATATTGTCTCTGTCGCAGACACCGAGGCCGCAATCAACTCGTTTACAGAACACGTTCAGTCCATACTGAAGGATTGTTCTCGAGAAGTACCAGCGATGAGCGATCAACGCTGGATACTTCCCGACGACATTCGTGAACTGATAAATGAGAAGAATGCGGCCATACGTGCCTACAGCTCTTGGCCCTGCGAAGCGAACAAGATTCACATGCGTTCCTTACAGCGTGCTGTAAAGAAACGCACCAGTGAGTTTCGTTCGAGTCAATGGGACAAAACGCTCAGCGAACTTGAGCCCACTCACCTAGCTTTCTGGCAGCTTCAGAGGAAGTTGCGCACCTCGGAAGAGGTTTCTTCTCCACCCCTCATCCGTCCCGATAAGAGCGTCGCTTTTGACGACTCTGAAAAAGCAGAATGTCTGGCCGACAGTTTGGAATCCCAATGTTCACCGAGCACTCTACCAGTAGACAAGCAGCACCTTGATGAGGTGGATGCAGAAGTCGAACGTAGAGCATCGCTTCCCCCTGTAGAAGACCCCGATGACCCTCTCCCCGTCATCACCCCGGAAGAGGTCAAAGACATCATAGATAAGTTACAGCCTCGGAAAGCCCCAGGCGCCGATGGCTTCACTAATAGAGTTTTTAAAGCCCTCCCCGCCCGGCTCATAGTCCTTTTGGCTGCCATCTTCAATGGCGCCCTGAGCAACAATATGTTCCCCCAAGCGTGGAAAGAGGCCACTGTTATAGGTATTCCCAAACCTGGGAAACCGAAAGCCCAGCCTTCGAGCTACAGGCCGATCAGTCTCCTGAGTGCTCTCGGCAAAATCTATGAAAGGTTTATTTATAAGCGTCTCAGAGATTATGCCGAGACAAAGGGCCTCATCCCTAAAGAACAGTTCGGCTTCAGGACCGAACATTCTTGCATACATCAAGTCCACCGCATCGTCGAACACGTTAGCGCTGGTTTCCAGCGCGGAGCGATGACAGGCGTGATGTATTTCGATATAGCGAAAGCCTTTGACAAGGTCTGGCACAATGGCTTATTATATAAGCTATACCAACTCGGTGTACCTGACCGTCTCGTGCTCATCTTACGAGACTTTCTGTCAAACCGTACCTTCCGCTACCGTGTGGGTAAGACGTTATCCTCTCCCCATCCTATCCGTGCCGGAGTCCCTCAGGGCTCCGTCATCTCTCCCCTCGCGTTCACGTTGTATACTAGTGACATCCCCAAGAACAAGAAGGTTCAGTTAGCCCTATTTGCCGACGACACGGCAATTTACTACACCGGCCGTTCTATGACTAACATCCGTCGCATCCTCCAAACAGCTGTCGACTCGCTCGGCGCTTGGTTCCGTAAGTGGAGGATTGAGGTTAACCCTGACAAGAGCCAGGCAGTTCTGTATTATAAGGCACGCCTTAAGCGTTCGCCAGGTCCCCCCGTCACTATGTTTGGCAAGCCTATCCCTTGGGAGAAGCAAGCCAAATATCTTGGAGTTATTCTTGACGACCATCTGTCATTCAAGGCTCATATCAAAGCAGCTCGTGACCGAGCTGCCTTTGCTATGGGCCGACTCCATTTCATGATCACTAGGAAGAGCAAGTTGTCACTCAAGTGCAAGTTGCGTCTTTACACCGCAGTCATCCGTCCCATCATGACATACGCTTGTATCGTATTCGCTCATGCCCACCCGCGTCATATCCACACGATGCAGACCTTGCAGAACCGATTCCTCCGTAAGATCACCGGTGCCCCCCCGTACGTCCGTAACGACAGTCTACACGTAGACCTTAGAATCCCTACCGTTAAGCAGTTCATGAAACGCCTGTCCAAGCGTTACTTCGACACTGCCATCAAACATAGGAACCCCCTAATCGCATCGGCCGCCCGGTACGACCCATCGCGTATTAGCTCAGTCCAACGTCCGCGTCACACCTTAGTCACCCCCGACGATCCGATCACTATCTTGCAAGAGAGTAGGAAAGATACCAGTACAGTTCGTAGATTGTACAAATACAAACCGAAGACCTTCCGACCTCGCCGCCGAGGTCCGGCGCGTAATCCCAAGTCAATCCCTCCCCGACCCTTGCCTGAGCCAGCCCGCGATGCTGAGCCTTTAGCAATAAAACAGTTCCTAAATAAAGACAATCAGATTCAGCCTGTCCCTTTGCTGCCCCCAGCGACGCCCTAAGCCGAGGTCCGTACCCCACAGGGGGTGCCCTTAGAGCGCTGTCGCTTAGTTTTTAGTCATTTTTGCCCTGGCTGGAGGCCTTAAATTCAAGGCATCCACAGGATTAGCCCGGTTAAGCAGAAGCCAGTCTTCGTAGACTGAACTGCGAGATGCCCTACACAAAAAAAAAAAAAAAAAAATTTGATGATTTTTGCAACACGTTGCCACGAATTACAGAATTTAGTGGGCAAATTATCACATATATTGCCGGTTATGTAGTAAGAGCAATACAAAATAATATCAAATGTGACGAATGTATCAATGCGTTGTCTTTACAAGAAAAACCGGGCATTGATCATACTTATGAATTTGTTAATTTCAAGAATAAAGGTGGTCTCGTTTATCCCACAAAAGACGTAATTCAAATATGTAAAGTTGCAGAGATAGAGATTCGAGATATAATTAACAAAACACAAAAATTCAGCATGAAGCCGTCATTAAGTAAACTCCTTCTAATTAATAAGATTTTACGTTATTTTGTCAATAGTAACATCTTCAGTAGCATCGCCATTCATCAATTCGATCAATCGCCAACAGAGAACCATTTAGTAAATTTAATTAAAACAGTTGCGAGTACATATATGGACGTGCGTTTTCATTATTTAACAAAATTTTTGAGATCTGCTGTAACAAAAAGACAATTATATAATAAGCTCATTTTATTGCAGGGACAATAACTTTGTCGTTGCGCCCTTAAAATTGTGAAATAAAATAAAACTACAAATCTTTCAATTGAACTTGAACAAATCAAAGGTTTATTTTCAACTTAATTATAATAAATTATAATTTTAATAAATAGGTAACATAATTCTCGGATTTTGTTGTTTTTCTTCTTATCAATCCGCTAAAATAGAAATAGGTTGACCCTTATGCCCGGTGCAGATTGGTGAAACGTAACATAAATGAGCCGTCCAAATTTATGCAATGCAACCTGCGATGTAACACAATAACTAGGTGAATTTGTTTCAATGTGTGTTACGTTTCACCAATCTGTACATTAGTGACAAACCAAGCAAACCCTACTCAGATCTATATCGTACCTTAATCTCAAAGCATTACATTTTTACTTAGTAGTATCCTTATACTAACGTACATAATACAAAATCAACTTGAATTCTAACAAAAATAAACTTTTGTAATAATTAGCAACTTAAACTTTGACGTAAATTAACTTATAAAAATAACATTATTTGGCACTTTGCAATTACTCATTTTTAATTAAAAGTAATAAAAAACATATAGGAACTTCTAGTTTCTTCTAAATAGGATGTTTAAAAAGATTCAGATTTTGTTGAGATCAATGAATGCTTTATACTAAACAGAGTGTCAGGGACATCAACGCGAAGCCTGTTACCATGAATTCAGTAGGTACATGATTCTGAACCCCCCAGCGTTGAAATTTTTCGTCGGTTATTAAAAAATAATCTGCTGGTCCATACATTTTGACCGCGTAGGTATTGCACTTTTCTATGAAACAGCAGATTTTTTTAAAATAATCGACGAAAAATTTCAACGCCCCCTGCGTTGAAATTTTTGAAGGTTCAGAACCTGCCAGGGTTGCGGGAAAGTACAACTGGGTAACCATCGCCCCTGGCAACAAAGGCAAATGAAGGAACACGGATAGGTTTTAGTCAGTAAGAGTCTGACACGCCCTCCCGCTCCGCCCAGAGCGGGAGAAGTTATTTGATGATTTCCCATCCAAAAAAAAAAAAAAGGGGGGTTCAGAAGCGTGTACTGAATCAATGGTAATAGGCTTCGCGTCGATGTCCATGACACCCTGTATACCTATATTAGTGACCGATACTTAACACGGGACTTTACTCATCATTATGAACAAATTATTACTATGGGACCAAACCTGAAATCGCGAAAACAAATCAGCTGTTCCATACATTTTGACGAATTTTGCGAACATAAACGTAAGAAACAGCTGATTTTTTTTGACGATTTCAGGTTTGGTCCCATACTGAAAGTTGTTCATAATGATGAGTAAAGTCACGTGTTTATGTATCGGTCACTAATTACCAAATACCCTATAGAATATTGGAAGATTTTTTTCTTCAGTGATCTTTGCGTCACAAAAATCTTATTTATTTTTCAATTCTTCGAAATCTTTTCCGACGTCCGATGATGAGACATTATATTCCCAATTAGACGTAGTTCGACCGGATCGAAACAGTTTTTTCAGATCAAAATTAACTTTGACATCTGAAAGTATTGTCACTTTGGGTTCTCTTCTGTTTTTTATTATGCTGTTATTTGACTTCGCAGTACATGACAGCTCTAAAGGATCCGTGTCATTTTCATGATTGTGGTGGTCAGTAATCATGACATCATTTTCATTAACATTCACGTGGAGGGCTTTTTTCTGATTCTGCCTACGTCTGTAATAAGCTCTCGAATTTTCACGCCATTTTTCTCGCTGCTTTTTCTGTTCGTCTATGCTCTTGTCCTTGATACCTACAACACGCTTGTCTTTCTTTTTTTTCAAGTAATTTTCTTTATCTTTTTGCTGTCGTAGCTCAAGTAATTTTGCATCCATTTTAATTTTGTTATATCGTATTTTACTGGCTTTCCGTTTAGCTTCCAAAATTTCTTCCCTGGTTTTGTTTTTTGTTTCTGACATTTTGATAATCTACAACAATTACAAGAAATAAGTAGGGAAATACTAACAATTTCAAGAAATTATAAATCCCTAACTGCCTACTAAGCAGATCATTAATTTTATTTTCCTCTGTTTATCTCATTCCTCTGTATATCTAATTTCTCTGTCTATCTCATTCCTCTGTCTATCTCATTACTCTGTCACAAAATCGATTAATTAATCGATTTAAACGATTCTTAATAATTATTTACTGTATACAATTACTCAATAAATAGTATTCGTACGGTAATTGAGAATTGAGAAATGGTATATACAAAGGCGATCTTTATTCAAAATTGAGATTAAAAAGTACCCTTTTTCATCTCAATTTTGAATAAAGATCGATTCGAAAAGCAACGAGATCCCACCGAATCTCGTTGCTTTTGTAAACACTAGAACTAAATTGAATATAAGGTATTTCAATCGAATATTCACGTATTTATAATGGTAAACTTACTTGAAATTTTGGCAAAGGTATCCAAAAACGATGTGTGACCGTCGACGGAACGCGTACGAGCACACAACCTCTCAATACGAAAACTTTCAGCGCACTGCTGGCTGGGTCAGCGCTGGCGCTAGGCGGGGGGTGAGGCGAAACGGGTGCCGCACGCGGCGGCGTCTTTGAATCGAGTTTATTTTCCCATCACTAAATAGTGCTTGTGACGTCATAGTAGGTAGTCAAAAAATGGCACGCTTGGTTTTCATACAAATCGTGATACTTACGTTATCTAGGTCTATCTATATCTGTGTGCTCACCACATTTGTAACATTTTCTTATATTCACATCTTTGTTTCCTGTTTGTTCCTTCTTAATATTCCTGTTGTATTCTTCCCTTCCTTTTGGTTTTGTTTGCTTTACCACCTGTACTTGTTTCTCTGTTAAATCTATCGCACTAATTTCTTGAACCATTTCCTTTACTTGGTTTGCAGCCGCCTCACTCGCTTTGCATATACATTTATCCAATGTCAGTTCGCTTTCTTTGAGCAACCTCTCCTTAAGACTTTTATCCCTGATGCCCGTGATTATTTGATCTCTAATTAGTCCATCTCTCAAGTTTTTGAAATTGCATTGCTTGGCAATTTTTTTTAGGTCGGTTATAAAATTATCGTAGGTCTCGCCTTCCTTCATTTTTCTGTTAAGGAACTGATGTCGCAAATAAGTTCATTGGTCATGGGAACACAGTGAGCTTCAATTTTGTCCATCACTTGTTGAAATGTCAGATCCTCTTTATTATCAAAATTGTTGTAAATGATCAGAGCTTCCTCTCCCAAGCAATGTAGGAGCAATGACTTCTTTTGGGCTTCAGTTAGTTTTTTGGGTGTTGATGCTCCGCTCGCTTCATAATAGAACTCAAATTTTTGTTTCCATAACTTAAAATTCTCACTAACGTTGCCCGCCATTACAAGCGGTGATGGTGGCGTCAGATTTTCCATTTTTTTTTGCACTAAGGTTTATTTTCTTTCACTGAGTTATTATGATTATAATTATATCACTGAGTTAATATTTCGACCACCTATTTATTCGAACTCGGCCGCAGCGCCACGTGAAATAAAACTATTTATCTAATTGCAACCAGTACAGTTTATTCGCCATCTCTCATCTTATGATCCACAGACTATACAGCTCACTAGTGCTGTCCTTCAAGTAGTCATGTACTACTTCTTACAGATGGTTAGGGATAATTTGGCCCGCGTCTTCGCATCATCTTCGGATTTAATTTCTTTTCCCTCCATTGGCTTCGCACAGTGTAATATGCCCTCCAACACGAGTAAATTTTCAACTGAAAAAGTCCATTCGTCATGGGTACGTAAGATAATCCCGAATTTTAAAAGACCGAATTTTAAAATACTGATGGATGAAATCCCGAAAATTGCAACGCCGAATGGTTGTTTGACCGAAAGTTTAAAATCCCGAAAGTACATTTGCCCGAAAGTTTAAAATCCCGAAGTTTATAAACCCTAAGTTTAAAATCCCGAAGTTTAAAATCCCGTAGTTCAAATACCCGAAAGTTCATTTGCCCGACAGTTTAAAATCCCGAAGTTTAAAATGCTGCAGTTCGAAATCCCGAAAGTTCATTTGCCCGAAATTTAAAATCCCGAAGTTCAAAATCCCGAAATTGTCACCGTTTCCGAGAAAAACGATTTTTTGTAAACCTAACGTAAAAACACTTAAAAGTTGCCTAGCAAACAGCACGCACGCAGCAGGCATGCAGCAGGCATGCAGCAAGCATACAGCAAGCATGCAGCAAGCATGCAGCAGGCATGGTTTCTGTCACGGCTCGGGCGCTGCGGGGCTCCGGCGATCACACGCGAGCTTATCGTCGCAGAGGGTTTTAACACTCGCCGCCGAAGCTGCGGTGCACCTGCTCCTCAGCTCGCGGCGCGCCTACGCGGGCTTAAATTACACTCTAGGGGTAGGGCAGAAAAGACTACGTTGAGTCGGTTCTGCAGAGATTCATTTCTGTCACAAAATTTGTGCTTATATATGTCACCGTAAAACTATAAATCACACATTTTCCCTGTATTGTACATGGTTTTGAAAGAGTGACTGCTAGTTTGGTTTTCATTTTCATAATTTACTTTGATACAAAACGTTTTATCGAAAGTATATCCCTTCAAGTTAGTGCCTTTTAAGTTTTTAAGTTTTTTCTATCAAGACTGAACTCTTGTTAACCGACTTCTAAAAATGGAGGAGGTTCTCAATTCGTATGCTTCTATTTTTTTTTTTTTTTGTATGTTTGTTTGCACATAACTCCGTCGTTTGCCATCCGATTTGAAAAATTCTTTTTTTGTTAGAAAGGGTATACTTTCCAAATGGTCACCATTCCGTCAGCCACCAAGTCAGGATCTAATGATGGAATCTTGGCGAAATCGAGGGAACTCTTCAAATTTTATAGGATAACGTACAGCGATTTTGGTATTTTCTACAACAAGTGAAGCATTTGATTTGCGTTTGATAAGAACCATTCTACATTGGCTTCATTCTGATGATGAAGCCAAGAGTCACGGAACTCCATAATGAGACAATGCATCCTAGTCGTGTTTGGGCTTGTTGTAATTATAACGGTTTGCACTTTCCATGTGTACCAAGCACATGTGAAACACTACAAAGTGAAAAATAAAAACTTTTTTGCAAAAAATAAAACCGACTTCAAAAAAAAAACAAAAAAGTGAAAAATAACATTAGCTTCTGAAGTCGGTGACAAAAAAATTAAATCAATCAAACAAAGGTCACCGACTTCAGAAGCTAGTTATATTTCACTTTTTTGGTTTTTTTTTTGTTTACAGATTAGAGCTGTATGACCGGAATTTTAACTTTGGAAACACAGGAACTCAAAGTCACGATGATCCCCTAATGGACGGTCCTCACTCTGGCATGTATCGGGACTATTCGGGACATTAACAGCATTACTGCTCTACCACCACTAACAAAGATGCATATGAGGCAATATTTTTGCTTGTAAGTAGCTACTATTATTTTGTATCCATAATATCTATCTAGAAAACTAATATAACTGTAGTCAGTCATAGATACCAAAAATATACAATAAAGACTTTTGTTCAGGTTAGCACTAAAAATTCCATGAAAGGTGCATTTTATTGGTTCAGACTTGACACCAAATCTTATGTTTAGCAAAAATCAGTAAAATCATGTCCAATATCTGTCCAAGCACTATACACACAATGGAGCCAAATTATGTACAATGTGTGGCTCCGGCATCATGCATGAGCTTAGGTTTATGGAAATCAACGGGTTTAAAGTTAAATAAAAAATATTAATTTGTTTAAAAAATACAGTGATATCCACAACATAAATACGAGGAACAAACACAAATTTATTGTTCCTGCAACGAGGCTCAAAAAAATAGGGGGTACGTTCAAATGCCAATGTAAACGTTTTTACAATAAACTTCCGAGCCATATTCAAGCACTAAGCCTAAATAAATTCAAATCGTTTATAAAACGGAAGTTATGCCTGAAAGCCTTATATCATGTTAATCACTATCTCAAAGATAAAAAGGCTTGGGATTAAGCTGCTCCAATTTGCTCTATGAATGTTGAAATTTCGGACTTCGCTTGTTTATTATTGATTCCTTTATTTTATACACTGTGACATTGAATGACTTGACATGAATACTTAGTTCAGTATTTTATTATTTTTTTTTACTTTACTTATTTTTATTTTTTATGTGTGTGTTTATTTGACATGAATATTTACTTGTGACTGTCATGACATTTAATGATTTGACATGAATACTTAGTTCAGTATTTTATTTTTGTTTATTTTATGTGTGTGTATTTGACATTTCGTATTTTTATTGACATTCGAATTTGAATTGTAAATTATTATTTATTTTATTTAATTATTGTGAATGTGAGGACCTTGTGGGTCACTTTTTGTTGTTTTTTTCCCACGACTGTCTGGCAGTTTGAGTACTATAAGCGACCTACCCAAATGTCCTTTCTTTGGTATTGTTCGTCGTTTCGTTGAGCTCCTTGAGTTAAAAGTCGAGCTACACGATAACTGACAAAATGCTTGCACTGACTGGACAGGTCCACTCAAATCTGTATGGTTCTTTCTTCAAAATACCATCTCAGACACTAATTTGCATAGTTCTCATGTGAGTTGAACAAGATTGTCTGGACTTTAAAAGAGACTATGACCTCTGAGTTTGTTTTGGCTGTTTCTTCTCAGAGTAGTCAGGTACGTAACACCGGCCCCATCTAGTTTTAAAAAAATGACGTGTAAAAGTGTTTGAGAAAACCTACTTAGTGAATAAACATCATTTATCATTATCAAATATTTTGTTACAGTGTAAATAAGAAATTGGATGAAGCCAAAACCTTATACGAGTCCCGATACCTTATCTTGGCAAGGGCAACGACTGGTAGGTGACTCAACTTATATAAAAGGTTTCTGCAAAAAAAACTATGAAGTCTCTGCAGTATGAGGTAGATATAAAAAATCCAAAAAAATGGAACTCCACAGGAATCAGACTGTGAATGTCCTGCCGGTAGTGGTATAGAAGCCAAATGTAAACATGTTGCTGTACTCCTATGGGGAGTTGAACACATGGTTCGTGACAAGGTTATGTTACTTCACCAAGTGTGTACACAAAGGCTGCAGACTTTTCATGTGCCCAAAGTCGAATTTACAGCGTCACCCATAGCTGCACACAACTTACCAAAAAAAAAACCTGATAGCAGTTTTATTCCTTATGCCACACAAAGAATTAACAAAGAAGATTATAACAATAAAATCAGAAACCTAATATTAAATTACCCAAATTCTACAATGCCATTAAAGCAGTTATTTGATCCTGCAAATCCTTACGCTATTGGAGCAGATCATGCCTATACAGCTAACAATCCTGAAAATGAAACTCTGGAAAAACTAAATCTAACAAAAATCAGTGAAGCAAGCATCCAAAATATTGAGCAGCACACACGAGGACAGAAAAACTGTTTGGTATGGTATGAAGAGCGGAGACACCGCATTACTGCCAGCAAGTTCCACACAGTTTGCCACTTAAGAGACTTTTCAAAGGCAAGTTACAGCAGGCAACTTCTAAATCAAAGACCCTTTACATCAAGGGCAACAAACCCATGGAATTATGAATGAAGAGGCTGCTATAAAAGAGTATGAGACAAAATATGGGTTAACAGTCGAGAATTGTGGATTATTTATAAGCAAGTACAGACCTTATTTAGGCGCCTCACCAGATGGCCTACTAGGAGACGACACAAAAATTAAAGTGAAATGTCCATATTCCACCAGGAATGCAATGATCACACCAGTGACTGTCCACTATCTAGTTAATGATGAAAATCATAGTTTACTGTTAAAAAAAAACGAGCCTATGTTATTACCAGATACAGGGCCAGAAGTATATATGTTTAATGATACATTTAAGGCCCTAGAAGTAATATATGTTTCAAGAGATGAGGAATTTATTTCTGATATGTTAGAAAAAGTTGATAACTTCTATAACAATTATTTTAAACAAGCAATTTTGAATAAATATTTATATAAAAATTATGATTTTATTAAAAAACAAATTAATAATAAATAGGCTGTATCTGTAGTAAGATTTTTTTGTTGTTTTCTATAGTAAATAATTTGTTATTATGGTGTTAAAATAAAACCAATAAACATTTTTTTTAATTTCTTTTTTATTATTCACAATCCTTTCTCTAAAATTACACAACATTAAATAAATAAAAAATATCTCAGAAGCCAAAGGCACATAAAATGAGACTAAACGTGTCTGCAAAATTTTATAAGTTTTTGTTAAGCCTATTAATCTTTCTATGTGTACTCTTTGACGTGCAAGTTTCTGATCACGCTTTAATACAAAACCTGGCAACTGTGATCTGCCTTTTAAGAAAGCAGGTATATTAACTGACACATTTTTCTCTGCAAACAAGTCCTGGACACTACATCCTCTATCAGCCATGACACTATCACCTTCGTCACACAAATTAATCAATGAGCTGCGTTCAATCATCTGCCTGTCACTTGTTGCTCCTCCATAACCTCGTGAACAATAAGACAGGAGTCCACATGAGCTGCATGTGGCTCTCTGAGATATTGGATTAGGCCTAGCAATAGGTATTTCTGTTCATCAATAATAACTCTTGTTTTGTTATTATGATCTTTGAATATCTCAGCCATGTAATAATCCACTAAATCACGTCGGGGCCAAATATATATATGAGGGACCACACATCATTTAAAAAGAGAATCCTATTTGAAACTACTCTTTTGCTTACATTGAACATTTTTGCTATTTCATAATCTGGTTTATTGCGTCTGAGCTTTATCAATACCATAAGGAACTGGTCTTCAACTGAGATACCGACTACTTGAATCCAGCGGAATTTTAAATTATTTGCCATTGGTAAAACAGTATTGAGCAATAGATTAAATTTTGAGTAAGATTCTAATCCAGTGTAAAACATACTCGTAACTGCCTCATCATCTGTGAACAATAAATCTGTAGAAAAGATTCTTAATGCAGCACTTGTCTGTGTTCCTGAAGACTTATATTGGACCGGGTGAGGGATTGTTTTCTCTAGTTCTTCAGTTACTTCTGCTTCTATGTATTGTTCACTGACAAAATCCGGTGTGTTTGTGTGATGATCTTGGGTAGAAATGGAAGAAAAGGCATTATCAGGAAGACTCAAATATTCTGAACTGGTAGTTTGCACAGCTGATGTGTCTGTCTCTTCAAAGAGTGCTTTTCTAATATTTCGGTTTGATAACCGCTCTTGTCGAGCTTGAGCTTCTTGAAAAAGATTTAGACAATTAATGACGTACCTGTATATATACTAGTTTTAAGGTAATCTGTTTCCAAGAAATGTTTGGGACATAACCTCGAATTTTTTTCCGGCTTGAAGTTTTGTCTCCTTAAGGCTTTTAGCCAGATTTTTTTCATTGCTGAATCTTTAGGAAACTGATGCGCACCTATTTCCTTACAAAAACGTACTTCACAGATCTTTGGCATTGTGAAAATAATTAATTGTTCAAAATGTTCCTACAAAGTTCTTATATTTTGGTTACAGCTATGCTAGCGCCACTTTGACAGTTGCCAACCCCATTGACCGTAGACAGAGAATATTATAGACAAATTGATATCTTTTGTCGCATTCACGCAAGAAAAAGAGCAACTTACACCGAAGTCGTGTAAAGAAATGAGACAAGACGATGAGATATTTTGTTTCACCGTGCGTGCCGCGTTTTTCAAGGTTAGCAAACTACTTTGCTAAACAAATCCATAGTCTTCCTATAAAATACTGTTTTTAGGTGATATTGAACTACGTAATTCATTTTTTAAATTGTTGTGAACCATCTAGACATAATATTTCAACAATTAAAAAAAAACATGGTGCGGTGTAGCGTTATTGGGTGTAAAAGTGATAGTGGAAGAAAAATGCTAAACTTGTCTTTTCATTCGTAAGTATACCACTTTTTATCAGTTACTAGGCGTAACATTTTATTGTTTATACATAGTGTATATTATACCCTAGACGGTAATTCATCTAAAAGACGAATAAAAAGCATAAAAATAACAATGATTAATTCTAACCTAAGAACTTTGAGTGTTGCCAATTTTTCATTATATTATCACCCACTATTACGGAAAATATGTATTCTGCAATGTGTATTAATTATTTATGAAAGTGTAACGTGACTGCCAGTGCCACCTATCGAGAGCCAGCCGAAGCCAACACGGGGATGCATCTCATATCGGGTAGCCACCCGACGCCGCGATGGGAATTCCCGTGTAGCCAGCCAGCCCAAGCCACGTCGCTGCCCCATTCGCCAATACTGACATGCCACGTCACCAGCCAAGCCATAGCCGAGTCCTGAGTGGGGTAGCGGCAAGCGAGCCTATAAATAGAACCGCCAGCCTGGTTCCGCCCTCTTGCCTGCCTTAATTTCTTAGCTGTAAGACACCTATACGTGTACGCTGTCCAGTATTATTAGTGTGTGCTTTCTAGAGATAGTGCATAGTGCCAGACTTTAAATAAAATATAGCGACAAACTTTTAATAACAGTGTACCTAAGTTTTGTTAACAAATAGTGTTTAAAGAAAATAAATAGTGTTTAAAAATAGGAGACGTAAGTTTAGTGTTAAAATATAATTAAAGAACAGTTAACTTTTATAAAACAGTTTTTATTTGGAGTGCCATTAGTTACAAAAGATTTAATTGCTGGTTGCAGTTTTCCTGAACATGATAATTTACGTCGCGATTGGATTGTAGCTACAGGACGAACAGATTGGACACCAAAACCGTCATCAAAAATATGCAGCAGACATTTCGAGAAAAAAATGTTAATCATGAAGAAACTTACACTGCTATTACCTAATGCTGTACCTATTCTGATAAATATTTAGTCGATAACAAGTTTAGACAATAAGTTTCGTTGTGTTTTATAAGATTGAAGGGTTTTTAACAAAAACAACACAACTTTTTAGCAATAATTTTACAGGAAATAAAAAAAACGTTCTCAAATCTATATTTTTCGTTTATTATCTTAGTACTTTTAATCATTTATTCATGTTGATGTATTGTATTGATTATGTACTTTTTTTCATTATTTATACCATCTGTTATGGAATATAATGATAAACTGTAGTTTGTACTAGTGTTCTTTTTGTAAAAAAAATGCATTTATGTTATTTTTGTAAAAATAAAAGTAAAAGTTTTGCAATAAAAGACCTCTTATTAATACTAATCAAGTAATTTATTGCCATTAAAAACACTTGCAGCCATCATACAGTCTAATTTTCAGTTTAACTTATTATTTATTCTTCTCCTCCACTTACATCTTCATTATCAATATCAATATCTTCTCCTTCCTCTGCTACATTTTCACATATTTTATCATAAATCATCATCTTGTGGGGTTCACTCAAAAAATGTTTCAATCTCTGAATATCCTTAGCTTTATTAGGATTTAATGGTATTTTAGCCTTGTACAATGGACTAAAATTCAGTTCCGAAGGCAGTGGACGCTTTGTCCGTACATGGATTCTTGTCCATTCTCCAGTAAAGTTATACTTAACCAAGACAAAAGGTGATTCTTGATCTATTTTAATCATTCTTGCATCTTTAATTTTCATTGCTGGTTTACAAATTTTTAAAAAATAAGGCTCTAGTGACTTTTTCAGATCAAAAAACATATCATGAGTGATACTTTTCACTTCAAAAGGTGATGGATGTTTGCGTGCCGTTTTTATTAGGTCTTCCCATTCTTCTGGAGTTTCTACGGTGAGTTTATTTTTTAAATTGCCAATCAAGGCAAAATCCTGGTCATTTGGCAGGTAAGAGTGGCCACGTATAGGAAAGACATATTTTACAGATTTAAACAAGCGAAATACATGAACTATTACATATAAAAAATTCATCATGAGGTAGTTTTTATTTTGACCAGGACATCCATCACTGAAGATTATAAGATGCTCATTGGTAATACTGTGTTCATTAAAATATTTTAATAAAAGAGATGTGACATCACATTGCCCTTTTTTTCCTTCTGTTTCGAGGTATAAGTTCATGCATACTTTATTTTTACCAATGTCATGTAATACATACATCCATAATTGACGGGCATAGAAAACATCCCCTGTGCGGATATGTGGCAACGGCAGGTTCTGCATGTAGTCAAAACTAATAGCCATCACATTATCTTGCTGTGATTTAAGTTTATATTTCTTTTTAATCTGGTGAAATTTGTCTGCTTTAGTTAGATGAAGTTTATGCTCAACTTCCAATATTCGCTTTGTTTCTGGTAATACAGCGCATTTAATTTTTAATCGATAACTATCACAGACAGCACAAGTGTCTGTTCTAGGTAGCCCAAATTTCAGATTGAACTCATTATTAAATACAGACCAGTATACCACATAGCTTACATTTATTTGGTACATTTCCAAAAATAACTTGTGCATCTTTGTTACACTTAACTCTTCTGGCAAGTAAAATGTGTTAGGGTTATCACGTCGTGAATAATGTGACTGTCTGGATTTAAATGATGAAATATGATCACGTATTAGATTTAAAATAACTTCTGGTGTTTTCCTCACTCTATTTATTGTGTGTTTGCCTCGTTGATCCTTAGGTGTCAATATGTTTGCAGATATTAGACTTTGTAATCTTCTGACGCGACCCACCGATATACCATGAAAACTGCAAAATGATCTCAAGCAAACATTTATTTCTTCAAGTCCCATTCGCACTTTATATTTGAAAGAACTCATTCTGAATTTTCGCGGATTAGAAACTGTGTGTCTAGCAGCTGGAGAGGTAGATATCAAAGCCATCAAGTACGCATCCTGTTCATTCTTGTTATCAAGGTTATTGAAATTGGCAAGTATCATTTCACGATCTCTAAGTGACACTTTATTAAAACATTGGTAATGCTTGCATCTGAAACAATGTAAAAGACTGAGTTAGGGCTACTATTTCAAGATACTAAGGAAAAAAATAAATTCAATGGTATCAAAACAAACCTGCAATCAGGGCCGATTTTCCGAGCTGCCACCAGTTTATTTTTGTGGTTAATATGTTCCTCACCCTTTACTTTCTTGTTTTTAATAATAGTTTCCTTCTTTTCTTTGCGTTTTCTTTTAAAAATTGAATTAGAAAATTCCTCACTTTGCGCGTAATCAGACATTTTTGACAGCTATGAATGACGTTTTATTTTTTCACAAAAACTACATAACTGCGTTCAGATACGTCGTTTTTGTAAAATTTACACGCAGTTGTGTAGTTTTTGTTAAACAAGTGTTTTTTTACAGCGTGATTCCGTGCTAATTATGTTGGTTTTGTAAAATCGAATTAAACTGTCTAGTGTAACTTTTTCCACAGATCATATTGCCATCATTAAAAAAAAAACCTTAAAATTGTTAGTTACGTAGTTTTTGTAAAAAACCCTTCGATTTTTATTTATGATCAGTTCTCTTAAACCCGGAACGCGATTCAAGTTTTAATGTTGATCAAGAACTTAAAAACCCTTTTCTGTAAACAACATTTTCCTATACTTATTTTGGATTATTAACGTTTTTAAGGAAACAAAGGCCTGTATTCCATCTTCTTCCTCCATCAGTTTACGTGAAGAAACAATAATGGAAATTGAAAATATCTCAAGCATTCTTGAAAGTACTATCTATACATATAATAAAATCGTAGGAAAGTGAAAACTGTACATTGAATATTTTTTTTAAAAGAATACTTGGGGCGTGATCTACAATCGATATCGAAGCCAAAAATATTGTTTTTAGAATTTTTGTCTGTTTGTCTGTATGTATGTCCGGGATAAACTCAAAAAGTACTGCACGGATTTACTTCAAATTTTGCATGAATATTACTAAGAGGTCGGGTCAACATATAGGCTACATATTATCACGCTATCACCTACGCGGGAGGACCAGTGAATCTTTATTTTCTATATTTATTTTCTTACGCATCCTGTGACAGCGTGTAATCTAACGACGCATATTTAAATGTTATTTTTGATTAAGCCATGCTTATTATCTAGCTTTACACTATAACTACGCCATTTAAGTAACTTGGGCAGACAAAACATAGTTTAATTAATGTTAGTAGTATAAAGACAATTTGAAGCAGTGCCATCTATGAGATTTCATAAAAATCAAATCAAGTTCCATGTTAACGCTTCCCGTGGTGACGCGGAGATCGAGGGTTGACGAGGTGATCGTTGAAACGATCTTCGTTGTGGTCACGAATTCGTACGCTGCCATTTTGACACCGAAAATGATCAGGCTGCAGCAATTAACGAATGCATTCTCTCGGAAATTGAGGAGAATGACGCCACACATTATCCTGTGGAATTTCTGAACTCCCTGTCAGCAAGTGGATTTCCAGCACATACCATCAAGCTGAAGGTCGGTGTCCCGATTATGCTTCTTCAGAACCTATCTCCTCCGAAGTTGTGTAATGGGGCCTTAAGGCGAGACCCGACTAGGATTTCCTAAAAACGTACTGTCTTTGAACGTCAATTGTCCACTATAGTTTTAATGTACTGAGGTAAAAAAAATATCCTGTAAAGAAAAAGATCTAAACTTTTAGCTAGCCGTCCGTCCGTCTAAAGACGACAGGCCGTGTCGACGGCGCGTTCGTGTTCCACGCGCGCCTCAAAGAGATGTCAGCATAAGAGAGGGGCCCGCAAGGGCCGAAGCCTGCCGGGGTTGCGGGCCTATTCGAAAGAGATACCGCGGCCCCGGAACATAAAGGGCGAGGAAGGAACATGGTAAAAAAAATAAAAAAATAAAAAAGGTGTACCGAATCAAATTTTCAAATTAAGTTACTAGATCAATAAAAAAAAATATATATGTCGCCGCAGGAGTCTCTATCTGCTAAGATTTAATCTAATCATTAACACTCATAAACTATTCCATGATAATATTGATGAACCTGCCATCTCTGCTTTGGCAGTGGCACTAACAATTATTTACAAAGATCATTATTCAATTGACAGAAGGGTTAAGCGCCATCTATTGGCTTTTGTATTAACTAGTACTTAAATAGATCTTCGAGTGACAATTTAAGAGATTAATTAAACAAGTTTAGCTAGAACTATAGTTAAAATTAAGATAGCAAATATTTTATAACTATTGGGATTTTACCAATTTGTAATAGCTCTTTCGTGGACTATGATTTCTTTGTTTGTATAGCAACATTCCACATGTTGTGGAATGTGGCACCAAGTACAATTTTAATGGTCAATAAGTCAATTTATAATTCTAGACTATAACTAGAATCAGTTTTTCTAAAACTAACTACAAACTAAAAAGTAACAAGATTATTTACAAAGCAATTTATTAGTGGAAGACCTATTCTTTGTATTAATTTGACCTGTCCTCCGATCTGTCGGAAATGGTTTTAAAACAGTAATGAATCTAGTAATTTAGCTTAAACTTAATAATACCTTTGCATTTGTGAATATTAGTATTGTTTAATTATTACAGTAATTAAGTGTGAAGTATTCTGATATTGTTTGTAAGTTTTAATGAACTTACGATGTAATGAATTACTGTACTGAATGTGGTGTCACTTCCGGTATTCAAGGAACAGACGCGTCGAGCAGTGTCTCGTTATCTTACGATGAGTGAAACAATTGAATTACCTAAAAAAATAATAATAGCTTTTGAAGTGAACATTACAAGCTTGTGTAAATGAGAAATGTAATATTGGTTGAAAAGAGTGTAAGGAGTTTCTTTGTCCGTTCTTCTCCTTATTAACAATATTGGCGAACGGGCTGCTCGACTCAGAATGTTTATTGTGTCTGTACCTAAATGGTTTCTTAGAAATAAACGTTTGGAGTTTGAGTAAAATGTTGTGTGTGATTTCAACTACCCATCTACCAACAATGAAGAATCACATCGCACGGCGATGTGATGATTAGAGACTGCAGGACAATAAGTATGGCGGCGAATGGCGCCAATATTCGAGGAGTGCTACTCTCCAGAGTTTCCCTGTCGTGATATATACATTTGCTCGTTTTTTTTAACTTTAACGTCGAATATCTCCGTAATTTAAGCGATTGCATAAGATTTTTTTTTTTAAATAAATAGAGAATACAATGATTTAAAGGGCAACCGGTAATTTTTTTCAATTATATTAAACAATTTGTCATAATTAAAAGAAAACCTTAAATTTTAATAAACCTAAGCGCCGATCAAAGACGCGCTAGCCATAACACAAAACACAGTACGCCCAAAAAGCAACCTTATTGTCTGCACCTAAGATGGAATGTAAGCTACGCTATTGAGTTTAGTCTGCGAGCAACGCTCGTCGTGGGTGGTTGTTTCCGGACGCTCTGTGTTACGATTTCACTTAGGCGCTGACTCCACGAGCGAGAGAATCGCGGCGATATTATCGTCGTGCCACTTATTTCTATACACTCTCTATGGAACCGTCTCCACACGGCGATATTATCGCCGCGATGCGACGAGTGGCAATGAGCGCGCGAAACGTCATTACATCGTCGCTAGCCGGCCGCGCGCTCGCGACGAGCGCGCAGCGGGCGCGCTGTCAAGCGCAGCGTCATTTCAGCGTTGCCTCTCGTTAAGCAAGGACGTTTCGAGAAGGTTTTTAAACAATAGTACAATGTTTGACATTGAAAAGTTTATTCTTGAAGTGAGAGAGAGACCTGCCCTTTACGATGTCCAGTTGCCCGAGTATCGAAACAGAGAAATAAAAGCAAAGTATTGGTATGATGTGGGAAGTGCTATGTTCACAGAGTGGGACGACCTAACCTCTAAAGAAAAAAAAGAAAAAGGTAAGCGTACAATATTATTTATTTAGGTAATTTTTGTTGTTATTATTGTTAGTTTTTATTGTCTATGGTAGGTATAACAAAATAATATACATTCGTCGGTACAAAACCGTTGTTTCAACAATAATTATAAGAAAGATAATTTTCATTAAACGATGTAGTCATTTTGCCAAGGAACCGCGCCCACTGTGTTAAAATAATCTTTAAATAAGTTTCGAATTTGCAACCCCGAATTCCTTGCCCTTTGAAGTACGGGTGTCATATTTTGTTGATTGTATATGTCTTCATTTTCCCCGCCAGTGGCATTTAATGCTCGACGCTTTATGAAGTTGTGCAAAACGCAAGCTGCTTTTATTACAATAATTGAACTGTCCGGTTGAAGATTTATTGTATTATGAAATATGCGAAATTTTGAGGTGATTTGTCCAAATACACATTCCACGTAACGTCTCGCACGAGACAGTCTGTAGTTGAAAATCTTTTTGTCCTGGATACGGTCGCATTAAATTTCGATGAATACCGAAGGCCTCATCAGCTACAATCACATATGGCATTTTGGGTCCACCAAATACCAGTTCTTCTTCTTCCGGCAAATCAAGGGCTTCTTTATTTAGCTTCTGGCCTAGAATTGAAGATTGAAAAATGGTAGAATCATTTTCACGGCCGTAAGAACCTACGTCAATCACAGTAAATAAATAATTCGAATCCACCAAAGCCAATAAAACGATTGAGTTGTACTTTTTATAATTAAATTTTTATAATTCTTGCCCGTTCTTCTCCATAGAGATCTACGCTAGGGAATGGGCAACTACAGTACTTTCACAGTTTTTATGTCTTGTGACTGGGACTGTAGCTACTTTAAATGTTCATTTTTGTTTCGACAATTCAAAAGTGCCTGTAACTGGCCTACTTGAAATAAATGCTTTGATTTTGATTTTAAAGTATAGAGAGCCGGAATTCCGGGGGCACTGAATTCGAATGTGTTTGCCGTCTAGCGCTCCCAAGCAATGTGGGAAATTCGCGTTGTCTTTAAATCCCTCTGCGATTCTTTTCCATGATTCTTTGTTCGGGGCTGCCATTTCTGTAGGTGCTAGCACTTTCCATATAATTCCACATGTTTCTTTTATTAATTTAGACAACGGTTTTTTCGAAATTCTGTACTTATTCTGAAGGCGTTTATAACTTGTTCCAGAAGCGAGATATCTGGAAAATGACATTATTATTTAAAAAATATACTTTATCATATTTTTTTTTTAATATAAAATGGGCTTGCGTTTTTTTGCAATCACGCCTGATGGAAAGTTTTTTTTTAAATGGGATGTTAAACGAAGACTCCATCAAAGCGTTCGGATTTATTAATCTGTGTTGTTTTTTTTATTAAAATACATAATAATTAATATATATGTATACGTACATATTATTATAATATTTAAATTAAAAGTTATCTCTTTCCTTCAGGACTTGAGTTAATGACAAAATGGAAATCTTTAAGGGATCAATTTCGTAAGGAGTTAAAGTTGCAGCCATGTTCAAAATCCGGTCAAGCTGCCACAAAACGACGAAAGTGTATTCATTATGATGCATTACTTTTTTTAAAGAAACACACAGAACACGCTTCAACATCGTCAAACATGTTCAATGAGGACAGTCAAGATGTTTTTGAGGATGACGACAGTTCGGTTAATACCGCCCCTAGTGTTACGGAACCATCCACGTCTAATAAAAAGAAAACATTAGTCCAAATGTTTCTGGAATCTAATAAAGAGATATCGAATGTTATGCGCGAGAGTACAGATATACAAAGAAATAATGTTCAACCACAGTATCGCGACGAGCGTGGAAATGAGGCATTTTTCCGTTCGTTGCTACCACTTATGGACAAAATAAAAGAAGACTGTATAATTGATGCCAGAACTGAGATTATGGCCGTAATTAAGAAATACACACCATCATCACATACATTGCTAGACTCTTATTCTCGTACATCCACACCAACAAGCGAGGATGATATTGCTCAAATGTTAGAACACTTTGATGGAATGTAAACTTTAAGTTTTAATTTGATGTAAGCGTTTAAGTAAAATAAATCTGCTTTAAACCTACTGTAGTGTTACTGCTAATCTTTCACATGACCCGATACTTTTCCTCATATTAGTATCTTGCTTTGATAAGTGTCTTGATAATAAACTTAACAGTTCATCGAAAACAGGAATTGGCATTAAATATTCATCTTCAAACCATTCTGGATGATTTCGATATTCTTCATAATTCACATGGAAATGACTTTCACGACGTAGCAACATGGGATGTGTCCACCAACGGCGCTTTTTTTCCCTTCTTAACAATAACAATAACTGCATATTCACTAGCGTACTTGCAGAAGCACCCCACAACACTATATCTATACTTATAATAAATCTGTAGAGAGGTCAATTCTGTACATGAAATATATTTACAAAATAACTATCGGGGGGTGATTAGTGATCGATACTGATGCCAAAAATGCAATCAGTAAAATTTTTGTCTGTCTGTCTGTCTTTCTGTCTGTCTGTCTGTCTGTCTGTCTGTATGTTATTTATAGAAAAAAAAAACTACTCGACGGATTTTAACGAAACTTGGTACAATTATTCTACATACTCCTGAGCAGGTAATAGTATACTTTTCATCACGCTACCATTAATAGGAGCAGAGCAGTGAAAGGAAATGTTGGGAAAACGGGAGAAGTTACTTGGTTTTTTTAGCTTCCGTCGCGTGTGCAGCCTTAATGGTTAAAGCAAAGTATAAAAAAAGACAAGTAGGGTATCTTCATAGAAACGCACCGCGCGCGGCTTGTATGTGTGCGTCATACTATCTTTACGTCGCCGCACGCACACTCTAACAAAATCTCGACCCGTGTCTTACTGCCGCCAGTCGAGGCTTGCACACCGCACAAAGTTCGCGCGTCACGGCATAAAGGCATACGTAAATAAATTAAAAATGGGTGATTATCGCAGGAGAACCTATTGCTGTGTGTATGGGTGTCTAAATAATTCAACTATTCCCAGGAAAGGTAAGCAAGTCGCTTATTCTAGCATATAATTTATTATTGATGATGAGATACCTAGATAAGTATTTGTTGTATTAGTCTTCTATTAGACAGACGAAGTAGGCAGGTCTACTTTCCCACTAGAATGTTAGGTAGGTAGGTACTTGATCTGACAATAGATTTTTTGACTTTGTTTTCGTTGAGTTATGCCGATTTCTCAGTATTTTAGGTAGGTATACCTAGTAACTAAGTCCATATTTAAAGTAATAAAATACGTAATTTAAAATGATTGGAGAATAGGGTAGACGACAAAAGAAATCTAATTAGGTAGTCCGTCAGTTAGACAAACCAAAATTTACGAACGTGACGCCTTAGTATAATTTTGAATGAGTTTTGAATGACGTCACGAGCCCCCACTCCCGAGTTTTGCTGGCCTGCGTTTTATATGTATTGACCATTGATTTACAAAACCAAAAAAGTACGTGTCCATTATTAATAATTATCCATCAAAATTTTGTGTTTTGAAAACTTGTGATAGGTACCTACCTAATAATTTTATGTCTTAAATAAGTATTTTTTGGATGGTATCTTATTGGAATCTTCATAGTATTATGATGAATTAGCATCATCACAATTTTAAAGTCCAATAAGACCAAGAAAAATGTAATTTAAAGTTTTGTGTCACATATTTACGTAACTTGAACAGGTGATTTTTTGTTAATTAAGATATGACGTTGAAATTAGTGTAAAAACGTTGGACTTGGCTTAAAACCGATATCCATGCAAAAATCATGTAAATCGGTCTAGTAGTTTAGGAAATATAAGGTAAAACAAATAGTAAACATTGTGTTCATCGTAAATTTCACTCTTTGTTGTAGGCACTGAATTTAAATTTAGCTAAAAGTGACAACCCTGAGACAGGCAAGTACGGTAGGTAATTACAACGCGGATTGAGCTTTAGTTGCACTACTGCTCCTATTTATACTATGGTTAAAGCTACATAGAAATCATGTATAACGGAAATATTCCACATAAAATTATATAAAAAATATCCCAAGACAGCATATGTCTATCTTTTATAGTTGACTCACAATAACACGTGTAACTCCCGATAGCTTAGCAGTTCGGAGAATAAATGTGAATGTAAGTTTGTTTGTTGCGCTTTCACGCGACAACTACTGAACGGATTTGGATGAAATTTTGCACACAGATAGTTTATAACCTGGATTAAAACATAGGATACTTTTTATCCCGGCAGTAAGATTCCATGGGACAATAATCAAACTTCACGCGGGCGAAGCCGCTGGCAGAAGCTAGTCCATAATAAAGAATTATTTTATCGACTGAGACACTACTTATTTCGCTCTCGTCTGGCACGTAACTGAATTTTTTCTTTCGCAACGCGTCGTCAAGGAAACGCGGCGATACCGTAACGAGTCGCCGCGGAAACGCTGCGATTCCGTTACGTGTCGCCGCGGAAACGCTGCGATTCCGTTACGACTCGCGACGATACGCGGCGGAATTATCGCTCGTTCGTGGAGATTATCCGACGATATAAGGGCGGACTCGTCGCGATTCTCTCGCTCGTGGAGTCAGCGCCTTACGCGCAAGTACATAGTGCATCGCTGACATACTATTAGTTTCGCTTGGGTTTACCTTCGTTTTTTTTTTATTTTGAAAATTATTGTCGTTCTATTTTAATTAAAATTAGTGTATTTGTAAATAATAGTTTATTTTAGTTAAAATTAGTATATTTGTAAATAATAAATAGATAATAATAGTGTGCTAAATTCGTGAAATTTTGGTGAATAATGGGAAATAATAAAAAGAACATAGAAAAATCGTTTTACGAAAACGAAGTCGACTGAATGATGGATGTTTCGGGTAAGTTTAATGTACTGAATGAACTTACTATCGGTTCATAAAACACAAATTTGTTCGTAAATAATAATACCTAATTTATTTTTACCTGTACCTTTTAGTAATTTACTTACTTTTTTAAATAATTTCCAGATCGAAGAAGCGAAAAGTCAATAACTCAGCTACTTGTCAAGCTTCCACATCAAATATTCCAGAAACCTAGTAGTATTCTGTCTAAATCAAACTTATTTGAGTGAACAAGAAAACTTTGACTGACTTTTCTTTTTTTTTGATTTTGCATTATGTCGTACTAATTTATGATGTACTTATAATAATATATAATGTAAAGAAAGAAAGAAAGAAAGAAGAAAGAAAAAATATTTATTTGACGTCAGTATTAAGCACACACACAATAATAATAAAAAAAATACCAAAAGGACAAAAATACATAGTATGTACTGTGTGCCTCACGGCTGCGCCAAAAAGGTCCATTTCAGCATTCATGCCAGACAGGTGATGCTGTCTGACGCTGGTCTTCCAATGAACCTTGACGGGGGAAGGGACAAACAGAAAACAGTTTCAAACATTAAAATATATAAATAA
Organism: Xestia ashworthii; assembly: GCA_950022955.1. Classification (NCBI taxonomy): domain Eukaryota; kingdom Metazoa; phylum Arthropoda; class Insecta; order Lepidoptera; family Noctuidae; genus Xestia; species Xestia ashworthii. The sequence goes on along the minus strand of OX465560.1, from coordinate 10,237,445 downwards.
CTGGCTATCGGTACAATAAAAAAAATATATATTTATAAAAAATAGGGTAAATTGATGAAATGTACCGAGTTCGTGCTTATGAAGAAAATGTATGTAAAGTAATAAGTATTTAATTGTGTTAGAAAGCAATACTGGTAACAATAAATAAATACACAGATAAGCCGAGATAGAAGAAATATTTTTTACAAGAAAAAAATGTATATATATATACCGTATACTTAATGTCAAACAACTACCCAGGTATGGATTAATTACATATTTGTGCAATGCTATGAAGACCAAGCGTGTTTTGCGTCTGTGTCTTGTCATGTACTAATTTATGTATAGGTTGTAAGTATTATGAACCGCAAACATGGTAGGCATGTTATCATGATGACTTCCGACAGAATAGTGCAGAAGTAAATCACATGTATGACGTTCACTTTTCACGCGCTTGGCGGTCGCGCTAGAGTTGTCAACTTTGGCTATTACACAAAAAACGGTAATGACACTCGTGTCTAGTTGTTGTTGTCGTGTCGATTTATTGTTGAGAATGAAACAGTAAGAACGTAAATATAAATATTGTACCTAAATACTTTTCTCAACCAAAAGACAGCTCATTATAGTTTATTATACGTTTTTGCTAAATTCGCGACTACGCACATACCAATCTGTGTACTTTCTTTCTTTCAATACTTTAGATGTTATTACCGTGGTATACATTTTATCTTTTATTTCAGGCCAACCAGCGATCCTCAATTTACAGACTTGGAGCCAGTTCAATAAGACTTGGCTGTATCGAACAGGTATTGTGAATTCCACTTCATAAAGACTGGTGTAATTTGGTGTCAATAAAATAAGTTCTATTTTATACAATATTTTAACTTTTTATAACTAAAATAACTATTATTTTTGTTTTCAGTGAAATGATATCAGAACAAGGATGTACAGTTGACAAAATACCACTTGCTAATTCTGGAATTTGTGACGAGTCAGTAAAGTTCTTTATTCATTTCATTATTGCAGAAGCTTTTTCTAACTTGAAAGATAATTGTTTTTTGTTGTTACAGAGCATATGATGAGAATTTCATTATTTCACCTTCAAATGACAAACAAACGTCAGATGAAATTGTCAGTGGAAGAAGAATATTGGATGTGAATTATTTTTTCAACAAGTTTAAACAGATCGCAATTCATAATGCACCGAAACTTTTTATATAGACTCAGAGGATCCGGTATCCACTGACAATGTGGACATAAACATCGGTGCCGTAATAGGAGTCGTTTCATCAGGAATTGGCTACTCACAATTCGAAGAAGTAGCTTCATCAATGAATATACCAATATTTTCAGAAAAATATTTTTTAAAATTACAAGATGATGTATATAAAAAGTGGGAGGCAATAGCCAGTGAACTTATGGAAGCTGCTAATGAACGAGAGCGTCAAGCTGCTATTGCCGAAGGAAAAGTGAACAAAAATGGCGTTGCTTTAATAGACGTATATGCGGATGGCTGTTGGTCTGCCCGATCTTATGGCAATAATTATAAAGCTCTATCCGGAGCGGCAGCTATTACCGGTCGCCGATTTGGTGAAGTATTATTTATGGCTGTAAAAAATAAATACTGCGTAATATGTGCGCGTGCTGATAAAAAAAAGTAGTCGCAAAAAAACATATTTGTTAAAAAATTACAACGGTTCATCCACTGGCATGGAAGCGGAAATAATATCGGAAGAATTTAAAAATTCAATTGAAATGCACAATGTTATATATCATAGGCTCATTGCTGATGGAGATTCAGCGACTTATCAAAAAATTTTGACAAAAAATCCGTATCCAGATACTACAGTTATTAAAATTGAATGCAGGAATCATAATTCTTCGAAATTTATGTAATAAGTTGCGAGCCTTATCAAAGAATGTTAAATATACTATAAATTTCCGAAAATTGTTAACTGACACAAAAATACTAAGCATACGAAAAGTTGTAGTAATGTCAATAAAGGAAAACAAAAAGTTTGCACAAGTGGGTGCATATTCAGAAGGGATACAAAATATATATGATGACATTCAAAATTCCGCTTTGCATGCTTTTGGAGATCACCGAAATTGCAAAACCTATTATTGCGATAAAGACAAAAGTTTAATGAACTCACAAATTCTTCTTTTTGGTTTAGATTGAAAGTCATAATAAATACAGTAGCTGCTAAGTCACAAAGTTTGATCGAAGACGTTGATACCAATACTGCAGAAAGATTCAACAGCGTAATTGCTAAAATGGTCGGGGGCAAAAGAATAAACTTTTCAAACAGAAGATCATATCAAGGACGATGTTTCGGCAGCCGTGGTATCTTTCGACACAAGACTACCTAAATACACTATACAGAAAAAGTGTCTAGAAAAAGTCCAAGAAGTTCTCTGAAGAAAATGGAAGAAAAGCGTAAGAAACGAGACTATAACCAACGGAACCCCAGCAAAAAAAATAGAATGCTGACTAAAAAAGGAAACATAAAACAATATGATTACGGAGAAAATAGTGCTGCCCCTGATATAATTATGTCTCCAGATAATCTTGAGAAGGCAAAACAAGAATTTCTCCAAAATTTAAAAATTCTGGCAAGTGATGGAGCCAAAATTTAAAAAGACACTATTTTGCAACGAAATAGTAGTAGTTGGTTAGAATTAAGGAAAAATATGGTGACAGCATCTAATTTTGGAAAAATTATAAAACGAAAAAAAAAAAACACGAGCTGCAAAAATTTAGTAAAAACGCTTTTATACTGACTGTAATAATTATTAACAAGATTATGTATAGTTTCCTTTTTATGCATAGTTTGTCAACTTCTATTTCCTAAAGTTTATTAATTATCTGTAGTCTTAGAAATCCCTAGTTACATAGAACATCACTCGTACTTACGATTAATAGATCTTAACTACCTCTAATGTACGATTTTCACTTTTAAACATTTCCATCGACAGGTAGCAACAGAGGTCTCTCACGAAGGTAATTTAGAAGAAAATAGTGCGGACCTCACATTAAATTCAAACATAAGTACATTTTTTAAACAGTCTCAAATTTTAAATGCTCTATCTGATTCTAATTGCGAAGTAACTACCTCATCCCGTGACCATGAATATTGTTTCTTTTGCAATAATTATGTTCAAAATTTTCTTACTCATTATAATGAAGTTCATGAATCCGATTTTCGCCACTCGATTAACTCATTAAATTCTTCCCATAATCCAAATGAATCTACTAGTTCACAAAGTTCAAAAAATAATCAAAAAATGTTAAAAGAAAGATCTAATAATATTATAATATTATCAGATATTTCTTTAAAACCAGCTGTTAGTCCATGTAGTGATAAAATCAAGCACAAAGACACAGCCAATACTAAGACAGATGAAAACAGAGTAAATAAAACACAAAAAAACACACAAAAAGAAAACAGTATTATAAAAAGAATTCGCTCACCTGACTTTTGCTTCTTTTGTGAAAAAGAAGTTCATAATTTTTCAAGACATGTAATAAGAAACCATTCGGTCGAATGCGAAGTGCAAAAGATATTGTCTGTCCCTAAAAAAGATCCTGAAAGAAAAAAACTATTGACTGCTTTACGCAAAAAAGGTAATTATATACTTAATAATACCAAATGCGTAAAACCTATGAAAAAGACCAACCATTCTGGATCTGATGATTACCTACCATGCTCTAATTGTTTAGGATTTTACTCACGAAAACAATTATGGAAACATCGTAAGACATGCTCTGGAAATAGTGGTGAAACCCTTTCACAAGCAGATGCTCAAAATTTTTTGGTAAGAAATATGAAAGTTGACGAAAAATTAAAAAGTACAGTCTTTCCACGCATGAGGGTTGACAAAGTATCATTGATAGCTAAGAAGGATCTCCTTATATGCGCATTTGGCTCACAGTATCTAAAAACACATAGAGAGAAACATTTTATTAATGTAGTATCACGAAAAATGAGGGAGCTGGCTAAAATGCTTATTGAAATTAAAAAACTAAAACCGGAAGTACAGGACTTATTTACTGCATTAAAGCCAGAGCACTACGATGCTATGGTGACAGCCACAAAAAGTTGCGCAAAATATAATGCAGAAAAAGATAGATACGTGAGCCCAACATTTGCAATGAATATCAGTACGTCTATAAAGCAATGTTGTAATATAGGCATTATGGAAACCCTGAAAACTCAAAAAGGGCTTAGGGGTGCTGAAACAGAAGCGGATTTGAAAACTTTAATTCAACTAATTGACGCCAACTGGAAATTCGATGTATCGTCTCAGGCAGCAGACGACTTAAACCTAAAGAAATGGAATAAAATTACAATAGTTCCTTTGGCAAGTGATCTCAAACTACTGAAAGAACATTTGACCAAATTAGCAAATATCAGTAGCAGTAAGTTACAAAAAACGGAATATGACGTCACAGCATACACAGATTTGATGGAAACAATATTTTGTAGAGTTCTTCTGTTGAATAGGCGCCGACCTGGGGAGTTGCAGCGCCTTCTTCTAGATACGTATGAATCAGTAGAAAATGATCAAAATAAATACGAAGAATTCGACAGAGCTATTACAATGACTGAAAAAGTTTTGATAAACAACTTAAAACGCGTTGTGATTCGTGGCAAAAGGGGAAGGGGTGTCCCTGTTCTATTTACGTCTGATGTGCAAGAAGATATTAAAACTTTAATTGATTCGAGAGACAAACATATAGACAAAGACAACCCTTTTCTCTTTGCAAAGCCAGGTTTCAAAACACCTATTTATGGTTATAAAGTCATTGAAAAACATGCGGTACTTTGTAAAGCCAAGAATCCCAAGTCTATCTCTTCGACGAAACTAAGAAAGCATTTAGCGACTTTAACGCAATTATTTAATATGACTGAAAATGATATAGAACAACTCGCAAACTTTATGGGTCATACGAGTGCAGTCCATAAACAATCTTATAGATTACCTGATGACATTTATCAAACGGCCAAAATTTCCAAATTACTTATGTTGATGGAAGATGGCAAAGCTGACGCTTATAAAGGCAAAACTCTAGATGAAATTGATTTAAACTTAGACGAAGAATTGGTGGGAGAAAATATAGATATGGAGGAAGTACTTGAGTATGCAGAAAATTTTGAAGGGGATACAGAGATTACAGATATGAATACAGTTCCAAAACCAAGTAAAGTGCCAAGTAGTAAGAAATATACAGGTGAAGGCAATACAAACACAGAAACTAGCAATCAACAACCAAATTTAAGTGTAGGCCAAGCTAAAAAGAAGCGTAATTTAATTCCGTGAACAGCAGAACAGAAATCTGCCGTTTTAGCATATTTTAAAATGCATGTCAAAAGATGCAAACCGCCAAAAAGGGCAGAGTGCGAAGCATTAAAAGAATTGCATCCAGATTTATTGGCTAATAAAGATTGGCTCAAAATTAAAGTTTTCATCCAAAACGTTTATACAAAGAAGTAGTTAGTTGGGTATTTGCGGTTTGTCATAGTTTACTCGAACTTTAGTCATGGCAGCAAATTCAGTCAAATATCTGCACCATCAAATTTCATTAGTTTTAAAGGAAGCGCAGTTAAAAAAAACATAAAAAATAAATAAATACCTAATAAATTACTAATCAACTTTCGCATTGGAAAAAACCTTCACTTACATAGAATATCTAAACGGTAGATGTTATTGTGTAGTTATTTCATTATTAATACTAAAATATTAACTGGTTGCAAAATGACAATTGTGAAAGGGAAAGTTTTGTTATGTTTTTGTTCATTTTAATTTTGTTTTAAACTTCATTAACTTTTAAAGTAAAATTTCACACACTATGAAATTTTATTTGTTTCGGACTCGCAGCAGCGCAGTGACTCATGACAACAAAAATTTGCCTCGAAGAAAGAAACGTTTTCTTTTTTTTTGTAACTGTAAAGTTTTGTTATCACGAGTAGAATCATTGCGCTCCGGGTTTAATACAATTTCACAGTGGAAAGAGTACCGATTACCAAGGTAAAGATTACCAAGGAAGATTTTACATTTATCTTCATAGTTTGCAGCGATTATAGTTTACAGAGAAATGCAAAATTAGTAATTTGCCTATTCTGATTATCAAAGTATTATTATTATAAAGTTTGTAAAACAAGAGTTTTTGTAACGTTAACTAATGACTTATGTGTGTTAATCTGTGTTTTGATTTAGTAAGATACATTATATTGTTACTTTTTTATTCCATTTTATGGTAAATAAATTATGTTTCAGAGTGTACCTATAAAAAGTTAAGAATTTGATTATAAGAAACATCTTTGATACAATTAGCAATTTTGTGCCATATAGGTACTGTAGTGTGGCCTTCAGCATATACTCATTTGTTGATACATTTTATTTATATTTAAAACCAACATTATTTAAACTTCGAAGCCGGTAATTTCTGTTATTTAAAGTTTTGTTATCACGAGTAGAATCACTGCGCTCCAGGTTTAATAAAATTTCACAGTGGAAAGAGTACCGATTACCAAGGTAAAGATTACCAAGGACGATTTTACATTTATCTTCATAGTTTGCAGCGATTATAGTTTACAGAGAAATGCAAAATGTGTAATCTGCCTATTCTGATTTTCAAAGTATTATTATTATTAAGTTTGTAAAACAAGAGTTTTTATAACGTTAACTAGTGACATAGGTGTGTTAATCTGTGTTAATTTAGTAAGAAATACATTATGTTGTTACTTTTTAATTCCGTTTTATAGTAAATAATATTATGTTTCAGAGTATACCTTTAAAAAGTTAAGAATTTGATATATATAAGAAACATCTTTGATACAATTAGCAATATTTGTGCCCTATAAGTTTTGTAGTGTGGCCTTCAGCGTATACCTACTCATTTGTTGATACATTTTATTTATATTTAAAACCATAATCATTTAAACTTCGAAGCGGTAATTTCTGTTATGTCTTCATTTGATCCTAATGAAGATACCTGCTTCGAAGTTAAAATCTTTTGCATATAAATGAATTTTATCAACAAACGAATAATGTGCTGAAGAGCATAGGTACTACAGTATGTACGAGTATCTTAATATATAGTATAGTAAATTGGAAAGGCTTCATTGAAAGTCAGAACGGTGAGTTCCGTGCGTCAATTTTATTATTGTTATTATGACTGTTAATTTTATCAAAAGTAAGATATTTTTATTTTCTCATGGCCTTCTAGTCTGTAAGAGTAGATAAATAATTCCAAAGTGGAATTTTTACTGAGTGTGTTGTGATTACTTATTCTCTTTTCCTATTTCATTTTGGTCTATGATTGAATTATAATTTTTATTTTGTATCATCATGGAAACTATACGAGGTATTAATATTGTGGCGGTAGCATTCCAAATATTATTTTATAATTCAGGTAGTAAGAAAATACTGTTCTATAAATTGTCACATGATTATAATTGAGATTAATAAAACTTTTTTGATTCATGATCCTTTTTTACTACTTTTTCCTTTCCCTTTGATTCTATATACGCTTCTATGAAAATCAAATTAAAGTAGGTAGTGCCATACTGAACAGTTGAAAATATTTTTTTTTTAATTTCAGTAGGTAGATACTTAAAGACCGTTTTGCGGCCGTAGGATCACCTATCCCATCGAGTTCCCCAATAAAACCGCCTTCTACGAAAATAGACTTTAAGTAGGAACGGAAAATGTTGGTCTTCCGGGACGCAGCCTGGAGGATTCGTAGCAGCATCACATTTTCTTACCTGATTTTTACCATAATTTTATCTCACTTAGTTCCCAAACGTAACCTTTTTATTGCTTTTAGTCTTTATTAGTAGAGCTTAAAAACCAGGTCTGCCGACCGCTATCTTGGGTGGTACCGCAGTTCAACAATTTTATGGGTCCTATCGGAGGGAGCATTTTATCTCATCGAGTTCCCCGATGAAACCAAGTACTTAGTAGGTATTGTTAATATTTTTCAGCTTGATTGTACTTTTCGGATTTCATATTACAGACCTACTGAAAGTTAGCATGTTTGTTAGTAAAGTAAACGTTAATATACGGTTAGTATATTATGCCGTTAAAAGTTCTGGATAATGGTAGGATGCCGAAAGCCCTTAGGATTGAGTTGACAGTATACTTAAAAAATACGGAAGTAGTATACATTTTAGTAAGAACGGTAGGCTTAACTCTTATAAATTAAATATAAATATACATCTATATACACGGACGGAGTAAGTATTATAATATGGATCGGTTGTCAAAAGTATTGCGAAAAATATACATACCTGTATAAATTTATTTTGTAGGATATTGCAAAAAGGTAAATTTTAAATAATAGACACAGTATTATAGCTAATAGTAAGTTAATATTCATAGCTATTATTGCCCTAAGTCTGCTATAACTCATGGTTGCCAGAAGGTTGCAAAAGGAAAGGTTGCCAAAAGTGTTCCTGGATGTATATATATATAAATATATATATATATATTATATCGGTGGGTTTGTTGTTAGGAAATTAAGAAAAGCTATAAAATGTGAAGATTGTTGTCTGTTAGCTCTTATTAGCGACAAATATTTAGGTTTTATATTTAAAAAAGATAAGGGTGGCCTAATTTATCCTTCACGCGATGTTGTTAAAGTATGTACGTTCGCAGAAAGAATATTTAGAATTCATTCACATAAAGGAATATCATTGTTTGCAGAAAAAAATCTTTTGTCCAAACTCATTTTAGCGACTTTCAAACGGTGCCAGGATGTATTTACAACCAATCATTTTGAAAGTCAACCTTTTATTGGAAACCACAAAGTTTTACTTATTAAGGCAATCTCCATGCGCTATTTTGAACTGCGTATACATCACGCAACAAAAGGATTTGAACCCAAACAAAAAATTAGAAATATTCGTACGAAGCTTGTTCTATTTAAAGGTCAATAACTTGTAAAATCAATAAAGCTAATTAAAAATAAATATGTTGTATTATTTATTCACAAAGTCAATCTATTATCACATATCAAACGGTACGTATTTGGAATCACATATCTATTGGAGTTCACCAGAATGTGTTCTACCATTCATGTTTATCCTCGGCATCCCATGCCTACACATATACCGCTGATAATCGATTTTTAGTGCCATTTTCTGGCTTACGCTTGCATACTAATTTCTAATTTTATCCATTCTCAGAAAAAAAAATGTATTTAGAATCGCACAAATTGTGGGGTAAAATTTTCCTCACATGGTAACCCTAAATATAGTGACGTATATTTTTTTGTCTCTTTCTGCGACACGCTTTCTAGGTGTCTATAGTATTCTCTGTTTACGCCATTGACGGATAAATTACACGTAGAAATTTTATCATACCACAGATAACTTATCAGTTGTTAAATTCGGTATCTATTTAATGTCAGTTTTGACGCACATGGAAGGAGTGGTGAAAAGCACTTTTTTGTTGAAACTAATGGATTTTGGCTATAATTGTTTTCATGTTTGATAGATAACTTATTATTATTATTTATACTTTATAGTATCGAGGAGTTCTGTAGTTTAAGGTCCGCAATCTCCGCAACAAGTTTATTTAGCATCGACGATTGTTGTTCGTATATTTTAGTAACGTGTTCATCCTGTTCCGTTTTCCAGGATTTACGCATTGATTTTAGATCGGAGATTGGAGATTTTCAGCTTGACTGGTTGTTCGGCGAGGATCCTTAACGAATTCGTTTGTGATTGTGACGCATTATGGTGTTTACGTTGACATTATCACCCTCACTACTCAACGCCTGTGGAATATCCATATCGGAGAACGATTTCGGTAACGTATTGTTTTTGTTTGAGGCATCTGCTGGTGGTGTACGCTGTAGGTAAGCCATTATGATGACGTGCCGACGATGTAAGGTGAAATCGGACCTTATTACTTGCTGACTGGGCTGTAGTTCGATCAGGCGGATCCACAGGTCTCGCACTCATGCGCACACAAAACAATATTGGCGAATAGATGAAACCACTGCAAGACGGATGGAGCGGGAGAGCAATTATTTCGACATTATACTGCTCACGCGCAGGTGACGGAGGGCGCGCAGCGCTCGCCCGTCGTCGCTCGTTATACGGAAATTAGGCCAAAAGCGCAGCCGCGGGCGTCGGGGGCCACGTGGTGGCTACCGGCTACCGTAGACGCGGGCCTGTGGACGGCTAGCTATGGGCTAGCTAGCCGTCCGTCCGTCTAATGACGACAGGCCGTGTCGACGGCGCGTTCATGTTCCACGCGCGCCTCAAAGAGATGTCAGCGTAAAGGGAGGGGCCCGCAAGCGCCGAAGCCTGCCGGGGTTGCGGGCCTGTTCGAAAAAGATACCGCGGCCCCGGAACATAAAGGGCGAGGAAGGAACATGGATGGGTTTTAGTTAGTAAAAGTCGGAAACCCCTCCCGCTCCGCCCAGAGTGGGAGTAGTTATTTGATGATTTCCCACCCTAAAAAAAAGGACAAAAGCGCAACGTAAAATTTTGCTTGGTTTAGAGTTCTATGACATGTAATTAATTTTAAACGAAAATAGTAAAGAAATTTTAGCACACGTCCACTCTCGAACAAGGCGCGATGCGAAGAAAGTGAGCAATTACAAGCTCATTTTTCTTGCTAACATCTTTTTCATGTTTATTTTTTTCTTTCAACGTCAAGCATTGAGCAAACGTCTGTTGCCGGACACCCGAAACAAATATTGAATGAAGTGTTAAAAATTCTTCTGAAATTAGATGTCTTGATGCATTTGAACTGATCTTCAGCTTGCGAGATTTAAATTCTGTAAAGCTTATTGATGTTGCAAATTTTACGCAAGGTACTGCCTACCTACTCTTTATTTTGCTGCGACAGTTGTGAATTTGTTAATTTTGTGAATTTCGACACTCGAAATTGTAGACGATTATGTATACCTAAGACAAACGGTCCAGTTAGGTAGGTCTAACTTCGAGAAAGAGGTCAATCGTCGAATCCGACTCGGCTGGGCAGCGTTCGGGAAGCTGCGCGTTATCTTCTCGTCCAACTTACTGCAGTGTCTCAAGCCGAAAGTCTATGACCAGTGTGTGTTGCCAGTGATTACATACGGGACTGAGACGTGGTCGCTCACATTCTTGATGCCCTATCATTCTTAGAATTGCGCAAAATCAAACCATTTACTCTACCCTTTTCGAACCCTAAAATCGCCGGCTCAGTCTACTTCTATTAAAGTGGTAATAAAATATTAGGTTTGTGTCTATGATAGTCTCTGTATTGTCTGTGGTTGTAACCCTGCCTGTAATGGAGTCGTGCGTGAGAACTGTACTGTTTGTGTTGGTTAAAATAAAACGTTCAGTTTACTAGTAAAATCCTCTTTATTTCCTCATAAATCCTAATAGGTTATGGGCCCAGCTGCTCCATAACTCTGTTTCTAGTGTTGAGAGGAAATTAAAGCGGTGACGCGATCGACGAGTGTTCGAGAGGTTAGGCGTCGGCCTGGCTGGTCTAGCTAGTCGACGAGAAGTGCAGGAGGGCTGAGGGATTGTGCTGTCAGGTGGAGGCAGAGCAATAGAATTATTCAGCTTGCACATAACCTTTTGAAGAAAATTGGAACCATGGAGGCAACTGCTTCAGTTGGGATCGGAGGGGCCATCAAACTAGAAGGCCAGCGAAATTGGAATTTGTGGAAATTCCAAGTCTCAGTTTTATTAAGAGGAATGGATTTATACTGAATGGTCGATGGTTCAGAAGTTAAACCAGAAGAGGAAGAAAAAGGAGCGGCCAAATGGAACAAGAGAGATGCTTCTGCACAAACACAAATTGTAATGAGGTTATGCGAGAATACTATGGTTCATATCATCTCATGCAAAACAGCAGCAGAAATGTGGAACAAGCTGCACAGCGTGTATGAACAGAGGTCGAGTACCAGTCTGCATATATTGCAATCGCGCTTCTTTCAATATAAATATGAAGAGGGCTCGGACATGGCTACATTTTTGGCAAAACTGCAGGAGTTGACTGCTCAGTTGAAGGATGCCGGTGAAAAGGTATCAGAGAAGTTTATGATAACCAAGGTTCTTATGTCCCTGCCATCAAGTTTGAGTCATTTTGTCTCAGCTTGGGAGTCAGTCGAGCCAGCGAGACAAACCTATGATGAGTTAGTCGCTAGACTTCTTGTAGAACAAGAAAGATTGAAATCAAAGGTCAATGAGAGTGAGAGTGTTGCATTGTATTCAGGACAAAATACAGTGAAAAACAATAATAACAACAAAGAGATAAAATGTTTCAAGTGTGGACGTATCGGACATTTTATGTCACAGTGTAAAAGTGACAAAGACACTCGAAAATGTTTTAAGTGCAACAAAATCGGACATTTAAAATCTCAGTGCACAACTAAAAGAAATGCAAAGAACATTTCAAGTGAGAAAAATAATGCTTTTTTTGCAAGTGCCTTAGCAACAGATTTTTCGGACTTGGATACAAGTCACGGACAAATCGACAAGTGGTTAGTCGATAGCGGCGCGAGTGAGCATATGGTTTCCGAACGTACCCTGTTGACAAACTATAGAGAACTGTCAGTGTCAAACAGATTTGTTGTTGTTGGAGATGGACGACAATTGCCGGTTATAGGCATTGGTGATGTAATTTTAAAGGCTTTTGATGGACATTCCTACATAAATACAACGTTAAACGGTGTGTTGTGTGTGCCGGACTTAAAGGTGAATCTATTTTCGGTTCCTAGCATCACAAACAAGGGTTTCAAAGTAACATTGTCGGACGGAAAGTGTTTTGTCAAAGACAATGAGTTACGTGCAGTAGGGTCACGTGAAGGTAATTTCTATGTCATGGACTTCATGTTTGAAGACATTTTGGCAGTGGCTAGTGTGCAAGTGTGGCATGAGAGACTTTGCCATCAGAATTACAAACATATAAAAGAGGTGCTAAACTCGAACAATATAATGTTTAAAGGCGATAGTGTGACAACATGTGAAGCATGTTTAGAAGGTAAAATTCATAGATTACCATTCAAGAACAGTGAGAGTGTTGCAGACAGCCCACTAGAGTTGATACATGCGGATGTCTGTGGGCCGATGGAGGTTGATTCCATAGGGGGGTCACGCTATTTCCTGCTTGTCAAGGATGATTACACTCACTATCGACAAGCATACTTAATGGCCCAAAAGTCAGAGGTTGTCCAGAAAATGAAATTTTTTATTGCTGCAGCGGAAAAGAAAACAGGATTTGTTGTTAAGAAAATCCGTACAGACAATGGAGGCGAGTTTGTAAATAAAGGTATTAAAGAATTCTTGGAAAGCAAGGGCATTGTACATGAAACTACCATACCGTACACCCCCGAGCAGAATGGGAGGGCCGAGCGTGATATGCGGACATTAGTTGAGGCAGCTCGCTCCATGTTAAGTGCGAAGAAACTTCCAAAGGAGCTATGGGCAGAGGCCATTAATATGGTGGCGTATGTGCTGAACAGAACATCTAAAGCCAGAAGAAAATGTGAAACCCCATACCAACTTTGGGAAGGTAAGGTTTTTGATATAAATAAGTTGACAGCTGTGTTTGGATCTGAAGTCTATATCCATATTCCAAAAGAAAAGAGATTAAAGTGGGATGCCAAGGGTGAAAAAGGGCTATTTGTTGGATATGAGGACTCTAAGGGATACAGGATTTTCATTAAAAATCGAAAAGAAATACTGGTGAGAAGGGATGTTATTTTCCTCCAGTCAGAAAGCTGTAACAAAGAAAACTCAGAGGGAAAGAACGTAGAAACTACTATAAGGTTGGACAATCTGTACAATGAAGGATGGGTACCAGATAGTCATATAGAGGAACAAGGTAATCAAGAAGAGGAACCAAGTGACCAAGAAAAGGGTAGCCAAGGTGATCAACCAGGTGACCAAGGGGAGAAATCTGTTGACCAAGATGGGATTTCGGAAGTTTGTTGTGAGAATCCAGATGACCAGAGACAGGAATCAATGGAACAGAATGAGGATGGAGAATCTAGTGAGTTTGAAGAGCAAGTTACTACTAGGAGTGGTAGAGTAGTAAAGAAACCAAAATGGATGACAGATTATCTATTCTTAACACTGGAAGGAGAACCCAAAAATTACAAAGAGGCCATGGAAAGAGAAGACTCAGAAAGATGGAAGGAAGCTATAGACAAGGAAATCAAACAGTTGAAGGATAATGATACATGGTCACTAGTTTCTACAGTTCCAGAAAATAAAGAAATTATAAGCTCGAAGTGGGTTTTAAAAAAGAAGAAAAATGAACAAAATGAAGAGATCTACAAAGCTAGGTTAGTCGCTCGAGGTTTTGAACAGACAGAAAGTTTAGGTTCAGGTTATGATTTATATGCACCAGTTGCACAAATGAATACATTTAGGACTTTTATGAGCGTAGCTACAAAGTTGAACTTGAAAGTCAATCAGATGGATGTTTGCGGGGCTTTCTTGAACAGTAAAATTGATGATGAGATATATTTAGAGTTACCAGAGGGAGCAGGTTTGGAATCTAAATATTGTAAACCACAAAAATCTATATACGGTCTTAACAAATCTCCTATGTATTGGAATATGACAATGAATAGTGTTCTGCTGTCAATGGGATTTAAGAGTTCTGACAAAGATTGTTGTTTATATAGTAAGTGTAAAGGTGGTGTTAAAACTTTTTTATTATTGTATGTCGATGACATTTTATACTTTGGGAATGATGAGGGTGAGTGCAACAGCTTGTGTGATACTCTTTGCAGTACATTTAAAATGAAGAAAATGGGGAATATTTCTAAATATCTCGGCATGAATGTGAGACAGGAGGAAGGCGTTACTTTTATCTCACAGGAAGAATATTTGACTAACATGTTGGCCTCATATGGTATGTCAAGTTGCAAACCCTTGTCATTGCCAATAGACAAAAATTTTAAATTTGATCTGTTAAAAAGGGAAGGGTCTGAGAGTAAAGACATTGAAAATAAATGTCGTAAAATAATTGGCAAATTGATGTATGTTGTAATTGCGACCAGGCCAGATTTGTGCGCTGTAGTCTGTATTTTAAGCAGATATCAAGCTTGCGCTAGCAAACTTTTGTATAAACTGTTATTGAATGTTTTAAGATACATTAAGGGGACTTTACATTTGTGTCTTAAGTTTAATAATAATTGTAATGATAATGTCATTGGGTTTGTGGACAGTGATTGGGGTGGTTGTACTGACAGAAAATCTACTACTGGGTGTATTTTTAAAGTTTTTGGGAATTCTGTAGTTTGGTTCACTAGAAAACAACAGTCAGTAGCTCTGTCTTCAACGGAGGCTGAGTATGTGGCCTTAAGCCAAGCAATTAGTGAAGCCTGTTGGCTCAAAGCCTTAATGGTAGATTTTGGATTTAATTTGGGTCCTATCAAATTATTTGAGGATAATCAGTCCACAATCAAAATGGCTCATATGTCAACCTCTACTTCTAGAGTAAAGCATTTGGAAATTAGGAGAGCTTTTGTGAAAGAAAAATTGGAAAAAGGTATTGTTAATATAGAGTATGTAAGCACTAGCGAACAGTTGGGTGATATTTTTACCAAACCATTAGGAGGGGTTCAATTTAAAAAACTAAGAGGGAGATTGTTTGAGTGTTAGTTTTTTTTGTTTTTTTTTTAATTATGTTTTAAGATGAGGTTACATAAAATTTTTTTAAGTTTTCTTTTTTTGTTCTAAATATTTTATTAAGGGGTGGTATTAAAGTGGTAATAAAATATTAGGTTTGTGTCTATGATAGTCTCTGTATTGTCTGTGGTTGTAACCCTGCCTGTAATGGTGTCGTGCGTGAGAACTGTACTGTTTGTGTTGGTTAAAATAAAACGTTCAGTTTACTAGTAAAATCCTCTTTATTTCCTCATAAATCCTAATAACTTCGACGCTGCTTGCAGCTCCACCCAAAAGTCTTGAAAAAAATGGATCAACACAGCCGCCTGCTCAGTCACCTGCGACGCTGCTCGAAGCCCCACCTAGAAGTCCTGAAAATAATGAAGTGCCACTGCCGTCTACTCAGTCACCTAAGACGCTACTCGAAGCCCAACCTAGAAGTCCTGAAAATAATGAAGCGTCACTGCCGCCTGCTCAGTCATCTTCGACGCTGCTTGCAGACCCATCTAGACGTCCTGAAAAGAATGAAGCGCCACTGCCGCCTGCTCAGTCATCTTCGATGCTGCTCGAAGCTCCACCTAGAAGTCCTGATAATAATGAAGTGCCACTGCCGCCTGCTCAGTCACCTAAAGGTCCTGAAATGTACTCGCCGATGCCCCCTATGTACTCACCTATAACTCCGCTGGGAGGCCCGCCTAAAAGTATTGAAAGTATGTATGACTCACCGATGGCACCTGCGTACTCACCTTTAACACCGCTGGTAGGTCCACCTAAAAGTATTGAAAGTATGTATGACTCGCCGATGGCACCTGCGTACTCACCTTTAACACCACTGTTAGTCCAATGCAACCATACTAAAAATGTTAATGGCTCACCTATCCTAAGCCCTCAAAACGTATATGATTGTATGGGAGGAGGTGAATTTTTTTCACCTTTGCCTGCCATGTCGCCAAGCACTTTGGAGCTTTACAATACTTTAAATGGTAATTTAGCATTGGAAATGGAGAAAACAAATGAAGATAATGTTACAGAAGATAACATAGTTTTTGAGAGTACAAAAGAGGAACATATTATTATTATTTCTTGACTAAACCTAACTCACAATTGGACGAACAAGATCAGGCAGACTACAGACTTTAGTTCTGATACGGACTCAGATTACATACCAGATACAGATGAATCAGAAGATAAAGTCTCTCGATCCAAATCAAGGGAAATTATTATAACGACCACTGCTATGATACACAGTATGAAAAGCAACAAAATTAACTGCAGAGACAGGGTAAATAAAGAGAGAGATTTTATCTCAAATGAAAATATTTCAAGCCGAGAACCAAATTTTAGTGATCAAATCGAAATAAGTGTATTGTATGAAGCTGAAAAAGAAAGAGAAACGAATACTGCTCATGAGTTAAATTCTGGAGCTGAAACCGAATGTTTCAATTTAAAAGGTCGACCAAAAAAAGGAAGGAAACGAAAATTTCTCGACTATAACCTTGCTGAACGTAAACAGAGAAAATACGCGAACTTATCATATCATGGCAAAAGTAAACAAGTAGAACCAAAAACATTTAAAGACTATTCTTGTACATGTGCTAAGCAATGTCACATGTTAGTCTCGGTAGAAAAGAGGCAATAAGAATTTCAAAGATATACAACACTTGGAAGTTATGAAGCCCAGCTTTTATACATCACAAAAAGTGTATCGGAGAGTGCAAAAAAAGGGCATATACTGTATTGGAAGGGAACAAAACTAGGAAGAAAAGACCCAAAAAGTTTCACAGAGTTTACAGAATTTGTGGCACGCAAGTTTGCAGAGACATGTTTATTAATACTTACCAAATCACTCCTAAGAAAATAGACGTTTGCCTGAAAAAGAATCGAACCGGAATACTGAATGATAAAAGAGGACAGACTATTGGTGGCTGGAACAAATTGAAAGAAGATTTGTATTTTATAAAAAAACTGATAAAGTCTTTGCCGAAATACGAATCGCACTATAGGCGCGAAGAAACGGATTGTCAGTACCTAAACATTGGTATGACGATTCAGAAACTATACGAAATATACATGGAGGAACCAAAAAAAAAATACGGCGAAACTAAAAGGGCTTTATCAGGTGCTACTTTTAAGAGAGAAATTTACAAAAATTTCAATCTAAGATGCATATCCTTGAAAAAGGACACTTGCGCTTTTGACGCGCGAATAAAAAATGTTATCTCTGTAGAAGAAAGATTGAAGTTGCAAAGAGAAAGAGAGGCACATCTGAATAGAGCTAACTCGTTACGTCAGAGCATGAATAACGATCTGAAGACAGCGAAAACTGATGAAACTTTTGAATGCCTTACATACGACTTGGAAAAAACTCTACCACTTCCCAGAATTCCCACGAGCCACGAACATAGTTTTTTATAAACGCCAGTTGTCGCTTTACAACTGTGGCATTCATACTGGGTCCAGCGATATAGGTTACTGTTATGTTTGAGTTGAAGGTGATGCTGGAAGGGGTTCCCAAGAGGTGGGTCCTGCTTAAATCATTTTATAAACAATAATTTGAGTCCAAAAGTGGAGCATCTAGTCCTCTGGAGCGACTGTTGCGGAGGTCAGAACCGGAACATCAAAATGGTAATCATGCTTAAGGCAGTACTTAACTCTCACAATACGTTAAAATCAATCACACTCAAATATTTAGAATCAGGGCATACGTTCCTTCCAAACGACACAGATTTCTCAAAAAATGAGACACAGCTTAAACAGGAAATTGTTAATCGCAAAGTAACAAAAAAAAAGTTAGTAGGCTTACAACTAAAGAAAGGGAATTGTTCATTTTAGGCTAAGCGTGAACAAGATGCCCGGTAAAAACTATTTTTACGAAACAATATTATTAATTCTAAGACAAATATTTTTGCACATCATATTCACGCCAGATACACGCACAAAAAGTCGAAATAAAAAGTATTTAAACAGTATCCACCACTTAGAACACTTCGCCATTTCGTTTGACGCAGTGTTACCAGCACGGAAATAAAACATCAATTTCAAATTGTAATCGATTAGACAATCGATTATGGTAACCAGAAAAACGTGTTTGTCTGCAAAACAAGTACCGATGAAAATACTGAATGAAGAGATTATACTCATTTAGGTTGTTTTAAAATAAAGCAATCAAAAACGTTATTAGTGCTTTAAATATTTTTTTTAGATTAGAAAAACGTTTCTAATCGATTATAGTCAGATTATTTTTTTTTTTCTTGGCAACCCCCATCAGACATCCCTAAGGTCAAGTGAAATGTCAAATGACATTGCTTTGTTTTCGTGCACTGTGTAATATTATTGTTTTGTTTACTCGCTGCTTCTAACGTTTCTTTTTCTTATTATGGACTCCGATCGATACCACTACTACCGTACTTCTGAAGATGAGGAACAAATGCGATGTGTTAATTCTGGCGCTGATGTAATGCATCGCAGAAGACAGACTTTGCAGCTTGTTGAATACGGCAATGGACTGCTCCTCAAGTCGTAAGTACATTAGTTTCTCTATCTGGTGTTTAGTCTGGTTTCTGTCTTGTCGTTTGCCTATATCAACTAAATAAAAATAATATCTTATTTACAGGTTACATCTCATAGGTGGGACTGTCACTCATGCTGGGCATTAGCAATGAACAACTAATCTGAACAGCACAATGTACCAAGCGATCATCGAAGAGAACTATGTGTTCATTGTTGATACGGCGTACCAGATGTCATGGTCTTAACACAAATTCAGAGAGGGAAACTCTTATCAAAAATATTATCAGCGAGTGGATAACACCACAACAAGTAAGGACTGATTAACTTTTTATTTTGTTTGTTTCACTAGTATGCGAATTAGAATTTATGCAGCTAAACACGTATTTACATAACACTTACTTGAATACTGAACAGTTATTCTAGCTCCGTGAAAGAGAAACATTTTATTTACTACATAACAGAATAAAAGAAAGTATCATTTTGTGATAGTTGTAAATTCTTTAGTTAGTATTCATTCTTAAATACATTCACTGGGTAGCAAAAACAATGGTCAGTGGGTCGTCTTAGGGGCGAATTTAAAATCAATTGTTTTGAAATGGTACTAATTAAGAATTAAATAAATTGTTTTAGGTTCATAGCTCTGATCGCATTTGACATCCGTGTTGGCAACAAGCTGACAGAGCCCTGGTTCCTGCTCCAGCTGTCTCAATTGTCGAACCAACAATTGTATTGCCGAATTTCACGAGAGCCCCGGACACACAAGCTAATTGTTTTTGCCCAGATTGTGAAACTGCTCAGCGACTTGTAGTCCCAAAATGGGTGAGGGTAATGTTGTTCATAGATTTTAATTTGTATGTCTCTGGAAACATCAGAATATGGTACTTAAGGTGGGCTAGGCACGAAAATAATGTTACACTGCCTGCCCAGTTCTTAGACAATATTTTAATAGTTTACGACTCCGAATAAAATCTAAATAAAAACGAATAGTTTTATTTTAACTACCTTAATACAACCCTATGATGTGATAATAATCAGATTGTATCAAAATACTACTGGCAAATAACATATTACATAAGAGAATATGCATATTACAAAGATTTTACCTGGCAAGATTTCAATTTTTCACATGGCTGTTGAAGCACATTCTTGCATCTGGCCACAACTTTATTATAATATTTGCTTTCCTATAGCAAAATAGTTTTTAAAATGCAAGTTGTTTATTTATAAAGATCTTGTCCACGCTTAGCCAGATCACCCATACAAACTGAGCAATTCCCTTTTATTAAGAAAGGAAGTCGAGCATTCTTTTTTTATGAAAAATGCAGACTCCGAAGATCTCCAAGAGGTAAATATTGGGAAAAGAGTCAAAGGAACTCTACAAGAAATTTCGAAAAAGGATTTTGCTTTGCTTTGGCCTAATGGCAAAGAAATCGCCCAAGCCAAATTGGACGACTTAAAGTCCATGTTTGATTTAATTCCAAAGGATTGTTTGGAATTTTATTGCCTTTGGGCAATGCTCAAATTTTAGAAGACGTTGACGGATTCAACAGTTTAATGATTGACTTTGAAGTTGATACAGATAGCCAAGTTTGATGTTAGCATTCCTACACCATTTTAAATGTACGAGTAAGAAGGTACGGGTTTTGATAGAAACAATTTTAACTATATGGGAATCTAGATAAAATTATTTCTACTCACCACTCACTTCACCTGTTGGGAAAGTCAATCGAGTTACCTCGGTGTCTCAAGTCGAAAGTTTTTGGCCAATGCGTGTTACCAAGGATGACTTATGGCACTGAAACTTGGTGTCTTACTATGGGCCTCATTAGTAAGCTCAAGATAGCCCAACGAGCTATGGAAAGGACTGTGCTCGGAGTCTCTCTGCGTGATCGAATCATAAATAAGGAGATTCGTAGACGAACCAAAGTTGCCGACATAGCCCAGCGAATTAGCAAGTTGAAGTGGCAGTGGGCAGGCCACACAGCACGCAGAACTGGGGCCGAAAAGTTCTCGAATGGAGACCACGCAGCGATAAGCGCAACGTAGGATTTCCACCCACAAGGTGGACAAACGATCCGATGAAGACCACAGGATCGCGCTGGATATGCAAGCCGCTTCCAACCGGTCCTATTGGAAATCTATAGGTGAGGCCTACGTTCAGCAGTGGACGTCCTACGGCTGATATGGGAATGGTTTTCATTTAAGTATATGTCACCGTAAAATTGTCAAATACGTTATATTACAATATAACGTGTATCTCTCTAGCGATATTGTAAAGTCTCGAATTATTGTCAACTGAACATACGGAAGTATCCCTTGCCCCCATAAACGGGACTTGGGGCACCCCCCCGTTAGGTTAGTTAGGTTCCTTTAAACCCTGCACTCGGAAATAGGGGCCCCGCGAAGCGGGGCTCCGTCGACTACGCTTTTTAGGGGAATATGAAGTTTTTTAAGGTTAGGTTATATTAATCGATATTTCTCAGGAATGGTACAGTATCTTTTCCTGAGATTGGTACCACTGGGCAAGGAGGACCCCTCCTTCTCTCCACACCGCGTGAGTTGACTACCATCGCATGCATTACACGAAAAATAATGCGTTTTATTGTAAGCAGTATGTTTATTTGACAATAATTCGAGACTTTACAATATCGCTAGTGATATTACAATATAACGTATTTGACAATTTTACGGTGACATATACATACTCAAAGTCTGCACCTTCTTACAGTAAAAGCGGTATAGTGACATGACTATTTTTGTCTCTTTTTATTGCTAGTTTTCATACGAAACTAGCAAGTTTCAACCAATTACATTGCGTGATAATAAAGCCAAAAAATACTCTGTTAGCCTTAAGTTTGACAATAATTATTAATATTTAATAAAAAACTATTATTATACATTGATCTTTATTGAATAAGTAACTAAAACATTATCTGGATCGTTACTGATGAATGTACGTTGAGCAGTAATTTATTTAGTAGAAAGGATTCAGATCCACTTTTTCCACATTCTCTCTATAAAATTGTATTACTTTTACTACAAAACTTAATACGAAATTAAATACGAAAAATTTGCTAAATAATCATCACAATACATATGATCTAAACATATCAAATGTTCGACTAAACTGTGTTACAACTTCATTGGCCTACAACTCAAAACGACTTTCATGTGGATTGGATCCTTTTTGTGTAACTACGTCCGATTGTGGTCGGGCTGGGGATCACGGTTCCTGACCCGACCACAACCAGATCTAATAAAGTATAAATAGTCTGAAGTTACTAATTATGCCAAAAATATGTGTTAAATTGTGGCAGGCTTCGGCCCTTGCGGGCCCCTTCTCTTATGCTGACATAACCCCATCTCCCCCCCCCCCCATTTCCGAGTTCCGAGTTCCTTTAAACCCTGCACTCGGAAATAGGGGCCCCGCGAAGCGGGGCTCCGTCGACTACGCTTTTTAGGGGAATATAAAGTGTTTTAAGGTTAGGTTATATTAATCGATATTTCTCAGGAATGGTACAGTATCTTATCATGAAAGTGGTACCACTGGGCAAGGGGGACCCCTCTTTCCCTCCACTCCGCGTGTGTTGAGTACCATCGCATGCATTTCACGAAAAACAATGCGTTTTATTGTAAGCGGTATGTTCGTTTGACAATAATTCGAGAGTTTACAATATCGCTAGAGATATTACAATACAACGTTTTTGACAATTTTACGGTGACATATATAAAATTGTAAACTCACTGACTGACTGACTGACTGGGTGATATATCAACGCACAGCCCAAACCGCTGGGTCTACAGATACAGATCCAAATTCGGCAAGAAGGTTCCTTATGTGGTCTAGGGGTGCACTAAGGGGGTGAAACGGGCCCCCAAAGTTTGTATGGGGAAACAAGATCAGTTAGACTATTTTATTCGAAACTTCACAAGAGTACTCCTATCGATAAATGAGAAGAAACGGATTTAAGTTTTTTTCAAAATTCAACCCCTAAGAGGGGTAAATGGGGTGACAAAGTCTCTGTATGTGGCAACAGAAAAACCATCAGATAATTTGATGACCCTGACTACATTTGTCATAAAAGTTTACGCCCCATGTTGGTTCTCCATTAAGAATAAACCGTCCTGTAAAGATGGGGCTCGGCATCTTTTTAAAATCATATCGACCTCTAGGTACCTGCCAGAAAATCTAAAAAAGGTCATCGACACATCTGTCATACAACGCAATAGCTATTTTGCACATCCTGAAAACATCTTACTTGCAATGATTACAGATGACAAGAGACACATTCGTGAACAGGCAGCCCGGCGTGTATTGCACGTAGTATGTCACAACTTCCATCACCAAGGCTGTTTGAAGTGACAGATATTAACTTTGGTGCGTCGAATTATATCGATATGATAAATTGGCAACAAACTATTACCGAACCTCCGATCTTGAAACAGCTAACTGATCAAAAAATTCAACAAATAGTCCAATCTGGTGGCGAGGGTGAAGTATTGTTTCTACGTCTTCCCTGCCATACCCAAGCAGTTGAAAGAGCTGTAAAGTTGACGACAGAAGCTTGCACTTCCCAGTGTAAGGACTCATCACGATTGGGAGCCATAAAAGCTAAATTGGAATCCCGTAAGAAACTGCCGAAATTTGAGACAAAAAGAGATTTTAAGGCCGACTGAAAACTTGTTTTTTTATTAGCTATAACTAAAAATTGTACTACTTTTGCGTTTAATTACATTATTCATATCTTAAATATATAATTTAGTATTGTTCGCGATGGAACAAAAGAAACACTTTGGTTGGGATTCTAATGCGTATAATAGTTTAAGCAAGATTTTACAATAGATTTTTGGATCGAAAATGTAGTAATTTAACATTTTTGGTCCTTCGAGCCGGATCGCCACTACTGGAGCAAACAGTCCTGCAAGTCGCACAGGTACGAAGTGTTTCTACTTACGATAGCGAATCGGTTTGACTGGTCTTCCACAAGCGGATCGCCCCAGTCAGATTGAGAAGGCGCACAATATCGTTCGGAGAGATTCCTTCGGACCCTGCGATCGCCATGGGAAACATCAACATTGGGTGGTTCGGGAACTACATACAACAATTCAACGGTGAAGTTAACAGAGCTAGCGTCCATCCACAACACGCATACATACTTGTGCAACAATTATGGACGCCAGACAACAAGAACTTCTCAAGCGGCATGAAATCATCGAAGTGGGCATCCGGAAAATTGGTGTCAATTTCGGAAAAGATGGCCCTGACCGCAAAACTGCAACATACATCCGGGGCAGACTGGATACCCTCCAGACGCACTGGAACGAGTTCGAAATGAATCATGGCGTACTACAGGGCGCCATAGACCAGACTAACATATACTACACTACAAAAGTATACGACAGGGTCAAGTCGAACTACTCAAACATCCAACATAAGCTGCAAACATGGCCAACAAGCACTGCGGAACTCGTGAGTCGCCCAGAAGAAGAGAACAAGAACACTGGAGTCCTGTCAAGATCGGACGAGCTCGAAACCGTGCACGCGTTGCGTAACTTGAGCATCGACACGGCAACATGGGACCCGATTTTGGTGCACATCCTGACGGCAAAACTGGGCACTCAACCCTACTCTGACTACATGGAGGCGAGGAAAAATCCAAGAGGACTTTCCGACTTCAAGGAATTCATCCAGTCCATGGAAGGGCAGTTCACGGCACTAGAGTCAGTAGTGAAGAAAAGAAGTAAGCCCAACAAACAAACAGATGCCGACGTCTCCTCAAATAAAGGGACATGACTGTCGATGACAACAGTACCAAGGGATGCGTACAACAGATACAGACGCTACCCCAAAGCAAACCATACAAGCTCCGACAGAAATTGTCCAGTTTGCAAAACAAGCCACATCTTGCTCTACTGCAAAGAGTTCCAAGAAATGACGCCAGACATAAAAATTAGGACAATTGAGCAATTGAACATTTGCAAAAACTGCATGTATCCGCACAAAGGAAAGAAATGCAACTCGCAGAAAAGATGCAAAGTGTGTAACGGCGCACATCACACCACGCTACATGACCTAGTCCGCGATATTACGTCAGCGACACTGTCGTCAAGCCAAATGGCCGACGGCGTGACGAACAACACAGAAAACAAACCAACACAACCAGAGGCGACTTCATCAACATCTCAACGTCGGGTGAGCCCTAGACGGGCACAGAAGGGTGTTTACTAACCGAAGTTATACCAATCCGCAACATAAAGGGAACCTGCGTGATTAACATAATATCAACAACCAAATACATAGCCGTTAACTTGAAGCTAGACATGATGATACCACTGGATCAACAACATCTTTCATCGTGCGAACAAGTAAACACAAATCAGCTGTTGCTATGCAACCATGACTTGCCTATATACAGTACTAGCTTTTGCCCGCGACTTCGTTCGCGTGGAATAGTGACTTCCGGCAGATTTTTGGTTTTACCCACATAGTTCCCGATCTCGCGGGATCTCTTCAAAAATGAAATGTGGAAGATATTTTATGGAACTCTTCAAAAATCAACATAATGAGCTCTGCGTTTGAATTGAAGATATGTATACTCACTTAGGGCATTAAAACTGTTATTGCCGATCGAAAAAGGCGAAAATGTTATTTTTCCCTTATTTTCAAAATATTATTTTGATTTGCCATTTCAGAAAAAAAGAGTCTCTCCCTTGACAAATTTTCTATTATTTTAGGCTTTAAAGATTACTATACCATTAAGTTTCTTACACCAAGACATTTCTAATAAGTTTCTTAATTACTATTAAGTTTCTTACACCAAGACATTTCTGTAAACCACGTTTTTAGTTTTGCCATCCTTTGCAAAAATATATAGGTCTTGTGGTTTTGACACTCTTGTGCACGCAACGTAGAGTTGTCCATGGGAGAAACAGTCTTTTTCAAGATGTACCCCCGCAACTTTAAGCGTTTGCCCTTGTACAACGGAACCAATTTTGAAAACAACCACCAGACAACTCAACAAATAAACCTTTTAATCTACTAATACAACGGAGCCAATTTTAAATTTACGAAACGATCAATCCACAATTCCGCGACAGTACCGAAGCGCTCGGCCGATACCCAACCAAATGCGTGTAACGAAACCATAGCGCGATCTATTTCGATCCCAACGCCATCTATCGAGCATAGTGACAACTCGGATTATTTATCTATACTCCGTTCGGGCATTTTCTTTGTACTAAAAGTTTTATTATATTGATATAATTTTTTTCATACCTTTTTACTATTTATTTACTTTTTTCCGATGAATTAAAACAATAACATGAACCGAACTCGTGTAACGATCGACACCATTGCGCGATCACAATTATCTATACTCCGTTAGAGCATTTTCTTTGTACTAAAAGTTGTATTATATTATATTTTTCATACCTTTTTACTATTTATTTACATATTTCCGATGAATTTTCAGTACTGAATTGATGCCGACTCTTGACCAATAGATGGCGCTGTATGTCCGGAATAAATTTTATTTTTTATTTTATTTTTTGTAATAAAAACTATCTTTTGTCCTTTCTCAAGTTCCAAACTATGTCTGTACCAAATTTCACACAAATCGGTTCAGTAGTTTAGGCGTGAAGTAGAGACAGACAGACAGACAGACAGAAAGACAGACAGACAGACAGAGTTACTTTCGCATTTATAATATTAGTTTGGAAGTTTGGATAGTTTGGATGAATTTTTAGTACTGAATTGATGTCGACTCTTGACCAATAGATGGCGCTGTATGTCCGGAATAAATTTTATTTTTATTTTATTTTTTGTAATAAAAACTATCTTATGTCCTTTCTCAAGTTCCAAACTATGTCTGTACCAAATTTCACACAAATCGGTTCAGTAGTTTAGGCGTGAAGCAAAGACAGGCAGACAGACAGACAGAAAGACAGACAGACAGACAGAGTTACTTTCGCATTTATAATATTAGTTTGCCTTTCTCAAGTTCCAAACTATGTCTGTACCAAATTTCACACAAATCGGTTCAGTAGTTTAGGCGTGAAGCAAAGACAGACAGACAGACAGACAGAAAGACAGACAGACAGACAGACGGAGTTACTTTCGCATTTATAATATTAGTTTGGATTTCCGATGAATTTTCAGTACTGAATTGATGCCGACTCTTGACCAATAGATGGCGCTGTATGTCCGGAATAAATTTTATTTTTTGTAATAAAAACTATCTTATGTCCTTTCTCAAGTTCCAAACTATGTCTGTACCAAATTTCACACAAATCGGTTCAGTAGTTTAGGCGTGAAGCAAAGACAGGCAGACAGACAGACAGAAAGACAGACAGACAGACAGAGTTACTTTCGCATTTATAATATTAGTTTGCCTTTCTCAAGTTCCAAACTATGTCTGTACCAAATTTCACACAAATCGGTTCAGTAGTTTAGGCGTGAAGCAAAGACAGACAGACAGACAGACAGAAAGACAGACAGACAGACAGACGGAGTTACTTTCGCATTTATAATATTAGTTTGGATTTCCGATGAATTTTCAGTACTGAATTGATGCCGACTCTTGACCAATAGATGGCGCTGTATGTCCGGAATAAATTTTATTTTTTGTAATAAAAACTATCTTATGTCCTTTCTCAAGTTCCAAACTATGTCTGTACCAAATTTCACACAAATCGGTTCAGTAGTTTAGGCGTGAAGCAAAGACAGACACACAGACAGACAGAAAGACAGACAGACAGACAGACAGAGTTACTTTCGCATTTATAATATTAAGTTTGGATTTGGATTTGGATAGTTTGGATCAATTTTCAGTACTGAATTGATGCCGACTCTTGACCAATAGATGGCGCAGTATGTCCTGAATAAATTTTATTTTTTATTTTATTTTTTGTAATAAAAACTATCTTATGTCCTTTCTCAAGTTCCAAACTATGTCTGTACCAAATTTCACACAAATCGGTTCAGTAGTTTAGGCGTGAAGCAAAGACAGACAGACAGACAGACAGAAAGACAGACAGACAGACAGACAGAGTTACTTTCGCATTTATAATATTAGTTTGGATAAAAACAGCCAACCAACAAAATGTGCGAAGCAGACATATTAAACAATCGAGTAACAACCTGCCGCACTGAGGTATCGAGTTGCAGCAATGACTAGAACAACTACACACTAAGAAAGCTTGGTTGTTTACGTGTTGCGAGGAATGCACTATGCGCATTTTCTGTCCTGCGGGAATTACGTCACAGACAAAATCAAAAATCAAAATCAAAATCAAAGCATTTATTTCAAGTAGGCCAATAACAGGCACTTTTGAATTGTCGAAACAAAGATGAAAATTAAATGTAGCTACAGTCCCAGTCACAAGACATAAAAACTGTGAAAGTACTGTAGTTGCCCATTCCCTAGCGTAGATCTCTATGGAGAAGAACGGGCAAGAAACTCCATGGACACTCTTTTAAATCAAAAAATTGTTACAAAATCTTGGTTACATCACTCATGTTGAGATGTTATATTATGTGAGAACAATGTAGCAAGATGTGCACGTTAAAAGTGTCCATAGCAAAACAAAACAAAATACAACTCAAAAACAAAATAATTAATTCAAATAAACCATGGCGACTAAGAGATGACCAGTCACAACTGACAGCGCCCGTTCACGCACATGACGCATGGATCAGCACCATTCAGCTCAACCATTTTGAAGGGAACTAAATGGTTCGACACACGCGCCATGATCAGCGAGACATTTGAGTGAGCATGACATACTCTCAACCGCCAGGGCACATTCAAGTCAAAAACTAAAGTAGGTTTCCAGTGAATGATAGCTTTCTAGTACATAGTACTCACACAATATGGGCTATGCGTTTATATAATACTAAATAGATTGAATCTATACAATGCAAAGATAGTTGTACAATCTTCAGCAGCTCCAACAATACCATTTAATGCTATCAATTTTTGAGCCCCTGTCCTTGTGGAGCAGGACCAGCATTGAGCCAAGCATTTTTATCAGCGATATAATCGCTCAACTTGTAATATGCTTGCTTAGATAGTGTGCGTTTAATGCATGTTTTAAATTTAGTCTCATTCAGTTCAAGAATACTTTGTGGAATTTTATTATAGCATCTCAAACAGTACCCCATGAAAGATGAGTCTACTTTAGCGAGTCTAAAGCCTGGCTGAACTAGTTGGTCCCTATTTCTAGTACTGTAATTGTGTCTGTCGCCTCTTTTACCGAAAAGATGCAGATTTTTTCTAACGTACATTATGTTTTCGTAGATGTATTGGCAATGAACCGTCATGATGCCAATATCCTTAAAAAGTTCCCTTAGAGAATCGCGCCTACGAAGATTGTATATGGCTCTGATGGCTCTTTTCTGCAGAATAAATATAGACTCAATATCAGCAGCCCGTCCCCATAGCAAAATACCGTAAGACATTATACTATGGAAGTAACTAAAATAGACCAGTCTAGCGGTATCTACATCAGTGAATTGACGGATTTTTCTAATGGCATATGCTGCTGAACTTAAGCGCCCCGCAAGAGATGTTAAATGAGAACCCCATTGTAGCCTTGAATCAAGCGTAAGCCCCAGGAAAACCGTTTTATCTACGAATTCGAGTTTCTCTTTATTCAATATTATCTCACAATCACTACTTTTAACATTCGGTAATGAAAATCTTATGCATTTAGTTTTTTTTTCATTCAATACCAAATTGTTTGCTGTGAACCAATTTTGGACCTGAAGTAGGGCATCATTCACGTCATCTAGATTTTGGGCCCGTCTATTTATCACAAAAAACAGGGACACTACAAAATACAGGGATCATCACCTTAGCGACAGGTTGCATGATGCGCAGCGATAAACATATGATTCATGCACATTACAAAATGCAAAGCACCATGGAATTAGGAAATGAGCAAGAGATCTACGTACCAGAGATAAACCTAAACGAACTACATATTAACAAGCAATAGTCAAATTACAAATATAACAGATATGGAACTTG
This sequence comes from Xestia ashworthii, assembly GCA_950022955.1. Taxonomy (NCBI): domain Eukaryota; kingdom Metazoa; phylum Arthropoda; class Insecta; order Lepidoptera; family Noctuidae; genus Xestia; species Xestia ashworthii. Next base: position 10,207,291 of record OX465560.1, on the reverse strand, counting down.
AAACACATGAAGAACAACTAAAAGGTCTTAAGAGAAAAATTGAGCTGGTTAAAGAACAACAGGACATACAAATGGTTAATTCCGTGGAGGCGGAGCAACATCACTACGTCCTTTACGGCTGTATGATAACCTGTGCAACAATATTCAGCATATGGGTATACGTCCAAATCAAAGCACGCTGTCTCCGTCTACTTAAAGGAAACAGAACAGCAACGCAGGCGCACAAGGAAGAGATTGAGATGGTCTCAAGTCGTACTGAACGGCATCTTCCTACGGAAGGACAAGCAAAGGCAGACACCCCGGATCTAGAAGAGGTCACCACACATCTTCCTAACAGCAACAAGGTGGATCGCGAAACGTCGCCAATAACAGTTAGCGACGAACATAGAACCTTCTAATAACTTTCTTTACATACTTTACTTACCCTTGGATAATGCATTTTACTTGATATTTATACTTTTATAGTCGGCAGGATGTACGAGCATCGCCACATGATATTTATTGTTTTAGTTTTTACCTGAACAAGCAGTTGCTAATTCACCGATTTATGTACATTCGCTGACTAGATTATTACGCCCGCCACAAGCCACCTACTTTTGGTATTATATAATTTGTTGTTTTACCTAATAAATTGTCAATCATTATCGGACACAAAACAGTGAGTTTATTTTCCTGTACACATCCCGAGTGATTCGTCCAACTACATAACACATCTCAGTGTGAGGAGCTAATGCCCGTACATTTAATTCAAAAATAAGGAGGTTCTCAATTCAATGTTCCCTGATTACTCGAATCTTATAAAGGCTCTCCGGATATTTGAGGCACCTACCATAACGTCGTTATTAACCGACTTCAAAAATAAGGAGGTTCTCAATTCAATGTTCCCTGATTACTCGAAGAAATTGTTTGAGAGGGTATACTTCTCAGGTTGTCCCATAATCATCAAATCAGGATCTGATGATGGAATCCTGGAGAAATAGAGAGAACTTTTCACATGGTATAGGCACTGTCGTGTTACTTATCCAAAAAAAAAAAGGTAATAAACAATTAATTTAATTAAATAAAATTCAGTCCTATCACGCTTCACAGAAAAAAAAAGTTAGAAGAAGGTCACAATACTTATTGGCAACTTCCTACGGCTTCAGGGCTTGAGCAACCTCTGGTCAGCTTCAGGGCTTGTTTGTGAAGGCGAACAGCTTCCTATTCAGCTTCAGGGCTTGGGGCGCGACAGGGCGTCAGCGCCACCAAGATTCAGCTCCAACCTCCTGGTCCAGCTCAGTAGAGAGCGTGGAGTACTGCTTCCTGATCAGCTTCAGGGCTTGGGGCGCGTCAGAGCGTCAGCGTCACCAAGATTCAGCTCCAACCTCCTGGTCCAGCTCAGTAGAGAGCGTGGAGTACTGCTTCCTGATTAGCTTCAGGGCTTGAGGCGCGTCAGAGCGTCAGCGCCACCAAGGTTAAGCTCCTCTGAGGGTGAACTTCACCGTGAATTCGGTGACTTGTAATAAAGTGGTAACTTGCTTCAGAACCTGTAGTAGACTGACTCGAATGTGTCAGGAATGCCCTTTTATACCCAAAAATTCTTTTTTTGTTCTGTTTTTCCACATCAGTTGTTTTATTTTAGTTCTTTCATTCTCTCTAGATTATTTTGATTTTAAAATCAAAAATGTGAGTTGCCTGTATTTAAAATGACCAGTATTATTCAGTAAAAAAACTTCCTCGAAGAATTCTGTGAGCGTGCTAATTAATTTTATAAAAGTAAGATAAGATACTGTTATTTAGTAAACAATCGTAATTAACTTTAAAATACATTATTTGAGCTAATATATTGATAAAATAAAATAAAATTATATAAATCAAAAGAAACCTTCATAGGCCTAGGCCAGTAAGAAAATTAAAAGTAGAGGAAAAGTAACTGACAGCTTGACAATTGACGTAATGTCAAAACAGTAAATATTGAAAAATTATTAAAAAAAAAAGCGCGGGAAAGTCAAGGAAAGTAGGCGCGTTTTTTTGAAAAAAAATCTAATTTATTGTATTTTAATAATACACTTGGCATAACTACTTCATTGTAGTTTGTTGTGATGGGGAGGGTTAAGAAGAGGAAGAAAAGTGGGACGGATCCCCCTGGGGATCCCCTTGAAGATGATGCTGATACTGGGCCGTTGCGCTCCATGCAGTCGGCCACATCAGATGCTGAAAAGGAAAAGGATACGGATAAGTACCTTGAATATAGAGTATCTGATTACACCCGGCCTTATCCAGAGTCTGGTGGAAATTACGAATACATTGTTTTCATCGAAAGCCAGAGAATCAAGTCCCGATCGGTGACCGCGATATGATGTCGTTAGCCACCAACTTCAAAAGATATAACAAAGGGGTTAAGCAATTAATCAGAATGAATCGGCATAAAGTTGGCGTTATTTTCGAGCGTCCGACATTTGCCAATGCTGCACTTATAAATAAAAAGTTTTTGGACAATTTTAAACTCAAAGCCAGCATTCCAGCCTCAGCAACAGAAATTACTGAAATTATACAGCATGTCCCGATTGATTTGTCGAATGAGCAAATATATTCAGCAATATCCAGCTCCAAAAATATTATATCAGTTAAAAGATTTATGCGTCGATCTATTACAGGAAATAAAGTCACCTTCGAACCTATGAAGACAGTGAGCATCACCTTTTCATGCGTCTCCTTGCCCGATAGTGTGGACCTGAACAGCTGGCGGTTTGAGGTACGGCCGTACATCCCGCCGGTAAAGCAGTGTTTGCAGTGTTTGAGGTATGGACATATTGCCAAATTCTGCAAAAACAGCATCAGGTGTTCCATATGCGGAAAAGATCACAGTTACAAAGAATGTACGATTGCCCCAACAGAAGCTACATGCTGCCAATGTAAAGGACCATATGTAAATAACCCCTATGAAACGTCCAATAACCCGTGGGGAACAGAGACCACGACCGTCGAAACCCCCGAGGGGATCCGTGCTCCAGTCGTTAGTTTTGACATAAATTTGACGATAAAAGTTGTTCATATCTCGCTCACGCTTTCACAAAGTGTACTAGAAAGAACAAGACAGCAATTTTGCCTCACCTCAACCACTCACGACGCGTCGAGCCGACGTAATCAGCCGCCCCCCGCAGTTGAGATTTAGAACGCGCACGCAGAGGTGCCGCTCGTACGATTTTAATTAATTTCGAAGTTTTTTTTGCTAGTTTTGTGTTAAAAGTGAGTGAATTGTGTCGCCAAACATGCCTAGGTAAGTAATAAACATTTTTTATTGTAGAAACAGGAGAATTCGCCCCGAAATAGTCATTTTAACAAACATGAAAAGTCGTTGATGAAACGGTTATACATTTTGGGGTATTCTGGCATAAATTACTGGTAGAAATGCAAACTATGGCTATTACGTGTGTTTTTATGTATCGTACTATAGATATTAGGCGTTTAATTTGATTAGAATCGTATTTTTGTTGTATTCATTTCAAAAAAAATATTACGTAAAACTACCACAGCCGTTGCGCTTGCGGTAGCCAATCAGAGGGCCGGAATTTGAATGTAAGGGCGTTGATCTGTACGATTTCATAGATCTAGGAAATTATGGATGCGGCATAGTTTCAATTAGAATATTTTTGTTGACGTTTTTTTAATTCGTGATTTTGAATCAGAATCGAACTTATTGGAACTGAAAATTTGGTATGTACAATTTAGTGTGTACATGTATGTAAATATGTTTTTATTAATAATAATAATAATAAGATCAAAGGTCATTGAGTAAAGTATGTGCAATTTAGTGTGTCATCATCATCATCATCATCATCATCATCAGCCTATAATGTTCCCACTGCTGGGACACGGCCTCCTCTCAATGCATGTATGTAAAGTTGCATTTTTTGTCGTGATTTTAACCGACTTCAAAAAAAGGAGGTTAGGTAACGCTTAGCAAGTCTGAATTTTGAACGTATTGGAACGGTGTGCGTGTGCATGTATACATATAAATTTGTTTGTTTGTTTGATTGGTTGTCTGTCTGTCTGTCTGTCACAACTTTCTCTGAAAGGTATTCAGGCATGTATTTATTTTTTTCTCGTACTCGAAGACCACAACGCGGAAGGCGAAGCGCAGGCGGAGAAGGGCGTGGCCGCGGAGGCGGAAACGGAAGTGGGCGCGGGCGCGAAGAGCGAGATATATCCGAATCCGGGGCTCGGTTGCGATCGCGATCGCGATCACCCCAATATCGCCCGTCACCACCATCATCGTCACCACCATCATCTCCACCGGCAGTGTAAGTTTCTTTTTTTACGTACTTTTTGTTACTTCCTTTTCTAAAAACTTTCCCGCATGTTTTGCTTTGCTTGCTTTTTTGATTTCAATGCAGACGACGACCTCGCACGCGCGGACCGCGACTTCGTGGGCGCTTGAGAGTGCGAGGTGCCAGGGCTGCTGCTGCGGAGGCGGCAGTAGTGGCAGTGGTGGCGGCAGATCGGGGTGGTTCTTCTGGCCGTGGTAGAGGGCGTGGAGCCCGTGGATTCGTCCACGAGCGCCCAGGGCCACATAATATTGAACAGTTAGTTTTTATGCAAAATTAACCCTTTCTTTTTCCACTTTTTCAACACACACTTTTACAATTGAATCGTTTTTAATTTTAGAGTGACCTTTATTGAGCAGTGGCCGGAGGGACCAAATATAGAGACCCCCTTGCGCCCAAGATGGGTCCGCAAGTGGCCACCGTAAGTAGTTCTACTTGTGTATATTAGTTGTAATACTTACTCACAAGCAAGTTTTAACTTTTGTTTTAAAATGTCCATCTAGTCCAGTACCCACACCGGCCCCCGCACCGGAGGCACGTTCCGGGTCACCGGCGCCAGCGTAAGTAGTTCTACTTGTGTATATTAATTGTAATACTTACTCGCAAGCAAGTTTTAACTTTTGTTTTAAAATGTCCATCTAGTTCGCCTCAGCCATCAACGTCGAGGGCGGTGGTGTCCACGCCAGTGCCACCTTCACCGTCTTCGTCAGTGATGGTGCCCTCGCCGGCTTTGTAAGTTGTTACGAACTTTTCTATCTATCTATTATATCTCTAAATATATGTGTGTATTACAACACTGCATTTGTTTCAGATACCTGGAGTATGAGTCAGCTCCTCCACCACCGTCTCCACTTCTTCAGCCATCAACAGCACCACCTCGTCAAAATCATCGGAACCTAAGTGACGAAGACGTTATGGCCGTCCTCCATTATGGTAAGTACCTGCTGATTTTAGATTGGTTTGGGGCTGTGGCTTCTGGTTTCCACACGATTTTAAACCAATCTTTCATTTGTTACAGGAAGCGACTTAGGTTCCGATGTGAGCAATGACGAGGAGAGTGTGCCGAGCTCAGGGTGTCCAGGGGCGTTGCCCAGAACGCTGCAACTTATGATGGACACGCCCCTTTTTTTTTTTTTTTTTTTTTTTTTTTGGGATGGGAAATCATCAAATGACTTCTCCCACTCTGGGCGGAGCGGGAGGGAGTGTCAGACTCTTACTGACTAAAACCCATCCATGTTCCTTCCTCGCCCTTTATGTTCCGGGGCCGCGGTATCTCTTTCGAAAAGGCCCGCAACCCCGGCAGGCTTCGGCCCTTGCGGGCCCCTCTCTTATGCTGACATCTCTTTGAGGCGCGCGTGGAACACGAACGCGCCGTCGACACGGCCTGTCGTCTTTAGACGGACGGACGGCTAGCTAGCCCATAGCCAACCGTCCACAGGCCCGCGTCTACGGTGGCCGGTAGCCACCACGTGGCCCCCGACGCCCGGTGCGTCTCCCGCGGCGGCCGGGAAGAGAGGATCTCTCCCTCTCTCGTTCCGCCACCTCCTTCGCTAGCATGACTGCTTCGCAGAAGGAGGTGACGGCTTCCCATTCCGTCTCGCTCCGGACCATGGATTGAACCAGGACCGGACGCGAGAGGTCGCCGCCGCCGATCGCCGCTACGAGGACACGGCGGTGCTCCGCCCACGCAGGGCAGACTTCCACCGTGTGCTCCACCGTGTCCTCCGGTCGATCCTCGCAGTGGAGACACCCGGGCGTGTCCTCCCGCCCGATTCGGTGCAGGTACCTCCCGAAACATCCGTGTCCGGTGAGGACCTGCGTCAGGCGGAAGGTGAGGACGCCGTGGCGCCTCTCTAGCCACTCCTCAAAGAGGGGACTTACCGCCACTATCGTGGCGTGCCCTATGGACACGCCCCTGGACGAGGATTTTAGAGACGGTGGTGAACAGACCGCGCTTGACGCCGAGCCCGGAGCGCTTGAAGCCGAGCCCGGAGCGCCTGACGCCGAGCCCGGAGCGCCTGACGCCGAGCCCGGAGCGCCTGACGCCGCTGCAGGTGTCCCTCTGATGGCGACGGACCAGCCTAGGAGGTGGTATGATTTTGAATGGAGAGCGTTTCCGAATCCCCCGATTCGACCTGAATTGAGGAGGGAACCGTTTTCCCAGAACAATGTTGGTCCGACAACTCCACGGGACGACCCATATGACGTTTTCATCGACATTTGGGATCGTCCAATTATGGAGTACATAGCCTCGAAGACAAACAAATATGCTCAACGGATAGCCGAAGAGCCCGACAACCTCCATCCCTCGAGCCGCATGAGGCGCTGGCGGCCAACGGATCCCGAAGAATTGTACACGTTCTTCGGGCTCCTATTGGCGATGGGGGTTGTCGTCAAGTCTCGGCTTGAGGAGTATTGGTCGGCTTCCGCTGACGTATTTGTTACGCCCGGGTTTAGCGCATTCATGTCCATCAACAGATTTATGTTATTATGCAAGTGTTTACATTTCAATGACGCAGATGGCATGATTGGGCTAAACCGGAATACCTCCGAGGCTAGACTTTTTAAAATTCAGCCAATACTGTTACATTTAAATAAAAAATTTAAGGAATTGTATACACCACAACAAAACATTGCTTTAGACGAGAGTCTTTTGATGTGGAAGGGCTGGCTGGACTTTGGCCAGCTCATTCCAAATAAAGCTGCAAAAAGAGGCATCAAGTCTTATGAGATCTGTGAATCTCAAACCGCCTACCTATGGCGGTTTGAGATTCACGCTCATAAAAAGTCCACATTGCCACCGTCGCAGTTCGAAGATCCATTAGAGGCACCTACGCCGTCAATAGTGTTGCGGCTGATCCAAGGTCTGGAGAATAAGGGATACACATTGTGGATGGACAATTTCTACAATTCGCCATGTCTCGCTCGACGACTTAAGTCCTTGGGCTTTGATTGTGTAGGGACCCTGCGGACCGATTGTAAGTTTGTTCCGCAGGCCTTGCACAGTCTGACCAAGCGGAACATGCGCCCGGGACAAATAGCTGGTCTTACCTCGGGGGATGTTGATGTCATAGTATGGAAAGATTCTAACCGTGTGGCTACAATCTCGACATACCATGGCAACACCATCCAACGATCCCAGGAATCCACCAAACCCAACCTGATATTGGACTACAATATCATGATGGGTGGGGTGGATAAAAAAGACCAGCTCCTGGCCTTGTATCCGGTCGAGCGGAAAAGAACAATGGTGTGGTATAAAAAATTGTTCCGGAGACTACTCAACGTCTCCGTATTAAACTCATTTATCATTCACCGCCACTCTTCTCATTCTTCTTTGACTCATCGTAATTTCCGCATAACCCTAGTCAAATCCCTTCTTTCCCGCCATCGTCCCCTCCCCAAACCTATCGCAACCGACCTTCGATTCGATGTATCGACGCAGCGCGATGGAGAACCATTCTACGCGGCGTTACATCGAATCGAAGAATACCCATTGCAGCAACAATTAAACTCACACGCACGCCGTAACCGAAAACGGTGCGTCGTTTGTAGAAAGCTTGTTATTACGTTCTGTGTCGGTTGCGATACAGCTTTATGTATGCTTAACTGTTTCCAATCCCGGCACCCACTTCATTAATTAATAGTTTATGTAAAATGTATATTTATAAATATTTATTTCTTTGTATGTATCTATATATTGTATTTATATAACAATTTTTTGTACCACACCCTGTTCGTTTCATTGACTGTGCGAATAGTGTTATTGTTCATCCGCTGTTGTATCCCTTGTTTCCGGCCTTGGGTCTTTTCTTTCTTTTTTTTATTTTATTATTATAATAGTTATAATAATATAACACCATAAGATATAGCCAATGCAGTTCGTCCGTTACCGAACTGGAAGTCACCGGGACCGGACGGACTGCACAACTTCTGGCTCAAGTGGCTTAGTAGTTCGCACACTTGTCTGGCATCCCAATTCCAGTCATCCTTAGAGTCTGGGTCTCTGCCGCAGTTTTTAACAACAGGCGTTACCCACCTGCTCCATAAGTCAGGTAGTCCCGCGGAACCCAAGAATTATAGACCAATCACGTGTTTGTCGACGGTTTATAAACTTCTTACATCCATTTTGAGAGTGAAAATTAATACACATATTGACAAAAACTCTATCATGTCTGCCTCTCAAAATGGATGTAGGAATGGGTCCCGCGGTACTAAGGAGCTACTCCTCATCGACATGGCCATTAGCCAACAGGTCCGTCGATCCCACAAGGATCTGTCAACATGCTGGATAGATTACAAGAAGGCCTACGACTCGGTGCCACATTCATGGCTCATGAGGGTGCTGGAGTTGTACAAGATCGATGCAACTCTACGCGCCTTCCTTGAGTCATGTATGGGGCAATGGAGGACGGTCCTTCGATATCCAGGATGTCGACAGATCCAGGATAACGATGAACCTGTATGGATTAAACGGGGAATATTCCAGGGCGACAGTCTGAGTCCACTTTGGTTCTGTTTAGCCCTGAATCCTCTAAGCACATTGCTGGAGAATTCAGGGTTAGGCTACCGGTTGAGGAAAGATGGTCAGGTCATATCTCACTAGGGCTTGAGCTCCGGAATTCCGGAATTGGCATAATTCCGGAATTCCGATAAAATCCAATATCGTTTCCAATTCCGGAATTGGCGAGATCAATATCGAAATTTCGATATTGAAAAAAAAAATAAAAAAATTATGCGGTTTGAGGCGTGACGCGTCCGTACTTCCTCGCCCAGCATCCGCTGCCATACGACGAGTGCGCGGCAGCTAGTCGCTCGTTGATTCATCAAAATAATCAAAGATTAGAGAAGGAGGAAAGAATCCCATAAGAAGAGGAAGAAAATACTGATTCTACTGAAATAGTAACAAATACAGAAAATGGAAAAAAGTCATAAAAAAGAATTGCAACAAACCATACAAAATAAATTAACAACATTAAGTAGAAGGAAAACGAAAATTTCAGATTTAGAGAGTTTAATGAGAGTAGAGATAGTCGCCACATCCCGGGTTCGATGTCCGAGTGTGGCAAGCGAATTATCGCAAGTCTGTGAATACAGATTTGTTTCATTTTAAAATAAAGGAATGTTTCCTTTGAATAAAATTTGCTATCTCCAGTATTTCGAGTCTTTTCCTCCAGGTGAAATTGTCCACTGTATATTTATAAGTCACCGTAAAATTGTAAAACCCGTTAGATTATAATCTATCTAGCGAGATTGTAAACTCTCCATAGATTGTCAACCGAACATACTGCTTACAATTTAACGCATTATTTTGCGGTAGATTGTAATCTATGGAAGTGAAACCGTAATAATGTGAAATGCATGCGACGGTAGTATCTCTGCCCCCATAATCGGGACTTGAAGCACCCCGACGTTAGGTTAGTTAGGTTCCTTTAAACCCTGAAGACAGAAATAGTAGCCCCGTTATGCATCGCACGCTTTTTATGCGAATATAAAGTGTTTTGAGGTTAGTTTTCTCGAATCGGTTTTTCTCAGAAATGGTCCATTATTTTTTCATGGGAGTGGTACCAGGAGGCAAGGGGGACCTCCTCCCCCCTCCTCCACTGCGCGCGAGGTGAGTTCCGTCGCATACATTTCACAATTTTACGGTTTCACTTCGATCTACCGAAAAATAATGCGTTAAAATGTAAGCAGTATGTTCGGTTGACAATATTTTGAGAGTTTTAAATCTCGCTAGATAGATTACAATCTAACGGGTTTTACAATTTTACTTTAACATTTATAATTCAAGTACTTGTTTTATTTGATCATATTTCTAATACCTACTAAGAAAGTAAATCCATAAAACTAATGGTATTTGGTAGAAAACATCCATTTAAATAATAATTATGAGATTATTAGGTATAAGACATTTTTGATTGCCCCCAACAAATTGCAACTGATGGAGCTACTAAAAGTAACTGAAACTTTTAGTAACGCCATCAGGATGGAATTTGGTGTGGACAAATGTGCAGTCATGTATGTAAAGCGAGGGGAGATTATGGAATCCGAGGGACTTCAGCTCTCGGATTTCATACACCTAAGATCCCTTTCCTCATCCGAGAGCTATAAGTATTTGGGTATGTCGGAAGCGTTAGGCATTAACGTAACTGACATGAAGCAATCGTTGAGGGAGCGCTTCTTCGGACGCCTGTATTGGCCGCATCCATTTGTTCTGTGTTCTATGTCCATGTACTTGTGTTTTTTTTTGTGAAATTGATAGTTTTGAATGTTGATTTGTGTAATGTTTTTCTTAATCAGCATAATTATTGTCTTTTTTATTTACCTATCGATTAGTAAATATCTTCCACTTGTAGAATGTGTAATAAGATTTCAAATTGAGATAACTGGTTTTACACAGTGATCCAATATTTGAGTGGGTGTTTTTTACGCCTGCTTTCAAGTGTCTGCTTTGGTTATTTTATACTAATTAACTAATGACTTACAACCACTCAAACTCCGTCGGTGTCAAGTGTATGAACCAAACATTCATATTAAAATGTAAACAAAGCCACTAGGCACTTAGCGTTCTTAGAATACAACCGTAAACAAACCCAATCTTTTGTTTAGAACACGGCTTACGTAAATGACGTCATGATATTGTAAAGCTTGTGAGATGAAAAAAATCTATGACGAGTGCTGATCTTTTGTTTGATTTATGTAGGATAATGTGTATTTGTTGAAATAAAACTATAATTTTTGGATATAAAAGTTTATTTTTTTATTTATAATCACCTTCACACAACGAACTGGTAAAAATCCCCTTACACTGAACACACATTACAATTACTAGTACATTACAAGACAAAACTATACGAAACTATATAGTCTGTTAGGTAATTTAATAACAATTCCAGTGATAGTACTGGAAGCGAGCTAACTAGCGTAGTTACGGAGATATCCTTGTTTTAATCAGACGCGTCGATAGCTCACGCGCAAGCGCATTTGGTGGACGGAACTGGTAGGAAAAAAGGCGGCCCGCTGGGCGGATCAAGGGATGCTTTTTCTGCAGAATGTCCTGTCAAAAAAGCTAAGATAGAAGAAAATAAAAATAAAATTCAGAAAAGATCATATGCTGATGTATTAAATGAAAAGTCATTCCCTCCTTTAAATAACAAAAACCCTGCTGAACAACTTAAATTTCTAATGCAAACAGATCAAATACAAAACATTTTAATTCAGACCCTTCTTACTTTAATTTCACAAAATCGGAACAAAGAAAGTTCCATTACAAATGAAAATATTAAAAAAGTTCTCTTAGCAACAATACAGAGTGATAATAACATTAAACAATCTTAATTATGGATCAGTTAAATATTGTACAATGGAATGCTCAGAGTATTCGTAGTAATCAACATATTTTTACTCATTTTTTAATTGAGAACAATATTCATGTAGCTTTACTTTGTGAAACTTGGCTTAAGCCTGAGATGCGTTTTAATATAAAAGGTTATAATACTGTTAGATTAGATTCTGGTAATAATCATAATGGTGTAGCTATATTAATACATAATTCATTACAGTTCAAAAAAATTGATACTTCATATGATGACTCTATACAAAATATTGCAATACGTTTAAAATATGGTGCTAAGGAGCTTTCTTTGGTGTCATTTTATAGTCCTGGTAATTGTAATCCATCCTTTTCTAAACCAAAGCTGGATAATTTAATCAAAAGTATTCCTGGTCCTGTTTTGATTGGTGGGGATTTCAATGCCCATCATTCGGCATGGGGCTGTAGTGGACAGTGTAGTCGTGGTATTGACGTTCTTGAAAGCATCAATGATAACAATCTTGTGTTGCTGAATAATGGAGATATGACTACAGTAGGCTCAGATAGGTGGCAGAGAAATGCTCTTGATTTAACCTTAGTATCACCCTCATTGACTTTGTCTTGTGGCTGGTCAGTGCATGATGTTCCTCTAGGTGGATATCATTTGCCTGTAATTACAAAAATAGTATTTAATAATTTTATTCCTTCATCCAATGATCTCTCATATCTGCCTGTTCATGTAAATTTTAAACTAGTTAATTGGGAACTTTACACAGCTCAAGTAGATAATTTATTACAAAATTTTGTTGTTAATCACCAAAACCCTTTACAAACTTATAAAGAACTTATTGTTATCTTAAATAAAGCTATACAGAATTCTGTTCCATGTTCTGATATTTCTCGTATGCAAACTACTTCTAGTGCCTCACTCAATACATCTAGAACTTCTAAAAAGAAAAAACGCAGTCCTCTTCCATGGTGGAATAACAACTGCACTAAGGCTGTAGAAGATGCTAAGAATGCCTATATACAGTTTAAACATGACCCCTCACAAGCAAACTATGTCGAATTTAAAAGGCGACAAGCAGTCAAAAAATTGATTTAAAAAAAAGAGAGGTATTTGAGTTGGGTGACTTTGTGCGAGACTTTTAACAGAACAACTCCTTTAAGTAAAATTTGGTGTATTTCCAGAAAGTTTAATAGAACATATGTACCATCTTGCAATAATGTATATCATTGGATTTCTGATTTTCTTAAAAAATTCACACCTGATACTGTAGAGGCCCCCTTTCATTCACATGATCATTTACCAACAGCAGCCTGCTCAAATTATTTAACAGATCCATTTACTATGCAAGAATTGAAAGCTGCAATTTTTTCTAGACGTGATACAGCTTTTGGCCTTGATTGTATGCCATATAAAATGCTTAAGAATGTTTCATTGCAAGCCTTATTTTTGGTTTTAAAAGTCTTTAATTTACTTTGGCTTAATGAAATTATACCTTCAGACTGGAAAATAGACTGTCTTATTCCGATTTTAAAACCTAATAAAGATAAAAACAAATCTGATTCTTATAGACCTATAGCTTTGACCTCTTGTATAGGAAAGATTTTTGAGCAATTGTTAAAACAAAGACTAGAATTTTACATAGAAAGTAATAATTTATTACCTTCTAACCAGCTTGGATTTCGTAGAGGAAGGTCAACACATGAAAGCATTTCTCATTTGCAACTTGATATTTTTAATGCTCATAAAATGGATCATGAGTGTGTTGCTGTTTTTGTTGACATAGTTGGTGCTTTCAATAACGTCAATCATCACATTTTGTCGCTTGAACTCCGCTCACTTGGCATACCTGAAAAAATAGTTTCGTGGGTTTTTAATTTTTACATGGTAGAGAAGTTTATGTTAAAGTGGATAAGCAATTAATTTTCGTATAAAGGGGTGTGTCAAGGTGGCATTATGAGTCCATTGATCTATTTGCTATATGTGCATAAGCTTAATATGGTTTTGGGTAGCAAAGTACTAAATTTACAATTTGCTGATGATTTGGTTATTTATACATCTGGTCCTGATATGGATGAGATTAAGAGTAACATTAATGGGGCTTTGAAAAACATGAGTAAATATTTTCATTATTTAAACTTAGAAATTAGTCCAGATAAATCAAAAGTTGTTGTTTTTGGTGACATAGATTCTGATTTAGAAATTTTTTATGATAACTTTGAACTTCCCATTGTTAATGAATTCAAGTACTTAGGAGTAATTTTTTCTGCCAATCTTACATGGAATAAATATGTTGACTACATACTTGGTAAAGCAAATAAAGCATACAATTTTATAAAATCTGTGTCAGTACATGCTGATCCTAAAATTTTGTTAATGTTATACAAATCCTTAGTCCGTAGTCATTTTGAATATGGCTTTTTGTGTTTTGGGTCTGATCAGAGACTTATCCGTAAACTTGATGTCTTACAGAATCATAACTTGCGTTGCATTACAGGTGCCATGAGAACAACACCTATTAAGGCGTTACCCTGAGCAAATAACCTTGAGCATTCGTTCCCCCCTTACCGCACACCGCCTCTACAATACTTCGTAAAATACCGCCACCGCGATCTAGCGAACAACTTACGAATATGAGTAAAAATCACAGACCTTAGAATGCACAGACACGGCATTCAACTAAAACATAAATTCATAAGATTTAACGTGTGTGTGTATGTGTATTTACTATTTAGACTATGTATCTTTGTTTGTCTGTTTGTTTGTGTTTGTTTGTTTGTTTGTCTGTCTGTCACAACTTTCTTTGAAAGGCGTGGTACGTCTTGGGTGTCCTTTTTATGGTTTTCGGGGTTAGTAAGAACGAGTTTTTGGTCAAAATTAAAATCCAAGATGGCGTCGACTAAAATTTACGGAAATGTCGTCATGGGTGTCAATTTCATGGTTTTCGGGGTCGGTAAGAACGAATTTGGGGTCAAAATTAAAATCCAAGATGGCGCCGACTACGCTGACATCATCCTTTTCCTTCCAAGTGATTGATGGGGTGAAAAGAAAAAAAAGAACGTTTTTATTCATGTACTTTTTATTTCTAAAAAAGTATTATTTATTTATAAATAATTGTAAAGGCAATGATTAAATGAGACCGGTAGACGGCAATAGGCGTTTTTGAATATTATACAGGATTGATACAAGAAGCCTTTTTGTGGGGGTAATCATCCAATGACTTCTCCCGCTCTGGGTGGAGCGGGAGGGCGTGTCAGACTCTTACTGACTAATAAAAGATGCCTACCTAACCTTTCGAAAAGACATAATCATACATAATAATTATATTGTAAACTGCAGCGTTTCAATAACGCTACATTTTTGAATATCACCTTTTTTGTGGAGTTTGTCATGCAACTTGTTTTTTTGGAAACCTTTAGTCAATATTTTTTCTTTAAGTATTAAATCTTTTCGAATTTGGAGCGAGTTTTTGTTCGTAAAAAATTGAAGATTTTTTTCTTGTGACAGTTCGATGTCGATTGTTGCCGGATGCGGTATTGCTGACGTTTTATTTTGTTAACAGCAGTTTTATTTTTGAAAATGCTTTAAATTAGCTGTGTCTGCTTATTACTATTCGCCGGAATGGCGTCAGCTGAACGTGCTCTGTTGGTTCGGTAAGTTTTTACGATAGTTTTTTTCCCTGAAAATTTCCATGGTCAGTGCTTAATTTTGGGTCTCATGCCGCCGGTTTTTCTTATCTACGTTGGGCAGGAGGCGCTGAGTACGGCATCACCATCATCCTCAACCAGTTTTTTCAAGAAACGATCCACCTCGCGCCTGGTGTGGTCGCGTACAACCAGCCCGGTTCCTGACGATCCACCTCGCGCCTGGTGTGGTCGCGTACAACCAGCCCGGTTCCTGACGAACCACCTCGTGCCTGGTGTGGACGCGTGCGACCGGCCCGGTTCCTGAATTTGTCAGGCTCTCAAGCCAGCCAATGTGACCAAGCTTGCAACGATTGGAGACCTGGTTCTGTAGTACTAAGGTCACCGGCCTGATGCTCCGTGGTCGACCTGCGGCGTGTCACTTCGTCTCGTCTGGTTCAAGCTGAGGATTTTCAAAATTTACTTATTTATTTCTTAATGTTTAAAATGTTCTCCTTAAATTAAGGCTTAGTAATACTACCTCTTCACAGGGTATGTGCGAGGATTTAAGCATTTAGCACTAATATTTTTTCTCGTACCGAGGCGGGATAATTTTACATTGGCCAATGGTTTGATTACCGCTAGGCAAAGAGATCCGCTAGGTTTCGCTTAACTTTTTTCTCTGATTTTCAAGAATCTGAATATAACCATATAAATTCTTTTGATTCGTACATGCTTTGTTTCAACAGATATAATTGAAATTTAATTGAACTTTATACTTTAAAAATTTTTGAATATCTCGGCGCAATCGACCTATTTTTTATTACAATTTATTTTATCAAAATTATACGTTTGTGTTTAGCGGAAAAGTGTGTTTTCTTCAAGAATCCCGCTACATATGGCGCCCGATCTAATAAGTAAGTGTTTTTCTTGTTTACATCACATAAATACCTTTTTTTGCAATTTCGAGGGTGGTAGCTCACTCCAAGTGAGCTAACAATTTCTTCCTCTGTGTGAGCTAATTCGTTTTCTGTTGGTTCGGAGGCGCTGAGTACGGTATCACCATCATCCTCAACCAGTTTTTTCAAGAAACGATCCACCTCGCGCCTGGTGTGGTCGCGTACAACCAGCCCGGTTCCTGACGAACCACCTCGCGTCTGGTGTGGACGCGTGCGACCGGCCCGGTTCCTGAATTTGTCAGGCTCTCAAGCCAGCCAATGTGACCAAGCTTGCAACGATTGGAGACCTGGTTCTGTAGTACTAAGGTCACCGGCCTGATGCTCCGTGGTCGACCTGCGGCGTGTCACTTCGTCTCGTCTGGTTCAAGCTGAGGATTTTCAAAATTTACTTATTTATTTCTTAATGTTTAAAATGTTCTCCTTAAATTAAGGCTTAGTAATACTACCTCTTCACAGGGTATGTGCGAGGATTTAAGCATTTAGCACTAATATTTTTTCTCGTACCGAGGCGGGATAATTTTACATTGGCCAATGATTTGATTACCGCTAGGTTTCGCTTAACTTTTTTCTCTGATTTTCAAGATTCTGAATATAACCATATAAATTCCATTCATTCGTACATGCTTTGCTTCGACCGATGACGTTTGTCAACTAGGTGTTATTTTTATCCTAGGTTTTATCTTTATTCTTTTGACCCTTTCAGGTTACTTTGTCGACTTTGTCGTTCTAGTTTGAAGTTAGTTGTATAATTAGGTAGCTGCTACTGCACTACTGTTAAGAACTTTGTTTTACTTAGACTTAGTTTTTTCTTGTTATCTTCTTGACCGGTCAACCTTAGGTTTATTGGACACTTCATGAGCTTGCACTGATAACGGGTAGATGAGAGTCCGGTTTCTCATTTATTCAGTATTTGTTGTACTCCGATGTCGTCTATGTTAGGTTTAGTTTAGGTCAACTATTAGGTATAGTGTTTTAGGCTAGTCTAGGTTAATTTCCTCTGGTTTTTTTCTTTTTTTCCTCCTGGACAGGTTGTTGGTTGTTCCTGTAATGCCCACTGTCGGACTTGCGTCCTTTTTTCTTGGAAAGGGGGTACTGCAGCGTTTCAATAACGCTACATTTTTGAATATCACCTTTTTTGTGGAGTTTGTCATGCAACCTGTTTTTTTGGAAACCTTTAGTCAATATTTTTTCTTTAAGTATTAAATCTTTTCGAATTTGGAGCGAGTTTTTGTTCGTAAAAAATTGAAGATTTTTTTCTTGTGACAGTTCGATGTCGATTGTTGCCGGATGCGGTATTGCTGACGTTTTATTTTGTTAATAGCAGTTTTATTTTTGAAAATGCTTTAAATTAGCTGTGTCTGCTTATTACTATTCGCCGGAATGGCGTCAGCTGAACGTGCTCTGTTGGTTCGGTAAGTTTTTACGATAGTTTTTTTCCCTGAAAATTTCCATGGTCAGTGCTTAATTTTTGGTCTCATGCCGCCGGTTTTTCTTATCTACGTTGGGCAGGAGGCGCTGAGTACGGCATCACCATCATCCTCAACCAGTTTTTTCAAGAAACGATCCACCTCGCGCCTGGTGTGGTCGCGTACAACCAGCCCGGTTCCTGACGAACCACCTCGCGTCTGGTGTGGACGCGTGCGACCGGCCCGGTTCCTGAATTTGTCAGGCTCTCAAGCCAGCCAATGTGACCAAGCTTGCAACGATTGGAGACCTGGTTCTGTAGTACTAAGGTCACCGGCCTGATGCTCCGTGGTCGACCTGCGGCGTGTCACTTCGTCTCGTCTGGTTCAAGCTGAGGATTTTCAAAATTTACTTATTTATTTCTTAATGTTTAAAATGTTCTCCTTAAATTAAGGCTTAGTAATACTACCTCTTCTCAGGGTATGTGCGAGGATTTAAGCATTTAGCACTAATATTTTTTCTCGTACCGAGGCGGGATAATTGATTTGATTACCGCTAGGTTTCGCTTAACTTTTTTCTCTGATTTTCAAGATTCTGAATATAACCATATAAATTCCATTCATTCGTACATGCTTTGTTTCAACAGATATAATTGAAATTTAATTGAACTTTATACTTTAAAAATTTTTGAATATCTCGGCGCAATCGACCTATTTTTTATTACAATTTATTTTATCAAAATTATACGTTTGTGTTTAGCGGAAAAGTGTGTTTTCTTCAAGAATCCCGCTACATATGGCGCCCGAACAGGGACTTATCTCAGAGTTTGTGTAGTACTTGATTTGGGTATAGACTCAAGTTATACAAGTGAACTTGAGTCTTTCTTAATCTTAGAACTCGGTTACACTGGCGCATCCTTTAGTGATGTGCGCGTATCGATAAAATCTATTATCGAATTCTTTTTTGTCTTCGAATTGATCGAATGTTACTTGATTTGACTTTAGGCTCAAATTATGGCTTTAAGCCTGGTTTTTTCCTAAACCTCCTTTGTCTCCCGTTCCTTGGTTGAACCGGAGTACTACTTGGTCGTTCAAGTTGTATCTTTGAACTTGAACGCTTATTTTTGTATTCTCTAAGACTCACGTTCCTTTGTTCGAACTGTAGTCCATTTGTCTTTTGTCCAAGTCTTTCGACTTGAGATATATTTTGTCCTTTCTTGTCCGAAGTCTCCTTTATAGACTCATGATGGATTTGTCTGATGTTGATTTTAAGGCCAAGGTGTTTCTTTGTCCGAAGCCGTTAAATTATCTTCGACCGATGACGTTTGTCAACTAGGTGTTATTTTTATCCTAGGTTTTATCTTTATTCTTTTGACCCTTTCAGGTTACTTTGTCGACTTTGTCGTTCTAGTTTGAAGTTAGTTGTATAATTAGGTAGCTGCTACTGCACTACTGTTAAGAACTTTGTTTTACTTAGACTTAGTTTTTTCTTGTTATCTTCTTGACCGGTCAACCTTAGGTTTATTGGACACTTCATGAGCTTGCACTGATAACGGGTAGATGAGAGTCCGGTTTCTCATTTATTCAGTATTTGTTGTACTCCGATGTCGTCTATGTTAGGTTTAGTTTAGGTCAACTATTAGGTATAGTGTTTTAGGCTAGTCTAGGTTAATTTCCTCTGGTTTTTTTCTTTTTTTCCTCCTGGACAGGTTGTTGGTTGTTCCTGTAATGCCCACTGTCGGACTTGCGTCCTTTTTTCTTGGAAAGGGGGTACTGCAGCGTTTCAATAACGCTACATTTTTGAATATCACCTTTTTTGTGGAGTTTGTCATGCAACCTGTTTTTTTGGAAACCTTTAGTCAATATTTTTTCTTTAAGTATTAAATCTTTTCGAATTTGGAGCGAGTTTTTGTTCGTAAAAAATTGAAGATTTTTTTCTTGTGACAGTTCGATGTCGATTGTTGCCGGATGCGGTATTGCTGACGTTTTATTTTGTTAATAGCAGTTTTATTTTTGAAAATGCTTTAAATTAGCTGTGTCTGCTTATTACTATTCGCCGGAATGGCGTCAGCTGAACGTGCTCTGTTGGTTCGGTAAGTTTTTACGATAGTTTTTTTCCCTGAAAATTTCCATGGTCAGTGCTTAATTTTTGGTCTCATGCCGCCGGTTTTTCTTATCTACGTTGGGCAGGAGGCGCTGAGTACGGCATCACCATCATCCTCAACCAGTTTTTTCAAGAAACGATCCACCTCGCGCCTGGTGTGGTCGCGTACAACCAGCCCGGTTCCTGACGATCCACCTCGCGCCTGGTGTGGTCGCGTACAACCAGCCCGGTTCCTGACGAACCACCTCGCGCCTGGTGTGGACGCGTGCGACCGGCCCGGTTCCTGAATTTGTCAGGCTCTCAAGCCAGCCAATGTGACCAAGCTTGCAACGATTGGAGACCTGGTTCTGTAGTACTAAGGTCACCGGCCTGATGCTCCGTGGTCGACCTGCGGCGTGTCACTTCGTCTCGTCTGGTTCAAGCTGAGGATTTTCAAAATTTACTTATTTATTTCTTAATGTTTAAAATGTTCTCCTTAAATTAAGGCTTAGTAATACTACCTCTTCACAGGGTATGTGCGAGGATTTAAGCATTTAGCACTAATATTTTTTCTCGTACCGAGGCGGGATAATTTTACATTGGCCAATGGTTTGATTACCGCTAGGCAAAGAGATCCGCTAGGTTTCGCTTAACTTTTTTCTCTGATTTTCAAGAATCTGAATATAACCATATAAATTCTTTTGATTCGTACATGCTTTGTTTCAACAGATATAATTGAAATTTAATTGAACTTTATACTTTAAAAATTTTTGAATATCTCGGCGCAATCGACCTATTTTTTATTACAATTTATTTTATCAAAATTATACGTTTGTGTTTAGCGGAAAAGTGTGTTTTCTTCAAGAATCCCGCTACAAAACATAATAAACGTAAAATAATAATCCAATCAACAAAAAAATAAAAATCTTTATTGCCGACAGAAACCATTACATTTCTTGGAAATTTAAATACCTGCTACATGTAGGCATGTTAATATCGCGAAAAATGTTTTCTCTTTCTTTATTAGTGTCTGATTCTGTTTCCTCGATATTATTTTCTAATGGTTTAATATTTTCTTTACATTTATCTTTTCTTTTTTTTATGGCATCTTCAATATACGAAGGGTTTCTTATTGGCATACCTCGAGGGTAGCGGGGATCTATAAGTTCTGGAAGAATGCAATCTAAATAAAATGATGTTAGTTTATGTTCCATTTTTTCAAACCAGAATTTGTCAACTTTTGGTATGATTTCCGTTTTCATTTTATTTCGTTCGCTAGACCAAACTGCAAATAAACATTTTGACCTTTGCGTTATATGCAATTGCCCCTGGATCTGGTAGTACCAATGATGGTTCTTGTTTATTTCTAGGCCGTTTGAGGTAGATTTCCAAAAGGTTATTTTTCTTTTTTTAATAGCTTCGTCTAAGCCTAATTTGAAAGCTGTTATAGGACATTTTATTTCTACTATCATATCGCAACCACAAATACCATCCGGAGTAGCACCTAAGAACGGTAATTCAGCATCTAAAAAAATAAACCACAGGGTTCTATTTTAATATTTTCTTGTATCTCTAATTGTTTAATGGCAACTTTTTCATTTTCCTTTCCATGATTTATAGATGAAACGTGATCTATATTACTTTTATATAACAGATCTCTAACAAAATTGTGACAACTGGTGTCATTACGCCGTGTTATTACTTTACCGAAGTTTGATGCAGTTAACAATGACCTGCGCAATTCTAACCACTCACTGCATTCACCTTGTAAAATTGTTTTTCTCTCAATACTAATCCTTTCCTCTGATGTTTTCTTCAAATTTATGAGAAACTTGTCTTTTAAAGCACTAAGCGTTTCAAAATCCATATCGGGTTTAAGACAATCTTGACCATAATTTTTGTCTTGTTTAGATTTTGTGTTCTGAAATAAAATTCGGTTTTTTGGTTTCCTATTGAATTTCATTTTTTCATTTTTATGAATTCTTCTATTTTCTAATCGTTTTAGTTTACCCTCAGGACTTTCACCCTTACTAATTTTTTTGTACAATCGGGAAATGGTTTTTTTATCATTAAATTTAACGGCAGCAGCGTGGCATCTCGCTTGATATGAATTTTTCTTAGAAAAGTTTACTCTTTTCCCGCCTACCAGTTTTGCTACTACACTATGGTATCGTTCCACTACATTACTATCAACATCATTTATGAGACTTCGAGCATGACCAGCGACGTTTTGAACAACGAGATTTATTTTTTGCCATAAGGCACTCAACACAAAATCATTTGGTAAGTTATTTGTTCCAATTTTATCGCAAAAATATGCACGACACTTAGTATGGTCACCAAAGCCATGAAGATGACTAATCATAATGTCCTCAAATAAAAAATGTACGTCTGAATTTATTTTGTGTTTTTTTATTGCTTTACAAATTGCTGCTCTTGTTTTTAAAATAGCTGACTTTGTCACACATTTCCTATATTTAATATTGTACCTAGTATCCGTGCTCAGTGCTTGTAACTTGTTACAAAAATTACGAAGCACATGATTGCGGCATTCAATTTTTTCGACAGTTATTTCGGGATACGGGCGAGCTTCTAAAATTTTTGCGTATGTACTTGAGTCACCATCAGAAATAAGTTTTCCGTAAATTAGGGAATACATGTTTACGGATTCCTTGAAGCCTTCTACTATAATCTCACTTTCCATATTTGAGGATGGACCGTCATAATTTTTAAAACATTTATGAACTGATGGTTCCTTACTTGGATTCGCGTGAGCACAAATGCAGCAATATTTATTTTTTACTTCTAAAAATAATATTTTTCCGGTATGTTTTCCGATTATGGCCGCTGCTCCCGATAGAGCATTATAATTTTTTTTATAACTTCGTTTGCTCCAACAGCCATCTGCAATTACGTCAATAATAGCTAAGCCATCTCTGTTTACTTTATTATTGGCAAGTGCAAACTCTCTTTCTTTTTCTGCAGCATGCTTCATCGATTCTATTGAAAAATTTTCCCATTTTTCGCTAATTAATTCGTGGTTTGTCGAATATATATTTTCGGACAAAGAAGGAAGATTCAATGATGACAATAGCTCGTTTAGTTGCGAATTTCCCGCGCCTATTGCAATCGTACCTGCGACTGCGCATTTATTTAAAGATAAATAATTTTCACTACAATTATCATTTTCTATTATAAATTTTTGGTTGCATAATTGGCATTTAAACGTTAATTTCGACTCTAAGCCCTTTTGTGTTTCTGCGATAAGTTTTAGTTCGGTGAAGCCGCAGCCCAATGGACCATGGTTTGAATTTTTTTTTAATTCCGAAAGGAAGTGGCTTATGTCAATTATTCTTCTTCTTATTATTTTTTCATTGTTGCCTTTTTCAGCCTCACAAGATATTTGTAACTGCAAAAAAGAAAACAGTGCATAAGTAAATAAATCAGTAAATAGCGTTATGTATGATTCAGACTAAATAAAGGCTCCTATAAATAGACGTAGATAAAGAGCTATTTATACCTACCTACTTAGTACTTATTTATACCTAATTATAATACCTACCAAGGCATTGTGATTAGATTATACTGGGTAGGCATTAGTACCTACTGATCTGCTTAGTGCTAATACCTACTTAGTACTAGTACCTACTTAGATATCTTTTACCTAATCGCAAACATAAGTATGTACCATAATATCTATACACCAAAAAAAAACTGGCCAAGTGCGTGTTGGACTTCGCACATTTAGGGTTATAAATAAATATCGCTGGACATTACACACAGCGCCACCTAGTGCCACACTAAGCAACGAGGCTGGTGTCGTGGACACCAGATAGTTGATATACTACATATATAAACATAAAATACATATATAAAATATATAAAAATATAAAATATACAAAAAAAAAACTAAATAAACAAACCTCCACATCTTCAACCATTATAGTTGAATCAAGACAGGCATCCTGTAATTCTATGGTTTCTTGACTCAAGTCGTTTACTGACGTATCGTCAGAGTTCGTATTTGGCCTGCAATAAAGAATTCATTATATTACATCTTGCATGAAAACAAAACTGAATTAAGTACTTGTAAAAAATCATTTCAGATACCTACATGTTTTAGCTATACATTTGAAAATGTTCATATTTTTATTGTTTACATGGTACCTACCTAACCACAAAAAATATCACATCAAATTTCATAAGTTTTGTCTGCTAGTTCATTCATAACTCTATGGACTCAAAAGTTCGTCCGGCCGCCTCTTGTCACTTTGGATTTAGGCCTTGAATTCATACACATAGAGTCGAATATTATTAGCGAAGTGCAACGAACGTTCGCTCCCGCGATTTCAGTAATTACAATAAGTACTTACTATCATTATAAAGCATAGTATTTTTTCGAATCTGAAAGTGTTTTATGGAGATAGGTACTTACCCATTATCATTTTCAATTATTGGTAAACTTGAGTGGTAATTATTTTCGTCGTCTAATTGGCTTCCCGGTATTTTTCTTCTCTTCCTAAAATAAAAATATATTTTGTAATTACATCGATAGGTATTTAGCGGCATAAAAGTAGCTAAACTTTGCATAATGTATCAAATTACTTACAGAATTTCATTCATCTTTAGAGCATTCTGACGTCGTTGACGTTTATTCTTTTTGTATTTAGGCATTTGCACTAATCAACTCACAAATAACACAAAAATAGATTCTTATCAGTAAGTATTTACACTAAAACTAAAATAAATAAACAAAGCGTCTTTCCGCAGTAGTCTTTCACTGTTGATTACTTGATATTACAATGAACAAAAGAAAACAATAACACAATTCTAGCGTCTTTTCGCGGTAAACAAACACGTTTATGAGCACATCGGTTGGACTTGGTAGGGAGGTACGAGGTACTCGTATAATTATTATAAATGTTTGCGGCGGACAGAGCGCGGACGACGAGCGACACGGCTTCCTCGTACGATAGCACGCAGCGCACTGCCGCCCGCACCCTTTTGTCATAGAATTCACACGATTTTTGGAATTAATTTAATTAAAAAAAATATGCAGTCTTATGAAATTAAATAAAACGTGTATTATTTAGATTTTTTAATTATCTATCCATAAATGTAATTCTCAAATGATTAGAGCGTCGCCTTTAGCAACAGATGCAAGAAATCAGTCATTTTAGTCATTTTTTATAAGTAGATTTTAAAAGTGTAAACAACACTTAAAAAAAAAAATTGAACGTGGAAGGTGATGATAGGATATCGAACATTAATAATGTGCTTTTATATGTAGTTTATTTCTCATAACGAATGAGTTAATAGTCTCTGAATAACGAAGAAAAACGCACTGTCGCAAGGTTTTGCTTGAGGTAACGCCTTTACTCCTTACAAGTAGAGTGTAATATTCCTCCACTGAAAATTAGATTTCAGTACTTAAAATCTAAATTCCTTTTAAAGCTTCTGTCATTTAATAGACACCCTCTTTACAGAAAAGTTTCATTTTATCATACAGTTTATAATCCTTCAAATAATATTAACATTCCCTATTTACTTCATGACTTCTCTACTACAATTACACTTAATCAGCAACATGAACTTTACAAATGTAATGACACTTGGACATGTTATTTTGGCAAATACAATAGTAAATTTATAGATATGAATATTTTTATAAAGCATGATTTGAAAACCAAGGAAGAGGTGTACCAATTATTGCATGAACATTCTGGCTACCGATGTATATTCACTGATGCTTCTAAGAGCAGTACAAATGTTGCAATGGCTATTTACATACCTTATAATAAGACTAGACATGGTGTAAGGTTGCCTGATGTTTTAACTATATTTTCTGCTGAGGTGATGGCTATTTCAGCTGCTTTAGATTTCATAAGTGAAGAGAACTCTGGCATCTTCTCTTGGCTTATTGTAACGGATAGCATGAGTGTTCTTAAGGCATTAAATAATAACAAACTGGATGCTTCTACAAACTACATAATTCATCACATCAAGGAAAAGTATTTCACACTTAAATCAAGAGACTTTGACATCAAATTTTTGTGGACCCCTTCGCACATCGGAGTGAGTGGCAATGAAAATGCGGACACTTAAGCGAGAGCCATTGTTGACATAGGAAATGCAGAAATTAAAAGTGTTGCCATACCTTGTTCAGATTTATTCCCTAAGATCAAGGAAGATATTATTCGAAGTTGGTTTGAAGATTGGCAGGAGACTCTGCAAATAAAAGGCACCTGGTATGCAAAAATCAACACAGCTATTGGTTCAGCTCCTTGGTTTACGAAGGCACAATTTCACAGAAGCAAACAGTTTTATTCTTTACTAACTCGGCTAAGATTCGGACATGGACGTTTTAATGCTCATCTGGCTAGAATGAAGATAATAGCTTCCCCTAAATGCACTGATTGCAACCTCGATAAAGATCAGACCCTTAATCACATAATTTTTGAATGCCCAGCGCACAATGTGAATCGTATAGTATTGATTGACAAATTGCTTGAGATTTACAAAGCACCGGCAAACCTCCCGCGCGACATTCAAGG
Organism: Xestia ashworthii; assembly: GCA_950022955.1. Taxonomy (NCBI): domain Eukaryota; kingdom Metazoa; phylum Arthropoda; class Insecta; order Lepidoptera; family Noctuidae; genus Xestia; species Xestia ashworthii. The sequence continues at coordinate 10,181,043 of OX465560.1, read as the reverse complement.
ATTGCTGGAGAATTTTTCTTCATATATTCCCTTATTTAATTTCATTACATCTTGTGGGTGTAAAATTTGATCGGGACTTGTACAGGCTGTCCAGGTTGTCCATTGATTACCGGACACACACACATGGCTATGACATTGAATGACAATTTATTTGTCTTAACTCTTGGAAATGACCACACGGAAATGACAATGAAACTGGATTTGACCAAAAAAATTGGATTGACGAAACATTTAAGTATGTAAAAAAAGAAGACATGGCATACGCCTTGATTAGAAGATATTTACGAAAAGAATTCACTGAAGACTTGGCTTTGGCCTTACTTTTATTTTAAAAAGAAGAATACGGAAAAATGACGAGGCTGAATGGTCTATAGATCGATGCCTGCCTTTTTAAAGGCGAACGAAAAAAAAAAAAAAATGAAAAATTATTTTTTATTTCAGCTAAAATCGATGTTAAAACATCGTTCTAGATTGAAACTAACGCGAGCTAAAATAGTTACTGCCTAAGCGCGACTTAGATGTAAAAAGAATATACAAGGATAATGAGTATGAATGATAGTAAAAAGTGTAAGTACCTATAGTGTCTAAAATGTATTTCTTCATAAGTATAGAGTGTCTGAAACATGAAAATACTATAGCACACTAGAAGCGACTTGGGTAGTTTTAGTAAGTGTGCTTTTTCGAAGTGATCCCATTTCAATTTAATGAAGATCTGATGAAGAACTTCGGAGATAGGCAACGGAACTCCTCAATAAATGATAGCAAATGTACTGGGATTGCTGAAATCTCATATCTGTCTATTGTTTACACCAGTTCATAACCGAAAATCACGCCGGTACGCTGTGAATGGGTAAGCACGTGTTAACCACTAAAAAGTGAAAAATAAAAACTTTTTAACGAAAAATAAAACCGACTTCAGAGAAAACAAAAAAGTGAAAAATAACTTCATAAAAAACGCTTCAGAAGTCGGTGACAAAAAAACTAAATCAATCAAACAAAGGTCACCGACTTCTGAAGTCTTTACAGAACAGTTATTTTTACTGCAACATAAGGGCGCTTTCAATTTAGACGGTTGGTGCCGGACTGCTGCCGCACGGTTGTTACGACCATGAGCCGTACTGCTGCCGGACGACAGCAGTACGACGTAAATCGTCTTATTTGAAGAGATACGCGGCTGCAGTCCGATCGAATTTTAGTGATTTCCATCGAAACCCAACTTTAGTCGGTGCCATGGACTCTGACGAGGAAGTGTTATTGTTAGTTCTCTTGCTTCGGCAGAAACATAAACGACGCCGTACTAGGGCGTCGCCAATGTTTTCTTTAAAATATAAAACTGGTGATTTTATACACTTTACCCTAGATTAAAAGAAAGCTCAGCTGAAAGCTTTTTGAACTATTTTAGCATGTCTAGAGAATGTTTCTATGAATTATATCACTTTGTTAAAAATGGAATACAACGTCAAGAAACTAAATTCAAAAAAATACTATATCCGTCGAAGAGAGACTTGTGATAACGATAAGGTAAGTAATATAAACACATTGAGTATTTTAATAAGTATTTATTGCTACTCTTAAACAGATCCGATAGAGATTTTGATGATTAATGTTTTCTTTTTTGTTGATACGCACGCATTTATACTGTTCAGAATCAGAATCAGAATGTTTATTTGTCAACATAGGTAGTTACAGAGTCTGTGAGATGTTACATTTCATACGTGCTCTATGTTTTGCCATTTGGCGTACAAATATTAATCATCAATTTAAATTAAATTCAGTTAAATAGGTACTTGCAGCAAATACATTAGTAATATACAATTATAACAATACATTAATTCAAATTATAAAAACAAGAATGTCAAAGCAAGTCCTACAATAAATATTCCCACAATGTCAACAATAAAATTAAAGAAATAAGATGAATGATAAATGTAAGAAGATAAAAATGTAGTGCATAAATAATGTCAATTATAAAATTTGGAATGTCAAAGCAATTAATAAATCAATGAACTATTTCTACAATGTCAACAATAAAATAAGAAAGTACATAAAATGTCAATTAAAGTAAATAAAAATGTCAACTGATTGCAATGTCAATTAGGTAAATACCAAATAATTACAGAAATGTCAAAAACAGATATGATGACCTAATGCTTATTGTCTGAAGGAGGGATTATAGAACTGTCATCCAAATAGTCCTTTATCGAGTAGTAACATTTATTAATTAATATTTTCAGAAGTACACTTTTGAATTTGTCCAGATTTAACGATTTCAATGTCTCAGGCAGCTTGTTGAATATTTTTGTGGCCATACAGAAAGTGCTTTTATTCATCAAGGCTGTTCTGCCATGTGTGTTTTCGAGCTCTAACTTATTTCTGTCACGTAGTTTTCTATAGTGACTTTTGAAAGCTATTTTGTACTGCGAGATGTGTGTTTTGACAAAAACGTTAGTTTCGTATATGTACAATGACGGTAGGGTAAGGATGTTTAGGCTTTTAAAGAACGGTTGACAACTGTCAGTGCTATTTAGGCCACACATAGATCTTATACATTTTTTTTGAGCTCTAAATACAAAATCTCTATCGACTGAGTTGCCCCAATACATTATGCAATACCTTAGTGTTGATGCAACATAACCATGATAAGCCGTTAGTACTGATTCTAGATTGACAATCTTTGACAGTTTGTAGAGAACATAGGCGAATTTATTCATTTTTTTACAAATTTCGTCTGTCTGGGATCTCCAGGTCAGATTATTATCTATTAAGATGCCAAGGAATTTGGTAACAGTAGCTGGCTCTATTTGAGTCCCTAAATACTGAATTTCGGGAACTTTACTTGTAATTCTCTGGTAAAAATGCATAATTTTAGTTTTATTTAGATTTATAACAAGATTATTATTGTCAAACCATGATATAATTCTATTCAATGTCATATTTATTTCATTTTCATAATTCATATAATCGTCACATTCGACTACTACTGTGCTGTCATCAGCAAATAGTACCATAGGATGGTCTATGTGTCCGGGAAGGTCATTTATGTATATCAGGAAGAGGGGTGGGCCTAGTACACTGCCTTGGGGTACGCCGTATTTTATTGTTCTACTGTTGGATCGATATTTCTTCTCGTAACCATTATTTGCGCATATTTGTGTGATTTCCACAAATTGTTTTCGGTTTACCAAGTAGGATTCCAACAGTTTTAGTGTATTCCCCCTTATACCATATTTTTCCAGTTTTTTTAACAGTATTGCGTAATCTACATAGTCGAAAGCCTTGGTCAGATCCATAAATATAGCACATACAGGATTTCTTTTGTCTACGTTTGATAGAACAGGGAGAAGCAGGTCATGTATAGCCATATTAATGGTCTTCTGTTTTCGAAATCCTTTTTGTTCTTTTACAAATATGTTTGACTTCTCAAGGTATGTATATAGAGATTTATAAATTACCTTCTCAAATACCTTTGAGAAGACAGGTATCAAGGCAACAGGTCTATAGTTTGCCATTGTTTGCTTATCCTGTTTTTTATGCAGTGGTACAATTATGGAAGTTTTTAGACCTTCGGGAAAAATTCCATCAGAGATGCTCATGTTAATGATGTGACTCAGATGTGGAGCAATATATTGAGCGACTTCTTTTATAACTTTCGTGCAGATTCCGTCGTAACCAACACTATTTGTATTTCTGAGTGAGTTTATATGGTAAATTATATCCTGGGGTATAGTTGGTTCCATAAATAAAGAATTAGAGCTATTGGAGTGTATAGTAATTTCTGGCATTGTCTTATTTTTAGGTTCGGTAACTTGGTCAACATAAAAATTGTTAAAAGACTCGGCTATTTCGGATGGGTTTGATATTTGCTTTGAGCCTGTTCGTATTTCTGTTATTGGCTCTTTTGGAAATAATGTTTTCGAATTGTTGATCACTGCCCATGCCGCTTTCGATTTATTTTGGGAGGTCTTAATGTAGTAGTTATTTTGTGATTTTTGTGTTAATGATAGTATTTTTTTAAATCTAGCTGAGTATATTTTAAATGTGCTTTTATTTTTTGAGGTAGGGTTTTTTCTGTATTGCCATAACAGTTGCCGTTTCTTTTTACTGCATTTCCTTATCCCGTTAGAGATCCATTTTGCTTTTTTGCTAATCGATATTGTTCTCATTTCATAAGGAAAACAGAGATTGTAAAAACATTGAAATAGGTCTAGAAAGCGGTTATAGGCCTCGTTAACATCACTGGTGCTGTAAATGTCTGAAAAGGTGAGACATTTTATGCTGTTTTTAAATTTTTCTATATTTTCTTGGCAATAATTTCGTCTTTTTACTCGCCAGTACTTTAAAGCACATGTTTTCTTAACTGGACATTTCAAAAGCTGTGCCGTATGATCCGACAAACCGAATTCTATAATTTCCCCCTTACAGCCCTTCACATTATGAGCAATATTGTCCAAACATGTCCCACTGCTCAGTCTAGTGGGTTGAGAAAATTGTAATTTTAAGTTATAGCTTAACAGTGTATACTCAAAATTCAAAGTTAGTATATTTCGTTTCAAAATGTTAATATTGAAGTCCCCACTTAAAATAATCTTTTTACTCAGTTTTAAACATACCAAATGTAATATTTTGTTCAAATTATCGTAAAAATTATCTAAATTAGAATGGGTCACCCTATAAATGCATACAATAATAATGTTGTGTTCGGTCAATTCTATCGCGCAGCATTCGATAATGTTAGTCACAGAATAATTACTTATATTTAGCACCTTATATTTATGGTTAGTCCTAGTTAAAATGCATGCGCCACCTCTTCTACATCCTCTGGAGAAACTCGTTGCTAGGCTGTAGTTAGGTATGTTTAATAGTTCTTCCTGTTCAGGTGTCATAAAATGTTCAGTTATGCACACCACATCAATCCTTTTTCTATTACTCTCTAGTTCTTCTAAACAAACATTAAGTATATCAACTTTGTTTGGGAGTCCAGCAATGTTTTGATGCAGGATATAAAGGTTATTGTACACGAAAAAAGTTCGAAGTTTCCTTTAGATTTGCATTAGCACTGTTGAAGACGGTTTCTTGTGCACTGTCGCTGTTTAACTGGCTATTCGTTCGACAATAAAGATTCAGATCAATCAAGATATTACTCATAATATTGTCATAAATGTTCCTCATTCCGTGCTTATTGATTCTGCCTGTAGTGTAGGAGAACATCTCAAGTGTTAGGTCACGATTGCTGTCGAAGACGTACGCGTACTTATGACTTTGGTTGTCTAAATGAAGCAGGTTGTTAAACATTTCCACTTTAAAGTTGTATATTGGTGATTCTGTTTTATATGTAGGAAGACAAATCACTATGTTGGTGTGTGACACATTTCGGAGGGATTCATTTAACATATTTATTACGTCTATATAATTGTTATCATATGTGTTAATATCATCTTCTCCTATGAAAAGTAAGCAATAGTCATTTAAGGTAAAGTCTTTTAGTTTTTGTTCGATACCGCTTATGAGTCGCATTATGGTACAGTTGGGCATTATATAATGGCAGTAGTGAAAATGTTCAGAAAACACTTCCTCAACTAAAGGTTTGCATCCCTTGATTTTGCTGCAGCTCAGGATACATAGTTTATTCTTTTGCGTTGGTTTCGATGCTAAATTTGTTGGTGCTATAGCGGTAGGCATACCTTTCGATATGTTTGGTGTCTGAGTATGGCAATAAGTACTTGTAGTTTGTGTCTCTTTATTTTGTTTATTAGTCGCGCACTCATGAGGATGAGGTTGTTGCTCATGTTCGTTGATGACCTTATTTGGTGAGCTTATTCGTTGCAAAGTTTTGGTTTTGCGTGTTGGTGTTGCACTTTTTTTCTCAGGAGTCGAACATATTTTTTTAAATGTGTTAACAGTCTTAATCATATTTTGTAGGTCGGATTTGAGACGGAAATTCTCAGTATTTAAATCTTCTATTTCTTTATGTGCGCTTAATAATTGATTCCTAAGTATTTTGTTTTCTTCAGTTAACTCACGAACGTCGTCAAATGTATCATGGAAGCTGTCAGGAATACTCATCATTGTTGTGTCAAGTATAGTTTTCTCGGTGTTGTCGTTAGTCATATTTTTAGTTACGTCAGTTAGCGAGCTTGATCGACTGGGTTTACGGAAGGTTATGTTGTCGCTGTTGGAGTCCATCTTTACTTGAAGCTATCGTAGCGACCTCTGGTGTGAAATTTTGAAGGAGCAACAATTCAACGTCGGTAATTCGGTAATTCCAACTGTTCAATATTTTGAGTGAGAATGTAGAATTTTGGAACTCACAAAAAGAGGCAAGCGTAGGCGGGGCGCGAACCTGCGATCATTTGTGTCGCTTTTAGATGTAGCCTATTATACTGCCGAACCAAGTGAACTTAAGAATCCTTGTTGAAATTGAGCATCGCATTGATCAGATCAAATATTTGAACTAAACAAAACGGTTGAAATGACTCATGCGATTACAATTTTTTCGCTGTCAAACACTGGTCACTTTGTTATTGAACTTCAAGTTTATATGAACTTCGCACTTGTTATTGAGTCTCACTGTTTTAGGTGTCACTTCACTTGATTTTCGTTTATTGTTTATTGGTTTTTTGTGTCTTTCATGTTTTTACTGTTTTATGAATTTTGGTCTTATGCTCACAGTTTGTGTATAATATTCGTAGATAACACTGTCACATAGTCATTAGTAATTGTTTTATCGTTTGACTTATTTTGATTTATATCTGTAGGCTATTATTATTTTTAAAAGATATTTTACACAGAGCGTTTTTTCTCGCGTTAGACTAGATGCAGCGCCATCTAGCGACTTCACCTTTGTAACCATCATCGCTAAAAAGATCTTCATATAAAGTAAAATCAGAATTCGTTGATGTATTAGACATAGGTGATTGTTGTTGTAACTCAGTAGACGGAGCATGAGCCTGACTACGATATTCGGAAGATTGACCTGTGTAGTAACCCTGTTGTTCATAATAATCAGCGGCATATGTACTTGACCCGACGTATTTTCTTATGATTCCAATTATCTCGTATTTAGCATCCATTTTGCGATGTTCCGGATTTTTTTTTAAATCATTTAATAATGACAACAAGAAATATCATCGCCGTCTTCAAAATTGTCTGCATTTGCATTGATTTTGTTTTGCATTCTTTCAGCAAGAAGTTTTAAAATCTTATTAGTCTCATCGTTGCTCGTAGATGCTCTTTTAATTTTTGATGACGATGCTATTACAGAAGAATCGATTTCAGGAGAATCAGATTGCTCGTTGGTACCAGAGTTGGAAGGTTTTGATTCATAAAGATTAGACAGAAACTGAAGCCGATCAAAATATACGTACTTCCGATGATTTTTTCCAACAGATCCACTTTTTAATTGTCGTTGCTTATTCAACTCTCGTGAATCCCTAATATTTCTCCATTTTTTTTGGAGTAACAAGGCTGAAATAAATTATTTTCAGATATTTATCAACTGGCTGTACTGCATCACTCTTACCAACATGGCGTCTCAACAATTAGTGGAATTATAAAAGATACATGTCAAAAGATATACAAAGTTTTGAAAGATATCTGTATACCTGATCTTAAAAAGGAGGATTGGTTACAAATAGCTCAAGGGTTTGAAACAAAAGCAAATTTTCCTAATTGCTTGGGAGCTACAGACGGCAAACATGTGAGAATAATAAAACCGACAAGAAGTGGATCGTTGTATTAAAACTATAAGCATTTCTTTTCTATTGTGTTGTTGGCTATTTGCGATTCTAATTATAAATTTATTTATATTGATGTCGGTTCCTATGGGAAGGCTTCAGATTCACAAATATTTCGGAGCAGTAGTTTTCTTAACAAGCTTCAAAACAATAATTTAGATATACCAAGTCCTGCACCAATACAAGACAATGGGCCACCACTACCTTTTATTTTTGTTGGCGACGAAGCGTTTGCCGTCAGCAATTTCATACAACGGCCATTTAGTGGAAACTTTTTGGAGGGGAAAAAAAAATTTTTTAACTACCGCCTGTCACGTGCATGACAAATAAATGGCGAATATTACATCGGCCATTAAATGTGGAAATATCGTTTGCAACAGATATTGCTAAGGCTATTTGTGTTTTACATAACTTTGTTCAACGCGAAAATACCACTATGCATGGTCAACCAATTCGAGTTTGGCCAGTTCAGCCACAAAGTTATCAGAATTTGTCAGCCACAACAGTCCGCGATATATTTACGGACTATTTTGTTAGCCCAAGAGGACAAGTATCGTGGCAAAACAGTAAAATATAAATAATACTAATTGATTACATTATAATATAATAAACTGTTTATTGTTGTACCTGCAGTATTCTTTTCAGCTGCTTTTTTAATTTTAAAATCGGTAATAAATTTTTCACATAAAACATCCCAAGCCTTTTTTTTCTCCAAGCGATTTGAATACTTGTCACATTTAGAATCCCAAACGGCGGGCTGCAACTCTATTTCATTTATAAAATCTTCTGTATTTAAATCATCCATAATAATTAAGTAGCTATGCACGAAAACGTCTAAGAAACACGATGCGTTCACAGCACTAGCGAACAACGACTGAGACAGGTTGTTGCCGTTCCGCCAACGGACGGGCGCCGCACTGCTGTCGCACGACTTTGCGTCGAGACATTTTGTATGAAAAATCATAACCGCGTGCGCAGTACGATACCCGGACTGCAGCAGTCCGGCACCAATCGTCTAAATTGAAAGCGCCCTTAGGCACTAATCCCCCCCCCCTATTAGAAATCAAAACTAGGAAAAAAAAAATTCCATACAACCGCGCTACACCCTAGTCTACAGATTTCAAATTCGGCAAGTAGGTTCCTTATGTGGTCTAGGAGTGCACTAAGAAAGGATTTTTCAAAATTTATCATCTAAGGGGGTGAAGCGGGCCTCCAAAGTTTATTTATTTATTTATTATATGGCTTCTCAACAATGAGTACACTGTTACAATATCATTTGTACATTACAAACTTAAGTCTAAGCGCCTCATCACTTATAGAAAAGCACAGCATGCACTACATTATGCGGAGATAAATATACAATTAAATCATTAATTAAAACAATAAATACATAGTTTGGAAAAATATGCAAGTTACACTTAAATACTTAAATTAAAATAAATAACATGGATTAAATTAAATTAGAATGGATTAAATTAGAAAAACAATAAATTGGAATAAATTAAATTAGAGTAAATTTTTGAATTTGGATTGATTAAATTGTATTATTACCTATAGACTAAATTATTTTAGACTAAATTATTTTAGTATAGGTTAAATTATTTTACTATTGTTTGAATTATTTTATTATAGATAAAAAAAAAATGTTGTATAAAATGTTGTAAAAATGTTGTTTGTATGGGGAAACAAGATTAGTTAGACTATTTCATTCGAAACTTCACACGAGTACTCCTATTGATAATCCAAGATGGCGCCGAGGAAAAGTATTTGTTTTCCATCTCGGGTGTCGTTTACATGGTTTTTGAGGTCGCTCATTACAAAAATGAGATCGAAATGAAAATCGAAATGGCGTTGAAGTAAATTTTTCGTCATGGTTGTCGTTTGCGTGGTTTTCGGAGTCGCTGATAACAAAACTTAAGTCAAAATGAAAATCCAAGAAGGCACCTAGGATTTTTTTTCGTTTTTCCTTCATGGGTGTCGTTTTCATGGTTTTCACTGAACACAAATCTAATTTTTCTTTAATTTTTGTTTGTCTTCGTAGCTACGTATCGTTATGTAATTTACCGGCCATAGTTATTCCATCCTAGACAAAGTAAACAAGTAGACAAACACAATAGACAAACACAATACTTCTGCAAAGTTCCTCTGTTCTGCTTTGAAACCAACTAATTTATGAGCAACCCAGATATGTATAACTTTAAAAAACTGCTGGATCTTACTCTTTGTTTTGCGCAATGAATTTCCCTCATTTTTGAAATTCAACGCGAGCAAAGCCGCAGACAAAGCTATCTAATACATAAAAATCTCGTGTCACATTGTTTGCTATCGAAGTCCTCCGAAACGACTTCACCGATTTTAATTTTTTTTTTGTGTATATTTGTTAGGTCAGAGAACAAGTCGAAGGCTACTTTTATACGCGGACGAAGTCGCGGGCAACAGCTAGTAATGAATAAATTTTTTTTTTTTAAATTATGCAAATCTCATAAATACCTATTTTTCTATTATGAACGTTTACTAGTCACTGGATAAATGAACTGGACTGCCTTTGTAAGACGACTAAAAAGTCACGGTGTATTAGTGTGTCAAGCTTGTATAAAAACTGGTCAAATGCGAGTCGGGTTCGTATCTTGAGGGTTCCGTAACCCACATCATAACGATAAGTTGAAATTTAAACATAAATTAACTCGTTTAAACAGTACCTGTACAAGCTGAACCCTTGCTGCATACTTATACTATTAATCAATCAATCAATCAATCAATCAATCAATCAATCAGTTTATTTGTGAAACATAGGTGTTTACATTAGGTGTTTACATAATTAGGTGGTGCGCTATGTTTTGTCATGATTAAGACATACAAATTTATAAGTGACCCATTAGGTGTCATTACATTATATCATTAATAATTTTAAATTAATTAATACATGAAAAGAATAAAAATAATAATAAAAAAGAAACATTAAATACAGTCAAATTAATAAATAGTCATAGTAGGTACTTCATAATATGCATTATTGTAATGATTGGTCGTTCAAGAATTCGTCTACATTATAATAACATTTGTCAATTAATAATTTGATAAGAGCTTTTTTAAACTTATGTAATGTCATATTTTTTATGTCATCAGGAATTTTATTAAATACTTTAGGTGCCATACCAAAAAAGCTTTTTCGCATCAATGCGGTCTTACATTTAAGATTACACAGTTTATTTACGTATTGGGCACGCAATGGAGTTTTTTTAGTGGAAAATGCATTTTCAAATAATTGTGTGTTTCTTTTCACAAACAACGCAGTTTCCAATATATATATCACGACAGGGAAACTCTGGAGAGTAGCAGTCCTCGAATATTGGCGCCATTCGCCGCCATACTTATTGTCCTGCAGTCTCTAATCATCACATCGCCGTGCGATGTGATTCTTCATTGTTTGTTGGTAGATGGGTAGTTGAAATCACACACAACATTTTACTCAAACTCCAAACGTTTATTTCTAAGAAACCATTTAGGTACAGACACAATAAACATTCTGAGTCGAGCAGCCCGTTCGCCAATATTGTTAATAAGGAGAAGAACGGACAAAGAAACTCCTTACACTCTTTTCAACCAATATTACTGTTCCCAGTAGTACCAGTAGTACTGTGAATAGTAATGTTCACTTCAAAAGCTATTATTATTTGCTTAGGTAATTCAATTGTTTCACTCATCGTAAGATAACGAGACACTGCTTAATCGACGCGTCTGTTCCTTGAATACCGGAAGTGACACCACATTCGGTACAGTAATTCATTACATCGTAAGTTCATTAAAACTTACAAACAATATCAGAATACTTCACACTTAATTACTGTAATAATTAAACAATACTAATATTCACAAATGCAAAGGTATTATTAAGTTTAAGCTAAATTACTAGATTCATTACTGTTTTAAAACCATTTCCGGCAGATCGGAGGACAGGTCAAATTAATACAAAGAATAGGTCTTCCACTAATAAATTGCTTCGTAAATAATCTTGTTACTTTTTAGTTTGTAGTTAGTTTTAGAAAAACTGATTCTAGTTATAGTCTAGAATTATAAATTGACTTATTGACCATTAAAATTGTACTTGGTGCCACATTCCACAACATGTGGAATGTTGCCATACAAACAAAGAAATCATAGTCCACGAAAGAGCTATTACAAATTGGTAAAATCCCAATAGTTATAAAATATTTGCTATCTTAATTTTAACTATAGTTCTAGCTAAACTTGTTTAATTAATCTCTTAAATTGTCACTCGAAGATCTATTTAAGTACTAGTTAATACAAAAGCCAATAGATGGCGCTTAACCCTTCTGTCAATTGAATAATGATCTTTGTAAATAATTGTTAGTGCCACTGCCAAAGCAGAGATGGCAGGTTCATCAATATTATCATGGAATAGTTTATGAGTGTTAATGATTAGATTAAATCTTAGCAGATAGAGACTCCTGCGGCGACACGGCCATTCTGATCGGCGGTGCGCGCTCTGCACCTGCCGTCGCCATCACTATGTGGAGATTCGCGGTTGTTATCTGAAATAGTGGAGATAAATTTTGTCGGCAGATTATTGTTGCTTTTATTTTTATTATCCTACAATGTTCATTGAATTGTAGGATTTGAAAGAAAGTTTCAGTCAACAAAGAAAGCTTGTAATAGATCTGACATCTATTCAATTTTCCTATTATTAAATAAAAATAAATGTGTTTATGTCTTCACCTAGAAGCATACACACAGTCGCAGAGTTAAATCTGCTTGAAATTATTATTTAATCTTTTAGTAGTGCTTAGCTTAGATTCAAGCTGCTATAAACCTTCACCTAGAAACATACACACAGTCGCAGAGTTAGATCTGCTTGAAATTATTATTTAATCTTTTAGTAGTGCTTAGCTTAGATTCAAGCTGTTATAAGCTGTTAGTTAAATAACAACATGTTGTAGCCTGAATTATCCAATTACAAGAATTGAATTGAGTTTATTGACATAGTTCGATCAGCTACTAGTCAAAAACAATATTGTTGCCAAAATTATTCAACATTTGTTGAATTAGTGTGTTTAGTATCAGTTAGTGTTCAAGCACTTCTGAAACTTGTATTTGAGTTAATGGACAATTGGTCAGGTGATGTTGATCGGTCAGCTGTTCGCTAAAAATAATGTTGTCTCTTAATAATTTAACATTTTCATTGAATTCTTATGCTTAAAATGATCTATGGTTTTAATCGACTTCAGAACTTTGTTATAGATCTACTGTCTACTAGATTCGTCTTATTTAAAACTATTGATTGCTTTCAATATTCTGTAATTTTCATTTGGTAAGTGTGGTGTAAGTAATGTGTTTTTATTTGTTCATTCTCACGGGAAGGTAATGCTCTGTGATAGACACAAAGTCTTGGATTTGACAGGATAGAAGGATAGGATCAGGAACACCGCTCTGTGATGGACACAAAGTCTTTGATTTGACAGGATTAAAGGGTTAGGAATTTAGGACCATTGCTCCGTGACAGGCACGAAGTCTTTGATTTGACAGGATATAAGGAACCAGGCTCTGGGTGTTAGTACACCGTGGACCCAGCAGGATAACATGAGAGTATTGTTTATTAGATGCCTCCACGGCCACTAATAGTTTGTTTTCATTATCAGTATCCTCCACGGCTACTGATAGGATAATTTGTTGTGTTTGTTATCAGTAGCCTACACAGCTGCTGATAGGATCAAGTTATTTGTTATGCTCATTACCAAGTACCTCTACGGCACTGATAGTATTGTTTGTCATTTGTTGTGATCATTATTACTAAACTAATAGTATTTGTGTTATTTGTTGTGAGTATTCATTGAGCTTGTTGTTTCCTCCACGGATACCAACGGCTTGTGAGTATTATTACTATTCATTCTATTAGTTACTGTTAGGAGTACTAATACAATGTTATTTTTTATTGTTAATAGTTGCTAACAACTAGCAGCATTACAAAAACAAAAATAATGAATGTGGATACATGACACTCATCACACATGAGCATCATGTAGGTAGGTTGAATTGGCTATTGTATTACCCCTATTGATGAATCAGTGGGGAAGTGTAGGAAGTAGTTTGAAAACTTCTCACCTTTACTTGTTAGTTTATGGTGCGAGGACACTGTAACAGTCATCCCTGTTTGGATACTTTCATGCTGTTCCCCATTTCACGACTCCATAGCTGGCGACACGGTCATCTGTTCACCAGGCTGAAGTCCATGAAGTTGTGCGTTTTTAAAACTGAGTTGAGTCACGTTGGCAACAGTTGGAATGTTGGCACTTTATATTGAAATTGGTCTGTTGTATTGGTTGGCTAAAACCAATTGTGATAGGTATTGGTTCGCCGGCTTATATTCTTGAAGGTATTCTTATGGCAGTGGTATACTCGTAGACTTCCACACTTGATGTCATGTCACTATCGTGGAGTGACAGCGTGCATAGTTTTAGAAGAACTTCACTGTTCTTTATGGTTGCTCTCAATTTTGTCTGAAACCTGAAATGTGAGAATTCGTGCAGATAAATAACTTATCAAAACATCACGCTTGTGGTCCCCGATGGGTTAAGCAGTGTAGCTAAAACTGCATTCACATTTCCCCAGTTATGTTTAAGACCCATGTAATAGGGAGCTTATTTGTATCAACCAGGCACAAATCCATACTCTGTGGCTGCTACTGAGAAATTCCTAATGGAAAAACCCAATAACACCTAATTTGCTTTACCTGGGATGGGAATCGAACCCAAGGTCCTATGCTTAACAGTTAACAGTCATGCTTGCAACCACTAGATTAGCAAGGCAGTCAGTGCAAGTAAATAATAATAATTGTGTCGTGTTACATAACATCACACCTGCAATCCCTGAAAGGATAGGCAGAGGTGTAAATAATAAATCCACACCGTGCCCAAGTCTCTAATTTAGCGATATTGCTATTTGCCATTCATTTGATTGTCTGGCCTGTTACTGAGAAGTTCCTGATGGAAAACTCAATAACACTTTGCCTGACCTGGGAATCGAATCCAGGTCCACATGCTTTAATAAAAAGCCCATGACCACTGGACCAACAAAGCAGTCCTGCTATTGTTTAAATTAGTTGGAGTAATAAGTTATTAAGTCGGTTATCAAATGTTTTGAAGTAGTTATTTACTTGGATTAAGTTAATTAAACTAAGATGGGAAAGTTACAACTAATCAGAAATACTTTTAAAACACTGTTAGTTGTGTAGTTGCACTGATAAAACATTCACATTTTATTAGAATATTGAAAACTTTGTAGCGTTGATTTAGTGCGCTAAGATTTCGTTGTCACAAATTGCTGTACTGAAACAATATGTTTTTATAAATGAGTTCATAACAAAGTGTTTTTGTTTGAATCTTGCAACATGTTGTCCAATACAAATGTTTTCAAGTTTGCATTTTTATTTGAAAAGCCATAAACTTTGCACATAACGCAAACTATGTCTGATTGTGAGGTATAAATCTATAGTGTGAATGTCAGATGTGACTAATTACTAATAAAAATGTTTACTATTAAGATGCTATTGCATGTCTTAGTCACTGCAATTGAAAAGTCATTGACAACATGTCTTTTAGTTGTTACTACTTGGTTAATTAATTTGTAGTAAATAAAAAGTTAAATCTGATTGATGAGTTGAGTGCGTAGAATCTACGGAGTGATAAGTTTTGTTGTTTCACTTCCACAGGTTTTCTAGTTATTGGTGGCATTTTATCTAGCCAGAGTGTGATGTGGTAAGTTAAAATATTGTTAACTGTAAATATCTACAGTTAATAAATACTAAAATTAATAAAACAAAATACTTCCCGAGATTGATGTGGGTATCCATCAGCAAGTTTATTTGTAGTGATGTCTTCCTGGAGACCAATCTTTGTTTATTCTGCTTCGGTCATTCTGTGCTGTTCTTGTTGGTAATTTTGAGTGCGAAGTTTTCTATCACATACAACTTCATTGTTTGTTACCAATGTAAATTGTATTTTCACATAATTATGTGTTCTTAAGGTCTAACTTGGGTCACTAAGTTCTAGTTGCAGTAAGCCATAATTATCATGTTGGTAGGGATCTGTCAGCCAATTACCTAGATGAAAATCTTCTTGTCTATCAGTTCATTGCCACTTAACACCGTCGTCGTGGTATTCACTTCGGTGAAAAATTCCTTTGCCACGCCTTCGGCCATGGTCACGAAAGCAAGAGTATTATCTACTAGTTCCTCGTAATTGTTCTGGATGTCCGGCATTATGAGCGGTGCGCAAGAGCTATCACCTCTTCTGATATCACGACAGGGAAACTCTGGAGAGTAGCAGTCCTCGAATATTGGCGCCATTCGCCGCCATACTTATTGTCCTGCAGTCTCTAATCATCACATCGCCGTGCGATGTGATTCTTCATTGTTTGTTGGTAGATGGGTAGTTGAAATCACACACAACATTTTACTCAAACTCCAAACGTTTATTTCTAAGAAACCATTTAGGTACAGACACAATAAACATTCTGAGTCGAGCAGCCCGTTCGCCAATATTGTTAATAAGGAGAAGAACGGACAAAGAAACTCCTTACACTCTTTTCAACCAATATTACTGTTCCCAGTAGTACCAGTAGTACTGTGAATAGTAATGTTCACTTCAAAAGCTATTATTATTTGCTTAGGTAATTCAATTGTTTCACTCATCGTAAGATAACGAGACACTGCTTAATCGACGCGTCTGTTCCTTGAATACCGGAAGTGACACCACATTCGGTACAGTAATTCATTACATCGTAAGTTCATTAAAACTTACAAACAATATCAGAATACTTCACACTTAATTACTGTAATAATTAAACAATACTAATATTCACAAATGCAAAGGTATTATTAAGTTTAAGCTAAATTACTAGATTCATTACTGTTAAATGCTATGAAAAATATTTAGTTTTAATACCGCTAGACAAAAATATCCAGGTCTGAAAGCAGGACACAAATCCCACCGTCATGCATATGCACATGCACATATGGGCCCACCCTCCCGCCCTCATGCATATGCACACATACAAAACAAGTGAGAAATAATTAGCATGCCATGCAACCAAACCTTTACTCGACACGTGTTTCGCCCCTCCACGGGGCATCCTCAGGAGTTGTTGACTCGTCGAGCGGTCCAACTCGAATGTGCTAGTCGCACCGCTGTCGGCCCTTTATATACCGTTTCGATGACGCTTTTGTAACGGTCGATACAACGTCACAAAGACATCTGTGTCGAACTACCTGCAATCATACTTAGAAGTGGTGATGGAATTAAATTTGTTTGGTCATTCAACAGTGTATATGCATTGTTATTGTTATGTTTTGATATTTCTAGCTGTTCCAACACACTCAACCGGAAACCCTTATCGCAAACATGCAAAATGTTATAGGAATTGTTGTCGCTCAAGGAGTGGCCGGTGTAATTGACACCGGCCACTCCTCCAACAATCCAAACAAATTTAATTCCATCACCACTTCTAAGTATGATTGCAGGTAGTTCGACACAGATGTCTTTGTGACGTTGTATCGACCGTTACAAAAGCGTCATCGAAACGGTATATAAAGGGCCGACAGCGGTGCGACTAGCACATTCGAGTTGGACCGCTCGACGAGTCAACAACTCCTGAGGATGCCCCGTGGAGGGGCGAAACACGTGTCGAGTAAAGGTTTGGTTGCATGGCATGCTAATTATTTCTCACTTGTTTTGTATGTGTGCATATGCATGAGGGCGGGAGGGTGGGCCCATATGTGCATGTGCATATGCATGACGGTGGGATTTGTGTCCTGCTTTCAGACCTGGATATTTTTGTCTAGCGGTATTAAAACTAAATATTTTTCATAGCATTTAATGCCATGGATTTCCGCAAAGTAACGCCTGACTCCATAACTTTCATTACTGTTTTAAAACCATTTCCGGCAGATCGGAGGACAGGTCAAATTAATACAAAGAATAGGTCTTCCACTAATAAATTGCTTCGTAAATAATCTTGTTACTTTTTAGTTTGTAGTTAGTTTTAGAAAAACTGATTCTAGTTATAGTCTAGAATTATAAATTGACTTATTGACCATTAAAATTGTACTTGGTGCCACATTCCACAACATGTGGAATGTTGCCATACAAACAAAGAAATCATAGTCCACGAAAGAGCTATTACAAATTGGTAAAATCCCAATAGTTATAAAATATTTGCTATCTTAATTTTAACTATAGTTCTAGCTAAACTTGTTTAATTAATCTCTTAAATTGTCACTCGAAGATCTATTTAAGTACTAGTTAATACAAAAGCCAATAGATGGCGCTTAACCCTTCTGTCAATTGAATAATGATCTTTGTAAATAATTGTTAGTGCCACTGCCAAAGCAGAGATGGCAGGTTCATCAATATTATCATGGAATAGTTTATGAGTGTTAATGATTAGATTAAATCTTAGCAGATAGAGACTCCTGCGGCGACATATATAATGCGGGAAGGGTAAGTACTTTTAAGGACTTAAAATAAGGTCTACAGCTATCCGTTGTTTTTATATTACACATTGCTCTGACACATCTCTTTTGCATCCTAAATATAAGCTCACGGTCAGTCGACTGTCCCCAAAAAATTACTCCATATCGCAACACAGAAGCTACAAGTCCATGATATGCCACCAGTAACGTATCTTTATTCACCTTTTTTGATAACTGAGAGAGTACATAAGCAGATTTACTCAGGCGTTTACAAAGTTCTTCTATCATGGGTTTCCAAGTAAGCTTACTATCGATAATAATACCCAAAAACTTAGTATTATTGACTTCTTCGATTTTATGGTTATTATAAGTTACAACAATATTTGGATGTGCTTGCCGTTGATGAAAGTGCATCACCTTAGTTTTATTTAAATTAATTACCAAATTATTATTATTCATCCAACTGATGATATCGAGAAGCGATTTATTAACATCATTTTGATAAGTTGCCACATTATTACATTTTATTATAGCTGTGCTATCATCGGCAAATAGGATCATTCTGTGTCGTATTATTTTTGGCAGATCATTTATATATATCAGAAATAATAATGGTCCTAGCACGCTACCTTGGGGCACGCCATATCTTACTTGTCTTGATTTTGATCTATATATGATCTGCATTTTAGTCTTATGACATATTCTAGATATTTCCGTGTATTGATATCTATCACTAAGGTAAGATTCAACAAGTTTCAGAACATTGCCCCTTATGCCATATCCATGTAATTTCTGCAGTAATATCTTGTGATCTACATACTCAAATGCCTTAGTCATATCAGTAAAGATTGCACATACTGGGTTTTTTTTATCGACTGATGTCATAAGATGAGATAATAAATCGTACAGTGCCATATTAATAGTATGATTTTTACGAAATCCTGTTTGTTCCTTGCAGAATAAGTTGAACTTTTCAAAGTACATATAAATTGAGTTATAAATTACTTTTTCAAATATTTTTGAAAGTACTGGGAGTTTTGCTATCGGCCTATAGTTTTTTAAATCTGTTTTCTCGTTTCTTTTAAATAGAGGTTTGATTAAAGCCTTTTTTAGACCTTTCGGAAATACGCCATCAGTGATGCATAAATTAATGATGTGTGCAAGAGGTGGCGCTATAATTTCTTTAACATATTTAATGACTCTAGTAAATACACCATCATAACCAATTGTGTTTGTATTTTTTAGATTGTCAATTATTTTAATAATGTCAGTCATCGAAACAGGTAACATAAATAGGGATTGCGATGTCAAATTTCCAATATTATTTTGATTATTCAACTTTATGTCATTTTGTATATTATTTTCGATTTCGTCAACAAAGTAGTTATTGAATTCATTAGAGATGTCAATAGGATTTGTTATAGAACGTTGATCTTTTTGTATGGCAGTTATTGTATCATGTGGCAAACTTGATTTAGATTTATTTATTATTTTCCAAACTGCCTTCGATTTATTTTGAGAGTTCTTTATAAAATAGTTATTTTGCGACTTCTGGGTTAAGCGTATTATTTTTTTAAATAATGCAGTATATTTTTTAAAGGTATGTTTATTGCTTATGTCAGGATTGCACCTATATTTCCAAAGTAGTTGTCTTTGTTTTCTACTGCAGATTTTTATTCCATGTGATATCCATTTAGTTTTCCTATTAGTCTTTATGGTAACTGTTTTTTCAGGAAAGCAAAGTCTATAGAGCATCAGGAAATCATCCATAAACCTATCATAGGACTCTTGGGCCCCTTTAGCATTATATACTTCTGAGAAAGATAAACATTCAAGGTGAGCTTTGAATGTCATTAGGTTGTCCGTAGATATATCTTGCTTTTTTAATTTCCAATGGGTCAATTTACATGTTTTTTCAATAGGCACATTAAGAATTTGAGACGTATGATCAGAGAGGCCGAAATCAACAATTTTTGCCTTGCATCCTTTTTGATAATTGTGAGCAAAGTTATCGATACAACTGTTACTACTCAGTCTAGTAGGGTTGTAAAGTGCTAGTTTAAGATTAAATTCTAGAAGAAAATTTTCAAATTCTAAAGTAGTCTTATTTCTCCTTAGTACATCAATATTAAAGTCACCGGTTAATATAATTTTTTTATTTGAGTTTAGACTAAGTTTTCGTAGTATATTTTCTAACCTTTCGTAAAAAACTGACAAATTATGTTTGGGTATCCTATAAATGCAAATTATTATGATATTATACGATAATAGCTCCACAGCACAACATTCAAATATCCCCGAAACTGATTGTTTAGCCATATGCGGTAATTCTTTATATTGTAGTCCATTTCTGACAAAGATACACGTTCCTCCTCTTTTTGTATTTGGTTAATACAGGGGTTAAGATGTTAATAGTTAAGAATTAACCTTTTAAAATATAAAAACGTAGTTTTCAGACTTTTTCCTTTACTTGTGATGTAAGATCTGGTATATTGCCAAATGTCATGATAGGTCTAGGTCAACGGGAAGTACCCTATAGGTTTTGATTCCCGAGCGATTTCCATGGAAATTGACCAAATAAGCGACATAAATGGTCATATTATCTTAAATGAAGCGCGAAAAAAGGTTGTCAGTAACGTTAGAAGAACAAAAAAAAACATTTTTTAACACACAAAGAACTTTTTACCAGTAAAAATAATTTGCCGCCAAATAATGTTTACAAATCATGTTTACAAAGAAATCAGCAAGTCTTTGTAGGAGCGCATGACACCCAAAGCTTTAGCTATATCAGTTAAAATAAATTATGATTTTATATTTAGTGATAACTACGAAAGTAATATAAAGTCAAGTGTGAGTGAAGTCGGCACCAACAGTAATTTATCCGAAAATTCTTCTGATTACCACTCTGAAGGCACAACCGTGTCTGACTGTGACGAGAAAAAATTCTGTGAATTTAAAACTTCATTTGATGTGTGGGACTCGTTAATACCAGAAAGTTATATGGGCAGTCGAAACGATCCTAATAAACCCAGTGTTCATTATCACCTCAGAAAACGTTTATCGAAACGTAAGGGACAGTTCAAGTATTACGTAGGCACTGTAGGGGGGCGGGAGGGGCGGGGTCTATGCTTATTTTTGATGACATGGGGGTTGGAGGGTTTAGATGGTAATGACGTCAGCAATAATTATTTACTTAACCCGCACATAATGATGCTTGAATTCACTGTTGATTCACTTTCGCCAAAGTTGAATTGTTGAAATCCTCTATCCTAAGCTTAATTTAAAAAAATGCATACCGTGAAACTAGCCAACTTTGCCAATCAAGGTATTTTTGCCTTATGGCGAATACGCAGGTAAGTGTATTTTACTGTATGTTATAGATTATCAATTGTTGAGTATTTTAAATATAGTTTAATTATTCAAGACTTTATAACTCAAAACTTCTGCCGATGGGCAAAGTTACCCTAAACTATTCAGACACATCCATGCCAACATTGCCCGATATTGTTGAATATAACCTTTGTTGAACAGTCACTGTTTGATTATATACTACTGTCGTAGTGTTTTTTGAAAATAGAGTGACTTTTCTATTTTTCGTCGACATGACTGATTCATGGCTGCGCTTATGTGTTTTATAAATAACTTTTATTTTACAATATATCTTGTGTACAAGTTCCGCGTCTTTAATTGCATCCACGACAAAACCCTGTAACAGATATAAAAAAGCACTCAGGGTTGTCACTTTTAAGTTATGGAATCAGGCGTTACTTTGCGGAAATCCATGGCATTAAATGCTATGAAAAATATTTAGTTTTAATACCGCTAGACAAAAATATCCAGGTCTGAAAGCAGGACACAAATCCCACCGTCATGCATATAATTAGCATGCCATGCAACCAAACCTTTACTCGACACGTGTTTCGCCCCTCCACGGGGCATCCTCAGGAGTTGTTGACTCGTCGAGCGTTCGAGCCCCCTAACTAAACTAGACCTAAAGTTATTGGTACATGAATATTTAAGAAAAAATTCTAGAGAACTTGTGTTCAAGAAAAAAATTCCGGGAGATGCGTGGGTGCAGGGCTTTTATTATGTACGTCTGTAGACCTACTTAGCTTTAATTTTATTGTTATTTTTAATTTCAGAAAAACAAACACAAGTCTAGAATTAGACCAAGAAAGCCAAGACGTGAAATAGGGTTGCGAGCATATAAAAATTACTCCGACGATATGTTAAGGCTTGCCTGCGAAGTACTTTGCATCTAAACAAATATCGTCAAGAGATGCTGAAAGACAGTTTGGTATCCCACGACGTACCATAGTTAATAAAATAAAAAAATTGCATTCAAATTCTGTTGGGCATCCTACGACACTGACAATGAAGAAGAAAAAAAAATTGTGAGAGTCTTACAAGCTTCGAGTGATTTTGGGTCCCCCCTAACTAAACTGGACCGAAAGTTATTGGTACATGAATATTTAAGAAAAAATTCTAGAGAACTTGTGTCCAAGAAAAAAAATCCGGGAGATGCGTGGGTGCAGGGCTTTTTGGCTAGACACGCAGATGAATTGAGTGTAAGAACCACACAAAATATTTCGAAAGCCAGAGCAGAAAAGGGACCACAAGAAATAGCTAGTTATTTTGAGAATTTAAGTATTACTTTGAAAGACATCCCAGCAACAAATATTATTAACTTTGACGAGACCAATCTCTCCGACGACCCCGGATCTTCTAAATGTATATTTCGACGTGGGGTAAGATATCCAGAAAGGATAGCAAATTCCACGAAAGGAAACATATCGCTTATGTTCACAGCAATTGCGAGCGGTCAATGCTTGCCTTTATATGTTGTCTATAAAGCCTGCACTACACTACTCGCGAAGTTGATCGAAGTTAAGCGAATACGATAGTGTAGAAGGGCACTTTGGTTCGCTTCGTGCAACTTCGGTTTGCATCGGGCGACTTCTAGTCGTTGTCGGTTTTTGCGCCCGAGTCAAAGGACTCGAAGTGTCCCGAAGTTCGAATACGAAGCGTCTTACTACACTACTCGGCTCACTTCAGTTCTTGTCGAGACGTCATCAGCGCATATTGCATTCATCGTACCGTCGTTCACAGAACACGATTATCACAACTAATACGATGAATGGTACACAGTGGACTCAAGAACAAATTCTCTTGTTCCTCGAAACACTGCAATCAGAGCCAGTTATTTGGGACCCAAATGAGATCACAAGGACAAAAAATGATGAATGATGCTTGGTTGCGTATCCAAGAAATTCTCAATATACCCACAGAAGATTTGAAGAAAAAGAAGGAGACTCTTTTTGCCACGTATAGGGGCTACAACAGGAAAAAAGAGGCTTCGAATAAATCCGGTGCCGGCGTGGACGATATTTATCGTACAGTTTGGTTTGCCTATGAATACATGGATAGTTTTTTAGGATCGGTGTATAAATGTAAAAAAACAATAAATACGGTAAGTTTTTTATTAATTAATAAGTACATATGTGAGCAATACCTACGTTTATTAAGCCATCTTAGTTAAAATAAAACGCAGGCTAATAATATGAACCTTAGGTACAATAGGAGCAACTTTTATTAATGTTAGTGAATACAGTTTTAATACCATTTATGATTACAGCTAATTTTTACACTAGTTACTCACTCTTCCATACAAACGTAGTTTGACGATTACTCCACTGTTTGACGGTATATGTTCAAAATAAAAAATGGTATGGAAAATGGCCTAGCCCTGTATGGAAACAAAAAAGAAAAAAAAACATAAATTTGAAAGTTATGAGTGTCCAAAGATCTTCATGAAAAAGTTTGGACACTCGTAACTTTCTAGTGTAACCTTACTAGTGTAACCTTGAGGTACATTGCATGCTCTAGAAAATGTTACTCCCAATTGATAATATCTTGCTAGCAATGACTGTACCCTTTGATAGTGGTATGGGTACAGTTCATGTCTTTTGAGTATTCGATGTACAGATCTAGTTGATATGCCAGTTCTGCGACTTAAGACACGGACCGATGTTGAAGGATCTTCTGTAACTAAATTCATTACCTCTTCATCGTTGTGTCGTCGCGGTCGTCCTTCACCTGCACCGCCTACGCCTGTACCAGGTATCCTTCCCTCGGTGTATGCGTTATGCACTCTCCCAAAAACCCGGTGGTCTGGATGTCTTCGATCGGGATATCTCTCCCGATAAAGTCGAGTTGCTTCTCTACCGACACCTCTGCATTCGCCATAAATAAAATGCATGTCAGCACGCAAAAAAACTGCACGTTTGTCCAAATCGTTGAGCAAGCCAAAGTCCACTAGTAGCAATACATATCCGTTAATGTCTAAAAATAATGATAACTTACCCAATTACATAGGAGAAACGGAATCAATTGCTGGGACAAGTGGGATTTCTAAAAAAATAACTAAGCCCAAAATAACTATACTCTCCGATGTGATAATTGAGGCTGCAATGCCAATTTCAGCGGTTCGTTTTTTCGGTGAGGTTTAGGTAATAGGTTTGCCCGGGTTTCGCAGCATCCACGAGTCAATGGCTGCATTGTAGTAAGATTTAAATGGTCCATATATATACCGACATCAAGTGGTTGTAACTTTGCGGAAGTGTGTGGGTGCAAGGTCAAAATATGAACACCCGAAGTCTTCGCTAAGTCCAAAGCATTCAATGAAAGTAGGGTTTTCTACTGTAGAATTGGTATTCTTGATGAAATGTTTTATGACGTCTGGAAATATATCGGTGTTCATCCATCCACTAGGCGCAGCCAGCCCCAATGTTCCTGGAGGAGCGTTCTTCGTCATGTAAGATTTAACATTTTTTCGCGGAAATACCATAACGGGAGGAAGTGCTATTTGTCCTGCACTTATTATGCAACACGTAGTGACTAATGTGCCACGTTCTCCGCTAGTTACTTTACCAACGTTTCGGCGGCCTTTTGGTGCAATGACACGCTGCGGTTTTTGAACTGTAGTGGTCGATGTTTCATCCAGGTTAAAGATACGAGTTCCATCGTTAAAAGCGGGAAACCTCTGCAATAAACTTTCTAGATTTTTATAAAAAATCTCCACATTAGTTCGGTTGGAGGCCGTGGCTCTTGCAAGATTGCATGGCTCGGGCTTCCGCAAACTGAGGTCTTTGTGCCTTTGCCTGAATTTACGAACCAGGAATGGTTCCAGCTATTTTATTGTTCACCCAGTTATCAGGCATCTTTATATTATTTTTTTCCGCCATTTGGTAGGCTACTCTCTTGCACTCTTTTTCCGACAAACCGTAAAATATTGAGGAACAACATTTATAGTATTCTTTCAGGCTTTCTTCTTGTTTATTATCAAAAACTTTTCTTACATCATAATTAGGGATTAAGCGCATTGTTTCCACAGACCCAAAACTTTTAAATTTATTAAAATAAAGCCTTAAAGTTGTAAAAGGTATATTGAAGATCTTAGAAGCTTTTCTTACACTCATTCCGCCCTGAATGCTATGAAGAGCTTGCTTCATACTTTCTACCAAATGATTTCCGATGGTGCGAGGCTTTTCTGGACGAGGCATTGTGAAATAAGAATATGTTTTTGAATTTAATTCATTACCAAAACATTGCAACATATATACTTTCAGTACTGATTTGAGAATCTGTATTTTAATCAAAACATTACAAAAAAAAAACTGTTTAGTACACCGTGGCTCATGATCTACTGTGCACTTACGTGATCTGAGCCGATGTGGACGTTGCCGACATTTTGAATACAAACTACCACAAAAAAGAAGCTAAACTATATTTCGAGAGGAATAGAACAGGAAAAAATTCTTAAATAAGTACAAACTACAATGGAAATGTAAATAAATAAAATATAAAAGCCTTTTATTTCATGCAATCATAGTTTCAAAATATACACTGATTTATAGTTGTACTATACTAACACAATTTTTATTTAATTAGATTCTATTGTAAATTACTCATTTTATAATTGCACTGATGACATATTATACAGGGTGTAAGGAGAACGCTTCCGAAGCCAGAACGTAGATTATATACAACCTAAATGCAAACGAATACCAATAACCTTTCGCTTTAAATTGATTATTTTCAAAACTTCATATTTCGTAAACACGCAATGGAAACGAAAGTACAAAAGTGAGGTCACTGACACGCAAGGCAACGTCGCGCCACCGCACGCCCGCGCTTATCAGTCGCCGAGCGCCCGCGCTCGCGGCCGCCGAGCGCTCCGGCCGAGTGGCGGGATTTAATACGGAATTTACAAACATCACTTTCAAAATGCCTAGGCCGCCGCCCCCTACAACCCTTCATAAAATTATGAATTTTAATCGCAATTGTAGTCCATTGTAAAAAGCTGACAGAGGCATTTTACGTACCTGTCTAAATCCTTTGCGACCTTATGAGGTTTGGCTCGAACTGGGCTGGCAGTCTCGACAGAGATAACGACAAAATCGTTAACTTTCGATTGCTAATTACTAACGAATAAATTCGGTTGCAATAATGATGCTAGCGAGTAATAAAAGTCTCTACATCCTAGATGCGTTTCTAGTAAACATAATTATTGCAACCGAATTTATACGTTAGTAATCAGCGATCGAAAGTTAGCGATTTTGTCGTTATCTCTGTCGAGACTGCCAGCCCTGGGCTCCATCCATTTCAATACAAAGCCGGGCCCGTTGCTGTGTCGACCCGTGAACACGAGGCATTAGTGTTGGATCCTCAACACATTCTTCTCGTAGTTTATTAAAAACGCTCACTATTCTGCCCCGCATTTCATCAGCACTGTCACATTCCCGATCAAACACTCTTTCTTTCACATACCCCCACAGAAAGAAGTCCAGTGGCGTTAAGTCGGGTGAACGAGCCGGCCAGGCGTGCGGCCCCAGCCTTCCGATCCAGCGGTCATTAAAAAGTTCAGTGAGACGCTCGCGGACGGGACGCGTAACATGCGGTGGAGCGCCATCGTGCTGGAACCATGCTCGACGAAATTCAGCCAGCGACACATTGTCTAGCATATCATCTAAACGTTCATTTATAAAATTAAGATATGCTGATCCATTGAGGCGCTGCGGTAGAAACACTGGTCCTAAAATTTGTCCATTAAAAACACCAGCCCATACGTTGACGGACCATCTGGTCTGATGGCCGGTTTCTTGAGTGGCGTACGGGTTCACGTCTGACCATACATGGGCATTCCTCCTGTTCCACATCCCGTTTCTGGTGAATGTGGACTCGTCCGTCCAGATAATGTGCTCAATGAAGCCAGGCGCACGCTGTTGTTGATCTAGCAGCCAACGACAGTACGCACGACGACGAATGCGATCATTGGGCAGCAGAGCTTGTACTTTGTGTATTTTGTAGGGCCGCATTCTGTTCCGGCGCAAGACTTTATGAACTGTCCAGTGAGAAACTGTCGGTAAACCCCGTCGCCGCAATAATTTCGCCGCACTTCGTGTGCCTAGGCGTGGATTTTGGCGAATCACATTTAAAATACGCTCCTCAGTCTGAACATTCACTTGTTGTCCACCACCTGCCACCATCGGAGCAATCGGTCGATTTTCTAAGACTCGCTGAAAAGCTGCCGTTATCATGCGAGAATCAGACGGATGCCGGACGTTCGGAAATCGGTTTCGATAAATTCTCAACGCTAGAGATGCATTCCCAAGGGCTTCTCCTAAACACATCAACATGTTGCCGTATTCACGAGCACTGTACACGTATGCCTGAGGCATTGTTTAAAACAACAAAAAATAATAACTAAAAAAGAATAAAACAGCACTAAAAACGTAACAATAATAACTAAACACAAATTTAAAACTAACAAAACAATAATTAAATACGATTCAATATCGATCGGATAAACGTAACGTACGTTAGCTCACGAACCGAGTCGGAAAGGAACTGACTAGATTACTATTATTTACTAAAGAAGTACTATGAAGATCAAACGACGAGCCGCACCTGCAGGTGGCCGGGCGACAAACGTTACCGCCGCACGTGCCGCGTTGCGATGTGCAAAGACCAACAATTTACAGAGGCGAAAATGTTAAAAGATTCATTTTAATTCTTAGGAAATTGTACTTATGCTATTACAAACTGTTTTCATTTTCTAACTTTTAAATAAGATTTAACCGGTTTCTTAGATTCAATTAATTTAATTATTCACTTTAAATTGGTTTACTTACTAAATGAAGGATTCAGCTCTTGCAATAAACAAACGCGCATCGTGTGACTTTAACTACATTGACATAAAGTTCAAATTCAATTGATTCACGCGCGGTGGTTGCTTTAAACTGTACATGTGGTGAAATTTTTTTAGTCAATCACAGCTGATGTCGACGATCTTTTAATTTATTTCATTTACTATCGATTATCGACATAATACAAAACTGTTATTAAATGCACGACATAGTGCATCAATTTAAAACTGTTGACGCCTCTGTAATGTTTCTTTTTTTATTTTGGCGGCGCTTACAAAGGATACTTTGTAAAGCGCCGCCAAGGCGCCGCCGCCGCCGCGCCGGCGCGGCGGCGCCGCGCAGCAGTAGCGGCGTAGGTAGTCGACGCAACGCATCTCTCTCAAACTTGGTGGCCCGGGTTCAAACTTCGGCCTATGAGTTGCCTATGAGTTGACCAATGAGTTTTGTCTTATTAGTCGTGCAGAGTGCAGACAGCTACAACACGGTCACAACTCTGTACCTCACTGGAATACGATACCCATCTCGCTTCCATCCATTCGTCGCGTCAGTACGGTGAGCCTCTTCGTTGCTTAAACGCAACTCGTTATTTTTACCGACTTCACAAAAAGGAGGAGGTACCATGTTCGGCTGATTGCTTTTTTTTTGTATTTTTGTTCATCGAATACTCAGCCGATTGTCGACAGATTTTCAAAATTCTTTTTTTGTTAGAAAGTAGATAGTTCTGAGGTGGTCCCACTGTCACCAAGTTAGGATCTGATGATGGAATCTTAGAGAAATCGAGGGCAACCCTCAAATTTTATAAGCTCACTTATTGTTTTTCGCATAATTTTATGAAGTATCTTGTGTATTTGCGTATGGTTGTCACCATCTCAGGTGGCGTGGCTGATGATGGAAGGTACAACTCCTTGACAGTAAGAAGTTACTCGAATAGGAAAGGACTGTTTATTTAGTAAATTGTTTTGATGTTCGATAGGGTATTTGCCATTGGTCTCATGATCATCAAGTCATAACCTGATGCTGCAGTCAGGATAGTCTGCAGAGTACCTAACTCCTCGACAACTAACAGCAGAAATATCGTGTTTAGGTTCATTGAAAAGGGTTCGATGTGTGGATAAACGTACTGTTAATGAGGAAATTACTTTTTAAGGTGTTTTTTTTTTTAAATTGAAGTCGGTTGTATTTTTTTGCAAAAAGTTTTTGTTTCGATATTTATTGTTAAGTTTGCCGATATGAAGTCATCGACGCCAGGTCTAGAGATAATGTCGGGATGTAGGTTGGTAAACATTTTAGTTTTGTTGCTATGCAAAATTTTAGTGACGGAATTAACAGTTTCTTGTTAACTTAATGTCTTTGCACATAATCAACTTTTTAAACGTTTCTTTCCCAATCACAGTAGTGAGTAGGTAGCTAAGTACCTTCGTTATGGGCCTCAAGGTTAAGCAAAGTAAACTGGATTTTTCTGACTTGTAAATTTGCGAATATTCAGATCAAAATAAAATTGTAACCCTGTTCAAGGGGAAAATCATTACGATCCTTGCACGAATGGAACCCGAAAGCAGATATGCCACTACTAGGTAGAAGTGAACTGAAAAGACATTTGCTTCAAGCGATCGAGTAAAGGTTAGTAGTTTAGGAGCGCACTACATAGTCAGCTGTCGCATCGCACGTCGCGTCGCGTCGGCTGCGCGGCTGTCGGCGACCGCGCGCGGTCTTTGAACCCGAGGTCATGCGCTAGCGTCAGATGATATTTATTTACGAATACCTTGCTTGTTAGAGTTGTAAAGAAAAAAAAAATTGTTTAATCGCCAGTAATGGTTTCATTTAACTGTTCCCACAGCATAGTGTATGAAAAATGATAAAAAAAATAGGTAAAATTGTAAATAAAAAAAACTTTTTTTTTTGACGGCATCGTATCGAGAATCACTAGCCTTATCACCTGTCTTCGTTTTCGGAAGCGTTTCCCTTACACCCTGTATAAATTGATTTCAATTTTTTTTCGTTCAATAAGTAATAAATAAACAAAAAATAGGTACATTTTTAATTCTGATAATTTGATCTATACATCCTAATAAAATAAATAAAGACCGACCGAAGGTTCGGTTTCGGTTTCGGTTTCGGCTAGTTTCGGCCAAAAAATCTAGTTTCGGCCACAGTTTCGGTTTCGGCCAATAATTGGCCGAACCTTCGACCCCGCCGAAACTAGGTGTTCGTGAATTGTCACGCATCATTCGGCTTACTTTGAGTGAGTGAACGTGATTACCAATTGTGTTTGCTAGCCAGCATGATCGTGATGATTTGAGGTTGTGGTTTTTCTCGCGCAAACATTATTAGGTAAATATTTGTTTTTACTTTTGATTAATGATGATGTATTTTATGGCATTCATTAGAGTCTTGTCCTACAGCGGAAAATAAATATATAGGTTGTAAGTTGTAATAGAATAGAATTCATTAGATAAAGTCGATCCGTGAACTGACGCGCGGCTGCAGCGCTGCAGTCGTGCGTTTTTTAATTATATGGATTAACCAAGCAGCGAGGCGGCCAGCGCCGTAGCGCTGGCTGCCTCGCTGCGCGGTGCGCGGCTACATCCGCGCTGCCACTGCGTGGCACTTTGCGGCAAATTTGAAGGCGCCCTAAAAGATGTGTATTTGTTGTTTGTGATGTTTGTTGACCTGTGATGTTTGATTCAAACATTACTCTATTTTTTTGTAATTGTTGTTGGATTCAATTTTGTACCTGTATTCGAACCGCCCCGTAAATCCGATACACAACTACCTCCGGTGATTTAACTGTTACCGTGAATGACCGTCAGTCATGTCGCATTTTTCCCCTTTAGTACGCCAGGTGCTTAGTCAATTCGGACCCGTAGTACAGTAGTACTGTACGTGAAAGTTTTCTAGTTATACTTCATTATTTACTTGAATTTATTTTCCTTTTAATAATGACTGCCATAGGTATGCTTACCTTAGTGGTTTTTGTATTTTAATCTGTGAGATATTATTTATTTATAATGACTGATTTCTTTCAGGTAAAAAATGACACAAAAAGAAAAGAATCCTATTTGCCATTTTTTAAAGCAGTATTTTATGAATTAAGAAATATTTTTGAAACATAGGTACTTTAATTGTTGCATTTTATTTTTTTAGACGTGTTTACTGTCTATATACGCGTAAAAATACAAAAGATTTAACATGCTATAAAAATTTAAATAAGTTTCGGTTTCGGTTTCGGCCGAAACTGGGACCAAGACCGAAGGTTCGGTTTCGGTTTCGGTTTCGGCTGAAAATCCTGTTTCGGTCGGACACTAAAAATAAAATTAACATTGAAGTAAAATCATTAAGTATTTAAAAAAACAAAACCAATAAACAACATTAAAAATTTAGAATTAAAAACAACATTAACAATCAAAATTAAAGTCAATATTAAAATAAGGTAAATCATTCAAATTAAAATAATATACAATAAAAAACTTTTTTGCAAAAAATAAAACCGACTTCCAAAAAAACAACCAAAAAAGTGAAAAATAACTTTACCTTCTGAAGTCGGTGACGTTTGTATGATTGATTTAATTTTTTTGTCACCGACTTCAGAAGCTAAAGTTATTTTTCACTTTTTTGGTTTTTTTTTTTGGAAGTGGGTTTTTTTTTTGCAAAAAGGTTTTTATTTTTCACTTTTTAGTGGTTCACATGTGCTTGCTATACATGGAAAGTGCATACCGTTACAATTACAACAAGCCCAAACACGACTAGGATACATTGTCTCATTATGGAGTTCCGTGACTCTTGGCTTCATCATCAGATCTGATGGTAGAATGGTTCTTATCAAACGCAAATGCTTCACTTGTTGTAGAAAATACCAAAATTGCTGTACGTTATCCTATAAAATTTGAAGAGTTCCCTCGATTTCGCCAAGATTCCATCATCAGATCCCAACTTGGCGACTATGGGACCAACTTGGAAGTATACCCTTTCAAACAAAAAAAGATTTTTTCAAATCGGTTCAGGCGTCTTCGAGTAATCGGTGAACATACATAAAAAAAAAAATAAAAAAAATACATACAGTCGAATAGAGAACCTCCTCCTTTTTGGAAGTCGGTTAAAAATTCAAAACATTCATATTAGGAATAAACTTAATAATGCTAGTATAGTATTAAATTGTTTTTTTTTTTAATTGTATTAAATGTAAGTAGGTATTATAATTTATAATTATCTGAAAGAAGTTAATTGACTGAATTTAAATGAGTTCCGAAGGTAATAAATTAAAATGACATGCATGCATGAACCCCTCAGCTATTGAGGGTGAAGGCCTCCTCCAGAGAACCCCAACGGTCTCGGTCTTTGGCTTCTGTCAGCCAGTTTTTCCCCGCAACTCGTGTGATTTCGTCGGTCCATCTAGTTACAGGTCTTCCGCTTTTATGAGTGCCTGTCAGTGTGTGACGTCATGCGAATTGTCCATCTTTCATCACTCATCCTCGCTACGTGTCCTCCTGCCCATCTCCATTTTAACTTTAGAGCGTAGCTGAGAGCATCTATCACTCCTGTTTTTTGCCTGATGGTAGTGTGACGAATTTTATGACATTTCCTGATTTTTGTGACACTCCTCTCCATACTTCGCGGACAGGACGTGATTTTAGTTTTTACTCTTCGAGTGAACTTCCACGTTTGACAGGCGTAGGTTAGGCTATGGTCTCCTATTTGATGCTGTACGCTGCGTCACAATGTATGATTGTGGTCTCTTTCACACGTCGACGTTGGCGTCTTGACGCCGTACGCGGCATCTAAACGCTGTGCGTCGCGTCTCTAGTCATTTCGAACAATTGCAGCGTGAAGGTCGTCTCTCGCGTCATACAAAATTATGAGGTTTAATAAAGAAAAAGACGAATTGTTGATAGAAGCAGTTAAATCTTTTAATGCAGTGTATGATAAAAGTGACAAAAATCACAAAAACAATATTTATAAGCATCAATGTTGGGAAAAAATTAGTGATGCAGTTGGATCTCCTGGTAAGTTTTAATTTTCTCTTTTAATTATTTTGCCATGTTAATCGTCTTTGCGGGGAGCATATGTATGTCTTAAGTTCATTTCGAATATTTACAGCTGATGTAATTTCTGCACCCTCCGCTCGTCTGAGGGCTCTAAAATTATCAGTCGGTAATGGTATTTCGTTTAGGTCATATCTGTATTGATGGTTTTTCCCATCTATTAACATATTATGTAAACAACATGCTGTCAATATTAGGTAGTCTCTGGAAGCAGGGTCCATGTGTATTGGTGTATGAAAAACTCTAAAAACATTAGCCAAAATTCCGAATGCACTTTCGACAGTTCGTCGAGCTTTGCTCAGTCTGTAGTTAAATTGTCTTTTCTTAACATCCCCTTGACTCTGGGCAAATGGATAGGGTTTCATAAGACGTAGTGTTTACGCCATGATCCTGATTTCTTAAATTCGCGCTCTTTAAGTGGAATCTGCTGTTCCTTCCTATCCTTCTCCCACTCACACGCATCACCAAACGCCGAGCGAGAAAAGGACAGAGAGCTCGCCGTCAACGTGCGACTGCAGCGCCCACGACGCGCATTTGAAATAGAAAAGAAAACTACTTAGTGCAAGGCTTGTCATGGCGGTGTGCGCGGCGTCGTAAACAAAATTATTAAAAACTAAAACTTGCTGGTTCTGAGTGCTTCAGTGATAATAAAGCCGGCCGGCAGTTAATTCAACCCAAACCCAAGTGCAAAAAACGTTGTGCATCCGAGTGCCGCTCGTCTTCCCGCCCGCGCCGCTGATGCTGGAGAAGCAGTTCTCCTAGAGCTGGCTTCAGAAGACTGGTGAGTCCTTGATCAAAATATCTTCCTCCCGCTCCACCCGCTCCGCAGATAATACAGTCCACTAATTCCGCTAGGCCAGATACATTTTCTGATCATTTTGGTCTGACTTCGAACCGGATAACCTCCCTTTCGCGTTCTCATCTTATTTGGTGTTAACTCTGATAGTTTACACGTATTCAAACCGCTTATTTCATACCGCTTAGGTGCTAAGTTTCGATAGCTTAGCACGTAATCAAACCGCCATCTTTTATTTACCTGCACGTGGTGATCTCCCGCGTCGCTAAATAAAATTACCTATTATTTCGATATCTAGGTAGTTACTCAAGTCAGTTGTAACTAAAATACTTAGGTATTTATTGGTTTCACACGCCAATCGTGATACAGAAACGTAGAATTTTTCCGCATAGCTTAGATAGGTAGGTACTTATGTACTTACATTAACGTACGTCGCATTCTGCTTAAATATCATACTTACTCAGTAAACCTACCTACTTAGGTGTATTTACTCGAATAATCAGGTATTTACCTATCTAGTCGACCTAATATCCGTATTAGTAGCCATATTATACGTCCCGCATGTGTATACCTACATAATCATAACCGCTCGCTGCCCATTTAGTGGGTACCTACCTAACCTAGGTAAAGTTATTTGGTTACCTACCTATTTTTCCTACCTACGCATCATTTGCTCACCATGGCAGCTAAAATAGCAATATTACAGGCTAAAAACAATGCAATATTCGCTCGTTTGACTAATCTCCATGATTTAGGTAAGAAAATAACTTTATCCACCGCAGATCTCCGTTCTTCGGAATCATTCATGGCGGAAACCGAAACATTACCGGTCATACGTCAGGAATTCATTTCAAATCTAGACGCCATTAATGAGCTAGGCTTTGAAGTTAAAACTGGGTTTGTACCCAATTACGAACCTCTCAATGCATTTGAAGATGTTTACGCGAGAATACAGAGGGTTCGTTTCCGTATCCGTGAGAATTCGCCTCATCAAAACTCGCTCTCGTGCGAAAATAAAGGTGCGCTTCCACTGATCAAGTTACCGCCGATAAATATTCCTTCGTTCGATGGAAAGATGGATAGTTGGCCCATATTTTATGAGTCGTTTAAAGCTAATATACATTTAAATGAGTCGTTAAATGATTCTCAGAGAATTCAATATTTGACAGGAAAATTGAATGGTCCTGCATTAAAAATAATTGCGGGCGTCATTCCATCAAGCGAAAATTATTCATCTATTTGGAAAAGTATAGTTGAAAAATACCAAGATAAGAGAGCTTTAGGGTGTCATTACATGTCTATACTTTTTAATATCAAACCCGCGACGAATAATTCCTCGTCTTTAAATACATTCGTTGAAACTTTCGACGCCGCTGTTTCAGCATTGGAGCAATTAAAATTCGACGATTTAAAAGATTTTATATTATTACATATTGCAATGCGTAAAATCGATTCTGCGACCGCACATGCCTTTGAATCTTTTGTCAGAGACAAAGAAATTCCTTCCTATAAGGATTTCATAGAGTTCACAAAGAGTCAAGTTAAAATACTAGATCGTACCTCGTCGTCGTCACAATCAAACCGCGGTCTTGCCTCGGCAGTGGAACAACACCTTAACAACAATGCGAAAAATAACCGCCCGCGCAATACCTACCAATCACAGACGTTTATTACGAGTGACGGCAAGGGTGTTGAGTCTTGTTTAATGTGTAACAAGTCTGATCATCAGCAGCTATACAAATGTCCCACATTCAAATCGCTTCCCGCCAAAAGTCGTTTCGATTTCGTTAAATCCAAACGAGGATGTATAAACTGCCTAAGTTTATCGCATACCGCTTCGCATTGTAACTCCACTTACACATGCAAATCCTGTAAAAAGGCCCATCATACTTTGTTACATTTAGATAGTAATAATAACAATAACGCGTCGTCATTGCAACAACCACCTAATCTGCCCGCGCCCGCGACCGTGCACTTTGCGCAATCGCGTGGCGCTGCTGCCGCCGCCGACGCTGCGATGTTGCCGTCCTGCTCGCACTCGCAGACTTCGGATAGGAACTCCGCTCCCGCGAACGTGTCGTTATGCGCTCGCTCTGATGATACTCCTTTGCTTCGTATTGCAAACTCGCCGCGTAATACTGTACTTCTTTCAACCGCTCAAGTAAATATTTTAAATAATGATAAACAAAATATTTCGGTTAGGTGTTTAATTGACAATGCTTCGCAGAATAATTTGATTACGTCCGCATGTTGTGAACAGCTCAAATTAAAACCTATTTCGCTTACCAATTCGTTTATTAAAGGCATCGGGTCCGCTTCACAAACGGTTCAGGGATACATCCCGCTGCTTGTAACCACGAAAGATAAAAAATATTCTTATAACGTTACCGCGTTGGTAGTTGATAACATTACCGACCGCATGCCTTCCGAATATGTTGACACTTCGGTAGTGCAA
The DNA here is from genome assembly GCA_950022955.1 of Xestia ashworthii. Classification (NCBI taxonomy): domain Eukaryota; kingdom Metazoa; phylum Arthropoda; class Insecta; order Lepidoptera; family Noctuidae; genus Xestia; species Xestia ashworthii. The sequence continues at coordinate 10,144,326 of OX465560.1, read as the reverse complement.
CATTTGGTTGACTTACCGCTCGCTGATCCGTATTGGCACATTCCGGGCGAGATTGAGTTAATACTCGGCGCTCAGCTGTTCCCGCACTTGTTATTAGGTGGTAGGATTGTTGCGCCCCCCGCACCGTCCGCTATAGAAACCGTGTTTGGTTACATTCTAATGGGGGATGCTCCTACTAGCAATTCTAATAAAAATAATACCGCTTGCACATTGCAAAATATAAACACTGCTACTTTCTTCACGTGTTCTAGTGACGTGGAGATGCGTGATCGCTTCAATGAACTTCATCTTGATAAAACATTGACCAAGTTTTGGGAAATGGAGGAAATGCCTACCAAGGGGTTTCTTAGTCCAGAGGATAGTCAATGTGAAGACATTTACACCTCTACAGTATCACGTGACGAGACTGGTCGTTACTGCACCGCTTTACCTTTTTGCCGAGATCCGTCCGAGTTAGGGGACTCTCGCTCCGTCGCTGTTCGCCGACTGCTCTCATTGGAGCGCAAGCTTCAGGACCCTGAGCTGCGAGCCAGTTACAATGAGGTAGTACAGGACTACATAGAGAACGATTATTTGTCCGAGGTCCCGCCTGACAGCGAGGATTATTCGCAAGGATATTTCATTCCGCATCATGCCGTCGTTCGCCGCGATAAAGCGACTACGAAGGTTCGTATTGTTCTCGACGCTAGTGCTAAATGTCATAACGACATTTCGCTCAATGATATTCTTCATACAGGGCCGAATCTCCAGGCTGACATTTTTGTTTTGCTACTTAATTTCCGCTTGTTTGCGATAGCGTTAGCTGCAGACATAAAACAAATGTATCTCAGAATTCTTCTTCAATCTGAGCACCGCAAATATCAAAAGATATTATTCCGCTTTGACCTCGCGCAACCTATACGCGAATTTCAGTTTAATCGAGTCGCGTTCGGTTTAAAATGCAGCCCTTTCTTAGCTATGCGCACTGTGCGACAGCTAGCGATCGACGAACGCGATCGTTTTCCGCGAGCCGCTGATGTGGCGTCTCATGAGCTGTACATGGACGATTTAACCACTTCTGTCCCTACAGTGGACGAAGGAAAATCTCTTTCCCGCGAACTCATTGACTTATTTAAGTCTGGTGGGTTTCATTTGACTAAATGGGCCAGTAACTCACCTGAGTTATTAGACACTGTGCCACAGTCTAACCGCGCCGCAATAGAATTTTCAGATAATGAAAACCTGAAGGTGTTAGGCCTTAAATGGTTACCCGCGCAGGATATATTTACATTTTCAACCGCTCCTATAAAGGAGACATATACCAAACGAACAATTCTTTCAAGCATCGCCCGCTTATGGGACGTACTTGGGTTCGCCGCTCCAGTGATATTATTCGCCAAACTCTTAATTAAAGAGCTGTGGCTACTTAAAGTCGATTGGGACGATCCCTTACCCGACGATATACTTTCTTTATTTCAAAAGTTTAATGAGCAATTGCCGCTTCTTTCCGCGTGTAAAATCCCACGCCATCTAGGTGTAACCATCGGTTGCTCTACCAACATTGTCGCGTTCGCTGACGCAAGTATGAAGGCATACGGTTGCGTCGTGTATCTCCACGTCACTGACGGCGAGGGAAATGTGCATGTCAATTTAATATGCGCCAAATCCAAAGTCGCCCCTGTCAAAGTCGTTTCGTTGGCAAGGTTAGAATTATGCGCCGCAGTCCTTATGTCAAAACTAGTCCGTCTGATTTATGAAACGTACAGTGCTCGTACAAAAATTTCTAATATGTTCGCATTTTCAGACTCAAAAATAGCTCTTTCATGGATTAACTCCTTACCGCATAGATGGGATATTTACGTTAGCAACCGCGTCGCGAAATGTCAGGAAAATCTCGATTCGCGTCATTTTTATCATGTCAGTGGAATAGAGAATCCCAGTGATTGCCTCTCTCGAGGTCTCTTGCCAGAACAATTGCTCTGTCATCCGCTATGGTGGCATGGCCCTCCTTGGCTTTGTGCTCCTGTATCAAGCTGGCCGATCACACCTTTCCTTCCAGAGGCATGTGAGACCTTACCTGAATATAAAAGTAAAACATTCGTTTGCACGACTGCCAAATCCGCTCCTGGTTTTCTCTATGACCTGACGCAAAAGCTTTCATCCTGGAATAAAATTATTCGTATTATTGCATATATTTTGATATTTGCTAAAATATTACCGCGTAATAATCGAATAACAGCTTCTCAGCTCATAATAGCTGAAAGGTATTTAATCCGCGCTGTTCAGAGTTTTCACTTTACTCAATTAATTCATGACTTAAAAACTAATAAAGTTATTTCCTCACCGCTCAGAAAATTAGACTTATTCATCGATGAATACGGAACTGTACGAATAGGAGGTAGACTTTCAAATAGTAACTTACCATACGAATCTCAACATCCCGCATTATTGCCTAAACATGACCATGTTACTCACCTTTTAATTGACTACTATCACCGCCTGCATTGTCACACTGGTGCCAATGTTTTGAGTTCTTTGTTGCGCCAAAAATATTGGATCATAGCTTCAAGGAATGTGATAAGGCAACGTGTTCACGCTTGTAATTTCTGTTTTAAAAATTCACCATCTCACCTTACTACAAAAATGGCTGACTTACCAGCATACCGCGTTCAAGAAACTAAAGCCTTCGTTCATACGGGCGTGGACTACGCCGGTCCCATAAATATTACTCTATGTAGACGCCGAGGTCAAAGAAGCCAGAAGGCCTACATTTGTTTGTTTATCTGCTTAGTAACCAAAGCCGTGCACATCGAACTAGCTTCCGATCTGTCGTCTGAAGTTTTCATTTCCGCGTTTAAACGCTTCATTTCGAGGCGTGGTCCGGTTTCTCATATGTATTCCGATAATGGAACGAATTTTGTTGGTGCTAAGTCTCAGATAAACGAATTACTTACCGACCACCGCATCGAATGGCATATGATCCCGCCCCGAGCTCCTCACTTCGGAGGACTCTGGGAGTCTAATATTAAAAGCATGAAGCTTCATTTATACCGCGTTATTGGTTCTCAGTTACTTAGTTATGAAGAACTTTTAACGGTTTTGACTCAGGTCGAAACCATTTTAAATTCCAGACCACTTTGCATTTTATCAGAGGACCCTCATCCTGAGCCTCTTACTCCCGCTCATTTTATAATGGCTTCTCCCTTGACATACTTACCTTCCGCGCCTGTTTCTGAGGAAACTAAAACTCTACGTCATCGGAAAGAACTGCTCGACCAAATGGTGCATAGCTATTGGAAAAGATGGCGATTGGAATATCTTAATTCATTACAAGTGAGACAAAAATGGCTTACTAATTCGGATAACGTTAAACCCGGTGTTATTGTATTGATACATCAAGATGATGTTCCCGCGCTTCGCTGGCCTTTGGGCATTATCCAGGAGGTTTACCCGGGTAAGGATGGTAGAGTACGCGTCGCCTTAGTTAGAACTGCTTCTGGCACGTTTAAACGACCTATTGTCAAACTTTGTCCACTGCCCTCTCAATAAATTAATAATAATTTAATTACATAGTTTAGGTAGGTACTCGTAATTGTAATTCAGGTATTTCATACAAATAAATTTTATTTCTTTCCATTTGACCGCTTTTTTTCGATAATCCTGCGTATTATCAAAGCCGGGAGGATGTTTACGCCATGATCCTGATTTCTTAAATTCGCGCTCTTTAAGTGGAATCTGCTGTTCCTTCCTATCCTTCTCCCACTCACACGCATCACCAAACGCCGAGCGAGAAAAGGACAGAGAGCTCGCCGTCAACGTGCGACTGCAGCGCCCACGACGCGCATTTGAAATAGAAAAGAAAACTACTTAGTGCAAGGCTTGTCATGGCGGTGTGCGCGGCGTCGTAAACAAAATTATTAAAAACTAAAACTTGCTGGTTCTGAGTGCTTCAGTGATAATAAAGCCGGCCGGCAGTTAATTCAACCCAAACCCAAGTGCAAAAAACGTTGTGCATCCGAGTGCCGCTCGTCTTCCCGCCCGCGCCGCTGATGCTGGAGAAGCAGTTCTCCTAGAGCTGGCTTCAGAAGACTGGTGAGTCCTTGATCAAAATATCTTCCTCCCGCTCCACCCGCTCCGCAGATAATACAGTCCACTAATTCCGCTAGGCCAGATACATTTTCTGATCACGTAGCATTAACATAAATCCACCATCACCAACAATAAATTGGGGTAAAAATATATCCGTGCCAGGTAATTGAACGTCTGATGGAAATGGAAAAGTTCCGTTTTGTATTTGCTTGCCTATAGTGGATTTGGCAAATATTCCGCTATCACTTTCTTTACCGTAGGAACCAATGTCCACGCATAAAAATCTACAATCTGGATCAGTAACAGCCATCATTACAATAGAGAAATATTTCTTATAATTGAAGTATAAAGAGCCGGAATTAGGAATATTTCTGATTCGGACATGTTTACCATCAATTGCCGCACAGCATGGAAAATTCCATTTAGAAAGAAATCCATCTGCTGATTTCTTTAAAATGTCTTTTGTAATGTTTGGTAAAAATACAGGAACGAGATGTTTGCACATTGCTTTTAAAGTTGTTTTGATGATCAGTGATATATAATTATGCGATATACGGAACTGGAAAGCAAGTGATCGCATAGACTCTCCAGTTGCTAAGCACCTGAAAGATAAATGATAATTTTGTTAGGTTCAGAATGTAAAAAGCGTTTCAAGAGTCTACGAGACCAATAAAATAAAAAGATAAAAGATGGCGGCGGAACGGGTTCAGCTAGAACAAATAATAATTGAGAATATATGGAGCTATTGTCGTTTTTGTCAGACGCTCCTGAGAGACGGTATAGTACAAGCATATCGTGATTTAAAAACTAGTATTTTTTACAGTGGTTCCGTTATTATATCTTACGCATTTTTTATTATTTCAGTGCTTCTCTAACTAATGTCCACTCAGAAAAAACTCCTGAAAATGATTCGCAGACAAGTAATACAGAGGTAAATACTGGCAGCAATGCTGATACAGAGGTTAATACTGGCACTGCTGAATTTAATATCACCGAAAACGAACAAACAATGCAAAATAACATTGATGATTCTTCTCAAGCTTCGCCAACCCCCAAGAGACAAAAGACGAGTAAATTACAACAAACATTAGACAAACGGGAAGGCGAGAGGCTGAAATTACTGGAAACACTAGTAAACCATGCAACAACAAACAATCAATCGCAAATTAAACCGCAATCAGCGATTAAAAAGTTTTTCGAGTCAATGGCTGAAGTAGTGGAGACTTTTCCGCCCCGTGAACAACCATTCATCAGAATGCAAGGTTGTCAGCTAGTATCGGATACAGAGATAAAACTTACTTCAGCAATGACTCCTATGGCAGATGATACTTGGGATAATGATTTCTGGTATAACCACTGTGGAACAGGTGACCCTACCTACCTAGCATATTTATAGATGAGTTATTTACTAATTATTTGTTTATGGAATCTTAGATAATATTAAAGTATAAGCGCTTGAGTGTGTTACCTGATATACAGGTTTATTACTAGTTCAGGTAGAATCCAATTTTTGTATACCTATAGTTTTTAAGGCCATATTGTAAATGTTTTTATTATTTCTTTATTTCAAGAAACAATTTCAATTTCAATCGATCCACGCTGACCTCCCAACAGGTTATGGGCCGAGGAGAAAACACGCTATGAGTACTGCGCAACAACAATTAAAACGATTAAAACATATTACCAAGTGATTTACAATGTCGAGCGAGGTCGCGCAAGGGCTTCATGCCGCCTACTCATTCGACAAGCTGGACGGTGTGGCGAGCTACCACAATTGGAAATTCCAAATGAAAATGGCTCTAATTATGGAAGGGCTGTGGCCATGCATTGAGACAACTGAGGGAGAGGTAATAACTCCTGCCAAAGACCAAAGAGCGTTGGCACGAATCTGCCTATCTGTGAGAAGCAACTGCATCAAGTACCTCAGTGTAGCGTTGTTATCGACTAACTAAAATCGATTCACACACATACCTAGTTACGGTTCACCGGAGCAGCAACACTACGCGTCATCCATAGACACTCGGTCTAGGAGGTTATAAAAGTTGTCTTCGAGCTGCAAACCTTCCTTTTGACCTGAACGCCTTCAATAGCAAACCTCTGAGCTGGGTGAGTGTTTTGAGTAATCTGCTAATTCTCTTATGTCTGGATACACCGCTTTCTTTTGTTATCTGATTTCTGCGGCGATTGTCTGCAAAGTTATTGTGTCGGTTATCAATAATGGCTTCCGTGTTGTACAGATGCTACGTCGCCTAGTTGCGTATCATCTAATATTTCACTTGTCATACTGCCTTTGTGAAGCCCGTGCATGCCGCGTTCACACTCAGCCGCGTGGAGGGTCCCCGCTGCCGAGCACCTGCCGTGCCTGCAGCACGCCGCCGGCCGCGCTACCGGCCACCTCCTCAGCCACGTGCCTGTCACGTTGGGCACTAGCCGTGCTCGCCCGCGCCTGCCAGCCTGCCGCGACCGAGACGCGGTCGCCTCGACCACTGCTGCTGCTCCTGCGGTCACCCCGTCACCGCACAGCCCTGCTTCGGAGGCCCTCGCCGGCCACGTGCGTCGTGACCTCAGCCCAGGGCAGTACCCTTCTACTTTACCCAGTGATCAGTGAATGAAATCCTTAGAGACCCTAGAACCTGCAACCTGAGATTAATCTGCGTGTTTTATGTACTAAATATATGTGTTAAATTATTGTGGTTTCTCTACTTCACAACCCTGACAAAGTACTACGCCACATCAGGTCAGTCACCACCGCAAAACAGGCATGGGACAAGCTGAAGGACGTTTTCGAGGACAAAGGGTTGTACCGAAGGGTCCTGCTGCTTCGGAAGCTACACAGATCGAATCACAACGACTACCATGGGTGAATATCGACGGGGGGTGATGACACTTGTACAGCAGCTTGCTGACATCGGCCGTGTCATCGAAGACAAGGAAGTAGCAGAATTAGCTATTTGACAGATATATCAATAAAATATAGAAGGTGTTGGATATGATAGCTTATAGGTAAACAATAAAGGCTTAATTTTTTTTTCGTCGAAATATTAATTGGAAATATTTTAATTTTGTAAATCAAATTTGTGATTTTTTATCTGTGGATTAAATGATCCCAAACGGGGCGGCCATGATTGACGCATCGTGTGACGTCACATTTTAAGCAACAACAAAGCGTGTCCATTACTGTTGCTAGCTTTCTGTAAAAATAAACGAAATTCTAAGTTTAGCGAAATTCTTGCTGCTTGGCGGTGTGCCTGAGACTCCTGATGAGAAACTCCCAGAAAGCGTAGTGTCTATCATGCACAGTAAACTTGGCATAACTGGTCTGGCACCCTCTTCAGTGACGGTATGCCACAGGATGGGCGCGGCTTCAGAAGGTCACTCAAGACCGGTCCTGCTTCGGTTTGCAGACTCTGAAATTAGAGACCTAATCTGGAAGACCAAGACCAAACTGAAGGGATCTTCTTATGTGGTCTCTGAATTCCTCACTCGTCGGCGGCAGTCTGCTTTTACAACAGCTCGTAAACTGTTCGGCGTGACGAATGTGTGGACCATGGACGGGAACATTAACATCAAGCTCCCCAATGGCAAACGACGTCGGGTTTTCAATGTGGAGGAAGTCATCGCTTTGGGAGCCGAGTATGGCAAGTCGGATCATGAGGTTCCACCAGACTCCATTCCTGGCTCGAGTAGCACAAGCCCGGCGCCGGCGCAGGCTCACACACGGTCAAGGCGGACAACAAGGAAGAAGTAACTCGTTTGTCGTTTGTTTTTGTTTACTGTGTATGTGTTTCCTTGTTGTTTGGTTCACATCCTTCTAGCTATTCTTTCTGTTCGGTTATAAGTAATATTTTCTGACAGTAACTTTGTTCGTTTACCGACACATAACTTTTTAGATTTTATGTTTATTTTGTTCCACACTCATAGTTTGTATTCGTTATGTCACTGTCACTTGTCAGTTGTCACTTGTCAGTGCTTGAACATTGTCTTATTGCGTTCGGAAACGCGTATTAGTTTTACTTGTGTTGTCTTTTATTTTTGTTTTGTGAACAGTCAGCCGGCAGGTTAATGAAATTAACACATCAGTTAGTTTTATTTCATATTAATAATTTCTATCTTATCTATGATATTTTAGCTTATATTATTTAATACCATTTATAGTAGTATGTCTGATGACGAGTCATTTTTTTCTTGCGATAGTTCTTCCGCGACTTTTTCATCCCTTGATAATTCTGTTTCCGTTAATAGTTTTCGAAGTAGCGAGTGCCAGCGATTTAATAATTGTTTTAATGTGTGTCATGTTAACGCTCAGAGTATTCCCCAGCATCATTCTGAGATGTTGGATTTGTTTGGTGATGTTAACGTACATGCCATATTAGTGTCTGAAAGTTGGCTAAAACCCGAACTGCCCTCTACTTTTTACTCTTTACCAGGCTTTATCTTAATTCGCAATGACCGTACGGGGAAAAGAGCCGGTGGTGTTGCCATTTATTTACGAAGTAACATCCCTTACAAAATTGTATCTTCCTCACCCCCAAGCTATAATGCCAACGCTGAGTTTTTAGTTCTGGAAATTTTTGTAAAAGGGGTCAAGGCCGTTCTAGGAGTTGTTTACTGCCCACCTACTACTGATTACTTCTCCAGTCTGGAATCTCTTTTTGAATCTGTTTCCTCAGAGTACAAACATCACATAGTCATGGGTGACTTTAACACCGACCTTTCGAAAGACAATCCTAGGTCACGTAGGTTGAGAGCGATCCTGGAGTCGTCGAGTATGTCACTCCTCACGCTTAGCCCGACACATCATAACTTTGACTCAAGCGACTCCTGGCTCGATCTCATGCTTGCTTCTTCTGCTGATCTTGTTGCTAACCATGGTCAGGTCGCTGCTCCTGGGCTATCTAGACACGACTTAATTTATCTCTCTTACAAAATTAGACCCCCTAAGCAGCGGCCTGCTATTGTTTTTATGCGGAATTTTGCGAGGTTGGATAAGGAAAAACTCAATGCTGATGCACAAGCTCTTGATTGGGACGATCTTGTCCAATCATCGACGGTGGAGGAGAAAGTCGAGATATTTAATAAGTCTGTTCTCCAGCTCATAGACGCGCATGCACCACTGAGGGCCGTCCGTGTTAAGCGCCCTCCGGCTCCATGGATAACCCCAGGAGTTAGGATGGCTATGAGACGGCGTGACAGGGCTTTCAGAAGATATAGACGGGATCGCAGTGAGGAGAACTGGGGCCTATACAAGTTGGCTAGAAACCGATGCAATCAGATGGTTAGAGTGTCTAAACGCCGATACATTTGTGAAAATGTCCACAATTCTTCACCGGCTGAAATTTGGAAGTTTCTAAAATCACTTGGCATAACTAAGTCCTCCTCTAGTATTTTACCTTCTAGTCTGTCCTTAAACTCTCTTAATATACATTTCTCAACGTCAGATTCGCTTTCAGTTGGTGTCAGGAACCAAACTATTCATGACATTGCTTCCAAGCCATTGTTACTGTAGTGTTCTAGAAGTTTCGGTAGGAGCGAAGTGAAACAACCTCTCGTAGCAATGGTTGATTCCGAACTAGTACATAGATGTAAATGATTTTCGTATCCGCTATACGTATCAAGTTACCCTCATTAGTTAATAAGCAAGTACCTACATTACACTCTTCCCTACCAATTTATACATACAACTTAAGATATAATTATACATGCAGCAGAATCTAAACTTATATAATCTAATGCACAAAATCATTATTAGGTTTACATAATGTTCATTTCCAAAGGTACACACCATGATGATGAAGTAATATTGGTACAGTATTACTTAAACAATAAAGTTTAGTTACATCTTATAACTTAATTTATTCTTAATTCTACACTGCCTAACAGGACGGGGCTGGGGTACAGGTGACACGTTTGGCAAGGCATCCTGGAATTTCGGTGAGGCCGGAGAACCCATTTCTAAAACCTCTTTCCCCTCTGAATTCCCATCCAAAGAAGGTTCCCTCAGACTATCTGCCGAACCCTGCTCCAGCTGACCCTCACCCCGCGATGCCTCGTTACCTACAGCAGATATCTCCCGATGAGAATTCGTGCTAGATTGTCCGACTTCCCCGACAGGGTTACCAGCGCAGGCGATTGATAATCGCGACGACCTCTTTTTTAACTGATCTATGTGTCTATGAAATACCTCCCCCTCTTTACTTTTCACCCTATAGTTACTTGGTCCAGTGCACTCGACTACTTCTCCTGGAACCCATTTCTCCCCTCTCGAATACTGCCTATACCATACCTCCTGCTGTGGACCTAATATTCTATTCGCCCCTTCTACGTATGCTTTCTGACGCTGTTGAGATCTATAAACTTTAGCGCCCCTATCCGGTTTCAAAATATCTAGCTTTGTTCGTAAATGCCTACCTACCAACAAAGTGGCTGGGCTTTCACCCGTGGTTGAGTGTTCAGTGTTCCTATAATGCAATAAGTACGTCCACAGAGCCCTATCAACATTCTGCCGTTCTATGCTAGCTTTTTTTATAACTCTTTTCAATGATTTCACCGCATTTTCCGCCAACCCGTTCGACGCCGGATGATATGGAGCTGTGAAAATATGATCGATTCCTAGGCTATTAGTAAATTTGTTGAACTCCGCGCTCGTGAAAGGAGGCCCGTTATCCGTCACAATTTGTTTAGGAAGCCCCCATCGGCTAAATAATTCCATAATTTTATCTATGACTCCCGTAGCTGCCGTACTTGACACATGGAACACTTCCAACCATTTTGACATGGCGTCCACTACGACCAAGTACGTTTTACCTAGAATAGGGCCCATAAAATCCAAATGTAACCTGGACCATGGGCGGTTAGGCCAAAGCCACATTTGCGGCGTCTGCCGTGGCGGATCGTCCGCCAGTGCCGCACACACCGAGCATCCCCGACACATGCCTTCAATCGCCTCATCCATGCCAGGCCACCATACATAGCTACGCGCTAACGATTTGGACTTCACTATGCCCATGTGAGGCTCATGGATTAATCTAAGTACGGTCGCCCTGCATGCTTCAGGAACCACCAGCCTATGGCCCCACATAATACACCCTAACTCTTCATATAATTCCTTACTCCTATTAAAATAAGGACGCAAATTTATAACTTCACATTCTCTTGGCCATTCATCTCTGACGTAACCCAAAACTTTACCTAACATCGGATCTCGGATAGTTTGTTTCTTTACCTCGTTATAATCTAAAAGTAATTATTGTTGAACGAAATGTAAATAAGTCTGCTCGGGCATCGTATGAGTCATTTGTTTACTCCCTTCTACCGGTAGTCGCGACAACCCGTCCGCTCCGTTCTCGTCGGTGCGGACGTACTCGATATCGAATGAATACGCAGATAGAATGATTGCCCAGCGCTGCATTCGGCTGGCTACCATCGTTGGTATTCCCTTATTAGGGCCTAATATAGATACTAGTGGCTTGTGGTCCGTTCGTAAAAGAAAATGCCGACCGTACAAGTACTGATGAAACTTGTTTACCGAAAATATAATAGCTAGCGCTTCGCGATGTATTTGTGAATAATTTTTCTCCGCGTCATTAAGTGTGCGTGACGCATACGCTATCGGTCGTTCTAGCGAGCCATCGCCGCTCGGCTGCGAGAGGACGGCGCCCACCCCCCGCGCGCTCGCATCACACGTCACTATCAGTGGCCGCTTTGGATCGTAGTGAGCTAATACCTCCGCACTTGTCAATAACTGTTTAATTTCCTTGAAAGCACATTCACACTCATTTGACCAACGCCATTTCCTATCTCTTTTTAATAAATCATACAAGGGTACTAACTTTGAACTCATATTTCTTACAAATTTTGCGTAAAAGTTAATTAATCCTAAAAACGACCGCAACTCCCCCACGTTACTCGGTCTAGGTATCTTAGAGATGGCCTCAATTTTACTGGGATCGGTCCTAATACCGTCTTTACTCAAAATATAACCTAAGTACCTAACCTCGTTAACCAGAAACACACATTTATTGCTTTTTAATTTTAGCCCATATCTATGTAACCTACTAAACACTGCTTCAACCGCCTGCAGGTGCTGCGCCCTGGATTGACCCCCTATAACTACGTCATCTAAAAATACCTCTACGTTAGGGATATTGCCTAATAAATTACACATAATACGTTGGAAAATTCCGGCACTTGATTCTAATCCATAAACTAACCTGTTATATTGGTACAAACCCCTGTGAGTGTTTATTACTGTGAATTTCTTAGTACTATCCAGCTCGATCTGATTATAAGCTTGTGACAAGTCAATTTTTGAGAAATAAGTCGAATTACCCAACCTTACAATTAAATCCTCAATCCTAGGTAATGGGTAGCGATCTACAATTAGGGCTGGGTTTACGGTAGCTTTATAATCCGCACAAATTCTCAGGGATCCATCCGCTTTATTTACCGGTACCAAAGGCCCAGTCGGAGCAGTCCACGGGCTCAATGACACCATCGCGCAGCATCGCGTCAAGCTCGGCGTCGACGCGCTCGCGCAGTGCATACGGTAACGGCCTGGCGCGATGGAACACCGGCGACGCGCCCTCGCGCACCCGCAATGTTGCCTTGCCACCCGTGTACCGTCCCAACCCGCCACTGAACAGCTCCTTAAATCTGAAACACAATTCCCTAAGTTCACAATCTAAGCCTAATTTTTCATTTTCCTTAATATTATGAAAATCACTAAATGTCGGTATTTGTATTTTCAACTCGGCTAACCACTGTCTGCCTAACAAAGAGGTGGTGCCCCCCTCAATCACAAATAATTCCAAGTGTCTGCTTACCCCCGCATAACATACATTTGGTGTTATTATTCCTAACGGTCTCAGTGCCGATCCATTGTAAAAATTTAAACGCACATTCGTCGGCTGTAACTGTGTACTTTTAAAATGTTGATTATAAGTCTGCTGACTAATACACGACACGGCTGTCCCGGTGTCTACCTCCATATTAATAATTGTACCGTCGATAGTTACGGGTAAACTCACCGCCTTATAATCGTTCAGACAGAGGTGATGAAAATCCTGCAGGTACCCCTCCCGCTCCTCCGCGTCAGTCTCTTCCGCCGCTTCTCCAAAGTACATGGATGCCTTGTTGGAAGAGCCATGGCTCTTCGGACTGGCCGCGCCTTGTCTCGGGCATACTCGCCTCAAATGGCCCGGTCTCCTGCACCGGCTGCAAACATAATCACGAAACCGGCACCCCTCGTAGTTGTGTCCGGTAGAACCACACCCGCTACAGTTGCCGTCCGCACTCTTAGTTTCGTTACTCCGCGCTGGGGTACCTCGCCTCACCGGGCGATAGCCGCGTCCCCCGCGGCTGCCGCGGCCTGCTGCCGAACGCCACCGGTCGCTGTCCGCCGCTGTCAACGCATGTAGGCCGACTCCGCCTTCCCCGCTAATTACACCCGGCGCGGGCGGCACCGCTGCCGCCGATGTATCCACGGCCGCCGCATCGCGCTCCGCGGCTTCTAACGAAGTCGCCAGTTTAACCGCACTTGTAAAACTTATCGAGTCCTCCTCTGCGAACAATCTCTGCCGAATCATATCACTTTTCAGCCCGCACACAAATTGATCTCGTAGATTCTCGCTCAGATTTCCCCCCATTTTGCAGTGACGTGTCAACTTTTTCAGCTCGGCTACATAACTGGCGATGTTTTCATCCGCTGCTTGCCGCCTTTGCCTGAAGCGAAATCTCTCTGCCAAAGCTGACGGTACCGGCTGTAGATGGCTCTGCATCATGTCAACCGCGTCGTCGTAACCCAGCTCTGAAGGCTTCTTAGGACTGGATAAATTGACCAATAGCTCGTACGCAGCATCCCCCATCACGGCTATCAACGTAGGTAGCTTAAGGTCGTCACTCACGTCGTTCGCCGTAAAATACATATTTAAACGGTCTATGTATGACGACCACACTCCCGTCGCGACGTCAAACTCCTTTACTTTTCCAATAGACATCTCGTAAATTTGCAAATACTCCGCACGCGAATGCTTCTTTTTATCCTCGTCGCCACTGTAGTGTTCTAGAAGTTTCGGTAGGAGCGAAGTGAAACAACCTCTCGTAGCAATGGTTTATTCCGAACTAGTACATAGATGTAAATGATTTTCGTATCCGCTATACATATCAAGTTACCCTCATTAGTTAATAAGCAAGTACCTACATTACAGTTACCTCCTGACTCTTTTTCTTTCTCCCCCGTGACTAACGTCGAGGTCTTCAAATTGTTTATGTCTATTAAGTCTAAGGCTGTGGGCTGTGATGGGATCAGCAGAGCTATGTTATCTTTTATGATTGATAATTTAATTCCCATTGTTACCCACATCATAAATTTTTCCCTTTTCACTGGTGTGTTTCCTGACTTGTGGTGTAAAGCTTATATTATCCCCCTTCCAAAGATTCCTAGTCCCAGTTTGCCAAATCACTACAGACCTATCTCCATTCTTCCTTTCCTTTCCAAGATCCTTGAAGCAGCGGCTCTGAGGCAAATAGCGTCCCACGTTCACAAGAATAGCCTGTTGTCCGAATTCCAATCCGGTTTTCGGCCTGGCCACAGCACAGCCTCAGCCTTACTTAAGGTCACAGAAGACATTAGAGATGGCTTGGAGAATTCGAGGGTCACCGTATTGGTTTTAATAGATTTTTCCAACGCTTTTAACACCGTTGACCACGATATCCTCCTCGCCATACTGTCTCAAGTTGGGGTCTCTTCGTTGTCACGTGATTGGTTTTCTTCATATCTTCGTGGTCGCCAGCAGGCGGTGCGTGCCGATCAGGATTACTCCGACTGGTGCGACCTGGTTGCTGGCGTTCCACAAGGCGGTATACTCTCTCCTCTCTTATTTTCGTTATTTATAAATTCTATTACCACTATCCTCAAGTGCTCTTACCATCTGTATGCTGATGACCTGCAACTGTACGCTCAATCGGACATTGCCAACCTCGATCATTGCATCTCGTCACTTAATGCTGATCTACGAGCTATCGAGGAATGGTCTGGCAAATTTGGTGTTGCTATCAACGTCGGGAAATGCCAAGCCATTCTCATTGGTAGCTCGTACTACCTGAGAAATTTGGACACTGGCCGGCTGGTGCCGCTTATGTTCGACAACACCGTTATACCTCTCTCACCTCACGTAAAAGACTTGGGCCTGTACATTGACGATACTTTCAGCTGGAATAAGCAGGTGGCCCAGGTTAGCCAGAAAGTCACTTACTCACTGCGGTCTCTCTATAGATTTAAGCATTTTCTCCCATCTAGCACTAAAACAACTTTGGTGCAGGCGCTTGTGCTTCCCATTATCGACTATGCTGATGTTTGTTACCCTGATTTAACCCAAGAACTTCTTAGCAAATTGGATCGTCTTCTGAACAATTGCATTCGTTTCATTTTTGGCCTTCGCAAATATGATCATATCTCTTCGTACCGCTCTCAGCTTAAATGGCTGCCTATCAGACTCAGGAGGTCCCTCAGATCTCTCTGCTTGCTTTTCACCACCATGAATGATCCATGCGCTCCTGAATACTTAAAAACTTATTTTAAGGTGTTGGGTAGTTCTCACAGTCGGAACCTTCGAGCTTCCAAAAACCTTATCCTTCAAATTCCCTCTCACCGTACTGGTTTTATGTCCTCTTCTTTTGCTATCTCCACTATAAAACTCTGGAACGCGCTACCCCATGGCATTAAAAAAGCCGAAACCAAATTGGCTTTTAAAAAAGCAGTTCGGAAATTTTATTTAAAGTCGGTCTAAATTGTTTACCTTATTAATATAGCTATTCATAGAGTCATAGTAATTATATCGCAAGGTTTCTCGTATTTCGGACTATTTGTATGTATTTTAATATATATTAGTTTATTTTTTATGCTTATTTATGTATTAGTATGTAGGTACCCATTTATGTGTTTTATTTTAGGCTTACAAGATGGTATGTTTCTTTTTATTTTTATTGTACTCTATCACAATGCTGTCTATTTGACCCAATGGTTGACTGGTAGAGAATGCCTTGTGGCATTAAGTCCGCCTATGTACCACTTTTGTACATGAAGTTTAAATAAATAAATAAATAAGTTTTTCGATTTGTTCTTGTAAGAATTTGTACAAAATGGAGCAAGGATACATAAAAGCCGATAGTGCAAATCTACCCAGAATCGATTACTACATGATCAATTTTCTTTATGTGTAATCCTAACTTTTGTTCTGCCGAGTTCCGAAATGTAAATACTTCCGTGTAAGTAGTACCTTTATTTTATTTATAAATGTCAATACCTATGAACAATTATTAGGATATAAAAAGATAAAGAAAGTCCTTGTATTTATCAATTACTTAGAGGTTATGTTTCTAATTTCAGATCTGCGCGACCGTCGTATGGTGATGACGCTATAGGATATGTCCAACTGAAGAGAGAGGCAAATTTGTGTATAGTCAAATGCAAAATTACTCCTGAACAAAAGGTTCGTCAACAACCATACTCGGTGTCAATGGTTGTCAATGAAAAGGAAGGAGTAGTACAAAGTGTTCAGTGTAACGACTGCCCTGCTTCCCAAGGATGCTGCAAACATGCTGTTGCTTTTTTGATGTGGACTCATAGACGGAGTGAGGAGCCATCTTGCACTGCCACGGAATGTTACTGGAAGAAATCTAAACTTTCCAAAGTAGGCACAACTCTCAAGTTCATAAAAATTAAAGACATGGTTAATAGTAACAGTTCCTTTATCCAACGAGATGAAAGTGTAGGTACTACGTGACTTTTTAGAAGAAGGCAGAAAAAGGAAACTTCAAAACTGCCAAATTTTAAAACATCAGCCCGATTTTGAACCTGAAATAGTAGAACTGCTTTCATTGCACTATTTGAGCTATAAATTTAATTCTGAAAATGACTGTGATTTATTTATAAACAAAATATGTCCAGTTTTTACTGAAAAGAACATCAGTGATATAGAAAAACTAACACGTGAGCAGCATAAAAGTTCAGCATGGTACGAGCTTCGATATGCCCGAATAACAGCATCAAAAGCCTTCGATGTGAGTCGCTGTAAAATGTCAGATGATTCTTTGGTTGCATTACTAATGGGTGCTAAAGTGCCTGACACAGTGGCCATGAAAAGGGGTCGAAGATTAGAAGATCTTGTAAAAATAACATTAAACAAAAAACTTGGTGAAATCTCTCAATGTGGCCTATACATATGTCAAGAGCATTCTATGTTAGCTGCATCACCTGATGGGATTTTAAATGGTGATACTGTTATAGAAATAAAGTGTCCCATTAATCAAACAACCACCCAGAACTATGTTTCCAATAATCAGATCACAGCCAAGTTTTATGCACAAGTGCAACTGCAGATGCATATAACAAAATTGAAAAAATGTTTGTTCTGTGTAGCATCCATGACTTCGAAAAAAATAATGAGGTCAATATAGTGCCAATAAATTATGATGCCAAATACATTAATGACTTACTTTGTCAGTTAGTGACTTTTTGGAAAAAATATATTTACCCATTGCTTTATGATAGTACCAAATAAAACAATATAATCTTAGCAAATCATGTATTTTTAATTATACCACCTTGTAGGTTAATTAGTGCACATGCAATAAAAACACAGTCATCTAAATGTTTTAACAAATTCTTATTAACTACAGAGTGAGGTTTTAACATACTGAATTCTCTCAAGCGTCTTATAACCCTCTCAATATGTATTCTTAAACTTGTTATCTGTTTTGTTTTGATAACATCCTGTTTTGATAATTTTGAGTTAGATGAAACACTTGGAGGTCTTATTAAATAAATTCCTTTTTGTAAAAGATGTTCTTCTATATGTATAAATCCTCTATCTGCGAGTATAGACACACCTGGTTCTAAACAATCTAAAAAATTGCAGTCCTTAACTAACTCTACATCAGTGACTCTGCCACTGTATGCATCTGAAATGTAGTTTATAATACCATCAGGGGTACTACTGATTAAGTATTTGGCAGTGTTCGCTTTTTTATAATCTGACCATGTTAGAGCCTGTTCTACAGATTTTGATGGTTTTTGTATTTCTATTTCTAGGCAATCTATGATACAATAAATACTATGGTACTTATGTCTGAATGCAATAGGCAGGTTTCGTTTTGCTGCTCTTGATAATTAATGGATGTAAAACACTCGCCATAAGAGGTATTGATGTCATAAAAATTTTACTGGCATAAGAGAGAGACATGCCAAATCCATCACCAAGCTCAGAAAATGGCGTATTTAATCTATTTTTTTTAAACATAATAGTATGTGTTCTTTGGGAAGCATTGTACGTTGTTGTATAAAATCAATAATAAAATAACATTCATTTGTTAAACCAATATAGTATCTAGGATTTTTCATGATTAAATGAACAGTATTTTCAAGTGACATTCGATACAGATTTTCTACTTCAACTTTCCTCTTTATTTCAGACAATTCCGATTCAGTTTCTTGGTTACTGCTAGTTGATGTCAATGTAAGTAAGGATTGGACAGACGGTGAAGTATCAATATTTGACTGTGAATGTTTAGATGGTGATGAACTGTTTGAAACTGACACTTTTAACTCACTAGTGAATAATAGCTTTCTCTTACTTATAGTGCTCTCAAACCTGGCGGATTCAGGTCCAGACTTTGTGATTTTAAAAGGAGATGTTGCAGTACATGTAATACTAGTCTTTACAGGAGAAGTACTTTTATTCTTAGCTTGACTAGTAGTTTGTACAGCTTTGCTTCTAAACTTCCATGTTAAACATACTTGAACTAATTTATGAGTTACTTCAGGGCATACTTGAATCGCTTGATCTTGAGAATTAGAGAGATCCTTCTCAGTAGTGGACTGAAAATCTGAAACAATCACAATAATATTATTGTAACATAGGGAAGGTTAACAAAAAAACTGTCAAGCTGTCAAACGTCAAACATCTCTTTGCTTGTTTTATTAAAAATTCATGTATTTTTTCTATAAATATCCCCTAAAATATCAATAGTTTAATTAGTGATTATAACAGTGACAGTGTTATCTAATTTTAAATCACCCAACTTTTGTCGATTAGGCGACGACAGGGTGAAAGTGACCTCAACAGTGAATAAGGACCACCATCAATATAAACACCCTATAATCAGAAGCCCAAGAAGACTGAACGGGACGCCCGTCTCCCGACAACGGTTTCCGGGGCTGGCCAGGGCTACGCAAAATGCCAGCTTGGTCGGCGCGGCCGCGGCGCGCGGCGCGGTGCTCCAGGACGGCAGCGCGACTGCGCGCACCTACAACTGTTCAGTGCTATGACAATTTTTTATTTTTTATGTGAAGTTTATTATTGTGTTTTCTTTGAATGTTTTTTAATTAAGTTGTTATTATTTGTTCTTATCCGTGTGTTTCTCTTATTTATGAGCGGCGCCAGTTGTAGCGACGCCGGAATTAGTAGTGCCAGTCAACCTATCACATCATTGGATGTGCAACTTGTTAGATGCCCTCACTGCTCCCAGGCTCGTTTCTTTAAAGGCGAACGGGGGCTGGTTCACAAACCTCATAGTGAACCTTTGTGCCCCCCAGCCGTATCCCCGACATCAACACCTCTAGATCAAAGTTTGTGGCAAAGTTTATCCAAATTCAAAAATTCCACTCCAGTTTTGTAAAGAGTTCCCCGGGGCGCGAGACATTCTGTTGCGCTGAGTTTAGCGCGATGTGTCCGTCTCGTGACCCAGGAGAACTCGCTGCGTGCTTGGGAGCAGTTACTCACCTTCCCTTACAGGATTCTGCATGTCCAAAAAAATTTGGCTACTCAAAAATCTTTAATAAATCAAATTAAAGATAATTGCAACAATTCGGCCCGTATTTTAGATTCCAAATTACCTTTTTTTAACAAACAAAAAGACATTTGTGAGCTTGCGGAATCCAAGCTAAGTGACGGTGACATTAGGGGGGGGGGCTGCCAGAATTCTATTCAGCAGTAATGTGGTGGCACCTTGCTCTCCAGATACTCTTTCAGCCCTGGAGAGCAAACATCCATCGCCTGCGGATGGTCTCACCTTCCCCGACCCGCCCGTCCACCCCGACCCCCTCATTCAGGATGCACCTTTTATAAAAATTACAGCCCCGCAGTTGATCGCAGCCGTGAGCTCCTTCTGGAGTGGTTCTGCTGGCGGCCTCGACGGCCTGACCCCACAACATTTGAAAGATTTGTTGAGTTCAGGCGCCGGGGAAGCTGGTGAGTCACTCTTGAAGGAGCTTGCGGTTCTGATCAATTTAATGCTCTCCGGCGGCGTGAACGATGCCGTCGTCGATGTCTTGTATGGGGCTAATCTATGTGCCCTGCGCAAGAAGGACGGCGGCATTCGTCCAATTGCCGTCGGATGCACTTACAGGCTGCCAAAATATGTTGCAAGCTATACAGTGAGACGCTTGCAACTAAGTTCCAGCCCCTTCAACTTGGTTCTGGTTCCAGAGGGGGCTGTGAGGCAGCCGTACATGCCTTATCATCTTTTCTTCACTCAAAGAAAGGTGAGGTCATCCTCAAGGTTGACGTCAAAAATGCCTTCAACTCCGTGAATAGGGACACTTTGTTGGCTGAAGTCAAAAAAGTACTACCCGAAATTTATGGTTTTTTGTGGCAATGTTATAGACACCCTTCAAAATTACTATACAAGGACAACGTTTTGGAATCTGCAGTTGGTTGCCAACAAGGTGACCCTCTCGGGCCTGTTATTTTCAGTTTGGCTATTCATCCCATAATTCAACAATTAAATTCTAAATTTAATGTGTGGTATTTGGATGATGGAACGCTAGGAGGTGATGTTGATACCGTTTTGGCTGACCTACAACTTCTCAAACATCAATTTAAATCTATCGGCCTAGACCTTAACCCTTCAAAGTGTGAAATTTACCTTTCTGACGTTACCGACAGACAATCCACTATAGATAAATTCAATGCAATAACTCCTGAAATCAAAATTTTAGAAAAAAGTTCACTGCACCTCCTAGGTTCCCCTATTTTTGAAGAAAGTTTTTCATCTTTCATCGTTGACAAAATTATGCATTTCAATGATATTTCGGATAGACTCTCCAAAATTAATTTACATTCGGCATTCACCATTATCAGATATTGCTGTTTTGGTCCAAATTTTATGTATTTTCTCCGTTGTTCTCCTCTTTGGAAGAAACCACAACTTTTGGACAAAATTGACCAAATTATTCGCAACACATTAACATCCATTCTTAATGTGGCCCTGGACGACCGAGCGTGGCTGCAAGCCACACTACCAATTCGTTTTGGTGGTCTCGGCGTCCGCAAAATTTCTAGCGTAAGCTTACCGGCGTTCCTTTCTTCTGTCCACGGCACTGAAAAGCTAACCTGGAAAATTTTAAGTCTTTCCTTGGTTAACTCGGAAGTGCCGTGCTTGTCCGAAGCAGAGGACGCCTGGAAAATGACTTGCCCGGACACGGATCGGCCCGAGAACCCATTTTCCCAGAGACAGATGGCCGCTCTGCAGGTTGGTACGGAATAAACTTATTAATACGTCTACCAATACTGCTGAGCGTGCCCGCCTGCTGGCTGTGGGTGAATGGGAGTCGGGCCTCTGGCTTCAGGCACTACCGTCACCTAATTTAGGCACTATGTTAGGTGACACGACCTTCCGGCTCGCTACATGTTTGCGTTTGGGCGCTCCTTGAGGGGCTCCACATCGCTGTCAACGTGGTGAAGCAGTCGACTGCCTCGGACACCATGGCCTTTCTTGCATTAAGAGCGCAGGTCGGATAGCGCGGCACGCCAGCATTAATGATCTCATCCGTCGTGCTCTTGCCACCGCCGGGGTGCCAGCTATATTAGAACCCACTGGCTTGGCACGCGTCGATGGTAAGAGACCAGATGGTATGACCATTATGCCATGGAAGTTGGGTAGGCCTTTGGTGTGGGACGCAACTTGCGTCGACACCCTTGCGCCATCCCATCTTCCTAGCACGGTGTGCTGCGCTGGGGCGGCTGCTGCAGGTGCTGAAAACCTCAAACGGCGCAAATATAATAATTTAATCGGTAATTATGTGTTTGAGCCGTTTGGGGTTGAAACACTAGGGCCATGGGGTCCGAGTGCCCACTTAGTATTTCGAGAAATCTCTAAACGGTTGGTCGACTCTTCACGTGACCAGAGGGCGGGCCTATTTTTTGGCCAAAGAATCAGCATTGCCATTCAACGTGGCAATGCTGCCAGCCTTCTGGGCACTTTTCCTGTTGGCAGCGATGTGGACGAATTTTTCGATGCCCTGTAACCCTTTTTGATACTTGTACATATTTTTATTTCTAGTATAGAGTTAGTGTGTATATATTGTAAATAATTAGTCTGTGGTTTAAAATAAATATCACAGTAGGGAAGGTATTTACTAGTGTTAAAGGTACTGGAAAATATCTCCTTTTTTACTTACCACTATTATTTGCCCGATGTTGCTGGCATTTCAGTTTCCCTAGACAATATGTCTTTTATAATGTCCATACGTTGTCTTTTGCTTACGGCTGATCGAGGCTGTGGAGGCGCGGTACGTTTTTTTCTGTCTGGTTGACACTCAAATATCGATGGCAAACAGTCTGGAGTCATTCTTATTTTGCTGACAGAACCCAATACTGTATATTCTGTGTAATTTTCCATGTCATTAGGCAGCTGTAAAGTTACACATTGATTAGGTACATACTTTTTTAAAGCTTGAAGTACGAAATGTTAGGTTAGGTTCAAAATTTTATTTATTTTTCTGTGAGTTTGGAGATAAAGTTTTTTTTTACTTACATCAAAGTGGTCTTCACAATAGAAAATCGCAGATTTATCAGACGTAAACTGCGGATCTCGACGTGCCAACTGTAACCACCGTTTTCTACGTTTAGGACATTTAGGAACATGAATAAACAATTTATCAGGGCATTTAATCGTCGTATTTCCACACATTGGCACGGCACACGTCCTGTAGGTTGACATTTTCACAATTACAATGAACAATCTTTATAAAATTTTTCGTCTCAATTCGTGTCGTATTCAGCGTAGTGTTTATTAAAATGTGACGTCATAGCTCGAAATGTCATGTGACCGACTGTTCACGCGCGCATTTCAAAATAATCATAAATAAATGTATTTTTTTCTTTTATTATGGCTTTTTTTTCAGAAAAATATATTTGCAAGTGATCTAAAATAAAATTTACTATTTATTAAAATACTTTTCAGAAATCTGTCAAATAGCCAATTACGAGTACTACTGAGTGGGCTGCCGTAGGAGTTTGATGTGCTTGTTTCGAGTCTGGAGACCGCAAATATCCTGGAAAATCTGACAAGCGAAGCAGTGCGAGCGCGTCTTCTACAGGAGGAGTTCCGTAAGCAGAGCGACAACGGAGTCTCCGTACCCAGCGAGTCGTCCTTCGTGGTTTGTCACTACTGCAAGAAGCCGGGCCACGTAAAATCGAAGTGTTTTAAGCTTAAGCGTGATAACAAAAATAAAGGCAATAAAAAGCCAGTGCAAGCCTCTGCGCAAAGTGAAACATTTTGGTATGTGCCTTAGCTGAGTGTATAAATAGTGCCAACTGGTTAATTGGCTCGGGTTGCACATCACATATGTGTAATAACAAGAACCTCTTTACGTCTATGAACACTGGTTTCACAAGTGAGGTTACTGTGGCTGATAATAATGTATTGCAATGCAAAGGGAAAGGTCATGTAACTGTTTCTTTTGATAAGTGTTCTAGAACCATAGAAAATGTCCTCTATGTTCCTAATCTCTCGGCCAATTTATTGTCTGTAAGCAAATTAACTGATAAATGTCATATTAAGAACAAAAACAAAGTATTGGCCTCTGCATCTCATATAGATGGTCTTTATAGGTTAGATTGTTCTGTGCCTAAGTCTTCTTGTTCTCAGAGTAGTTTTGCGTCCTCATGCACCCTGCCAGGTAATGTACAGGAGCAGGAGAGTGCTTTAGCAGCTGGTTCGGTGCCAGTGGATGTCTGGCACAAGCGGCTGGGACACTTGAGTCTTCGTGGTATGTGTGCACTTCGTGATAATCTTGCTGAAGGTGTAAAATTTCACAGCAATCAGTTTGGAGATTGTATTCCGTCCCGACCGTTCCACCGGTCAGGCTTGGAGGAATGCCATCATGTAGGGTCACCAAATTTAAATACCTGGGGCACTGGGTCACCGAGGATCTCTCAGATGATTTAGATATTAGGTAGGGCATTGGCAGTGAGATGCAATATGCTGGCGCGCAGGTTTGCACGGTGCACTTAAGAGGTTAAAATTGCTCTTTTTAAAGCATATTGCCAGACATTTTATACCTGCAGCCTGTGGGTCCGCTATACGCGTAGATCTTTCAATGCCCTACGGGTCCTGTACAATAACGGTTTTAGGATACTGTTGGGGTTGCCTCGCTTTTGCAGTGCATCAGGTATGTTTGCCAATGCCAGAACTGACTGCTTTAGGGCTATAGTACGGAAAAGAGTGGCCTCCCTGATGCGTCGCCTACGGGGCAGCATCAACAGCCTTCTGAATACCATTTTGGGAAGGGTTGATTGATTGTCCGGTTGTGAGACACTGGAATACCGTTCACGGTTCTGAAGTGGTCCTTTTCAATGTAAAATAGTGTATGTATGTAATAGATTGATAATTTTTAATTAGTATTGTGACATTGAATAATATTATACTAACATAGTTATAAGTATGATTTGCTAACAATGCTAAGTGCTAAGAATTGATTGTTTGTTTGTTATTTATTCAGGTATTTTATTGAATGGATTATTTTTTGATATTTTGATTACGTTGACATTCTTTAAATTATATTAATTTTACTAACATAGATATAAAGTGTATTACTAACAAATTATGGATCAAATATGGTCTGAAATAAAATGATTATTATTATTATTTCGTGCATCATGGGAAAGCAAACAGTGAAGACCTTTCCTAAGGGTAGTAACCAAGCGAGCTCAACGACTGTTGGAGTTAGTACACTCTGACGTCTTTGGTCCTATATCCGAGCCAGTTGGGGAGGAGCACGTTATCTGGTGACGTTCACTGATGACTACTCGCGGAAGACATATGTTTTCTTAATGAAGAACAAAGATGAGGTAATGTCCTGTTTTATCAAGTTTAAGCTTTTAGTGGAGATACAGACTGAATGTTTGATTAAATGTTTACGGTCAGACAATGGCGGTGAATACTGCAGTGCAAAATTCACTAATTACTTATCTAGTCAAGGGATAGTCCACCAAACCACTATACCGTACAGTCCGCAGCAAAATGATGTCGCAGAGCGATTAAATAGTTGAAAAGGCGAGGACAGTGCTTTCTGATTCTGGCCTAGGACCGCGCTATTGGGGTGAAGCTGTAATGACCGCGATTTATTTGAAAAATAGGTCCCCTACTGCTGCGTTGCCTGGCTCCACCCCTGAGGAAGTTTGGACTGGTTCCAAAGTGAACCTCAGTCACTTAAGGGTGTCTGGATGTCGAGTATTTTCTCATGTACCTGAAAGTAAACGCAGTGGTAAATTTAGTTAAAAATCTAAAGAATTTATTTTTGTAGGCTATTGTGATTATTCGAAAGGCAACAGATTGGTGGACCCCTGCAATCCTAAAAGGATAAATAAAATAAAATAAAATAAAATAAAAATAGCCTTTATTTTCTACTACAAGTTTTGCATAGATACATCATATAGGTTTTAACAGCATTTAAATGCATGCACTCTTAAATTAAACTTTTTTTTTTTTTTTTTTTTTTTTTAATAAATTAAACTTTATTTGTAGTAGTCGCCTCCGCGGCGTAGGCCTCTCCTAAACCCTTCCATATACCTCTTTCACGCGCCAATCCCATCCAACCGGAGCCACATCTCTGTTTAAAGATGTCTCTCCATCTTTTAATTGGTCTCCCTTTTTTCCTTTTTAAATCTCTTGGTAACCATTCTGTTAAACGTTTTGTCCATCTATTATTACACATTCTGCATATGTGTCCTGCCCATTGCCATTTCAGTGATCTCGTTCTATTCCTTACATCTATTATCCTCGTTTTCTTCCTGATGTTATCGTTGCTGACCTTATCTGCAAGTCTTAAGCCCAGCATGCTCCTTTCCATTTTACGTTGGCAGATAGCTATCTTTTCTTCATCTTCATTTCTTAATGACCACGTCTGGCAACCGTAGGTAAGGCATGGTAGTATCACTACTTCATAGAGTTTTTTCTTGATGTTTATGTTTACAGACTTGTTTTTCATTATTTCTTTTAAATTCCAATACTTCCGCCAAGCTAGAGTTATTCTTCTTTCTACTTCTTTTCTTGTATGGTTTTGTAGTGATATTAGCTGTCCAAGGTATACATATTCCTTCACATATTCTATTTTTTCGTTTCCTATTTTGATATCGCGGATTATTCCATTGGTTAATATTTTTGTTTTATTGATATTCATAGACAGTCCTACTTTTTGACTCTCACTAGCAAGCTCAGTAACCATACTCTCTAATTCTACAGCACTTTCTGCAAAAACGACAATGTCATCCGCGAATCGTAGATGGTTCAGGAGTTCCCCATCCACCTTTACTCCCTTTGTTTCCCAGTCTAGACGTCTGAAAATAGATTCAAGTACTGCTGAAAAGAGTTTCGGGGAGAGAGGGTCTCCCTGCCTTACTCCCTTTTGTATGGGGAATTCCGCACCATCACATTCTAAGCGTACTTTCGCGTGGCACTTTGAATATATACTATGTATTAAGTTTATGTATTTCTGATTAACATCCTGTTGTCTTAGTGATGCCCATATAGCTTCAAAATGTAAAGAATCAAACGCTTTTGTATAATCTATAAAGCACATATATATCGTCTTTTCATATTCCTTTACTTTTTCAATGAGTTGTGTTATGACTTGTATGTGATCCATAGTCGAGTAACTTTTGCGAAAGCCAGCTTGTTCGCGCGGTTGATTTTCATCGAGACTGCTTGTTATCCTGTTTAATATGATTTTTGAGAAGATTTTATATAGGTTTGTCATGAGACTAATTGGTCTATAATTTCCCAGATCGGATCTATCTCCTTTTTTGTGCAGAAGTATGATTGTAGATTTTGACCATTGTTCTGGAGTGGTTTCTGTTCTAAGGATATTATTGAAAAATGCTTGAAGGGGTTTCAGAAGTGAAGTGCATAACACCTTAAGGACTTCGTTGGTGATGTTATCGTTTCCTGGAGTCTTGTCATTTTTTTGTGATTGAATTGCGCGTTCTATTTCTGATCTCAGAATGCCTGGTGGCTCTGTATTTGTTTCTTCAGCATTATAGCTGTTAAGCTTTGTGCATGAAATATTGCAATCGCTATCTGGGGCAGTGTAGAGTTCTCTATAGAACTGTGTGGCTTCGCTTATGATGTCAGGACGTCTCGACTGTATAATTCCCTGTTTGTTTTTAAGTTTCTCTGTCCACTCTGACTTATCGCTCAGTTTCCTGTATGCTTTACGTAGAGCTCCCAATTTACCTACGAATTTTTCAAAGGTTTCTTGTCGTATTGTTCTTTTTCTTTGTGTAATATTTCTATTTATTTGTTTGCTTACTTTTGTTATTTCACATTTTATTTCTTTTGTTCTTTTTTTCGTGTATAGATACTTTCTGTATTCTAAAAGATTTTTTGTTTCTTCGTCTATGTACTTGTTTGTTTGCTTTTCCTTCCGCGGTAACAGTTTGAGAAACTCTTGAAATACTACTTGTAACTTGTCGTATTGGTTTTGAACTACTGTACTTGTGCCAATAGCTTGCATGAATTTATTTTCCCAGTAGCTAGCAACGTTTTCTAACATAGATGGTAGGTCTCTGGTGTAGTCAGCAGATTTTATTTTTCTTCTTTTTGGTTTTGACGCTAGATATAGCTCACATCTTATCATCCTGTGATCTGTATTAAAGTTCAGGTTTTTTATTATATCAAAATTCTTTATAAAGGTTGGTTGGTTTGTTAAAATGTAGTCAATTTCGTTCAACAGTTTACTATTTGGGGATTGCCATGTCCATTTTTTGTGCGGCTTGCATGGGAACATACTGTTCATGAAGTAGTAGTCATTTTCTAGCGCAAATTCTACTAATCTCTGGCCGTGTGGACTTCGCTTTCCGTGTGCATATTTTCCTATATTCTTTCCTTCATTTTCTTGAGCTTTCCCAATTCTTGCGTTGAAATCTCCGAGTATAATAATATTTTTTGTTTGAATAGAGTCCAACGCGGATTGCACTGTTGCATAAAAATGTTCTATTTCTTCATTGGTGTATTTCTCTGTGGGGGCATATGATTGAACTAGTGACCAAGTAGAGTTGTCAGGTGCTTTTAATTCTAGTATTGCAACCCGGTCCGAAAAGCTTTTAATATTCAATATGTTCGTCTTTAGGTACTTTTTTATCAAAAACCCAACTCCATTTCTTCCATTCGTTCCGGATGTATGAAATAGGATGAAGTCGGCATGTTCTTCTATTGTTTCCTTTCCTCTTCTTGTTTCACATAAACCTATTATGTCCCATTTGATTGACTTAATTGCGTATCTTAATTCTTCTATTTTACTGTCAGAGAGTAGGGTTCTTACATTAAGGCTTGCTATGTAGAGATTTTGTGATTTTTGTCTTTTGTTGGTACTATTGTTGCTAATATTGTTCGATTTCTTTTGATTCAGGAGGTGGTGGTCTGACTCCTCCACGGTGACCAGCCGGCTTGGAGAAGGTAGAGAGGTTGAGGAGGCGCTAATTAGTTTTTTTGAGTATCGTCCAATATTTCATTTGGCCGTGTTTGGTTGATAATATTCAACTGCGATGGACGTAGAAAGTTTGTTATAGATTGTGGCTTGGTTTTTTTGGGTTCTCGTTTCGTTCCTTCGCTGCCGCACTCTTTTGTAGTTTCTTTATCTGTTTCTTCAGGCGAAGTGGACATAAATCGCTTGTTTGTGTTCCTATTTGTGGGTGTATATGATTTAGTTTCTCGTGTTTTTAGTGTCACAATTTTGTCATAACGTAGAACAACTCTTTTGCCTGACTCTCGTTCGCGCTGAAAGGTTTCCTGTAATTCCTTCCGTTTTTGTAACACACTGGGGGAAAAATCTTCTTTCAGGTAGGTATTAGTACCTTCAAGCATTTTTTTCTTTTTGAGAATTTCAATTTTCCTGCTAGTTGTTGTAATTGTGACCACCACTGGTCTAACTCTTGCTGATCTCTTCCCCATTCTATTGACATGTTCGATTTCCCATTTCTGACAAGGTATTCCCATTTTGTTGTTGATTATGTCTAGGACGATAGACAATAAACTTTCATATCCTTTCTCTTTTTCTTCGATCCCAAAAAGTATAACATTTTTCCTTCTTATTTGTTTATCCAAGATTTCTATGGTTTTTTGTTGTTGTTCAATTTTTGTTTCCAACTCTTTAGTTTTATTTTCCATACAAAGGAATTTTTCGTCTATGTTGTTATTTATAGATTCCATAATATTAAGCTCCATCGCTTTCATATCTTGCTTGTTTTCCAATAGGTCATCTTGTATTTTTTGTAAAATTTTAAACACCTCTTCCATTGTAACTTACTTCTCACGCCCTCTATTGGCTAAATGTTGCAACAAATTAACAACCTATTTGGTGTTCGTAAGTGGCGCAGGAGTTTGGTTTGTGGTTACGCAGGTGGTTATGCCATATGTCGCTAGATGGCGCTCTTGCAAATTTTTGGTGATCGTGATTTGCTTTTTGTGTGTAATGTTTTGAGGTTATAATACACTTATAGTTTTTCACCAAACAGACTTTACACTTGTTCCTTACTTGGATTATGAAGAGAACTGCCTTGATATTTCACCGTGAGGGTTGTTTCCTCGAAATGGTTCAAATTCGAACATTTAGCACAGATTTCAATCTTCCATAGTATTTCGAATATCTTTACGTAAATACTGTATTTGTGGAACAAATAACATTTATCCGATGAATTCACAGTTTATTTCACCTTTTCAACGTTAATCCACTTTGATTTATAAGCTTTTTAAACTTTTAAACAAATTAATATAGCGGAGCCGATGTAAACACGGGCACAGTAGCGACCTCTCTCACTATCCTAAAAGGATAATTAAATCTATAAATGTTGATTTTATTGAATTGACAAATAATGATAATTCTAATATAAAATATAATAATAATAATTTTATTAATTTAAACATGAATAATAATTCTAGTAGAAATAATGATAATATTGTTGGAATTCATCAGATTTTTTCTCAAATTTCAGGCACTCCAGTGCAGGAGCCCTCTGTTGGTATTGAGGCCACCAGTCAGAGTGATCCTCTTGCTGAGGAGAGAAGCGAGTCTCCAAGTGTGGGGAAAAGCCGGTCTCCAGTTGAGGAGGAAAGTCAGTCTCCTGCTATGGAGAGAGGTCAGTCTCCTGCTGTGGAGAGAAGCCAGCTCTCTGATGAGTCTGACAGCTCGTTGTGCAGTGACACAGAGGTGACAGAGGACACCGAGTTCATTCCTGAGATGGCTGCCAGTGGTCGTCCAGTGAGGACTACAAGAGGTATTCGACCCAAGAGGTATGACGACTATCTTTCTGATAGTTCTTTTCTCTCATACACCATGTTTTGATTAGCCAAGACTGAATGGGAGTCCGCGATGAAAGAGGAATATAATTCTTTGATTAAAACGGGGTTTGGACGCTTGTAGATAGACCATTGAATAGAAATGTTATAAAGTCGAAGTGGGTTTTCAAGGTCAAACAAGACGCGTCAAAAATTTTGATAAATTTAAGGCACGTTTAGTTGCACGAGGATTTAGTCAGGAACCTGTTGTGGATTTCGATAAAACGTTTTCACCCGTAGTTCGACATTCAACTTTGCGTATTTTATTCAATTTAGCTAATGAAAAAGATATGACATTGACCATATAGATGTCACTACTGCGTTTCTGAATGGATCCCTACAGAAGGAAATCTATATGGAGCAGCCTCCTGGATTTGAAATTGATGATAACAAAGATTGTACGAGTATGTTACAAAAAAGCATCTATGGTTTAAAACAAGCAAGTAGAGTATAGAATGAGACTGTACACAATTTGTTAACTAGTCATGGATATTCACAAACACGTTGTGAGCCATGTGTTTATGTAAAAAGAAATAATACTAAGTCTACAATTTTGGCATTATATGTAGATGTCTTTTATATATTTAGTAACTGTAATTATTTAGAAAAAGAAGCTCTCATTTCATTGTTAAAGAATAATATTGACATCAAAAACTTGGGATCTATCAAAAACTGTCTCTATTATTTTAAAACAATCAGAGTACATTAAAAGGCTCCTTGTTCGTTTTGGCATGTTAGAATGTAAAGGTGTCTCTACACCAATGTCTGTAAATGATAAATTTGAAAAACCTCTTGAAAATAATGAGTGTTAATTCAATTATAGAGAACTGATTGGACGCCTTATGTACTTAAGTGAATGCACTAGACCTGATATTTCATTCAGTGTGAGTTTGTTGAGCCAATTTAATAATAATTATAATCAAAGTCATTGGCTGGCTGTCAAAAGGATCCTTCGTTACTTGAAAAATATTTTAAATTATGGTTTGATTTTTACTAAATGTAAAAATGATAATTTAGAGGTGTTTGCTGATGCTGACTGGGCGAATGATCCTGTTGACAGAAGATCTTATTTAAGAAGATATATAATTAAGATTGGTAACAATACTGTCAATTGGGAAAGCAGAAAACAACGTTGTGTTGCATTATCTAGCACCGAAGCCGAAACTTGGCTATTGGCGATGCATGTAAATAACAACAGGTTGTAAAATTAAATCTAAGGTGCGTAATTATAATTTAAGTGCAATTAAGCTCTTGGAGAGTAGAGAGTGTCACAAGAAGACAAAACACATCGATGTTCAATATCATTTTGCGAAAGATTTAGCGTACAATGGTTGTATCCATGTAACTTATCTTCCTACAGACAGAATGATAGCAGACATTCTGACTAAAGCTCTACCATGTAGTAAACATAAAGGTTTTATGTATCACTTTAATGTAAGAAATGTTTAATAGAGTTGAGCATATATATCTCTATCCTATGTAAGTGTGTTTGAATTTAAATGTTTTTGTGTTAATGATAATATGCAGCTTAAGGGAAAGTGTTAAACAGTAATTTTAAAACAACAAGAGGGTCGATTTGAAGACCTAATCGTCAAATAAATAACTTACTTGAACAAAATTCTGAACTCAAGAAGAGCGTGGAAGTTATGTCAAGCAAATATGACGAATTCTTGTAGCGTATCTGTAGCCTTGAGTCTGAACGGAAAGAAGACAAAAAAAAACCATACATCAATTGGAGGAAAAAGTCGAATATCTGGAGCGCAAATCTCTAACAACCGGCTTAGAGATACGAACTGTGCCGAAAATTAATGACGAGACAAAGGATCAACTCTGTGAAATGGTGGTAAGCATGGGAAAGACACTTGATATTAACATCGGACCATCGGATATTAGAGACATTTATAGAACGAAGTCTAAGGACAGCTCCAACCCGATCATAATCGACCTAAATTTTATTTTATTTTATTTTATTTATTTGGGAAAACAAACAATTACACATTTAGAATTACAAAAAGATAAGGTACAAAAATGATACAAATGTGAAATCAACCACGTTCTCCACAGATACACAATGAGACAATTTGTTAAATTTTAAGATTAGCGTTGTAAACAATAAAAATAAGAACAGTGATAGTAGTAAAGTATCAACAATACATAACCTAAAGCCAAAAGTGCCGCAAAGGTGGAACAACAACAATGTAATACTAATTTTTCAATATGTTAAGTAACATGAGTCTAAACTTTCCTTGCGGTAAAGCAAACAGATCCAAACTGCAGAAATTCTTATTAAAATTGCTCGCAAGGCGACGAAGAGGAGCACGCAAGCCGGCGTTTGTACGACTGGTAGTAGTAGCAAATACAGGTCGTGCGCGCACCTCGCGTCCCCGGCATGTTCTGGGAACTATATAACACCACTTGTTACTAATGTCTAAACAATCATACGAGTTATTGCATAAGTCATATAAAAATGTAGTTTCAAGAAATGTACGCCTTGAACTCAAAGAAAGCAGATTAAATTTTTTAAGTAACTCACTATAAGGGAGATAGCAACTCTTAAAGCAGCGATAATGCATAGACTTTAAAAATTTACGTTGAATGCTTTCTATACACTCGATGTATTTATTGTAGTAGGGGTTCCACACAGGTACTGCATATTCTAATTGGCCATACTGTTGTTGTTAACGAAATTATTGTATCTGCCTAGCTGTAAGTTTTCCGAAAATAATAAAATAAAATAAAATAATTCTTTGAAGACGTGGTGGTATATTATAAATTGGCTTGTTCATAAGTGAAACTATGGGCTTATGGTCAGTTTCTACTAATGTATGACGGCCATAGATGTACTGATGGAATTTTGTACATCCAAATAGAATAGCTAGTAATTCTTTCTCAATTTGAGAATATGACTGTTGGGAAGCAGTTAGTGAAGCTGATGAATAAGCTATTGGTTGCTTATCATGAAAAATAACTGCACCGATGGCATCTTTTGATGAATCAACTGACAATGTAATAGGCTTATTTTGATCATAATAAGTTAAGACTGGAGCTTTGGTTATACATTCTTTAAGTAAGTTAAATTCAGACATGTGTTTATCTTGCCAGCACCACTCATTATCATTTTATTATAATATATAATATACTCATTACGCTTTTTAAGCGAATATAAACTTAAAACACTTTATATTCGCTTAAAAAGCGTAGTCGACGGAGCCCCGCTTCGCGGGGCCCCTATATCCGGGTGCAGGGTTTAAAGGAACCTAACTAACCTAACGGGGGGGTGCCCCAAGTCCCGATTATGGGGGCAGAGAGACTTCCGTCATGTTCAGTTGACAATAATTCGAGACTTTACAATATCGCTAGAGAGAGATACACGTTATATTGTAATATAACGTATTTGACAATTTTACGGTGACATATACATATGAAAGGCACAGCATCTTTGGATGGTAACAAACGATATGGCAAGGGTTTTTAACCCTATCTCTACATGTTCGGAAGTTATGAATTTTTTAAATACATTGATACCAGAAACCAATTTATTGGTATCTACTATCGTACCTTCAAAACAGTAAATACCTAATTTAATAACAATCCACAGACCGAACATCGTGCACTAGAACCGATAGGTATTCAAAATAACGTAAAATCGTCGGTTAAATTCACAATGAGAACAATATCACAATACAGAATAAGTCGCCGTGCGATAATTTATTAAAATACAGCTATAACTCGTATAACTAAAGTATGCACCCTTATCATAATATTCTTTTACACATAAGATCCAGGAGATCTGATTAACCTTACTATTGAATCAATTTGCTTGAAGATCAGATTAAAACGAATCGATTCGAAAAAACGTCATCTTGCGCCATTGATTGAATTGATCACAAAAATCGTTACATGCATCCTAACAGGAATTAATTTATTAAATAAACATTATTGTTAGTCATTATTAGAACTAAGAATAGAAAAAGGATTTAGTAACAGTAATTTGTCCAACTGAACCCAAACCACCACCGCTATGCAACTTATGCAATTCCTAGTACAAATAAAATCACAGTGGGTTCCGTTCATCATTTTAAAAATAAGGTTACGAAAACTATTAACAAGAAGTTAATACATTTTCTTTAAATTACAAAATAATACAAGCATGCAATTACAGTCTGAGGACTAACCGAAGAATTATCGTAAGTTCACGCTCTGTCGAAAGTTGTCTTTTTTAAACTTTCACGATCAGAACACATTATAAAACATATGACATCCGGGTATTTATCGCGAATTTACCTTTAATTTTATCCCGACGTTTCGACCGGATTGCACCAGCCGTGGTCGCGGGGAGACTGAAGTATTGGAGGTACCGCGACAGCAAAGTGAAGGCGTTTTTTCAACTACCCTCACTCATCTTCATAAATGTTAATTAGGGCCGGTTCACACTAGGACAGCACACTACACTAACAGTGTCCGTATATTGAGGCGATTTCACTTGACGAGTACACGTAGTGATCACTGGATTCCACGCTGAAGAGAGTTTGAAGCCGTCTTCGCGATTGAAATTAGGGTACTTCGCGAAAAAGGTAAATTCGCGATAAATACCCGGATGTCATATGTTTTATAATCTGTCGAAAGTTGACGTTTTATTTTAATAATACCTACATGGCTTTTATTAGTTTGAGCACGTTTAGTCTTAAAGCATTTTTTGAAGAAGGTATTATTTTGTCAAATACGCTTGGATAGAAGTACTATCCAAGCTCTGTCAAGAGCTCCCAGGAAACTACTACCCATCCGCTGTTACGAGCTACCTTGATAGCACTTTTTTTACTGCCCAAGCGCCGTTAGTAATCAAAGTCATTAAAAAAATGCGCAAAACTGTATCTAGCTGCGGAAAGAAATTAATAAAAGTACTAGGACCGCATGAGTAACGAGACTATTGTTATTGCGAATTGAAAATCTTTCCCTCACATAACCCTAATTTCGACGTTAGACACACATAGACAGACGTTAGACACACTATCATACGATTTAGGGTATGTGAACCAATTGCAGTCCCTGCAGTTTAAATTACTCCTTACTCCTGGTAAATAATACTTCTAATCAGATTCAGAATAACTCGTATAATGTAATAACATTATACGAGTTTTGATCAAAGATTATTAAGTATTTATGTTATTTTGAAATAAAAGCTCCGGGGTTCAGATTCTGAAATAAAAAAAACGTACCACAGATCTTCATGTTTATTATCATGTTTAATTGATTGAAATTAATGATTTTTCAATTTTGAATTTGATTTATGTAGTTAACTCTTATTTTATTTTTGCGGACATTTCTGATTATTGGTGTTTAGTTGAAATTTATTAGGATGTAAAACAATATTTTTTAATTGTGGTAAACACTAAATAGGACAGCTACCCTATTAGCAGGATAGCAGGGAATAGGAGGTTTTTTTTGCATTGTTTGCTCGTCAGTCGTCAAGTGTTCCGCGTGTGGTGCATACCGTTTCCATACGTGTGATTTGCGCACCATTTCAGTACGGCTACCTTGAATTTAAAAAATTGACTTTGATTTCGTTGTTATTGTTGTTAAGTTATCGTTTTTGTTGTGTTTTTTTTTGTTGTGTTTGTTATTGTTGGGTTTGCAAAATGTCATTTAGTAATACCGAATATTATGAAATGATACTGTGTGTCGGAGCAGAACATGGTAATTTGCGTGCTGCCCGAGAACTGTACCATGAACGCTTTATTGAGGGTAGACCAGATGCTGAGCGTCGACAGCTGCCTCCGTTGGCGTGCTTTAGTCGGATGGTACATCGTCTGCACCAAACTGGGTCATTCCACGCACCTGCATCAGAGGGTCGCCCGAGTACTGCCGATCCAGAATTTGAAGAGGCCGTGCGGTATGCACCACACCGTTTCCATACGTGTGATTCGCGCACCATTTCAGTACGGCTACCTTGAATTTCAAAAATTGACTTTGATTTCGTTGTTATTGTTGTTAAGTTATCGTTTTTGTCGTGTTTTTTTTTTGTTGTGTTTGTTATTGTTGGGTTTGCAAAATGTCATTTAGTAATACCGAATATTATGAAATGATACTGTGTGTCGGATCAGAACATGGTAATTTGCGTGCTGCCCGAGAACTGTACCATGAACGCTTTATTGAGGGTAGACCAGATGCTGAGCGTCGACAGCTGCCTTCGTTGGCGTGCTTTAGTCGGATGGTACATCGTCTGCACCAAACTGGGTCATTCCACGCACCTCACCACAAGAGCGGGAATAAGCAATGTCCACAATGAACATGTTTGGTCTCACACGAACCCGCATGCTTCGACAGAGTCCTCATTCCAACACCAATGGCGACTGAACGTGTGGGCAGGAATAATCGGGGATGTCGTCGTTGGACCAGTTTTCTTGCCGCAAAGCCTAAACGGCCAAAATTATTTAAACTTCCTACGGAACGAATTGGACGATGTCCTAACAGTGCTGCCAGTGCCAAACTATTTGAATCTTGTGATGGGGAATAATTTAATATTTCAACAAGACGGTGCACCGGCACAGTTTGCTCGAGATGTGCGTCATTATTTAGACGAGCGCTTTCCCCAATGGATCGGGCGTGGGACTAGAAGCGTGGCTTGGCCTCCGCGGTCCCCAGACCTTACGCCGTTGGACTTTTTTTTGTGGGGGTACATTAAAAACGTAGTGTACGCAGTGCCGTGTGATACAGTGGATCAAATGAAAGTGCGCATTGAGGCCGCTTTCACGACGGTCACACCACAAATGCTACAGAATGTTCAAGAATCTATGAACAAGCGAGCGGCCTTGTGCATACAATACCAAGGTCACCACATCGAACCCCATCTTTAAAATGTAAGTCAATTTGAAAACGAAGCTTTAAGATTTTACTGTTTACTCGGTAATAAATAATAAGATGAAACTAGCTTACTTATCTATTAAACTTTGTTTCGAATTTTTGTTACGTAACTTTTGTTATCTCAGTTTTTACGTGAAATTACTTGCTTGAAATTAACGAGTAAACCGTTAATAAGTAGATCAATAATTACGCATTAATAATTTTTATATCACGGTAAAGTAGGTAAGTTTTCTATTCTGTGACACCGCGCACTTTTGCTTTAAAAGAGGCCGCCGCGCGGCGGCCCTTGTGATCTCGTCAGTGCGCGCCGACAAAGAACACCGCCTTCTATGCTACTTGACGGTACTAGGCGCGCAGGATTACGGAAGAGATTTATTTATTTCTTTATTAGAGAGAGAGAGAGAGAGAGTGATATGTGCAAGTAACGTGCAAAGTTATTGACCTACGTGGTGAAGTGACACGTTTGTTATGATTTGAACTTCAGAATCTTACGATACCAAAATTTTGGTATCAATTTTTTGAGTATCTTATATTGAGCTGAAACTTCGTATAGTGATTCTATACCAGCTGTTATCTTTTATAGTGGTTAAGGTTGTAATTCGTTTATATTAGTGGGTGGTGGCATGTTGCATATGGCTTTTATTTTGTTTTCATCGACACCTTCTTTACTAAAAATATGTCCTAAATATTTGACCTCAGTTTTGCAAGTGTTAGATTTTCTTTCTTAAATTTAATGCCAATTTCTCTAGCTCTTTCTAAGACTTGTTTTAATCTGGAATCATGTTCCTCTTTACTACAACCGTAGATTAAAAAATCATCCATCATGATTTTGACACCTTTTTTTTTTATTTTTTTTTTTGGGTGGGAAATCATCAAATGACTTCTCCCACTCTGGGCGGAGCGGGAGGGAGTGTCAGACTCTTACTGACTAAAACCCATCCATGTTCCTTCCTCGCCCTTTACGTTCCGGGGCCGCGGTATCTCTTTCGAACAGTCCCGCAACCCCGGCAGGCTTCGGCCCTTGCGGGCTCCTCTCTTCTGCTGACATCTCTATGAGGCGCGCGTGGAACACGAACGCGCCGTCGACACGGCCTGTCGTCACTAGACGGACGGACGGCTAGCTAGCCCATAGCTTACCGTCCACAGGCCCGCATCTACGGTGGCCGGTAGCCACCACGTGGCCCCCGACGCCCGGTGCGTCTCCCGCGGCGGCCGGGAAGAGAGGCTCTCTCCCTCTCTTGTTCCGCCACCTCCTTCGCCAGCATGACTGCTTCGCAGAAGGAGGTGACGGCTTCCCATTCCGTCTCGCTCCGGACCATGGATTGAACCAGGGCCGGACGCGAGAGGTCGCCGCCGCCGATCGCCGCTACGAGGACACGGCGGTGCTCCGCCCACGCAGGGCAGACTTCCACCGTGTGCTCCACCGTGTCCTCCGGTCGATCCTCACAGTGGAAACACCCGGGCGTTTCCTCCCGCCCGATTCGGTGCAGGTACCTCCCGAAACATCCGTGTCCGGTGAGGACCTGCGTCAGGCGGAAGGTGAGGGCGCCGTGGCGCCTCTCAAGCCACTCCTCAAAGAGGGCCTTACCGCCACTATCGTGGCGTGCCCTGCACGGGGTTGCGACAGTCGCTCTCTCCATGTCGCCATGAGATCGCGCCGGAGGTCTGTCCGCTGAACGGCAATTTGCCGCGGCAGCGGAGTTTCCCTCCGGCGTAGTGCCTCCGCGCGCCATTCATGTAGGCGCGCGAGGACTATCGCCTCCAGATCACATGGCGGCAATCCGGCAAGCAGGCCCGCCGCCTCGCGGGCGATCGTGCGGTATCCACGGACCATTCTCACGGCCACCACTTTCTGGGGCGCGTTCAGATAGTGGGCGGCTCGCCGCCTCAAAGAACGCGCCCACACTGGGGCCCCGTAAAGGGCCATGGACCGCACGACCCCCGCGTAGAGCCTGCGGCAGGAGGCGTTTGGCCCCCCAAGGTTGGGCAGGAGCCGCCTGAAGGCAGCATGATTTTGACACCTGGTATATCATTAAATCTTTTTGTCATTTCTGAATGGAAAAGTTCTTGGGCAGCATTTATACCAAAAGGTAGTCTCAAGAACCTATAACGACCTTGAGGTGTTATGAAAGTACAAAGCTTAGAGGAAGCTTCATCTAATTTGAGCATGTAAAAACCTTTGTTGGCATCTAATGTTGTATAATATTGTGAAACAGAGAGGCTGGATTTGATTTCATCAATTGTTGGAAATTGGTAGTGAGGACGCATTATGACCTTGTTGAGTTTCCTTGGATCTATGCACAATCTAAGTGAACCATTTCTCTTAGTTGCAATGACAATTGGGCTGACCCATTCTGTAGGCTGATCGACTTTTTCTAATGTTTTTAATTCTTGACTTAATTATTTTAAGAGACTGAATGGTATGCGTCTACAAGCATCAATAGAAGGTATAGCATCAGGTTTTAATGTTAAGTGACATTCATAGTCTCTTAGACAACCTAATCCACTAAAGAGATCTTTATGCTCTGTTAAGACTGACTCGACTGACTGCTGGAATTGGACAATGTGAACTCTTTTTAATAGTTTTAAGTCTTCACAGCTTTGACGACATATAATGTTTCTGCATGGCAAGTCTACTATATAAAAGTTAGTTGTATACTCTTTGTTGTTATGAGTGACAGTTAATGTACATTGACCTATTGTAGGCAAAAGACGAACACCCAAAAAGCCCCAGTCCCGGCGCAAAAGAAACTTATCTCATCCTTTAGAGTATTTAAGCTAGAAGATTTTTTGATAGGTGTGATTGCCGCAGGGAGTGGCAAACATTGAAAAAAATTGCATTGCAATTTTTTTAGGAGTAAATTGAAAATTACAGGATGTTGAACAAATCAGTTTAAAAATGGGTAAGAATTTTTGTACATCACATTTATATTGAAAATATACGGATATTCTTACATATTTAATAAAAATATGTGTAAAAAGAAGTGCTATGAAAAACTATTTTCTTGTTTTGACACAGTGATTCAGGAATAAAAATAATAAAGAACAAAACAAGATTATTTTAATAACCATTTATTTTTATAAATCATACAATATTGTAATTAGGTACCTATTTGAAAAAAAAAACAAACACTTACTGCTAAAAATAATACATACTTTTAAGAATAGCGTAAACCATTGTGAGTTTTGAAAAACATTTAAAGAAGTCACATTCCTAGCCGCACCGATGCCTAGCGCTATATACACAATAGAACCGGTATCTTACTTTGACACTGCTATCAAGCATGGGACCCCCTAATCGCATCGGCCGCCCAGTACGACCCATCGCGTATTAGCTCAGTCCAACGTCCACGTCACACTTTAGTCACCCCCGACGATCCGATCACTATCCTTCAAGAGAGTAGGAAAGATACCAGTACAGTTCGTAGAATGTACAGATACAGACCGAAAACATTCCGACTTCGCCGCAGAGGTCCGGCGCGTAATCCCAATTCAATCCCTCCCCGACCCTTGCTCGAGCCAGCCCGCGATGCTGAGCCTGTAGTAATAAAACAGTCCCTAAATAATGACAACCAGATCCAGCCTGTCCCTTTGCTGCCCCCAGCGACGCCCTAAGCCGAGGTCCGTACCCCACAGGGGGTGCCCTTAGAGCGCTGTCGCTTAGTTTTTAGTCATTTCCGCCCTGGCTGGAGGCCTTTAATTCAAGGCATCCACAGGACTAGCCCGGGAAGCCAGTCTTCATAGACTGAACTGCGAGATGCCCTACAAAAAACAAAAAAAAAAATTGGCAATAATACAACGTACTTTCGTTTGAGTGAGTGAGTGATACTATCGGCATGGACTGTGTTACCTGTAATCGGCCGCTACGACGACTCCGCAGGCATGTTCTAGGAGAACGTTTTCTGCAAACTCACCCTGATTTTGTAGAACATATTGTTCGCTACATGGAGCCGCCACAAGAGGTAAGATATAATACTCTGTGTTCTGTATATAGCCCATGATTGGACAATTCATTTTTTGAATATTCTTGTGCGCTCGCCAAAACGGCACGCTATTAGTTGCACCGTGCTGCATGTCACCGCAACAAGGCGATCTGCGCGCCATCTACGAGGAACGCATAGTGAAAAGCGGGAAGAATAGTTCCGTTTTTTAGCTCGTTCGAACAGCATCTATTATTTTGGCTCCGTGAGTGAAAATTATTATTTGGACAGTCTGTACACTACCGTGTTTTGTGCAACGCTGGGATCATCTTCCCACTAAAGAAACCATCAAGTACTCGAATTTTTCTTAATTTGGTTGTTTCTTGACTGGGCGAACGAGTAGAACTCAGTTCATACAGAACATCCTCTTTTACATCAAAAAACGGTTAAAATCATACAGTCCACTCCTCTATTCCACATTCTGGTCCATTCGAGCCCGGATTCTAGTTATTCCAGCCCGAATTTTTCTTTTTTGTTGGTGCTAAAACCACGCGTCCAAAATGGCGGAAGGTTTAGAAACGAGGCAAAAAATCTTAATAGTTAGTAAAGAATATTTATTTACGAAAATACAAAAGCTTTATGATTATTCAAAAAAGTTGGGAACAGATCCAGATAAATTGCAATTGTTTACGGTATTATTGTCGGAAATGGAAAGTGTCCGTACTAAGTTTGAATCCACCATATTTGATTTGTACGAAACAGAAATACAAATTAAACCGACTGCTAAAATGTCGATTAGTGAACTTGAAACATTTGATGAAATGTATAATGCATGTCAGTTAATCGCTAGGAAGCATTCAAAAACAGAAAACGAATTCTTTCCTGCGTTGGACAAAAATGATTTAGTACGAGTAGTTCAACCCGCGTTACCGAAGTTAACATTATTTCAATTTGACGGTGAAGTTGAAAATTGGATAACTTTTTATGACACGTTCTCATCATTGGTTCACAATAGGAATTTCTCAGATATCGATAAATACCATTACTTACTTTCCTGCGTTAAAGGTTCTGCTTTAAATATTGTTAAAAATCTACCTATTACGGCCGCTAATTACAAATTAGTTTGGCAAAGTTTAGTTGACAAATATCACGACCACAGAACGCTAGCATGTAGGTATTTCGATAAAATGTTGAACTTTTCACCGTTAACTAAAGATACTACGTCGAACTTAACTTCATTTATAGAAACCTTTGATCATTCACTTAAAGCGATTCAAGCATTTAACATAAAAAACTTAGATGATTTCTTATTGTGTCATTTGGCATTACAAAGGCTTGATCCTCATACGCGTAAATTATTCGAAGAAAGCCGTGATCAAAAGTCGATACCTACTTTTGCGGAACTAATTGAATTTGTAAACAAGCCACTTTTATAAACAGCTCTTCGAATAACACGTCGAAATCTAGTAATACACAAATTAAAAACCAAACTAAATCTTCGTCTAAGTCAGTTCTCAATACGGCACGTACTTCGAACAATAATAATAATAACAACCTTAATAATAACAATTCAAATATTTCTTGTGTGATTTGTAAACAAAATCATATGATTTATCGATGCGATCAGTTTCGTAAATTGTCGGTCGATGAAAGAATGAACCGTGTTCATTCACTTAATTTGTGTCATAATTGTCTTAAATCTGACCATCAGTCTAATGGTTGTAAAAGTACAATGACCTGCGGGGTATGTGCATCACCGCATCATTACTTATTGCATAAAGATAATGCGACGGAAAGCGCGGGAATATCGTCCGTGGCGTCCGTATCGTCCCTGACTGTGCAGCCGTCTCTTTCGCACGCGCAGCAAGCGCTTGTTTCGTCTCACTTCGTAAGTGACACGAACTGTTCCATTCAGCAAGCATTATTTAGTGATTTAAACTGCGAATACGGAGTAGTGTTAGGTACTACCCGTGCACATGTTATTGACTGTGTTGGTCAATATCAAGACTGCCGTGCAGTCATCGATTCTGGAGCTCAAAGTTCTTTCATAACTGCTGATTGTGCCCAGAAATTAGGATTACAACGTAAAAAATGTCATTTTACTATTCACGGTATAGGTGGGGGCATCGTTAAAAATCAAGGCATGATTACTTGTACACTAAAACCAAGACATGCGAATAGTCCGACATTTAGCGTTAATTTAGTAGTTATTTCAAAGGTGTCCGCTGATATGCCTAATGTATCTTTCACAGATAATGTCATTAACGAATATGACACTTATAGCTTAGCGGATCCATTGTTTTTTAAGCGTTCGCGAATAGATATTTTGTTAGGAAACGACATAGTGCCGGATATCATTAGAGATAAACCGCTAGTAATTAAGGATAGTATTCCGAGTGTTATTAAAACAGTTTTTGGTTATGTTATTAGCGGAAAATTATATCCAAATAATAATACTAATAGTTCGCAAAATCTTAATTTATCCGTTTCATATGACGAAGAACAATCGATTGATAAATCATTACGCGATTTTTGGGAAATTGAGGAAGTGCCGTGCACACCTTCAATAAATCCATTGGATCATTTAGCCGACGAAATATTCTCTAATGAACATACCCGGGAATCGAACGGGCAATACGTGGTTCCGCTGCCGTTTGCTCTCGAACGCTCGCCGCTAGGTCAAACGCGTGCTGTGGCTGAGCGTCGGTTATTGTATACGGAACGTAAACTCGCGCGCACTCCTGATTTAAATAATAAGTACAAGGAATTTATGCGAGAATATGAAGAACTCGGTCATATGGAGCTTTATCAGGGTGATCAACCTAGCAAATACATAATT
The DNA here is from genome assembly GCA_950022955.1 of Xestia ashworthii. Taxonomy (NCBI): domain Eukaryota; kingdom Metazoa; phylum Arthropoda; class Insecta; order Lepidoptera; family Noctuidae; genus Xestia; species Xestia ashworthii. The sequence goes on along the minus strand of OX465560.1, from coordinate 10,100,025 downwards.
CCACATCATAATATTTTGCGACCTAGTAGTACCTCCACTCCTTTACGTGTAGTGTTCGACGCGTCTGCGAAAAGTAGCAATAACGTGTCTCTAAATGATATTCTATTAATCGGGCCTAAGTTGTATCCGGATATTGCGGCAATAATTTTGAAATTCAGACTTTTTGAATATTGTCTGGTTAGTGACGTTTGTAAAATGTATCGTGCTATAGCCTTAAGAAAAGAAGATCGCCTATATCAACACATTTTATATCGGGAATCGCCTAACGATCCAATAAAATTATACGAATTAAAAACCGTAACATACGGACTTAAGGTCGTGGCTCACTTGACAAGCACCGCACCAGCACCGCACCAGCACCGCACCAGCACCGCACCAGCACAGCTCCTGACCGGCGGCGCCTCGAATATAGGCTACGGCGCGCGGCCCGCGCGCCGCAAGCGAGGTGTAAGCACGCGGTCCCCTCGCTTGCGCCGCGCGGGCCGCGCGCGGTCCCCTCGCTTGCGGCGCGCGGGCCACGCGATGGCCACTCGCCGTCCGCAAGGCGCAAGCTCGCAGTCCGCACGCTGGTAGTAATAGTCCGGGAGGTAGCATTGTATTTTAGGTATTATCTCTCTATAGTAATTATATTTTGTTAATGTGGATTCGTGGTTTAATTCACCTACCCCGCGAACACCCTTTCCATTACAGTTCTGGAGATTTTTTTCAGTTCAGTATATGTAAACTATTTATAAATAACGTTTCAGCCGGTGTACTGTAACGATTGATTCAGTTATTGTAACATAAGATCAACCTTCGATTACAACAATATCAGTCGGTTTATTAGGGCTTTTTTATTTCTAACCGAACTAGGTTTAGTGTCGTGGGCTCTCTAACTAAATTTATAACTAGCCATACATTAAACAAAGAGTACCCACGACGTGGAGAAGCACGACGGCGCAATGACGTTGTTTCGCGGGCCACTCGGCGTCCGCGCGCGGTCCCCTCGCTTGCGGCGCGCGGACCCCTCGCTTGCGGCGCGCGGTCCCCTCGCTTGCGGCGCGCGGACCGCGCGCGGACGCCGAGCCGCCCGCGAGGCGAGTCGTATGGTAGCGGCAAGCGCGTTGACCACCCGCCGTAAGCTTTTTCATATGGACATTAAAAAATATGTTATGCGACACACGATTTAATGCTCTAATTTGAATGGCAAGTAAATTGCTGGGTTGGAGCGGTGCTGGTGCGGTGCTTGTCAAGTGAGCCACGACCTTTAGTTGTTCACCGTTCTTAGCAATTCGTACGCTACTTCAATTAGCTAACGATGAAGGAAAACGTTTTTCTTTTGCTGCTCAGGTCCTCCGTGAGGGTGTTTACATGGACGATATTCTATATTCTTGTAACACTTTTGAGCAAGCTTGCTTAGTACAGGATCAATTAATTAGTATTTTTGAAAGTGCCAACTTCGCTTTAAAAAAGTGGATGAGTAACAGTGAGAAGTTACTACAACGCGTTCCATTTGAAAATAGGGAAAATTCAGTAACAGTCGTTAAAGATGAAAACGACTGTACCATAAAGGTTTTAGGTCTTAAATGGATTCCAAAATCTGATAATTTTATTTTTTCGGTTAATTTAACAAACAACGAGTCAACAAAACGATCAGTACTAAAACTACTAGCGTCGATTTAAGATCCCGTGGGTTTTATTGCGCCATGCACTTTTGTAGCGAAGCAGATCATGCAAGAGCTGTGGAAGCTAGGCATCGGGTGGGATGAAAGGTTGCCAGATAACATTAAAAAATCGTGGCAAACCTTTATTTCTGAACTGCCCCTGTTACAAGAGTTACGTATTGAACGTCACATGTTATTGCCGAGTCAAACGGAATGTGACTTAGTTGGATTCTGTGACGCGTCGTTGTGTGGTTACGCAGCATGCGTGTATGTGATCAGTCGCGACCGGAAGGGCGTTTAGTGACCTCGAAATCTAAAGTTGCACCAATAAAACCTGTAACGATTCCTCGGTTGGAGTTAATGGGTGCTGTCTTGTTAAGCAAATTAATGAAGTTCGTAGTTGACACATTTACTCGCGTCAAAATTAACAAAATAAAAGCAGCCTCAGACTCGACAGTCGTACTGTCGTGGCTGCAAACGGAACCATATAAACTAAAAACTTTTGTCAGTCATCGTGTTACTCAAATTATTGAAGTTTTACCCCCTCATTTTTGGCGGCACGTGTGTAGTGCACATAATTTAGCTGACATTTGTTCTCGCGGAGCGTCTCCGGCGCAACTTGTCAGTTGTAATCAACGGTGGTTACAGGGCGCTGATTGGATGTATCAAAATTATGTCGATTGGCCTATGACTGTGTTTGTTAATGAGAGTAATAATAAACTACCGGAATTAAAAGCGTCGGTTAATTTATTGACTGAGAGTAATAATGATAACTTTAATGAATCTAAAACAAAATTTTGTGAAAGAATCTTTCAGCAGTTTTCTTCATTTTCCAAATTGCAAAGATCGTTTGCTTGGATTTTAAGATTAAGACACAGAAAGGGTGATATGAACACTCACAAGTCTGGAGTATTATCTACCTTCGAGTTAAACGAAGCTCGCGATAAATTGATAAAGTTAGTTCAAACTGCTTATTTTGAAACTGAAATTAAAATGATAAAAGATAAGAAAAACGTATCATCATTACGTAAGTTATCTCCATTTCTTGATTCCGATGGTTTCCTCAGGGTAGGGGGTCGCATCGGTCATTCCGAACTTCCATATAATGCTAAACATCCGCGTCTTCTTCCAAAACATAGTTTATTTACTAAACTGTTGATCAATTATTTACATAGACAATATTTACATGTAGGTCCGCGTACCTTACAAAGCATAATTAATGAGAATTTTTGGATATTGTCTGCTCGTAACGTCATTAGATCCGTTTTATGTAAATGTAAAACGTGTTTTAAATGTAAACCGTCTGTACTACAACCCGAAATGGCACCTTTGCCACCAACTCGGTTGATACCTAATAAGGTATTTTCTAACGTCGGAGTTGACCTCGGAGGTCCATTCTTAATTAAAGAAAGCTTACGTCGTAATGCTAAAGTGACAAAAGCTTATCTAGCATTGTTTGTCTGCTTTTCAACAAAAGCAGTACATCTTGAGGTGTTATCTTCTCTCTCCGCCGACTGTTTCCTTGCGTGCCTGGACAGATTCGTAGCTCGTCGAGGCCTATGTGCGGTTCTATATTCTGATTGCGGCACTAACTTTGTTGGCGCAAGTAAACATCTGTCTCAAATTCAAAGGTTCTTGCGTGAGAGTCAAAATGACATTTCAGATGGCTGCTCTAAAAGGCAGGTAGATTGGAAATTTAATGTACCTAGTGCTCCACATATGGGCGGTCTCTGGGAAGCTGGAATAAAGTCAGCAAAATATCATTTAGTACGTAGTGTAGGGGAAAAATCCTTAACGTTTGAGGAACTTTCCACGATATTTTGTAAGGCAGAAGCCATTTTAAATTCGCGCCCCTTGTGCCCACTACCGGCCAGCGATAATCCTAACGAATTTAATGTTTTAAGCGCCGGACACTTTCTCATTGGTCAAAGCTTAACCTCTATACCCGAGTATTACAGAGAAGTTTAAAGAGAAGTTTGTTTTAAAATGCAACGACTGGCTGCAAGAAGAGCTTTGGTTAGTACAAAATCAAGATGCGGCGACAACCTGAATGTACACCTGCTCGATCTGCTGTAACTCAAAAGATGGATTTTGTTGGTTTAAGTGCATCTGCAAAGAAAAAGCGGACGAAGATGTTAGTGGCGGGCCATTCTCCGGATGAGCTTGCCCATGCCACTCAAACAAGTTTCACAAAAATTGGTAAGCGGAATATGGCCACCGTTATAAAGGCAGTAACTGTGTCGTCACCACAAACGTAATCACTTCGGATGATTAAAAGAAGGAAACTAACGCCAAAATTTATACGTCCATATACTTCAGATGAAGCATTAGCTCTGATAACAAATTCCAAACTGAGCGTGAACCAGTATAAACAGATTCGCAGAGGAGCTAAAGAGAGAGGGTGTGATATATACCCATCATATGATAGGGTTCTGACAGCACGAAAAGAGTGTTACCCGAACGACATAATAATAACTGAGACGAAAGGCAAAGTTTAGCTGCAGAATTTGCTTGATCATACAGCACAAAGACTAGTTAAAGTTCAGCTAGATGTAATAACAGGTGTAGTGATCGATGATGGAAACAGCAAACTGTATCTTAAATCAAAGTGGGGATTTCATCACATCGCTAGTTCCACTACAGCTAGTGATGAAGAGAGAGGAAAGTGAGACAATTCTTTGGCAAAACCCGAGATCTTCCTCCACTCGCTTCTGCCGCCCGAAACGTTACCAGATGTTGAAGGAAAGTCACAAAGATGTAGACGACTACATCAACAGACAAATAGCTGCTCTGAATCCTACGCAAATAGAAATCGGGGATCGAACGGTCAACATTGAGCACATTTTAATAGAGACAATGCTAGATGGAAAAGCCGCCAATGCACTCTCTTACAATAAATCTTCCCAGACTTGCAACACATGCAAAGCCTCATCATATTAATGATATTGATGCGGTCATTCAGAGGCCATGCAACAAAAATTTGTACGCATATGGGTTGTCAACATTACACGCCCATATTCGACTGTTTGAGTGTGTGCTCCATATATCGTATAGGAAGGAATACAAAACATGGCGCGTGTCTAAAAACATCAAAGAAGCAGTGGAAGAAAAAAAGCGCGCCATTATAGAAGAATATCGTCGTCGAACTGAGCTCCTTGTCGATACAGTAAAGCAAGATAGTGGCTCAACCAATGATGGGAATATTGCGCGAACATTCTTTGAAGACCCTACTCTCGCAGCTGAGATACGAGTAACTGGGGTCGACAAAGATCTCATTACAAGATTCTCTGTTATACTCAAAGCGCTTTCGTGCTCGTACGATGTAAATCCAGAGGCCTATAAGGAGTATTCACTTGACACGGCTAGACTCTTCGTCAGCAAGTACCAATGGTACAAAATGCCTTCTAGTGTACATAAAATATTAATTCACGGAGCTGATGTCATCGGATCCCTTGTGCTTCCTATAGGTCAGCTTAGCGAAGAAGCTCTGGAGTCTAGACACAAAGACTGCCGCTATTATAGAGAGCATAGCACGAGAAAAATTGGAAGGAAGCAGACTATTGAAGACCTGCTACATGCTCTGCTCATCTCCTCCGATCCATTAATATCCAGCATCAGACCATTGCCTAAGAGAAAATCGGGTACTTTGGCGCCAGAAGTTTTACAATTATTGAAAGCTCCTGAAGCGCCTGAAGCGCCCGAAAGGACGCACTCATCCGATGAAGAGGCAGACAGCGAGAAGACAAAAGCCAAAAGCCTTTTTCAGGGCCGCCTATTTAAAAATGTCTAAGTTAACTCTAATAAAACACTTTTTTTATTTAAAGATTATAATATAAAGGGTGTAAAACACCTCTTCACGAAGCCGAAAGGCACTTATTCTCCCCACCATTGCGATCATTTTTTTGTTCTACACCATACCTGGGAACCTTCTAGTTACGGAGATATGGGGGGTCAAAGTTACTTTTGACTTTTTTTGGTTAATTTTGACTTTTAACACTTAGCACAATGTTTTATGGACGTTACATTGAGTTTTACCACAAAACATGATTTATAACCTCAAAAAAAAAGTTGTTTCCCAGCAATATTTTTTGCGTAAAGTTACCTACTTAGTTTGATGTACAGAATGCTTGGTTAACGGCTTTGTGATGAGGTGGTTTACACCCTGTATTATGAACACACTAAATAAATACAACAATACCTAGTAATACATGTGTTTTTCTCATAAAGTCCACACGCATGTACCTGCCTACATTTAAATTAAAATTTTCATGTAAAAAATAAAAGTAGCTCGTAAAATAATCATTCCGAACACTGTGCGGCAGTCCCCGAGTGCGACACGTATTTTTTTTAACTGTCCCATACTCATACAACAGTAGTTAAGTTGGCCCGTACATTTTCTCATAATAAAGAATATTATGTAAGAATTGAAATTGTCAATTTTTCCTTTCAATGGATTCCGTAAGGAGGCGCCTCAAGGACGCCGAAAAGACATGTTGCCGCCCTGCCAAGAAGATCCTAATGAACCAGGCGCATAAGGACGGAAGAGTTTTTGCCTGGAATATTATAATTTTGACTGGGCAAACGATATCGTCATTTTTGTGGACGAAAAAAGCTTTCGGTCAGATATGGACGGAAGAAAAATATTATGGCGCAACAGCAACGAGCGCTATGTGGAAATCAATACGTTACCAAATCGGGCAAGTGGAAGAATCTCCTTAAATTTTAGGGGATGGTTGAGCTCAATGGGACCGGGTGAACTGGTGGAGGTTAGCGGGCGCATGACTGGGGCTCAGTACGTCAAAATATAACGCGACGTAATGATCCCCACCGTGCGCCTCCACTATCCAGAGGGCATTATATACTTGTACCAAGACAACTGCCGCGTGCACACCTGCAGAGTGGTGCAGGACTGGCTCGCGGCACAGGAGGACGTCATGTGCCTGCCATGGCCTGTACAGAGCCCTGACCTAAACCCAATCGAGAATTTATGTCCCATGGTTCTCGATTAGGATACCTCAGAAAACCGCAACAATGAAAACTTGCGGCGAGAAGCCCATACTACATGGGAGCATTTCCGTGGTACGGACACGTGCTGGAATATGGTATTCGGCATGAAGGATAGGCTAGACGCTGTATTAGATGCGCAAGGAGGTCTGACCAAATATTAAATACCTATTTCCTTATGGAAAGACCCAGTATACAGGGTGAATTTTCCAACTGACCGTGGATGACCAAATCTGGAGGAACAGCGAATGTTAAAGTAAATTCAACATATATAATAAAATAAACAATCATAAATAAGTTTAAGTCGATTCCCAAATAGTTACTCGTCTTAGTAACATTTATCAATTGAATACTTGCAACATTATTAATATTATATGTCTAGCAACTGTTCTACATTTTGTACTCTCTCTGGTTTTTTTTTCTCAGACCGACCGGCAAGTCTAACTACTATAAAAAGTACTGTGAATTTCAATAAAATTCAGAATTCCATTTTCCCCGCATGTTTTATTTATACATGCGAGTGTGGTCCTTCGATTAGTGTAACGAGGACTTCGTGTAACTATACTCCGTGGTTCGTGGCTACGTTTTGTTCGTGAAGCACGGCTATACCTGCTTCGCGTGCAAACCTACTCCAGAGGCCCGGGCAGGTCTTCGTGCAGAATCAATTTTATCAATCAAGCAATTTTGCACTTGGGCAGCTCTGAAGGAGCACGAAGAAACCATCGACCCCAAAGAAACCCATGTTTTCAAGATACCTACAGGCCAAAAATATCATTCATCATAATTATTACAGTCATCGTGTTGGTTCGTATTTCTATAAAATCGAATTCAATGAAGAAGTGGCTGTAAGTAAAAGAAAGTGAAAAATTCGTAAGTACCTTCCTTCGAAGATTTGGTACCTACACCTACCTACTCCACGTCAACGAAAAAGCGGGAACGCGCCATAGAGTTGGAACGCGGAACGCGAAGACAGTTGACATTGACAGCTACACTACATGTGACTGCTGTCAATTTGACAGTGACCTGTTGTGTTGTGTTTGTGATTAGTGGTGACCGGTTGCGGCGGTTGTTGTTATTTCGAAAACAACAAGAAATACAACGGTGTTTAGTACGACGGTCAGTCTAAGGTGCTGTAACCTAACCAGGATGGAAGAGGATCTCAAGACTTTGCGTCTAAAGCGCGGTCAACTCAAAGGAACCGTAACTCGCATTGAGAACTTTATCAATGACCCAGTGAATATTGCTAGTGTCACTACTGAAGCTCTTCAAGCTCGAAAAGAAAAGTTAATTTGTACTCTAAAGGACTACGAAAAGGTCCAACTAGATATTTTGTCATTAGATGGTAAAGACAACTAAGATGTTGCAATTCTAGAAGAAAAATACTTCTCAATCATATCCAAAATAAACCATTATTTGAAAAACTTAAATACATCAGAGGTGTCTCAGTGTACAAGTGTATCTTCATCTAAATTGCCAAATATTGATTTACCAGTATTCAGTGGAAAGGATTTCACAAAGTACACACCTTTTATAGATTTGTTTACTGCTGTAATACACAACAACAAGGCACTTTCTGATGTACAAAAGTTGTTTTACCTAAGGAAATATTTAAGTGACGATGCACTTAATGAGATTGTTAATTTACCTCTTGTAAATCAATCTTATGAAGAGGCTTTAATATTATTAAAGAAACGATTTGAAAATAAGTCCAGGTTAATTATAAACCACATAAATGTACTTTTAGACTTGCCTACTATGCAGAAGGGCACTGCGGCCTCTATAAGGTCATTAATTTCTGAAATTAAGCAGCAGCTATATGCTTTACAAAATTTAAAGCAACCTATTGGTTGCTGATGGTTGATTGATGATTTTGGTTGATTGTTGCTATTGCAACAATAATGAAAGGAGTCTCGAAGCCGATTTTGATGAAAACAAAATTTCCGATTATTGGAAGTAAAGCCACTATGTAAAATTTGACGTAAATAAGTATATGTCCAAGGACAGATTTTGTTAATTCAGCGAGCCGCCCATTACCTGAATGCGCCCCAGAAAGTGGTGGCCGTAAAATGGTCCGTGGGTACCACACGATCTCCCGCGAGGCGGCGGGCCTGCTTGCCGGATTGCCGCCATGGGATCTGGAGGCGATAGTCCTCGCGCACCTGCACGAATGGCGCGCGGAGGCACTACGCTGGGGGGAAACTCAGCTGCCGCGGCAAATCGCCGCTCAGCGGACAGACCTCCGGCGCGATCTCATGGCGACATGGAGAGAGCGACTGTCGCAACCCCGTGCAGGGCACGCCACGATAGTGGCGGTAAGTCCCCTCTTTGAGAAGTGGCTGGAGAGGCGCCACGGCGGCGTCCTCACCTTCCGCCTGACGCAGGTCCTCACCGGACACGGATGTTTCGGGAGGTACCTGCACCGAATCGGGCGGGAGGAAACGCCCGGGTGTTTCCACTGCGAGGATCGACCGGAGGACACGGTGGAGCACACGGAGGAAGTCTGCCCTGCGTGGGCAGAGCACCGCCGTGTCCTCGTAGCGGCGATCGGCAGCGGCGACCTCTTGCGTCCGGCCCTGGTTCAATCCACGGTCCGGAGCGAGACGGAATGGGAAGCCGTCACCTCCTTCTGCGAAGCAGTCATGCTAGTGAAGGAGGTGGCGGAACGCGAGAGGGAGAGAGCCTCTCTTCCCAGCCGCCGCGAGAGACGCACCGGGCGTCGGGGGCCACCGTAGACGCGGGCCTGTGGACGGTTAGCTATGGGCTAGCTAGCCGTTCGTCCGTCTAATGACGACAGGCCGTGGCGACGACGGGGCGTTCGTGCTCCACGCGCACCTCAAAGAGATGTCAGCACACTGAAGGGGCACTTAAGGGCCGAAGCCTGCCGGCGTTGCGGGCCTGTTCGAAAGAAATACCGTGGCCCTGGAACATAAAAGGCGAGGAAGGAACATGGATGGGTTTTAGTCAGTAAAAGTATGACACTCCCTCCCGCTCCGCCCAGAGTGGGAGAAGTTATTTGATGATTTCCCATCCTAAAAAAAAAAGAAAAAAAAAGGGCGTTGTATCATGCGACAGTACATTAAGAATAACAGGCACAAATATGACATTAAGTTATATGTTTTGGCGGATCCTAAGGAACTACTCGTAGTTCACAGTATCCATATGTACAGATGATCCGCAGATGTTGAAGTTGGTGGTGTAGGCCACGTCAACAAAGTTGTCATGCTACTGTTAAAAGATAACTTGAATAGCGGCCATTCTGTGTACATGGTCAATGTCTACAACGGTGTCCAGTTAGCAGAAATGTTATTATAAAAAAAAAACGTACTGTTTATTAACTTTGCTTCCGAAAAGAAAAAACAACCCAAAAGCTGTGGAAGCAAGTAGGTAAGTACTTACCTGAATACACAGTTATAACACTGGTATAAAAGTAGTGGGTGGATACTAACGTATATTTAATTATGCTTGCAGACTTGGAAGGACGATAAAAAAGAAAAAACAACCCAAAAGCTGTGTAAGCAAGTAGGTAAGTACTTACCTGAATACACAGTTATAACACTGGTATAAAAGAAGTGGGTGGATACTAACGTATATATAATTATGCTTGCAGACTTGGAAGGACGATAAAAGGGGTGCCCGTGCTGAAAATGCAACTGCATCGCGGGGGCTCAATGCCACTGGCAATACTCAACCTGTGCCGAGTGTCTCGGAAACGAGCACAAAAATTCTAAATATTATTGGACATGACTGCTCCACCGGCATTGGGCCTGAGGTGTCAGCTATAGGTGTTGCCGATGTGCGTACTAATTAAGATAATTGTATAAAGTGTGTGTGCATCTAGTGTATTTTGCATGCATGCAAGCATGTCAAGCTAATGTTTGTTTTAATGTAACAGGAAATAGAGGTGACAGAAAATTTAAATTTAAGTGGCTTAAGCCCTCCGCCCACCCTAGCTGATTTGGTCAAAGGTCAGTCTCCACTTCCGAGTGCGAGCTCGCAAGAAGATCCTCCGTCGAGGTCTCGCTAAAGACCTCCAACTGCACATCATCCGTCATCAACTACGTGGTCGCACCACGTGCAAGCAGAACGCAACGTGTCGTATCGACGACCCGTAATACGATTCGCTGAATCGCCAAGTCACCACGTTGCGCGTCGTGTCTCGCCATACTACGTGTATGTGACGTCATCGTTCCAGAATGTTCGCGCACACCGCTGCCATACCACTATTTACTGTGAGTTTTCCTATCTATTTATCTAGTGAAAGTGATCTCAAGTCTATTTTGTGACGTGAATTTTCATAAATTTTCAAGATAACTTAATTTTCCTGGAACTTAAATTAGATTTATCCTATTTTACACCTTTTAAGTTAGAAATTTTGTACCTACACAATTTTATATTGATAATTTATTACATATTTGTGTGTCTGATGTTCTTTCTGTAGTGCTTTAATACGATAATTATATCATCAGCAATTTAATGCCTCTAAAGAAGGAGAATTCCGAAGAAATCTACTTCTCATTCAGATTCTTCAGAGGACAGTTCAGCACAAAAACTAAATCCAACTAAAATGGCAGACAAAATTACCCTTTATGTCCTCACAAAATTACCCTTTATGTCCTCACAAAATTACCCTTTATGTCCTCACAAAATTCATCAAACCCTATAATGGGGACCGTGAGTCGTTGCCCGCGTTTTTAACGAACTGCGAAAATGCGATTGGTCTAGCAACTACAGAACAGCAGAAGGTCTTATGTAAATATATCATAGTTGGTAGGCAAAGCCCAATTACCTTGTTGTTTAAAACAATTTAATAGTTGGTCAGAAATTAAACAATTTCTAAGAACCACTTTTGGAGAGAAAAAGCACTCCACTCACTTATTAGTCGATTACAACAATGCAAACAGTTGCCTTCCGAAGACGTGATGCAATTTTCTATCCGCATTGAATCATGTTTAACACGACTCCACATCCACATCGCACCATTGCTTCGACATCCATTATAGCTGCGAAAATGATAAAGAACTTGTAGGTCGTATAGCCGCAATGGATGATTTGGCTCTTAATACGTTCTTGTTAGGGTTGAACTCTATTTTTTTCCCATATTGTGCGGTGCAGAAATCCTAAAACTTTATCAGAAGCGACAACAAATGCCATTGAAGAAGAAAAAATATTGAATTTATCAAAACTGTCAACTCGTTCTAATAAACATTGCACAACATGTAATATGACCGGCCATGTGGCTTCAGAGTGTTATAAAAATAAGTGCTCTTCTCCTAATTTATATCATGTAAACACAGCAAATAATTTCGAACAAGATAATTCTAACACTAATCAATATTTTAATTCTAATTTGATCTAAATAAATTTTGTGCTTATTGTAAAAAACGTGGCCATTTAAAAAGCGAATGTCGTAAAATTAAAGCGAAAAACAATAACAATTTGCAGACCGGTCCACGTAACTCTACACTATCAAGTGCAACTGCACCGAGTTTAAATAACGTGTCGAGCAATAATCGCTCTAAAGTGCATCATGTCGACACTTCTGACGAAAGTGATACTTTAAACTAAACAGGGTTTCGGTTCCGTGTCTGCCGAAACCTAATGTTAACAATTTGAATGACAGAGAAGACGTTTTCATTCAATCCTGTGTTCCTCAATTTGCTTCAACACAGGTTAGTGCTGCTAAAGGTATTAAAAGTCCTTCAAACTGTGTTCCTAAATTTTCTCAAACACAGGTTAGTGCTCATACAGACTTCCAAGTGTCCTAATTCAGATTTTAAAAAGAGTCCCTTATCTCTCGAAAAATCGAATCTTTCTTCTACGGATTGTTCTTTTTACTTCTCACGTTTATTTAAAAACAAACTACAATGATAAGCCTTTGTGCTTTTTGATTGACACTGGTTCTACGATATCTATTGTCAAACATTCCAGTTTGCTTATTAAACCAGTTCTTGATGCTGAAATTATAAAACTTAAAGGCCTAAGTGATAACGATTCCTATTGCGAATCATTGATGGGGTCTGTAAAAGTTCGTTTTGATTATCGCGTTACAAAAAGTAAAATAATATTTGACTATTTGTTTCAAGCGATTGACGATACGATCAACTTACACTACGACGGTATTATTGGTAGTGATTTAATACAACATTTTAAAATAGACATACAATATTTTACCAATACCTATTTGTTGTAGTAAGCCATCATATGTCATACCTCCGCGGTCAGAAATGGTCATCGAGTGTCCGGTTTCCAATTTATTATAGATCTACTAGATCATAAAATAAGTGTTAAATTCCCGCTTAAATGAGGAAGACACCTCGCTATATATAATATGGGCTAGTAAGAAACAGACAGTCGAAAGTTCAGATCACGTTCATGAACGATCTTTGATTCAAACTGAAGTTGACTTGATTGAAGCAGACATTCCCAATCAACCAGATAATTCAGTCCCTTTAAATGATATCACAACATTTAATAATTCTACTTCAGATATACTTATAAACCTTACTGCCAGACAAGAATCAGAAGAAACTACTAATAACACATCAATTATTGACAAGCCAAGTTGCTTCAACATAACAGATTCAGTTTCAATAGCTTCGACATCTTGCTCTTTAACTTCAGCGGCCGCAGAATCCACTACGTTAAAGGAGACGACCAGACACGAACAACCTTCCCCGACAAACCTTACTGCCAGACAAGAATCAGAAGAAACTACTAATAACTCATCAATTATTGACAAGCCAAGTTGCTTCAACATAACAGATTCAGTTTCAATAGCTTCGACATCTTGCTCTTTAACTTCAGCGGCCGCAGAATACACAACTTTAAAAGAGACGACCAGACCCGAACAACCTTCCCCGACAAACCTTACTGCCAGACATGAATCAGCAGAAACTACTAATAACACATCAATTATTGACAAGCCAAGTTGCTTCAACATAACAGATTCAGTTTCAATACCTTCGACATCTTGCTCTTTAACTTCAGCGGCCGCAGAATCCACAACTTGACGACCAGACCCGAACCCAAAGAAATGTCCAATGACGAATTGATTGTCAATAAGCCAAGTTCTACCAACCAAAACTCTCTTCAAATTCCTACACTTCAACAGACACAACATCTTCAAAAGAGACGATCACATCTGAATCCAAAGAAAAGTCCAATGAAGATCGGCCAAGTTCATCGATAGAAACAAATGGTTCACTTCAGTTAGCTTCAACTTCTTCAATATGTATTCAAAGTGCTGCAGAAAAAACACCTTTAAAAGACATGACAGTACCTAATTATACATCAAGATTTGTACCAAATAAAGTGAGAAATACATGTATTCCATCGCCATTCAAACGACAAAAAAGAAAAAAGTATATATGTAGTATATCAACTATCTAGTGTCCACGACACAAGCTTTGCTTAGTGTGGCACTAGGTGGCGCTGTGTGTTAATGTCCAGCGATATTTATTTTATTTATTTATTTATTTTGGCCCGGAGACTTCAAATCGAAAATCTTTGCGGCTTAACTACAGACGGTGCACCAGCAATGACAGGAAGAGTGAATGGTTTTGTGGCTTTAATGTGCATCACACACACAATCATACAGCATCATTGTATTATACACCAAGAACAGTTGTGTGCAAAAGTACACGATCTGAAACCCGTGATGGATAAAGTAGTGCAGACAGTGAATTTTATACGTGCCAGAGGCCTGAATCACAGGCAGTTCCAAGCATTTCTGTCAGATGTTGGTTCAAAACACGAAGACATCGCGTACTTCAGTCGCGTTCGCTGGCTTAGCAGAGCAGCCACATTGAAGCGATTCTATTTGTTGCTCGATGAAGTAAAGATTTTTCTTGAAATAAAGCCCAAGAAATTAGTTTTCTAACTGATGAGCAGTGCATTATGAAACATATGACATCCGGGTATTTATCGCGAATTTACCTTTAATTTCATCCCGACGTTTCGACCGGATTGCACCAGCCGTGGTCGCGGGGAGACTCCGGGCGATAAAAACCCGGATGTCATATGTTTCATAATGTGTTCTGATCGTGAAAGTTTAAAAAAGACAATTGATGAGCAGTGGTTGGCTGATCTGGCTTTCCTAGTTGACATAACTATCTGATCTGATCTTAACCTAAAACTGCAAGGAAAAGATCAACTATGCTCGCATCTGTATGAACATGTTCAAGCTTTCACTAAGAAGCTCATATTATTGGAGAAACAGCTGGAACAAAAGCGGTAGGTTCATTGGGAGACCTTATCTTCAAAAAATCAAGAGACATTGGACTTAACCAAGTACGCGTCGTTGGTGCAAAGATTAAGGAATGAGTTTGATGAAAGATTCGCAGACTTCAAATCACAAATACCCAACATGCAAGTCTTTCAAAATCCGTTCAATATAGAAATAGAAAGCTCCGAACTAAACTTACAGTTAGAATTGATAGACATCCAAAGCAACTCTCATCTAAAAGCGGCGTACAGTAATTGCCTTCCAAACGGATTAATTGAATTTTACAAAAAGTATATTAGCCCCAACCAATACCCAAATCTTACCAAATTAGCTCTTCAACAAATTTCCTTATTTGGCAGTACATACACTTGCGAACAGCTTTTTTCACGCATGAAACACAATAAATAAAAAACGAGATCATCTTTAACAGACAGCCATCTTACAGGCATTCTGCGCATAGCCACTTCTAAAATATCAGCTGACATAGATGCCCTGTGTAAGCAAAAAAGATGTCAGTCATCTCATTAGGTTTTAACTAAGTGAAATAATTACTAAAACTGAGGCTTTCTTTTTGATAAATCATCCATAATGGAAAATTAAAAATATTGGTCATTTCTTTTGGCCCGCTACGGTTACACAAATACTAAACCTGGCCCTCCAGATTTAGATGCCCTCAGAATTATGTTGGACACCCCTGCCCTAGTCGGTGCTTTTCTCAAACTAACAGCAGATCAAGTTGTCCGTTTTGACGGTGACGTGGACTCATTAGAAACATTTTTAGCCTGTCTTCAACCTAGATTGAATAATGAAATTTGCATTGTTACTAGAATTGACATTCAAGCAAGAAGTTTTCGCATCGCATGCATTTCACGAAAAATAATGCGTTTTATGTAAGCAGTATGTTCGTTTGACAATATTTCGAGAGTTTACAATCTCTCTACTTATTTTACAATCTTACGTGTTTGACAATTTTACGGTGACATGCATATCAGTATAGAGCCAAAATAAAAAGATTGAATCTCCGTGTGATGTTTAAGGGCGTAGTTCTCACTGAAACCACAGCTTCATTTATCTGAATATTATGTGGTTACGCTTCGTAACTTATAGTTTTTTATATTTTTTCTACATCACCTAATGGCGATTGAAAGGCATTGGTTTACTGTTCTAATTTATTTAATCTGTGCCATATATCGTTGATTCGGTGATTTCCTCGTGCCTTGCAGCGCGCGCGCCATGCCGCGCCGCGCCGCAAGGCATAGGCAGTCTCGCCCTAACCTTGGGATCGTGTGGATGCGAATGCTATGTGTGTCGCTAATTAGTCCATCTCGCCCTGAAACCCCTGAACTGAACCTATATGAACTGTTATCAGCCTACCCCTGACCTATGTTAGTGTGTTGTGTACTGCTGGCCAGCATAGTGTATCCAGAAAAGACCTGTGAGCTGTTCATCCCGAAAGCGGACACGTGGCCGTCGCCTGCGCGCGCTTGGGATCGCTGGTCAAGGTATGTGGTACAATTAATGAATTGAACGATCTCCTATGCCTTTCTTCCCGATTGCGTATGTTTTTGCCTTCAACTTGTCATGACAGAATCAGCAATTATAGCCTAGATTGCTCTAATAATCTAGGCTCAATCCGCGTGTGATTTTAGCGGAAATTTACAACTTCTGCAGGTTATACGCACCATTTTGGTCCTTCGAGCCGGATAGATTAATTTTAGGCCTTTTTACGGTCTATTTTTAAGTCCTAAAAGTCTGATCTTGAGCAAAAAACTTAGGAATTTTCAATGTTAGTTGCATATCATCACACATTTCTCAACTCTATTGCTTTAGTCATAAGGTTCAAACTGCCTTGCGTTTGCAATAGGTCAACCGTCAAATCAATTCTTAATTTAAATCTTTAAGTTCACTATTTAAAGCCCCGAAGAATACATTTAATTGAATTTCAACGTTGATTCATATCGCTAAATACGTTTATTTTAATAAATCTGTTAGTTTTCGGCGTAATTACATATTTATTGTTCGGTTGTAAAAATTGTGGGTAGTTGGTATAAATCGTCGTACGTTGACTGTGGAATGTTCCACTTCTGAACTTTGTTCGCGTACCCACGGTTTTATTTAGTTACGCATTAGAAACTTTTACATACTTATTATGTTGGTACTAATCGAAATTGCTAAATGAATAACATTGATTGTTATTATAAGATACACTTGTATAGGTTCGTTAGGTTTACGCCTGTTATATTCGTATTGCACGAGCAGGTATGCTTTACATAGCGAGACTCAACCGCATATGATTAATTATTGCAATTAACCATATTAACACCGCGTCGCTTGTTATTTTATTTTGTAAGGTAACTAGATTTTTGACAGGAACCTTCAGGTAAAATAACAGATGTGTATAACCTTTACGCGTTAATTTTCCTCAATGGAAACAGCCGTATAATTATACATATCACACCCGCACCTCACGTTTGTAAACGTAGTGTATACTTACTAGATAACTTATTTCAAACAGTCATCTACGCGTCTACTCGTGAGGAAATTTACTGTTTCTTACGAAGTTATTTCGTTAAGAATACACTCGCATCGCTTACGGAAATAAGTTTATACTTTTTTCTAAGTTCAACACTTAACTTATTGTTAGTTAAGAATCTGTACCTTCATATTACTTGTATTGAGTAAGTTAATCTCATTCAAGTGGAAGTTAGTGCAGACAAGTTAATCGCGTCGCATCCGACATAAATGCTATTATCGGGTTGTAGGTATATCTGAGCTAATCATAAATATAGTATAGATGGGTACGTTCATAAGATATTTGGCGTGCTGACTATTTTAATTTATATTAGGTTTGTTACGTGCACTCGGTTAAAGCGTTGGTAGTTTATATTTGTTTACCTTTCAATTTAATATTGTTAGGGTTTCGCGTGTACGGAAAGTTCGTTCCGTACTATTATCTTAAGTTATAATTTATCTTTAATTGAGTTATCGGTTTCATTTGCCCCTAACCTCACTCACTGGGGTTCCGTAGAAGATAAAGGGTGGTTTAATATTTTTTATTAATTAATTAATTATTTTGTGTCATATTTAACTTCTGTTCACAATGAGTGACAAGGTTAAACTTAGATTATTGGAAAGTAAACGTGACGCATATTTTGCGCGGGTTCAAAGGATTTTGGATTCAAGTAAATCTTTAACTACTGAAAGATTACGCAAGGCTTTCATCGCTCAGGCAAAACAAATTGATGGATTGCGTAGTGAATTCAATGGACTAATGGACGAGATAAATATGCTCAATTTGACATTGGATCCAACCTGTGAAGTAAGCTATGGCGCATTGCATTCATTTGATGAGTTGGTCGGCGAAATAAAGTTTAGTTTATCTTCATTAACTGAGTCAAGTGATTTCCAGAAATCTAGCCCGTCAGCGAGCCCTAATACTCACCATATACAGGTTCCTAAAATCGAATTGCCTACTTTTGACGGTGATATTCAGAGCTTTCCGTTCTTTTATGAGACTTTCAAACGTATTATACATACTAACGCAGATTTAGCAGATTCTGATCGCATTCATTATCTGTTAAGTTGTTTAAAAGGAAAGGCTAGGAATGTGGCCGAAGGTATTGTACCTTCTGGCGATAATTACCTTGTTGTTTGGGAGGCGCTTATCGCCAAGTACCTAGACACTCGCGCGCTCGCTACTAATTATCTAAATCAGCTGTTCTCATTGAAATCGTTCGGATCGACACCCGCTAATATTGAAAAGGGTTTCGATAAATTAACTTCCACGGTTGCGGGACTTAAACAATTGAAAATACATAACTTAGATGATTTTATATTTATTCATTGGGGTCTTAAGTTAATAGACTCTGATATCGCAAAACATTTTGAAATGTCGCTTCGTAATCAACAAGACTTAGATTATGATTATTTCGTAAAGTTTGTTCGTGAACAAGTAAAAATCTTGTATCGCACCTCTCCTGCGGCTAGTAAGTCCGCCCCCGCAGGTAGCCCCCGCGCCTCATCTAAGGAATCGCAGGTGTTTGTGGCTACTGAATCTAAATGTTCGCTTTGTCATTCCACGCATAAAAACTTGTTTATGTGCAAAGCGTTTCAAAAGTTGAGCGTTGATAATAGATTTAAGTTTATAAAAGACAATAACAGATGTGGTAATTGCCTAAGTAGCCAACATACTGTCTCTAAGTGCCTATCGAAGTCAACATGTAGGAAATGCAACGGTAAGCATCATTCCTTATTGCATTTCGAAAAATCGACGCAAGCCCCTGCGCCGACGCCCGCTAGCGCCCCCACCTCCACTTCTGCGGCCGACCCAGCTGCTTCCGATCGTGTGGCATTGTGTACGCATTCTTCTGCTCAAGTCCCGGCCACACGTAGTACGGAGGTGCTGGCTACTGCCAAGGTGTTGGTGGCGGGTAGGAAGGGTAAGGCCGTGGTAGTCAGATGTCTCTTAGACCCTGGGTCGCAAAAGAATTATATGACATCGTTTTGCTGCCGTATGCTCGGTCTAACTATACATACTGACTCGATAACTACCGTTCGTGGTATTGGTGGCACGTCGCAGCCCGTTCGCGGCTCGGTGAATATTACTTTCAGCTCACGGTTTTGCTCACAGCCTAGGTATGAAATAGACGCTTTAGTTTTGGATCAAATAACCGGACAGCTTCCACTGGGTGCTATAGATACGTCCGTATTAAATCATATTGATCCTAAACTACTCGCGGATGACAGCTGGGGTGTGCCAGGTAATATTGATATGTTACTTGGGGTCAAGCTATTCGCTAAGTTATTGCGACCCGGTCACGTGACCAGCGTACCCGGTTGTCCCGACGCATTGGAGACTGTGCTCGGCTACATACTTCTCGGAGAAGCACCTATCATCGAACCTCCAACTGACACTCTGTCTTTCTTTGCGATTGCGTATTTTTTGCCTTCAACTTGTTATGACAGAATCAGCAATTATAGCCTAGATTGCTCTAATAATCTAGGCTCAATCCGCGTGTGATTTTAGCGGAAATTTACAACTTCTGCAGGTTATACGCACCATTTTGGTCCTTCGAGCCGGATTTAAGTAGCACAATGAAGCAAAAAAGTGTGATAACCGTTTCTAACTTATGAATAACATATAAATGTGGTGCTACTCAAAATCGGGCCCAAGTGTGCCCAAATTGCAACAGCAGTGTGTTTCAAATTGTATGAAGAACTTGGACCCCGGGATGGACACAGATGGGCTTCGATACTGATCAGCTCCGACATGGTAGGCCAGCCTTGGTTACTGGAGTATATTATGACTTTTACCGCCACTTCCCTGTTGTAGCCTCCACCCGTCTTATTGCAACCTAATGAGTGGCAGTGAAATAAAAGACTGGTGTGTGTGTTCTGACTCAATTGAAAAACAATTTATAGCACTTCGCAAGTTAACGTGGAATTATATGGAAGTAGGTCATGGAAAAGGTACTCAAGATGGCCTAGGAGCGGTAGTAAAAAGGACCGCTGACAGAATTGTCAACACAGGAACAGTCATCGAGACATTTTCCAAATTTGTTGAAATTGGTGTCGATTCTGTTGTGCACAAACTAAACTTAAATTAGACTATTGCTATCTTTTACTAAAAGGCAGTGCGAGAAAAGGACGGCTATAGCTATGCACTAAGTTAGAAATGTCAAACTAGTTTATGCCTTGCGCTTCACCGTGTTTTTAGTAGACATGTTTTTACGTGCACCCTTCATTTGTATGGAAATATTAGTTCGAATTAAATTTGACAGCTCTAAATTACGCTCGTCTCTTTCTCGTTTTATTAGTGAGAAAAAGATAGTAATAGCCTAAATTAAGTCTAGTGTGTGCACAACAGAATCGACACCATTACCAGAGCAAACCTGCCAAATGTCAAAATCGTGGAGGTCACAAATTTGGACATAGACGAAACAAGCAATAATGCCTAATTGCATCCATCAAGACATGGGCGATAAATAACGTCACAGTGAAAAAATCACCGTGATTTGCCACCTGAGAATATCACAGTGACTTTTTGTATAATAACGTCGTTCCAAAATAACGTTGTTCCTTTCCGTAACATTAACTCCGTCTCACTCCCGTCACTGCGATGGTTAAGGTTAAAATATGGAACGAGAATAAATCGGAACGTGTCCGACCGCGCCCCGCCAGCGCCGCCGTTCGAAGATAGTCGTATACTCGTATTTTCGTGAAAAACGACTATCGATGCAATTCTAGCGTGTATGACCTCGAACTTTGACAGTTGACTCGGTTTACTCATTGTAATTTGTCATGTTTGTGCACTTATAAATTTGGCGCCATTTTTTTTTCTTTCCTTTTCGTTTGCGCGTTTATGCAAAGTACGACGTGCAAAGTGCTAATTAGTTTATTCGTGTTTATTCGTTGTGTAAATAACAATAATAGTGAATAGTTCAGTGTATTTAGTGTAGTTATAATATAAAAACTGGTCTCTGCCATTATGGCGGACTCACGCAAAATGAAAACTAGTAATCTATGGAATGGTTTTGAAGATTTTGGAAACAGTGTAAATAAGGTCGCAAGTTGTAAGTTATGTAAAGTTAAGTATACCTACAAATCTTTAACTTCCAATTAAAAAAAACACTTGGAGCGAAAACATTCAACTGTTCAGTTTGTTTCTACAAAACAGCAGTCAGTCCAATCTGTTCCTGTTGCAGCAACTACGTCAGAATGAAACCCGCAAATCCCGCAATCACCGTCTGACTCTCCGATGGCTTCCACCTCCAGCGCGAATGTGCAGCAACTACAAAATTCAAATGTGCCAACTACGTCAATGTCCAATTCTGATATTATGACAAATTGTATAAGTAATACCAACGTACAAAACGTGATCTTAATTCAATACATCCTGTTCCGACAATCACTTTTAGTAGGGAAATCACCTAAATTTCTTTTAATATAAGGGGAATACCAACTCACCCAGAGTTGGTATTCCGCCTAAGCTCGCCTTTGTACATAAGCTATATTATTGCAAGTAATATGTATGTAAAGAAATATATTTCTTTAATTATATAATTAGTTAAGTTCTTGTAAGATTTATTTTTGAATTTTGCCACGGATTTAGTTAATGTGTTTAGTCTGTCTACACATTCATTCCATCATTCAATATTTTTACAATACTCTGTGACCAGAGTCGGTAAAACAGTTTAACAATGGCATTAGAAAACAATATAGAATCTAATCTGTGTTAAAAACTCTTTGTTGTATTGTGATTTCAATTATTGTATTTTATGTTAAATAGTGTAGAAAATACTTACCTGTGCCTGTAACATTATAAAATAAGGAGTCACACGACAGATAACGAACTTATATTGTCGTTTCTTTGTTTTTACAGGTGAGTAAGCATTAGTTTTAAGTTTGTTAGCCGGTACATAACCTCTCACGTAGGAGGGAATTTAGATTGAAATAAAACTTTGCTTTTACAGAGCAACACAATTGGTTTAATTCATTGGGTGAATAAGAATCCTATTATATGTATATTTGTTGTTATTTTTGTGTGCAATAAAGAATAAGAATAAGTAATCACGAATTATGGGGAAGTTCTGGGAATTCCCCGGGGGAATTTACCTATGGAGTGTATGAATAGAGCGGACTTTCCTTCTGATTTTTCATAGTCAGGTTAAGTAGTTAAGCAACCTTAGCGAGTTGCAACTACGAGTGGTCATAACTAAAAAAAATACGATTTTTTATTTCACTTTCGACAGTTGTTATCAAAGGTTATGTGATAGATAAAGATAACACCTCTACCTCATTCAAAATAATAAAAATGTCAAGTTCAGGGCGTAAAAAGCGTCCAATATGGGAACAATTATTATTCATATCGAATTAAAGTGGCTTTTTAAATTGTTAAAAAGCCACTTTAATTATTATTTAAAAATTGTTTAAAGTTGATCAAATAAAAGAAATAAGGAAAAAAAACTAGTATCCATTAATTTTTGCAATTAAAATTTGTTTCAAACCCTGTTTTTTTATTAACGTTTTAAACAATGTTTTCAAGCACCTAATAAAAAACATTTTTTTATTTTAAACTGTTTTAAACACTGTTTGCGACAAAAAAACAGTCTTTCTCAAGACTTTACTTCTTTATGACGACATCTACGACACTCGCGTATTGTTGCCCCTTCAGGGAAAATCAACGGTTTTGTGGTGTAACGTTGCATTTTTTTACGAAACATTTAATTACAAAAAGGTTAAATCACCAAAAAAACAAATTTTAAGTTTCTATGAGTTCAGTTCCAAAATGTCCCAATAGATGGCGCTGGCAGTCTCACAAATTGTATTAATTCAATATTGATGGATTTCATTGATCTGTGGGATGATTAGAAAAGTAAAAGGTCGATTGATTGACAGGTGTCAGTTAGACAGGAAGCTTGTTAACGTCATTTTGAAGAGAGAGATTTTTGCGACTGGTTGGAATACATGAAGGCTCTGGTCTAAGGGCGAAGCCCTAGAAATTTCAAGTCGGAAATCGGGCTGCATCTTCTTTCCCTTTTATAATCCGTAAGGGATGCATTTAAAATAAACATTTTGGGTCGGGAGTGGTTGTATGGTGTCATAAGTTTATCAAATTCCAAAAATAAAAGGAAGGAAGGGCATCTGCAGTAAGTGCAACGATTTTCTAAACTTTCAGTTGAAATCTGAAACATACATTTTATACTCACATCAACGTGGTTTTGTTTGAGATGGGAATTTTATAGTTTTGATATAGTAAATTGGTTATTTCGATCTGTATTGCATATTTGCTACCTTCATTTTCTGAATGAGAGAAGATAAATTACTTCGGGTTCCAATGTTGCGGTGGTCGTCGGAATAGTTCTCACTTGGAAAGGTTAGCCGTGCTGGCGGATAACTGACCGCCTTGGGTTTATAGGGCTACGACCCGGTAACTTCATCAACACCGAAGGATTTCGTTCAGGTCAGTTACCACATTCGATCGGTGGACGCTCAGCCCGTCGTAACCCATGGTACCTCACGCTGAGCCACCACTGTTCTGGACTTTGGAGTCTGGGAGAACGTTCTCCATGAAAAATAGTTAAATTTCTTTCTAATCTTTCGTTCTACAATTTGGGATGGTTTGATCACAATCGCGAATCAACATAAAGCGACCTTGAGAGTTTTAGAGTTCCTTTGCATATAGTTTTAACTGAATACGTGGTTCTCCAGTGAAGTTATCTAGGTTCTTAGGTGAATTATTAAAATAAATGTGTTGGCTTTGAGACAAAATACCTCTTTAATTTATCACCCCGTGTTCCTTTGAGTCAATTTACACCCCTGCTAAAAAGCAAGTTTTACAGTGGTTCTTGACGGGAAACCTAACGGTGTTAATGAAGTCAAGAGGGTGGTGACCCAATTCAACCCGCCGGACCCCTTAAGGGCGAGGCATCCCATTGGCATCGGGAGCTAGGACCTTAGCCTTGGGGGCTTCCCTCGTCAAACCTAGTCTTCCACTTCGTTCACAGCTATACACCTAGTGTCGGTTGGGAGTGTCTACCCCTTCGCACTAGAGCCCCTTGCGGGGCTAGGGCCCTGCCGCACAACAAGACTGGCGGCAGGTTTACAAGCTTAGGGCACACCTTATGTACTCACCTCCCTGTTCGCACAAGTTCAGGGAGGCCACACATCCCTGGGTTTTCCCGCCCGAGGAGTTAGGTACTGGTATCAGTAGCTAGGAACTCAGATAGGCCCTTCAGGCAATTCTCAGACAGCCGTGTCGCTGGCAAGTTTGTTTGTGTTTTTCTTCTTGCCAGTAAGCACTACGAAAAACACAAGGGTGGGTTCGACCTTACGGGGAACTGTCTGCCCGGGGAGTTCACGTTTTACGTGTCTCCTCGAGTCTAGGTAGTTTAGCTCTAAGTTAGCTTACCTAATTAGGTTCTTAGGTTTTTAGGTACCTACGTTATTAGGCTCCCCTCGCCAATATGGCTCAGGCGCGCAACGAACTCCTGTGCGCGTGGTTCGATGACCTGATACAGGTACTGTTGTCTGACGACAGTCCCCATATTCAGGAGAAATATGCGGACCTACTAAAACCCTTTAGGAAGTCCGGCTATCACGCCCTTAGAGCATCCGTCCCTTCTAGATCATGCTCGCGCTCGCCCTCCCCCCCTCCCCGCACCGATAGCTCAATCCTCCGACATGGAGGTTTTAGAATCCCCTTCCGCCCCTGAGAGCTCTGAAAGAAAGGTGTCGCGTCATTCATCACAGAACTGCTGTGCCTGGTTTAGACACGAGTTCTTTTATCTCGTAAAACACTAGGCTATATAACTAACTATAATTTAAAGAAAACTCATCATGGCTAATTATTAGAATTTTGTGTATGTATTTTCCATATTTTATTTGTAATTTACATTGTTGAGAAAATAAGCAATATTACTCGGTGACGCCATCTAGTTGACATCTGCCGTTTCATTGCAGCTAGTGCGCTATTTTTTTAATAGAGGGCGCTACCCGTCCAGATAATCGCTATGTATTATTTTAATTGTTACACACAAAACAAAAAAAGGATACGTTTGTTATAAAACATACATGTGCCTCTCCAGAAAACCCCGCATTATTAATCATGGACAATCACGAATCCCACTTAAGTATTTATGCTTTAGATTCGGCCAAAATGTCTGGGGTCTGTATTCTTACTCTGCACCCACACACAACAGCCAAAATGCAACCACTTGATGTGGGCTTAAATGGACCATTTAAGACGTATTATAACAGTGCTGTAGATTCGTGGTTGCGAAGAAACCCAGGCAAACCGATGACAATCTACAACGTCGCCAAGTGTGTGGGTCAAGCATATCAGAAGGCAATGACGCCAGTAAATATTGCAGCAGCCTTCAAAAAATGTGGAATCTTCCCATACAACGCAGACATTTTTGAAGAAATAGACTTCATGCCATCAGAAGTAACCAACAGAGAATAGCCCGAACCATCCACAGAACTGCCAGTTTCTGCTTCCCGAGAACTGACCGGTAGAGAACAGCCTGGACCATCCTCAGAATTTCCAGTTTCTGCTTCCTCTGACCACCCACGACATCAGCCAATAAATCTTGGCAGTCCCTCGTCAGATGCAAAGTACGCTGAAAGTCCTCCACCACGAGAAGCTGAAAGTCCATCCTTATTGGAAATAGATGAGCGTATTTTTGAAGACCAAAAAATTGTGATGAACTTTTTAAAAACGCCAAAATACCTACTCAGTAGTTTGGATTACTTTTCATTTTCTTTGTTGTCACATCAAAGTTACATTTAGACTCGTCACGCAACACGTGAGGTAGGTATTTTGCCAGGAAAAGTTGCATTTATCAGGTAATGTTACGAGAATTCTGTAAGTAGATAGATGAGTCGACGGGCGGGCAGCAATTACGTCACTCGTGTAGTCGGGCTAGCCATGATTTCGGGGACATCGTCGGATAATTTAATTTAATTTTTTTCTTAAAGAAAATCCCTTATCCAGTTTTTAACTCGGTCCTATATTTTTTTATTTATGTCAACTACCCGTGGTTTGAGTGACAACGGTGTTTACACTAACACCCTGTAGATGAAGAAGAAGATGATACCGATGAAGATTTACCTTTGGTAACTGAAAATTTTAAACAAATCGATCGAAAACCCCAAGAAGGCGACTACGTTATGGTTGGTTTTGAAACCAAAAAGCTTGAAATATTCTACGTCTCATTGATTACTGAAGTAATAAGTGCCAATGCGTATGGTGTTTCTTTCTTGAGAGTAAAAAAAAGACAGATGTAATTTTATAGCCCTTTAGAGCCAGATCTTTCAGAATTAAGACTGAATACGAATTCTGTAAACTCAACCACATCCATGTGCTTTCTCTACCTCCTCATACCTCGCATAAAATGCTACCTCTTGACGTTTCGTTTTATGGACCACTGAAAGCGGCATACAAAAAGGAGTGCGACTTATACATGAAAAGTCACCTAGCCGAGAAAATTGCCCCTTACGAAGTAGCATCCTTATTGCGGAAGGCATTTAACGACGTCGCGTCCATCAGTAAAGGTGAGGCACGATTTAGAGCTACAGGTATTTATCCGATGAACCCTGATGTATTTTGTGAAGAAGATTTTCTACCAGCCGAATTGCTCCAGTCAGCAGAACCTACGGCCATTCAAAACGTTGATGAATCAATGGAAATTCATAGCTCAGCACCAGGTTTAGAAAGCTCTTTAGTACCTGGCACATCAATGCAAGATAATTCACCTCCACCAACAACGACGCCACCAAGAACTTCTAGCTCAGTCGATTGTCCAGCCCCTGACTTATCAGTGGAAATTGTTTCAACAGCACCTGGCACCAGCACCTGTAAACCACCTCATAACAAAGCCGTTAACCAAGCATTCTGTACATCAAACTAAGTAACTTTACGCAAAACTTATTGCTGGGAAACAACTTTTTTTTTTGAGGTTATAAGTCATGTTTTGTGGTAGAACTCAATGTAACGCACTTAAAACATTGTGCTGATAGATGGATTGAATAGTACGGGGGTCGTGGAGGTGTTAAAAGTCAAAATCTTACAATAAAACTTGTATTTAAAAAAATACTTGTCAAAAACTTGTAACTTTGACCCCCCATATCTCCGTAACTAGACGGTTCCCAGGTATGGTGTAGAACAAAAAAATTATCGCAATGATGGGGAGAACAAGTGCCTTTCGGCTTCGTGAAGAGGTGTTTTACACCCTTTATGTAAAGAAAAGATTTCTTATAAATCTACTACGGCCAATTTGAAAAGCCATTTGAAGCGGAAACACGTATCAATCTTTAGTTCAGCCTTTTCGTCTCAAACTCCGCCTCCGCCTATATTACTTCAAACAAATCCATCCTTGCCAGGACCAAGCAATATACCTACCTGCTACTGTACCTTCTACTCAAGGCCCAGTTGAGAGTACCGATGAGAGTGGAACCGGCAGAACTAAACGTCAGCGTTTGATGGCTGAATTTACTAATAAAAAAATTAGCACCGATTAAAAAAAAACAAATAAACCTGGATTTATTAGATCTGTGCACTGACTCTTTCCATCTATTTTCTATAGTGGAAGAAAGGGCGTTCCAAAAATACAGCCGCTGGATCCCGGGGTATGAACTTCCAACCAGGAAAACTTTATCGAACTCAATAATGCAACAGGCCACCGACCACCGGCCACCGTAGATGCGGGCCTGTGGACGGTTAGCTATGGGCTAGCTAGCCGTCCGTCCGTCTAGTGACGACAGGCCGTGTCGACGGCACGTTCGTGTTCCACGCGCGCCTCAAAGAGATGTCAGCATATGGAGAGGGGCCCGCAAGGGCCGAAGCCTGCCGAGGTTGCGGGACTGTTCGAAAGAGATACCGCGGCCCCGGAACGTAAAGGGCGAGGAAGGAACATGGATGGGTTTTAGTCAGTAAGAGTCTGACACTCCCTTCCGCTCCGCCCAGAGTGGGAGAAGTCATTTGATGATTTCCCATCCTAAAAAAAATAGCCTGAAGAATGATGTCAGGTCGATTTGTTTAACTGCGGATATGTGGATCTCTTTAAAAACTGAAAGTTATATAGCCCTCACTGGTCATTATTTAACAGATAATTTAGAATTTAAAACCGTATTGCTATGATGTTGTCATTTTTCCGGACACCATACATCTGAAAATATCGCCACAGAAATCAGGACACTCACTGGTAGAGAAATTTGGATTGAAGGAAAAAGTAAACTTATGGTTACTGATAATGCCTCAAACATAGTCAGAGCCGTAATAGTACATTATGGTACAAGTGTGTAATGTTGGTGATTACCGCTGAGGCGCCATTGAGACCCGAGTCGTTAGGCGAGGGTCTTAAGAGAGTCGAGGACGGTAATCATCAACACACACGTGAATCATACGACGTTTTTCAACACACTTGAGAATAAAATAATACTAAAAATAACTATAATTTCAACAGTGAAAACGAGTTGTGATTTTTTTTTCGCAATGGCGATCGGCCATAGACTAAAAGAATGAGGTTTCTTTTTTTTTTAGCTTTTCGCGGATAGCGTTTTAGCCACGTACGAAATGGGGAATTCAAAGTTTTATTTACTACAGAGAAAACAAAAGTTACATTTGAGTGAAAGTTTTATTTATTAAAAACTTGTAAGTTGAAATTATCTATGTAGATACGAAGGTGCATGAAATGAGCAAGCAATAGGTACATTAATTTATTTGTACTATTGAACACGATCTTTTTTGTATCGAAACTTTTTTAAGAACAAAGCAATTCAACCAATAAAATAAAAATGAACCCTTTATCTCACTTGTGAATAATAGCAATAAAAAAGTCACAGTTTGATTACAGGTGTCATAATGTGCCTAATTGCGGTGAAATTAGAGCCACTTTATGAGCAAGTGTGTTGAAAAAGACATTTTAAACTGGAAGAATTTGTTGAAGTACGAGTATTATAATAATATCTTTATAATTTCTTATTTTAAAATAGTGTACACCTTGCCTGATATAGCTGTATAACACTACATGTCATTGCCTAATATTATTTGTGTGTATGTGGCAACTCTGGTGTCACATCCCCTGTTGTCGAAGCCTTAACGTACGAACTGTGTATGTGCAATATTTTCTGCTTAAACAATAAATATAAAGTATAAAAACTAGTGTGTTTATATTTAAAATCACAACAGAATTGTGGGTGTTACGGACACACACTGAATTTAATTGTTGATAATGCTCTAAAACTTGTCGAAGATGATATCGCACAAGTAAAAAGGATTGTGGCACATGTTAAAAAAGCACGCTTTAATCAGAGAGGTTGCAGAAATATCAAATTCAACGTCTTAGCCAAGCCGTAGATACAAGATGGAATTCAACATATTATATGCTAAAAAGATTTGTTGAGCTTGAAGAAGCTATTCGTGCTACATTAGCTTTCACAGATAGTCGTTTACCCATAATCACTACCGTAGAATGGGGTTACTTTAAATCGCGGGGCGAAATTGATCGAAACTTCTTTTAGAAACTTAAGTGCAAATATTGAGAAAACGGAACGCACTAGTCCACTTTTTTTTTTCGTGTTGGCAACACTGATTGTCAGCCATCTTTCCCTTAGAAGCATAGGCGAGTGCGGCGGCTCGTTTTGTATAAAACAATTGAAAAGGTGAGTAACTACATATTAATATCTTTATTTAGCCTGCAAAACTTTGTCCGTAACTAATTCGCTTTGTATATAGGCATGCAATTTATATTCGGTTAGTTTAACTTTAATTTATGAACTATAAAAAAATATTGTGATTTCCTAACCTCAAAATTTGCTTGTGTTATTGGCAAAAAATTAACGCGGGGTGACATTGATCAACAGGCTGGGTGAGATTGATCGGTGATCAAAGTAACCCTACGTTTTAAAGTAAGGGTGTGGTTAACTACTTTTATCCGATTCTTATGATTGTTTATACAGGGTGAATTTGAATTAATGCGACAAAATGAAATGGGAGCTTCAGTTACAATAACATAGTAATTATAAACTGTTTTTTCTACTATCTAAATCGTTAAAAAAAATTACGCGATTATCGTTTTCAAAAGGTCCATTGATGTTATTATCTTTATTTAAGTACGAATTATCGGTATTCCCGTTCATAGCGGTCATTTACCTTATTTAGCCTAGTTTCTAATGTAAGTATCGCGCGACGTTGCCAAACCTCGCATGTGCGCCAGCGCTGACATCCCTTCCCGGCGACCGCGCGCCGCCCACTACCCTTCCTTCGTTCATTACAATTTTACATTTGATATTTTATACATTTTCTTGACAACACGTATTATTGTATATTTAAATTTGTCGCATCTATTCAATTTCACCCTGTATATTATTATTAATCTATTGCTTCAGAAACATCATGCCGCGAGATTACAAAAAAAAACCCGGTACGAGAAGATATATAAACTACAGTGACGAATTATTAAATGAAGCTTTGTCAAGAGTAGTGACAGGAGCTATGTATTTACGGGCTGCATCCAGAGAATATTCCCTTTGGAACTATGTACAATAAATATAAAGGAAACTTTACTAGAACTCCAGGTGCACAACCTATTTTTAGCCATACCGAAGAAAAATCTCTGTTGAAGGCGGCAGCAAAATGTTCTGCCTGGGGTTATCCTTTAACCGCACTTGATTTGAGGTTTTTAGCAAAAGCTTATTTAGACAGACAAGGCGGAAATGTTGCTAGATTCCAAAATAATCTCCCAGGCCCCGATTGGGCATATTCTATATTAAAAAGGCACAAGGACGAATATTCGACAAGAGTCGCCGCAAATATAAAAAGATCCAGGGCAGGTGTTTCAAGGGAAAGTTTAAATGTATTTTTTGATAATATAGAGCCACTTATCAAAGATCTTCCGGGATCTAATATTTTTAATTACGACGAATCAAATTTGAGCGACGACCCAGGAAAAAAGCAAGGTATCTTCAAGCGGGGTGTTAAATATCCTGAGCGAGTGACAAATTTTTCCAAAAGTGCTACGTCCATTATGATTTGCGGATCAGCAGATGGTGTGATGTTGCCACCATATGTTATTTACAAGAGCCAACACTTATATGATACATGGAAAGAAGGAGCGCCATCTGGACCGCCTTGCTGTGATAAACGTTGTTGTGCGGGAGGAACAAGATTTAATAGAACCAGCAGTGGGTGGTTTGACTCTGAGACATTTCGAGATTGGTTTATTAAATCCTTTCTACTTCATGCTAAATATCAGTAGACATTATACTTAATAATTTAATTTAAAAACAAGAAAATAACTGATTAGAATACAATTTTCGGTAATTTGATAGTTAAACTATTGCTAATTTCTAACTAAGAAAATTATGTTCCTAAATCGTAAAATAAAGACTGATTAGAGTAAAATCTGTTTTATTTATATGATCAAAGTTTTAAAAGCAGCATTAAAGCATAAAAATGCTTATAAAATGAAAAATTACCGGTCGATTTTTTTTATTTTTTTTTTCCGTAGTATCGTTTCGGGTCTACTTTCGAATTCCATAGTAAAAACATGGGTGATCAAAGTATCCCCACTCACGGTTTAACTTTGATCGCTTACTTTTCAATTTTTTTTTCTTAAATTATTAAAATATAGCATGTTAAAATTAGCTTATTCAAATCTACACAAAAAACCGGTTATTATACTTTTAAATAATAATAATTTCGCTAAAAATGAGAATGCTACAGTCATATAAAGTTAAAAATTGATCAAAGTATCCCCATTTTACGGTACCGAAGATTGGACATTATACTCACAATTGTGTCAAATATTAAGACCATTTGAAGAGATCACCAAATCTATGAGCGGAGAGAAATATGTATCTGGAAGTTCCGCAATCGTTGTCACACGATGCTTTAAAGAAGCATGTGAAAAAATTACATGCAGAACGGATTTGCTATCTGCCGTTACAGGCGTTGCCTTGACACTAAGGTCCGGATTAATAGACCGTTTCGGAATAATTGAACAAAGTGCCACCTTTTCATTTGCACTTTCATGGACCTCCATTCAAACGGCAACGGTATTTAAATATAAATATACACTCTGCTTTTACGGCATAAGCATAACATAACCTAATTTTGTTTCGTTTTAGGGCTGTGAGAAGGTAGGCGCATCGCCATATTCGGGACCATTCTAACCCTTTCGACGTGCCTGGACGGGTGTTTATCAAATTATACAGGCTTCCCAAACGAACTGCGCGTTTTTTAGAGGAGAGCCTTTACTCGAATTTAAATAGACAAAGGCAGCACGGAATTTCTGTCCACTTCAAAGTTTGTCTTAACTCCATTTCTCTGGACATGGCGGCATGAAACAACGGTTGGGCAGGGCCAGTATTAAGGTTTAAGTCAGCCATGATTACAAGAAGTTACATAACTGTTTTATTGAACGGTATGGTGAAATTTCCAGAGACCGAAGAGGAGTGGGCAGAAAATAAACAGAGGTTTTTACGAATAGCTGGGTTTATGCCAATCTTGGGTTTGATAAACTGCAGTCAAATCTCCATTGTTCGCCTAAAAGACACGGCAATTGTACCAGCGAGATTATTTTTTAATCGCAAGGCTTTTATAGTCTTTATTGCCAATTTGTGTGTAACGATGGAAATTATTTATTCCAATGCCACTTTTATCGGATCAACATGATGCAGCAGTGTGGCAAGGATCCAGTTTGAGCCTGTTATTGGAAACTAATTATCTTAATGGAGTTTCAGCTAGGAGTGGGCGATATAAATCTTACATAAATACAATATCTATGTATCTGCACAATATCCAATAACTATATATCGGACGGCACTGAATCTATATATCAGGTATCCGCGTACCTATGGCGAACAAAGCGCGACGAGTGACAGAACAAAACACTATACCGATACGATATCAGTATGCTTAGTGCGAGTTTTTTGTACGTATCGACCGTGTCAGCGTTTACGCAAATTTGTATGGCGCTGAGTAAGCGCCATCTAGCGTAATACGGGAGAACTACATATTGTAAGTGCTAATTCTAAACGCATCGACAATTGTTAACTTGCAAGTGTGAGTGTCTAGAATACGTTCGTTCGTTTCGTGTTAATTCACTGCGAGAAGCGGCGCGTACATTAGTAACCGACCAAAATAAATTGACAGTCTTATTTTGTGTTCATAACAGAAGCGACTGCCTATTCAACTAGTTGTGGTTATACAATGAAGTTAGACGATATTATTTATCTGTGGTCAATGGTCATTAGTTTTGTTTGTATTTACGAAAGTTTTTGTTGTGATTTGCATACAGTTTTGAATATTATTGTTAAAATAAAGACTAGCCCGTCCCAATTTGAAATGTTGGTAACATAAACGGAGCAGTTAGTGTAATTTATATCTTTTGGTGTGTAGTGAGCGACCTTGATCCATCCGTGAAGTTTGTAAAACTAAGTTTGTTACTTTTTAAGCATGGAGATCTAAGCAAATGATCTAATAATGCCCGAGTGGCTTGTAGTGGAGCACTCTATCATTAATTAAGTGACCGTGTTTACGTGAACGTGTTTTTTTTTGTGGCGGAAATTACGCTTATCTAGTGCTTTTGCGGTCTCAAACATTCTCCAAACGAAATACTACGAGATTCTTTGTAAGTTTTATTCACAATATGAAATTAAATAAAATTACTTTGTTATTATGACCACTCTCACGATGCTCTCACCACAAAATCTTAAGTGACAAATTTCGCGCTCGCAAGTGACTGTGTTTCGTATTCAAGCTGTCAAAACTGTCGAAATTGTAACTTGCACTCGCGTTATACATGAAAATGTTAGCAATGTGCTCGAAACGGTCCTTACTTTCTTAGAGGCACTGGATTGTCACTATCGACGACGTACACTCGATCTACGCGATTCAGACGTTACTCGAATTTTAGTATGAAACTCGCACTAAGCATACAGATCGCATGATCTATATATTCGGTTCAAACTGATTCGGGTACAGTATAGTAATATTTAGTACGGAGAGTAGTAGGTACTTTATCCTTGCGATGCGCGCGGGCGGGAGTGATGTAGCTATAGATGAACGAGCGAGAAAGTGCGATACGCTAATGTCTAATACTAATTTTAAACATTATTCACATGACTGTAGAGTTTAATACCGAATACACTATTTTATAAACACTTGAAACAGGAAACCATCAATACAAGATTTTGAATCATAGTGCATTCTCAATAAAAATAGTTTTGAACTAATTTTACGTGACCCTTGACCTTGAAGGCGCTTTGCTGTTTCGTTCTATTTTTAGTTACGCGTCGCGTTAGCTGCAGGTGACCGAATTTCTCTGCCTGCTTTCTTTATGTTTTCTAAAGTTAAAGTGTAGTGCGTAATTGTTTAGTTTTGTGTAGGCACATAATAAGGATGTTTGGATGTTCATGTTGTGTATTAAAAAAAAAATAGTGTAAATAGTAATTAATAGGTATATTTCTAGAATTCTAGTTGCATAAATAAAACTTATTAGTGAGTGAGTAGGTACTAGTGACTAAGTTTAAGAATAGGTAACAAATATGTCTCGTTCAAATACAAGCATATTATGGGACTATTTCGACAAAAGCAATATTGTCGACAAAAAAGCTAAATATCGTTTTTGTTGTGAAATGTATAGCTACAAGAGCTCTACAGGAAACCTTAAGAGCCCAGCGACACATGAATTGTCCATACAAACGTAATACCAAAATCATTTTCAGTCTGGGCATATTTCCACCTTATTATGCTGTTATTCGGAACAAGACAGCATTTATCTAGGTTCCCATTTCATTTTTTTTACAAAATACTTACCTGAAACGAATTGTAGACAAATTGAATTTCTCACAGTTTTTAACAGTATAAATACGTTGGTTTCACCGCATCTTTTCGATACTAAAAACAGTAGTATTTTTAATATTGTTTCTTTGGAAACATGACTTATATTGTTAAGTTACAAAATGTTAAAAAAAAATTGGAAAAGCTTTGAGTTTTCATTCATAATTTTTGGTATTAAAATTAATCTCAAATGTTCAGCGGCAAGTCGTGCTATCGCATCAAGCGTTGAGCTAGAGCGGGGCGCGGGGGGCGGGACAGAACATTTTTGATGTGTTAACTAAGTATAGTGACAAATGTATATGTGTGCGTGCGCAAGCCGGCCGTACGTCAGTGACGTCAGTGTTAGACGATTACTAGATTGCGTTGTGCGTGCGCGTATTGTTTGCCAATTGTATCGTAATATTTCTTACACTTCTTGACCTATGCTACGAATTTGGATTTGGATTTGCCTTGTGATTTGGAATAGAGTGACCCACTCACCCACCCACCTTATTTATTGCGACTTTTGTTTTGTTTACGGACTTCGATATTTCCTTTGCGATTTGGTTAGATTTAGTTTACAAAATAGGTATACAAATATACCTTGTTTATCAACATGGATTCTGAACGTTGGGATGTATCTCACAGTAAGTATCTACCTTACCTTTTGTTTTCATCATTTTTTTAAACTTCGACCAAGAAAATACTTACCTACATAATATGAATCACGTTAGAAAAAAATCTTAAAATGGACTTTATGACTATGGCTATAAAATCCATTTTGTTTTTTTTTTTTTTTTACTTTAAACATTTAAAATCTGAAAATGGACTTTATGGTAATGAATATAAAGTCCATTTTAAGAATTTAAATTTTTGTACGTGATTCATATTATGTTCTGCTAAAGCGGCCATTTCAGGTCCGCAGATCTCTTGTTCATAATCGAAAATACCTACAATAAATACACTTTACCGTTAGTTACATGCCAAATTAGATGTTTTCATGATTCTTATAATAGGTTTTATACATAATTATAACTGACGACTAAATAAATATTATATTGTAACGAAGTAAACAATGCGCGCACGACTAATGCGATCGTCCACCAGAGTACACACGTAAGGTCTCATCGCCTACGCACACATACGCGCCCTGCGCGGGTATAAAAGACGTGCCCGGCTTGCCTAACGCTAGCGGATCGGCCAGTGGTCCAGTACGGTCGTGTCCTGAGACGTGCAGCGACGCCACCGGAATCGTGAGGAGACTTCGCCAAATATCAACAAAGTTGGGGGTATTTGGTGAAAGTCTCCGCTCGCGCGGATCGCATTCTACCCACTTTCCCTGTGTACGAGTGCCCAGCGCTGGTGCGAGCACAGGGGGAGCCACTTGCTGCCCGGTGCAGCCGCACCGCAGCGATCGCGAGCCCACGTCCCAGCATAGAAGCCCGTCCCAGCAGTGAAGCCCTACATCATGGATGTATTCGAGAGGTTCCCCGACGACTACATCGTCTACGAGGTGGACCTCTGGACGCTGGAGCGGACGGTGTCGATGCCGAATATCAGCATCGTGCTGTCCGACCCAGAACCGTCCGGACCCCCCCTTCCTCGATCGAAGGAGGGGAAAGCGTCCGGCCGGAAGAAAAAGAAGAGGAAGAAGAAGACCGCCGCCAAGGAGAAGAGGGAGGAAGAGGAAGCGAGACGGAGCGCAGCTGACGTTGCGTTCGTCCCGCCGATGACGTCGGCGCCTGCGCGTGTTGCGCCGATGCCCCCGCCGAGCCGACCGCACGCTGTTCCCGTGCGCCCGACCTCGTTCCGTCCAGTCCCGATGGAGATCATGGGCCCCCCTGCTGCCGCGAAGTCGGGACGTGCGTCGCATGCGCGCGCCGCTGCGCCCGCACGCGAAGCTATACCCGGCTCCGAACCGCGGGTGCAGAGCGCCACGATCCCGTGGCGCGCGCCCACGCCCCTGACGCCACCTTCGCGCACTCCCACACCGCAGCCGCGCACGTTCGTGACTGCCCCCGATGTCTTGGCGCTTGCGCCGACACCTACGAGGCCCGCCGTGCAACCGCACGCCGCCACTTTTGCGCGACCTTCCGCGTCGACCGCCCTCTCGGGGGCCGAGTCCGCGATGAGGTCCGACGCTTACAACTCGCCGGCGCCCCTCGTGCCTCGGCCTTTGACTCCCCGGCCGGATGGCCGGCATGCTCGCCGAGATTCGGCTCGAACATGTCGCTCGAGTCCGTGAGGTCGGACGAGTCTGGACCGAGTGCATCAGGGAGGCGCACCCCCATGATGTCGCCGTCGCCGTCGCGTGGCCTGGGTCACGACCATCGGTCGGAGCCTCGGCCACAGCGACGCCGCCGCAGCACGGACGAGTCCGAGGAGGATGCGAAGCGTTACTGCCTCGACCCGCCGCAGCAGCGCGAGTGCGCGCCGCCGCGGGGGGGGCGGGACGCCGCCGGGTCGCCTACCTTTGCGGAGGCCACCCGCCGCACGCCTCCTCCCACACCAGATATGACGTCATCGAGTCCCAGGATGCAGCGAGGGGTGAGTAACACTAATGTTTCTCCCCCACAGCCGACGGCCCCCCGGGCCGATGATTCTTCGGCCACCGACCGGCCTAATCCGAAGCCGCAGAAGCGGCCGAGGTATCCTCCGCTGGTGGTGGAAAGGCTGCCAGGATGGGCCACTCACTTCAGGGCCCTCAAGGAGAAGCTGGGCCACCCCCCCAGCGCCAGACCATTCGGCGCGGGGATTCGCTTCACTCCGGAGAGTGATGTTGAATTTAGGGTGGTCCAGAGCTACCTGGTGGGCCTGGAGAAGGAGGATGGCACCTCATGGTTTGCCTACTCACTGCAAGCGGAGCGCAGCTGCAAGGTGGCCATCAGGGGGCTGCCTGTGGACACCAGGCCACAAGAAATCGAGGAGGAGCTCCGCGCGTTGGGGTACGAGCCGGAGTACGTTCGCCATATCAAGGCGAGCCAGGGACGACCCGGCTGCGTATTCCACGCCGTACTTAAGAGGACGCCTGAGGTACGCAGGATCTTCGACACTTCCGTGTTTTTAAACATGAGAGGTGTCAAGATAGAAGCCTGGCGGGGCAAGCGTGGGCCCGCCCAGTGTCACCGGTGCCAGAAATGGAGGCACTCGTCACACAACTGCCACCGACCGCTCGCCTGTGTCCGCTGCGGTGAGGGACACACTGCGCGGGACTGCCCCCGACCACGTGACGAACCAGCCACGTGCGTCAACTGCGGGGGCGATCATCCCGCCAACAACATCAAGTGTCCTTCATTCCAGGCAGAGATAAGGGCTAACAGGCGAGTGGGCACAGCCGCCGCCATTACCGTCTCTCGGCGACCGGCAACGGTTACCGAGGGGCCAATAGACATGGCCTCCACCGAGGCCCAGGGCCAGTCGCTCATGGCGGCGGCCAACGGGCCCACCAACAGGGGAGAAGCTCCCCCCTCCTCGAAGCGGCGGAGGGGTAAGAAGAGGAAGCGAGGGGGCAAGGGTAATGTACCCCCGCCCCCCACCGCACCTGAGGATGACCTTCCGGGCGACCTGCCTTTCCTGGCGCGGGCTGCTACACCGGACGACATCCTAATGAAGCCTGCCCCAGAGAAGTCTGCGGGGCCGACAGCTGGCGCCGGCGTGGCGCGGCCCGCGGCCCCGAGAAGAATAACCGAAGTACGTGCCGAGAGTGGCACCTCCACTGCCGGCCTACTTGCCGGCCCTACAGCCATCAACAAGGACTTCACAGCCCGCGCCATCCACCTGCTGATGGACTTGATTAAGGCCATCAGGCAGGGCCAGAGCGTCGAGCTTGTTGTCCTGGACGGCCTGGCCTCGCTGCTCAAGCTGTATCAAGGCTAGGCCGGGCAGGACAGGGATTTCCTGCGGCCCTGCAAGGCATGGTCGCCCCCCCCTCCGCCGCCTCTTCACCGGATTGGACCCAGGTAAGCTGTTTCCTCGGTTACACGCGGCTTACCTGCACAATATGACTCCACACACATTACTCTCACCCAGCTGCGTGACGTGGGCCAAGTTAATATGGGCACGGCACGTAGCAAGACCACTCATGCATCTCTCTACACACATGTAGACTCACGCGTTGTCGCGGCCCTGGGCCTGCGATACACGCACACATGGGTGGTGTTACACATCACAATACCACCCACACACACACGTCGGTTCCTTAGTCCGTACCACTGCCGGCTAGCTCTGGTCAGTGGGGCGGGCGGGAACCACACATCCACTGTAGGTGCGCTGTAAGTCGGCACCTCTGTCGCTGGTTGTCCCCCGCCGGGCCTCCTCCGGGTAACCGGAGGTCTCACCTGGCGGGGACGGACCGCCGGGGTGCTGTGAAGAAAACAGCGCTGAAAGACAGCGCTGTAGCGCACTTACAGTTACAATCACAGCAATCACACACATGGACGCATGTTGTTACATGCGCCCACCAAGACCTGGGACAGTGTCCCACCAAGATACGGGTCCCGCAGTAGCGGGCCCAGGTATGGCTTCCGCGGCCAGGGGGCGATGCCCCGTTACCGCCTGCCGCGCCCCCTTACGGGGGCGCAGCTATTGCTATGCTATGCACTGCTAACGCTAGCAAAAATCGCATTCGACGCTCGGCCGCCGGAGCGTGCAGACGTGCGCTACGCTCCGCTCCGTCGTCTCTCCGCGCCCCCGCGCCCCCGTTCCGGTCAGCTGCAGTGCTACGTCGTAGCCCTGCGATCTCACCGTGTCTTCGTACAGTCGTAGCCCTGCGATCTCACCGTGTCTTCGTACAGTCGTAGCACTACTACGGTTTGTGACCCGTTCACAACCATTGCGTGTAGCGCCGTAGCGACCTAGCTACGACGAGTGCTTGCGCTCTTAGTAGTTGGTCCGCTGCGTAAAACTGTCTTTTTCAAGACATATTTCTTTCATCGTCAAAAACGTTTTTTGCCCCTTCAGGGAAATCCACAGTTTAGTGGTACTTGGGTGGATACCTAACGGTGCTAACGATCCCAAGTGGGTGTTGACCCGACACACCCGCTGACCCTCTTCAAGGGAAGGCAATCCGTTGGAAGGGCTCTGACTGCG
Source organism: Xestia ashworthii (assembly GCA_950022955.1). Classification (NCBI taxonomy): domain Eukaryota; kingdom Metazoa; phylum Arthropoda; class Insecta; order Lepidoptera; family Noctuidae; genus Xestia; species Xestia ashworthii. The sequence continues at coordinate 10,059,743 of OX465560.1, read as the reverse complement.
GCCTTGGGGGATCTCCTAGTCGCAGTCTGGTAGCACCTAACCCCCGTTTGTCCACAGCTGCACCCGGGACGTCTGGGTGTCTCTACCCCAGCGGCCCGGATCGGTCGCAAGACCCATAGGGCCCTACCGCACAATAAGACTGGCGGTAGGATTACAAGCTTAGGGCACACAGGTAGCACACACCTCCCTGTGTCACCGACAGGGAGAGAACACATCCCCGGGTTATCCCGCCCGGGGAGTTAGGTACTGGTATCGCTAGATAGGCAAACAGAATAGGCCCTTCAGGCAATTCTCAGACAGTCGTGTCGCTGGCAAGTTTGTTTGTGTTTTTCTTCTTGCCAGTAACACTAGGAAAAACACAAGGGTGGGTTCGTTTTTACGGGGTACTGTCTGCCCGGGGAGTTCACGTTTCACGTGTCTCCTCGGGACTAGGTAGTTAGCTCTTAGTTAGCTCATTATTAGGATTTTAGGCTGTTAGGCTCCCCCTGCCAATATGGCTTACCGCAACGTAGCGTTGAACGCGCAGTTTGACGACCTGATACAGGTACTGTTGGCTGACGACAGTCCCTATATCCAGGCCAAATACGCGGACCTCTTGACTCCTTTTAAAAAGGATAGTTATAGAGCCCTCAGGAAGGAATTTCCATCTAGGTCGCCCACGCGCTCCCCCGACCCGTTAGCTCAATCCTCCGACCTGGAGATTGTAGAGTCCCAGCCAGCCCCTGAGAGCTCTCCGGAGACCTCGGGCACCAACTCCTCGTCCTCAAGTATCATCGCTGCCAGCTTTATGGTCACAGCCAAAAGCACTGCTACGCACCGCATAGGTGCGTAAAGTGCCTCGGCGATCATGCCACGGCAGACTGTACCCGTCCTAAGGACAGGAATCTCTGCACAGAGCCGCCTAGTTGCGTCCTGTGCGGACAGTCTGGCCACCCGGCTAACTACAGGGGCTGTCCCAAAGCCCCCAAACAGTCCGCTGGTAAGTTGGCCAATCGCGCCAACCAACGCCAGCAGAGGGAAGCTCCCTCTTCTTTCCAAGTCCCCTAGGGCCAAGGTCCTCCCCGAGCGTCTCAGCCCGCAGAGGCCCTCCCCATGGAACATGCTGAACCATCAGCAAGCGTTCCCAGCCCTCGCGAAGTCCCAACCCAACCCCCCCATGCCCGGTCTTATGGAAAACCCTGTACCAGCGCCCACTCCCGTGGTGGCCCCTCAGGCCCTTCCTCAAACCCGCGCTCCCGTCACTCAAACCCGCGCTCCCGTCGCTCCTACCCGCGCTCCTGCTTCACAGGAATCTAACCTCAAATACTTGATGAAGTATCAGCCCCTTTGCACCCCTGAGGCCGACCGCATGGTGGCCGAACTCAGGGCTGCAACGGACCTTCAGCAAGTAGTTGATATCATTGATGCCTATCCGGTCATCAAGTCAGCCTTAAGCAACCTTAGTTTCGCACCGTAATGGATATTACACCCGGAATCTCTTGCACCCAACCCCGGTCCCTTAGATTAGGTTACTTTAACGCCAACGGCATGAGAGGTCAACGCGACGAGATCGCCTCTTTCCTCCGTGACCATAACGTTGATGTACTCCTCATCCAGGAGACCTTCCTTAAACCCAGCCACCGCGACCCCAAGATTGCAAACTACCGTTTAGTTCGCAATGATAGGTTACGTTGCCACAAGGGTGGCACTCTCATTTACTTTCGCAAGGAACTGCACTGCATCCCTATCGACCCCCCTCCTTTAAAGTCCCTACTTGAGGTTACAATCTGTCGGCTAGCTATGACCGGTCATCAACCGATCCACTTAGTGTCTGCTATTTGGCCCCTTCTAACACGTCGGAAGATCACAACCTCCTGGTTAATGATCTCACCCTCCTTTTCGGCTTAAGTGACTCCGTGATCATCGCGGGCGATCTTAATGCCAAACACCCAGCCTGGAACAGTAGAATGACGAACCCGAGAGGGAAAGTCCTCTACGATCTAGGTCTGTCTCTCAACTTTGACCCGATCGCTCCTATCGAGCACACCTATTATCCCGACACTCCCAGCTATCATCCTGACGTGCTCGATATAGCGCTGCTCAAGAACGTGAACCTTCGGTTACACTTGATTGAGACGTTACACGAGCTCCATTCTGACCATCGTCCAGTGCTCATGCACTTAATTCCTCGCTCGGGTATCATTGACCCCAGCCAACCCCCTCCCACCACTCTCACCACTGACTGGAGGAAAGTAAGCGATATGCTGAAATCTGAAACGTCACCGCTTCTTGATGGTATTCCCGACTATATTGTCTCTGTCGCAGACACCGAGGCCGCAATCAACTCGTTTACAGAACACGTACAATCCGTACTGAAGTATTGTTCTCGAGAAGTACCAGCGATGAGCGATCAACGCTGGATACTTCCCGACGACATTCGTGAACTGATAAACGAGAAGAATGCGGCCATACATGCCTACAGCTCTTGGCCCTGCGAAGCGAACAAGATTCACATGCGTTCCTTACAGCGTGCTGTAAAGAAACGCACCAGTGAGTTTCGTTCGAATCAATGGGACAAAACGCTCAGCGAACTTGAGCCCACTCACCTAGCTTTCTGGCAGCTTCAGAGGAAGTTGCGCACCTCGGAAGAGGTTTCTTCTCCACCCCTCATCCGTCCCGATAAGAGCGTCGCTTTTGACGACTCTGAAACAATGTCTGGCCGACAGTTTGGAATCCCAATGTTCACCGAGCACTCTACCAGTAGACAAGCAGCACCTTGATGAGGTGGATGCAGAAGTCGAACGTAGAGCATCGCTTCCCCCTGTAGAAGACCCCGATGACCCTCTCCTCGTCATCACCCCAGAAGAGGTCAAAGATATCATAGATAAGTTACAGCCTCGGAAAGCCCCAGGCGCCGATGGCTTCACTTATAGAGTTTTTAAAGCCCTCCCCGCCCGGCTCATAGTCCTTTTGGCTGCCATCTTCAATGGCGCCCTGAGCAACAATATGTTTCCCCAAGCGTGGAAAGAGGCCACTGTTATAGGTATTCCCAAACCTGGGAAACCGAAAGCCCAGCCTTCGAGCTACAGGCCGATCAGTCTCCTGAGTGCTCTCGGCAAAATCTATGAAAGGCTTATTTATAAGCGTCTCAGAGATTATGCCGAGACAAAGGGCCTCATCCCTAAAGAACAGTTCGGCTTCAGGACCGAACATTCTTGCATACATCAAGTCCACCGCATCGTTGAACACGTTAGCGCTGGTTTCCAGCGCGGAGCGATGACGGGCGTGATGTATTTCGATATAGCGAAAGCCTTTGACAAGGTCTGGCACAATGGCTTATTATACAACATGTCCCAAAATTCAACGATAAGCCAGCACCGGAGGATAGACCTGCCCATGACTACTCGGGGAAAAAAAGAAAAAAAATATATATCTCTTTTTTTTTGAAGTTATAAAAAAAAAGAAGAAATTCTTAAAAAAGTGAGACCTTTTATGATATTTTTCACTACCATGACCACACTTTTTTAAATATTTCTGTTATTTTTTTTTTATAGGCAACCTGAATAGCACTGCTATCTACCACAATTCTTAAAAAATCCAGAATACCTCTAGTTTTTTCACGTAAATTAATGAAACTTAATTTATTCCCTAAATTTTTTGAAGATTTTTACTTTTAATCAACTTTAACTCATCGTGGTGTAAAAAAAAGTATGAACACTACTATGGCAAGTTTTTTTATAAATTGACGCAACTAATCAAGATTCCAAAATGGTATAATACTCTAGGAAAATCAACCACAAAAAAATAATATCCATACTAGTTCAAAACAAGAACCAAATTCCTTAAATTATAGTTGACAGTAATCACTTTCACTGCGTGCCCAAAATGGGTTCTTGTTACAATTTCTAGGAATTTGAGTGGGGCATACATACCTTAGAAGTTAGAGAGAGATAGATAGATAGAGATATTTACGTTAAAAAGAGACAACAACAGGGCAGGTAGTGGGTTCTTGTTACAATTTCTAGGAATTTGAATGGGGCATACATACCTTAGAAGTTAGAGAGAGATAGATAGACAGAGATATTTACGTTAAAAAGAGACAACAACAGGGCAGGTAGAGAAGCTGTTATTATTCTCAGAGCAAGTCAGTTCAGTACGCTCTGCTCCTTTGTTTACTGCGCACCGTTCCGTATTCAACTGACGTGGCTCTCGTACGTACTAACGACTTTTGGCTTGGCTTTTTGGACTGGAATCGATCTGCAAACTGAACTGACCTGGCATTATCTTGGACTACGATTGTGTGTTTTGTGACTACGATTGTGAGTTTTGTGATTTGGAGTTCTGGCGCATTTTGGACTGTTTAACGATCAACATGCCGCAACCATACACACCACAGGAATACGCAAATATGCACCTCATCTATGGAGAAACCCGATGCAATGCTAACGCTGCTAGCAGACTGTATCGAGAAAGGTACCCAAATGCTCAAAGATATCCTGATTATCGAGTGTTTATTAATGTGCATCAAGCGTTTTCGGAGGGTCGTATGCCATCCAGTAGGAGAAACGCTGGAAGACCTAGTTCGGATCGTGATGAAGAAGTTCTCAATGAGATAGAAAATGATTCGACTACTTCGGTACGCGCCATAGAAGAAGCTACAGGAATCCCGAAAAGTTCTGCACATCGAATTTTACAACGTCACAAGCTTCACCCATATCATTACAGGCGTGTGCAGACGTTGTTACCGCGGGACTATCCATTAAGAGTCACATTTTGCCGTGTGATGCTGCAAAGGCACAGGGAAGATCCCCAATTCCTGGACAAAATTCTATGGTCGGATGAAACAACATGCAAGAAAGATGGATATTTAAATCTACACAACCTACATAGTTGGAGCAATGAAAATCCGCACTTGATGAGACAAGACAGATCCCAATATCAATTCAAGGTTAACTTATGGACCGGCATATTAAATGGAAAAGTAATTGGGCCCTTTGAGTTACAAGGAAACTTAGATGGCAATAGTTATTTAAACTTTTTACAAAATGACTTGCAAGAATTGCTAGACGACGTGCCCTTAAATGATCTCCAAAACATGTGGCTCCAAAATGATGGTTGCCCAGCACACTATGCCCGCCCTGTGCGAGAATATTTAAATCAAGAGTATCCAGGGCGTTGGATCGGGCGACTTGGTCCTATCTTATGGCCACCTCGTTCACCCGATTTGAACCCCCTGGACTTCTTCTATTTTGGTTGTCTTAAAGACAGGGTCTACTCAAAACCCATTGCGTCATTGGACGAGCTTCGTCGAAATATCAGTCAGGCTGCGGATCATATTAATCGCAGAAGATATGCAAGACAAATAAAACGGTCATTTTTAAGGCGATGTCGTGCATGTATTATTGCTGGTGGCAAACAATTTGAACATTGGTTATAATGTTAATAAATTACATGAGAAATTGTTTGACCATTTATTTAAATATTAAACATTTTCCAAGAACTAATACTTTTTATTACCTGACCGTCATTTGGCCCCTGTTTAGAAATAATAGTAACATTTTTTTTTTAAACTTGTTTGCCTAGAGTTTTATACCATTTTGGAATCTTGATTAGTTGCGTCAATTTATAAAAAAACTTGCCATAGTAGTGTTCATACTTTTTTTTTACACCACGATGAGTTAAAGTTGATTAAAAGTAAAAATCTTCAAAAAATTTAGGGAATAAATTAAGTTTCATTAATTTACGTGAAAAAACTAGAGGTATTCTGGATTTTTTAAGAATTGTGGTAGATAGCAGTGCTATTCAGGTTGCCTATAAAAAAAAATAACAGAAATATTTAAAAAAGTGTGGTCATGGTAGTGAAAAATATCATAAAAGGTCTCACTTTTTTAAGAATTTCTTCTTTTTTTTTATAACTTCAAAAAAAAAGAGATATATATTTTTTTTCTTTTTTTCCCCGAGTAGTCATGGGCAGGTCTATCCTCCGGTGCTGGCTTATCGTTGAATTTTGGGACATGTTGTATAAGCTATACCAACTCGGTGTGCCTGACCGTCTCGTGCTCATCTTACGAGACTTTCTGTCAAACCGTACCTTCCGCTACCGTGTGGGTAAGACGTTATCCTCTCCCCATCCTATCCGTGCCGGAGTCCCTCAGGGCTCCGTTATCTCTCCCCTCGCGTTCACGTTGTATACTAGTGACATCCCCAAGAACAAGAAGGTTCAGTTAGCCCTATTTGCCGAAGACACGGCAATTTACTACACCGGCCGTTCTCAGACTAACATCCGTCGCATCCTCCAAACAGCTGTCGACTCGCTCGGCGCTTGGTTCCGTAAGTGGAGGATTGAGGTTAACCCTGACAAGAGCCAGGCAGTTCTGTATTATAAGGCACGCCTTAAGCGTTCGCCAGGTCCCCCCGTCACTATGTTTGGCAAGCCTATCCCTTGGGAGAACTTGGGAGAAGCAAGCCAAATATCTTGGAGTTATTCTTGACGACCATCTGTCATTCAAGGCTCATATCAAAGCAGCTCGTGACCGAGCTGCCTTCGCTATGGGCCGACTCCATTTCATGATCACTAGGAAGAGCAAGTTGTCACTTAAGTGCAAGTTGCGTCTTTACACCGCAGTCATCCGTCCCATCATGAGATACGCTTGTATCGTATTCGCTCATGCCCACCCGCGTCATATCCACACGATGCAGACCTTGCAGAACCGATTCCTCCGTAAAATCACCGGTGCCCCCCCGTACGTCCGTAATGACAGTCTACACGTAGACCTTAGAATCCCTACCGTTAAGCAGTTCATGAAACGCCTTTCCAAGCGTTACTTCGACACTGCCATCAAACATAGGAACCCCCTAATCGCATCGGCCGCCCGGTACGACCCATCGCGTATTAGCTCAGTCCAACGTCCGCGTCACACCTTAGTCACCCCCGACGATCCGATCACTATCTTGCAAGAGAGTAGGAAAGATACCAGTACAGTTCGTAGAATGTACAAATACAAACCGAAGACATTCCAACCTCGCCGCCGAGGTCCGGCGCGTAATCCCAAGTCAATCCCTCCCCGACCCTTGCTCGAGCCAGCCCGCGATTCTGAGCCTTTAGCAATAAAACAGTCCCTAAATAATGACAGTCAGATCCAGCCTGTCCCTTTGCTGCCCCCAGCGACGCCCTAAGCCGAGGTCCGTACCCCACAGGGGGTGCCCTTAGAGCGCTGTCGCTTAGTTTTTAGTCATTTTTGCCCTGGCTGGAGGCCTTACATTCAAGGCATCCACAGGACTTGCCCGGTTAAGCAGAAGCCAGTCTTCGTAGACTGAACTGCGAGATGCCCTATCCAAAAAAAAAAAAAAAACGCTAGTTCGACTCTGCGAGGGCTTTGTATCCGACGATTCGGAACTACTCCCTAGCAAGTTCAGCGCTCTGCTTATAATACGTCACTCCTGGTGATACTTTCGTAACACGGAATATTACCGGTGTGTCATATTATTCGTGGAGTTATTTTGCTTTGAGCGCTTCACGCTTTTATTTACTCTTTGGTAGTTAGATTGCTTAAAACTTTGCAGGTCACTGTTGATCATTCTGTTTTCTTATATTTTATTAGTTTCATAATTGTATTGTATAACTAAGTAGCATAGCATAGCATAGTATGAATATATTTTCTCAATCGCCTAGCTTGCACTAGCTTATTAGCTTAACTTTTGTTTTGTATCACCTACCTTCATTAGTGTAATATTGGCTTAGTAACTTTTTCTCCTTACTACCCGTTTCCCCACTACAAATTGACGCCCCAACGTGGATCCTCCAAAAAAAAACCTTAGGTCTAGACCAACAGTACAAACACAGAGGTTTACAATACAGGACTACCCGCAGAAAGGGAAGGAAAAAGTAACAATGGATAGTAAGAGTAGTTCTGCTTCAACTTCGTCACCCATAACTATGTCGACTGAACAATTCCAACAACTACTCGCAGCAGTTGCTTCAGGGTCAAAGCATAAGAGTTCCATGGTAAGATGTCCGGTAAAATTTAATGGCAATAAGAGCGCTTCTGAGGTCGACTCTTTTCTAGCAGCGGTGCGTGTGTTCAAGAAAGTTGAGCTTATAGAAGACGAAGATGTTTTAACAGGGCTGCCATTGATTTTAATAAATGATGCTGCTACTTGGTGGCAAGGCATTCAGAACCAGGTAAAAACATGGAGCCAGTTCGAAGAACGCTTGCGGCACGCATTTGCGCCCAAAAAGTTGGCATTTAAAGTATACCAAGACATTGTGGAAAGGAAGCAAAAGAAGGATACATTAACAGAAATATTTATAGCAGAAAAACGTGCCCTCATAGCTGAATTACCTGCACCAGGTCATAATGAACAGCAAGAGATAGATTTGGTATTCGGTCAAATTCGTTTTGAGATTAGAGAGAGAATATCTAGAGAAGCTATAGAAAGTTTCGATGATCTATTAGAGAAGGCTAGAGAGATTGAGCGGAATTTAGGAGAAAGAGCTGAAGAAAAACAGACGTCTAAAGCAGCAGAAAGCACTCCTAAGGGAAAAACTAGATGCAACTACTGCAGACTTCCAGGACACACTTCGGATGTCTGTAGAAAACGTCTGAAAACTGAGCAGCAGAAACCTGCAGGGAAGCCAGTGGAAACTAAACCTGATGATAAGGTGAAGCCAAAATTTTCATGCTACGGATGCGGCGAACCAGGTGTCGTGAGAAGTCGTTGTCCGAAGTGTAATGTTCAGCGCATAGGAACTGAAGACATCAATTTCTGTTCCATAAGCTCTGCAGATGCCTCAGGCCAGTAGTTCCAATTAGTATTGGAGGTATAAAGGGTACTGGATTCGTAGATACGTGTGCTAGATCAAGTGTAGCCTCATATCAGCTTTTCATTTGTTTGAAGCAAGAAGGATATGACTTCAAAAAGGAGACTATGAACATAACGTTAGCCGATGGTATACCCAAAATGCAGACCGTTATGACTGTCGAAGCGCCTGTTAGTATTTATGGGAAAGTGATAAATACTTTTTTCATTGTTATGCCTCATGCCAAAAGTAACAAGACATTACTGGGAGTTGGTTTTATCGAAGATGCCATGATGGTTCTTAACTTACCTCAGCTAACATGTAGGTTTCTTGATGATCCTGTGAAAGTTCATGACTTGAAACAAGAAGATATTTGCGAGACAATGATCGCCGATTTGATTTGCATTGCTAGTTTACCAGAATTCATTTCTCCAATGTCTAGTTCACCAGAAAAAGCTATTGCTCCGACATCGATAACATCGAGTCATGTCGAACAAAATTTGATCCGACCGTGTGGTCCCGTGATGAGAGTGTCTTCTCCTGACGTATTAGAAAATGTACCTGTGCAAACTCAAAGTGAGCCATTAGTTGGTAATGACGCACCCACTAATATGGAGATTTGTCAAGCAAGTGCAGCACGTCCACAGACACCTACGTATGGTCCACTAGTGCCATTTGAATTTTCTACTCCACCGAGTAAGCGCCAACGACTGTTTGATGGCCATTCTCCAGTAGTAGATGCATTGTATCGAGATGCTAGAAGATCAATAGAGGAAAGTGCCATAGAATTGTCACCAGCTTCCAGATCTTTGTTCAATTCGCCTAGTACGGATATTTCAGCGATAGATGCCGAAAAGTCTGACTTTGTTCTGAGTAATGAGGAGTTGGTACGTTTGCAAAATCTTTTAGAGAGGAATGCAAATACATTTGTTCCCAATGGTAAACCTACAACCCAAACGGAGCACTTCATTGAAACAGGGGATCACAGACCAATTTCCGTCCCACCGTATCGCTTACCGCCTGCAAAAACTCAAATCCTGAAGGATGAGATAAGCAAGATGCTTGCAGAAGGGATAATAGAACCATGCAATTCTCCGTGGTCCGCACCTGTAGTTATGGTTCCTAAGAAAGATGGTGGAACACGAGTTTGCATTGACTATCGTCAACTTAATGCAGTAACTATACCAGATGTGTATCCACTACCTCGTATAGATGATTTGTTACATGATGCTAAACTGACGCCATATACAGGGTGTTAGTGTGAACACCGTTATTCTTCAAACCAGGGGTTTGGTTTCATTAGTAGAACCTAAAACCAATGAAAAAAAGCAACCTTTTTTTTTTTGAAGAAAATCCACTATTTTCTTCAAGATCATTTCACCCTAATACACTCGGAAACAGCTGACTGCCGACCGGGTCAACGACCGCGCGCCCGCGCAGGGATCGAGTGAACGGTGAGTCAACACCTTACCTCAGTCGGCCAGCTGTCGCCAAAGCGAGTCTACGTCGCACGTCGGAGCGCGCGCCGCGCGCCGAGTCCTAAGTTTCTTGCGCGTAAATTTAGTGCTTTGTCTTACACAAGTCAACAGTGGACCGTAATGGGACGGCTTTACGCCATGGCGGGTGATAAATAACCTGTACGAGGCTCGTAGGATGTATGCAGACATCAGATTCTCGTTTGCTCAACAACCTAAAATGTGTGAATTTTGAACAGTAGTAATTTTGAAGTTAGTAGATATTCAATCTGTCTAAGACGACCCACTGACCTCTGCGTAAATTTAATCGGTGATTTTTAACTGTACGTACATAAAATTGTGATGAACTTTTTAAATACGCCAAAATACCTACTCAGTAGTTTGGATTACTTTTCATTTTCTTTGTTGTCACATCAAAGTTACATTTAGACTCGTCACGCAACACGTGAGGTAGGTATTTTGCCAGGAAAAGTTGCATTTATCAGGTAATGTTACGAGAATTCTGTAAGTAGATAGATGCGTCGACGGGCGGGCAGCAATTACGTCACTCGTGTAGTCGGGCTAGCCATGATTTCGGGGACATCGTCGGATAATTTAATTTAATTTTTTTCTTAAAGAAAATCCCTTATCCAGTTTTTTGACTCGGTCCTATATTTTTTTATTTATGTCAACTACCCGTGGTTTGAGTGACAACGGTGTTTACACTAACACCCTGTATGTCTACCATAGACCTCCGCGCAGGTTACTGGCAGATTAGAGTAAAGCAGGAAGACCAATGCAAAACTGCTTTTGTAACACCATTCGGCATGTACAAGTTTTTAAGGATGCCCTTTGGTTTGCGCAATGCACCAGCCACCTTTCAACGATTGATGGATGGTTTCCGCGTGTCTCTGAGCCATGTAAGACTGTGTGTCTATATCGACGACCTCATCGTCCTGTCTCCAACATTTGAGCAACATCTGAGCGATCTTCAAGATGTCTTCTCCCGACTTCAAGAATACAACTTGACAGCCAATAAGGAAAAGTGCAAATTCTGTTGTTCGAGAGTTAAGTACCTGGGACATTATATTACCCCTAAAGGACTACAGATGGATCCTAACAAAGTCAGTGCGATTGTAAACATGACTGCACCTACCAATATAAAACATTTACTTTCGTTCCTGCAAATGTGTTCTTGGTACAGAAGATTTATTCCCGGATTTGCTAAAGTTGCTGAACCCCTAACCCGTCTCACCAAGAAACAAGCTAAATGGCTGTGGGAGGACGAACAAGAAGGTGCCTACGAAAAACTCAAAGAACTTCTCTCGACTAGTCCCATATTGGCTCAAGCAGATGACTCAAAACCCTATATAATTAAAACCGACGCCAGCAACTATGCTATCGGTGCAGTTCTCGTGCAGGGGGAGGGTGAACAAGAACACCCCGTGGAATACGCCAGTCGATTGCTAAATCAAGCTGAAAGAAATTATTCTACGACTGAACGCGAGGCACTCGCAGTTGTATGGGCACTTAATAAGTTTAGAGGATATGTAGAAGGGACGCCTATTACAATCCTGACGGATCATCAGGCTCTCAAATGGCTGATGACATTAAAATCCCCAACTGGGCGATTAGCAAGATGGGCTCTGCAGTTACAGCCGTATGATATCACAATAAAGTATATCACTGGGAAGACGAACGTCGTAGCAGATGCGTTATCCCGCCCTAATTGTGATGCTGACACTAAAGAAAACTGTGGAATATGTAGTATTGTGGTAGATACGCCAAGGAAGAATCCTAAAGAAATAAGAGAGGCACAAATGAAGGACAAATACATAGAGAAGATAGTAAAAGCATTTGAAAGTAATAATGAAGAAGAAGTACGATACTGGTGTCAAAAGGGTTACCCTGACAGTGATTATGATAACAGTCAGATTCTAGTGCCAGAACAAGAACAAACCAATGTTATATCAGCATATCATGATGAGCCTACTGCCGGTCATTATGGTACAGACAAAACGTTTGCTAGAATAGCTCAACGTTATTATTGGAAAGGCATGAGGAAGGACATTGAAAGTTACATTCGAAACTGTTTGTCATGCCAGAGATACAAACCGTCGAATATGAAACCAGCTGGACTCCTTCAAACAACTGCAATGAATAAAAGGTTTGAAGTAGTCGCTTTTGATCTGTTTGGCCCATTACCTTAAAGTAAAATAATTCAACCCCTCCTTCTAAATGTAAATTACTTAAGAATGTCCATCCACTGTCTCTCTCCTCAAATTCTTCAATTTTTTTCAACAAAGACGTCACAATCTTTTCATAAATAGTATTAAAATCATAATTAAAATGTATGACAAAATTTTTGGTGGCAAAAGATTTGATTTCTTGTAAATCATTTTTGTACAATAGAAATAAAGAAAAAAGTTGAAAATTAATTTTTACTGCATTATGTTTTTTAAGTGAATCATCGATTAAAGATTTAACCTGTTCGCGAATATTACTAAAAAAGAATTCAGGAAAATTATTTGCTTCATCTTTGGATGCAATAACTCGGTAACTAATAATACGTCCTTTAAACGACGATCGTAAGATTTCAACGTTTTCAAGAATAGACACGGTACTATTATTTTTGTGTTTGTTAGTTCGTAAGTGACTGGTCCAGCAACGGCTATCTACGTAAATATCGCAACCCGAGCAATAGGGCATTTTGATAAAATTATAAATAAGTACTATAGTTAACTGATAAATAATTCGTTTAGAAAATAATTGAAAGGTTAAAAGTGTAAAGGATTTAAAGATGTCAAAATTTAAGATGTTAATATCTTGAACGAAAACACACTCTGTATGCCAAATCCAACAATATACAAATTACAACAAAGGGTTCAAAATGGTACTTGGATCCTTTAGATTTTCAACCTTTCAATTGGTACAGAACAATAAAATGGGTACCTTAAATACCATTAATTAATGTACTACATGCATCTTGTATTTGTATCCAATTTCCAGCTCAGCTCTATGTCAGGTATTATCAGCTTTGCAAATAGGAAATGCAAATATTCTGGTGTGATCTCAGTAGAAAAACATAACCGAAAGTCAATCAGATGCTTCCTGAAAATAACATACAAAATTAATTGTTATGTACCTCATACTGTTTATTTTCTGCTCAATCCTTTGTGAGAAAGTAAACGTTAAGTATCATAATTATTTACCTTTTATTTTCCTAATTATTTACATTTATTTCCAAGCCAAACTTCTCAACGTAACGTGGTGTAATATCTTGATTTGTTTGGACAGCTTCGCGAGATTCCAAGGTTTTTAAAAACTAATTCTGAAAATTATAAAAATGTGTTAGGCACTATAAAACATCATATTACTATATTACCTCTATTTATCACTCATTAAAAATTATAAGTAGGTATACCTTTATTTTCCGCAAATTATTGATAATGATTTCGCTTTGCACGTAGCGGCAGTGCAGACCACACTCCAAAACACGTTTTTCGTTTCGTTAAACGTAAATAACTCTTTCTGAAAGAAAACATACATGTAAATTAATTATGTAGATACTTATTGCATATCACACGTGATACAATGTTAATAATATATTTACCTTTATTTTCCCAAATTAATAACGTCATTTATTTCGCGTTAACGCGTAACGGTGCGGTGGTTGATTGATTAACAGTCAACCACCGCACCATTGCTTTATGATTATGAAAGCCTATGTTTTAGAATGTTTGGCTAGTTTAATAGATAGGTACATAATAAGTCATATGCGTCTGTTATTACCAATAATCATACGACTTTTTTCCAATAAAGTAACTATTTCATATTTTAATATTACGCAAGCAATACTTATTCAACAGTTTATTGGACTTTCGTCAACCTTCATAATTTTCTGGTCAACAAAGTCTATTCGCTTATATCAGCGATACTAGGTAAGGATGGCACACATACAAATTTAGCTTATTGATATAAATATCGTTGTTTGTTTATTAGGGTCCCGTACCCAAAGGGATAAAAACGGGATCCTATTACTAAGACTTCACTGTTCGTCTGTCAGTCTGTCTGTCTGTGACCAGGCTGTATCTCATGAACCGTGATAGCTAGACAGTTGAAATTTTCACGTGGTGTGTATTTATGTTGCCGCTAAAACAACAAACACTAAAAACAGATTATTATTTTTTTGTCTAATGCTGTACGTACTTACCTATAGATAATGGTATAGATCTCTTCGTGCGCGAGTCCAACTCGCAATTGATTAGTTTTTAATAATATAGTTTAGTTTGTCAGCCCTAAGTTTTTCGCTGCATCAACAATCTATACTGATTTGTGTCGAAACTGTTTGTGGTCTAAATTCCTTACTCTTCATTTTTATGTTGATATAATGCGTACAAGAAAAATAGTTGATTTATTCAACATAACTTAGTGGTTTGCAACAACTTTGTAATACAATGGTATTATCGGACGATTTCGTTTTTATACATCATGTTTTGGTAGACCTAGGTACAGTTGAATTTAAGTATTCATGTGTGGATACCGTACTCTACACTTTCATTAGTATACAACTATCGGTTGTTGTTACTTTCGGTGTTGATTGCTGACCTGCTGCCGCTCACTGACATCTTCCGCTCCTCCTGCCGTCACCAACTCATCAAGCTATCTTCTCAAGAAACAACAGTTGATTGAAAAATGTAAGTATTATAAATAATGTAAGTGTAATAAGTTTTACTGTGTACTCTTTACTTCTCTAAATTGTTATGTTGTCCTTCTACGACGAATGTTTTAACCAAAACCGTTGATCTATTTGCATTAGTATTTTTTATCAAATTAAATGTATTTCCGTTTATATTTCAGGTCCGAATCTGAGTGTGAAGTCTATCACCCAACTGTGGACATCGAAAAGAAAACTACACACACACGCAAGCAGCCGGTTGCTAACAACAACAGGAAGCGCAAGTCAGGATCATCAACGAATTTATCACAACCAAGGTACATATTCAAAATTTTGTTGTAAAACAATGTTGAGTTTTCGCATAGATATTCAAATAAGAAGTGCGAGCGTTCAATTAACGGCGATTAATGATTTTGTGACTTGCATTGTTGTTGGGTGTATAGTGTTTTAGTGACTTGCTGCGTTCGATCGCTTCGATGCGGCATCGCGTTAGTAAACTAACTGCGTTCAGTTGCTACTTCAAGCGTTCAACTTGACTTGATTTTGTATGTGTGCTGATTGAGGCGTTGGAGCTTTCGAAAAGCTACTGTTGATCACTGATGTTAAAAGTAGCAAGTCTGGTTTGATTCTAAATACATTATTTTCAGAGACATTTGATTTGAGTAAGAAATAATGTAATTAACCATTTTGTTTTCTGTTGTTTCAGTAAGAAAACAAAGACCAGTCCTATCGATGTATTTGGAGTCAGTTGGAATAAGGAAACTGATACAGAGCTCAAAGATGGGTCATCGAGCAACCAACCGGTTTTATCATCGCTCTTCGTAAACCGAGTGGCTACTGGCAACGAGCAACGAACCGCAAACACCGACGGCGAATACTATGTCGATTGTAAAGTTTATAAAACAGATGATGCGCGTGCCACTGATTCCATGATGTTATGGAAGAAGGCACTTGTTCGTATCAAGTTCCAAACAGATACGGATACATCGCAGTGGCGTAAATTGCGAGATTTCGTGCGTTCGGTTGACAAATTGTTTGAAGAACCTCCTAGATTTTTTATTGATAAGTAAAATAAAATAATTGAAAGACCTTTGTTTTGTTTTATTAAATATACGATACCAAACAAAATACACACAACACACAACACAATTTGGCTCAATAGGTTTAAATGTACTTATTCGTTGTAAATATTTTCAGTGTTGGGCATTCTGCCCCAGTCGAGTCGATCGTAAGTATATTATTGGGCATTCAGTCACGCGGAGCGAAGGCGAACTTGTTCGACTGCGCGAAGTGGGACAGAATGCCCAATAATATACTACTACGTGCCGACACGATGGCTGTCATTGTATCCTGCCATTGACAGACTGTACAAAAATCTTCCCGCGGTACAAGCATATTTCCTTTCAGCCTCTGACATCTCCAATCATATTTTGAAATATTATGAGACAAATATAACTGGCACAGAGGTGTTAGAAGCAGAATTATATTTAGCTTTTTTCCACAACACGTTGATAATTTTTGAAGAAACTATTCGTCAACTTGAAGGCACAAACGTCCTAATGTGCAACGTATACCGAATCATGAATAATTTTAAACAAAAGATGAACCAGCGAATTGAAGATGCCTTTTTTGGAATGGCAGTGCAGCAAATTCTTCTAAAAATGTCTACTTCTGTGGCTGAAAAATACACCACTATATTTTTGGAGTGGTATCAAAATGTGCTGACTTATATAGAATCGCGATTCGATTTCTCGGAAAATAGTAATTTTCATTGTTTGCAGCCGCTAACACTGACAAAAGAAATTAAGTACCAGGATTTGTGCAATATGGTATCAAAACTACAGATACCTAATATTAACCTTGATGCATTGTATGAAGAGTTCTGTATATTAAAGCCTGTCTTGACGAAAATTATACACGATAAGAAGTTTCAAAATGCACTTGAAAATTGGATTCAGATTCTCAAATCAACGGATGAAAACAAGAATCTGCTAAAAATAATACAATACGTATTTTCCATCCCAGTTTCTAACGCCCAAGCCGAAAGGATTTTTTCATTGTGTACGAATACGTGGACCAAAAACCGAAATAAGTTACACATTGACACTGTAAAAGCAGAACTACAAATAAAATCGAACTTCAACATGCAATGCAAACAATTTTTTCATTTCATTATAGAAAACGAAGAAGCTCTTAGAGCAGCCAAAAGTAACACCAAGTACTTAAAGACTAATTAGATTGCGAACTACGTTATAATGCGTATTAATATTAACATTGTTCCTTAATTAATAAATGTCACTTAAGATAACTTATCAGCATTTTATTAAAAATAACATGATACTAATTATCCTTTATTTTCATCCTATGTCCTTTATTTAATCTTATCAAATCCTCTAAAACATAAAACCGGAGCTGGCAACCCTAATTACACGTCAAAGTTACCAAATGTGACAATGGAGCAAAAAATTCATATTTTAAAACAAGACTTGTTAAATAGTCCATGCCATGTCTTCGGTGACCATGAAAAATGTAAAACTTATTTTTGTAAAGGAATAAGTGGTGATAATTTAGTCCCTGATATAAAAAAATGTGGTTTGTGGTATGACATTTTTTGTATTTTGAGTCTGATAGTAACAAATGCAGAAAGTCTTTTAATGGCACAAACAAATAACATGGCAGAACAATTTAATTCTATTATCGCGAAATTTATCGGTGGAAAACGGGTTAACTATTGTCTGCGCGGTTCTTACGAATCGCGGTGTTTTGCAGCAGCTGCAAAACAAAACACGGGTAATTTAGTAAATGCTCTGGCGAAAAATACCGAAATACCCAATACATATTTAAAGCGTATTACTGCTAAAAGTAAAAGGAAAGCAGGCACAAATAGAAGCGCAAAACGTTTAAAAAGAAATATTACACATGCGGATGAGCATTATGGGGATATGGAGAAGGAAGCTGACCTTGACAGTGATGTTTTTCAAAAAAAGATAGACAAACTTTTATTAGAATTAAGCCGAAGTGCGAATAAGAGACACGAAATTCAAATGAAAACCATAGGTCAAGGAGCAAACGAAGAATGGCTGAAGGAACGAAAAATGAGGTTGACAGCTTCATTCTTTGGTCAAGTCTGTAAGCTCAGAGATACAACGTCTGGCAAGAACATGTGAAACAATTATTGTATAGTAAATTTAAAGGCAATGATGCCACCAAATATGGGATTCAAAATGAACCCATCGCACTTAAAGATGCTGAGGAACTTTTAGGCCTTCATATTGAACCATCTGGGTTGTTCATTGACGAAAAATTACATTTTCTCGGGGCAAGCCCGGATGGTTTGATAGGTGATGATGCTATTGTCGAAATAAAGTGCCCTGCAAGCGCAGCAAACTTTACGCCAGCTGAAGCAATAGATGAAAAAAAAAAATACCTTTTGCACTAAGGATCCGAGTGATCCGACTCATATAAATAAAATAAAATTAAAAAGGAATCATAATTACTTTTATCAAATACAGGGACAGCTCCAAATAACAAACCGCAAATACTGTATTTTTATCGTGTGGACGCCAAAAGGAGGTATTCCACGAAGCACACCCAAACGAAGCACACCCAGACGAAGCACACCTAAAGTATTCCACTTAGCACACCCGTAGGTGGGCTTCAAATAAAAATTTAAAATAATTAATTTCCTGTTCCACGAAGCACACCTACGAATATCACTCGCATAGTGCGGGGACTAAGAAATAAAAATGTCGATAGAAGAAAATATTTATTATTTAAAAGAGTAACTTAAAAGAGAATGCCCACTTTTGGGCCTAAGCGTTACAGTCAACTGGTTTATTGCAAAAATATCGTAATTTTATCATATAACGAAAACACGCTAACACGTAAAGCTGTGAAAAATACATTTTATTGTATTTTTTACAACTCCCACTAGCTAAGTATGGATACGTGGCTAAAAAGACATTGTGGCAGGTTTGAAAATATATGTCATGTATTTTTTCATTTGTCAAACATGAACTCAAACGTCAATTCATTCATTCGCTCGCTTTGTTGTGCTTGCGCGCGCCGGTGAATGTGTTCTGCTACGAAATTCGTATTTTCTGTGATCTTACCGACGACTTTGGCTTGTTTCTAGAATCTGACAAATCTTGCTCTCACGGACAAACTCGGCTCAAACACGGAGTCTTTATCTGCTACTCTGACTGACCACGGCTTGTTTCCAAGGACTTCGATATTAACAATGGATAAGTGCATTAATTGCGGTATTATGACATCTCGTTGCAATATAACGGGTAGAAGTCCTTTGAACGAAGAATCCATGAATGAAATATAGAAAAGCTGTGTTCCTTTTTATTTGAGTCCTGGTAGGCACCTAACTAAGTGTTGGTATATATATTAACTGTACGGTATAGACTTTTAAACTCTTAGCCAGACCATTGCAAACACAATATCATAAAACTAATTAATAAAAATGTTTGCAGGCAATTAAGCTTTGACATTGTTGCAGTGTTACATGTATTTTAGAAAACGTGATCTAGGTAAATACGTACTACAAAAATATCAGGTTTCGGTTATAATCACACGTAAAACGATTACCAGTAACTGGAATTGTATAACAAACCAGTTAAATAAGAATGATTTCCGATTTTTACTGTATAGTTGCTTATCACTTAATCCATTTTCTAACCTCACTTTAGCCATAAATTCAAATTCAAAAATCTCAGAATACAAACTGTCAATTTCATTGAAATTAAGTGGCATAATACTAGGTGTGTTATCTTAAAAAATAACACCAATTTCATGACTGTAAATCTAGGTCCCGAGATATAGGGAAGATGGGCTATGTCCTTTCTAACATCATTCAGATTCATTATAATATTGTGACACAATATTCGTCATTTTTGTAATCTTACTATTTAAAATCACAGATTGTTTCATATATTTCAAAAAAAAAAAAAAAAATTCTAATTTTCTATCGTTTTCCTTTTTGTGCTCTTAATAAAATCACAGATTGTTTCATAATTATGCAATTAAAACTTGGACAAATATCAAAATAATTGTAAAAATATTTTTTTTTCTATAGTGATCTATGTTGATGTTTACTTATAATAATAAAAAAAAAATCTTGTAAAAATACTCTAGTTTTATATAAAATCACAAATAACAATCTTTAAGATTCTTAAATAATCAGAAGAGTAGACAGGAACTTGAAAGCTGCGATTATAATGTAATGTATACTGCGACGGAACTTTTAAATGCGCGCCTAAACCATTTCTTCAAATTTACAGCATCCACGGTGAGGTTGAAAATATCGTTAAACCTTTAGCCTATGCTTTATTAATTAAAAATATAAACTTTATTAAAAAAAAATCGGCCTATTAAATAAAATTTCAATGATTAAAAACAACAACACCCACCCTTCCTTCCTTCATTTCCTTTCCTTCCCTTCATTCTTCAAGATTATTTAAGAATCTTAAATATTGTGATTTGTGATTTTAAACAGTCTGTGGTTTTATTAAGAGCACAAAAAAGGAAAATAATAGAAAAATAGAAAAAAGTTTTTTTTTGGAAAGATAATATTATGAAACAATCTGTGATTTTAAATAGTAAGATTACAAAAATGACAAATATTGTGTCATTATTATGATGAAACTGAATGATGTTAGAAAGGAGATATTTTTTTTGGGCCCACCTGGTCGTTGCATTTATTATTCATAATAACACCAAAAAAAAGGAACCATTTTAGTATGGTATTAAACGAAATATTACGTAGAAATTAAAACGAAACCTTAAAATCATAATAAATAAGCTATGTTATGATATCTTTTTGCGAGTCAAATCATTCCTGTTGTGGTCAGTGTCATTTGACAGAAAATACTTACGTGAATAGGGGCGTTTTTTTTTTGTTTACTAAAAAAGTTCGGTACCTACCCGTTGTATCTGCTATAATTATTATAGAATCAGAAAGAATATAAAAATAAATATTATTAAACTGTGAGCATTTTTAATGCTATTGTTAAAGGTTTGCACAAAATCGCATAGATGGTTTAAACAATCAACGTGGCACGGAACGTTATAAACCCACTTTTTTAGTGATTGACAGACAACTTCATTATTGTGACATTTACTTTTCTGTTTATTTTGGTTTTCGTAAGTGTTTTTGCAGATTTTTTGCATGTATTCCGGTAAGACAATGCTTAGCTAATTTAACCACTGGAATCTAGAGGTTATAAGGAAGAAATCAATGTGAGTTTCATTATTAAATGCTACAATTTATGTGAGTGGCTTAATCCCTGAACAAAAAAAAATGTCTCCTTTAAGTTTGTCTTTTAAATAATAAATAAATATTTTCTTCTATCGACATTTTTATTTCTTAGTCCCCGCACTATGCGAGTGATATTCGTAGGTGTGCTTCGTGGAATAGGAAATTAATTATTTTTATTTTTAATTTGAAGCCCACCTACGGGTGTGCTAAGTGGAATACTTTAGGTGTGCTTCGTCTGGGTGTGCTTCGTTTGGGTGTGCTTCGTGGAATACCTCGCCAAAAGGACTATCGTATGAAAAAATTGAAAAAGACGATGAATTCTGGAATTCTAACGTATTAAAATTACAAGAATTTTATTTTAAATGCATATTGCCTGAATTAATAGATCCCCGTTTGCCCAGAAATCTGCCTATCAGAGACAGTAACAATATAAATAATTGTTTTACTATTTCACGGCCCAGGGCCCCTTTTCACCAAGCTAACAAGTGCGACAGTTGTCAAAAACAGATAACGCAAGTATTTAATTATAATCATGAATGCAAACAAAAATACGGAAAATAAAGCACACTAACCTTTTCACAAGAGAAAATGACATTTCTCTAAAATGTTATACATTTGTTGTTCACTAAATTACTACAGTAATAATGTAATGTTTTAGCTGACATTGCTCTCATAAATATCATGTAAATTATTTGCAACTGTATAAAAGAGGAGAAGTCTAAATCTTATAAATCAAGTGCTTAGCTATATTTTATTTTTCTTTTTAGCGCATATTATGGTCACCCGATTGATCACACGATTTGATTAGAATCACGATTCGATTTTTTTTAAACAATGTGACAATCTCTATTACTCACCTATTTATGAATAAAAAAATAAATGTGGTACCTTGGAAAAACTTTGTTTTTTATTTTTTATCATTCTTAGCCGAAAATGCTGTTATTATCCTAAGGACGAAACTTATGACGGTCGGTCGTAAGGTAGTTAGGTAGGTACTTAGACTTCAGATTTTCAGGCAAACCGTATACTGATTTTTTACATACAAGAAAGTAGGTATAAGTAACGCAGACTTTTTTTCTACCAAGCTTGCATAGATTTTGAGATTTTCTAACATTTGAGATAAAAAAATAGCAGACAAATTTCCTAAAAACGCATTACCATTCTGCACATACACTAACGATTGCCGAAAGTAACACACAAAAATATAGCAAATAATAAACATGATTATAATTACTATTATTATTCATCTAAGGCGCTTTCAATTTAGACGTTTCGTGTCGCGCCACTGCCGCGCCGAAGAAGTGCGTTGGTCGTCTGCGTGCGGAGCGAACGTTCGTCTGTTTTCATACAAAGCGCGCGGCGCGGCAACAGTGCGGCGTCGATATGCGCTGCGGTACCGGCGCCGCACGGTTCTAAATTGAAAGCGCCCATAGCATAGTATACCCATAGACTAAATACGACTACATTTTGTAGTAAGTTATCATAATTATAGAATATTTTCATGAAAATTCTTTTATTTTCTAATTCTATATTTTGTTGGGATTTTATGGTTAGACGTGGATGGATACCTATTGTTCTGCCTTGGTGACCCTGGGCAGTCAGCCTCGATACTAATTAGATCCTCATAATTTTCTCATCAAGAAGCAGAACTAGTCAAATCGTCTTCAATATGATTGAAATATTTTCGGGGGTCTAAAATGGCCACTAGCAGAATAATAATATGATTTACGTTAAAAAAATCTCAAAATGGACTTTATGTGTATGGCTTTAAAGTCCATTTTAAGTTTTTTTTTGTTTCTGTGTTGCATATTATGACCATTTTAGACCCCCAGAGCTACGACGATCACATAAAAAACGCTTATGGCCATCAGTTTCCAGACGAAAATACCGGAAAAAAGGGAAAACAAGCGTCCTTTGAGGCTTTATTATTTCACGGCCCAGGGAATTAGGTACCTACCTACTTCACCAAGCTGACAAGTGCGACAATAATTATCAAAAAAAGATTGTCCAAGTCCTTATTGTAAGTAATTAATTAATTATCATGAATGCAAACAACAAAAAAATACGGAAAATAAAGCAGTAATAAATGTAATACTTATTCAAAAATTAAAGTATAGGTAGATTTTACAAGAGAAAATGATACCTACCTACTCGTATTTCTCTAAAATGTTATACAATTTGTCGTTCACTAAATTATTAATTTCATTTTAAATTTAATGTTTTTGCTGACTTATGTCTCATAATATATCATGTTTATTTTTATAACTGTATACACAATTGACAATGAAGTAGGGAAGTTCAAATCTTATCATCATCAACAGCATCATCATCAGACTATTAATGTTCCCACTGCTGGGACACAGGTCTCCTCTCTATGAGAAATAATGGGCTATAATTCATCACGCAGGCCCAGTGCGGATTGGTAGAGGTCACATAATATGGCATCGAATTTTTGGTTCGAGGACATGCCGGTTTCCTCACGATGTTTTCCTTCACCGTTTCGAGAGCACTGGTGTAATAAACTACACAACGTAGGTAATGCGCCTGTCTGGGTTCGAAGTGTTCAAACCCACGACCCCACGACTTACTGTTCGTAAATCGGGGACGCCACTACTGGGGGGCCACCGCTGCTCAAATGTTATAAATCTAATAATTATATTTTATTTTCACAATCATTTAGCAAATAATTATGGTCACCTTACACGATTTGATTAAAATAAATGTGTACCTTTGGAAATCCTTCTTATTATTTTTATAATTCTTAGCCGAGAATGCTGTTATTTATACATTCTTACGAAAAAGAAGGTAAGTAACCCAGACCTTTTTTTACAAAACCTAGGTTTTGAGATAAAAACATTGTAGACAAATTTCCTAAAAACGCATTACTATTCTGCTCATATACTAACGATTGCCCAAAGTAACTACCAAAAATAAAGCAAATAATAAACATGATAATAATTACTATTATAAAAAGGTAAACACTACCTATTCACACACACAGAGATAAACACTATTCACACAGGCTCACGCGCAGCTGCGCACCGCGCGGGGGAAAGTGCAACAGAGATAACAATATTTCGACGGACTTTACCCTTCGCTTCGAATTGTAGTTGCGAGCGTTTGACGCAGGCGTCTTAAGGCCCATTTGAAAAAAAAGCACTTAGATGCGTTTACGACAGTGACCAGGGCACAGCATGAATCTAGGCCCATTCAGGAAAGCCAATTTCCACAAAGTTCGGTACAGACAGCTGTGGACGATTCTTCTGCCGGTACGTCATCGTCAGCTGTTGCAAATGCTTCTCCCGGTACGTCAACATCCGCATCCGCTGCTAGTCTTCCCATAAGGGCAACAACAACACTTCGGCAACAGACAATAGGAAGTTATGGTGCTAGCAAACGAATTTCCAACGAAATGAAAAACAAATTAATCGGGATTTAATCTATTTATAGACAGTTACCTACCGTTCTCTTTGGTTGAAGAAAGAGCTTTTAGAAAGTATTCTCGGTGGATCCCTAGCTACCAACTTCAAAGTAGGAAAACAGTTTCTCGTATCATGTTGCCAGCTTCGTACGATCAAACCAAAGCAGAATTAAAAAGAAAATTAGCAGGCTCGGAATGCAATAATTCCGTATGTATAACCACCGATTTATGGACTTCGAGATCCAATGAGTCGTACATAGCCGTTACTGGTCACTATATGACAGACGGTTTAGAGCTAAAATAGTTATTTGTTATACAAGAGTGCAAAGTTGTTTTTTAACCGCGTGCTCAATTTTGATGACCGAGCATGCGAAAGATTCTAAAATGAGTCACGAGCGAAGCGAGTGATTCAAAACTTAGAATCTTGAGCGTTAGCGAGGGAATCAAAAGAGCTCGAGATGAAAAATCTTTGCACTCGAGTGCAACACGTAACTTTTCATCCCACCTCAGCGAGGAAATGAATAAACGCAAAAAAAAATTGCGCATTATTAACAAATTCGGTTAAATCTGGTGGTGTCAAATAAACTTCCTCGTCGCTAGATAATGAGTGGTCATTTTAGGTTTTTCACTTGTTTTCAAGTTGGATTCCTTGTTTTTAACCTAAGGTTTAACAATATGACGTGAAAAGAAAATGGCGCGCGCAAAACATTTAAAAAAAGTACACCAAGAAGGTTCCGAGTTGGAAGTTCTTAACAAATAAAAAAAAAATGACAAATTCGGCACCATAGAGGTAGAAGTAAATAGGATTAATGATGTTTTGAATTCACATGCTAAGTGCACACGATGTTCTAAATTCAAATTTACTTTACCCTCAAGACGATAAAAACGGCTTTTGCACTCAGATATCGAAGAGCAAAAATACTCTTTCCGAGATGGGGGGATGAAAAATATATTATTAGATTGTCGTAATTTTGAAGACTCCCATACCAGTGAAAATATAGAAGGAATGCTCATTAATATTGTGACCGAATGGGGACTAACTAATAGAATAAATTTTGCGGTGTCAGATAACGCAGCTAACATCCAAAAGGCCATCAATAATATCGGATGGAAACATCATGGCTGTTACGGCAACTCCCTAAATTTAATAGTGCAAGCTGCCCTTACTACCATTGAGCCTCTACTGGAAAAAGTAGAAAAAGTCGTTAGGCATTATAAATCAAGTAGCACGGCATTGGGGAAACTACTGAAGGCCCAAACGGATGACAAGGCGGACTGTATCCCAAAACGTCTGATACAGGAAGTACCCACGCGATGGAACTCCAGTTTCCATATCGACGCTGGAAAGCAAAAGTTGTCTAAGCGACAGTTTTGGCCATATTGAGTTATATACCTTGTTGGAATCGCCTGATTTTTCTGCGTCGGCGTCGTTTGGTCCTACTCACGTCTTTCTACGACGACTTTTGATGTCGCTTCGACATTATGGAGTTGGCAAGATTTCACTTTTTCTTGCTTACTAACCGACTAAATTTTTGAGCATTTTTGAAAATTTGGTGGTTGTCGTAATTGTGAAATGATAAATCTGCCTTTGGTCAAGTTTTACATTTCGGTTCGTATGGTAATTACTCCACTTGGTTAATTTTTCCAGTATCTGGCAATATAGTGTTAGGCGCATAGTATATTTTTTCCTCACAAAGGATTTGTTTTTTTATCACTTAAGTAATTTTGCCTTAAGTATTTGGTTTTTTCCTACATGGCGTTTAGTTAAAATTGGCAGTTTTCTTTTTTTAATATTCATCTGGTTCAGCAAATATTACCTGCCTAAAAATACAACTGATTGTCGGTTAGTCAATTTTTACCTGCCGTTTTCAAGTATTATTTTGTTATTTAGGCAACTTTTACTTGAACGTGTACGATTATCCAATGTTGGTTATATCCTATGGTAATGTCACGCGCAGGCGCAAAGTGTATTTTTACCCATAATAATTCACATAAAAAACGTCGGTTACACCTACGAACAACGCGTGAGCAGTCGCTTGAGCATGCAGTGAAGATAGTTTCCAGTCCTGTGAAACTCCGAACAAATTATTTTTGTATGGGATCAGAGAAATTCGCTAGCCAACATTCAGAAAAATTACAGATTACCAACATTACAGTACGAATTTCCAAATGTTGCATACTCTGTACTACTCTGTGGTCTAAAACAAACATGGCTGCCTTTGTGTAACTTGGTGTAACTGTTTGTGTTGTGATTTTTTTTGTTTGTTTTTTCCTTTTTCTGCATGATTTCGGAATTAAACTTTTCAGAAAAAATACTGTGACTGTGTTTATCGCTGAGTCGAGCACCTGCTCCTCCGTTATATCCTCGCATAGTTTTATCGAGATATTGACTCTTTTAGTGTAAGTGACTCTTGTGAGATATTTGACTCTTCTATTGTTGTTATTACTATTTAATACCGAGCCAGTGACTCTAAGCTTGTGAACCATCATGGGCAAGGGTCACAGAAGATGTGAAGTTTGCTTTATCAAGGAGGCTTGGCAGACTGGAAACAAGTTACATTTTTTCAAGTTTCCACTTGATCCAAACCGGTGAGTACCTACATATCTATTGCTAACGTTAATTAGCATCATTGAATTCATCATTCATACGACCCTTGAGCTAACAATCAAGATTAACTGAAAATCGAATGAAGAAAAGGTTGAAATAATTTGTTACCTAAGACGGCTAGGACCCTCCTACCTCAGACACCTTTCTCCTCCATTTCCCGACCTGTGCAATAACCAGTGCCTGTAATATGTATGATGTCGAGATAAATAAAGATTTATGATTGATTAGCCAGTAAGATTTTTTCCCTAGGATGTGCTTACTAATTTTGAAATTTATTACATAACTATATTTATTTTGATTTCATCATGTCTGGTTTTTGTGCTAAAGCTACTACCAGTAACATACAAACCATATACTCAAGTCTATCAGTCCCTTGAAGTTGTGAAAAATTTTAACTAAGTTAATGTGAAAAAAAGATATGGCCAAAATCATGTATTTTGAGACTCAAGTAAATCAGAATTGATAGGGTACTTCCCGTAAACCTAGAGTCATGAAATGTGGTAAGAAGATAGATCTTATAGTGCATATACAGGAATAAATCCTAAAACCTGGAATTCATTGTTTTCTCATATATAAAAAAAGTTATTCTACATATTTTTCCGGTTGAAGAATTGACCATGACGTACATTAATGTATCTATAGGTGATGTATAGGTACTTGGAAAAAATCATGACTTGATCGGAACCCTCGGTGTGCGAGTCTGACATGCACTTGGCCAGTTTTCTTGTAGTATAAATGAATAGTTGAGTATCCTAACTTGCCATCTGCTATACAACCAATCCTTTAATATGGTAGTGTGTTTGTACTAGAACCACTTGAAAACTTAAGCCTCATTACTCAACTTTAAAATTCTAATTTCAGTCCTATGATACTTAAACATGTTCTTATAATGTAATTCATTAGAAACATTCTCAGGAAAAATAAGTATTTTTATGTTAAATAGTATTAATTGTACAATTAACTTGTACAATAAATATATTATCTATCAGTGACATGTGAATACTGGGAATATTAAATAAATTCATAGTCTAACAGTCAGTTATAAGTAACCTTTTTATTTTGTATCTTTCAGCTGTCGAGGGTGGCTAAAAGTAGTTGGTAATGAAGACCTGGTGCATCTGCCAATAGAAAAGTTGCATGACCTGCGTACTGTGTGTGCTAACCACTTTAGAAAAAAGGATATCAACAAGAAAGGCAATCGTCTGAAAACACATGCAATACCAACATTGAATTTGATGGCATTACCTCTCACTGATGCACAATTGGCAGAATTCCCACAGTATATGTATAAGCATTCGGAACCAAAAGGTAACTTTAACAAATACCATTTAATAATATAATTTATCTCTACTATAATAATATAATACAGTAAAAGCCTTTCATGTCATCTATCAAATTATTATTGTGACTGCTGAACTGATTATATTATGGGACTTAAGCATAACTGGGGAAATGTGGGTGTACTAGGCAGAGGGGAGCTATCCCTCTGCCTAACCCTTTGAGGAAACAAGGCTTGATGTTATGTTATCAAATTATAAAAAAAACTACATACAATCTCTTATTTAGGTAATACTTACTTTAAAATTGTGTGGTAACTTAAAAAAGGTTTAAGTAGAATTTAATTCCTGTGATCTGTGTAGCAAATAATTTGTTGAAAGCACATTCAAAACATTTTGAAATCATTTGACTGTTTACAGCAAGACAATAAATCTTTTATTTTTGTTCTAGTATCATGTCCACCAGCTACTGAGCAGAATGAAGATATCCAGGAAGTGAAGTCTGGTATGTGAATCAATATACAGGGTGATTATTGATTCACATTACACCATCTGAATGTCGTTAATATGGATCAAATTCTGGGAAAACCAGACATAAATCCAGTCTCCAGGCCGCTTCTGAGAAATTCCCTACTGATGGTCAGTTTAAAAAAAACCCAAGAGAAAATAAATTCTGCATTAAAGGGAATAATAATTAATTAATTATACAGACATATTTTTTTATCGTAAAAGACAAATATAGGGTGAACTGTTGAGATGATCTCAGGGAAAAATAAAGTGGGATACATGAAATTTGGGATCACTTCCAACCTCCACAGTGGTGAAGGTTGTCATTTAAAATGTTTATCATATTGTTTAACAAAAATATTTGGTGGTTTCAAACTAGTTTCAAATCTTAATGTATCTTTCAGATCATTTTCCTGAAGCAGTGCCATCCACAAGCCAACAATCGAGACATATCCTTAAGGAGCTGACTCAAAATGGTAATAAAATTATGCTACTATGTTCTACTATGTTATAAATCGACACGTGCAAAGTAAAACTGTTTTTTTTGAGATTTGCAGTAACTTAAATATTATGTTCAATATAGAAAATTTTAGATAGTTACTGCAATAATAAAAAAATCTCGAAAAAAGCAATTAACTCTTCCGTAGTTCACATCTCGGAACCCTTATAGTTTCCTCATGTTCGTCCACCCTCAGCTTGCTTTCCAAACGGTTAGTGCTAGAAGATGAAACTTTGCATGGATATGTGTATTAACCACGTCAACAAAGAGCTGAAACAAAATCACTATATTTTGTTTTGAGATACCTCCTCTAAAGTAAATTGATTTTGATGATTTTTCTCGCGTCTACCCCAGTGTATGAAGTATCATTAGATAGGTCTAATTTATAAAAAAAAAATGAGAGGTTGCTCAGGCGATATTTTGTTTGATTTAGTAATCCGTATGCGAAAAAAATATTTATATAAATTATTCAAGAAATTAGACAAAAAATTACCAGTCCCCGATTTCTTTCGGCTCCCTTTGCACGCGAGTTCGACTCATGCTTGGCCAGTTTTTATGAAACATAATGGTGACAAAACATAATGTATCGTTTCAGATCTCTTGCCTGTAGCAGTGCCATCCACGAGCCAGCAATCAAGACATATCCTTATGGAGCTGTCTCAAAATGGTTAGTATCTATACATATAAAAAATAATAATTTCCCTGTTCCTGATACCGGTGGGCTACTATTTTTTATATTTTGAATTTTTTTTTTTATGTTTTTTTAGAAATATATTTTAAAAATATAAATTATATGCACGTAAAATAAATAAAGGAAATAATAATTTATTCATCTTTAAAATGTGTCACAGGTTGTGCAGCAAATAAAATTGAATGGGTGATATTTCGCAGAAGAGAAATGAGCAACTACACCTGAGCTAGGCCGAGCCCGTATTTCAGGTCGCAGTTCGCTATCCAGAAAATTATGACCAAATAAAAATAACTTGGCAAAAATCATAGTCTGTGAATAATTTGACATTAAATTTTTAGTTGTTAAACACTAGCACTTTGGCCGCGACATCGTTCGCGATCCCATATAGCCTATGTTACTCAGGAAAGATGTAACTTTCTAATGGTGAAAGAATTTTTGAAACCAGTCCATTAAATTTTGAGTTAAATCGTAATAAACATACAAACAAACAGAACATTTAATCTTTCCTCTTTATAATATTAGTAAAGATAGTGTTAAAAAAACATAATGTATAATTTCAGATCTCTTGCCTGTAGCAGTGCCATCCACGAGCCAGCAATCAAGACATATCCCTATGGAGCTGTCTCAAAATGGTTAGTATCTATTTATTTGTTCAAAGTTGGTAGCGCCATCTATTTTTTGCCGTATCAATTAAAACCCTAATTCAATATTAGTGGGCAACGTATTAGAACGAGCGACCCCCCACCCCCTTCTTCCTTACCGCACGCCGCGCCTGACGAAAAAACTCCGGAAATAGACTTGACGCTGAGAGGTTGCGTCGCACCGCGCGCCTGCGCCACCCTTACCGCTTATATGTACTATCGTACCGCTGTGTTACCGCTGCTTACTCCCATATTGGACAGTGTAGCCCATAAACCCTGGTGATACCTAAACCGCCCGCGGGTGTGTTGTGTGAACGATCGAGATCGAGTTTGTGAAGACGCCAGCTGCCGCCATTTTTGTCAAGCACAGCACGAGGGACGAAGAACAAGTCAAGGTAGGCGTGCTTCCCTCTCCTATTTCTCGCTCGTTCTTATCTCACATTTAACTTCTCGGCAATTACCAGCCATTCTTTAAAAATACAGTCCACTATCACAC
Source organism: Xestia ashworthii (assembly GCA_950022955.1). Classification (NCBI taxonomy): domain Eukaryota; kingdom Metazoa; phylum Arthropoda; class Insecta; order Lepidoptera; family Noctuidae; genus Xestia; species Xestia ashworthii. The sequence continues at coordinate 10,028,427 of OX465560.1, read as the reverse complement.
ACAAAAATTCGCGTCTTATTTCCGCCGTACCATTTTTTGGTCCAGTCGAACCGGATTCATTTCCATATTCTCGACTATTCGCATAGGTATTTTCTAGAAGTACCTATCTAGGTAGTTGTAGCACCTAGCTACACTCCTAGGTAGTTCATAATAATATACCCATTAAGTGGTTAATTCCCGCACCCCAGTAGGTAATATACTCTTACGTAGCTGCCTACTGATAATAATAACCTAATTATTATTATTTGAACTATCATAGTCGTCTTGTAAATTCCATATTTCAAGCGCCTTTTAGTTCCACCGCCTTTAAAGTCGTTGCCTTCCTAGGAACAACAACTACCGCATAAATACTTAGGTGTATTTAGTTTTGTAGGTTTATTTACTTATACCTACATTAACATAAAAATGACGAAAGAAAAGAAGCTATGCTCTTCGGAGGATAAAGAATTAATAATGTTAGAAGCTAAACGTAATGTTTTATTCGAGCGTATGCAAAACATTTACGAACGTTCTAAAACAGCTCATTCTTCCGAAGTTAACGGGGAATCATTTCTTAGTTATTGTGTAACAGTAGATAACATTCGAACAGAGTTTCATAAATTATTAGACGCTTATAACTCACAATTACTTTCTATCAATCCTGATTCCATACCAAATTATCAGGCGTACACCGCATTCGAAGATCTTTATTGTATCATAAAGCGTGTACAATCGCAGTTAGAGGGTAAACAGTCCGCAGCGCCCGGTGCTGCCTGCACGGCTGTACGAAAACCGAGACTGCCCGCTATTGAACTCATGTCATTCGATGGCGATATACGGAACTGGCCATTATTTTATGCGAGTTTTAAATCTACAGTTCATGATAATGTCTCATTAACAGATGCTGACAGGTTGTACTATTTAATAGGTAAGCTGTCGCCCAAAGCGCAATCCGTATTCGCAGGTGTCACACCCAGTGCTGAGAATTATCAGGTCATATTCCAGTCGCTCCTTGATAGGTATCAGGATACTCGTGTTCTCGCGTCTACTTACTTTGATCAGGCTTTAAATCTTAAATTGTCCGGTCCCGCGTCTAGTTCGAATTTCCAGCTGTTCATAGATAAATTTGTTACCGCAGTTAATTCTTTAAAAAACCTAAAATTAGATAATCTTTCCGATTTTTTGTTGTTACAACTCGCATTAAAGAAATTCGACACGGAAACAATTCGTGCTTTTGAAATGACAGAACGTCATAACAAAATACCTACATTAGATAGTTTTATTAAATTCATTAAAGATCAGTGTCGAATATTCCAGAATACGCAGCCTAGTTCATCTAGCTCGTCTAGTAATAACAATAAACAACAACAACAACAAAAGTTGAATAAATCGCGTAATAATAATAACTCTGTCCCTAATCCGCAATCCTACGTAGCATGTTCGGAATCTAATAATAATCCGCACAAGTGTCTGTGCAATGATATTGTACACGATCACTTCTTTAAATGTCCCGCTTTTAATAATTTAACTCCGACTGCTCGTTTTAAATATGTCAAAGAAAATAAAGCTTGTGTGAATTGTTTAAGTATTAAGCATAAAACAAGCGATTGTTCAAGTAAAATCAAATGTCGCTCGTGCAATCAGCGCCACCATACGTTGTTGCATTTCAATAAAAAATCGGATGACCCCGGTAACCTTGACCTAGTTTCTAGTCCATCAGCTGTTTCGACTTTACCGCAGGTGCAGGCCGCCAGTACCACGGCGCCTAATCCTTCGGCGTCTCACTCAGAAGTTTCTTTGTGTACGACATCCATCGCGCTCGCCCGCAGGCAGCAGCGTCCGCGCACTCGCACTCGGCACGAGACCGAGCAGCAATGTACGGCGTCCACTACGATATTGCTTGCAACCGCGCAGGTTATTATTTACGATATGAACGATACACCGTGCGTGGTCCGGTGTTTGCTGGATAGTGCATCACAAAGTAGCTTTATTACTTCAGATTGTTTTAAACGTCTCGGACTGTGGAATAAATTTAAAAATAGTAACTTAATAGTAAAAGGGATCGGTGGTTCGGAAAAATCATGTAAGGGTTCAGTAGATTTTAAAATATTTTCGCGTTTTAATAAACATATTAATTTCAACGTTTCCTCGCTTATCGTGGAACGTATTACGGACACGCTTCCGAACGCTCAGGTGGACGTGTCGTTACTCGCGCACCTCAAGACATTGCCGCTCGCAGACGCTGACTTTGCGCAGCCGGGAAATATCGATGTTTTGATCGGGGCTTCAGTATTTCCGCACTTACTACTGCCTAATATTGTACGTAGTGAGCAACATAATTTACCTCCCGCTATTGAGACGGTATTTGGTTATGTGGTTATGGGTGCCGTACCTACGCTACATAATTCTCATTATACTACGTCTTGTTGTTCTGTTCTTCAAGATAATAATATTGATTCTCTTCTCAAGCGATTTTGGGAGCTTGAAGAGATTTCCACACCGCCCTCGATGAGCCGTAAGGCGCTTTGCACATGGAGCAACTATTGGAGCAACTGGCAACTGGCAACTAGCTGTTTACATATATTTCAATTGAACCGCGCACACATAGCAACTCGAGTTTCGAGTTCCGGTAATCGTCAACAGTTTTCAGTTGCTGTAATCGATGACTAAGATAGTTCCTAATTGCCGCAACTAGCAACTGTTAAATATTATACCGGTTTTTAAAGTTGCCGGTTTCCTCAACCGTCAATCGCAACGCGTCGGGCGATTTCACACCCTCCCTCCCCTCTCCCTGTGCCCGATCATTCCAGTCAAGTGCCGCTCAATACGTCGCCGACTACACACGTCTTGACTTTCGTGCGCATTAATATGGCTGAAAACCAAGCCGACGACAGTAGCCGAGACAGTACAAGAGACGGTACATTGAACACAGAAGATTTTATCGAAGAAATAAGAAAACATCGTGCTATTTGGGATTTGAGTGCCGAAGAATATTTTAGTCGCACAGAGAAGATAAAAGCTTGGGAAAAAGTGGGCATAAAGAGTAATGTCACGTTTGAAGATTTGCCTGCAAGGGAAAAAAATAAAATAGGTAATATTTTTTATAACTTTATTTAGGTAGGTACAAGTACCTTTTATATCATTAAATCTTGCCATGGAACCGATCCTTCAGGACTTATAAAATAGTCCTTTAGGATATCCCTAGTATTAATTGACCTTTCAGAACCCATAATACTGTTTGTGTTTGCAAGTGTGTTTGACACTGCATGAAAATGTAGTCCCTCGTGCTTTCGAATCATGTTATGCAGTATACAACATGTCTTAACAATTATTTCTGCAAAATCGGCTGATACTTGCATTGGAGATTGAAATATTCGAAATTTACTGCTTAGTAATCCAAAGGCGCATTCAATACAACGCCTTGCTCGTGATAACCTGTAATTAAACATTCTTTTTGCATAATCCAATTGTTTTCCAGAATAAGGTCGCAACATATGTTTTGATAAACCAAAAGCTTCGTCACCAATAAAGCAATAGTTTATGGCATTAGGAAGTCCCGAAATATATCTGGGTTCTGGTATTTTAAGAGTTCCATCATCAATTTGTTTACATAATTTACTCTCTTTATATATTGTCGAATCAGAAGATTTTCCATAGGCGCCAGCATCGATAAACGTAAATAAACAGTTTGCATCACAAGTAGCCAAAAGTACTAGTGAAAAATAGCCCTTGTAGTTATGATATAGAGATCCAGTGCCCGGTGGTTTGGTTATTCGAATATGTTTGCCATCTATTGCACCCAAACAGTTGGGAAAATTAGCTATTTTTTCGAATCCAGCTGCTATATTAACAAATCGATCTTCATTTAGTTCTGGTATATACTCAGTTTCAAGTTTATTGCATATAAGTTGACAAGTTTCTTTGACTATTCGTCTTGCAGTTGAAGTACCACGTCCAAATGTGTTTTCAAATTCAGCAAAGCCACATCCAGTTACTAAATACCTAAAAAAAAATAAGTATTTTAGTAAGGCGATTAATATACCATACCGCCGGACCGGCTAATACAATAATCCTAGATTCAGGCCCAGCCGTTTTTGAGTTATAAATGGTGTAACTAACCCGACTTTGTTTTATGTATATAGATATACATAATATTATATGGAAACACACCCAGACCAAGATAAATAGATACGTTTATGCACACAAACATTTATATTGTCCAGGATTGGACCCGCTACCTCTGGATTAGTAGGCAGATTCACTACCACTAGATACATCAGACGATTGTCGACATCACAAAATAAATCTGAAATATACATACTTTTTTTTACAATTTTCAGTTGTCGAGCTACAGAAACGATGGAAAAATTTGAAAACATGTTTCAATAGAGAAAAAACTAAAAAGAACAACATGAAGAGTGGCTCAGCTGCTAATTGCAGAAAGGAATATGAATATTACCAGCAAATGTCATTTTTATTAAATGTTTCAAAAACAAGACCCTCTCAGGAGAGTACAACAAAATATGATAATCCTGGTCCCTCAAATACGTCTAAAAAAGACCAGTCTGGAAATAAAACGGAGACATCAGTTGAAGATAAAGAGAGGGAAGTGTTACAAACAATTGCAAATAACTTGAAAAGAAAAAGGGGAGATGGTAATGACCCTGACTTAGATTTTTTGCATTCTATACTACCTCATTTAAAAAAAGTACCCGATGATTGTAAATTGGACCTTCAGACAGATATTTTGAACACTATAAAAAAATATATACCCAATACTAATTATCAATCGCAATATGGTTATTATTCAAACAGATCATATTTACACAGTTCAGAAACTGATGTTCCTGTATCACCGGCAGTTACTAATGTATCTCAAGAATCGGATATAATTGATGATATCTATTTTGATTTGTAAGAAATAAATAATTTCTAATATAACAGGAAATTTTAATTCCGATTCCCTTTCATGTACTACTCATAGAAAGCAAGCCAGTTATTTTCGTTTCGTCTATGTATTTCGCATTGAACTAAATATTTATAAACATTGTTTATAATCAATAATGAACATTAAATTAATATTAATCAATTGTGTGTTTATAATTTATATTGTTTACGTAATTTAAAATTGTTTTTTAAGAATTTTATTACAATTCCTTCACTAATTAATCGAAAGGAACTTCGTTCCATCCGGGTGTCCCTTGACACCTCTCAAGTTTTTTTTTTCGTTATTTACTGATTACCTGAATAACGTTATTGATTCGAATATTTTGGTAAAAAATGTGATTAAAACTATCTAAAATTACCTACTTACCTTATAGTAATAGCAAGTCGTTCGAACGGAGGAATACTTTCCCTCATTGTAGTATCCTGTCGTTTTAAATCACTTTCCAATACTAGCAGCAATCCATGAAATAAGTTAACAGTCATTTTAAAGTACATTTTAAATTTATCATTATGTTTTAGCAGATCTTTTATGTTAATAAATTGGGATCGATCTAGAAAAAAGGGATGAATCCAAAACCGACGATTGCTGCGAATAATTTGTCTTTGTTGGCGCCGTCGACGGCGACGACGTAATAAAATGAGAGCAAGTGCTGCTTCTTCGATATCCATTGTCACACTGAACGCTGATCGCTGCGTAGATTTAGCAACTCGGCTTTGAAAGTTGCTCACAGATTGCCATAAAATTGCGGCAAACGTAAACGTTATAGCAACTATCAACTTTTTACAAGAAACTTTTAAAATGTTGATAGTTTCCTCAACTTAAGTTGCTCCATGTGCAAAGCGCCTAAGGATCTCGAGTGTGAAGAACAGTTCCGCGCTACCACTGTTCGCGACGACAGTGGCAGATATATTGTGGCGTTGCCATTCTGTGGCGACCCTTATTCGCTCGGCGACTCGTACGCTGCCGCGCTTAGGCGCTTTCATTGTTTAGAACGCAAACTTGATGCATCGCTTAAATTGCGTGGCGCCTACAATGACGTCATGCGAGACTACATCAATAAAGGTTTTTTGAGTCCGTTTGTGAACGACGGAGACAATTCTCTTCCCGCGTATTACATACCGCATCACGGCGTAGTTCGCGAAGATAAGACTTCCACTAAACTTCGCGTGGTTTTAGATGCTAGTTGTCGAACAACATCGGGTCAGTCAATCAATGACATTTTGCATGCCGGCCCTAATCTACGGGGTGATTTATTTAATATTATAATACAATTTCGTCTTTTCGAAATCGCTTTGTCAGCTGATTGTCGACAAATGTTTCTCAATATCGGCGTTCGCGAATCTGACCGTAGATTTCAACGGATCTTTTATCGCTTTGACAATAGTGAACCTTTAACCGTGTATCAGTTTAATCGTGTTTGTTTTGGACTCAAGTCCAGTCCATATCACGCGTTACGAGTTGTCCGTCAGTTGATCGCTGACGAAGGCGACAACTTTCCCGCTGCAGCAGCTGTTGCTTCTTCCGCTTTATATATGGATGACATTGCATGTAGTGTCGTATCCGCCCCGCAAGCAATCTCGCTTTGTGAAGAGCTTATTCAGCTTTTCAAGCGAGGCCAATTTGATCTTGTCAAATGGACAAGCAATTCAAAAGAGGTTCTCGCGCACATACCTGATTCTCATAAAGCTTCTCCAGACATCGAGTTTGAGAAGTCTGTACCGCATAAGGTTCTTGGCTTACGCTGGGACAAATCCTGTGATAGTTTTCGCTTTGACGTATCACCACCAGAAGATAAGTGCACCAAACGCACTATGCTGTCCACAGTGGCCCGACTATGGGACATAATGGGTTTTGTGGCTCCCACAATTTTGTACGCCAAGCTCTTGATCAAAGAGCTTTGGTTATCAAAGTGTGAGTGGGATGACGCACCTCCCGACCATATAGTCGCCGCTTGGAAACAGTTTTGCATTGAGCTTTCTGCGCTCAATCAAATCACTATACCGCGTCATCTAGGGTTGGTTGATGGTTGTAGTGTTAACCTAATAGGTTTCGCTGACGCCAGCGAGCACGCTTACGGCGGAGTCGTATATCTGCAAGTCCGCATTGGTTCTAGCTACTCTGTGCAGTTAGTTTGTGCCAAGTCTAAGGTCTCGCCTGTCAAAACCATTTCGGTTGCGAGACTGGAGTTGTGCGCGGCCCTTCTGCTGTCTCAGTTGCTTCACAAGGTTCGAGACACAGTTTCGCCCCACCACTCCATCAATAAAATATACGCATTTACCGACTCCAAGGTAGTGCTCGCTTGGATTGATTCTTCTCCTCACCGTTGGCAGACTTTTGTCGCCAATCGCGTTACTAAAATAATTGAACTTATTCCTGCTGACTGTTTCAATCACGTCGCGGGTATTGAGAATCCTGCTGATTGCCTGTCTCGTGGTGTTACTCCAGTTAATCTTCTGCATCATCCTTTATGGCATCGTGGACCTTCTTGGATTTCTCGTGATCCGTCAGAGTGGCCTATATCTTCTTTTGACCACAATGCAGAGGACGAGGACGTACCAGAGCGGAAGTCTGTCTCTCATCCCGTGGTTGTTGAGGTTGCGGAATCTCCAATTTACGCACTCGCACTTCGCATGTCGTCGTGGTCTAAGTTACTACGCGCCATCGTTTACGTCTGTAGGTTTATTAGTCAATTGCCTAATGGAACTTCTGTTTCAAGCTCTGATCTTGAATTTGCAGAGTATACATTATTGCGTGCTCTACAGGCTGTTTATTTTAATAAGGATATTCAAAATTTGAAAAATAACACACCTTGTTCTCCCGCTCTTCTTAAGCTCAAGCCGTTTCTCGATGAGCGCGGCATCGTACGAGTTGGCGGTCGTTTGTCGAATTCGGACGAATCTTACAACTATAAGCATCCCTGCATCTTACCGCGTCACGACCACGTGGTCGACCTTCTTGTTGATTTCTATCACAAGAAACATCTCCACGCAGGTCCAGAGTTGCTTATGTCCTTACTCAGGCAAAAGTACTGGATTCTGGCTGCACGACGAGTAATTCGCCACAGAATTCATAAATGTAACATCTGTTTTAAATTCCGTCCGCGTCCGATCTTTCCTCCCATGGCAGATCTTCCTAGCCAGCGTGTCAATCAGGTGGATAAGGCGTTTACACATACCGGCTGTGATTACGCAGGACCACTGCAGTATACACCAGTTCGTGGTCGAGGTATTAAAAGCCGTAAAGCTTGGTTATGTATTTTTACATGTCTAACTACGCGCGCTACACACATAGAAGTTGCGACGGATTTAAGCACGGTGTCATTTCTGGCAGCTCTAAAACGATTCCTCTCGCGACGCGGCCCTATACAGTGCTTATACACAGATAACGGCACTTGTTTTGTAGGTGCAAGTTCTTACTTACGCGATCTCTATAAATTTCTCAATACGGAGTATCGTTCACCTCTTCAGGAGGAACTTTCCATTAATCACATTGATTGGAAGTTCATTCCGCCTGCTTCACCACATTTCGGTGGATGTTGGGAAAGCATGGTCAAAGTAATTAAAACGCATCTCTTTAAAGTGATAGGCCAACAAATCCTTTCTTACGAAGAGCTTTTAACTGTCCTTGCTCAAATCGAGGCACTGGTTAACTCACGTCCGCTCACAGCATTGAGTAGTGACCCTGCTGAACCATCCGCGTTAACTCCTGCTCATTTCTTGAACACAGCGCCATTGTCGTCACTTCCCGCTCCTGAAGCAAACTCTTCTAGCTTGCTTCAGAGACATACTCTTCTTGATAAACTCGTACAGTCGTTCTGGCAGCGCTGGCGTTCGGAATACCTTCACCAACTTCAGGCTAGATCTAAATGGAATAGTCCTGCATCCCCTATACAGGAGGGTACGTTGGTCATTATGATAAATGATAATTCTCCGCCGCTTTCATGGCCTCTAGCCGTCGTTGAGAAATTACATACCTCTAAGGACGGTACAACGCGCGTCGTTACCGTTAAAACCGCGAAGGGTAGCTACGTGCGCCCTGTCATACGTCTCTGTCCGCTACCGACTCAGTGAGATCTAGCTTGAAGTTGGATCTCCTTCTTAGTTTAGGTTTAGTTTGTAATTTCTTAGAATTGTTCCGCTAAAGTTAGTAGATTAACTTAAAATATTATAATGCTGTTTTAGCTTATGGATAGGTTATGCGGTAGTACACCTAACATAACTAAGTTCATTTTCTCTCATTTTCTCTTAAAGGCAACCCTTTAAGGCCGGCCGGGGGGAATGGTAGCGCCATCTATTTTTTGCCGTATCAATTAAAACCCTAATTCAATATTAGTGGGCAACGTATTAGAACGAGCGACCCCCCACCCCCTTCTTCCTTACCGCACGCCGCGCCTGACGAAAAAACTCCGGAAATAGACTTGACGCTGAGAGGTTGCGTCGCACCGCGCGCCTGCGCCACCCTTACCGCTTATATGTACTATCGTACCGCTGTGTTACCGCTGCTTACTCCCATATTGGACAGTGTAGCCCATAAACCCTGGTGATACCTAAACCGCCCGCGGGTGTGTTGTGTGAACGATCGAGATCGAGTTTGTGAAGACGCCAGCTGCCGCCATTTTTGTCAAGCACAGCACGAGGGACGAAGAACAAGTCAAGGTAGGCGTGCTTCCCTCTCCTATTTCTCGCTCGTTCTTATCTCACATTTAACTTCTCGGCAATTACCAGCCATTCTTTAAAAATACAGTCCACTATCACACACAAAAATTCGCGTCTTATTTCCGCCGTACCAAAAGTACTACCTCCTAAGATACAGGATCTTCCTAGTTTAGGAGTCAGGGAACAAATTTTGTACTGACCATATTAACTTAGCTAAATTAATCGTGTGTCAAATTTTTTGCTAATAAATATATTATTATTATAATATATTTATTAGCAAAAAATTATAATACGAGCCGTATCGAGGAGTACTGCCTTCTGTATCAGGCCCTTTACCCAACCGCGTAACGCCAGCTTCGACAGGCGGTCGTCGAAGCTTTTGGCCATCAGGCCGTTGGCCGTAACTACAATCGGCACATTATTATTATAGTTTATTAACAAAATTTCGGAAAATTATGTTATTAACAAATAGATGTATTGAGATTGAGAGTATTTGTCACTAAGGCGCAGGGTCCATTTTTTTGACTGCCTCTTTTAATAAATAAATTCATGACATGGGAAAATTTGCTATTCTTTTGCTAAATTCTCTTTGCATTTACTTTTCAGAAGAAATGCATATCCGGTCTCAAAAGAAATCTGGCGAAATTTCTAAAAAGAAATCAACATTTGGAAAACTATCAGAGGGAAAACCAAGTAAGTACATATTTTATGATTATGATTATACTATACATAGTTATGTGCTCATGCAAAGATTTTACTATATAAACAATTCAAGTCTTATAAATATTACTATTGGTATTCATGAAAATAAATGCTACTGGTTTGCTACATAACTGCACCTAATTTTTGAGTTCGCTTCAATATCTCTTCTTCTTCGGCTCTTCTATAAATCCATTAAGCTTTTCTCACATGACGATGTTACTTACACACAAATAGCCAGACAGATTGAAAGAAATTCTTAAAATTGTTTGAGTTAATTTGTGCTCCATTGTTCATTTTAATTTATATGCATGGAAATGTTGACAAGTCTTTAGAATTTTTGCTTATACCAAATATCATTACAGATTTGACACCGAGGGAAAAGCGGCTAATGGAGCAATTAGAAAAAACTAAATGTAGCCTGGCATCGTTAAGACGCAGCGCCAATCTCTTGGAAAAATTGGAGTCAGGCGTGCTAAAAGAAATTGTGACATCGGCGCTAAAAAACTTAGATATAAGTACAGATAAAGTTGAGGGATATGAAGATTTTGGCTTAGAAGCAGGACGTAACTCTCAACTGGCTGACCACGCATTGGTGTTTATGTTGCAAGGTATAAGAGCAAAATTTAAGCAACCTATAGCTTTTTATTTTGTTAAAGGAACAGTTTCGTCGCAAAAACTGGCTTCAATAATTAAAGAAATTATAAGTATAGTTGAAGATACTGGTTTCAATATTATAACCACAATTTGTGATCAGGGCCCTACAAACATGGGAGCCCTGAAATTATTAAAAACTTTATCACCGCCTTATGATACTAATGAAAATTATTTTAGAAACCATAATGGCAAAAAAGTTTACATTATCTTTGACATACCCCATCTCTTCAAGTCAATAAGGAATAATTTCCACAACTATGGGGAAATGTATATGTGTGGAATTAAAGCCAAATGGGAGCATTTGCTACAAGCAGAGGAAAAAAATAGAAACCTCTTATACCTTAGCAAAATAACACAAATGCATGTGCAGCCAAAATATAGGGCAAAAATGAAAGTTAAGTATGCTGCTCAAATTTTGAGTACGACGGTAGCAGCAGTTGTGAAGCTGATGGCGCAGTCACAAAATGACCCTTTAAAGTCGGAAGAGATGATGCAGACTGGCACAATTATCAATGACCTCGACCGCCTTTTTGATAAAACTAATGGTCCATCATGCCCAGATGATGTTAAAAGGGGGCGCGCCGGGAAAATGTATCCATTAAGACAGACCATAATGACGCTTGGGTTGAATACCGGGCTAAATTAGAAACCGTAGTTTTTAAAAACTCCAATGGGATTAAAGCCAAGAATGTTCGCTGTATAGAAGGTTACATTACAACTTTAAAATCATTGCGTGATATTTGGGCAGAGCTGAGCGCTTGCGGTTTTCAGTATTTAAATTTAAGACAGCTGAACCAAGATGCACTCGAAAATTTATTTGGAGTGATAAGACAGCACAGCCCTACAAATAGAAACCCAACTTGCTATTCTTTTATAGCAGCCCTTAAAACGGCAATCATTTCAGGAATGACAGCTCCACATAATAGAGGGTCCAATTGTGAAAAAGATTTTAAAAATCTTTTAACCGATTTTCATGACGAAGTTTTTGAGGACCCTGAAAAAAGAGGAGCTGTCAGAAAAAGTACTAGTGAGACAATCTCAAAGCAAGTCGGGTTGGGTGAAACTGTTTCCACAAGCGCCAGTCAGGACATTCCTGTGCTAAGCATCCCAGAAGAGTTTGAGACAATTGAAAAAGATTTAACAGGAATGGAGCAACAACCCATTGTCTATGTTAGTGGATACATAGCGTCAATAATTTTAAAAACATATAAATGTGAAATTTGTAAAAAATGCTTGAAGATTGAGGATTCCGATGTTGATGACCCTATGTATAGTTCCATTCAACTAAGAGAATGGTGGCCAGAGAAATTATCTCTAACATACCCCACTAAAAACCTGTGTAGGTTGGTCGAGGCAGCCTGCAAAACATTTGAAAATGACATTTTGCCGTGTCTGCATCATTTAAATATTTGCCAACTAACGACTACCGCATTCACTGCCAACTGCGATGCTACTTTTATTACATGTAAAGAGCACAAAGATAATTTAATAAATGCCATCTACAATAGCCTGGCTCTTCTGTTAATCAGAAGGCAATGCCAACGAATTAATCAGAACATAGTTGTAGAAGAAGAAACCGTTGCTGACTACAACAAGAGAGCTCAACAACAAGGCATTGCAAAATAAAAAATATTTTGGAATATCTACAAGGTTACAGTCATGTGCTAACCATATTTGTTATTATGCAAATCCTTGTTGTTGAAACACATTGTAATAACTAATTTAAATTAAAAAAATAACGTCATCGCCCTCTTACCCTTATCCCAATTAAAATAGATGTTAATTGTAGATTTTAGAGTTGAATGTGCTCAAATCAATTCTCAGAAAACACACCGATCTTATAAATAACTGATAGCGGTAAGCCACCCGAACAAAGTAAAAATAAAATAAAATCATATAAATCCGTGTTTTATTTTATCTATATTTCACAATAAATACGTTAGTTTTGGAATCCCGTATAACTGCATTGAATGCATTTTGTCGATATCGATGAATTCTATATATCGATATAATTTAAATGATTTCTTTACGTTGCGCATCCCTATCTATGACAGTTCTTCCCTTCAAGGTCACGATTGTCATTCTCACTGCTACTTAGATTTTTAATGTTGGTAGCCATGTTTCTTTTTATGTGGTTGGCTAAAGAAGTTCTCTGAGCTCTCACAAATGGAATGTTCTAAGTTCCGTCTCTGAAAAGGTTACATACTCTATGATAGTTTCAACGTAGATAAGATACTTCAGTGCGCGGCCGGTCGTCGCTTGGGAGACACGCGCACGCGCTGTTGTCAAGTGAGGTCTCGCTTACGCTTAACTTATGTACGACAAACATAAAAACTGTAAGTTGAATTAACAAATAAATTCGTTTTATAATGCTGTTTTCGCGTTACTACATGGTGTACCTTTATTTCAGAACAATGGACAGAAGAAAACGTGGACATAATCTTTTGGAAAAGGCTCTTAATAAATCGGGAATCTCTTTTAAAACCAAGGACGACTTACAGTCGGTATGTATGAACCTACCTATCATTAATTTTCTTTGCATCTCTCATTGTTGTTTCGTATTATTTGTTATGTTTATGTATATTAGATTTCTATTTTGTTATCATAGATCAAGGGCTCTCTTTAGCTTGTTACTCATTGAAGGTCACGTCTCGTCACAGGCGCTAGCTATATACCTACTACGGCCAAAGCCGAGTGTATTGAAGTAATATTGGTGCTGCTAATAATTGCCTTTTAGACTATTATCTCATGTTTATAAAAAGTGAGCGCTAGGTTAGAGGAAAGTAGGTAGGTTTTAGATTATGTGTAAATAAGAACATACCTACATAGGTGATACGGCCTCTGTAGCGCAGTGGTTGAGTGTTCGTCTCAAGTTACGGAGGTCCCGGGTTTGAATCCCGGTGGGACAATATAGTGATTTTTCACTTTGTGAGTGTCTTCCAGTTTGGTTAGGACATTGCATTCTGAATCACCTAATTGTCCGAAAAGAAACATGATTCCGTGCTTCGGAGGGCACGTTAAGCCGTCGGTCCCGGTCACTTTCGGGTGGTTGTTAATGAAAAACCACGTCAGAGGCCGTAAGGCGATTTCGAAACTCTGACACCAGGACTTGTGGGGTCGTTAGACCTTGCAGTCCACTCGCTAAGAAGAAGAAGAAGTCGATTGATAAAAATATGAAACTTTTACCATGTTTCAGGCCAGTAAAAAGTCTAAAGAAACTGATTTAAAGAAGCAGAAAACAGCTGGACGTAAAAGTCAGGCTGTGACTGAGGAAAAAAAACAGAAAACGATTAAAAAAAATTATTGCAGACAGCTAAAATTTGAAGAGCCTGTAAGTACCTACTGACGTATTTTTATTATTACATTTTTAAATATAAGTCATATCTTACTACTTAAATTATTCCGTGCTAACTGCTTCAGTGGTCTAGTGGTCTGAGCGTTTCATATATCCCTGGTTCGATTCTCGGGCGGGAACACACAAAGTTGATAGTTCCCAGTTTGATTAGGACATTGCAGGCTGAACCACCTGATTTTCCATAAGAAAGATGGTTCCGTGCTTCGGAAGGCACGTTAACCCGTCGGTCCCGGTTGCTGTCTATGATCACTTAGACGGCGGCGGTCGCTACATAACTATGTCAGAGACCTACTCGTAGTAGTTTAGGGTTCATCGGGTCGTTCGTTGACTCTGTGTCCCACACGATGAGAAGAGAAACTTAATCATTAAATCTTGGCCATATGGTTATTTCATGATTTTAGATAAAATGAATTAAAGAAGCTACTTCATTTATTTCAGAATGAAACGCTGCGTCAGTGCTCTTCAACTGCGCCTGTAATATCACGACGTATTACTGAAGATGAAGAGAACTATGACCCCGAGGAAGTTTTCCCAGCTCTTACAGATACCATTCAACATATCCACAGTACGGACTTACCTTTGAATGACGATGCTGCATCAGGATTCTCTCACAGTATGAACAAATCTTCGATTAATGATACCGTTCAAGATGATTGGCAGGTTTATCTCGGTCCTTCGCAGACTGAAAGAACAAGCCCTCGCAGTATTGACTTACCTTCACTTAATGGTGTTTCTCTAGAATACGCTCGCAGATTGCACTTACCTTCGATTGACGATCCAGCTGCAGAAGTACCTCGCCACATGGGCTTACCTTCGATTGACGATCCAGCTGCAGAAGTACCTCGCAACATGCACTTACCTTCGATTGACGATCCAGCTGCAGAAGTACCTCGCAACATGCGCTTACCTTCGATTGACGATCCAGCTGCAGAAGTACCTCGCAACATGGACTTACCTTCGATTGACGATCCAGCTGCAGAAGTACCTCGCAACATGCACTTACCTTCGATTGACGATCCAGCTGCAGAAGTACCTCGCAACATGCACTTACCTTCGATTGACGATCCAGCTGCAGAAGTACCTCGCAATATGGACTTACCTTCGATTGACGATCCAGCTGCAGAAGTACCTCGCAATATGGACTTACCTTCGATTGACGATCCAGCTGCAGAAGTACCTCGCAATATGGACTTACCTTCGATTGACGATCCAGCTGCAGAAGTACCTCGCAATATGGACTTACCTTCGATTGACGATCCAGCTGCAGAAGTAACTCGCAACATGCACTTACCTTCGATTGACGATCCAGCTGCAGAAGTACCTCGCAACATGGACTTACCTTCGATTGACGATCCAGCTGCAGAAGTACCTCGCAATATGGACTTACCTTCGATTGACGATCCAGCTGTACCCTCGCAATATGGACTTACCTTCGATTGACGATCCAGCTGCAGAAGTACCTCGCAACATGGATTTACCTTCGATTGACAAACCAGCTCCAGGTGCCTCTCGCAGTATGGACTTACCTTCGAATGATGATCCTGCTGCAGGAGTCTCTCACAATAAGGAGTTACCTCCAAAGGACAAGGCTGCTCTAGGTGTAAGTGCTCGTAAACGAAAAGCCAAAACAAGTATCCGATATGTTGATTACATGTCTGATGAAGATTTTTGCACTTTATTCTGTCCTGGTGAAGAGAATGGCGCAGTTGATTCTGACGAATGGGTAGAATCTGACACGATAAACAGTGATGAAGAAGAAGACCAGTCGAAAAAGAAAAAAACAAGAAAGAATAAGAAAACGAAGCGGAAAGAGTTAAGTAAGAATAAAAACAGTGAGTTGCTGGAAAATAATACTGAAGAAAATTTAGATACAGAAAACGAGAACGTAGGAAAGAGGTTTAAAGAGAGTAAAACACGAGAAAGGAAAGGGCTCTTATGAAACAAACAGGAAAAGAATACGTCAGAAAAGATGGTAAATTAGTGCCAGAAAAATCAATTCAACCTAATCCATGTAAGGGTAAGAAATGTGGAAACAATTGTGAAAACGTAACCGAAGAAAAGAGGCAACAAGTATTTAAACATTTTTGGACGCTTACCCCTCAACGTCGTAGAGACTGGTTGGTTGGCATGACTGAAAAAGAAAACGTTAAACGTAAACGCAGTGAATCAGAATTGCGCAGTTACACATATAAGTATTGCATTACTGAGGGTGAAGGAAAAAGATCTGTATGCTTACAGTTTTTGGCAGCAACATTAGACATTTCACAAAAGTGTATATATTACACGGTAAAAATGCTTCATCGGAAGTTCTAAAGAAGACCTTCGAGGAAAATGTGAACCACCCAACAAAACCAAACCTAGTACTAAAGAGTCTGCCTTCAATTTCATCAAAAGCCTACCAGCCGTCCCCTCACATTATTGCCGTCATGATTCTACCCGGGTTTACTTGCCGCAGGAATACAAAAATATTGCACACGTATACAACGTTTATAAAGAACGCAACGTGAAAGCTGGCATAGACATAGTTAGTGAAAAGATTTTCCGAAAAATATTTAGCGAAGAATTTAATATATCATTTTATGTCCCTAAAAAAGACAAGTGCTTAAAATGTTTACAGTTGCAACAAGCAGATCTCAGCGATCCAAAAAAAAAGAAAGTAAAGGAAGATCATGAAACTGAGAAGGAAGAGAGTTTTAATAGATTTTCTACTCATAAAACTATACACAAAACTGATCCTTCCTCATTATGTGTAAGCCTCGACTTGGAGAAAGTGTTGAATACTCCACATGGCGAGTCAATGCTGCTTTATTATTCAAGAAAAATAGCGGTGTATAATCTATGTTTCTACGAAAACGGAACACGTAGAGTAGCTTGCTATTATTGGGATGAAAGCAACGGGAAAAGAGGTGCAAATGAAATCGCAAGTATTCTCCACAGGTACATAAAATCTGTGGATGGAAGAGAAAATATAAAACACCTTCTTCTATACTGCTACTGCTGCCCTGGGCAGAATAGAAATCGCACTGTCCTAGCCATGATACATTCTACTTTGCAGGAGTGTAATAATCTTCAGACGATACAAATTAATTATTTACTAACAGGACACACATATATGCCTGTTGACAGTGTACACGCCGTTATAGAGAACAACCTTAAAAAAACTATAATTTATGCGCCGCGCCTTCGCAATGGTACACTGTATTTGCTACGGCAAGAAAAGAACCTTTTCCATATGAAGTTGAAGCAATGACTTTTGAAAGTTTTGATAGATGGGACGTCGTTGGTGATAAATACTTCAAAGGGAATTTGACTGGGAAAATTAGCAAAGTTCGTGTCGTGACTGTCAAGAAAAATAAGCCTTCCGTGATTTCTATCAAAGACTCCATGAACGTTAATGCAAAATCGTATGATGTCGAAGTTCAATCCAAAACTAAAGGCCCACTGATGTCTTGCTACCGATCACGATTGCCAATCGCAGAGGCCAAATATAATGATCTCATGAAACTTTGTAAAGATAAAGTAATACCTCCTCAATTCCATTATGAATACTCATTATCCCAAAGGCTGCTAATGGAAAAGATACCTTGCCTGAATCTGATATTGAAGATGATTAATAATAATTACAAGATACAGATTCTTTAATGTTGATTTTTTAGAAGTTTTTTATTTTATTTTGGTTTATTAATGAGAGTTTTAAACTGGTTCCTATTATTTTAATTGTTACTTCATATTATAATGAAGATGAAGACTGACAATATTACTAGCTGTAAGTTGTTTTCGCACAGTAATGGTTCCCTGACGGCTGTTATTTTCCTTTTATCTTGTCATTTCATTTAGTTTCTTATCGGGTTACCTGCTGCCAGAAGAACCATACTAGAATTGATAGAGTATCGTTGATATGGCTACTGTTGTTTATAGAATTTGAATTTAAGTTTATAGAAGTTTTCTATTTGTTACGTTTAGTTTTCTGAATGCCTATGAGGTAAATTTGATTTTAAGTGTTACTGAGCATCGAGCTGTGACTAAAATGTTACTAGTTTTGTAAACATATTCACATTTTGTACTGATCTCAATAATTAATAGGACTAAATACTTAAAGGAGACAATTTTTCTTGTTCGGGGACTAGGCCACCCACATAAATTATAGCATATAATCATGAAACTTACATTGATTTGTTCCTTATAACCTCTAGATTCCAGTGGTTAAATTAGCTAAGCATTGCCTAAACGGAATAAATGCGAAAAATCTGCAAAAACTTACGAAAATCAAAATAAACAGAAAAAGTAAATGTCAAAATAATGAAGTTGTCTGTCAATCACTAAAAAAGTGGGTTCATAACGTTCCGTGCCACGTTGATTGTTTAAACCATACATGCTATTTTAGTGTGAACCTTTAAAAATAGCATTAAAAATGCTCACAGTTTAATAATATTTTTTTTTATATTCTTTCTGATTCTATAATAATTATAGCAAATACCAACGGGTAGGTACCGTACTTTTTTTAGTAAACAGAAAAAAACGCCCCTATTCACGTAAGTATTTGCTGTCAAATGACATTGACCAAAACAGGAATGATTTGACTCGCAATAAAATATCGTAACATAGCTTATTTATTATGATTTTAAGATTTCGTTTTCAATTCTACGTAATATTTCGTTTACTACCATAGTAAAATGGTTACTTTTTTTTGGTGTTATTATGAATAATAAATGCAATGACCTTTGTGATCTCGTTCTTAATATTATTATTGTGGACACCTATCTTACTAATAATACTTGCTTTGATACATTTAATAAAAGTCAAAACAGTTTAAATGCATTTTATTTACATTTTTTAATGATATGACTAATCCAATTTTCTGTAATAAATGTCATATATGTCAAAATTGCGGGAAAAATATATATTAAATTAATATTAAGGTTGTTTTGCCTCGACTTCCACATGTTTTTTATTTTGGTAAGGCAACTTTTACTCTTATCTAAATTCTAAAAACAAGACATATTTTACATTTTTACCGTACCTTCCTTTTCAACGCTTGTCGGATAGTCAATTTTTCCTGTTTCTACTTTTAGGGAAAATTTTACTAAGCGACACTAACTTCAAAACTAAGCATTATTTTTCGTAGTTACGTATACTACAATGTAGATAAAAAAATAAACAAACTTTCTAAGAATTACGCATTTTGGACCATTACAAGAATTTACACGAATTTTTTTCTGAAAATTCAAAATTTAAACAGCTCTACTGTAAAGTTACTCTGATGTCGCTTAGACAACTTTTCCTTTCCAGCGTCGATATGGTTAGGCGCTTCGTAGAACTGGAACAGTATTTGAGGGCCACAATGGCGGTTTTAAAAAAAGATTTGCCTATTATCACAAACGAAGAATGGTTCGTGCTATCTGAATTAACAAAAATTTTACAGCCGTTTGATCGCGCCACAGAAACAATTAGTGGTGAAAAATACATGACTGGGAGCTTAGTCATTGTAATGACACGCTGCCTTATAACAGCCTGCGATAAATTTATAGTAGAGCCATTCTATGAAGCGACAAAAGCTGTCATATATCGTCTGAGAACAGGGCTGGTGACAAGATTCGGCCTTATTGAAAGAAGCAGAACATTTTCTACATGCACGTTCCTAGATCCCAGATACAAATTATCTGTATTTAGCGATCAGAATGAGGCCAGAAATACCCGAAGTCACGTGCAGGAAATGTTAGTTGCGATGATTGCTGAAGAAAGTGCACAGATTCAGGCAATATATAGATATTGAAATATATAGATGCGATATCCGATATTCTAAAGCGATACATAGATACAATTTGATATGGTGTAAAAGCGATATTACCCATGCCTAGTTTCAGCTGCTGAATGGCTTTTAGGAGACTTTGGATACGCCCAACTGCCTTGGCAGATGACCCCATATGCTGATGCGGTTGAAAACATACCTGAGGCTAGATATAATCTAGTGAGGGCCCTCGTTTTAGAATGCGCAAAATTGAAAAATGTTTAGGATAATGAAGACAAGATTTCGATGC
This sequence comes from Xestia ashworthii, assembly GCA_950022955.1. NCBI lineage: Eukaryota > Metazoa > Arthropoda > Insecta > Lepidoptera > Noctuidae > Xestia > Xestia ashworthii. The sequence goes on along the minus strand of OX465560.1, from coordinate 10,008,096 downwards.
ATTTACAAGCATAGGACCTTGCATTATGACCCAGTGAAGGCATCAAAAATTATAGCGGCTGTAGTTGTTCTCGATAATCTGGCAATCAGGAGAAATGATCCTTTGCCAGATGAGTTGAAACTCGAAGACAGACGGCGGCCAGTGGATGATCCTCTCACGGATATGATTTTTTTAAATGTAGCACGCAATATTAGAAAAAGCATCACAAGACAATATTTTGCATGATGATGATGGTAAATCCACGCCTTCTTATAATTTGAATATAAAATACAAAGTAGAAAAATTGCTGGAACTTCAAGAAAAGCAGAGCCTACATCCCGCAAATAAAATTAAAAAGCCGCATATATTTTATCACAAACTAAAGCTGAAAGTGAAGCTGGCGATACAATGGTTGAGTAACTCAGTAGCAGCTCTGGAGTTTTGCCGCAGTCTAAAAATGTAGTGGCATTGTCAATTTTATAAATATTATGAACGACGTATTTGATGTTTTAAACAGTCACTCCATCTGCCCTCCAGGCTTTAAAAAAGCCATTGTGTCCTGCCAATATTGGATTCATATCAGCTCAATTTGAAAGTACTAATTACCTCACAAATTTAAAAATAAGTACAGGTGAACTTGTGATCAATTACCGCAGAAAAACTGGTTTCATTGGATTATTGGTAAATTTGAAAAGCGCATTGGCACTGTACAGTTACTTGGTAGAAGACAGAAAAATGTTGAAGTACATACCAATCTACAAGATCAGCCAAGATCATATTGAACTCTTCTTCTCGGCTAATCCCAATGCCATTGAATTTCGTGCCGCTTGAAAAAGTTGCTTGTGAGAGCTGAGATAAGGGATGATGGTATTGGGAATTGTACTCCATTGGAACAAGTCAACATATTGACTTGCTCCAGTAAAAATCCTATTCTAGCTTTAAACGAGCTAACTGAAAAACAATAATTTGTAGAAATTACTAAGGATCATAGTCATTTATACGACAAATATTTGGAATGTATTTTAAATCCAGATGCTGATGCTTACACAGATAGGGTATTGGAGTATACAGCGTGTAAGGTTAAACGAGGGACATATTGAGGGAAGGTATTCAGTATTCGATTCTCAACCCAAATATGTAAAAAACCTATAACCTTAATTTTTGACATAATTGTCTCATTAAATACATTACTCATGGACACTGAGCGCGCAAGTAGGTGTCACGCGGCAAAACACGTGCCGGTCCTGAGCTCCGTGCACAAACTCCGCCCCAATCCCTTGTATTGTCGCCGATGCACCGACAGCCGATAGGGCACACCCCCGCGCCACCCCGCGCTGACCTCAATGTATGCGCGAGCGCCGTTACTTCCGCATGTCTAATATGGCGTTTCCGCGTATCGCATTTAACAAACAACCCCGCTTACTTCGCGATATTAAGTGTCCTGTAAACGTGTTCTTGAATAACCAAAAATTACGTCTTATCCAGTGAAGAATATTGTGATTATGGTTCGTGCTTAAATGTTTTAATCGACTGCGAACATTCGGTCAGTACCTAGTTACCTAGATATTTGCCTGTCCAAAGCCAGATTTAAAGTATGAAGGGAAATGGATTATACCTAGAAAGGTCATTGACCCGCACACATGCGCATGGCGCACACGTTGCGAAACTTAGGCGAAGTTTTTGGTATGTATCTATCTGTTATGTATTAGTGTTTTCTTTTTGTTCAATGTTTATTAGTAAGCATGGACTATTGCGGGTTTGAATAAGTCCCTCGTTTAAACTAACATACTGTATATCTGGTTTCGTCACAAAAAAGTTAATGCATACAATTAAATGCGATGTCTGTATATCGGTATTGATTGGAGAGGAAGACATCAACAGATTGATTTACACAAAATCAACAGGAGGACTTAAATATGCTTCCTCTAGTGTTATAGATATTCTGAAAAAGACAAAAAAATATTAAAACTCACTTCTAACAAAAATCGAAACCAGAGTTGTATTATCTGTACATTTTTTAATTCATGTGTGAATTGTATGATTTAAAGATTTTTTTTCATGCGGACTCTGATCCCGAGCACAATAGTAACCACAAGTTTCTCCTAATTAAATCGATAATTAAGATCTTCCTGGATATAAGGTAAACGATCTTATCTATATATCCAATCTAAGACGACCCACTGACCAAACAATTACCAAACTAATTAATTAGTGTGTGAAGTTGTTTGTGTACATGAAAAAGTGCATAACACTATGAAGTGTAAGGACAGTGAGTGAATTTGGTAAATTACTGAATTGTGTTTAAAACTTTTCGAGAACAAACACCCATGTTCATAATTGTAACCTCGAAAGCTACTCGACTCACAACTCATTCGAGGAGACTTCGGCGCAAAATACACAGAAGCGATGAAAGATTCGGATACGATGCGGATGTGGATCGGATTTGTTGTCGCTTCAAATTTTATTCGTACAAAATGTATGAAAGAGATGCGACAAACACCTTATTTACTGGAGAAGTTGAAGATGTTATTGGAATTTCACATGTAACAAACAGCAACAATACTGGTTCAAATCGTACTATAAATTGTCCATCTAGTAAAGATTTTAACTAACTTTTTTTTTTTTTGGGCCATGCAAATGTAACTTGCTTTTTATTACAGGCTGCATTCTGAGCAAGCAGTTTGCAATACAACAAAGCCATCTTATCCAGGTGGTTACAGACTTATCTGTACAGATGAATGAAGTTAATAGAAAACTGGACTTACTATTAGCACGGTCATCTTTACAACCAACAAATCAACGAGACGATACTTTTACAGTTCCTGACTTTCTGACAAATCTTCCAGTAAAGGATGACACAAGTTTTTGTAATTTAAATGAGCAGTTGAAGATTAGCCACAACAAACAATGTATTGTAGGTAAAATATACGTTATTTAAGTTTAAAAAAAAGAAGCCAACTCAATTTTACTACTTGCTTTGGACTCGCACACACATTCTAGTAAGAACACAAACTTAATTGACAAAATTATTAATTTCGAATTTGTCAAATAACTGCCGACAGTGAGTGAGCAATTCAAACAGTGCTGACTTCCATAATGGAACTCCTTTTCTAAATTACCATTACTATTTTTTTTCTCAAATTTTTAGATGATATTCTTGGCTGGGATTGGTGGCAGAAATGCTTGTAGCCTACCAACATTCTTAGACGGATATTGCTTGATGAAGTAGCAGAGTTATATTCATTAACAGGAAAACAAATTTCTGAGAACAGAAATATGTAAAATAATAATTCAAACATCAGGATTGTATGACATAAACTACTCGTATATTGTGAAATAATAAGGATGTAAAGTATTGTCTATTCCTATACTGGGCCAGTGCCTTACAATGTCGCAATGAAAATAAACCTCTGACCCAGCTGTAGGGGTTACCCTTTCTCTTTGGATTACCTACTTTCCATTTTAACTGACTGTTGTGATTATTTTTTAATTAAATTGTTTCTTTCAGAAATCTGCAAAAAATCTATGATGATGTAACGGAAGAACATCTTAAGGAAATAACTAGTGACTGGCTGAACCAAGCAAAAGTTAGAATAAGAAGGAGGTAAGATTCTGTCGTATAATAGACATTATATTTTCTATTATACTAGGTAGGATTTTTGAATTTGAATCACATATCAAATTGCATGCTATGACTTTTCACGTCCAGTCCATGCACCATTGTTACTTTAATATCTTTTTACCCCTTTTAATAGCATAGTTCAATTCTGCTCCTACAGTTAGAGTTTATACCAATTTATTTTATTTGTTTCAGAGCTGATAGACAAAATAAAGCGTCGGAATCGGAACCTAGCGTGTAAAATCTGGGTTCTAATGAATCATTTTAGACAATTATTTCAAATTGCGACTCTTTTTGGTAGTGGATATTTTTTAAATAAGATTTGTGTTTTTCTAAGTAATCTTTGTTTTTTTTTTAATTAGTTATTACTTTATGACTTGACTGATTAATAAATAGTGAAATGATTATAAAATGGTATTATATTTTTTCTTTATGTTGTTGTATTCACGAAGTCGCAGCAATATTTTCTGTGAAGACTTACATTATTCTGGTTTCTTAGGTTAAACTTATCTACAGCAGGTCATAGTTAAAAGAATGCACATTATTTGTAGGCAAATGACAGGACGTGATTGCGTTTTGTATGAAAATTTAAAAAGAATACATGAGCTGCATAGATAAGTTTGTCAAACTGTACAGTTTTGTTTCAAATAAATAAATATCGCTGGACATTAACACACAGCGCCACCTAGTGCCACACTAAGCAAAGCTTGTGTCGTGGACACTAGATAGTTGATATACTACATATATACTTTTTTGTTTGTAAATACATACTTATTATACATATAAACATCCATGACTCGGAAACAAATGTCCATGCTCATCACACAAACATTTGCTCCTACCGGGATTCGAACCCAGGACCCTAAGAACGTAAGGCAATGTCACTACCACTACGCCAATCGGGTCGTCAAAATCTACAATATATAATCTACTCTACCTATATTCACGGTTTTACTTTGCTGTGGTTTCGTGTTGTATTCAGCCCGGATAATCACCCTCAAAACCCTTAAAAATTTTGGAAATTTTAACCTAGGAAAATTATCATTAAGTACCACCGTAACAAAGGTAGGGCAAGTTTGTTTTATCAAGTTTGTATATTCTTTGAATAAAACAAACTTCATACAAATTTGTCACACTGAAACTAGAAAGTTTGATTTAAACTTGCTGCAAGTTTGTAAAGTTGCCATGGCAAACTAGAAGCAAGCCTTCTTTTTTGATGTATCAAACTTGTTGCAAGTCTGAAACAATTTTATATTGTTATCTGGGATTAGTTATTTAAACTACTTAATTTAAACTACATAAAAATGTTTTTTTTTTTACAAAATACTTGTTATTGTTACATTACATATTTTATTTTTATGGTATTTCGACATTATGTCTGTTCTGAAATGGAATCCGTGCTCGATTGGTGAAGTATGCTGTAAGATAATCCCTGATGTCTTTTGCAGTTTCCCTTCTGTGCCCAACGACAATCCTTCTTCCTGTTAAACGGTTTGTGAAACGTGGGACTGCAAATTTCCCATCAAATTTGCGGATAACGTTATGCAACACACACATTGCTTTTATAATGTTATCAACATTTTCTGGGTCGCAACAAACAGATGTGCCAAGTGCACAAAATTTTGACCTTACCATTCCAAAGGCACATTCCACAGATTTTCTTGCTCTTGACAATCTGTTATTAAATTGTCTTCTGTCATTTGTTAATTGATTTCGGCCGTAAGGTTTCATTAAGTTTTTCTTAAGTGGAAATGCTTCGTCGGCCACGAAATAATAGGGCACACTTCTGGTTTCTCCAGGCAATGGCATAGGGTCTGGTAAATTAAGGTTTCCTTCTTCCATAGCTTGCCCAAAGCAACTATGTTGAAATGCGCACCGTTACGCATCAATGACTCATGCCCAGAAACGATAAAATTGGCGTCCATAATTTAACTGAACAAATTTTAAAAGATCCATATCCCACTTTAAACTCATATTCGAGGATTTCATTGAGAAGTGAATCGCCCTACCAAAGTACTCCGACAGAAAATGATTCACCTATACATGTGAGATCTTATGGATCTCAAGAATCTGAGCAGACGCAGCTATCTGGTGCATAGTCATCGCGTGCATTCGGAGGTCTCTTACCTCAGCAGACGCAGTCATCGTGTGTCTCTGAGTCGGATGCATACGGAGGCTCCCTACTTCAGCAGACGCAGACATCTGGACCTTACGGAAGTCTTGCACCTCAACAGACGCAGACATCTGTACCTTACAGAGTTCCTGAACCTCAGCAGAGTCAGACATCTGGATCTTATGCTGGTCCTGCACCTCAGCAAACGCAGTCTTCATTGCATTTGCCAATTTTTTCTCCAGTAACTCCGTTTACGCAGTCGTATAATTTAGAAGAATAACATTATTTATTTAGCACGAGGTCAAATATTATAAGAGCATATTTTTTCATAAGTACTTATTAATTAATCAAAAAGCAAACAGAAGTAAATTTTGACATTGTTACTTAAAATTAAAGACAAATAAAGTTAATTTGTTACTGCTTTATAAGTACTTATTAATTAGGTAATCAAGAAGCAAACAAAAGTTAATTTTGACATATCTATTTTAAGTTAAATTATAGACAAAAAATGTTAATTTGTTACTTTTACTTTAAAAAAGAAATTAGGGCTGATTTGGCATTTCTTCTTATTAATTAATCATAAAACAAACAAAACTAAATTTGTAAATTTTACATTGAAAAGAAATAAAGCCAAAAGAATCAAACAAACATGAAACGTGTTTTAATTTTACTAACCTTAAGTGTTTTCAGTAGTCTTTCCTCGGGACACACTGGTTCTCTCCAATTAGTATGTTTCTTCTTAAGACCATGTTTTACCGTATTCAATATAATATGGAAAAATTCTAATGACATTTTGTATACTTCAGGAAAACGATCTGGGTATTCATATAATTTTCCATTATCTTAAAATATATATGTTCTTGTGACAAACCTAGAGGATGCACCCAATAAGACCTTTGTCTATGCACATTTTGTTTATTCATAAATTAGAGCACAGCAAACGCATCTTCGTCTTCTGAAGAGGACATGTTTTGCAACAAAGTCAGCCTGTATAATAACGATCTTAAGCAGATCTTTGCCTTTTATATGTAATTTAAGTCGCATCGGTGCCGTATCCGTCTCTCATCCGCATCGTATCCGAATCTTTCATCGCTTCTGTGTATTTTGCGCCTTCAAGGAGTACCTTGAAAGATCCTCAAAATCGGTATTCATAGTCGTCAGATTGAGGAAATTATGATTTCCCTCGAATGAGTGGTGAGTCGAGGAGATACGTCACGAATACGTCATTATTTGGAGGAATATTCCGTTTGTTATATTGGCTAAGCTTATTCTGAGAGCAGTCTGTGAACGCGTTATCTGTGGTTTTCAACTTGAAGTGTCAACACTTGTGAAATGAAAGTAGAACGTTAATAAACAAACCCTGACAGCCTTACAAATAAAAATGTATTGTATCGCATCTATTCCATTCTTATATTAGGTATAGTTATATCAGTCATAACTTAAAAATAAGTCAATAATATTTCTTTACAAATAAACCAGATATATCTTTTGTATAAAACGCTCCGTTATGTCAAAACGCACGATTTGGCAACAGCGCGACCAAAGAGAAAATTCCAAAAAAAAAGCAGTTTGTCTATGAAATATCCCTTTGTCAACTGACGTTTCACGATCTCGACCGTTTTCTTTATTTTGTTCTTTGCGCGCGTACTGAGTCAAGTTGTAATTAAAGTTTATTTTTGCGGATAGAGAAATATAATTAAAAAGTGATTATTAAATGGCTAAGAGAGAGCGATCAATCAACTGGGAGAAAGAAGAAAAGGTATGTACGGTCGAACAAGCTAATTGGTTTACGGTTTAACCCACAAATTACATTGTAAAGTGTAAACCAAATAGCTTGTTCGACTGTACTTACCCTAAATTACGGTGCGAGCATCATGCGTGGTATTTTATTAAACGCATTGAAGTTTTAAAAAATACCACGCCTTAATAAATGTTCATCTTTTACTCGTATTTACAGGCTCTATTAAAAGGGGGATGCTCCAAGGTAGCCCATGAAATTCCAATTTTCTTACGTTTTTGCAATTGGCACTGCTAAGTTGTATGTTGATAAACGTATCGGTCGCGACTGTAAGACGTATTAAGTTACAGAATTATAATCATCAAAATCATCAATACAACCCTCCACTTTCATAAGAGTCGATGAACGAATTTTTCACGGTCAAAGTCCTTTTTCAGAGTCGAAAAAGGACTATGACCGTGAGAAAATTTGAATTTCGCGGGCTACCTTGGAGCATCCCCCTTAAGGGAAATAATTCGACCCTATAATACATGCATATTATCGAAAACAAAGATATTTCTACCAATACAAATAAAACAAAAATCATCGCTTGGACGGAAATAACAGAACAGTGAGCAAACTTTTATTTCTTTATTTCTATTAATCGACAGCCGAATTGAAAAATAAAAAAGGCATGTGTTAAACGAATAAATAAAATATGTATTTCAGATTAGACAGAGCTAATAAAAGAATTAGGGACAAGAAACAACTTGTCAACCAATGGAAAGTCACAAAGCTGAACTCTAAAAAACTTTTTTGCAAAAAATAAAACCGACTTCACACAAAAAAGTGAAAAATAACTTTAGCTTCAGAAGTCGGTGACCTTTATTTGATTGATTTAGTTTTTTTGTCACCGACTTCTGAAGCTAAAGTTATTTTTCACTTTTTTGTGTGAAGTCGGTTTTATTTTTTGCAAAAAAGTTTTTATTTTTCACTTTTTAGTGGTTCACATGTGCATACCCTTTCACAGCGTACCAGCGTGATTTTTTGTTATGAACTGGTGTAAACAAATAGACAGACATGAGATTTCAGCAATCCCAGTAAGAGACACACATTTGCTACATTTAATGAGGAGTTCCGTTGCCTTTCTCCGAAGTTTTTCTTCTAATCTTTACCAAATTTAAATGGGATCACTCCGAGAAAGTAGTCTTTCTAAAGTCTTTCTCCAGGATCCCATTATCAGGATCCTGACTTGATGATTATGGGACCTTCTGGGAAGTATACCCTTTCAAACAATTAAAAAACAAATTCGGTCCAGTCATCTTCGAGTAATCGGGGAACATTGAATTGAGAACCTTCTCCTTTTTGAAGTCGGTTAATAACGACGTTATGGTACGTGACCCAAATATCCGGATAGCCTTTAAAAGATTTGGCCGAGTATCGTTAATTTGCTTCTAAGAATTGAAGAGCTCCGTTCCTTTGTCATGGATCCCATAATCAGAACCTAACCAAATTCTCATCAAACTACCCTTGAAGTACCCTTGCCAATAAAATAAAAAAAAAACAATACATGTCAAGGTAATAGGCTTATCCCCAATAAATGGAACTTAATACACCTAACTGTCGAAATCTGGGAATATTGTACACATCTGCGTACCCCCTCAGAGCATACAGGCGTGATGTTACGTCATGATGTTGTATAAACAATAAACATTCAAGCGATTGCAGCAGTTACTGCAGATTTGCCGTGTATTTTTGAAGAGTTCTATTGTATATCTCCGAAGATCCGGATCAGATCTTCAGCAAATTAAAATATAACCACACGGGAAGCACCAGCTTTCAAATTAAAAAAGAATCATCAAACTCGGTTCACCCAGTCGAAAGTACTGAGGTAACAAACACTGTCGAAATCTGGGTGTACTGTACACATCTGCGTACCCCCTCAGAGCATAAAGGCGTGATATTACGTCATGATGTTGTATAAACAATAAACCTACAAGCGATAACAGCAATCACTGCAGATTTGCCGTACATTTTTGAGGAGTTCCATTGTATATCTCCGAAGACCAGCATCAGATCTTCAGCAAATTAAAATGGGACCACATGGGAAGCACCAGCTTTCAAATAAAAAAAGAATCATCAAAATCGGTTCACTCAGTCGAAAAAAAAAAAAAAAAAAACATACAGACGAATTGATAACCTCCTCTTTTTGGAAGTCGGTTAAAAAGAGTTATCGTTGTATAGACAACGGACGAAACGAACTGGTGGTGGGCCAAAACCACCGTCTCCTGGTCAAGAGACATTAGAAATAATGGACATGATACCTCAAGAATTTGAAAAAGATCAATGAATTTGACTGTGATGGTGCAAAGGTAACCTGCGTTAAACTAAACCTTAGCCAATTTTGTTGTAAATTAATGGATCATCTAATGCATTTTTATTTATTTCAGGTATCTGACAAGTTTAATTTTGCTGAAGCTTCCTATGAGGACATGCACAAGTTAAGAGTTCTGGAAAGTGAACGACAGCAAAAGGAACATGAATTGAGAATGAAATGTATGGCTGAGATACAGTCAGATTATTATTAATTTAAAACTGCAGCAAGAAATGTACCGCAAATTTGTAGAAAAATGTAATATTAGTTTTATTTTAATTAATAAATATGAGTAAATAAAAATATTTTTATTAAATACTTACCTACTTTAATAGGTGGTCCTCTATAAGGTGGCTCTAACTGCTGCACCACGCAATGTATTACCCTTTGGCCGCACCTCTGGAGGTTGATCTGGGATATTTACAATACATTGTCTGGAAAAGGTTCCTCATTTAGCTCTGTGGCTAAAGGTAGAACTGCCAAGACTACAATGTACATCTTGGTGTTTTCTAGAGATGTTCTAAACCCTGTTAGTAAACATCTGAACCTATTTTTCCACACACCAAAGCACCTTTCAATAGTATTTCGAGTCTTTATGTGAGCAAAGTTATAAGATTCTTCTTTGCGTGTTGCTGGATTTAATAAAAGCGAAAACAAGTATGGTGTACAAGCACAACCAGAATCACCCAGTAATCTGCCGTAAAATTGTCCATTTTCAAAACTTTGCTTTAGTAAGCTTTCATTAAATATATGTGAGTCGTGAGTACTGCCCCTCCAATGTGCAACAATATTTCGTATTTTTAGTCTTGCATCGCAAACTGCCTGAAATGAAATTAGTTAGCATTAAAATATTTTACTTGTATCGTTCCTTATGTAGATAACTACCTATGTACTGGAATAATGTTTGCAACTATGTTTATTTATATTTAATAAGGACATTTTTGACAAATCAATAAAGTACCTACGCACCTGAACATTCAAGGAACTGGACCCCTTCCGATTTATGTAAAACTGACCACTAGGGCCATTTACTAGGCACTCTAACAAGGGTGCAGTCTATCGCACCCGCGACATTTTTAAATCTTGCTATGGCTTCAAAATCTTCCATAACACGAAACTGTTTTAAAGTAATTGGCATACTAATGTAATCTGCTTTTTTCTCTAAAATTGCCCGGGCAACACGACGACATACCATCGTAATAGACTGCTGAGTCAAACCGTGAATGTCTGCAGCATCATCTTGTATCTGAAAGAGATGGACCAGAAACTAGTTTCACAGAGCAGAACTGATACAAGAGTTCCTATAGAAATTACTTGGATGAGTAGGTGAAAGTTCTTACTTGATAACGTCCCCAGTATCTCAAAGCAATCGTTATTTGCAAAACAGAAAATAATCCTCCTCCACGCGTGTCCATATCGAGAGAGTTGCCAATCAGTTGGTCTAAGAACGTTACACCACCTTTAGATAATCGGTATTTTAACCGGAACTGCTCATCGGTATATAAAACAAAAGGATCTGCTCTTTTTTTAAATATTTGTAATAAGTTGGTTATTTATTGAAACAACTGCATAACCACTTGAATGCAACGAAGTGACTTTTGTCACTTTTTCGTTTTGATAGTTGAGCGCACCAAGGGACTATTGTCCCTTTTTTCGTTCCAGTGCGATACGACATCTTAATATATTTGTTTCTTTCTATCACACGGTGTTTTAATACCTTTTCTCTTTTCTACTCGAATCTTAATACATTTCTGCATGCTAAAAATACGACAATAGTACCACAATGGTTCATTCGGATTTAAAAAATAATGTCAAAGTCAGTCGTTGGTTTTCGCGCGTTTGGTGGGTGTTATCTCGTGCTAATTTTATTACAATTCAATTGTGTGTAAGTATTATAAGGTGTACGAGATGATCCGTTGAGGATAGTTGATCCTTTTATATTGCAACGAAACTAGTAGCGCCATCTAGTTGGTTTTGTTGGTAAAATGTAGTCCCCGATATTCCCCCGCCTCAGTCAATCTTAATGGCGTCTTTAGTGACAGTTAAATTTTTTGTGGAAGAAAACAAATATTACGTGACTTTGATCTAAGGTAAGGTTGACTTTAAGTTTATGTCTAATGTGTTCTACATACTTTATTGTTGAGGCTGTTGTATTAGTTAGGTTTGTATATTGCTCTATTTTGATTTTTAACAGCATGGAAACAGTTGAAACCACATAGGTTATGTTATCGATCATTGAATAAAAAAGTTTATGTTGGGGCAAGATGATTATGTTACCGGTGTACAAGACGATCCGTGTGGATCATCTTGTACACCCGGGGTGTACAACGTAATCCTATCTACTATTACGGGAACAATTTTTTTAACTATTTGTGTTATTATGTTTTAGTAGGTATACGTATGTATATTTTATAATAAATATGACTTAATTAATTAATATAAACTGTCTGCATTATTAACAAAATAGTAGTAGATTTCAAATAAGTAATAACAAAAATACTTTGTCTTGTTCTAGACTATGCCTCGTAATTATAAAAGAAAAACTGATCGCGGGTCGTGGGTGGAAGACTCCATGATCAAAGCGCTGGATGCTGTTAAAAATGGCATGCCATTTAGAACAGCAAGTAAACAATTTGGAGTGCCTGTTATGTCACTAAAAAGGCGGGCTAAAGGCAACAATAAAGTGGCTGTCGGTGCAATTAAATATTTAGGTGGAAAAAAAACAGTTTTTACGACAGAACAGGAAGTTGAGCTCGTGAAGCATATTAAAGATATGGAGACGAGGATGTATGGATTAACACGGCAAGATCTTTTATCGTTGGCATATCAACTTGCAGTAAAAAATAATATCACTCATCCTTTCAACCGAGAAAAAGCAGGATATGATTGGCTGAGAGGATTCCGTCAGCGGCATCCAGATATAGCCCTTCGTGCACCTGAATCCACTTCAACTGCTCGAGCACGGGCCTTTAATAAACCAGTAGTAGACAGATTTTATTCTACATTAAAATGTGTTCAAGAGACGAAAAACCATCCATGCCACCGTATCTATAACGTTGACGAGACTAGCGTTTCTACGGTGCCTACCAAAAATACAAAGGTGTTTGCAGGAACTGGACGTAAGCAGGTAGCACGAGTTACATCAGCTGAAAGGGGGGAGACTACGACAGCTGTAATTTGTATGTCTGCTTCTGGAACTTTTGTTCCACCTATGTTTATTTTTCGAAGGGTTCGTATGAAGATGGAACTAATAGATGGCGCACCGCCAGGCTCCGCATGGGCATGTAATTCATCTGGATGGATGAATCTGGAAGTTTTTACCAAATGGTTTGACCATTTTTTAAGCTACACGAAACCTTCTGCGGAGGACCCAGTCCTGTTGATTTTAGATGGCCACCTTTCACACACAAACAATTTGGAATTAATTTTAAAAGCACGAGAAAACCACGTCACTATTGTCTGCTTGCCTCCACACTGCACCCATAAACTGCAGCCTCTAGACGTCAGTTTGATGTATCCTTTGAGTATTTACCACAACCAGTCACTCGAAAAATGGATGAACAACAATCCTGGCAGGCCAGTAACTGTATTTCAGATTGCAAAGATTTTTGGAGAGGCTTATTTAAAAGCAGCAGTCCCATTAAATGCCATCAATGGATTTGCCAAAACAGGTATTTATCCTTTCAACCCGGATGTGTTCACCGAAGCTGACTTTATCGCTGCTGCAACAACCGAAATGGAATTTAATGAAGACTCTAGTGTAGTAGAAATGCCTACTACGGGTTCAAATATAGAACAACTACCAGCAACGGATCCCTCACCACAAACCCTCACTTCACATGACTTGCAGAATAAAACACCGTCACCAACTCCTGTAAATGATGGGAATTTCTTGTTTCGTAGTCCTTTGTCGCCATTGCCATCTACGAGCTACGCACGCAACTCAAGTGTATCGCCATCCATCCTTGAAGATAGCCAATGTGAACCTTTTAATGTTACACCGGCCCAAATTCATCCATTGCCAAAAATTGTAGGTAAAAGGAGCCATCTTAAGAGAAAACGAATGGACACGTCAATTTTAACTAGCACACCATACAAAAATTATTTAGAGGAAGAAAGAAATAAAAAGACCGATAAAGAAAATAGAAACAATAAAAAACAACAAAGGGTAAAAAAAAAGTCATCCTAAAAAGAAACAGAAAGGGAAAGGCGTAGGCAAAGGAATGTCAAATAAAAGGAAGAATATTATGTCTGAGTCGTCCGAAGAAGAAGAAGACGCGGAATGTCTTTTCTGTACGGAAACGTTTTCCAAAGATGATAGGGGCGAGGGATGGATAAAGTGTTGTGTATGCCAAAGATGGGGTCATGAAGCTTGTGCAGGGATAGACAGCGATGACCCTGATGAATTTACTTGTGATTTGTGTACAACAGTGCCAGGAAAGAGGCGCTTAGACTTATAATTTTTTTTTTACTTTTTGAGTTTCATTTACATTATTTGATTAAAGATATAGTAAACCCTGATTATGGCTTTATTTACTCAGATCTACCATAACCTATGATAATCTCAACAGGGGTGCAGGGCAACATGATCCTGGGATCATCTTGCCCCTACAGCAGGGATCATCTTGGACACCGGGGTGTACAAGATGATCCTTTGATAACGTTTTAAAAAATGTGATTTATAATAATAAAAATCAAAAAATATAAAATTTTGAGTATGACAATAATTAGATAGATAAATTTATTATGGATAACCGTATCTACGTCTGCACTAAGTAGAATATTATTTAAACTACAAGCATTCTCCCTTAAGTGGATCATCTCGTACACTTTTCCCCTACTCTTTGAATACTGTCATTAGTGAAACAATAGAAAGGCAATAGAAGCGGCGTGGTTTTTAATGAATTACATACTGTGTTTTTTTCTTCTTCTAGGTCAATAGTAGAAGAAAGAAAAAAAATTAAAAAATTGCGGGCTCTGGATAAGAAAAACGTGGCCCGATTACCAGCAGAGCAAAGGGCACGGCTTCAAGAGCTACGGGCCAGGAAGGAGGTCGGGCAATTTTTAATGCCCGGTGCTCCTCCTAGCAAAAATAGAAGGTAAGAAAAATATTTAGGAAAATAATATGCTTTACACAGTCACAAATGTTTTGATTATATTATATTTCCAGAAAACTGTCCCCGGTTCGTGTGCCGTGCCCTTTGGTGCCGGGCACCCCAGAAGTGCCGCCCCCGCGTATTCCTCAAAAATGGGAATTGGAGAAGTCAGGTGTGTAAATGTCTGCCGGAAATCGTACACCTTATTGACTGATCCAACCTAATATATTTTAATACTCTTCTATCCAGCGCTGGACGCAAGTGGGCCTTCGAGGTTTGAGGTCGTGGAAGAAAGTGCCACCTCGCCGCCTCCCTCGAAGTAAGTTTGAACTTAATCTCTGACTTATTTGAAAGATTCAGAAGAATTCGAATTAATATATATGTTATCTCACAGGGAAAATCAGTTAGTTTTTACCCCGTCCAGTGGGATAATTATGTTGAAGGAAGGCCAAGAGGTGCACGAGCACATGTTGGTCGAAGCAGATATCGAGATGGTTGGCTTCTGGCCGAGCACATCATTCTCTGCAGAGCGTCCCACACTGCAGAATTTTTCTCCTGGGCCATCGACGTCGTCCACAAGACCAGGTATATTTTTATGTTTAATTCTGTTGTAATAACAATGTTGTTTGTGATGATAATCTGGTTGCGTCATGAACTAGGGGGTTCAAAGCAGCTGATAGTTAAATAAAGGCTCATATAATTTTGTTTTAGAACCTTCAATTTACGAAGACGACCCGGAGGAAGAAATTCTGCAGTGCGAACACTCTGCGCTTTTGAATCCTGGCAGTGATATTGAGGCGGAGGAGGAGGGGGAGGAGGATTGCATGCGTTCTATCCGATCGTCCAGGAGGCACGCTGGAGAATACGACGTGGAAGATTTGCCCAGCGAGCTCCACGAGGTCTTGGGAGTCATCGACAGCCAAGATGATCGTGATTTGCGAGAGTCAAGTCAAGAGGATTTGCTGTCATTTAATTGGTCTCACGATCCCCAAGTGTTTGCTGGGGTTCGAGAGAACATCACGGGACCAGCGGGGCCAACTTTCCCCGTTGAGGGTATGTCTCCGTTCCAAAATTTTTCGAAAATTTGGGACAGAGACATAATCAACCTCATCGTCGATGAGACCAATAAATATGCAGCAAATCTGCTCTCCTCCACCCTTCCTCAATTTTCACGGATAAAAAAATGGACACCAATAACGCCATAAGAGTTGTGGACGTTTTTTGGTGTCATTATGCTGCAAAGCATCGTCCCACTCCCTGTAGAGAAGGAATACTGGTCCCCATGTTTGCCTTACTTAAAACTGGGCAAATTCTCCGATATTATGGCGTTCTATCGATTTTCGCTCATAAAGCGATGTCTACATTTTGTAGACAATATTTTGTGTGCCAGAGGTATCCCGACGAAACTCGCAAAGTTACAGCCAATAATTGACCACCTCAATACAAAATTTAGCTCTTTATACCTACCTGAGCAGGAAATTGCTATTGACGAGTCGTTGATGCTGTGGAAAGGCAGACTTTCTTTTTCTCAGCTCATAGCAACTAAAGCTGCTCAGGTAGGTATAAAGAGCTATGAACTTTGTGAGTCCAAGACGGGATACCTCTGGCAGATGATTATATATACTGGGAAGAAGGAACGCCATAATGTCGAGGATAATGTGAACGAGGCTGAGCCTGAGGGTGCGACGTCAAGGACTGTTTTAAAGTTAGTTCGTCCATTACTCAATAGAGGTCATACTCTAGTAATGGACAACTTTTATAACAGTCCTTTACTGGCACGCACGCTCAAGACAAAGAAGACGGACGTAATGGGCACCCTGCGTCTGAACCGGGAGTTCGTGCCTGACAGTTTGCGCCACAAAAGTAAGGCAAACATGCGGTCTAGTGAAGTGGCATTCAGCCAGACACGGGACATGACAATTACGGTGTGGAAGGACGCAAATGTGGTATCACTGATATCAACATACCACAGGGTAGAGGTCGGCGGCAAAGAGAAGTACGGCTACTTTCGGTATAAACCGAAAGTAGTATTAGATTACAACCTGGCTATGGGAGGCGTCGACAAAAAGGATCAACTTTTGCAGGCGTTTCCCATAGAAAGGGTTCGTAATCTAATTTGGTACAAGAAGCTTTTCCGTCGGCTTCTAAACGTGTCCATCCACAACGCCTTTGTCATGTTCTCAAAGTCAGGGACAGTCAAAATGGCACAGCGGCAGTTTCGGGTGCTGTTGGCGGATGAAATCATACAGAGATTTCGTCCGCCAAAAATAGAACAACCGCTTGCTGTAACCAGCCACTTCCCTGCTAAAACAAATGTGAGGAAGTCACGTTGCAAGTGGTGCGCTTTAAAAAAAGTTGATGCTTGCACAGCTTACAAGTGCGAATCTTGCAACGTGAACCTCTGCATAATCGGTTGCTTTAAAGACTATCACATTTCTCGGGGACTGGTAAAGTGATAATCTTTAAAGCAACCAATTTTACTAACCCGACTGCCGATGGATAATCATATTTTTGAAATTGTCGTTTAAAACCCTTTATTTTGATACCAAACTCGATAGGTTCTGAAGTTTTTTTATTAAATTGTTTCAATGACATTCAGGCTACTAAGACAAACCTAACGACATTTAATTTATCCAAATCGGTTCATTTGTTTAGCCTGTAGACGGTGGCAACGAATATTACTTACATACATTCGAAAAACATTACCCTCCTTTTTTGGCTTGGCAGTCGGGTAATAAAAATCATAACATTTCCATTGATACAGGGATTGGGACCCAGAATATATATTTTTTCTATTTTTATTTTGTGTTCAATAAAAATAATAACTTTGAACCCGAATGTGCACTTCATGTAACCCCGGCTTTATGGCACACGTGTTTTGTCCATTCTTCCGATTTGTGATATTTCTTTACATATATTTGTTTTCGATAGCTATTGAATAACAAGTGTGATACATCATTGGAAAGGGCATTTGTTGTAGAAAATAGTTACGTATCTTCTACTTTTTTTACTCAAACTTCACTAAACAAAAAAACGCCAGAAATGTTAAGTGCGTTTTTACGTAAGTGGGAATTCCTTCAATCAGTTCCATATTTTTCTGTATTCGATAAACCTATCAACATTATATTTACACATATGTTAAAATAGGAACTTAGCTTTAAGATTGTAACAATATTTTTATTTTACATGAAAGGGTATAGTTGTAGTAAATTATTTAAATTTGGTGAAAAATTATTCACCGTCAGCAAATGTTTCGTCCTAGTCATAGGCCTGTAAATAAATATTTTCTTACTATGAAGTATGTTTTTTTATTTATTCGTATGTAGATAGAACCCTTCCACCATTAAAAGTCATAAAATATATATGTTACCGCTTAGCTTTTAAAAATAATCTTTTTTAAAGTTCAAATAATGTTTTTTTCAACTATAGTCATTGTTTACAGCTAAAAATAAAAACATTTGAAACTCAATGTTAACAAACACTTGATACGATTTGAAAGAGTCATTCATTAGCTTGAATAAAAACATTACTTGAGGTGACTTAAGTTACCAACGAGTCACAAAAAAAAATATCTTGTGAGCTCAGCCATCTGGCGCGGCGACGCGCCATTTTTTTTTCGACCCGGTAGCGCTCGGCGCGTAATTTATGACATCGGCGAAGCGTTTAAATCCTCCTCCACGCGTGTCCATATCGAGAGAGTTGCCAATCAGTTGGTCTAAGAACGTTACACCACCTTTAGATAATCGGTATTTTAACCGGAACTGCTCATCGGTATATAAAACAAAAGGATCTGCTCTTTTTTTAAATATTTTTAATAAGTTGGTTATTTATTGAAACAACTGCATAAGTTATTGCTCTGTAAAGAGACATTTTTTATAATTAAAACATTTTGCAAACGATGTAGATACTTCTACAACATAACTTATTCTAAACATACAGATCACTGTTATTAAATAATTACTAACCTGTAAAGAGAAACAACATTAAAAGCTATTGCTTCAATGATTTTCTATGGGGGTGTAATTTCAAAACCCCCTAAAGAGATTTCATACACATTTAATATTTTTGTACCAAAATAAAGTTTTAAATTTTACCTTCACCTACCTACTACCCACCTGTCTATACTTTAACTTTCATAATCCTCTCAAATACACAGTAAAATCAGTGTTAAAAGTAATGTTAGTTGCAAATTTCGCTAAAATGTCCGATGTCACAATCAAAATCCGCTAAAATGAAATCGACCAATGACAGCGCCGCATTTGAGTCACATGACCTTTAAAACAGTATGGCGATTTTCGTTGTGTTATTGATAGTTGCTCGCAGTTTTTAATTGAAATTCACAAGAAATAATGGAAGATTTAGCGCAGTTCGTAAAAAAATGTGATCCTAAGTATGCTCGGAAACGTCCACGCAATCCACAATCTTGGAAACGAGAACCGGAGCGCCGAAAAAGGTCAAAAAGGTGAGTAAAATATTCCCTTAAACTTCATAAAAAGTTCGTTGAAAAGTTTTATGCAACATGTAGTGAATGTCATTTAAAGTACTACCTAGAAAAGGTTTCTGTATTTTTTTACATTGTATTTAGAGGTGTCGCTATCAAGTTTAGTTTTCTTATTCAACAATATTGATGATTAAAATCATGATGATATTTTATTAACTTGTATAGGTACATACAATCCGTACTTGGCCCTCGTGGTGGATCACGGCCCACTCTTCCAAAGAGGAGGCCTATCCCGATTAAGGCAATGTTAAAAGGGCTGATGGTAATGATGATGAACTTGTATTTATTAAAGTACAAAACTATGAAAAATCAATCGTTACCATACAAATATAATGAGTAGGTACCTACTACCTATATAAATATTTACTTTTTTCAACCGTTATCAAAACTGAGGAGGTTCTAAACTTAGCAAAAGGCCATTGCCCAAACCCAGTATCGCTCTAAAATAAAACATTATAGCAACAAAAATGTAGTCATAAATTATGAAATCTTTTTTTAACTTTTCTTACTTATCTTGGTCGATATCGTATGTGGGGTTAATATGTTGTGTCTTAATAGTTACTAATTCGATTTTATTGCATTATTTTCAAAATGGCTTTCTTAAAGTGAAAGCAGTGTTGACAACTTGAGAAACTTCCCCGTAAGTAATCGGTTTTAACTGATATGTAGAGGCAGACGTTGTTTTAAAAATATTTCAATTATCTTTTAGATATTCCCGCGTGATTCATATTTTTATTTGTAATTAATATAATCAAAAAAATATTTCTTTCCTAATCAACAATCTTTCATTAGTTTACAAATCAGTAATGGTCAGGGTGATTTAGATTAACTGTTGGTAACACTACCACGGGCAAATAAAAGGTGAACTGTCATCAAAAGTGTCACTGTCAAGTCAAACAGCATTGTGTCGTAGGGATGGGCAAGTGAAAAAAATATATCGATATTTATCGTATCGATATTCTTAATCAGTATCGATAATTATCGAGCGAAAAATATCGAATATCGTCAGGTTTCGTATGATTATTCATACATATTCCCAAAGCATTCAAACTTCGTAGAAAAGAATAAAAGAAAACGGTATTTTTATTGATGCTTGAGCCTAAATAATAAAATACAATTTAATCAAAAAAGTAGTCATCAGATATCGACACGAAACCAAAAATAACGTTAAAAAAATATCGGATTTGATACGAATTCGATACTCTAAAATAAATATCGAATATGGATATATCGCGATTTAAAAATATCGACCATATGTAGTGATAATTGGATGGAAAAACATCGATATTTCGATATTTTTTTGCACATGCCTATTGTGTATAAGTTGTTGAGTTTGTTGTGATATCAAATAACTTATTATTACGTCGAGTACGTGTCCAGTAGAGTCTTCGGATTCCTGTACGAACAAGATATCTTTCTGAATACTATTGTACTGTTTCTGTGCTACTGGTGTGGATTGTGTAGAACGTTTTTTTGAGTTTGCTTACATTGTTGGACTAATGCCTATAGAAGTGTGAGAAGACAGACTCAGCATGATCAAGATAGGCAACCGCAGTTTGTTAGTGAAGAAGCCATTGCAACACAAGAGAACATGGATGTTGCTACATCAAGTCACGGAGTGGAAAGTGCATCAGAAACTTCTGTGCCTTCAAGGGATCATTCCAGAAGGTTTATTTGGAAGCAGTAAAGTGTACTATGCATACATTTTAGTTAATAGGGCTATAAGTAACTCAGTAGCTGATATTGCTGGTTACTATTGCAATTGTTTGGTGGGTAATCGAACCGTGGGATGCTGCGCACACGTAATTACTATTTTGTGGTATCTTGGTTGGGCTCGATATCGATCATTTGAGCCGACGGCTCCGTTTTTAGACGACATATTTTATGAATATGATGATCATATGAACCAATAAAAATATTTTATTCCTATATTCAAGCATTATTATTTTCTATTCCCTATATTTACATCGTATATATCGTATCGTGATGTTTTTCTACATCGTTCTCACATAATTATGTATAATCTCAACATGAAAGATGTAACCAAGATTTTGTAACAATATTTTTGATTGAAAAGAGTGTCCATGGAGTTTCTTGCCCGTTCTTCTCCATAGTGATCTACGCTAGGGAATGGGCAACTACAGTACTTTCTCAAGTTATTATGCCTTGTGTCTGTTACTGTAGCTTTGATTTTTCTTTGTATTTTTGACATTCAAAAGTGCCGTAATGGTCTAGTTGAAATAAATGATGAGTTTGAGTTTAGCTAATATTATTTACTTAGGATTATTCACTGGTTTGATGGAACTATTTTCTGTTGTCTTATGAGAAATCAAATCATA
This sequence comes from Xestia ashworthii, assembly GCA_950022955.1. Lineage (NCBI taxonomy): Eukaryota > Metazoa > Arthropoda > Insecta > Lepidoptera > Noctuidae > Xestia > Xestia ashworthii. Next base: position 9,986,358 of record OX465560.1, on the reverse strand, counting down.
TTGTTGTAAGGACTGTTTCTTTGGTAGAAGGTTAGCTACAAAACTAACCTCAAAACTTGAACAGAAAATCAAAGAACAATAAAAACCCCACAAAATAAATAGTTCATTTTTATTTCCTTAGAAAATATGACATCTCCCCTCTTTAACCGACTTCCAAAAAGGAGGAGGTTCTCTATTCGACTGTATGTATTTTTTTTTTTTTTTTTTTTTTTTATGTATGTTACCCGATTACTCGAAGACGCCTAAACCGATTTGAAAAATTCTTTTTTTGTTTGAAAGGGTATACTTCCAAGTTGGTCCCATAGTCGCCAAGTCGGGATCTGATGATGGAATCTTGGCGAAATCGAGGGAACTCTTCAAATTTTATAGGATAACGTACAGCAATTTTTATATTTTCTACAACAAGTGAAGCATTTGCGTTTGATAAGAACCATTCTACCATCAGATCTGATGATGAAGCCAAGAGTCACGGAACTCCATAATGAGACAATGTATCCTAGTCGTGTTTGGGCTTGTTGTAATTGTACCAAGCACATGTGAACCACTAAAAAGTGAAAAATAAAAACTTTTTTGCAAAAAATAAAACCGACTTCAAAAAGAAAAAGTGAAAAATAACTTTAGCTTCTGAAGTCGGTGACAAAAAAATTAAATCAATCATACAAACGTCACCGACTTCAGAAGCTAAAGTTATTTTTCACTTTTTCTTTTTGAAGTCGGTTTTATTTTTTGCAAAAAAGTTTTTTATGTCCAATTTATACTATCATACAACTTATTTTCATGCGCAACGGCGCCGCGGCGGTCCATAGAAGGATGGGCAATCTCCTTTATTTAATTTTATGCACGAATACTTAAATTATTTTTTAATCTGTCACATCTTTGGCTTTGGTTTGTTTGGGTAAAATATTGGGGGTTAAGGTCAGAGTGGTACCTAATCATCGCAATATTTTATTCAAAAAAATATTTCGATTGTCTTACATCGCTAGGTGCTTCACTGTTTAGCCATATTGCAAGCCAAAATACGGGAATGATCAATAATCATTCCTGTATTTTTGTTTTGTCCGAAACATCCGTCACAAAATATCTTCACGTGTTGATCTATGACACCGATTGAAACACTGGCCTCATCTAGTTTGTAGAAAAACAACGTGTAAAAGTGTTTTTATAACCTACTTGCAAAAATAAATATCATTTTTGATCATTTCATTTCATCATTACGATTGTGTTATATAAATGAATGTTCTACTATCGTTTCATTTTGCTTTATAGGGTCATTTCGATTTTCATTATTTTATTTTTTACATTGGTAATCTTTTTTTTTTCAGGTATGAAGCAAAATCACTTCCGAAGTTTCCTTCTTGCGGTCATAATCAAAATGCTTTTCGCTGCGACCTTGTCACTTGTCAAGATATTCGGAAATTTCACACAAGTTTTTATAAATGTAAAACAAAACTCGATCAAGACAATTTTTTGTTAAGATATTGTCGTGTTAATGAACCTAAAAAAAAACATTCCAAATAATAAGAGAAAGTTGACCATTAAATACAATATCCCTATCAACGGAGGTGGTCAAAAACCTGTGTGTCAAAAAACATTTTTGGACGCCTTACAGATAAAAAAAGATCGTGTTCAGGGGGTGATGAACCGTTCTTATTCTAAAAGTTTGTCATTAAAAGAAAATAGAGGAGGAGACCGAAAAAGTGCAAAATTTGAAGCGAAAAGGTTGAATGTTTTTTTGAAAAGTTTAAAGGTATTGAAAGTCACTATTGTATATCGCAAACAAGCAGAATCTATCTGCCGTCAGGATTAAATATCCGAAAGATGTGGCGAATGTACAACCAAGAGAGAGATGAGGATTTAAAAGTGAAGCAAAGTTATTTTCGAAAAATTGTAAATACTTCCTACAACTTTGGTTTTGGTTCTCCCAGAACAGATGTATGTTCCACGTGCATTTCGTTACAAGAACGCCTAAAAATTGAAAAGGACCCGATAAAGAAAAATGAGTTGATAGTAGAGAAGAGGATCCACCGGCTTAAGTACAAAGCATTTTAAAATATTCTAAAAGAGGATGATGAAAGCATCAAAACAATAACATTTGATTGCCAAAAAAACCAACCACTCCCAAAACTGCCTGATCAGTCTGCTTATTTTAGCAGGCAGTTTAGTTCTTCTTCTTTTAGGAAATTCAAAAGCAAAACTCACTACGGAAAATGTGCGTTCATATTATTGGACCGAGTTGGATCATAATAAAGGCAGCAACCAAATTATTAGTGCAGTTTATCACTTTCTACAAGGAATCGCAATAGAGCCGCAGGTGAAGGTACTAAGGATAGTTTGTGATGGATGTTCCGGACAAAACAAAAACTCATATTTGCATAAACGTCAAAATTGTAACAGAAAATAAATAGTATCGCAAACGACAAAAGTAAAAGTTTCAAATAGTAGAGCAATCAGAATTATCGTAACCTACTTATCGTAGGTAAGTAACGTCTTGTCACTTACGATAAAACTATAGTTCTATGATCTGACCAAAATCTGTGTTGCGTTTAGTTATCATTTATGCATTTTGTTTATTTGCAGAAAATAGGTACTTTAATCTAATTGTTTGACTGCATATTTATTTAAATGACGTAATATTTCATTTAGATTTTTTAGTTTTTATAATATTGAAATGTTATTAATCTTGAACAATAAAATGAATGTAAAAATATTATTGTAATAATTGTCGCTGAGCAATAACTAAACACTGTTTGTTACAAAGGTTCAAGTTCAAACTTGTTCGAATTCGAAATAACGATTTATAGCGTCAGAAACGTCCTCTACCAAAGCGATTACAAGCCAAGTCAGAAAGATGTTCCGGTAAAGGTAAAAAGTTCAACCAAACCCTTGTGCAGGGAAAAAGTGTGGTAATAAATGTGAGTTGAACTTTAGTGATGAAGATAGAAGGAATATACACGAACTTCATTGGGGTTTAGGGAGTTCTGTAAGACAACGAGACTGGCTACTGGCATTAGTCGAGAGAGTAAGAGTAGAATGTAGTAGGCGATCAGTCTCCTATCGTTATTAATTACTTTCCTTGTGGAGAGGGTGGCAGAAAGAAAGTGTGTCAGCAGTTTTTATTAAAAACGTTAGGAATATCACAGATGATGTTAAGATACACTCTTAAAAATATAACTGCTATAAATGTCTCTAAGCCATATGAAAGGGGTAAATCAACACCTTCTAAAAAATATAGTGAGTCAGTTATTCAAGCAGTGAAGCAATTTATCCAAAAACTTCCAGCTGTTAAATCTCACTATTGCCGTAATAAAGGTAATAAATTGTATTTGCCTTCCGAGTTCAGAAATTTGTCATCTATCTATCTATCATGGGGGTTTAGGTTTCCGCACTTAGTCCTTGAAATGGACCATTGTGCGTGAGCCATGGTGGCCGATTACTCCAACCAGCCCACCTCCCTCCAGAAGCAGATCAAACTTCCCGGTCTCCTCAGGACATCTGCAAGTGATCCTGGTGTTCCCAGGGTCTCTTCGCGAATCTTCGTTACGCCTGTGCACTCCAAAAGCACATGCGCCACCGTCTCCTCCGCCTCCATGCACGCTCTGCACAGGGGACTGTCAGTGATACCTAGGGTGTGGAAGTGTTTGTTCAGCGAGCAGTGTCCAGTGATGGTCCCCGCCACCAGACGCAGGCTATCTCTGTCCAGGCGCAGAAGGCGCCTGGTCAGCTTTGGATCCAAGGATGGCATAGCTTCCTTGGACTGTCTACAACCCGGTGCCGAGGCCCACCATTTCTCTGCTTGTAATCGGGTGTGATCCTTTAACCAGTTCCTCAGCTGCTTGAAGGGAATGGGCACAATGGGCTCGGGTCCGTAGGGTTTTGTGCTGGATCCTCTTCTGGCAAGTTCGTCAGCCGCATCATTGCCGAGTGATCCACTGTGTCCTCTGATCCATTGCAGCGTGACCGTGTTGTGATTCAACACCGTGATTTGTTCTAGGGCCTTATGGCATTCTAGTATTAGTCTCGACGTGATCTGGTTACTCTTTAGGGATTGAAGGACTGAGGCACTGTCGGAGAGTATACGAATGTTGGTATCCGTAACCTCCCTGGCCGCTATAGCGAAATTTGTCATTCCTGTATAATAAGATTTATCTTCAAGATGAGACTGTAAAAGAAATAGTTTCCGTGCAGAAACAAACTTTCAAAAATATTTTTAGAAATGATTATAATATAGGATTCCATCTACCGAAAAAAGATAAGTGTGCAATGTGTGAGCGCATCAAATATTTAGATAGTACAACTCAAAATGATGCCATAAATTCAGATGAATATAAGAAGCACGTAAAGGAAAAGGATGCCGCAAAAAATAAATTTTTGGATGATCAGGCTCGCAGCAAAAACTCGAGTGATTTTTTGTGTGCGAGTTTTGATCTCGAAAAAGTTCTAACTACCCGCACGGAGACAGTATAAATTTATATTATTCAAGAAAATTGGCCTATTTTCAGTACCAAATATTACTATAAATTGATTTATTATGTTTTCGTTTTATTGTGAAAAAAACTTGATATTGTTATACGAGTACCTGATATTATAACGAAAAGTGATAGCGTAAATGACAATTTTTGAAAAACAAGATGAAATTACGACCTTAAATTTTATCTTAAGCGACAAAAGTACTCATTACTTAACACTTTCTGCAATTATTTAATTGATTATACGTAGATGCTAACGTGTTTTGCATATAATACAAAAACCGGACATGTCTGATTAACCAGTTAAAACTAACCAATAAAATACCTCTCCTGTAAAATTATATGTTTGTCGCTTACGATGTTCTTCCATAACAGCAGTACAAGTACGTAGTAATCGATAGGGCTCGATAAGATAAATTTGACAGTTATTCTCGATAATATGAGTTTTTGATTCGATAAAACCTCATTTTATCGAGAATAACTGTCAAATTTATCAACACGAGTCTTATCGAATTTTACGTACTTGCACTGCAGGCTCGATATGTGGTGACACAAACGAAAAAAAAAACATTTCCTCTTTGACATATTTTTATTAAAAATCGAATGCTGAAAGTTCACAAAAATACTGTATATTCTTGACAAATTCGCATCACCCCGCCGATTCAGCTGATGTGTCATGTGTCAAAATCTTGTCGTGCATAGTGGTTAAGAGCCGTTTACCAAATTACTTGCAGGGGGCAATCTACAGTGAAAAAGTATCAAATTCTCGAGACGAAGCTGCTCAAACTATCGATACAAATGCAGCTCAGATGAAAACGCGTTATGATAAAGAAAGATCGACGTGCTGTAGAACCTCTACTTCTAGGTCAGTTAGTAATGGTGGAGGTGAAGCAGAAAATATTATGTCCTGGTCTAACAAGTGGAAAACATGTCCAGCGATATGCAGGGCCATACAAGGTTACAGCTGTGCTACCTAACGATCATTTTGAAGTCACATCGTACAGAAAGGGTAAACGAGCCTACAAACATATAGTGGCCCGTGATAAAATTAAAATATGGCATAATAGACACCGAGACTCCTCGTCTGACGAGAATCTGACAGATCAGCCGTGAGTTGCTCTTTGTATCAATCACCATGCTATCTACACTCACCGGCACGGAAACTTGGGCACTCGTGATTTTGCTGATTATTTGCATTCAAACGTTTGCATTTTCATTTTTGACAATAAATTAAATGAAGGTGGATTCAAAAAGTGTCTCTTATGCTTTAAAAACTTAGAAATGAAAAGATTACTTCCCCAACAACTCAGTATTTAAAATCAAGCACTTTTTTGTTACAATATATTTTTCGAGAACAAATAAGTGGCACCTCTGGGTCCCGAGCGGGACGAATACGTCCCGCACGCAATTTTCCGTTCAGTCCCGACGGGACGAATACGTCCCGCGTCGTACCAGCAAATTCAAACCTTATTTTCAGTATCAATATGGCTCTTAATCGTTTGCGAAAGGTTTACTTCTGTGGCCAGATAATAGTCGATTCAAACGACACCAACCTTTAGTAACACTAAACGGGGCAACACTATTAAAAAAATAAAAGAACGCGTCCTAGTCGTTGAAAAATGTCAGTGCAAAAAACGGTGAACGAACGTGCGGTCGGGCGTGGTGTTTTCTGTTTTTTTGTGAGTGCTATAGTGTGAAACGTTGGTAAGTAAGTGTTTATTATATTATAAGTGCCTATTGCAACTTTTTAGATAATAATTCGCTTGAAATAATGTCCCAAAATTATTTTCTGAGCAAACAAAATATTCCTAATTTCGATTTCGTCAGTCGCCATTCAATGAACAATTGAAAATATGAATTTGACTCATTTATAATGTAAATATGGTCTTGGAAACATTAGTAGCAACGTATAAAATAGTGATAATTCATTATTTCATGTATTCGAGGCATATTTCTGCAGATATATTTATATTTCGAGTATTTTCTAGCGAAGGTCAATGTCAACCGTCAGACCAATTCAGCGTAATTGTTTTTGAATTAGATTAGATTTGGTGTGATAATCATGTTATAAGTGGATGAATTATAATTACTTAGTATCTAATGCAAGTGTGTATCTAATTGTTTGTTTGAAACAATACCATAAAACTACTCTTTTGAACAAACAAAATATTCGTCGGCGTCGTCTTTTTTTGTTATGAATTCTAATAATTCTCAATGAATTAGTATCTTTGTAAGGTCGTAAAAATCGTAAAAACTAATGATAATTCATAATTTCATATATTCCTGGTGTATTTATTCTATTATTACTCATATTTCGGTGTTTTCTCATGTTGTTTACGTATTTCATAACTGCCAAATTCAAACATGGCCGCAACGACCACTAGGCCGTAGGTCATATCGACAAAAGTTATAGATAGTATCGAAAACTTCATTTTATTTTTTTATGAAGTAAAATATTTCTGGGAGGCCTTTGCCCAGCAGTGGCACAGTATGGGTTCAGAAAAAAAAATAAAAATATTTTTTATTTCAGAAATGTCTTGGAACGTCGGAGGTGGCGAGGTGCCCTGCGACTTCGAGGAGCTGCTCCGCGAGAGCGACTCGGAGGACGAGGGCATTAGACAGGAGTACCTTGAGGTGGACTTGTCTGAGGATGAGTTGGACGAGTTAGAGGTATACGGTGAGCCGGAATTCCTCGATGAATTAGAGGAACCGGCTTATGAGGTAACTAGCTGTTGCCCGCGACTTCGTTCGCGTGAAAATATTGATGGGTCATGTGTGAGACTGCATCGTTGGTCAAGTTGTCGCAATCGCTACTGAGCATGAGATCCTGGGTTCGATTTCCGGGACGGGCAAAGTGTTATTGTATTTTTGTGCCCAGTTGATGGAAATAAGCTAAATGTGCGAAATGTGGGTGTAGGATTAGATACACCTCTACCTAACAGCGAAGGGTGAAAATAGTGTCAGGGGAAGCCGAAGAAAAAAAAAGAGAACTGTTTTTTTTTTACCATGTTAATTTTGAACTGATTTTCATTATCAGCGACACCAAAAACCACGGAAACGACACCATGATGGAAAATCCAAAAATATTCGTCGCCGCCATTTTGGATTTTTATCTTCATTCATCAAAAGTAAGATCAGAAATGCAGAAGAGTTTGAAAAAAATCCCTCCGGCAAGCCGCAGGAGGAGGTAGATTTCGGAGAAGGTGCTGGAGCGTCCGACTATTGAAAATTTGTATAAGGAGTTGTACTTATGTGTACAATCTACAAAAAAAAAACCTCGTTGTCCTGTAATGGAAATTTACCCTTTTTAAATCCTCTCATAAGAGTTTAGCATGGAAACGCCCTCAAATTTTTAGTTATGATTTTTTATTTCGAAAACTATAAGTTTTATCGCTAAACTACAAAGGTAACAACTGTAGAGTACTTAAACAATTTTCTTTAAAAAAAAAAAATATTTGCGACGCTCAAAATGTTTACTGTTTCGGAGATATGATTTTTTTTCGCAAAAATTTTGGAAATTTCAACCCCCTCCCTAATTTAGGGGTTGCATCAAAAAAGTTTTATTTTAAAGTTGTCCGTACTTTTACTCAGAATGATAAAAATGAAAAACGGTACAAAAATTTTTCATGGGATAAAGTTATGGCCAAAAAACTGATTTTAGAAAAACCACCCCCATAGACGAATTCCGCCCATTCACGAACATAGGCTAAGTTTTGACCTTTTCGATTTTTTGGCCAAGTTTGAAAGCACTCGGTTCATAATTGCGACCTGTAGAGTGTGGCTAAATTTTGCTTGTCACCCTTAAACATACACGTATACATATAAATCTCGCTAAGTGAGAGACCAATAAGTAGATTTTTTTTAAAAAAAAAAGGAAATCTACCTAAAAACAGAAACCAACAAAATAAAAAAATCTAGTTGGTATCAAATACGACATCGACAATTACTCATTCTATCTTGTTCTACTATACATACTTTCTTTTTCTGCCCCTGCCGTAACTCCATAATCTTCGGCTTACCTAGGTCCCTACAAAACGGTAAGTACTGCCAGCCGCGAAGTCACGTGTGCGCGTCCATACGATTGGTACCTACCTGTACTATTAACTTGTGTACGGCCTATACTATTAACTTGCACTGCTGCAAAAGGTCTCTCCTGCTGCCGTTATTGGTGAACGAATGAACAAATACAATGCAAAACTTCATCCCCTTTTCCCTTTGTGGGTTGAAATAAAAAAAAAAACCAACGACTTACTAACTTTGATACTATTTAATAACTCAAAAAAAATACCTTAATTAAAAACAAAATGATGGTCTTTTTTCACCCCTCAAGGGTTGAAATTCTAATAAAGCCGTTGCGTTAGCTTCCAATCATAAGCCCAGATAACAAATTTTGTACTTTTTACGTCGAAAATTAAAGATTTTTCACACACAATTTCATCCCCTTTTTAAGCCTTCGGGGTGGAATTATCAAAAACGCTGAAACACGTATAAATTAATTTTCAATCGTCAGCTTACACACAAAATTAGAAGATCCTAACTTTAAAACTGACGGACTTTCATATAAACTTTCATCCCCTATTTTATCCCCTTAGGGGTAGAATTGATCAAAATCCTTTCTTAGCGGATGCCTACGTCATAACATCTACCTGCATGCCAAATTTCAGCCCGATCCGTCCAGTGGTTTGGGCTGTGCGTTGATAGATCACTATGTCAGTCAGTCACCTTTGAGTTTTATATATTTAGATTTTTTTTCACCGTCTTGATTAAATTACTGAATCTGCTGTAATGAGACAAATCAGTGAGACATTGAGACAGAACGCATACACTTGAAATTGTATTTTGTCAGTTATTACAATTACAAATAATCACAGAAGTATCTGTTGTCGAGTTCAGGTTTGTATGTAGCATGTCTTGTCTGCATGTATATTGTTTTCATTTTGTGTGAGGTGTTGGGTTTTGAATTTTCAGTATACTAGCTCGGCACCGACTATCCTCGGACTGCATGATGATGAATGAGATCTGTTGCATAGACTTGACTTTGTATTGTTTTGATACAAAATAGGTGTTTAGTCAGTTATTACAATTAGATTTTGTTATCTTCCGGCAATTTATCATAGTTATTCACAGATATTATATATGACAGAAGTGTCCGTTGTTGAGTTTAGGTTTGTATGTCTGAATGGTGTGTTACGAAGCGTTTTTTTATTATTATTATGTATATTGCTTTTATTTTGTGTGAGGTGTTGGGCTTTGAATTTTCAGTATACTAGCTCGGCACCGACTATCCTCGGACTGCATGATGGTGAATGAGATCTGTCACATAGACTTGACATTGTATTGTTTTGATACAAAATAGGTTTTTTGTCATTTATTACTGTTAGATTTTGTTATCTTCCGGCAATTTATCATAGTTATTCACAGATATATTATATATAATGACAGAAGTGTCTGCTGTAGAGTTAAGGTTTTGTATGTCTGCATGTTGTGCTGTAAAGGGTGATTGTATTATTATGTATATTGTTGTTACTTTGTGTGAGGTGTTGGGCTTTGTATTTTAGTATACCGGCTCGGCACCGACTCTCCTCGGACTGTACACGGCCGAGGGAGAGGAGCTCCCGCTACGCCCCTCAAGTCCTACGAGCGCGCCGCTGATCATGTAAGTTTCACCGAAATATTTTATAGTCAGTAGTATTTGTAATAACAAAAACCTTTTATTCAATTTGCCCAGTCCGTCACCTGCTGCTGATGATTCGCCTACGGCCAGTCCTCCAGTGGCCCGCCGCGTGCGATACAATCGTAAGTAATAAAACTCATTTTGAAATGTTTTTGAGTCATAATAATTATTTATAATAACGAAAACCTTTCATTTCATAGGCTGAGCCCGTCGTCACGTGCTCTTTGGTCGCCTACGTCTACCCTTGCGGATGATGCTCGTGATGATGGGTAAGTTATACTTTTACTTCTCGTTTTACATTTCCATCAAGAATTATAATTGCATTTACATTTTTTTATTTATTTTTAGGGTTGAGTATGTTGTCATCGTCCAAGAGGACGAAGACGCATACCATCTGGCGGACGAGCATCACATCTACTCTCCGCAAGTGGTAGAGCGCCAGGATAATCGAGTGCGTGGCCGAGGAGGTCGACGCGCGCGCGGACCACGCCGAGGCGGCCGGGCGAGGGGGGCAGGAGGACGGGAAGGTGAGTCTCAATGGAAAAAGGGTGACAGTCTGGTGGAAGTATATTTGAGTGATGAGGACGTGCCAGAAGATCTGCGAGCGAGTGTGATGAAAGTGGTGAGAGCAAGGGAGGCAGCGAGAGTGCGGGCAGTTGCGAGAGTGAGGAGGCAAAGGCCTGAAAATGAAGCGCATGACCAGAATGCAGACGATCAGTTTTTCGATGCTGATGTAGGTCAGGATGAGGCTCTTTTTGCTGGGACAGGGATTTCGTCGCGCTTTGAGTGGTCATCCATGCGTGACTATTCAGGTGAGAGGGAGCAATTTCTGCCTGAACAAACGGGGCCTGTAGTCGCATCGGAAAATGCGTATGGGGCGTTTAGGCAGTACTGGGATGACGGCATCTTGTCACACATAGTGACCGAGACAAACCGTTATGCTCAGGGGATAGCTGGTTCATCCGCTAGCTTTGCCCGGGAGTGGTATGACACAAATATTCACGAACTTTTGGTCCTATTTTCCTTCTGGATGATGCTCGGAATCATCAAGATGCCCTCCACGAAATCCTGTTTTACAAATAACCCACTCCTGCAAACGAACATTTTTAGAAGATGTTCTCCCGTAACCGTTATTACAACCTCTGCCGCGCTCTTCATTTCAATGACAATAGTAACAGACCGACTGACAATTCCGACAGACTTTTTTCTTTTGGCCCCATTTTAGAACATTTAAATTCACGCTTCCAGGAAGCCTATGTCCCATCCCAGAATATCTGCATTGATGAATCCCTGACTTTGTGGAAAGGTAACCTCATATTCCGCCAGTACATCAAGACCAAGGCAGCCAAGTTCGGAGTTAAAACCTTCGAACTGTGCGAGTCATCCACTGGCTACCTTTGGTCTTTCTTTGTGTAACTCGGTACTGGAACTACCTACGATCCCACTTACCCGTCGACGCTGCTGAAAAGCACGGCGACTGTTCTTAAGCTGATACATCCTCTCCTCAACAAAGGGTATACTCTTTACTTAGACAATTGGTTTAATAGCCCCTGTCTGGCCCGATTTCTGAAGGCACATAAAACCGATTGTGTAGGTACATTGCGCGTCAACCGTAGCAATGTTCCTCCACTCATATCGCAGTGCCGTCTGAAAGACGGTCAGATAGTCGCTCGTCACGCTGGCGATATCGTTGTCATGGCCTATCAGGATAAGAAGCGCAAGATTTGCACTATCTCAACCTACCATGGCGTTCAACAAGACCGGATGGAGCCAAGACCTTATCGCGAAGCTCAATTCAAGCCCCAAGTCATTTTGGACTACAACAAGGGTATGGGAGGCGTTGATCGTAAAGATCAAATGCTGGAACCATACCTGTTGGAAAGAAAAAGGTGCCAGAAATGGAATAGAAAGGTCTTCAAACGCCTTCTCAACTGCTCAATTTTAAATTCACGAATTCATTTAGCGGCTTCTACCGCTACTTCTAAAGAACACCTAGTTTTTCGGTTGGAGTTACTCGATCAGATACTCCAAAAACACCACAAATGCATGCCAAAACGCAGTATCCCGACAGCTGCTGGTGTTGGTGCACCCAGACCGGGTCCAAGCGCTGCGGGTGCTAGCGTATTTGGCCAGCCCGAAACACCAGTGGAGCGTCACTTCGCAACCCGCATTACCACGCTTAACTCGAAAGGGGCTGTATGTCGTCGGCGTTGCCGCTTGTGCGGTAGCAACCCCGAGGTGCGAGATAAGCGTACCTCCTACTGGTGCAGTATTTGTGGTGTTCCACTTTGCATAGAGCCTTGTTTCGCGCTTTACCATAGTTCCCTCTAGTCTTCTCCATTTTGAGCTTTTTTTTCTTTCCTTGACTTATGACAGACTTACATGACAGACTTCCAGTATACCTTTTATTCTTTCCACAAAGTCGCTAGTAGAATCACTCCGTTTTCTGGGTCATACCACTCTTTATTGTCTAAACGCTATGTTTGTATGTGTGGGTGCATGCGTGTCCATTGGGACTCACGTAATAGGGAATATGCATGTAATTTTTTGTTCAATTATCTTATGTTTTGTTTGCCACATAGACTGTTGCTTATCACATATTATGCCATCACTTTTATTTTGTTACTATATGAGGTGTTTGTGTTTTGTTTGTATAAGAATGAATATGTCTAGCTCCTCTAATATTTTTACAAAGAAATAAGTAGTTTTTTTTCTCGCATATATATACCCAATTGTGGAACACATAATGCCAGTCACTTTAATTTTGTTACTAAATGAGTTATTTATGTGTTTTGTTTGTATCAGAATGATGGCTACCTACTCTAATATTTCTACCCCTATGTAAAAGTAATAAATAGAGTTTTTTATTTCATGCATATTCCCTATTGTTACTATATGAGGTGTTTATGTGTTTCGTTTGTATAAGAATTATGTCCACCCAAATATTTTTACCCCTATGTAAAAGTAATAGTTTTTATTTCTTGAAAATTCCCTATTGCATAACTCATTATACAAATCACTTTTATTTTGTTACTAAATGAGGTGTTTATGTGTTTTGTTTGTATAAGAATTATGTCCACCCAAATATTTTTACCCCTATGTAAAAGTAATAGTTTTTATTTCTTGAAAAATTCGTATTGCGTAAGTCATTATACAAATCACTTTTATTTTGTTACTATATGAGGTGTTTATGTGTTTTGTTTGTATAAGAATTATGTCCACCCAAATATTTTTACCCCTATGTAAAAGTAATAGTTTTTATTTCTTGAAAATTCCCTATTGCATAACTCATTATACAAATCACTTTTATTTTGTTACTATATGAGGTGTTTATGTGTTTTGTTTGTAAAAGAATTGTGTCCACCCAAATATTTTTACCCCTATGTAAAAGTAATAAATACAGATTTTTATTCCTTGTACATTCTCTATTGAGTAACGCATTATGCCAATAACTATAAAGTATATGAGGTAAAAAAAAAAAATACAAAAATAAAAACGATCGGTAAATGATTGTGTTAGGTTGTTAGATATGTATGTGAATAAAGAACTTTTTATGTACAAGAATTATGTTTCCTCTAATTTTTATTTTTATGTGAAAACTTTTTTTTTAATTATTATGTGAATAACTTGCACAGTATCTTTGGTATATATAAATAAAACATGTAGATGTAAATAGTATTTTTATTTTCCTTACTGACTTCATTTTCGATAGGTACACATATTATCGATAATGTAGTGGTGTGTTCCCCACCCTACAGCATGTTTGAATTCAGAACAAATTTTACGACCACTTGAAACATACATAATTCTTATTTTTTCCATGACAGGACGGCATGTGTGTACAGAAATAGATATAGCACCTTGTCCTTGTTTGTTTCCGAATAAGATTCTAGTTTGAAAACCTAAATTATCGAGTGGAAATAGGATAAATCCTTCTTCTTTGTTATTTTCGTATTCAACAATATTCGTAGTATATTTTTTCAATTCATGATTAGAAATCAGTTGAAGAAGGTATAGGTAGTATCCTAAAAACATTTTATATTGATATCTGTTCATAATAACACAGATGATCGTTTACAAAGTCATGCGTCGAACGGCATAATTCCAATATGACAGTTCAACTTATTAGAACTTTGAGTTGGAATCTTGTAAGAATTATGTATGTAAGACTCCAAAAAAAACACTGTCATTATATTACGTGTATATTCGTTATATTAGTTCTAAAGTTTCGTGTAAATTGATTCAGTAGTTTTACCAAAACAATATAAAATACGACAACAGATCTATTTTCGACTAGTTCTCTCATATCTTTATGATATTTTTAATTCTAGAGTAGTTATGAAATAACTGTTTATATAGTAACACAAGGCCTCATTATTCAAGAACACGAAACTGTTTACAGTTTGAGATAAGAGTTAGTAGAACTCGAGCTATAAGCATTATTGTGAACGCGGACACTTGACACGCGCGATGACGTAACTGCAAGGGGCGGGAGGGGAGATTACCGCTATTGTGCGCGGCACTTGAGAGGTTAACTGTTTAGTTAAAAAAAAAACAAATTAAGTATAAATCTTTATTTCTGAACGACATCACTGTCGACTTTTTGGGTCCACCCTTTATAGCAGAACTTTTTATGCCATAATATTATTTTGCATACCAGCTGATAGCATAAACTTCATTTGGCAGAAAATTGTTTGGCAGATACTCATTTGTCATACGTTCAAACTCATAATTTTGTAAGCCAGAATCATCTTGAGGCATACATTTCATATGCATAAGATTTAAAAGTAGAATCATCTTATCGCAGAAAGTTCACAGTAGAATTATCTTTTGGCACACATTTCATATGCATAATAATGGAAAGACTCATCTATCAAATCACAGAAAATTCATAAAATCAGTTGTTTGTGAACACTTGGTTTTTATTTCCCTGTAAGAAGCAGGCAAACATGCAAACGAGCATACATCTGTAAGAAGCAGGCAAACATGCAAACAAGCATATACTTGTATCGTGCATGTAGCAAGTATGCAAGCAAGGATGAAGCATGTAAGCAAGCATGCAGCATGCAAGCAAGCACGCAGCATGCAAGCAAGCATGCACCATGCATGTAGCAGGTATGCAAACATCTGAACAAGCATATACCATGCATACAGCAAGCATGCAGCAGCATGCAAACAAGCATACAGAATGCATGCAAACAACCATGCAGCAAGCATGCAGCATGCAAACAAGCATGCAGCATGCAAGCAAGCATGCAGTATGCAACATGCAGCAGGCATGGTTTCTGTCACGGCTCCGGCGCTGCGGGGCTACGGCGGTCCCACGCGAGCTTATCGTCGCAGATGTGTTTAACGCTCACCACCGCAGCTTCGGCATGCTCAACTCGCGGCCCGCCTCGCC
Organism: Xestia ashworthii; assembly: GCA_950022955.1. Taxonomy (NCBI): domain Eukaryota; kingdom Metazoa; phylum Arthropoda; class Insecta; order Lepidoptera; family Noctuidae; genus Xestia; species Xestia ashworthii. The sequence continues at coordinate 9,970,817 of OX465560.1, read as the reverse complement.
CCTCCGCGCCTACGCGATTTTAAATTACACTCTAGGGGTAGGGCAGAGAAGACTACGTGGAGTCGGTTTTGGAGCGATTCGTTTCTGTCACTAACTTTTGTAGCACAATATATTGACTTTTTAAGATAATATTTTAATTTTAAATTAAGGTTAAAACTGCTATTTTGTGGCATTGAAAAATGGCAATAATGCCAAATAAAATTACACCAAATGAAATTCTGCAATCTTCATAGTATGCCAAGTGAAATTATATCAAATAATCGTCGTTCTAAATAAACATTATTCTAAACGAAATTATGCGAAATTTGAACACTGCCAAAGGTAATTATGTCAAAAAAATTCTGCCATCTAAAAGTATGCCATTCTAAATTCGGACATACAAACATTCAGCCAAACAATAAGTATATTTTAAAAAAAATATGCCTTTTATATATTCGTTTAAAGAAAATTATGCCAAGTGTGTTATGCTAAATGAATTTCGGAGCAACAAGATTCTGCCAGATAGATGGAACCCCGACTTTTTCTATGCGCATTTTATCTCGCGTTGATGTCAATCATGGTGTTTATAATACGAAACGTCTTTCTCTCTCTCGTATTTGCGTTGCCGTGTGATTTTAGAAGTTATATCGTATCTGCTTTATCCATTCTTTTATCATAATGGAATCTGGAAAACGCAGTAAAAATTTTACTAGAACTTGTGCACGTTATAGAACTTGTACACATATTAGACAACAAAAAATCGGACAGGCCTTCTGTAAAGGCCAAGATACATGCTTGGATGGAGCTGTGTAAGAAGTTAAATGATGTCTCGGAAACTGGATTTTGGACTGAAAAACAGTTTCTATGGTAACATGAAGAAAAAGGCGAGAAAAACTATGAGCGATGACAAGGTAAGTCGTATCCCTATAGATGTACTGTTTATTTATTTGTTTGATGTCCTTAATGTTTATTTTAGGATTGCAAAGTACAAAATGGCCATATATATAATTACCTTAACATTATTGTGCGCTACGCCTCAGAGTAACATATATATTCATTGAATATAATTCTGTTAGGCAATAGCGCCATTAAATAATGAATAATAATGTATTTAATTCATGTTAAATTTTAATTTCAGTCCGAGACGTACAAGAAGGAGGTGGAACATTTTGTCCTAAAACAACCGAAGTTGATATGAAAATCGTGGCTTTATTTTCTTCTCAATTCAAGTCATTATCTAACGAATTTGACTCATCCGCACCATATTACAACTTCGGTAAGTTCAAAGAGTTTCCTAACACAGAATATACGTAATTATCATTATGTTAAAATAAAAAAGAAAGGTTATTTCTTATTTGCAATGCATGTTGCATAGGTTCTTTACTAATGCTGTAGTTCTATACGAAAAAATAAAAAAAATATTTCTTAGAATTTTATTATACCATGTTACACATACTTACTAATTAGTGTAGTTAGTGACATCATATCAGTGCTACTTGTTTTACATGTCAGCACAATCAGCAAGTACACAGTAGTAACAATGTTTTAAAAATTCATTACAGATATCGAAACACAAGTACTAAGTGGAGATGCACATCCGGGTACTTCTCAAGATATCCTCATAATAGAAGAAGTGGTGTCTGGAACCAATTCGACTTGTGCAATAATGTCCGTACCTATGTCACCGGTCTTGAAAGTTTTAGAAAGCACACCAAGCGCAAAGAAACTTTGCTTAACTGAAACGATGAAGAATCATGTCAGTGCTTCAATAATAAAAAGGAATTATCAGAAGCAAATTAATGAAGATGCCCCTTACTGTATAAAACATAAAGGAGATAATTTTTTTGTTCGGAGATTAAGCCACCCAAATAAATTATAGCATTTTACAAATAAACGCACATTGATTTCTTCCTTCTTACCTCTAGATTCTAGTTATTAGCTAATCCGTGTCTAACCGGAATAAATGTGAAAAATCTGCAAAAAACACTTACGAAAACCAAATTAAACAGAAAAAGTAAAGATCAAAATAATGAAGTTGTCAGTCAACCACTGAAAAAGTTGATTTATAACGTTCCGTTGTTTAAATCATCTATGCGATTTTAGAGTAAACGTTTACACAACATAAAAATGCTCACAGTTTAATAATATTTGTTTTTATATTCTATTCTTATAATTAAAGCAGATATGATTACCAATGGGTAGGTACCGTACTTTTTTTGTAAACGGAAAAAATGCCCCTATTCACGTAAGTATTTTCTGTCAAATGACTTAAACCACTACAGGAATGATTTGACTCCCAATAAAATATCATGACATAGCTTGTTTACGATTATGATTTTATGATTCCGGTTTCATTTCTATGTAATATTTCGTTTAATACTATATTAAAATGGTTACTTTTTTTGGTATAATATGCATAATAAATGCAACGACCAAGTGGGCCTAAAAAAATTGACTTCTTTCTCTATGGTTATTTTAAGTATTGATTTGGCACCACAACCCATTTTTTGCCGTGTCCAGTGCTGTCTGTCAAAACTTATAAAAAAAATGTAATGTGCTCCTATTTAATTAAAACAAAATCAATAGTTCACCCGCAGCAATTTCATTTACATTAACCTTCATTGTGTTATTCATGGTGCCGAAAACTTTCAGTGAACTGAGTGTTATGAGTAGGTCGCATCACTATATTGATGTCACTAGTTGATCTTATGCGGGCAGCCAAGATGGCAGTCTAAGAAATGTACTTCTTGTAATGTACTGAGAGCATACAATAAAACCCAGTATTATTAAGTCTTGTATTCATGTGATAAACTAAAACATGGTGTCAGACATTGGGTTCGAAATCTATTAAATTCATGTACAAAGTCCAATTTTAGTGTGAAAAGTCGGCGTCATTTCTGAATAACAAAAGCCTACGAAACTTTCTGGATTTGGCTCAACAGTGGAAAAGAAGAGTGTAATCATTTAAATTTACGTGCGCCTGGCTTGGACGAAGAGAGCGATGGCAGAAAAGTAGTTAAGTTTCTTCATGCCATTGGTGAAAAAGGCGTCGATGTATTCAATACCTTTGAAAAAAACGAGGATAACATTACATACGGCAAGCTTATAGAGATATTTCAAAATCATTTTCATCAGCCCCAAAACTTAACCTCACTTATGAATTTCATAAATTTTGATGACGATACTGCTGGCAATACGTTAAAAGATGTAGATGGCTGTATTGCAATTACCCCAGTTTCAGCTACGTTTCAGGCAACCAGAGTACTCCAATGTAGACCGAAGGATGTTGCCTTAAATCTTGAGCTGGGCAGTCACAGTACACAAACTACAGGGCACAACCCTGGATAGAGCTGTGATTGATTTAGGGAAGAAAAACGTCGCGTGAAAACCCTAAAGGGTATTGCATTGTGCGACTTAGAGGCTAATAAATTATTAAATTAACCACATGATGAAAGAACATTGGCAGAAATGGCAAGATTGCGTGAATTTATTATCGTCAGCCATAAGGAATTCACTAAATCATTAAGCTGACACCCTTTCATCATCATCATTCCGTCAAACAAAATCCCTAACGCTGAACGAAATTTCAAGAAAATCCATCCATAAATGACCGAGTTATGCCCAAACAAACATTAACATATCCGGAGAATGATATTTTGAATGAAAAAGAAATGGTTTTTCAATTTTTTTTTTAGTTGTCAATGGTACACGAATACACGATTACACATGGAAAGTGCATACCGTAACAATTAACCCAAACACGATTAGGATACATTGTCTCATTAAAAGTTACCGCCTACATTTCTTAGGCTTAACCATAGACCAACGCTTGGATTGGAAAGCACACACACTAGAATTGGCAAAGCGACTTAGCACATCGACGTATGCCTTATATAAACTCGCTCCAGTCATAGGAACTGATGCTATTGTCACAGCATACCATGGAATGGCGGGTTCATTATTAAGATATGGCGTTATGTTTTGGGGGAACTCAGCTAATAAGGAACTAATATTTAAATGCCAAAAAAAGTGTATTAGGGCAATGTTCGGTTTGGAATCCACAGACACTTGTAAACCAGTTTTTATTCAGAAGAAAATATTGACATTACCGTCTCTGTACATATTTGAGGTTGCGGTATTTGTGAAAACCAACCCAAACTTATTCCCCAAGCTATCTGATTTCAATAACCGGAGTCGACGACACGCCAGTATGTTATGTGCACGACAGTCTAAGACAGCTCTTATGCATAAAAGTGTTTTCTGCATGGCACCAATTATATATGATCACATACCAGAATCGATCAAAATCTTAAATGTTAATTTGTTTAAAAAACATCTAAAGAACTTTCTTATAAGGAAATCCTATTATAATGTCTCAGAGTTCCTATCGGAAAAAAATCTGTAGGATCTAAGTATCCATGTTGTAACAATGTTAAATGTTGAATTTATTATAGATTTCTTGGTACTTATCTTGTTTTCAATTTATTATTTCTGACATGCACTTTGCTATAATAATTAAAATGTAATTGGTCTTTGTCATAAAATTAATTATTTATTTCCTATTTTTCATTACTATTTAAATTGACATGCTTGTATTGTATCCACTGACACACTTAATATTGTATCCATTGACATACTTTTTATTGTATCCATTGACATACTTAATATTGTAACCTTGTGACATTTGATGTAATATTATGACATTTCTCTTATTGTATTTCATTGATTTGATAAAGTTGTAAAATGGGATTATTATTAATGTTCTAATTGCTTATATTTAAAATTATATTATGTGATTATGATTTGCATGCCCATGTGACGGCAGAGCATGGAGAACTAACTTCTATGACAACATCTATAACCAATTTGAATACCCATGTTTGCAAAGAAATAAATGATTTGATTTGATTTGATTTACATTGATACTTGCGCGAGGATGAGTGTCGCATCGCATTCCTTGTATTTAGCACTGGAAAAAGGCGGATGCAAGTTCAAAGCACAATGAGTGAACTTATCGTTAGCTGACGGAATAAGGAAAAGTCAAAAGGTGCTTATGTGCAGAGTCGAGGTTGCCTTAATAGGTCGAAAGGTGCATACGACATTCATCGTATTACCTGGAGCAAAGGAGAACCGCACTCTTCTGGGTGTTGGGAATTGAAGGACATGGTCATTAACGTGCCGCAGTACACGTGGAATTTTATTGACGAACCGGAAGAACAATACGAGCTATACTCTGAAGAATTTGCTATCTTTGAGACAACTGTCGTCAGTAAAATGATGGATTTACCAAACCCAATGCTTACAATGACAGACACCGAAGATAGTACGAGTATTGCGTCAATACGGCCTACTCCACCACCAACACCTCCGCTGATGGAAATACCTAAACCTCCGTCGACACCAAAGAATCAGTTAGTCGGTGACGTCGAATATAGTCTGACACCAATATAGTTGCATGACCGTTTTTACTAAATCCCCATTTTTACTTTCGGGAACTCCATTGATCTCTACATTCTCTTGCCGGGTAGATAGGACTTCTGGAGAGTCTCGTTTTCATTTTCCAAAAGCGGAGAACTCAGTGCTAATTCGGTCAAACTCGTCACTCATTAGTTGGACCGATTTAGCTAGCCCCGGGAGTGAACCTGAATTAAACAAACATGTCAATACTTCTTCCAGGTTATTGCAAGGCATCTATGGAGCAAGCTTCAATATGAGGTAAACATAAAATTAAGTAATGATGGAATGCCTTTTTTTTTTTTTTTTTTTGGGATGGGAAATCATCAAATGACTTCTCCCACTCTGGGCGGAGCGGGAGGGAGTGTCAGACTTTTACTGACTAAAACCCATCCATGTTCCTTCCTCGCCCTTTATGTTCCGGGGCCGCGGTATCTCTTTCGAATAGGCCCGCAACCCCGGCAGGCTTCGGCCCTTGCGGGCCCCTCTCTTATGCTAACATCTCTTTGAGGCGCGCGTGGAACACGAACGCGCCGTCGACACGGCCTGTCGTCTTTAGACGGACGGACGGCTAGCTAGCCCATAGCCAACCGTCCACAGGCCCGCGTCTACGGTGGCCGGTAGCCACCACGTGGCCCCCGACGCCCGGTGCGTCTCCCGCGGCGGCCGGGAAGAGAGGATCTCTCCCTCTCTCGTTCCGCCACCTCCTTTGCTAGCATGACTGCTTCACAGAAGGAGGTGACGGCTTCCCATTCCGTCTCGCTCCGGACCATGGATTGAACCAGGGCCGGACGCGAGAGGTCGCCGCCGCCGATCGCCGCTACGAGGACACGGCGGTGCTCCGCCCACGCAGGGCAGACTTCCACCGTGTGCTCCACCGTGTCCTCCGGTCGATCCTCGCAGTGGAGACACCCGGGCGTGTCCTCCCGCCCGATTCGGTGCAGGTAATGATGGAATGCCTGAAGAAGCAAGCTGTGAATGTGGCGCAGGAGGAGGAAAAAAAAAGCTCATTGCAAACATACAGCTACTTCTTGCTGCTGAAAATATGGTCTGGGTAAAAATATTAGGGGAAGGTGAGGTAATACGATCCTTGGAGGTCACGACGACGCGGCGCATCTCTATCTGTGGGGCGACTCACCTGGCAACACTGCGCTACGAGTCACCTGGCAACACTGCGCGCCGCCCGTCATATAGACAATATCCGCAAGAATCGGCGCAAGCGTCCGTCTTGTGAAAACTTATAATAAAACTCAATACTTACCTTGTAAATGCAAGAATAACAATAAAAGTTGATAAAAGAAGTGGGTTTTAATGTAGTCCCCTTCAACGTGATCTTGCTTTATCCGTTTATTTACTCGTATACAGGATAAACCAGAGGAACTGCTAATAGAGCCAGTACCAGAGTATCAATTGGACTTGGGGGCAAGTGAACCGTTACCTGACGCCGCCGCGCCGTCCGAAGTATGGCACTGTCGCTCGCGCTGAGGGAAAACGTTTCGGTACTTAACGGTATGTATATTAAGAAAATACTTTGAACATCAACACGAATGTAAACTATATTTCAGTCATACTTAACCCGGCGGCACTCGCTACTGGGTAAAAAATACCACAGAGTACCTAAATCACGTGCTTCGATGGAAAGCAAGAGCAGATAGATTAAAGATCAGAAGACTTCAAATGAAAGTTAAGCGTTTGAAGAAGAAGGTACCTGTCTAGTGGCGCTATTTTCACTTCCCGCAGTGCCATAGGATGATATTTTTCTAAATTAAATACTTTTTCATATTTTGTTTCAGGTTCAAAATTTAAGTGCCTTAATTAAAGAATTGGAAAGCAAAAGTCTTCTGTTAGGAGAGGAATCAAAATTTTTAACATCAATAAATGTTAAGTTGAAAGACTTAGTTGGGCGTCAGCTGGCAAAAAATAAAAAAAAAACCAGTGACGAAGCAGTATTCTCCAGCTCTCCGATCATTCGCTTTGACACTCCATTATTTTTCGCCAAATTCTTACTCATACGTCAGAAAAACTTTCGATACTTGCTTACCGCATCCGAGAACTATTTCTAAATGGTATGAAAGTGTCAATGGTGAAGCTGGATTTACAGCTGAAGCTTTTAACATATTAAAGCACAAAACTAACTCCTCAGGCAAACGCGCTTTGTGCAGTCTTATGATGGATGAGATGGCAATTAGGAAGCACGTTGAATGGGATGGAACAAAATATCACGGCTATGTTGATCTCGGCCTTAATGACGTACAAAACCATAATTCGGATCAAGCTTCTCAAGCTTTAGTCCTGTTGCTTGTATGTCAAACTGAACTCTGGAAATTACTTGTGGGTTTCTTCCTTATTCGTTCTATGACCGGGGAACAACGCGCTTCAATAGTTCAACAATGCCTCTACACATGCCAAGAAAATGGTGTAGACGTTGTTTCACTTACGATGGATGCAAACATTGCTATGCTTAAAAAGTTAGGATGTTCGTTAGAATCTCAGAATATGAAAACTACTTTCAAACACTTACAGACCACGAAGTAGCAGTATTCCTTGACGCATGTCGTATGCTAAAACTTGTGCGCAACGCATTTGAAAATAAAAATAAGTTTCTTGATTATCAGGGTAATCTTATTGAATGGTCTTATCTCGTCAAGCTCAATAACTTACAAAAGTCAGAAGGCCTCCACCTTGGGAAAAAGTTAAAAGAGAAACACATACATTTTCAGCGACAAAATTTTTTTGTAAAATTAGCCAGTCAACTTTTCAGTAACAGCGTAGCAGATGCACTCCAAGTTTGTGAAAAATATAATGTTGAATTCAAAAATGTGGCGGCTACAATTACTTTTATCCGTTTAATAAACAACATCTTTGACATTCTCAACTCACGAAACATGCGTCAGTTTGAGTACAAAAAACCCTTATTATTTCTAAAAATCGGTGAATCATATGTTCGATCAATCACCGACTGATAATCATATTATTCTTCTGACTAAAGCTATAGCTAAAAAATATATAGATATTCGTTTAAAGTATTTTGCAACCGTAGAAAACGATATAGCAACGAAACGACAACTACTAACCAAAGCAGTTATTTTTGCAGGAAATAGAATTTTGCAAATAAATTTTTTTTCGTTACAATTTTTGTGTATTATTTATTCTGCCGCTGAAATTAGTTTTACCTACTTGACCATATCAATAAACGGGAGGTGTTTTTTTTTTCAAAACATACTGGCTTTGTAAACCATCTTGATAAGTCTGTTTAACAAAATAAGTCATTTAAATATACAACATTATTCTAAAAAATCAGCTGTTCCCTACATTTTGACGAGTTATGCGAACATAAATGTAGGGAACAGCTGATTTTTTTTTTCGCGATTTCAAGGTTCGTCCCATAGAAAAAGTTGTTCAAAATGATGAGTACAATGACCCCTATTCGGGTTTAGTGTAAACAAAAAATAATTTTGTATATGAGAAAATCTAATAATCTTCATTTAAATCACAATTTAAATTTTAAAAATACGCATCAAGATGGTTCGCAAAATTAATTTAAAATAAAACAGTACTCCCCGGTGCGAAAATTCTGAGTACGACCCTGTTGCATCCTGCACTTAGGGACATCTAGTGTGAGATAGTTACGTAACTACGAAACAAAATTGACAGAACGAGCGAATAGTTTTGCTATTGACCGGTAGATGGAAAATAGAGAAGCGGGCGGGATCTAGCACCCCCTCACCCCGTAAAGTGTCACGCGTTGTTTCCTAAGGAAATCTAATTAGAACATCTCTTTGTATTTACTCCGTGGCTGTGACGCACTTAACATAAGCGCGCATTCGCGTTCGTTCTTGCTAGTACAAAGAATAGACGTGTTCGAGTTGAAAATGAGTTCGGAGTCAGATTCCGATTACGAAATCATTGAGTTGTTGCTCCTTAACTGTTTAAAGGATAAAAAGACTACCGAGACATAGACAATATTTTCAACATTCTGCGGACATCTAGGCTCGATCTACCAAATGGAGGTGTAATAAAATTTTAAGCCCAATATATGTATTTTGTTGCAATCCTTTCTCTATTAAATTTTAATGAAACTACCAAATATGATGGCTTATTTCCAAATTACTATATAATAAATATTTTGAAATAATTAATGAAAGGATGCCCTTGGAAAAAAACTTATCTAATGAAGTTACAGAATATAACTTAAATCGCCGGGCATACTTTTTTCAAAGCATTACAGCTGATAATACTAATATTGAGTTTCCCCGTTTAGAATTCAGTGAGTTAATAGCGCAAGAAGAAGAGACGGCAGTTCGCGTTCTTACTTTAAAGGCTCATCGTTCGGTTACTGGTCATTCGAAATTTTACGTTGCTTTAAGCGTTCGTGATTTTCAACAGACGAGGCGTCAGTGTATCATGTTTACACAAGATTACGTATATGAATCACCCTTTGGACATCCACCTGATGATCTTAGTTTTCGTACCGCCGCCCAAACTTTCTTTCCCAGTAGAGCTACAATCAAACTTTCTTTAGATACTAGACGGCGAACGCAGGAATTATTATTACAGATTTATGATCCATTTAATATGACTAGAGAACATTTGAATGAATTTTGAAACACTACTTTTGAAGTGCAATTAGATTCCGGTAAGGTAGAGGCGTCATTTGCATATTGTTTATATATGCGAGCAATATATTTCAATATTTAGACTATTCCGTCGCTGATATAAAAATCTTTTCTACATGGTTCTCATTCTGTTAGCGCATGATGATCATCGTAAGACCGTGACTAAGCATGAATACGAAACTTACCCGTTCGATGTGGAGGTCCCGGAGTTTGAAATCATCAAGCCAACCAAAGATAAAAAATCTATCCCCATTACGAATTGTAAGTACCTAGTTACCTACTGAGTTTTGTGAACCCTCCCTATACTGAAAGAGAGGATGCATTTGTTTAGTCTATTTCCAGGGCCTCTTTCACCATCTCCAAGTAGGTGCAGATTAGCGATAACTAGCAAGTAAAAGTGACAAGTTTCTTCTGTCAATTTCACAAGCGAAAACTTTCTGTGCAGTACACCCACAGTTCGACAGTCAGGTATGATAAGTTCCATTTTAATAGGGACTAGCTGACCCCACACCGTCTTCTTGAAAAAAATAAATAAAAGACAAAATGATGGAATTTTATTTGTTTTTTGTATTTCAGATTCAAAAAATTCTTTCTTAAGACCTGCAATGACTTCGAGAGAGTTTTTGATTAGAAACAGGACCGATTAACATAAAAAAAATAAGTGCACGATGACAGCATTTTGGCGCGATACGACGACGCCTGTGAAGTGCCCGGAGACACACACAACATGTAACGAATACTTCGAAGTGAGAGCGCAGGAAAAGTTGAGGGGAGTGATGAGATATAAGGTTCGACGGTCATCTTAACTCTTATCTTAATACTTAGAAGCAAACCAAATTATCAGAGTTGTTAAAATATATGAATAAAATAACAGAAAGAATATTTGTGGCTGGAATTGAATTTTGGAATTTTGTTCATTGCATCGCTTTCACGCACTTGCAAATGAATGAAAGATGATAACCAGCGTTTGCGAGAGCGGTACGGTCGGGGGAAAGCGCGGGGCGGGGCGGGAAGGGCGCAGGCGCGCCGCGCTGGGAGTCTTAGCGCATTGTTGGTCAGGTCGCGACAGCGACAGGTTACAGCCGGTCGAGTTTTTCATGCGCTTGTTATAATTTCGTAAACTAAAATAAACTTCCCTTTGTAGACAACTTATTTCAGTGTAGTTTTAGCGTGTAACAAGTAATATTACTGTTTATAATACAATGAGTGATAAAGACAGGAAAAGACAAAAGAGCATAAGTGCGTTTTTCTTTACCAAAAAACCGAAGATGCTGTTGCAGATACAGGGAAAGGGATGTAATTTGGTGGTGTCTCATGTGCATCCACGCATGCAGCAACTACGTCAATGCCAACAAACCCATCGGCAGCATCAGCCTTTACTAGTTACATGTTGCAGGAACGAGATATAGGTGGGAAACGCAATCTTTGTGTATTTCATCGTTTTGTTTAGTTCTAGGAAGTGGCTACGTGTATTCGGGTGACTGCGAATTGCGAACGTCTATTCCATGTGCAGCTTGTTCTTCGTTTGCCGCAGCTTCATATATTTACCAACAAATTATACCTACACACCTTGCTCCTGTGTTAAGCCTCGGTCACACGTAACGAATACTCGTCGCGAGTGAATCCATCGAGCGCGGTCGACCCATGATTTTGTTATGTTGTGGTTAAATTAGACGTCGTGAATGACCCTGCGCGTCCCTGAAGCCGCATCAGCTTAAGCATGCCATGCTATCTTTTATAGAATAGAGAGCTGCTTTCGCAGTCACCCCGAAAGTGCGTGCTTTGCATAGATAATTTTTCAAACGCTGGTTTTCAGTTGGCACCCCGCAGTGACGAGGGTGGGTAGGTAAATAAAATAATATTAGAACATCAAAATTGCGTGCGCTAAAAAACATTTGCGAGATTAGAATTATAAAACACGTAACCAATGGCCGACGTGGCGACGCGTCTCAAAGTATGTGCTACGTATTATGGGCTACGGCTAGGCTATTTCAGTTTCTTATAAACAAATTATAATAATCGCTCTTCTATGTAGGTATCTAAACAGTTAATTATTTATTTTGAATTTCAGGCACACTGCTTATCAACCAGCAAGACGGGTTAGTTCTTACGGACGAAGAAAGGTACCAGTGGTTGAAATATACTTGGCAACCCACAACAGACTTTAAGTTTCCACTGGTGCGTGAGGGAAAAAGAACCGGTCTTTTCAAATTGTTGTAACATAACTATTTAGTATGTAATTAGTATACACATCACTATCATTATCTATGTCTTGTCTATGATTGTCTTCTCTTGCCTAATGGCTGTCTGACTGTGAACCCCGTCTGTGATGACGTCTACTATGTAAGCTGTGAATAAACCAAGTCTTCCCAACGGTGTCTTTAATTCATCAAACCAACGAACACGACATGGTGTCGAAGTGGGATATCAGAGTGTCATGTCATGTCAATATTATGTATGCTAATTTAGCAATCACAGAAGAATATAGCAAGAAATTGGCACAGGAAACCAAAACTGATATTCATCAGTTTTGGTTTCCTGTACCATTTTCTCAAGGATTCCCTTGCAATTATTAATCAAGTATTATTATGAAGGTTGGCCAAAAAACAAAAATAATGTCAGTCCACTGGTAAAACCATATTGGAACATTCAAGGAAAAATCCATGTCATTAAAGATTTAGTATTCAAAGGTTCAAAATTAACAGTACCACAGTCTATGTATAGTGAAATGTTAGAAAAAAATCACAAAAGTCACCAAGGTATAAATAAATGCTTAACTTTAGCTAAAGAATCTTTGTATTGGCCAAATATGTCTAGTAGTATTAAGAATTTAGTAGAACAATGTTTTATATGTGCAAAATTCAAGCCATGTAACCAAAAGGAACCACTACAAAACTTTGAAATATGTAAATATCCATGGCAACAAGTCGGTATTGATTTAATGCATTTTGATAATTTAGTTAATTTAATAGTCACAGATTATTACTCAAAATACATAGAGATTGCATTATTAAAAAAAAAACAGTACATCTCAAAATGTAATTACTCATTTGAAATCAATTTTTGCACGTCATGGAATACCATTGTCATTGGTGTCCGATGGTGGTCCTCCGTTCCAGTCAATCGAGTTTAAAAACTTTTTACAAGAATGGGACATAGAACATGTAGTTACTAGCCCATATCATTCACAGTCGAACGGAGAGGCTGAATCTTCTGTCAAGATAATAAAGAACATGCTAAGGAAATGTAAAAACAAAACAGATCCATATATAGCTTTATTACAGTGCAGAAATACGTCAAAAAACAATTTAGCGTCACCAGCACAATTGTTAATGTCTAGAAACTTAAGAGATAACATTCCAGTGTCATATAAAAAAATTGAAACCAAAAGTTGTAACGTTTCAGGATTATCTTTATAATCCTGAAACGTTACAACTTTTGGTTTCAATTTTTTTGTCGGTCAGGAAAAATGATAGTAACAAATCTAGGTATTATGATAGAAATACAAAGTCTTTGTCAATGTTACATTATAATGACCATGTCTATTTTAAAAGAAATCCCAAAAGTAACTGGGAGCAAGCTACTGTCAAACAAAGAATGATGAACAATAGGTCATATGTTGTTGAGGATGTCCATGGTGTTAGGTATAGGAGAAATAGAATACGCTTAAGACATAAGTATTCAAATAACTTCACAAACCCTCCTATGCAATCCAACTCGTCACAGGGGAGAGAGGAAGGTGACAGACAGGAGTCTAGGCCTCAAGAATCCTCTTCTCAAAAATCCTCAGAAGTAACAATAAGGTCAGGTCGTATTGTAAGACCAACAAGAAGGTTAATTGAAGAAATTGATTAACTTAGAATTATGAATAAAGTTAAGATCTTATGTTAGTCTTAGTATTAATAAGAATGTTGTCTAGTTTTAACGTAGCTATAAGTATCACAAAGCATGTTGTCATTTATAAGTTAAGTTGTTTAGCATAGTACTACATAGTACTACAATTATAAAGATAATTGTTTGTCAGGGGTTAAAGTTAAACTCAACAAGGGGGATGTTATAACATCACTATTTAGTATGTAATTAGTATACACATCACTATCATTATCTATGTCTTGTCTATGGTTGTCTTCTCTTGCCTAATGGCTGACTGACTGTGAACCCCGTCTGTGATGTCGTCTACTATGTAAGCTGTGAATAAACCAAGTCTTCCCAACAGTATCTTTAATTCATCAAACCAACGAACACGACACAAATATCCTGGTTAAAGAGACATACAGCAAAATTGCTGGTGGCGGATTGTGCAAAATATGCATTCTTTTTGGTCGACGTGAAGCGGATACAAATGATGTGAAGCTGGGAAAATTGGTGTCGGAACCACTGACAAGATATAAAAAGGCAATCGAAACGATCACACACCACCAGAGCACGAATTACCACCAAGCGAACGTGGTAACATCTCAAAATTTTTTGATGGTAATTGAGGGAAAATCAATGGATGTTGTTGTCCAAATGAGATCCCAGGAAATGAAAACTGTTGAAGAGAATCGTAAAAAACTTTTACCCATTATAAAAACAATTATATTATGTGGAAGGCAAAACATACCGTTAAGAGGTCACAGGGATGACGGTAGTTTAGAATTGAAAAGTTCTTACGGACACGCAGTGGCGGATTTGCCGTCTCGGCCGCCCTAGGCCCCAAGCCATCAGCCGCCCCTTTCTCAGCATCCACCATATAGACTACATAATGAAATTACTTTATTGCTAACTTTTATCTAAATAGATATCAAAATTTAAGAAAAAAAAAATAGTTTTATTTCGCAAGAATTTGGTACATAAGTTGTTACAACTAGTTATTTGCTCTAACAACTCTGCCAACTTGGCATACTTGGTTATGATAACTTTTACACGAGTGTTATCAACTTTCAACACTTAATTGCGAGTTAAATATTTGAATATCTAATTAAACACAATTAATTTGTACGGAACTACTTGTTATCGGAAGTGCGGGTGGGAAGTGTGGGTAAAAGTAACCACAAGTTTGGCTGATATTGCAGCCAACAGCGGTTTACGGGAAGAAGTTTTTTTTTTTAAATCACGGTTATCATTATAATATTATGGATATTATAAAATAATAATAGTATGCGTATTAGATTGACGGTACAATTGTTAGTACGAGTATACGGAACAAGACGCAACTACCATAAAAAAGTCTACACAGTTGTGCTAAGCTGACTGCTGAGCCTGAGTGCCCGACCAAAGAGTAAGTGCCGACCGGTCGACATGCAGAGCCGTGGGCTCATTACGCGGAGCCGTCGGCTCGTCACGTGGAGCCGTCGGCTCAATACGCGGCTATATACTATACGGCAATATACTGCTTTTCACACTCAGCTGTTTAAATGTGATGAGCTGTTTTTATCTTAAAAAGGGGGGGGGGGGGGCAGTCATTCACGTCGAGACAGGCCTTCTACCTTCAAGAAGCAACGGGATTTAATATTCAATTTGACAGCTCTTCACATTTATCTATGCTCATGTTGTCACTCAGGGGCATGATCTTATAAAGTCTTGCGTAATTTTATCTTTCGCTACGAGTATGGCTTGGCTGAGTGGTGATGGTCTTCTTTTCACTCTTGTTCTAGATGGCTCAAGGAGGTGTTTTCACCCTTGGAGAGCTTCTCGAAGTACCTGCAGATACGGAACGGGAAAACCTTATCCTGGAAAGGTTGAAGCTGCTTGCTCAGTAACACTTGCCAGAAGGATGGGCTGATTGGAAAGTAATCAGAGCAACCAAAGAAGAAGTTTTTGGAGACAGTCTAGACCCCCAACTTCTGAATAAGCTAAGGTTTGCTCTTCCAACGGTAGGTCTCGCTAGAGCGTTTGATCCGGACATAGAACATCTGTCGGAGAAAGGTTTTCGGGAATTAAAAATTAAATTGCTAGATTGGGAGTTTACGCGAGCGCTCATAATAAGCCCACCAGCCGTCTCAAACCGAATAAGGGGTTCTGCGGTCTAGGACGGCAATTTTTAACAAAGCTCTTAATCCTCTAAAGCATTTGCTGCTTTCGAGATCGGGCTCGTAGAAGAAGAAGCAATTCATCTTCGTTGTCGTCCCAACCTAAGCCGAAGAAGTCAAAAGTTGATGTGCTGGAGAAGCGTATGGAAGATATGTTTGCAGTTTTGATGGAAAAGATTGTCGTTTGAGTCCCTTAAGACTCCAGATCCCCGTGAAGCAGAACTCTCTGATAATTATTCAGTCGGTGAAAGCGAGCTGTCAGGTTCAGCAGTATCCGATAATGAATCCCTCACCGCAGACGATGCTTGGAGAGCCCCGCGACTCGATTCCGACATGTCCGTGACTACCGCCGGACCACCAACGCCAACCGCTTCCATATTTGGTCAATAATTTGTACCCAATGGGTACCAATTAGTACCCGAACAACAAAATTGGTACCTTAACAGTTTTCGAGAAAATCGACTTTGAAGGTGGTCCGGCGGTAGTCACGATCCCTTTAGCAGGACCACCATGAGCGCCAAAAAATGGGGCATTCTACAGCTATTCTAAGTGTACAAATAATTTGTACCCATAAATGTGATTCATTTCGTAAAAAAAAAACAGAACTGAAACATTTGTATTTACCGATAAATCAACGATGATAACTTCGTGCGCTCGTTCAGCAGGACCACAAATTTGAATGTTAATTCCAAGTTTCAGGCACTTGTCGCTTTCCTCACACCTACATAGAAAATTTGTACCCAGGAACATAAAATTAGTGCCCAAAATTCAAAATGCGTTCCTGAGTAGTTTACGAGATATACCATGCCATTGGTGGGGTGGCGGTAGTCACGGTCTTAAATTTTCATTTCAAGATTTCCCTATTAAAAACTCTGTGATTTCTTCCCAAATTGATACAAAAATTTGTACACATAAAGAAGTTATAGTGACCAAAAATTCAGATTCCCAAGTGTTGTATTTTAAGAGAAATTAGCTTTCATTACTTTTCCATACTAAATCTCCGCGTAAAACCCGACCAAATTAAGTTGTCATTGTCAATGGTACACTCGTGCACATAAATTTATGGTCGTTACCCATGGCCTGTGATAACTCAGTTAATGACGTGGGCAGGTTAATGGTAGGTACTGGAATATTATTTTTCTGTATTTTACTGTTCTGTGTTGTTCAATGAATATTATTAAAGAACAATAGATATTTCTTTCTATTTATTTAAATAACTAAATCAATATGTAATAACGTTAATATCGAAGTATTTCTGTAACTCGATTGCTATCCAACAAGTGACCCAAACAAAATATCTGGGAGTGATCATTGACCAGCGTCTTTCCTGGTATCCTCAACTGGAACTTGTCATGAGTAGAGTGCGAAAACTTGTCTGGATATTCAAAGAGCTGAGATATGTTGTACCAAGGAGAACTACTGTAAATAAAAACAATGACAACCAAAGAAATCTATTAAACGAAATTTATGTATCTTTGGTCCAGTCCGTTTTAATATATTGCATAACAGTATGGGGTGGAGCAACGAAATCCAGTTTTCTAGAGTTAGAACGTGCTCAAAGAGCGATACTTAAAGGGATGTACTTCAAAAAAAGAATATTCTCCACTGAAAAGCTTTACAAATTGTGTAATCTGCTGTCAGTGAGAAAATTGTACATCCTTCTTATCATCCTCAAAATGCACAAGGAGATACCTTATGATCCTAAAATACAAGAAAAGAGAAAAAAACACTGTATAGCAAACGTTCCCTCAACTAAAACTGAATTTGCCAGTAGACAATTTAAAAAACGCTCCGCCTACTTGTACAATAAAATTAATAAACAAATGTATATTTATGATAACAAAAAATATGAATGCAAAAAAAAAACTAACAATATGGCTACACAATTTAAATTATGATGACACAGAGTTACTCTTGCAACGCGTGAGTTAACAATAAATTAAAAAAAACAATGACGAGATAACCTTTACATTTGACTGCCAAAAAAATTTACCAGTACCGAAGTTGCCAGACCAAGCCACTTACTATAGCCGACAGTTGTATGTGTACAACTTTACAATTTGTCAAGGCACGTCTCGTGCTAAACAAAGTCCGAGCAATACATTTATATATACTTGGATTGAGTCAGAAGCTCCAAAAGGATCCAACCAAATAGCGTCTGCAGTCTATCATAGACTCATAAATACAGAGTATCCAGAAAACGTGTATCACTTACGTCTCATGTGTGATGGGTGTGGGGGCCAAAATAAAAACACAATCTTGTTTGGCATGTTGGCTTACTGGCTCAAAGTGAAGGCCCCTAATCACATACAAAAGATTTCCGTGATATTTCCGATAGTCGGACATAGTTTTCTTCCGCCTGATCGGATTTTCGGGAACATTGAAAGGCAAATAAGAAAAAATGAGATCATATTAGTACCGAATGAATATTTTGAGCATTTCGCTGTATACGGAACTGTTCTGCGGTTGGGTCACGAATTTCAATGTTATGATTGGAAACAATCAGTGAAACAAACTCTGAAACCACCTGGGTCTTGGCACTTCGGTTTTAAGCAGACAAAATTATTTACAATGATGAAAGACGGCAACGGTCCTATTGTTGTGAAAGGAGAGAGTCAGTACATATCACAAAATGCTAATTATGGCAGTATATTAAAGAAAAACAAAACCTTGGTCAACATGAACCCACCAATGATTGGTATGGGTCATCCAGTTAAGCCTGCTAAACTTAAAGACGTGCAGGCTCTCCTTACAAAGCATTTTGGTGAGCATTGGCAAAACCTTGAATTTTTGCAATTTTTTGTGGCCTTATTAAATCAGGATCCAGCCTTTGAATCTCCAACAGCTGATGATGAGACTGATAATGAGTCAACATTGATGGAAGAATCTGAAGACATCAGGGTGTAAAGCAATTTTGCTCTTCGAGTTTTCGTCAAAAAATTGTTTCAGATTTCAAGTACGAGTAAACTTGATGTTACATGATTTGATTTTGTATGATTCGATAATTACATTTTTGCTATTAAACTTTTGCATAACTAGCTAACTTATTTTTTTACACTAACAGAAACCTCTATGTTAAATATCAACTTTCAAAACTCGCTAAGTTAAACTTTAAATTACGATTATTAAAAGTTTTTGTTAGTAATCGTGGTTTATTTCTGATCTAAAGACGACACTAGTTACCCATTCTTCAGGGTGAACTCATTCAAATTACTGGCAACACCAATAATGTCGTGTGACAGTTTTTTCTATTTTACTCGAAATTATGATGTAGAAACTTAGCTGTGTTTGCAAGTGTACTACTCATATTTCAATCCAGAAAATGTAGCCGAGCGTTTAATAAATCCATGACGCACCACTCTTACAGCATTTTTTGAATTGTGTAGACTGATAGCTTTGCCAAAACTTTACTCTATGATGAGATTTCCGCATATTACACATCCGCTATACAACGTGGAGTATTTAACCGTCGTCGACGAGGCTCCCCAGTAGATGGCGCACCTGGAGTTTACAAGGAACATGTAATAGGAAGAGTTTACACTGTACATCCAAACAATTTTGAACGTTTTTATTTGCGCCTATTATTATATACAGTGCGTGGACCAACATCATTTACTGACTTACGAAAAGTTGACGATATTTTATATCCTTCTTACCAAGCAGCTTGCCAAGCTCGACACTTACTCGAAAATGATCAGCATTGGGACGATGCTTTAGCAGAATCATGCGTCAGTAATAATCCACGTCGTTTGCGAAATCTATTTGTTGTTTTGTTGACTTTTTGTGCTTTGTCTGACGCTGCGCAGTTATGGGAAAAATATAAGGAGCAACTCTCTGAGGACTTTTTCAGGAACATCTCACGTGATCAAGATACTGAAATAAATGACAATTGCCGTGATTTAGCTATAAATCAGTGTTTGTTAGCTATTCAAAATGAATTAATAGCTGTCGGAGGTAAAACTCTATCAGAATATGGTTTGCCTACTCCTACTATAGCTAACGAACGAATTAACAGAGAATACGCTGCAGAACTTAATTATAATGCTGCAGAACTATTGGAAACTTTAGGAAACGGAGTACCAAGTATGACACCTGAACAAAAACAGGTATTTGACCGTGTCTGCCATAGTAAAAACAATACTTTGGGACAAATTTTATTTCTCGATGCACCTGGTGGAACTGGGAAGCCGTTTCTCACTAAATTAATATTAGCCCACGGAAGGAATCAAAACAAAATTGCACTTGCAGTTGCTTCCTCGGGTATAGCAGCGACTTTGTTACCAGGAGGCAAAACAGCGCATACGATGTTCAAAATACCAATAGACCTTGACCGCACGGAAAATCCAGTATGTGGTATTACTAGAAACAGTGACAAAGCGCAGGTTATCCGGGAGTGTAGTTTAATCATCTGGGATGAGTGCACTATGGCTCACAAAAAAGCCATAGAGGCAGTGGACAGGACTCTGAGGGACATCAGGCACATAGGCCAACCCATGGGTGGAATAACTGTTCTTTTTTGTGGCGACTTCAGACAAATTCTACCGGTGATACCACGAGGAACACGAGCTGATGAAGTCAGAGCTTTCCTTAAAAGGTCGAGTCTATGGCAACATATTATATCCATGCATTTAACAACAAATATGCGGGTGAGACTCGGAGATGACCCACATGCACAACAATTTTCAAATTTATTATTAAAAATAGGCGAGGGAACTTATCCAAATGATGAAGGAAAAGTAGCTTTAAATAATGAGTTGTGTTGTACTGTTTCGTCCCTGCAAGAGCTAATATTTGCGGTTTACGGAGACTTAAGCAGCGTTACGCAACAGCACAATACATGGTTATGCAAAAGGTCCATTCTAACTCCTCGGAATGACCAAGCATCTGCAATAAATAATGAAATACTGTCACATATTCAAGGAGAAAGTCGAGAGTATATATCTCTATTAATAGAATGATGGATCAAGAAGAGTCCACTAATTACCCCATAGAATTTTTAAATTCGTTAAATATTTCTGGACTTCCTTCACATATAATTAAATTAAAAATCGGCGTTCCTATTATTCTTCTTCGTAATTTAATAAGTCCTCCGAATCTTTGTAACGGCACTCGATTGAAGGTCGTTAATTTACAACCTAACGTGATTGAAGCTGAAATTTTAACCGGTTGTGGTGCCGGGGAAAGTGTTTTAATCCCTCGAATACCATTGATTCCCAACAATTTTCCATTTCAATTTAAGAGAATACAGTTTCCTGTAGCTTTGTGTTACGCCATGACAATAAATAAGGCTCAAGGTCAGACCCTAAGAGTTGCTGGCGTAGATCTTACCGCGAGTGGTTTTTCACACGGGCAACTTTACGTAGCTCTTTCCCGTGTGAGCAGTCCAAGAAATCTTCATGTTCATATTCCGGACGAGCTCACTAACAATGTTGTGTATGCTGAAGCTCTCAATTAACTTTCTGTCGCATTGTCACGATCACTTTTTTATTATTGCAAACTTTTCGTCACTGTCAGTAATTTACTGCTACATGCTACTTATTAAGGTCGGAATTACTATGAAAAAAATACTTACTACAGAACGCGAGCTCAACAGCAGTAGCTCAATAGAGGGATCTCCTTAATTATTATAGGCTTAGACGTATTTGGGTCCAATAGATATTTATAAGATGTCATTGTCAGAGTTACGCAAAATGGAGAAATAAACCATCCACGCGAAGACCGACATCCGCGCGGACGGAGTCGCGGGCGGAAGCTAGTTGAAGTAAATGAAGTAAATTGCAATATTAATTGAACGTAATTATTATCGAAATTATGTAGTTATTTAGTTTGAAGTGATTGCGTAGCGAGCTACCAGTAGGTACTAGCCCGCGAATTCGCACAATTTTGCGCTCATTTTATGCGGAAAATTTTGAGACGCAGAGTTTGATCTTGGGTTTTTTAATATATATTGATATATATTATAAAACCTATACATGTATTGATATAAAAAACCCAAGATCAAACTCTGCGTCTTAAAATTGTCCGCGTTGCTATTCCACAAAGATCCAAAAACATTTTAGACATGATTAAGAAGAAACGTCTTAGAGATGTCACCGTAAAATTGTCAAATACGTTATATTATAATAATATAATAATATTCCACAACTATCACACAACGCCATCTAGTCCCAAGCTAAGCAGAGCTTGTGTTATGGGTACTAGACAACTGATAAACATACTTATATATTTCTAAATACATACATATTATAGATAAATTACACCCAGACACAGAACAAATGATCGTGCTCATCACACAAACATTTGTCCTGGGTGGGAATCGAACCCACGACCTCCGGCATAGCAGTCAGGGTCACTAACCACGAGACCAACAGGCCTGCAATACATAGGGTCGGGTTGCCAACGGTGACTCGGTCGGTTACTCTCGACTCGCGGCTATATTTCCTAGATAGAACAGCAATAACTATCTGTCTCCTTCATTCGCCGAGAGCGTTCGACACCCAAACACGTACAAACCAGTTACCCGCCCGCTCCCGCGCAGGACGCATGTGTAAGTGGTTTTGTGGTTCGGTGGGTGAAAAATTACATTTTAAGGTAAGTTACACATGTTTTTATGTATTGAAATGTTAGGATTTAGACAAGTGTTGTTGTTTTGATGCAAAGTGACGTTATTATGCTAGGCAATGACATAGATTCGCATGTCCTTCGGTAAGCCACGTGAAAGTTATAAGCCGGTGAATTCAAAATGGCCGCGGCGTGGTCAGTGGGTCACTATGTACTTCCTGAGCCACCGTGTACCTCAGTACACTTAAAAAGTAAAGTGGTATTTATTAAAAAAAAATATTGATGTACCTATTTTAAAACTTGAAAACTACTGAAGTGAGCTACTATGGGTATTAAAACTTCTTTGAACCCACTTACAAGCTAAATAATGTTAATAAGCACGTTGTTAATGAAAGGTTGTAAATAAATAATGAATGATGTCTCAACGTATACCTAATTACTAAAATGATGAAATGTCAGTTACACCGAAAAAATGTGCTATTATAAATTATTTCCAAATTCCCATATTTTTTCATACTAGTTAAAATAAAATAACTAGACCAATATAAGACAAACTAGAGAGAAAAACAAACAAAGACATACCTATTGACGCGGTTGGCTCAATTTGTAGTGACCTGCCTACTGAGCTGGCGGTCCCGGGTTCGAATCCCGGCATGGACAAATATTTGTGTGATGAACTACATACTTGTTCCTACGTCATGGATGCTATATACTCGTATATATGTATTTGTATCTATTATGTATATCGTCGTCTAGTATACCTAGTACCTACCCATAGTACAAGCTTTGCTTAGTTTGGGACTAGTTCGATTTATGTAAGATTGTCCCTTAATATTTATTATTTTACATATGTATCGTTTATCCGACATGGCTTCCTACTAGGCCTAGATCCACGGAGACGAAGTCGTGGGCAGAAGCTAGTATATTATACCTAGACTAACAATTAGCTTTTTTTTTAGAATGCCGCGTCGCAAGAGAAAAATCGGAAACTGCCCCGAAGAGGATGTAAAACGTGGAATTCTTTTAATTAGAAATGAGACGTCGATACGTAAAGCGTCTAAAGATGTAAAAGTACCATTCGCAACATTAAAGCGTTATTATTGGAAAACTAAAGACGCTGAGTCGCTGGAAGGACAGCGGTTACAACCCAATTACTCCGTAAACAAAGTTTTCACGGCTGCACAGGAAACAGAATTAAGTGACTATATTAAGTACTGTGCTGGATTGTTTTATGGATTGACATCGAAAGAATGCCGAACAGTAGCGTACCAGTGCGCTCAAATCAACAAAATAAAAGTACCGGAATCTTGGCACAAAAATGAGATGGGTGGAAAAGATTGGCTCATTTCTTTCAAGCGCAGGCACGATCTTACGGCTCGAAGGCCAGAAGCATGCAGTCTCGCCAGAGCAACATCTGTTAATAAAAAAAATGTAGAAAGTTTTTTTGATAACTTGGAGAACCTCATCAAGAGGAACCCTGCTTTTGCAGATGGGACTAGAGTTTTCAATCTCGATGAAACATCAACCACCACGGTTCAAAAGCCCCAAAAAGTTGTAGCTCCCATAGGACGGAAATCCGTAGGAAAAGTTACGAGCGGCGAAAGAGGGACTTTGGTTACCACTTGCTGCATAATTTCAGCGAGCGGCAATGCTTTACCGCCAGTAATGGTTTTCCCGAGGAAAATTTTCAAGGAACACATGATCAAAAACACGCCACCTGGTACTCTCGGACTGGCTACGCCTACAGGCTGGATGAATAGTACCATCTTTCCGGAAGTTATTAAACACTTCATTAAACACACAAATGCATCCATAGACAATCCATGCATACTGATCATGGATAATCATGAATCACATCTGTGTTTAGAAGCGTTAAATGTGGCCAAGGATGCGGGCGTTCATATTCTCACTTTGCACCCTCATACTTCAGCAAAGTTGCAGCCTCTAGATGTGGGGGTTTATGGCCCTTTTAATACATACTACAATGCCGCTATTGACTCTTGGCTCATGAGGCATCCAGGCAAGCCTGTTACGATTTACGACTTGGGAGAAATCATTGGTATTGCTTTTCAAAAGGCTATGACTCCATTAAATATTACGAAATCGTTTGCTAAATGTGGAATACATCCATTTGACAGACTAATATTCACAGAGCTTGATTATCTCTCGAGTTCCGTAACCGACCGTCCATGTCCAGATTGCGCCCCTCGTGAAGAAGGTATACCTTTTCCTGCTCCAATTTTTCGCGAGAATCGCCCACAACCATCTCAGTCCAATGTGACGACTTCAAATGAAATGCCTGGAACCTCATTCTCGCATACTCAGTCAAACGAACCGGAAACAGATCGCCCTCAGTCATCTCAGTCCAATATGTCGACTTCAAATGAAATACCTGGAACCTCATTCTCGCACACTCGGTCAAATGAACCGGAAACAGATCGCACACAGTCATCTCAGTCCAATATGTCGACTTCAAATGAAATGCCTGGAACCTCATTCTCGCACACTCGGTCAAATGAACCGGCAACAGATCGCCCACAGTCATCTCAGTCCAACATTACAAATCTCCAAGAAATGATTCGCACAACAAAGGATGCGGTGTCTTCATATTCACATGAGCCCATAGCAGCAAAATCGGATAATGACCTGAATACTGCAGATACATTTAATTTAAATGAAACAACCAAATCTGTAAATGACCGTAAACCAGCAACACTTCAAGTTCACGCACTTCAAGTTATATCACGGCTGTTATTCAAGAGCCCAATGAATTTTCCGGGAGTTGACACTACCGATACTGCCAGTTCTGAAAAACAACAACCATCACACCAGGAATCTCAAGCATCTGAAAATGAAGTACCGTCAGTTGAAACTTGCACAACTACCCCTCCACCTTTACCTTTATCAAATCTTACCGATGAGTCAATAAATTCTCAGGTAGCCCAACCACCAACTGACCCATTTACATCTCCTTTTGCATTTAGAAATCCTATTAAAGCCGGACCAAGGAGTACTAACAGAAAACGAAAAGCTGGACGTAGCCGGATCGCAACTGACACGCTGGAGAAACTTTTGATAGAAAATGAAAAAAGTACCGAGAAACAGAAACAGGTGAAAAAAACCAAGAAAGCCACTCGAAAAGTATTGCTAAGCGATGAAGAAGGCGGAGAAATAAAATCAACAGAATCCAAAGAGAAAAGTGCTATAAAACAAAAACAGGTGGCAAAAAATAAGAGAACCATTCGAAAAGTATTAGAAAGCGACGAAGAAGAAAAGGACAGAGTGGCAAAAAAGCAAAAAACTACTCGCGAAATATTGCAAAGCGACGATGACGAAGCAGACATAGATATACAGCTGTCGGATTCAGAGGAATATAGCGATGAAGCAGACTATGACCAAGATGGTGATGAAAATGAAATATTTGTGTTAACGGAGAAACATCTAACAAAACCATTACCTCGCCCAGCACGTGAAGGAGAATATGTTATAGTGCAATTTGTAACAAAAAGACTGAGATCGTTGTATATCGGGAAGGTGCTGGAGGGAAGAAACTACAAATTAGAATACTATATATCTTTTCTTAAGCGCAAACCAGGAACAGACAAATTCCATGTACCAGATAAACCTGATCTTTCCATAGTTAGGGAGAATGATATCAAATATATTTTACCCAAGCCATCGATGGTTGGCACTTCCTCCAGACCAATGTATTGCTTTCCATTTGATTTGGCTTCTTTAAAGCTACGTTGACCTTTAGATATTATTATTCAAGCTCTGTTAATAATGCGTGTTTTTAATAGTACCTACCTACCTAGCATGGTACTTCTTGTTGATTATTTAAAGTGTCTAGAAGAAAACACTTTTGTTTTACAATTAATATGTTGAGAACTGTTAATAACAAATGATGGTTGCTTTATTATTATTTCTATTGGATATTGTTATTTTGATTTGAAAGACTGTTCAATGCCAACCAATTAGTTGTAGGTAGGTAAGTACCTCGGTGTTTTTCTACCATGGTACTTTTTGTTGATTATTTAATATGTTGTCTAGAAGAAAACACTTTTGTTTTACAATCAATATGTTGAGAACTGTTATTAACAAATGATGGTTGCTTTATTATTATTTCTATTGGATATTGTTATTTTGATTTGAAAGACTGTTCAATGCCAACCAATTAGTTGTAGGTAGGTAGGTACCTCGGTGGTTTTCTACCATGGTACTTTTTGTTGATTATTTAATTAGGTATGTTGTCTAGAAAAGAAAAACACTTTTGTATTACAATTAATATGTTGAGAACTGTTAATAACAAATGATGGTTGCTTTATTATTATTTCTATTGGATTATTTTATTTTGATTTGAAAGACTGATCAATGCCCACCAATTAGTTGTACCTAGGTAGGTATCTCGGTGATTTTCTACCAAGGTACTTTTTGTTGATTATTTAATTCACCTTTAAAGTAAAACCGTTACTAAACGAAAATTTTCATGAATTGAGTTATCAATGCCATCTATTTAAAATATACGTAAACTGCAACATAAACTTGTCATTTTTGTAAACTGTTGAATTTTACGCCATCTAGCGGTAAATTAAAGCGTTACTAAACCGAGTTATGATCGGCTCACGAAATACAATATTGTGTCTATACCAGTAAGAACATGTTCGTAGAAGAGTGATGACGGAAGTTTAAAGTAACAGTGTTATTATTTGGATAAACACGGCTGTAAGTGACAAAAAAGGTAAGTTGTTAATTTGTTTTAATAGGAAAAGTGTTTCAATTTGTTTAAACACAGTTTTTGTGTTATGAAATTACGCAATTCATAATAAAATTTCATTGATAAAATGTTACAGTTTGTATAGTCACAGTTTGCCTTTATTTTTTTAGGTATTAATCCAATAACGTTTATATTTAAAGAGTAACCATTTTTTTAGTTACAGTTTTCAATAAGTAAAGAGTAAATTAAATCATATGCTTAATTACAATAGTGGGACATTTATGTTAGTCACAGTTTATTTCTTTACGCAACGTACATTTGCATAAAAATTTTAGTAGTAAAATATTACATTTTGTTTAAATTCCATTCAATATTAAAATTTACTTCATAGTTTATGAAACAGTTAATATAACGTTACACATTTCTTTTAGTATCACTTTACTACTAATATAAATAAAAGTTGTACTTAAAGTAACAAAATTTATTTAAGTTAAAATGTTAATTATAGTAATAATATGATAATAATAATAAAACCACTTGCTTCAGGTCATGGCGCATTTACGGAACCCACGTTTGTCACGCATTTTGGAGGCTATGGAATCTAAGAAAGATTCCGTAAGTACTGAAAACCCCAAACTAATATCCATGGACGACCTGGATTATAATTTTACACGCGATGAAAATCCGATAACTGTCGATACTTGTAGATCTCCTTCTTTATTGCAAGAACAAGCACTACCCCAGTCCGTTACTCACACTATGGAAGCTGAGTGTTATGTTCAACCACTTGATGACGAAATACCAAATCCATATTTGAGCGGTACTGGTTTTCCAGAATTAACTCCAGAAGAAGATCTTACTGTACCAGGTCCAAGCAGTAGAGCAAGATCCTATTCAACTAGCTCAAAATCGTCTTCAAGTTCATCATCAACAAGTTCATCTTCATCATCTTCATCTAGTGCGTCTGAATCGGATAAGGACTTTTCCCCTGATGAGGCAGATTGCGATCCTGATTATGTACCAGCAACCCCACCTAGGCGTGTATCATTTAGCCCAACTCCTCAAAATAGTATTTCTGTACAACCTGTACAACTAGTTGAAGAAAATAATTTGGGTCCTCCAGAAGAAAACAGAACTCCGAACAAACGAAGGCGTAAAGGATTTCCAAAAGTATCCGTAAGGCAAAATGCTAAAAGACTTCGTAATAGTGGGCAACAATATACTTCTGTGTCCTAGTTAAAAAAAGTCATGCCAAAGAAGCAGATAGGACCTCCATGTGGGGAAAAATGTAGACTAAGGTGCAGCGAAATGATCAAACAGGAAGACAGAGAAATTATTTTTGACAATTATTGGAAAATGGGAGATTTATCTAGACAAAGAGATTATATTGCAAAGTGTATTAATGTTATTACACCTAAGTATCAATATAAAGTTCATAATAGCAATAGAGGACCTAAACATTCATTTTCATTCGAGATTAACAATTTTAAGCATCGTATCTGTAAAACATTCTTCAAGAACACGTTGGCCATTAATAATAGACCTATTGCAACAGTAATAGCAAAAAAGAACCAAGCGGGAACGATTGAAGAAGAAAAAAGGGGTAAACATGGAAAACAATACAAAGTAAGCTCAGATATAATTAAAGGAATAAAAAACCACATAGACTCAATCCCAAGAATTGAATCTCATTACCTAAGACAACAAACGACTCGTGAATTTATTGATGGGGGTAAAAACCTTACAGATCTTTATACCGACTACCAAACACAATGCTTGAGTGATGGTGTTGAAGCTGCTAAAATTCATACATATAGAAAAGTGTTTAATGAAGATTACAACATTGGCTTTCACACACCTAAAAAAGACCAGTGCGAACTTTGCATTAGCTTTAAAAACGCTGTTCATAAAACAATAGAATTACAGAGCAGATACGACCAACACCAGCTTGAAAAAGAATTATGCCGCCAGGAAAAGTCAAATGACAAAACAATGGTTCAGGAAAACTACATTGTTGCCTGTTATGACCTCCAGGCAGTGTTGCCTCTTCCGAAAGGAGATGTTTCTACGTTATATTACAAGTGTAAGCTCAATGTTTGTAATTTTACTATAAGCGAATTAACGAAAGACTATTGTGATTGTTTTGTCTGGAGCGAGGTCGAGGCATTAAGAGGAGCTAACGAAATAGCAACGTGTGTTTGGAGGTATTTGACAAAGAGGGCATCAGAAATTAATGACAATAATTTACGAATCACATTTTATTCTGATAATTGCTGTGGTCAGCAAAAGAATAAGTTTGTTTTCTATGTATGTATATGCCTTATCTGTTCTTAAAATTAAGTCTATTACGCACAAATATTTAGTGATTAAACGAACTTACCTGTAAGCGAAGTTCGATCATAATTATACGAAGCGCTTCGTCCGAAGAGATTAGAACACCATGTAGTAACACATAAGTGACACCACTCAGACACTGTAGTTGAGAGTACCTACACTTTTCTTTTTTTTTTTTTTTTGCTGCGGGTACTTCTGTTTCTCCTTTCTTATTTGTCGGCTTGGGATCTCTTGTCATTTAGTGTAAAGAATAAGCGTTACTTAATGTTTTCTGAAGACAATTAAGGGTGAGCGTAAGCGTGGGAGGGAGGGACCTAATCTCTTCGGACGAAGCGCTTCGTATAATTATGATCGAACTTCGCTTACAGGTAAGTTCGTTTAATCACTAATTATACTAACGCTTCGTCCTCGAGATTAGAACACCATGTAGATTTTGAGAGTTACCTTCTGGAAATATTAATAACGCAATGTTATAATTTTGGAATTATTTATTCTGGTAAGTAACAATATTTTTAAATAACAAAAAAGAATCAAATCTTACATTATAAAGATTTCGATAATAATTAATGGTTTCGTTAACAATCAGAAAAAATAAATTAATTCTAACTTTGTGCATGGGTACAATTTATTCTTAATGAATAAGTTGCAACAGCTACAATTACTTAACGAGAAATCTAGACTATTGATTGATTATTGACATTGCTAAGGAACTCGCGTCATAATCAGTGATGGTGCGATTATAAAATCTAGCAAACGTCTCAGAACTACCGCTCCAGCCGGCAGTCCTGCGAATTTCGTCGATACTGACCCCGAGGGCGTGCGCACGTGACGTAGCCGCGTGACGCGTGCTATGCGCCGAGAACATTGACACATCTAACCCACTATCACGTAACGTGCACTTAATCCAGCGGCTAAGTGTTTGCGGACTCACAGAGTTGTGTGGCTTTTTGGGGTTAATAAAAAGGATGCCAGATTTACGAAGATCTTTGGTTTTGTTTATGTAAAACACTAGTGTGTTAGCGGGGCATATTTCTGGACTTTCATTAAAAAAGGGTAAAGTTAATAGAGGTTGTTTAGACCCCACTCGAGAAGTTTTTATCAAATCAGGAATTTTTATGATAATTTTGGATGGCAGCATACTGATATTTTCCATAGAAATTTTCGACAGAGTTTGAACCCTATGAGCCGTGGTAAGGGCCAGTAAAGTTGCACATTTTTTAGAAATTTCTACGAGTGAGAGTTGTTCGTTTGGGTATTTCGACCGTAAGAAATCCAGCACGCGGTTAGTATCCCATGTTACGTTATATTTCGGCCTAGGTGGTCGTAGGCGAAATACACCTTTAAAAAATCTATGAATTCGATCGTCTTTAGAGATATTTGGGCCCAAAATCAGTGATAAAGCAGATCGATATGAATTTAAGGTTCCATATTTACTGCCGTTGTTAAAAATTTGCGTAAGAAAATATATTACTGATGGAACCGAGGCCTCATAGTAATTAATAAGTTTTTCTTGGCAAAAACTCCACCATTTTTTTAGACATACGTCATATTGCTTCATCGAGTTATCTGATAAAGAGGCCATCATGATATCTATTGAGGAAGGCGGCAGGCATCGTCGTGAAAACGCCTCCCGGATAACACCCCGGCAACCAGGGTAAGCGTCGAGTGCACCTGCCGGTTGCTGGAATGAGATATTAAGAAGTTTTCATTAGGGATAAATATAATTGGGTCTGATATAAGCAGAGACCTAAATAGGGGATACCACGGTTGTGTGGGCCATAAAGGTGCAATGAAAATTCCTTGAGCATTGTCATTAATTATTTTCCTTAGACTCTTTAAAATAACAGTGAAAGGGGGAAACGCATAAAAATAAGATAAACCCCAATCAATTGTAAATGAGTTTATAGCGTATGCGTCGGGATCTTTATGCCAGGAAACGTATTTCGCACATTTTCTGTTGATGCGGCTAGCAAACAAATCTATGTCGGGCTGCCCAAATTTACACTTAAGAGTGTTGAAGGCCCTCTCTGACAACTCCCATTCTATGTCTGGGTGATTACGACGCGACTCGGTGTCCGCGATGGTGTTGTCACAAGATCGTATGTAGGACGCGAATATATAAAGTTTTCGTTCTTCGCACCACTTCCAAATCTCCCTTGACATATCGGTTAGGTGGGGAAATTGTACACCGCCCATGCGATTGATGTATGCTATAGCAGTCGAATTGTCTATTCGGAGTAGTACCTGACAGTCGTATAAATCCTTAGCAAAAAGTTTTAGAGCGATGAAAGCGGCTAATAATTCCAAATAATTTATGTGCTTATCGCGTTCGCTATTCGACCACTGACCACTTGCATTTTCACCATCACAGGAGGCGCCCCATCCCGTTGTTGAGGCGTCAGAAAATATTTCGATGCAATAGTTGTCATCTCTAATACGGTGCTTTGAATTATCAATAACCTTCAACCACCAATGAAAATCAGGCAATAATGAATCAGGGAGAATCATTTGTTTGTTATAATCTTCATTGCCCCTAAGATTTAAGAATTTGCAACGCTCGAATTGTTTAGTGTGTACCCATCCGTATTCCACAGCTGGGCAGGCTGACACTAAAATACCTACTAATTGCGCGAAGGCTCTAATTTTGCATTGTCGCATGGTAATAAATTTACGGATTTCGTTTTTAAGGCGCGCTTTTTTATCTGTGGGTAAACTAATTTCTAAATTGGCTGAATTTATAATTACTCCTAAGAATTTACACATAGTAGACGGATAAGGATTGCTTTTATCATCATTGACAATAAAGCCTAAAGAACAAAGTAGTTTCTTTGTGATTGCAAGATTTGCTTTGCAATTTTCGTATGTATTCGCTATTAATAAAAAATCATCTAAGTAGAGGGTAGACAAAAAACCCGCGGACCGCAACAATTTCACAACCGGTTTCATTATTTTTGTAAATAAATAAGGAGCTGTATTCAAACCGAATGGTAACACATTGAATTCGAATAACTGGCTATTAAACGAGAATCTAAGATATTTACGAGAACTTTGATGAATTTTGATAGAAAAATAAGCGTCTTTTAGGTCTAAGGTCGTCATATAGCAGCCCTTAGTAACAAGTTTTATAGCGGTTCTTAAATCCTCTAATTTAAAATGGTGTGTATTAATAAACTTGTTTAAATGTTTGAGGTTTAATATGAACCTCATTTTTCCATTTGGTTTAGGAGTAAGGAACACGCTGGATACGAATTGACCTGGGCACGGGTCACATTTTGATATGGCTCCTATGTTTAATAGAGTATTAACAGCATCGGAAAAATGAGTAAACTCAGAAGCCGAATAACTTTGCTCCACAGGCACTACCGTCTGGATTACCTGAGAGGAAAATGTAAGTTTGTATCCATCGATCCACGACAGTATTGATTGATCACCAGTTATAAGCGACCATTGTTTGTAAAAGAATGACAAGCGACCAACATACTTAACTGGGTCTAGTAGCGGCGCTGCGGTTGGTGTTGTGGCGGCCACTTCCTCGATGAGCTGGCGGGCGGCGGTGGCTGCCGCGTTGCTGCAGGCTCGCGGCTCCTCAGCACGGCTGCCAACGGCCTGCGCTGCGCTGGAGCAGGAGCTCGTCGGTTTAAATGCCTCTGAGGCATTGGGATGTTTGGTCGTTTTTGATGGCTTTTATTGACAGTATCGGGCTTTAGTTCTGTACCCGACTTTGTTACGGCTTTAGCCGATTTAATCGTTTCCGATAGATTATCGCCGAATAAATATTCATCAATTTTGGTACTACCTAGGGCATCCTTCATGTCCTTTTTTAGCGCAGATAAAATAAAGTTTCTGCGGGTAACTGAATCGTAGTGTTGGATATCACAAAGGATTCGCGTAGCGTCCATTAGCTGGGGTAGTAACTCGTTGTTTTTTGAAATGAGTTGAGTTGTGATTACCTGGCCCAAGCAGGAGATAGCACTTGCCATCTGGTCTTGTTTGACGACTATAGCCTTATCACGCTTCGATGCGGCTTCGGGTATTGCTGCTTTAAGCTCTGCGTTCAACGCTGGGGCAGCAATATAACGGCAGTTTGATGGGACTAAGTATTTAGCTACTAGTGTTTTTCTACAGTCCTTGTCGAGGCCCTCGGTAGCGATGTGCAGGAAGCGTTTAGTTACTTCTTTGTGTAAATCTGGTCCGTACTTAACAGATGACGACGGGTCTTCCCCCAGGATAATCATCGTGTCCTGGTCTAGGTCCGCGTCGATGATGTCACCTGACGCTTCTTGCGAAGTACTGGGTTTGTCCTGCAAATTTGCAGGGTCAATTGATATGACCGGATCCAGTGATACTACGGAATCAACCGAAATAACTGGATCAATTGGATCATCTGGAACCGCGGTGGTCTCCTCAGGTGGATTACTGACCTCTGGAGGGTCTTGTAACCAATCATCAGGCTCAATACCAGTGTATTCTAAAAAGAAACACGGGAAAGCTAAATATAATTTATTAACTCACTCGTGGGTAGTAGAAAAATAAAGTAGATAAATATCTACTTGTAAAGTTTTAACGGTAAAATAGGTTTGAATATGATTTATTCTTGATGAACAAACGTTTAAAAATTTCGATAATAACGAACGTTTGACGAGTGAGTAGGCATAACATAATTGCTTTTTATTATTCCTTGCGTCGGGACAGTCCACAGACAGCCCGGAATGCAAGACTTAGTTAAACGTAAACACATTTAAGCAATGAGATTGTTCTACTGAGTATCGGTTGTAAAGTTTGTGCGTCGGAAAACCCATAGGTAGCCCGGAGTGCAAAACTTAAATGTTAACGTAAATACGTTATTTCAATACTCGGTAGGAAAGTATTCCTACTGCGGATCACAAGTTGTTACTTGACATACCTGTTTGTTCGTATGATGAACACGCGATCGGAGGCGTTGAGTCTTGCGAGGGTGGATATAGACGCCGTAATCTGCGTTCATATTTACGTAACTTTTTCGTTAGATGTTCGTAATCAACGACACTCGTTCTTTTCGACATAATATATTTTACTGTACAGTATAATAAAATGTTTAAATGTGTTGAGCGGCTGAACACTAAAATGTGAATGACAAGAGATCCCAAGCCGACAAATAAGAAAGGAGAAACAGAAGTACCCGCAGCAAAAAAAAAAAAAAAGAAAAGTGTAGGTACTCTCAACTACAGTGTCTGAGTGGTGTCACTTATGTGTTACTACATGGTGTTCTAATCTCGAGGACGAAGCGTTAGTATAATTAATTAGTGGGCACACACAAAATGAAAATGATTCCGTTCACTCTGTGATAGAAAAAGCCGTTAAAAAGTGCTTACGTTCTGGTCCTGTGTACACACCAGATCAATACGTGACCATAATCAGAACTGCACGAAAGAAAGGCAATCCTTACAATGTTACCGAAATGTGCTATTCAGACTTTGTTGATATAAAAAATCTTACAGAGGCATACGGTGCTCAATTTTCAAAAAATACTGAAGGCGAAACAGTTAGAATGAGTGACATTAAAATTATGAAATTTGAAAAACATCAAGATTCTAACCACGTTGGCATTTATTATAAAACTTCCTACTTAGATACAGATTTCAAAGAAATACAATTCCGTAAGAATCGTTCGTCTCGAACACGCACTAGCACCGATCTTCAAGATTTCCAGTTGAAGCCTTTATATCAGTCTAGATTAAAATTAAGTGACAGAAAAAACAGCGACATAAAGAGTTTAATTACCAGTAATATAATACCACAGAGTTACGCATTGTCATATTACAACAGCATCTTGTTTTAGCAATACTAAAACGAGATGTTATTGTAATAAGACAACTTATTATTGATGATTATTGATTTAGAAAAACAATAAGTAAAATCATTTTTAAGTTTTTTACGAGATTTATTTTTTATATAACATTTTATATGGTGATAGGTTTGCCTCATTATTCTAATTAAGTGATACAAGTCAACATAACTTTGATTAGCCCTGAGTAGCTTTCGTGGATAGGGAAATAATGCTGTGATTGTTACTTTGTTGAATTAAAAAAATGCTATTTACAATTGGGTTGGTCCTAGTCAAACTGATTGTAAATGTAATAAGATAGGTACTTAATAAGTAGTTAATATAGTAAGATACGTACATGCTGTGATTTAAAGGTACAAATTTCTCAAGACTGATTGAAAAATAACTATGCCAAATTATTGTATGGATCTCTCTTTATCTTGTAATAAAACATTATTAATTTCGAATGTTTCTTTTATTTGGTAATATTATAACACCAACCACCACCAACTTTATGATTTTTAATTTAGATGTTGAATAATATTATTGTATTTATGAAATTTTTATAGTTTTCTATTTAGTAACATCAGTTGCACTGTAATTTCATAGTAATATACCATAATGAACAAATTGTTAGTGGTAAAGTGTTACTATAATAATTTAAATCAAAATAAATAATACTGTAAATTAAAAAAAAAACTTTTCTAAATCACGTGTCATAATGTAAACAGAGATCTATAATAAGACCTCATTAAATGTTTTATAGAACCCTGCACTCAGATTTTATTGACAAAAAACGGTGAGTTTTTTAAAATATTGGCTCTCCTGTAAAATTGTATAATTTCGTTTAGTAACGGTTTTACTTTAAACGTGCGTTATGTTGTCTAGAAGAAAACACTTTTGTTTTACAATTAATATGTTGATAAAGATAATTTTATTTGTTAAAACATGCGTATACCTGCAAATTAAGCACGCAGGAGTTGAGAGAGTTGAAAACTGTTAATGACTAATGATGGCTGCTTTATTATTATTTCTATTTTACAATGTTATTTTGATTTGAAAGACTGTTCAATGCCAACCAATTAATAAAAAAGCATAAAAAACAAAATTGTATTTTTTTTAAAAAGAATAAACCTTTTTGCATGAAACACTTTTGCACTCGAGTAGTCGAGTGTACCTACCTATCCTAAGTGTAGAAACCTACTTTTTTTTTGTTATTTTTCTGGATTTGTTTTCCTTTTTAACCGACTTCCAAAAAGGAGGAGGTTCTCTATTCGACTGTATGTATTTTTTTTTTTTTTTTTTTTATGTATGTTACCCGATTACTCGAAGACGCCTAAACCGATTTGAAAAATTCTTTTTTTGTTTGAAAGGGTATACTTCCAAGTTGGTCCCATAGTCGCCAAGTCGGGATCTGATGATGGAATCTTGGCGAAATCGAGGGAACTCTTCAAATTTTATAGGATAACGTACAGCAATTTTTATATTTTCTACAATAAGTGAAGCATTTGCGTTTGATAAGAACCATTCTACCATCAGATCTGATGATGAAGCCAAGAGTCACGGAACTCCATAATGAGACAATGTATCCTAGTCGTGTTTGTGCTTGTTGTAATTGTAACGGTATGCACTTTCCATGTGAACCACTAAAAAGTGAAAAATAAAAACTTTTTTGCAAAAAATAAAACCGACTTCAAAAAGAAAAAGTGATAAATAACTTTAGCTTCTGAAGTCGGTGACAAAAAAATTATATCAATCATACATACGTCACCGACTTCAGAAGCTAAATTTATTTTTCACTTTTTCTTTTTCTCCCGTTTTGTTTGAAAACGGGAGATGACACATCACTGGATGTGCAAATCGAAAAGAGATGACAAATCAACAAATCTGATTAAAGCTAATAGGGCTGATAGCAGATATGATAACATAAAAAAAAAAAAAAAAAAACTTTTTCTTTTTGAAGTCGGTTTTTTTTTTTTAATTTATCTTGATAACTGTTTTGTTATTTGCTTGAAATAAGAATAAAAATGAAACTCTTTTTTAATTTTTAGATCTCAAACGACAAAGAAACAAAGTCAGAAAATAGGTTGATCTCAAATATCCTTAGTGATTTGATTTTATAACTTAGGCTTAGAGTATATTTCTACTCAAACAAATACATGAAACTGAATGTAAATTATAGTTTTAGTTGAATATTATATACTTGAGCCACTGTATACTGTTTGAGCCTCTGTGTACTATAGGGGTGAGTCACAATACCCAGTACCCGTACGCAGTGACTCATTTTTCATTTTTTAAAAAACATTGTCTGACTACTTTATTATTGTCTTGATTGAAAAACTGATAATGCAGGGAAAACGTTTAATAACCAAAGCACATTGAGTGTGAATTTCAGCCCGCTAATACGACTTTTTCTTCACAATTTGAGCGTCCGAAAAAATCCGAGTCACTGTTGGCAACCCGACCCTATTGTAATACATCTAGCGATATTGTAAAGTCTCGAATTATTGTCAACTGAACATACGGAAGTATCTCTGCCCCCATAATCGGGACTTGGGGCACCCCCCCGTTAGGTTAGTTACGTTCCTTTACACCCTGCCGTCGACTACGCTTTTTAGGGGAATATTTTAAGGTTAGGTTATAATAATCGGTATTTCTCAGGAATGGTACAACATCTTTTCATGAGAGTTGTACCACTGGGCAAGGGGGACCCCTCTTTCCCTCCTCACCGCGTGAGTTTGCTACCATCGCATGCATTTCACGAAAAATAATGCGTTTTGTTGTAAGCAGTATGTTCATTTGACAATATTTCAAGATTTTACAATATCGCTAGAGATATTACAATATAACGTATTGGACAATTTTACGGTGACAGAGACACCAAAACTGAGCAATTTGACATAGAAAAGTCTCACTTTTAACAGAGGGAATTTAAGTCCCAATCACGAACTACAGCGTTTTGTGTTTCAATAGGTTTTGTTCAATGGCATCCAATATTTTTGATAAGTTTTGTGATACGCAAGTTGCACATGTGCATCCTGAACAATTAGAAAGTAAGTACCGTACCGTAAGTACTTTAAATGTAGTAAAAAACCGTGAAAGTCTAAAACAGTGAATTAGAATAAATGTTTTAATACGTCTTCAAAGAGGAATGATTTTTTTTTTTTTTTTGGTGTCCACCAAGATATATGAGAACAAGACTCATATAAAAGTATACTCCTATTTTCCTATACAAGAGATAACTAAATATACTTTAATGTATGTTACACCAGTCCCAAAGATAAACTCTGACAAGTCAGCCCAATGTATAGAAGTACCTAAAGCTTATATAGGGTTAGATTACAACAACGAAATGTATTTTGACTTGAACTATGAGGAGTTCAAACGTTGTTTAGAATGGACTATCCATTTTATTTGTTTTCCTGGGGCCGTGAAAAACATGCAATTAAAAAAAAATTGCTTTGTAGATCAACTATTCAAAAACCAAACTCATACGAAATGTCCTACTAAAACATACTATTTATCCAATAAAATAATATGGAAACAACTTAACATGCCAAACACTTGGTTATTCATTGTACGAGATCGGGTTACGACGTCAATACTTTGTGATGGACAAAGAGAAGAATTCGAGCTTCAAGATGTAGGTGTAATACGAATCGCAGATAACTGCATATTAAAACAACTAATAACATATTAACTGCAAAAAGAATTGTTTCAGTACCGATAGTAACAACATACTCAAAACAAATAGACTTTCCCATAACAACGCACATGGTGACTAAATCCATGCTAAACATAACCAAAGAAGAAGAAGTCGTAGATTCAAAAGAGATTTTTCAGAATCTAGTTAATCAAGAAAACGCTTTACAAACCGAATTAGATAGTACCATTTGGAATCAAATTAGTTCTCACTCATACTTAACTAGTGCGATATCGTGTATAATCATGCTTTTAATCTTTTTGTTTTTAGTTTGCTATGGCCGAGATGGATTGGAGTCACAGTGCAGCACAAGACCAGAAGGACAAGTCCCGAGATACCCTGTGAATCCAATACACTGTATCTGCAGTTACAGTGTTTCGAATTAACAACGTCCATTCGATTTCTCTTTGCCTGTTAC
Source organism: Xestia ashworthii (assembly GCA_950022955.1). Lineage (NCBI taxonomy): Eukaryota > Metazoa > Arthropoda > Insecta > Lepidoptera > Noctuidae > Xestia > Xestia ashworthii. The sequence continues at coordinate 9,931,224 of OX465560.1, read as the reverse complement.
ATGGTCCTGCATTAACCTTTAACTAGTGACGTGTAGTCTCACAGGCGTCGTGTGTTTGGTAAATTCTTAGAATTGATGATTTCCCCCCGCTTGCCGCGACCCGGCGTCTCAGTAGCTTTTGTTTTAGTGCCAAAACGACCATAGAAGGGAGCAGACGTGCCGTCAGATATGTAACAGGTTCGTAATTTTAATTTGAAATTCGATTGTAGCCTGTGAGGCTACACGTCCCTAGTTGTCAAATAAATATTTTTTGTGTTGTAGTTGGCAAAGATACTAAAAAGCCTGAAATTATACTATATTACAACATGACAAAAGGCGGCGTAGATGAAGCAGATAAAAAATGCTCCATTTATTCCAGCAGCCGCCGAACGAGAAGGTGGCCAATGGTGGTATTCTACCGCATAGTGGACTTGAGCGTCATGAATGCTTATATATTATAACTAGTATTTGGGTGGGTGCGCGAGCTGCGCGCAGCTCGCGTTTTAGGTTTCGTGTTTTTGAGAAGTATTCACCCTCATAAAATTTGGAAATTCAGTGGAATCATTAAAAGATTTTTAAAATCCATTAGAGCACTTTAAAGATTTAGAAACCCCTCAAGAACCCCTAAAATTTTTTAAAAACGAATTCAATAAAACGGGAATTAAAATAAAAAAAAAAAAAAATTCTCAGACATTTTCCTAAAAAAAAAATATTACCCTAAAGTTTGCTCGTCGCCGCCGTACCACCGGAAGATATCCTGACCTTCTCCTTACCACCGGTTAGGTTTCGACGCCTATTTTTATACTTGTTCAAACACCTAATGGCTATCCCTAACCGTTAAGAAGTTACAGCCCTTTCAATTTTAGGGGAGGTTAGGGAGGGAAGGGTAAGTTATACAAACTTCAACGCCCCTCAACAATAAAGTGAAGTCAAATCAAAAAGCCTCTACGTGTCCTAATTTCCGAGATACGATGGAGGAAGGAGTGAAAGTGGGGAGAAGGGGGAGTTTTGAAAAATGGTTTCAACTGATTCAAGGCCCCTTAGTATGAGTCTGAAAAAAAATTTTCCAATTCTCTGAACTTCCGAAATCCACCTAAAGGGGGTGAGAATGGCTTTTTTCTTTCCGAGTTACGCTTCACCCACTCAACCTTCGTTGCGCTACGGAGGTCGCCGGCTCGCTTCGCTCGCCACCTTCCACCTTCGCTCCACTCAGGACCTACACGCCACCGGAAAGCTATCCTGACCCTATCCCTACGCTACGGGGGTCGCCGGCTCGCTTCGCTCGCCACCTCCCCGCTCGCTTTGCCGGTACCACCACCGGACAGATTTCGATGCCTACTATAATATTTGTTCAAATACCTAATGGTTATCTCTAACCGTTATGAAGTTACAGCCCTGTCAATTTTAGGGGAGGTTTGGGAGGGGAGGGTATACAAATTTCAACGCCCCTCAATAATAAAGTATAGACAAATCAAAAAGCCTCTATGTGACCTAGTTACCGAGATACAATGGGGGGAGGAGTGAAGGGGGGGAGAAGAGGGAGTTATGAAAAATGATTTTGGCTAATTTATGGCCCCTTTATACGCATCTGAAAAAAAAATGTTCCAAGTCTCTTAACTTCCGAGATCCACCTAAAGAGGGTGAGAAGGGGGGCAAGGGGTCAACTTTGAAAATAACTTTTTTCTTTTCCGAGTTACGCTTCACCCACTCAACCTTCGTTGCGCTACGGAGGTCGCCGGCTCGCTCCGCTCGCCACCTCCCCTCTTCGCTCCACTCGGTCTCGCAGGTTCGCTCCACTCAGGACCTTACCTACCACCGGAAAGCTATCTTGACCCTATCCCTACGCTACGGGGGTCGCCGGCTCGCTTCGCTCGCCACCTCCCTCCTTACCACCACTATAATATTTCTTCAAACACCCAATGGCTATCCCTAACCGTTATGAAGTTACACCCCTTTCAATTTTAGGGGAGGTTGGGGAGGGGAGAGGAGGGTATAGAATTTTCGACGCCCCTCAATAATAAATTATATAGTCAAATCAAAAAGCCTCTACGTGTCCTAATTTCCGAGATACGATGGGGGGAGGAGTGAAGGGGGGAGAGGGTGGACTTTTGAAAAATGATTTTGACAAACTGATTGCCCCTTGAAACGAATCTGAAAAAAAAAATTATCCAAATCTCTTAACTTCCGAGATCTGCCTAAAGGAGGGGAGAATGGGGACAAGGGGACCAACTTTGAAAATGGCTTTTTTCTTTTCCGAGTTACGCTTCACCCACTCAACCTTCGTTGCGCTACGGAGGTCGCCGGCTCGCTTCGCTCGCCACCTCCCCCCTTCGCTCCACTCAGGACCTACACGCCACCGGAAAGCTATCCTGACCCTATCCCTACGCTACGGGGGTCGCCGGCTCGCTTCGCTCGCCACCTCCCCGCTCGCTTTACCGGTACCACCACCGGACAGATTCCGACGCCTACTATAATATTCGTTCAAACACCCAATGGCTATCCCTAACCGTTATGAAGTTACACCCCTTTCAATTTTAGGGGAGGGGGGGAGGGGAGCGTATACAAATTATAATGCCCCTCAATAATAAAGTATACAGTCAAATCAAAAAGCCTCTACGAGTCCTAATTTCCGAGATACGATGGGGGGAGGAGTGAAGGGGGGGAGAAGGGGGAGTTATGAAAAATGATTTTGGCTAATTTATGGCCCCTTTATACGAATCTGAAAAAAAAAATGCTCTTAACTTCCGAGATCCGCCTAAAGGGGGTGAAAAGGGGGGCAAGGGGACTAACTTTGAAAAATTATTTTTACTTCCGCGAGCCTCCTCTATACGAATCCGTAAAAAAATAAAAATACGGGTCTCTTAGTTTCCGAGATACGATGGGGAGGGGGAGGAAGGGGGGTGAAAAGGGGAGGTTTGGCACTTTTCCCATACTCGCGAGAGTTACTTGTTTACGAATCTGTCAAAACATACCCACCTTCCCCTTCACCATCTGGGAGAACAATTATGTCAATCAGTCAGTCAGTCAGTGGTAATCGAGCTTTAGGCATCGTTCACACCAATGCGTATAATCAGCCGCCGACTGTGAGTATCCAGTACAAAATGTATGAAAGATTTATTTCAGCCGCCGACTGATTCGCTTCATACATTTTGTACTGGATACTCACAGTCGGCGGCTGATTATACGCATTGGTGTGAACGATGCCTTATATAGTATAATAATATAATATGCATCAGCCCAAAAATACAGATAGAGGAGATTTTCTAAAGTCATTAGCCCGTTCACTAGTGCTACCCCACTTGCAAAGACGTGTTGTGTGCAGGCAATTACCAAGGGAGTTACGCCTAGTGATAAAACGAGTTCTGGCCGACGATATGGTTCAAGAAGATGTCCAAAGTCCTGAAACAAGTCAAGGCAAACGAAGGGCATGCAGTATTTGTCCGCCTAAACTTCACAGAATGACTGTGTACACATGTGTCGGGTGTTGCAATGTTCTCGACCCTTGTGTAAAAATTGCCAATAATTTGTGCCAAACAGAGTATGTGTCAGAATTTTTGTTTTGTTTTCAGAAGTAGCTTTTATGTTTTTTTTATCTTGTATCCTAGTCGTGTTTGGGCTTGTTGTAATTGTAACGGTATGCACTTTCCATGTGTACCAAGCACATGTGAACCACTAAAAAGTGAAAAAAAATAAAACCGACTTCAAAAAAAAACCTAAAAAGTGAAAAATAACTTTAGCTTCTGAAGTCGGTGACAAAAAAATTAAATCAATCATACAAACGTCACCGACTTCAGAAGCTAAAGTTATTTTTCACTTTTTAGGTTTTTTTTTGAAGTCGGTTTTATTTTTGTTTAGTTATGTCAGTTTTTGTTTGTTTCCGGAGTGATTTGTGAAAGTTGTTAAAATGAGTGGTTATCGTAATAAATTGTTGTTAAAGTTATCGCAAAGCAATGTGCAACATTATAATAACTCAAATAGTGTTACAATGGTGTCTGATTTAAATAAACATTTTCAAAAAGAAAATTATACTTCTATCATGGATCGTCCAAGTCTCTGTATACCTTATGATGATTTCATGGACTTAAATACAGACTCTCGCGATAATAGCCCCACTTTAATACCATTAATTGAATCGGAGTGCCCAAGCTTTTGTGAAGAAATAGGTAAAGGAGACTATGCTGATTTATTAACTGTAATTACGTCTTCAATTTCTCAGGAAGGTTTGCCAACCTCCGAATCGGTTCCTAATAACTTAGACAACTACATTGGATCGCAAGTAAGTCATGATTGTGTTCAAATAACTACAAACGCTGTTATAGAACACCAACCTAGTTGTCGTCAACAAAAGGACATGCCCGTCCCTACAATTATCTATACCAGCCAATCGCGTGCAACTACTAACATCGACAGCGACGAAATTGTACCAATTAATGAAGATGATCGTGAGCCTGCAAGGAAACGTAGTATTACGTGTGACGATATGTCCAATGATTTAGAAAACCAAGAACACGTTGACATTTTAACACCGAAAAAAGCAAAAAGACAGAGAGACCCGAAAATTATATTAGAAGACCAGAAAAAGAAGCACCCCATGAAACCCCCTTGCAGTAACTGTAAGAAGTTATGTACTGAACATGTCGATGAGTCAAAGAGAGAAAAAATACATGAATATTTTTGGAGTATGGACCGACAAAGACGTCGAGATTTCTTATCTAGACAGGTAGAAAAGGTACCAACTGCAACTAAAACTGCTGGATGTAACTCCAGGAGGCTTAACACATTAGTGTGGACACTCGATGAGAAAAAGGTGTGTAAAAAGCTTTTTCTTAGCACATTGGGTTACACAAATGAGGAAGCAGTTCAAGCGGTTCTGAAAGCGAACTTGATATCTGGAAATGAAAATCCAAAAATAGGAGCTGCGCAAGACCCTCGAGGACGTCACCCGAGTTCGACCGCATTTCCCGCGTCTTATCAAGAAGAAATTCGGAACTTCATCTTGAAATATAAGCCCGTTCATTCTCACTATAATATTCAACACGCGCCTAATCGCCGTTACCTTCCAATAGGAGTAACTTTTTCTTATATTTATAATGATTTTAAACGTTATTGTGACGAAAAATCTATGAACAAGTGTAGTTGGACCCATTTTCATAAGATCATTACAGAGATGAACATTTCTACTGCAGAGCCAGTCACTGGCGGACTAACAAGGGGGCGGTGGGGGCGGTCCGCCCCGGGCCCCACAACTGAGGGGCCTCGGATTGGCATATTTAAAAAAAAAATCCTTGTCTACTCAGACAATGTTATTTTAACATAATCTGCTGTAATTAAACCATTCTTCCGATCATTTACCATAATAAGTAAACGGTGTAGGTACGTAATTCATCTAAGTTCATAAAGCTTAGAGTTGTGAAAACTGAAGTTCGGAAACGTATTTTGCGACTGTAGCGCCTCGTCTGCGAGACTTTTCGTGGCGCGAATTTTAGTAGCGCGCCGGCGCGGCGGCGGCGCGGCGCATGGCACGGCGACCTGTGCTACTCGGGATGTGGCCCGCCCGCACCCCACCCCGCCGCCCGCGTCAGTCGCGTGATATTTGCCTTCCAAATCGGACGCACAGATTGCACACTTAATAAGTAATTAGAGTTTTTAGGAGCGAGTGAACAAATTGGACGTTCATTTGGAATAAGTGAGTACGAACTACATGTTTTGTTTTTATTAATTTATTGAATTCATTCATCACGTTCCAGACGTAAATTTTTTGCTACATTCGCTTCATACATGCGCGTATTTACTTGAAATACATGTGTGATGCTGATATTTCAGTTTATTGTACAATAACCAACTGAATACGTAATCTACATGTAGGTATATTTCTTCATTTACTTATAGTGAAGAGAAGTGGTCCAAGTGGATCCCAGAAGAGGAAGATAAAGAAGGCAAAGGCTAAGGAGGCCGAATTACTATCTGGATCACTGTTGAAATATGTTAATGAAAAGAGACGCTCTAACCAAAACGAAGAAAGTAACATCGAGGCGTCAAGTCGTAAGAATTACCTATTATTACTTAAACATTTATTATTATTGCGCAAATTTTACTTTAGTATATTATACAGGGTGTAAGGGAAACCCTTCCGAAAACGAAGACAGGTGATAAGGCTAGTGATTCTCGATACGATGCCATCAAAAAATCAGTTTTTTTTATTTAGAATTTTACCTATTTTTTTTATCATTTTTCATACACTATGCTGTGGGAACAGTTAAATGAAACCATTACTTGCGATTAAACAATTTTTTTTTCTTTACAACTCTAACAAGCAAGGTATTCGTAAATAAATATCATCTGACGCTCGCGCATGACCTCGAGTTCAAAGACCGCGCGCGGTCGCCGACAGCCGCGCAGCCGACGCGACGCGACGTGCGACGCGACAGCTGACTATGTAGTGCGCTCCTAAACTACTAACCTTTACTCGATCGCTTGAAGCAAATGTCTTTTCAGTTCACTTCTACCTAGTAGTGGCATATCTGCTTTCGGGTTCCATTCGTGCAAGGATCGTAATGATTTTCCCCTTGAACAGGGTTACAATTTTATTTTGATCTGAATATTCGCAAATTTACAAGTCAGAAAAATCCAGTTTACTTTGCTTAACCTTGAGGCCCATAACGAAGGTACTTGGCTACCTACTCACTACTGTGATTGGGAAAGAAACGTTTAAAAAGTTGATTATGTGCAAAGACATTAACGTTTAAAAAGTTGATTATGTGCAAAGACATTAAGTTAACAAGAAACTGTTAATTCCGTCACTAAAATTTTGCATAGCAACAAAACTAAAATGTTTACCAACCTACATCCCGACATTATCTCTAGACCTGGCGTCGATGACTTCATATCGGCAAACTTAACAATAAATATCGAAACAAAAACTTTTTGCAAAAAAATACAACCGACTTCAATTAAAAAAAAAAAAACACCTTAAAAAGTAATTTCCTCATTAACAGTACGTTTATCCACACATCGAACCCTTTTCAATGAACCTAAACACGATATTTCTGCTGTTAGTTGTCGAGGAGTTAGGTACTCTGCAGACTATCCTGACTGCAGCATCAGGTTATGACTTGATGATCATGAGACCAATGGCAAATACCCTATCGAACATCAAAACAATTTACTAAATAAACAGTCCTTGCCTATTCGAGTAACTTCTTACTGTCAAGGAGTTGTACCTTCCATCATCAGCCACGCCACCTGAGATGGTGACAACCATACGCAAATACACAAGATACTTCATAAAATTATGCGAAAAACAATAAGTGAGCTTATAAAATTTGAGGGTTGCCCTCGATTTCTCTAAGATTCCATCATCAGATCCTAACTTGGTGACAGTGGGACCACCTCAGAACTATCTACTTTCTAACAAAAAAAGAATTTTGAAAATCTGTCGACAATCGGCTGAGTATTCGATGAACAAAAATACAAAAAAAAACGAACCTGGTACCTCCTCCTTTTTGCGAAGTCGGTAAAAATAACGAGTTGCGTTTAAGCAACGAAGAGGCTCACCGTACTGACGCGACGAATGGATGGAAGCGAGATGGGTATCGTATTCCAGTGAGGTACAGAGTTGTGACCGTGTTGTAGCTGTCTGCACTCTGCACGACTAATAAGACAAAACTCATTGGTATAGGCCGAAGTTTGAACCCGGGCCACCAAGTTTGAGAGAGATGCGTTGCGTCGACTACCTACGCCGCTACTGCTGCGCGGCGCCTTGGCGGCGCTTTACAAAGTATCCTTTGTAAGCGCCGCCAAAATAAATAAAGAGAAACATTACAAAGGCGTCAACAGTTTTAAATTGATGCACTATGTCGTGCATTTAATAACAGTTTTGTATTATGTCGATAATCGATAGTAAATGAAATAAATTAAAAGATCGTCGACATCAGCTGTGATTGACTAAAAAATTTTCACCGCATGTACAGTTTAAAGCAACCAGGCAGCGCGCGTGAATCAATTGAATTTGAACTTTATGTCAATGTAATTAAAGTCACACGATGCGCGTTTGTTTATTGCAAGAACTGGATCCTTCATTTAGTAAGTAAACCAATTTAAAGTGAATAATTAAATTAATTGAATCTAAGAAACCGGTTAAATCTTATTTAAAAGTTAGAAAATGAAAACAGTTTGTAATAGCATAAGTACAATTTCCTAAGAATTAAAATGAATCTTTTAACATTTTCGCCTCTGTAAATTGTTGGTCTTTGCACATCGCAACGCGGCACGTGCGGCGGTAACGTTTGTCGCCCGGCCACCTGCAGGTGCGGCTCGTCGTTTGATCTTCATAGTACTTCTTTAGTAAATAATAGTAATCTAGTCAGTTCCTTTCCGACTCGGTTCGTGAGAATTACTCGTTCGTGAGCTAACGTACGTTACGTTTATCCGATCGATATTGAATCGTATTTAATTATTGTTTTGTTAGTTTTAAATTTGTGTTTAGTTATTATTGTTACGTTTTTAGTGCTGTTTTATTCTTTTTTAGTTATTATTTTTTGTTGTTTTAAACAATGCCTCAGGCATACGTGTACAGTGCTCGTGAATACGGCAACATGTCGATGTGTTTAGGAGAAGCCCTTGGGAATGCATCTCTAGCGTTGAGAATTTATCGAAACCGATTTCCGAACGTCCGGCATCCGTCTGATTCTCGCATGATAACGGCAGCTTTTCAGCGAGTCTTAGAAAATCGACCGATTGCTCCGATGGCGGCAGGTGGTGGACAACAAGTGAATGTTCAGACTGAGGAGCGTATTTTAAATGTGATTCGCCAAAATCCACGCCTAGGCACACGAAGTGCGGCGAAATTATTGCGGCGACGGGGTTTACCGACAGTTTCTCACTGGACAGTTCATAAAGTCTTGCGCCGGAACAGAATGCGGCCCTACAAAATACACAAAGTACAAGCTTTGCTGCCCAATGATCGCATTCGTCGTCGTGCGTACTGTCGTTGGCTGCTAGATCAACAACAGCGTGCGCCTGGCTTCATTGAGCACATTATCTGGACGGACGAGTCCACATTCACGAGAAACGGGATGTGGAACAGGAGGAATGCCCATGTATGGTCAGACGTGAACCCGTACGCCACTCAAGAAACCGGCCATCAGACCAGATGGTCCGTCAACGTATGGGCTGGTGTTTTTAATGGACAAATTTTAGGACCAGTGTTTCTACCGCAGCGCCTCAATGGATCAGCATATCTTAATTTTATAAATGAACGTTTAGATGATATGCTAGACAATGTGTCGCTGGCTGAATTTCGTCGAGCATGGTTCCAGCACGATGGCGCTCCACCGCATGTTACGCGTCCCGTCCGCGAGCGTCTCACTGAACTTTTTAATGACCGCTGGATCGGAAGGCTGGGGCCGCACGCCTGGCCGGCTCGTTCACCCGACTTAACGCCACTGGACTTCTTTTTGTGGGGGTATGTGAAAGAAAGAGTGTTTGATCGGGAATGTGACAGTGCTGATGCAATGCGGGGCAGAATAGTGAGCGTTTTTAATAAACTACGAGAAGAATGTGTTGAGGATCCAACACTAATGCCTCGTGTTCACGGGTCGACACAGCAACGGGCCCGGCTTTGTATTGAAATGGATGGAGCCCAGTTCGAGCCAAACCTCATAAGGTCGCAAAGGATTTAGACAGGTACGTAAAATGCCTCTGTCAGCTTTTTACAATGGACTACAATTGTGATTAAAATTCATAATTTTATGAAGGGTTGTAGGGGGCGGCGGCCTAGGCATTTTGAAAGTGATGTTTGTAAATTCCGTATTGAATCCCGCGACTCGGCCGGAGCGCTCGGCGGCCGCGAGCGCGGGCGCTCGGCGACTGATAAACGCGGGCGCGAGGTGGCGCGACGTTGCCTTGCGTGTCAGTGACCTCACTTTTGTACTTTCGTTTCCATTGCGTGTTTACGAAATATGAAGTTTTGAAAATAATCAATTTAAAGCGAAATGTTATTGGTATTCGTTTGCATTTAGGTTGTATATAATCTACGTTCTGGCTTCGGAAGCGTTCTCCTTACACCCTGTATGCATAGAATTATAAGACCTAGAATGATAAGTCAAAAGTGAGGCAAGTATTAAATTTTGTGCGTAAGGTGCTTGTACACATGCACACAGTGAAAAAAAGAATGTTGCCAGGATGTAAAAAATTCCCTATAGGGATGTTGAAACTATCGTCGTCCTTATAGCTGCTATTATTATAAATATGAAAGTTTGTTTGTTTGTTTGCTTGTCTGTTACTCAATCACTCAAAAACTACTGAACGGATTTTGTTGAAATTTGGCGCAAAGATAGCTTATAGTGAGGATTAACACATACCTAGGCTATAAATCATCCCAATATTTGAGGTGATATTCCCACGAAAATAGGACGAAAAGCATAGGTAAAGTTTTCCATTTATTTTATATTGAACAATTACCGAGATATCTCAAATTTTATGATTCACTTAAGTATTCAAAATGGTACCTATGCAACGTCCAAAAATAATATTAAATACCCAGAAGTAGGAAGGAAGTTTGGCAGGCTTCATTTAGATGCATAGAGTGATTAAAATCACTTTACAAAAAATAAAAATTAAGGTTTAAATTATTTTATCTACTAAAAGCGTGGGAAAGGGCTTGAAAGATTTTAGTATGAAAATCTTGCATACACCTACCACCTACCAAATTGTCATTTTGTTTTTTTTTTTCAAAATAGCTGTCACTCGAAATAAACCGACAGCTAGCTAACATCAATACAAAACAAGGTCTTTACCCCGTTTCTGACAACATTATCATGAAATGTCAGGTGATAATTAATTGTATTTATTTTTATTTTTGATCAACGTTTTGCGTAAAAATATAAGTTCAAATAAAATACTTGCACATGAAATGTAATGTTTGAACATTTCTTGTCTTTCTCCGAGGTATTGTGACATCCGTTCACTGCGCAAACCTCATAATTTTATTAAATTGCGGGACTAGTGTTTGACACGAATATCGCTTGAGCACTGACAGGCCGAGAGTGATACTGAGCCATTCTGGCTCAGTATAAGTTGCCTCACTTTACGGACGCGGACTTGGTTTCTAGGTCTTATAATTCTATGATTAGATGATTTGTTTTCTTTTTTACAAGAGAACAAAGAGAAAGTCAGACAGAGTACCTACTGACGGTTAAAAAATCGCACTCCTGGTCAAATGCGATATGAGGCGAGCTTGCAGGATCAGCGCTGCGTATCAGTGACGATTTCTAGTTGATTTGATGCAATATGCATCATTATTGAACTGCAGCATTCAAAATGTTCGACTCATTTGTCCAGCTTTAGACATTTCCCTGTCGTATGTCAGTTAAAGTCGTAAAAATAATATACTTACATAAACAAATAAAAAATATATAAGTACATTAAATAATATTTTAAATTGACGGATTATCAGTACACACTCACAAGATACCAATTGTTTTTCTACACTAATATTATAAAGAGGAAAACTTTGTTTGTTTGTTTGTTTGGTTGTAATGAATAGGCTTAAAAACTACTGGACCGTTTTTAAAAATTCTTTCACCATTCGAAAGCTACATTATCCACGAGTAACATAGGATATATTTTATCCCCGTACTCCCACGGGAACGGGAACTATGCGGGTGAAACCGCGGGACGTCCGCTAGTGTAATGTAAAAAAACATATTTAAGGACTTTTTTTTCTTTAAGGTCAAGAAGGACAAGGAACCGAATTAGTAGGAACAGAAAGACATAAAGAAAAGGACAAAACACCAGAAGTAGAAACAACTATAGATGCATCTCATCTAGGGGATAGTAACGAAAACATAAATTGCGTCGAAAACCTATGTCTTGTTGAAGGAGAGAAAGAAGGAGAAGGAGAAACGAGCTTTCGTCCAGAACCAAAAGAAGGAACCATTAACGAAGACATAAATTGCGTCGAAAACCTATGTCTTGTTGAAGGAGAGAAAGAAGGAGAAGGAGAAACGAGCTTTCGTCCAGAACCAAAAGAAGGAACCATTAACGAAGACATAAATTGCGTCGAAAACCTATGTCTTGTTGAAGGAGAGAAAGAAGGAGAAGGAGAAACGAGCTTTCGCCCAGAACCAAAAGAAGGAACCAGTTTTGATTATGAGTTTTTAGATTCCAATGATGCTGCGAGCTTGCCAGTGCCCTTACCAGATCACATTCGACTTGAGATTATTAAGCAGGGTAGTGAGGCATTCCAACATAAAGATGGACCTTTTATTTCTATTGTCAGACAGGGCGAACATGCTAAGGGACCACAACGTAGCTTGACAACATCATGGTTTTACTCAACTGTGGGAGACGGAAAAAAATATCTTCGAAAATGGATGATTTACTCTACATCGACTAATATGCTATATTGCTTTTGCTGTCGACTTTTTGCATTCCTTGATGATCTGAGTAAACCATTTGTTTCTGGATATCAAAAATGGTGGAAATTAAACCCAAATATTTCACTTCACGAGTCATCTCATCAACATGTATCGAATTTGGAAAAATGGAAAACTCTTGCAGTTGGGTTGAAAAAAAATGAAATTATTGATAAAGTAAATGAAGACACTATAAATCGCGAGGCTAAAAAATGGCGAAACATATTACGTCGACTTTTGGATATTACATTATTTTTAGCTCAGCAGAATCTTGCTTTCAGAGGCCATAGAGAAGATCCTTCATCAGAAAACAGAGGTAATTTCATAGAATTAGTGAAAATGATGGCAAAATACGATCCCGTATTAAGTGAGCACTGGTCAAAACTTCAAGACGCTGCAGGTGGATTGAAAAGAGTACCTTCTTATTTATCAAAAGGTATCCAGAATGAATTCCTATCTATTTTAAGTCATCACGTAAAACAGAAAATTATTGATGATATCAAAAAATCAAAATATTTTGGAATCATGTTTGACAGTACTCCAGACGAGAGCCATACCGACCAAATGAGTGAAATAATAAGATTTGTCTATATAGAGGAAGGAGCTGTGGAAGTTCGGGAGTCCTTCTTAGGTTTCTTTTCAATGTCAGGAAAGACGGCAAGTGATATGGCAAATGATATTTTAAAACAGCTAGAAAAAGATGGATTAGACATTCAACTTTGTAGAGCTCAGGGCTACGATAATGCCGCCTCAATGTTCATGGAGGAGTTCAAAAGAAAATCCGGGATATTAACCCTAAAGCATTATTTAGCCCTTGTGCAAATCACTCATTAAATCTTTGTGGTGTACATTCCTTTGCATGCATTCCTTCAAGTGTAACCTGTTTCGGCACCTTAGAAAAAATATATTCATTCTTTTCCGCTTCGACCCACAGATGGGAAATACTAATACAAAAGGTTGGGAAAACTTTGAAAAGACTGTGTGATACACGCTGGAGTGCTCATCATGATTCCGTTAAAGCTGTCAGACAAAATGTAGAACAACTGGTCCTTACATTGGAAGAAATGTGTGATCCTTCGAAAGAAAATTTAGATACTAGGTCTGCAGCAAGCGTACTACTTCCTGCAATATGTGACTTCACATTCTTAAGCTACTTGGAGTTCTGGAATATGATTTTGGAAGAAGTAAATCTCACCCAAAAATATTTACAAACACCTGAAATCACACTTGACATGGGTTTGATAAAAATGAAGGTACTGCAATTGTTTCTTGTCGAGGAAAGAAATGCGCTCGTCACTAAGGCTATAGAATTTGGCACGCACAAATGTAGAGAAATGGGCATAGATATTGAGAGACGAGGCCGACGAAAAGTAAAAAAGAATCAACCTGGAGAAACATCTTCAGATGCCAGATTGACTCTGCAAGAAGAAGTTCGCAGATCTATGTTCGAGTGCTTGGATAGATTTAGTCAAGAATTGGCTACAAGACTCACTGCTATGGAAAACATTTCTAGCACCTTCCATATTGTACAACCAAAATTCCTGATAAAAGGCTCTGTAGAAAATGAACTTGAGCAGGCAGTGGAAAAGCTCAACCTAGTCTATGGTGATTTTGACAAGGAAAAATTATGCAAAGAAGTTTACAGATTGCGAAGACATGTAAGCGCAACTAATACTGCAACGGAGGAAGCTGCTTCATGGAGTGCTAAAAAAATGTTTGAATTTATTATTAGATGGGACTTTACCGAATCCCTACCCAACATATGTCTGATACTTCAGTATTTCCTAACAATAAGTGTATCAGTAGCGTCGTGCGAAAGAAGTTTTTCAAAACTTAAACTTATCAAGAATTATCTACGATCGACCATGACTGAAGAACGACTTGCTAGCTTGGCTATTTTGTCGATTGAAAGAAAAGCAGCATCGGTTTTGGATTTTGATGACGTTATTAATAAATTTAGTGCATCAAAAGCTAGAAAACACAATTTGAAATGTTTGTAATTAATTTTAATTACTTGTAGTGTGGTTGCTTGTTTTTTTTATTTGAAAGCTGTAATGTTAAAAAATAGGTATTGATTAAAATTTTAGTTTCTATCTGCATTTGTTTAATTCAATAAATCTGGAGGGCGGGCGCCAGGGGCCCCTAAAATTAAAGACCGCCCCGGGCCTCAAAAAGTCTTAGTCCGCCAGTGGAGCCAGTACATGACGTATGCTCAAAATGCAAAAATCACGAAGTAACTCATAAAACAATGCCACTTCCTTGTAACTGTCAGGCCTGTATTGAGTTAGCTCAGCATTTGGAGAACAAAAGAAACTCTAGAAAAGATTTGAAATTAGTGGAAGAAAAGTGCAAAAATAGTGGAGGAAAGGAGTCACTTTACACAGTGGATATGCAGAAAGCTATACAAATGCCGTTACTAACAACAAAAGAATATTATTTCTCCCGTAAACTCACACTCTTTAATGAATCTTTTGTTCCACCAGGTAAAATAAGACCGCTGTATGTATTCTTTGGCATGAAGGGGAGAGCGGCAGAAATGCTTATTTTTTAAGAAATTACTGTCGTGACCAAAAACATGTTTACTTTTTTCTTGATAATTGCAACGCACAAAATAAGAACAAAATTCTTATGTCAGCATTAGTACGATTAATCAATGATAAAATGACAGATATAGAAACAGTGACACTGGAGTATTTTGAGAGCGGGCACACGTTCATGGCTGCAGACACTGTGCACGCAGCAATTACCAAAAAGTTCAAAATGACTAAAGAAATCTACGACTTAGACGACTTTGTTTGTACACAACATAAAAACATCGCGTAAGAATTTAGAAGTGGCTGTTCTTACTCACAAGGATATGATTGTACTTGCAAATGAGTCAATGCTTGCATACCTGAAAGGTTTTAATATCCACAATCTCAAAGTGATAGAGTTTAGAAGGGGATGTCTAACAATGTTTGCTAAGAATGAAGGAGAATTTAAGGAAATACATTTTTTGAAAAGAAAAGATGCGCAAAAACTATCTAATGACATTGCAAAAACCAAAACTGATCTGCTTGATGATCTACCAAGAGAGAGTGAAGCCAGTGGCATAACTGAAATTAAAAGAAGAGAATTGTTACTGCTGTGCAAGTCTATGCCTCCATCAAGGACAGTATTTTATGAAAATCTTGCTGTGTCATCTCATCCAAACCCTGAGGAATACACTGATGATCCAAATATTTAAATATATGTTATATGTAAGTTTATAATAATTTCATGTTCCTAATTATTTTATTACTTGGTTGTCTGAATTTTTAAGACTGATTCTGTAATTAAAGGCTGTTAAAATGTTAAGGGCCACTTTTACCAAACGGTTAAACATGTTTAAAATTTTATTTAAAGACAAAATTCTGTTTTAGGTAAGCAATAAAAATGAAACAGTTGGACAATAAACTATTGTTCCATAGAAACTACCAAGGAAGAATACAACCCGCAATAAAACATCTGGTCTTGCCGTGAGAATCTAAAGCTAGCGGTACTATAAACAGTTAACTTATAAAAGACTATTTACATACTAGTTCATTTTAAAGTAAATAATAAATAAATACGCGTCTCACACTTTCGCTTCGCACAAATTCGTTTAACGCAAAAAACAAAACCAAATGTCGACAAACAACATAACGCTAATTGTAACCATACTGCTCAAATCGTGAAATGAAACGCACAAAAATTAATGCAGGAACACTCTAAAATGTGTTTAGTTTAATTCAGCCTTCAAAATCATGGTGCAAGACAAACTTAAATAAGTTTAAATTAATCATGTTTACAAGTGTAAACATATTTAACTAAATAGTTTTAAACCTATTTTAAATAAGATTTGGTAAAAGTCGCCCTTAGTGTTTTCATTTTTTAGAATACGTTTATGTCATTAAAGTAATTATTGATTTTGTATGTTTATATTCTGTCCAAATAAAAAAAGTCATTAATAAACTCGTTTGTTTTATTGCGGCATAACAGTACCTACATTCAAAATGATACATAATAATATATTATATAGGTACATATATGTATATATTTTATTTCTATTTATTCTGTACTTTTGCATGCCTTCTGGTAAAATATGGCTGTTGCTAATTATATTTTTATGTCACCGTGTATGTACCCATATTTGCAAAATAAATATCCTTATCTTATCTTAATAAGATGACTTAACTGTCAATTAAATGAATATACTTAATATATTTTTTACTTGAACTTTCGATACAAAACCAACTAAACTTTCTGAGAAACACTGTTAGAACCAGTAAAAAGAACACCGATTTAATATGGCAATACACTGTAACTCTAACATACAGTGTATTATCGTAACAATCTCTTCATTCGCTTCTGATTACTATCGCGACAATACAAGTTATCAATGTTAAATCATTGTATTTACGGAAAAAACGTTTTTTAATTACTAGGGCTGAATACCTTATAAAATAACCTTTTTATTAATATCAAACACTTAAAACTTTCCAACGAAAACATGGAGGTAATCCTTAGACAACAAATAAAAATGTATTTGCTCGTTTTCTCAAAACCTGTTTTTCGTAGTTACAGTGTATTGGATTCACAGGGTACCGAGCCAGCGAACCAACCAGCAAGAGAACCAAACTCGCTTGCTGCCAACAAGACCACTACGAAACCAACAGGCCAACCAACAACAACGGAACCTTTGTACAGTGTACCACATCAACACGAAACTATTGAATTATACCAACTGGAGCCTAGGTCCTGAGAGGCGCCAGAATGTTCAACCATGAACATACCATAGTTACACGCGCCAACAACAGCATCACAGCGTCAGCATTGAGAACGAATACCTCTTATTGGAAAAACATGTCAAAACCAGGATTATTTATATTTCAAAGAGAGAACAAACTATAAGAGATGTTGAGTCAAAGTGAAAACTCTTCAGGACGCAGTTGCAACTGTAAGGTTTTTAAATGATAACCATAAACTATTGGTTTGATGGTGAACTTCCCCTTCAATGATGTTATTACAATGGTATAAATAATTCCCTTAAAACTGAATGAAATAGGTTCTATGTCACATTAACTATACAATTGTTTTTAGGTATGATTAACAAAGTTACCTATCAAACCTAAAAACAATTGTAGCCAACCCTATTAGTTTCAACAAAAAAGTATTTTTACCACTCCTTTCATGTGTGCTTCAAAACTGACATGACACAGATACCTAATTTAACAACAACGATATTCAACCAAGAAACATAGAGTTTTCCGAACTTCAAAAACCAAGATCTGTATTCCTTCCAAGCCGTAGTCTTGGAGGAAACAATAAAAGTTTCTTGGACATAACCAACCTTTAATTTGCATAACACCTACACCTTCTCAAGACCGAAAAAAAACCACAATGTACCAAATAATACTAAGATAACTTTGTAAGATGACACATTTTAAACAACAATAAAACTTTCTCTTTTCCCCGCTATACTCAAACAATAAGCGACAATAACTTGCAATTTCTTTATTTCATTATAAATTGTTTTGTGAAACCACAATTTAAGATGACCCTCTGACAAAGATCTGCCAGAAAACCTACCCATCTATGGGTAGGTTTTCTGGCAGATCTTTGTAAACAAAACCTAAGCTTGTTTTTCTTTTGTTGATCATAAAGCTTTACATAATGATCCTTACTTATAAGGGTACCCATCATAGTTTTGAAGGTAACAGTGGAAATTCCTCATACTGAACAGCCGTTGTAAAAAGAAAAAAAAACGAGATTTCTATTGCATTGATGCCATTAGTAGTGACAAAATACACATGCAGTCATCGTTTGCTAAGGCTTTTCCTAACTGAACTTTGTTGGCATCAGGACTCAATATAAACTGGTGCAGCTGAATACTGGACTTTTACGTGGAGTAAAACTACCACTGTCTATTTCAGACATCACTACGTATTCTAACGATCGTTTCATGATAAACACTGGCGAACATCGAGAAAAGCATAGTAACAGTATTGTATTGTATTGTACAACGGGCTGGTGTCCGCAACTCCCCGTCAAAGCGCGTATTTTGCGCATGGGCTAGAATCCACCACGCGGGCCCAGTGCAGTTTGGTAGTATCACGTCTTAAAATTTTTGCTTCTAGGACATGCCGGTTTCCTCACGATGTTTTAACAGTAATGATAAGTTGAAACAACGAAAAAAGGAATGATTACAAAAATGAGTACGATTACAAAAACAATTATGGAATCAGCACAAGTTCACAGAACAACCATCAGATCTTGACGAAGACGAATGTAAACTCTGTTTATTACACTGACACTGACAACGACAAGCACAGATTAGATATTAGTTGCTGACAAGTGACACATAATGACACAATGACAGTGACCGTGACACAGACGTATAAAGAGTAGTCTACTCTTTATACGGCTGTGGACTGTGTGTGACTAGTGACACCTATATATATATAGGGATTTTTTGCACTAGTAACACAGGTTGATAAGCCGTTTTTTCTCTATCGATATAAGGCCAACATTTTTTTTATGATATCCAGAAAACTATAAAAATAAAAATTGACGATACTTTCAGTTCCAAAATCCCCAAGTCTAAACTAATATTTGAAAATCTTGCAAAATGCTATTAAAATTAAAGAAGCTAAAATTAAAAAGACATTCGATTTATACCACAAGAAAAAAGAAAATTCTATGAAACTTTGATTATGGAACAGGCTAAATTAAATGAAAGTCAAATTGTTGAGGAATTGGATGACGAAATAGAGTTACTAGCCTAGTTATTTTTAAAGGCTAATATGTATTACTCATTTTTGCTTAATTTAAAAAACAAAATTTTGGAATTTTGTTTTCTCAAATGTTTATCACAAATCGACTTAGGGTTATGTTTCCCTCTTTTTAAGGACTAAGGAATTTAACAAAACAAAATCAGCTTTTTTAACAGTATTCTATTTAACAAGAGGCAGGATGTCCCGGGTTTTGAATATTATTACCTGTGGTAACAACTAGTGCTATTGCCGAGAGAATGAGAGGTTTTCTTTTTGAGTATTAATTTTTTGTTTTGCACTATACCTGGGAATCTTCTAGTTACGGAGATATCAAGTTTTATTGTAAGGTTTTTACTTTAAACACCTCCACTCAATCCATCCATCAGCACAATGTTGTAGATGCGTTACATTGAGTTCTACCACAAAAAATGATATTTCACCCCAAAAAAAAGTCGTTTCTCAGCAATAATTTTTGGGTAAAGTTATTTAGTTTGATGTACAGAACGCTTGGTTGACGGCTTCGTGATGAGGTGGTTTACAACCTGTATGTATAATAAATTAATACTAAAAGTGCTCCAAATCGAGAAATGGCTAAGTCCACTGTTTCAGTTTTTAGTAAAGTGAAAAATAAACATTTTTTTTTTTTTTGATAACAAACCTCAGGACATATTGAAATTAAAATAATATTCAGTTATAGTACACAGTATACTCTTTATTTTAGTATAATTATGAAAAAAAAAAACATAAAAAGCATTTATAATAACTTTAATTTAAAATAAACCATCGAGTCAACTATCGACTCGCTGTTCTACAAAATAATCGAGATGTTTTTCGATTGTTTCGAGTCAGCGGAATCGACTGCTAGTTATCGATTGCCAGTGCTCGATGCTTTTTATTTATTTTCATGATTCCTTCCCCGTCGTGATATTGATTATTTTCGATTGCTCTTGTTGAAAGAATTATATTGAATTCGCAAACACAACGCAAGTCAAGAACTCGCAAAACTCTAAACCATCGATGAACAACTTACGAATGAACGTGCCATGCGCCAGTCGCAATAACATACCGAGTCGGACTCGACTCCAAGTCGAAACAATCGAGAACCATCGAGATGTTCTAACAATCGAATAAAACGCGATAAACGCTTCGCTAGTCAGAATCACCAATAGGGTACAGTGTTAATGACCGCTATCTTCAATAGCGCCATGGCCAATAACGTGTTCTCTCAGGCATGGAAACAGGCCACCGTAATAGTCATTCCCAAACCGGGTAAGCCCAAGTCTTCGCCCAGTAGTTACCGGCCCATTCGTTTGCTCAATGTGTTAGGTAAAATCTATGAGAGGTATTAAAGTAAAATAAATACTGTTGGAACTTGTGACGAATGTTTTATTTTACAGTAGAATGACAAGATACAAAATAACGAAAAACTGTTGTCAAGGAGACTGAAAGTACAGTCATCCTAACATCCACTTCTCTTTTAGGAACTGAGGCCAAGAGCTTTAGTTAGCTTTTCCAGCCTGGGTGCATATACGGGCTTTGTGAAACAATCAGCCAGTTGGTCCTCAGTAGTAACTTGCTTGACCTCAAGCATGCCAGCTGCCACACACTCTCTGACATAGAGATACCTCCGTTGTATGTGCTTGGTCCGACTATGTTGCTCATACGGCGGATTGTACGCTAGCTTTATTGTTGATTCATTGTCAATATAAAGAAGTGGTGGCTTTTCAGTTTTCGTGATTTCCTCTAACATCTGTTGTAGCCATATCATTTCCCGTGCTGTCTCCGAAGCTGCCACTAGCTCCGCCTCTGTCGACGATAAAGCTATCGTCTTTTGTTTATTACTCCGCCAGCTGATTGGTCCATAATACAAACAAAGTATGCCGGACGTTGAGTGCGCTGCTGAAAAATCCGCATCGCTGTAGCAGATTAATTTGTTATTGGCATTATGTAATGAACCGAATACTAGGTTTTTATTCATTGTACCTTTTAGGTAGCGTAGTATTCTTTTTACTGCTAGAATGTCTGCTTTTGATGGATTATCAAGGTTTCTCGAAGCGCAGCTGACGGCGAAATTGATGTCTGGCCTAGTCGCGACCATGAGATAGGCTAAGGAACCCACAGCTTGTCTATAAGGGAAGATTAAACTACTTTGTTTTTCATTTGGTAAATTCTCTATTTTAGCTGTCCCTTTTGTTATTGGTGTCTTGACTGCTTTGCAGTCAGACATCTTGTACTTTTCTAGTACTTTCTTTGTATAAGCTTTTTGACTTAATGTTATGTTCCCATTATCAGATCTTTCGATTTCCAAACCAAGAAAATATGAAGCTGGTTTCGTAACAATTTTGAAGCGATTTTGTAGTTCCTTTATGAATTTCTTTCCATCATCCTCTGTAGTTGATGCAACCAACCCGTCATCAACGTAAAGTGCAATCAACACCTTAGATTTTCCATTCTCTCGAATATATAGGCATGGATCAGAAGTACTCTGTGTGAAGTTGGAACTCACAAGAAATTCATGTATACTGGTGTTCCAACATCTTGGAGCCTGCTTGAGGCCATATAAGCTTCTCTTCAGGCGGCACACTCTGTTTGTTCCATCACTGTAACCATCGGGTTGTTTCATGTAGATTTCTTCTTCTACGTTACCGTTTAGAAATGCTGTCGACACATCAAACTGACAGAGAGATAATTTCTCTTTTACAGCTACTGCTAATAGGGCACGGACGGTAGTAAGACGCACTACAGGGCTAAATGTTTTGTCATAGTCTACCCCTGGTTTCTGTGAGAATCCCTTTACAACCAATCTCGCTTTGTATCGTTCGATACTACCGTCTGGATTTGTCTTAACTTTAAATACCCACTTGCAAGGCAGTGCTTTTCTGTTCTTGGGTAAAGGAACAAGATCCCATGTTTGGTTTTCATTAAGGGAATATATTTCACTCAGCATCGCTCCTAACCACTTCTCTTTATCTGTGCTTTCTAGAGCTTCGCGATAGGTTGAAGGTTCTCTATAGCTGTTAAACTCTTCAGTAGCAGCGAGAACAAATTCATCAAACCTTTGTGGTTTTCTGAGGAGGCTGCGATCACGAAGTACTCGTTGTTCAGGAGAAGCGTCATTGGTAGTGACTTCATTATTGGTAACTTCATGAGTTGGATTTACTTCGATTATAATGTCATTGACATTAGTATCTGGGATAAATATTTGTTCATCATCATTACCTTGTACTGATTCTTGTTCACTATTTTCTTGCACTGACTCATACTCACTCTCACTTTCAACATCATCGTCAAAGAAGTTTATTTTGGCGTAATGTTTATGGTTATCCTCCAAAGATTTCGTAATTTCCGAGATTGAATTTTGTGTTTCGGTGTAGTAGAGTTTGTCAGTGAACCGTACGTCTTTGGCAATCATGATTTTATGTTTTGAAGGTACCCAAATTCTGTAAGCTTTGGAAGTATCTGAATAGCCTGCAAACATCCCAGGTATAGCTTTCGATTTGAATTTATCACGTTCTTTGCCATCTTTCAGTAGTATGAAGGCTTTTATTCCAAACTGACGCAAATGGAAAATGCGAGGCTTTCTTTGTACCCATTTCTCATAAGGTGTAGTAACATTACCAAAATGTGCAGATACAGTTTTGTTGACACTCCGATTGGAAAGGTAGTTTGCAGTTTGAATAGCTTCTCCCCAAAGGCTTTGAGGTGCTTTGGATTCGATCATCATGCTCCTAGCCTTTTCAAGTAGGGTACGGTTTTTGCGTTCTGCAACACCATTCTGATGTGGTGAATATGGTGCTGTTAATCTTCTTGTAATACCATGTTTTTCCAGAAAGTTGTCAAAATTTTGATTGCAGTATTCCAAACCATTGTCGGACTGGAGATTGATAATTTTTTCACCTGTGAAATTTTCCATTTCTGCCTTGTAAAGTTTGAATTTGTCCAATACGTCACTTTTTTGTTTTATACAATAGACTCTGCTGTATCTAGTATAGTCATCGATGAAGGTTATGAAGTATTTCTCTCCACCGAGGGTTTGAGTCATTGGACCACAGACGTCGCTGTGTACTATCTCTAGTCGCTTTGTCGCGCGTGGTGTGTTATTGGGTTTACTAGGCAGTCTTTTAATCTTTGCTTGAATGCATATTTCACAATCTCCAAGTTTTTCATCTGGCTCGAAATCTAAACCGATAAGTGTCTCATTCTTCAATGCCAACTTCATATCACTTTCATTCATATGCCCTAAACATTTATGCCATTTATTCTGTTAATCGGTCTTGGAATTAGAACACAGATATTTTGGTTCTTAAGCTTTATTAGGAACAACTCGCAGATTATTACAATGAGCGTCCGCCATTATACACACCCAGAAGTACCAACGACAATATAGATCATAGACACTAAAGTGTTGTCAGAATATTTTATTGCTACGTTCACACCTCCCCTTTCCACACTTATAACATCTCTTAAACTGTTTCTTATTTTGGTGTGCATATAAAGCTGTATTTTCTCCCTTTTGTATTGTATCTCTTGCCTTTATTCTCTCTTCCTCTACTATAAGTCTAGCAACCAACGCATCATAGTTTTGTTTACTACTCTCCACCGATTCCCATGCAGAGATAAAATGACTGTAACTGTCTGGTAACGACATCAACACTTTAGTGATGAGGAACTTCTCCGAAACCTCCTCACCAGCTTGTTTCAGTTGACAAGCCATTTCTTGAAGCTTTGATAAGTGCGTTGACAAGTCCCCACCTTCATATTTGAATTGAAAGAACCGTTGTTGCAACATCAATGTACTCACGCTCTGCTACCATATTAAAGTAAAATAAATACTGTTGGAACTTGTGACGAATGTTTTATTTTACAGTAGAATGACAAGATACAAAATAACGAAAAACTGTTGTCAAGGAGACTGAAAGTACAGTCATCCTAACAAGAGGCTTATTTATAAGCGACTCAAAGATTAAGCCGAAGCAAAGAGCTTAATTCCAACAGAGCAGTTTGGTTTTAGACCCCAGCATTCCTGCGTCCAACGAGTGCACCGCATAGTCGAGCACATCGGTGCCCGCTTCCAGCGGGGACTGATGACCGGTGCCTTGTTCTTCGATATTGCGAAGGCCTTCGACAAGGTCTGGCGCAACGGGCTGATATACAAGCTATACTAGCTCGGTGTACCGGATTGACTCGTACTGATACTACGAGGCTTCTTGTCGAACCGCACATTCCAATACCGTATTGATGGTGCGCTCTCATCCCCTCATCCGATACGTGCAGGCGTCCGCAGGGATCGGTGATATCCCCTCTAGCCTTCACGCTTTACACCAGCGATATCTCAAAGAGTAAAGCAGCCCAGTTAGCCTTGTTCGCTAACGACACGGCCATCTATTACTCTGGTAGGAGTCCATCCAACATCTGCCGTATTCACCAAAACTCCGCAAAAGCCTTAGGCGATTGGTTCCGGAAATAGAGAATCGAGGTCAACCCCGATAAGAGTCAGGCGGTACTTTTCTCTAGCCCCCGCCAAAAAATCCCCAGTCCGATAACCATGTTCGGCAAGCCGATCCCCTGGGAGAAGTATGCCAGATACTTAGGAGTCATTCTCGACAGGCACTTAAAATTCGGTGAGCACATCAAGATGGTACGTTCGCGTGCCGCCTTCGCTCTCGGTAGGCTTCACTGCTTGCTGAATGCACGCAGCAAATTGTCACTCAAGTACAAATTTTGTATTTACACCGCGTGCATTCGGCCAATTATGACATACGCGTGCCCCGTGTTCGCACATGCCAAACCCCACCTCATCCATAGGATGCAGACCCTCCAAAACCGAAACCTTTTTACGAAAGGCCACGGGAGAACCATGGTACGTTAAGAATGAGCAACTTCATGTTGACCTTAAGATCCCCACCATTCAGCAGTGCATGAAACGACTCACTAAGGGTTTTTTCGATAGGGCCGAAAAACACCCTAACCCGTTGGTCGTTTCATCATCAGCTAGTTATGTCCCCTCCGAAATGTCTAAAATTCGCCGTCCTAGGTCCACTCTCCTCCAGACCGATGACCCCATCACCCTCTTGCAGGATAGTCGTAGGGAAACCAGCACTCTCAGAAAGCACACAAGACGACACACATACAAACCGCGAATCCGGTCTCGCCGCCGCGCCGCCGAGGCCCGCCGCGACCTCCCAGTAATATCATTACTCCCCGACCCTTGCTCGACGAGCCACCCCGCGACGCTGAGCAAAGTTGAACGTTAAATTTCCAAAATAATATCACGACCCAGCCTGTTCCTTGCTGCCCTCCCGATAATGACGCACTAAGTCGAGGCCCGAACCCCACAGGGGGTGCCCTTAGTGATCGTCATTTAAAGTAAGCCCTGGCTGGGGGCCTTAAAGTAAATTTTGGCCACCACCGGATAGTTCGGTTAAGTAGTCAAGCAACCTTAGAGAGTTGCAACTACGAGTGGTCATTTCTAAAAAAAAAAAGCATCGCCAGTCAGTGCAAAAAATGGTGACGGGCCGTGCGGTCGGGCGTGGTATTTTTTGTTTTTGTGGGTGTTATTAACTTTAAATTCAATGGGGAAGACCGATAAAACTAATTGTTGATGGCGCCACCATAGCTGGTCTCAATTTGACCAATGAGGTCAAGGTATTTTGAAATATGAAATGACATTCCTTGGTTTTCAACCAATGACGATGCTTGGAACCAGCTATGCTAGCGCTATTAGTTCCACAGTGTGCATTCCCATTGACAGCTCAGCTTTTCAAACAAGTAATGCGGGCTCTACATTCGCGCTGCGGACAACTGCCATATTCGCGCCCGTAATTTTGCCGCGAAATCTTCGTGAAAACATGTCCCTCCACATTCGCAATCATTCAGTTTAGTTCGCGCGCTTGGCGAGAAGGGATGCCGAATTGGGTAGAGTTATGCGCTTTGGCTCACTAAAATTAGGTGTATTAGATCCTGTAAGTGGACATTTTTTTTTTTAATTAGTAATTTCTATAAGTATTCATAAGTTCCGGCATTCGCATCCATGCTTATTGTACCTTCCTTTTTTCTCCAGGTTCTTTGTGTTCAGGATCCCTTAAAATGGGTTCGGCATGTAGCATTCGATCAATACGAGTTCTAGCTCATTCGTTCAGCCGACGCCCATTTGAACACCAACGTAAACAAATACTTACAAAAAAATACGTCATCGAATTCACGCGCTAATGTTGATGCGCTTGCTTTCACGGGATGTTCGCGCTTCGCAAACCCTTTGGAGCGGGCGCAAAAACCGAAACAGAACGGGGAACAAGGCCCAGCAGCCGCGAAGCCCGTGAACGGGCGCGATAGCCATCCACATTCACGGTTCGCGGCTTTCGTGGTTGTTCGCGGCGCGAATGTAGAGCCTGCATAACAACTATCAATGCATCTTATTTTCTTCCATGATCAACAAATAAAATTCACGGAGACGATGAATTATGTACTCATTAGAAATATTCGTTGCAGTTGTCAAGCAAAAACTTATACCAGCGGACGACCGCGAACGGGGCAGATTAAATTTTAGTCAGTTTCATTTTTCACCTCGCGGTGTGCTTGTACGAGGTGTTTGTGGTTTAGGAAATGACTTAAACGCACCCCAGTCAGGCGCCCACGCCGAATGACATGTGGCATTTTCATGATAGGGATGGACAAGTGAAAAAAATATATCGATATTTATCGTATCGATATTTTTAAACAGAATCGATAATTATCGAGTGAAAAATATCGATATATCGATATATCGTCAGTTTTTGTATGATTATTCAAACATATTCCCAAAGCATTCAAACTTCGTAAAAAATAATAAAATATCACAGTATTTTTATTGATGCTTGACCCTAAATGATTTTATACAATTTAATCAAACCAGTAGTCATCAGAAATGGACACAAAACCAAAGTTGCGTTAAAAAAAAAATGTCGATCATCGATATATCGCGATGAAAAAATATCGACGATAAATATCGATATTGCGCATGCCTATTTCATGACAGCATCGACATTTGACAATTTGACATCTTCTTTCTGTTTCTTCTCACTTCTGTCCAAGTGTCCACCCATCTTATGCCGAGCGGTTGACTGTTGTTCTTGTTAGTTCATTTGTTGTTTTGTGTTGTGCCTTGCTTTCTTTACTTTGATTTGCTATTGTTGCTCATCAGCAACAATGGTCTGTTTCGTGATTTTTATTGATGAATCAAGACGGGACTAAACCTGGAATCCATCAAATCGAAACCTGCGTTAATATGTACCCAATCGTAGCGTTCTTTGGTCGAGAAAAAAGAGGGTTCCATGGGGTTGTGAAGTGAAACGCTTGCCAATACCCATTCTTTCGTCGTTGTGTAGTTTACTATCACTAAGAATTATCGTTATTCTAATTCCAAAAGGTTCTCAAAGGGTTGACATAAGTAGTCGTTCTCAAAAATGTGTCATTGAATTGTTACTCTATAGCGTTGTTAACTCATCGTTATAAACTAATTTCTTGGTATGTCTTGCTGCTTCCAAATGCAGAAATCGCTAGTTCATCATTTTTGTTGTTCTGTTGCTGTACTAAATCTACAATAGTGGGGCGTCATACGGGCACATTTAAAAGTAGTCACTATTTGCAGGAAAATTTTTGTTGTTGGTACTTAACAGCTATGCTGCCAACTTGAATTTCATTGCTGAGCCTGCAAAAACCACTATGGATAGAGAAACCCAACATATCC
This sequence comes from Xestia ashworthii, assembly GCA_950022955.1. Taxonomy (NCBI): domain Eukaryota; kingdom Metazoa; phylum Arthropoda; class Insecta; order Lepidoptera; family Noctuidae; genus Xestia; species Xestia ashworthii. The sequence continues at coordinate 9,903,331 of OX465560.1, read as the reverse complement.
AGAGGAAAAAACTTTTTCCATATTTGGTACAACATAACATGCAGGAAATAAAAATACAGAGATGAGTTTTAAAACCATTTGTTCGGTCCCATCAGACAGGACAAAACGTTGGGTAGCAAAGGGCAATGTAAAGTATTGGTGTTTCTACATTTACTCACATTTTGTTGAGGTTAACTCTATCCAGTATCGTCTCAAAAGTATGTTTTTGATCTGTGACTACTTTAGGGACATTTTCATTGACAAACACTGTCAAATCAATGGCATTATTCTGACAAACAGTTGTTGTGTATTCAGTATAATTCTGTGTTCGATCAGAAGTCTGTAATCCAAAACTACTCAAATTTTTATCATATACCTAGCCGACCCGACAGACATTGTCCTGTCACCTACTGTACTACCATGTACTACCTACCTAAGAACCTTCTGACAGTAACAAACACAACAAAAAAGAGTAGTTGAAATCGGTCCAGCCATTCAAGCATGATGGCGTGACAAAGGGAAATAGGGATTCATTTTTATATATGGCACCGTAAAATTGTCAAACACGTTACATTGTAATCTCTCTAGCGATATTGTAAACTCTCGAATTACTGTCAAACGACATCATAAAATATATAAAAACGGGTATACGGGGTACGGGGGTTTATGATGTGAAGACAATTACTGTCAAACGAACATACTGCTTACAATAAAACATATTATTTTTCGTAAAATTCATGCGATCATCATCCCCCTTGCCCAGTGGTACCACTCTCATGAAAAGATACTGTACTGTACTGTATTCCTGAGAAATATCTATTAATATAACCTAACCTTATAACACTTCATATTCCCCAAAAAAGCGTAGTTGATGCGTTATATTGTAATATAATGTGTTTGACAATTTTACGGTGACATATATATATAGGTTTCATTAGTTTCCACTATCTTATTTTCAGTTTATATGAAACTTAACAAAAGATTCATAGAAACACTGAAAGGTAAAGTTAAGTTTTGGTGTTGCTGCCTGGTTCTGTGTCCTGGTTGTTTACTAAGTGTGAAAGTATCTATAAAATAGTGTTTATTGAAAAGGGTATTTTTCAAAAGCACAGAAAGGCAAGACTCATTTATTTTTTAATAAGACTTGCCAGCTGTGTGATGATGGGCTGTTATAGGTCTTTGTGTTTCTGACCGATCATTGCATTGACTTCGTTTTGGAAACTCTTTGATATTGTCTTTCCAGTCAAAGACAGGTACTTCCGTCGCCAATCTGTGAATATTTGCATGTTCTCTAATTTTTTATTTATTTTTTTTATTTACAGCTTATTTAATTCTAATTACAAAGTAATAAATATGTCACCGTAAAATTGTCAAATACGTTATATTGTAATCTCTCTAGCGATATTGTAATCTCTCGAATTATTGTAAAACGAACATACTGCTTACGATAAAAAGCATTATTTTTCGTGAAATGCATGCGATGGTAGTCAACTCACGTGGTGTGGGGGGAAGGAGGGGTCCCCCTTGCCCAATGGTACCACTCTCATGAAAAGATACTGTACCATTCCTGAGAAATATTGATTAATTTAACCTAATTTTAAATTACTTTATATTCTCCTAAAAAGCTTAGTCGACGGAGCCCCGCTTTGCGGGGCTTATTTTCAAGTGCAGGGTTTAAAGGAACCTAACTAACCTAACGGGGGGTGCCCCAAGTCCCGATTATGGGGCAGAGATACTTCCGTATGTTCAGTTGACAATAATTCGAGAGTTTACAATATCGTCAGAGAGAAACACGTTATCTACAGGGTTACTGGTAACTCGACGTATTCCTTGCAGGATGTCATAGTAGGGTTAAAATGCAGCAAATTAAGCCACCAAATGTTCTACCGAAGTTCAGTAGTTTTTGAGTTAGTTAGATTTTTTGGTTTTTTATGAAAAATCCCAGAATAAATCATTTGAAGCCAATTTAAAAATGACTTACGGCGCGACTGTACTGGAATTTAAGTTTGTATCATAGTTGAAGTCGTAGCAAATCTTTGTTAACAATTAAAAGTTCAAAAATGCTAAAAACCTTGGCAAATATCACAAAACAAACATTTATTTTTTGTGATTTTTGCTATTACTTCATACAAAATGTTGTCTAGTGAAAAAAAAAATTACTACGCCTGATGTACAAATTACTTACAAAATATCCTTGTCTTAACAGCTATCCAAAAAGGTATGAAAGTTAATACAAAGTGATGGACTACATTATGTGCGTCTCACAAAAAGGTGATAATTCGGATAATCAAATAAAACAATTTCGTGAATATTAGCATTATTTTAATCAATATCAGTTTAGAAACTTTAATTACACATAATTTCACACGTCTTGTTCGATGTGTTGCCCTCGGTTTCGAATACATGTTCTTATTCGCTTCCTCACTTCGGTTTTTGTGATTCTTGATGTGATTGTTGCTCTCATCTGGTCCGCTGCCTCTGTTATTCTCTCCCTTAGTTCTTCAATTGAATTTACTGGGGTCACATAAACTAGGTCTTTCATATGACCCCAGACGTAAAAGTCTAGCGGCGTAAGATCAGGGCTTCGTGCAGGCCACGGAATCGGCCCACCGCGCCCTATCCATCGGTTTGGATAGGTTTCATCCAGCAATTGTCGAATTGTGATTCGGAAGTGGGCTGGACATCCGTCATGTTGATAAATCATGTTTACTCTTCTGTCTTCCGGTACATCCGTGAGCAGTGGTGTTAAATGATTTCTTAGGAAATCTTCATAAAGTTCTCCATTTAGTGTTCGGGGTAAAAAATGTGGGCCAATTAATTTGTCGTCGATAATACCCATCCAAACATTTAGCGAGAACCTACGCTGGGATGCGGTTTGTTTCAGTTTCTTAGGATTTGCTTCTGCCTTCGGTGCCCAGTAATGTAAGTTGTGGTAATTTGTGATACCATCACGGTCAAAACATGACTCATCGGTCCACAGAATGTTTTTTAAAAAGTTTTCGCCTTCAGCGTCGGCACTTAGCATAAAACGACAAAATTCAAGCCGTCTCGGCGGATCCCCCTCTTCTAATGACTGGACAGGTTGATAGTGGTATGGATGTCGGCCTGACAAGTGAACTACAGACCAGACTTTCCACTGTGACATACCAAGCTCACGCGCTACGATGTTTGTCGATATGTTGGGGTCGTCAATAAAACGTTGAAGAATCAGCTCCTCGTCTTCAGCCGTGTATCTCCGAGAACGACCAGTGTCAATTTGCCTGTTTCTTTGGACGCTGCCAGTTTCAGATAATCGCCGATAAGTCGATCCAAAAACACTAACGTGTGGGAGTCGGCGGTTGGGAAAGCGAAGTTGATATTCTCTCCGCGCCTGAGCAGCATTACCGTCACTAAGTCCGTAACAGTACATTATGTCAGCGTATTCAGGGTTAGAATATGCAGCCATAGTCAGCACTAATGAAGGCACAGCACGGTACAAGATACGCAGCAATAGTTAGGGAAATAGCCAGATAACAAAACACGAGCTTGCGCGACGTAGAGTTGAAACTAACTAACGCTGACGACCAGATTTTGTAAAGTCGCACCCCGTGTCATGCCTAGAGAACAATAGTGACCAATCACAAAGCTTGCCGAGTGTTTGCAGTTCAAGCGCAGGTAAAAACTACGAATAATACGAATACGAAACAATAGGTTGACCGTATCGCAAGTTTACCTGCTCCCCATAAAACTCTTCCCTTCGCTGTCACACTTGCAAAAGTATTGACAATCATACCTTTCTGAATAGCTGATAAGACAAGGATATTTTCCTAGTAATTTGTACATCAGGCGTAGTATTTTTTTTTTGCACTAGACAACATTTTTATGGAGTAATAAGCAAGAATTACTAAAAATTAAATGTTTGATTAGTGATATTTGCCAAGGTTTTAGGCATTTTTGGACTTTTAATAATCAAAAAAGATCTGCTACGGCATCAGCTATGATATTAACTTAAATTTCAATACAGTCGCGCCGTAAATCATTTTTAAATTGGCTCCGAATGATTTAATCTGGGATTTTTCACAAAAAAACTAAAAATCTAACTAACTCAAAAACTACTGAACATCGGTAGAACATTTGCGGGCTTAATTTGTTGCATATTAATCCTACTATGACGTCCTGCAAGGAATACGTCGAGTTACCAGTAACCCTGTATACTAATATTATAAAGCAAAAGAGTTTGTTTGTTTGGTTGAACGCGCTAATCTCAGGAACTACTGGTTCAAATTGAAAAATTCTGTGTTGGATAGCACATTTATCGAGAAAGGCTTTAGGCTATATAACATCACGCTACGACAATAAGGAGCGGAGCAGGAATGAAAAATGTTGCAAAAACGGGGTTTTTTTTCCTTTCGTTTCTGTCTCTTATTTATGTGACGCAGACGAAGTTGCGTTGGTCAGCTATAAGCTATAATTTATCTTGGAAACTTGAACACCTGATGCAGAACCGCAACAGACCAGCTAAACTATAAGAGATACAAATATGACACCATAGCAAAAATTGTTCCACGTGATGAGCATTTTCTGCTGAGAGAATAAATTTATAGATCTGGAACACCTGATGTGGAACTCCAAGAGCCCAGCTACACCATAACACATATAGGAATGACGTCTTAGCAAAAGTTGTTCAATCTGATGAGCACTCTCTGTTGACTTATAAAAATCGAAGATCTGGGACACCTGTTGTGGAACTCCAATAGCCCAGCTACACCATAACACATATAGGAATGACGTCTTAGCAAAAGTTGTTCAATCTGATGAGCACTCTCTGTTGACTCATAAAAATCGAAGATCTGGGACACCTGTTGTGGAACTCCAATAGCCCAGCTATACACCATAACACATATAGGAATGACGTCTTAGCAAAAGTTGTTCGGTCTGATGGGCATTTCCTGTTGAATTAGAAAAAATCGAAGGTCAGAAACATTTGATGTGAAAATTATTGCAAAGCTATCACTAATTTTACTGTATAAAATAACATAAACTGGGAGTACCTCCACGCGGTGAAGGCTGTAACAGTTTAGGACTGATTTTCGAAGACGATTGTATATCAATGAAAATTTGACTCGACTGGCCAAAACTCCCATTTATTATTTAATTTTATCGAATAAATATGTCTTAGGGTTTATGTTATTTGAGTGTTGAATTTCCTTTTCCATTTATCTTCGTGACTCGGTAGCCTACCCGGTAACGCAGGGGAGCAGTCAATTAGATTTTAATTGATTAGATATCTTCACAACAAAACTATAACCATGCCTAGAAAGAGGTCAAATCTTTTCTAAATGTTCCAAAGGAGCTACAAGATTGAGGATCATAAGATCCCAATAATCTACCGAAGAGCGTCAGGAGAGACTTGATGCTGTTCGAGAACACCAGGCTGCAACTTGCTCCGTGGAAACCTCTTCGGATCGCGAAGCACGCCTGCGTTCTTAGCGTATTTACGCATCGACATCCAGATCTCTAGAGACCAGTGAAGAATAGATGCGCGACTGGCTGATCGTGAACGTCATGCATTGTCTCGCGAGTCGGAAACGTTTACCGATACAGAATCACGCTTGTGTTCTCAGTGTATTCGCACATCTACTAACAGGTCTTTTGAAACGAGTGATGAACGTGATGCGCGACTAACTGCTGCTCGAGATTATCATACATTGCCCCGAACACGCACACAACAAAATATTCGTAATCAGTTAGAAAGTGAGAGAGAAAGAATTGCTGGAGTACGGCATGAAGAGACAGAAGAAGAGCGCAACGAACGTTTGAATTCTGATCGAATTCGACATTTTCTGAACAGAATGTCGATATCATCTGAAGAATCGGATGTGTCTCAAGATATAGCCGTAGGGCATGGCGACCTTCCTTGGGTTGATAAGGAACGGAGTGCATTTACGTATATACTCCTATGATTGAATACGCCACATATTATGGTTCAAAATTGTACTTTTTGTGAAGCTGTTAAATGGCGTAAAGAAACAAACGGTATGTGTTGCTCAGATGGGAAAGATCCGCTTTTCCCTTCCCCGGGCTCTTAGAATTCGACATCAGACGTTTCAGATCTTCGCTATTGACGACCCCGTTGTCGCTGGCATAAGCAACAGGATCCGCGTACGAAGTTGCGGGCAGAAGCTAGTATTGTAATATAACGTGTTTGACAATTTTACGGTGACATATACAAAGTGATTTCAGGTTCCCTTTTGGGTAAAAGCCTCCTCCTTCTTCTTCCAATCCTCTCTTTCCTCACCGAGATTCCACCAGTTCCTGCCTGCAATTTCTATTTTGCCCTTTTCACATTTCTATATTTCGTAAGGTTCGTCGATGTTATAATATTTTTTCTATATTGATTGCAGTCTTCTTTGATTGCTTTGCTTGTTTTTTTGTAAATAGTTTTGATTTCATTTTTTATCTGTTTGGTTTTATTTTTGCTATTTATAAGTTCCGTGCGTTTATTTATAAGTTCTATGGTACTGCGTTTAAAATGTTGTGTTCTTTACTTCCTTTTATTTTGTTTTCTGTATTAAGACTTTTGATGATTGTGTTTTAAAGATGGTTGTAGTAGTTTTGTATATCTTGCATGTTTTTGAGCTTTTCTAATTGGATTTGTATGTTTTCTTGTAGGTTTTCCTTGTAATTTCTAATTTCGACTGCTGGTTTTGGTGGCCTTGGTGTTGTTTTGAAGGATGTTCTATTTAATTTAGGTTTGTTTAGGTTTAATGACGCTCTCACTAGTCGATGATCTGAAGTAAAGTTTAATTGGTTCAGCACTTCTACATTCAATATAAATCCTGGATTACTGCTCAGAATGAAGTCTATCTCGTTTTTTGATGTCCCACATTTCCATTTTAGACTTTTCGCTGATCTCATTCAAAACTTTCAGAACTAGCTACCTCCACGAACCCCGTACTTTACAATCCATCCATCAGCACAATGTTTTGATTGCGTTACATTGAGTAATACCACAAAACGTGATTCTTCACCCCAAAAAAAAAGTGGTTTCCCAGCAAAAATTTTTGCGTACCGTAAACGGGGTTTTTCGGGACATTTTTTTTAGAAAAAGTGTATTTACACCTGAACTGTTATCCGTATAAAATGGGTTTTTTCTTAGTGAGGCAACACTAGCAATGACAACATCGAATGTATTTTGTCACGTGTGTTGCCATTTCCTAAAAAAAAAGATAAAAGAATGGGTGTACCAAATAAACCGTCAAGGTGTGCTATTTGAGTCATGCAAATAGGTGGTTGATTTTAAAATACTATTATACTAGAAAACTAAATAACATCAAGTGGAAACTATTTGCAAAACTGCCAAGTACGCGTTTAAAAAACATCACAGAACAAAAAGTTTGTTTTTGTGAAGAAAAAAAAATAAACTTGAATAAAATGTTAACTTTAGTTTTAAACATCAGATCTCAGTTTTGACACCATTTTAATGCCAAAAGGCAATCATGGCACTTCTATATTAACCTTTTGGCCGCCATAGTCACATATACGTGACAAGCAAGCGCCGAAAACGGTGAAATTGTGGCTTGGCGTGGAGGGAATACCTACCTAGCTACATATGGAGAGGGCAGATCTCTTAAAGAAGAATAAAACTACAACTTCAAAAAGCTTCTTTTATTTTAAAGACATTGCTTAGCAATAAAATGACGAGTTTTCCTTACAACTAAGTAGTAGTACCTAGGTACCGTCACTAAGTGGCTACCTAGGAAAAAAAAATTAGAATAAATTTGCGTCCTGGTTTTCACGCAATAAATATATTGGGCTCGAATTTTTATATTTTATTGACAGCAAAGCTATTTTTTTCACTATATTTGAAAATGGGACTTGGTCTGTGTCTTGACATTCCTTTTCCACAAATTTTAGACCATTTTTTTTATAGTTTTGTAAAATATAACCGTGTAAAGATGTCTTAGATTATCTATGGCTTTAATAACGCCGATATAATATTTCCAATTCTTTCTTATATAGTAACGCACAATCACAGAGTGCACTTATGCGAACTATAGTTGTACCTGTCATAAAGAATAAAACCGGTGATACTGCTGATCCCAGTAATTACAGACCAATATCCCTAGCAAGTGGCAACGGTCATAGCAAAGGTGCTGGATAATCTGCTGGATACATACTTGGCTCCCAGGATTAACTTGTATGATGCACAGTTTGGCTTCAGACCTGGGCTGTCGACTGAAAGTGCCATTATCTTTCTGTGTGCCTTTTCTTCCTCTTCTGAAAAAATGGTTTGTCCACCTTGTTTTCGCATTGTCCTTGTACGAGTACTATGCCTATACAAGACTGACTTATCTATATTATACTTTTCAGCTATAATTTTTAATGACACTTTCGATTTTCTGTATTCTTCAACGGCTTGTTGTATTACAGATTCATCATACTTTTTGCATCTTTTTCCTCTTGGGTCTGGCTTAGACAAACGAGGCATTTTGTATCTACCTATAATAAAAAAAAATGTTTAATGTAAATTATGCAATTTATAAAATTACCTACCTATCTAAGCCTATGTACCTACCTACCTTCATTGTTAACAGGGATTAAGCATTGTGACAACCCTAGTCAGACTTTTTGTAATCACCTCTTTTTTGTTTTCATTAAACCTTGTCCCGTGTCTATTAACCCCATTCGTCGTATCTATTGAACCCACACTACATATCTATCCGCCCCTTTCCCGTTTCTATTAACCTCAAACCTAAGTAAAATCAAAATTACTAAACTAAGGAACACTACAACTGATATCACACAATATTTTGTATTTTACCTATATAAAATCACCAACTTTATACGAGGCCGAATTAGCGCCGAAGGGCGGGTGATATTTGAACGTATTTTTTTTTACTTTTGCCTAACTTCACGGTGAACTGGAATTGCCAATTTACAAAAAAATGGTTGCCGTTTTTAAAAAATATAAAAATAAGTAGTAAAATTTTTATTTCAAAAGACTGGAGGTCGGGGCAAAAAAAGTCCTCTAAGTACGAAATTCTTATATTTATGCGTACTAAAAACGCACCGGTCCGTGTTCCGCCTATTATGATAAACGGAGTGGCTCTGAGGGTGGTGACTAGCTTCAAGTACTTGGGACACATTGTCAATGATGACTTGTCTGATGACGCCGATTTGGATAGGGAACGAAGGGCTTTGGCGGTGCGAGGAAATATGCTTGCTCGTAGATTTGCGCGTTGTGCGGTAGAAGTGAAAGTCATTCTGTTTAAGGCATACTGCCAATCCTTCTACTCGAGCAGCCTATGGGGGGTGAGTCATACTCGGTGGGCCGCCAATGTCATTAGAGTACAGTACAACAACATATTCAGGATGCTGTTGCGGCTGCCTCGTTACTGCAGTGCGTCCGCAATGTTTGCGGAGGCGACCACTGACGGCTTTCATGCGATTATCCACAAGAAAGTTGCGTCTATTTTTAAGCGCGTGAGAGGCAGCAGTAACGGTATCCTGAAGATGATTGCTTCACGTGATGATTGCCCAATTCAAAATAGATGGATAAACATCACGTTGGGACGTTAGATGTCGGCAAACTAGCGCAGGAGTTTGTTGGTGTCTGGCGTTGGTCTTATCAGGGATGTAGGTGAGGTGACGTGTCTGGCTCGCCGATTGATTGTTGTTTTTGATTTTTAGTTTACTATTTTATTTAGAGGACTCGTTATTTGTTTTGTATTTCAATTTTATATATATATTTTTTTTTGTATTAGATAATTTAATTATTAATAATTGTGTAATTTATAATGATTTTAATGTTACTGTATTGTGATTTTTATATTTTTATTATTTTAACTATGTATATTTTATGCTATGGACCATTTTTAGTCCGAAATAAACGTTTAATAATAATAAAAAAAAACTTTCTCGGTTTTGTCTCCATTCACCCCGCGATTTCTATTCACCCCGTTTTACGGTACTTATTTTTCTTTTATATTTAGAAGACACTCCCGACATTATATCGCAAATGAAATAATAATTTGATACTAAAACAACAATTAACTGCAATTACTGGGTGAGATTAGCTTTGATTGTTACCACCGTAACGTAGCGGAAGTTTATAAACAAAGGAGATATTTTTTTTGTTCGGAGATTAGGCCACCCACATAAATTGTACCATTTAGTAATAAAACTTACATTGGTTTCTTCCTTATAATCTCTAGATCACAGTGGTTAAAATAGCTAAGCCATGGTCTAACCGGAATAAATGAGAAAAATCTGCAAAAACACTTACGAAAACCAAAATAAACAGAAAAAGTAAATGTCAAAATAATGAAGTTGTCTGGCAACCACTATAAAAGCGGATTTATAACGTTCAGAGCCACGTTGATTGTTAAACCATCTAAACGATTTTAGTTCAAACCTTTAAAAATAGTATTTAAAATGCTAACAGTTTAATAATATTTTTTATATTCTGTTCTGATTCTATTATAATAGGCTTGTTAACTGAAAAAATCTAAGTAGTCCGTCACTTAGATTATCAAAAAATATTTCACCCCTATTTTTTCTTTTGTTACATAAACCAAAATTGACGAAGATACGACGCTTTTAGAATTCTCAATACGTCACTGTTTGGTATCATTTTTAGTGAGTATGATGTCACGAGCCCCCACTCCCGAGTTTTGATGCGTTTTATCTTTGTCAATATTCGTTGATTTACAAAAACAAAAAATACGTGTCCATTATTTTCCAATACTCTAACTGACGGACTAAATAGATTTGCAATTTATTGATGGTGGAAACTAGCCTATTATAGTAGATATGATTACCAATGGGTAGGTACCGTACTGTTTTTAGTAAACGGAAAAAATGCCACTATTCACGTAAGTATTTTCTATCAAATGACATTGACCACAAATGGAATGATTTGACTCGCAAAAAAAATATCATAACATAGCTTATTTATTGTGTTTTAAGATTCCGGTTTCATTTTTATTTAATAAATATTATTGTAAAATGGTTACTTTTTTTTGGTGTAATAAGCATAATAAATGCAACGACTAGGTGGGCCCAAAAAAAATTGTCTCCTTTATGACAAATTACGATCGGCAAGCAAAGCGCCAGTCGTCGTTCCGTGGTCCATTCCGTCTCGCTCACTCGCGCACTTGCTTGCTCCATGAAGGTATAGATAAAAATTGAGACCACACTTCGAATACCTACTTGAAGCATAACTTATGCATCGCTATCTCGCTCACTGTGGTCGGACCATTTCTTTCTAAGTAGGGTAACCTTTATTTTATTTTACCTAGGACATTATGTAGTTTCTTTTTATACGTAGTGTTTCATTAAATTAACATCAACTCTTAGTATGAAATCATGAAAACGCAAAAAAGAAATTAGATGTTTTATTTATTTTGTAGACCAATGTAATATAATGAAAATGATACATAAGATGATTTTTTAAAGATGGGTAAGTCAGTGTTAAGATTTTTTACCACTGTGAAATTTTTAATATTATGTATTTCCATCTAAATACGGGGCTATAATAGGTACGGTAATATGTATATGACCTCAAAAAAGAAACAAAAACACTGTCTAAATAAAAATCATTTATTAACTTTACTATTATATAATTAAATTAATACATGAAATATCATTGCTCTGTGTAGTTTCTGTCTTTTACCTCTTAAATCACTGAGTATATTTTCTGTATGAGTCTTTAAGTGAGCACGTATACCTGTGTTAAAAAATCAATGTGCAATTTTTTTAATAAGTATTGTTTCATGCAAATCATTGCAATAAATTGAGTCCATGATCGGATGCTTAAACAGTTCCTGCAACAGAGGAGTAAAATGTTGGGATATGAAATTAATTAATTTATTTTCAATGTTATTTGCTCTTAGTTGTCCCATCAATGAGTCTACTAGAATCAAAAACCGCAATGTCCATATCCGTGTTTTGGCCACAATACATATATTTTGAATTATTGGTTGTTTGTACATTCAGTGGTTTATGTAGTTAAATAAAAATACAGTAAATATATCATGTAATGGTCGCATATTAATGGAATTACGTAGATTCGTCATAGTAACAAGAAAATTGAATAAATAGTCTGGACTTTGCTGTTTTTGAAATAAACCGACGCGTGCAACAAAAACAGCAAAATAAAGCTTTACTGTTTTTGTTGCACGCGTCTGATGGACATTGTTTATATTGAAACATACCTATTTTTATGTACTACGCCTGGTTAGTATTGATCCTTTGAATAACAAAGACTATAATCCTTACATCATTTTATTAATTGAAGTCCAGTAATAGGGAATATTCCTGTCTTTTTTTTTGTCTTATATTAATAGTTTACTATTTTATAACGTAGAAAAAAATATTAATGGGCTTCAAAATACTCTAGATATTTTTAAAAATGAAATTTAAAACTTTTAAAAAATTTAAGCAGTTCAAACGTCGCCATTTTTGCGCGCGCTTTGCGTGACGTCACATGACACGTCCAGTGGGTGTTTACCTTAGTGTTTATTGTGGACTTTTCAGTTACTTCGTAATATTTACAGTTTTAATAACTTTAAAACCATGGAAGAAGTAAAAAAATTATCTTATAAGTATTGTATAGTACCAAAGTGCACAAATACTACTCGAAAAACACCCGACAAAGTGTTTTTTCGTATTTCAAGTGATGCGGAAATACGAAAACAGTGGTGTAAGGTGATGAGAAGGGATAATATATCTCCTAAATCGTGTTTATATTGTTGTGAAGATCATTTTAACGTAATTGTACTTTATTTATATACAGCTTATGTGAATTAGTAAAAAGTAAGTTTTGCATTAGTTATTGAACATTAGAAAATTCGGTTTAAAATTAACCTAACCTATAAGAAAAGTTCAGTACTCAGTTTATAAAAACTAACTTTCTATAAAAACTATTCTTGTTGTGCTTTTACGAAATTTTAATGGTTATTGTTTTATTCCAGGTTAAGGAAGATACAGAAAATTATATTGAATACAATTTAATGAAAGAGCAAGGAGAAAAATGTACTCTACGGTTGAAGAAAGGAGTTTTGCCGCATATATTTTTGTGTCAAAAACGGAGGATGCCATTACCAAAGGAGAGAATGGCTGTAGTTAAAATGCAAAGATTGACACTGGTCAATGGAGCCCTTTCATCAGAGATAACTATCAAAAGTAGTGTTAGCGAACCTTCACAAAGAAGTGATCACGAAGTGAGTCCAAGTACGGAAGTACTACACACAAATGTCTGTGATCAACCAGGATGCAGTACTTCCCGTATTGGATGTGATGATCTTCAGGTAGAGCTTTCCACTTCTCATATTGAGAAGAAATTGCATTGTGACAAAGCTGTGCAAGTTAATATTAAACCGAACTATAGCAGTAAAGGGGTCAATGTAAATATACCTACTAAAAAACAAAATGTAGCACTGTCACCATTTCCTTTTGTAACACAAAATATAGGAACTTCACCAGTAAAACTATCTGTTTTAAAAAGAAAATTGTTTACTGAAAACACAGCGGATACTAATTCTATATCATCTTATTTTTCTACGAGCTCTACTGATTATGAACCAAGTTATCAATCTGAGTCGAGCGAAGTTCTAAGTGATTCAGAGAAGGAGAAACAGTTTAAATATGAAATGTGTAGTATCATGCTAACTGCTATTGAAAAAGAGCCAAAAATGTTGTTAACTTTTAAGTGATAATATTCCGCTTCCTAGTAAACACATATTATTAATAACCCTCAAGAAAATTAAATTAAATGAGTCCTTTAGCATCTTGGCACTACAATTTAGATGTTCACAAAGTACTATTTGTAGAAAATTTTCTAGAAGTATTTCTCTTATAGCAGCAAAACTTAAGGACTTGATTGTGTGGCCAGCATCATCAGATATTTACAATAATTTACCCATATCTTTTAGGCGTAGTATGGGAATGTTGTTTCCATTATTGATTGCCTAGAAATTATAGAAAAACCATCAAATGCCGTTCATCAATCACTTACTTGGTCACAGTATAAAAAATGTAACACCTTAAAGTATTTAATTTCATGTACACCTGATGGCTTGATCAATTTTATCTCTGATGGATATGGTGGTAGGGCTACTGATGTTATGATAGTACAAGATAGTAGTTACTTACAGGCTTTACCTCCTAATAAAGCAGTGATGGCTGACAGAGGTTTTAAAGACTTATCATGTTTGCTAGAAGCTAAAAGATGAAAAAAAATGTACCCTTATACGACCACCTTCTGTATCAAAGTCTACCCCCAGTACTAAAAATGAAGTGAAACTATCAAAACGTATAGCAGCATTAAGAATACATGTTGAACGGGTAATAAATAGGTTAAGAGAGTTTCATATGTTACTGCCTCATGCTTGTGTAGACTGTAATTTAATTCCTATCATAGATGATGTAATAATAGTAGCTTGTGGATTGGTAAATATGCAGGATGTTTTAATAAAAAAATGAATATAATATATTTACATTTGTTTTATTTTCATAGCATAAAAAAACAGATTAACAGAATAAGACAGAAATCAAATGCAGTACCCCTACAATAAACAATTGCTTGTTGTTGATGGATCTTCACTACGCCGATGTAGCCATGCTAAAAAAGCTATAGCATGCTTACATCCACCTAAAACAAAAGAAATGACAAAACAAAAAAGTTATAGAAAAAATCAAGTTCCTAAGTGCAGGTCACTGAACCTAAACAAGTAAAAAATTATTACCTAAATGTGCAGCACAATCTTCACATTGAACAGAGAGAATAGTTTCTTCTGTTTCATTGCAAATGCAAATAACAGCATAACATTTTTGTCGCACATTATGTTCTGGTGTAATCCGAGCCTTAACAACACATATGTCGCCATCTCGTTTTTAACGGACTTCCAAAAAGGAGGAGGTTCTCTATTCGACTGTATGTATTCTTTTTTTTTTTTATGTATGTTCACCGATTACTCGAAGACGCCTAAACCGATTTGAAAAATTCTTTTTTTGTTTGAAAGGGTATACTTCCAAGTTGGTCCCATAGTCGCCAAGTCGGGATCTGATGATGGAATCTTGGCGAAATCGAGGGAACTCTTCAAATTTTATAGGATAACGTACAGCAATTTTGGTATTTTCTACAACAAGTGAAGCATTTGCGTTTGATAAGAACCATTCTACCATCAGATCTGATGATGAAGCCAAGAGTCACGGAACTCCATAATGAGACAATGTATCCTAGTCGTGTTTGGGCTTGTTGTAATTGTAACGGTATGCACTTTCCATGTATAGCAAGCACATGTGAACCACTAAAAAGTGAAAAATAAAAACTTTTTGCAAAAAATAAAACCGACATCAAAAAGAAAAAGTGAAAAATAACTTTAGCTTCTGAAGTCGGTGAAAAAAAAATTAAATCAATCATACAAACGTCACCGACTTCAGAAGCTAGTTATTTTTCACTTTTTCTTTTTGAAGTCGGTTTTATTTTTTGCAAAAAAGTTTTTATACTTGGACATATCCAACTGCTGAATCACCATGAGATTCTCGTGTAGACCTGAAATAGACAAGTACTTATAAACACTCAAACAAAACAGTCCACGTAAAGCAGGGTATCAATTTATAAACATTAAATCATTATATATTTATCTCAGATACACACAAAGTCAAAGTTATTATACTAGGGTGAACTTCAATAGTAAAAAAATTATTTATAGACGTAAAATAAGAATTTCAGAGTAATTTTAATGACAACTGGATATGTATAGGTTATGTTTTGGTGAACCTAATATGTAAACTGCTGTGTGCATTTATGAATAAAAATCTATATTATGGTCTAAAATGTATTATGAAACATGATAATTACCTTGCAGCTTTCACTCCTCTGATCTCTGCGCTCGTAAAATCGGGATTTGATGCAAAATATGCTGTCATCATGAAAGCATCTATTTTCGGTAGATTGTCCGATTGTGCTTTGACAAAACCAGCTTCAGTCATCGTCCTAGATTCACTACAAATCTTAACTAAACTTCACTACAATCAGCACAAGAATACAGGTTTAAATTATTTATTTTTTTCACAAAAACTTTGACAAAAACTTATAAAACAGTATGAGTTTCGACGCTGATGAATACAATGTCGTGTCAGATGACGTCACATTTCGTTCGACCAATGGTGGCGCGTTTTGGAAGTTTGAATTTCGCTCCCTTATTTTGCACTTTTTGAATATTATTTTAGGGGTTTAAATAATAAGTAAATAAAAAAAATCCTTTTCATTATAATATTACGATAATAAGTATTCGAGAAAAAAATATTTTAGGCCATTTCAAATTTTATGCATATTCCCTATTGAAGAAGATTGGCGGTACTTCTATTACTATTTAAAAAAAAAAAAAATATTACATACTTAATGTTACATACATTTTAATATAACAAAAACTACAAAAATAACCAGCACGATGACAATCGCGATGAAAAGAGACAAAATCGATGTAACTATAAACAACAAAATTATAAACAAATCGCATAGCACACGCTTCGCACAACTGCAACAAAGACAAACGGGGCGTCCTAAACGTCACCCTAATTTTAACCCAAAACGTAGGCTCCGCCCGCAGTTCCTCAAAAAAATCCACAACTTGCATAGCATCTTGGAGATCATCCAGGGGAGACGAAGCAGTAAATAATTCCGCATATCGGGGCGGTGGAGTCTCTTGACGCACAGGCGGAACATTACCACCAGAGTCAGAATCAGGGTGATAAGAAGAATCACCATCGTTATCAGGGGATTGTAAGGGTCCATCTTCAAAAATAATGGTGCGCTCCCCAGTAGGCTTGAAATAGCCATCTGCTCCATGGCGCTCAATTGAAAAAAGAAACCATCTTCATAAATGACGGTACGTTCCCCAGAGGGTTGAACAATTTTCATTTGCTCCATGGTGCTCAGTTAAAGATAACACGATATCGACTTAAAAAAAATTGACCAGACACCATATATATAGCCCCAATAACAATAACATTAAGCACAATAAATAAAGGCCAGACAAATAAATGCAAATATGCAAAACCGATCACAGACGAACACTAACTATCACCTATACAAACACAGCAACAATATAGGACAAGAAAGGAAAACCAAACAATGCAAAGTTAATTAAACACCTGTGCAAACATAGACAACGATAAACAAGAACAAAATTAGGGCAGACGAACACCTAAGCAAACACAGACAACGGTAAACAAAAACAAAGTAAAAGCAAACGAACAATAGCAACACATGTTGTAGCGTTCCGCTACCTCCTATTGGTTTCTTAAAAGAAGATTGATAATTTAACCTTTCTTGATTTTTTTCTACTTTGCGTTGTGATTTTTAAAATGAGAAGGAAGAAATGTGACGGCGCTTGCCAATTGGTTTTTTTCATTCACCTGTGAGCTACCGAAGATATATGTTTAATTGGCAAATATAATTCAAAATTTTACATGAAATACGTTTTTCCTTAGTCATACTTGTGTGTTAGTGTTACTCGTGTTTTAATTTCATTTATCCTGGTACGTATTTCATGCATGTTGGTTGTTTTTTTTTCTTCTTTTCTGTTCTTGGTATCTGTTCAATAGTCTTATCGTATCTTTCCGTTTTGCTTTAGGTGGTCACCACCAACGGGTAACGGAAGGCTATTTGGCCTCCACCCTACACCTCGGAAGATTCAGATTTATTCATTTAAATCTATTTTTGATCTACTGCATGGTGCCGTATTACAAGGTTCTGCTTTTACACATATAAACAACGATCAAGTGAGACGAACCACGTCAAGGTTTGTTAAGAACCATAATTTCATAACCTACGAGAAGATTGAACTACGTATTGACAAAAATCAGTTCCAAGTGAGATGAACCACGTCAAGGTTTGTTAAGAACCATAATTCCATTACCTTCGAGATGATTGAACTACGTAAATCGGCGATTTGGAAGATTTAGGGTGCAGAATTCGACAATTCAACATATTTTGTAACGATTATTTTTTCATTTAAATTTCATGTAAAAAATATTCCATGCAAGAAAAATTTTATCTTGTCTTGCCTTTTAGAGTAGGTACATCAAAAAATTTTATAAAACCTCGACTGAAGCTTCAGGCTAGGTCCTTCAATATTGGTCTCACAGTGAATTGTTAATTTTCTTTTAAATCTAATACCTTACTTTAATACCTAGTTTTAATCAACTTTAATTATTTAAGATTCTTGATTCTTAATATTATAATTTTAATTTACTTCCTTAAACATTCCAATTATATTATTCATGTGGTGTTATTGTGTTTTTTATTTATAAATAACCCTACAATGTGCACTCAGAAACAATGGAAGGACGATAAAGGACAAACAATCAAACCACAAGCGAATAAAACACCTATACAAACACAGACACCGGTACACAAGAATAAAATAAAGACAAACGAACAATAGCAAAACAGGTGCACTAAGAACAATAACGGTAACAAAGAAAAGTCCAACACAATGCAACAAGGACACACGAACAATGGAAAATAATGGTATATAAAGGACGGAAAATTCAAAAAAAAAATCAGTAATGTCGAAACATATAGGTGTTTCGACATGTACCACATTATCACAACAAGCGATATACTTCAAGAATATATCTAAATATATAATATCCACTTGTGCATCAACGAAATGAAGCGTGCAAAAAAACCTGCGACAGACGTGCTGAACAAGGTGAAGCGGAACCTGGAAGCACAAATAACGAACAGCCAGAGGGAACTACCGATCAACGAGGAAGAGGAGGAGAAAAAGAAGGAGGAGAAGAACGAAGAGACGCCGAACTGGGCACACATAAGGAAGATCATGCTGCAAAACTGTGTCCTGGGCCAGATGGGATTATCGAGCATGAAGATACAAGCGGATGCAGAATCAGATGGAGAAATAACAGACTCAGAAGATACAGTATCGGAGGCGGAAGTAGAGACCGAGTGGAAAAGGGTGATGGAAGCGTGGGAGGAATATCTAGCGATGAAAGTGAACTTACAAAATATTATGAGGGACCTTATAAGCTCATCGCTCTCCATTACGGAACAAGAAGATCACACTGGCATATCATATACTATAGTAACAATAGACAGTGGGGATTTAACTCACGACTGGGGAGAGCTATTCGACTCGGAACCTACAAGACTAAATCAGTTGACTGCATGTCTTGTCTACGCGAGTATCTTTATTCCGGCAATGGTCGTCAAATCTTACAGGACATTCTCAGTGAAGAACATCTTAAATCTTGTGAGTGCGCCGAACATCACTGTGGACTGGTCGGGGAAAATCAATGGAAAACAGCGGCATACGAGAGTGATTGTGCCCAAAGGGGAGATACTATTGGCGAGAATGTGGAATTTGGTTAAATAATTGGTTAGGCAGTTGTTTAGAACTCGTTCCATGATTTTCGATAAAGCGCTTAAGACAGAGATGGGGCGGTAATTTGAGATCTGATCTTTATCTCCAGTTTTGTGCACAGGTGTTACTAACGCCGTCTTAAAGGCCCTCGGGAAAACCCCTTGTGATATGGCGAGGTTGCAGATATGAGTAATGGGAGGCACGAGGACGTTTCGAGCCATTTTGATTAGTTTGGCTGGTATGTTGTCCCATCCCGTGGCACAGTTATCCCGAAGTGATTTTGTAATTAACTCCACATCACTTTGACTAACTGGGAGAAGTGCGATCGAGTTTAGCGTGCTGTGTTTGGATGTTAGGTCTCCGTCTGTTGGGGAAGTATTTATTTTAGATGCCAACGTCTTACATTACATAAACTACAAAATAATTATTTATTACGTTAACTGAGGATAACGGGTCTGTAGACAATGTTAAGGGATTCGTGGCTGGCTGCTTATTTATCTCTGTATTAGTGAGTTTTTTAACGACTTTCCAAGTTTCTTTGCTATTATTTTGAGCTCTAGTAAATTGAAGTTTTTCATCAGAACGTCTAAGTTTATTGATAAGACGATTACAAAAATTTCGGTATCTTGTATAAGTAATTTTGAGAGTAGTGTTTTGCGGATCTGAATTGAGCTTAAGATGCATGCTGTCTCGGTTTTTGATGCACCGGAGGAGACCGGGTGTCATCCAAGGCTTTATTATTCTAGCCTTTCTTGAAATTTTGATGAGTGAGGTATGGGTTAAAACAATGCCTTTGAGTGTAGTGATTAAATTATCTGCAGCAATGTTGGCATCAGTAGCATTCATCACCGGGGCTAAGTCAGCGTTTTCTACATCCTTTACAGCATGAGAATAATTTAAACGCGTGGTTGTCTGTGGAACTAATTCTCGGTTCACTTTAATTTTATCTAAGCATAAGGCCGTAGCATAATGATCTGTAATACTTGTTTCTAATACGAAGGAGTTTGATGGGGATTTAGATTTGAGCAAGATATGGTCTAGGCAAATATTTGAACTTGGTCTAGTGGGATGTAGAAAAGCTGGCAAAAGACCCATTGTCGCTGTATGTAGAAGATACTCGTGTGAATGTGGGTCCTTGTTGTTAGGTTTAATTTCAACGTTCAAGTCGCCCATTACTCTAACAGATTTGCTGCTTTTTAAGGCAGACGCAGCAGTTTCCAAGCTATTATAGAAATTAGTTAAGTTAGTATATGAAGGTGAACGATATACCGGGTGTTAGTGTGGACACCGTTATCCTTGAAACCAGGGGTTTGGTTTCATTAGTAGAACCTAAAACCAATGAAAAAAAGCAACCTTTTTTTTTTGAAGAAAATCCACTATTTTCTTCAAGATCATTTCACCCTAATGCACTCGGAAACAGCTGACCGCCGACCGGGTCAACGACCGCGCCCCAGCCCGCGCGCCCGCGCAGCGATCGAGTGAACAGTCGTCACGAGTACCTCAGTCGGCCAGCTGTCGTCAAAGCGAATCCACGTCGCTCGTCGGAGCGCGCGCCGCGTGGCGAGTCCTAAGTTTCTCGCGCGTAAATTTAGTGCTATGTCTTACACAAGTGAACAGTGGACCGAAATGGTACGGCTTTACGCCATCGCGGGTGATAAATAACCTGTACGAGGCTCGTAGGATGTATGCAGACATCAGATTCTCGAGTGCTCAACAACAATGTGTGAATTTTGAACAGTAGGTAAGTTAGTAGATATTCAATCTGTTTATGACGACCCACTCACCTCTGCGTAAATTTAATTGGTGATTTTTAACTGTACGTACATAAAATTGTGATGAACTTTTTAAATACGCCAAAATACCTACTCAGTAGTTTGGATTACTTTTCATTTTCTTTGTTGTCACATCAAAGTTACATTTAGACTCATCACGCAACACGTAAGGTAGGTATTTTGCCAGGAAAAGTTGAATTTATCAGGTAATGTTACGAGAATTCTGTAAGTAGATAGATGCCTCGACGGGCGGGCAGCGATTACGTCACTCGTGTAGTCGGGCTAGCCATGATTTCGGGGACATCGTCGGATAATTTAATTTAATTTTTTTTTTTAAGAAAATCCCTTATCCAGTTTTTTAACTCTGTCCTATATTTTTTTATTTATGTCAACTACCCGTGGTTTGAGTGACAACGGTGTTTATCCTTACACCCTGTATACCAATGATTGCAGTGTCTTGAGTACGACAGATTAAGTAATTAGCGTCCACAAAGAAAGACGGCTCTGTTACAGTACATTGTAAGTTATTTTTAACGTAGATTACTACACCATCATTTTGAATTGTGTTTTTTATAGTGGAATGCGCGGTATAACCATCCAAAGTTGGGGTTGGACCAGCATTTTTCAGCCGGCATTCCGTCAGTATTACAAGATCGAATTGGGTAGGCATCTGGGCAAGAACAGTTAAAAAACTGTTAAGGTTTTTGTGAATACTAAGAATGTTAATGTGAATAATTTTTAATGACGATTGTGCTGCCTTTTGCAAAGAAGTGTATGCGCCTGGGGCACAGACTTGGAAAGTAGCTACACTGTGTTGATCAATTTCATCAAGGATATTATTTATACTACAAGTCATTTATAATTAATAATAAAAATTTTAAAGATAGGTGTAAAGGAAAGTCTATTTGATGTGTGGAAATAGTTGGAATTAGTGTTTTTGATTCAGTGTAGTGTGGAGGTAATTGTGTGAGTTTCTGTAAAGTAAAAAGTACGGGTGAAATTTGTAAAATAAGTAAAATTAAAAAGGACTTAATATAAGATAAATCGTAATTGTAAGCTAAGCGGTGTGTAAAAAAAATGTTATGTGTGCGATGTTCGCAAGTTATGTTAAAAGTTTCTAAAATTATAATTACGAGACATTTACATTCTATTTTTAAGTAGTAGATAGCCAAGAAGCGAGACAGGGTAATTATGTAGCACAGGTCGAATAGTCACATTTTTTTCAGTATGTTCGCTAGACAGTCTTCCGTCCTGACAGTGTAAGTTTCTTTGCACTCCGGGCTTTTGCGTAGTAGAATCTTGCCATTTGAAATCCAGCAAAATTTGAAACTATTCTTTTTGGCAAAGACTCTAGACTGCAGGAATAATTTCTTCATTGATCGGGGAAGATATTCATCGACATACCTATATCGGTTTCTTATCGCTGCACATGCCTACTACTTTTGTATTCAATTTGTCTTCTAATTTCCGGCTTTTGTTGAAGTTGCTAGCTGCCGACAGGTAGTTGGTTTTAGTGTGCACAGAAGAAAACTCGGTCACAATAGTTTTGTTCGTCCCAGGTTTGGCTGGTAAACGATATATATCGCGTATTTCGGACGCTGATACTTCAAAGTCGATACCTTTCCCGATCTGAGACACAATATTGATCATCTCCTCGACTGATTCGTTTTCTTTGTTCGGGACATTTCTAATTTCGACAGCAGATGACCTCGAACTCAGTTTGATATCTTGAAGTTGCCTCTCGAGCTGGTTTATTGTTTCAGCATTTTTATCTCGGGTCTTCTCAAGGTCGAGGATTTGAAGCTTCAGGTCCTCATAGTGCTTGTACATATATTCCATCGACTTCTCGATTTCTGTGTTTGTTTTTTGTATTTGATGCACTTTTTCCTTGACATCAGACATTTCAGAGAAAATTTTGGCAAACGTAACTTCTTGTTGTGTTTTCATAGTGGTCAACGTAGTCATAATAAGTTCAAGTGAGACATTGCTCGAGGATTCCTGTTTGTTAGGTGACGATTCCATGCGCGGCCGCTTAGTTCTTGCAGTAATGTTCCTTTGCGGTGAGGGGGTCACTTCAGAGTCAGAGTGTGAGGGCTCCCTGGTTAGGTTTACATTCGTAGATTTTGATGGTGAACTTTTTTTCACGTTAGGCATGTTAAATATCAGAGCGTGTTAAGTTGAGTAGTAAACAAAAAAGTACATGCGACTTTATCTGCTACGGCACAGCGATATTGCGTACAATGTAGTCAGTGACGTAGGCGCAGCGTAGCACTCATAGCGCTCGTAGAACAGCTGTAGATCATTCGTAGCGGCAGTCGGTATCAGCTACGCCGCGCGCACCGTAGGAGATAGTAATATTCAACACTCACAGTCACTTGCACGGTGGCGCAGCGGCACAAGCATCGACGTCCCACGCAGCACGTCCCCGGTTCAAATCTTAACAGCTGCCGGCGCCAATCAAAAACACTTTTTCAAGTTTAATGCTGTTGTCCCTCTCACAGACCTCCCACAAGGCGGAGTTAGTCCATATAAACTCCACAAGAGTGACAAGAAATTCAAATTTAAAACAGTAACCAATAGGATTAATTTAAAATTAAAATCAGAATCAGAAATTAGCACACGTCCACCCGCTAGCACGACCAAAGGTGTAGTCATATCATACTATTGTTAACCTCTAAATAAAACTTGTGGATGTTATTGGAATTCAGCACGTAGAAAAATTATGTCTCTTGCCAGTATGTAGCATTATGGAAATATTTAAGAATTTGGGAAGGGTTTACAAATAAAATGAAACAAAAGTTACTTCACAAAACTGAAAATTAAAAAAAAATATTTATTTTTAACTAAAACTGCTACTCGCATGCGTAAGTCAGGGACATCTGCACATGGAAGATTTTTATAATAATCGTGGAACATAGATGGAATCCACTGCAACGATTTTTGTAAGTCGTTGTATTTCAGTCTCGAAATGGGCTTTTGAGTTTCTCGAATTGGTTTCGGCGTGGGCACAGAAAATCCTCTCCGTTGATTTCTGATGAAACTAACTTCTTCAAAAGTTTCCTGATCAAATGATATTTTGTAAAACATTGAACCTGTTTTATTCTTGCGGAATTGCATCCATACTATAGCAGAATATGGTACAGACTCTCCTGCGATAGATTTTTTTCTGTGAACAAAAAGAGCTGATGATCCGTTGCAAAAGGCAGAAAAATCCATGAAATGATCAGTTTCCATGTTTACCACTTCAATTTTTGAGTTTCTTGAACAGGTCTTTATAAACTGTTGCCAGTCCCAAGGAGTCACGATGGGAAACTCCTGGATTTTTTTCTTTTCTCTCTCTGTTATTGAGTGGACTACATCCACTTCCGTGTGAGTATGACCTTTTAATAAATATTTGAAACTCTATCCATTAGTTAAATAGGGTGTTGGTAAACATTTTTGAAGGTCTACTGTCAGTATTTTCTTGGCACCGTGGCTTTCAATAGCTGCAACTTTATCAAATCCTTTCAAACTGTATCGTAGACTGCTTTCTTCAAGATGTTTGTTATGCAGAACTTTCATATTATTCTTTTCAGTTTCATCTGTGGCGTTTTTGTATTTGAAAACAAACATCACAATCATCACAAGTGTCATTAGCAGGAGGACTGAAACCGAGATTGAACTCTGAATTAAAAATATGTCTGTATAGCCACGCCTTTGCCATATTCTCCTTCGATATATCCTCTTTAGCACAGAACTCTACATACAAGGAATACAATTTATCAATATTTAGGTGGCATCCAAGATACTGTCTTTCTGTTCTGTTTCGACTATAATGGCTCTCATATCTCGGTATCTTGCCAATGTGTTTTCGTATGGTATCTTTAACCACATCTGCTGTTTTATTAGGCGGTGGATGTCTTCCTCGTCTATCTGCTTGAACAAATCCTTGTGTAGATTTTTTTATCGCGTTTCTCACAACAGTTTCTGATATAGCCAAGGTATTCAGAAAAACTTTTTGCAAACTTTTTCGTCATTTAAAAACGTGTAATTTTATGTGTATGCTCTTTTAGGTGGTTGGTCAGGATCACGGCGTCTGGATCTACCAGTTTGAACTTCTGAAACTCTAGATATAACAAATTGCCTTTTTTTAAATCCCACGTCATCTCTTCCGCGTGATACTTCTGATAAATAAATTGTCTAACATTTTCGTCTATACGTTCACTATATTTCAATCTGCAAGCACATACTGGTTTCATCTTCTTTTTTGGAAAAACTTTTCCTTTCTTAGAAGTATAAGATTTTCCTGTGATTGCGCCTTGTTTTCTTAAATTGCATTGCCATTTTAATTTATTTTAAGTTCTTTTACGACTCTTCTTTACAGGAATTTGAGGCAATAGCTCGAGCTGAATATCTGAGGGAGTATTATTCAGCGATTGAGTCGTTCCGTTTTCTCTCAAATTTTCTAGAACATCGATGGACGAACTGTCTGATTCTGGTATAGTTACCTGTATTCGTTTTTCAATTTTGCAATCTGTAGAGTCTTCATCAGTGTTTGGAATATACTCTTCGTCTGATGGTGACAAATTTTCCTCAGAACTCATACCATCTTCTGTTTTCATGCGGTGAAAGTTAGTTGATGGCTCGAGATTATTTGAAATGTCAGTGAGCAAAGCAGAGGTTGACGGTTGTGCATCATCAACAGTAGCATCTTCGACGGTATGCATTACTTCGTATAGTGCCGGAACCGCGTCAATATCTTGGCATGGCCTTGAAAATGAACCTTCATGCCTTTCCAGGACAGCTGTTCTTCTTTCTGGAATCAGCTGTTCTTCTCTCTGGAATCCTAAAAAAAGTTTCTATCTTAGCTACGTACTTATGCCGCCGGAGTCGCGGGACTTATCTCATTACCGTGACCCCGGAACGTAAAGGGCTAATGATGGACACCGTGGATTTTAGTCAGTACAAGTCATCCAGTCCTTCCCGCCCTGCCCTGGGTGGGATGACTCATTTGATGATTTTACCACGCTAAAAAAAAAGCTACATACTTATGCTATTATTTAGAACACAAAAAAACTACTACTATACGAGAATGTACCTACTTTTTTTTAGGGTGGTAAAAATTTTACCAAATATCGTAAAAGTCACGCAAAACATAATCGTATAATACGTAATTTTGACTCCCATGATTTTATATCTCAAAATGGCGGGCACTTACCTCAGTGAGAGGTCCTATACCCATTAAACGTTTGTGGATTTAATGTCATAAACGATTGGATATTTCCTTTCTTACATGTCATTGGACTTAATGTCTTAAACCATTATGTAGAACTGGTTCTTACGATTTTAATGGTGCAAAAAACATATTTTCAAAAAAAGTGGAATTACTATTGTATACCTCTGAGGAACAGAATTCACCTCGATGACCCACCATGTCACTACATCTGCTGCTACTTTTTAGATATAATCTTTTGCATTTAGCAAAATGTACATGCCACTTACCAACATTTAAAAATATATCTTTTAACGTGCTTTGCCAGTCGAAGATTTGACATGTTGTTGCTGCGTTAATAACCGTTGCATGTTGACTTAACATCTATGTACTCACTAGGATTTATTATATTTTCCATTTTTCGTAGTGGCTTTCAAATGTGGCCAAAGACTCTGTTAGCGGGAAGAAATGATTGACCCACTACGGGGAATACTATTTATAATTTTAATTTGCGTTGATGCATGATGGACTAACCATTTCGAAAGCATAGCTATTAATATAGAGTTTTTATTCTGTCCGGCGCATCCATCAGCCATAATCCGAAGTAAATTACATTCAGGTGTAAATTCAGTATTACAAAGTCGATGAAAAACTGCAGATGAAATTACATTAGAATCCTTTGCATATTCATCTTCGGTCCAGCAGTAACTGAATATATTTTGCCTCGTCAATGATGATTTTGAACTGCCTTCTACTATTGTGAAATTAAAAAAATAAAGTTGTCTCTTAATAATTAGTAATTTTACTTGTTCTTTTAATAAATATTCTAGTACTTCTGATAAGAAACCAACATTGCAGTTGAACAAAGACAAAGATCTTCGTATTGTTTCTACATGAGGCAAAGTAGTATATTATTTTCTTAAAAATTCGTATGCCTTAGGTGAGTAGAAATTCAAAGTTAAAGCAAAGGCTTTCACTTCTTCACTATATCGAACATCTTGTGGATTCCTCGGTGTTTTTTTGAATTCTTTACAGATATCAGTAAAACGACCTTGGATGATATTTTCGATTTCTGGTTGACGTGTATACTTTTTAACCGACTTCAAAAAAAAGTAGGTTCTCAGTTCGACCCGTATGTATGTATGTATGTTTGTCCGCGATTATCTCGCGTTTGGCTGAACCGATTTTGATGCGGTTTTCAGAAAAGGGTTCGTTACATTCTGGGGAAGGTTTTAGTGTATGACACTAATGGATATCCCGTGACGTTGCCGCATAGATCCCGTTTTGCTTTCTTGGATTTGTAGATTTTGAAAGACGATTGTATGTTTGTCCGCGATTATCTCGCGTTTGGCTGAACCGATTTTGATGCGGTTTTCAGAAAAGTGTTCGTTACACTCTGGGGAAGGTTATAGTGTATGACACTAATGGATATCCTGTGACGTTGTCGCATAGATCCCGTTTTGGTTTCTTGGATTGTAGATTTTGAAAGACGATTGTATGTTTGTCCGCGATTTTCTCACGTTTGGCTGAACCGATTTTGATGCGGTTTACGAACAACATCTCCGGTATCCGTTGGTTCGCACTTGCTTACATACTTGGCGACATAGTAGGCAACAGCTGTCACACTTCCACAAGGCTGCAAGTCCATGTTACCTTGCCAAAGTTCGAGTAGACGGATTATAATTGTTTATTGTTTATCATGCGTTCGCTCTCATTTCTTTTGAGGTTGCAAAACCGGCCTTTGTTTGCCAAAGTTTCATCCGGACCTAGTAATTCAGTTTCTGTGTTCTTGATTTACATTACAGGTTGAGCATGATATTACTTGTTCAATACATTTTTTCCCAGCTTCAGTTAAAAAATCAGGCATTGATTGACACCACAACAACATATGTAGGTGGGGACTGCCGCGATTTTGATATTCTATTCTGTACCACCAATCAACTGTTTTTTGACCTAGCAGTTCACTATTACTCTTTATGTATTTAACTAGCTTCTGCCCGCGACTTCCTACGCGGATCCTGTTGCTTATGCCAGCGACAACAGGTTCGTCAAAATCGAAGATCTGAAACGTCTGATGTCGAATTCTAAGAGCCCGGGGAAAGGAAAATAACGGATCTTTCCCATCTGAGCAACACATACCGTTTGTTTCTTTTTGCCATTTAACAGCTTCACAAAAAGTACAATTTTGAACCATACCTCCGTGGCGGAATATGTGGCGTATCCAATCATAGGAGTATACGTAAATGCACTCCGTTCCTTATCAACCCAAGGAAGGTCGCCATGCCCTTTTTTTTTTTTTTTTTTAGGATGGGAAATCATCAAATGACTTCTCCCACTCTGGGCGGAGCGGGAGGGAGTGTCAGACTCTTACTGACTAAAACCCATCCATGTTCCTTCCTCGCCCTTTTATGTTCCGGGGCCGCGGTATCTCTTTCGAACAGTCCCGCAACCCCGGCAGGCTTCGGCCCTTGCGGGCCCCTCTCTTCTGCTGACATCTCTTTGAGGCGCTCGTGGAACACGAACGCGCCGTCGACACGGCCTGTCGTCACTAGACGAACGGACGGCTAGCTAGGTCGCCATGCCCTACGGCTATATCATGAGACTGTGTCTCCTCTGATTCTTCAGATTATATCGACATTCTGTTCAGACAATGTCGAAATCGATCAGAATTCAAACGTTCGTTGCGCTCTTCTTCTGTCTCTTCATGCCGTACTCCAGCAATTATTTCTCTCTCACTTTCTAACTGATTATGAATACTTTGTCGTGTGCGTGTTTGGGGCAATGTATGATAATCTCGAGCAGCAGTTAGTCGCGCATCACGTTCATCACTCGTTTCAAAAGACCTGTTAGTAGATGTGTGAATACACTGAGCACTCAAGCGCAATTCTCTATCCGTGAACGTCTCCGACTCGCGAGACAATGCATGACGTTCACGATCAGCAGTCAGTCGCGCATCTATTCTTCACTGGTCTCTAGAGACCTGGTTGTAGATGCGTAAATAAATACGCTGAGAACGCAGGCGTGCTTCGCGATCCGAAGAGGTTTCCACGGAGCAAGTTGCAGCCTGATGTTCCCGAACAGCATCAAGTCTCTCCTGTGACGCTCTTCGGTAGATTCTTGGGATCTTATGATCCTCAATCTTTTAGCTCCTTTGGAACATTGGGAAAGATTTGACCTCTTTCTAGACATGGTTATAGTTTTGTTGTGAAGATACCTGATCAATTAAAATCTTCGTGACTGCTCCCCTGCGTTACCCGGTAGGCTACCGAGTCACGAAGATAAATGGAAAAGGAAATTAAACACTCAAATAACATAAGCCCGAAGACATATTTATTCGATAAAATAAAATAATAAATGGCAGTTTTTTTTTGGTTTTTGTTGGTTTGGCACCGACTTCAAAAACTAAGTAGGTACATATAAACCCAGATAATTGTAAGTTTTCTTATTATTAGGTATTTAATCTTTTTTGGACAAAATGGGGTGCATTAAATTATTTTGTTCTTTTCAGTGGATTGGTTTTTTGAAGTCGGTTCTCTTTTTTTTTAAAAAGAAATCAGATTAAGTAATTCATTTTTTGTTACTTTTGTTTTTTAATTCGAATTAGTCACTTTTGTTTTGATTTTTATTTTTTCATTTTTGTTTTGTTTTTTTTAACAGTTGTTATTAACGAAGACGTGTCCTGAATTTTTTTAGTCTGTCGAGAATCTTTTTGCTTAAGAATCTTAGATTTCTTCTGCAGTATTTTTTCTTTAATTGATTTTATTTTCACCTGCACGCCCCCCCCTATCAAACTTCGTAGGGACGTGGGCTTCGCTGTTGACCTAAAACCAGAAAAGTGTGAAATCAGAACAACATTTTATTTTATTAATAAGTTTGACTAATACTATTTAAATAGTTATTATACTAGTTATGCCCTGCGATTTCACCCACATTCCTCCACTCCTAAGGCTCGTAGCATGAAGTTATAAAGCTTTCCTAGTGGGTTAAGAAAAATGCAAAAAAAGTAAGTCATCATCATCATCATTTCAGCCGAAAGACGTCCACTGCTGGACATAGGCCTCCCCCAAGTGTCGCCACATTGACCGGTCCCTTGTGACTACGATAATGACTGCATAATTAATGAAGATCCCACATAAAGTCCCAGATATATCCACAATATGGTCACACTACTTCAGTATGACTTCCTATAAACAAAAATAAAATCGCACTAAGTCCATGAAATTCAATGTAAAACTGTTTGGTCTTTACATATTTATCTAAGATAACATTGACTAATATGTTAAAATCATTGGTCGAGCGTTTTATGAAGTAATTAATTGAAAAAACAAAGAAATATGTCTACAATTATTCAGTGTCAGAAATCACGATTTAAACACTTACGCGTGGAATCTTATATCACCTCCTGGACACCACGTACTACCACAACCACGCACTATACAAGTTTTCACAATTTTTTCAATTATAACATTGATTACAGACAAATATCTCAAACGAAACTGTGAACCGTAAAGTAAACAACCGCCATAATGCTACGATTTATGTTGACTTGAGGGACCAATGTTGCCACATTACCAAATCCTTAGGAAATGGGAAAATAATTCACAATTCAAATGATTCGCCAACCTTGTCAAGCATTCGTGACACACAATTTTGAATTTTAATTTCAGTAATCTTAGTTAAGTTTTGAATTTATTGGCACATGATTTGACCGTATTTAACTTCTAATTACGTTTGTGTGGTGACTCCTTTTAAATATGTATTAGGAGATTTTAATAACGAGATAGCAATACTATCGTCTACCCTAAAAAGAGAGGTCAGACCACAGAGAGTGAGATAGAGAAAAGTAGGTACCTATTTGACTCAAGCTGTTGTTCCAAGCGTGGCCTCCATTTTTATCTATCCCTTCATGGCTCGCTCCGGGCTGCGTTCCGATTCACGCTAAAATTACCTACTAAATGCGGGCTCACATTGGCTGTCCGAAACCTCGTTCTCTGATGGGCGCGAAATTAAAAATGGTTTACGATAAATTTGTAACTTTAGGTGGGCCAATAGAAAAGGCCCGGCGGGCCGCAGTTTGAGTATAGCTGACTTAAATGAAAGAAGCAGGCTTCACAAAAATACTTTTTATTATTCATCATGTTCTCTTAAAACTACAGAATCAAGGAATGCTGCTGGCGCTGATATTGTCGGCTGATGCCTGGCCCACCCAAGATACCACACCAGAGTCCATTACATGTGCACAGCACCCAACCATTCTTCTACCAACTAGACGATTACAATAATACTCAACTATAGCTTCCCTTCCAGACACATTATTTTAAATTATTATATAAACATACATACTTTTCAAAAAAATGTGTCTGGATTTAATTTTGCCTCTTATCAGTGAATTATTTCCACTTCCTCTCAAACGATACTCCGTTACATTAATGTTTTCTCTGCTTATTTCAATTCGAAACCCTCTGTGGAACCTGACATGTTCACCATAATAGGACCTTGCCAGTCGGATCTGGTATGTTCCTAAGGCAAATAATATAATTTCACTATATTCTAGACAGGGAAAAATATTTATAAGGTGTTAAAAAATTAACTGCAAGAATTTCGTGTACGTACTCGGTATCAAGAAACAAATATATAAAAAAAAACATTTTTCAAGCATTTGTTGTTTTTACATAAAAAAACATTGCCAGTCCAAAGTCTGCAAAATGTGATGGGAAAAGTTAGAATCAGCTGTCTACGTTTGCGCTGTCGCAGAGGTGAACGACCATGCGCGCGGGCGGGCGGCGGCGCCCTGCACGGTGTACAGTCAAGTGCGCATATTCAATAATTTTATGCGCAGTGAAAATATTGCATATCTTTGAAACGGATCGTTACTTATATAATATTTTTTCGTGATTATTTTTTATTTGAGATTCCAAACAACTCCTCAAGTTTCTTGTAGTTAATTTTTTAACACCTTATATAAGTACTGGAATGAGCTGTTATGTTAATAACATCAGATGTCATGATCATAATTACGATGATTCATATTTGTAGCGTTTATAAAATCAGATAAATTATTATTTAATGGAAATCGTTCCCTAATCACATTTATGATTTGCTCAGCATCATTCCTATTTTTTAAACGAACACCGAATTTATTTAAAAGGTTTGCAGCTATGGAAAACATCTGCATCATTTAAAATCTCTTTTAAAGTATCCGTTAACTACTTCCACCACCCAACGGCATGTAGTCACACACCGACTCCTGTTAGCTTGCTCGGTAGTGAGCTGATGTTCACTCTCAAGCAAGGATTCTGGCATATATGTTTTGTAGCTGCAAGCCTCTAACAGACTGATTGAATTTCATAATCCCCTGTCTGGAATAAAAATATAATTACTTTGGAAGTATCGTCTGAGAGAACAGTTTCCACCGGCGCCACCAGCAAAAATGGTTTAAGCAAGTGCCTATACTTATGCAATGAATAAGTGTCCTTTTGGAACATATAGTTGGAGCTTTTATTAATATAATATAAGTTCCATCACATATCATTATCGTATTTTCATTGTCTTGATTATAAATTGAATTTGGTATCATTAAATTGTGTTGCAACAATTGTTCACGGGATATACCTATGTTGAATTCCCAGATTTCGAGGCACAAAATCCTGTGCCAATATTTATTTAACCTTATCCATCAGTCTTTCTAACGTTCGTCTTGGAACCATTAATAATTGAAATAGCCGGTCATCTGAGTCACCAGTTCTCATCTTCATTAAGAGAACACCTTAACCCAAATTGCCTCTCTTTGTTCGAAGAGACGCTTTACGGTGACAGATACATGAACTGAGGGCCTAAAATGGCCGCTTTAGCAGAACATAATACGAATCACCTTAAAAAATGTAATTACCTAAAATGGACTTTCTTGTTATGAGTGTAAAGTCCACTTTTAGAATTTAAAAGTATTAACGTGATTCATTTAATGTTCTGATAAAGCGGCCATTTTAGACCCCCTGGACTGCCTTTGTAAGACGACTAAAAAGTCACGGTGTATAAGCCCAGGTATCTTCACGTTGTTTTCCTTCACTGATGTCCAAGATCAACTTAGAAAGTCAGCAGTACCTACTGTAATAAGAAATAATGTTGCGCTCCGATAAAGGAAACGACAATGTTTGAAAACAAAATTCATTTCGATAAAAAAGGCTTATGTGGTCAACATACGTAACTTAAACTTAATTTAATTTAAATTAATAAAGGGGAGGGTTGTTGGTCCGTTGGCTGGTCCCTGGATTTCATTTCGATTTAAGTCACCGAAAAATAAATAAGGTCGTCACTAGACGACCGTCATACAATCAAAAGTTGTCACCCCTAGGTGACAATGCGGGTTTTAACAAAACAGTTTAGGTTACATTTAGATGTTAAGCCGGAATGAATTTAAATTTTTAGATCATAGAAAAAGGAAAAAAAAAACAAAAACCGCGTAGGAACCCCAGGGTTCCCTCAGGGCCGCCACTTCACGCCGACAAACCTTCCCGGGCCAGGGCGTACCGGCATCAGCCAGCAGAGGTCCACCTGCTCAGAACACCTCCTGAAGTTACAAAAAAAACAAAGTCTAAGCACAACAAATCGTATACACAAAAAAGGATTCCAATCTGAACGGAACAGTAAACTCCTTACTACTTGGGGTAATCAAGTATTTATTTATTTAAAATCCACTAACGATCCCATCCACAGCTCTCCGAACGCTGAGTTGGGAATGTTAAGCACGATGTATAGTTACAATAATAATGCACAGAGCGACTTAACAGTTATTCAGGGTTTACTCAGGTCTCTTTTACAACTATAAATAGACCAAGGATATTTAACTGGTCAACTACTGCAAAGTAACACCCACCGATAAGTATGGTTAGCACGTCAGCGTGGCAGACGCCTCCAGCGGTGGAGGCGCTGGGCGTCCCCCACGATCGCACGATCACGGCCACCCATCTTTCCTATTCGAGAAAACTTACTAAGTCGCTAGCACGATAAGACAAGTAGGCCCCGAGCAACATGATTCACGTGTGGTTCCCTCAAGGAGAATTCACCTATTATGACAACAAACATGGGGGACCACGCCATTATACTAAAATGCTTTACTACGGGACTCATAAATTCTGTTGAATTTTATAAAAATGAACCGCTAGGGATTGAGTGAGTTCGAGGGCGCACCCATGGAGCACTAACTTACCTACAACGGAGGTGATACAGGCGCGAGCACAGCACGTGGTCGAACACAAAACACGGCGAGAAATTCGGGACGCCGGCGCTGCACTGGCTCTCAGCGATCAGCAAGTGGGGAAACGCGACACGTGCACGCCACTGACCACAAAGAAAATCCACCTATCATGACAACAAACATTTCTGTTGAATTTTATAAAATTAACCGCTAGGGATTGAGTGGGTTCGAGGGTGCACCCATGTAGCACTGACTTACCTTCCACGGAGGTGATAAAAGCGTGGGCACAGCACGTGGCCCAACACCAACCACGCCGGGAAACTCGGGACGCCGCACGTACACGCCACCGACCTCAAAATCTCTCCGCGGGACCAAATCCCGGAGATTTCTCCTTTTTTTATGGGACTTCCCTCACGGAAGCTCTCCCAAAACACCACGTCAACCAACCAACCCCCCGACCTGTCAGACGGTGGTTATTGCCAAGGTTATGTTTATGTTATTGCCTTATAATGAAAATGAAATGAAATTACTGGAAAATAGCGGCTTTATAAGCGATGTGAGCCCTTCGTGAATGGAGGAAAGTGGAATTAAGTTACGGCGCTTAAAACTAAAAACGGTGGTATTAAGCGACCAAATACAATGCAGAACTAACAAAAACGCTTCAAGTAAGTAGACTATGAAATCTACAGAAAAAAAAGTGTTACACTACGCATCTAAAAATACACATTGGCCTGATTTGAATTCACAGCCTCGTGCTGCGTGAGAGGTGAAGTTGATTCTGAGCCGTTACCATCATCATCTGGATCATCATAGATAACGAAAAGAGCTGCCTGCCTTCCTACATGTTTTTGGTAGTGTACGTTAAACATCGATAGTTTGGTAATCCGATAGTATCGATAGTTTTACTCAAAACCATCGATAGTATCGATAGTCTATCGATAGTTTAAAAAAAAATGGGTTTGTCGTAACATCAATAAAATAACAAATGTTACAAGAAGCTGAGTTTTATTTTGATACTATATAAGTATAATCACAATCAGATTTTTGAGCATTAATCATCAAAATAACTATAATTTTGTTTTATAAATAACAATTCGTTCAACCTTTTATCATTCAATCTGTTTCTGCGTTCAGTTAAAATTTGTCCGGCCTTCGAAAAGATCCGTTCCGAAGGCACGGAAGATGCTGGGATGCAGAGGTAGAGCATCGCTAATTCTTTCAATCTGTTGTTGGTGTATCTCCAGTATTTTACAGGACACTCTTTTCTGTCAATTACTGGCTTCTCGAGATATTGCCTGACATCTACCAATGAGTTACTCAAGGGGGTCGATACGTCCGGAACGTCTAGGAATCCCAACAGGTCATTAGATGTCCCTGAAGACGTGGATGGTGTTGGTTGCGTTTCTTCTACAGCCAGGCGTTCTTTAGCTAAATGGCTAGCATAGGTCTTTTCCAGCCACTGTGCAGCTCGCTTCTCGTCGTCACTTGTTTTGAACCCCTTCTTCTTAAATCGGGGGTCCAATATTGTTGCGAGTACAACAGGTGTCCTGTTTTCATAGGGACTTAGTCTTTTGTTAACTGATTCCTTCACGCTGAATAATATTTTCTTTCCGCTTTCAGTAATAATTTGAGATTCAACTTCTGCTAATTTACTTTTTATTCCACGAATCAATGGTATTATCAGTGACAATGTTATATAGCTTTCTCCAGAAATTTTTGTCGTAGCTAGATCAAAAGGTTCCAGAATCAGTATTATTTCTTGAATAATTAGGTATTCGTCAGCATTGATTCCTGGTGGAGCCCGATTACATTCATTCAGCGCGAGAGTTAATTCTGTCTTCATTGTAACAAGTCTTTGCAGCATATGGTATGCACTGTTCCAGCGGGTGGGTACTTCCTGAATTACTCTCAGTTCCGATTTATTTAATTCACGTTGAATAGCCCGTAATTTATCGCTAGCTACAGTACTCATCTTGAAAAAAGTCACAATCGATTTAGATTTTTTCAGAATCTGGTCGAAACAAGTCACAGCAAACGAATCAGTCACCGTCAGGTTTAGTGTGTGCGCGAAGCAGGGTATATGTCGTATTTGCAGTTTCGCTGCGGCGTTAATCATTGTTTGAGCGTTATCAGTCGTTACTGCTTCACATTTTGACCTGATACCCCATTTTGAGAGAGTAGCATCCAACACCTGAAAACAATAATAATATTGTTTATATCTTAGTATGACAAAGAAACACTGAATTAGTTTAGAGGCAATTAAATATAAATATACTTACACTGGCTATATTTTCTGCATTGTGACTTCCTTCCATCTTCACGACTTCTAATAATGGTGCAATTAACTTTTCGTTATGAAAGAAATGACCAGTAATTGAAAGGATGCCTTCATTTGCAATTGATGTCCATAAATCAGTAGTCACACTAACATGTTCTACTTGCGATAATGCTATGACGAGCTTCTGTTTTACGTTTTCATAATATCCCGGCAGTAATTTCTTCTTCAATGTTGTTGTATCAGGAATTTCATATCTACTATCGAGAGTATTCACAAAATCCCGAAATCCTTCATGTTCTCCTTTTCGCAAAGGTTCCATGTCACCAGCAATCATGCGCACGTATTTTTTATCCAAATTTTGCTTTGTTTTTCCATCTGGATATTTACTACTTCTATCAAAATAATTCTTTACCGTATTTCTCTTTTTAGGGCTTGGGCCACAGATTTGCTCATTTTGCTCAGTGGTATCTTCGTATTGATTAACAGAAACAGTGGATGACCATACCTCATTGTGTTTCCTCTTCATATGATCAATCAAGTTCGTAGTATTTCCACTTAGTTTATACTCTCTTTTACACAAAGAACACTTGGCAAACTTTTCGTTAGACTTTTTGAAGTAATCCCACACACGTGACTTACTCATGTTGCGACGATCACTGAGCAAGTAAGCACTACGTTTGCGATGTTCTTGGAAATGAATGAATGATATACGCACGGAATTCCCCTGCTAAAGAGAACAATCTCAATGACAAAAGGGCGTAGGCCTTTATCACTATAGCCGGGGAATACCCTACATCCATGCATACCTCGACTCTAGGGATGTAATAGTAGTAAACAATCGATCGATAGTTTAAAAAACTATCGATTGTATCGATAGTCATTTACTATCGATACTATCGATAGTCTATCGATGTTTAACGTACACTAGTTTTTGGCGAAGACAGGGAAATTAAATAAAAAAAACAGTATTTAATTTATTATTATTCATTCAATGTCTTCTCGTACAACTACATCAGCTATAAATGCCGTTGGAGCCACAATATTGGTTTCATGCGTCAGCACCTCGTCGCCATAGCAACGTGGCATAATATTTGTGGTGTTGGAGTATCTGGTCGACTAACTCCAACCGAAAAACTAGGTATTCTTTGGAAGTAGCGGTAGAAGCCGCTAAATGAATGCATGCATTTAAAATTGAGCAGTTGAGAAGGCGTTTGAAGACCTTTCTATTTCATTTCTGGCACCTTTTTCTTTGCAACAGGTATGGTTCCAGCATTTGATCTTTACGATCAACGCCTCCCATACCCTTATTATAATCCAAAATCACTTGGGGCTTAAATTTAGCTTCACGATAAGGTCTTGGCTCCATCCGGTGTTGTTGAACGCCATGGTAGGATGAGATAGTGCAAATCTTGCGCTTCTTCTCCTGATAGGCCATGACAACGATATCGCCACCATGACGAGCTACTATCTGACCGTCTTTCAGACGGCGCTGCGATATGAGTGAAGGAACGTTGCTACTATTGACGCGCAATGTACCTACACAATCGGTTTTAAGTGCCCTCAGAAATCGGGCCAGACGCGGGCTACGAGTATTAAACCAATTGTCCAATAAAAGAGTAAACCCTTTGTTGAGGAGAGGATGTATGAGCTTAAGGACAGTCGCCGTGCTTTTCAGCAGCGTCGACGGGTAAGTGGGATCGTAGGTAGTTCCAGTACCGTGGTACACAAAGAAAGGCCAAAGGTAGCGTAAGTGGATGACTCGCACAGTTCGAAGGTGTTAGCTCCAAATTTGGCTTTTGGCTGCCTTGGTCTTGATGTACTGGCGGGATATGAGGTAACCTTTCCACAAAGTCAGGGATTCATCAATACAAATATTCTGGGATGGGACATAGGCTTGGTTTAAGCATGAATTTAAATGATCTAATGTGGGGCCAAAAGAAAAAAAGTCTGTTGGAATTGTCAGTCGGTCTGTTACTGTTGTCATTAAAATGGAGAGCGCAGCAGAGGTTGACATAGCGGTTACGGGAGAACATCTTCGTAAAACTGTTCGTTTGCAGGAGTGGGTTATTAGTAAAACAGAATTTCGTGGAGGGCATCTTGATGATTCTGAGCATTTTCCAGGAAAATAGGACCAAAAGTTCGTGAATATTTGTGTCATACCACTCCCGGGCAAAGCTAGCTGATAAACCAGCTATCCCCTGAGCATAACGGTTTGTCTCGGTCACTATGTGTGACAAGATGCCGACATCCCAGTACTGCTTAAACGCCTCATACGCATGTTCCGATGCGACTACAGGCCCCGTTTGTTCAGGCAGAAATTGTTCCCTCTCACCTGAATAGTCACGCATGGATGACAACTCAAAGCGAGACGAAATCCCTGTCCCAACAAAAAGAGCCTCGTCCTGACCTACATCAGCATCGAAAAACTGATCGTCTGCATTCTGGTCATGCGCTTCATTTTCAGACCTTTGCCTCCTCACTCTCAGAACTGCCCGCACTCTCGCTGCCTCCCTTGCTCTCATCACTTTCATCACACTCGCTCGCAGATCTTCTGGCACGTCCTCATCACTTAAATAAGCTTCCACCAGACTGTCACCCTTTCTCCGGTGGGACTCGACTCACCTTCCCGTCCTGCTGTCCCCCTTGCCCGG
Source organism: Xestia ashworthii (assembly GCA_950022955.1). Classification (NCBI taxonomy): domain Eukaryota; kingdom Metazoa; phylum Arthropoda; class Insecta; order Lepidoptera; family Noctuidae; genus Xestia; species Xestia ashworthii. The sequence goes on along the minus strand of OX465560.1, from coordinate 9,863,890 downwards.
CTGCCTCGGCGTGGTCCACGCGCGCGTCGACCTCCTCGGCCACGCATTCGACTCTCCTGACGCTCTACCACTTGCGGAGTGTAGAGATGATGCTCGTCGGCCAGATGGTATGTGTCTTCGTCCTCTGGGACGATGACAACATACTGAACCCTAAAAATAAATAAAAAATTGTAAATGCAATTATAATTCTTGATGGAAATGTAAAACGAGAAAAGTAAAAGTATAACTTACCCATCATCACGAGCATCAACTAGCACACTAGTGGAAATAGCAGCCTATTTTGCAATTGTTAGCTGTACAGTAGCGCTTTAGGGGTTCAGAAAGTGGTTTTAAGTTCTACTATTGCTTCCGTAACTGCTCATAGCTGTAAATATCACTAGGTAGCAGACAGTGAACCAAATGCCACTCTAGGCTTTATAAGAGTTCATTTAAAAGAGAATTAAAACATGTATGGTAAAGCTTAAAGCTGCTAAAAAGTCGCTATTACCCCTGCTGTACGCTTCAGAACTGCTCAAAGACTAAAATTGCTTTTTAACGGAACTGTATAAAATATATATTTATCACTGCTCTGCTACTGAAAGTTGCATAGCAGAAATTATTTGTACTTTTGCGCAAACTTAAGTAGCAATTTGATCGACTGTTTTACTAATAGTGCCATTAAGGCTTCACAATAGAAGCAGGAGCGTAATGTACATTGCCTTCTTATTTGAATATATTTTGCTATTTTTATTGGAAAAGTCGACAAACACAAGCGAGGGTCCCGTAGATTTCTTTTTTTCCAATTAGTGATAATGGACCAGTTACAGAGGAAAAGTAAGTTTTAACTTGGTGTGGCATTTTATAAAAACCGAGTAAAATTTGTTCACCTTCGTGAAGAGGTGTTTTACACCCTTTATAATCAAGACGGTGAAAAAAATTTACGTCATAAGCCGGTTCCTCCAATTCATCGAGGAATTCCGGCTCACCGTATACCTCCAACCCGTCCAACTCATCGTCAGACAAGTCCACCTCGAAGTACGGCCCGTCTAACGCCCTCGTCCTCCGAGTCGCTCTCGTGGAGCAGCTGTTCGAAGTCGCAGGGCACCTCGCCACCTCCGACGTTCGAAGTCATTTCAAAAATAAAAAATATTTTGTTTTTTTTTCTGTACCCATACTGTCCCACTGTTGGGCAAAGGCCTCCCAGAAATATTTTACTTCATTAAAAAATTAAATAAAGTTATCGATACTATCGATAACTTTGGTCGATATGACCTACGGCAGAATTTGGCAGTTATGTAAAACATGAGAAAACATCGAAATATGAGTAATAACAGAATAAATACGCCAGGAATGTATGAAATTATGAATTATCATTAGTTTTTACGACCTTACAAAAATACTAATTATTGAGAATTATTAGAATTCATAACAAACGAAGACGACGCCGACGAATATTTTGTTTGTTCAAAAGAGCAGTTTTATGGGATTGTTTCAAACAAACAATAGGCTTGTTTCTGCCATCAATAAATTGCAATCTATTTAGTCCGTCAGTTAGAGTATTAGAAAATAATGGACACGTATTTTTTGTTTTTGTAAATCAACGAATATTGACAAAGATAAAACGCATCAAAACTCGGGAGTGGGGGCTCGTGACGTCAGTACTCACTAAGAATCATACCGAACAGTGACGTATTGGGAATTTGAAAAGCGTCGTATCTTCGTCAATTTTGTCTTATGTGACAGAAGAAAAAATACGGCTCAAATTTTTTTGTTAATCTTAGTGACGGACTAATTATTAGATTTTTTCAGTTAACAAGCCTATTAGATATACACTTGCATTAGATACTAAGTACTATAATTCATCCACTTATAACATGATTTTCACACCAAATCTAATCTAATTAAAAAACAATTACGCCGAATTGGTCTGACGGTTGACATTGACTTTCACTAGAAAATTCTCGAAATATGAATATATCTGCAGATATGTGCCTCGAATACGTGAAATAATGAATTATTACTATTTAATACGTTACTACTAATGTTTCCAAGACCATATTTACATTAGAAATGAGTCAAATTCATATTTTCAATGGTTCATTCAATGCCGACTGACGAAATCGAAATTAGGAATATTTTGTTTGCTCAAAAAATAATTTCGGGACATTGCTCATAAAATTATAGTTGTCATGATATAGTTGAGGATAATTAAAAAACACAGGCTGCTAAATGCTTTTATGATTATATCTTTTCTTACCAAGATTTTCCTTTATTTGTATATCTTCCACATCTGTTTGAGTGCGTGGCTCGATATGCACAGAGTCCAATTGTGAAGTAACAGGTTCTGGAATCACAAATTTATCTATTATTTCCATATATCGGAGTAGGTAGATTTATTTTAGTGCTTGTATCATAAATGCACACAGAAAGAAGAACATGGATAAGCCATTTTTCCGGAAAGTAATTCTGGAATTTCCGGATTCAATTAAATATTGTTAATGTTAGTAGTGATATTATTACTACTCAATTCAAAATTTAAAAGAAGGTATCAAAACTAAATTAATATATTATTTATCTTTTGAATAACAAAAACAATCTAATTCCGAACGAAGCCACAACTTTTACAAATTGTTGCACTTAAAAAAAAAATCAAACAATTCCAGAGGAATGTCCACATTAATATATAAGGTGTTAAAAAATTAACTGCAAGAATTTCGTGTACGTACTTGGTATCAAAAAACAAACATATTCCAAAAAAAAAAAACGTTTTTCAAGCATTTTTAGTTTTTACATAAAAAAAAAAATTGCCAGTCCAAAGTCTGCAAAATGTGACGGTAAAAGTTAGAATCAGCTGTCTACGTTTGCGCTGTCGCAGGGGTGAGCGACCACGCGCGCGGCGCCTGCACGGTGCAGTCACAGTACAGTCAAGTGCGCATATTCTATCATTTTGTGGGCAGTGAAAATATTGCATATCTTTGAAACGGATCGTTACCTACATAATTTTTTTTCGTGATTATTTTTTATTTGTGATTCCAAACAACTCCTCAAATTTCTTGCAGTTAATTTTTTAACACCTTATATACGTTCCGGATTAATGACCCCAATTTAATCTACCTACTCCGATCATTGATTATTACAGCAAGAGGCGATAACCCTTGTAGGTTTAGACACAATAGATTGTCCATTGTATCTCATTAAAACCGGAACTGTCAGCATATAATGTGAAGCTACATTGTTATATCAGTTGCAGAAGCAACCACTGGGTTTTGTGTTATTAAGTTTTGTGATTCCCAATTTGGGGCAATTTGCTATTGAGTATTTCACCAAAAATAGTACATAGTATACCAGCTAAGACACCCCGTGTCCAGCAGAGGAGGCATAATTAGGAGTCTATATCGGGAGATTTAATGCCTTGATAAGAAAATATTTATTACCTGTTGATGTACTCGTAGTAGCTTCTGACATCTGAAGAGGTCTCAACACTCCACTTTCCGTGTTGATTTTAATAAAAGAAAATCCTGTAATAAAAATACAGATCGTTTTATAAAAATGGTGTAACCTTAATAATCTAAAAGGTATTTTAAAATATCCATTTACAACCTCCACCATCCATCTGCATATAGTTACACATCTACTTCCAAAAGTGACTCTGGCATATATGCCTTATAATTACAATGCTCTAATGAGCTGATGCTGTCTCTGAATCCCCTGTCTAAAATAAATATGTCATTATCTTGAAAGTACTGTCTCAGTGGGGAATTTCATTGCTTAACAAAGAAGACATCATTTCTGCATCAGATGTTTTAGCCTTATACGGACCAAAACAATCTACAATGTAACCATCACAGGCTACTATTAAAAATAGCTTTAACAGATTTCTGTATTTGTGTAATGAATATGTGTCTTTTTGTGAAACATGTAATTGCTACTTTTATTTTAAAAAATGTATGTTCCGTCACACATCAAAATACATTGTTCATTATTTTCATTATAAATTCCATTTGGGATCATGAGATTGTGTCCTATTAATTGTTCTCTCGTCAAGTGGTTTATTCCGAGATTACATGGAACAAAATCTTGTAACAGTACTCGTATTTCTCGTGCTGTTTGCATTAACCACTCTAACGTAGTGCGAGGAACTTCTAATAATGTGGATATTCTTAAGTCTTAATCACCTGTCCGCATCTTTATCAAGATAGCAGTTAGACCTAAAATACGCCCTGTGTTTTCCAACAGTCGGGGAAGTTCCTCTAATAAACTGAGAAAATTCGCTTTTGAAGCTCATCCAAAACCGCAGCCGAAAGACTGCTGGACTTAGGCCTCCCCCAAGTGTCGCCACATTGACCGGTCCCTTGCGACTCGTATCCAACGGATTCCCGCAACCTTCACCAGGTCATCGTTCCACCTAGTCCGAGGTCTTCCAACACATCGTCTTCCGGTTCGCGGTCGCCACTCAGGAACTTTTTGGCCCCATCGGCCATCCGTTCTGCGAGCAATGTGCCCTGCCCACTGCCACTTAAGTTTGGCAATTCTTCGGGCTAAGTCGGTGACCTTGGTTCTCTTGCGGATGTCTTCATTTATGATTCGATCACGCAAAGAAACTCCGAGCATAGCCCTCTCCATTGCCCTTTGGGTGATTTTAAGCCTTTTGAAAAGGCCCATTGTGAGCGACCACGATTCGGTCCCGTATGTAATCACTGGCAAAACACACTGGTCGTAGACTTTCGTCTTGAGACACTGCGGTAAGTTGGACGAGAAGATACCGCGCAGCTTCCCGAACGCTGCCCAGCCGAGTTGGATTCGACGATTGACCTCTTTCTCGAAGTTAGACCTACCTAACTGGACCGTTTGTCCTAGGTATACATAATCGTCTACAATTTCGAGTGTCGAGTCTCCGATCTTGATAGGAATGGGTGTGACATGGGTATTCAATATGACCTTCGTCTTGTCCATGTTCATTTTTAGACCCACTCTTTCGGAAGCTCTACTGAGGTCATCGAGCATTGTACTGAGGCCCTCCATGGTCTCAGTCATGACCACTATATCGTCGGCAAACCGAAGGTGAGTGATGTACTCGCCATTGACGTTGATGCCTAGCCCTCTCCAGTCCAGAACCTTGAAGACATCCTCCAGTGCAGCAGTGAACAGTTTCGGAGATATGACGTCTCCCTGTCTTACACCTCGCTGCAGAAGGATAGGTTCCGAGGCTTGGTCCCGAAGTCGGACTGACATGGTGGCGTTTTTGTACAAACACTTCAACACCTCGATGTACCGGTAGTCAATTCGGCACCGTTGGAGAGATTGCAGTACAGCCCAGGTCTCGATCCAATCAAAGGCTTTCTCGTAGTCCACAAACCCTAAACAAAGAGGCAAGTTGGACTCTTCAATCTTCTGTATAACCTGCCGAAGCGTATGCATGTAGTCCACGGTGCTGAAGCCTTTTCGGAAACCGGCTTGTTCGGGTGGCTGGAAATCGCGCACCATGACTGTGGCGTTTTCCCCTCGAGTATGACGGAGTTAAACAGCTCCTGAAGGGCCTTAAGTACCGGTTTTCCACCCGCCTTCAGGAGTTCGGCCGTAATTCCGTCATCACCCGAAAATAAATTACAAATGTGTTAAAGTTAAAGGGTTTCCGATAGCTTCCGACCCAGCAGCTTCATTTAGGATACAGAAATATGAACCTGCGTTGTTGTATGTATTGTAGCCAGAAGAGCCAGCCGGTCCACTATTGTAGTAATTTTGTTGATTTTGTTGAATTTCTTGAATTTCTGCTTCCGAAACTAAATAAATATTTTTGTTTTTAGGTTCGCCTGATTATAGGCGGACAAATTTTTCACAGTAGCTTTTATACTTGTAAATAATTTATCGGTTTCGTCGTCGTCGTCTTCAGACTTCTTTAGTTTTTCGTCCATTAAATATTTTAATAATTGACCCGACGCTGAACTAGTGTCATCTTTTTTTTGTCTTTTATTCGACTGACTATGGTTTGCAATGAATTTTGGATCTGAAACAGGAACTTGCGGTCTGATTTTCTTCTGTAGAAGTGTTCGTTACACTTTTCGTTACAAATGGGTTCAGGAAACTCATTTCTTCCTCGTAAATCCATTTTTTGGAAGAAGTGGCACCCTGACCACTTTGCTCATTATACTCAATGATTATTTAGCGCTCTGCGCGTCCATTACAACAACGCGTTCAGGGCGGGCGGCCATGCTGAAGCAGTGCATCGGGCATGTTCGCGGACGCGCACGTAGACGGCTTTCATGGCGCGTTCTCCGCAAGCGATACACCGCGGCGCTCTGCAGGTTGCGCGCCAGCACCAACTGCATCTTGGCTGTTATAGCGGATAGGTTGGACACGCAGTACATCCAACTCTGGGTCAGGACCCGTCTGTTTGTATTCTTTCATTTGAGTTACTTACGTAGTTACTTACCATTATTGTTTAAGTTTTTCGTACTGTACTAACATTGTATGGATTCCGTTAATGTAAAATAAATGGGTTACCTTCATAAGACAGTAACTACATCGACGGTCGCTGTATCGACAACGTTCCATCGACGAGTGAATGAATCGACAGTACACTAAATCGACGGTACGATGTATCGACTGTGCACTAAATCGACGGTACGCTACATCGACAGTACACCATATCGATAATACGTTGCATCGACTGCCCGCCCCGATGTAGATTTAATAAAAAACAAGGTTTTTAAAATACTGTTTGTGTTATAAATATTTAGAAAGTTGTTGTAATAATAACTAAGGGTATTGAATACGAATTTATGATTGTTCAACCATTTTAGGTGGGTTAAAAATAAGCAAAATACAAATTTAACTAATTGTGTTTAAAACTTATAAAAAACTTACGTTTTTTTATTTAAGTCTGGCTGGTGTCGGGCAATCGATGCAGCGTACCATCGATATAATGTATTGTCGATTTATCGTAATACCAAAAAAAAAATTTTGGAGTCGCTTGTAAGAGTGTCCGCAGCTAAGCGGTCAGGCAGAGCGCCTTCTGTGTCATAGAGTACGAGTTCGAATCCGAGCAACGCGCCAGTATTGCATTTTTTTTTTCCACTATTTTGATTTTTCTTCATTTAATTCACTTTTTATTAACTTAAATAGTAAGATTAAATCATAAAAAATGTCTTCTAATAAAAATGGTCTTAAAGGAGACCGCAAGATACCTGAAAAAGTTATATGCTTTAAATGCAAGAAGGCAGTCGACACTAAGAAAACCGCTTTATGTTCAGTGTGTACCAACCGATATGAACCAGATTGTGATGGTTTTCCGGAACAAACCTACCGTCTAATGGACCAGGAATCCAGGAAAAAATGGCGATGTAAAACATGCATCAAAAGTAAAAAAGCTCCAATTATCAACCATGTAGCTGAAGTATCTAATATTACAACGAGAAAACGAGCAATCCTAAACCTGAACAGCCCGTCACCAGGACCTAGTGACAGCTTCCAGGAAAATAAACAACCCGTAACAGTGAAACCGGCTGTCCAGGGGACTACTGATATCTTGGATTCGCACATTCTGTCTGAATATGAAACTTCAGATGAATCTTTTGATACACCGAACAAACTATCTCATAGTGTTGACGGCACAACATCTGAAATATCTGAAACATTAACAGTTTTAGAAATGAAAAACACCATAAAGGAACTCACGCTTAGATTAAATAGTGCAGAAAATGAGCTAGAAAATACTATACTAGAAAATAGCAACCTCCACCAACAAATAAATAAATTAACAGCAGAGACAACAATGCTAAAATCACTTTGTTATTCCTCAGTTACCTCTGAAAATAGCCCAACCATCAAACATAGGAGAAAAAGGCTCTCTCTACTTCCTCAACACACGCTCTCCACACCTTGTACTCCATTGCCAAATAAGCCGAAAGTCGACTGTGACAAGAGTATTGAAATATTATGTCTTCAACATAAAATCACGGATCTTCAACAAAATCTGAAAGAAGCACAACAACAGATCGAAGCTCTCACAAAACTAATAGAAACGATAAAAAGCAGTAACAAAATACCACAAAAATCTCTGGTACCAAAAATTTACGCAGAAACGCCTACTTACACCGAAGAGCAAAAGCAGGAACCGACGAGTAGAGTATTTATCTTTGGCTCTCAGCAATGCGTCGGTCTAGCAGCAGCCATGATACATGCAAGACAAAGTACAAGGTATGAAAAGTATAGGATTATCGCGAATACGAAACCAAATGCACTCACTAATCAAATAATAATGAGCTGCCGTTATGCTAAGTTGAATCCTAATGATAAACTTGTGATATGTGTAGGAGAAAACGATTACAATTTAAAATATACCTTATCCCAATTACAAATTATACTAGATACATTTTATAACAACATGATCATTGTACTTAATGTGCTAAAAAATGAGTATCTAGATGTTAATAAACTTAATAATGGTATCAAAAATGTATGTAAAAACTATAAAAAATGTAAATTTCTTGAAAGACAATCTAATAAGATATCCGAATTGTGTATAAAAATTAATTACCTAATTGACTGTAACGATTATAATGAGAATTATTTAAACCCTAGGAACCTTGTAAAACGAATACTGAGTAACAAATCAAGTCTTAAAGTAAACGCCAAACTTTATAAACCTAAAAAGGGAACAATTCCGTTCTATTTTGATCGCATAAGTCAACAAAAATCAGAAAACTCAATCAATCCCACTGAGAAACCACAAAAAGGAACTATCCCGTACTATTTTCCGGTAATAAAAAAGAATCTAAAGTGTTTTCGTGCCCATAACTCCACCATCTGTAATACATCATAATTTTAAAATACTGCATCAAAATATTGCCAGTATCCTATCTAAAAGGGAACTCCTTGAACTAACCTTGCAGGAACTCCAGGAAATGAATAACAGTCCAGATGCAATATGCCTTTCCGAGACATTTATAAAGAAAGGTAATGAATCTCATGTTAAAATCCATGGTTACAATATGACGGCTAACTTCTGCAGAGATAAACAAAGGGGGGGTACGTGCATTCTGCTTAAAAAAAACCTCGTTTTTAAAGAGTTACCTTTTATACACACATATGCAACACAAAATACTTTCGAAGCATGTGGCATAGAACTGACACATCATAAACTGATTATTATTTGTGTATACAGGACACCCCAGTCTGACCCCATTCAATTTTTGAGTAAGTTAAACAGTCTTTTGTACCACGTATTCGAAAAATATAATTCCAAAATAAATGTCGTCTTGGCAGGAGACTTAAACATTAATACACTCCAAAACAGTAATATTACTATTCAATTACAAGAACTTGCTTATAATTATAACTTAAAACTACATATTAATCGTCCAACTCGTAAGTCTTCCTGTATCGATCACATTCTCAGTAACATTCCTAATGCTAATGCTACTGTAATGCCTCTTCACCTGTCCGATCATGACACAGCACAAATGTTGAGTTTTCCCTTGAAACATAAGATACAAAACCAGACAGCATATTCTTTCTACAAAAGAGATTACAGCCTGAATAATATCCAGAAATTTAAGGAATGCTTACGAAATGTGTCATGGTCGGAGGTCTACGGTGAGAAAGACTTAAATATGGCGTTCAATTCTTTTCACGAATTGTTAGGCTTGTTCTATAATTTATGTTTCCCTAAATTAAAGATGAAAGTAAATACTAATAGTAAAAAGAAACAGAACTGGATAACGAAAGGTCTAAAACAAAGCTGCAAAACAAAAAGATCTCTGCGATATCAATATTATAAGAGCAAAAATTTACGAAATAAAAATAAATATTTACAATACTCAAAGATTTTACAGAAATGTGTTTTCACATCAAAAAAGAATGCAAACATCAAATTCATAAACAATAGTGAAAACAAATGTAAAGCTGTCTGGAGAGTAATAAAGGATGAAATCGGGAAGAATAACGATAGGGACAACATAGAAAATCTTCTACTTGATAATACAGTACTTTCAGATCCTGTAGAAATAGCAACAGCTTTCAATAACCACTTTACTAATATGGCACAATCTCCGATTAAGGGAGCAAAAATAAATAGTAACGAATATTCAGTGGTCCATTCGATGTTCCTTAAACCTGTGTCCGAAAATGAAGTTAGAGCAGAGATTATGTCATTGAATAACACAAACTCCGAAGGTTATGACGAAATTAACACGAAAATCATTAAAGCATGTACCAGTGAACTTATTGAAATTTTGACATATTTAATTAATTTATCATTCTCACTTGGCATTTTTCCTGAAGCACTGAAGCTGTCAATTGTAAAACCACTTTATAAAACTGGAGAAAAATCCGACGTTAACAATTATCGCCCAATAACTTTAATTCCTATTTTTTCTAAAATCTTCGAAAAGTGTATGTATAAGAGACTGATAGAATTCTGTGATAAATTTAACATTATTAGGAAAGAACAGTTTGGCTTCCAAAAAAATAAGTCCACAACGTTAGCTATCTACAGTCTTTTAAAAATAGTACTGACGAACATTAACCACAACTATCTTACCACAGGGCTGTTCTTCGATCTATCTAAGGCCTTTGATCTAGTCTCTCATGACATGTTATTACAGAAATTGGAGGCAACTGGAATTAGAGGCATTGCACTTCAATGGTTATCATCATATCTATGTAATAGACAACAGCGCGTTACTGTTACAAAAATAGATACAAGTAACAATATGACATCTCACTATTCTGAATTCAAATCCAATAAACAAGGCGTCCCACAAGGAAGCGTACTGGGCCCTATTTTATTCCTATTGTATATAAATTCTATCATTACTATAACTAACCATAAATGTATACTATTCGCTGATGACATCTCTATTATTGTGACATCTGATAAAAAAAGTAATACAATTAAAGACCACGAGACAGAAATTAATAATGTGATTGAGAGACTGTGCTTTCGATTTGTACTGAATTTATGCATTGCATTGCAGCATCGTGACCAATTATAGTCGTATATATACTCGTAGATATCACCTGAGAGTCTAACCGAACTAGGTTTAGTGTCGAGGGCTCTTTAACTAAATAATCTAAATATGTAACTGGCCATACATTAAACAAAGAGTACCCTTGACGTGGAGACGGGCGACGGCGCAACGACGTTGTTTCGCGGGCCATAATGATTAAAAAAAATGTCCCCTTAATGACCATACTGAAAAAAAGAATATAAATATACAAATGTAAATATAGGTGAATCCTTCTTTTTCTTTAATCGCGTTGTTTGACAATATTTTCCTTTTTATCGTCGTTTACCTTAATGTATAGCTTCCAGGTTTCAGATGAATAGCTAACGGCATTTTAACTTCTTTAGGCTTGGGTGTAGTGCGAAAATTCAGTGCTTTCAGAGCAAATAAAAGTGTTTTTAAAGCTAACGATATCACGTACCTAGAAGTTGGCGTGGATGTTTTTTGAATTTGAACGACTGCAAACTGGGGAAGATTTTATTTCGGCTACTGGTGATGCCGGTAGTGAAAAGTTAAAGTCCGATGCAATGTCAATATTATTCATGGCCCTAATTGATATCATTACTAGTCCCGTATTCAGATTCTTATGATCAATCTTTGCTTCACGTTCATCGTTCTTACCATGTATTTCAGCAATAATAGTTATATCTAGGGCTGGAATATCCGGTGTACTTGACCTTGCATCGTTTTGCTTTGTTTCCACGGAACCGGAATGTCATAATTTAGAGGAGGTTTGACGCAGAGTGTTCACAAGCAAAATGTGCACTTGTTAAATTAGCGCTTCTCAAAATGAGTGTGATTTATAACACAATCTGACAAAATAAAAACCGTAAATTACCCATGTTTCAAAGAGTCTCGACATGTACATGTACTTTTAAAGAATTTACTACTAAGAAATGTGACCTCTGCAAAAACTGAACAAGTTGAAAAAAAATACAAGAGCGCAGGCTGATTCTCCGAAGTGGTATGAAAGGAGGTCATGCAGCATGCTTAGTGCGAGTTTTTTGTACGTATCGACCGTGTCAGCGTTTACGCAAATTTGTATGGCGCTGAGTAAGCGCCATCTAGCGTAATACGGGAGAACTACATATTGTAAGTGCTAATTCTAAACGCATCGACAATTGTTAACTTGCGAGTGTGAGTGTAGAGAATACGTTCGTTCGTTTCGTGTTAATTCACTGCGAGAAGCGGCGCGTACATTAGTAACCGACCAAAATAAATTGACAGTCGTATTTTGTGTTCATAACAGAAGCGACTGCCTATTCAACTAGTTGTGGTTATACAATGAAGTTAGACGATATTATTTATCTGTGGTCAATGGTCATTAGTTTTGTTTGTGTTTACGAAAGTTTTTGTTGTGATTTGCATACAGTTTTGAATATTATTGTTAAAAATAAAGACTAGCCCGTCCCAATTTGAAATGTTGGTAATATAAACGGAGCAGTTATTGTAATTTATATCTTTTGGTGTGTAGTGAGCGACCTTGATCCATCCGTGAAGTTTGTAAAACTAAGTTTGTTACTTTTTAAGCATGAAGATAATAAGCAAATGATCTAATAATGCCCGAGTGGCTTGTAGTGGAGCACTCTATCATTGTTTAAGTGACCGTGTTTACGTGAACGTGTTTTTTTTTGTGGCGGAAATTACGCTTATCTTGTGCTTTTGCGGTCTCAAACATTCTCCAAACGAAATACTACGAGGTTCCATTGTAAGTTTTATTCACAATATGAAATTAAATTAAATTACTTTGTTATTATGACCACTCTCACGATGCTCTCACCACAAAATCTTAAGTGACAACTTTCGCGCTCGCAAGTGACTGTGTTTCGTATTCAAGCTGTCAAAACTGTCGAAATTGTAACTTGCACTCGCGTTATACATGAAAATGTTAGCAATGTGCTCGAAACGGTCCTTACTTTCTTAGAGGCACTGGATTGTCACTATCGACGACGTACACTCGATCTACGCGATACAGACGTTACTCGAATTTTAGTATGAAACTCGCACTAAGCATACAGAATTACAGCCAGCATATTTTACATAGTGTGTCACAGTAAAACATACAGTGACTCCTTGATACAAAAAAAATTAGCACCTAAAGCTGTCCATACCAGAGCAGTAGTACATGGAAAAGTTCGCCTATGTACCACTCTAGTAAGTACATGAAGTTTAAATAAATAATATGGTCTGCTATGCCAGCTAATGTGTCCGACTCTAGCTCTTGAGTCACTGCTAAGCTCGCTCTGACTGTAGCAGGAAGTCTACTTAACCACAGGTTCTTTAATATTTGTTCTGATATTTGCATGTTACGACCCACGTCTTGCATTTGCCTCAATAATTGTGACGGTTTTTGTGCACCAAGTTCTAACTTGCTTACTAATCTCTTGAACTGAGCGTTAATGGAGTCCTCGTAAACCTGCAGTAGCCTGTTTTTCAAGGTTTGATACTTGTGTGGAAGAGAGCTGTTGGAAAGACCTCCGCCCGGTCCTCAGCTCTGTATTTGAGCGCCCCTCCGCTATCCACTAGCGGGCGCACCGGAGCTGTGGTGATCGTGAGCTGGCGGCAGAGTCGGTGGATAGACGGCCAGCTGCCGGCCGTCGACTCTATTCTGTCCTCCCAGCTCCGGCATCCCCGAGAGAACAACGAGAACAGGGTGATGATCCGACTGCATCTCGTCGTCCAGTACTTGCTGCGTGATATGGCAGCGTAGCCCTCGGCAGGCCACGATGTCCAGCACGTCCGGCATATGGAGTGGGTTGTCCGGATAGTGGGTGGGCGTCTCTGGGCCGGACACCGTGTAGCCGAAGGCTTCCGCGTCCGTGAAGAGCCGTTTCCCTCCCGTGTTTGTCGCGGCCGAGTTCCACGCTGAGTGCTTGCAGTTCAAGTCGCCAGCAAGGATCGTCGCGCCGCCGCTGGCTTCCAGTAGGGCCCTCAACTCAGACAGGTCCAGGTGAGCCGAGGGCGCCTTGTAAGCGGCGTAGATGGCGAGATCCTCGCCAGCAACGTGCAGCTGCACACCCAGTGCGTAGAACGAGCCGGGCGACGGCCCGGGGAGCTGCTGATGGACGACTGTTCGCCTCACCAGTACCGCCAGACCACGGTATCGGGTGTTGGTTGCCGACCTTTCTTCCTTCCTATAAGCGAGATACCCAGGGACTCACAGCTTGTTTTCCTGTCCTAGGTGTGTCTCGCTTATCAGCGCCACGTCGATGTCCTCTTCTCTGAGGAGGCGGCGGAGGGGGGCGACCTTGCCTCTCAGGCCGCGGGCTAAAATAACTGACATGTGAAAAGTAAACAAACAAATCTATACAATTTGACAATTGTTCGTTATGTCAAAACAATGACAGACGGACAGTCGATCATGTGCCACCTAGATATAAAGTTAGTGATAAAAAGTTAGGTTTCCTCCCCATCAGCGGTGGCAGCTCCCCATGCAGTCAAGGCGTAATCTGTCTATGTCTGAATGTGCGGGAGGATTTGGTTGGCGTTGCATCTCATTCAATGTTTCCTGTGCTAATATTCTAATGTATATTTTATCTATTGTCATGTAGACTGTAGAGCCTTGGATTATTAAATGTTCCATGTAATTGGCAGCTAGAGTTTTTATTAATTTCTCTGTGTTTGGCTTTAGTTTATGTAACAGTGGAGTCTCTGATTGAAATATAATGTTAAAATCGTTTAATAGCTCCAGAACGTACGACATAAGTTCGGGATTAATTTTAGTGAAAATGTTTTGGATGGGTCATTAAAGCATTCGAGTCTAAAGTAAGATTGCAAAGCTGAGAATTGTTCCAGGACCCGGTTGTCTACACAAGCTTTTGTGTAGACAACCGGGTTGACAAAAGCGTTTGTGTCATGACAGCCATCTTGTAGCAGGTGATAAAATTTTATGAATTTCAGTTTGGAAGAAAGTTTGCATTTCTGCCATTTTTTTTTTGCCTCGAATGACTCCAACTGAAATGGGAACCTACGTTCCGCAATAAATCCTCAGTTGAGCTTGGCAATTTCAGAGAAGCTTTTGATGCTACAAGGCGGATCATGTGGCAGCCACATTTAATACATAAAATGTGAGGAAGAACTTCTCTTAATTAAAAAAAACGAGTTATGATGCCTTTTTTTTCGGATGGGAAATCATCAAATGACTCCTTCCGCTCTGGGACTGCGCTTTCAGACTTTTACTGACTAAAACCCATCCATGTTCCTCGCCCTCTTTCGAACAGTCCTACAGCCCCGGCAGGCTTCGGCCCTTGCAGACCCCTTCCTTATGCTGACATCTCTTTGAGGCGCGCGTGTAACACGAACGCGCCGTCGACACGGCCTGTCGACAAAACGGACGGACGGCATGCTAGCCCTTAGCTCACCGTCCACTCTCCTCATATCGTCTTCCGATTTTCCACGATTTGTTTTGCGTTTATAACTTCGTACCATTTTAACTGCTAATCAAAAATAAAGTTATTACTTTTACAACTAACGCATATGGGGCAAAACGGGATTCTATGCCGTTGAACCCCGACCTTTTTGGCCCAACAGACATATTTTTCAAAAGCAATAACAGTTTTAACCTACAAAATTCAATATAAGTTCGTTAGTTTTACACTACTACAATTAGTATAAATGTGGCTGCTCCGACGCGCAAGCGATGGTACGTCGAGATCATGCTAACCAAGAGAGTCCCGCCATACCATCACCATCACATCGGAACAGTGGCTATCCATTACTTCACCGTGCCGAAGATCGGGCTAGGACAAAGTCCTAAACGACTCGGGAATAAACTCCCTGTTCAGGCGCAATGTCCCGAACACGTCCGTCTTTTGGCGTTTCAGACAACGGTGCTAATAATGGACTATTGTAAAAATTGTCCGTTATAGCGTGTGTCCTAGGTAAAGCAATGGCTCAACCAGTCGGTACCCAATCAGACCAGTAGCGTTTCCCGGCCTTAAGTCGTCAGTATCCCTATCAGTCGCCCTGATGCCTCGTCACGTTGTGTCTGTGTCGTGTCGTCGTATGTGTTGTGTTGCGTTGTCTGTAGTATGTGGTGTGTTGTCTGTTATGCTGTCAGTTGTCTGTGTGTTGTCATTCTGTTTTCCAGTATATACCATACACTTCCAGAGATAGCCGGTTGAAAACTCACATAGCTCGTACGTTTTCACGCCGACTTGTGCTGCCTTCGACTCAATCTTTTGAGCGACGCTCAGGCGACCTGACCACTTAAAAAGACATTCTCTTTTGATGGATGATATAAACTAGAGAACTTAGTGTTAAAATAGTCAATTACATTATCTATCTTCCTAGTCTTGCTAGTCTTAGGGTAGTGCCACCACGTGGCTCCAGACGCCCGGTGCGGCTCCCGCGGCGGCTGGGGCAAGAGGCTCTCTCCCTCTCGCGTTCCGCCACCTCCTTCGCTAGCATGACTACTTCGCAGAAGGAGGTGATGGCTTCCCATTCCGTCTCGCTCCGGACCATGGATTGAACCAGGGCCGGACGCGAGAGGTCGCCTTTGCCGATCGCCGCTACGAGGACATGGCGTTGCTCCGCCCACGCGGGGCAGATCTCCACCGTGTACTCCACCGTAGGCGACGTACCTCTGTACTCCGGCTCAGGCTCTTCAAAGCCGACTGAAACAAAATACATTTATTCGAAGTACGCACGGAGTCTGGAAATAGGAGAAAGGAAGGGTGATTACTTACTGTACTCAAACACGGCAGGCACCTGTATCACCAGTGCTGACGACCCTGGAGGCCTACCACGAGCTCTTAACGCGATCCAGTTTAGGACCTAAACTGAACTGTTCGTCTAATTCGTACCATGACGTCAATTTTTGATTTTTGCGCGCTGGCAACACTGGCGACAGGTCGTGAAAAAACGGCCTCGTAGTTAATTTATTTTAAAATAATTGATTTATTGTGTTTAGTTTGTTTTAAATCTATTCTTTATAGTAGAATCAATGTATAAAGTGACACACGTAGTGTTCGTGACCTGTTTATATTGTGATAACTCGCAACAATCGATAATTCGATAAATCAAGTACCGGCTGTCAACTGTTGGACTGTGGATTTGAATTCTTCGAACCGGGGGAGTATTCCGTTTTAATTTACCTGTTATTGGTGTATTATTTACATACTAAACATCACTGAAACACTGCTCAGAGCTCTGAGCAACTTCCCGTACACACACCGGCTACGTTTATGTCTCATTTTGCTTGACAATTGTGGAAGCAAAATCGAGGACGAAAACACTTGCCCAGACAAAAACATTCACTTCAAACCCTACTTCACACATAATATATGTCCCTAATAAGTCCTTATAAGCATAATATGTTCGTTACAATTAAATTAATAGATACTTAACTACTTTTAATAATACTTAAAAACATAAGATTTTAGTCTAAACAATCTACCCACGTTAGGAAAAAGTAAAATCATAAGATAGTAAACTTCTTATTAATGTAATTAAATTGATAATTCAGTCGGCTAATATCAATCTTGTTAATCTAATACAGCAGCCTACCTCATTTCTTTTAGTAAAGCAAACTTTTTTTTTTTTTTTGCCTGTTTTTCTCCCTTTCATCTCTAAATTTTCTTAATTGGGCTATCCTATTAGTTCTCACCGTTTCCTTATTTCCAATTTTCAGAAACCAATCCGGAAACCATGCCTGTGATGACCCGTAAGGCTACTGCTCAGGATATGGAGCTAAAATTGAGAACGGCCCTCCAAGAACTAAAGGACTCAAAACTTCAATGCCAACAGCTATTGCAGGAGAGAGAAGACAGTGAGGAGGAGGTCATTAATATTAACAGCAAAAACTCCAGCTTAAAAAGGGAGCTAGTAGACCTTCATCAGGATTACTTGAATGTTGTCAATGAGCGGGATCACCTAAGGGTGGTCACGGATGGGTTCCACAGCTGCAGCAACTTATATGAGGAGGCTTTGTGTAAAATTAGGGACCTAGAGGAGGAATTAGTCCATGCTAATGTTAAACTTTTAAATTTAAAAAAGGAACAGGATCGTACTCAGGTTATGGAAACTGATCATTTGTACAACGAACTAGTAAATACAAATTGTAACCCTCATTCCCTCATAACAATAGACCTTACAGAGGACTCCTTACTGAAACATAATTCATACCATAAAGTAAGTAAAAATAAAATTAAGAAATATGCAAGATTGAATAAAATCATTAAAAAATGTCATAAACACAAGAAACAACAAAAGCACTATTCCAAAAATATTCAATTAAGGAAAAAACGTGTTTCTCTTGTTAATAGATTAAATAACTATCAAATTAAGTTAGAAGACAGTACAAGTATTTATGAAATAGACACTCAGCGCTTACAATCTGAAATTGAGGCACTGAATGAGTCACTAAAATCTTTATATAATAAATATGAAAGCTCTAAAAAACAAATTAAGGAGCATATTCTTGTCACAAATGAGTTGGTTGACAAAGTGGACTTGCTGACTCTCAGCAACACTCATTGTACTTGTCGGAGTGAACCCAGTCTTGATGCCCTCCAGCCTGAGGCAACGGAGGACCCGTCTCAAGCTGTGAGCGCTCAGAACTTCATCATCCATCAAAACCATGATTCACAAGTAGTACAGCCTGAGATTAGTCATTTTGTTTCACCTGATTGCAATGATTGTCATCATTCAGTTATGTTTTCTGATAGTATGGGTAGAGGGCTAGGTAAATTGATCAGTAATAACCTGAGTTACTATACCCAAAATTATTGCATGCCAGGGTCAAGCTACAAACAAGTAATGGCATCAGTAATAAAAAATGATTGTTATCTTAACACTACCATTACTCTATGTGTTGGTAATAGTTCTAATGTAAAAAAGGAAGATATCACCGACTGTGTTTCTGAGTTGCTAAAGTTAAGATGTAATAAAATCATATTGTGTGCTTTTCCATATTTTGAAAATTTAAGTAGTAGGAAAAACGATTATATACATATGTTGAATAAACATGTACATTTTTTAGTAGGTCACTATAGTGACAGGCTTATGTATCTGGATATCAACACTATAGTTGGTAATCTTAAGTCGACACGGGGTAAGGTGTATCTACCTATTGTATGTAGACACAAAATAGCTCGGCTATTAGCTTATAGTATTCACACAGACATAAATAGTATGTCTAAGTTTAGTTATATTATTAACACTGCGACGATTAGTAATTCTACTAATGTACAGGTGACTGTCACAAATGAATATAGCACTAGTGCTATAAATATTTACAAACATTGTACTGAGGAGGATCCATCTGTCACCGTGGAAAATTCTCAATTAGGGTTTATTAGTGATAGGGTCTTATCATCTGAGGATGGCACAGGAGTCTCCGGCCTCACTTCAAATATAAATTTAAACTAGAAAGTGAGACAACAGAAGGTACCATTAACAATATTTTTGTTAATCCTACCAACAGCAAGGTATCTTCTTGCACTCAATTAGTTAGTAAAAAAGGGCCTCAGCAGAACACCTTAAAATTATTCCACCAAAATATCCAAGGCATTTCTTCGAAATTATTAGAAATTGAATTGTTTTTAGAAAGTAGTAAGTTTGACATTATTTGTTTTACTGAACATTGGCTAAAGGATTACCAAATGCTTATTAATTATGAGAACTATATGGTGGGTAGCTGCTTTAATCGTAAAACTATGCTTCGTGGAGGTTCCCTAATATTAATAAAAAATAGTTTTAAATATAAGCAACGTAATGACATAGTAGGTCTCTCGGTTGAACATTGCGTCGAACTGTCCTGTGTTGAGCTAGATAAGCATGTAATTGTGTGTGTGTACAGACCCCCAAACTATCAAAACTTTTCCATATTTGAATCAATAATGGAAGATGTCCTGGCAAAACTTGCAGCCAGTAATAAAGCTACAATAATTTGTGGTGATTTTAATATCAATATTTTAGAAGAAAATTCAAATAGCAGTCGGTTATTAAATCTTTTTAAGTCATTTGACTTGAATAACGTTTTTATTGAACCCACTAGAATCACAACTTCTTCTGCTACTTGTATAGATAATGTTTTCTGCGATTGTGATTACTTAGATAAAGCCATAATAAATTGTTTGCCGTCTGACCATAGCGGACAAACTGTAACTTTTAGTTGTAAAACTCCAATACAAAAAGTTCAGATTAAATTTAGACCTATAACTTCTTGCAAATTAAATAGGTATAATATTTCCCTACAGAACAAGTTAAGTGTAATGAGCCAAGAGGATATTAATATAAATCAATTGTATGATCGTTTCTTTTCATTAGTTCACACGGAATTCAACAAAACTTTTGAAAAGAAGACAAAGAGTATTTGCCCTAAATTTATATTTAGTGATTGGGCAACTAAAGGTATCAGAAAAAGTAGGGAAAGGCTATTTGAGCTTTATAGCCTCAAGCCTTTTATAAACACTGAAACTTTTAGCAAGTATGTTGCTACGTATTCAAAGATTTTTAGAAGTACTTGCAAGGTTGCTAAAGCCCTGCACATAAGCAACAAGATCAAAACAGCAGAAAATAAAATAAAGACCGTTTGGAAAGTCATAAATAACGAGACTAACAGAAAGAAAATACGTAAGAATAGCTTTACATTAGATACAGCATGTGGTCCTAAAAGCTCTGATCAGGAAGTAGCTCAAGAATTTGTTAATTTTTTTACCGAAATACCAATAAAAACTACGGAGGCTCTTAATTCCTCACCTGAAGCCTCAATTGGCTTATTAAAGGCGAATGTGTCTGGCTGCCTGGCTGAATTTAAATTTAAACACATTAACCCTATGACAGTTATTAAAGCTTTCCGGCAAATTAAAATCAAACTGACCGAAGATTTATGGGGAATGTCTATCAAAGTTTGTACATCTATACTTGAGACCATAGCCCCGTACTTAGCTTTAATTTTTAATTTATGTGTAGACCAAGGAGTTTTCCCGGATTTAATGAAATACAGTAAAGTCATACCTCTTTTCAAATCCGGGGACAGTAAAGATTCCAATAATTATAGACCCGTATCCGTGTTACCAGTTTTTAGCAAGGTTTTTGAAAAAGTAATGCTTAATCAAATGCTCTGTCATTTTAACACCAACAGAATCTTACATGATCAACAGTATGGTTTCACCAAGGGACGTTGTACAACTGACGCCGGTGTAACCCTATTAAAGCACATATTTGCTGCGTGGGAAGAGTCCCAAGACGCAATAGGAATTTTCTGTGATCTCTCCAAAGCTTTTGATTGCGTAAATCACGACACATTACTTTTGAAACTGGAGCATTACGGACTGGGTAAACTTGCACTTAGCCTGCTAAAATCTTATTTGAGCGATAGAAAACAACATGTTCAAATAAATGGTGTTAATTCACAGGGTTTGAATGTAAAAATGGGGGTTCCGCAAGGCTCAATATTGGGTCCTTTCCTTTTTTTAGTATATATAAATGATCTACCCTATTTGTTGAAACACCAACCTCAAAATATGGTGTTGTTTGCTGATGACACTTCTCTAATTTTTAAGATAAATAGACGGGCCCAAAATCTAGATGACGTGAATGATGCCCTACTTCAGGTCCAAAATTGGTTCACAGCAAACAATTTGGTATTGAATGAAAAAAAAACTAAATGCATAAGATTTTCATTACCGAATGTTAAAAGTAGTGATTGTGAGATAATATTGAATAAAGAGAAACTCGAATTCGTAGATAAAACGGTTTTCCTGGGGCTTACGCTTGATTCAAGGCTACAATGGGGTTCTCATTTAACATCTCTTGCGGGGCGCTTAAGTTCAGCAGCATATGCCATTAGAAAAATCCGTCAATTCACTGATGTAGATACCGCTAGACTGGTCTATTTTAGTTACTTCCATAGTATAATGTCTTACGGTATTTTGCTATGGGGACGGGCTGCTGATATTGAGTCTATATTTATTCTGCAGAAAAGAGCCATCAGAGCCATATACAATCTTCGTAGGCGCGATTCTCTAAGGGAACTTTTTAAGGATATTGGCATCATGACGGTTCATTGCCAATACATCTACGAAAACATAATGTACGTTAGAAAAAATCTGCATCTTTTCGGTAAAAGAGGCGACAGACACAATTACAGTACTAGAAATAGGGACCAACTAGTTCAGCCAGGCTTTAGACTCGCTAAAGTAGACTCATCTTTCATGGGGTACTGTTTGAGATGCTATAATAAAATTCCACAAAGTATTCTTGAACTGAATGAGACTAAATTTAAAACATGCGTTAAACGCACACTATCTAAGCAAGCATATTACAAGTTGAGCGATTATATCGCTGATAAAAATGCTTGGCTCAATGCTGGTCCTGCTCCACAAGGACAGGGGCTCAAAAATTGATAGCATTAAATGGTATTGTTGGAGCTGCTGAAGATTGTACAACTATCTTTGCATTGTATAGATTCAATCTATTTAGTATTATATAAACGCATAGCCCATATTGTGTGAGTACTATGTACTAGAAAGCTATCATTCACTGGAAACCTACTTTAGTTTTTGACTTGAATGTGCCCTGGCGGTTGAGAGTATGTCATGCTCACTCAAATGTCTCGCTGATCATGGCGCGTGTGTCGGACCATTTAGTTCCCTTCAAAATGGTTGAGCTGAATGGTGCTGATCCATGCGTCATGTGCGTGAACGGGCGCTGTCAGTTGTGACTGGTCATCTCTTAGTCGCCATGGTTTATTTGAATTAATTATTTTGTTCTTGAGTTGTATTTTGTTTTGTTTTGCTATGGACACTTTTAACGTGCACATCTTGCTACATTGTTCTCACATAATATAACATCTCAACATGAGTGATGTAACCAAGATTTTGTAACAATATTTTGATTTAAAAGAGTGTCCATGGAGTTTCTTGCCCGTTCTTCTCCATAGAGATCTACGCTAGGGAATGGGCAACTACAGTACTTTCACAGTTTTTATGTCTTGTGACTGGGACTGTAGCTACATTTAATTTTCATCTTTGTTTCGACAATTCAAAAGTGCCTGTTATTGGCCTACTTGAAATAAATGCTTTGATTTTGATTTTGATTTTGATTTTGATTTAACGATGCAATTTTAGGCCATGCCATCTGACAGCGATTGACCATGAACTGAGTCGCTAGTTTTGGTTTCATTCATTCAATTTGTACTTGTTTGGTACCATGACGTCCTTAGAGCAGCTCAAGTGAAACGCTCAACGGTCAACTTTAGCGATTCAATAAAAGTTACTATTTCTCTAACATTATCTGAAACGTTTGGTGAATTATTAACGTAAATAAAGTTTTTAAGTGGTATTTCAGTGGAATTTTGCAAAAACCAACCTCTGTCTGTCAGTCCGTCTGTTCATCTGCCTGTCTATACGTCTGTATGTCCGTCTGTCTGTCTGTCCGTCTATCTGTCCGTCTGTCTGTCCGTCTGTTTGTCCGGCTGTCTGTTCATCTGTCTGTCTATACGTCTGTATGTCCGTCTGTCTGTTCATCTGTCTGTCCGTCTGTCTGTCCGTCTATCTATTCGTCTGTATGTCCGTCTGTCTGTCCGTCTGTATGTCCGTCTGTCTGTCTGTCTGTCCATCTGTCTGTATATCCGTCTGTTTGTCCGTCTGTCTGTTCATCTGCCTGTCTATACGTCTGTATGTCCGTCTGTCTGTCTGTCCGTCTATCTGTCCGTCTGTTTGTCCGTCTGTCTGTTCATCTGCCTGTCTATACGTCTGTTTGTCCGTCTGTCTGTTCATCTGTCTGTCCGTCTGTCTGTCCGTCTATCTGTCCGTCTATCTATCCGTCTGTCTATCCGTCTGTATGTCCGTCTGTCTGTCCGTCTGTATGTCCGTCTGTCTGTATATCCGTCTGTTTGTCCGTCTGTCTGTCCATTTGTCTGTCCATCTGTCTGTCCGTCTGTCTGTCCGTCTGTTTACCCGCCTGTCCATCTGTCTGTTTGTCGTCTGTATGTCCGTCTGTTTGTACACCAGTCTGTCAGTCTGTGTGTCCGTCTGTCTGTCCGTCTGTCTACCCATCTGTCTGTCCGTCGATCTGTTTGTCTGAACCTATGTCTGTCCGTCTATCTGTTCGTCGGTCTATCCGTCTTTATGTCCGTCTGTCTGTCCGTCCGTCTGTCTGTCTGTATGTCTGTCCGTATGTCTGCCTGTATGTCTGTCCGTATATCTGTCCGTCTGTCCATTAGACTGACTGTAAAAAATGTCCGCAAAACAAAGTTATTTGATACTAATAGCGTTGTCTCTTTCTCACCAAAAACGTTTCAAACGCGGTTCAGGCACAAATTACGATCTTTCATTCACTTTTAACGATCCAAATGCCGCTGAGCGTATTGAACGTCATGGTACGATTTTGAGCGATGCAGTTTATGAACCTAAACTGAAATGTCTTGCTTTTGAATCGTTTTTAATTAGATCATGGTAGGCCTCCTGGGCCTGTTGGGAGCTCCCTTGCGGGCCCCGCACGGGGCTCCCAAGAGGGTCCTCCTGGGGAGGCCCTAGAAGGACCAGGTTGGGGTTCCCAAGAAGGACCAGGCCCCTTATTCACAAACATTCGACTCGATTCCGAACCGAATCGAACTTCTAAGATATCGAAGATGTCCTCCAAACGCTATTCACAAATCCGAAACCGATTAATTTTGACAGTTCAATTCGTTAAGAATACTCTAATCTTTCCGACAGCTGTTTGCTATCAAGAGTCATATCGAACAAAATGTAAACGAAGAAATAAACCATTTTTCCAGATTATTTCAATAAAATAAAAATACCAAACTTTTAAACACTGCCTGAAGTAAGTAAATTAAGTTTTATTATTGTCCAGTGTTGTTTGTGTTATTAGTTGTTTTACTGACCGTATTTTATTGATGCATCCGCATTTACATAAAATGTGTTATTCGTTCTAGATTTTACTTAACAAGCAAGAATTGTATACCACTGATATCAAATACTTTTTCAGTCATTTTTCCTTCTTAGAAAAAAGAAAACTTTACTAACAAAAAAACACCGTTTTCGCTTTGCCAGTTTGACAGAATAGATAGTTGTTGAATACAAAGCTGGTATTTATTCGAAATAAAGTTTATTTTAAAATTAATATTATTTTATTTTAATTAACTCATTTTGTTTCGTTTGCTGTCTATGAAGTTACTAGCTGTATATTTCCTTATTTAAAAACATTGAAATATGCAAATAAACCAATTTTATTTACTACTTATCATTTTCTACCACTATCATCTATTTACTACCGTTTTGTAACGTTCCCCATAAACACAATCTTAATTGGATAGAAAAAAGCGCATCCTTTCGGATCTATGAATAGCGGTTTGACAGTACTTCGGTTCGGAAATGAGATAGTCGAATACGGTTCCTTACCGACACGGAAACGTATGGTCCTGGTCCTGGTGGGGCTTGAGGTCCCCTGGTTATTCGACGCCTATGCATAACCTCGAAATTGGTCTGGTTAGCTGTGGCGGATCCTTGTGCAGTATTCGAGTTGACGTTGACAGTCCTATTGTAAAGCAGAGTTATGAGAGGATCTGCTGGTCCTTCAGACTCGACAAATGTCGAGTTGGCACTAGTAACCTTAAGTACGTTCTTCTTAAGCAGATTTAAAGCATGACGGTTCTCTTCTCTCCTGTATTCACCCCTCTTAAAACGATCCTTAATTTCAGAGAGTATAGTGTAGGTAGACTCTATTGCATGCAGTGTAGTTTATCTTATACCTGCCTTCGATGGACAGCCGAGATACCCAGTGTTGCCAACTCTATCTGTCAAAAAGTCGTCAACTTACGCTTGAAAAGTCGCTAGATGTCGTTAGCTACGGACAAATATCAAAAGTCGCTAGAATGCATGTTTTTTGGTCTGTTGGAATAAAAGAAAATAATTTGATTTTCCAACTTATAATTTTGATAAACAATTGAAAATTATAAAAACCAACTAAAATATTATTATTTCACAAACAAAAAATCAAAAACTTAACACTAAAAACAGTTTGATGAAAAATTTCAGATTATTAGCGATAGTTCGAATCATAATCACGATTCATTCATCATCAGAACTATCGCTAATGTAATGAAAATCTGAAATGGTTGATGCATCCGCTCTGGAACTGACAGTAATTCCTGAAGTTGATGACTGAGGCTGCGATGTACGTTTGGCAAATGAATATGATTTATTGGTTCCGATATTCTTCATTACATCAATTGGTATTTCGTATTCGTAGCAACTTTTATTGATTCTTCTTAAAGAGTAATTAATCATTAAAATAGAGTTTAATGACTTCAGGCTCATTCGATTTCGAAGCTTTGATTTTTTAATGTTCATAGCGCTAAATATTCTCTCAATTTCTGCATTCGAATGAGGTAACGATATAACAGTTAACGCCAGATCACACAATTCTTGGAATGGTTTGTTGTCGGCATTATCTTTATATTGATTGACTTCAGCCCAAAACTCTAGCGTGCTATTAATGTTTTGCCATTTAACAAAATTTATATTGTTCCACTGTAAATCAATTTTTTCTAATTTTTGAACGTCGTTAACACCCAACTCTTTGGCCAAATCTATAATTGTATCGTTTTGGTTCTTCGTACGTAAAACTTCGCTGACGGATAGTTTATTCATTTTTATCAGTATTTCAATATTTGGAGGCAGCCTGTTTTGTAATTCCCTTATCAACTTGACAGTAAACTCGATGCACCTTTGTTTGACTGTATTTGCGACAGCTTCATTCAAATTAAGTTTTCGAGCACTTGATTCAAAAGCATATCCAAGCGTAGCGTAGGGGTTTAGGTGACTTTCTTCAACTGTCGTAGTTAATACATTTATACAACATGTAACAGAATAAACGCAAGACCTGAAAGTAGTTTGCTCAGAATCGGCTTCTGAATCGATTCCCATCATTATTTATATGTGTTAATTTTCTCCAGAAATATCCTTCATTTAATCTAAATTAGGACCACTGCGTAAAACCAACGTAATCAAATATTTTATTTAGGGAATTATAAGCCTTAGCTCAAAGTAATAAAAGCCCATAAAAATGCACGGCTGAATTTGTAGATCGCTTAATATCCATCCATACACACACGTAAAAAAATCAATACATTTTAGAATAAAGTATGATAGTGTGCGAAAGGTAAAATATTTAATTTAAGAAAGATTAGTCTTTATTTCCAAGCAATACGTCTTACTTAACTGCACAACCGAATTTGTAAAAATAAAAATATCATTTCTATCCTTACCTACACACACACGTAGGTTTTTACATTTAAGCTAGTTAAATAAAAACATCATTTTAGGAAATTTCAAACTTATCTCAAAGCAATAAAGCTTTTTTAAATGCATTACTGAATTTGTAATTCCGCATTCACAATATTTTGTAGAGAAATGACAAAATATTAGAAAATCAAAGGTACGTTTTTTGCAAACGCTAAATCAATATGAAAGAGCGAGATGCAATAATTTACTGACTTAGCCCTTTGAGTTGCCGCATTTGTTTGATATGCCGCCGGCGCACGTGCCGCCAAATTAGTCATTCGCCGGCAACCGACAAGTGAATTACGCAATTTTGTTGTTGTTGTTTACGCGCGCGATGGCTTTCCGGTACAGCAATATCCAGTGCACTGAGATGGTGAGGACACTGGCTCGTTGCGACGATAATGTGGAGTTAGCGTGTCGAGTCTTCAATGAACGACATGGTACCAGAGTGAGCGCCAGGACAATGCTAGGTGCAACTCAGCGCCTGAGGGACTTCGGTACGTTTCGTCCTAACACGGCCTTGGATAGAGGGACGAATGTGCGCTCTACTCGTTTGCAGGAAAACATTCTCGATTATTTCGATGAACATCCAGAGAGCAGCACGAGGGAAGCAGCGCCGTTGTTTGACTGCAGCCACATGTACGTGTGGAGAACGTTACGTGCTGATGGCGAACACCCCTTCCATCTACGACGTTGTCAGGAGCTAATGCCGACTGACTACTTGCCACGACTGCAATTTTGTAGATGATTGTTGGAAAACTGGCAACGAAACATCATCTGGACGGACGAGAGCACCTTCACACGAGTTGGTATTTACAACCAACATAACATGCATTTGTGGAGGCACGAAAATCCACATGCATGTCGTGTAGACTCATTTCAGCACAGGTTCTCCGTGAACGTGTGGGCGGGAGTTGTAGGTACACACATACTCGGCCCTGTGTTTTTACCGAGGTTGACTGGAGATACCTACCTACACTTCTTGCAAGAGATATTGCCCCAGTTATTGGTATAGGTCCCTCTCTCGTTGTTACGACGACCCGTGTTTTACCAACATGATGGAGCTCCCGCGCATTTCACGTGGAACGTTCGACGGCATCTTGATGCGGAGTATGGCTCTCATTGGATTGGACGTGGAGGACCTATACCGTGGCCTCCCAGATCTGCCGATCTAACACCGTTGGACTTTTTTTTGTGGGGTCGAATAAAATCGCTAGTGTATGTAAACGAAGCAACCAGTATAAATGACCTCAAACATAAAATTGAACTCGCGTTTGTTAAAGTGAAAAGTGAAACTGAAGTGCTTAACAAATTAAAAATTAACTTAAGAAAACGTGCAATAATGTGTACCGAGCAAGGTGGTGGACATTTTGAAAATCTTTTAAAAAGAGGACGAAGAAGAAGTATTTAGTGTAAATAGCTCAGGTATGTACCTTCGTAATACGATTTTACTACTGTAAATACATAAATGATTGAAATCTTTTAAACACTGAATATGTTTTATACCTACGTAATAATAAAACCGGCCAAGTGCGAGTTGGACTCGCGCACGAAGGATTCCGTACCATTATCGACAAAAAACCGCCAAAAATTCACGTTTGTTGTATGAATAACCCATTTAAATATTAATTTTATTCCGTTTTTAGTATTTCTTTTTATAGCGGCAACAGCGAAGTCTTAACAACAGGGACAATTTTATCCTCTTGGTACGGAACCCTAAAAATGTAAACACACTGACGAGTAGGTGGTAATATCGCGAAATCGGTTAAAAGACGCGTGACATGTCTGACTTTAGGTATTGCCGTACTGATAAATCGCAGTGGGATGAAAGGTTGCTCAATTTAAAAATACTTTCTTAGCTATCCGTAGTTGAACTGAATTATTCGAAGTTCAAAGCCTGTAGTAGTAAGTGTGCGGACGGCGAGCAATGGGTAGTTCGCCGTTCAGTCGTCTGGTAAGATTCCGGACCAAGCCCAGTCGTCGACGGCACGCACTGTTCCCGCGCGCCTCAAGGAGTTGTCCGAAAAACGTAGGGACCCTGTAATAGGGTCGAAGCCAGCTGGGGCCCGGGTTCTTTTTCTGAAAAGAAGGCCTGGACCCAGTGCGAAAGGCAACGTTGGAACGGGGTGGGTTTAGTCAGTAAGAGTCTGACACTGTCTCTCGCTCCGCCCAAGAGCGGGATTCGTCATTAGATGATTTTTCCCACCATAAAAAAAGCCTGTAAGTGTGATGGAAAGATGAAATCATTATTTTACTAGTTAGGCAACTAACAATATTTTTTTATTTTTTTTATTTAGCGTATACTGTCCCACAGCTGGGCAAAGGCTGGCAACAATAATTAATAGGGTAATACCACAACTTACTAATATCAGCTAGGTACGTAATATTCGGCCATTAAACGTAAAGATAGGTACATACCTAAGCTTACATGCATTGCTTTCTATTCCTACCTACATGTTACGTAGGCACGCGCACGAGTGTGCGCTATGAGTGTGTGCGTAGGGATACAGTAGTATGCTCAAACATTATGCGTCCAGCTAGGACAACTATTTTATAAAAAAAAACATAGCGTTCTTTAGGTAAATCGAATTACAGATGTTTCTTTAGTTCTATAATTTAATTTTCTAATTGGGGTGTCTGAGGTCTTGCGTTTATTCCGTTACACGTTGTATTTGTGTGAGTGTAAATCACTCTGTTACAAATTGATCGCAATAAAAATGTCAAGGTCTCGAGCAATTTTGTGGGATCAGCATTTTCACTTTCAAATACTTTCAAAGCTGTTTGAACTTCTCCTAATATGCTTTGAATATATGTCATATATAGAAAATTACTACCATCTTCAAACATAGCGTGGAGAAGTTCAGCTGTGTAACAATTTTCTTTGATCTTGCATAATGAAAAATGTAACTTCAATTCATCCCATTGTTGTAAAATTCGACTAACTGCTGGGAATATTGACAGCCATCGTGTTGTACACATTTTGAGAATATTCAATGGCTGAGACCCGCAATTGATGGTCTCATAAATTTGTCGGTATTCATCCTGTCGTTTGGGAGATAGAGAGAACCAGTTATAGGTCTCCCTTATTAAATATTCAATATTACGTGGCAAAGTTTTTTCAGAAGCATGACTTACCGCTAGTTGCAACGAATGGCATACACATCGTACAAGTACTAGATTAGGCAATCCATGTTCAGTTTTCAAAATTTGATGCAAGCCATTATTCACACCAGTCATCACTGCGGCATTGTCAGTACCTATACCAACTAAATTTTTTAGAGTTAAATTATTTTATTTATTGTATTATTGTTAAATAATTAATTATTTATTGTCGTTCAATGTGTTTATTATTGCTTCAGCAAGCCCTTTCGCATCAGCTTTTGTAATAAGAGTCAATGCCAGAAATGTTGACAAAACTTTATTTTGTGCATTACTGAAATATCTTATGGAATAGCATTCCTAAATATTTCAGGACACTAATGTCGGTTGACTCATCTAGAATGAGGCTATATCTTTGGTCGCCGATATCCAACCTCAGCGATTCTTTGAAGTGTGGTCCCAATACTTCATTAATTATTTCAGAACACTTAGTTCTGTGAATATGTATATCGTGGGCGAATTTCGAGTCGGAAAAGAGTTTTTTACACATCTCTGCCAAATGCTCTACTGTCAGCACGGAACAGTGTTCTGCAATAAAAAGAGCCATGGTTGCTTCTGCTCTACTCGAGGGTTTTATTTTATCGGCTGGCAGGAACGATGGTAAGGGTTTTTGTTTTGTAACTATTTCCGCTTTTGATTTATGTTTCTTACATTCCGCGTGTTTTCTTATGTCACTTATTTTTGCAAAGAATTCAGCTGAACACCAGCGGCACATACCTTTAAAATCAGTTCCCGGAACCGGTGCCAACCATCCTTTGAAGTTTGGATTTTCTTCCCATTCTTTTCTATATTTTTGTGTATAACTTTTCTTCTTTAACGGTATTTCCATTGTTCCAATACACTTATACTTCCAGTCTTACAAGCAATCCATCAACAAATGAATTCTTTGTTTGGTGGTCTGAGAAATGAATACTCAAAAAATACACAAGTGTACAGCATTGGGGGAATCCCAGCATAAGCATGTTTATGGCATTTTCGTTCCGAAATTGGGTAACATAGACAACTTGAGTAAATATTGTGGGAAAAAGACAGATTTGTCAGAAAGACATAATGCGTCAAGAAAATCATGACAACGGATTTTTTAAGAAACTAACGGAGTTCCCATGTTTTGTAACCAATGACGTAAACGGCGGTGGCGCCATCAATTAATTTCATGACTTTCTTGATGCATTATATTCGATTACGGAACGCGCAGTTCCGAATATACAGAAGATACATTTCTTTCTTTACTTAAAAGGCAAACGGATAACAACAACAATCTTGTCATATTTTATGAAGCTAGTGAAAGTCGCTAGAATAGTCGCTAGATTTTTTTTGTCGCTAGATGCATAATTTAAGCCGCTGTAGAATACGAAATGTCGCTAGATCTAGCGACTAAGTCGCTAAATTGGCAACGCTGGAGATACCAAACTATCTGGTCATTACATGGGCACAACATCCAAGTGTGCGTCGACCAACAAGACGATTACAGCAATATTCTTTAATGCCAGCTAGCCCATATGTATTATTATTAATTAAAATTTATACATAATACTGTTTCCTCCCAATGTGTCTTGACTTTATTCTACCTCTTATTATCTCTATAATTTCATTTATATTTACAACTAAATCTGAAAAATCTAGAGAATGTGGTATTTCTCTACAGACCTTGATTCAGTACTGCCCATGGAATCTTACATGTTCCCCATAGTAAGAGCTCACTTCGCGAAGTTGATAAGTCCCAAAAAAGAATAAAATAAGCTCTTGATATTCTAGACGTGGAAATAAACATACAATATCTTTTTCTGCTTGACACTCTTTGACTACCATACTTGTTGAAGGTAATGCTACAGATTCCCTCTCTGTTTGGTGTACCTGCAAGCATAGAGCAGTTCTTCTTGTTTTTATCCAGCATGAATGACAAACTCGATCTGTTGTAGTTAACTAAAGCAAAAACAAAAAACCAACTGATGAACACATCCTATATAAATTCAAAATAACTGTACCTTTTACTGGCGAGAAATGAGGCACAATTTATTGATTTTTCATTATTATTGGACAGATAAGAATCATAAAGCCGGCTTTTGACTGCGGGATGTAATATATATTACATCCTGGAATATATATTTCATCCCGCAGTTGCTGTTCACACTGAAAGATATATATATTGGAACAGTTCAGTTTCGATCACCACTGTGTCATCACGTTCTTTATCAAAACGGTTGAATTATAAAATGGATAATATGGAGATTGTTTTGCTTGATTTCTTCTATAGTTCATCAGACGACGACGATGCTGTATTCGATTTACATTTATCATTGTTAACAAGAAAAAAATATAATAAACGTCGATTCTGGATATCGAATCATATTAGACTAAGAGAAGATTATGGCGAATTTCGGCTTTTTAATGAACTCGATGAAGAAAAGTTTTTTAATTACTACAGGATGAATAAAACAAAATTTTTCGAACTTCATGCTATGATTGAAGATGACATTATGAAGCAAGAGACGCATTTACGCAAAAGTATTTCTTCTCTGGAGAGACTTGCAATAACTTTAAGGTAAGTGTCAAATTAAAATAAGACTCACATAAATTCGGTTCATCATTTATTAGAAACCAATATATTGTTTCTTACATTTATATTTGGTCATCCGTACAAATCTAAAAACTTTCATAAGTAGCGTCATCAGTTAAATAAGATCTGATATCGCGACCATCGCTGCTAGTGATATTTTCGTAAGGTGTAGACTGACATGGGGGCGAAAGAATATCTGACTCAGCTACTGAATGTGGTGATAGAGAGCTTTGTAGCGAATACGATGTTCCAGGACGAGGTGGGGGCGAAGTTGCGTGATAAATATGTGACTCAGGACTAAGTACTGAATGTAATGGTTGAGAGCTATGTGTCGAATACGATGTTCCAGGACGAGGGGCAGGAGGAGGTAGTGTGAAGGATTCTGCCCCAGAAATATTATAAACTACTCTCGCTTTTGAATTTTCCTCTCTAGCACGCATCACACTTTTAAAAACTTCATTCTGTATCTTCATCTGAAAATTTTCGGACCAATTCTTACTCATTTCGTACATAGTGTCAAAAAAAGACTTCATTACATCTTTCGGCGGTTCTTGTCTTGTCAATACTTGTCTTCGTAATTGATCTCTTTCGGCGGCCCTTTTATCTCTTGCCTTTTTTTCCTCATCTAAATACTTTATAAAGCTATCATTTGATTTTCTTTTTCGTGAAATACTTGCAGTTTCTTCTAAATTTCTTTCGGCGTTTTCAATCTCTTGAGTTTGTAAAGAGTCTGATTGTTCTAATAAAGGTTCTGATAAAGGTTCAGCATTTGTGGTCCTCGGTCGGTTTGCCATATACGGTATTAAAAATTCCATTAATTTATCATATTTCCAACCTTTGTCACTATCAGCAGCTTGTCCAGTAGTCGTTTTTCGTCTATTGAGTGACAGTCTATGACCATCGCGTAGTTTTTTCCATAAGTTTTTAGCTTCTTTTACTGTAACAAATACACAATTATTACAATACATATTAAAAATGTTAACATTTCTAACATTTCTCTGTTACAGATACTTGGCTACAGGAGATTCGTTCACATCAATGGCATATAGCTATAGAATGGGCTTGTGTACAGTTTCAGGCATTGTTGAAAGTGTTTGTGATGCAATATGGAACCATCTTCAACCTTTAGTATTAAAAGAACCAACTGAAAATGAATGGAAGGAAATAGCTGAAGATTTTAAAAATATCTGGCATTTTGATCACTGCGTCGGTGCTATTGATGGCAAACACGTCGTAATAAAAGCTCCACCACACTCAGGCAGCAATTTTTTTAACTATAAAAAAACATTTTCGATTGTTTTGTTGGCCGTTGTTGACGCAAAAAAAAGATTCATTTACATTGATGTTGGGTCTATGAGACGTTACAGTGATGGTGGAATTTTAAACGACAGTGTACTTGGTCATAAATTAAAAACAAATAATTTGAATTTGCCGCCGGATGAGCCACTGTGTCCAGGAGGACCGGAACTACCCTACGTATTCATAGGGGATGAGGCCTTTCCCCTTCTGATACATCTAATGCGCGCCTATCAGAAATCAAAATTAACAGACAGTCGAAGAATATTTAACTACCGGTTATCAAGAGCACGCCAGGTAGTTGAAAATGCTTTCGGCATATTAACAGTAAGATGGAGGGTATATAGAAAACCATTTGAGTGTCGTGTCGAGCTTGTCGATAAAATTGTGAATGCTACATGTGTCCTTCATAACTACCTAATCAATGATAACTCCAATATATTCAATGAAAGCGAGATATTATCTACTGAAAATCAGCTGACGCCATTATCCCACTCGGGTTTCAGATATTCAAATGAAAGTTTCTTTATACGGGAAGAATTTTGTCGATTTTTTAACACATCTGGCACTGTACCATGGCAAATTACAAGAATACAAAAGAGATTGTTAAGAATGTAATAACAATGAATACTTACTATCCGGTAAATCACATTCTTTTATTACGTTTCTCCAAGCAGCATCTTTAATTTCATTTATTTTATACTCTTCACTGTTAGTCGCCCATAAGCAAGGATATTTCCTAACGCTTTCTATAAAATGTTCCATAATATGCGTAGGTAAGGATTGCGTACTATAAACAAACAAAAACGAAAATTCAAAACACGAGGTCTACAGTCTGCACCGTTCCGTTCAAAGTGAGGGCGAGGCAGGGGGAGGTGCGGTGTCCGGGGACGTGAGGTAAAATATACAGCTCCTCTTTATCGCCCAGTCGGTCGAAAAAATATTTATAGTTTGGGATATAATATATATTACAGCTTAGTGTAAAGAGGTTGCTTAAATAGCATGGTGAGCGATATTGAATTATATCTCGTGATGTAATATATATTACATTACATCCCGTAGTCAAAAGCCGGCTTGACAGGAATTAAAGTTGTGAACATCAACCAAGATACATGATTAACCGTTGGTTACCATAGAGATATCTTTGCATAGTGTCGGCGAC
The DNA here is from genome assembly GCA_950022955.1 of Xestia ashworthii. Lineage (NCBI taxonomy): Eukaryota > Metazoa > Arthropoda > Insecta > Lepidoptera > Noctuidae > Xestia > Xestia ashworthii. Next base: position 9,828,496 of record OX465560.1, on the reverse strand, counting down.
GAGACCCTATCTCCACACACAAAGACAAAAAGTGTGGTGAATCAACAGAATACCGTTTATTTGCTGCAAATGGTAGTGAAATCCGTACTTACGGCGTAAAAACTCTAGTGTTAAATTTAAAGTTAAAACGAGCATTTAGATGGACTTTTGTAATAGCAAATGTGTCTCAACCGATTCTAGGCGCAGATTTCCTAGTTTACTATAAGTTACTCGTTGACCTAAGTTCTAAAAAATTAGTAGATCAAGTAACAAATTTGAATGTCGTTGCTTCCTTGGTTTGCTCACATCAAGACACAATTAACACCATCGATAGTAGCCACCCGTATTACAGCATTTTGAGCAAATTTCCTGAAGTTTTAAAACCGGTATCATTTAAAGAAATCTTAGCTCATTCAGTATGTCACTTTATAGAAACAACGGGACCCGCGGTGCATACAAAAGCACGGCGGTTACCACCCGAACGTTACAAAAAAGTCAAAGAGGAGTTTTCTCTCATGCAAGAGTTAGGGATTTGTCGACCTTCAAAAAGTGCATGGGCTAGTCCGTTACATGTAGTTCTAAAAAAGAATGGTCAATTACGCCCTTGTGGTGATTACAGACAGTTGAATTCCGTTATAATACCTGATAGATATCTGATTCCACGATTACACGATTTTACATATATTCTAGCAAATGAAACAATATTTACGCGCATTGACATAAATAGAGCATACCATCGTATTCCTGTAAATGAATCAGATATAAAACTGCTCTAATAACACCTTTCGGACTTTTTGAATTTCAACGCATGCCGTTTGGTCTGCGAAATGCTGCGCAGACGTTTCAGCGTTTCATGGACCAAAGTGTGTTATCAGAATTAAGTACAGAGCTAGGATCGGATTTCTATTTTGCCTACTTAGATGACGTAATAATTGCCAGCAAAAATATAGAAATGCACAAAAAACATTTACAAGCCATACTTGAAAAAAATGAGGAATATGGAATTACAATTAACGTTTCTAAAACAATGTTCGGTCAAGAGAAAATTGAGTTCTTAGGATATGAAGTATCAGCTAAAGGCATATGTCCATTGCAAGAGGAAGTCGAAGCTATTTTAAATTATCCCAAGACCGACACGATATCAGACCTCGGACGCTTTCTCGGGATGATAAACTTTTACAGGTCACATATTCCAAATACTGCCGAAATTCACGCCGAACTAAACAAATATTTACATATCGCGAAGCGTAACTATAAATCAAAAGTTATTTGGACAGATAAAGCAAAGAAAGATTTCGAACGGTGTAAAACCAGCCTTAAAAATGCTGTCATGTTATCGCATCCGCTACCCAACACCCCGCTCGCGCTCATGACCGATGCATCAGGTACGTGCGTGGGCGCAGTGTTACAACAGAAAGTAAATCAGCGCTTGGAACCTTTAGGTTATTTTTCTAAAAGAATGTCGGACGCACAACAAAAATATTCGACCTGTGATCGCGAATTACTAGCTATCTATTATGTCAGTTCAATATTTCAGAAAAACGTTTGAAAGGCGTCCGCTAATTATTTATACCGACCATAAACCTTTAACTTATGCATTTAACAAAAAAGCAACCGAAGAAGATCTTCCACGGCGAACAAGATATTTATCATATATCAGTGAGTTCACTACAGACATACGTCACATACCAGGCTCGAGAGGATATGAAAAAGGTGTCCTTGGCATTTTTCCACTTTTTCACAACAGTATTACCCGAAATGAAAATCAAATATTAAATGTATATTATTTTGTAGGTTTATCGCGTCTTTTTTTTAAGATCCTATAGATGCGTAACTAGAGCCTTAAATCGAAAACTTCAGAAATGCATTTCATAAATATAAGGGAAAATATTGCCGAATAAACATGGGTCGTCGGTCAAATAGGAAAAAAAAATTAGCACTCCCAGACTGATTGCGGATTATGCATGAGAAGGCAAAATATTTTTTTCTTATTTCGAATCATATTTTTTTGGGAAAAATAAAATGTATTTGAATCACCTCTAAAAAGTGACTACAAACTAACACCAGTATGTGGTCACTTTCAAGGGGTGATTCAAAAACGTATATATTTTTTAAAGCATCTACCCCTGAGTGAGTACTATTTTATATATCTTTTATTTAATAATCTTAAATTTTTTTTGTAACAGGTACTTAGGAAGCGGAAATACGATTCAACGGGGGAAACCTACGATTGCTTGTATGATATTGAGAGTATGCGAAGCTATATGGAAACATCTTCTTCGTGACAACATCCCTTTTTTTTTTTTTTTTTTTAGGATGGGAAATCATCAAATGACTTCTCCCACTCTGGGCGGAGTGGGAGGGAGTGCCAGACTCTTACTGTCTAAAACCCGTCCATGTTCCTTCCTCGCCCTTTACGTTCCGGGGCCGCGGTATCTCTTTCGAACAGTCCCGCAACCCCGGCAGGCTTCGGCCCTTGCGGGCCCCTCTCTTCTGCTGACATCTCTTTGAGGCGCGCGTGGAAAACGAACGCGCCGTCGACACGGCCTGTCGTCACTAGACGGACGGACGGCTAGCTAGCCCATAGCTAACCGTCCACAGGCCCGCATCTACGGTGGCCGGTAGCCACCACGTGGCCCCCGACGCCCGGTGTTCTCCCGCGGCGGCCGGGAAGAGAGGCTCTCTCCCTCTCTTGTTCCGCCACCTCCTTCGCCAGCATGACTGCTTCGCAGAAGGAGGTGGCGGCTTCCCATTCCGTCTCGCTCCGGACCATGGATTGAACCAGGGCCGGACGCGAGAGGTCGTCGCCGCCGATCGCCGCTACGAGGACACGGCGGTGCTCCGCCCACGCAGGGCAGACTTCCACCGTGTGCTCCACCGTGTCCTCCGGTCGATCCTCACAGTGGAAACACCCGGGCGTTTCCTCCCGCCCGATTCGGTGCAGGTACCTCCCGAAACAGTGACAACATCCCTGAACTGACAACAGCCCGATTCCAAAAAATAGCATCTGATTTTGTTGTCAGAACAAACTTTCCTCATTGCATCGGGGCCATCGACGGAAAGCATATACGCATGTGTAATCCTGCTAATAGTGGCTCCCTCTTTTTTAATTACAAATCTTTTTTTTCGATGGTGTTGCTAGCTGTTGTGGACTCTAACTATACATTTACTTTTGTCGACATTGGCGCATACGGAAAAGAGTGCGATTCAACTGTTTTTCAAAACTCAAAACTGTACGAGTTATTGATTTGCGAGAAGCTGCCATTGCCTGATCCCCAGCAACTATGGTGGTTTTAATAGACCAATCCCATATGTGTTAGTGGGTGACGAAGCTTTTGGATTAAGCAAACATGTTATGCGTCCTTATGGTGGTAAAAATCTCGATGTAAAACAAAAGGTATTCAATTATCGTCTTAGCAGGGCAAGAAGATATGTCGAATGTGCTTTTGGAATCATGGCAAACAAATGGCGCATTTTTCACAGACCGATAAACGTATCCTATGGTTTTGCTACTGCCATTGTAAAAGCATGTTGTGTCCTACCCAATTTTGTCGCCGATCGGGAAGGTGTTCGTCAAAAAGATAAATTGGCGATAATTTGTGATGAGTTTCACTCTCTCCAACCCCAAAATGAAGAATTGACAGCAGCTAATGGTATTAGAGATGAATTTGGAAACTATTTTATGAGCATCACAGGATCTTTGAAGTGGCAATTAAAGAAAATTTAGTCATGTTACTAGTATGAAGAAAAATAAGGTCTCACCAATTTTGTTCTTTCGATCGGGAGCGTAAGCGGGAGCTAACATCATCATTTCAGCCGAAAGACGTCCACTGCTGGACATAGGCCTCCCCCAAGTGTCGCCACATTGACCGGTCCCTTGCGACTCGCATCCACCGGATTCCCGCAACCTTCACCAGGTCATCGGTCCACCTAGTGGGAGGTCTTCCAACGCATCGTCTTCCGGTTCGCGGTCGCCACTCCAGAACTTTTCGGCCCCAGCGGCCATCCGTTCTGCGAGCAATGTGCCCTGCCCACTGCCACTTAAGTTTAGCAATTCTTCGGGCTACGTCGGTGACCTTGGTTCTCCTTGGAGCTAACATATTCTGGAAATAATTTTATTGTAACTTCTGCCCATGCCTTCGCTTTTAAATTATTGTTTTTAAAATCCACATGAAACTTATCCCACAGTACTTCCCGTTCTTGAACTAAAGAAATGAGGTAGTCCATGTCAATATTTTCCTCACTGGTACTCATTTTGATAGGTACAGGTTACGTGATCGTACTTAATCCAGCATGCGTCCTTCCCTATGCTGCGCAAACAAACAATTGCGAGCGGCGCCGGCGCCGCGCCGCGACCGCACCGCACCGTGTGGCTTCTCCCTTACGCGCATCCCCGCGCGGCGCACTTAATACCGCACTTCGATTGAGACCCGAAAATGTGTTACTGCGCATTCAAGGTTATAGTTCAACTAACGTGCCGCGAGCTGTACGTTTGATTCATTTTCATTGCTGTGGTAATCCCCATGAATAGAGTATAGTTGTTTAAAGGGTTTCAGGCACTTATAAAGTGCCATCTGCAAAGTAATGTGTAATTGATGCCAAAAGTGTTTTTATTTGAGGATGGCAAAATATTAATATTCAATCACAATCATAATCACCCATAAAAAAAGTTTTATATTGCAGAGGGACTTGAACATCTGAGGCGTTACTGTACAATACTTTTGGGATTCCAGCTGCTTTATTTCTAGCGTCATATAACGCTGTTTTAACTTTTGAATATGTTGGTATTTTTTTTATAAAATCTATCCCGGAGTCTTTGAAAGAGCCTACGGTTTCGTAAAATATTTTAGGGACTGATCTTGAAAGTAAGACTTCAGAATTTTTTCTTTGCACTCTACCATTTTTAGTTCAATAACATTTCGTGCGAAATCAGCCAAGCAGTCCTTGTGATGTAATTTTCTCTTAGTGATCACTCCGTCCTAAAAATAAATTAATGTAGATGAATCTACGAGTATACCAATATTATAAAGCAAAAGAGTTGGTTTGTTTGTTTGGTTGAACGCGCTAATCTCAGGAACTACTGGTTCAAATTGAAAAATTCTTTTTGTGATGGATAGTCCATTTATGCAAAAACGGTTTTTTTTTCCTTTCGTTTTTCTCTCTAATGTGACGCAGACAAGGAAGTGTGTAAGTTGCGTAGGTCAGCTATAGGCTATAATTATAAGAATGACATCTTAGCAAAAGTTGTTCAATCTGATGAGCACTCTCTGTTGACTTATAAAAATCGAAGATCTGGGTTGACTCAACTGGCCAAATCTCCCATTTATTATTTTATTTTATCGAATAAATATTTCTTCGGGCTTATGTTATTTGAGTGTTTTATTTCCTTTTCCATTTATCTTCGTGACTCGGTAGCCTTCCCGGTAACGCAGGGGAGCAGTCACTAAGATTTTAATTGATCAGTTATCTTCACAACAAAACTACAACCATGCGAAAGAGGTTTCTCAATGTTCCAAAGGAGCTTAAAGATTGAGGATCATAAGATCCCAAGAATCTACCGAAGAGCGCCAGGAGAGACTTAATGCTGTTCGAGAACATCAGGCTGCTACTTGCTCCGTGGAAACATCAGCATCTCGAGAGAGATCTGGTCAGAGCCCTGCGCGTTGGATCTGAGACCACGCAGAATTCTCAGCACATCCTCCTCCTGAACAGGCTCGAGCTGGAAATTACTGTCACTGTGCCGATGTTGTTCGAAATATGTCAAATCTTCAGTAGCGACCTCTCCACTGCCAGGAACATCCAAGAAGTGCTGGTTGATAGTATCAGGATCGTTACAGAAGTAAGGCAGACCGTGCTCCGATTTTGTTGTGTTAGTAATTGTGGACTTGATATGACTCCATAACTTTTTAGGCTGTTTAATATTATTATTGAAATATGTCAATCAAAATCAAAGCATTTATTTCAAGTAGGCCAATAACAGGCACTTTTGAATTGTCGAAACAAAGATGAAAATTAAATGTAGCTACAGTCCCAGCCACAAGACATAAAAACTGTGAAAGTACTGTAGTTGCTCATTCCCTAGCGTAGATCTCTATGGAGAAGAACGGGCAAGAAACTCCATGGACACTCTTTTAAATCAAAATATTGTTACAAAATCTTGGTTACATCGTTCATGTTGAGATGGTATATTATGTGAGAACAATGTAGCAAGATGTGCACGTTAAAAGTCTCCATAGCAAAACAAAAACAAAATACAACTCAAAAACAAAATAATTAATTCAAATAAACCATGGCGACTAAGAGATGACCAGTCACAACTGACAGCGCCCGTTCACGCACATGACGCATGGATCAGCACCATGCAGCTCAACCATTTTGAAGGGAACTAAATGGTCCGACACACGCGCCATAATCAGCGAGACATTTGAGTGAGCATGACATGCTCTCAACCGCCAGGACACATTCAAGTCAAAAACTAAAGTAGGTTTCCAGTGAATGATAGCTTTCTAGTACATAGTACTCACACAATATGGGCTATGCGTTAATATAATACTAAATAGATTGAATCTATACAATGCAAAGATAGTTGTACAATCTTCAGCAGCTCCAACAATACCATTTAATGCTATCAATTTTTGAGCCCCTGTCCTTGTGGAGCAGGACCAGCATTGAGCCAAGCATTTTTATCAGCGATATAATCGCTCAACTTGTAATATGCTTGCTTACATAGTGAGCGTTTAATGCATGTTTTAAATTTAGTCTCATTCAGTTCAAGAATACTTTGTGGAATTTTATTATAGCATCTCAAACAGTACCCCATGAAAGATGAGTCTACTTTAGCGAGTCTAAAGCCTGGCTGAACTAGTTGGTCTCTATTTCTAGTACTGTATTTGTGTCTGTCGCCTCTTTTACCGAAAAGATGCAGATTTTTTCTAACGTACATTATGTTTTCGTAGATGTATTGGCAATGAACCGTCATGATGCCAATATCCTTAAAAAGTTCCCTTAGAGAATCGCGCCTACGAAGATTGTATATGGCTCTGATGTTTTAAAGTATACACACTTCTCAGTCTCAATTGCCGTTCTTACTATGTATTTTAACTCTGTGTAAGATTTTCTATGGATATCTGATTTAGTGGCTTTTGACTTCACATGACACTTGTCACGCAGCTTCATCATTTCCTTCACAGTGAAGGTTATCCAAGGAAGTGACTTTTCTTTAATTAAGACTTTTTTAATGGGGGCATGCAAATCAAATAAAGCCAAAATGTATTGATTAAACATTTCAACCATTGAGTTCACATCTTGGAGACTTTCAATATGTTCCCAGTTAATATTACTTAGGTCATTATTAAAAAGTTCAGGGAGGATATCTTTGAGCGGCCTATAGGTAATCCAATGAGAGATCGGCTTCTCTACTTTAAAATTTAGTTCTACGCCTATAATTGCATGCTGACCAAGAGTTCAGGTATCTGTGAGACTGAGTGCCCAGACACACGGGCGTCAGTGCACGCCACGTCAATTAAAGTTTCACTATGGTCTGTAAAATGAGTTGGTTCAGTAATAATTTGTCTGAGCTTGCAACTATGTAAAAAATATTCAGAAGTTTAGTTTTGTTGTCAGATGGGTTTAAAACATTAATATTGAAGTCGCCCACTAGGAGAACCTTGTCCGCGTTGGCAAAAGAGGAAAGAGAGTCAGTGATCGCATCCAGAAAAATATTCACATCAAGCCACGGCGGTCTGTATGCAGTGCCAATGATAACTGAATGCGAGTTGATATTCAGTTTAAACCACATCTGTTCGACCTGCGATGTTGGTGGGTGCGGCAAGGCGCGCGCGCGCACTCCGCGGCGCAGGTAGAAGCTTACGCCGCCCCCACGTCCGCCTCGCACGCTGGCCGGTCGCGGCACATGCCGCAGCCGGTAGCCCGGAACTATCGGCGCACAGCCCTCCTCTCCCTGCCTGAGCCAAGTCTCATTTATGGCCATTATGTCCACCTAGAGACTTCCCATAGCTACGAGAAATTCGTCGTGGCGTGATCCCAGCGATTCTGCGTTAAAAAAAACAACTTTAAGATTTTTAGTCTTGTTCATTTGTACCTTGATATACAACATGTAACGTAATTAACGCACACCCTCAAACACCCCAATTAGAATATTATGTCATTAATACATAAACTGAATTTTTAATTTAACATGTACATGCATTGTTATTTACTAAATTAGTTATAGCAATTTTTGGAGAACTTTTTGGTCATCCTACTACGCACGCAACGCACACAGTCGCACAAGCAGAGCCTCTACCATGAGTTGTCATTACGAGACTCGCGTTTGGCGCTCTCAACCAATGAGAGCGCCAAACGCGGTCGATGCGTATGAACGATTCTTCGAATGACAACTCATGGTAGAGGTACTGTTATCGCGCCGCTCGACTCGACACAACATAACGAAACTACGGAAACGCCGACAATACACAATTCACGATTTACTTACGATTACGATACGATTTTTTTTTTTAATACACGATTGTTTACGTTAAAGAAATATTATGAAACATTAACCGACGACGTCCGAGAAAAGATTGTTTATTTACGGTCTATGTCTAGTAAACATTATGATTGCATCTTTCCATCACACTTTTCAGGCTTTGGACTGTCGACTCTGAATATTTTCGTTTATTGAATATGATACAATGCCAATCGGTAATGAACTGCTGAAAATAAGAGGCGATACGACAACATTATTCAGAGACGGCGTGTTTAAAAGATTGAATCAAAATAATATTTACAGTAATTTAACAAAATCAAATAACTGACATACTGATTGCCTAAACACTCATACGACGTTGTCTTTTTAACACACTTTCAAAATGTCCACCACCTTGTTCAATACATTTTAATGCCCGTTTTCTTAATTGATCTTTTAATTTAGAAAGCACTTCAGTGTCATTTCTCACTATTTGAAAAGCGTTCACTATCCTATTTTTTAGGTCCTCGGCACTTGTTGTATCATTAAAATAAATTAACGATTTAATTCGTCCCCACAAAAAAAAGTCGAGAGGCGTCAAATCAGCTGATCTGGGGGGCCACTGGACAGGGCCGCCGCGACCGATCCAGCGCTCTCCAAACTCTTCATCAAGGTACTGCCGAACACTTCTAGTGAAATGGGCAGGGGCACCATCGTGTTGGTAGAATACCTCTTGTAAATCACGAATAGGAATGTCTTCTAGCAGCGTAGGTAGAGTTTCTCGTAAAAACAGTAAATATGAGTCTCCTGTTAATCTTTGCAAGAAGACTGGCCCCAGTATGTGTGTACCAATGATACCGGCCCAGACGTTAACTGCGAAACGGTGTTGGAAGGAATCCACTCTGCATGCGTGAGGATTTTCATGCATCCACAAATGTGTGTTATGTTGATTGTACATCCCCACGCGTGTGAATGTACTTTCGTCTGTCCAAATTATGTTCCGCTGCCAATTTTCTAATAACCAGCGGCTGAACTGCAAACGTGGTACGTAATCGTTTGGAGTCAATTCCTGGCATCTTCTGAGGTGGAATGGGTGTTCTTTATCACCACGAAGTGTTCTCCACACATGCATATGACTACAGTCAAAGTGTGGCGCTGCTTCTCGGGTACTGGCATGGGGATTCTCATCGAAATAATCCAGGATTTCGTTTTGACGACGAGTACGTGTACGCACGTTGGCTCCCCTGTCGATGGATGTGTTTGGACGGAACGTGCCGTGGTCGCGAAGACGCTGAGTAGCAGCTAACATTGTCCTGCAGGCCACTCTTGTACCATATCTTTCGTTAAATGTTCTGCAAGCTAGAGCCACATTATCACCACACATTGCCAAAGTCCTCACCATTTCGGTATACTGAACATTAGTGTATTGGAAAGACATTGCGCGCGAAAGAATATTCGATAACAACGTAACTGACGTAACTTCTTTCCGCTAATATTGCCCGCGCGTGACTAATGTTTACATTTTATGTTAGCTTTCATCGTAGCCGCGCAAGCGGTGATGCATTGTGGCTATCTCGCTCTATCCTGGGCTTTTAGTTCGCAGGAGAATGGGAACGAAAGTAAGTAGGCGGTTTATCGGCGTCCTTTGTCCTGTTCCTGTTAGTGTGTGCGTGCGGTCAAATCGCTAAGTTTACAATGTATTTGTAATGCAAAGGCCTTATGTTTCTTGGAATAAGGTTTATTTTTCTTTATTTTGTATTGAATGATGGAATTTGTATGAATACAAATAAAACTGCGATTTTAAAAGTCTTATTACTTTGATTTACGGCCCATTTCAATTTGTTTTGACTGTACAGGGTTAACATGACAATAATTTCCGTAGTTTTAATTATTTTTGGGATAAAAAATTACCTATATTAAAAATGATATAAATCGATTCAGTAAACGATTCTGAACAAACTATTTTCAGGATGTGCGTTAATTAAGTTACATGTTGTATATAGAGTATTCATTTTACATAATGTAAGATGTACATTATGTATAGTATGAAGCACAAAGCAACAGTTAAAAAATAAATATTGTGAATAGATTATAAGGTATGTAGTATATAAATTTGTTTGTAAAAATGTGCATAGAATAGTTAGCCCTGTAACGGTAACGATGATAAGCCGCGCGACAACATATAAATAATGTGCATAAAATGTAAAGAATGATCGGGCAGCTGGGCCCCAGGATAGAACAGTAGAATACTGAGACAGGAAGCGAACTGACCCCGCACAGAACAATAGATAATATGTAGAAAATAATGTTTACACTTAGAAAAAACATTTCGAACAAAAATGTTATTCCTTATTTTCAGGAGACACCTCACGACCAAAAACCCGGAAAAGGTCTTCCTCCGAGCGGATGTAGTACGTGGCCTTGCCATCACCCTGCTTAGCCAGGATGCGGCCAGATTTCGTCCACGTATACTTCCACCCGAGACGGCTGCCAGTTTCACGCACACGGTAGAACAACTGCTTGTTCGTCTTAGTGAGCCTCTCGTTCACATAGAAGCGACGCGTAAGTGCAGGGAGGCCGAGGTCCGCGGTAGTGGCGCCGCGGCGCACGCGAGCGCTTTTCAGCAGAACATCGCGCAGCTCGCGCCGCGTCAGCCGCACCACGACGCATTGAACTCGCGCCTGCGCAGCCCCTGCTCCTGCCGGGCCCGCTCCTCCAGCCGGACTCGCCGAGCTCGCCGCCTGTGGCTCACGGTCAGACCTAAGGCCTACCCGTTGCGCGAATACTATGCTTCGCCGCCACCAGCCCAATAGTGTGCAGCAAATTCTCACCCGGGACCTCAGGGATGTTGGCAATCTCCAAGTCGGAGCCAAGTAAGTCCTGCTGGCGGTCATTGAGCTCCACCTGCAGCTGCGTCACTATCTACTCCAGCTGGTTCACCTTGGCGTCAGGCAGGGCGGCACTTTGCCTGGTTTCCAAGGCCTCGAGTCTGGCCTTCAGGTTGTCGACCCGCTCACTGCAGGCTCCCATCGACGAGTGCAAGCCGGCCATTTCGCGACGGAACTCTCTCATCTCATCCCTGACCTCCCGTAGTTCGGAGCGGAAGAGCCTGATTTCTCCGCAGAGGGTTTGCCGGACTTCCAGTGAGGATTGTTCCCCGTCAGTCCCCTGCTCGCTCCCAGCCCGGGACAGCACCTTAGCCACCGCAACAGGGGCCTTGGCCTCAGAACCCTTAGCCTGAGTCACCGCGACGGGTGACCCCACCATACCGCCCCTGACAGCAGCCAGACCTGCAGCCACCGACGACGCCGCCACAACCAAAGCTGCTGCCGCTGATGAAGCTCCCACAGCAGCCGCTGGCGCTGATGACGCTGCTGCCGGTTCCCCAGAAGCAAGAGAATCACCGCCCCTAGCGAATGTGGCGCAGCTAATACTCCTGGGCAGTCTCTTTCTGCACTCAGGACCCAACTAGTCGCTGCTTGTCTGCGACTTATCGGTCAGCAGCAAGCAAGACAGATGGTGACTCTTGTGACACGCCGAGTTATCACACGTAGCGCCCCCTTTTGCCGAGAGGAATTTTCCGCAAGTTGAGCACTTGACCATAATAGCGGTACAACGAGGAGCAGCAAGATGGCGTTGCCCTCTCAGTTCAGTCCGTTGGCGATAGATAGCACCTGCGGCGCAGATATCACTGACACCGATCAATGTCAATCTCAGATTTTATTTATAAGTCAACGTTTGGGGGTACCATTTTTTTTTTTTTTAGGATGGGAAATCATCAAATGACTTCTCCCACTCTGGGCGGAGCAGGAGGGAGTGTCAGACTCTTACTGACTAAAACCCATCCATGTTCCTTCCTCGCCCTTTACGTTCCGGGGCCGCGGTATCTCTTTCGAACAGTCCCGCAACCCCGGCAGGCTTCGGCCCTTGCGGGCCCCTCTTTACTGCTGACATCTCTTTGAGGCGCGCGTGGAACACGAACGCGCCGTCGACACGGCCTGTCGTCACTAGACGGATGGACGGCTAGCTAGCCCATAGCTAACCGTCCGCAGGCCCGCAACGTTTGGGGGTACCAGTGACCACAAAAACCGCAAGTAACCCCGTTTTTTTTAAATAAATAAATCAAAAACCAGATTTATGATTGTTTTTTTGAGAATTGCACCACTTAACCAAACTAGACAGTCCCACAAACGATCACGCACGAAAATCACACTGGGTGCCACATCCGAACACAAACTTGAGCGGAATATTGATGTTTATTATATTATTTGCTCGTCAAAACATAGACAGCTGATCGTACCGTACACTGTCCGTGACGTCACTTCGTTTGAAAGGGTATACTGCCTAGGTGGTCCTATAATCATCAAGTCGGGATCTGATGATGGGATCCTGGAGAAATTGAGAGAACTCTTCAAATTTTATAGGCACACTTGATGTGATTTGGGTAGTTTTTGGAAGAGTACTTTCTTAAAGTGGTCCCATTTCAATTTGGTGCAGATCTGATGAAGAACTTCGGAGATAGGCCACGGAACTCTTCAATAAATGATATCAAATGGAATGGGATTGCTGAAATCTCATGTCTATCTATTGTTTACACCAGTTCATTACATAACATCACGCCGCTACGCTGTGAAGGGGTAAGCACAAGTGAATCACTAAAAAGTGACTTTTTTTCTTGCAAAAAATAAAACTGACTCCAAAAAACACAAAAAAGTGAAAAATAACTTAATCTTCAGAAGTCGGTGACAAAAAATTAAGTAAGTCAATCAAACAAAGGTACTGCCAGGGTATTTGGCAAAAATGGAAAGGTCCATTACACACACGATGCCTTTGTTGGGCGGAGCAGTGCATTACGAAACAAGATGATGCAGCTGCAGATCTCATCTTGCTGCCTTCTTGGTCAGTTAAGTGTAACAATAATTTAGCTGTAATTTAACTGTTAAAAGTTCAGATACCTAAAATAAATTATTTAAAATTTTCAGATGTGTCTGGATATCCATTGGAACCGTGGCTCCTCACGCCAGTTCTTAATGCAGAGGTGGGTAGTCTGGAAGCACGGTATACTGAAATGCACATTCGATCTCGAAACTGCATTGAGAGATGTTTTGGGGTGTTAAAGGGACGCTTCAGGTGCTTGCACAAATACCGTGTCCTGGAATATACCCCAACAAAAGTAGGGTGTATTACGAACGCATGTGCAGTTCTGCACAACATGTGCATACAGGCCCGCATTGCAGAACCGGAGGACATGGACTTGGAGGACCCAATTGAGATATCCACAAGCCCAGGAGCAGAAGATGCCTTCTGCAACAGAGGGCTACAAATTAGGGCTAATTTAATAAATAGATTTATTTTCAAAATGTTGTAGTATTTCATCCCAAATACCTTTTAATATTAATCAAGAGGCAGGAGCACCTCAGGTTGCAACACAGCAGCAATTTGTTGCAGGGCAGCCGCGATGTTGTGCATCCCATCTGCCATGTGTTCGATGGCTGCTGCCTGCCGCTCAAGTATGGCATGCAATGGGTCACTGCCACTGGTACTGCGCTTGCGCCGTGTTGGCTGGGGTGAAGGAACAGTGGGCTCTTCACCATACTCCATCACCACTACCACTTCTGGCACTGTCGGGACATCTTCAGTCACCTAATAAATTAAATAAACATGAACATTAGTGTTTGTTTTTAAATAATATTAAAAAAAGCAGTGCTTTGAATATCAGTGTGTGTGCTCACCTCCAGGGGATCTGCCACTCCCTCCACCATCTCCACTCCCTAAAATTGGTGGAGATTTTCTTCTAAATGTGACAGTGGACAAGGGCTAGGACCCCCACCAGTCCCAGCCCTATATTTTTTTTATGCGGATTGCCTTCGCCTTCACATCCGATTTCCATTCCTGCCAACTCTTAATACAAGTAGGTAAGATTACCCAAGCTTCAAGAGGTATTGTAGATATAAGATTTTGTGTAATCACGTCTTGTTTGTCGGTAACAATCTAGTAGTTTCCCTTTTGCAGAAATCTTCTGAAGTGGGTTGAACGACGTGTAAATGGTGTGAAATATACTGCTGAGCTTTCTTTTTTAAAGACTTGGTTTATTTCAAAGGCGAGTTGGTAAAATCTTGAATCTTAATTAATTAGATATAATAGGCACTTACTGAGTGCGCATCTAACATAATATCCTTTAATAATTTTAACTGTGCTATTAATTTGGCCCTGTGTCCTATTACTGGTATAAGCTCCTTTATATCTTCCTCCGATGGCATTTGAAGTGTTTCGCCATCAATTGCATGTTCTGGTGTAAGAAAGGTGAGAAATTATTAACAAGTCTTGTCGCAAACTTAGACACATGGAATATGACAAAAATTTACGAATATTTTGCCTATCACTCTTATTAAGAGTAGTAGTAGATAGTAAGTGCCTTGGTAATAAGTATGTAATTAGCTTCGACCATCTTTTAGATATCTCAAGACTGACAGTTATCACCTCAAAATCTGTACTTTTATTTATTCAATAAAAAAATAATTGGAGCTACTAAAAAAAAAAAAATATAGTTAAAGCAAATGTTGAGGAATATTTTGGTATAAATAATAATATTTAATATTTTATAATATTTATTTATTCACACAAATTCAGGACAACCATACAGAGTAACTTAATAATAAACACAAAATATACAGATCGTAGTATTTGAAACGGTACAGTGTAGAGATGGTTTGGCCGTCTTTAGACTGATTCGCCCTATCCCCTCGTACTAGTCTAAAACTGTATCACGAGCGGATAGTATTCCTCAACCCTAGAACAACAGATTTCCACAAGGTTCCAGTTACACGTCACATAATATCAGCAGTGTGATTACATACTGTATAGGTAGTAAATCATGGTACAGTTAGTTATATTAATTAAGCTACAAATGGTTTGGAATTGTCTGTGATTGGGTATGTATATGTAAATGTGTATATGCCTGTATTCATGTGTTTCTGCATGTGTGTGTGTGCTTTATTATGTCATTGTATTTGTTTATGCGCCTTGTTGATAATTTCGTTTTATAACAGATTTTCAGTGCTGTTGTAGTCTAGTGCTTTCAAATATTTTTCAATGGCTTTTTTGCATGATTGGCTATCGAGATTCTTCAATTTTAGATTTTTACTTATTTTGTTGTAAAGGCTAGGACCGAGATAGTTGTGAAATTTGTGTGCAAAGCATGTTCTGAATTTAGGTATGTTATAAACTATGTCTAGTCGCCGCCGTTTAGCAAAGTGCGGTTTTACTTTATGCTGCGCCATGATCTCTTGTTTGATAAATAATTTTCGCACAGTTAGGACTCCTAGTTCTGAGTAAAGTAGGTGAGTCGGGTATGTATACTTTTTGCGAGAAATCACTTTAAGTACCATGCGTTGGGCTCTTTCGACAGACAGCATGGTTGTTTTTGAGGTTCCTCCCCATACATTCAGGCCGTATACCAGTATAGATTGGCATAGTGCTAGATAGATTTTTATTAATAGCTTAATGTCACATGCATTCCGAATAGTTTTAAAAATATAAATTAGCTTTCTTGCGCGATTATTTACTTTAATGATGTGTTCTTTCCAGTTCATGTTTTGGTCTACTGTAACACCAAGATATTTTATAGAGTTTGTTTTGGTGATTGGGTTACAATGACAGGTACTTCGGTTGTTGCAATGGTGAGTTTTTATATTTATTGAGTCAGGAGACGGTTGAGTTCTATTGTTAATTGTGAATGTAATATATTTCGTTTTGTCAAGATTAAGTGTCAACAGATGATTGTCCAGCCATGACGTCACTAAAGCAAAACCTTTATTTGCTGCTTCAGCTACATCTTTCCATGTGTCAGAGCTGAACAGTAATACTGTGTCATCTGCAAATGTTATTATTTGACCATTTTGTATGAGTAGATTGCAAAGGTCATTAATATATATTAGAAACAGCGTAGGACCCAATACACTGCCTTGAGGCACTCCGAAGGTGACACTTTCTTCATGGCTTATACTGTTATCAATTTTTATAACCTGTTTCCGGTTTGTCAAGTAATCCTGGAACAGCTGGAGAGGTATTCCTCGAATTCCTAAGGTATCGAGTTTGTTTAAGAGAAAATATTAGGTCAAAATGATGTACAACTTCGGAGATATCGTAGCATGTTTCGAAGCCTTTTTGGTCGATCATTGAATTAGGTCCTGATTTTTTTTAATTACATAAAAGGCATATAACTATGAGTATTCAAATGTATTCTATGATTATTCAAGTATAAGATATATGTGATACGAAAAAAAAATTGTGATAGTCTGTATTCAAGAGAATCTGCAAATTAGAGCCCCTAAACCAGGTCTCCGTGAGTTTTTGCCAAAACATGCCTCGGGAGAATGATGATAAGTAAATAAATAAAAAAAAAGTTATCTAAAATTCGTTCAATGATTATTGTTGTAGAGATAACGATCTATGTTATACAAGTAATAATTATTTCAAGCAACGAAAAAAAGCATACAAGCAACGAAACAAAAGCATACAATTTCAACGAGGAAACTTTGCAATTTCGCGTTTTTCTGTAACAGGCGCCTTAATAGTTTTACGTATAGTACCATTCCCTACGACAAATATAATTGTTATTAATTATAGAACAACAGGGTTGCCAACCTTAGAATTTTTATTCTCGTACACGAGCTGCTCAAAATCTCGTATTTTGGTTTTCAAACCTCGTACATTCAATAAAAGGTTCTAAAACCGAAATTATTTGAATTTAGGACATTTAACACAATGAAATATACTGTTTCAAGTTATCTACTAAATAAAACATCATAATTTGTAGGTATTAAAAATGATATTTAATCACAAATCGACACTTTGCCTATTCAAACATGATATCAGGAACATCCTCACTCTCTTCGTTCTTTTTAGTGCCAATCGCTACCTGGCGGCGGAGGAGCGCGGGGCAAGGGCAGCGAGCGTTTAGTTATTACCGAGCTTGTTTTTGTTATTTATGGACATTTTTTAATTAACAATTTCTAAACAGTTTTGTAATGAGATGTCTCATTTTATTTAGACTCATCATGTATTTGATGCTGTTACATCTAGCTTTAAATATTAATAATTAGTAGCCGAAAAAAAAAATGCTACCGATAAACATAACTTATAGTAAAGATTTAACAAACACATTGAACTATTTTTAGACATTCGATTGGTAAAAATAATAATAAACATACGACTTAATAATAGTTATATAGTTTGCTTAACAGTAATCAAACATTTTATCCGTAGGTATAGCTAAACGAGTTTAGCTGACATAATTAAGTAAGCATTAGTTCACATTTTAACTAATAGCAATTGAACTCTGAATAGCATAACCAGTTTGGGATGTGCAGCAAAAGCAGTTCAGCTATTTTAGTAAAACTTTGGTTTCTACTAATTAATATTCGTCAATTTTTGAAATAGCTGAACTAGTTCAGCTATTTATTTCTTTCAGTTTATATTTGTCATCTTAAAATTGTCAAATACGTTATATTGTAATATCTCTAGCGATATTGTAAAATCTCGAAATATTGTCAAATGAACATACTGCTTACAACAAAACGCATTATTTTTTGTGAAATGCATGCGATGGTAGTCAACTCACGCGGTGTGGAGGGAAGGAGGGGTCCCCCTTGCCCAGTGGTACAACTCTCATGAAAAGATATTGTACCATTCCTGAGAAATACCGATTATTATAACCTAACCTTAAAACACTTTATATTCCCCTAAAAAGCGTAGTCGACGGAGCCCCGCTTCGCGGGGCTCTTATTTCCGAGTGCAGGGTTTAAAGGAACCTAACTAACTTAACGGGGGGGTGCCCCAAGTCCCGATTATGGTGGCAGAGATACTTCCGTATGTTCAGTTGGCAATAATTCGAGATTTTACAATATCGCTAGAGATATTACAATATAACGTATTTGACAATTTTACGGTGACATATATACTTCTGTTAAAACCCCGATGGCTACAACAGCGCCAAAACGGACCCTTTGGAAACTTTCTACCGAAAAGTCACAGTCGTATCTGTAGCTAGCTACTAATATGTAATCTGTGGCGTAGACCCTGGCTGCACCTTGCGGCTGCAACACGCTAGTCATATTGTTGAGTATGTCGCACGTAATGGAATAAATAAATAAGTGCAACATACTCGGGGGTCAGTCCGGTGGGGTAGTGTCGTCATGCACGTCCGCCACGAGGTCGCGCGGTAGTTGTGAACAATAGATTGCAAAACCTTTTATACCCTCAGGTAGTATGACAAATAGTGGGTACCTGAGCCAGATATCAAGGCTTAGCTCAGCCATTGACATCCGAGCCCTATGTCCTTCTACGGAACCACTGTGTAAATGCATGTGATGCTAGTTTTTTCTTTCTTAACATTAGAGACTAAACATTGCTGTAATCGGTTTTTCGGTTTCTATACTATTGAATCTGTGCTCGCTTTCAACTTCCTTTCTTATAAATTGTAGGAGATTATTCAGCTCATTAGCTCGTGGCTAAATAATATCAGCCGCTCGGGTCGATCTTTAGGTTAAGCCATGCTTGCCTAGGTTGGTCTATGGATGGGTGACCACCCTTACATACCAAGTTTCTTCCGTGCCTCGGAAAGCACGTTAACCTGTTGGTCCCGGCTGTCATTTGTCCATCTTTGACAGTCGTTACAGGTAGTCAGTGGCCCAAAAAGTCTGACACCAGTCTTAGCAAGTGGTCTCGTATTTCCCAGCATTAACTGGGTTGTGGAGGTCAGATAGGCAGTCGCTCCATGTAAAATACTGGTATTCAGCTGCATCCGGTTAGACTGGAAGCCGACCCCAACATAGTTGGGGAAAGGCTAGGCAGATGATGATTCAGCTCATTAGCTACATCCTTTCCCAGATCTCTATTCCTCTGCACTATTTTTAAAACATCATATTACAATTATTTTCAGCCTCTTTATTAGTTTCAAGAGCTCTTGTACTTTCCAAAACTTCATATTCAAGAGTATCGTGTCTATTAGAGTTTGTTGTGCTATTGATGACATTTTGAGACGAATAATGTAAAATGCTGAAATTGTCTAAAGGAATGCGATTTCCTGTGAAAGATGACCGCAGTTCAAGGTGACTTAACTTTTTTTTGTATGCAGCTCTAAGCTGTAGTACATTTGGGTAATTATTGTAGCCACGGTGATTCCTTATTAATCCAAAAAGAAGTTCTAAGGGCCGGTATTTCAATGTCACCTTAACTTATTGCTTAAGTTAAGTCCTGCATTTAAGCTAAGTGTCATTTTTAGAAGACAGAAGTGTATTTCAATCCGGATCTTCCTCGCCTTAACTAATCTAGGATGAATCGCAATATTGCAACTTAATAAACAGAATATGTCATTTGAGTATGTTTTCTGTTGTCATCCTACTACATTGTTTATTTTTTTCAAGTTTTAAAAAGTTCGAAGAAAAAAGTTTTAAGTTCACGACATTGTTGAGTTGTCTGAACAATTGAGTAGTATCACGTAAGTACCTGCCTACCGTTTTCGCTCTTTCTCTACGATTTTACAACTTGGCAATTACTCAACTTTAAAATGTGTTTTGTTCAGTAACTTTACTTTTAGCTCGAGCAGTGATGATGAAGATATTATTGAGTTTATCAATTATTCTACGACCCCGTGACGTATACGAATTTATAGAACATGAGAGACTAATTTCCAGAAATGGAATGAAGGTGAATTTTACGACCGATTTCGTTTAACGAAACGTACAGCATAGGTACGTTGTGCTGGAACAGTTATGAGACGAAATCAAATGGCCTACTACGAGATAATATTTCGCAAGAATGTCTGTACCTACATGTATGTACATAGATTCCTCACAGCCATTTTTATCATTTTATCAACTTACAAAATATTCTATATGCGGCATAAAAACCTTTTTGCGGGTCTGAATTATTAACCATAAAGCAACTTGTTTTTGAGGTTGACACATGCTAATCTCAGATCGGAACTTAAGCGACAGAAATCTGTCACTTAGATTAAGGCTAGTTAGGGTGGACTTTATTTGCCGCTTAACTTTAATCCAATATTGAAATACACATAAGTCGTTCTTAAATTTAATCCTGGATCACTTTGAGATAAGTCACTATTGAAATACCGGCCCTAAGTGATCCTGACTTATGCGATACATAGATATGTTGTCTAGATACTTTTTTTCTTCTACTATGTGGTTATTTAATGTTTTCATCGACTCAATACATATGACGGCACCCAAAAATCCTGTTTTATTTGAAGACTCAACAATATTTTTTTTAATTATCTGTATTATTATTCTTGGTATCTGATTCCTTCTTTTAATAACTCTTTTTGATTTGGAATTAAATTTAAGTTGTAGTATACACCGTGAAATTTTAATGGTTGTTTTCCCGCGGCGGGGCGATTACCCATCAGTAGTACTATCGAAACACAAAGTTAAACTTAAAAAAAAAGAATGTTTTTTTTTTCAAATCATCAAAAAAGTATTCATAAACTCGAAAGCGCGAGAGTCAATAGTAGTTCACTAGACAGAACGTAGAATATACCTACATGAAACGCACGCGCCGCCCCGCGCTGCCGGCAAACTACAAAGGGAAGAGTGAATAATAAATGTTCAGAGCAAAATAAGCTCTCGAGCATGGTGATACGTCATTAACTAGCCTGCACGCACGCGGCAAGCGAGGCCCCCCGCGCCCATCGCCGCAACGTAAAAGGATGCCGCCAAATGACGCGCTTAGTCCTTCCGCGAACGTCATACGTTCAATACGTAATCGACATCTTCTCAAAAATGAATCGTCATTACAATTTTTCTAATTTAGAGTTTGTCGCTATGGTGCAGTTATACGCCAGGGCTAATTACGATTCCCATGCTGCCCGGCGGCTCTACGCGAGGCCGCAACACTTGAAGTCACTGCGTCATCGCGGGGTTTTGAACCCGCAAGTCCCACAGGCCCGATAAGTGTGATAGTTTCAATATCGTGAGACGTGACAGAGACACTCTAATCAAACTGAAAGACAATCAGTTAAAACGTGCTCGTTAGTGCATTGAACGTAGTGGTTTGCATTTCGAACAATTACTCCGCTATCGGGAAGTGTAAGTACTTACTCGTACCTTGTAAATAAACATTTAAAAGTAGGTTAGGTAATTAAAACCATTGTAAATAAGTTTATTCCATTTTTTTAAAAACGCCTTAAATACTTTATTATCTAATTCAGACTTTTTTTAAAGATCTTGATTTTTATTAGTTTCTCAGTGATCTGTAAGTTGTAAGCAAAAAAGTATTTATGACGGTCCTAAGCCCGTAAAAGTATGAAGGGAAAATTGGAATAACTTATTGGGTTTTGTGTTTTATTAAGTCAGGAGTAGTGATCAGCTGATTTATACGCGAGTGCAACGACCGCGCGGCTGTTCTGGACACCCCCGCGCCCGCCCGGCCCGCGTTCCGTGTAGGTATCGGGCGATGTATTACTGTTGGTTCAAGTCGCTTTCGAGTTTTGTTTATCACAATTGTTAATCTGCCATTTATTGAGTCTAATCTTTTTTGTATATATTAATCGATTGTATTATCGATACAAACTCATTTCGCTTCGGGAAAACAACCACTAAAATTTCACGCTGTATAAATGTCTTGACTTCATCTAGTAATGAGGACGTTAGAAGTAGGACGTTTATATCCGTAAAATTGAGACTTTCTAGAATTCATCGTATCAAAGAAATTATTCATCAAAGTAATACATTTTGCTGTGCCCGCAGAATCCTGAAATTGTGTAGATTTTAATTCTTCTTCACAAAGAGTTAGTGCTTTAGCAACACTCATACTTAAAAGCTGTGTGGCGAGTTTCACTTTCATAATTTGGTTACGAAAATGTATATGACGGGGCGTTAATTTATTAGCAAACTGAAGGCCTTCATTTTGCTGGAGTTTGTTTAAATTAATAAGTAGCTGCCATTTAATTTTCTGGTCATTTCCATCATACAATAATCTCTTTCGTTCAAAAGAGTTTCTAATTAATTTAATTACATGGCACGGATCAATGAAAATGCATATTTTTTCTGATGTACTTGAATGAAGGAAGTAGGTTTTCAAATTATTCACATCAGACAACTGACATCCTAGAATTTCATCAGCTTTAAAATTAGCAGCACACCCATCAAATGTGAGATTTGCGACAGTTACACCAACCTCGTAGCACTTCTCTAAGCAAATTTTTATTAAGTTGGCTTTTGTTATTCCAGATATTAGATAGTACCCTACAGACAGTTTCCAACTCTCATTTAAAGCCACGAGCATGAAAACTAAAGCCTGCGTTGCTATTGTATCCTCATCTTCACCTTCCACAGGGCCTACTCCAAAATTAACCGTACCAAGTTTGCGTTTTTGATTAAATAGCTTTTGTTTTTCTAATCGCCATCTCATCGAATACCAACGAACACACCACAGGCTTTTCACTTAAGGTCAATGGGCAAATAGTGTGGGAGAAAAACCCACGGCGGACAGAAATGCAATTGTGAAGATATATAGATAAAATGTATCTAGTTATCATGGTAAGGGTCGCTTTCTTGTGGGATGTGGGAGTAAAGAGAAAAAAAAACTTTTACATGTCTCAAATTATTTATTCGGCGTGATCAATATCTATTGTTATATAATCTAAAAATACCGCAGGGGCTTCAATTTGTTGTTGGTGCCTAGCCCAGGATAAAAAATAAACTATACTGGCTATATGCGCGCAGCTCCCGACGGTGCGGCGGCCGTGTATACACGAGCAGTAGTAGTCTTCAACACTTTGTCTTCCTTGTGTCGCTGGGTTAGTTAAAATATATGTGTAATATTGTCGCGCTCTGACATGTCGCGACTGAATTCGTCCCCTTATCAATATTTTATTATTTATTAATTCTTGATGACGATAGAGTTCTATCATGTAGACACCATTAGGTCTCATGTGTTCATGGCAGTACGACCTAGCAAGTCTTAAATGATAGCTGCCCAATGTAAACAGTATAAGTTCTTCAAATGTTAACTGTGGGAAGTCTCTAAAATCTGGATTGTTTCCATCTAATGGCATGAAAGCAACTCTTTGTCTATTCATATTGTTTTCAATTACGTGTTGCGCCAGTTCGTTCTCTCTATTCATTCTACCATTTATAATGTTAATAAACTGGTCGACATATACACTATCTTCATAAGGACGCCTGGTAGCATTGATGATAGCCGCTGTTATTTTGAAGTCCGTCATCATATTTCGCATAGCAACATTGAAATATGTGTGTCGAAATATTTTAAAATCTTTCTTAAAACGACCATTTATGGCCTCGATTACCCATCGACACATTGTTTTCAACCTTGACTTATTGGCTTCTAGCGTCGTCAATTGTTCTCCTCTTCCTCTGGATGGTGGCATATGTGGAACATAGCCACATTCTTCAATTATAGGAATTGAATCACGAAATCCGCGATCTAATATAAAAATATCATTAGGTCTTAAAAACCAAAGCCACGGAGATTATACATTTTCTAAAAGCCCCACCTTCCGCCTGACGCAGGTCCTCACCGGACACGGATGTTTCGGGAGGTACCTGCACCGAATCGGGCGGGAGGAAACGCCCGGGTGCCTCCACTGCGAGGATCGACCGGAGGACACGGTGGAGCACACGGTGGAAGTCTGCCCTGCGTGGGCGGAGCACCGCCGTGTCCTCGTAGCGGCGATCGGCGGCGGCGACCTCTCGCGTCCGGCCCTGGTTCAATCCATGGTCCGGAGCGAGACGGAATGGGAAGCCGTCACCTCCTTCTGCGAAGCAGTCATGCTAGCGAAGGAGGTGGCGGAACGAGAGAGGGAGAGAGCCTCTCTTCCCGGCCGCCGCGGGAGACGCACCGGGCGTCGGGGGCCACGTGGTGGCTACCGGCCACCGTAGATGCGGGCCTGTGGACGGTTAGCTATGGGCTAGCTAGCCGTCCGTCCGTCTAGTGACGACAGGCCGTGTCGACGGCGCGTTCGTGTTCCACGCGCGCCTCAAAGAGATGTCAGCAGAAGAGAGGGGCCCGCAAGGGCCGAAGCCTGCCGGGGTTGCGGGACTGTTCGAAAGAGACACCGCGGCCCCGGAACGTAAAGGGCGAGGAAGGAACATGGATGGGTTTTAGTCAGTAAGAGTCTGACACTCCCTCCTGCTCCGCCCAGAGTGGGAGAAGTCATTTGATGATTTCCCATCCTAAAAAAAAATAAAAAAAAAAAAAAAAAAGGATTGAGGCATCTGACGTTATGGCTGGATATGGTCCCACAACGTCTATTATATAACCATCGGTGCAAACAAC
This sequence comes from Xestia ashworthii, assembly GCA_950022955.1. Lineage (NCBI taxonomy): Eukaryota > Metazoa > Arthropoda > Insecta > Lepidoptera > Noctuidae > Xestia > Xestia ashworthii. Next base: position 9,803,730 of record OX465560.1, on the reverse strand, counting down.
CAGAAAAGGCTTTACCAAGTTTCTGAACTTGTGAAGGCTATAAGATTTCCTTTGGAATAAAAAGTTCGAACTTTTTTGGACATACAAGTACGTTCCGTCCATGACAAAAATTCCATTTTCGTTTTCGTCACCACCAAAAATATGACTCGGGATCGAAAGATTTCTGGATACAACATTATCTCTTGTTAAATGATTCAAGCCCAAATATAGCGGCATAAAATCTTCAGTTAAGCACTGTCTAGCTATTTGTAATTTTCTCTCAAATGTTCTTCTGTACATGTTGAATTTTGATGCCAAGCGCTCATCTGATTCGCCGGTTCTTATTTTTAACAAATAAACTCCTAAAACGGTGGCAGGACAATCAGATCTCACACGAAGAGAAGGAGTTTGTCGTAAAATGGAGTTAAATTGAGATTTACTTAAAGACGTCCAAAAGTGCAGCTCGTCATCATCAAATTCTTCAATATTTTCAAAATTCATTTGATTTCGACGCTCATATCCCCATCTGTATAGATTTATTAGGTCTAGCACGTGTGCACTATTAAAGTTTTCAAGTATTATCTGACCATTCGCAAGTATGTCCCAATCATTTGTCATTATATGAGGCTGACAAGCTCGTGCTAGATTGGGTACATATAAATTGTGATTATGTAATAAATAAAATGTGGCATATAATGGCACACCTCGCGTAACAATGTTTCTGCAGTTTTGAAAAATGCAGCGTCGTGCTGTATTTGATGCTCGTAAATATCCAGGAATAGTAAGTATACCTTCCCTCCGGCTATTTCTGCCTTCACCCTCGACTGCTATTTCGTGATCAACTTGAATATTTGGGGCATGCTGATTATGCACAGCGCGATCAAATCTTTGCCAGCAAGGATGACAAATTGATCTTGTACCATCAAAAGGAATCTAGAAGGAATAAAATACAACAGTTAATGTTTGTAGTCTGCGAGATAATGATTTTCGCAATATCCGCTGACTAACGATAACGATAGATAACTTAATCAACGTTATTTATATTAGAAAAGAAAACGTTAGACCACACGTATGTATTTTGCGTGTTGCCTCTACTTTTATCTACAACCTTCTTGGGTGTATAGCTGACAAAGGAATAGGTATCTTGACGGGTTAAATGGTGAATATAGTCTCACGTGGTTGAATAAAATAACGTCTATACTTATTTAAGTAAAATACTGCATTTAGAGTAGACAAAACTGATAAAGCATGTTAATACAAAACTTACCTCGCGTGGTATTATTTCTTGTAACAATAACACTGTGTGACTCCGAAATCTTTCTAAAAACAGTTCAGTAAGTATGTGTTTTCTGCGCCGTAACACAGATCTGGTACACACTACACAATTATTTCGTCTATCCATTTCAAACAAATTCCAAATAAAACAGCAAATAATCAGGTCCAGTAAACGTGCTTAGGTAGGTAGTTGATAAAAACAAACGATAACAGGTAAACGCACAGATCACAACGAGAGACAACGAAAGACTGCGATGACACGAACGAAACAATGCGCCAACGCAACGAGCGAGACGCAACCTACTGTGTGAGAGAGAGGGAGCGAACGTATACCTGCCGTTTTCATCACACGGGATGACGGGACGCACATGCACTCGCGAAAACCTTTTAGTAGCTATTTAACGGAACGACAACTAATATTTAGTAGTACCTAGTAATCGATTTTTTAAGTAAATGTATTTTTAGTTCAAACTTTGTTCTCCCATGGATTAAATAAAAAATAACCTTATCCACTGACCTGTGGCTCGCTCGGTATAAGAGACTTACACCAAATTTGGGCCTATGTTGTCGGAACGTCTCAGAGACTTCCCCACTTTATGCGATAGTATTTGACGTAAATGAATGATTTACCCTGTGTCTATCTCGCTCAAACTTGCACAGAGTCTAGGAGAAAGAACAAGAAAGACATTTTTCCTTAGTTTAACAACGAACGACTTTTTACAGTGCCCCCAGTACTTAAAACGGTCACGCGCCGACCGGTCGCGGCGGGCGCCCCACGTTATAGCAAGTTATTTTTCCGTGAGTGAATTTTGAGGTGTAAATGTGGTGTTGTGTTATGTTCAAATCGTGCCTGGGTAAGTAATGAACATATTTTAATGATTAAACTGTTTAGTTTCCGAAGATTTCGAGCAGAAATAGTCATTTCAAGGACGTCGAAAACCGGTACGAACAGGTCAAGCGTCATTCGCGAACTATTTTCATAATTAACTCGCCTTATTTAGCGGTAAACATTAATAGAAATGGAAACTATGTCTATTACGTATGTTTTTATGTATCGCATAATAGGTATTAGGCGTTTAATTTCAATATAATCGTGTTTTTGTTGTGATCAATTCAAAAATTGTAGTTACGTAAAATTATCGTGAGCTACAGCCAATGAGCGACGGCGACGCGAAGCGCCGGCCCAATCAGAGAGCCGCATTTACTTGGCCGCGAAGCGTTGGCCAATCAGAGCCCGTGTTTACCTTGTTTTGTGTAGTGATATAGTTTATTTTGATTGTTGATTTTAATTAATATTTTGTTAGCAGTAAGCCTTTTTTATGTGCTTTATGTTTAGTAAATATCTTCAACATAAAAAATGTAAAATTAGATTTCAAATTTAGGTAACAGAATTTAAACAGTGATCCAAAGTTTGAGTGGGTGTTTTTTACGCCAGTTTTCAAGTGTATATTTTAATTATTTTATACTAATTAACTAAACACTTTAAGGCGAGGCATTTTCGCGCGAACTAGGATTTTAGGAGGTGAGGTGTGGGGGGCCGCCCGCGCGTCTCACACTCCGCGCGCTGTCCATTTCTCGTTACGTTAGCACTGCGCCACAGTATAAATATTTCAGATGTTAAACTGTGATCAACTTCTATTAATGTAAAATATTATTTTTGTCAGTTTTAAATAAGCTAAGTAATTATTTATTACTTTATATACAAAGATATACTATTTACTAAATAATGTACCTAGTTTTATTTATGGGTTCTTTTTTAACACCATCACCTATGAAACTGAATAACTTTCCCTAAGAAACCTATGTGCAAAAGCGAAAATTAATTGAACTCCAAATAAAACTTTTTTTGCACATAAGTTTACTGGAGAAAATGGTTCAGTTTCGTAGGTGGAACTCATCCTAATTTGTATGGTCTGGAAAAACGCTCAAGCTAGTTGAATATTTATGGAAGAAAAATGCTGTAACTAATGTATGTAATGTTTAATTACTTTTATAACTGAATTATCACTGCGTCACTGAATTTAAATTTAGTCCTGTAAATCCGCAAAAAACCTAATCTACACTAATATTATAAAGAGGAAAACTTTGTTTGTTTGTTTGGTTGTAATGAATAGGCTTAAAAACTACTGGACCGTTTTTAAAAATTCTTTCACCATTCGAAAGCTACATTATCCACGAGTAACATAGGATATATTTTATCCCCGTACTCCCACGGGAACGGGAAGTTCTATGCGGGTGAAACCGCGGGACGTCCGCTAGTATATTTTAAAGTTTGAAGTTTATCAAAATTCATCAAAATTTAAATATCTGGGTTGAACACAAGGCTCCATTCTCGCTTCATTTTCTTCAATCGTGGATTCGTCTTGTGTCGCTGTTTTTTTGGATTCTATTTTCTTTTGTGGGAAATTGGTGCCAACATTTTCATTTAAGTCTTCTAATGTTACATCTCTTAAGGTCATGCCACGAATTTGTCTTGGATCAATAATTTCCGGCAATAAGCATTTCAAGTAAAAGTTTACAATTTTCTTTTCCATTTTTGCTTTCCAAAACTCGTCATCTTTATAAATATGCTCAATCATCAGTGGTTGATTTTCTCCGGACCAAATTCCAAAAATACACTCATGTCTTCCCGTAACATGGAGCTGGCCCTGCACTTGATAATACCAGTTACTTGTTCTGTTAATTATTTTAGTGTTGTTTTTTTTGTCAAACTTGTATAGTTGTATTTTGTTTTCTTTTATAGCTGTGTCGATCCCTTTTTTAAAAGCTGTTATTGGGCACTTTATTTCCACGATGATGTCATCTCCGACCAAACCATCGGGTGTTGCACCTATAAATGGGTAATTTTCGTCAATGAAAAGCCCACAGGGTTCAATATTGATGGATTCTTGCAGCTCCATTTGTTGCAAGGCTTGTTTTTCGTGCTCAACACCATGAGCCACTGATGAAACATGAGCTAAGCTATTTTTATAAAGTATACTTTTTACTAATGGTGCAGTGCTTCTTGATATTTGTCTCTTACAAATAGGTCCAAAATTTGAAGCCGTTATTAGTTTTTTTCGTATTTCCATCCAGTCACTGCTATCTCGTTGTAATATGGTGTTCCTTTCTATTTCCGTTCTGTCAACAGTTAGATTTTTCAAATTATCAAGGAACAGCTTCTTCGCCTGCTCAAACTGTTCTGTAGTCATATCCGGAGCCTGACTTGTAGGTCCATAATCGTGTTGAATACTGTTCTTTTCATTGATCTTTCGTAATTTCTTTGTGGGATGTTCTTGATTTCGTTTTCTTTTTAATGCTCTCCTTCTTTCAATTTCTTTGACTTTACCCTTAGGACTTTTTCCGAGTATTTCTTTTTGCACACTGGATATTGCTGTTTCATTATTATATGACACTACGGCTGCGGCACATCTCCCTTGATATCCTCTCCTCGAGGAAAAGTTAATTCTTTTACCTCCTACGAATTTAGCAACGACACTATTAAAACGTTCAACAGCATTAGTGTCTACATCTTCGATAAGACTACGAGCTTTATTTGCTGCAGTAGCAATAATGGCTTTGACTCGAAATAAGAACGTTGAATTTTGCACCTGATTCATTGTACTTCCAGCCAGTTTTTTTTCTTTTGTACAGTTGTATTCACTGCAAAATCTGTGATCACCATAAGCGTGCGCTATTGAATTAGCGATGTCATTGTGCAGTAATGTAATCGAAACGTTTTCGGAAGTGTCAGAATTTTTGTGGTATTTAATTGATTTAACAATCACCTTACGCATGCTCATTATTTTTTCGTTTGTAAGAGTCTTTCTGTGAGCCAGGGAATATTTTGTTTCTTTAGCTACTGCTCGAAGCTTATTACAGAAGTTCCGCAGTATGTGGTTTCTGCATTCAATTTTCTCAACTGTGTGGCTGTCGTATGGTTTTGCTGCCAGAATTTTGGCGTAAGTTGATGAATCACCATCAGCAATCATTCTTGCGTATATAATTCCATACATTTCTTTTGAGGCTTTAAAACCTTCACAGATAATATCTGCCTCCATAGCGCTAGAAGACCCTTTGTAGTTTTTATAACACTTATGTTCTTTTGGGTCTTGTTCTTTCTTTTCAGCCCGTGCACAAATTGCACAATACTTATTCTTTACGGCCATGTAGAGAACCTCCCCAAATCTTTTGCCTATAATTGCTGCTGTCCCTGAATTAGCTTGGAAATTATTTCCATAGGATCTTGAGCACCAAGCACCATCAACATATACATCGACGAGAGCATATCCGTCTTTTACACGATCTTCATCAATTGCTGCTTGTTTTTCGCGATTTGCGGCAGCTTTCATTGATTCAGTGGAAATTTTTTCCCAGTTGTCATAAACAATGTCTTGTAGTTGTGTATAGGAAGTTGATGAAAACACAGGTACTACATCCATAGCAGAAAATAACTCTTCAAACTGGGAAAATCCTATTCCAGTAGACACTATACCTGAGGTAGCAGCAATATTTACATTAACCATATCCGCATTATAAGGGTTTTCAGAATCAAGCACAATTATTTTTTGGCACATATTGCATTTAAATTTAAATTTTGAAAACAACCCGTTTCGTTTTTCGCCAATTAGCTGAAAATACCCTGCTTTGCAGTCAAACAGATCATTATGGTGCGACTTGTCTTGCAATTGGAGCATTAGGTAATTCAAGTCCACAACCCGTCGCCCTTTGACGGGCTGCCCGGCTAGCATGGGCAGGGGATAAAAATTTTATCCACCGGTTATTTCAGCTTTTGTTTGAATTTTGTCCCTTGTCAGTGGAAAAACTGGTGGATAAAATTTTTATCCCCTGCCCATGCTAGCCGGGCTGGTAGCTTTCTTTTTCGGATTCCATAATCTCAATATTTAATTCCTCCATGTTTCTGAAAAAATACATAGGTTATTTTAATAAAATCGTGTCTTCGCTGCCTAGATAACATGCAAGAAAATATAAAAAGAAATACACCATATTTATTACGTTTATTAGGTATCGTATATATGAGGGAGAGAGCCTCTCCGAGGGAGAGAGCCTCTCTTCCCGGCCGCCGCGGGAGACGCACCGGGCGTCGGGGGCCACATGGTGGCTACCGGCCACCGTAGATGCGGGCCTGTGGACGGTAAGCTATGGGCTAGCTAGCCGTCCGTCCGTCTAGTGACGACAGGCCGTGTCGACGGCGCGTTCGTGTTCCACGCGCGCCTCAAAGAGATGTCAGCAGAAGAGAGGGGCCCGCAAGGGCCGAAGCCTGCCGGGGTTGCGGGACTGTTCGAAAGAGATACCGCGGCCCCGGAACGTAAAGGGCGAGGAAGGAACATGGATGGGTTTTAGTCAGTAAGAGTCTGACACTCCCTCCCACTCCGCCCAGAGTGGGAGAAGTCATTTGATGATTTCCCATCCTAAAAAAAAAAAAAAAAGGTATCGTATATATTCTGTTTGGATATTCTGCTTGGCTCTGTCCAAAGGCTAAAAAACGGGACCCTATTACTAAGACTTAGCTGTCTGTTTGTCCGTCCGTATGTCATCAGGCTGTATCTCATGAACCGTGATATTTAGACAGTTTTTTGTACAATATATCTAACTAATGACATTATAATATACTTACTCATTCATTTTATTATTTTGAGATTCATCATCACATTCTGCAAGTGGTTCTTTATCAGCTGTAGTGTTTCTAGTCACGCTGAAACAGTAAAAGCTGGTGACTTGTGTTTAGAAATAACAGCATATTTAGAGCAGATACTAAAGAAAAAATTACACACGTGCATGCAGCCGATACAACACAGTTACATAACTGTCCCACTGCTGGGAACAGGCCTCTCTCTTTTCCTTACAGTCCTCTCTGTACGGTAAATATAAATTACCATAATAGTTACCTTTAGTATCGTAAACATTCTGCTTGGATCTGTTTTGTGTATTATGTGACAAACTAATAGCATTATAGTATACTCACTCATTATTGATATTATTTTGAGATAATTTATCATCACATTCTGCAAGTGATTCTTTATCAGCTGTAGTGCTTATAGTCACGCTGTAACAGTAAAAGTTGGTATAAACTTGTTATAATAGTCATGTTTAGAAATAACAGCATGTTATACAAAAACAGAATATTTAGAGCAGGTTCTAAAGAAAAAATTGCACACATTTCTTGCTTGCACCAAATAGATCGACCTATTTTGTGGTATTATTGTGAAATAATGTTATCAAGAAGAAGAGTCCTTTAATGTCGTTATACAGGGTGTCTGGAAAAGTACTGCGTTCCTTCAAACTGATGACTACATTCATGAAACTGAACAGCTTTCCCTAAGAAACATACTCGTAGGTCGAAATATGAAGAAAAAAAACTTTTGCTGCTATCGCACATCTATGCTTTATTCACACCATCACAATGTCTGATGATGGGATCTTGGAGAAATCGAGGGAACTCTTCAAATAATAACAGCAGATCAATCGGGATTGCGGGACGTCGGTGACTTTTTTTTATTTCGTTTGCTTTTTTGTCACCGACTTCCGAAAGAAAAGTTATTTTACACATTTTTGAGTTTTTTTTAGAAGTCTGTTATTTTTTTTTGTAAAAGTTTTTTATTTTACCCTTTTTAGTGAGTACAGGCATAATATTATGTTGTGTGATGGCGTAAACAAAGCAAAGATATGCCATAATAGCAGCAATCACCCAAAAACAAAACACAGCACACAAACCAGTCGCTAGTAGGTAACAAACAAAAAAAAATACAGTCGAATTGATAACCTCCTCCTTTTTTGAAGTCGGTTAAAAAATAGGGCTTCCCATATAAAACTGCGGATCACGTGATCGAAATTAGTATGGGAAGTCCAATTTTTTTTTTCACATTTCGACCTATGTTCAGTTTCATGGTCGCGGGACTCATTTCACTACCGTGACCCCGGAACGCAAAGGGCTATTGAAGAAACACCGTGGATTTTAGTCAGTACAAGTCTGACAGTCCCTCCCGCCCTGCCCGGGGTGAGAGGACTCATTTGATGATTTTACCACGATAAAAAAAAAAAAATGTTCAGTTTCATGAGTGTAGTCACCAATTTGAAGGAACGCAGTACTTTTCCAAACACCCTAATAAAACATTATATTTTAGTACCTATGATCCACTTACCCATCTATCGTTGGAATATTGAAATTCACAGGTTGCAATTCTACTAATGGACTGGTAGTATCAGATACTCGTAACTGTTTTTTCGACCTAAATTAAATAGTAAATTAAGTACAGGGTATACTCGTACATACACACTTTTGGTCATACTGATATAATTTAGTCTGTGTCAAGTAATTACGATTTACGAACTAAAAAGTATAGAAAATGCTCATGTACCTGAAGAGAAACATAAATAATAAAAAATTTGAACCACCTTTAGAAATATTGTTGCGTAGGTACTTAGTTACTTTATTTAAAAAAAAAGTAAACTTCACAAATCTACACTAATATTATAAAGAGGAAAACTTTGTTTGTTTGTTTGTTTGTTTGGTTGTAATGAATAGGCTTAAAAACTACTGGACCGTTTTTTAAATTCTTTCACCATTCGAAAGCTACATTATCCACGAGTAACATAGGATATATTTTATCCCCGTACTCCCACGGGAACGGGAACTATGCGGGTGAAACCGCGGGACGTCCGCTAGTTTACTATAAAAGGGAGTAATTTACATACCGTTTCTTATAGTTCTCTTTCCCTGTCCTTCTTTTAGATATAAACACTGATTTCTTCCTAACTTTATTTTTTTTATTAGCCATTTTCAATTATTACACGTAAGAACGGGCGGAGAAAATTTGGCAAAGGTCTGACGTTGGCAAGCGCCCGATTGCGACTGGCGGGGTAGCGGGCGGCGCGGCGTCTTGTCAAACCGCTGGGAAATATTCAAGTTTTGGGATAAATAATTCACTCAAAAATACAGGTCTTTAGTTGAAACCCCAATTTTAGCAGGTTCTCTGTAGTATTTAAAGAGAAACATTTCCATATAAAATGATGTGGAAAGTCAGAAATTTTATTATGAAGAAATTCGATTTAGACCTTTAAATTGAGCTGTCTTCGGATTTTTTTATGATCGAGTAAAGTATACCCTATCGTGTAACAAATTAGCACATTACTCAGACAATATCCTTAAGTATATCGTATATTTTTTGCGAAACCGATATTTATTAGTAAATACCTAAAAAATTTGATCTAGCAAACCGTTTTTTCCGCTTCTTCACTGGTGCCTCGCCTTAAACAGCTGATACTCAGCCTGTGTCAAGTATGTATACCAAACATTCATATTAAAATGTGAACAAAGCCACTAGGCTCTTAGCGTTCTTAGAATAGAACCGTAAAAAACCCATTCTTTTGTTTCGAACACGGCACTCGTAAATGACGTCATGTTATTGTAATGCTCGTGAGATAAAAAAAATGTAGGGTGAAGTCTGTTCTTTTGTTTTATTTAAATGAAACAACTTGTATATGTCGACAAAATACAATATTTTTTTGAAATAATGGCTTATTTTTTTAATTACAATGACCTTTACACAAGAAACTGATAAAAATTACCTCACACTGACACACCTCCCAATTACTAATAAATTACAAGGCAAAACTATACTAAACTACATAACCTGTTAGCTAATTTAATAACAATTCCAATGATGTAACTGATAGCGAGCTAACTAACGTAGTTTCGGAGATATCGTTGTTTTAATGAGACGCGCCGGAATCGCTTGCGGTCACTAGGAATGGCCCCACATCTTAGGGCCGGCGCAATTCTGACAGCTCCACAGTTGAGTGGTTATGTAATGTTAAGTGAATTTATACTCTTTCGTTTTAAATCATTTTCATTCATGTCCGCGACCGGGTCGGATTACGCCCAATGACCTTTACGTTTTTCTTTTAGCACTCGAAACGCTTCGGCAGTAAATCTCGGTTCTGCGTCAACTGATGAATACCATCTGCAGATTGTTCTAGGATGTGGGAGGGCTTTATTGTAGAAGTCTCTTAACATATTTGTAAGCTGCTGTAGAATAATAGTGCAAGGTCAAGGCGAATTTTCGTAATGATGCGGTGTATAATTTAGGATGTGTATTCTGCTTACTTGGTTTAATCAAAGATTTTTGTAGCTCCACAACCTCAGCTTTACACATTAGATCATTGTCACCATTCCGATCCAAACCTAATTTTTCTTTTTGTTAGATACGGAAATGGCAGAGATCAATCAAACTCGCTAGTTGGTTGCACACTGAATCTTATATTTAAAAAGGGTACCCGCGCGGCGGGGAGGGGCGGGGCGCAGCCCGCACTCCTACACTATGTATCCGTCGACATTGTAGGTACATATATAACATCCCTTCCCCTTTAGCAAGGAAATACTGTAAAACCTATTTAACTACTATTAAAACTACTTATGACTACTTCTACTTATTACTACTAGAACTACTTCTTACAACTACTTAATCTATGATGGTTCATTATTATCATCTTCACTGCCGTTCGGGCTCGCGGTAGGTGTCGTGAAGATCGGACTAATTGCCTGCCGCCTTTGGCAATGAGTGGCTGCGCGTGGCGGGGCCACCGGAGTACTCGGTGATGTCGCTCCGAGTCCATGGTCAGTTCCCGGTCCTCCTCCCCCTCCAGGCTGCGTTATTGTGTCGGTGTGAGGAACTTCTGGCGGCGCCACATCGGGCACCACGTCTGGGTCCCAGTCTTGGTCGTTTGTCGGTGAATTGCCCATTCGTGTTCTTATTTGGTCAATGTGCCTCGTGACTTCACATCCAATGTGTGGTACGTATACTAAGTACATGACATTGCCGATTTTCTTCCTTATGATACCTTGAACCCAACTGAATTGTTTACTGTTTGTATTTTTAGTTATCCATACATTGTCTTTCTCTTTGAAGTCTGTTCTGTGTTTTCCCCGGTAGTATTTACCCTGTAAGGACTGATTGTGTGCGACGGTTCGAGTTAGATCTGTGGATGACGGTGACGGCGCGATAGGGTTCAATAGATCCAGCCGCGAGCGCAGCGCACGCCCGAATACTAACTCTGCAGGTGACTTATCAGTGGTACTATTTTTAGAGTTCCTGTAATCGAATAAAAATTTTGAAATTTTCCCGTGCATATTTTTTTTATTACCACCCTCTAATATGATTGCCTTTAGCCCCTTTTTTGTTATCTTAACGAAGCTCTCGGCTTGCCCGTTACTAGCTGGGTGGTATACAGGAGATAGGACATGCTCTATACCGTTTAGACTACAGAAGTCCTTAAACTCTGAGGATGTAAACGACGTACCGTTATCACTCACCAACGTGTGCGGAATTCCGAACCGTGACATAAAATCATATAATTTACTTATAACCGCCTTTGAATTGTGAGTTGATGACATATCGTAACATTCTACCCATTTACTATATGCGTCCACAATTATTAATAACATATAGTCATGAAACGGGCCCAAGAAATCTATGTGGATCCGGTGAAAAGAGTGCGGTGGCAATGGCCAAGGCGCGAGAGGGGCATGCGGCGGTGCGGGACGCAGCGCACAACACACGCCGCAAGCGCCTGCTATTTGCTCCAGTGCTGCATCCACGTTCGGAAACCACAGCCGCTTGCGAGCCTCTGCTTTCATCTTCACCACCCCGAAATGTGAACTATGCAGTTCCCTACAAACGCTCTCTTGTAAGGACGAGGGAATTACGACTTTATGTCCGCGCATTAAGACCTCATTTTCTATAGATAACTGTGCCCGACAATTAAAAAATGGTTTCAAGCCTTCGTTGTTAACTTTCCTAGGCCAGCCGTTTAAAACATAACGCTTAACAGTCGCCAGATGATTGTCGCGAGCCGTCTCGCGGCGCAAGTCGCTAAGCGTCACCGGTAAGTCTCCGTCCACTATAAAGTTGACGTAGGACGCGCGCTCCACGCAATCTGCGAGGTCTGCTGGCGCTCTCGTCCCGTCCTCACCCCCCTCGCACGCCCGAGATAAATAGTCCGCGCTGTTATGCTTGCTGCTAATATACTCAATGGTATAATTATACGCTGCTAAAAAGATAGCATATCTCTGCAAGCGGTTTGCCGATACTTCAGGGATGCCTTTATGGGGCCCGAATATAGCCAACAGGGGTTTATGGTCTGTCCGTAGAACGAAAGGTTCGGCCCGGCCGTATAGATATTGGTGGAATCGTCTTACCCCAAAAATTATCGCCGTTGCTTCCTTTTGAATCTGTGCGTAATTTTTCTCCGCAGCCGACAGTGTCCGCGACGCATATGATATTGGCCTTTCTAACCCTTGAACGTCTATTTGGGATAGTATAGCGCCTAACCCTGACGGTGACGCATCTACAGTTAATATTAACTTAGCGGTTGGGTCGAAATGTGCTAATGTCTTATCGGATGCTAAGATGTTTTTTATTTTAACGAACGCATCATCGTGGATACGTGTCCATTTCCATTCTGTTTTTTTATGTAGTAAATTATATAATGGACATAATACGGACGATGCATCCGGCACGAAGTTTCGATAGTAATTAGTTAGACCCAAAAACGACTGCAACTGTAACACGTTGGTTGGTTTTGGTGCTTGTAAAATTGCTTTGACTTTGTCGGGCGACTTCCTAACTCCATTTTTATCTATGACGTGCCCCAGATACGAAATTTCTCTTTTAAAGAATTCACATTTTGTCATCTGGACCGTTAATTCGGCATCGTCTAACCTTTGTAAGACCGTGATGAGTCTCTGCATGTGTTGTTCCTTATTTGCCCCCGTTATGAGTATATCATCTAGTAGAAAAATTATTCCGTCAATTCCCGTGAGCAAGCATTCCATTGCGCGCTGGAAAATTGCAGGTGCACTGGACAACCCGAATACCAATCGTGTGAAATTAAATAGACCGCGGTGAGTATTGATGCAAGTCAACTTCTGTGATTCCTCGTTTAAAATAAATTGGTTGTACGCCATTGACAAATCAATTTTGCTGAACTGTGTGCCTCCGTGTAATTTGGCTAATAAATCATTTACCGTCGGCAAGGGGTACTGATCAATTATCAGCTGTTTATTGATTGTTACAGAATAATCAGCACATAATCTAATGGTACCGTCCTTTTTCAATACGGGCACAATTGGCGATGCGTATTCCGAGTGTTCCACTGACTTTAAGATACCTAATGATAACAATCGATCGAGCTCTTTATCTATTTTTTCTTTTAGCGCGTAAGGTACTGGTCTTGCTTTGAAAAAGATTGGCTTTGAATCATTTTTTAACCGTAAATCAATTTTATATTTGTTAAACGATCCTAGATTGCCCGAGAATACTTTAGGAAACATGTTTGTGAGTTGTTTATCTATGTTATTATTAGTTTCGCATGCCGCTTGTGATTGCTCAAACACAGCGTGAACGCGCGACGGCGCTAACTCCAGGCCGAACTCTTGAATGAAATCGCGACCTAGCAACGGCGGGCCGGCTGCATGGACTATGTACACATTCAAAGTGCGCGTACGCCCAAGATATGACACTGGTAATAAAACAACTCCAACCGTTTCAATTTTTTCCCCCGTGTAACTTAATAATTTTTTATTGGTCACTGATAAAGGTAATCGCTTAAATTTCGAGTCGTAGGTATTTTTCGAAATTACACTTACTGCAGAACCACTATCGATTTCGAACTCCAAAGCTAGCCCACTGATCATCACGCGCTCCGTCATCGGTTTCCCTTTCACACACCGAATATTGTAGAAACACTCACCGTCGTCTCCGTCATCCACAGTACCTTCCTCTACGTATTTCACTTTACCCTCATTAGGACACATTTTACGTAAATGGCCTTTTTTATTGCACTTTTTACACTTATATTGTTTGTAACGGCACTGGTTATGACTATGATTAGTGAATCCACACACACTGCACTTTTCCTTCTTGATTATGTTGAAGACGCCGTCCGGGCCGGTGTCGGCGCCGGCGCTGCTAGCGCCCGGCGCTGCCTGCGACGAAGCCTGGCGCGCACAACGCACGCTCTCCGCCAAGTCGATGGCCTTCGCGAGGGTCAGCTCCCGCTGGTCCTGCACGAAGAGCTTGTCACGTTCGTGACCTGCCACCATGCCCATTATAAATTTGTCCAGCAACGCTTCCTCCAAGTTTTTGAATGCGCAGTGAGTCGCTAATCCTCTTATCCTGGCCGCCCATTGAGTGTGCGACTCACCTGGCCGCTGTGTTGCAGAATAGAAGGTTGATTTCTCTGCAAACCCAAACCTTTTTGGTGTAAAATGGTCGTCGAGGAGCCTTATTATCGCCTCGTACCCCAATTCTTCCACCTTGTTTGGTTGCGCCAGGTCGCAGGCGAGTTTGAACGTCGATTCAACCAACGACGTTAACAATATCGCCCTCCGTTTTATTGATGACTTGTCCGTTTCTGTAGTTATGTCGTTTGCGATAAACCACTGGTTTATTCGCAATTTGAAACTATTCCACTCTTGTGACATGTGATCAAAAGTAGATAGAACGCCATAAGTCGTTCCCGTAGCCATTTTTTTTTGAAAAATGAGTTCGCTCGTCGCCACGTGTTAGATACGGAAATGGCAGAGATCAATCAAACTCGCTAGTTGGTTGCACACTGAATCTTATATTTAAAAAGGGTACCCGCGCGGCGGGGAGGGGCGGGGCGCAGCCCGCACTCCTACACTATGTATCCGTCGACATTGTAGGTACATATATAACACTTTTAAAGTTGAAACCAACTTTTTATAGGATTCATTTTTTTTTTTTCTTCAAATATCTGTTTTGACGCTGTATCTTCCTTATTTTGTCAAATAATTTCTTTTTCGCCGTGCTTTCTTTGAAAAGTTTTTTTTTGAGCACGATTTTCCGAGGAGGTAGAACCACCAGTAACTGGCCACTTAAGCACTTTCACCAAGTTAGAATTGAATTATGTCAAAATTACTTATTATATTAGATTTATTGCAATACCACACAATAATATGCACATTCTTTTATTTATTGCGGGGTTTCAAAAGTAAAACAAAACAATAGTTTTCATCAAAATTTTAATAAAATAAAAAAAACTATCACTTTTTGGTAGTTACTAGCCACTAATTTTAGAAACTGGCCGTCATTCAACTATTAACGCCACGCCATTTGCCACGTGAAATAAGTCTCAGCTTCATCCTATTATGTATAAAGATACATTAAAAAATATACTTTAAACAAAACAACATTCATTATTATGAAGAAAACACCTTTTGCTTGCTTGTAGGTACGTTTTATTCGCACAACTGCACTGTTTGACGATCGAACAACAACTGCCTCTGCATTGGAGCTTACAAATTCAAGTGACATTCACCCCACTCTTAAATAACGATGATGTCCCTTCAAAGTGTTGTCAAAGTAAAAATAGATTGTCTTAATTGAAATTGCATTTAAGAATTAGTTTAAAAAGTTACAGTTATAATTCAAATTCTGACAGTGTTGCCACTGTGAATAAGATAATTCTACAGTCAAAACTAATACTTCTTAAATCAAATATCGGAAATCACAACACTCGGCCATCCGACGGCGTGCTATCTCCGAAGCACGCAATAATCACAACACTGAGGCAATTACATCAAAGGCAAAATTAAAATAGTTTCCTTAAAATCATCGTGCATAATCACATCACATTGATTGATACATATTACATCGTCTTCAGTTCATACATGATGAGAGGGAAATGAACATCCACTATACACAACGTGTCACTTAAAAACTATTATACACTTTCTAACTACATAACTAATAATTTTGGTTTATTCATCCGACTCTGAACGAGGACGAATCAGATTCTGACATTGAGCCCATTTGTATCGCTGCTATGATTTTTAGAAAATCATCTGTAGTCAGTCCATTTGACAGGTATCTCTTCAGAAACACTCGAGGAAGATCTCCGGCGACGCCTTCTAGGACGCTCTGGGATGACACTTTCTACACGCTCTGGAGTGTAGCTTTCATCACGATCTGGGGTGGAGCTGGCATTTCTTCGGCCTGAAATGATTTACCAGCACTTCATATCTTTTATTTATTTGTGTCCTATCCACAATCTTCAAACAAGATCAGTTACTATTTCCTACAGGGAAAGGCAATTTCAATAGGTGGCTACTTTCCAGAGTGGTTCACTTCTAAATTGCATCGTTCTAACTCGGTAGGTACAATAAGATAAGAGCATATCTGCATGGCTCACTAGAAGGGACTCTTACTAGACTTACTAACGGTACCCCTACGTAACACACTTTCTGTACACCTACGTGACATACTATCTGTAGACCTACATGACATACTTTCTGTTGACCTATATGACATACTTTCTGTTGACCTACATGACATACTATCTGTAGACCTACATGACATACTATCTGTAGACATACATGAAATACTATCTGTAGACCTACATGACATACTATCTGTACACCTACATGACATACTATCTGTACACCTACATGACATACTATCTGTACACCTACATGACATACTATCTGTACGCCTGCACGACATACTATCTGTACACCTACGTGACGTACTATCTGTACACCTACGTGACGTACTATCTGTACACCTACGTGACGTACTATCTGTACACCTACGTGATGTACTATCTGTACACCTACATGACATACTATCTGCAGACCTGCATGACATACTATCTGCAGACCTACATGACATACTATCTGTATACCTACATGACATACTATCTGTATACCTACATGACATACTATCTGTATACCTACATGACATACTATCTGTACACCTACATGACATACTATCTGTACACCTACATGACATACTATCTGTACACCTACATGACATACTATCTGTACACCTACATGACATACTATCTGTACATCTGCACGACATACTATCTGTACACCTACGTGACATACTATCTGTACACCTACATGACATACTATCTGTACACCTACATGACATACTATCTGTACACCGACATGACATACTATCTATACACCTACATGACATACTATCTGTATACCCACATGACATACTATCTGCACACCTACATGACATACTATCTATACACCTAAATGACATACTATCTATACACCTACATGACATACTATCTGTACACCTACATGACATACTATCTGTACATCTGCACGACATACTATCTGTACACCTACGTGACATACTATCTGTACACCTACATGACATACTATCTGCAGCCCTACATGACATACTATCTGTACACCTACATGACATACTATCTGTATACCTACAAGACATACTATCTGTACACCTGCACGAAATACTATCTATACACCTACCTGACATACTATCTGTACACCTACATGACAAACTATCTGTACACCGACATGACATACTATCTATACACCTACATGACATACTATCTGTATACCCACATGACATACTATCTGCACACCTACATGGCTTTCACTACAGCACACCTACATGGCTTTCACTACAGCGCACCTACATGGCTTTCACTACAGCACACCTACATGGCTTTCACTATAGCACACCTACATGGCTTTCACTAAAGCGCACCTACATGATTTTCACTACAGCTCATCTACATGGCTTTCACTATAGCACACCTACATGGCTTTCACTACAGCACACCTACATGGCTTTCACTACAGCTCACCTACATGGCTTTCACTACAGCACACCTACATGGCTTTCACTACAGCACACCTACATGGCTGTCACTATAGCACACCTACATGGCTTTCACTACAGCGCACCTACATGGCTTTCACTACAGCACACCTACATGGCTTTCACTATAGCACACCTACATGGCTTTCACTACAGCGCACCTACATGGCTGTCACTATAGCACACCTACATGGCTTTCACTACAGCGCACCTACATGGCTTTCACTACAACACACCTACATGGCTTTCACTATAGCACACCTACATGGCTTTCACTACAGCGCACCTACATGGCTTTCACTACAGCTCACCTACATGGCTTTCACTACAGTTCACCTACATGGCTTACTACAACGTACTAACTGATCCTACTAAAACCACACCTACACGTCTACTAACAACACTCATATTTATGGCTTTATCAAATGGTTGTTAACATGTAATATCAGCACATCATTACCCAAGCAACACATCAAAGCAGTACATCGGCCGGCTTACAGCATCTTTTTTTTTGTGTCGTTTTAGCATTTTGAGTTAGGCCTATGATAGCATTACAAACGTTTATACGGCTACTGTAATGCTTATTTGGGCACAAATTATGCGGCTTTAGGTCATAAATGAGTTCACACTTAGTTGTTTAATTGTACTACAGTCGCATTATATTAGGATAATTGTGACCAAATAAGTTGCGAATCGCATTAAAGAAGCATTATTCCGGTCAATGAAGTTGCCAATTGCATTAAAGAAGCATTATTACGGTAAATTAAGTTGCCAATGGCATTACAGAAGCACGAGACTAGCATTAGATTGTTCTAAAAGAATGATTGAGGCTATTCAAGTGTTCACAGTTAGAACTTAAATAAACCCTACATCATTGCAAAAACATCTGTAATACTCGGTACCATGACACAAATGTTATAATACAATAACGTTGTAATTTAAGTATTTTGTCTAGCAATATATTGTGGACAAAGACGGTCAAAACTGAGTGAATGGCTTCATATTTGTTTGCATCAAAACAAAATGTGTAATACTGGATACGTTTTTGACTCCTCTCTTATTCAATGCCCTCAAATATTAAACGCAATGTAGTTTACTCTAAATTTATATATAAGTTTCATTCAAAATTTTCACGCGCCCTCGATATTTTGTGGTTTTGATATTAAATGTAATATAGATATGTCTCAAATAACCAAAACAATTGTTTATTCCTAGTACGGATCGAATTTTCCATAATTAACGTAATAGTTTTGAATGAGCAATATACATTTAAGCTATATCATTGTAATATGGGCCTATTGCTTTTATAAACAAGTCCGAATGATAATATTATGTTTATAAAACATTTACAACATGGTGTCGGTCTATGATAGCTCGGTGATACCCTAATTATTGCCGCCAGCAGCACAAATTCTCACACGTGAACAATTATTAAGCTAGAGGCCAGAGAGAAGACTTTTGATGAATCAGTGCAGTGCCACTGTCCAAAGAGTAGTCCTGTATGGGTTCACCGGTACACCAGCAGATTTGAACTGTCCATAGTTAAAAAAAATCAGACAGACGCGAATGACACAGGCATGGTAGCACCACGGACAACCATAGCTCAAAATCAAGAAGTCATGAAAATAAAAAATCTACCGTCAATATTTATGTTGTTTTGTTGATCATACAATATGTACTTCTCCCCAATATGGCCGACAAATGGTTTTATAAAAACGTTAAAGTGAATGTATATAAAGCTTTACGCATTACAATGACTCACGGGTATTTGGTTATAAACCTGGTAGCTGTAAAACAGAACTCAGGTGATCTTTACAAATGCAAGCATTACATTGGTTCACGTGTATGCTGTTCAGCAGCATTAGGCTTTTACTTGGCACTTAAAAGTGCTATTAAACAACAAAGGGCACTAAAACCAGCCCAAAGCAGTATAACTGATTTACGTGGCATTATAATGGTTCAAATGCTATTGTAAACCCTAAGGCACTAAAAACAGCTGAAAGCTGTATGCTGGATTTACGTGGCATTATAATGGCTCACGTTTATTCTCTACAGCCTGCAGCATTTATTTTACTACTTAAAATGCTATTGTAGTTCCAAATGCAGCAAAAACAGCTGAAAGCAGGACAGCTGTATTGTGGTTTGCTGCACTAAAACTAAAGGCAAAACTAAACGCATAAACTAAAAGCATTTTTATATGCCTTTATCCAACTGTCACATCGCCGTAACATCGTAAAGCATCATAATGGTTTTGAAATGCCAATATAAAGCGTCAAGATGCTCGGTGAACTTTTATAAGAGTTTATACGGGCCTTAAGTTCTACATAAGGATACTAGTAGTTGTTTATAATGCTTCCCGTTGTAACACTGTGTGTGATTTTGATAGCTTACAAAACTAGTTCAAAGGAATAATCTTAAAATCTCATTATTCACATCAAAAATTAACTCACTATATTTTATTATTTTACCTAGCAAACTAACCTATAATAATTAATATTAAACTATTTTACATTCACATTACTATAAAACACTTTTAAACTATCAAACAATGATAGGAACTGTCTTCCGATGCGATTCTATGCGCGCGCGACGTTCGTATCTACTCGGATGTTGTCGGCAAGGCTTGTGCTAATGGGCGGTTCAAAGGTGACCTCCAGCCGATCCTCAATCCAGCGCAAACATTAGCCGTGCGAATACGTTGCTTTGTCGCTGATTTCCCTCCAAACCATTTTAGCGGTTTTACTATTTTTTATATTTCTTCCATTGCAAGACGTTCTATCGCTATAATCAAAGTATATTTTACCTAACAGTGAATTTGTGTAACCCCAATTGGGTAAGTGTTGCTTATGTAATTATTGTAGTACCTAAGTACGTAGAAATCTTAGTCTGTATTTAGTGTAGTCGTAATTAGAAAACTGAAGATTATCTAGTAGATTCTAGCGAACATCTTGTTAATGGTAAATAAAATGTGATTTACTTATTTTATCACGTAATTGTTCTTCGTAGCTTGTTAAGGTACCTACCTACCTACATGTTCGTTATTCTTGAACATTTGATTTTGTATGTTTTAATTTAATTTATTTAGTACCTAACGCTTCTGTGCTAATTGTCATTTTTCACATTCAGAATTCATATTGGGCGACACATGCTTTGTACGTGTCGGTCAATTGTTTTTTTGTCAGCGCTTTGTACTTTGAACCAAAATAACCGTTATTTTATGTAAATGTATCAGCTGATTTTACTTGTGATCGCACTATCATTGATCATTATTTCATGCTTTGGTTCCACTTCGCCTAATCGACGCTTTCGTTCCCGGGCGGGAATTGATGTTGTAGTCACATACATGAAATCGGACTTTTTCTAAAATGTCCAATTTCCCGGAATTTCATGGTCCCGGTACGAGACTACGCTCGACCCCTAGTTGTTTTATCCTGCATGCTGCCTACGTCCCTGCAGCGGACCCTACCATTACTGCAAGACCGTGACGTCATCCACCTCAACGATTGCCTCGGACAACCACTACAACCGCCAGGGAAGTGGTTACCTTTTAAAACACTCCGAATGAACTCAGAAAAATTTACGTACCCGCGACCCGGTTTTTTTTTTGCTACATAGTGTATTTTTTTATTAAGCAATATAGCTATTCTTTTCCCTCATTCACTAGTTTTATTTATAAATATATACGAGTACATCTACTATTTAACGTTGACGTCTACTAACATCACACCGTGTCACTTGGGTATGGCTGCATTACAGTCAAAACTCATAAATCATTATAATAAAAGTCATAAGCCATATGTATACTTTCTGCACACATGACTTACGTGGAGTTCTCAACAGGGTACACATCTTTCTCTATTTCACGTTATTACAAACAAAGCTCTATAGTGTAAAACACTGTACGCACTTGAAAGTCTATTTAGACATAGAAATGCTATTCTAGAAATGCTTCTGCACTTTTAATCTTACTGCAGAAAGTATACATCATAATAAGATAAAAAGAAACGATTTACTTAACTTTTTGCCGAGACATGGCTCGTGGTCTTTGTCACTTCTGATGTATGAAGAAAACACCTTTTGCTTGCTTGTAGGTACGTTTTATTCGCACAACTGCACTGTTTGACGATCGAACAACAACTGCCTCTGCATTGGAGCTTACAAATTCAAGTGACATTCACCCCACTCTTAAATAACGATGATGTCCCTTCAAAGTGTTGTCAAAGTAAAAATATATTGTCTTAATTGAAATTGCATTTAAGAATTAGTTTAAAAAGTTACAGTTATAATTCAAATTCTGACAGTGTTGCCACTGTGAATAAGATAATTCTACAGTCAAAACTAATACTTCTTAAATCAAATATCGGAAATCACAACATTATGATAAACAAAAACATGACATTTACCCGTAATATTAGTATGAGATCAAAAATAATAAGACAGGATTTTTTTTTCTTCTGCAAGTCTAGGACACATATAGTTACTACTAACTATAATTATGTGTCCTAGATTTATTGTTCGTGCCTACGTACTGAAGGCTTGCTTTCGTGCTTCTTCACGAGCAGAGCTAAACAGGGCATCACAATCACCATCAGATGAGTCTGTGTTACTCTCTCGAAAGCAAATGTGGCACAAAAATGGATCCTCATCCTCCACAGGTACATGGAGTCTGTGATACGACGGAATACAATTTGAATAAAACCGTTTTTTACACTGGTTACATTCTATAACCCTACGTGTAATGAGATTCAAACATAAATCACAAAAAACTAATTGTGCACCACCCTTATATGTATTTTCAGTCTTTTCTTTACTTATATAATCTTCTTTAATTGTTTTTTTGGTTTTTCCATCACTTTTTCTTTTAATTTTTTTCTTAGGTATACTGTTCTCTTTTTCCTTCTTCTTTTCTTCTCGTAGTCTCTTTCTTTCTTCTTTTGCAGCTTCTTCTTCTTCCTTTTTTAACTGTTTGGCTTTAATTATTTCCACGTATTGGTCTGAAGTTAAAGCAAATGGCAGTCTTTCTATTTGGCGCTTTCCTTGGCGTTTAGGTGACACTGGTAAGTTTTGTTTCAAGTATTCAGCTAGAGACACATTAGAAATTATGGAAACTTTCGA
Organism: Xestia ashworthii; assembly: GCA_950022955.1. Classification (NCBI taxonomy): domain Eukaryota; kingdom Metazoa; phylum Arthropoda; class Insecta; order Lepidoptera; family Noctuidae; genus Xestia; species Xestia ashworthii. The sequence goes on along the minus strand of OX465560.1, from coordinate 9,780,697 downwards.
ATGTGTGATTTGGTTTGACGTACTGGGCTGCGGAGTGGAACTACGATCTATTAAAATATTCTGAAGTGTCGGCTCACTGTACTCTTGTTTTTTTCATCTTCTCTTTCTTCGGTTTTATTTATTAACCTTCCCGTAAATTCATCAAGGATCGTCCCAGAGTTTTCGTCATCCTCTATAAAACCAGTCACATAATTGTCTTCTACAATTATGGACGTTTTGTCAAAAGGTTCAGTGTCCACGTCATAATTACTTCCATAATTATTATTGTTTACTGATGCAGCCTCGAATCTTTGCCATAAATTGTAAATTGCAATAAAGTTTTCATCTGACTCTAAAATGGACGAGACTGTTCTACATTTTTCAAGAACTATATAACTCCTTTACACCCTCCACTCCGCAGAACAATACTGGGTGCAAACTGTCGTATCTCGCCTTTGCAAATTGTTAAATAGCTGCAATGATCTTGTCGACGTGCACTTTGACTCATATGCCAAATTTCATAGAACTATCAGTAATATTTAATTATAATTTTGATTTTGATTTAATTTTGATTTTAGCTTTAATTTTGATTTTGATTTTTATTTTGACTTTGCTTTTAACTTTTAATTGTGATTCTGACATTGATGTTAATTTTGAATTGATTTTTACTTGAATTTATTTTGTTTTAATTTTGATTTTAATTTTAATGTTAATCTTGAGTTTAACTTAAATTTTGACTCTAATTATAATTTTAACATTTTTCTTGGACATTGATTTTAATTTTAAAATGCTTTTAATTTTGATTTTGAGTTGCTTTACCTGTAATCTCGATTACGGTTTTCATTGTTATTTCGTTTAAATTTTGATTGTGACATTAATTTTACTTGTAATTTTAATTTTGTTTCAATTTTAATTGTATTATTTTTCTGTTTTGTTGTGTCTTTGTTTGTTTTGTTCTATTGAATTTTACTTCTGCTGTTAATGTTAGTTTTATATTCCTACACATCATTTTAACTTACACTTGTTAATTTTAGTTAATTAGACACTAATTTTATAATAGAATACATGTGGCACTTCTAATATGTTTATGGCGTACCAATCTCGCAGTACCTTCTTCCAAGCAACCTTTATTGGACAAATAGCTGCAACATCTGCTGGTTGCAGTATGCGAGTTGCGTTTGGATAAAGCGCTATTAGATGTATTTGAAGACGGCGGCATAGTTCTGATACTTCTATGGTTATGTGGGTTTTGTGTCCGTCGACAAACAGAATTACAGGTAGTGGGATATTGCTTTCTAAAATTTGTTGGTGCAGACAGTTACAGATATAATCATAAAAAACCGCTGCAGTCATCCAACCTGTGTCGCTTCGCCCTATTCCCCAACCAGATGGCACAGTCAATGAAACTCGGTCAGGTATTCGTTTATAAGGATAGATAATCATTGGTCTAAAGACGTGTCCAGCAGCAGAAAACGTAAACAAAGCCGTAATATTTTCTGTAAAGGATCCTTTTTCTATCTGATACACATTTTTGCACCCTTTCTCAGCCAGTACTTTGTTGGGCAAATATTGAATCCAGTTTCATCGGCATTGAACACTCTTGTGGGATCTTGAATGACATCATTTAGTTCTTCCTCGACAATATACTGCTGTATTTCTTGAAACCATTTCCTAATATCCTGTTCAGAAACACATGCACTTGCGTTGGTAACTCCTTCTGATGTCCGAATAGAAATATTAGGGTGTCTTTTTAGGAAAGCCTTAAACCACACATCTCCCGGTTTGTTGTCTCGGAAAGGGTTGGGTCTCGGATTTTGTTGCAAAAAATTCGGGACACACAGTTGGATATCCTCCTTCTTTCTTGGGAAGCCACGCTTTGATAATTGTATGATGAAGTCACATAAACTGTTTTCTTCAGCTTCAGTTAGCACTGGATCTGGTCCAGACTTTAACTTTGTGTCAGGATTTTGAATTTTAAATTGTAGGCTACTTCTAGGCACACCAAATTGATTTGCCGCCTGTCGAATTGAACCTTCTTTATTCTCAATAAATTTAAGAGCCTTATCTATCGCTTCGTTGCCGTATTGTCGTTTTTTAGACATTTTACTAACACTTCAATGACCTGTAAAAAAGAAATAAGAAAATGGATTATTAAGATTAAGTAGTAAAGAAATTATCGACTCTAATCAGAAACTGGCATAGGTGGCCAGTTTGTGGCCAGTAAGGCGCTGACTCCACGAGCGAGAGAATTGCGGCGATTTGACGTATTTCTATACGAAAATATCGCAGCGATTCTCTCGCTCGTGGAGACGGCCCAAAAGAGAGTGTATAGAAAAACGTGGCAAGGACGATAATATCGCCGCGATTCTCTCGCTCGTGGAGTCAGCGCCTAACTGGCCACAAACTCGCCACCTATGCCAGTTTCTGATTAGAGTCGATAATTTCTTTTAGAAAGAAAACACACAATACTACACCTTATAAACATTATAAATATGAGTTATTTTTAAAGAAATTTGGATAATAGGTAAAACTTTAGTAACTGGCATACGTGGCCAATTACTAAAAACATGCAAAAAAAAACATTCAGAAACCAGCCACCCTTTCAATAATGACTTATTTACGATTTTATTACAATTAAGCTTAAGATTCATATAACTCACCACGCAAACACGTAAATATATATGCAATTCTTTCACCAACGCGAAATATTATCACCAATATTTTAAATGTTGTAAAACTTAGCCACTAACATTAACGTAGTGAAGAAACCTACATGTCGAAACACGTACACCGACTGTCAGTAAATGGCCGTTAGCTGTGGCGCTAGTATACGTAGCGGAAAAAAGTCGAACTACTATGAAAGGTGAATGACAAGGCATTTGTTTGATACGTTCATTTATTTATTTATTTTATAAAGGTAGCTTCACAGCTTACAGCACATAAATTTGAAAAAATAAAACGAACATTACGCCAATTACGAACTACACAGAAAAGCTTATGATTAGCCGAGAGTGGTGCGAATTAATTGGCATTAAAATGTGTAGTGTGTGCCTGTGTGCGTATGGGTAACTGTACGGTGTCTGTGAACGTGTATGGTGATGAGTGTATGATATATTTGTGACTAACTGGCACTAGTGGCGGCACTGAATATTCATAGATGGCGCAAACAAAAGATTACTCTTATTTCAAATAGATAAAGTACCAAGTGGCCAGTTATACCTTGGTTTACCCATCAAAAATTGACTCTGAATCGCTTACTGGTTCAGATATTGAATCCAAACTGGATTGATGAGATCTTGAAGGCTGAAAATTAAATAAACCTTTTTTTTTCCAGCAAATATAATAAAACTGTTTTATTATAAACTATTAGGTATTGTCTATCGCTTTTGAACATGTTCTCGTCAAAATATTAATATAAACAATATTTTTATCTCATAATATACACTACTATTTTTTTATTAGTACAAACACTTAACGGGCTTATTAGAGAAGGTCTTGTTATTATACCTACATATATGTAAAGTCTCACTATATAATATTGATAAATAGCAAAGTTATTAGCGTTTGTTTATATCCCAAAATGTCACTCAATATACGGACATATTGTACAGGCCATTCATAATAGTATTCCTTAATCGTGATGTCGCGGTCTCGTGGTATTTTCTAGTAGCAATTGTTATGAATGATTGATTCAATTATGAGTTTACCAGTTATGACAAATTTTCGTAGACAATTTTGGGATTTCGTTTTTTTTACTTTTGACTACATAAATATGATCAGTGAAGGGTACGGATAGAGCCCCATTTTTTTGTACTAATTAAAAATTAGTAGTGTATGTACGTACCTACATACTAGCATTATAACAAAATAAGAAATATAAGATACCAACTAAACACAAAATTTAATAGAAACTATACAGAATCCACACTTACCGATACTAGTATGGTGTTTTTATCGCATGGTACAGCAGTTTTCTTCAGATAAACTCGTCCTGTTTTTGTAGAATGCTTATCCTCATCCTTAAAGTGCAACGAACATATATATGTATGAGGAGTCGGAAGCCATGTTTCTTCATTCCGATTATTTTGCACAAATTTTATCCAAGTTTCTCTTTTCTCATGACCCGGCCGTAGAAACCTTCAAAATTATTTAGGTTATTTACATCGAGATATAAGTACTAACGTACTAGAGAAGCTACCTCAAATAAATGAATTGTCCTATTCTTTGTAATTTGAATCTCTAGGTCGCTGCAGCGCTAAAATAATAACAATTCGTCTAAACCGTAACTAATTTACCATAGCGCTAGATTTGCTGCGGAAATGTATTTATTCTCGGCAAAAAGGTCTTAAGCGCCATGCAAATCACGGCACTTACGCGTTTTCTTCAACTAAGTGCAACAACAGGTCTTCCCTATAGACTATGACAGGAGTACTACAGAATGGACAACGTAGGTATTTTGCCTAAAAGGTTTATTTCATAAATAATAGACAATTTTTTTTTGATATATTTTATTTACGAGTACCCTTAAATAATATGAGTTTAGTCATCTTTTGCCTTTTTGTTGAATAATCAACGCTTTGATCTGTTTTTGCTTCATGTTTTAAACGAATAGTAGTATATTTGTTAATAATCGCCGGAATCAAATGAATTCTATGATTCAGTGTACTTGGTTGGCAAAATGAATGCTGAACCAAAGACGTAAATACCTCCGTGTGAATAAAATGCTCCAAAGTATTTACAGTAATGTAACTGTAATAGTATTTCGTGGAGAGGCTAATTCCACCACTTAGGTTTATAAGTTTTCGTATGATAGTTTCCGTGATCACACATATTTTGTATACGTCCTCTGAAGAATATAACAATCCGCCCATGTCTTTAACAGTTATAAGTTTATGGTGTGGCAGCCTTTCTGCTGTTGTTATTGCGTCCACGCATTCTTCACATTTTAATGATTTTGTGAGATTTCGAGCAATGTAGCCAGATATGTAACCGACTATCAATTGGGAACCAAATGGTACTTGTTGGGAACTGAGAGTATCGGAAAAAATATAACAGTTGTGTTCAGCTTCTATATCAGATTCTAAACATCTACATAGTTACTGACAATATTTCGTATTCCTCATCGTCGTGTCTGTTTAAGGGCGTCGTACTATTAATAACATTTGTTGAAGAATTGCATAGAATGTTTATATTATCTAAAGGTATAGATAGGTGAATGATGATCGAAGTTCCAAATGGTTCAGGGTTTTTTTGTAGGCAGCTCGAAATTTTAAGACGTCGGGGTTATTATTGTACCCGCCGTGCTTTCGTGCCCCAAAGAAAAGCTCTAATAAATGATCTTGACTTAGACGATATGTAGAAATATATGTCAAATATTTTTTTCTTCTACTACATGTTGATATAAAGTTTTAAGAGATTCTATACAAATCAAAGCTCCTATATATCCTGTTTTATTAGCCGATTCAACAATTTTCTTTTTTGAAATCGACAAAGTAATACGTGGATCTAAATATTTTCTTTTTACGACTCTTCTGCATTTTATATGAAATTCTAAATTTAATATGTATCTTTTTACTTTTGACAAAAAAATCAGTACTTCTGACTTATTTATGGCGTCAATTGTTCGCTTGAACCCATAAAAATGACACTTTCATGAATTCATTGTGTCAACAAAATCATTAAATGTTTCCAAAAATTGTATTGTAGCCGACGAGTCCGCGAATTGTGTATACTTCAAATCCTCGTCACATAGCTGCAATGTCTTGGCTACACTCTTACTTAAGAGTTGAGTAGCAAGACGGACCTTCATAATTTGGTTACGGAAGTACACATGCCGTGGTGTAAGTTTGTTGGCAAACCTAAGACCATCTTTCATTTGCAGTTTATTTAGATTAATCAATAGCTGCCACTTTATGTTCTTACAATCTAGGTCAAATAATAATCTTTTTTTTTCAAATGAGTTTCTTATAAGTTTGATGACGTGACATGGATCAAGAAATATACACACTTTCTCCTGTGTAAATGGATGTGGAAAATGGGTTACCAAATCATTTGGGTTCGTCAGTTTACACCCTAAAATTTCTGCAGCTGACAAATTTGCAGGGCATCCATCAAATGTCATGCTTACGACTGTAACTCCGGCGTCATGACATTTATGCAAGCATGTAGTGTTTAAATTAGCTTGTTTCTGCAGTTGTACCTGATATTAAAAAATAGCCTACAGGAAGTTTCCAATTTTCAGTCACTGACACCAACATAAACGCCTGTGACGCAACATGATCATCTCCATCACCTTCTTGAGGACCAGCACCAAAATTCACAGCACCAAGCTTCTGTTGATTGTGAAAAAGCTTTTGGCGTCTAATAGCCATCTCGTCGAATACTAGATGGCATATAAGAGGTTGCTGACATAAAGTACTTTTCTTTTTTAGAGCTTCAAACGATTCATTTGTAAATCCTGGCTCAGCATTAATTGTTCCATACCAGCGACAGAGAGTTCTTGTGTGTAGTAGAAGATTGCCGTAATATCTCTCACATATTTGTATGCAGCTGGCGAGTAGTAATGAAGGGTTAATGCCAATTTACGTAAAAATGGAGGATATTTTAAAGAGATTTTACTATTCTTTTTTCACTTTGACATTCTTTTATAGATTTCGAGTAATTCTGCCTTTGCCAGTAAATTATTCTCAGCTACCTCACCGAGTGGAATTTTCGTTTTTAATGATTTTACAAGAAGGTTCAATGACTCACATTTTTTGTTAAGATTAGCCAGCGATTCGTGCTCTGGTGCGAGATGTCGTGTTGCCCAGGAGCCTAGTACAAGTAGTCGTGAGGCAAGAAGAGAAATGGTCAGACAGAGGACGGCCGAACGGTTAACTAGAAACCAGGCAGCAATGAACACCTATGTTAACCGGGACAGACGGCCCCCTCGTGTGTTTCAGGAAGGCGACCATGTCTTTATTATCAAGTATGCCCAGTATACGGGCAAGCTTGACCATGGAATGCGCGGCCCCTATCGAGTGGTGCGTGTTCTTCCTCACGGCCGCTATGAGCTGAGGCTGTTGGCTGGATCATACGGGAAAACCACATATGCTGCTGCTCAGTTTATGGTTCCCTGGGGAGGTGAATGGACTCCCGAATCTTGCTCTGCCTTCTTTGAGGGTGAGTCTCAGATCTGTATGATCTCTCCGATCCGGAAGTGTTGCATCTAGTCTGATGAATGATGCTGTTGGATTCTTTAGTGTTGCATCTATTCTGATGAATGATGCTGTTGGATCCTTTTCTGTCTGTGTGGTACACTCAGAGGGGTGTACCCACGACCTCGGAAGCTGGTCGGTCTTGCAAACCGATGAGTCGCTGTGCAGTGTGAGCTCACAGTGTTCTTTATTAAGCATGTTGTTATGATCTTTGGTGTGGTTGTCTGAATGTGTTCTAGAGAAAATAAGTTAAACGTGAACCATGGAATAGTTTATTTTGTTATAATAAACGAAACGTTTCAGTTTTACTCTAGAACACAGGCATTCAAATAAAGTTTATCTTGTAAATGTACACAACTAACACTAACTCTAACCTATGTAACTAATTTAGAAATGACGCATTGTAAGTGACAAACTTACTACGATTTACTTTGTAATATTGCGATACGGTTTGAGCGAATGATGATGATGACAATGAAGACCCAAACCAGAACCAAAAGCAACCTTCACCAACGCCAAATCAGCCTGAACTTGACAAGAACCAGCACAAGGCCTGGATATGCCTGAAATTGACTAAGCTGCAACTGCATCAGTCTACGAAGCCTGCCGTGGACGTCAGGGTCTCAGGAGAGGCCGTTTTGGCTATTATTTAGGTTAAGGCGCGGTGAATAGACGAATTTTATGCATTCGAGGGGGTGAAGCAGATGAAGTGGGAGACGGGTAGTCCCGCCTACTGCGGGGTGCATCGCTCGAATTTCGCCGATACGCAACTTCCATTACATTTAAAAGCGTAATTTCGCTGTACAAGTATAATGCACGATTAGCCCAGCGCGCCGCTGTCCGGCTTTGGACCGCGCATCCGCGGTGATCACTAGGTTCGAATCTAAATAGATTATAGCATAAATTTTTGTTTTCTTATTTTTAAAATATTATGTACCTACCTACATATTTTCGTGTTGTTTATTTTAAAATATGTGCATATTTTTATTTTCTTATTTTTAAAATAATTCAATAGTTAATTGTTATTTTAACAAAAAAACAATTATTTTTATTCCTATAGATACATTTTTCTTCAGAAACAAGAGCAATATTAAAATAAAATAAACACGTCCACCTAGCTTGATGGTTGATTCTGAAGAAAAATAATATACAGTGTGTTACAAAAGAGTGTAGTACCAAAGGACTTCATTGTACTCTCATTATGAACAACATTATGGCGCCAGCTATAAAACCGCAAAAAAAACAGCTGTTTCATAATTTTTTTCCCGAGTGAATAACCTTTTTGTATAAAACAGCAGTATTTTTCGAGATTTTTATTTGCGCGAATTACAGTGTATAAGAATACAACGTGTGGACAGGCGTATGCGTGGAAAGACGAATGAAAGGGTGGACATACGGACGGGGTGGATGGATGTAGGTACAGGTGAACGAACAGGAAGGATACATAAAATTTAAACAAGCTAATTTTTTTATTAAATTTTATTATTTTTGACGTATTTACGCATGCGGAGCGAAATCTAAAGATTGAGGAAAGAAAAATTGCTCAAGTCACAATTCTTCAAAATGTAGTCTTCGACTACAACAAGGAACGTTTTCTTTGTTGTCGTCACTTGATGTAAGGACCAATGACGATTCTTTTTCACGCAGTGGCATCCCCCGAGCTCGCCGAGAATCGACTATTTCAGGCAAAAGCCAGTCCATGAAAAACTACACCAGCTTTTCCTTATCTTTTTTTCCCAAAAATCGTCATCTTTTTTTATCATTTCTGTTTTTAGTGGCTTGTTTTCACCACTCCACACAGCAAACAAGCACTTTTCTCTACGTGTTACATGGAGCTGCCCTTGAATCTGATGGTACCAATTACTATTTTTTGTTCACTTCAATCAGTTCACTTTTTTTTATTGTATTTCCATATCTGTATCTTGTTTTCCTTTATACATTCTTCTAGATCCTTTTTGAAAGGACATTTCACTTCCACTACTGTGTCTTGGGCTATCAAACCATCGGGCGTTGCTCCAATAAAGGGAAATTCGTGGTCCACGTACAAACCGCACGGCTCAATTTTCTTGGATGGCAAGTTGCCTGTAAAGCGAGATGTTCATTTTCGACGCCATGTGTGATAGCCGCTATATTACCGAGATTACTTTTATACAAAATATTTTCCACTAACTTGGCTTTGCTAGTGTTCTCTCTTCGTTTCACTCCTAATCCGAAATGTGATGCTATTAGCATATTTTTTCTTAGTTCTACCCAGTCATCGCTATCTCTTTGATTTATAGTATATACTAGTATTTTTTCTTTGTCCGAAGTTAGTTGCTTTTGATTTTGAAGGAATGATTCTTTAGCGGCATTTACTTTCGTCCTTTTGGTTTGGATACATTTTCGCTGCGTTTTACTTTTAAGAGTAGTAGCTCTTCAAAAGAGATTTTATTATCTTCGGCTAAATCTATCGACAAATTGCTTGTTCTTTACGACAAAAATGGTTATTAATGCAGTTAAGAGCTAAGGATAATAACTTATGGGGTTCCTTCGATTGTGTATGTGAGTTGAATAAATACTGTTGCCAACGTTTTAATTGTAATGGACAATTAATCTAGAAAAATCCTTTTTTGGTAATGGCTTACCTACATTCAGTTTTTGCCACTAATAATATCGCTGGACAATTTACACACAGCGCCATCTAGTGCCACACTAAGCAACGAGGCTTGTTACTGTGCTAATGTTGTATCCCATTGATCTTTAAAAGATTTAATCACTGAAACATCCAGTGGTTGTAAGACATGACTGGTATGAGCCGGTATTTTCAATTTAGTCACGTTAGCTCTGCGAGCTGCTTCTATTATATTTAATCCAACATGTGTAGAGTGGCCGTCATAGATCAAAAGTGCTGGACGTTGGTTGCCGATGGTAGGCAAAAAAGTTTTTTTTTTAATGCTTCAAAGACTTCGGACTCCATCCATTCCTAGTGGCGTCATATGTTGTACCTGGATTAGCGTCTGGAGAAGTCCACTCATCCCATACGTTTTTGCCCTTAAAAATGATTAGTGGTAGTGTTTGAAGGCGCGAATGGCGGGTCTCTCAATATATAAGGTGCTATAAAAATATCTGCCACGGCTTTAATGGGAGGTAGTATTGTGTTTAAAGATTACAATAGTGAAGACCTTTTGGACCCCGGAACAGTTAATTCAATTTGAGAAAATAAAGTAGTTAAATAAACATTGACTCTACTTTGCATAACGTGGTTCACAAATTAGGTACGCGCGATGTGTCGCTTCGTCAATGACAACAACTGTTATCTCTTTCCATCTGTGCTGTGAATGAAAACTGAAATCAGCTGACTAGTTCGTCACTATCTAATCCACTAGGTACGCAGGCAAACGAGTGTTTTACACATTTACACAATCCCTACCTACTTATCTACAAAACTGTTGCACAAGTCCGCCTTGGCGTTGCATACAAATGAAGGCACGCTTACGTACGTGTCTCTTCACTCTGTTTAATGTGTCCGTTTCACTTTTTACTTGCCTAAATGCGCGATTGATGCGCTTTTTTAGTTCTTCCACACTTCTAATGTCACGTCCGGATTGGCCCTCCAAGGTCCAAAAAGTCTAGAGGGGTTAAATCCGGCGAGCGAGGAGGCCACGGCACTGGCCCTCCTCGGCCTACCCACCTTTCACCGCCGTACCACACACCGTTCAAAAATTCCCGTACGCTGATGGCGAAATGAGGTGGTGCTCCATCATGTTGAAAGTGCAGCCCTCTTACCTCTTCAAGAGCAATACGTTCCAACATTCTTCTCACACGGGTTCGTAGTAAGCGCAAATACGTCTCTCCGTTCAGTCTGTCCAAGAACACTGGTCCTAAAATTCTGTTGCCGAGTATCCCGGCCCACACATTGACACTAAACCGAGTCTGAAAGTGGTCAGGCTGCATTCGCCTCAGTCCAATAATGCGCATTGTGTATGTTGAACATACCAACCCGTGTGAATGTGGACTCGTCAGTCCACAGAATGTAGCGGGCGTTCTTCTCGAATCCAGTTACAAAACGCGAGGCGAGCCGCGTAGTCATGTGGATGCAATTCATGTTCCCTTGTGAAGTGATAAGATCTAATGCCCTTAGATCTTTAACCGTAAGTCCATATAACCTTTCTTCCATTTCTAATAAATAGGCACAAAGCTCATTTTCTTGAGACACAGAAAAAACAGGCAGCCTAGGACCCAATGGTACTTTAATTGGTATGGATAAGTTTACCTCAGATATTTCGCTCAATACTGGGCGAGCAGTCTTAACTTTTCTCTCTAATGTCGTCTGTGGCATATGAAATTGTTTAGCTGCTTTATAATAACCCATTTTTCCATCCAAAACCGCTTGAATTGCTTCCCGCATGGATTCTTCGGACCACGACCCTCTGTCAGTCGTGCGTTTGTACTCACGAACCATTCTAAAAAGGCAAACTATAATAAGCTCACAAAAACAAACTTATTTTTACGGAAAACAAACAAGTACAAAATGATTCTCATTGGGGGTAAGATGGGGTACCCGTTACCCCATCTTACCTGCAGAGCGATAAAAAAAAAATAGAAAAAAAAACAGCCCAACAATCTTAAGAAAAAATGCGTACCTTATTATAGGTAAGTTTAAGCGTCAATCACAGCAACACCTCACCAGCTAACGTTATTTAACAAACCTCAGTCACGTGTCAAACCAGTAGAAAATATGATAAACAATTTGCAGTAAAACACTTTTTTAAATTTTTTTCGACACTGCGCACTTGTGAATTACGAGCCACCGGGTGACTGACAAGCAACATGGCGGCGTGTCGAACGACGGATGAAAGAGAGTGATTGGTCAATTCGAACTGTGAATTTTGCTGGGTACCCCGTCTTACCCGCTACCCCGTCTTACCTCCTTCTCCCCTACTTGTTCCAAAAAGCTACTCATTCCCTTCACAAGTAGGTATTACAACTTAGTGAAACCTTTTCTAATAGTTTGCTGCGATGGGTGCATTATAGAAGCTGTGGGACCATATCCAGCCACTAAAAATTATGCCTCTATAATCATCATCATCATCGGCCTATTGATGTTCCCACTGCTGGGACAGGCCTCCTCTCTATGAGAGGGAATGCCTCTATAAAGAATGACCTTATATGATAAGGAGGTGCCTTTACATGTATAGTATTTTCATGTTTCAGACACTCTATACTTATGAGGAAATATAGTATTTAGACACTATAGGTACTTACACTTTATGCTATCATTCATACTCATTATCCTTGCATATTTTTTTACATCTAAGCCGCGCTTTGGCAGTAACTATTTTAGCTCGCGTTAGATTCGATCTAGAACGATGTTTTAACATCGATTTTAGCTGAAATAAAAATTAATTTCTCAATATTTACTTTTTTGACATTACGTCAATCGTCAAGCTGTCAGTTACTTTTCCTTTATTTTCTTTAGATTTATATAATTTTATTTTATTTTATCAATATATTAGCTCAAATAATGTATTTTAGAGATAATTACGATTGTTTACTAAATAACAGTATCTTATCTTACTTTTATAAAATTAATTAGCACGCTCACAGAATTCTTCGAGGAAGTTTTTTACTGAATAATACTGGCCGTTTTAAATACAGGCAACTCACATTTTTTATTTTAAAATCAAAAAAATCTAGAGAGAAGGATAGAACTAAAGTAAAACAACTGATGTGGAAAAACTGCTGATTTTTGGGTATAAAAGGGAATTCTCGACACATTCGAGTCAGTCTGGTTGGTCATCACCGCTGGGCTTCACCCGGGGCACCGGGAGTTCCACCTGGCGGTGACAGACCGCCGAGGCGGCGTGAAGATACGGTTAACACCGAGGCGCCCTCTACCTACACAATCTGACACTAACTCACAGGTGAGCGGCTATGCGCGCTCGCCATTGGCCGAGGCCTACAAGGCCAACCAAATAGAAGGTGCCCGTACGTTTACGGGCACATATTGAAACCGCGGGACCAAGGACTCAGTCCAAAACCCGCCAGCCGCGCCCCCCTGCGGGGACGTAGCGACTTCCAGCGGTGGCTCGAGTCAGTCTACAACGGGATCTGAAGTGAGGTACTTCTACTTAAAAGTCATTGATATCACGGTGAAGTTCGCCCTCTGAAGGTGAGCTGTGTGGTGGCGCTGACGCCCTGACGCGCCCCAAGCCCTGAAGCCTGACGGAGAAGCTGTTCGGCTAACTACAGAGCTGAACCCTGAAGGTTGCCTTGCCTGACACCTGACGCGCCCCAAGCCCTGAAGCCTGATCTGAGAAGCTCTTACCAAGTATCGTGAATCTTCCTCTCAAATTTCAAATTTCCAAATTCTGAAGCGTGATATAGATAGGTCCGTGTTTTTTATAAATATCACTGTTTTTTTTATATGTATTTTAAATTTCATTAATTAAAATTAATTGTTTGTGTTTCCCTCATTGTTTTTTTTTCTTTTTGGGGTAAGTAAGACGACACATGCTTGTTTAGAGAGGATGATGTCTTTATTTTAGATCGTGGATTTAGAGACTGTGCAGACAACGTGACAGATAAAAGTTTTTTAATATATATGCCTGAAACTGTTTCAACAGGGGCAAGGCAACTTTCTGAATAGAATAGAATAGAATAATCATTTATTCGTTAATGGACAGCACAACACAAAAGAGCAGTACATACATAAATACAAATAACAACAAACAGCTTAACAAATAATTAAAACAGCTCAACTGCGCTGAGCATGCCCATAACGAAAGGGTAACCAACTCAGCATATGCTGGGTGTAAAACACTCAGCGCTGGTTTTCAGTAGGCCCCCCACAGTGACACACGGATGAGGGTAGTAGATAGTAAATAAATAATGTTATTCTATTAAATGGGCATTTAGCGAGTTTATTTGCGAAATAATAGTTCTGCTCTCCAAGCCAATATCTCTAGATGTGTTACCATGAATAGATGGGTGGTTGAAGCTGTTAATGGAAGGATTAGTAGAGATTATAAAATAATCCGTGAAGATTACTTAACTAGATTACTAACTCATATTATGAAAGACATCCAAATATTATTCCAATATTTGCTGTCCAATTCAGGGAAAGGCTAATAAATGTACGTGAAGTTATCGAAATAATAGATAAAATAATATTTGAAAACAGTGAACTCTGTGAAGTTGTACAACGAAATAATTTAAATATGAGATCTACACTATTTCAAAATATCACTCATACAAATATAGAATTATGTAATGCAATGGTACAACATGTTGAATGTTTACCACGTGACTGTGATAGGTTTTCCCGGGATTTCGAGCGGTTTTCACGTCTATTTGATCGGCTTGAGCGGAAAAGGTCATTGACATTTTGCGTTAATAACTTGGACTTGCTTCGTTAGCTCGGTCATTTGTTAACACATAGTTTCCATTTCACTCACCCCATGTGTTGATGTCGCCGCAACTTCATGACTCCTCGGCACGACATCGTGTGTTCTGTCGGCGAGATCAGCTAGCACATCGAGACGCGCGGATGCTTGAGACGCGATTATGGACTGTATGTTGCTCGGCAGCCGGCTCGACCATATCGTTCTTAAAAACTCTCTAAGAACGTTCGGACCAGCGAGCGTGCTGCAAGTGTCGGAAGAACTGCGACGGCTTCCTGTCGCCAAGCTCTTTATCTGTCAGCAGTTGGTGCACTTTTTTCTCGCGGGATTCTGAGAGTCTCTTAATCAGCTCCACCTTCAACATTACGTATTTATCGGTCGCACGTGGATTTACGATGATATCTTCCACCTCTGCTGCGTACCGCGGGTCGAGTTGTTTCCGCCGTAATATTGGAAAAAGCAAACTGTCCTTCTATTTGTGCTAACCAAATCGCAGGTTTCTCTGGCCAAAATAGCGGGGAAGTCAAAGTCAAAACATTTATTGCGAACCAAGTGTACAATGTGGTATTATAATATGTTAGTACTTATGACTTAGCAGCCTTTTACAAACATTGCAATTTCTCATTCGTCTGCCCTTTTCATCTTAAATTAGCATGCATCAAAAAATTGTTATTACGTAATTCTTTTTAATTTATATACTGCGAAATAATAGTTGTGTCAAGATTAAATGTCAATAATAATGAATGCAATACAATCATAAATAATTGTATGTCAAATTTTAATGTCATTATTAGTGAATTCAATACAATTAATTCAGCAATATTAATGTCATCCTTTTCAGAATTTCAATTTTATATTTTTTTTATTTTACTAATTTTAAGAAAAGTTACAGCTAATACATTCGAGTAGTAAAAAGTAATATGTAGAAAAAAGCCAATTACAACTTTCCACTTATAAGTATATGTAGTTGAATAGGATAGATTCAATGTTACTGTTTGATTAAAGCGTCGCACATATTTAACCAAAAAGTCGATCGACGTATTTAACCCAAAAAGTCGATCAAAATTATATATTGGCTAAAATTTATTTATTGGCATTAAAATGTACTCAAAAATGTTTACAAAATATTTTGAGCTATTTTTGGAACAGGAATTTGAAATAAGTGTAAAAAAAATGATTCGTCACTATTTATTGCAATCTTTCTTATAACAATTTAGACGTATAAATTAAATTATTAAACTAATTAAATCGCTTATAACTACTCTTCTTCATCTGAATCATGTACACTATCTTCTGCATCCCCTTTATCCTTATCAACTTCGTAGGACATTAACATTTCTCTAGTTTCAAATTTAAAAGGTATTGATTTTTTAGACACTTTTCGTCTAATACTTGTCAAATATGGGTCTGAAGTTAATAATAATCTATTTAAGACATCCATATTACAGTCCGTTCTACTGAATTTTCTTGCATATTGTTCCCTGAATTTCCGAAAATGTTTATTACGAGCCTCTGCAGCTTCTTCTGATAAGGCCCCTATTGGTAATAGGGCATGTCTAATAACTGTAGGCCCATGTATTAAAATTTTGTGAAGTGTAGGTGTCATAGGATACCATGAGTATAATTCTACATACATCTTCGCCGTGTCTTGGCAATAGGTGTCAAATTTTTCAATATTAATTTTATATCCACTTGATATCACTTCTAAAATAACTGCTAATCTTTCTATTAAAGTTTTGTCAATTCCGGTGATATTTGTCGATATTTCTATATTGTTAAAAAATCTTCTACTTGTGTTGCCGTCATTAGTATTCCCGAAATTGGCTTTAGGTACATCCACTATTAATCCGAGTTCATTTTTGAATGCTTCTTGAATTTTTGCTTTTCTATCTTTTATTATATCTTTTTCGGTCTGAGTTCTCACTTGCCATTTCTTTATAGTAAGTTTGTAAGAAAGGTGAAGTATTGTTTCAAAAAATCTGATGCGAGCATGTAGAATAGACAAGCCAAACTCCAAATTTTGTAACTCTGTTGATGTGGTCTTGTTAAACTTTTCGAGTTTATTAAAATTCTTTGATGTGGCTTTGCAAATATAACATCTCATTGTAGAGGTTGTGTTTGTTGCCGAGTTGCACACTTTACCATCTACCATGGTGAGTAACAAGTTATGAGTAACTGTTATTTCGCAGGACCTGAAAGTTATCTTCGTGCCAATTAACCGTTTAATTTGGTCTTTGTGGTAATTAATTTCATCATTTGTTACATCTTTGCTCTCGTGTATAAATCTAATCCGCATTGGTCGACAGTAACGAGGAGAAGACGGTGATGGATTTTTCCAAATAATTTTTTTATTACTCTTACTTATCAACTGTAATGGCACAAGTGATGATTGAAAAATGTTTGCGTCAGACTCGCTGCTGTTAGCAAATTTTTGTTTATATTGCGCCTGCTGCGAACCATCACATCCCCATTTATATGTGAGCTCTAGGTTCACCAATTCTTCCTCTGGTAAAGTTTGTAACACTTCTTCAAGATATAAAATAAAACGCTGAGCAGTGTGGTCTAGTAATGCTTGTAATTTAATTTCAGCACACGTTTCAGTGACCCTATAAGACTCGGCATTTGGATAACAATCTTGTTTTGCTTTTTGTAAAATCGAATTTTTTAGAACTTTCTCTAATTATTTCGTACTGCTTTCTTGTTAATGCAGCTTCCACAAACATAGACAAAGCCTGAGTTGTCGATAGTTGTTTAATTTTTGCTTCAGGTGTAGCGCTCTTTCTGAAAGCTTCACGATATTTACGACCACGTGTTGGGGATGCAATAATATCTTTTATCACGTATGCAGCATCCACATTTCCTTTATCACGAAGCGCCATTTGACCTGCATAAATTAGTGTTTCTGCTTCATTTTTGCCTCGTAAATGTGATGTCTTTCGACGCTTACTGCAGTCTGTTAGTTCCGCGAACTCTTTGCTTGGCCGACCCTGGGATTTTTCAGTAATAATTATTTTTTTCGGTATTTCAAGAGTGCCTTGTAACCAATCATGGTTTTTTTTCAAAAACACGCTTTCTGTTCGCTTTGCTTTCTGCCACTTAGACTTCATTTCAGACTTGAGACGAGAAAATGTCTGAATAAACTTTGATTTTTGATCAGTTGGGAATGAACAGTCATTAATTATTTCAAACTCCAATAAATCCATTTTTTTTCCAAAATCTGCTTCAGTATATTCCCTCGCTTTTCGGAAAACATATTCTCGCGTCACGACCTTAGTACCAGAAGACCCTACAACAAGAGAAACCTGAAATTAACTTAAGTGACCGCAAAATAAAGTTTGTTTTGGTAAATACCACATGCACTAAATTTTTAAAATGTTAACATTTTGGCACGTGGTGGCAGCTATTTTCTTTTTAAATTTCTAATATGCATATCTAACAACAAGATGTTAAAAGAATTTGACCCAGGAAAAGTCCGGAAATACAACAAAAAGACTTTGAAATATTAAAAAAGGCTAAAATCGACTCATCATTTTAATGTACCCCACAAAAGATGGCGTAAATAATTATTTAAGGTATATATTACAAAAAAAAAATGTAATTTCAATTTTACATACCTTGTTCTGCACCGTCCATAACTAAAATATGATTTATTCCGAGTAATCTTAGTGTTACACTTATTTTAAACAATTCAGTTGACTCACTTTCACTGCGTATTAAGTTCGTACGATCAAGCTTGCGTTAGAAAGACGACTGATTGTGAACGGAATGTTAGCAAGAACAAAAGAGACTCGAGCGGTTTATTGTCCCCCCGACCCTTCCGTTTTGCCAGGTAGCAAAAACTACCTTCATATTAATACTTTGTAATGTTCGACTTTTGATCGACTTTTTGGGTTAAATACTCCTATGTGCGTCGTTAGCAAGAACAATTGCACATAAAACGCATTGCGGTCTAGTTTCTCCATTAATTTCTATTGAAGTAAAGCCCAGCTTAATATAGTCGACGACCCGAATCGACGACCCGAATGACGAGTCGACGACCCGAATGGCGTAGTGGTAGTGACGCTGCCTTACGTTCTTAGGGTCCTGGGTTCAAATCCCGGTAGGAGCATATGTTTGTGTGATGAGCATGGACATTTGTTTCCGAGTCATGGATGTTTATATGTATAATAAGTATGTATTTACAAACAAAAAAGTATATATGTAGTATATCAACTATCTAGTGTCCACGACACAAGCTTTGCTTAGTGTGGCACTAGGTGGCGCTGTGTGTTAATGTCCAGCAATATTTATTTATTTATTATTTATTTATAGTCGTCGTCATATTTTCTTTTTGGAGGCATTTTTCTGAAAACGAAGTTTTAGTGATAATATGGACAGGTATAAGATAATAAAAATGTGTTGTTTTGAGAAGCTTTTATTTGTGAGGTCTATGGCCAGCTGTGGGAATGACGGTTAAAGTATCTACTGCTCAAGACGTATCAAATGAGCTCAAATACGACGGTATTATTAGGTAGGTAAGTACCTATATTTACATATACATCATAATCCGCTCAATTATACCAAACAATTGCATTGTCACCGAAATGACATGTATTCCCAACTTTGCCTCAATTGGTTGAGAATAACTGCTTTGAAATATTAAGTTGTAAGGTTTAGACCCGAACAAACAAACCATACCTACCTACACACAAACAATGCAAGTCAAATAAGGCTCGTTTTTAATTGCTCACTAAAACCTAACCTAACCTTCAAAAATACTGAATTATGCATTATTTTCCGTTTTATAAAAAAAATTAAAAACTTTGTACACAGATTTACAATGTGACGAAAATAGTAATTACTTACCTACGTAGTATTTATATATCTGGAGTAGTTATTTACTATAACTACCTTCTTAGCCTGAGGATATTTGCTTTTTGCTGTCGAACTTTAAAAATTAAACCAAGTACTCAGTAGGTACACTACTCGTCACTCTTTCAAGGCCACGTTATAAATCCCTACCGCTCATTACATCGTCGACGTTGCAAGTGAAGTGACGGACGATCGGCAACCTGCGCGGCCGCGCCGCTAATACAAGGAACGAAACCCCCGCCCCCGCCGCCGCCGTCGTGCACCGCGTTTCGCCTTCGGACTCGTGCCGCGCTCGCTTTGCGCTCGCGGCTCGCGTTGTTTCGACTCGACTCCACTGGACTCGTAGCACTAAGACATATAAGCGGCCGGCGCGCGGCACTCCGACATGCACTCACTAGCGCGACAACTGACTGACTGAGGGCGTGACTCATCGCTGTTAGTTGCGCGGGCGCGGGGCGCGGGGGCGCGCGGGCGACGGCCCTCGGGCGGCGGCGCGTTCTATGACCCCGAGTGCCCTCGGTCGGCGTCAGTTGTTTCTACGCGTATGAGGGTGAAGTGATATTGAGGATTAAAGTGGATTTTCTCAAAAAAAAAGGTTTGTTTTTTTCATTGGTTTTAGGTTCTATTAGTGAAATCAAACCACTAGTTTCAAGGATAACGGTGTTCACACTAACACCCTGTATATCTAAGTGAAACCGTAATATTGTGAAATGCGTGCGACGGAAGTATCTGCCGCCATAAATGGGACTTGAGGTAACCCCAGGTTAGGTTAGTTAGGTTCCTTTAAACTCTGCAGACAGAAATAAGGAACAATACTCTGCAGACAGAAATAAGGGAAAATAAAGTTCAGGTAAATACTACTTTTCCACATAATTATTTATTTATTTATATTCTAAGACAGCCTTCTATCACAGTCTTATAAAAAAATGACAAAATTCTTTTACAAATTATGCTGGTATAAAGAGACCTAACTAACAGTTTTTCTCCTATAATTTCCATAAAGCTCTCTTCTCTATTCAAATAAACATATTTACTTCTTCAGTACAAACATTTAGAAAACAAACATTTTAATAAGAACATTGTTGATGCTAACTCAACTATTACACATAAATATATTTACTCCTCGAGTAATCATTAATACAAACTTTATTAGGAACATTGTTGATATCTCAACTATTAAAAATAATAATTATTACTTCTTCAGTAATCGTTAACAAAAAAAAATAAACCATAAAAACAAATGTTTTCAATTTCAGATATCTCAAAATTGTCTAAAATTCGGTTTGAGATCAAATTAAATTAGATTAGCGTGAATTAATGTTAGAAAGATCAACGTTAAAGTTGTAGATAGGCATCTACAACTTTAACGTTGATCTTTTTAACTGCTTCCTCTTTGTAGTACCAGAAAACGTTGGTTTTGGTAAAATCATCTTAATAAATATCATGCAGCGCTACCGTGCCAATATCTGGCACATTTGGCATATGAAAATTATTTGGTGTTTTGTCAGATTTTCTAAGAAAACTGACTTCAGTCTCATTCTGTTTTTGACCAATAACTTTAGCCGCATAAAAAAATCGTTTTCGTTTCACTTCAAATTCTATAATAAAATCACCTTCCACAGGCAAGTCTTTGAGTGCAGGAAAATTATCAGGATCTGTCGTCATATTAACATCATCTTCATCTTTATAAGTTGCTTCCTCTTCGGAATAAATACTTATGTGATCTTCATCGTCACTAGAACTTTCTTGCAAAATTTTTCTTTTTTTTTTTGATGTTGCAGCTGCCTTTGTTTGTTTTTGTATCTTTTGTTTCCCTCGCATTTCTATTTCGTCTTTATTCAGGGTGTCAGTAACTATCATTGATTTCCCCTTGCGTCTCGCTGCTCTTCCTCCTTTGCGTGGACCCGCTTTAGGTAACCCTCGTAATTGGAATGGACTTATAAATTCCTTTTCAATACTCGTGGAAGTACCAGCTACAGTCGAAAATAGAGTACTAGCTGTCGCTTTCGGTGATTTCTCGTGCACTGGAGCATCTTGTACTTAAAGGCATTTCAGGTATTTGTGGGATGTTTCCGGTTGGCGATCGAGGGGGCTGCAGGACAAAAGGCAGTGGAGTTTTCATTATTTCCTTGACGTTATCATGAGCATCATTTTCATTAGATTGTATAAGTTGACTTGTTCCAGGACATGGTGACGTTAACACTACTGATGATGGGGTTGGCGGTCTAATATTCTCGTTTTGCTCCTCGAAGATTGTTGGTTGTATAAGTTGGCTTGTTCCAGAACGCGGTGAAGTTAACACTGTCGTTGTTAGCACTAACTATGTAACAAATAGATGTTAACGTCCCTCGTTCTGCGCTTGGGACCTTTGAAACCTATCTTTGTCCTGTGGCTGCTAGCACTTTAGCACTTTTTTGCACAGTCATGGTATTCGTTTCATCTACGTTTAAAACTCTGGTTCCATTACCAAAGACAGGTTGCCGAGACATAACATTTTTTAAGTTATCGAAAAATAAACCAACATTGTGGCGGTTGAAAGATGTCGCTCGACTCAAGCTGCAGCCCCCGCGAATTCGCAATGATAATCTGTTATCTCTTCTTTCTAAGATTATATAGATATTCGATACCTGCTAGTTTAGTCTCATGCCACATCGACTGCACTTAAGAATATAATCAACTATCTCCTTTTCTTCCACGTCAGTAAATATTTTATGAACTGCATAATTAGGTGTTAGCCTCACTGGTTTTGCAGGATCAGGGTTTTTTGTACTCTTGACATGGTATCGATACAACGTTGTTTATGGAATAGCAGTCGATTTAGCCACAGATCTTATTGTTCGGCCATTAGATATAAGCTTTAAGGCGTTACTCATCTGTTCTTCAGTGTGAAGACAGATACTGGTTTTTCGTATACCCGATTGCGAGGCATTGCTACCTACGAAGAAGTACAAAACCATTTTAATTTCACGCTATTTATGTAATTTCCACTTGGGTCACACTGTATCACAGTCCACTCTGACCCAAATGAAAATTATTCACTGTGACCCATAGGCCGACGACAGAAAAAAATATTCAAAAAATAACACTTATACCCAAGCCAAAATTGCATTACCCACAACGGATTTAACAAATAACAAGTTCGTAACATACAACTATCATTTATATTTATTAAAGGGTTGGGAATACGACAAAAGTGATGGCTAATTTTTTTAATTTTATATTTTCACTCATTGTAATGTAATGTAACATGTTATTTTGTTGCTTTTGTTATTATGAAATTTGTATATTTGTATTTTTTTTTAATTGTGTCCGTTGTATGGGTGTCTTGCCTGAAATAAATGAATTTCGGTTGCAATAACAACGCTTGGGAGAAACGCAAGTCTCTACATTCAAGTTAACGTGCAAAGTCGTTCATTATCTTGACATATTGATTTCGGTAGGCTAGCGAAAAACGTATTCATAGTTCGGCTTTTTCAAGACAATTTTATGCTTTCACAAAATCTCCTTGAATATGGGGAAAAGCAGAATAATAGTTAGTTAATAATAATAGCAACCGGTCGGAATGCAGCACAATAATAGTTCAAACCGCACAAATGTCCACTGCAACCTTCACAATCACAATGCTCAATTATTCTCTTCAGTTTTCATCTCACACGCGGCTAAGTTAACCTCAAAATCGGCGCGGACAACCAACAAATAAACCCGTGTTTTGACTCAAATGGGGGTGTTTAGTCCAATTAAAACTGAATCACAACCAAAATCTTGCAAACAAAAGGGATTTACTTGGATTCATCGATTATTTCAATCAACCAACAAATTCGATGCAATCTCGTAATGAATCAACGACAAGAGCCCAAACGTCAAGCGATGACAGTTGCAGTCAACGTGACGTTTGGACTGTCACTGTTACATCATAACAGTGACAGTCCAAACGTCAAGTTGCGTTTCGATACACGTACGGCACGAAACAGACAGTGATCTGGTATCTGGGGTTGGCGAGACAACAGAACACATTATCAGCCCCGTCTTCCTTTTAATGTTCTTTTAAGAATAACAGAATAGTAAATAGATCGTATTTTTGTTGTTTTATTTCAATATCTAATAAGTGCTGGGTTACTGATGTGTATGTATGCGCATATATGTGTGCATGCCTGCACCATTATTATGATGTTGTGTTGCTACGACAGTAATATCAACGCACACAACGCACAACGTAATTGCAACGGTGGTTTCATTCGGTAGCTGACAGCCCTAGTAGCAATTGCCGTTGGCTTCCTTATGCCAACAGTTGGGAATGTATTGGCAGACGGTTAGTTGTTCCGCCAACCTAAACTTTAAATAGGCCCATTGTCATAAACATGCACTATTTGCCCAACGAATAGCCAACAAAGGGCCTTCTGTTACTATTCCTACTGTTGGGTAATTTTTGCAGGGATTTCAGTTATATAACAACATTGGGCCAACTAACGACGGGCCTGCTGCATCTATTCCTACTGTTGGGAGGTTTTTGTAAGGATTTAAATTACTAAAACAACATTGGGCCAACTAACGACGGGCCTGCTGCTTCTTTTCCTACTGTTGGGAGTTTTTTGTAGGGATTTAAGTTATGATAACAACTTACATCGGTCCAACTTAAACCTTTCAATGGGCCTGTTAGGGATGATACGTATATACTGGTACAGGTATAATTACCCAGTATAAGCTTACTAGTACTCTCTTAACTCTTAGTAACTCTTAGATTTACGAACATATTTTTTTATATTTTTGGGTATATTTGAGATTTATGGTTTAAACTGTAAACAAAGTGTAAAATTGAAAATTAAGGATAATTTAAGAAGGACATTCCGTCACTAAATGTCCTTGGTGGGCGGTATGTTCATGCCGAAACCGTAATGATAATATCGTAAAGGTTCAAAAGTTGTACCCCAACCTCGATAGATGGCGTTGTAGTCCAATTAGAAGTCGCTATCGTTGTGTTACCACGATTTGGTTGGGTTCGAGTGAATTTTTAGTAAATATATCACCAGCTTAGGCGCGGGTCATACACGAGTGGCGTATGGCGGTGGTGCGGGTGCGCGGGAGGGCGAGTAAGTGGCGCCACTACCTCGCCCCCGCGCACCCGCACACGCGCCAGCGCCGCGCCACCGCCATACGACACTTGTATATGACCCGCGCATTAGATCAGAAAGCAATTTGGTTTTATTTCAACCCTATTAGTGTTCACACAAGGTTGTTAGTTCAACACAACACTACTAGCTCGGTAGTAAACATTGGTATTAGTTGAAAGCCCAAGTACTTACTTGGGCCTTCATAGGCAAATCCACGTTGGCCCCATCGCAAGTTGGGCCTTCGTAGGCAAATCCACGTAGGCCATCAGTTTTGGGCCCAACCCGCAAACTGCCCGCCAATTGTATGCATTTGCCAACTAACCAGAGGTATGTGGCCCAACTGAATGCCAACAAAAAATGCTACTAGGGAGATTAGTTACTCAGTGCCTAAACTAGAAAACGTAGTTTAGGCAAGATTCATCAATCGCCACGTACCTACTACTAAATTAAGTCTTTCTGGCGCGTTGGTCTGGGGGTCTGTCTGCCTACGGATGTACCAACAAATAGATTTCGACGGGGTTGTCACTAGTAGTTAGATTGGTTCTTTTGGAAGGGTTAGGCATACCTACATTCGTGTAGGATAATGAGTTGAAATAAAGAAAGTTTTCACAGACAATTTATAAATAAATGGTTGATAATGATGAACGTATTTGAAAATAGGGAGTTATATTAACAGACTGACCCAAACAACTATAGATTTTTGTATTTGAGATAGATAAACAATTCAGCTAGGTACGAGTAGGATACATTATTATACATATATTATACAGGCGGGGGGAGTGATTTTTGCGCAGATTGTAGAAAGCCCGCGATTACCTCTTTGGTGATACTCGTACATACTCAAGTACCACCGTGCGAAATCGGAGTGTGTCGCTCGTAAAAAATTCGGCAGAAATATCCAAACGCCTAGGAAAAAGTTAATAGCAATATGTCATTTGTTTACAGTTTTTTGTACCTATTGACGTAGGAGTTACGCGAATATATTTTCGGGATTGTAAAGAAATTAAAAGTTCCTGAAACTTTTTTATATGAAATACTAGTATTCACTTATTCAGCATTACTTATGGCAAGGTTCCATGTTTATATAATACGGGGGCCGCGCCCATACTTCTATTTAGCCATGTCCTTTCGAAATAACGAAAAAAATACTTTCATACTTACCTACTGGCCTGCGTGTGACAGCACGTGATTCCGCTCGGCGAGCGCGGCGGCGACCGGCGTGTGAGAGGGGGTATCGACGAGCAGTAGCCAACTAGCCACGCGTTTGCTTGTGTGCGTAAAGCAGCACACGAAATAATTATAGCGAATAATCCGGCTTGACCCGTGATCCGCTGTTACCCTCTCTCCCCTAGCGGGTAATGAACGACGTCTTCCTGATCCATTACATTATCAATAGATATGTAATGTAATGCTGTCTCCTAGGAGTTTACTTTAAATCAAATCATTATTTTCATCAACACTACTGTTTCTAGCCGCCAGTATTGCCCTCTGGCACATCCACTCATAATCTTTATTTTCTAATTGAACAACATCCGGGTAGACTTTGGAAATCAGCGGGCCTAAAATGGCCGCTTTAGCAGAAAATAATCCGAATCACCTTAAAAAGATTAAATATCTAAAATGGACTTTATTGTTATGACCGTAAGTAAGTCCACTTTTAGAATTTAAAATTTTTATTGATTGATTGATTGATTCATTTAATGTTCTGCTGGAGTTGCCATTTTGAACCCCCTGGTCTTCAATTCTTGTCACTTTATTACCCAAATCGTCATTAATTTTGTATCGAAATGAGGCACTTTTCCGTCTCCTATTGAAATTAAATTTGAAGGGAAATTTGTACTGCCTCCACCCAAATGTGCTCTCATGTATGTAAATAGTTTTAGGGTGAGAACGAATTTCCATGACGAAGAAGTTTTTAAGCAAGACTTCACAATATCAGCTCTAGTTCGCCTTACTATCACTGGTAACTTTTGTCGAAAGTCACCAGCAAACATGACTGTAATACCACCCATGATTTTGTCACAGTTTCTAATATCCCTAAAAGTCCTATCTAAAGCCTCTACATGAGCTCTATGAATTACGGTGCATTCATCCCATATTATTGAACTGACATCTTGCAAAACTTTTCCCAAAAGGGCCATTTTTACGGATAGGGCACACGCTATCTTTCTCCAAAGAAACAGTAAGAGGCAATTTAAAAGTTGAATGAGCAGTGCGTCCACCTGCTAATAGAGTCGCAGCGATACGGGACGACGCAACGGCCAAAGCTAATTAACCCTGAGACCTAACTTTTGCTAATATGAAATTAGTAACGAAAGTCTTGCCGGTTCCACCTGGGGCATCCAAAAAGAATATCTTTCCTTCGTTAAAACTAACACTGTTTAAAACACAATTGTACGCTGTAAGCTGGTCATTTACTAATTTAGGTTCATTTTCATAAATATATTCATTTAATGTATTCATTCGGTTTCCGCAAAACTGCTTCCAACGGATCCATATTACTCGTATTATTGGTTTGATTATTTCTATTCGATGCTTGAAGTCCAAAATCAGTTAAAGATTTATCACACATGTCATGAATCTCATCTTCAATCATTGTAAGTCCTTCATTGTATCATTATATTCTAATGTAACTTCCTGATTGTCATTACGAATTCTGTTTAATATATCTTCACACAAAACATTACGAAATTCGCTCCATAGCTCGAAGGGGTCAAATGGCTGACAAAATACGACTATGATGGTAAATAATTCTCTTAAAATTAAGGGCATATTTTTTGTGTCGGTTAGACTTGTCAGTCGAAAATGGGTCTCTAATGCGTGGGCATAAGGTAGTAATTCAATCAATTGTCGCTAAGGGAACAGGTTTGTAATGATTTACATAGCTCACACTTCAGAATAGTAAAAATGAAAGCGGAGGCTCGTCAACGTATATGGTTCCCAGGTATAGATAGGTACTTAGAGCGGCTCGCGGCTAACTGCGTCGCGTGCACACAGCTGCACCCCTCCCCGCCGCACGCCCCGCTCGCGCCGTGGCCCTACCCGCCGCATCCTTTGTATAGGATTCATTTAGATTTTCTGGGACCATTTAATAATCAAATGTACTTAATTATCGTTGATGCATATTCCAAATGGGTAGAATGATACTCGTACAATGTGAGTTCGTCATACGGGTCCAAAACGGTTATTGAAAAACTGATAGATGTAATGTCTAGGTTAGGGGTTCCGCATACTGTGGTCACTGATAATGGTACATCATTCACATCCCAAGAATTCTCGACCTATTGTAAATTAAATGACATTACGCAAGCGTTTTCACCAGTCTACCACCCCTTCTAGTAATGGCCAGGCTGAAAGCTTTGTTTAAATCATTAAAAAAGGGTTTCGAGGAATATTAATAAGCTCTACAGTTAGCAAAATAAGTCAAGAAAAGATTTCAAAGTTTTTGTTCGACTACCGTATTTCTATGAACAGCACGACAGGTAAATCACCTGCTGAGCTGTTATTCGGCTGGTCCCTACGCTCTAGATTAGACTTGTTGAATCCCGCTCGAATCACTCCGCCATCCACAGACTTCACTGACCATGTGGCGCGCAATCTGTTCACAGGCTAAACATTGCCGTGATGAGTCTAGACCTAATTTTGAAGTACAAGATCGTGTGTGGATAAAGAAGTATTTTACCAACCTGAAATTTATTTGGACTCAAGGAGTTATTGTGCAAAAGAAAGGAGCCGTTATGTTCACTTTAGCACTTTCATTGTTATCCAATACCGGTAGTTCTTCACATCTGCTTCCAACTAATAGATAATTAATAATTTACATTTATATTTCATTTGAGTGTCTCAAAAACAACTTACATCATTATTTAAAATCATAATGATCAAAATATTTAAACCTTTTACAAAATAGTACCTTTAGTGAAATATTGCTGCTAAGTGATGGCATTGGGGGGTTTATGAACTTACTAGCTGTTGCCCGCGACTTCGTTCGCGTGAAAATATTGATGGGTCATGTGTGAGACTGCATCGTTGGTCAAGTTGTCGCAAGCGCTACTGAGCATGAGATCCTGGGTTCGATTTCCGGGACGGGCAAAGTGTTATTGTATTTTTGTGCCCGGTTGATGGAAATAAGCTAAATGTGCGAAATGTGGGTGTAGGATTAGATACACCTCTACTTAACAGCGAAGGGTGAAAATAGTGTCAGGGGAAGCCGAAGAAAAAAAAAGAGAACTGTTTTTTTTGCTTCTGTTAACTTTTTTTACCATGTTAATTTTGAACTGATTTTCATTATCAGCGACACCAAAAACCACGGAAACGACACCATGATGGAAAATCCAAAAATATTCGTCGCCGCCATTTTGGATTTTTATCTTCATTCATCAAAAGTAAGATCAGAAATGCAGAAGAGTTAAAAAAAAATCCCTCCGGCAAGCCGCAGGAGGAGGTAGATTTCGGAGAAGGTGCTGGAGCGTCCGACTATTGAAAATTTGTATAAAGAGTTGTACTTATGTGTACAATCTACAAAAAAAAAATATGATTTCAAAATCGTTGTCCTGTAATGGAAATTTACCCTTTTTAAATCCTCTCATAAGAGATTAGCATGGAAACGCCCTCAAATTTTTAGTAATGATTTTTTATTTCGAAAACTATAAGTTTTATCGCTAAACTTCAAAGGTAACAACTGTAGAGTAAACAATTTTCTGTCAAAAAAAAAATATTTGCGACGCTCAAAATGTTTACTGTTTCGGAGATATGATTTTTTTTCGCAAAAATTTTGGAAATTTCAACCCCCTCCCCAATTTAGGGGTTGCATCAAAAAAGTTCTATTTTAAAGTTGTCCGTACTTTTACTCAGAATGATAAAAATGAAAAACGGTACAAAAATTTTTCATAGGATAAAGTTATGGCCAAAAAACTGATTTTAGAAAAACCGCCCTCCGCCGCCCCCCATGGACGAATTCCGCCCATTCACGAACATAGCCTAAGTTTTGACCTTTTCGATTTTTTGGCCAAGTTTGAAAGCACTCGGTTCATAATTGCGACCTGTAGAGTGTGGCTAAATTTTGCTTGTCACCCTTAAACATACACGTATACATATAAATCTCCCTAAGTGAGAGACCAATAGGTAGATTTTTTTTTTTTTAATAAAAGGAAATCTACCTAAAAACAGAAACCAACAAAATAAAAAAATCTAGTTGGTATCAAATACGACATCGACAATTACTCATTCTATCTTGTTCTACTATACATACTTTCTTTTTCTGCCCCTGCCGTAACTCCATAATCTTCGGCTTACCTAGGTCCCTACAAAACGGTAAGTACCGCCAGCCGCGAAGTCACGTGTGCGCGTCCATACGATTGGTACCTACCTGTACTATTAACTTGTGTACGGCCTATACTATTAACTTGCACTGCTGCAAAAGGTCTCTCCTGCTGCCACGAATGAACAAATACCATTGTATTTGAAAACTTCATCCCCTTTTCCCTTTGTGGGTTGAAATAAAAAAAAAACCAACGACTTACTAACTTTGATACTATTTAGTAACTCAAAAATAAATACTTTAATTAAAAACAAAATGATGGTCTTTTTTCACCCCTCAAGGGTTGAAATTCTAATAAAGCCGTTGCGTTAGCTTCCAATCATAAGCCCAGATAACGAATTTTGTACTTTTTACGTCGAAAATTAAAGATTTTTCACACACAATTTCATCCCCTTTTTAAGCCTTCGGGGTGGAATTATCAAAAACGCTGAAACACGTATAAATTAATTTTCAATCATCAGCCTACACACAAAATTAGAAGATCCTAACTTTTAAACTGACGGACTTTCATATAAACTTCCATCCCCTATTTTATTCCCTTGGGGGTAGAATTGATCAAAATCCTTTCTAAGCGGATGCCTACGTCATAACATCTACCTGCATGCCAAATTTCAGCCCGATCCGTCCAGTGGTTTGGGCTGTGCGTTGATAGATCACTATGTCAGTCAGTCAGTCACCTTTGAGTTATATATATCACGACAGGGAAACTCTGGAGAGTAGCAGTCCTCGAATATTGGCGCCATTCGCCGCCATACTTATTGTCCTGCAGTCTCTAATCATCACATCGCCGTGCGATGTGATTCTTCATTGTTGGTAGATGGGTAGTTGAAATCACACACAACATTTTACTCAAACTCCAAACGTTTATTTCTAAGAAACCATTTAGGTACAGACACAATAAACATTCTGAGTCGAGCAGCCCGTTCGCCAATATTGTTAATAAGGAGAAGAACGGACAAAGAAATTCCTTACACTCTTTTCAACCAATATTACATTTCTCATTTACACAAGCTTTTAATGTTCACTTCAAAAGCTATTATTATTTGCTTAATAGGTAATTCAATTGTTTCACTCATCGTAAGATAACGTCTAACGAGACACTGCTTAATCGACGCGTCTGTTCCTTGAATACCGGAAGTGACACCACATTCAGGACAGTAATTCATTACATCGTAAGTTCATTAAAACTTACAAACAATATCAGAATACTTCACACTTAATTATTGTAATAATTAAACAATACTAATATTCACAAATGCAAAGGTATTATTAAGTTTAAGCTAAATTACTAGATTCATTACTGTTTTCAAACCATTTCCGGCAGATCGGAGGACAGGTCAAATTAATACAAAGAATAGGTCTTCCACTAATAAATTGCTTTGTAAATAATCTTGTTACTTTTTAGTTTGTAGTTAGTTTTAGAAAAACTGATTCTAATTATAGTCTAGAATTATAAATTGACTTATTGACCATTAAAATTGTACTTGCTGCCACATTCCACAACATGTGGAATGTTGCCATACAAACAAAGAAATCATAGTCCACGAAAGAGCTATTACAAATTGGTAAAATCCCAATAGTTGTAAAATATTTGCTATCTTAATTTTAACTATAGTTCTAGCTAAACTTGTTTAATTAATCTCTTAAATTATTGTCACTCGAAGATCTATTTAAGTACTAGTTAATACAAAAGCCAATAAATGGCGCTTAACCCTTCTGTCAATTGAACAATGATCTTTGTAAATAATTGTTAGTGCCACTGCCAAAGCAGAGATGGCAGGTTCATCAATATTATCATGGAATAGTTTATGAGTGTTAATGATTAGATTAAATCTTAGCAGATAGAGACTCCTGCGGCGACATATATATTTAGATTTCTTTGAATATAATTATAATTTAACACAGTAAATTAAAATTAAATTAAAAAAATATGTGTAACTTTGATACGTAATTAATGTGCACTAAAAACGCGCTTTACTATGCAATTACATAGACTTTTTTACAAAAAAATAACGAATATTTTTTTTCTCTTTGGAACGGAACGAAGCGACGCCATTTTGTTGTGTTGTTGTCAATGTCAGTCATCGTTCGTTTGTTGCCCTAGCAAGTTGCGTTCGTATGACTACCATGGCGTCTCCGAAGCCCTATGCTTCTACTGCGTCTGAAGAGTCGAGTGTAGTGCAAGTGTTGGACTCTGATGAGCCGCTTGTCACGGCCTCCTCTTCTGCGCCTGTGCCGCCTTCTAGTAGTGCGCGAGTGATGGACTCAATAGAGCCGCTTGTGCCTAATGCGCGAGTGCAAGTGTTGGACTCAAATGAGCCACTTGTGCTCCCGTGTGTGTCGTCGTCGGTCCTCGACGAACCGGTTGCTGGTCCCAGTGGAGTAGCAGCGGGTTCTAGTGGTAGCTTACCAGCTATCGCTAGTTCGGAGGACGAGGATGAGGACATTGTTCCTGCGATACCCAGGCCTACTGGGTCATCTGGGAGAAGAACCCATCCTTACTCGGATGAGTTACGGTAAGTTTTGAATTATTGTATATATGATATTGCTAATGTGAGTTGTTAATCTGCAGATTTTCTCATTGTGTCTGTTAAAGTGGAAAAAATCTTAGCTTAGCTAAGATTTTTTCGAGCGAGCGAAGCGAGCTCGGAATCTTAGGGCACCCTGACATGGATAAGTTAGGTTAGAAGGAGGTGGCGGGGTCGAAGTGAGCGAGCGAAGCGAGCGAACACAGACCCCGCAACCTCCTTCGTGGTTATTTTTTTTAAACCACCCGGAAGTAGTGCTATCTTGGAAGTAGTGTTTAGGGCACCCCGACATGGATTGGTTAGCCTTTGTGGTTATTTTTTAAAAACAACCCAGAAGTAATTCCTTATTTAAATCTTTTTTTATTTGTTTCAGATCTATGTGGAACTGGAGAAAGATTTTCTCCAAGCTTGGAACCAAAGATCAATGTATTCAGTTTGCAGAGGAGCGAGGACTCATCCCTAGTGTAAAACTATGTACTTACCACAAATCACCTATGTCAATGTCTAAGGAATCTGGGCAAGTTGGCAAGTTTAGATGCCGAAAAAGCAACTGCCGGTCAAGACAAGTCTCCCGTGCAGCTGGAACATGGTTCGAGAATGCACGGTTGTCCATCACGTTAATGTTCCAAATGATGTATGCCTTTAGTGAGGGACTGACATGCCATCAAACTCGAAAAGAGTTGGCATGTGATGATGGTCCAGTAGTCTCATCAAGAACTATAGCGGACTGGTTCAGTTATTGCCGGGAGACTGTAACCATTTATGAACTGGAAAATCAAAGGGCCCAAGGAAAGATAGGTGGCCCCAATAAAATTGTACAAATTGATGAATCTAAATTTGGAAGAAGAAAATATAATCGTGGTCGACACATCGAGGGCCATTGGGTAATTGGCATGATTGAAGACGGCTGCGATGATTTGCGGCTGGAAGTGTGTCCCGATAATGATAGGTCTGCAGAAATGTTGGTGACACTGATAAAAAAACATGTTGAGGAAGGTTCCATCATTCATACAGACTATTGGAGAGCATATCAGAGCCTTCCTCAGCATGGCTATATTCATAAACGGGTCAACCATAGTGATCCGACTAATAAGTTTGTGGCACCAGATGGGACACACACTCAACGTATAGAGAGCCAGTGGAGGGGACTAAAACAAAAATTTGGACAACAGCAAAATAAACAAAATTTTACCCAATGGTTGTGCGAATACAAATGGAGGAGTAGAAATTTGGTGGAACATTTAGATCCATTTGAAGAATTGATTAATGCTATTAAACATGTGTATAAATACGATTAGTAAAAGATTATTAATATTCCTTGTGTTTTATTCCAACTACTTATCCGAAAAATACTACGAAATTAGTGTTTTAACCTAACATAACCTCAAAACTTTAACCATGGATATCTCCATAACCATGGGGCTCCGCGGTGTGGGGATGGGACAGGGGGGTAGCCCCCTCCCCCCCCCCCCCCTCCCCGACCCATAAATCGCTGGCCCATAATGGAAATTTTAACCCAACATGCTAATCTTAGGAACACAAACTTTAGTTTTTATACCTCTAAAATAGTTGAAATAAGGTACTTGATACAATTAAGGCCTACTTAACTTTAAAGCCCTTGATCTCAATAAATAAGCCTATTAACTACTATAACCTAAGTTACAATTCATGAATGATTAATTAATGGCAATTTCTGACAAAAAAAATGAACGATTTATGACAAAAGATAGGAAAAATAATCAATTTTCTGAAACCCTACTTTTGGCTGTAATAAATCACGTACACTTAAAAAGGCCTACTATGTTCAAGCCAAGAAAATAACTAAAATTAATTAAAACAAATAATAAAACATTATTTTTTCAGATTCTTTATTATGTTTTAATTATATTATGGAAAAACTTGTAACAAAATATTTTGTTTTTAGTGCACTTAATCACTAATCAGACTTTTAGTCTCATAATAAACTAATTAACTAAAATTCTCACAAAATTCAATACTTATAGTAGAAAACACAACATTAGGCACTAAACTTTTCAAAAAAACTAAAAGATATATTTTTTATTTTGTTTTTGGGTAGGCCTTATTTGGTAACAATGTTTTAATATGGCCTCCAAAGAAAACAACTTTATAAAGCAAATTAGGAACATAAATCAGTCATATTAAGTAATAGAACATAAATCAGTCATAATAAGTAAAAATAAATCTTAATTCTAAACATCACAATCGGGACACACAAAGGCATCTAAATCATTTTTTGTCAATCCAATGCAAGATTCGTGAAACCATTTATGACAATTAATGCATGGTCTCATATCCTCCACTTTTTCTTCATGACATGCATGACAATACCAACGTTCTTCGTTCTTTTTGGATTTCTTTCCTGTTATGGTTTTCTTCTTTGCAGATTTATCTTTTAGTTTAATATTGCCTTTCTTTTTGGTTTCTTTTCTTTCTGGTTGCACTTTTTTTGCTATTTTCTTCTTTTCAATAGGTTTTGCTATTTTCTTTTCTTCCTCTTTCTTGTTAAATAAATCTTTTGTCACTCTTTGACCTTTGTAGTTTAAAGCTTTCTTACGTGGCTGAGTTTTAATAGCTCCATAGTCTGGAGTTGGCATAAATTTATGGAAATCTGGCTTTGTACTTAATTGTGATAAAGGGACGTCTTCTTCGTCTGATGAGTTTCGAGACATAAAGGCTTTTTTTCTCACAGTTTTCAAATTCTCCGCATTTATTCTCTCAATTATGTTTACTGGGCTCGTGTCTCGTTCTTTTCCTATCTGAGGTAGCAAGCTTTCGATCGTCAGGTCCATCTTCTGAGGTGGAGCGTTTACGTTCAACGGGTCTCTTTCCTTGGGTTGAGGGCTTGCGATCGTCAGGTCCATCTTCTGAGGTGGGGGGTTTACGTTCAACGGGTCTCTTTCCTTGGGTTGAGGGCTTGCGATCGTCGGTCCTATCTCCTGAGAAAGTGGACTTACGTTCAACGGGTCTCTTTCCTTGGGTTGAGGGCTTGCGATCGTCGGTCCTATCTCCTGAGAAAGTGGACTTACGTTCAACGGGTCTCTTTCCTTGGGTTGAGGGCTTGCAATGGTCAAGCCCATCTTCTGAGGTAGTGCGCTTAATTTTACAGTTTTCTGAGGAAGTGTTTCAGAATGTGGTAGCAGAGTTGGCTCCAGTGGGTTTGCATTAGAGTGCTGAGGCATGCTGATTGAGTCTGCTTCTGAACTGGAAGATGAATAAATTCTTAAACGTCGTGTTTCAATAGGCCTTCTTATCAATTGGCTCATGATTTCAGTTTCAGAATCACTGTCTATTTCAGAGTCACTATAATTC
The DNA here is from genome assembly GCA_950022955.1 of Xestia ashworthii. Taxonomy (NCBI): domain Eukaryota; kingdom Metazoa; phylum Arthropoda; class Insecta; order Lepidoptera; family Noctuidae; genus Xestia; species Xestia ashworthii. The sequence goes on along the minus strand of OX465560.1, from coordinate 9,745,003 downwards.
ACAAGACGTCTACGATTCGTCTGCAAACCACTGGGCCCAGGAAGGTTTTTATAATTTTCTTGATCTGCAAATACTGACTTGTGGCTTGTGGGAGAGTAGGCTTGTAGTACTTGAAGATCAGGTGTATTGGGTGTTGTAGGCAGGTTTTCTGACGATATTAAATTTTGGAGTTCTTGAAGGGTAGAAATTGGTGACGAAGTTCGGGAGTCATTAGAGTCTGCAGACGTTTCATTGGATTTTTCCGTTTCAGGACAAGTCGGGCGCTGAGTTAAGATAGACGGTGCAAAAGCTGTCTCCGGTATAATATTTTCATTCAGGGGGTAAAGACCCGTGGCTCTGAACCCGCTTGTTATATTTGCATTGGTCATACATTTTGACCACACCCTACTCAAAATTGTATTAAAATGTTTCTTTGTTATAGATTTTGCTCGATTTTCATACAGGAATTTCAACACTTCCTGATCCCAGTAAGTTTCAAATGGCTTGAAACACGATTTATCCATGGGCTGCAGCTCGTGCGTAGTGTTAGATGGCAGACAATACAAAACTATATCATTTTTCTCTGCTTCCTCTGCAATGCGAAAGTCTAAATGACTTTTTGCGCCGTCGAAAATTAGGAGACATTTGCCAAAAGCCTTGAATTTGGCCAAGTGTTGAATAAACAAAACAAATATATCAGTTGTCATGCTACCTTTTGGAGCCATGTGCACAACTGATCCTGCGGGTAGATTCTCGTCATATTCGGGTCTCTTCCTTTTGCCTTTGAAAAGAATCATAGGAGGTATTGGATTCCCTAAAGCATTTCCACATCCAACAATTGTAACATTTTCACCATGTTCAGCTACCTGCATGTGGACCCTTTTGGCACCTTTTTGGGCGACCACTGCCTGCTGGTGATGTAATGTTAGCCTACAACCCTTTTCATCCATGTTATATATTCTTTCAGGATGGTCATGTAAATCGAGCTCATCGTACAGTTTCTGAATTTCTTTGAAATGATGAGCGACAATAGCTTTATTTAGTTTTTGGGCTCGAGCCGGGTTCAGAAATTGCGCTTTGCGTTTCGCCAGTTCCGGATGTCTTTTCAAAAATAGCCGTAACCACCCTTTCCCAGCCAGTCCCTTTTCTTCACTAAAATTGTGGGGTATTTGAAATTTTTTACAAAAAGCAAATGCCTGAATCCTAATCATTTTTGGCGTTAATGGTATACCAAGCTCTGAAAATTTTATTATTCGCCTGACAAAATCTTTTTCTTGGTCCGTAGTGAGTATTGTATGCCTTCCTAGTCGTTTGGTAACTATCCCATTTGCTACATGAGTTCTGAGAGTTCTCCTTGGAATACCATAATGAGCCGCTGCTTTATAAGTAGACAAACCATTACGAATAGACTCAACAGCCGCTGCTAAGTTGTCTTCAGACCAGGTGGCGCGTTTTGGTTTTGAGAGAGCCATTGTAAGTAGTTAATTAGAAGAATCTGAAATGAAATTACGGAACTATTTTATTACTTATTAGTTTTTAAAAAAAACAGCCGTTTCATACAAGTAAAACAGATTATTTAGTATATATGTCACCGTAAAATTGTCAAATTCGTTATATTGTAATATCTCTAGCGATATTGTAAAATCTCGAAATATTGTCAAATGAACATACTGCTTACAACAAAACGCATTATTTTTCGCGAAATGCATGCGATGGTAGTCAACTCACGCGGTGTGGAGGGAAGGAGGGGTCTCCCTTGCCCAGTGGTACAACTCTGATAAAAAGATATTGTACCATTCCTGAGAAATACCGATTAATATAACCAAACCTTAAAACACTTTATATTCTCCTAAAAAGCGTAGTCGACGGAGCCCCGCTTCGCGGGGCCCCTATTTCCGAGTGCAGGGTTTAAAGGAACCTAACTAACCTAACGGGGGGGTGCCCCAAGTCCCGATTATGGGGGCAGAGATACTTCCGCATGTTCAGTTGACAATAATTCGAGATATTACAATATCGCTAGAGAGAAGCACGTTATATTGTAATATAACGTTTTTGACAATTTTACGGTGACATATATACAATATACATAAAATATATTTTATTTAGCGATTTCAGAGTTGGACCTATACTGAGTTGTTTAGTTTGATGGTCTGAATGGCTGTGAAAATTTGGCTAATGGTTTCAAAATAACCCCTTTATTTTATCTAAATCAGGTGAATATGCCATAAAACCTCACCATTTAATTTCCAAAACTATAAAATAAACTTGAGATTGCTTATGAGCTACAGTATCTCTATTAAGGCCTAAGATCACAATTAAGGCCTACCCGATTATAAATAAAGCCTAGGCCATATTTGTGATCGCACCCTTTTTTTAGTTATATGATCTTAAAAAACAAAGCTAAAGCTTAAAATCTACTTTCGTAGCATAAAAAAACTGTTAAAAGGTTATTGAATAGGAATTTAAAGAAACAGGAACTAAAACAATAAGATTTTACTAAAAAAACTTACCATGAAGTCGTAATTTTCTTATAACGAGCCGCGTAAACAGCCTGTCCGTGCGATGACCGCGTCCCGACTGGCAGCGGAGCGGGGTGCGGGTGTGCCCGCGCTTTCGGGCAGGTTATGGAGTTCGTATGTGTGTGTGCGCAAGGTCTCTTTTAGTTCAACGTAATTTATCTATGTTTTCTGGCGTGTAGGCTATATTTGTGCATAGGCTTTATTTGTATCAAGTACCTTAAATAAAATGTGTACTCAAATAGAAAGTTATTTATTTACTAAATGAATAACAAAGAAAAGCTAAATACAATAATTAAAAAAAACAGTAATAAAATGTTGTCTTTTTATAACAGTTATTACATAAACAGACATTTTTACGAAATTGAGATTGTACACGTACAATAATTAATAATTATGCGTTTTTAAATAATCACAGCAATAATACGTGAACAAAAACTTTTATCTCCCATAAACAATAATAAATTTGAGTATTCTTACCTTTCCGCACTATCAGAATAATTTTAAAATCCGCCTCTGAACAAACATTAATAAAAGCCAAAAACACTTATTTTTTTAATTTTAAACAATTGTTTGTCGCAATTCCTCCACTGTTTTCTCTCGATATTCGGCTCCTAACTCTTGACACAATTGAATGAACTGTTCCTTGTTTAGTTTTTGAATAAAACTCGTATTTTTATTTAATATTTCACTGGAATAATGTTCCGATAATATTTTTTTACAATCTGAGAACTCGTCATCTGTATCTGACAGATTTGACATTTGTTTGGTTCGTGTTGGCGCTATAATTTAATGGCGTTCACTTTGGAATGCGTCTGCAATCCTCGTACCAATTTCACACTGATGATGCCGGCACTATTTATTGGTATAATTTTGATGTTTTTTCACTTTTTTCGTCTTGCACTTTATCTTTGCACGCGTAATGTTCACAATCCTCGTCGCCACTGCTATATTTAGGAATGAAACAACGCAAATTAATTAATTACGTGTTTATTCTTGCTCTGAAGTACTGTGCTTCACAAAGCCACATACAAGAAGGAAGTTGCCAACTCATAATAAACAATAATCTTATTCTACGGTATGACATACAGGATCTATCGTAGGATGATTTTTATGTTTTCCTCTGTACTCTCCCTCAATAAACCCAACTTCCGTCTTTTTGGTTAAAGCAGTTTTAATTATTTGATCACCTAAATCGAGCGTGGCCTTAAAAAAGTCTTGCAAACACGAATGCGCGAGTTATTTTCTTCAAAATAGAAGGCCTTATTTAAAGCCCGGAAGTTTTCCGTGCTTGAATATCGGCTTTATTTCATAGGTATGTCGGACAATGTACTCCCTCTGTCGCTGAAGATGACCGAGTTTCCAAAATGCTTCAAACCATTTGAACTTGGTACTACATTTCAAACGACATTTTTCTCTGCAAGGTGTTCGAATTTTGCGAGCAGGAATTTCTTTTTTTTAGTTTTCCCCTCGACTGGTAAGACTTGCCTGAATTTTTGAGGGCTTTGTCTGTATTGACTTTCCATGTCTCCGGTTGCCTTAGTTTCTTTTTACACTGTTTTGGTCCTTCTTGCGCTAGAGTCTTATCACTTGGATTAATATTTTGACCCTGATTGTGATCCTCGTAGTTCTTGTCGGCACTGTTATTTTCGTTCCGTTGAATCTTGCCATTAGGGCCAGTATCGTACACGGTGGAAGTCTGCCCTGCGTGGGCGGAGCACCGCCGTGTCCTCGTAGCGGCGATCGGCGGCGGCGACCTCTCGCGTCCGGCCCTGGTTCAATCCATGGTCCGGAGCGAGACGGAATGGGAAGCCGTCACCTCCTTCTGCGAAGCAGTCATGCTGGCGAAGGAGGTGGCGGAACAAGAGAGGGAGAGAGCCTCTCTTCCCGGCCGCCGCGGGAGACGCACCGGGCGTCGGGGGCCACGTGGTGGCTACCGGCCACCGTAGATGCGGGCCTGTGGACGGTTAGCTATGGGCTAGCTAGCCGTCCGTCCGTCTAGTGACGACAGGCCGTGTCAACGGCGCGTTCGTGTTCCACGCGCGCCTCAAAGAGATGTCAGCAGAAGAGAGGGGCCCGCAAGGGCCGAAGCCTGCCGGGGTTGCGGGACTGTTCGAAAGAGATACCGCGGCCCCGGAACGTAAAGGGCGAGGAAGGAACATGGATGGGTTTTAGTCAGTACGAGTCTGACACTCCCTCCCGCTCCGCCATGAGTGGGAGAAGTCATTTGATGATTTCCCATCCTAAAAAAAAAAAAAAAAAAAAAAGGGCCAGTATCGTCATGTTCATTCGTTGAGTTACTACTGCTGCCGCTAGAGCTACTGCTGGAACTACTACTCGAGCCTGATGAACCAGAACTGCTAGACGAAGATGAATGGGAGCGAGTTCGTGGCATTTGTGAATTGGGCGAGTTACGCAATGGAGAGAAAAATATTTTTCTTTTAGTAATAGGGTTTTCATAGTGCGGATCTACATCGGAATCGTCGAAATCACTCTCAACGCCGCTATGAACTGGTGAGGCAGCATACTGACGTTTAGGAACTCGTAGTCGTCCCTCAGCGTTTGTAGGCTGCTCATTAAGATTCAACGAAGATTCTAAAATGCTCAGTGATGAAACTAACTCGTTTATATTATTGAGCATTACTATACCAGGAAATAGAATAGGTATTGAATCATCCGTTGCTGATGGTTGCTCAGGATCCTCTTTTTCTTCGTTAATCATTTGTACCATGAGTTTTCCTCGCCCTGTCATTATCCTAAAAATAAATAATGTTCAAATTCAATAATGGATCAAGTAAGTCAACCAACTCAAAAAAACCCCTCAAAGGTACGTACTATGTTTAGTTACTGTATAACAAATAAAAAAAAGAATTGAACCTGTCATAAACAACCCATTTTCTCTATAAAAAGTGCATATTTCACTGAACAGGCAAAAAGAAACAAAGTTAAAGTTAGATTCAACAAAACTACGGTAAATCGAAATTTTCCTTTACTTTCATGTAGATCTGAGGAACTCGAAATATATAAAAAACTATTGCAACATAAAATCATCAAAACTTCCGTAAATCAAAATTAATTATTACTTCTTACAATGAATTTTCAGCAAAACTCAATCAACTCAAAATGAATAAGAAAACTTACTCAATAAATTTCGTGTATGTTACTTACTCAATGAGTTTGAGTTGCAGGAGTTTTCCTGCAACTCAAAATACGACCGAGCAGCTGAAGACCTAAGAGCCTCATTCACCCCGTTAATCATTTCATGCGATGGAGCCGAAAGGAACGGAATATAACAGTTTTTAAAAAAAAACCGCATCATAGCTTAATGAGAAATGGGGAAACGCTTATTCTCAAATAGTGTACTGGTTGAAAGTGAAAATACAAATCTCAGTTATAAGAGCAGTTTCAATGAGAGTAAGAGGCACGCGAAAACATGTCAGGGCCTTTCAATGTGAAGATGGAGCAGGAATACTTTAGTGACAGCTTGATCTCGTAAAACAAAATTACCTACATGTGTTTTTATATTTGTGTGTGCAATGTATTTTTATATATATTATGTGTGTGCAGTGTATGTAACTCTGAGTTGTTTCTATAATAAACACTATCTACTATTATATCAAAAGTTGATTATACTAACAATAAGCATGTCGAGTTGATAGGAAAAATAAATTGTTCAATTTTATGAAAAAAATAAACTTCAGTGACATAAGACATACACAATTTGACGTCTTGTTTGACATTAAAGTTTTCATCTAAAACATTGGAATGCTTAAGAACACACGCTCTGACGGCACGAACTAGTTGGTGGGCGGGGTTAAAATGCATGCTATCTCATCCGACATCATGAGCGAAAGGGATAGACGCTGTGATGAGCAGTAAGGAGCTAGTGTTCGTACACATACGCATTCCTGACGCTGAGTGACGCATACACGCGCAACTTCATTGAATAGTGGATGACCGCGGGCGGCGTGTGATTGTGTGCCATCGGTGGCGCGTAGGCGATTCATGTTTGAAAGACGACATGAACTCAAACAAATAGATGTTAGAACTTAGGATTATCACTGTATGAAATGTAATAATATGTACCCAATTTACCTGGTTGTTATTATGAATGGTCAAGCTCCTACATAATACTTACCTGCGACTTTTCCCACGTGACAATGAGTTCTCTTGCTACAGTGTGAACATTATATATGTTGAATAATGTAGGTAGTTATTGTTATTATCAACAAATAATTTCATTGATTAGATTTTTTCTTTGATGTGACTGTGAGGCTTGTTGTTGGTTCATCAAATAAAAAAATCTGTTATTTTGTAAAGTGTTTATTGGCTGTTTATTTACAATAGCGGTCAATAGTACAATAAGCGTTTACAATAATCTCTTAGTATACATTTATCAACAATAGGCATTGTGTAACCACAGAGACTATACGAAAGACTCGCCACAATATTTGCTTCACGTAGGTTCTTGGCGACATTTATTTATTTAAACTTTTGCCTTGGACATTTTCTACATTTGCAGTACGTATTGATATATCCGCAGAGCACCTAAAAAAAGAAAGGTAGGTATATGTACGATAGCAAACTCCGACTACTTACAAAATAACTTGCTAATAGAGATTATAAACTCGATGTAAAAGTTGTAGGTATCTATATCTAAAACTTGAGAGATTATAAATTGTGATGGGTAAAAAGATATATTTTTTATTATAATACTAGCTGGCCCACGCAACTTCGCCTGCGTCCCATAAAAGAGATTTGATTGATTTAGTTTTTAGTTTTAGTGGTTCATATGTTACACTTACCCTTTCACAACGTTTTTGTTTTGAACTGGTGTAAGCAAAAGACAGACATGAGATTTCAACAATCCCAGTACATTTGCTATCATTTATTGAGGAGTTTCGTTGCCTATTGTCGTGTTACTTATCCCAAAAAAAAAAAAAAGTAACACAAACAATTAATTTATTTAAATAAAAGTCCTATATCTATCACGCTTCACAAAAAAAAATGTTAGAGGAAGTTCACAATACTTGGCAGGTATTTTTCAGGGTCCAGCTCTTTAGACAACGTGGAGTACAGCTTCCAGGTCAGGCTTCAGGATCGGCAACTTCCTGGTCCAGCTTTGTAGAGGCAACAACTTCCAGTTCGGCTTCAGGGCGCGTCAGGTATCAGCGCCTTTGGGAGCAACCTCCTGGTCCAGCTCTGTAGAGAGCGTGGAGTACAGCTTCCAGGTCCAGCTTCAAGACTTGGGGCGCGTCAGGGCGTCAGCGCCACCAAGATACAGCTCTTCAGAGGGCGAACTTCACCGTGAATTCAGTGAGACTTATTAAATAGAAGTATCTAACTTCAGACACACTTCAGATCCCGTAGTAGACTGACTTGAAATGTGTCAGGAATGCCCTTTTATACCCAAAAATTCTTTTTTTGTTCAGTTTTTCCACATCAGTTGTTTTATTTTAGTTCTTTCATTCTCTCTAGATTATTTTGATTTTAAAATCAAAAATGTGAGTTGCCTGTATTTAAAACGACCAGTATTATTCAGTAAAAAACTTCCTCGAAGAATTCTGTGAGCGTGCTAATTAATTTTATAAAAGTAAGATAAGATACTGTTATTTAGTAAACAATCGTAATTAACTCTAAAATACATTATTTGAGCTAATATATTGACAAAAATAAAATAAAATTATATAAATCAAAAGAAACCTTCATAGGCCTAGGCCAGTAAGAAAATTAAAAGTAGAGGAAAAGTAACTGACAGCTTGACAATTGACGTAATGTCAAAAAAGTAAACATTGAAAAATTATTTTTTTATTTCAGCTAAAATCGATGTTAAAACATCGTTCTAGATTGAAACTAACGTGAGCTAAAATAGTTACTGCTAAAGCGCGACTTAGATGTAAAAGAATATACAAGGAAAATGAATATGAATGATAGTAAAAAGTGTAAGTACCTATAGTGTGTAAATACTATATTTCCTCATAAGTATAGAGTGTCTGAAACATGAAAATACTATATTTCCCCATCGACCCCGAGAAAATTTTTGGTCTAGAACAAAAATTTTGTAAGGTTAAAGTATAACAGCATTCACAAAACGTACATACTTCATTCAAACACACCGACATCTTACGTAGTTAGGTCAGGTAGGATTCACATTCAATGATCACTACTCAACCTGATAAGTCAATAACTTTAAGGCTTATTTTCGGAGTTGTAATCCGCTCTCGTCTAAAACCCATAATGAAATGAAATATAGAGATTTTTTTTTATTAGTTTAACAAGGGCTTATTTTTATGGAGTTGTTAGCCGCTCCGAATCAACTTTAGTTGATATAATTATAATAAGGGCTTATTTTTATGGAGTTATCAGCCGCTCCAATCAATTTTTAGAGTCGATAGTAAGAAACAAGTCATACTAACTTGTAGAGTTAGTTGACACGAAGGTTAGGTAACTTGTACCTAAAAGCACTTCTTAGAGATATCTGATCGGAACAGATAAAAAGAAAGATTTAAAAAATAATCTTATAATGGTGTAAGAACCGATGAATTATAAAATAAATAGAGTTTTAATGGGCCACAAAGAACTCTATTATAGAAGGAAAGAAAAAAAAATGAGTCATGAGTATGAAGAAGAAGTTTATTTACATAATTATATCCATTATATTTTAAAGTCTTTAATATGCCATTTAGCTTGGTTGCCATTAGTGTCCTCAAGTATATAAACTAATGGGGATAGTTTCTGCAACACAGTGGACTTCACAAATTTTGGCGCTAATTTTGCGCTAAAATAAGTCCCAGCCTGACTATGTACATAGTTTCTTCGCCAGACTGTATCTCCTACGTTATATTCTTTAAAGGAACGACTTTAATTATAACGAGCAGAGTTACGAGCATGAGCAATATGAAGGGCTATCTGAACCTTATCGAAAATTGCAGATAATAAACCTATGTTAGTAGCATAGATGTCCCTAGGTAGAAAAACGATTTCATCAAGATTATTAGTTGGCGTGTAAAGTGAGCCAGAAGTAACTGTTTCTCGTCCAAATAGTAAAAAGTTAGGAGAAAAACCAGTGGTAACATTAGTTGTGCTGTTCATAGCGTATTGAACTTTAGAGAGGTGGATGTCCCAAGATCTATGGTCATCACCAACCAAAGATGACAAAGCTGTGATTATAGTACGATTGTATCTTTCAGTGGGATTAACTTGGGGGCAATAATGAGGAGAGAAGAATATGTGTGGTATGTTATATCTGCCCAGAAAGTTGCGAAATTCATGGGATTGGAATTGAGTTCCATTATCCATAATAATAGTCTGAGGTACTCCATGAACGAGGAAAACTAAATTTTCTAAGTTAGAGATGATGTTAGTACTAGAAGCCCGTTTTAGTGGAAAGATCAGAGAATATTTAGTAAAACAACAGTTAACCACTAAGATAAATTGATTTCTTCGTCTAGTCATAGGTAGAGGACCCATTAGATCCAAAGAAATTGTTTGAAAAGGCCTTGAACAAATTTTTGGTTTACCCATAAGGCCGAAGGGAGAGTGATTTGCGTGTTTGTAAGTCAAGCAATTATCACAGATAGAAATTATTTTAGCGATATCCTTAAACATAGCAACCCAGTAATATAGAAGTGATATTTTTTTATAAGTTTTAAAGATTCCTAGATGAGGCTGATCTGGGGACCCATGGTTATTTTTGATAAGGGTTTCCCGGAGGTCAGGATGAGGAACTTCTTTCCACGCGAAATCTTCAGTTAACGCGTAGGGAGATTGAGTATAGCGGAATAATTTATTTTCGCGAATAGTATAATTAGGGTATTGATCAGGATTGTTACGACACTCCAAAAGTAAGTTATTATAGCGTTCCAATGCTGAAGGTACGGTTTGAGGATTAAGTAAGACAGGATTAACGCCGAGTGGACATGATGTACGCGAGAGTAAATCAGGGACTAAATTGTCTTTACCTCTTTTGTGTTTTAGAATAAAATTAAAAGATGACAACCTAAGAGCCCACCGCGCGAGTCTACCAGATGGATTGGACAATTTTAGAAACCATTTAAGTGCTGCGTGATCTGTATAAACAGTGAATTGTTTACCATTATCGATATAACAACGCCAATGTTCTAAAGCTGAAATTACCGCAAGAGTTTCTCTTTCTGTAGTTGAGTAATTTCGTTCGTTTTTATTAAGAGATTTGCTCATATAAGCTATAACTACTTCTTTGTCGTCTTTTATTTGTGTTAACATACCTCCGATGCCGAAGTTAGAGGCATCGCAATGTACAGAGAAAGGGAGATCGTAATCAGGACAAGCTAGTATAGGAGTAGTTACAAGAGCTTCTTTTAACTTATTAAAAGCCACAGTAGCATCTTTATCCCAAATGAATTTAGGGGCATCTTTACCGGAAGAAGTTAATTTATTAAGTGGAGATGCAATTGTGCTGAAGTTAGGAATAAAACGACGAAACCAACTACAAGTTCCAATAAATTTTCTCACTTCTTTACGAGTAGTGGGAGTAGGGAATTCAAGTATTGCTTTAATTTTAACCGGATCTGAGCGTAAACCGTGCTCATCTACAATGTATCCTAAGTATTTAAGTTCATTTTTAAAGAATTGACTTTTATCGAAGTTAATAGTCAATTTAGCAAATGTTAATTTCTCGAGAACTTTAACTAGATAAGAGATATGCTCTTCAAATGATTCAGATATGATAATTATATCATCAAGGTAACAAAAGACCTTATTGTCAAATTCTGGAGTAAAAAGCATGTCCATAAGTCTTTGCTGAGTAGCTGGTGCATTAGTTAAACCAAAGGGCATGATAACAAAACGATACATGCCTCGACCAGGGACATAAAAAGCTGTTTTATCTTTATCAGATTCTTCTTTCAAAGGAATCTCCCAAAATGCTTTAGCAATATCGATGCTTGAAAGAAATTTAGCGTTTTTGAGATTATCTAAGATTTCATTAACAAATGGAAGGCTATATGCGTCTTTACGAGTGACTGAATTTAGTTTACGGCTATCAACACAAAATCTCCATTCGCCATTCTTTTTAGGTGTAATGATAACCGGAGAAAGCCAAGGACTTTCGCATTTTTCAATAACGCCCCATTCTAACATTTTATCGACTTCTCTAATGAGAGCTTTTTGTTTTTCGGGAGAAAGGCGATAACATCGTTGTTTAATTGGAGGAGTATCACCGGTATCGATATGATGACTAATAAGAGAAGTGCGACCCAGTATTCCTCTACTTTCGAAGGATATAGCTTTAAATCGTTTAATCATGTCATCAGCGATAGTTTTTTGCTCTAAAGAGAGGTGATTATAAGGAAGTACTTGTTTAGTAATTTCAGTAACCACTGAACATTTAGTATTTGGCTTAAAAGCCGAAGAAAGTATGTGTGGAACAAGGTTAAACTTTTTCCAAAAGTCGACTCCTAAGATAATTGAAGGAGATATATTTGGAAATACGAAGGCTTGGATTAGATGAGTTTGATTATTGTATCTAATCGGAATATCAATTGAGCCAATGGATTTACTATTATGATTACTGGCAGTAGTAATCGTCATTGGAAAAGACTTTGATAACGTGAAACCTAATTTTAAAATTTCTAAGTGAGAGTTATTACCAAGTATTGTAATAGAACTACCACTATCTAATAAACCAGAAAATATTTTGTTATTGATAGAAATATCAATAAAAGGACGATTAAAATCTTTTTCATTATCATATATTGAAGTTATTTTGTAACAATGAAAGAAATTTTTTAAGGTTTGTAACCAATCCTGCCAGTTTTTATAATCCAAGCCGTTGATTAGTTTTTTGAGTTCGTTTTATTACAGTTAGGACAATCCGTAGATTTAACATCTTTTAAACCACATCTAAAACAAATTATTAATGTACGAGGTTGCGAGCAATTATTCAGTGTATGCCCATTAGTGCGACATCGTACACAAAAGGCATTATTATTAGCTTTATTAATTGAATTAACTTGTGGTTTGTAGTTATAACGATTAAAATTCGTTTTAGAAGGAAATGAGTTAGATGTTGAAGTTTTTGACGTTAAATTAGAAGATTTATAATTAAATTCAACACATAAAGGATTACTTGTAGTTTGAGGTTCGCTGAAACGTTTCTCTTTGTCCAAGAATTCTTCATATTTTTGACAACATGAAATAAGCGTATTGATTGAGTTGATATTGTTATTCGCGATATAAGGTGAATAACATGGTCGGATGTTACGAATAATAATTTGTAATTTTTTAGTCTCTGGTAGTTTCTCTGAAAGTCTGGAAAACATTCCAGTCAGTATGGAAACAAAAATAACTATAGGTTCATCCTTGCCTTGAGTTCGACTATTAATGGCTTCAAGTAATTTATGATCATAGTCAAAACCGCTAAAGTCTGAAATTAAAGCTTCGCAAAGTTCGTCCCATGATAACAAAGAATCACGTTTAAAACGGTACCAATGTAAAGCGTTACCGGTAAGTAATTCGAACGCATGATCCAATAATTTGTTTGAAGAAATATTTCTAGAAATACTAAATTCCTGAATATTCTGGATGAATGAACGCGGACAAGTGGTGCCGTCGAATTTTATGCGTTTTAATTCGTTAAGGGAATTATTGGGAATTGAGTTTTGAGGTTGAGACTGAATGTCCGGATGAATAGTATGGAACATAGTCTCATTGGGAGTATTAGGAGTTGAAGAAGGACGATTGACTATTATAGGTTGAGAATTGATAATAGGATCAGCGATTAAAGAGTGAAATTTTGATTCTAAGTTGAGAAATCTCTCTTTAACTTGAGATAAACGATTTATCTCTGAGGGATCCGAGTCTATGTCAATCCTCTCTAGTCGAAAATAAAGATGATTAATAAAGGTTTCAATTTTTTTGTTTAATCTATTGTTGCCTTGTTCTAATAATGTAATTTTTGATTCAATATAATTTAAAGTAATGGTAAGTTCATCCAAATCAGTTTTAACCTCCAATATCGAGTCTAAAATATCTGCAGAAGAAGTACGAGGTGCAAGTTGAAGAATTTGTTTTTTAAGCTGTATTACAGTATCTTTTGGTTCTTCTAATCTTATTTTAATCTCATATTCTAGCTCTGCTTTGTTAAGAAGTTCAAAGAAAATAATTCTATCCATGATTAAATTAAAGTTAAAGAGGACAAAATTGTATTAAAGGGAGGAAAAACGATAACTCAAGAGAGTGAGTTTTAAAGAAGACTTAAGAGTTAAAGAAAACTCAACAACTCAAGAGACGACTCAAGAGAAAACTCAAGAGGACTCAAGAGTAAAGAACTCAAGTGTTTGAAAGTACTCAAGTATTAAAGACGAGAGGACGAGAGGATCCTACATAATAATATCGTAAACCGATGATTTTAGTAATAAAAACTGAAGAGGGTTTTTATTTAAAAAGTTCAAGAGCCCACGACACTATACCTAGCTTAATATAAGTGTTAAAGAGGAGGACTTGAGTGTTAAAGAGGACTAGAGGATCCGATTTAGTAACACGAAAAAAAAAAAAAAATTTTTTTTGTGTTTTTAAAGTTCCATCATGTTAAGAATAACAAGATGACGGTGGGGCAGGGGGGACAAATTTTTCGTTATTTTTGCGTTAAGACGCACCGTTTCTGAGAAATAAGCAATTTTAGAACTTGCTATAATTCGATGACACGCATCAAGTGTGAGAGTGTGTGTTAGAATGAGATGAGAGAGTAAGTTATAAGAGAATAAGCCAAATAAGAGTCTAATAAGGGAATACTAGTGTTAGTTTTTTTTAGAATTTTGAAAAAGTAATTTAGTTAAATCTAAGTCTTGATTTTACGTTGGGCGCCAAACTGTCGTGTTACTTATCCCAAAAAAAAAAAAAGTAACACAAACAATTAATTTATTTAAATAAAAGTCCTATATCTATCACGCTTCACAAAAAAAAATGTTAGAGGAAGTTCACAATACTTGGCAGGTATTTTTCAGGGTCCAGCTCTTTAGACAACGTGGAGTACAGCTTCCAGGTCAGGCTTCAGGATCGCAAAGGTAACCACATCATTCAACCGTTCATGTGACGTCAACACATGTTTTTTGGATTTAATTTTTATTCTCAGAAATGAAGAAATAAAAAAAGAAATGGTATTTTTTGGTCCTGTCAGTTTTGAAATGTTGTAATGTGTGTTCAGTGTGAGGGAATTTTTACCAGTTTGTTGTGTAAAGGAAATATTAATTTAAAAAAAAAACGTTATTTCAAAAAGTTTTTGTTAAATTTCCACAAATAAACATTATTTCACATGAATCAAACAAAATATCAGACTTCGCAATACATTTTTATCTCACAAGCTTTTTATTTGAATGATTCTGAAATCAAATGAACTACCGTAAAACGAGGCTATTTGGGTTTTGGGGGCTATTTAGGATGACCCAGAAATCGAACAAAAATATCGATAACTGTCGGTTAGTGTAATGGTAGAAGTTATTTTGCAATGTCTAGATACACTTTGATTGGAGGCTTCTGAAAAATTCTGATGCAAATACCCAATAACATTTTGGTTTAAATGGAACCAAATAGCCCCAAAAACCCCAAATAGCTCCGTTTTACTGTACTTAATACTTTTTCAGGTTTAGGACTGTCGATGAAAGATTGAGTACCTACCTAACAAACAAAATGTAACATCGGCGTTTTTAAAAGTTCATTTCTCTTTTTGATTTTATGTACAAATTTAGAATTTGATATATTTACACTTATTTTGTTCACCCATATAATATCTTTATGTTACATAGTAAATTATACTCACATACAGTTAAGTTGTTATTTACAGTCACTTTTATGTTTTTATTATTAAATTAAGTTATTCACACTCATATTTATTTTCACTTAACAGGTTAGGCGTATGTTTATTATCAAATAAAACGTTCTGGGTCCATGTTGACATTTTTT
Organism: Xestia ashworthii; assembly: GCA_950022955.1. NCBI lineage: Eukaryota > Metazoa > Arthropoda > Insecta > Lepidoptera > Noctuidae > Xestia > Xestia ashworthii. The sequence goes on along the minus strand of OX465560.1, from coordinate 9,729,569 downwards.
GACGTCCCGAATGGAGCAGCGATAGTGAGGCTGCCTTACGTTCTTAGGGTCCCGGGTTCCCGGTAAGAGCAAATGTTTGTGTGATGAGCATGAAGTATGTATTTACAAACAAAAAGTATATATGTAGTATATCAATTGTCTGGTGACCACGACACAAGCCTTGCTTAGTGTGGCACTAGATGGCGCTGTGTGTATGTCCAGCGATATTATATTATTTAAAAACATTAAGTTTTGCTCTTTTAAAGTTGCCTAGTTCGCCGATCGGTTAAGATTAATTCTGATTTGGAAAACATTCTTTCACAGGGAACTGAGGTGGCGACTATGTTGCAATGAGTTTTGAAATTGGCGTTGAATTATCCACCACTTAAGTGGATCGTTAAATTCACCCGATGGTGCTTTAAGGGGAAGTGTATCGTCATTTAAAAACATGTCAACTTCCTTGACAGCCTTCGAAAAAGGAGTTCCAATTGTATGGTTGGTAACAATAATACTTTCTAAAATATTAAATGGAGAGTACTTGTCTCTTCTCCCTGTTGTTTCTAACGGGGGAACTGGTTGAAGAGGTCCGGTGGTGGTGTTTTTAGTAATTTGGCATTGCACCATTTCTACAAACTTACTTTTTGTCGAAGCACCCGTTGTCTGGTCTTTAAAAACCTTTAATTTGGACCTTGGATCCAAAAGAAGGCAGAGAGAAAATGTTCCACTTTTCTCAATATTTTTCATCTTCAAATTTTTCCTCCAGTCCTATCTTTAAATTCATCGCTACCAAGAAGACAGCATCACAGAGGACACTGTCACGCATCAATAAATTAATGCTTACATCTGGTATACGAGTAGACGACCACTGAACCGGCTGGGAAATAATTCTCACCACTCACAGTGGACGTGATTTCTTCGAAAATTCTTAAATGCCTCCCAATCCTCGGATGTTATTTATTTCTGCTGCGAAATAAAGATCTTTGATGACCAATAATTCCTTCTGAAGTTTCCGCTTAAAAACGCATTCGATTCTTTTGTTTTTGTTTTATCTTGAATGTGTGTACACTTATTCTTGTAGTGCCCGATCTGTTTACAACGACACTTGATTAGGGAATGCAATCCGGACTATCCGTGATCCGAAAAATCCGGACTTCGCCACATTTTTACTCGACTTTCAAATCCGGATTTGAAAACCGAATCCGGATTTTCTGAATAATAAGAAATTGTTACTCGTGGGCTACATTTTCGCGTGAATTTTCGAAAATTTGCTCATCAGCCGAAAGCCTGAAACTGATATTTCACTTGGAGGCCGCTTACAACCATATTCAGTGCTGTCAACGTCGATTCAAATGTAAACATAAGTTTACAAAGAATGTAATGGTTATAAAACGAAACCAACCAAGGTATTGAATTTGAATTATTTCAAGTAACAAAAGTTTAAAAAATCATATGATTTGATTTTCCTGAGTTTATATTTTAACCCATTCACACAAAAATAAGAAAAATCGTATTAATAAACGAATATGGGCAGATTTGTTTATCTTCATGAAAAATCCGTAAAATCCGGATAATCCGGATTAAACCAAAAATCCGTTCCTTAAAATCCGAATTTTGAAACTGGACGGATTTGCATTCCCCACACTTGATGACTTTGTTTCTGTTGTTGTTGACATTTGATGTTTCGCCAGTTTTGAACGAGTTTACTGTTTTATTGAATGACTTCGATTTTTGATTGACATGCTGACGCCCTCTAGTATGTGCAAGTAGTTTCTGTCGAATCTTCACTTCCGGACATGTCTAAAAATTTTGATTTTACAACATCCGCCGTAATGGCGATCCCTTAATGTTCGATGGGCATCAGCATTGGAAAATATTTTTCAAGCAATCCCGCCAGCATTAGACAGCCAATCCACTAATGATTCACCAAAAAACCAGTTCTTGATAATTTCTACCCCATCTCAATAATTTCAGTAACGTAACTTGTCATAGAATCGGAAGTTTCGAGACGTATTGATATTGAAGTCCTCAATAACATAATTCTTCTCGAAAAACCGGAGTCGTAAAATATCTGTTGTAATTTCTGCCATAATTCCTTAGTAGTGTTAGCGTTCTTAATGTGTACATACTCGTACAACGACGGAACTATAGTTAGGGTCAACTTGTCTTTCATCATGGCGTCCTCCGCCATGTTGGCGTCAGTTCCGTCAGTTTTTAGAAAATTTAGCTTTCCTTCGAGTACTAACAGATTTTCTGCAGCAAACGCCCACTCACTCACTATAATTTTCCCGACCTTTTAGTTTCGGCACATTTGCAGTAAACGAGTTCGAAGCAATTACTGTTGAGCACGGCGTTCTGTGCAATGGGTAACCTCGTGCAACGTCGTAAGTTCAGTACAGTGAATATGCGCACGCAATCTTCCACTGTGCACTCACTTTTCCTACGCTAACCAAACCTATCTTTACAACTTTTAACTGCCTAAACTAAATGGGTGGGCAAGTTGCATCAATGGTGGCTACCATAGAACTATATTATTCGTACATTCAATGTTACTTGTAGTTTGTAATTAAAACTGGCGACCCGCCCCGGCTTCGCACGGGTATAAAATATATAGCCCATGTCACTCACTGAAAAAATGAGGTTGAAATGAGGGTGAATTATTTTAGGACTGTTTTACTTTACTTTGTTATTATATTAGCTACACTTTTGACACTAAGCACTTCACTTTTCATTTATTCACTTTGTTTTTTTTTTCATATTATGCGCTGGTTTACCTACTCCCGTCTGTTGCTGCTGCTGCTCTCGTTAAGCTCTATCCTCTTCAGTGGGGCGGCCTCGTCCTCGGACCGACATCCGTTCTTGAACTCGCCTTATTATATCAGACTGCCAGGCCGTTTTGTATTCCTGAACGTACCCACTCACTGTGGCATCTTCTGTATTGGACGTATAGTACGTATATGACTGCTCCAGCACAAACAGCAACTATCATCCCCAGTAGGATATTGCTCGTTTGGAAGTGTGAAGAGACATCACAACGCCGCCATTATTCTCACTGCCGTGGGTGGGTGTTTTCACATAAACATTTACTGCACTGTTTTCCCATTATTTTTAATGTAAAAATGTCCGAGCACTTGCCGAATATATTTTAACTGTTCTCATTTATTCACAATCGCTCTCATAATGCACGGAGCCGAAGCGCGACGCGTTCACACGGTTATATGCTGACACCGACACATTCTTTCGTCGCGACGTAAGTCTACGCCGTGCCTCTGGCGGGGTCGCCATGTAGAGGGACGATGTGTTATGGAAATAAAAGGCGTCTTTTCTGTACGACGTGTATTGAACGACTGTTCTTACAGGCATGAGTAGGGGAAAAGGGGGTAATGGGAGTGAATTAAGCAAGTTATCAAATAAAACACAATTTTTACTTAAACTTTGTTTTAATCAACTTTTTATGTATTTTAATTATCACACTATCAGTCTTGGACAGTTTCATTACCTTTGGAATCATATTAATTGCCATTAAACTTTAAAAAAAAAATCACCATTGTCCACAAATGAGGGCAATTATAGTCACTATGGGGACAATGAGAGTCAGCAAAGCGCGCGAAATTGCGCAGCGGCCTTCACCTGCAAACGACGAACGCGTACTGAACGGGCGAGCGAATGCCACCTTGGATTTTTTTTTAGGCGCCAGATCAAGAGTAAAATGTCGCCAGATTTCAGAAATTTTGATTGAAAAGAAACCACCAAATTACGCTAGATTTATTATATTATATATGAAAGAAAAACCGCGAATGAATTTTTTTTCTTTATGATTAATGCTATTGCTAAAAAATAGTTGTGTCTGGCTGTAGTTCTTAACAATGAAATGATTTCACGTACACGGTACAGATTGGCTCTAAAGAGAAGAAATTAAAAAAAAAAAACTCCACATCACACATGGGCCGCGTTCCGTTTTAATCTAAATCGGAACGCAAAGTATTGATGTGAGCGCTGTGAGTGATTATTTATTAAAACGGAATGCACCCAATAACATAACATGACATTCATTGTTGATAACTGCTATGAATTAATGTCAAATATCATTGTTGATTCAAAACTGCTTCGAAGTAAATAAAATAAAAAAGAGTATTGTGAATTCTTGTGATTGTCGGTAGATTAATCGTTTTAGTCAGTGAATTGTTATTGAAAATGAGCAAGATAAAAAAGTGGCGCCAGAGAAGATTGCAATGTTTTTAAGATAGGTTTGGTGGAATAACATGTTGGGGAAAAGTTCTAACAGAAAGACGATCCACTGACCCAGTTATTTCTTTAAAAACTCGTATCTTTACTTTGGCAAGTGTTTTTGTTTCGTCACGTATGGAAGTCTACAATAATGTTTTATATGTCAGGTGTATATTATTTAAATTGATTGGAAATTGTTTTGTTATTAAAATATAAATAAAGATGTTTTAACCCAGCTTGTTTATTTTGTTTTTTTTTTTTTACCAGTAAAAAAAAATAGACAATCAAAATTCAAGATGATCAAATGTTATATCTTCTATAACATCATCATTCATAGACACTGACACTACTGTTGAGGAGGCTGATGCTGAAGATGTTGTTGGTTGTGGTTGATGTTTGTATGAGTATTTTGTGTTTTTGCCAATAGCTGCAATAACATCTTGTGGTAACTCATAATTGGAACATTTCACATTAGTAACTTTTAGCCTATTTCTGATAAAAATTATGGCATTTAAAAGTGGACTAGCCACTCTATTCGGCAGTTTATTTTTCACTATGTTCATGACGCTAAAAATTCTTTCAATACCCGCATTAGAATGGGGTAAAGTTAATGCAGATATGGCAAGATCAGCTAATTCTCTAAAGACATTTATTCCAGCTGCGTTTCTGTACTCATCTACCTCAAGCCAAAATTTAATAACATCATTTGTATTTTCCCACTGGACAAAACAGATGTTGTGCCACTGGTTCAATATCTTGTCAATATCACAAGCATTATAGCCAAGTTCTTTAGCTACTTCTGAAATGGAATTGTCCTTACCTTGGCATAGAAGCCTCTCTGGGGCTAATCTTGACATCAACTCAAGAACAGTGTAATTGGCTGGCAGTCTTTGCTGAATTTCCTTTGCTAGCTTCACATTAAATTCAATACAGCGACGTTTTATGACTGACAGCATCAGATGTTAATGATGTGCTTCTACTCTCGTTTTCAAAGCGGTATCCAATATATGGGACCGGATTAAGGTTTTGGTCAATGT